>CM037027.1:3138892-7938892 GCA_020875875.1 Dioscorea alata
CTCATTTTTCTTTAGATATTATATTTATGATGTTACGATTTGGATAATTAAATTATTTTGTTATGTTTTAAATTATTACGTGGAATATCCTTAAAATCATCAAAATTAAAAAACTTTTGTGTTGTAAAATGAGGGGGAAGTTGACTAATTATTATTATTTGACAATATAGACAAATCATCCCGCACTCTGTTAACACATCTATTATTTCCAATATGAGGAGTCAATTTTTGAGGTTTTCATATAGGAGTCAAATACTTTAACACTCAGGCATTGGGATGATTGGTCAATATTTATGTTTTTAATCAATTAGAAACTTTTAAAATTGAAGGTATAGGTTTTTTATCACTCGAAATAACCACAACCTTCATTCATGAAAACCCCAAGGATAATTTCAAAATATTATCAAATAACTAATGGTGTGGGGTACAAGTGGGGTGTAAATGATACATTACTGCTCGTAAGTTACTCGAATCGATTCGGAGAAAGCTCAAAACTCAACTCACTTATGACCAAGTAGAGCTTGAGCTTGAGTAATTGAGCGAGCTAATTTTGAACATCTTAATACTTGACTTGAGTGATTGCGAGCTTAATTGAGTAGTTGTATTTGGTGTGTGTGATATATTTGTTTGTTTTATATATATATTGAATTCGAGCTCAAGCTTGAGTATAAAAATATCTCTAATTAAATTGAGTTTCTTATTAGCTTTATCGAGTTTAATCAAGCGAGCTCGAGTAGCTTTATTTATGTCGAGCTCAAGTTATAAAAACAAAACTCGATCGAATTCGAGCAACGAGTTTTCAATCGAGCTCGAGTTTGAGTAGCTTGTCGTTCCGTTCAAACTCGATCGATACACACCTAGCTACCTAGTAAAAACCAATAGGCATGAAAGTTAAAAGCGGAGGAATTAACAGTATATCAATTGTTAGATATTGCTCAGAATAATTTAAAAATAGAGGGACTACTAATAAAATTTTTAAGAAATAAATTTTTGTATAATTTGCACCATTTATTTTATTAAAATAATACACCGTTAATATGAATCTCCGAGAGCATGTCAATTGGACTCATAACAAAGTAGTTGATTTAAAAGGAGTGGCTAAGAGTTGGGCCAGGTGAAAAGCATGGCCCTTGTGAGAAAAAGCTTGTGTCAAGTGGCTCTAGGAAGTAGGAACAATGATTCATTGCTGCTCCCAAGGTACCTGACATATGTGAGTGCTCTAGTAGACTAGTGGTTATAACTTCCCAAATCTCAATCATAATCAGATTGTGGCCATTGGTAACCCTTTCAAATATTTAATTTAAATTGATTATTATACAATATTCATTCAAATCAATAATTTTTGAAATTAATTATTAAATATAATATGAGTGCTCCCTTATTAGTGGCTATATGGGTAATAATAATAATAATAATAATAATAATAATAATAATAATAATATATTTGTAATTAAATTTTAGTGGAAAATTTTTCATGCAATGCTATTGATAATAATACAATTCGTCACTGCAGATTTGTAGATTAAAAAAAAATAAAACAAATGAGGTAGAGAGAGACAAATACCAAACTTAATTAATAGGTATGTAAATAATATAATAAATAGTATCTAAAATTTTGCCCTTACACTAAAATAAATTAGGTAGGTGTTATTAATGGTGTAAATGATACACTACTACTCGCAAAAGTTACTCGAGTTCGATTCGGAGAAAGCTCGAACTCAATTCGCTTAGGGTTGAGTCAAGCTCGAGCTCGAGTAGCTCGAGTAATCGAGCAATCCGAGTTCGAGCATCTTAATACTTGATTCAAGTGCTCGCCAGCTTAATCGAGTAGTTGTATTTATGTGTATATATATTATATGTTAGTTTGTTATATATATATAATTGAGTTCGAGCTCGAGTTCGAACCAAAATTCGAGTTCGAGTATAAAATTATCTATGATAAAATCGAGTTTATTAGCTTCTATCGAGCTTAATCAAACTTAATCAAGCGGGCTCGAATGGCTCGATTTATGTATCGAGTCGAGTTCAAGCTATAAAAATAAAACTCGATCGAGTTCGAGCCGAATATATATCAAGTAGTGAGTTTTTAACCGAGCTCAAGCTCGAGTAGCTTACTGCTCGACTCGAACTCGATCGATTACACCCCTAGGTGTTATTGACTTTATATATAATTTTTAATGTAAATAAGTTTAAATAATTTAGCAAATACTGTTTGCATCTTGATACAATAACTTTGATTATAATATTGTGTAAGTATTATATATCCCACTTAAATGTATATCTTATTTTACAATGTTTGTTTCTAATATGATATGACCGTTGGTTTGATTAAATAGTTGTTCTATGAATGTTCATAGGTTTTTTATTTAAAGACTCTGGTAGACCGCGAGTCTCTGGAATAATAATGAGAATAATAATATAAATGATAATAATAATATCATTAATTAATGTGGTTCAATTCAGGTGGTGATTTAGAGGTCAGGTGCATCGCATGTGTCGTCATGGGTGACGTAATCCTAGAGCTCAGACACTCTGGCAGATCAAACTCAATGGTCTCAATGGTTGTTAACACTGGGTGCGGGTACATTCTCACAGTTGCCAACACCCACCCAATCAATTCAAGTCAATATATAAATAATTAATATGATGGATTTCATATTAATTCTAATTTTTTAAATGGGTTTAAAATGGCTTATAATGCAAAAAATAAGGAACATAATAATAAATAATAATGATGATGATAATCATATAAAAACATGAGTTGTCTTATCTTATCTTGCACTAAAATAATAGCATTTGTTCAATGAATCAATTTTAATGGGTCAAGATATATACAGGAAGATTTTAATTTCAGAAGACCTAAAATAAAAGTTTTATTAATTTTAAAAAATAACAATAATAATATGGCAATGAAGGGGTGGTGGTATTGGTTGTTGAATGGTCTAGTCAGTGACCGGAATTAGGAGAAGATAGAAGGGGGTGCTTACTCAAGGAAGGAAATCAAATTTTAAACTTCAATATATATATTGGTTGAATGACATGTCATTACAGTTCGAATCATTTTTTTTTTTTACAAAGACGACAAGCGTCAAAGCAAATGACGGGCACGTGGGGGGAGCTATCACTTGAAAATCCCACAAATACCTTCACCTGCGCGAGCTGGGGATCGAATTCGGGGAGCCACCACTCGTCAGTTCGAACCATTCAATTTAATAAAAAAAAATAATGAGGATTATAAAATTACAGTCATAATTTATTTTAGGAGCAATCAAGTAAAAGTCAAAGAAATAAATAATATATTTTTATAAATATTTTTTTTAAAATATTTTTTTATATGCTATATCACAGTTTATAAAAGACAGGGTCAAATAATAAATTTTAACAATTTTTTTTCTAAAAATATAATTTTTATACTATATAAAATAATCTGTAAAAAACAAAAGTGCTAAGTAATAGTTTTATTGAATTTTTTTTTATTACATGGACAACTTTGTAATATATCAATGGTCAAATAATAAATTTTTGATTATATATTTTTTTAATATTATTTTTAGATTATAGTATTAATTTGATTTTTTTTTTAATTTGACATTAAAAAAAAAACTAAACGAGAGAGAGAGAGAGAGAGTGCTTCCCCTGTCCTCCTTTCCTAGTCTTTATAGCTCAAGCACACCTTTGTTGAGCTTGCTCTATATTTTATACATGTTTGATTTTTTTAAAATGAGGCTGTTTGTTGGCTACTTACTTTATTTTTAAATATTAGTTGTTTAAAAAAAAATTATTTCAAAATAATTGTCGTTTTATAATATTAACATAATATTTAATCATTTTTTTTAATTTTATATTTTTTTAATTTTATAAGTCATAAAAAAAAGTTATATTCATAATCACAAAAAAAGTGTAATTTAAAAAAAAAGAGATAATATAGTAATCTAATTCATTTTTTACATTAAATTTAAATAAAATTAAAGAAATCATCTTTAATTTTTATACAAAATCCTTCAACATATATATTTATAGTTTGGAACGGAAACCATTTGTAAAAAAAAAAAAAAAAAAAAAATACAAATTATATAATTATTATAAGTGCACTAGAATATACTAAATATATATATTTAAAAATAAATAAATAAAAATGATGACGTCATGATGGCGCCACCATCGTAGGATACAGCAGAAGGTCTCTAGTGGCGGGGTGTGGGGCCCATTTAAAATTTCAGAGTGGACACTGCCACGACCCAGTGACGGCAGGCCAATAACCCTCTCGTCCTTCTCGGCCCCACTTCTCAATATTACCATTTTGCCATTCATTCCCTCCCCCTTATTCTCTCGACTTGTCCCTCTCTACCAGCTCCTGCGAAACCCTAATCGAGCTTAGATCCACTCACAGAGAGAGAGAGAGAGAGAGAGAGAGAGAGAGAGAGAGAGAGAGTGGAGGATATGAGGATTCAGTGCAGTGCTTGCGAGGCGGCGGAGGCGAGGGTGCTTTGCTGTGCCGACGAGGCGGCGTTGTGCTTCGAATGCGACCAGAAGGTGCACGCTGCCAATAAGCTTGCCGGGAAACACCAGCGGGTACCACTCCTCGTCCCTGAACCCCCTGCGCCTCGCGTCCCTAAGTGCGACATCTGCCAGGTCTCATCTCGATCTTTCTCTCTCTTCCTTGACGGATTGGTTAGAGTTTGTGAACTTTGCATCTTGTTTGTTTTTGGGGTTTCGTCTTTGTTTGATTCTATTATTTGGATTGAGTCGATGGTGTTCGTTGTTCATAGGTTTTTGATTTGTATTGTGGTGGGATTTTTGGAAAGGTTGAATTTTTTTTTTTTCAGTTTGTGGAATACTTTTAGTTTCTGTTCTTTTGCTTTGGATTCGCTGGAATTTAGAGATTTGGCTTCTTAGGGTTGAATTTTTTTCATTTTTTTTTATTTTTATTTATTGAGGTTTGGGTGAATGTTTGCATATGGAATAAGGCTGGATTGACTTTAAGAGGAAAGTTGCCTTATTTCAGGAACAATTTTGTTCCATGTGAATGGTGGTATTACTTATTCTCGAATAAGGTCCTTAATCATCGAATAAACTATTCTTGAGCACAAATTCATCTGAGAACGAAGAGGTTCAATCGGGTCCATGCTGTGAATCTGGACGGGGAGCACTTGTAGGGGATTCCATGTAGTTGCCGAATTTGATTTGAACTTAACAAGGTGTTGAATTTTTTTTTTTTTTTTTGTCTTCTCAATGTAATTTTTAGATGTTTATAAGTGTCATCATCCCAAATTGAATGGTATTGTGCAACCTATATGCCCTTGACCATTTGGCAAATTTTATTCTTTGCGGGATTTTACTGAATGATTTGCTGGTTGCTTCTATTGTTTTTACATGAGTATATGCTGGAATAATGATCCACAATCTCGAAAAAAACAAATTTCCTCCCTCCCCCTAAATGTACACTCATCTGTGAACCTTTGCCATCAACTTGTTATTTTTTGCTAGTGTTCAACTTGTTGAACCTTTGAAACCAAGGTGCCATTCATTTGCCCAAAGTTCAATAGGTTGTTAAAAAGTGTTGTTGTAAATATTTGCAACTTCAGTTGTGATAAAAGAAGATGGGCCTTTTGGAGTCTAAACCCAAAAAATAGCGAAACTCAAATCCATCTCAAGTGATGCTATATCCATCATTTTTGGAGTGAATCATGCCTTGCTATAAGAATACAATGCCTTTTACATTGCTTTGACTTTTTTCTGATCCAAACTTCTACCTTTCTGCATATATTTTTGGATGTGAACTAGTGTGAATCAATATGTTATTTTATTTACAGATGATTTAGATATTTTTAGAAAGGCAAGGAGTCAACCTGTGGTTCATGAGTTAGGGTTTATTGGCAAGGCACATCCTTAAATTTTTTAAATATTTAAGCTGACTAATTTTAACTGTTAGCATTTAGACTATTCAGTAGATTTGAAAGTAGACTTGGCAGGGCAGGTGGGTCAAACCTTCGTGAATTATCTAACCAGTAGGTCAACGGGTATGGATAGAATTTACATGCTTTATTATGGGCATATAAATATGTTACTCGTATCTGCTTGCTGGTAAGCAGGTGCCCATTTGCGTGTCCTCTGGCATAGTTATTGGATCCTTTGCTGTTCATGAGCTTATTTGGGTGCATGTTAAAATTGTAATTTTTGGATTATGTGATGGGATGCAAGAAAAAATTTTCAATTTGATTTAGTTATTGATGTACTTGTGAAGTTGTGAACATATATCACCATTGAATATGTTTTTTACTTTCATTAAAGTATATAATTGTTTACTTGTCTCTATAAAAGTATGTAATTATTAACTAATATAGTTTTTACAAATTACCCATTATTGCAGGGGTGTGCATGTAAAAAAAAATTGACAATTACTTTATTAAAATTTTGAAATGGAATATTAAATTTTAATTTATACCTGATATTACACGTTAATATATTTTTTAAAACATGCGGGTACCTATTTACAATTTACCCATAGGTAATTGCTCCTTTTACCCTTGAAAAAATGGGTATCTGCTTGTTTCACATGCAAGTGTCGGGTAAGTAAACTAAAACTGTATGTGTATTCACCCACGACTGGTGGATACCCATAGTCTGTAGATAAGTGGGGTACATGCCTCCTTTCTATTCTTAGTTCTTATAAAGCTAAGGTTTTTATAGATATATCCTTGCAGATGTATGTATGCAAATATCAATAACATAATGTTGTATACACATGCCCTTGCAGGCTGCTTATGCAAGGATCTTGTTTTTAGGGGCAATTAAAAATTAATGGGGGTGCATACATTGCTGCTGGCAGCCCCCACCTCCATCCAAAAATAAATAAATAAAAGTAAATAAAATAAAAAATAAAGAAAAGAAAAAAGAAAATTTTATTAGTACTCTGTTGGACTAGGAACTGGCTAGGACCAGCAAAACTAAAGCATCTGAATGGTTCACAGTTTAACAAAAAATTTAATGACATCGTGGTAGTATGAGGATATTCACATTTTTAAATTTTTGGATGGTTTCATAATTACTTCATTTTACTTGTGCGATTTTTATTAGTTTTAAAATAGTCTTTTCAGCATAATAATTTGAATTTGTAAGGTCATATGTCATAATTTCAACTATTTTACGTGGTGAGTTTGCGAATATCTGATCTTTTATGCTTATCTCAAGCCAAGAACATGATTTGTCCACTGCATAATTAACATCGTCAGCCTCGGGCTTCACTGAAATAACTTCTATGATAAATGTACTGATGTGGAAATAATGTTGGCTTGCAAGTGATAATTGATCTATGCTGGTACATATATTTGTCATCTGAATATTAATTTTTTTTTCTCAGGAAGCTGCGGGCTACTTCTTCTGCTTAGAGGATCGTGCCTTGCTTTGCAGGAAATGTGATATTGCCATTCATACAGCAAATTCTTTTGTTTCTGCTCACCAAAGATTCCTGGTGACTGGTGTTAGAGTGGACCTTGAATCCACTGAACATGCTGTATCTTCTGCAAAGGAACCAGTTAACACTGCCTTAAGAATTACAGAATCATCCTCTAAACCATTTCGGAAGAGAAGCGCCTCTCCCCCGTTGTATGGTGAAGCCAGTGGAGCTTTCTCCAGCCAACTGTGCAATAATAATGGGTTGGTAACCAATAATGTGCCATTCTCCAGTGGCACAACACCTGGATCTCTGACTGACTGGCCTTTGGATGACTTTTTTGGGTTGACAGATTTTAACCAAAATTACGGGTTCACAAAGCATGCATCTAAGGTAAAGTGTATCACTATTCTGTTGTTATTCTTGATTTGGAAATGAAATTAGTGGAGATAGATTATGAGTCATCTGACATTCTACATACAGCAACTTTTTTCTGTTGAATCTTCTCTCCACAGGGCATGCAGTTGCCTATTCTTGTTCGAGTGATTAGCCTATATCATTTAACTGAAAAACCCGTCAGGCTCTGATATACACCCAAAGAATGCTATGGTTGTTTTGTTTCTATTGTGACAAATGGTGCTAATTGCATAAATCTGCTAATGCCTGTGACACCAGTCTTTTCTTTTGCATAATGTCTTTGCAGTCTTGGAACTAAAAAGGATTTTTATTTTGTCTGCTGCAAGACTTTAATTAGTATGTGTATTGAATATTTATTCATTTATTTATATTTTCAGACTGACAGTGGCAAGCTTGGAAGTTCTGAGGGGTCACCATTAAATCTATCTATTGATGAAAACCTGGACAGCGAGGATTGCTTGGGTCGGGTTCCAGAGATCTCATGGATGGTGCCAGAGATTCCATCACCTCCTACTGCTTCTGGTCTCCACTGGCAAAAGAATTTGCACTATCCGGCATCTGAAAACGTGGTGTCTGTGCCAGATATATCATCTTCACCAATCCCTCAAAGGTATCATTCAGCTGTTATGACCAAGCGACGCAGGTATGCTTAATGCAAATAAGCAAACATGTGTTTGTTGCGAATGCCACCATCAAGATGACATTCCGGCAATGGATGTACAGAGTTGCAGCTTGTACTTGTTACCCCAAATCGATTGATTCTTCAGGTTTAATATCCAGTGAGTGGTGTTTTGAGTGACTAGCTACTAGACCAACCCCATTGTGCTTGGTAGTGCCGTGTTACTGTTTCTTGACCATCTTTTCTTCATGGGTGAAACACTCTTCATTTCAGACAAAGAAGCTCTGTTATTGTTTCAGCTACCAAAGTGATCAGAGATGCCCTCGTTGTTGCCGTTTCAGTATGGCTAAGATGCTTGATTTGCTGGTTCTTCATGCTCCTGAGGATCATACTTAGAAATGGTCATCTGTTCTTGATGTTGTACTTCATTTTCTTATGAATTTTAGGTCTGGTTTAGATTGAAATATATTTGGTGAGGAACAATTTTTTTTTTTGGTTTAGTTTTTGTTCTCCTAAATTAATTTCTGATATAAAAAGAGTGGAGAAAAAGTATGGTAGAACATCTGCTTCAGAAGCAACAGGTTGGTGTTTGAGAGTGTGTATATGGCAACTTGTCCGGATAAGAACCACAAGCAATAAGTACTTTTGAAAATTTCAATTTCTTCTTAATAAATACTTATTTTATAAATATTGTGGATAAAAATTTCTTCAGTAATTTTTCCTTACCATGTGATAATAATATTTGATAGTGGAATGATGGTTGCAGTAGATCAGTGCAATTAACTCCTAACCGTGGGGCAAGTGTTATGAATTGAAGGTGATTTGTCTACATTATTAAAAAAAAATTAATAAAAACATAGTGTAGTTAACAGTACTTTGAAACAATGTTTTTAAAAAATATGTCACATTTTTTTTTGTTATCCAAATTTGGACTTTGAGAGTTGGATTTGGACCAATGAAAAAAATAACTAATCCTAATGCCAGCTTCTTTAAAAATTATCACCATAAACCAAAATAATAATAATAATAATAATAATAATAATAATTTTAACGGCTGAGATCATCAGCCGGATTTTCGCGGTGCTGGTCACTAGAGAAACCCAAAGCCTTCCTTTTTCGTCACATACCCATCCAAGCCTTCCCAAAAGTGGCCAAACCCCGATAAATTCACTCCCTTTGTTCCATTCCTAGGGTTTCTTCCTCTCTCTCTCTCTCTGTCTCTCTCTCTCGCTTCCCTGCTCCAAAACCCCTCTTGCTCCAAGCCCCGCCACCCCTCTCTTCCCATCTAACCTCTCGGGCTCCTTCGGATATCGCGCCGAGGTGGTGTCTGCCTTTCTTTCCTAGCTAATCTGATTGATTTTGCTTCTTTCCCTTGTTTTGGTTGATGATTTATTGTTTTTTTGATTCTGATTTGCTTTATTCTGTGGAGCATCGTGGAATCAATTTTTTTTTTTATGCTAATGAATCATAGAATAGAATCTTTGATTGGTCCTGTAGGTTACCTTGAAGGAGATGCTTTTTTTGGCAGTCCTTTTCTTTTCATTCGAATACAATTGTATGGCTTTGGATCATCTTGTGAAAATGTTTTTGATGTTTTGTTTAAGCTTGTAATGAGCTGTTGAATCGATTGAGTTGCATAATGCTGTGTAATAGGTTTTGAGTCTCTTTCATAGATGAAAGCTAAAGCCTGGTTGTTACTGAAGCTTGAGTTGGTGGGTTAGAAGTTTTGAATATGTTTGCGGTGATTGGTGGATCATGGGTAAATAAATTGGTTTTGAGTTCGGTGCTAGTAAAAGCTGTAAACTTTAGGTGTTTGCCACGTCATTCGGACAAGTATGAACTTAAGGTTTGCACAATTAACTCTGGGATGGAATAGTTCATGCAATTGATTAAAGTAAAAAGATGACATGAAAGAGGATGAGAGAATTTGAAGAAACAGCCAAGCCTGGTGAGTGCAATTGAGGATCCTTGGAAAGATTCAACGGCTTGCAGTCGACCTTAATTACCCTTGCCTAAAATAATCTCTCTTAAATGCTTTCAAGCCTATTGAAGATGGATGTTTTAGAACTCTCATTGTGAACAAAACCAAGGGATTTCCATTTTATTAAGCGATTTGGCATGTAAATGATTGACTGAGACAAGCTTTTGTTAGGTGGCACATGCATCGATCACCTGAGTTCCTGGATAACGGTCTGATAAAGACCACATTTCGGACCAGACAAAAATGTAGAATTTTAGTGAAGCTGTCTTTTTTTTCCTGTTTGATTTTTGCTTTGATCCTTGTTTGCCATTCCGACATTTATGGCCTGAAACACCTGGCAACGTTGGCATATCTGGCTTGTCGTATCTGTGAGATTACAGAGGATTGGCACGTTCACATGGCAAAGTTCAATTTCTTGGCTCAATCAAGATTTGATTTTTATGATTTTGGGATTAATGGTGCCTTATTTAAAGTTATCATGTAATGACCTCGATGATATTTTCTAATCTTCTTAGTAACACAGATAGAAATATGAACTTATTAGTCGGTTTGATAGGTTTAAGATCTCAATCAAGTAGATTTGAGAATATTCAAATAGTTAATTGAGTAGAATGCTGTGAAGTTGATAATTGGTTTGTTTGCTAGGGCATCAAGAATGTTATACTTACTATGAATTTTCTAAGCCATTTTCATGCTACAAAAGTTTGCCATACCACGTTGACTTATAGACCTGGTGAAAGATGCCCTTATAGAGTTAAAAAGTCAACAATTTCAGATTGTGCCTTATTTGTAGTTTTTGAATTCAGGTGGTTTTATTCTTATATTGCCACAAAAATCTTCTAAGGAAGTCAACTGCTAGGCACAAGGATGAAAAAATTGAAAAGTTTTCATATGCTCTCTTTAGACGGTTGTTTATACAATTATTTCAATAAATTCCTTATCTTGAGAATATAAGAGAGAATCATGTATATGATTGTTTTATTCAAATAAATAAATCAGTTATTAAAATGGCCTATTTTACTTGCATTATTGAATGGATTATTGTTATCTGCATTGTGCCCAATGTTTGATTGACCTGGTGTATTGTGGGGTTTCTATTCTTCCATTGTGGAATCACCTGTTCTTTCATTATAAGGTGCATTCAGAATTATTTTTCTTCTTCTTTTCTCCTTTTAGTTGATTAAAGGTCTTGTGTGCTGCTCTATAGTTCCCTATTAGATGATTAGAAGTTGTTGATAAGAAGCATCTTTTCTCAATGACCAGTATGGGTGAAACAGACGTTCTGGATGCTGAACGGGCAGAGGAAATCAAGCTTTTGGCCAATGAAGCTTTTAAAGGTAAACTTTTCTATTTTAGGTTTTTGTTAGATGTGCAAAAATCATTTGTAACACTTTATTATTGCAAGTTAGCCAAAAATATGCCTTCTGGCTACTACAGATTTATGGCAGTATCTATTTTTATATTTTATATTACTAAGATCTGGTTTTTAAGACATATCATACGACAAGCATTTATAGTAGAAAATGGTTCTGTATGCTAATGTGGTGACAGGGAAGTTGTTTTGTTTCTTTAATTCTGATCTGACTAAATTGGTTATTCTAAATTTGTATTTAGAATAAACGGCTTCATCACCTATGTGCTATTGACATAAGATCATCCAAGTAGGGCATGCTTGGTTGTCCATAACCCTTGTTTTTTGGAACTGGGTGAAAGTGATTGTTTCAAATGTAGGTATGAAGGAATCTGTGGGTTCTGGTATTTGTTTGCAATGAAGTCAGTCAAGAAATTGAATCATGAATGCTTCTTGTGTTTGTTTTTAGTGAAGTCGTCGTTCAAATAGATTCATTAGATGTGTGAAGATTAACTTAGAAGTGGAAATCTGAAAAATAACGTCTGGGTGGTTGGAGAATGAAAGATCGATGACTTCACACATCTGGTTGTGAGCATCCAAGAAGCAATCTATTTGAACGTTGACATGCACGTAGTGGGACTGGAGTTATGGGGAATTAAATATGAAAACTAAGATTCATTCCCTAGTCCCCTCATCTAGTCGCGAGCAACCAAACATACACGTAATGGAACATTTTTAAGATACTTGCTATTAAGCAAATGATTTTTCTAGTAAAAATTGTAGGCAATAGACTTTGTCTAGTGAGTCCTGTGTTTCTGCGTATAATGACCTTGCAATGGCCAAAAGGACTGTTGAGCTATATTAGATCTGGATTGTCAATCAATCATGCTATTCATGGGCAGCTTAGGTGCAGCCCATAATTTAGAGCCTTTTAGCTGGGCTTGAAATTTTCAGCAATGCCGGCTCAATAACTTAGGGAATTTTTTTTTATATTAATAATATGATATTATAATATTATTTTATGGATTATAAGCCAAGCTATCGGATCTTCGATGCAATCACTCCTCTGGAAAATCTAATTTCAGGCTAAACCGAGCTGAATTCAAGTTTTAAAAAATAAATCAACTCAATTTTAATTTTGAGCTAAACTAAGGCAAGCTTGAGCTTTCAAAATCAAAACTAAGCAAAGCTTGAACAAACCTTTTTGGTTTAATTTTCAGCTCGAGTTGGGTCCTGCTTGATCAAGCTCGGTTCATTTATAGCCTAATTATGTCCATTGTTCTCTGACAATGAACGAAATAAGGAATTCTGGTACACACACAAAATTAGGTGGATTAAACATCTTCACCAATCACTAGTCACACCAACAAATTATTGGAAACTAAGTTCAAATCCTATGCCCTTCAATGATGTAACAAGCCTTGTAACAGAGTAACACTACAAAGTGAAAGAAATGATCTTCCTTTCTTGTTCTAGATCCTCATGAATACGAAATGATGCCTTTCTTATTCTAGACCCATGAATATAAAACAGTAAAAGAAATGATATTCTTTCTTATTCTTGATTCCTATAAATGTAAAATGATACAAGGAATTAAATAAAAGGAATTATCTCCTTTCGTATTAATAAATAGTCTCTTTTGTTATGCTAGACTTCTACAAATATGGTGCCACAGTGGGAATCATCTCCCATTTTTATTCTAGACTCATTTGAATAGGAATGATAGCTCAACAAGAATCTCATTACCTACATTAGACCAATAATTTTTAATTGGACTTTAAGTGAATTAAACCTCATGAGTTCAATCAAATGGAAACCAAATTTAGAAGCTTGTAACAACACTGCACAAAAAGCTTGAAATTGAAGAACTGTTCTGGCTTGATTCAATATTCTTCTTGTGTTTGAACTATAGGTTGATTGGTATTCCCATGAAACTGACTCATGCTTAATATGGACTTCCATATGCAAGCTGAGTGGAAGCTTAAGTAGGGAGAACTTTATGCTTTGTTTGTACTTAACTCGATGTTGTTTGGTATGATATGTTGCTATTATATAAGGTCTATCATATCGATTTTGTTACATTACAATAATAATTAGCAAAAATGGTTAGGGTATAATATCTCCCTCTAAGGACTTGGATGCTTGAATCCTACAGTTTCAGATGCTAGCCTAAGTTTGTAAACCACTTGGTTTGGCCTAAAAGGCTGAAACATGCCTTCTGGTTTCTTGCATATGTCATTGCTTTGGTATATAATCTTCACTCTCGCATCCATCTTTTTGGAAGTTGGATATTCCCCAGCGTACATAATGTTAATTTATAATTAGTAAGTCTGGCTGAATATCCCATTTATGTACTTTGGCAATTACTCTTTAGTACAGTATAAAGTTGCTGTTATCTAAAGAGGGTAAAATCGGTAAATGTATCAAGTCAGCCAGGCATTAGAATAACTAGTTTTGTCTGTTTATCTATCAAATTATGTAACCCATGGTTGGCAGATTCAAGCCTGTCAAAGCTCAAGATATCAGCAGATTACTTGGGGCCATACTATGTCATTTATCTTGATGGTCAAATCCAAAAATGAAGATTAGTCATGCTTCTGTTTGGTAATCTTGTATATGGTTGTAAATTTGTGGAGTTTTATTATTATTGGCGTTAGCATTAGGTTGCCAGTGTGAGTATTCCATCTTCAGTTCTTTTTTGTATTCATATTCATGGGCAACACTGCTAATTAGATGAAAATAAGATTGCCCTAGTGACCATTGTGTCTTGCCTATGCAGCCTTCTTTTTTGCTTTGGACAATGGAATCTGTTGATGTTCTCAATAAGCAAAGTGTCATTTTGTTTAGCATTATTCATCTCGAAAGTTGTTTTGTTGTTCCATATAAAAATTTATTAATTTACGTTTGATGGTTGACTAAATATCATGCTACTTATAGAGATGGTGTATACGAACTTAACTCTTTTTTACCAACTGGCAATGGAAATTTTCACTAAGTAGTTGCACAACAGGTAATAGTGGATTTTATATTTTCTTGTCTGAACTCTTAAGAATGGCACTATTTAATGTTGGGTTCAGGATTTTCTTGAGTATACCATTTTGCATGTCTTTTATGAGTTTCACTTCTCAGATTGGAGAAGACTGGTGGATGTAATTCATTTATTCTTATAATTTATTTATTTATTTTGATTCTTGTACTTCTTGTTTTCCAGCCAATAAATTTTCTCAAGCTATTGAGTTATACAGTCAGGCGATTGAACTTAATGGCCTAAATGCTGTATACTGGGCTAATCGTGCATTTGCACACACCAAACTAGAGGAATATGGAAGTGCTGTACAGGATGCCACAAAGGCTATTGAAATTGATCCAAAATATTCAAAGGTATGCATCTAGTAAAATTATCTACTGTTCTTTTGTGAAGCTGTATGTTTCCCTTATTGTTCTGATTTACGTGATATTTTACTCGTTGACAGGGATATTATAGGAGAGGTGCAGCGTATCTTGCCATGGGAAAGTTTAAGGAGGCATTAAAAGATTTTCAGCAGGCATGCCGAGTTTTTAAGCCCTATTTGTTGTTCTATTTGAATGAGCTTGTTAATTTTATCTTCTAATTTCAGCAGGCATGGCATGAGCTTAATTTTTGTTCAGGTGTCCAAGAATTTTAGATATTTACAAATTTAAATTCACCCTTATCTTGTATGCTATAAGATCTAGAACATCATCTTTCTTTGCTTATAAAAGATATGATGCATGTGCCCCTTCTTTGCCATTATGTAGTTGAAATACTATGAAGTTTGCATCATTTTAGGCTAATTACATTTAACCTGGAGAATAATGCAGCTTGCAAGAGAGCTTATGACTGAAGAAAGAAAACCCTCCGTAACAAATGACCATGTTTTCATGCATGGGTAAACCATGGAAATGCCCTACATAAGAAGTCTTTCTACTTGTGTTGGTCATGCATTTTAAATAAGAGGTTTTCTTTTTAAATTCACCTTTCTTAAATGGTTTATCTATGCATTTTAAAAAACTATAGCAGATTTAATTTATCATGTGTTCTACCTACTTGTGCTGGTGTAATGTTAATGATGATCTTATGGAGGAGGATGCTTAGCGAAATTATGAACATAGGGAGTTGTGCAATTGGGTGAAAGGTGCATGCTATTGATTAGTTCATTTACCTTTCCCTTCTAGATTGTATCCCCATCCTCATTGTCATGGTAGATTGTTGTCAGATCTGTTTCCTTTAATGTAAAATGTGCAATCTAGCCCTTCTTAGATATTCATTCACATCATGTGAAAGCATTTCTGGGCACATATATCTCCTTTTTTTTTTTTTTTTAACTACTGCCTGATTTAGTCTTTTGCTGGCAAGATTGATTCCGACTATTTGTCCTTCTACTTATTGAATTATATGCTTCTAGTGTTCTGGGTGCTATACTGTTTTGATGATCATGAACCATTAGGCGATGATAATTCCGTGTCTCAGGAAGTGGCATTTTGTTGATCCTCACTTGAATTATGATCTGGATACGTTGGTTGTTGCATAATGTGTGCTTCAACATATTGCATTATTCAGGTAAAAAGAATCAGTCCCAATGATCCAGATGCTACTAAGAAGTTGAAGGAGTGTGAGAAAGCTGTTCAGAAGCTTCGATTTGAAGAAGCTATTGCCGTACATGAGTCTGAAAAGCGCTCGATTGCAGATGCTATAGATTTTCGATCCATAGGTATTGCTGTCTTTTGTTTTCATATTATTTTCATATATTTGTTTCAGATTATATGTTTCTTTGGTTGCATCCTTTTGATCCATATTAATAATTAAGAATAGAGGAAGCTGACCTTGTATCTGTTGTGGTGGTTTGTGGGGGGTGGGGGGGTTGATGAAAATTTGAGATGGGCCTGTTGTGGTTTTAAATGTTGTGAGGTGAACTTGCTCTCATTCTTTCTTGCAAAGATTGTTATCGAGTCTTTAATGCTGGATCATATTCTAAATTGTGGGATTCTTGCTTAAAGCGTTTTTTGCATATTTAATATTGAATTTGAATTTCCATGTGCCAAGTTTCAATTTGAGGTTTATTTTATGTTATTTTACAACTTATTCTGAATTGTCAGCCATTATTGAGTGCTTCAGTATTAATGAGACATTCTTATGAATTACAGATGTGGAGCCACAGTATAATGGTGCAAGAATAGAGGGTGACACAGTAACTTTAGACTTTTTGAAGAAAATGATGGATGACTTTAAGAACCAGAAATGTTTACACAAGAGGTGCTTGCTCATACTTGTTAGCCCGTGCTTCACATTTTTGAATAAGATATTACCTTTTTCTTCTAAAGTTTGTTCCTGCCAAGTGTGTTTTAAACAATGGTTCTTGTCATAGATATGCATACCAGATTGTTCTGCAAACCAGAGAAATGTTGCGAGCCATGCCTTCTCTTGTTGATATTACTGTTTCAGATGGTGATCACTTCACAGTTTGCGGTGACGTTCATGGCCAGGTTAGGTGTGATTTTGGGTAATTTAATATTTTAATCAGATAAATATTCCTTCTCAAACATAATTCTTCAATATGATTTTGCATTCCATCATATATCATTTTATTTGGATGGCTCTTGGAGTCAATAAATTTTCTTCTATGCTGTCAAATGACCGTTCCAAGTTGTCCTTGATAGTTTGTTTTTGCTACATCAGTGGTTACTGACCGGTTATGATGTGCAATTAGTTCTGATACACAGTTATTTTATGAGTGAAAGTGAGCATGTGTTCTTCATGGGAGAGAAGCCCAATAATTAATTGCATTTATTCTTTTTCCTTTAATCTATTGCATCAAAATCTTGATCAATCATGCTTCCTATTAATTTGTGTCTTGAACCTGAAATAAATTATCTTTGAGATTATGTGACACTTCAGCTATGTGCAATTTCATTTTGGCTATTTTTTGATTCTTTAAAACATTGGATATTTTTGAAGTGTTTGATATTTACTTTTGCAATGGATAATACAGTAGGATCTGGGCATACCTATTGGCCCTTCATTTGCAGAATTGTCTTGGGTATTTGGTTAACATCATCTTTGAAATGTCCATATGCTTTCTTCTGATAGGTGTAGCTAATGAAACGAGAGGGCTGCTATCTGATACCTTTCCAAGCAGAAATTTGTGTTGGAATGTGTATAACCTATTACTTATTTCAAAATGGCTTTGCTTCGCCTTTATGGTGTTATTTAAGACATGTTTACCTGTGTAACTTGAAACTATTGCCTGTTGATTATTGTTTTGCGTGCCAATTTGTTATGGCTTTAACTCGTACGTCTGATAAAGATTTAATGAAATGTTAACTCTACACCCTTCCCTGTATATCTTGGGGCTAAACTTTCGTGATTTTTTTGTTTGTGTGCTAATCGTGGGTCTCTTCTCTCTCCTCTGTTTGCATTGAAGTATGTTTTGTTACTGTCTGTTACATATTTCCAGGTTCTTATTGTTTTTTTTTTATACACTTGCAGTATTTTGATCTATTAAATATTTTTGAGATCAATGGTTTTCCATCACAAGAAAACCCTTATCTTTTCAATGGTGATTTCGTGGATCGAGGATCTTTCTCTCTTGAAGTCATTCTTACACTGTTTGCTTTCAAGTGCATGTGTCCCTCAGGTATACCCTCTGTAGCTCTCAGATATTAGATTCACTTCCATATTTTATATCAGTGCTTGTTTTCTTCAAGGGAGGAGATTTTTGCTTTTAAATTTTTAGACTTGCATAAAACCTGCCACAATAGTTACGGTGCAAAAAGGGATTATGCATGAATAAAATATTAATCATCCAGTTAAGGTGGTGTGGTATAGATATTTAAGCCATTAATTGCTTTTGGGTCATATGAAAATCAACTCTCTTTAGTGATGAGATATATGTTCTTCCTAAAGATGGTTGATTATGGATGTAGATATCATTTTTCTAGTATAGAGCTTTTGTTTTTTTTGATTTTCATAGCTGTTTGATTGACACATTTCCAATTTTTGTTTGTACAATTACATCATATATGACTATGTGCATATGATGTTCTTACTTGCTTTTGCTTTTGCAACAATGCAATCTTCTTTTGATGGTGGTGTATATTAAAATAGTTTCCAAATTTTGCAATATTTGACATGCAAGTGAGAAATTCCAAACTAAGCATTTCATCTCTAAATCAAGCAGTATCTTTTTCCCTTCTTCAACATGATATATTCTCCAATTGTCAAAGTTGTTTGCATCTTTAATATAGTATGATCCCTAGTATTCGGTGTTAAAGCATAATTACTATTATTATATCGTTTACATGCCATACTAAGTTGCCAAATATCAAAATCTTGCAATTTAGCAATTGCAATGATGCTTGCCAAGAATATTCTTTGCTAATGAAAGTTTGATTTCTTCATAGCTATATATCTTGCTCGGGGTAATCATGAAAGCAAGAGCATGAACAAGATATATGGCTTTGAAGGAGAGGTTAGGTCAAAGTTAAGCGACACATTCGTGGAGCTCTTTGCGGAAGTATTTTGTTGTTTACCATTGGCTCATGTTATAAACAACAAGGTCTTTGTTGTACATGGAGGTCTTTTTAGTGTTGATGGTGTGAAGCTCTCGCAAATTCGAGAAATTGATCGTTTTTGTGAACCACCAGAGGAAGGTATGCGTATTGTTTTTGAATTTCCTGTCTGTAAGTCCCTTGCAATTTTTGTCATTGGAAATACAAAATTGTATATTTCATTTTCTCACAGTTCCTTCATAGTTTCTTGGCATACCACAAAGAGTGGATATATCAAACATTTATTTATTGATTTAAGCCTTGCGGTGTTGCTCGTAATTAAGCTAAACTCAACATCCAAATATCTTTATGCCAAATAAGCTCTTTCCATAAAATTTAGAGCTTCTATGCTAAAAATTAACGCTGCAAAGTACTATTCAATTTTGGTGCGTAATATGTGTACCTGGTGTTTACTGAATATATTTGAATCAGCAAACAAATCCTTTTAAATTTTATTAGCAATCTTTTGTTCGTGAGATTTAGTGTTTGCTTCTAGATAAGAATTATAAGATGCAGGATTGTGTTGTGTGCTATATGACTGATGTGTTTGACACCTGGCATTCTTTGTTTGTGAATGAGCTGTCCATGTATATTTGATTTTCTTATATTAAATATCTTAATGGCTTGTTTTCATCTTTCTTCTTTAATGGAGAACTATAAATTTGTTTGGTTAGTGAGGCAGATTTATTTGAAACCACTGACAGTGGCTGTTAGAAGTGCATATGCTCCTCCACAAGGGAATACCTGTAGTAATTTTTTTAATTGATTGATTTTTTATCGTCCCCAATTTTGTTTTTATGTCGAATTCATTATCAGATTTTTGTGATTGGTTTGCTTGATTGTTTGGTTCTCTGAGTGTTTTCATTTGGATCTGTGTATTCGTTAGTCTCAATTATCTATTTAAATTCTTTCAACATGGTAAAGTTTAACAACTGTATATGTCTTTATGCAACAACTAAAAATTTGTGTGGAGCTTATGATAGTTTCTGAAGAAAACTTTGAACTAGCCTATCATGAATTTCTTGATGCTGTTTTCAATTTTGCCTGTAGTCTTGTTAGTAGGTTTGGGGCAAGGCTTGTTTCACTACACAATGTACCAAATTCTGTTATTATTTATTATCTTGGGTTAGAACTTTTTACTGAGATTATACATTGAATACATTGAGATTGTCAAATTGTTTATCTACTTTTGTTCTTATTCTTGTTGTTTTGGGTATTCTAAATGAATATATTAAGTGTTGTTCCACATTAGGTTTGATGTGTGAATTGCTCTGGAGTGATCCACAACCTCAACTTGGGAGAGGCCCAAGCAAGCGCGGGGTGGGCCTTTCTTTTGGTGCAGATGTGACGAAGAGGTTCTTGCAGGAAAATAACCTTGGTAGTACATTATCCTCTTCTGTCTTTTGATTCTCGATACAGAACTGTCTATATTATGCTTGGAGTCCTTTGGCAGATCTTGTTGTTCGATCTCATGAAGTGAAGGATGAGGGCTATGAAATTGAACATGATGGGAAGCTTATTACTGTTTTCTCGGCTCCAAACTATTGTGATCAGGTAAAAAAAGCTGTTAAGTATTCCTTGACTTGTACCTTTTCATGTCAAAATTCTGTACTCATAGATTTAACATTGTAGTAGTTCCTAGGAAAATATGAACCAACTTTGTGTTCTCCTATCTATACACACTCATGACTGTTATTCTCCATCTAAAGTATTGGATATTGATGAGTTGCTTGGATGAGTGTCAACTTTAAACTGCGCTAAAGTAGGTTGATATACTAGCCAACTAAAAAGTAGGTTAAAGCACAAATAATCTTGTGAAAGAATTTGATTTTGGGTATTACAATGATGAGAATAGTCCTGAGTTAAATATAATGTTAACCATATGCAATTTTATTTTTTTTCAAGAAGCATCAAAGCTGTATTCTGTAGTTTCTATTGCATTTAAATATCCTAAATTCTCTTACACATTGCATAAAATTTAGCTGCATCTGTAATAATGCAATGTGAAATAATTCCAAATTAGAAAACATCAGTGATATCTACTGCTTTTTGCTTGAGGAAACTGGTCTGATATAGACCTTGTATTTTGTTTATCTGTTTTTGTTGATAATTTATTGTATTGCTTTTAATGATTACAATGCTGATTCTTATTTGCATTTTTGACTCTGACATAGATGGGCAACAAGGGTGCATTCATACGCTTCAAAGCCCCTGAATTGAAGCCAGATATTGTTACTTTTTCAGCTGTGGTGAGAGTTAGCATTTTTCTTATTCAAGTTGATTTTAATTTGATGAATTTGCCATCTTTTCATGCACACATCAAATAAGTGCAAACAGGGTTCTATGATTTTCATGATGTAAATGGACCATTTACATATATGCACCCTTTTAATTATCATATGTTTATTTCATAAATTTCCATACAGACTCTTGCAATGATAGCTGGCTCAGTCTCCATAAATGCAAGTGGAATTATTGAAATGAAATCAAATAGAAAATCCATTACTCACTTAGCCATCATTATGGACCAGGTTGACTTTAAAAACCAATTAGTCAATATTTTTCTGGCATGTTTATAAAATCTATTCCATCGGTTGTGGGATTATCTTGAACTACAGTATTTAAAAAAAAAAAAAAACAGCAAAGAAGAGGCAAAGACTTCCTGGTTTTGCTATTTTGGTTGGAGCATTCTCCTTCTGCAGATTGTGTGTGTGTGTGTGTGTGTGTGTGTGTGTGTGTGTACATATATAGTTTTGATGGCATGCTATTGTTTCAAATTTTTAGGTTGTATTACTCAAGATGCTGGTATGTGAGATCGTCATCTGATATAATCTTTTTATATGCAGGCTTTTCTCTGTAAATTATCTTTGATAATTGTCGATGATTGAAAGTTGTCATTTTATTATTTGGTGTTCATGTCCTTCTAAAGCTTTTACATATTACTTTTCGCTGCTCTGACTGTTACAAACTTACAAGCCTCACTTAAATTTTTTCTTGCATTTCATGAAACTGTAACCCGCAGCCGCATCCGGATGTTAAACCAATGGCGTATGCAAACAATTTCCTTCGCATGTTCTCTTGAAAAGTTGCACAAAAATGTTGATGCAAGATTAATTTTGGCTGAAGAACTTACCAATTGGGGTTTATGAATTGTAAAAATATGTAGCTGCTGCTGCTGCTGCTGCTGCTGAAGATTTGGGCAGTTTCCTCCAAGCAACAGCTCTTCTTTGTCCAGATATTTTGGCAAGTTGTTTTACGCCATATATACATACATATATGGCAAGTGTTAATTAAGTCTTTTCTATTTCTCCCCAAGTTCTGTTTCTCAGGAATCTCAATGTCTGTCTGGTCCAGTGTAAATTGTACAATTGATTTTGCTATTTGGCGGTTTCTCTTGGCCCAAAACCCAAGTTCATCTTTTTTCTTTTTTAATTTTTAATTTTAATTTCCCCCTTGTTTTCTTTGGAGTTTGTGCTTTGCCTTGTATGTCATGCTAAATGCTATGCACATAAATGAAATTTGGTGCATAATGTTTATAACTCCCTCTATTATATCACATGATGATGTGTTGCCCAACACTTTCTTATTTTTAATATAAATATATATGAACAAGCTTTGTACAGGACAAATGTTCATTTGTGTTTGACCGAACACCTCAGGGAGTCAGGGGAGTTTGATACCTAGTCACTTTTCACACATAAAGGATGCAGTATCAATAGGCTATGAAGCCAGTGACAGTTAACTCAAATTTCAGATGTGCTCAAATTTGGACCAAAGTGTGGTTGCCCATTTTTTTGTCATTTAATTCTGTTGCAAAAGATGAATCAATTGAGCAATTGATGACCAATATAATGCCACGCCAGACTCATGAGTCAAGTCTTCAACAAGTGGGGCCATAAGCAGACTGATGATCATGTCATGTCCCAGGGTGTTACTTTTTGTCTTGCAACCATTGCCATGCATTTCTAACTAAGATGGTGCCATCAGTGTCAGTAAGTCTGACACTCAAGTATCTCTCATTATTTGGATTCAATTAATTAGTGTTGTGATGTATTCTTTGGAGGATGAGTAAATATATCTAGTGATTGGCTTTGTGTATCAGTGAACAGTGTTCTTACATATGGCATAAATAAAGGCTACCCAAGTTGCCAGAATGATTAGATATTATCTTAGAAAAAAATATTTTATTTTATTTTTTATTGGTCACCTGTGGTACATGATTGTGATGTTGTGGCTCAGAACTTATTCTGGCTTTATTATTATTATTATTATTATTATTTATTGTTTTCAGACAGCCATTTGCACCAACCTTTTTCAAAACCACAAACGCTTGCTACAGTGCACATTGTATATAAAGCAGAAAAGTTGCACTGCTTTATGCCCAAGTGAGATGGTACAAGTTAGAGAAAACGTGAAAACTAACCAATATTAATTAATAAAATATTTTGTTAGTGGTTTCGTGGAAATAATTTTTGAACATCAGCAATACCCACTGTGCATTGTGATTACGGGGTTCAATTAATTCACAACGCGCAAGATCCTTTGTAAGATTCATCTCCAAGAGATTTATAAGCACTGTAAATATTACTCCTCCATATTTATTAAGTCTTTTGACTGATCGTGTTTGTTATTTTTGTCAAAATAATAATAATAATAATTAATTAAATTTATTATTTAAATTATAGAGCTTAATTTATTAATTTTAAATTATTGAACTCAAAACTATTTATTAAATGGCCTAGATTTTTATCATTTGGATCAACCGTTATTGGTCACATGATAATTTTCTTCAATTATATAAGATTTTTTTATAATAAATAATATAAAATTTCATTAATATTTAAATAAATATGATTTTTTTCAACAAAACTGCCAAACTTCAGAATTTTTTTTAATTTATTTTTCCTATAAATTATTTCCTAATATCTGGGCCAATAATATATCATTATTTTTAATCACAAAAAAAAAAAAAAAATGAAGTAGTACCACTATTTGGCTATTATCGTACAACTAGATCACATGCAATATTTATTTCAGGAATCATCAGTTGTCCCCCTGATGAACATCAGAGTCAGGTCATTTTTACCACAAAAAGAATAAAGAGTACCACAGTTCTCTACTGAATCAATAGTCTAACATGTTACATCAAGTAAGTACTTCTACTCCTACTACTACAAGTCTACAAGTGTGTCTTTTGAATCCACTTTTAGCCATCTATATAAACCCTTGCCAGCCACTTTCATTCATCCATCCTTACAACAATTGGATTCCTCTTGTTATTATTTTTAACAATATTATTAATAATAATAATATTATTTTATAATTTCAAGTTTTGATTATGTCTTTGAGGGATGAAGCATATGTTTTGAGCAGAATGATAGGTGATGTTCTTGATCCTTTTACAAGGTCTGTGGCTCTTAGAGTCTCATTTAACAATAAGTTGGTCATTAATGGTACTGAGTGCAAACCTTCTGCTTTGGTTAACAAACCTAGAGTTCAGGTTGGAGGAGATGATCTTCGCATTTTCTACACTCTTGTAAGTTCATCCTTTTCTTCTTCTTCGTCGTCATCTCTTTGTTAATTTCATCCATCCATGGAATTAATTGAACAAAAATATATATAATTTGTATACATGCAAGTGTAACAAACATGTAAACAAATTTTTTTTTTTTTTTTGGAGAAAATAAGTAAACTTGGTTTCGTGTAGATTATGATTGATCCTGATGCTCCAAATCCGAGCAACCCTTCATTGAGAGAGTACTTGCACTGGTGAGTTTCTTATATTATAAAATAAACTTTAATATATATATATATATATACACTCAAATGATGCATTGCTGTTAATGATAATGCTTTAAAATTATTTTTTTTGATGTGATGAACTTGTAGGATGGTAACAGATATTCCAGCAACAACTGATGCAAGTTTTGGTTTGTCACTTTGGTCCTTCACTCTCTTTCATTTGATTTCCAAATATAGTAAACTCAAGTACCATCTTTGATTTTGTTAAGCTAGACAATTACAAGTACATCTTTTTAACAAGACTTCACATCCAAGTACTCTTTGTATGATAGTATCTGTCTTGTCATCTGTTTTTTCTTTAACATATATATGTGGCTTTTTTTTTAATAATTACGTAAATAAATACTTTTTTTAAAAAATGCCGATTTAAGCAAAAAGTGATTAAATCACCATTTATGTCTTAATCAATGATTTGCACGAAAACAATAAATTTTTTACTGTTTTCATTGATTTTTTTTAAAATTTTTTTTTTTATACAATCTTTCATTTGAATCTTTTAAATGTTATAATTCAAAACAAAACATTTAAAAAATTCAAATGACATACTGATTTTAAAAAATTCAAAACCTCTGTACCTATATATTTTTTCGACAACCTTTAATGGGGGCATTTTTTATAGTCATTTAATCACAGTTTTGCTTAAATAAGTATGTTTTTTTTTAAATACTTATTTACGTAATTATTTTAAAAATATATAATATTTTAAAAAAAACCTATATATGTAACCCTTAAAAATTTGATTTTAATTCTTTGAAATATCTTTATGGAAAAAAAAGAACAATACTTATATTTTATGAACCCTTGATATGAAGATTATTTGCTATACACCAACTTTCAAAAGGAATATGTATATTGATATTATTTACTATAATAATTTCTTGGAAGGTTAAAATTTTTATGAATGCTTACAATTAGCATCTGCCAAACTTGCATATATTAATTTGTATATGCTTGAATAAACAATTTCATTTTTTACATTTATATGTGTCTAGGTATTGATACCTTATGATGTATATCTTCTAGATATTTATTATTAAATAAATAATAAATATAATGATGAGTTTATATTATATGTGTATAATTAGGTAAGGAGGTGGTATGCTATGAAAGCCCACAGCCGGTGGCCGGAATCCATCGGATACTGCTGGTGTTGTACCAGCAGCTGGGGCGTGATACGGTGCTGGCTCCGGCCATCCGCCATAATTTTAGCACACGCTCTTTCTCTCAAAACTACAACCTCGGCTCACCGGCCAACGCCGTCTACTTTAACTGCCAGCGCGAGACTGGTTCCGGTGGCCGCAAGCTCATAAAATCATAATAATGATAATAATATATTTTTTTTAATCACCATTGTCTATTGTTGTGATG
The DNA here is from genome assembly GCA_020875875.1 of Dioscorea alata. Lineage (NCBI taxonomy): Eukaryota > Viridiplantae > Streptophyta > Magnoliopsida > Dioscoreales > Dioscoreaceae > Dioscorea > Dioscorea alata. The sequence continues at coordinate 3,165,390 of CM037027.1, forward strand.
ATAAGGATGATGATGGTGAAGAAGAAGTATGTTAGATGCATGTTTAGTTGGACATGTAGTAATGGGGAGTGATTTGGTGTTACTTATATTAAGCTTTAATTACTCTACTTTGGAAGTGCTTTATAAGGTTGATGATGATTGGATAATTGAGTATTTTGATTGTTAATTTTTTTTTTAAGAAAATTCTCTTGATTGTCTTGCTTGATTCCCTGTTGTGATCTTGGACTAGTTTATGTTATACTCTAGGTTGTTCTTCAGGATTTTATGAATCATTTGATCAAGAATTTTAATTTGTATTTTATTTTAACTCTTTGTTGATTGGAAGTTATTTCAGCTGACTAGTTAATTAGTTTTTAGCAAATTTTTATGTTTTAACTTTGGTTAAAACTTAAAATTGATTGTTTAATATATATATATATTGAAAAAATAAATTTGACATAATTAAGTTAAAAATATCAAAAATTGATTTCAGTGATAATTTTCTTTTTAATGAAAATACAGGGATGGTAAATAATGTTATTCAATGCAAGTGGCTAGAAGAATATGACTTACTTTGATTAATTTGTATTACAAAATAGTGTGTATACATAGAGACCATACATATTAATATATTATAAGAGTGCAAACAAGATACATAACCTTTAAGGCATGTCAGGTTGAAGATTATTATGCTTGTCTCCAAAACTCATAATTCAAGAAGTTGAGGAAAGTGAAGATGGAAGTCCAAAAGAACAAGTCCAAGTGGTTAAGTGGTTCCTAGTATATATTCCTTATTTTGCATGGTTCACCACTTGAACCATAATAGAGCTCATGAGGTACCCTAACCCTAATGGATACTAAAGGAAATATAAATTAATGGATCACTTCATAGTGTTTAGGGCCTCTGTTTAGAAGAACTTCATGAGACCCACATATGTGAACATATCCAAAATGCCGAAAATGAAGTGAGGGAAAGGAAAGCCAAAAGATATTTGCATGTAATTTCTCTCTTTCAATGGATTAGCATCTACCATTCCATATATATATATATAGCTTTTGGCAATCTTTCTTTCTTTACATTTCAATAATCTCGGCTACCATCGAACAAGACTCACTACAACCGAAGGCCAAATATTCAAGTCATACATATAAACACATGATCTTTTATCTTTTTATTTAATATATACATGTGTGTGTTTTATTGTAGATCGGAATGCAGATGATTATGAAAAAATCATGAGGGTAAGCCCAAGGTTTGCAGGTGTAATAAGCAAGTGTTTGCCAATGTTTTTGGCCATGGATGGTGAGCCATTTGTTGAATATATAGTGAATGTGTGCAACTGAGCTAAGGAAGTGCTGATGAATATGGAGCATATGAACATCAACAACATCCTTAAAGTTATCTTTGCAATATTATTTTCCACCTGTGTGACCCTACACAATTTGCATGGAGTTCACTTCTCATGATCTTTTTTTTTTTACTTGAATTTATCTTTAAGTTTGTTCTTTGCATTGTAGGCTTGTCTAAAAACCCACATGTCAATGAAATTGATCTAATTTTTATTTTTTTGATAAATGAAATTGATCTAATTAATTTCATAGGAAAATAATATAAAAAAAATATTACTGAATTAGCATGATCATCAAACTAATTAAATATGTATATCTCTAATTAAGTGGAACCTCCTATTTTTTATCATCAAATCTAAACATTCCATAAGATAGCGCATTAAAACATACACATTTATACTCGTCATTTGAACTGTGAAAAGATGCCAAGAAGATTCTAATCCCAACTAGAAACAACTTTAAAGAATATATATATACATCAAAGATCATATATCTGTTTTTCACTAGCTATACAAGGAATGCAGCTTACATTTCTCAACTTATATTTTAACTTTCTAAATCATGTTTAACAACATTAACATAATTCTTGTAAGATTGGCAAACGTAGAAAAATATACACATGTCACATGTCAAACATTTGCTTTGCAAGAATAGAAGGTTTGTGTAATTTTAGACCAATTAATTAGTATATATACAGTATCACTGTTCAGCTTATATTTTAAAGCTAAGAAGCATGAAAAAAAATTGCAGCTTTGCAAAGATTCAGCTGCAACTTGAAGAAACATATTTAAAACTAAGAAACATGGCTGAGTGCTTAATTTATCTAAACAAATGGTACTTAAAGAATAATGGGGAACAAATATAATTAAGGCTCCTTTAATTTTGCCTATCAAGAGATGAGGCATAGAAATGTCAAGATTGACAAGAATGGATTGGTATGGTTCAAATTTCATATTCTTAGACATTCTTTTATTAGTTGGATGGTGCTATTGGATAGCTAGCTAGGCTTTCTACTCAAAGCAGACATATGACTTGGGGGCTGCAACTTGACTCTCACTGCAGGTGCTTGCTTTGTAATCAATACGTGAAAATTAAGAGACCATCTATATATATATATATATATATATATATATTCCCTGTACTTATTCTAAAGTAGTTTGGAAGATGGTTTTAAAAACTAGTGGTCTGAGAAGGGAGTTGGAGATTGGCAATTTGAAAATAACTAGGCAGTCTGTGAATGCAAGAGAAAAGTTTTTTTTTTTCTAAAATATATGAGTAGACTGCTAAGAAAGATAAGGGTGTGCATAAATTTCGGTAGAGCAAATGGGGATGGGATCTACACACGTGGGCGCTGGAACTATCCGTACACAATCAAGACTCACATTTTCAAAAATATATTGATTCAAATTCTTATCACTTATTAAGAATTCTAATAGTACCTGAATACTAATAAACCACTTGACGATTGATGCTCTCCATTCTATTATGTCACAAATAGCATAGTGTGCTTATTGCCATTATATTGGGGTGAAAGGAAATGTTAGGCTTTTATGGAGGACATGCTAAATTGTATGTTTAGACTTGTTGATGCCATAAGGCTTGCATTGCATGATCCAAAGGATATGTTAGGAGATACAATTAATTTATCTCTTAGAGATATATATATAGGGTTTGAATATTACATGTGTTGCTATTTAAGCAAGGTTTGTTTTAATTTGTCTCGTCTTTAACTAGTGAGGTAAAACCCAGATTTGTACTTGTACTCATTGTTGATTTAATATATATATTGTAGCGGTCTTTATTATTTCTTGGATAAATGAAAATCATACAATTTATGAAAAACATTTTGCATGAGTGCATGTTGAAACACAATATGTACAAAGTATGGTAGGTGTTGAAAATGAATTATAAGAAGAATAGAGGCTCCAACAATCACGCAATGTTAGAATATTAATATTGGGATACCTTTCTTAAAGAATTCTCAATGGTTCTTTTCTATATATCAAACAAGGATATGATAAACAGCATCAAATACTCTTCCACTAGTATTACAATGGTTGAAAATGAAAGAATATAATATATATAAATAACTTCTTCACTAACAAAGGAAACAAGTGTGTGATCCTTTGCAACTTGATCAGGTCTTTTAAGTTTCTACCTTATGATACCATTCCTGAAACGGAAAGAGAGAATAAGGAGGATGAGAAGGAACATTACCATAATAACAAGCTTAGAATATTCTGAATGTATATGGTCAGATTTGCCACCATATTCCTTATCTGAAGTTTTGCAATTAGATAGAAAAGGATGATGTTGGAAAGTATTTGATAACTTGCTCACTCATTGAGAGAATATAAGCAAGCAATACACTGTAGTTTTATTTGAAAACAACAATAGAGTGTGAACAGTGGTTGTGTGTTCGTGGTTTCAGCGCCCACATGTGCTTGAATCCAATCCCACTTACTCCACTGAGACTTGTGCAAGCACTTGTTTTTTTTAGAAGCTTATCCGCTCATCATGGTAAAATAACAAAAGAACAAGAACTCCGAGGCATTCAAACCATAACCTTATACATTCAAAACGTACCGAATTTTCACTATATATATACTATAGCGTTATGAAACTTTGCTGGTGTCTTCTTTAACAATTGTTAGCATTTACAAACACCGCTAATCACTGGTGAAACCAAACAATTTATTAAGTAGGTTCCAGGTATAAATATAATATTATTACTTATAATATATATATATATATATATATATATATATATATATATATATATATATATATATATATATATCTATATAGTTAAAAAATATAAAAAATACAAATAACAACAAAATAGAATAAAAGAAGTCTTATTAAAAATTTATATTTAAAAAATTATTTTAAATAATTAAAAATTGAAATTGATCTTTAGAGCTTAATCAGATTTTTAATGTAGCTTGAAAGGTAAAGTGAAAAAAATTTACCTTCTTAAGGGTTTAATTTTTTAATTTAAAAAAAACTAAAATTCCGGTGGTGTCTTCATGATCAGATTGGACAAAATATAAAGAAATAGCGAAAAATATTAAAAATAAAGAGGATAAAAAGTGGTTTTAGTTTTTCTTTTTCTAAAATTATTATAAAAAAATAAAACATAAAACCAAAAATATAAGTCTTAAAATACATATGCTATTACAATATTGCATATTGACCCCAATTGCTTGATTTAATGGAATCAATTTAACAAATTTTCCATATATATATATATATATATAATGAACATTTAAAAAATTTTGTGGGGTCATTTGACTCCACAATTCCATATGTAGCTCCGCCCATGCCAGCATCGCTAAACGGCCAGTTTTTTTTTTTTTTTTTAAACCGCCGCAAAATTCACCACCTACAAATACCAGTCCCAACGTTTTATAATAGCTAGTGATTTAAGAATAAATTGGCAGCAATTTACCACCGTTTTCTAGGGCAACGCCCAAAATAATTACAACGTTTGACATGGAAATCTCTGCTATAACTTGCCAACATTTTATTTAGACTGACAAGCTAAAAAATATTTCTCCGCAAATATACCTGCGTTTATTCGTTGAAACACCACACAAGTTTCAATAATTTTAATATAATGCTATTTTAATTTTGACACATTTTTTCGCCTAACCACTCAATAAGCCTGAATTCATCATTTGAAAAAAATATCTAATTTATTTCTAAAAATAAACAGAAAACCAATAAATAATACACCAGTGAAATATATGAGACGAAACCAATTTAAAAATCACGAACATCATGCATAACCACAAGTTATTACCAACCATGACGCAAAATTATGAAAAAAACCTTCATATACCATATCACCATTCAACGTTCATACATCATCAAAACAAAAACAAAAACAAAACATGTCTCCAGCCTCTCAAACTACTAGGAGTGCCATCACTGAGATCCTGGAGACGGATTCTGCAATTACAATTTAAAATATTAAACAATAGTCATAAATACAATGATATTTTAATTTCCAATTAGTTGAGATCATGAAGTAGAAGTAGCTATATTAGTCTCGGGGATTTCAGGTCCAGTAGATTGATTCTATAATTAGAATTAAATGTTTAGCATATAGAAACAAAGACAGTAATAATTTACAAGTTTGAAATACCTGAGATTGTGAAGTTGGGCCACTTATGTCAGGAAAGGGAAAATTAGCTCCAGGGAACTGATTTTGCAAGAAAGTAACAAGAATCTTGTACTGAACACGTTCTCGCTCACGTTCTTCTTCTAGTTGTTGGATTCTCCGCTCCATTTGATGTAATTGATCTCTGCACTCAGTTAAATGATTGCTTGATGCTGTGGTGTTGCGCCTACTAGAATATCCACAATAGTTCATAGCCATTGGATCCAATCCAAGTCCTACTTGAGTTTCAACCATTTCCCCTTCCCTATCAACTAATTTTTCATTTGTCTTTTCCTGCGTGCAAGAAAAAAAGCTTTTAAAAATTATGTGATTTCAAAAGAAACAACTAGAATGAAGAATATTGAAGAAATAATTACAACCATAATTTTCTGAGTTTCTATATTCACATGTCATCCTTTTTTTGTATAAGTTGTTTCGAAAATTTTAAAACAACAAAGTTTAACCGAATAGCAAATCCTCCAAAAAATTTAAAAAGCAAGGAACACTGGACCTTGAAAGACATCACAATTTCTTACCCTTTCCTTTTCTTTTCTTGCAAAACGTTTCAAACCAGAGTTGTGTGTATATTTTTGTTGCTTTCTAGATGCAATCCCAACTTCTGATTCCTGTATAATGACATATATATTAAATGATACATAAATAAGAAATCATAATTTTAATGACAAGAAAAAAAAAATTATCCTAACCTCCCCTTTCTTCGAATACCAAAAATCAACTAACTCTTCCCACTGCCATCTAATGGTCCCTTCTGGATGCTTCTCTTTGTTCGCTTGCAGTCCATCTTCTATTTTGAAATGTTGTTTTTTCAAATCATATTTGTAGTCTTTCCATTTTTTCCCAAAAGACTTAAGCACATTATCTTTCGGAATATCAAGAACAAATCGCAACTGTTTATGAACATCATAAATAATTTGAGTTTAATATTATAACCCTAATAACATTTATTGGATTGTAATAATAACAGAAAATTTAAGTTTGTGTTAATACCTCAATGAAGTTTAACAATTCCTCCTTCATTGTTTTCGGCACTTCATGCCAACTCTCATATTGGAGGCCAATTCTTTGACTAGATCGAGCAAGCATACCTAAAAATGAAGAAAGTAGTTGTGCCTCAGGTCCAATTGGTTGCCTCAGACAATTTGCACTAACCAAAACTCTCTCTTCTTGGGGTAATGCCCACAACTCCTTCAAAGTTGTTTGGCTTTTTTTTGTGTGCCGTCCCATGCTATCAACTATAATAATTAATGTAACCACTAGATAATTAGAATATTTTCACTAACTTATCAAAAGCTAAAGTTGAAATTCAAGATCGCAAATTACCTGTATTTATATTAACCGCTTCAGTGACGACTTCCGCATTTTCCAATATGTTGCCATTGTCTCGGTTTGCATCTTCTTCATTGTGATTTGAATCAACTGAAGATGAATGAATTGAGCAGCAAGGTTGAGAATCAGGTAATGGATCAGATTCGTCAGGATCATCACTTGAAGTAGCATCATTGGTAGTGGTGTCATCATTTGAAGTAGCACCATTGGTAGTGGTGTTAGACTGGATCATTTTCATGTCCTTCAATTTTAATTTTAGTAACTTGATGTTATCTGCATCATACAAAAAAACTCAAAATAAATATGTGACTGATTAAAGCATGAAAAAAAGTATATCAATATAACTATGTTCTCTGCAACATACAAAAACTCAAAATTAATTTTATTTTTATACCGGATCAATTCAAGCATGTAGCAAACATGCAGATAGGAAGTTTTAAGAATTATGCATGACAATTATAGCTTTAATCACCCACACCTTTTGATGTCACAAACCTATTTTGAAAACTTTAAAAGCTATATGTTAACAGTACATGAATGTTTAGAACTCACTAGAGTTGCTTATTGTCAAGATCTTTTAGTTTTCAACTCTGAGAGCATGGCTTAAGCTGTTAAGCTTTGGTTAGGTTTTTGTTAGGAAAATCTCTTGTAAATTGGTACAAGACAAGCAATGCTTTATAATGAGACACATCGAACATAAGCGGCACATTAAGCAAGTGGGCTAGGAATGGATTTAATAGAAGGCAATCATGTACTGGTAATACTATTTGCTATATTACCATTCTTAATTTTGATAGTATTGTTGGACAAGTTCAGAGGATGACCATATTCTATAAGGCAAAATCATTGGTATTGTTACAATATCTCGTAACCGGTAAATCATTACAATTTTTATTTCACAAGCCATATGAGTAGGGTTAAATTAATAAGAATGATGGCTTATCATACTATTTCATTGGTCTAAAGTTGTCCCCTACTAGGTAAATGAATCAATCACATCATGCTTAGAAAAGCTTTCGAAAGGAATAAACTCACATCATAGAACAATCAATCACTCACTAAATTTATAAAATTTATAAGTTCCAGACTGTGCTATAATGCATTGTATTATATTGCAATAGAATTGTCATACTTATAGCCAGGACACAGTACATGATGTGTTGCATATATATCTACTTATCGTATGCTCTGTGGTTGCCACTATAAATAAATCCTCCACATCAGAAATAAGTTAGATTATTATTCACCTTTTTTAGACTGATTACTACTCTTGCGGCAATTTATAATAGAAGCAATGATGGCAAAATATGAGATTGAAAAATTAATGGGAGTAATTTCTCACTATGGAAGCTGAAAATAAAGGCAATCCTGAGGAAGGACAACTGCTTGGCGGCCATCACCAAAAGGCCAGCTGAGGTAAAAAATGACAAGTGGAATGAGATAGATGGGAACGCTATTGCCAATCTTTGTCTGGCACTTGCTGATGGAGTTCTATCAAGCATAGCAAAGAAGAAGACGGCGAAGGAGATCTGGGATCACCTCACTAAGTTGTACCAGGCCAAGTCACTCCACAACAAAATTTTCCTTAAGAGGAGACTCTATACTTTGCGTATGGCAGAATCTACTTCAATGATGGAGCACATGAACACACTGAACACTCTATTTTCCCAACTCACATCATTGGAAAATACAATAGAGTCAGATGAATATGTGGAAATTTTACTCTAAAGTCTACCAGATTCATATGATCAACATGTCATCAATTTAACAAATAATGTCCCCACGGACAGTCTAGTCTTTAACAACATTGCAGCTGCTGTTCTAGAGGAAGAGAGTTGTTGCAAGAACAAGGAAGACAAGCTAGCAAGTGCACAACAAGCGTAGGCCTTGACGGTGACGAAGGGAAGACCAATAGAACGTGGATCCAGTGGGAGCTACAATCATGGTAAGTCAAAGTCGAGGAGTAAGAAGACTTTCAAGTGCTACCACTGTGGCAAAAAAGGTCAATTGAAGAAGGATTGTTGGAGTCTAAATAAAAAAGATTCTAATCCTTAAGTGAATGTTGCAAACACTTTAGATGATGGAGAGTCCATGGTGAGTGAAGCAGCAACGATAACAGGTAAAAATTTGCTGATGTATGGCTTCTTGATTCAACAACCACTTTTCACATGACCTCCCGAAGATAATGGTTTCATTACTATGAACCTATCTCTTGGGAATTTGTGTACAGCTGTAACGATCAAGCCTTGAAGATCATTGGCATTGGCACAATCAACTGAAGATGTATGATGACACGGTTCGAACTATACAAGAAGTCCGACATGTGGAGGGCCTCAAGAAGAATTTGATGTCTATAGGGCAACTTGATGAGCTTGGTTATAAAGTTGAAGTTCAGAACAAGATCTTGAAGATAAGAAACGCTTGTATGCATGAGGGAAGAGAAGATAGTTGCAAATTTATACATGCTGAAAGGAGAAACTTTGCAAGAAGGAGAAGCTTCAGTTGCCACAAGTAGTCCAAGTGAAAGATGCACAATCGCATAACACAGGAAATTTGGACACATGTCAGAGCAAGGAATGAAGATTCTTGCAGAGAGAAATCTACTTCAAAGTCTCACAAAGGTATCACTATCCTTTTGTGAACATTGCATTTTGAGTAAGCAACATCGACTGAAGTTCAACACATCTAATTCTAGAAGCAAAGTAATTCTAGAATTGATTCACTCAAATGTGGCAAGCACCAGTTACATCTCTGGAAGGAGCAAATTATTTTGCATCATTTATTGATGACTATTCCGGGAGATGTTAGGTGTACCCTATCAAGAGGAAGATTGATGCGTTTCAAGTCTTCAAATTTAACAAAATGCGAGTGTAACGTAAATCTGGCAAGAAGATTAAGTGATTGAGGACTGATAATGGAAGTAAATACATTGGCAAAGAATTTGATGAATTTTGTAAGCAAGAAAGCATCAAAAGGCAGTTTACTACAGTATACACACCTCAACCAAAATGGAGTGCCAGAGCCGATGAATAAGACTCTATTGGAAAGAACAAGAGCTATGATAGGAGCTGCAGGCTTAGACAAGAAGTTCTGGGCAGAAGCTGTCAGCACCGCCTATTATAAGATGAACCAGGCTCCATCAACTGCAATCGAGATGAAGACACCAATGGAGATGTGGACTGGTAAGCCAGTTGATTATTCAAAGCTTCATATATTTGAAAGTCATGTATATGTAATGTACAATACCTAAAAAAACTACAAAGCTGGATCCAAAATCCATAAAATATATATTCTTAAGAAATGTTGATGGTGTTAAGGGATACAGCCTGTGGGATCCCACTGCCCATAAGGTTGTAATCAGCAGGGATGTTATCTTCATAGAAGGCAAAGAAGAAAAGTAAGTAAATGACGAAAGCACTTCAAAAGAAAGCTCAGAGACTACAACAGTACAACCATAACAGAGCACGAGGTATAAAAGCCAGTTGAATCTGAAGCTCCAGAAGTTCGTCGGTCAACTTGTACAAGAAAGACACCAAGTTTGGCATTCTGACTATATTATAGAGGGTAACATTACGTATTGTCTTCTAGCTGAGGATGAAAAGCCATCAATAAGCACTGATGCATCCCAGTGGATGACAGCAATGCAAACAGAAATTGAAGCTATTAATAAAAATAAGACATGGGAACTGGCGCCACTACCACAATGGCGAAAGTCCATTGGCAACAAACGGGTCTATAAGATCAAGTGCAATAGTGATGATCAAGTAGATCATTATCGTGCTAGACTGGTGGTAAAAGGATATGCTCACAAGAAAGAAATTAACTTCAACGAAATATTTTCACCTGTGGTTCGACTTACAACAGTTCGAGTAGTCCTTGCGTGTGTGCTACATTCAACTTGCAGCTTGAGCAGTTAGATATTAAAACTGCATTTCTTCATGGAGATCTTGAAAAAGAGATATGCTCCAACCAAAAGGATTTGAAGAAAAAAATAAAGAGAACTTGGTTTGCAAGTTGAATAAATCTCTGTATGGTCTAAAACAGGCGCCAAGATGTTGGTACAAGAGATTTGATTCCTTCATCATGAGCCTTGGATACAGGAGATTCAATACAAACCCTTGTGCATATGTCAAGAGGTTTGAAGAAGAAGATTTTGTCTTCTTGTTGCTGTATGTTGACGATATGTTGGTCGCAGGCCCCAACAAAGATCGTATTAAGGAGTTGAAGGCATAATTGACTAGGGAATTTGAAATGAATAACTTGGGACTGGCAAACAAGATTCTAGGGATGCAAATTCACCGAGACAGAAATGATAGGAAGATTTGGCTTTCTCAGAGAAATTATCTGAAGAATATCTTGCAACGCTTCAACATGCAAGACTGTAAGCCAATTTCTACCCTTCCTGTTAATTTCAAGTCATCCTCAAGCATGTGTCCTAACAGTGAAGAAGAAAGGATGGAGATGTCTCGAGTACCGTATGCATCAGCGGTGGGAAGCCTAATGTTCGCCATGATATGTACAATACCAGACATTGCACATGCAGTGGAAGTGGTAAGTCGTTACACGCAAATCCTGGTCGAAAGCATTGGAATGTATTGGAATGTTGTTAAGAAGATTCTCAGATATGTGAAGGGAACCTCAGACGTTACATTATGTTATAGAGGATTAGACTTAAACGTCAGTAGCTATGTTGATGCTGGTTATGCAAGTGATCTTGATAAAAGTAAATCCACTACTAGATATGTGTTCACATTAGCAAGAGGAACTGTAAGCTGGGTATCAAAACTGCAGTCAGTCGTGACTACGTCAGCGACAGAATATTTGGCAGCTATACAAGCCAGGAAAGAAGCAGTGTGGTTGAAGATGGTGTTGGAAGAACTCGGGTATAAACAAGAGAACATTATTCTATATTGTGATAACCAGAGTGCATTGCTTCTTTAAAAAAATCCAGCATTTCATTCAAAGACAAAACATATCAGAGTTTAATACCACTTCGTTTGTGAAAAAGGTACAGTGGACGTATAAAAGATTCATATCAAGGACAACCTAGCAGACTTTATGACAAAAACAATCAACGCTGACAGATTCATATGGTGTCGATCCTTTTATGGTTTGACAGAGACGTAAGCAACATCGAATGGTAAGGTAAAAAAAATGGTGTGAAGATCTGATTGCTTTTCAATCAGATCTTCAAATGGAAGAATTGTTAGCCCAAACCAATGGCCTAAACCAATGGCTTATTAATACCAACTTCTCTTAAATCATCAACTTAAACTAAACCATTACTTCACCAAACCATCAACTTAAAGCCATGGTTTTGAGAAGTTATGGGCTGATTCAACACACCATTCTTCTCTATAAATTGACAAGAATAAAGCCCATTTGACATAAAACCAAGTGCAGAAGCAAAGTGTGAGTGAGGAAATTGGAGAGAAAAAAAGTGTGAGGAGAATGGGCTTCATTCTTCTTAATTTATAGAGAAGAATAATAATGTGCTGAATCAATCCACAACTTCTCAAAACAATGGCTTTAAGTTGATGGTTTAGTGAAGTATTGGTCTAGTTTAAGTTGATGGTTTAAGAGAAGTCGGTATTAATGAGCCATTGGTTTAGGCTATTGGTTTGAGCTAACAATTCTCCCACTTGAAAATCTGATTGAAAAGTAATCAAATCTTCACACTATTCTTTTTACCTAGCCATTCGATGTTACTTACATCTCTGTCAGACCACAAGAAGATCAACACCATACGAATCTGTCAGCGTTGATTGTTTTTGTCATAAAGTCTCCTAGGTTGTCCTTCATATGAATTTTTTGTATGTCCACTGTACCTTTTTCAACTTTTTAACGAACGAAGTGGTACTGAACTCTGATATGTTTTGTCTTTGAATGAAATGCTAGATTCCTTAAAAGATGCAATGTACTTTGGTTATCACAATATAGAGTAATGTTCTCTTGTTTATACTCTAGTTCTTCCAACACCATCTTCAACCACACTGCTACTTTGCTAGCTTGTGTAGCTGCCAAATATTCTGTTTTTGTCGTTGACGTAGCCATGATTGACTGCAGTTTTGATGCCCAGTTCAGCTCCTCCTACTAGTATGAACACATATCTAGTAGTGGATTTACTTTTATCAAGATCACTTGCATAATCAGCATCAACATATCCACTAACAGTAAAGTCTAATCCTTTATAACATAATGCAACATCTAAGGTCCCTTTACATATCTAAAAATCTTCTTAACAACATTCCAATGCTCTTGACTAGGATTTGCGTGTAATGACTTACCACTTCCACTGCATGTGCAATGTTTGGTTTTGTACATATCATGGCAAACATTAGGCTTCCCAACATCTTGGAGCCTGTTTTAGACCATACTGAGATTTATTCAACCTGCAAACCAAGTTCTCTTTATTTTTTTCTTCAAATCCTTCTGGTTAGAGCATATAAATCTCTTATTCAAGATCTCCATCAAGAAATGCAGTTTTAATATCTAAATGCTCAAGCTGCAAGTTGAATGTAGCACACATCGCAAGGACTATTCGGACTGTTGTGAGTCGAACCACAGGTGAAAATATTTCGTTGAAGTCAATTTCTTTCTTCTGAGTGTATTCTTTTACCACCAGTCTAACACGATAACGATCTACTTGATCATCACTATTGCACTTGATCTTGTAGACTCATTTGTTGCCAATGGACTTTCGCCGTTGTGGTAGTGGCGCCAGTTCCCATGTCTTATTTTTATTAATAGCTTCAATTTCTGTTTGCATTGCTGTCATCCACTGAAAGGCATTTGAATTGATCAGTGCTTCTTGAAGAATTAATGGCTTTTCATTCTCAACTAGAAGACAGTATGTAATGTTACCCTCCATAATATAGTCAAAATGCCAAACGTGGTGTTTTTCTTGTACGAGTTGACCGCCGAACTTCTGGAGCTTCAGATTCAGCTGGCTTTTATACCTCGTGCTCTGTTATGGTTGTATTGTTGTAGTGTTTGAGCTTTCTTTTGAAATACTTTCGCCATTCACTTGCTCTTCTTTGTCTTCTATGAAGATAACATCCCTACTTTATAGTTTTTTAGGTATTGAATATTAAATATATAGGACTTCCAAATATATGAAGGTTTGAATAATCAACTGGCTTACCAATTCACATCTATGTTATTGTCTTCAACTTGATTGCAATTAATGGAGCCCAATTCACCACATAACAGGCAGTGTTGACTGCTTCTGCCAAGAACTTCTTGTCTAAGCCTGCAGCTCTTATCATAGCTCTTGCTCTTTCCAATAGAATCCTATTCATCCACTCTGCCACTCCATTTTGTTGAGTGTGCTGTAGTGAACTGCCTTTTCATGTCTTTTGCTTATAGAATTCATCAAATTCTTTGCCAATGTATTCTCTTCCATTATCAGTCCACAAGCACTTGATCTTCTCGTCAGATTCAAGTTCCACCCGCGCTTTGTAAAATTTGAAGACTTGAAACACATCAGCCTTCCTCTTGATAGGGTAACCCAACATCTCCTGGATAGACATCAATAAACGATACAAAGTAATTTGCTCCTTCCAGAGATGTAACTGATGCTTGCCACACATCTGAGTGAATCAATCTAAAATTACTTTGCTTCTAGAATTAGATGCGTTGAACTTCAGTCGATGCTGTTTACTCGAAAATGCAATGTTTACAAAAAGGTAGTGATACTTTTGTGAGACCTTAAAGTAGATTTCTCTCTGCAAAAATCTTCATTCCTTGCTTTGACATGTGTCCAAGTTTCCCGTGCCATGTCATTGCGTATCTTTCACTTGGACTACTTGTAGCAACTAAAGCTTCTTCTTCTTCCAAAGTTTCTCCCTTCAGCATGTATAAATTTGCAGCTATCGTCTTTCCCTCATGCATACAAGCGCTCCTCAAATTATCTTTATGATCTTGTTCTGGACTTCAATTTTACAACCAAGATGATCAAGTTGTCCTATAGATAACAAATTCTTCTTGAGGCCCTCCACATGTTGGATTTTTTGTATAGTCCGAACCGTGCCATCATACATCTTCAGTTTGATAGTGCCAATGCCAACGATCTTCTAGGCTTGATCGTTACAGCTGCACACAGATGCGCCAGAGATAGGTTAATAGTAATGGAACCATTCTCTTCGGGAGGTCATGTGAAAAGTGATTGCTGAATCAAGAGGCTACATCAGCAAATTTTTTACTTGTTATCGTTGCTGCTTCACACACTATGGTCTTTCTATCATCTGAAGTGTTTGCAACATTCCCTTGAGGATTATAATCTTTTTTATTTAGACTCCAACAATCCTTCTTCAAGTGACTTTTCTTGACATAGTGGTAGCACTTAAAGTCTTCTTACTTCTCGACTTTGATCTACCATGATTGTAACCCCTACTAGATCCACGTTCTATTGGTCTTCCTCTCGTCACCATCAAGACCTCCACTTGTTGTGAATTTACTAGCTTGTCTTGTTCTCGCGGCGACTCTCTTCCTCCATAACAGCAACTGCAATGTTGTCAAAGACTAGACTGTCCGTGGGGACATTATTTGTTAAGTTGATGACGAGTTGATCATATGAATCTGGTAGACTTTGGAGTAGAATTTCCGCACGTTCACTTGACTTTATTATATGTCCCAATGATGTGAGTTGGGAAAATAGAGTGTTCAGTGTGTTCATATGCTTCATCACTGAAGTAGATTCTGCGATACGCAAAGTATAAAGTCTCTTCTTAAGGAAAATTTTGTTGTAGAGTAACTTGGCCTCGTACAACTTAGTCAGGTGATCCCAGATCTCCCTTGCCGTCTTCTTCTATGCTATGCTTGATAGAACTCCATCAGCAAATGCTGAATAAAGATTGGTAATAGCGTTCCAATCTATCTTATTCCACTTGTCATCTTTGACCTCAGCTGATCTTTTAGTGATGGTCGCCAAGCAATTGTCCTTCCTTAGGATTGCAGCTTCCACAGTGAGAAATTAATCCCACTGAATTTTTCAATCTCATATTTTGCCGCCATTGCTTCTATTAGAAATTACTACAAAGAGCAGTGAATAATAATCTAACTTATTTTCTGATGTGGAGGATCCACTTATAGTGACAACCACAGAGCATACGATAAGTAGATATATATATACAACTAAATCAAGCTCTGATACCATTTGTTATAAAATGTAGGACCAAATAGAACAATACCACAGCAAAATAAATAAAAATAATGCTTAAAAAAAATGACACAAAGATGTTATGTGGAAAACCCATAAATAATTATGGGTAAAAACCATGGGTAAGAATGGAAGAATTTACTAAGTGGAAAAATTTCAAAAGTTACAAACTCTCTCTAATAACAAGAAAAAAACCAGTGCTCTCTCTTATACTAGGAGAATAGACTAACTCTCAAAATATTTTCTCACACTTCTCTCTTCTTTTTTTCTCTCCAATTTCCTCACTCTCACTTTGCTTCTACACTTGGTTGTGTGTCAAATGGGCTTCATTCTTCTCAATTATAGAGAAGAATGGTGTGCTGAACTAGAGAAGAATGGTGTGCTGAACCAGCCCACAACTTCTCAAAACAATGGCTTTAAGTTGGTGGTTTGATAAAGTAATGGTTTAGTTTAAGTTGATGGTTTAAGAGAAGTTAATATTAATGAGCCATTAATTTGGGCCATTGGTTTGGGCTAACACATAATTCAAACACATCAGTGCAATGTAAAAGCCTAAATGAATGGAAGTTTGCTGCCAAAGCACCCTCAAAAGTCTAATGTTGGGGTGAGTATAAATTAGCTGTATAAGTTAGTTTTTTCTTACATAATCATTCTACAAAAAGACATTTCATTTTTTTCCCCTTTTTTCCATGGGACAGTAACAATAAGAAGCCTGTCAGCTGCCCAATCAGGCACACATCCTGGCCTATTAATATGATTTGTACTCTATGAACTGTTTCATTATCATTAATAAATTTTGCTCAATTATCATCATTTCAACTTACCTGAAAACCCAAAACCTAAATCAGAAAGTTACCTATCTTTGAGCACCCTCCAAGAAGCTCTAGTGACAATCAGAAAAGCAAGCAAACAAACACAAAAAAAAAAAAAAAAAAAAAAAACAAGCTCTCATGGCTTCAAATTAATCACCAGCCTAGACAAAATTATAAAAATAAAAAAGTATATCTGAATTACCAGATGACAAACATAGAAAAGAGAAGAAGGCAACACCATTCCATCTCCTAACTTCAAACAGCATCTAGATGAGCTTAAACCATGAAAAAAATATCTGTGTTTTCATCTCTTCTACAAAGAGAAATATAAAATGCTAGGTGATTACCAAAAAGGACCACTTTCTCTTAAAAAAAAAAGCAACCTTACTTCAACTCTGATGTACCACCAATTAATGCATAAAAGAGATGAAAGGAATATCTTTACCTCTCGCTGATCCTTGTCCTCCTTCCGTCTACCAGCTATTAGTTGAGCTTAAAGCCTGAGGAGGAAAAAAACAACTTTTAAATGAAAGGGATGATGAACAACACCACTTATTTCTCTGTATCAGAAAAGAACAAAGGTCTTCTGGGATTTCTCTTCGCTGTAAAAAGCCATTTCTTTTAATGAAATTGGAAAAAATGGATAAGAAGCCTTAGAGCTAGCTCTGTGAATCAAACGATGTTTTCTCTTTGATGTAAAAATGCATCTAGCTTTCCATCAAAGTTCATTCTGTCATTTTAGACATGCACAGGACCACTCCCATAAGTAGTCTTCTTCATTAGAAAATTTGGTTTCAGATATTGTGCAACAAATAATCTTTAAGATGTTAGATCAAATATGTGCCAAAGCTGAGGTTGGAGGGCCTTTGAAGTTTGAATGGCATGTGCTATGTTTCCCACTCCCAATGGCAATGAACAATTAATTATCCAGGTTTTTATTTTTCAGATTATAATCCAAACAAACATAAATGGATTCTAATTCAATTCCTGATATATATATATATATATAATTAAAAATCATTGCCAATTGTTAAGATGCAATGTGAATGGGAAACAAAGAAGGAGATGTGAACAGAACACTAATTAAAGTGTCAATAACTAGTTGCTATTTTAATGAAGGTACTATAAGCAAAGTTAGCGGAGTATCACAAGAGCATGGGCCTCCACCATCATGTGAGCCTATGGTCATGGTCATTGTCCCCTAGTGTTCTGTCAATGAATATTCACACACTTTATACAAAGGCATACAATCATATCATCTTGACTTGAGTTATCAAATGCAAAATTAAGAAATTCTTCAACTCCATCAACTCACGCATCCAACTCTTATCCATTTTTTCCTTAATATATTAAAAAATTAATTAGATTCTCATAAATTATATCATAGTCTTTCATTTTAATTTAACACATTATTTTCAGTCAATGTTATTTATGTGTGTATGTTCTATAAAAATTTAATAATAAACCTAAACTTCTAACGAAAACAGTGTAGTTGTTCACCATGTGTTAGTAGGGATTGCTTTAATATCGCCGACTTGGGTAAGATTATTAAATAGCATCAGTCATAAAAATTCACATAAGAATGAAAAGAATTAAATCCAATCGTTTAAAAAAGAAAAAGAAGACTTGCATGAACATTTAAAAATAGAAATATAGTAATATTCAATGTCAAGTTGAAAACAGAAATATAGTAATATTCAAATCAAACACCATAGTCAATGTCATAGAAGAAAATTTCCAAGATCAATCAAACACCACAGTCAATATCATAGAAGAGGATCAAATTCAGTGCAGTAAAAAAGAAAAGAAAAAAAAACCTCTAATTTTATGATTTCTTCCTTTCTTCTTGTTCGCCTCCTCCCACTCTCTCCAAATCTATCCAAGGATCTGCAAGTTTTGGCGAGGATTTAAGAATAAAAGTTTGTGCACAATCGATTGGGAACCAACAAATTTATGAATAAAAGTTCTCTATTTTTCTTATACACTTCAATGACTTCATAAATAGAACCAACAGTTTATGCATAAAAAAGAACCAAATCCTAAAATTGTTAATGAGAATCAATGTCATCTTGAAAATAGAAATTTAGTAATGTTGAAAAGATAGGGGTGTGAATATGTGCAGAAATCACACAAACCTCTATAGCATTAGTGCCAGGAATTCTATCATTTGAGTTAGCAGGTGACATACGCCAACCAACATAAACTTGTCCAAAACCCCTTTTTCCTAGCTTCCTTTCAATTTTATACACAGGTGAATTGCCAATTTGGATCTATTGCCAAAGAAAAGCATTGGATGAAAAGATAAGCGAATGCATTGGATGAAAAAAAATGCATGGCTACATGCAATACTACTGTTAGGGAAAAAGACATTATGAAGAAAAGACACTATTTTAGGTATGACTACAACAAAAGGTTCAATGGAAATTTTAATAATTCAACCAAATATAATCATTGTTAGAAAAACTTTCAGGGCAGGTTTACCAAAAGGAAAGCATGAAATAAAAAAGGAAATTCAACTTAAGACATGTCCTTGAGAATCAAACAAATAAATCCTGCAAATCTTTAGAGACAGATTCATAATAACACAGATGAAATATAAGTGAATTTTACACCTGACCAATAGGAGATATTTTACGATTACTCAAAAAATACCTCACCTAAGTTACACGTACATTTGTGAGGAAGGGCACATCTAAGATCAAGAGACAGTTCATAGACTACACCAATTTTGCAACTGAATGGACCGAAGTGCAATCCTTTTTCTCCAATTGCAACCCTTTTTCTCCTGCAAAGTTACAAGCGCCTTCAAATCCCTTTGTTTTCATTTGTTTGGACAATGTTTGATAGAAAGGAAATCAAACATGGTCCAAACTAAGAAAAATAAGTGCTAATTAAGAGCCAATTCCATATATATGGAGAGCCATATATATATATAAAGCTAAATATCTAATATATATGCATTGAGGTAATTAATAAGAGCAGAAATGTGAAATCAATATTTGAAAGTATGAAAATTCTGATATTTTAGACTATTGTTTTCTTCACATATAACAACTTGAGTAGAAGCAAGAGTATCGATGCCTTCAACCTCCTAATTTACTTATACTTTTAGAAATATAAATATCTTAATAATGCAACAAGTTTAAACAATAATAACTTGAGAAGGTTTTGGAAACTTGCACAATGTTAATGGCTTTGTGTTCTTCAATTGAGCGTGAAATATTCTCTTCTTCTTCACAAAAAATTAATTTAATTGTAACTGTGAAAAAGTTGAGAATTCCATATGTACCTGAGAGAGAGGAAGGGAGGCATAATTTGAACAATTAAATAAAAGCTCATGAAACTATAAATCAGGATTTAATTCATTTACTTATCAGAACTGAAGATCATCAAGCAACATAAAGGTTTGCAAATGAAAATTATCATGATAAACTAGTGCTTCAATATTATCTTCAAAAAAATTCTGCTATGGAAAAAGGTTTTAGTCTATAATTTTTAGCCCGTTTAGCAATGCTATGATTGTGCAAGTGATTTATTTGAACCTTGCAAATACGTTATCAAATTCCTTTTCAATGATATGTAAACCAACTGAAAATAAAATTCATCAACATGATAACTTGCATTTAAGTTTAATTGTTCTAAAAGGGGCATACTTTTGAAAGCAAAAGATATTAATATGTAAAGGTAAATAAAATTTGACAAGTTTGATCCTTATTTTCCTTTTCTTTTCTACTTAATCTTAACACACTAGAAAATGGAAGTTGAATATATATATCATCACTCAAATCAAAAGAGCAGCCATAGAAAATCTCTCAAATCAAAAGGACAATTGCATCATCTGATGAAGAATTAATGGTCAATTCTATTTATCACTCTACTCCAGGAATTTCGACTCATCATGAATGAATGCGAACTAGGTTTGCCGAAATATTTAGAAACACCACTAATCAACATGCAAAGTAATTTTAGAATAAATTGAGTGATTATTTTTAAAGCAAAATATCATCTATAAGAAAGCTCAAATTATTTAAGAATATAAAAGTACAAAGAATTATGCTATATTGTTGCTTTTCCTAGATTAGTACATGTATTTTTGAACACTTAGAAGAAGTAAAATCAAAACCACAGCAACCACATAATAAATAGATTGAAAAAAATGCATCCAAATAGGAAATTTCATGTAGCCCAGAAATATATAACTTTAACCCTAATGTCACAGGAACAGCAAGAAAATCTCATAAACTGCAAACTCAGGGAGGTCCCAGAGCATGCCCAATTATGCATCAAATTTGTATTCAGATTTAACTTATAATCAACTACCTCTGATCTCAAATAATGAATACTAATCAAGTTCTCAGATCTGGGCAGAATATTTGCACATCTGGGCAGGATTATAAGTTAGAGGTTTCATTATTTGTGATTCATGTTCAATTATCTGTGGTCTTAATCTTTTGTAATACCTCCAACATTAATGCAGCCCATTCTAATTGATTCGAGGTCAACAGGATGCTTCATTTTAATTTGCTTGATGAAATTTAGTGAATATATCGCTTCTAATCTCAGGTTTTTCTTAGAATAAAGAAACAAGAATACTAAGGAGTCTTATCTATTATATTAAGTATTTTAATTTTTTTTGGTTGTTATTTTATTGTCTGGAGAGTGGAAATGGCAAAATTTGAAGAAAATATGTGCTGATTGAAGTTTGTTCCTGATTGTTTTTGGTAAACGCTGAATCATGGATACAGGGATAAAAATGGCTCTTGGTTAATATTTTTACAGATCATAGAACTGTTGCTTTGATGATCGCATTTTTCTGTTTGGTTTGCAGAAACAGTAGGATATAGAGGTCCTCTTATCGCTGTTTTGCCTGCCTTCCCAAATATCAACTGAGCAATTATATGCAGTCGCATGCTCCTTTCTTCATGCAATTCACCATTTCCTCTGCATGTTTCTAATATCCAGCTTTGAAGACAAACTTAATCACAATTTAATAGGGTTATTCTACTTGTTTCTTACTTCCATTTTGGAAGGACAAATCCTATTTATGTCTATGGGCTCCATTAATGAAGCCTCTTAAACTAAACTAACTTGCTTATGATCATAATTATAAATAATGAATACTAATCAAGTTCTCACATGAATCATTAAAGAAGTTCACTCCACTAAACATTGTCTGATATTAAAAAAAGACATACATAATAATAAATAAACATTAAACAAAAAAATTCACATGATTGGGTATCACTTCAAACTTGGAAAGCATGAACAATATGTGGACAAACAAGTTTTGCAACTGAAAGGAAAAACAAAAAGAGAATCACAATGATCTAACAATGATTTTTCCCCTATATTTCATAAATTTTATGTTTCATAAACATAACTACTAGCCATGTCAAATATGCATACAGTTTCACAAGACTTGCCATGAAAAGTGCATGATCACAGGCTCACAGCTCAGTTAGGAAGTGATTCATTTTAAGTTGATTAACTAGCACATCCAAATCTTATCTTCGAACCATTTAAGTACTATTCTTGAAAAAATTAATTTAGTACACAAACTCAATCTGTGTTTGAAGTCCATAGACACTCAATAAAAAAAAAGATACTCATATGATTTGATCTCAATTCCATGCATTAAATTCATTGCTGTTCTTAAACCAGCTTATGAATTTTCTTCTCATGTCAGTTGCACAGACTTTAAAGCTCAACAATGGCAGAGCCATTATAATATGCACTTCTTGATCAAAGAATTTGGTATAAAATGAATTATTATGTTTAGTATTTGAGTGAACATAATCACTGATAACTTTTTGGTCCACCAACAGTTTTCTAGCCTTTTCCACTGATGAAGTAGCAAACAGAAGCTCTGCGTGCACATCAATAGAATGGTTTCAATGAAGAAATTCATGGGTATGTCTATTTATCAAATATTCTATGTCTACTTTCTTTGTCTCATTCATTTAATTTTGGTTTACAGATGATCTCTCATGAATTTACATACATAAACATAAAATTTATGTTTCCAAACTTTATTTTCACAATTCTAACGCCTGAACAATTCACAAGAAACATCTAATAGTAGACTAATGCATCATCAAATTATCCCGAAAACCATTCATGATACACATATACAGAAATTATGCAGCACGGACGCCACCAAAGAGCAATTTTTAACTCAAAAAAACAGCAAACTGAAATATATAGACCTATATATTCATCCACTCTATAATCTCAAACAAAAAGGCGCAGCTCCATAGAGAGATAAACAGAATAAAAACCACAAAAAACAGCTCAAATTTTCAAAATCTTCACCAATAGGGAGAGAGATAGGAGTATACCAGCAAGTAAGGTTTGACGGTGAGGGAGAAGAAAGACGAAGGAAGCGACGTCGAAGTCTACCACCGCCGATTTTCTGCTGGCGAAGAAGGAGACGAAGCTCGGACAGGCGATTGGAGGACCAAAACCCTAACACAGCAAAAACCCGATTCAAAGGCCAAATTCGCCATTAATTTACATTGAAGAGCAAGATCTAACCTGAAAGTAGAGATTCCGACAGGAAATTAGCTTCAATTTGGAGAAAATTTTTTACGGTTAGCGATGAGGTTCCGGCGAAGGGGAAGGAACTTTAGCTTTTTTTTTTTTTTTTTTTTTTTAAAGGAATTTTTAGATTATAAAAATAATTTAAACAATTTTGACACAAACATATATTTTTATTTTAATATTATTGCCGGCGTTTTTTACAAGAAAATAATTTTTCTTTCCTTTTTTAGGTTCCACGAAGTATTTTTGGGGCATTTTGCAAACGAAAGCGCCGGCCAAATGATAAAAATTGATGGTGTTTTTTTTTATGAGAATCGCCTAATTTGATAAGTTTTTTTTTTATGTTTTTTTTTATACTAGAGTTCAAATCATGATGGCACATTCTGTATGAGGAGTAATTGTGTGTAAATTTCATCCTATTTGCTTTGTCAAAATTTGTACTGATTTTTTTTAAATTGCCTAACTGTTTAACTTAATTAAAAAAATCACAAACTTTTTAAAAAACACAGGGAATAAATCGTTACCGAATACCAATACTTAACGTCATGCAAACCATAACCTTTTACATTCAAAACATACTTAATTTTCACTAATACACATACTGACTTGAAGTGACACCGTGCCATGCCTTCAGACCATGCATGCAGGTTAGATCCATCCATTGGTGTAGCTTCAAAGTATGGCTAGGTGTATGTTTCTTTCTCTTCTTTTTTTATTTGTTCTTATTTATAGTAACAGTATTTGTTTGGTTGGTGTTTAAAAGAGGTTTATATTGTTTTTATTTCAGGAATAAATAATTTGTTTATAATAATTTATAGAATGATTAGCACATATTAAACTCTTAATTAAGCATGGCATTGGATAGGTGTTCTCTAATGAAAATTATGAAATAATATAAACTCCAAAGAAAAAAGGAAGATTTTTTCTTAGTTTAATCTATCTATCATGCTTATTACTCTATGTTTAGAGGGGTATTAACCAATTGACACATCTTAACAAGTACTACTAAAATGAATAGATTAACCTATTCACTGTGAATAGGTTAATTAATTAATCTCTAATTTGGTTGTTGTTTATATGAGAGATTTTGATCGAAAACCTATTCAACCATAAAAGCTAGCTATATCGATAATTATTATCATACTTCATCTTAATTACCATCTTCAAATTATCATTTAAGTGTGCATGCATGTTCTTTTCTTTGTGAAATTGTGTTTAATTACTCTTATGATCTGTAAAATGTTTCTCAATTAGCTAAATAATAATTATTTAGCTAATTACTTCTTGCCTTTTGAATATTACTAATCTTTGATCATTAAATTTAGCTAATTACTTCTAGTCTTTTGTTTTGACTATACTTCCACATATGAATTAAAAACTTAAAAAAAATGGAAATATTTTAATCTTATAGGAAAAACAAGTTTTTTGAGAACAAGAATATTTGAATAGAAGAAGAACGAATAAAAATATTAAAAATGTTTATTCATACATTCTCTTTTTATATGTAAGTATTAAAATATGAAACATGTTTAATATTATTATTAATTAAAAAAATAAATTATACACATAAATTAAAAAAAATACAAATAAAGAGAAGCAATTTAACAACCAATCGAAGAAATGATAAAACATTGTTGTATTAACTATATTTCACAATTGAACCTTGAGCTAAAATTTTTAGATAATGGTACCAAAAATTAAATATTTGAGCCGAGTGAAATCTAAACTTGAACATTGCCAACTAAATACATCTTTCAAAGCCAAAAAATCTCAACTTGAGAAATGCTAAGTGGATACATCTTTTATTGATATCGGCTATACCAAATTAAATAAGTAATTCAAGAATTTAATTGAGAAAAAGTAAGGTTAGAAAGTGTTAAAAAAAAAAAAAAACAAGTCTACATGATTATTGATATTGTTCCTTGCTAACAAACCTCCATTCTCTGTATTTTCTTTGTTATGGTTCACTACACCAACCAAAATGGAGCTCATGAGATATCCAAATGCAAGTGAACACCAAAAACAGGCTGTAGCAATAGACTTCATTTTCTTTGGGCCTTAGAGTAAAAGAACTCTGTGAGACCAACATAAGTGAACATATTCAAAATGAAATAGATTGGCTGAGTCATCATCACACGCGTTTGCACCTAACCCACTTGACCACTTAAGTTCCACTTAGCCCCATTGCCTCGAACTAACATTGATCTCATGATTAAACCATCCCAACCATTGATCATCCTGACTTGCTTCTCCATCAAAGCTGCATCAAACTTACTCCCTTCTTGATCAAATCAATCTCAACCATTGATTATTCTCCTGCCAAAAACCCAACGAACATAACAGTCTTTTAAACACTTGAAAAAACTACCTTACCCTTCTATCACAACTACACAAGAGAACAAACATCTTCACTGAATTCTCTGCCAATCCTCACAGCAGTAATGCTTTCTCTGCACACTAACAGAAGCAAAGTTCTTAAATCAAACTCTAACAACTTCCCCTTGATTGAAGGCTGCAAACACCAAGAGCTTCACGAAATTTATTTTGCTTTCTTGCATCTACACCTTTAGTAAATAAATCAACCAATTGATCACTTGATATGCAAAACTAAAGCTTCACTGCTTGCTTTGAAATTGATTCTCGGATGAAATGATATTTGATATCTATATGTTTTGTTTAATCATGCATAACTGGATTTTTGGCCACTGTTATACATGATTTATTATCACAAAAGATATCAAGTGGTTCCTTCTGCATCATTCCACAATCTTGTAACATTATGATTAACCAAATCCCCTGACAACATGCAACACACAGTGCAATATATTCAGCTTCAGTGGATGACAAAGCTATAATCTCCTGTTTTTTAGCAATCCATGAAACAACACCATTTCCATATAAAAATACTACACTTGTAGTACTCTTTCTCTCCTTTACACTACCACCCTAGTCACTGTCAGAATATCCAATCAGAGAACTTCTCACAGTCCTTCTAAACATAATTCCATAATCTACAGTACCAGCTAGATACCTCAAAATATGCTTTGTAGCTCCAAATGCCATTTTAGAATGTCTATGCATAAATCTATTGAGAAAACTCACAGGAAAAGCTATATTAGGCCTTGCATGTGTCACATACATCAATTTGCCAATTAATTTCCTGTATTCAGTTACATTCACCAGATCTTCATGCTCATTTGCACACAATTTGTAATCTGACTTTAAGGGAGTAAGAACAAACTTACAGTGCTGCAATTGATGTGATTTTAATAAATCCTGCACATATATTTTTCTGACAAATATGAATTCCATCTTGATCTTGCTTCACTTCAAGACCTAAGAAATAAGACATTAGCCCCAAGTCACTTATTTCAAACACCTTCTTCATATTTTGCTTAAACTCTTTAATCATCCTTGTAGATGTTCCCATACAAATTAAGTCATCTACATAAATGCAAACCAATAAGTATTGTCCTTCACCAGCAACCTTTTTGTACAAAGTATGTTCACTAAAATTCCTTTCAAAGCCCTATTGCAAAAAATACTCATCATTCTTACAATACCAGGCTCTAGGTGCCTGTTTTGGGGCATATAAAGCTTTGTGTAGCTTATAAACACAAGTTTCTCTTCCTGCAACTTCAAACCCTCTAGGTTGTTCAACAAACATCTCTTCTTGCAATTCACCATTCAAAAAAGTTGATTTCGCATCCAATTGATATACCAACCAATTATTTGTAGCAGCCAATGCCAAGAGTAACCTAACAACTTCCATTCTAGCAACTGGTGCAAAAATCTCATCATAAGCTACACCATATTCTTGCACATATCCCTTTGCAACTAATCTGGCTTTATATTTTTTAATCTCACCATCAGGTGTATATTTAGTTCTATACACCCATTTTACTCCAATTGCCTTTTTTCCTTCTGGTAATTCACACAAACTCCATGTTTGATTCTTTTCTATTGCTTTCAATTCTTCTACTATTGCTTCTCTCCAATTCACTGATTTTACTGCTTCTTCATATGTTCCTAGATCAATAACAGCTAATGCAAAAGTACAGCCTTCATAAATTTCTTTCAATGTTCTAACCCTTTGTATAGGTGATTCATCAACACTTGATTCACTAAGATATTCAGATTGCCCATTTGGTGAACTACCATTGCTACTATGACTACTATCATTTCTACCATTTCTTGTTATTGAATTCTTTGAGTGCTCAGTTTCAGACCTTGTTGTAAATTTCAATGTTGTTCTGACATCAGGTAACACAATTGCCTTAGCAACAGCTTTATGTTCATTCCATTGCCAAAATTCAGTCTCAAAGAATTTCACATCTCTACTAATCACAAGCTTTCCAGATTCTGGTACATAAATTCTGTAGCCTTTGGTATTAGAATAATAACCAACAAAAATACCTTTGAAAGCCCTTCTATCTAGCTTCTGTAAATTTTGAGCAGACAGATGTGTGTATGCTATGCAGCCAAACACTCTTAAATGATTCACTTTTGGTTTTACATTAAACCATGCTTTATATATGGGGTTTTATTCAATACTTCCTATGTAGGAGAAATATTAGAAAGATACACTGCAGTAACAATTGCTTCCGCCCAGAAAGCATTTGACAAGCTGCTTGAATTTAACCTACTTCTAGCTTTTTCAACAATAGTTCTATTTTTTCTCTCAGCAACTCCATATTGCTGAGGGGTATAAGGGGTAGTTAATTCATGTTTAATTCCATGATTTGAGCAAAAACCATCAAATTCATTAGAAACAAATTCTCCACCTCTATCTGTTTTAAGAATTTTCAGTTTCTGGCCTGATTGTCTCCCAACAAAGGCTAAGAATTGCTTGAAATAAAAAAAGACCTCATGTTTGTACTTGAGTGAATACACCCAACTCATTCTAGTATAGTCATCCACAAATAATAAAAAATATTTACTGCCGCCATGTGATTCTGTCTGCATTGGTCCACAAACATCTGCATGCACAAGATGCAATTTTTGCTTTGCCCTCCATGACCTACCGGATGAGAATGGTAGCCTTGTTTGCTTCCCATACATACAATCTTCACAACAATCTATTGGCTTTACCCTTGGCATACCAAATACAAGTTCCTGCTGATTTAAAACTTTCAATTCTTGAAAATATAAATGCACATACCTTTTATGCCATAATAAAGAAAAATTTTCTTCTCTGCTAACCAAATTCAGCTGCTCAAAACTTGAAGAGAATTCTACAGCATATAGATTATTACTAGTTCTTTGAAACACCAACATTGGATCACCTATTGCATTCACAATTCTGCACCAATTCTTTTTAAACACAACATCATAACCACATGTTGTTAATTGCACAAGACTCAATAAATTATGAGCTAACTGTGGAATAAATTTAATATTGTGAATCAGTTTCTTAATTCCTCCTTGTATTCTGATCATCACTGAGCCTCTGCCTAGCACCTCAACTTCTTTATTATTACCCAATTTCACAGTATGCCTAACTGATTCATCCAAACTGTAAAAAAAAACCCTTTCTACTTGTCATATGGTTTGAACATCCACTATCTAATAACCAAATAGAAGAACCACCACTGTCTTCCTCTTCATGTACAATGAACGTATTACCATATTCACCAGGATTTGCCTCATCCTAAGAATTAGAACTTGAACCCCTTTCAAAATTTTTGTTTTGAGACCAGCAATGAAACTGAGTATGGCTATATTTCTTACAATTAAAGCACTGTATATTCTGCAAGCCTCCTCTATTAAATCTTTGTCCACTAAATTGTCTCTGACCTCTTGTAAATCTTCCAAATGGCCATAAACCAATTCTACCTCTCTGCCATGTATTACTCTCAGGAGCAAATTGCTGTCTTTGACCACCTTGCCTTTGATCAATATAACCACTTTCTCTCCAACTGCCATCAGTTCTAACTCTTCCTTTGAAACCTCTAATTCTTTATCTCTGCACATTTTTATCACCTTTTGTTTCTCCTTGAACTACAAAAGTTCTATCTTCATGCTTCTCAGAAAACTAATTATATCTAGCTTCATGAGCTTGTAAAGCATTACTAAATTCATCCAAAATCACTGTAGCATATCTCTTGCTTCTTCAATGGAGGTTACAGCATGCACAAATCTTGAAGATAAACTTCTCACAACTTTCAATACCACCTCTGCTTCCTTTAATTCACTGCTCATTCCTCTGATTTGATTAACAACTACTAAAAGTCTAGTAAAATACTGCTACACTGACTCTTCTTCTTTCATCTGTAATAAATCAAAGTTTTGCGTTAAAGTTTGTTGTCTCAATGAAACAATTCGAGAGGTACCTTGATTTTCTTTTTTAATATGAACCCATGCTTCCTTTGCTGTATCAAATTTCACTATTCTATAAAGAATAGTCTCATCAACAGCTTGTTGCAACAAAAATAAAGCTTTTGCATTGTTCTCCAAGTCTTTTTCCTTTGCTTCCTCCTTATTTATACCATCTTCCACAACCTTTCACAAACTCTGTGACCTAAAAAATGTCTTTATTCGATAACTCCAAAGCTCATAACCTTCCCCTCTAAACACAGGCAACAAAGAAGGAGTAATCGCTTGTGTAAAAGAAATAGAAGAGCCTAAGGCCATCTTTGTCTAAGAAACAAAACTTCACACAACACAGAACCACCAAACCACCTTCACAAACAATTGTCACACAAACACACCAAATTTCAACACCTTCTGCTACACATCACCTTCACACACTCCACCTGACCACACCAGAAACTTTGTCTCCCTACACTACACCAGTTTGCAACACACTTACAAAACTATCAACAGGAAAATACAATTCACCTTCAGACACTACCAACCGTAACTCTGATACCACTGATAATCACTATATAGAAAGTAGAGCATATAAGGAACAAGTTTCTTATAGAAATTAAAGACCAAGAACCTCTCTATTAACCAGGAAAATTCATATAAGCACAGAGGAACAAAGGATATCAGTAAAACTCTTACACACTCTTAGAAAATTAAAACAGACTCCTTTTATACATTACACAAACTTAAGTAACCAAAATGAAACAGATTGGTTGAGTCACCATCACACGTGTCTGCACCTAACCCACTTGACCACTTAAGTTCCACTTAGCCCCATTGCCTCAAACTAACATTGATCTCATGATTAAACCATCCCAACTATTGAACATCCTGACTTGCTTCTCCATAAAAGCTGCCTCAAACTTACTCCATTCTCTTGATCAAATCAATCTCAACCATTGAATACTCTCTTGCCAAAAACCCAACGAACATAATAGTCTTTTAAACACTTGAAAAGACTACCTTACCCTTCCATTACAGCTACACAAGAGAACAAATATCTTCACTGAATTCTCTACCAATCCTCACAGCAGCAAAGTTCTTCAATCAAACTCTAACAAGTCATACATATAACCACATGATCTTTCTCTTATTTACTTTAATTTATATATATTACCTTTATGATGACTAGTAATCTTTCTAATTAAGGAATATATGGGACAATGATCTGGTCATAGACAGAAATGCCGAAGATTATGAAAATAGTACGGGCAAGGCCTTAAGGTTTGCTGATGTAATATGGAAGTGTTTGCCGAGGCTGTTGTCCATGGTAAGGCTTTTTTGAACAGAAAAGGTCAGCAACTGAGCTAAGAAAGTGCTTATGAATTAATATGGAACACAAGAATAATATATATCCCCACAACTGTCTTTGCATTCTCCACTTGTGTGGCACAACGCAATTTCCATGGACTTGGCTTGACATTATTTGTAACTGAATTGAAGAGTCTGAGTGTGTTCTTTGAATTGCAGCCTTGTCTAAGAACCTGAACATTAATAAATTATTGATTATTGTCTCTAAGTTTAAACAAATTTTCTGATTACTTGTCTTTATTGTTCAAGCATATGAACAAGCCTATATATGTCTCTATGTGGTAGAAACTCTATTTGTTCAGTAAGTTCACTGTCGTATGGGATCTGATAAAAGCTTGACAATTTTCCAGCAATGGAAAGTCACCAATTTCTAGTTGTAGCAACAAGAACCTTGGAGTATATAAATTAAACCAATGATCATAAAGTATGATTAATTGCTTAAAAGATAAAACAAGTAATTGTTATTAATGATTTGAAAGCCTATATGCTTAATTACTTGCAAGATTTGAAGAATAGGATTAGGCCCTCCCACAACGTGAATCCTAGCTATACTTTGGCAAGCCAAAAGCAAAGGGGAGAACATCCACAAAGACATTGCAAAGTGATGTTCCAAAGCCCCAATCCCAACCAACATGAGTTTGAACCCAAACAATCAGTGTCAAGCTAAGTATAAACCCAATTACACTGCCTTGATTCTTTGGGGTCTTTTTCATTTAATTGATCATCAGCACTGTAGGATGGCAATCCGGTTAAGATCACGGCTAATCGAACGGCTACCGAATACAAAGTGATATATAATAGTATTGCATTGCCTCAACGAATTTGTTGGATGTGGGCTGGGCCAAAGCCTATATCTAATGAAGCTCCCAAGCCTGAGAGAAGGTATGTGTTTTTTAGAGATTTTAGTCCAACATAGTGCAGAGAGTGGAAGTGATATGCATTTATATATTTCTTGTGTCTTGCTCCATTGATTTAGTATTCAAACACTAGCATGCCAAACAAATATGCACAACTCAACGTTCTAAATTTAATTTGCATAAGATAATTATGATTGTGTGAATGCTTTGTTAGTTTATTTGATCCAACACAACTTTCTCACACTTTGTCTTTGCATCATATTTTTCTCATGCATAGTGGTGGTTTTAATTAATTAGTGAAGATAAGTGAGCTTCTACTACTAGCAATAGAAGTCCCTTCTAGTGATTATTCTCTCAAAAATTAGAGTTTGTCACAACTTATAAGCTATTCTTAATAAAAAAAAATTATTTTAAGAGCTTTTTAAAATGTGATGAGTTAAAGAATTAAAAAAAAATAGAAAGAAGGAGGTAATGACCCTCTTAGGGATTTATAATGTAGAGTAGGCTAATACTTGGGGCTTTTAATATGATATATCAGAATCAAAACCTCACAATGATAAAGTTCTTTTGTCATGTAATTATGGATAAACGAGGAACACTACTTCCAGACCACAGGATCATGCTAGTGTTTGAGAAATTTTATTTTATTCAATCAAATGTTAGATAATTAATTTATTATATTTACTTTCTATTATTCAATTTGACATGGGAAAAACATAATTGAGACAAAGCATGCCTTTGCTAATGCTTTAAACAGCAAAAAAATATTCGCCGGCATGTGCAAGAAAAAGAAATTGAGATGAGTCTTTCTCCAGGAACCATGCAATACTTGTGAGCTTTTGTGTTTTAAACTTTTTAAAAGCTCAAATGCATCCGATTCTATTATGCTACTAACACCATGCATGGTTCAAAATTAAACAGTGGAAAGAGTTGAATGTTGATGATTATTTGGTATAAATACTATTCCCACACTAAAATTTAAAAAAGTCAATAATTTCAAGCATGAAAGAATGCACTAGTCACTTGATTTTATCATACATGGACAAGGAAGTGCAAATACTGCTAAATTTCAAAACAACTTGAGATCAATTGAAAGTAACGCATAAGAGATTAAAAAAAAAGTTATTTTCTTTTTTTTTTTATAAAATCATAAATTATTTTAGTTTTTTTTAAATGTGGATAAACCCTGCCACTACCATGTTGCAGGGATACTTTTCAAATATTTAACTTTTTAACATATTATAAATCTGATTTTAGTTTTTAGATATTTTAATAAGGTTGTGGTCACTACCATGATTGTTATTTTTTTTTGTCATTATTATTATTATTATTATTATTATATTATTATTATTATTATATTCATATTCGTTTATGTAATTTTTCATTTGATAAAATAATATAGTCCTTTAAACACTCTATCTACTTTTTCAAATTTACCATTTTAATCTCTTTATTTTAAATTAAGTGACAAAATGATAAGTTTGAAAAAATAAATGAACTATTTTAAAAATTTTACCATAAAAAAAGTTTTTATTGAACTAATAAAAAACATAATTATGGCCTAAATCTTTGGTGGATTTGGGTCTTATCATGTTGAATTCATGATATACGACATGAATTACACTCGAAGTAATTAGATGTATTCAAATGCATAATTTTAACTATGCATTGGAAGGAAGTCGAATTCTCTATTTTTGGTTCGAGAGTAAAATATTTTACTATATATTCGGCAGTTGTGAGAATGACACATTAAGATGTTTTTTTATTTTTATAAATATTTATCCCCATGACTTCATGACTTCATATGGCTTACGCCATATTCTTGTTACTTTCATTAAAAAAAAACCAACAATCATATTCCCTCTTTTATTTATTTTTTTATCTGGTAATTACCAAAGAAACCCCTAAAGTTTGCAATATTCACAAAAAAACCCCATGAATTTTAATATCCCTAAAAACCCCCTCCTTTTGTATAGAATGAATTTCAAACCCTCCATGGCTGTAACGGAGATTGACGGAGTTAAGTTTGAATTTATTGGACGAAATTGCCCTTACGTGGGGAGTTGTGAAATTGCGACTTGGTTTGACGGTAATGCCCTTACGTGGAATAATGTTACCGCTTATAGATGAAGCGGTTTATTTTTCTTTGTTTATTACCGAAAGAACACTATTTCCGCCGCCGGTTAACTGCGATCATCGCCTCTTCACCTTTTCCGTTTCCGAAGTTGTCATTGGCTGGGCATCTTGCTATCATCGCCTCTTCACCATTGTCTGGAAGGAGAACTCCCGCTCAAGTCTTCATAATTTCATCAGTTTTCACACCAAGGTAAGGAGGCCGTTGATGAATCTGATGATTGAGTTTTCTGTGTGATAAATCTGATTTCGTGTTTTATAATGTTGTCTCCGTTTAACAATTTATGTCTCCGTTTAAGTATTGAGTTTACTGTTTGACTATTTCGATTTCTGTTTAACTATACGACTCTAAATAGATGTATTGTTCTTCTTGTAGGGTTTTGGTCATGGCGGTCAACCTAGTTAACAGTCGATGCTACTTGGCACCTGTTGTCCAGACTCTGAGTGAATTGAAAGCTCACATGAGTGGACATCACTGGGAGATCATTAGAAGGACATCGTTCGCGGCTTTGACCGAGATTGAAGCTGTCCTCTAAGAGAGAACCCTTCTTGATTCTCTACTGCAGAGGTTTGATGACCGCAGCAACAAATTCAGGATCGGGGCCAGCCTGGTCAGTTTTAGGCCTCAAGATGTGGCTCTCATCCTGGGGCTACGGTGTGTTGGAGACGCTGTCGTTTTCCAAAAGAAGAAACCACGCTCGGCATTCGAATCGAGATTTCTATCAAAATCGTACGAGAGAAATAAAGACTCCATCAAGAAAACACTTGAGCAGCTAGTTCGGCAGAGGGGGGAAGAGGAGAATTTTGTAAAACTCCTCATGGTGTACCTTATAGGTACTATCCTCTTCCCGAACACCTCCTGCTCTGTTCTAATCTGGATCGTTGACTACGTCGACGACCTAGCGAGTATGGGACGATATGCATGGGAGCAAGCGACCCACAAGTAGATGATGGAGGACGTTCCACAAGCGGCCGCTCGAGTGTAAGCGAGGTGCGCCGGGAACAAGACCAATACGGGGTACGTCAAAGGTTGCTCGGTTGCGCTAACGACTTGGTTCTATGAGCTCACCGGCACCGGCAAGAAGATTCGTTTTGGTAAGACCCCAAGGATCTTGTGCTACAGTGAGAACAGCTACCGGAAGCAAGTGTCCATAGGAACCTTATTTTCATCTTTTGAAGGAAAAGAGGTAATAAATCGATTTAACTATCGTATTTGTTGTTTAACAAAATATATTAGTGTTTAAACATATGATTTAACGTTTAACTATATTGGTTATTGTTTAACTTACGTAGTTTTTGTTACATATTGGTTAAACATAGTATTTAGTGTTTAACACTATTGTTGTTTACAATTGTCAGTTTCCCGAATTGGTCGCCGTGAACCAGGACGAAGAAATATTTGTTGGGGCCAGCCGTCGGGGTGATACAACTACACACGGAGGTGATATTCCCGCTCCCGTTCCGTTAGCGTCAAGGAGAGATGATCGGCCAACATCCTCGAAGCGCGTCCGACGCCGATCACCTTCTCGGAGTCCACCCCGCGCACGGACTGCTCGGCGACGGGCAAGCCCCCCTCCACTCCCCTCGATAGCAACATCCGACGACTTGACCGCACGTCTATTGCAGGCGTGCGAGATATTCACTGTAGAGTTCCCCAGGCTTATTGCTCGCGTGGAGACTCTGGAGGCACGTTCGCAGGCGGATGTTGGTGCAAGAGCCCCCCTCCATCCGCCGGGTGACTATGATACCATCTCCGATGACGACGTCATTGCGAAAGCAGTCCCGCGAGGCCGGCGTCGGAAGAGGCTTACGTGGAAGGAATCAACAATGTCGCTGCCTTCGCCGGCAGACGTCGTCGCAACGTATGCACCAATTGATATTGAACCAACAATGGCAGAGGCTCAGCCAACTTTAGCTCCGAGCGCGCCATTGGAAAAGGGGCAAGTAGTGGACGCGCCGGCTGCACTGGCTGTAGCCACGCCTGTCGATGCCGCTGGCGATGTCGAGAGGATAATAGAATCTCTTGCAAGTGAACTCCCTTCGTTGGAGGCACTGGCACCGGCAACGAAGGGGAACACCATCCAGGCGACAGTTTTCGTGGAATCGGAGAAAGACGCTGGCTTGTTACCGGTAGCGCCACCGACAACGAAGGAGGACACAATCCAGGTGACAGTATCCCTGGAATCGAACAAAGACACTGTCGCGTTACCGGCACCGGCACCGGCACCGGCACCGAATAAAGACTCTTTGGCAGTACCGGAGTCTAATAAAGACGTTGCAGCAGCTACCGGAAATAAAGCGGCTGCCAACGAAGGGCAAGGAGTCGTCAACGAGCAAACAACGCTAACTCAAGCTGAGAGGACACTCCTTGCAAATCAACAGTTCGATGACGTGCAGAAGAACTTTCTTCCGAAGAAGAAAAAATATGCCGGGTTACCGCGTCTCGAGCAATTCGAACAGGAAATCATATAAATATTCTTGAACTGCTATATGGACTCGTAAGTTTCGTTTAACTATCTATGTTATCAATTAAGTATTTTACATTTCTATTTAACTATCCGATATATTCTTTAACTATATCATTTCTCGGTTTAAGTATGTTAGTTAGCATTTAAATAGTTTTATTTTTTGTTTAAATATCATGACTGTCGTATGGAGGAATGACTATGTTTACACGACACGAGCCAACGTGTTCACGTTATTGGACGGGAAGGAAATGGTGATAGACAACGTCATCGACGTTCTCGTCTGCATCATCCAGAAGGAGCTGAAGAGATCGCGGTCTCCTTAGAAGAAGCGCGCTTCCATCACCCGGCCACTGGCACTGTGCTTGTCCAAACGAGAGGACACGGCGGAACATGCTCTCGGCATAATCGACGATGCTGCGCGGAACGTCTATGATGTCGACATCGTAATCATGCCAATAATTTTAAATGGCCATTTCCACGTCCTCGTTCTGGACAACGTCAAACAAGAGTACAGGCATTACTCTTCTTGCGAGAGTGAGGAATACGACAGAGACGCGATCGATATGGTAAGTTACATGTCACGTATATTCTGCACACAACGGACTTCCTATTTGTCCATACTAACTTTAAAGTTTATTTCTTTACAGCGAAAACTATTCGAAAATTGCGTCGAGATGGAATTGAGCGTGTCGGCGACGTCCTCGTACCCCTTGATTCACGATAGGAGTGCTCCACGACAAAAAAAAGAAGTGTCGACTGCGCAATGTACGTGATGCGGTTCATTGAGCAAATTCTAAATGGTGAAAAGCTACGCCTACCGCAAGCGGATGTCCCTTACCTACGACTGAAGTATGTCACACGCATACTTATCGATGGGAGTCTAGCTGGTGTAAGCGACAAAGGCGAGAAGAGTAACGTATCCGATACACAAGTATAAATTAGTTTGTTAATTACAATGTAAGCTTCGTAACATAACAAAGAACGGCTGTCCGTGTCGTTGGCAGTTTTTTTTCCAATAACTTATGTAAATTTTCTTCTTCAGTGTTTAACTTTATAAATATATGTTCGAATATCAATATCTATGTCTAAATACAAAGCTCTCTGTTTAAATATCAATGTCTTCTTGTAAGTAAGTAGGCTTCTGTATCATAAACACTGATTGAGAAATAGAAAAGTTTTTGTTTGAACTCTGCATGGGAAGTCGTGGGAGTGCGACGTGGTTTGATCCTAACGGCCACTGCAATAATTTCTCCGTGTTGGGAAGAAGTCAGGGATTTTGAAATATATTCTCTATTCGCCACTGTACGACCGGAATTAACCTTTCGATCATTGTCTCAACGGAGGGCTTATGGCGGCAACCCTAGTTAATGGCCAATGCTCCATGACAGCGGTGGCGGATACGATGGCTGAATTAAAGGTTTACATGAATGGACAGCACTGGGAACTTATACAATTGACACCGTTCGAAGCATTTATTGAGGTGAGAGCGGTATTCCAAGATAGGGCCCTTCTTGATTTTCTGTTGCAAAGGTACAATGACCGTACTAATAAATTCAGGATCGGGGCAAGCATGCTAAGTTTCAGGCCTGAAGATGTCGCCCTCATTCTTGGTCTGCGTTGCAATGGAGAGGAAGTCGTCTTTCAGAAGAAGAAATCACGCTCATCTTTCCAAGAGCACTCTATCAAGAGAACTCTTGAGCAACTTGTTCGGCAGAGTGGAGAAGAGGAAAATTTTGTCAAACTCCTGATGGTGTACCTCATGGGTACAGTCCTCCTCCCAATTACATCATGCTCGGTGCCAAATTGGGTCGTTGATTACGTCGATGATCTACCTGCCATGGGCCGATACGCTTGGGCGCAAACAACGCACAAGTGGCTTATGGATGACATCCCACTAGTTGTCGCAAGAGTGCGAGCAAGATGCACCGGGGAGAAGATCCAGATGGGGGTCGTGAAGGGTTGCTCGCTCGCATTGAACATATGGTTTTACGAGCTAACCGGTTGTGGAAACAAAGTGAATTTTAGCAAGACACCAAGGATGCTATGTTACGAGAAGCAAGGGTCGATACAAACCATTTTGCCATCTCTGGAAGGAAATGAGGTACATATACCGAAGTCTCTGTTTAACTATATCGAGTACTGTTTGACTATTTCCTTTAACGTTTACATTTGTACTTCTTCATTTAAAAAGACATGGTCTCCAAAACCTTATCTTACATATGTTAGTTTCGTGAGCTGGTTATCGTGAATGCGAATGAAGATATAATTGTTGGGGCCGCCCGCCAGACAATGCAAGATGAAACTCCAATCTCTTCCGAGCGCGTAAGCCGCTATTCACGTACTACGAGCCCAACGCGAGACGGGAACACCCCCTTGATGTCGACTGTCCCCGCGACCTTGGCAGCCACCCCGATGGCACAAAGCGACGATGTCACCGCACGTCTGCTGCAGGCATGCCAGTTATTGACAACCTAGTTCCCTCAGCTTGTTGCTCGGGTACGTTGAGGCAATGAAAGGACGATCACAATCGAATGCGCCGTCCATGCAAATAAATGAAGTTCCCGGTTCGGATGCACCAGAGGTAGCCCCGGCGAATGCAGGGGCCTTTAGTGAGATGAGCTCTGAATTTAACTCTGATGAGGTCATTGGGGTCTCCATTCGAAGACGGTCACATTCGAAGAGACGTGCGAAAAAAACAAAAAGAACAAAGCATCTCTCTCCGCAGGCTGCCGAGGAGACAATGGTAGCATCGCAGACAGACAGAAATCTGGGGAACGATGTCATGGTCGCCGCATCACAGACAGACAATAGCAACAATGAACCATACAAACAAGTACGGCACGACTTTATTCCGGTGCAAAAAAAAAAACCCCGGGTACTCGCGTCTCGACATATTCGAGCAAGAGTTAATAACGATCTTCGCCAACTGCTATATTGACGAGTATGTATGTAGTTTTTACATGGGATGTTTAAATATTAACATTACGCTTTAGAAATTGACATTATCTTTTACCATTATACTTTAACGTTTAACTTAATTTTTTAACATTTAATTATTTGTGTCTTTGTCTGACTATATTTGTTACCGTTTAACTGCAGCACTGTCGTTTGGACTAATGCTTTTGTCAGCACTACACGAAGACAACTATTCACTCTGCTTGAAGGGAAGGAAATGGTGCCCGACAAGTTGATGGACGCGTTCGTATGCATAATGCAAAAGTCCATGAAGAGGGTACCATACCCTTATAAGAAGCGCGCCTCCATCACACGTCCACTGGCACTGTTTATGTCCAAGCAACCTGACGCGTGCGAGTCGTCGCTCGCTATGATCAGAGACGCCGCGCGAAACCTGCATGAAGTTGACATTGTTATCTTTCCAATAATCATGAACGGCTGCTTCCATGTGGTGATGCTTGACAATGACAAACAGGAATACAGGCATTATTCGTCATGCCAAAGCGATGTGTATACCAGAGACGCGTTTGAAATGGTAAGTTCCTCAGTCATTCATCGTTTCATGAACAGTATTTTAATACCATCAGGTTGTATATCTCAACAGAGGAGACTATTTGACTATTGTGTGGATATGGAGTTCACCGAGGCGGTGACTATGCTGTACCCGCTAATTCACGACGGTGATACCCCACGACAGAGACGAGGAAGTTTCGACTGCGCTGTTTATGTGATGCGATTTATCGAGCAAATGCTCGAAGGTGAGAAGCTACGCCTTACTCGAAAGGATGTACCATATTTTCGATTAAAGTATGTTGCCCGCATACTTTTTGAAGGTCGAAGAACCGGAATCATAGAAAGAGGCGAGTCTTCGACTGAGGAGGGGAAACCGATTTGAGTTATTGTTTTAAAATATTCTGTTTAACTAAATATTTTAATAAATTGATGAACGTTGGTGTCTGTCATCATTATTACAGCGCAAGCGTGTGTGCACGGGATATCATAAATTTGCCACCTGCGACATAAGCATGTTCTACCCGATAGATCGACGGAGTTGCTGCAATGGTCAAGGACTTCATAACGATCATCGACACAATGACCAACATAAAGATTTCGGCTTTCCGCAACCAGTTCGTCTACCTTCTTATGTATATCGGGGCATAAGTAGGTGTCCCATTTGTTCGCTTGCTCACGACGGGTGCATAACATCCGCATTAATTTGAACCTGTATCATAACAAATTATAATTGATTGTTAAGGTAAGCCAAGAATAGTTAAACATAAAAGTAGATAGTTAAATGAAAATAATTATAATTAAACACGAACAAACGTAGTTAAACAGAAACCATTATAGGCAAACGTAAAGTAAATGAAGTTAAAGAGTGACGAAGATGTTTAAACAGATTGAAAATCAAACATTCAAATACCGTATGGAGTCGACCATTCTCGTCACGGGTAAATGGCGAGCTTCTTTTATCCACACATTGAAGGACTCTGCGACATTTGAATACATATTGCCCCAACGTTGACCTTTGAACAAATAATTACACCAATGTGACAAATCTGACTTTTGAAGCAACCAGCGATGCGCTTCTGGTGATGTGGCCCGCAATTCATTGACCGTATGATCAAATTCTTTAACCGTTGATGCCCACGCAATACGAAATCATAT
Organism: Dioscorea alata; assembly: GCA_020875875.1. Lineage (NCBI taxonomy): Eukaryota > Viridiplantae > Streptophyta > Magnoliopsida > Dioscoreales > Dioscoreaceae > Dioscorea > Dioscorea alata. The sequence continues at coordinate 3,206,504 of CM037027.1, forward strand.
GGACCAGCACTCTTCCTTCAATGCATTCCCAAGTCCGCCATTGGCTTTCATAAAATTGGCCTCCAAGTGTCGAAGGCAATAGGCATGTGGGGAAGAGGGGAAGACCCTTGCAATGGCGTTCACAAGCCCCTTAGACCTGTCTGACACAAATGTAATAATCTCTTCATAATCGCCTTCATCGTATAACGCATCACCTAACTTGGAAATGAACCACGTCCAATTCGCATATGTCTCGTTGTCGACGATACCGAAGGCCAAGTGAAAAAACCCATTGTTTCCATCTTTTCTTCTGGCGCCCAACAACGTACCACGATATTTTCCAAGAAGATGGGTACCGTCGACAAATAGCAGCGGCCTGCAACCCCGCTTGAATCCCATGATACACGCACGAAACGAGAAGAATGCACGTTTAAAATACTCACCGTCTCTTTCTACAATCGCAATGCTGCCGGGATTTGTCTTAGCCATCTTATCCACGTACCAGAGCAGCAGATCATAGCTGGAGACGTCGCTGCCGTCGAGGATCACCCGGGCACGTTCTTTACACAACCAAGCTTGCTTGTATGGAATGTGGACACCGTGTTCCCGTAACATGTCCTACTTAATGTCGATAGGCCTGTACAATGGCTGGCCTTTAAGCTTATCAATCACTCGTGCGTTTACGCATTTTTTCGACGCTTTCGGATGTGACACCGAGCCAATTCCACCACCGTAAGTGTGTGACGGGTGCATTGTCTTTATTCTGAACGTATTTTTATTGTATTCCTTTGATGCATGAAGGCGCCAGCCACAACCAACGGCAGTGCATTCTACAGTCACCCTGTGTTTCTCATTCTTTATGAATTTGAAGTCAAAATTCCTCTTGATTGCAAAATTCCGAAGCGCGTCTCTGAAATGTTCAACGTCTACGAAACTTTGTCCAATATCTAACGACAACACTTCGGGATGATCCGAGGAGGACGTAAGGCATGCTGCACCGTCCAGGTCGCCATGAGATGGAACAGGTGCGCTGGCAGAATCAGAATTCCTGCCAACACTTCAGTTAAGCGGAAAACATCAGTAATTTAATTTTACAAGGCGTGGCAAGTGACGGTAGACATGAAATTAGGGCAAACTGGAATGAAATTCACAAGGCTCACCTAGTAAAGTTATTGGGTGAGTATAATACTCCTGCTTACCGTTCACAAAATGGATGGACCAAAGAAGCATGGAATAAGATGGTACGGGACATGATAACCAAGTTTTCCAATCCAACCATCACCACAACCCAAGTCAAAGCATTAGAACAAGAGCTGAAAAAAACCTGCAAGCTTCTAAAAGGATTTTCTGAATTAAGTGGATTTGGATGGGACTACGAAAGACACATTGTATCGGCTCCTGATGATGTTTGGGCACCACTACTAGAGGTATGTACATAAATATTGAATTATTTCAGTAATTACAACCATCTAATTTTAAGCAATTCAAATAGAGAAATAAAGATGCAAGGAAGTGGCATACTAGACCATTTCCATATTTTACCGCATTACAGGAGGTTTATGAGGGTAAGAAAATATTTTCATATAACATTAGTTTTATAAAGTTTTATTTTACTAGAAAATTATACATTTGTGATGTAGGGAGATATGCTGAAGGTAAACGATCTCGTGGTATAGAAGATTATGAAGATATTTCTCAATCTCCAGTGCACAATCCAAGTGTTTTTACTCCAAACCATTCAAGACAAGCATCACCTATACACGAGATGGAGGATGATGAAGAAATGCAAGTGGAACCTCCTTCTTCTCAACCATGGAATCCTCAAACTCAAAGTTCAAGCAATGATATTCTTCGGGAATACGAGATCAAGATTGACAAAGAATAAAAAGGGAGCGAAAAGGGAAAAGGCCCCAAAAATTATCATTTAACATAGATAAATACATTGCATTTCGAGAGCGCGAGAGTAAAGAATATCTGGATGTTGTCAAGGCCAATCAAGTTGTGGAAAAACATACGATAGAAGATTGCATAAAGGTGTTCAACCAAATTAGTGGCATTGTCATAGAAGAAGAAATGTTCAAAGCTACCCAAATTTTCATTAAAGATAAGAGTTATCGTGAACTTTCAGATTCAACATTAAATCAACATAGACAACGAATTTTTAACAAGAACCAACAATTTTCATCCAGAAAACCTAACGAAACAATTTCATGATTGTAACAAACCTATGCTCTAGCTTGGCGATAGCTACAATAATCATTCCACATCTGCATTGCTATTTCATCTCTTTTGCGAGCACCTGCATTTCGCTCAGAGTTCATGGTTGCAACATCCTCTCCATATGACTCATCTCCATTAGGAACAATAGTTTTTGGGCTTCACCAACATAGTCATTTTTTTTTTTTTTAAGTCTTAATTGTGTTTGAGTCTTGAATGATCACTTTTTTTTTTTTTATGAGAATTGTTGGTTGCAAGGATGAGATTGGAATTTGCAATGTTGAGACATTTTTGTGTTGTTCAGTATAAAACATTGAGATTGGAATGATGATCAAAATCAAATCTAATGTTGTTTTGCTTGTAATTAGGTATTATAAAGGAAGATGCTTTTATTGAGATTTTATTTACGTGCATGACATGAAAACTAGGTTTGTCATACTCATTAAAGAAATAAACGGAACATTTGTATGTTAATTTATAAATAATAATTTCTATAAAAATCTAAACTATCTTTATTTTTCCAAAAAAAATCAAATAGATAAAATAAATAAGATAATATGTATATTCAAACGAGTTTATTATTTCATTATTAATTATTATTATTATTATTACCTCTCAAAAATTTATTGTGGTATTTTATTTTCTATGCGATTGACCAATTGATTTATTTAAATTTATATATTATAAAAAAAGGTTGGACCGGCATAAGATTATTTAATTTTTTATTTATATTAAAATTTCCACAAATTCAAAGTACACCAATAATCAAGCAATTTAAAAATATATTCACCAACTTATATCAACATCTTAATTCCGTGAGTGATCCATACAATTGAAGTTCAAATTTGTTTGCTTTACAAATAGATATGGGTAAGTTAGATTGTTGTTTGTTAAATAACCATTTATGAAATCTTATCCTTTGCATTGGTATTGAACAGTTTAAATTGACAATGTATTAATTAAATTAATTCATGAGAAATTGGTTGATAATTTAATTATTAATTAAATTAATAATTAATTTAATTTATTATTACTAATTATTAAATATAACCTTTTTAAATATAATAATAAATAATATAAATAAATTAAGCACTAAAGTTAATAATTAATAAATATTTAATAATTAGTATATCATAACAAATTGATATATATAGGGCAATCTTAACATGAGAACCATATCCTCAAAATACATCCAACCAAACATGTGTTTTATAATTCTAGATTTACAAATCATTCTAAACAAAGATAAAATTTTATGATACAGTAATTTCAGTTACATCCAACCAAACACAAAATTTGACTGTATTGTATTTTAAAAATCAAGTATTTTCAGTTACATTTTAACTGAAAATCCACTGTATTTAGAATTACATCTAACTAAAAGCCATTTTAAATAAAAGAACTTAGTGAGACCAACATACGTAAATATATCTGAAATACTAAGTATTGATATATATACATTTGTGTTGCTAAATTAGCTAGCCAAGATACAATAAAAATGTATTTTAAAAAATAGGAAAAAATAGAGTATAAATGAAACCAAACTATATCTAATTATCTATATTTATTCTTCATTTGCTTGAATAATTATTCTCTGTAATATGCTTTCAAAATTTTTAATTAGTCTCCGCATTTTTTCATTTTTATTTCTATATTTAAAATATTTAGTATGGTTATTATTATTTCGGGTGATTATTTAATCTATTTTTAATCTAAAATATTTTTAATAATTTATCTCATAACATCCATCACCATGTCCTGAATTTAAAGTTGCCAAGATATTAAATATATATTTAAAAAAAAAGTAATCATATTAAAAAATTTGAAATTACACATGAAGCAATTGAAAAGACCAAATGAGAATAATTAAAAAAAAAAAAGATTGTGTTCATACCGGGTCGGATCCCATGAAATCCAAACCCGATCCGATAGAATGCTTACAAGGGCTCCTGAGTCCTGACACCGTCTTCGTCTCCGATCAGCGATAGCGGCCACGAGATCGCTCCAGCGCTACCGCCATCTCCTCTGCCGCCCTAGCTTCTCCCTTCTCCGGCCTTCGTCTTCTTCTTTCAGATTCTTTTCAGATGCCATTGCTCCCCATTCAACCCCTCCGCCTCTTCCGACGCCCCCTCCAATTCCTTCCCCTGAGCAGAACAGTGGAAATGGACCGGTTAACAAAGCATAACTTATTGGTTTAAAACGGGAACTTATTTTTTTAAACGGAAAATGGAATACTTAACGTAAAAATATAATAATTAAACTGTAACTATAATAATTAGGCGAACACATATGACTTTAAGAGTAAAGATAAAGGATAAAAACTTTACAATGACAAGAATTCGTTTTGACTATGATACGACAATGGCACATCATCTGTCTCAACAACTAGATCGACTGCAGCGCATTTGAAGAGTGAGTATACATGACACATGCGCTGGAAGTCAACCTCATTTTCTATTGGACAAATCGTTTTATGTCCATCGGGTGTGATAAACTTCACCCTAACATGGGAAACATCAAGACCCCATCGGTCACATATCTCCGCTAAGATTGAATCCTAACAAGTCTGTGCCGTGAACACTAGCACTCGTCTCTCACCGTTGTATCTTAAAATTGCACAAAAACTCTCCATTAAAAATCTGCATATAAATAAATATAAATTGGTACTCTCCCTTAAAGGATGATCAAAGTGATGGAAAGGAAGACATTCTCACCTTATCGGCCAACCGGCGGAGTTCAAAAGAATGCAAACGATGAGTCTTCCAAACTTTGTTTCAGAAAAATCAACGCAAGAAGGAATGAAAAAGATTGACAAAAGCCAAATAAAAAATGTTTAACATGATGTGACTGGGCGGTTTTTTTCCCACAATTTACAAGGGTACACACGGAATTTCACAGCCTAAACCTTGTGCAAATGAACGACAGTGGGGAAAAAGGAATTCAAACACTAACGGAAGGGCTTTCTGGGGTATTACAAACTTACAGGGGCTGTCTGGGAAGTTTTGCAATTCACGAGGGATGAATAGTAATTTTCCCTTTTTTTTATTTTTGGACATTTTAGTTATTATAATTGGCAAAACCAAATATTGGGAGTGGACAATTCTAATGGTAATGGTGTCCTATGGTTCACTTTTAAGGAAAGACACTTTTCCTCTCCATCTCACCTTTTAGCAATCAATTGCATTTCTCCAAGGTGGAGGGTCCCAAACAAACCTTAATTCTGAAGTCACTGAATCAATCATTATGTCCTCCTTCCTTAAAGACCACCGTTTCGTGTATATATATATATATATATATATATATATATATATATATATATATATATATATATATATATATATATATTATACGTAATTATAATTTAAGTTCCAACATCTCATGTATGTTCTGCTAGCCTGCATGCTCCCTTAATCATATTTATGTGTCCACTTTTGATAGTTTTAAATTTATAAAAAAATCATACAAAATTTTCAAAATTATTATTATTTTTAAATCTTTTAAGATTCAGTTAATTTTTTTTATTTTAATTATACATTTTATCAACTCTCTTAAATAGTGTTTTAGATTTTTAAAAATTATTAGAATTGTATAAATATATTATCTATTGGCATCAGGTTCCTATGTAGGGTGCTCGTATCTTGTTAATGAGACTGGTTCAAACCTTAACTTGAGCAAGGTGAGGGCATTGATGTTATAGAACTTGTGTTTATGCTCCTTGCATGTGACATCCCTAACACATGACTTGTTCATATTTGTTTAAAAAATAGATAAAAGGGTAAATATGGAATAAAAATTATTTAATGTTTCACAAATTTTTTAAATGGATATATATATATATAAACACAAATAAAACTTCTAGAAAAGGGTAGATAAATAGGACAAAAAAAAAAGTTGATGTTTCAAGGAATATGGGAAAAAAAAAGAAGATTCCATAACTCTATGAAAAATATATTTAATTCTCCATATGATAAAATGATTTCATTGAAGTGGACAACAACACCAATTACCTCTTGGTCTATTGACATTATGCCTTCTGTGTAAAGTATTTGTGCCCTTGCTAAGAAGTCAAGTTAAAGCATTAGCTCACGCAAGATAAGGGTAGAGATATGTTGGGAAGTAACTAAATGTTTGTGTATGCTCCTAATGTGACTTGTCTACATTAAAAAAAAAAAAAACATTGTTTATGATTTATTGCTCAAATATTATTTTCATTAATGTGGGATAATAAAGTTAGATCTTGAGGTTATATGCAATATACAATTTTTGTATCTTGCCTTTTACTTCCCTCTCAATATTATGTGAATTCTTTAGTGTTAAGCTATTTATTTGTTATTTTTATTTATTTATTTATTTATTTATTTATTTATTTTGACAATAAGGGACAAAGCACCCCGAGACTTAAAGGTTTATCAAAGGAGAGACAAATATAAAAGTGTATCAGTTACGATGACTTGCCAATTCCCTAAACATTTATTAACTCGGCCAGACATCACATAGGGCAATGAAAATCCACCATGTACATCTCTAGAAGATATGTATGAACCATACCGAGCTAATAAGTACCCTTTGCCATGCAATCGTCAAAACGACGAATACAACTTCTATCACAGGAGACCCACGTGAAACTCATTTAACAATACCTGGGCCAGTAAATAGTATGTAGGTACAAGGTTTCGACTCTGCGTCTTCCAATCTACTGCCCAAGTGACAATTTATTACGCTGGGTAGTAGTTGTCATTTTGGGCTCATTTGGTGGATAAGATAGGATACATGTGGATATGATATGAGGATTTGATAGGATTTAAATGGCAATTTTTAGCAAGAGTTTGGGCTTTGATCCTAGCAAATGTTATTTCTTCTCTTGAGGTTGATGTTAGTTTGGTGGATCCAATAGACGGATGGTTCTGGCACTCAATCAGTTAAAAGAGCATCATCTGACAGTAGTGTTGAGTCTGATGACTTGGTGTCTAAATTTGAAAGAAATCTCAGGGAATTGATGCCAAATTTACCTGGAAATACTGACATGATAACTGCTGAACAATCGAAAAGAACTAGAAGAAGTGGGAGACCAAAAAAGCCTTCTTCAAGGTTCAATCCGGAGGTAGGATTCTTAGCTAAACAGCCGAAGTCGGCTAAAAAGAAAGTTTCTCAAGGGGATAACTTGGAAGGTATATATGTCTTCCATAATTCTCTTTATTTTTTATTGGTATAATGCATACGCAAATTTCTTGTTTTGTGGTATTGCTTTTGCTGACTACGTGTTTGATTGTATGAATCATATTTGTATGTTAGAGCAGACACGCTTTGTCTCTGCCAAGGGGCCGACGGAGACCTCTTTTGAGGTCTGCGATAACTAATTGTGTTTATGAATATTATAACTTGGAATGTTAGGGGTCTAGAAGAGACCGGCTAAGCGGTTTTTGATTAAAGACTTCTTGAATTTGTATTTCACCGAAGTTTGCTATTTACAAGAATCGAAGCTCGAAGAAGTTTCATTGTCAACATGGCGCGAGATTGGTGGAAGCCGCTTAGATCAATTTGCTTTTGTACCTGCGCTAGGTTCAGCGGGTAGTATTATTATAGGTTACAACAGTGTGCTCTTGTACAGAAATTTAGAAAATGCGGGTGCTTTCAGTTTGATGGTGGAATTCTGTTCCAAAAAGAATAAGTTTAAACGGCGTTATACCCTTGTGTATGCTCCTAATGCGAGGGCGCTTAAGCTTGCTTTCTAGGAGGAACTTTAGGAATGTAGTGGTAATATCGGTATTCCTTGGGTTGTTTGCGGTAACTTCAATGCAATTTTTGCATTGAAAGACAAAATCTCGGGTACTCCTAATCTTGATGACTTCCGAAGTATGAACGCCTTCAAGCATGATCTCGGACTAATGGAGCCTCCCTCACCTGGCAAAAGGTTTACCTGGACAAATGGGCAAGCAGACCTAATTTGGGTTCAGTTAGACCGTTTTGTGGTTAATAGTGCTTGGGCGTCACAATTTCCCAAATTAATTCATAACAGCCTCCCGAGACTTCGATCGGACCATGTTCTGATTCGGCTGGAAGTCGGTAACCATTGCTCCAATCTGAGGCTTTTTCGATTTGAATTGGCTTGGTCTACAGCTAACGAAAGGGTTCCGGGAACTGGTGAGTCAATGGTGGATGGATCTATCGCTGGTGGGCTGTGGCGCTTTTATCTTGGCCAAAAAGGTGGCAGGCATGAGAGATCATCTGCGATAATGGGCGAAATTGAGTTTCGGCTCGATTAAATTGAAGAAGTTGGCTTTACTACAAGAAGTCAAAGTGTTGGACAATGCTAAAGAGACTCATTACCTTACACTGGGGTGCGTCAGGAGCAGGCGCTATTAGAGAAGCTGAGGAAGATTCATAAGCAAGAAGAGATCTACTAGAGGCAAAGATTAAGGCTTCAATGGCTGAAGGAAGGTAATGAAAACACAAAGTTTTTTCATATGGTGGTGAATGGGCATAAAAATAGTAATTTTATTCCAAATATTCATCAGGATAGAGCCCTAATCACATATTTGCGTGCTATAAATAAGGTTTTCATGGAGTGTTTTTAGCAGCAGTTTGGGCATAGGCACGACTTGAGACTTAGGGTTGATCTTCAGAAGCTTTTGGCATATAAGCTGCATGTCGATTTGTCAAACATTCTCATTGGAGGAAATCAAGGGTGCGGTTTTCGACTTAGGTGGCAATAAGGCCCCGGGGATGGATGGTTTTTCAATTCAATTCTTTAAGCAATTCTGGGATACGGTAAAGTCCAACCTTCAACAGTTTTGTGAGGACTTTTACTTCAGGAGAGCTAATCTAGAAAAAATTAATTGGGCTAGTATTGCTCTCATCCCCAAGGTTGGAACTCCTGAGACGATGTCAGACTACCATCCCATTAGTCTAAGTAATTCTTCTCTGAAAATTTTTTCTAAACTTCTGGCGGACCGCCTGAGTAAGGTCATGAATTCTCTTGTAGACTCCGACCGGTCTGCATTTTTAAAAGGTAGATGCATGTTGGATAACATTGCTACCGCTGAAGAACTGATTTTTAGTATTCATAAACATAGGCTACCGGGTCATATCTTGAAAGTTGATTTTGCAAAAGCATTTGATTTGGTGGATTGGGATTTCCTTTTTTGACCTCCTAAGAGCTAGGGGATTTGGGGTAATATGGGTGCACATGATTCAGAGTATTTTGTTCTCCTCTAAGGCTAATATTCTTGTTAATGGATCACCAAATGGCTACATTCCTTATTATATGGGGCTAAGGCAGGGAGATCCTTTATCGCCTTGCTGTTTGTTGTAGCCATAGATGTGCTAAGCTCGATATTCACTCACGCACTTAGATCCAAGGTATTGGTTGGTGTGCCCCTCAGTGAGTTTGGAAATAGGTGTAACCTATATTACGCTGATGATCTTTTGGCCTTGACCATGGGCGGAAAGGAGGATCTCATGATTATAGAGCTAATCCTATACTTATTTGAAGGCATGACGGGTTTTGAAACTAATTTCGCAAAAACTTGCCTTTATTCAAGCAAGATGGGTGAGCTACTGAAGGCGGTGGCTGCCGAAACTTTAAATAGTGAAGTTGGATTTCTTCCTGTCACCTATCTTGGAGTCCCGATCGAGGGAAGATGGCGTCAAAGACAAGATTGGGAAGGAATTATTCAAAAAGTGAGAAGGAAACTCTCTTCTTGGAAATGCAACATCTCTATTTAGGAGGTTGTCTTACTCTAGTGAATTCTATATTGTCCGCGTTGCCAACCTATTGGATGTTTTAGATTGTCGTGCTGGGTTATCAAGGAAGTTGACCGTATTAGGAGAGATTTCTTGTGGTCAGGTCCGGATATCGACCACCCAGGTTATCGGTTGGTTTGTTGGAAGAATTTATGTCGGTCTTGTGACCAGGTGGTTGGGGTATTTTGGGCATGCGCAATTTCAATCTAGCAATACTGGAGAAATAGTGGTGGAAATTTGTGATGGATCCTAACTGGTGTGGTACGATGGTAGTTCAATTCAATTACGGTATATCCCGATGGAATCTTTTCCCTAGATAGACGGCCCGGATTTTTTTTTTTTTTTGGAAAGGTGTGTTTAGCTGTCTCCCGGCTTTTAGAGGATGCATCTTACATAGCATCATTTCGGGCGAGACGACCCTTTTTTGGAAAGACGGTTTAACGGCTTAACACCCATGTAATTGTGGCTTGCGGAATTTAGAAATAATCATGATCCTAATGGCATTGTGCGGGAGTTGGCCTTTCTTTTAGAGGAAGCTCAGTTCTCTGCTAACTTAGATTCCTTGCCTTTTCAGGGATCAACTGCAAGCACCTATTGGGTAGAATGGGGTTAAGAAATGGTGGATGCTAACGGGTAATGGTGTGTTCTCGATAAAATCCTTTTACAATTTTCTAAATGATGAAAGGGTGAGATGCTCGGTGGTGAGGTTCTTCTGGCGCAACATTTGCCTAAGGAAAATCAATCTCCTTAATTGGCTGGTGTGGAAGCATAAGGTTCTTTCCTTGGAGAATATGGAAAAAAGAAAGTGTAGCAGGCTTCCAACCACAACTTGTGTTTTGTGTCACTCAGGGATTGAATTAGTTGACCATCTTTTCCTTAGTTGTCCATTCGCTAAACAAATTTGGGATTATTTTATTAGCCTGTTTTAGTTGCCTGAGCGTCCCTATTCATTGTGCAGCCTTTGGGACTCTTGGAGGGTGTTAGTGCGACCTTCTATAAGGGTTTTTAGAGATTTAGTTATGAAAACTCTTGTGTGGAATATTTGGCTTGCTAGAAATGATCATATTTTTAATGTGAATGTCTTGCCTGTACATGATCTTATTTTGAAAATTGATGAAATGCTCTTGTCCTGGTTCTCAAATTGCGCAGAGGGCGTCAAAGGGAAGCTAAAGGATTCCATGAAGACCATTCGCAGCAAACTGGAGCTTCTGGGACCACATATTGGCGATGATGGTGAGGTTCCGATAGCCTAGGAGGCACAACACTCGCTTACGGGCTAGATTCCCTTTGTTGGCTTTGAGGAAGCTCGCTGATCCTCATTTTTGCTTTCAAGTTGTTTGTACCACATTTAGTATTATGATGATCTCTCCTGCTGTAGCCTCCACTTCTATCTGCGTGGAGACTTGTTGTTTCTGTTCTTTTCTGGTTTAATAGAAGTGGTTTATCCATCTTTTCAAAAAAAAAAAAAAAAAAAACAACAACAACAACAACAATAAAAGTATACTTTAGTCTTGACATTTAAAGAATACGATGGCACTTCCAATCTAAGTCATCAGTTGATCAAAAACCTCCGATATCGGTTAATTTATATATAATCTTTTTCATTAAAAGATTAACTCCTGAATGCATATACATTATTATAGTTCTGAAAAGACAAAGAAACAAATCAAATAGAAAGATACACTCAAAAGAGTGCTTATTCATAGACCCAACAATTTACAAATTAATAATTCTCCCCCTTAATTTTACACACAATCTTGAGGTTGAGAAACCTCAACTTTAGAAGCATTATGAAGAGGCTGACTCTTATACTCATAGCGGCCAGCCCAATACAAGTAATGCAACAAGTTAATGAAGGTAAGTATCGCAAGTGTCCAAAAGAACAAGTCAACATGGTTCCTATTGAGATTGTTCCCTGCCAACCACCCTCCACTCTTTGTATTATTCCTTGTGGCATGGTTCACAATATCAACCAAAATGGAGCTCAAGAAATAGCCAAGTCCTAGTGAGCACCAAAGCAAGGATGAGGCAATGGATTTCATTGGCTTTGGTGCCTCTGAATAGAAAAACTCCATTAGACCAACATAAGTGAACATATCTGAAATGCCAAAAGTGAAGTGTTGAATGGCAAGCCAGAAGATGCTTATGGGTAGCTTGTTCACTAGTGGGTTGGCATCAATCATTCCATGGCTTTTGGCAACATGCTTGCGTTTTATTTCTACAATGGCTCCCACTATCATTGCCACACATGAGAGGAGTAACCCAATTCCTATTCTTTTCAAATCACTTATTCCTGCCGGATTAAAACAAGATTATAGTGATAATATAATCATTACATAAATTAACAATGTGATAATCATTTAAAATACAAAACAAAATATCAACAACTAAAAATCTAGATGTATTTTTTATTTCTTTGATGTCATGCTGCATCATAAACTCTTAAATTATGTTAAAAAAAAATAATATGGCTTGTTATGGTAACATTAGATGAAAAATAAAAAATCATTCATGATTTAACGACAACACTAAGACTAAAGAGTATTTTTCGAATATAGTTCCAGAACCAAAATATTAAAGATTTATAATTAAATTCATCGCGCTTGTTACCTTTGGGATGTCCAGTGATTCGGCGAAGGAGAGGAACGACAAGACGGTCATAAATTGGAATACCGACGAGCATGAAAATCATCGGAGCAATGGCCAAGTTTGCCGGAGCAATATGAATGTGTTTACCCAACTTATTATCCATTGTGAATCCTTGTTGAATTGTGAAGGTCTGCAACTGAGCTAAGCAAGTACTCATAAATATAGAACATATAAATATTGGCAACATTCCAACAATTGTCTTTGCATTCTCCACTTGAGTAACCCTACATAATTCCCATTGATTTGCCTTCTTATCTGTTTCTGAATTCATGTTTGTTTTCTTTCTTAGAATTGCAGCCTTGTCTAAGAACCTGAAAATAAAAATTAATTCATCTTAGTTTTAATTAGTTAATTAATTAATTAAGTAAATTATGTATGAGAGAGTATGATTATATGAAACCTAAAGATGTCTCTGTGAGGTAGAAATTCTTCTCCATTTTCATTTTTGATCTCATAGAGCTCTGCAGAGTCTTTTGGTAATGGTAGTCTCCAATTTCTAACAGCAGCCACTAGAACCTGTAAATAAACATTTAAATAAAAAATATTAGGTCATGTCCTAATTTTTCAAATAGTAAATACTTTTTTTTTAAACCGTGGATGAACCACTTCAATTAAAACAAAAAAAATACAACAACCCCACCTGATGAGAAAAGATAAAAAGACGAGCGACAGAAATACTACATTAACTGTGGTACAACAATAGCAACTTCAATTAAATAATAAATACTAGTTGCTTTCTGCTTTGATTTCTTTTAATTAATATCATGAGATAACAAATATATATATATATATATATATATATATATATATATATATATATATATATATATATATATATATATATATATATATTATAAAAAAAATACAAAAATCATTCTAATCTTAAATGACAGATTTTTTTTTTCCCACCACTTTACATGGGATCATGATTTGAAATTTTCAGACAGTGGCAATATATGAACCTTTCGGCAATGATGAATTTTGTAATAATGAATACACATAATTATTGAATTGTTGTGGGGCAACTTAATCAATGAAAAGAAACAAAATAAAAAAAAAAATGCTTATACGCTCATCTAACAGTGAGGAATTATTAACACAGTTTCATAAAAATCATATTTACCACATTTTTTTAAATTTATATATTCGTATAAATAAAATCAATCTAAAAGTTTTATAAACATAAAAAATAATTATTGATTTTTTTTCAAAATTTTTAAATAAAATGAAAAAGAAAAATTTATAAAAATTTTGAGTTGATTTTGTCCTCAGAAATATATAACAAATAAGAATAATCTATGATGTACACAAGTAAATACCATTTTTACGGAAATATATAAGCAATTATTCATTTTCGCATATACACTAACACGCAAAAAAAAAAAAAAAAAAATTAAAAAAATAAATAAAGCAAACCAAAACAAACCATGAAAAAAACCCAAAAAAAAAAAATTAATTACCTGGAAGATCTGAACAATGGGATTAGGACCACCAATGACATGAATCCTATACTTTGGGACACCAACAGCAAAGATAAGAGTGGCCACAAAAACACATGCAGCTGATGTACCAAATCCCCAGTCCCAACCAACATGAGTTTGAATCCAAACAACCAGTGTTAAGCTAAGTATAGACCCAATAGCATTGCTTGCAGTCAGGTAGTTGAAGAAGCTGGACATATGCCTCAACTCTTTAGGGTCTTTATCGTCGAATTGATCCGCGCCGTGCGATGGCAGCCCGGCGAAGATCCCGGCCAATCCCACCGCCACCGAGTACAAAGCGATGTAGAAAAATGCAGCATTACCTCCATGAATCTTCTCGCATTGCGACTTTACATCGTATATGTCACAAGGTTGTGGTTTCAGTGAAGGAATGTGAGCTTGCACTGCTAGTAATAGAAGTGCCTGCCATATTTTAATTAATTAATAATTTGCATGTGAGTAATCATGATTAAGCATTCATCGAAGAATTCAACAAACTAATTAATATTGGATAAGAACTTGATTAAAATTCACTTGAATTGAAACAAATAAAGCATGTGTTGATAATGAAAACAAGCACTGTCTATGTTTTTGGAGAGAACTTGAAAAACAGCTATTATAGTTAGTTTTTATTTAATTTAAAAATATTATTTATGTCTGTTTTAATTAAAAACTAAAAAGTCTATTTTGATTTATATTTACTAAATTGACTTATGTGAATGGAAGTATCCTAAAACACACAAAAATCTATATTTGTTTTTTAAAATCAAATACATTATTTTATAGCTTAATTTGAATAGAAAAAATATCTACTTGTGTTTTCAACTCTTCAACTATATGAAAGATATCTCCAATATAAATGGCTCTTATTTATTTATTTAATTTAAATTATTTATTTGATTTATTTAAAATTTTGTTTTGAATAACTCTTTTTTCTTATATTTTTAGATTTTATTAAAAAATGTTTTTTTGCTGAAAACTTTTATAAACAGTAGGTATCAACAATATTAAACTTGCTTTTGCTTATTTTGGTATCAAAAGCAAAAGAAACTCCACTAAGTTAGATTCTAAAGCCTTTTTTTCTCTTCACAAAAACAGCAACATTCTCTGCATCAAAAACTTTTATTTGAATTTTAAGTCAGCCTCATTATTTTTCAATAAATTCTAGTTTATTTCTACCACTAAGGCATGTTTAGATAACCCAAAAAATATGCCATAGTATAATATAGCATATTTTAATATTTTTACATAATTATGGTATAATAGTTATTTGGGTACTTATTTTACACTAGAAAATTATACTATAATGGAAATATTATGGCATAAAAAAAATATTCTATTAAGGGTGGAATATTTTCTTATTGTAAAAAGTCTCTTTCTTTTTTTATCCAACCACCGATTCGGTCACCATCCGGCCAGCCTCTAACGACTCACCAGCGATCCGACTGGTTTCCGTAATTTTTTTATTTTGTTAACTAAACACTAATTCTAAATAAAATATGTTATAATTTATATAATAATCACTTATATTTTCTACATAATAAAATTATGCCATATATTTTTATTTTATAACCAAATATATATACCCTAATCTCAACAATACAATAAAAAAAATAGCACATACCAAGAACTCAATGAACCCAGAAATAAGAACAATCTTGCATCTGCCAACATGAGCATCAGCCAAATAAGCAGCAATCTGAGCAAGAATATATGTAGTTCCCATAAAATTTGTGACACTGTTTGACGCCGAAGCCAAGTCCAAGTGCAACACTCCGGTGAAATACATCACCAAGTTTCCGGCCAATGCTACCCATGCACAACTATTGAATGCAAACATAACTATCCAAAAACAAAAGCAAAAAAAAAAATTATTAAATAACATCAAATTTCAAGAGTTCAAATCTTACTCATAAAAAATAACTAACTAAATAAATAAATAAATAAATAAAACTATAAATCATTTTTCCTTAATTTTACCTAAGATGAACAAAGCAGGGAGGATGCCACCATGAACTCCCTTCTTTGTTGGCCTTCCCTTCCAGTCCACTTTCTCTTCCATAACTTGAAAATCCTGCAAAAAGAGAAAATATTAGTTCATGAGATTGAATGCAAGGAAAGAGAAAATATTTTGGAGGAGTTGATGGGAGTCTTGAGATGATACCATTACAAAGTTCTCTATGGAAGTGAATTAATGGCGAAGGGTTGGATCTACATAAATAATGTTCAGAGGAATGTGGACAAAACTCAAATGAGGCTCAGGTTTGTCACTGTTCTTACTTTGCATTGTTTTTGTGCTTTTCTTTTTTTGGAATTTTGTAATGATTAAACTTGATATTTAATTTTATCATCTTTGGGTTCTCTGTTTTTTTATTTTAATATGTATTAATTAAGTTTAATTAAACTCATAAGTTTAATTCTCTAACTTGACATAATTTTTTTTTTTTTTTTTACAAAGTAGGTGATAATTGCATAAGTTGCCAAATGGGTAAATAGGTACAAAAACGCACCAATTATAATAGTTTAATAATTTACTAGGGCTTTATCATTGGGGGGTGAGTAATAAAAACATATCATTTGGGCTTAAAATGATATAATAATGATTATAATCCTATGATCATAAATAACCGTACTATATATGTAGGGAGTGATGAATAGAATTTTATTTTTATACGAGATCCACAGTATAATCTAATATGGGCTTGTTCAGATTGACTTTTGGAAAACCCAGAATTGCTTTGGTTAAAAAAAAAATTGTTTGAATTGGCTTTTCTGCAAGAGTAGAAGCTGTAAAATAAGCTGAAAAACATCTTTTTTTCATAAGCTGGTCATTTTACAGAAAAACATTTTTTTTCAGAAGCTGGTCATGACCAGCTTCTGAAAAAAGATGTTTTTCAGCTTATTTTACAGCTTATGCTTCTACAAAAAAGCTAATACAAACACATATTACAAAAAAGTGCTTAACTTACTCTGAAGAAACACTTTTTTCCAGAAGCACTTCTACTAAACTAAAAAAAACATTTTTTTTATAAGCTAATTCAAACAAGGCCTATAATTCTTAGTCTCAGTGAATAATAAATAAATAATACTATATGATACTATTAGAGTGCTATTCATTGGCACTCCAGTAGTACAAGAAATGAAAATGAAAAAGAAAATAAAAATTGAGCAAATTGAGAGATGAAAGTAGGAACAACCGAATAGAATATAATTATAAATATTCTCACATCCATAATATATTTTGACTGAAAAGAAATGTGATTAATAAATAAAGGCTATGAATTACATACATTACATGATATGAATTACAAATCAAGATGAAGCATAAAGAAGGGCATCATATCTTGAAGAATAAAGGAATAAAGATGATGAATCACAACCCTTTTACGATTTGTAAGTGAAGTATTTTTGTATAACGAGAATTATTATATCCTTGATAGATTTTAATTGGATCTAGTTTAAATTAATAATCTAAAAACTCAATAAATATGCTAGACAATTAGACATTTGTCTATGCACAATTACACCGAATTAAAGCCTTCTATTTTACAAGTGCATGTACAATAAAAGGGCATCAACACATGAACTGAGTCTCATGCTCCCCACACCTAGCTTATACGAAGATTAACACTCATAAATAAGGACCATTAACACTACTACATTTAGCGTATTTAAATTTTAAATAATGATCGTTCAACAAACCAAATTTTTTGTGATAAAATTAGTGTCATTGCATCAAGGGCATTTTAGCCATTTTGACTGAATTATCCGATATGGATTATATTCATCTTTTAACACTGATTTATAATTTAAAAAGAAAAAAAAGAATAAACTTATGATTGGACAAGAGGATTAAGAATAGAGGTTAGGTTAAAATTACTAATGAGGGCGTCCTTAATTTCTTTTTAAATAATGAATTACATAATTGTCTTATTTATACACACATACATTGGTTCTTTATGGATGATTTATGATTTTGGTATTTTACTGCCCCCAAACAGCTCATTGTAAGGAAAAAGTCAATGAACATGGGTCCCCACTGAATGAATGAATAGAATTGTTAAATTGGAAATATAAGGCTGAAATTTTAAAAAGTAAAAATAAAAATAAATAGTTTTTTAAAATCTCAAGTAAAAGTTAAGCGCATAATCCACAATGTTGTCAGCCACATTTGACAAAATTAGTTTTTTACATTCTAATATTAACCATATAATATAAATTTATATAATAACAGAAATTTCATTGAATTGGTATTTTTCAGTGTCTTCCTCAATTAGAAATTTAAAACCAGTTGAATTTTTGAATTACATATACATATATGTAATTAAATTATTTAAAATATTGAAAAATATATTTTATAAACCCTTTAGTTGAAATTCTTTTATTATTTTAAAATCCATAAATATTTTTTATTTTGTAATAATTTCCAACCCAAGCCCCAAATTCAATTTTTACATAAAAAATTTAAAAATAGCACTTTTTACTTTATTTAAAAAAAAAAAGACTTTGCCAATTTAGCAACTTACAAGTTGTAACAAAAAATTAAAATCAATAATTTGCAAACAAATTTTATTCAAAGTTATTTTGCAAATTTTAAAAATTATTATTATTATTATTATTATTATTATTATTATTATTATTTCAAAGTCACAAAATTTTTCGCCTATCAATGTGAATACATTAAATGTATATCGTCCAAAAAATGAATAAAGGACATGAATTATTATCATGTATACCTTTCAAAAATGCACCAAAGTTAAAAATTTCTCATCTTTGAATATGCAAGTCAGTATCACACGTTTGTTGTTTATTTATTTTATTTAGGTATTTATTTATTTTTAAAATCAAAGTAATTAATAATCTTAATGATATACGACCGTTGGACTATTTGATGGGTGGTGTTCATTTGATTTGCATAGTGACCTATTAAAAGATTCTGTAGTGATTGCTTCAAATAATAAAAACAATAGTTCATCAATATTATTCATAATTATATAAAAATAAAAAGCTCAAATTTTTGTGTTCACACACAAATATTTTTGTGATTTTAATATAACAACAATCAAAGATAAATATTCTCTATTAATCGAGCTCTCATAATACAGTTTTAATTTAAGAGACATTTGGTTATTGGATTGGGAATACAAAAGGAGTCAATTAGGAATAGAGATAAGAGATTGAAATATAAATAATAATAAAGGATGTGTTTAATTGGTAAAATATGAGAGTGTAATTTATTAGGAATGAGAAAAATGATAAAAAGATTTTTTTATACCATTATACAAATAAATAAAAAAGAATGTTAGGTTAAATAATAATAAATTTTTAATTATAAAATATTTCGAGTATTGTTATTTTAATTAGACTAAATTTTCACTTTAATTATTTTTTTATTATTAAAATTATCGATTTAAATATTATTTGAATTAGGTTATTATTTTTAATTATTAGTTATTATTATTTCACATTAATTGTTATTTATTATTAAGATTATCATTTTAATTAAAATTATTATTTTACGTTAATATTTATTTATTATTAAAATTATATATTTAATTATTATTTAGATTAAATGATTCACAAGATTTCCACTCAAATTTAAGAAACATAGGTCCTCTAAGAACTTACTCTTAAAATTGAGAAGAAGAAAAAACACTGTTGTTTAAAATATTTCATAAATTAATAGATAAACTATTAATTATAAATCTTAAAAGAATATTTATATAAGCCTAGATTGAAAGTAAAAACAGTAAAAATAAAATCAGGATAATGACAGAGTAGTAGATAAAATAAACATTTTAAAAGTTTAAATTCAAAACTGTGACTTTTTTCACTGTATGTTGTCATTGTTTCATCATATTTATCTAATTAATTAAAAATAAAAATAAGTTAAGAAAAATGTATTTATCATTAAATTATATTTAAATTGTTATTTTGCAATTCATGATGTCACTGCAGTGAAAGATAATTTTTAAATAATGATGTGGATGCTGATTTGGCTAAATATGTTATATTAGCTATCATGTTATGCCAAAATGACCACATTAGCACTCAACTAATCCAATAGACTGGGGGTAAGTTAGACAATTTTATTGAGTCTAGACTCTAGAGGGATTAAATGAACATTTTTCTAGTTTAAAAGTTAAAACATATAAGGACTAAAAACTTTTTGTGGTTCTTGTACTTTAATGCTTTATATTATAGTAATTAATGATCAAAATAAGCAATAAAACAAACAAAAACAATGCATCATTACTTAAGGAACTGTGACACTCCCAAGCGATACTTATCTACTATTATGATCAGTAATGTATAAAATTCTTTGTCAGAGATATATGTTAAGAGCATTTTTTTTCTTTCTAATATTATATGAGAGATTTATCCTCAGACGATCTGTAAGTCATTATAAATGGTATATTTTTATATGTGTATATCTCTTAATTAACGGCGCTCAACGGCGCTCACCACTCGTTGAAAAAAAAAGAAGCAATCGGTACTTTTAAATAAAAGTTATATTTTAAAAAATTATAAAATTTTTCATGAAAACAAAACAGCTCTGCAGCATAAATGAGGAGTAACGAATTTAGTTTTATTTATTTATTTATTTTTATTTTTATAATAGCAAGTTTCATATCTCAAGATCCATTATTATTTTTTTAATCAAAAGCTTTTCTATTAAACAAAGCATAGCATTATTTCTAGTAAAATAAGTGAAAATGAAAATGGTTGAAATTAGATATTTTATAAATTCAACAAAATAAAAATTATATTTTTTGTTGATCTATTTATGATGATTTTATTTAAAAAAATATCATCTTCGGTGTATTCTATTATTTTCAATAAATTTATATTGTTTTCAATCACTCTCTAGTTGTGCATCAAAAACTCTATAATGTCTCTCATAATTGAGTCCGTTCTCCTAAAGAGATGATATAAGTCATCTCTGTAGGGCATATTTCACATGTGGTGCTTAACCTCTTCTAATATTTTTTGTGCTTGATGATCATATTTCATATTTTGGATTACATAAACCATTATTTCTTTAATGATTGGAGGAATAGTTTGTGTGAGTGTCACATTGCAAGAGAATTAATTCGAGAGTTGATTTTTTAAAAAAAAATTTTTTTTTATCTATGTAGTTAACGTCTTTAAATATGTTAATATATAAAATATTAATCACGGCTTGGGAAATTAACGTGCGTCTTTACCCAGCAACACAGAGTTTGAGTTGTAAACTTGAATTCACATCGAAAATCCGTTACCACTGCTGAGCCCAGTGAGACTCAAATTTGAGACATTTGAATGTCTTACACTAGTCTTTTATAGTGGAGCCAATGTGATAGAGTTATGAACTCTTTGGCTATAAAATATTAAACTCTTATTTAAAAATTAATTACTTTCGCTAATATTTTGTTAAATAGGAAATTTATGCAATTTTGTTTTTATTTACCAATTTGGGCATCAATATCCTAAGTGCATTTAATAACACAAGGGCATTAATTTTTTTTTTTATCAAAAACTTTAGTATTAAATGAAACATAACATTATTTCTAAAATAATAGGCAAATATCAAAATTGTTGGAATTATATTTTTTTTAACAAATTTAAAAAGAATTTTTTTAATTAAACTCTTCATGATGATTTTCTCTTAAATAATATGTATGACCTTCATTGTATTCCATATATCATTTTCAATAATTATATATTGTTTTCAATCACTATCAAGTTGTGCATCCAAAAACTCTGAGATTGCATCCATTCTCATTAAAAAAAAAAAAAAAAAAGATACTATTTATATTTCTAGGGAATATTTGACATATTGTGGTTATGATGACAAGAATTTAATATTTTTTTTAATTTATTTCACTATCAATTTGGTTTGTAGGGGAGAATCAAAGTGACACGAAGCAATTAGTTTTTTCACATGTTTTATTTATAATTTATTATGTCAAATTTATTAAAAACATATTTTTAATTCTCTTTAAATTCTCTAGTTTTAATTTATTGTGTTTATATTTTTTCAAAAGATAAAAAATTTTATTTTATTACTAGATTTAAGACTTAAACATAAAGTTGATATATTTTTAATATTAGTTTTTTAGTGAGTTAGTCAGTTTGCTCGTCTTCAAATTAATCATGTCTTCTCTAATTCAATAGAGATATATCATCTAGTATCCATAATTTGTTTATTAATTTGTTTGATTAAAATTCTCAAAAGCTTTAATTAACTTGAATTCTAAAATCAATTTGAGCTTAGAAATATGAGTGAGTGTCACTTTACTTAATCAATTTTAATATTTTTCAATGGGTGTTTTTAATCAAAGTGTCATATGGCTGTTCTTATATATTGTAATAAAAAATAAAATTTATGAATCGAGAAAAACCAGAAATAATAGGATGAAAACTTATTTTCAATTTAATTAAATTAACGAATAGATACCTTTATTTTTGCCATACTTAACTTGGTATCATTATTGAATTCCATTGATTTTTTATTTTTTTTAATATAATAATAAAAGGCATGTGCATACAATAATCTTAACATAAACTAATGCATAAACAAAAAAATAAAATAAAATCAAGTGATTGACACTGATATATCAATAATTAACCATATAGTCCATTTATATTTGTTGTCTTCATATAAGAATGAAGACAATAATGATCATTATTTTACAGAAGGAAAAAGACCTAACTCAAGAAACCTCCACTTTTGAAAGTCAATAAGGTTGTCTATTGTACTGATTCTTGCTGGCCCAAAACAAATAGTTAAGTTTGGCAGAGTTAGGGCAGCAAGGATCCAATAAATTAAACAAGTCCAAGTGATTCCTATTGAGATTTTTCCCTGCAATTTTTGCACTATGTGCTCAACGTCTACATCTTTAATGATCAAAATTGATCACATATTATTTTTTTTTTGGGGACATTATAGTTTCCCGTGTAGAAATTAAGATTTAAACGGGAGAACTTCGTCTTTATTGTTAAATGAAATCTGGAGTTTTTGGAGTCTTGCAATAATAACATTAGAGAATTGACAATCAAAACTAAACCCAATTAAGATCCATGTTCTCGCATCTTAAACCATATCACCTCAAATGGATGATTTCCTATATAGATTGTTTATAAGGTGTTACTAATGTATATTTTTTTTCAATCTTATCTACATCTTGTGCACCTTTTGTTTTTTATTTATCTTTTTTGCTTTGGTTTTTTCGCGGTAGTCTTGAAAATCTTTTTTATCATATAAAAAAATAAAAAAATAATAAAAATAAAAAATAAAAAAGAAGAATAAAAGCAAGAATCCATCAATGGGCTTCATAACCTTTAAAGCCTTTTAGGTGGTGTTTGTTTTGATGCATTTGGAGTTATATGTAACTCCAAATGTTACCACTTTTTATGTTCAGCTGTTTGTTTTGAGGGATTTAGTTTTCCTTTGACCAGCCAAATACTTTTGACCAGCTCAAAAATCTTGAATTTGGTTATACAGCCGATTTGGTCGTAAAACCAAATCCTGGGATTTTGAGAAACCTCACAAGGGATTCCAAAGAGCTCACATGGAAAACCAAATCAACACCAGCATCCTTTTTCCTTCACCACTGTTTCACAGGCCTAATTCTCTCATTGACTGATCATTTTCCTTCACCTCTGTTTTACCGATTGTCCATCGAAGATCAAAGCCCTAACTCTCTCACCGGCAAATCATCCTCTTTCCTTCACCTCCATTTCACCTGCTGACTGAAGCCCTGACTCTCCCACTGGCTGATTGTCCAAGATCAATTCTCTCTTGAAGAAATTCTGTAGGTAAGCTTCATAACAAGAATCCAGATTATACACCAATTATGAGGTTCTATTAGATTCTATTCATTGTTTTTTATTCCCTAATTTTCCAAAACGCATTCATCACGAATCCCATTCTCTTTTTCTCTTTGCAGTCTTCACCATTTCTCTTTCAGTTCTTCCAATCTTACACTCGCTCTTGCTCTCTTTGGGTGGCATTCTCTGTTTCTCTGAGGTTAGAGCTCAATTTACTATATGTATGTAAGTGTATTTTGGTTCTCTGAATCTAATTGTGGTTTGATGAGATGATTTTGTTTGTTTAGTGGGGGATGTTGTGAGGTTTTCTTGGTAATCTTGTGGGAGAGTGAGGGTTGAGATTTTTTGGTTTTTTTATTTTTATTTTTAATGAAAAAAGTTGGAGTTTTTTTTTTACTGTGGAATCTTTGTTTGATTTGGTTTTTTTGAGTGCTAGATCGAGTTCTAGGTTGATGCCTGGTTGGGAGTTCTTGATTATGTAGATTTTGACTGGAAAGTTTTGGTTATATTTCGAATATGGAGGAATTAAGAAGTTAGTTCTTGCTATTGGGAATGGAGGAAACTGATTTATGTTCTTTTTTTATTTTGAAGAAATTTGATGCTTTTGTATTGTTGCATTGTTGACCTTTCTTTGCATTTCTTTGCCATAAATGAAAAACTAAAAGAGGGTGAAAAATCTGGTGGTAATAGTGCCCAAAATAGTATCTCAAGGAGATTTTTTTTCAAGATCTTTGTTACTGTAACTTTTCCTTTATTTATTTAATTTTTTCTAATGTTTGAATGACCAACTTAACGGTTTTAGTTGTTCTTAACTTCAATGAAGATGGATAAAGCATTAAAACAAACACCACCTACGTGTTGTTGGTCCTTGAACTATTATATGATGTTCATACTGTGGTCCTTCGATTTTTGTTTTCGGAATTGGTTACTCTTTGTTTGATTCTTCAATAATTGAACCATTTTAGAGTTTGATGGACTATATGCCTTTTATTGGGTTGCCATGATCAATCAATATCAACTACTTTGAGTTATAAGAAATTTGGCACGACCAATAAATATCAACCACTTTGAGCTTTAAGAAGCCTAAGTTGACCACCTAGACGTGGAAATGTTCTGATTTTATCTTAGATAATTTGGCTTTGGATGCTTCATTAGGTGTTTGACTGCAATATAAGATAGTGATTCTTGATTGGTGGTTACAGTGCAATGTTTCATACAAATATATTGGATGCCTTATACTTTCCCAACTAGATGCTCCTAGAGCTAGATTTTAGTGTATTATAATATTTTTAGAATCATGATAATCATTGGTCTGCTATTGTCCAAACATGAATAGGAGGTTGATCAATACTCTTTCAACTGTAACCTTCTAGTTTGACAGTGGATTTGCATTATGATATCATTGACCCTGAAATGGTTAGAACTTGGAACAACTGTATATCAATGATTATCTTGTGATTAGCAATTTAATTATTTGTGCTTACTGAGCCACTAGTCACATAAACTTGCAATTCAAGCTACAATTATATAACGCCTTAGTAAGTTGGCTGATGATTTGATATATCTTCGCACCTTCAATTCTTAAAAAATTTCAATTAGATAGCTCTTGTGAATTTGTATTATTTTTTAAATGTTGTATTATGATGGCTACTGTATCATTTGCTTGCTATGTTGCTCCAATGTTGTTTTTATTGCACTTGGGTATCTTAAATAAAGTATTCATTATGATTTATTTTGTCCTAGTAGTTTGATGAGATCTCTCTTGGTTGGATTATAATCAATTGTAGAATTTTTTTTTAATTCAATGTTGTGGTACAATTGATTGTCTACACATTGAGCATAATTTTTTTTAGTGCTTTGCTAAATCTAGGAGGTTAATGTTTCTTAAATTTTAATTTGCATAAACCACTTGAGCTTATGAAGTATCAACATGAGATAATATCTTATGCAATATCAACATGGCATAAACCACTCCTATAAATTCAATTGGATGAATTAAGATGTACAATAGCGAAATCATAAACCTATTTTTTTTTCTTTGTCTTTCTTTTTTTTTTCTTTTTGCAGATTGTGTTGAATAGAATTCAAACCTCAAGCATTCCATCCAGCAATTATTGCATTGAAGAATGAGTTTGGAGTTATAGTAACTGAAGCAAATGTGAATAGCCACTTGAGAACAATTCGCAAGCGGTGGGCAAGAATTAAAAAATTGAAAGAGTTAAGCAAAATGGGTTGCGATAACAAGATGACGATGATAATCATGGGAGAATCAAAGTTCAAGAACTATGTACAGATACAAATCTATTTCTAATTTATTTCTATTTACACTATCCATGTATTTATTATGAAGTAAGTTTAATTTATTATTCAAATAATTTGTTAGTATATACCAGATTCATCCACAAGATGATCTTTACTTAAACAAACCAATTGAGGATCCTAACTTGCTTGAGATTGTTTGCGGCAATGATCAAGCAACTGGACCATGTGTTGTGCAATTTGGAGATGAAATTGACACCCATATGGATGATAGCGTCGAGTACAGCCATCCATCTCAGACTGAACGTCTTGGTGACATGTTTGAGGGCACTAATTATCATGTCAATATACCACTGCCCACCCACAACCAATCAGAGAGTACAGAAAATAGGGGGGATCTTCCACTCAATCAAAAATAGGAAAAGAAAAACGAAAAATGCCCTCGGAAGTTGAAGCAATACGAGAGATGAATAACATCATTAAAGAGGCATTGGCAACAAAGAAGTCTACTTGAAATTTAAAATTTGCAAAGGAACTGATTGGTGAGTGCATGAAATTGAAAGTATATGGCTACTCTGGCCATGAAATCAATAAGGCCTATGATTAGTTAATGGTCGATGGTAGTAGAGCTATGGCTTTTTTAGCAAAGGATGAAGAGCTAAGGAAGTATTGGACGGAGGACTTCTTTGAATCAATTCACAATCAAGAAGCATATTTTCGAAATCCCATTTAGGTTGGTTTTAGTGTGTGTGCATACACGTGTGTGTGTGTGTGTGTGTTATGATGTTGTTATATACTTACTATGTTACAATTTTTTTTTTAGCGGGGTGTTGGAGCATGTAGACATGAGTTTAGCCATGAAACCAAGAAAAATGCTACTGGTAAATAAATTTTTTAATTATATATAATGTTATTAATTATTTCATAATACTGAAAATTGAATTTTCTCCATATGTACATGTCATTTATCATATTGAAGGGTGACAAATGTAACATGAGATTGTAAAAGCTAAAATTTGACTATGTAATGATTGCCTCCTTGATTATTGAATGTGAATTCGTTTTTTTGTAAATGCACTGAATGTTGAGTTTTTTTTTTTTTGTGTTGTTTAGGCCCTGTTTGGGTAACCCATAAATCCTACATAATCTGTACATTATGTAGGAATATAATATTTTCACGGATTTATGCCATAATGGCTGTTTGGATACCTAACTTACAATAAAAAAATATGCTATAATGTGACAATTCTGCCATAAAAAAATATTCCAATCCAAGTGGAATATTTTTTTATTACGATTTGCGTGGCTTCTCTCATTCACCCTCTCTCTCTCTCTCTCTCTCTTTTTCTCAAAAGCTTCATCTTTACATCAGAAGAGACGTCCGTAGACTGAGCTCCCGGCTGCTGCGTTGCTGGCCGCCGATCCCAAAGACCGACTTCGACTGCTGCGTTGCCGGCCGCCATTCCCAAACACCGACGCCTGAAGCCGACGACGACGCCGCTCTTGGAGTGAAGAGCCTTTGCGGAATCGTGAAGGCTCCCGGCTCTCTTGGTTTGGGAGGAGTTGTTGGTCTCTGATTCACTTCTTTTTAATCGTAAGTTCCTTAAAATCGATTCCTTTATTGAGTTTTTGTGCTGATTGATGTGTTTGGAGTGGTGGCATGGTGTAAAGATCGGAACTTTCTGTGTTGGTTGTCGGGATTTGATCGGAATTTGGTGCTTTCTTGGTGGATGAATTGGGATCACTGTCGATTGTTTCTCTTTTGTGCTGTTTTGGTTGTTGTTGAATGGGTTTGATCCATGGATACTTGAAATTGTTTTCTTAAAATTTATTTTTTGTTGCTTGGATCGAATTGCTTGAGCTTTGGTAGATGAGAGATGGATTTGTGAGAGAATTTTGGGATTTTGTGGCTTTCTGGATCTGGTTTCTATTTTCTTTGAATTTGTTGAACCATGTTGACCTTTAATCTATTTACCTTAGATTTGTGTGTTAAAACCGAGCAATTGAGCTCATGGAATGAAGAATTAGTGTTTTAGAGCTGTTTTTTGTGATTTTAGATCTCTAGTATTTGCTAATGCTTATCTTTGCTTTCATTCGACTGCATTGCGCTTAGAACTATAATCAACTTTCATCTCCACTTGTTCATTTTGTTTTGAACCTGAGAATTTCGTACCAAGTTTCTGTTGAATTTATGCCAGAACTCCAACTCTATTGAAGATGGTGACATGAAAACTTGAAACATTGATTTTCCTTGCAAATTAAACTAGAATGCTGTAACCGTATAAGATATTTTCTCAGCAAAATAAAAAAATGAACGCTATGAACATAGATGCAGATTGAAGCAATGGAATGCTGGCAAGATTTAATTGACAATATTGTTATGGCTTTTGAGAACAAGCACAAGATACTAACAGTTTCTCATGTGTTTGTTGACCTAGACAGTAGTGAAGTGCATACAATGTTTTTTTTTTATTTGACATGAGATCAATTATTATAAGTAGGAGATTATGTTTATTTGATTCTATACAGGAAAGAAAGAGAATGAAAGATTAATTACTCATCTTTGCATTGTTTACTGTTGCATTGTTGCATGGTGATTGAATTGATTGCAATAGCTAGTTGACACATGTTTTTTTTTTTTATTAGTAGAGGCATGAATTAGTGTTGTAAACATGATGACATTAGATGGCCCAAGACTAGCTATGATCATCTCAATTGCTGAGTGCTAACCATTATTGCATTTTATTATTACATTTGACAGTGTTCGATCAATTATGGCAAGTGAAGGCTTGGCAAGTGACGGTAGACATGAAATTAGGGCAAAGTGGAATGAAATTCACAAGACTCACCTAGTAAAGTTATTGGATGAGTATAATACTCTTGCTTACTGTTCACAAAATGGATGGACCAAAGAAGCATGGAATAAGATGGTACGGGACATGATAACCAAGTTTTCCAATCCAAGCATCACCATAACCTAAGTCAAAGCATTAGAACAAAAGCTGAAAAAAACCTACAAGCTTCTAAAAAGGATTTTGTGAATTAAGTGGATTTGGATGGGACTACGAAAGACACATTGTATCGGCTCCCGATGATGTTTGGGCACCACTACTAGAGGTATATACATAAATATTGAATTATTTCAGTAATTACAACCATCTAATTTTGAGCAATTCAAACAGAGAAATAAAGATGCAAGGAAGTGGCATACTAGACCGTTTCCATATTTTACCGCATTACAGGAGGTTTATGAGGGTAAGCAAATATTTTCATATAGCATTAGTTTTATAAAGTTTTATTTTACTAGCAAATTATACATTTGTGATGTAGGGAGATATGCTGAAGGTAAACGATCTCGTGGTATAGAAGATTATGAAGATATTTCTCAATCTCCAGTGCACAGTCCAAGTGTTTTTACACCAAACCATTCAAGACAAGCATCACCTATCCACGAGATGGAGGATGATGAAGAAATGCAAGTGGAACCTCCTTCTTCTCAACCACGGAATCCTCAAACTCAAAGTTCAAGCAATGATATTCTTCGGGGAATACGAGATCAAGATGGACAAAGAAGAAAAAGGGAGCGAAAAGGGAAAAGGCCCCAAGAATTATCATTTAACATGGATAAATACATTGCATTTCGAGAGCGCGAGAGTAAAGAATATCTGGATGCTGTCAAGGCCAATCAAGTTGTGGAAAAACATATGATAGAAGATTACATGAATGTGTTCAACCAAATGAGTGGTATTTTCACAGAAGAAGAAATGTTCAAAACTACCCAAATTTTCATTAAAGATAAGAGTTATCGTGAACTCTTCCTATGTCTTCAAGAAGACCATAGAGTGCCATGGCTCAGAATGATGTTCAACAAAATTGAGTAACAGATGATGAGTGTGACATTGTTATGTGTTATTTTGAATGTGTTGACCTTGAACTTGTTATGGGAATGTTTTGATTATGTGTATTTTTTTTGTATCATTGTTGTATGAATGATATATATTTATGGGTGTATCTTTATCAAAAACTTGCTAGATATCTCTTTGTCTTATACTTGTTATGAGAATGTTTTGATTTGAGGTATCTTTATCAAAAACTTGCTATGTATTTTTTTTTTTTTTTTGTCATATGAGAATGTTTGTTTATGGGTTGTCATATAGCATTCTACAATGCTATTCAGGAACTTGCAAATTTTAGAAACTTTCAGATTCAACATTAAATCAACATAGGCAACGACTTTTTAACAAGAACCAACAATTTTCATCCAGAAGACCTAACGAAACAATTTCATGATTATAACAAACCTATGCTCTAGCTTGGCGATAGCTACAATAATCATTCCACATCTGTTATTTCATCTCTTTTGCGAGCACCTGCATTTCGCTCAGAGTTTATGGTTGCAACATCCTCTCCATATGACTCATCTCCATTAAGAACAATAGTTTCTTGGGCTTCACCAACATAATAATTTTTTTTTTTTTTTTTTTTTTGAGTCTTAATTGTGTTTGAGTCTTGAATGATCATTTTTTTTTTTTATGAGAATTGTTGGTTGCAAGGATGAGATTGGAATTTGCAATGTTGAGACATTTTTGTGTTGTTCAGTATAAAACATTGAGATTGGAATGATGATCAAAATCAAATCTAATGTTGTTTTACTTGTAATTAGGTATTATAAAGGAAGATGCTTTTATTGAGATTTTATTTACATGCATGACATGAAAACTAGGTTTGTCATACTCATTAAAGAAATAAACGGAACATTTGTATGTTAATTTATAAATAATAATTTCTATAAAAATCTAAACTATCTTTATTTTTCCAAAAAAATCAAATAGATAAAATAAATAAGATAATATGTATATTCAAACGAGTTTATTATTTCATTATTAATTATTATTATTATTATTATTATTATTATTATTATTACCTCTCAAAAAAATTTATATATTATAAAAAAAGGTTGGACCGGCATAAGATTATTTAATTTTTTATTTATATTAAAATTTCCACAAATTCAAAGTACACCAATAATCAAGCAATTTAAAAATATATTCACCAACTTATATCAACAGCTTAGTTCCGTGAGTGATCCATACAATTGAAGTTCAAATTTGTTTGCTTTACAAATAGATATGGGTAAGTTAGATTATTGTTTGTTAAATAACCATTAATGAAATCTTATCCTTTGCATTGGTATTGAACAGTTTAAATTGACAATGTATTAATTAAATTAATTCATGAGAAATTGGTTGATAATTTAATTATTAATTAAATTAATAATTAATTTAATTTATTATTACTAATTATTAAATATAACCTTTTTTTAATATAATAATAAATAATATAAATAAATTAAGCACTAAAGTTAATAATTAATAAATATTTAATAATTAGTATATCATAGCAAATTGATATATATAGGGTACTCTTAACATGAGAATCATATCCTCAAAATACATCCAACCAAACATGTGTTTTATAATTCTAGATTTACAAATCATTCTAAACAAAGATAAAATTTTATGATACAGTAATTCCAGTTACATCCAACCAAACACAAGATTTGACTGTATTGTATTTTAAAAATCAAGTATTTTCAGTTACAGTGTAACTGAAAATCCACTGTATTTAGAATTACATCTAACTAAAAGCCATTTTAAATAA
This sequence comes from Dioscorea alata, assembly GCA_020875875.1. Taxonomy (NCBI): domain Eukaryota; kingdom Viridiplantae; phylum Streptophyta; class Magnoliopsida; order Dioscoreales; family Dioscoreaceae; genus Dioscorea; species Dioscorea alata. The sequence continues at coordinate 3,238,306 of CM037027.1, forward strand.
AAGAACTTAGTGAGACCAACATACGTAAATATATCTGAAATGCTAAGTATTGATATATATACATTTGTGTTGCTAAATTAGCTAGCCAAGATACAATAAAAATTTATTTTAAAAAATAGGAAAAAATAGAGTATAAATGAAACCAAACTATATCTAATTATCTATATTTATTCTTCATTTGCTTGAATAATTATTCTCTATAATATGCTTTCAAAATTTTTAATTAGTCTCCGTATTTTTTCATTTTTATTTCTATATTTAAAATATTTAGTATGGTTATTATTATTTCTCGTGATTATTTAATCTATTTTTAATCTAAAATATTTTTAATAATTTATCTCATAACATACATCACCATGTCCTAAATTTAAAGTTACCAAGATATTAAATATATATTTTTAAAAAAAGTAATCATATTAAAAAATTTGAAATTACACATGAAGCAATTGAAAAGACCAAATGAGAATAATTAAAAAAAAAAAAAAAAGATTGTGTTCATACCGGGTCGGATCCCATGAAATCCAAACCCGATCCGATAGAATGCGTACAAGGGCTCCCGAGTCCTGACACCGTCTTCGTCTCCGATCAGCGATGGCGGCCACGAGATCGCTCCAGCGCTGCCGCCATCTCCTCTGCCGCCCTAGCTTCTCCCTTCTCCGGCCTTCGTCTTCTTCTTTCAGATTCTTTTCAGATGCCATTGCTCCCCATTCAACCCCTCCGCCTCTTCCGACGTCCCCTCCAATTCCTTCCCCTGAGTCGAACAGCGGAAATGGAGGTTGTAGCACCATTCGCTCCTCTCTTAACGAAGCTGAAGTCGCCAAATTTGCCGCCATTGCTGAAACATGGTTCTCTCTCTCCCTGTCTCTTATGGACTTAATGTTTCTGTTTTTAGGGCTATAATTTGATAGAAATGCGTGGAAAGAAGCACATTTTAGCGTCTCGGATTTTTTTTTTCAATTAATTTTTAATTAGGGTTGGATGTAATTAGCTTGGATTATGAGTTTTATCTTTTGCATTTGAAGTTTTGGTTTGATTCTTTGATTGAAGAAAGTGGACATTGTTTATGTTTTGATATTATGTTTGCAATTGGGAAGTTAATATGGTCGTTTGCATTTTGAATTATGTAGGTGGGATTTTGAGGGACCATTCAAGCCTCTGCATCAGATGAATCCTACTCGAATATCTTTCATTCGATCAGCGCTCTGCCGTCATTTCAGGTATGATGAATGGCTACTTCTTTCAAGTTTTTTGAGTAGTTACTCCTTTATGGAAAAATAAATTTTTTTTCATCTTGTCTATATTGATGTTGCATAGATCTCAGATATCTGCTTCATGAAATTAGCAACTGTGAAAAACTAAATAATATGATACAAAGACAAACAAATAAAGATTGAATGAAATGCTGAATCTTTGTATAAAAAACTATTGTGCTTTGTGTGAAGAATTTGGCCAACTTGGGACTTAAAATCGATTTGGATGCCCCCAAAATATATGAATTGGGTAAGTCAACCTGGTGACTTATGACTTGGGCGAGTGAGGTCCTTTTTTTTATTTATTTTCTCAAATTTTTAGAATTATAAAATATTTCATCCAAATTTCATAGAAAAAGAAAATTTGGTAAAAAAACTAAATTTATAATTAAGCAATATAGGTAAAAAAGAACAAGGTTCTAATCTTCTGATATTATACGAAATAAAATAAATAATTTTAAATAATTCAATATTCACTTATTACAACAAATAAACAATATTTTGGAAATGATAATCATAATAGAACTCAATGAAGTTATGTAGATGAAAATCAAAATTAAATAAGAAGAACATCCAAGTTTTGTGGAAATTTCAGAGGAAAGAAAAGGGCAAAAGTCGTAGAGAATTAATGCTGGAAATCATAGAGAATGGATCCAAAATTGTAGGAAAGTCAGAAACCAGGAAGGAAGGATGAGGAGTGAGGAGGAAGAGGAGAGGCCAGCATACTTTGAGTGAAGTGATGTTTTTTAGTGTCATGAACTTGGATTTGGTGAGTTATTTTTTGACTTGGGTTAGTTTCTAAGTTATGGAAAAACCTAGATGGCTGGTCTAAATCAATGCTTTTGAATGTAGCTGGAGTGAAGCCTACGTTTTGGCCCTTTGGCCCAAATGGTTGACTCAGCCAACCTGCAATATGGCCAACTGTGGTTTTCCTTAGGGTAGGTCCAAAACAGTGAACTATTCTATTTTAAGTTTAAGCTTCGAATTAACTTCCAATCGTTAATGTTTTAATTTTTTTTTATTTATGCATATGCCTGATCATAAACCTCCATTTTTTCTATTTTCAGAAAAGACCCCTTTTGCGCACGGCCTTTTGAAGGGTTGAAAGTGATTGATGTTGGATGTGGAGGTGGTATTCTTGCAGAGGTATTTTCTGGGAACAAGGACATTTTTAATCTATAATGTTCAACAAAATTATATCCTCTGTAGTTGCAAATGAGATCTATGCCAGCATGCTTTCTTTGCATGAAATTTAATGTTGAAGCTTGTGAGCTGCAGTTAAAGGAATGCCATTAATGAAAACTTGTCATTTTTAACTGCTAAAAAGAAATTTGAACAAATTGTGTTGAATCTATTTATTTTAAAATGGAGTAGCTATTAGTGTCTTTTGGACTGAGGGGCAATCAATTCTATGGAGAAGTGCTTGAGAATTTATGTTATATTAAGTACTGTACTCTGTAACATATCAGAGTAAACTTTACAAGATTGTGAAATTAGTTAAGCACCTTAGAACTTCTCATACAAATTTAGCAAGCTAGCTTGACATATTCAGCCAGAAAGCTACTGGCTGAAAAAGCAAGGGTGCCCTTTCTTATTATGAAAAAACTAGAAAACTTGTCATGAACCCCATTTTGTATGCATCTCCTAAATAAGAAATTTGGGAAGAGTTTGGAATTATGTGTCTATGAATATATGGATCATTTATAGGGACTGAATCTGAACTTGGGGGTGGGTGTGTTGTTTTAGCCTTTAGTTTAATTTAGTTTTAGTATTGATTCACTGGTTATAGATCTTTTACAGATGGAGAAGGTGATACTACTCCCTATGATTGTTCTATCAAAAATTATTGGGTCCTGAACTTTATGGATTATGAGAATGCTGCCAAAATTTAAAAGACTTAAATTGTTCAAGCTTTCAAGATTGCATCCATGCCTCATCATTGGACTATTCTCAAGGATTGAAAGCAATCTATTTAACTTAGCTTATTGCTGGTTAAGCCTTCAGGAAATGCATTATCTTCTTTGTGTGAGTTACCATTATGGCTGATATGAATTTTATTTTAGTAACGGCTAATACACCATTGTGTACAAATTTTCAATAATCATTTAGACCTATGTTGTTTGTTGAAAAGAATATAGTTGTTTTCTGGTGGTCTAATTTTTTATCAAATGGTTTGTTTAGACAATAGTTTTGAAGAATATTTCCTATGGCCAACCAATAGCACATGCTTCTTCTGCTATTTTCCCATGGTTAGTAGAAGTACTAACATGAGAAGGATATGTAGGTCTTGGTGCTGGCGTTTGTATTTCAATGTGCTCTAAGCTGATAAAATTAAATATTTGGTGTTACATCATTCTGAACTTAGTTGGAAATTTCTCGGGATAAAGCCTAACTACTATAAATTATTCTCAGGAATATTTTTTGTGCATACAGGTTGTTTAACTGGCATATTGAGTATAGTAAATTTATGTAGCCTTATCTTCTTATTTGTTGATCAGATTCATTAGAAAATTCTGTCTTGTGAACATTTGAACTTTTGTGCAAAACATTTCTCAATATGATTGTCTTTTTTTCTTTTAATTTGTCACAATGCTCTTCACTAATATGCTTCTCTATGCTTCTATTGACAGCCTCTTGCTCGGATGGGAGCATCGGTAACAGGGATTGATGCTGTGGATAAGAATATCAACATTGCTGGCATACATGCTGTATGTTTTACTTATCTTAAATAAAGAATGTATGTGTCTGCATCGTTATGTTTCTAGTATCATTTTCATGAAATTGCGAAAGAAAATACAATACTATGAAGACCTATAAGAGGAATTGTAGGATCGAGAACTCAACCGAAATAAACTTTGCTTGTTTGTCTTAATGTGCCAATATGATCATCTGCATATTAGTTTTGCATATACTGTGTTAGATTATGATAAAATTGTAATTATTGTCACCACCAACAATTTAAAATTTCGATGCAAATATATAGTGCAAAGTATAAATATGAACGTAACGATTTTTTTATTAGAATAAGGTTACTTGGTCTCAACGAGGTTAGAAAGAATAAAAATGAAGTGTGAGAAGATCCAAAGAACTACCATTGCAAGTTTCTTAGTCCTGTTTGAATGGAAACATCACATAACTACTATTTATCTATGACTTCATGTTCTTACAATTAGCATCAACCTTGCATGTCTGGTGTGTTTGCCTATCATATGTTCAAGCATGTGACCAATTCATCAACTCATGTGCAATTTAACAAATGCTGTATTTCTGTATGCCTATTTCTAATGTCAATAGTCTTACTCCGCTGTAAAGCTATGTGCATCTGTTTCTATGTCATAGGCATGCATTGAGAGACATTATCTTCTTGCCTAATTGAGTTTTGGGTTTTGTACCACTTTTCAAATATCAAGACGAGCTTTTATTGATTAATGTTTTTGAATACATAAGATGAATGTTTGTTGTTTCTGTAACAAGAAATTTCGGAAAGCTAAAAGCCAAAAATAATTGAAATAAAATACAACTTTTTGGCTAAAGATACAAATTATAAGTTTTACTAGAAGCTCTTTTCAAAAGTTATCTAAAAAAGTTTTCTGGATGCCACAGCAAACTTATGCTATATCTCATATTTTGAAGCCTATGGTGGCTAAAAAAAAATAAAAATGTTCTTTGAGTGTGCAAGCTGTTTAATCATGTTCCTTTTGTCGGAGGTGGTCTATCTGATGTAACTGCAATTTCTTTTGGAGGAAAACATATGGTAACACTTTGTGAGTGTATAAAATACACCAGACATTGTTATTCGCAGAATGAAAGGTTTTCAATCTTATTATATTTCTAACCTTTCATGTTCTCCTTCTTGATAGATTCCTGAATCTTATATTGAAACAACGCAAAAATGATGTTTTTGGTTACTGTAACAGCTACTTGCAAACATTAACATTGAAAATAGATGCAATTTTTTTTTTTAATCTCGATCTTATGCCCAGGCTAATCATTAACATAGATATCCTGATTATATTTTATTTGGCAAACATGGATTGCAATAATTTCTTTTCTGGCATAACTGTATGTATATATATGTGTGTGTGTGTTGTGGCTAGAGAGGTGGCAAATTTTAAACTTTCTGCACCTTACCTATGATCCCTTTAATATGCTTGATTTTTTAATTGTTGCAGGAGTCAGACCCATTGACTTCGTCTATTGAATACCGTTGCACAACAGCTGGTACTTTTTTCCCTTAAACCATTGTTTCTTCAACCTTAACTCTTTTCATTTACTCTGCATTTGTGTTTGGTTGTGTTTTTATTTGTGTTACTTGTTTGTTAAAAATGTTGAAAGTGCACTATTAGATAACTTAGATAATAGAACTTGTTTATCATATCCATTTGTAATCTGAAAAAAGTAGGAAATTTTTACGGTAAAGGTGATATTTGATCTTGATATTTGGTTGTTGTGGTAATGTAGGAAACTTTGAAATTATAGTTTCTTTTCTCATTGTTATTTGGATCTATTGTAATAGGGAAAATTCAAATAAAATTGCAGTATAATCCTTTTTCTTGGTAATAATGCACCAGGTATTCTGTGTTTTGTGAAAGAATATGCTTTTGATTCATATTTAAGTATATCAAATTGGGAAGTTGTCTTTACAAATTCACTATAATGGTCAAGACTTCCATATAAATTAAATGAGCTAATGAAGTGCACATAGAGGAAAATTATGCATATCTGTAAATGGAATTTATCTGCACACATTTCTTTTGGCTTATGGAAAAAAGAATCTCTGAATAGCCTTATGGTTCAGTATTTCACAAACTATTGAAGTAAGCTACTTGTGTCACACATGCAATTTTGATTAAAAGTTATACTGGATGTACATAAATTCCTCATACATGTGGCCTTATCTTCATTGAAGTTTGACATTCTCATGCATGTGTGCGTGCTATGGTTTCTGTCTGCATTTGCACTCACACACAGCAAACGGACCTCTTGTTATTTGAGCAATTAAAAAGATTATTTGATAGGTCTACTTCAGCTTGGTGTCCAGCATGATTTGATGTTGCTATGAATAGAAACTTTGACCCATTAGCAAGTGAAGAGTAATTACATATAAAAACATATTCTCCACAATCTGCCTCGTATTTTCAGTCAAATTTGTCTCACCTGTCACCATCCATATTTTTTGTTATGAGCAAATGAATTAGGATCCTCCACTCTCTTAAGCTATCAGGGCATTTATAGATTTTCTTTCTTAATGCTTTCCTTTAGCTGTATCATGAACTATTGCCTACTTTGAGTACCTATTAGCTAAAGGAAGAGTTGGAGATAGATTTGGACTTCGGATATACCAACCAAAAGAGAAGACTATTGACAGGGTTGCAAATCTTTGCCATGTCCGGAGTTGTTGCCTGCTGGCTAATATTCTTGATGTACATGTAGGAAGAATTGGTTTGTTGTTCTCTGGTGTCTATCAATGTCATACTCCCAAATTGCTTATGCATGGCTTTTGCATTGTGCTTTGCATATAAGTGTGTGCATTCCAGGTCATTATGCACATTGGATATATATTTAAGCACATTTCTTCTTGAAAAATTTTTATTTTATGTTTGTCTTGATGATAATTCATTCTTTTGACATCATAAATGTATGGCATTTTGGAAACAGAGCAATTGGTCAAGGAAAATAAGAAGTTTGATGCTGTTATAGCTCTTGAGGTATGTTGTCAATAGGGTAAGGGATCTCTTCATATTCTCTTAATATTTTGTTGTCAATTTTCATACCAAATCTAGATTTATCTTCATTTATTTCTAGTTAGGTTTCAGATTTTTTTTTTCCACTTTGATTTTTTGTGATTGTGCTAGGACAACCTTGCACTTTGCTTAGAAATTGATTTATCTTAATTTGGAATCAGATTGCTTGGAAGTTTAACTTCATTCATCTGTTAAACATTATGTTGTTGGCAGTATGTTGACAGTTTTTTTTTTCAAGGAATTGATCAATAAAAGATAAATGTGGAGAACCCACTCCCTGAAGGTCAAGGCTTCAAATTTGATATGGCACTGTAATTATCTCTACAACCAAGCAAAACTATCATTAGTGTGAAAAGAATTTAAGGCTTGCCATATTTTGGTTGGAGAGAGTAACAAGTGGGCGAATGATCAATAATGGATGATCTCACAAAGGGGCCTTTTGGAAGATGTGATTGTCTAACCTATGTGAGAGAAGAAACATGATAAATCGGCATTATGTTGAGCTTGATCACATCTTGACAGTTTTAGCAGAGCTACATCCCTCCTAATTTTAGCAGACTATTATTTCTCGTGAGTGGTTATTATTCATTGTCCAGTAGTAACAGACTGGCCTTTACTCTGTGAAAATTGAAGTTATCTAAGAATTGTGGTTGAATCATGAATCCCTCAACTGGATCTGATTAGTGAAATTCTTTTATAACTAAAGAAAACCCTCCATTTTAAAGAGCATAGTGAATGGGAAGAAGCACACTAGCCATGGCCCATAGCCATTTATTTAGATTTTCTTGTATCATTGACTTGTTTTGCCTGCTTGGTAATTGTTCTCTTCCGTGTACTTAATTCGTTATGTTTATATCATCTGCATTGGATTTCAGGTAATTGAACATGTTGCAGATCCCTCTGAGTTCTGCAAATCTTTGGCAGCATTAACAGTTCCCAACGGGGCCACTGTTATCTCTACTGTTAGCCGCACTCTGAGGGCTTTTGCAACTGCTATAGTTGCCGCAGAGTACCTTCTTAGATGGGTGAGACTTTGTTTTATTGTTTATGTGCTTATTTACGGCTTCTCTCCCTATTATAGCCGGACACACAGTAGTTACACATGAAATACAAATGGATATGAAAAGGTTTGGCATAGCCGGGGATTTCTTCGCCATTAGTTAATCAACCTTTTTTGTATTTCTTGATGAACTAGTAAAGACCCTGGCTTTACACACACACACAAAACATTAGTTGTTAAAATCAAAGTAGGAGCTCATTTGAAGTTATCTCGTTATTTCACAGAACTGAAAATTATCAACTTTAATTACTGGTGCAATTAACTTACTGAGTATGGGTTCATTTGAAGCTATTTCACGCCTTTTGTCTGCTCGGTTTATTTGCAGCTTCCGAAGGGCACTCATGATTGGTCTAGTTTTCTTACTGCGGAGGAGCTAGTCCTCATTCTGCAAAGAACATCCATCTCTGTAATGCTTGTGCTCATAATCATTATGAAATACTATTTTAACTAATTTGTTTCCTCATTTGTGGCCATTGACAAGCTTCTTTCATGTGTATACGTATTTTTTACAGGTCAAAGAAATGGCTGGATTGTCATACAACCCTCTGACTGGGGAATGGTCTCTTTCAGATGATCTTGGTGTAAATTTTATTGCTTATGGTGCTAAAGAGGGTGATGTACAGTAATTTCAATGCTGTTCAGTCGTAGTTTATGTCACTCTTTTTAGCCATGTTTTTAACATTTAGTTTAGTTTTTTTATTTTATGTTACTGTGTTGTTGGTGTTGAAAAGTAGGGTAGGAAGGCTTGTGTTCAGTTCATGTTGGCCAATGTTATATTGTTATCAATGTTCCCTTCTTAGTTTCTTTGGCGGCTTTGCAGAGCCGCACTAAAACATGAGTTGTTCATTTTAAACCGCTTAAATAAAAAGATATTTATTTTGACATTTGAATTTACTTTTCATCCCCTGAAGTTGATGTAAAGTGGAGAAATGGGAAAGTACCTCTCTAATGAGAAATAAATAATATTATTTTTAATATATTTAATATTTATCTGTCAAAAATATAATTTTTTTTAATATTTATTTATCAAAAAATAAGAATAAAAATTAAACTGAACAGTTTTACAGTCCCAACATTAGGTAAAACTCTATAAGTTTAAAAAAAAAATTTAAAAATCGAACATTAGGTAAAATTCTATGAGTTTAAAAAAAAATTTAAAAATCGAACATTAGGTAAAATTTTATGAGTTTAAAAAAAATTTAAAAATAAAAATGAAGTGAATTTGTATAAAGTAACTCATTTACTTCTATTTAGTAAAAGAAATAATTACTTAAGTCAGTTTAAAAGTCACTTCAATTTAACATAAAAAAATATTCACTTCCCCCACCCAAAAATCACCCTCTAAGTTGATGGATAATTCATGAATCACATTGTCATAAATACAAATCCATTCACAAAAATTGAGGAAATAAACAGTGGCTTTGAATTCTCTTTTTTTTTTTTTTCCTATGTATATATATCTCTACATACATATTCTTCTGATCAGTTGATTAAACAATACCTTCCATTCAAATCTAATTGAAACCCTTGACCCGAGTAACCTGAGCTGTTCCATGTACTATGCACCATGATTATAGAACCATGATAATAGCACAAAGATCATACACCAAAACAAAAACATTTAGGCCCAGGGCTGCTGATCGAAAAGCTAAGTCCTCAAACACAAATGCACTTTACAGAGGTTGCATATGTTTTCACTTAATAGAGCTTAGGATCACTTTTAACTGCTCATATAACAACAGACATTTATATAAGCACACATATATGCTAGTATTACATACTACAACAATTAAGCACCATCATCCTCAAGGTTGTTGACCCGCTCGCACTCGTCTATCCATTCGCTGTATCTGTAACATATCAACATCCCATTAAGAAACTCTCCTTTCATGACAAATGGAAATTTAACTCAGAAGTCATTTTATAACTACTCACATGTCTATTGGCTCCGTTAGCGCTGCATAGAAAAGAAAGAAATAATTAAATTAGCAAAGCTCATAAAATAGAACTACTTCAGAAGTTCATATAGTTATGAAATATCTGGATGAATAGCAATAGCATGATGGGATGGTCTGGTAAAGCAATGGCGTACATATGGCATGGAAAAAATATGCAACTTAAGCATTCTCAAATAACTAAGCATTTATCGCTCTTGCTTCACTTAAACCTAAAGCAATAGGAGATACTTTTGACCAGATGCTTTCAAACATGCGTGGTAAAAAATCTGTATGAGACTAGACAATCACCATCTATCGACATACCAGTGACAGTTGTGCTGAAATTTTCTTGGCAAATCCTGCATGTAGCTTCACCAATCAAATTCTTCATGTCGCTGAAAATTAAATAAAAGGTCTCAGGCCTTTACTCTATGGTATATACATAGTAAATTCTTAATAAGCTAAGGTGTATAGCGCATACATGCGGCACTCCACACTGCTTCCATGATTGCAGAATGGGCAACAGAAAACTGTATCAAGCTTGTCCATTCGCTTCTTGGGAGGTGGCTTCGCCCTTGACTTTCTCTTTCCCATGATAGAATGGCTCCGACCTTACTGCAACAATGAAATAACGACAACACAAAAGAACGAGGAAAAAATAGTAAACGTGCATGTGGTGGGAATAACAAGCAAATAAATAACTGCCAAAAGGATGATTAGAACAAGGATAAAATATTAAGATAAACCTGAAGGCATATAATAAATCCTAAAATTTTGAAGGACCAGAAGCATAGACAAACCCATGGTTTAGTTAATTTAAACTTTACATACTAATGTCAAAAAGCTACACAGCCACAAATTCAAGTTGGAAGCTTTTCACTCATTGAGAAGAAAAAAGACAGGATGACAGGCACTTTGTGTTAACTTCCTTCAGGTAATAAGCGTCCAAAGAGAGGTAAGCGCAAATTTAATTTTTCAAGCTCCTTACTGGAAAAATGAAAATAAAATGTCCATCGGCAATGTGGCAACCTTCAAAACTACAATTAAGTGGCCACTCATTTATGATCCATCCAAGATTACTAACATAGGATGCCAAATTATACAAACAAAGTAAGACAATCGGTAATGTTTCTGAGATTGAAATTATCCCTTCTTTTCCCATGCCAAACTACACAAGTTGAATAACAGCTGAACTCAACATTCAGCTGAGGTGCTAATCTAACCAGTAGAGCAATGTAGGGCAATCCGATTTACAAAATCATCATTAGCTCTGAAAGTAGAAAGAAATATAGATCACAATGTATTCAGCTGCCCATGAATAACAAAGTTCCTAAATCTTGGACATGGGATAAGAATTTTCAACAAACAATCCCTAGTGGTCAAGTCTAAATACATTGAGAGGATGTTCAACCGAGTTCTCAGTTCTTGGATTTGAACAAACCAATGGACAAGGTGAGTGTTGGATGAATAACAAACAAGTCCTCATAGAATAGTCAAAGATATAAACTCAAGACAAAGTGCTATCAAGGCTCTAACCATCATTTTTCTTATAAAACCAAACAAGAATGCCATTCCAACCAAAATTTGAGGCACTAAACGACAATCTTGTCGGATTCAATAAATAAAAGAGTATAAAACAAATTGTAAATGCATTCTCATTGAACAAAATATTACCTTATTTGAGAAACTTTTCTCAAGGAGACAGCTCGACACTTCCCGACAAAAGCATACAATTAATGAAATTATGCAAGTGATGCACATTCAATCCAAAAATCATTCCACTAAAATGTCTTTCACTAACTACAAAGTGAGAAAATTCGGATCTTGTTCACGACACTGATCAGATGTGATATCATAATCCCTACACATCAAGGAATTTCCAAACATCCCTACCTCTAGAAAAAAATTATGCAAGTGATGCGCATTCAATCCAAAAATCATTCCACTAAAATGTCTTTCACTAACTACAAAGTGAGACAATTCGGATCTTGTTCACTACACTGATCAGATGTGATATCATAATCCCAACACATCAAGAAATTTCCAAACATCCCTACCTCAAGACAAAAATTATGCAAGTGATTCGCATTCAATCCAAAAATCATCCCACTAAAATGTCCTTCACTAACTACAAAGTGAGAAAATTCGGATCTTGTTCACGACACTGATCAGCTGTGATATCATAATCCCAACACATCAAGGAATTTCCAAGCATCCCTACCTCAAGACAAAAATTGGGGAAACCAAGCAAATAATTTGGATGTTTATAATCTCAAACTGATCAAGTTCCTAAGAATAAAATAAAATCTCAAAACTAAAAAAGACAACTTTCTGCAAGACACGACCTTTTCAAACCCTAGGCGACCCAAACCAGGAAGAAATCACCGCCCATGCTTCAAATCAAGCAAAATCAAATCGCAAGCTGATACAGTAATCGGCATAAGAGAGGGTAAAAAAAAACACCTATACTGATTATTAATCGATTTAAAAGCGCCAAAAGAGCATCGGAAACCCTAGGATCACTTAAAATGATGAAAACCCAACAAATCAAGCAAGCAACCTGAAAAATCTAAGAACAGGACCAAATTTATGCTCAAAAAACGTAAAGGCAAGATGAACTAAAGATCATACCTTGGAGAAATCGCAAAGAAGATTGGAAGGGGCGAGCAACGAAGAGCGAATGGGGCGAATGGGGATGGTTTATATAGAGCACGTGAGAGGATATGGTAAGAGGCGAGGAACGAAACCGGATTTTGGATCCTACTTTAGTCGGATCCGACCCGATAAGAAACCGACACTTGCCGGTTAATCCTGGCGGCTGCTAGTTTTAAAATGAGAATGCTAAAAAGGTAAAATAATGAATTTAACAGGGCAGCGCTGAAAGTATTAGTGTCTCCAAATATTAACTCTACATCCATGTATATTTGACTTCTCTTAATAAGGGAGTGCTTGTCACCTATTTATTAAAAAATAATAATTAATTTTAGTGGGCAACGCTTTAATAAATTTATAAAATATTTTTTTTTATTTTTTTATGATTTTTTATTCTTTATTTAAATTACACTGTCGATGATGGTATTAGTGTGTTTAGGTATTAACTTCACTCTTATACATGTTCCTGACTTCCTTTAAATAAAAAGCTTTTGTCAATTATTTATTAATAAAAAAAAACTTAGACTACAATAATTTAAGGGTTTGTTTGCTACATAAAATTTTGATGTTATAGTATAATTTATTTTGTCACTATTAGATTTTTGTAAATAAAGTAGGAGTACAATGTACAGAGTTAATTATATAAGCACAATTTCATAAATTTTTTTTATTCAAAAATTAAAGTAATTTTTTTTTTTTTGCCAAAATACAACACACCCTAAAAAGATAACGCCATTCTAAGTTAATATATAAAATAACCAAATTACTTTTAATATACTTAGTCTCAAAAAATATAATAAAAATTTGGTTAAACAGCAAAAACTTTTTGTGATGATTGAATACCAAATATAAATAACTCAATTTTATTGTTGTTGCTATTTTTTTTACTCTAGTAAAATATTTTTTATGTACTTTTTCTATACGAACGCATACTTGTGGTTTATCTATTTTTAAAATAATAATAATAATAATAATAATAATAATAATAATAATAATAATAATAATATTGGCATTTCATTATAACTCAATTATTTTTACAGTATTTATATTATTTTTGTTGTACAAATTAAATTTACAGTAAGAGGTATAAAGATAATCAAGATAGAGTCAGAAACATGAATAAAAAGTGCTAAAGATAATCAAGATACAGTCAGAAACATGAATAAAAAGTGCTAGGAGGAAATTTTAAGAATTTCTGAAGATTATATATATATATATATATAGTTTTACATTACCCTTAAATTTTGACAACGTTAAAGATATGATTTTATATTATATATTTTGCAGAAAAAGTTTTTATTATTTATTTAAAAAAAATATAGCCATGACATAATTACGCCAAATTGTTTTTAATTAATTAATAAGAAAAAAAAAAGTCAAAAATAAAAAAAAAAATCCAAACAAAATGACAACCCATCCAGCAATTCGACCGTTAGACTCAAAAACCCAAATTTCAAAACTAATAAACTCCCACGATTTTCCGACCGTTGTCTCCCTCTTCCCCCACAAACAGTTTCAAACCCTCAACCCCAATAAAATTCAGATCAAAACCACCCCAAAAAATCCCCCAAAAAAAAGAAAAAAAAGAGCTTGAAATGGTTTCCAAGATCTCCCGAAAGAGAAAGGTAACTCCGAAGAAGCCCAGCCCGAAGCACCACCAGCGCCGACGCAAGAAATCCCCCCTCAAATCCCTCACCACCGCCCCCTCCGCCCTTGCCTCCTCCATCGACCGCTCTCTCCGCTCATGCCGCCGCCATCTCCTCAAGCTCTTCACCCGCCTCGCCGTCCTCGGCACCCCCACCAAACTCCCCCGCAAACCCGGCGGCTACCGCCGTCTAACCCCTCTCTCCGACGAACCCCTCCTCTATCCACTGGAAAACACCACCAACGAGAGAAAGAAAACCATAATCCTCGATCTAGATGAAACCCTAGTCCACTCCCAAACCGATCCCCCACCGGCAAAGTACGATTTCACCGTCCATCCGATGATCGACGGCCGGATCATGACCTTCTACGTGCTGAAGCGGCCGGGGGTGGACGAGTTCCTGAAAGCGATCTCGAAGTCCTTTGAGGCGGTGATCTTCACGGCGGGGCTGAAGGAGTACGCGTCGTTGGTGCTCAACCAATTGGATCCATCCGGCGAGCTGATTTCCCATCGATTGTATAGAGATTCTTGCAGGGAAATGGATGGGAAATTCGTGAAGGATCTCGCCGGAGTGGGGAGAGCGTTGGATCAGGTGGTTATCGTCGATGATAATCCGAACGCGTACGCGTTGCAGCCGGAGAACGCAGTGCCGGTGAGCCCCTTCGTCGATGATCTTGGAGATCGGGAGCTCTGGAGGGTGATGGAGTTCTTGGATGTTGGTCTTCATCGCTGTGAGGATGTGAGGGACGCCATCGCTTGGTATCTCGCCGGAGATACGCCGGAGGTGAAGGTTAGTTAAGTCTTTTTCTCAATGGGTATTCTTGGAATTTCAGGATCTACCTGAATTTACATTTGGGAATTTGTTGTATGATTAATAGAGTTAATTCTTTCAATTTGTTCGATGGAACGCACTCATGAATTTTTTTTTAAATATTTTTATTGGCGATGTTATGAATTTGTGGGTTATATATATATATATATTATTATTATTATTATTAAAATGTGTATTTTTAATATATAGATATTATAAATTTATAAATATATAAATATATTTTATAATATTTAGAATTGGAATTGGTTAAGAGGTGGGCATTAGAAAGATTATTAGTGGATGATGTTAGAAATTGGATTAAGTTTTTGTTTTTTTTTTTTAATAAGAGGTTGGATTAAATCAAATCCTTAGTTTATTTTTTATTATGTTTTATTGAGATAGAAAGAAAGAAAGTTGGGAAAAATAAAAGATTTAGGAAAAGAAATGATGTCTTGGAGATGTTTTGGCAGTTGAATCAAATGAGCAAATGTTGTTGCTAGGAATGCTAAAAAGAGACTAAATAAATTAGTAAAGGAAAAAAAAAGGGAGAGAAATTAGGAAGATGATTGCTATGAATTTATATACACAAAAGGCAGTAAGCATGGTATTAAATTTGTTTGGGGTTCAATGTCAGCCCAGTCACCGAAATTAGTCTTCGAACAGATTTTTATGGTCACGGGTGCTATGAAAAAAAATTATGTGGCATCTGATTAAAAAATATATATTTATAATTATAATTATATAAATTATAAACATTTATGACCATCAGTAAAATGAAACCCATGAACTTGTTGCTTCCCTTTTACAGCCTTGTCTTTGCCTCAGACCGCTATGGTCTGTAGTGAGATTTCTTTAGTCCGCTCAATCAACTCCTCAACTGCCCCTGCATCTACGCCAAATTTCACTGCCGTGAAGGGCCACAAATCTCAATCAAAGATTAAAGGGTTTTTTATATGCTAATTAAGAGAAAAAATAAATAACGTGTTTGCCAAATGAGGATTTCCTGCCCATTATATGACTTAGGTCTGAAAAGCATTTTCTCATATAAAAACATTCTTTATTTTTCTTAATAATTTGATGGATTTTGAAATTTAAAAAAAAAATTCAATTTTGTCTTTACACAGATTCAGAATAATTGCTTGGATATGGAATGTGAAATATAACTTTAATTGCTTATTCTGGTGTTTGATAATTTTCGTAATTTGGTATTTTAACAGGTTATAAAAATATTTTGTACAATAAAAAAATAAAAAGTTAGTATTTCATTCTTTTTTAAACTTAAAAGTAGACTTGTCCAAGGCAGGCTACTCGTCCGAAAATTGGGAGGCTTTGGACAAATATACGAGGCTCGATGACCGAGCTTTGGACAAAATATAGAGCCTGCTTTAAAAATGTGCGGAGTTGAGTTTTATAGTTAAAGCCATGGCCCGGTCTAACTCAAATTATATATATATATATAATAAAATCATATATTTATATATTGTATGTGTGTATATTTATGGCATGCACTAAGATTTTGAATTGATTAATTGTGAATAGATGGTCTAGTTATTGGAGACCCATGTATTTTGGGCTCATTCCTATATTATTTAGTACCACATTGCCTATTTACAAGAACTTCACCCACTTTAAATATACCTCTATTCAAAACATTCCTATATTATTTAGTACCACATTGCCTATTTACAAGAACTTCACCCACTTTAAATATACCTCTATTCATTAACATTCAACTTTAGTTTTGTGGTTATGCTTTCTCACACGGGGGATTCGGAAGTTGGCTTACATTTTCTTTATTTATGACAATCAATTAGTTAAATATTTTGGTGACTTATTTAAAATTAAATATTTATTTATGACAATTAATTACTTCAATACTTAAATATTTTTTAAAAATATAATCCTCACAACTCATTTGTATAGAAGGCATAATAGTCATTTTATTACATTTTCTTTTTTTTTTATTTTATTTTTTTTACATTTCTCATTCCCAATAAACTACATCTTCAATCTTTCATTTCTATTATTTTTTTAAATATTTAAACATAGCTTTCATTCCTTTTTTTTTTTTCCAATCCCTCTCATTCTCAATATTCTTTTACTCCTTGCAACCAAACGGCCCCCTTATTTATTATTTGATGATGCCAAGTGAAAATTTAGTTTTTGTATTAATAACAATCTCAAAAAAAGAAAAAGAAAAATATTAGGCATGCACTTTTTTGAAAAGCAATGTTTAATCTCAGTGTTTACCTACAATAACTTTGTTAACAAAATGATAATTATATATAAAAATCACAAATAAGTGAGTCTTGTCCTTAGAAGTAGAATTTAAGTGCTTGTTTGGATAAGCTTTTGGAAAAACCAGAAGTGCCTTTTTATAAGTTAAATACTTCTGGGTTCAAAAAAAATTGTTTATATTAGCTTTTCTGCAAAAGCAGAAGCTGTAAAAAAAGCTGAAAAACAGTTTTTTTAGAAGATAATCATGACCAGCTTTTGAAAAAAGCTGTTTCTTAATTTATTTTACAGCTTTTGCTTATACAGAAAAGCTAATACAAACACAGATTACAAAAAAGTGCTTAACTTACTTTAGAAAAACACTTTTTCCTAGAAGCACTTCTACTAAACTAAAAAAAAAAACACTTTTTTTGATAAGCCAATCCAAACACGGCTTAAGCATACTTGAGTAAGCACTTTGTGCACTAATTAGTCAAGATTTCCAGACATTGATAAATATTAAAAAAAATTAAAATTAGACTGCTCATATGTTGCCTTCTTTTTCTTTAAAAGAAAATTGCGATCAACGTATAAATATATATTTTAATGCCAACGGCCCTTGGGTCAATTGATATCAGGTCCCTCGCGTAGGGTCTTCGTCTTGGAAGTCGTGCGTGGCTCCCTGTTTCGAATCCTGCCTCACGTAAGGTGAGTGCACGCGTGCGTGTGAGCGTGGCTCCCCCACGTGCACGTCCTTGATTAAAGAGCTTGTCACTCTTTTATATATATATATATATATAAGTAAAAAATAAAACCGCTACAATATAGTTCAAGAAATAATTTCCTTTTATTTTATCTTAACCTCACACTTATTAATAATAATTTATCAAACAAATTTATTTATAATTAAAATTAATATTGATATGTCGTATTTAATTCTCTTCCCTAGTTAAAAAGTTAAGGATTTAAATTCATCCTAACTCAAGAATTGAGAGTTTATAGTTTACCCACATTTATTAAAAAAAAAACTTTAACTATCACCTACAATCAAAATATTTAATCATAACTGATTATTTACACAAATATCAAAAAATGGTAAATTTGTTTCATATTTGAAATTATAAATCAAATTGAATAATAAGATTGTTTATATTGATTTTTTTTTAATTTCTAGTTCCATTAGAAACTTGTTATTCTATTTCGAATTAAAGTTAAACAAAAAAAAAGATAAGTAAAAAAATAGTAATGATAAACTCTATCCTCTTACTTCGAATAAGAGTAGGAGAAAAGAAAGGAATAAGTAAAAAAAAAAAAAAAGAGGTATTATCATATTCCAAATAGAAGTAGGAGAATAAGTAAATAAAATAAAATAAAATAAAAAATATAATTAAGAAAAAATATACATATCTAAGGATATATATTGCTTTAAAATTATTTTTTTAAAAAAAGGGGTTTGAAATTCAAATTTTAAAATTCAAAAAAAGGAAATTAAAAATAAAAAAATTTTGAATTTAAATTTTGAAAAAAAAATCTCTCATATGAAGACTAGTTGGCGATATTGTGGGATAAAAAAAAGTGAAAAAAGTAGAAAAGAAAAAAAAAGAGTAAAAAAAAATGGAGAATGGAGGAAATTATGAAAAAAAGAGAGAAGAGAGAGAGAGAGAGATTGAAGGAGAAAAAGAAGAAAAGGTGAAAAAGAGAAGAGAAGACAAAGAATTGAGAAAAAAGAAGAGAAGGAGAAAAGATTGGAGAAGGAGATTCGCCGGAAAACTACCGACAATGAGGTTCGAGCTTATTCCTTTGAAGTTCGCCAATGAGCTGATCTAGTTGACACGTGAAGAATTGAGAAGATCAATGAGATCATGTGATCCATGTCGGCTCTCTGTTGGATCCCTGTCTATGAATTCTGACGATTTTAATCAAAGGTCGAAACAAGTGAATCTAGTTGACATGTAAAAAAAAAAGAGTTTGTCAAAGGGGTCTTGTTTATGCGGGGCACACTGGCAAGCTCCAATAACCTTAATGAAGAGCCAAAATGTTGATCTACTCGATGTATGAAGAAGTCAAGAAACCCGATGACATGCGTACTTAATCATGATTGCCATTATGAGGACTTTGAGGGATTTTTTTTTTTTTTTTTTTTTTTTTTTTTGAGAACTGTCATAGACTTGAAGCTTAGTTCCTATGTGGATTTTCGGATAACTCAAAGCTTAGTTGCCATGAAAAGTATTAGAAAGGGGAGAGGAAGTTTAGTTTTTCATTAAATTGAGATATCTTGATATCAAGAGCAATGAAAATATAACCTTCTTTAAGGATTGTGAGGACGGTTCACATGGTATTTACCTCATCATTAAGGAGATAACAATGAAGCTATATATTGAAAGTTTTTTTTTTTGGTTCCTTCCTTGAGAGGTTAAAGAGAGGCCACACGTTAGGCAACTGAAGGAAATCAAGGAGTTGAAGCTCTTGTTTTGTCACTATATAAAGGGTTTAAGGCGTGGCATGGGTTACTATAAATTAAAAAAAATAATAATAAAAGAAAGAGACTAGCTGTAAGACAGAAGCTTGAGGACTTATTCAGAGCCAAAGATGATGTTGGTGATGAGGTGGAGAAGCTTTTCGTCTTTGACTATGTGGCTAGCCCTTTTGTTACTTGGTTATTTGCAAATTTGGTAAGGCTATGAGCATGGTGCAAAGGACTTATGATGGCTAAAATGTTATGGGTGTGATAGCTTCAGTTAAAAAGATATATGAAGATGCTATAAAATAAAATAAAATAAAATAAATAAAGAAAAGGAAGCAAGGGTTGGACTAGTTGGCTTATAAGTTAGACAAGGGTCCAAAAGTTGATTGGCAACTCATGAGTTGAATATGTCATTTAATTCCTTTCTAATTCAATTAGTGGCATGTGCATCGGGTCCACCTAGTTCAGATGGCTCATCACCACCAAGTTCAAAGGGCACATCTCCGGATTCACCACTTAGACAAGGATGAGTTTATTGGCGTGGGAGTATTTTTGTAATTGTTGCAGGACCTCCTCTTGGAAAATCCTATAAGCACCTCTTTGAAACTTACTATGAGGTCTCAACACTCTTAGGGGCAAAAAAAAATTTTTTTTATAAAATTTCTCCAAACCCACCTTGAGGTCTTGACACTTTTGGGGGTAGAGAGAATTTTTATTATAAAATTTCTTCAAATCCACCTTGAGATCTTGACACTCTTGGGGCTAGAGAGAAAAATTTATAAAATTCCTTGAAGCCTACCTTGAGGTCTTGATACTTTTGGGGTAGAGAGAATAGTTTATAAAATTTCTCCAAACCCATCTTGAGGTCTTGACACTCTTGAGGGTAAAAAGAAAAAATTTATAAAATTCCATGAAGCCCACTTTAAGGTCTTGGCACTTTTGGAGGTAGAGAGAAAAATTTATAAAATTTCTCCAAACCTACCTTGAGGTCTTGACACTCTCGTGGATAGAGATAGAAAATTCTTTGAACTCACTGGAGTGAAAGGAAAAAATTATGAAAATCTCTCTTTGAACTCACTCTGAGGTCTTTTGACACTCATTAGAGTGAAAGGAAGAGTAAATAAAAAATTTTATGAAAATCCCTCTTTGAACTCACTCTGAGGTCTTTTGACACTCATTAGAGTGAAAGGAAGAGTAAATGAAAAATTTTATGAAAATCTCTCTTTGAACTCACTCTGAGGTCTTTTAACACTCATTGGAGTGAAAGAAAGAGCAAATGAAAAAAATTTATGAAAATCATTCTTTGAACTTACTTTGAGAGATTTTTTTTACACTTAGTGAAGTGAAATTTTAAAAAGTCTACAAGGCAAAGATGGCTTGAGCTTACAATAAGATGGCTCGCATTCGAACTTTCAAGAAAGGAGAGATGGTATGGGTGTTAAGAAGACCAATCATCACCAACAAGCATTTTGGGGGCAAGTTCAAGTCAAATTGGGAAGGCCCGTACATTATAGAGGTCGCTACGAAGGAGGAGCTTATCAGCTAGTCGACACCGATGGAAGAAGACCTATGCTGCTCATCAATGTGCTCTTCTTAAAAAAGTATTATCCATGATGTACAAAAAAAAAAAAAAAAAAAAAAAAGAACTTGTGATTGTCTATGACGAAATGTCCAGTGCTCTTGTTTGAGCAAGTTGGTCAAGCATGATATATGCTTCTCGAGGCAAATTATGAGTTTCATTGTCTTGTTTCTCTTCTTCATTTGAATAAAAGCATATTGTAAAATAAAAAATTTGTGTTTGCTTATGACGGAATGCCCAGTGCTCTTATTTGAGCAAGTTGGTCAAGCATGATATATGCTTCTCGAGGCAAAACATAAATTCTATTATGTTGTTTTCTTTTTCAAATTGAATAAAGATATGATTACATGAATCTTGAAATAACTCTTGTAAATTTCACTCAAAGCGACTACATGAAAATCTTATAAGAAACTATAAGATCAAGTAAGGAGAAAAAAAGAATAACTATAAGATCAAGTAAGGAGAAAAAAAGAATAAAATAAAATAATAAAATAGAAATAGAAAAAAAAAGAATAATCAAGGAAATTATGAATTTTGAAGGCAAAATTTGCAATTTTCCATAAAAGATGTTTTGATTAAGTAGCTCATTGGGTATCCAGATCAGCTCTGATCGTCATAAAATTTTAACTACAATACAAATACATGACAATAGTTAATATGAACGGTTGAAATTAAATTTAGAGTTCTTATGATTTTCAAAGAAATTTAAACTTCAAGCTAAGATTCAGGAAATTTGTCCTCCAATGACCAGAGTTGATCAAAGTTTAATCGGACTATAATAACTTCTCTGATTAACCTAGAAATTTTATTGAAGCTTTTAAATGTCATGATTTTTCATATGAACGGTTATGATTATATTTTAAGTTTAGAAAACCTCAAAACAAATTCGTGACTCAGTAGTGGAATCCAGTGATAATCATCATGGAAATTATTTGTCATCAAGTTGATGATGGAATAGTTAGACATTCTGGGATCTTTTTGATAATATTTTTACATGCTCATGACATTTTCATCTTCAATATGGGTGGTGGAGATTAAGTTTGAGGTTCATTTACCTCTCACAAAAAATTCATAAGTTCAAATCAAATTTTGTTAAGTATTGTGGTCTCCATTGTCGATTTTTAAGTTGATGATCAGATGGTTGAATCTTTCCTGGTATTCATGAATTTTTTTTTATCTACACTCATAGATTATTTTTCTTTGAGTTGGACGGTCGAAATCATGTTTGGAGTTCAGCGCACTTATAAAAAGAAAAAGAAGAAATGAAAAGGGAAAAGAGTTCGGAAGGAAAATTTTTATTACAAGGAGAAAAGTTAGGAAGACATGGACTTTTAGTTCATTTATTACATTAAGCTAAAGTTGAATGAATAAAATAGCCAGGGCCTAAAACAAAGCAATGGAAGTAAACTAAGCTAAATTCTAAGATAAAAATAAGCTAAGCCTAAAATTGAGTTTTCGCTCTCTCAAAGTTGGCAAGGGCCTCCTTAGATGACAATGAGGGTTGTAATTTGTCACCGCCACCTCCAAGTGCTTCAATCTTTTGATGAATATTAGCAGGGGATTTGTTCACTTCTTTAATGGGAGGAGCATCAAATAATAGTCCCATTCCTGAGGAGATGATTTGTTCTTTCTCTTTTTATTGCGCTTTCAATTCTTCCCCTTGGGCTCTCCATTCTTGCAATTTCTTTCTTATTTGTATGAGCTTCATGTTAGCCTCATCCATATGTTGGGACATTGCTGTGAGAGACAATTTAGTTTTCTTTAGTCTTTCCTCTTTCGCCATCAATTCCTTCTTTTCCGCCGAGTTTAGGTTATTTCCGCCATTATTTGTGTCATGGGCAATCTTAGCCATATCAAGTACTTCATATATCTTGTCCCTTGTGATTGAAATGTCAGCTCCATGTATTATCAAGTTTTTGTGCAATTTTGTAGTTTCATCCCTCAAAGATTCATGTTCATGAGGACATGATGATTTCACCTTTTGGATGAGCTTATTTACCCAAAAATATTCCAAGCCAGTGTCTTTTCTAACAAGTTGAGGATGAGATGAACTCATAGACACAATCCCCATAGCTTTTGGAGTAGAGTCTTCTTTTGCATGTTGAGGAAAAGGGATGACTTGTGGTGAATTTGAAGCTTCTTTTGAAAAAGAGCTTTATATGGAAGGATTAGCATCAAGGATGGGTGTGTAGTTGTCATCATGTGTAAAATCTGAAGACAAAGAGTCATGTGCGGAGGGGCTCATTTTTGGGGAAGGAGCTTCATGAGGACATGTAATAGAAAGAAAAAAAAAGATTAAAATAAATAAGATTGACAATTAAGAAGAAATAGGTAGAGAGAGATTTGTTAAGTAACATACCTATTGAGTTAGATCTCGGTTTGCAAATGCTAGCTTGATCTTTCCTATGTTCACTTATGTTAGGAATATCACCTAAATAGAAGGAAAACCACATATTTAATAAGCTCAGAATATACTAAAAAAAAAAAAGGTTTGAGATCAACTCAAAATAAAGTTTGGGATCTACTCAAAAATAAAGTTTGGGATCTACTCAAAAATAAAGTTTGAAATTAATTTTTAAAAAAGTAGTCTGAGATCTATTCAAAATAAAGTTTGAGATTTACTCAAAGATAAGGTTTGAAGTCAATTCAATTAAAAAAAAAAAAAAGAGTTTGAGATCTACTCAAAGATAAGGTTTGAAATCAATTCAATTAAAAAAAGAAAAAGGGAAGAAGGGGGGTGGTGGTTGAGATCTATTCAAAATAAAGTTTGAGATCTACTCAAAGTTAAGGTTTGAAATCAACTCAAAAAAAAAAAAAAAGAGTTTGAGATTTATAAAAAAAGAGAAGAAAAATAAAGAGGAGTTTGAGGGATTGAGATCTATTCAAAATAAAGTTTGAGATCTACTCAAAGTTAAGGTTTGAAATCAACTCAAAAAAAAAAAAAAAAAAAAAAAAAAAAAAGGTTGGAGATCTATTTCAAATAAAGTTTGACATTTACTCAAAAATAAGGTTTGAAATCAACTAAAAAAAAAAAAAAGAGTTTGAGATCTACTTAAAATAAAGTTTGAGATCTACTCAAAAATAAGGTTTGAAATCAACTCAAAAAAAAATAAAAGTTTGAGATTTATTAAAAAAGAGGAGTTTGAGATCCATTCAAAAAAGGGGGGTTTGAGATGTATTAAAAAATTAAAAAAATAGGAAAATAAATTAACAAATAACAAAATAAAATAAAAAATAATATATGGAGTACAAACCTTGAGGTGGCAATTAATGAGGATTATGCAAAGGTACCAAGTGAGGTGGCAATTAATAAGGATTATGCAAAGGCACCAAGTGAGTTAGTGATGATGTGGTAGTTCGAACCCTTTTAAGAGAAATCTTTGATTCTACTGGTGAAGATACGTGTGGCGCAGAAGGTCTAACTTGGCTTTTTCGAAGTTGAATTTCATAACTATCCTGTTTTCTTTTTTGAGGAAGGGTTTTCTTTTCAATTGGAGCTTTATCCTTGAGAATTTGTATAGATTGGTCTTTTTCATTAAGGTCATAGATGGACTTCAAGGTTGTATGCAACCTAATTGACCAAAAGTGTGCATACATATATAGAGGTTGTCCCTTGCGCATGTGAGATGGGATGTAAAATAGTGCCCCTGTTTTTCTCCAACTAAGGTCTTGCTTGGGAGAGGGTTATGAGGGGTTTTGTAAGGTAGGGTTATGGACCAACCCTTGTTTGGATCCAAGGATTTATAGAGGGTAAGGTTTGAGGGGGTTATTTGGAGGGTTGAGAAACCTCCACTTACTCCATTTTGGAGGTTTCTCAACCCTCCAAATTGCCCTTGACCATTCCAAGAAATTACATTTATGTATTATTATTAGTATTTGTATTATTATATTTGTACTCGTATTATTATTAGTATTCGTATTAGTATATTTGTACTCATATTATTATTAGTATTAATATATTTGTACTCATATTATTATTATTATTATTATTATTATTATTATTATTATTATTATTATTATTATTATTATTAGTATATTAGAATATTAGTGTTATATATTAGTATTCGTGTTTATATTACTATTAATATATTAGTGTTTATATTTGTATTAGTATTAGTAATTTAGTATTAGTGGTGTTATTATAATAATTCAATGAAGGTCTATTTTAGTAATTTAACAGAAAACCTTACCATCTATTACATTTAATCCAAACATTAGAAGGTTTGAAAACTCCATCTACCTTACCTTAGCCCCAAATAAGGTATGACTTAAAACCTCCATTTTTCCTACTTTACCCTACTCTACCATCCTTTATGAACCCCTCCTTTACCTCATCCAAGTAAAGCCTAAAGTGATGCCAATAGCCTACTAAGAGACCAATCGATTGGGGATGTTTCGATACTTGGATCTCTGTAGGAAACCCTTGATTGTAACCAAATTGTCTGGAGAACCGGCGGGGGTTGTATTACTGAGGATGAAGGTTATTTCCCAGACGTAGGAGAATGATACTTTGCCGAAGTGAGATGAAATATTCTGCTTAGGTCGTCCCCAACATATCGCGGTCATTTGGCTCTTTGTGATCTTCATACCAACCCTCGCTTCTGAAATCAGTACAAGTAAATGAGCATCATTTCAAATATTCTTCTTTCTTTAGTACGCTACGAGCTCTCTTAAGAGTAAAGGTGGCAATTCTTACACTTGGTATGTAAGCCAAGCTCGGAACCTCTCACAACCCATTTATATTTCTGGTACGATCATTTAGAGTGTTAAGCCGAGAATAGGTCCTTTCAAAGTGTGCATCAATCCAGCCATAAAAAAAGTGATACGAAAATAAAATGACGCATAGCATGGTCTCTTGGAATGCAAAGCCATTGCATCTAAATTGGTATAGATGTATCCCAATACAGCTAGGGCTAAAGCGACCCTTGTTCCCCTAACTAATCTGGTAGCCATTAGAAAAGTCTTTGGGTGAATGAGAGATCCTTTATGTGGTATGATGAAATGGCACAACCACAAGGATAAAAAGGTGGAAATTCTGTACTCATCTGAAACATGTGGTACGGGATGAGCTTTATCCTCTACAAATTTACTTTTTCCATGCAATTCCCTAAAAAAAATTCTATCCATAGGGAGTAATAGACCTTTTTAGTCTTTCCTGAAGCATAAAAAAGGATCCACTAGTAAATGTTAAGTAAATATCTCAGAGTGATGGGATGAGTGTCCTTAGAGTAAAGATCGTTGTTCGAGGGATTATTCTTCATAAAAATCTCCCATGATTGGCAATCCCCCAATGCACCTTAGATCCCATAAAGAGATTCCAATTTCTTTGAAAGGGGTGATAAATGTGTTGGTATTTGGACACCATATTTTGATAAGCCCCTTCATAATTGATGGGTTGAAATTGTATGATCCGGTGAAAACTGCAACTGCCCCAAGAATACCGATTTGCTTAAGTGCATTAGATGACTTCTTTATGACTTCGAATGCCCACTGTTCATAACCTGCAGGATGGGGGGTATATTTGTAGAATGGAATCCACCTAGTCCATATAACAATTGTGGGATCGGCGTTGACCTGGTAGCAAGTGTGTTTAGATCGAGATTCGTCGCAACAAACTCGCATGGATTTAATAATATCACTTGGTTTTATTTATTTCTCTCGAAACTATTTGGTGTGAATTTACCAAGGTCATGGAATGCTTTTGGTATACTAGTCCACTCGTTAAAGTCGCTTCCATGGTACCGAATTGGCTTTCCCAAGTTTTTAGAGTTGATGGGATAATGTCGTAGAACTGGTAGTCCATCGGGAGCTTTGTCATGATTGTCATATGGCCCGTCGGGGACTTTGTTTAGTTGATGGGATAATGTCGTGGAATTGGTAGTCCTTTGGGGACTTTGTTTTAAAAAAATTAGGAAAAGGGTGGTGATAATCCTTAGGAAAAAAATTATGCAATCAAAACAAGGTACCCATGGATTTAAAAAAAAAAAGATGGCTTTCATTGCAGACAAATGAAAATAGTCAAAGAAAGGTGGCATGCTATTCACGATATGGGCTAGCATAGGGTCATGATTTCAAGGAAAGGACAAACAAGCACAACTATCTAGTTAGGAGTCTTGGTTGCATGAAAAAGAAAAATTCTATAAAAGTAAAAAAAAGAGAAGATGCACATGAAGTCAGAGTTTTTGGTTGAAAATAAAAAAGAAAAAAAAAACTATCAAATTGTGCAAAGTGAGCAAAATATCACTGAACATGGATTTGGAACCAAAAAAAAAAAAAAAATCAAATAATTACCTCAACTAGATTGAGAACTTCTAAAGTTTGAAAGTACTTGTACCTTCCTCCCTCAACTATTGTGTGTGAGCAGGGGCGGAGCGACAGGGGGGGCAGGGGGGGCGGCCGCCCCCCTGTCGCCGGCAAAGTCAATGGACCCCGTTGCTGGAGACGCTTGAGCCGCCCCCCTTCCACGCCGGAGCCGCCCCCCTTCCCCTGGCGACCAACCCTCTTCTCACAGGCACAGCCGTCCGCTCCTTCTCACTTGATCACTGAATCACTGATCAGTGATCACCGGCGTCGTCGTGTCGAAAAGCAAGGGAAGGGACTGAAGTCACTGAACTGAAGGACAGAAGCTAGAAGGAGCATGTTGCATGACTTGACTGATGAGCAAGATTAAATGAAAATTTTTAAGAAACCAATAAAAAATTGAAACGTGGCTCTTTCTGGACAAAACTAGTCGTTGCACAGTTAGCCTAATTGGCTAATTCCCTGCCATAGTACCATGGCTACCCATACCAAAGCTATTAAATAAATGCATCATGTCATGTCATAATACATTATATATATATATATATATATATATATATATACACACACACAGAGACAACATGCTAACATCTTTACATTCTTGATCCTTTCTCTATTCTCCATCCACCTTCTGTCCAATTTTCAGCAGAGCTGCAGTTTGCAGAGGATTATTTTCTCAAAGCAACCTGCATTTTCTCTCTAGCAAATAGAGATTCATTAAAACTTTAATTTTTTTTTTATCTCTCCAAATTTGGGATTTTCACCTCCGGCAAAGCTCCAATCTTTTTAAAGAGGTGATTTTTTTTTTTGTCTATTTACTTATTTTTTGTAATTTATGAAATATTTTTATTTTTGGATATTTGAAGAAATTTGTTGAAATATTTGTAGGTAGGAATTGATTAATGTGATATATGGATTAATATCATTAATTTAATTTAAAATTTTGAGTAGCATTAATTATGATTTACTAATAAATAAAAATGTTATTTTCAAATTAAAATTTTATCTATAATTAATAAGATTTTAAATTTAAAAAATTAATACAAATTAAAATTTTAAAATTTATTGAAATAAATTCATAAAAATTATTTAAACCATACTCGTTTAAATAACATATGTGATATGTCCACTCATCACAATTCATCTAAATAATTTTTTTTAATTTAAAATACTATTTATATTTGCATAGCTATAATTTATGATCCTAATAATGATAAAATGGAATTATATTTTTTTCCTTATTGAATGTTAACTTATCACATTCAGGGTTCACCATAATTCTATTAATACTTAAGAATTTTTTTAAATTAAATATTATTTACATTTGTATAATTTATAACTATACATGTGGATAAAAGTATTTATTGAATTCCAACTATTCTCAAAATTTATTTGATTAGGGTAAAGAATCCTGTTTAGGGTTTCATTTATTTGATTAAATAATTTATGATTTTATGATTTAGTTCAATTTATTTATATATTTGATTTGATCAATTTCATAGATATGGAGAGGTTTTTTAAATCTATACCAAAAAGTATTGAGACAAGAACGAGTTCAACGTCTGATGCAAGTACAGTTGCACAAAAGAAAAGTCGTGTTGAGTTTGATCCAAGTGATATTATTGCTGACCCGGGGCTTCGAAAACCAATTGAGGAATATGATACAGGAATAAGAGATCAAGTTAGGAGAGAGTATTTGTTAATGGGTCCATGTCAACCAGTTGGTCACAACTTTCCTCGAAAACAACAAGGAAAAGATTTGAGAAGCTTTAAAGAATTGTGGTTTCAAAAATTTGATTGGTTGGAATATAGTGTAGAGAAAGATGCAGCTTATTGTTTTTGTTGTTATCTTTTTAAGCAACCACGGAATGATAAACTTGGGATTGATGCTTTCACGAAGACAGGGTTTAGCAATTGGAAGAAGGCAATGGAAGTTTTCACTGAGCATGTTGGTGGAGTTAATAGCAACCACAACAATGCAAGACGACATTGTGAGGATTTCAAAAATCAGAGGCAAAGTGTGTCACATATATTTTCTTCTCATAGTAGAGAGATGGAGATTGCATATAGAGCTCGTGTGACTGCTGTTTTGCGTGTTATTAGATTTCTTCTATTACAAGGTCTTGCTTTTCGTGGGCATGATGAATCTTCTAGTTCCACAAACAGGGGTAACTTTCTAGAAATGCTGAATTGGTATGCAACAGAAGTTGAAAGTGTTGGTCTTGTGATTAAGGAAAATGCTCCTGGAAATAATCAAATGACTTCTCCACAAATACAGAAAGAGTTAGTGAGAGCTTGTGCAGAAGAGACCACAAGGGCCATTATTGATGAGATTGGAGATAATCATTTCTCTATACTTCTTGATGAGTCTCGTGACAAATCAATAAAAGAGCAAATGGCTGTGATTGTCAGGTTTGTGAATAAGCAAGGACAAGTAATTGAAAGATTTCTTGCTGTCGAACATGTTGTTGATACTTCAGCCCTTTCATTAAAGACAGCTTTGGATGGATTGCTTGCTCGTTGTGGTTTATCCATTTCTAGATTGAGAGGGCAGGGATATGATGGAGCCTCAAATATGAGAGGGCAATTTAATGGGTTGAAGACATTAATTTTGAATGAAAATCCATTTGCTTTTTATGTCCATTGCTTTGCCCACCAATTGCAGTTGGTTGTCGTTTCCGTTGCTAGGAACATTTTGGCCATTAGTGATTTTTTCAGCTATGTCACTATGATTGTGAACATTGTGGGTGCTTCTTGCAAAAGAAGAGATGCATTACTTCAAAAGCACCATGATAAGATTGTGGAGAAATTAGAAAGAGGTGAGATCTTTTCAGAAAGAGGCCAGCATCAAGAGACTAATCTTGCAAGACCAGGTGATACTCGGTGGGGCTCACATTATACAACTTTAATCCGCCTATGTACTATGTGGGAATCAGTTTTAGAGGTGTTAGAGAATGTGTGTAATGATGGGAATGTTGCAGAACAAAGAGGCATGGCATCGGGTTTGATACAAAGGATGGAGAGTTTTGAATTTATATTTATATTGCATCTGATGATCAAAGTATTGGGATTAACTAATGATTTGTCAAATGCCTTGCAGCAAAAAGATCAAAACATTGTTAATGCAATGGGGTTGATTGTAACTGTGAAAGAACTTATGCAAGATTTGAGAGAAAATGGATGGGGTACATTTTTGGAAGAAGTCAAGAACTTCTGTGTTGCAATGTCAGTTTCAATACCCAATATGGAAGATAGTATACCAGTTCGAGGTCGTTCAAGACGTGGAGGGCAATTGGTTACTTATTACCATCATTATCATGCAGAGATTTTTATTGCTGTGATTGATTTACTTAATGCTGAGATGAATAACCGGTTCAGTGAAACCTCTACAGAGTTATTAAGATGCATTGCTTGTCTTGATCCAAGAAACTCTTTTTCCAAATTCGATCATGGTATGCTTGTTCGACTTGCTCAAATTTACTCTAATGATTTCTCCACATCCGATTATCTTATCTTGAAAGAGCAACTTCGCATATATATTCATGATGTGAGAAGAAATTCTGATTTTTCAAGTTGTCATGATCTTGCAAGTCTTGTTGTGAAGATGGTTGAAATTGATAAACATTTGACTTTTCCATTGGTTTATCGTCTTATTGAATTGGCGTTGATCTTACCAGTGGCAACAGCAACAGTTGAAAGAGCGTTCTCAGCAATGAATATCATTAAAACAGATTTACGAAACAAAATAGGCGATGAATGGTTGAACAATATGATGATATGCTACATTGAGCGAGAAATGTTTGCAAAAATTGATGAAGAAACAATATTGCAATGTTTTCAAAATATGCAAAATAGAAGGATTCAGCTCCCCCCTCGCAGTCATTAGTGGTATTTTTATTTTGTATTTTAAAATATTGTTGTGAGTGTATTATTTTGAATTTTGAATTTATAAAAAAAATTTGTTATTTGAATTTTTGTGTTTTTGAATTTGTAGCTCGCCCCCCCTTCATGCAATTTCTGGCTCCGCCCCTGTGTGTGAGGAAGCTACAAGGGGAGCATTTGTTTATATAGAATTTTTTTAATTTCCAGTTCCATTAGAAACTTGTTATTCTATTTCAAATTAAAGTTAAATAAAAAAAGCAATAAGTAAAAAAATAGTAATGATAAACTCTATCCTCTTACTTCGAATAAGAGTAGGAGAATAAGTAAATAAAATAAAATAAAATAAAATAAAATAAAAAATATAATTAAGAATATATATATTGATTTAAAATAATTTTTTTAAAAAAAGGGATTTGAAATTCAAAATTTAAAATTCAGAAAAAGGAAATTAAAAATAAAAAAATTGAATTTAAAATTTGAAAAAAAATCTATCATATGATGGGGAGTTGGCGATATTATGGGACAAAAAAAAGTGAAAAAAGAAGAAAGAAAAACAAAGAGGAAAAAAAGGAAAGAGGAAATTGGGGAAAAAAAAGAGAATAGAGAGAGCGGGGAGGAGAGAACAGAGGGAGAGAGAGTTTGAAGGAGAAAAAGAAGAAAGGGTGAAGAAAAGAAGACAAAGAGTTGAGAAAAAAAAGAAAGGGAAAAAAGATTAGAGAAGGAGGTTCGCCGGAAAACTACTGACAATGAGGTTCGAGCTTATTCCACCGAAGTTTGCCAACGAGCCAATCTAGTTGGCACGTGAAGAATCGAGAAGATCGATGAGATCATGTGATCCACGTCGGCTCTCCATTGGATCCTTGTTTGTGAAATCTTACGATTTTAATCAAAGGTCGAAACAAGTGAATCTAGTTGACATGTAAAAAAAAAACAGAGTTTGTCAAAGGGGTCTTGTTTATGTATGGCACACCGCCAAGCTCCAACAACTTTGATGAAGAGCCAAAATACTGATCTACTCCATGTATGAAGAAGTCAAGAAGCCCCATGACATGTGTACTTAATCATGACTGCCATTGTGAGGACTTTGAGGGATTTTTTTTAGAACTATCATAGACTTGAAGCTTAGTCTATGTGGATTTTCGGATAACTCAAAGCTTAGTTTCTATGACAAGTATTAGAAAGGGGAGAGGGAGCTTAGTTTTTCATTAAATTGAAATATCTTGATATCAAGAGCAGTGAAAATATAACTTTCTTTAAGGATTGTGAGGATGGCTCACGTAGTATTTACCTAATCATTAAGGAGATAACAATGAAGTTATATATTGATTTTTTTTTTTTTTTTTAATTTCGTTCCTTCCTTGAGGTTAAAGAGGGGCCATATATAAGTTAGGCAACCGAAGGAACTCAAGGAGTTGAAGCTCTTGTTTTGTCACTAGATAAAAAGGTTTAAGGCTTGGCATGGGTAACTATAAATTAAAAAAAAAAAAAAAAAGGAAAGAGACTAGCTGTAAGACAAAAGCTTGAGGACTTATTCAAAGCCAAAGATGATGTTGGCGATGAGGTGGGAGAGGCTTTTCGTCTTTGACTATGTGGCTAGCCCTCTTGTTGCTTGGTAATTTGCAAATTTGGTAAGGCTATGAGCATGGTGTAAAGGATTTACCACTTAGTTTTAAAAAAATGAAAAAATGAAGGATGAGTTTATTAGCATGGGGGTATTTTTGTAATTGTTGCAGGACCTCCTCTTGGAAATTCCTATGAGCACCTCTTTGAAACTTACCATGAGATCTTAACACTCTTGAGGATAAAAAAAAAATTTATAAAATTTCTCCAAACCAACCTTGAGGTCTTAACATTCTTGGGGGTCGAGAGAAAAATTTATAAAATTTCTCCAAACCCACCTTAAGATCTTGACACTCTTGGGGATAGAGATAATTTTTTTTATAAAATTTCTCCAAACCCACCCTGAGATCTTGACACTCGTGGGGGTAGAAAGAAAAATTTATAAAATTTCTTCAAACCTACTTTGAGGTCTTGACACTCTTGGGGGTAGAGA
This sequence comes from Dioscorea alata, assembly GCA_020875875.1. NCBI lineage: Eukaryota > Viridiplantae > Streptophyta > Magnoliopsida > Dioscoreales > Dioscoreaceae > Dioscorea > Dioscorea alata. Next base: position 3,271,897 of record CM037027.1, read on the forward strand.
AAAAATTTATAAAATTTCTCCATGCCTACCTTGAGGTCTTGACACTCTTGGGGCTAGAGAGAAAAATTTATAAAATTTCTCCAAAACCCACCTTAATGTCTTGACATTCTTGGGGCTAGAGAGAAAATTTTATAAAATTTCTCCAAAACCCACCTTAATGTCTTGACATTTTTGGAGGTAGAAAGAAAAAAAAATTTATAAAATTTCTTCAAACCCACCTCGAGGTCTTGACACTCTTGAGGGTAGAGAAAAATTTATAAAATTAATTGAAGCCTAACTTGAGGTCTTGACACTCTTAAGCGTAAAGAGAAAAGTTTATAAAATTTCTCCAAACCTACCTTAAGGTCTTGACACTCTTAGGGGTAGAGAGAAAATTTGTAAAATTTCTTAAAGCCCACTTTGAGGTCTTGGCACTCTTGAAGTTAGAGAGAAAAATTTATAAAATTTCTCCAAACCTACCTTAAGATCTTGACACTCTTGAGAGTAGAGATAGAAAATTCTCTGAACTCACTTTGAGGTCTTTTGACATTCACTGGAGTGAAAGGAAAAAAAATATATAAAAAAATTATAGAAATCTCTCTTTGAAATTACTCTGAGTTCTTTTGACAGTCATTTGAGTAAAAGGAAGGGTAAATGAAAAATTTTATGAAAATCTCTCTTTGAACTCACTCTGAGTTCTTTTGACACTCATTGGAGTGAAAAGGAAGAGCAACTGAAAAAAAATTATGAAAATCATTCTTTGAACTCACTTTGAGATTTTTTTGACAGTCATTGGAGTGAAATGAAGAGTAAATGAAAATTTTATAAAAAAGTCTCTCTTTGACACCCATTGGAGTAGAAACAAAGTGTTGACAAAAATTCTCTTAAAACCCATTGTGAGGTCTCATTCATAAGGACGAATTGGAGAACTTAATTGATGACTTAGTTAACAGAAATCAAGTTCATAATTACAGCTTGAGATTCATTTTAAAAGCAAGTCAAAATTGTCAAATTAATGACCCAATCATGTTGAAGGCCACGACTTGAATATTTGATGGTCAAGGCTCAAAAGTTTCAAAAAGTCAAGACCTAAATATCTCATATAAATGACAAATGTAACTTTTAAGTCTTAAGACACAAAGAAGTCAAAGACCTAAGGAGTTTCACTAGTCAGAAAACTGGAGATTTTACAAGCACAAAGCGCAAAAGTTTTCAGCTATAAAAGAAACAAAGATGACCAAATAAGCAACTCATAAATGTAGAGTAACCGCAGCTTGAGAGTTATGCGATGTGTCAAGATATAAACACACATAAAAAAAAATCGAAGAAGGCCACAGTCACCAAGCTAAGAGGGTCTTCCAATATGTTTTTAGCAAAAGAGTCAAGAGCGTTAGCCAAGTCATACAAATAAAAAAAAAATTTAAAGAGCGTAATAAAAAATAGTTCTCTTAATACTTTTGTATTATCGCTCATGATTATGTACTCATATGCTTTTTGAAATTAATAGAAAAAAATTCATTTTATGTTTGCTTAATCATTTCTCATTCACACTTGTTTCTTAATTGGAAATTCCCACAACATTGTATGGGGTAATTACTTGCCCCTAATAGAAGTCATGAACCTACAATTATCTAAAATATGAAAATAATTAAAATTTAATTTATGATCCATAATTTTTAACCCGTTAATCCTAATTACAGGCGGAATAAGAAGAAAGGAGGCCACAAAGATAAAAGCTTTTATTATTTTTTTAGAAAATCATAACACAACCTATCAATTATTACCCCAATTATCTAAAGTCTCCAAAATAAGAGATTATCCTTTGCCTTGAGATCAACACTCAAATTTCGATGCACGGATCTTGAAGTTGCTTCTACGGATGAGATGGCGAGGACAACAAAGTCCATCTATTTTTATTTTTTATTTTTTATTTTTTATTTTCATTCTTTTTCGTGTTTTCGATAGAAAACTCTATTCAGGATTCCTTCGCTTCCCGCAACCTCCTTCGTATTTCTGATGGTTTCTTCGAAGATTGATGGCTGATCGGGGGTGAAGGGGGCTGTGGATCCTTGATTTTGGCGTTAATGGCGGAGGAGAAGAAGCTTTACCCGGTGATCGACGCAGTGGAGCCTTTGACGGGCTTGCCCGGTGAGGTTCATGAGCCGGAGGAGGAGAAGGATAGGGTTTCGGTTGTTCATGAATCGATGCGGGAGAAGCCTGAGTATTCTCCTAGGGTAACGTCTTATTCTCTTGTTTTTTGTTGATTTCTTTGACTGGTATCTATAATCGGGAGCTTATTTGTGGTTTTAATGTTTAGGAGTTGTAGTATTTCTGGAAAGTTTGAAACTTTGTGTGTGTGTGTGTGTGTGTGTTTGTGTAAGATTTCGCTTTTTTGTATTATTTTCTTGTTTGATTGATCAGGAAAACAGAAAATTTTAGCTTTTGGTGAAAGGAATTATACGATTTAGGTTATATTTTCTATTTAGAAAAGATTTGAACACAATTTCGAAGAACACTTTTAGTTTGTTCCGTGTTTTTCGTGATTTTATGCTGTCAATCTGGATGGGAATTATCTGTGTGACTGTATTTTACAGATGGAAAGTTTGAAAATTACTAAAATTCAGACGCAAGATAGACAGGAGAAGGTTTGTTTGTGTTTTCAATTAGTTTGGGGTTCATAAGCTTGAGAAACTTTTACTTGTTTAAACAATTGAGATTGTGGGATATTTTGGCTGCTTCTTATGTGTGTATTAATCTGTGATTAGGTTTCTGACATGGATGAGCTCAAGAATGATGACAGCTCTCCTCTAGCTGGTGATGATTCAGTTGGGACAGAAACTACTCAATCTAATGAACCAGATACTACCATGATTCTAGATTCTGTTCCTCGGAAATCTGGCAAATACTTCTATTATGATTCTCCACTCTATGAAGAAACTGGTTGTTGGATACCTGTTTCTGTGCCACCCCTGCCAGAAAGTGATCATGAGGACTGGCAAAAGGGGTTCTTCTCAAATGGTGCATACTTTCCTGAGGGTGAAATTGGTTGGGACTACTTTGCCGGAGAGAATAAGGAGATGACTATGTGGGATGTTGTATCTGAGATGCTAATTATGGCCCGAGGCAAAGTGAGTGCACTCACCTCTGGTCGTGTTTGTGGGATGTCTTGGATATCAGCACAATTTCTGGATCAAGCTTGGAGTGAAATGGTTCATAACTTAAGAGAAACAAACATTGTAATCAATAAGGAAATTTTTGACACAGAGCCACCAAAATGGCTAGCTGATAGCAGTTCTTCAGCTTGCATGCTTTGTAATGTGCGATTTCATCCAATAATGTGCTCTCGCCATCATTGCCGATTGTGTGGGGGGCTATTTTGCAGTGAATGCTCAAAAGGCAGGAGCTTATTGCCTCCAAAGTTCAGAACTGCTGACCCACAGAGGGTCTGTGATGTCTGTGGTGTCCGGCTTGAATCTGTCCAGCCTCTCTTGAGGGATCAAGTCAGTCATGCATCCCAGTTGCCAACACATGATTTGACTGATCTCAGTACATTGCGGTCGTGGCTTAACTTTCCCTGGGCACAGTCGATGGAGCATGAGATCTATAAAGCAGCAAATACAATACGTGGTTATAATAAGGTAAATGTTTATTTCCTTTAAACCTAGCATCTAGTCATCCTTTTAGCTTATAGTTCAGTTATCTGCTGTTTAATATTGGCCCCAAAACCGGAACTATGTGAGAAGACGTTGGAGCTGTCAACTATCTTCTATTTCTTTGACTGGCTCTGGCAGATTATCTTAGGTAAATTTTAGAAAGTTCTTGTAAAACCTTTACTAAATAATGTAGGTGCATCAACTATTATTGCTTTGATAAAACCTATTTCAGTTTTTAATTAAGTGGTTGCTAGATGTTTGCCTCTCAGCAAAACTTGAATGCTTTATAATCGTCTGTGAACTGGACTAGTTTGTTTGTTTGTTTGTTTTTTATTGTCTTTTGGCATAATCCGAAAATAGTTCATTCTCTTTTCCATTTAATACCTATATTGTATTGATTTTCCAAATTATTTTATGTCATTGAAGAAATCCATTTCGATGGTGTTATGTGGTATCGCCACGACTTCTTCTTAATCTGGTGTGGTGGAATTTTGTTGTGTAAGCAGCAAAAAGAATTAAAAAAAGAGGAGAGAATAATGAAGTATTTTCTATCTTGCTCTTTGTTCTTTACAACCTTGAATCTGCTGGACTTTTAGTTGAGATTCCAATATTTATGGCCATTACAATATTCTTTTAGCACTTGAGTTGCTATTATGGCCCTAGGAGTTTAGAAGTGAATGTTTTCTATATTTGAAAAACTGGCATAACAGAAACTCTAGTCTTAACTAACTTAGTTGCAAGTTTCAATGGTTTGGATTAGAATAAAACTTGTCCTAAATATAATAATTGATCAGGTGGGTTCACTGAGACCAGAAAAGCCCATTCCCGATGCTATCCTCAAACAAGCCAAAGGTCTTGCAATACTTTCAGTTGTAAAAGTTGGAGTGATGGTTACTTACAATATTGGGACTGGACTGGTGATTGCTCGTAGAGAGGATGGTTCCTGGTCTCCACCTTCTGCTATATCTTCTTTTGGCATTGGATGGGGAGCTCAGGTAAGATAATCACTGGTTTTATTGCATGACCCTTGAAAGTACTTTAATTAATGATAAGAAGAGATGTCTAAATGTTGCCTGGTTATTCTATAATTTTTCCCACAGGCTGGAGGGGAGTTTACTGACTATATAATTGTGCTAAGAAACAAAGATGCCATCAAAACTTTTAGTGGAGATGCACATTTGTCTGTTGGTGCTGGATGTAGTGCGGCAGCTGGAACTATTGGGCGTGCAGTTGAGGCTGATTTACGTGCTGGTGATGGTGGTTATGCAGCTTGTTACACATACAGCTGTAGCAAAGGTATTTCTTGCCCAAATATTTCTGTTTTCTTAATGTTTTTATATTGTAACTCTGCCTTATCTAGAAGACTAGACCATTCTCAATAAGGAAGATCAAAAACAAGAATTTTAGATTGTGCTTGGATGTGTTTCTTCTGTTAAACCATAACCCGTGTTTGTTATGGAGTAACTAGGTGCAGTTGTGGCACTTGTGAACTGACTCGTTGCTTCCTCCTAACATCTTACTGTGTAGCAAAGAGCTAATGATCCTTAAGTCACACTTCCGCATACACTTACCCTGAAACATAATGAGTTGTTAAAAGTGGCTTATAGGTCAATTTGCTTTCATCTTTCCCATTTCGTGAAGGTTGTCTTTGAACCAAATACCAGCCTAGTAAGCAAGTTGGGAATTTTGGATTTTTATGGATATCTATTAAATGAGATGGTATACACATCTCACTTCTCCATAAGCGCTCAATTTGGGAAAGAAAGGGCACTTGCACATTTTTTATTCATTTATTTCCTGCATTGCACTTTACATCCATTATGTTCTTTTGTGGTAAAGATGAACTGCTTTTGTTGTAGAAGATCGGAGAAAAGTACGGACTCTATTTGTTTCAGTACCAAGTTTGAACCTTGTTAACACAGATAATCTTTTTGTTCTCTTTGAACAAATGTGATTAAATATGTTAAGAACTGGTAATAATATTTTTCTACAATAATAAAGTTCAGGCAATGACACCTTAAAGTTTATATCGTTCTCTTTTCATGATGTTTCACTACCAAGTTTTGAACCTTGTTAATAGGGTTAATCTTTCTGCTCTTTTTGAACAACTGTGATTAAATATGTCAAGAACTGGTAATAAAATTTTTCTACAGTCATAAAGTTGAAATTAGATATGAAAATGATATGATCTGCGGTACTCTTTGCTTCTCTTGTTTGTCTTTTGTCCATATCATATCATGAAATGTATTTGAAATTTCCTCGAGTTTCCTGTCATCAACTATGCTCCAAAGAACATCATTATTGTTTCTTCAAAAAATACGATTGCTCTTATATATTGTTTCAAACAAGTCCTTCCAAATCTTTTGTTCCTTCCATATGGAAGCTGGCACATCACCTATTCATTCTTCTGCATGTTTCAGGTGCATTTGTCGGCTGCTCGCTAAATGGCAGCATGGTGGCAACCCGAACCACAGAAAATTGTCGCTTTTACGGTGATTCATCGATCAAAGCATCTGACATCCTTCTCGGGTCATTACCAAAGCCGCCCGCTGCTGCTACTCTTTATAATGCTTTATCAGATCTATACCAAAAGCTGGAAAAATGATCAGCCTTAAATTGATCAACAGTACTCATATTTTGATGTTGAAATCATTCATTGTGCCAGTGTATAGTAAGAAGGGGGTAATTGATTGATTTGATTGTACAGACAAACATCCTGGAAAACTAGATTCATTTGGGTTATATGGCACACTGAGAAATCAGAAGAAAAATGTGCTCTAACATTGTATGAACTACCATTGTACATAGAAACCACTCTGCATTATTTCTTACCTGTGTTTATTTCTCTTATAAAGTGTTTTTTTTTTATTCTTGTTTTCATCTATTTTTTTAAAGCTAGCTGGTGGACATAGAAAACGGAGATATTGTTGACTGTTTGGTTTCACCATCATCAACTACTTCTTTTACTTTTGTTTATATATATATATATCTTCAGAAAAGATAAAGTCTTCTTCCTGAAATTCAGAGTTCTGTTATCTGTCCCTCCAACAAGAGAAAACCAACACTCAACATTTGTTTTTTTTTTTTTTGCTGTCATTTATTTATTTACATATTTATTTATTCTGTGTTTTCGAGACAAATTTATTAAAAAAGATTTAATTAAATCAAAATTCAACAAAAACTACATAATAAAAAACTCTTGCGTCCATAAACATTAAACTAATAAACAAACAACAAAAAGTGCAATACTGAAATAAATTCAGTTCTGTCTTATTATATTATTATTTTTAAAGCTCTTTCAGTTTGATTGTTTCAAAAACAGAAAAGCACAACAGCACAAATTAGAGTACCACCATTGAACTCAACATACTTTCTGCTCTCCTATGACTGTAAAATAGGACTTGCATTTCCTACCAATTAACAATCCAGACAACAGAACATAACTTTGCAAGAAACATTGAATAGAAAAGCAAAATTTAATCAACAAAACCTCACAAATATGAATGAACATTATACACATTAGAGCATTAAAAATTGTTTGTATGTAAGCAAAGCACTCTTGCCTGAAGAAACAATGCTAACAAATTTAAATATAACAACACCACAAGAACATCAACAACTCATACAGCTATTAATCATCCTCCTCCGTCACCCTAATTCTCCGTATTCGATCTTCATCCATCTTATCAATTAACTTCCAAAAATTAGATCAACACTCAACAGAGGATGAAGAGACGACATACCTGGTCTACCAACCCTGTCACTCTCTATCAACAACATTACAACTCACAAAAATAATTAAGCAATGAGAACAAATCGGCAAAAGAGTATCATCAAGCATCAGCTCTGGTCCTTGAACTACCAAGAGTAAGCTCCAACTCATCTGATCCACATTCCTCATGAATTGTTTCCCCTTCCCATGGCTTGACCACTCCATTCTCAGGTTGGTTACCTGTACTGCTGCTTCCAAATGCAAACTCATCAGAAATACCATCAGACATCTGAACATCTGCTTGATTAAGAGCGCCCGGGGCAACAGGAGAGCAAGTTCCACTCTGCCCAGGGGTCCACAATTTCGATGAACCACCACAGGCAGAAGCCTCTTTATAGAAGCCAAACGGGTTTGATGCAACAAGACTGAAGGTTGGGGATGAAGGACTTCCAGTAGGGATCCGGAGGCCTGAAAGCCATCCAGAATCAGGAAGGATTTGCCGACCAGGGCTTGGTGGAGTGGATGATGCCAGTGAGGTGTAGCTGGAACTAGCTGCCCAAGGTGGCAGTGTGACACCATCATCCCAGTCAGTCTTGATACGGGGTGTACGTGCAGTTGGGGAGCTCAATGGAGGGGTTACTGGTGCACTAATAGAGCCACCTGGTATGTAGAGGTGTTGAAGCTTTGCAGATGGGGCTGTGGAGATGTTCTTGAGCCATGGAATAAGGGAGTTACTATCAACACCATTACTGTCATGTGTGAAGTAAGGTGATGATCTAGGGCTAGGGAAGGTTGAAGAGGTGGGGCTAGGGTTATATGAGGCACATGGACTTGGCTGATATGATGAGCATGGACTTGGGGAAACTGAACCCCCTACTATATCCATTCTCTCAGGTGGCTTGCAACCCTGAAATAAAAAGGAAAACATGAGATGAATGAGAAGAGTATCTATTTCAGTCAATTTTGAAATGACACAAACATTTCATGAGTCAATTTTGCGATAGTTCACAAACTTTGCTTTCTTCATGTCATGCTTCTATCTTAGAATGCAGCAGAGTGAAAAATCTCATCCTTACCCCCACAAAGCATCACACACACACACACACACACAAGGGGTCTAATCCAAACATGTTGCTATGTCAGCTCACCTAAAAGCAAAGCCAGTCACAGATAAACTTATACCCTCTGTATAAAATTATAGTTTCACAAAACACACTACTCAAAAGATAACATTATCTGTGATATATCCTATCCTCCCATCACCTTGACAAAATGATATGGAAAAGCAAAAATATAACCCAACTCAATATCGTATCAAGAACAGCATAAAATATACTGATACTTCATAGATAAAACATACATTCAATTTAATGTTGGAAAAGTAAATTTAAGAGAGGAAAAAACAAAGAATAGGAATGAGGAAGTATTAAGATAATATTCAAGAGAATCAAAGCCTCAAAGCTTTCATCTATTTCAAATCAAGCTAAACTTTGATATGCATAGTCAATTCCTTTATGACTCAAATTGCTGAAAGAAGATTTAAGTGAGCTTCATGCTAGGATGGATATGCAGTCTGCACCCTATGCAAGCCATTATGAAGGAGAAATATAAATACATAACATTAATCAGTCAATAAGTCATATCACAAAATTAACTTTACATTCACAACGGAGATTGAGACCACCAACAAGCAACTGTAACATTTGGTTTCGTCTACAATCTCTGTATCAAACTGCTCACTGGTGCATAGCATTATCTCTTTAACGTTAGTTTATTGGGCTTCAACAATCCACTAGTGATAACTAATTTTGCATGTGATAACAATCTTCATCCTGGACAGCTGCCAACTAGCTAGCCAAGTGGCTAGTTACTCCCCAAACATGACCAAACTCTCACTATATCGCCATTAAAATTTGTTAAACAGCAAGCAACTCTTCATTATGAATTATAAACATAAATATAAATCACACTCAACATCTAGTTTTCCCTAAAAACTAGTTTTACAGCAATTCAGCCAAGCTTCAAAGCACACCCACGCTTCCAATGACAACCTCAGTCCTACAACTAAATTCATTCCAACCAATTCTTCATTATAAATTATAAACACAGCTATTAATCACACCTAAAAAGTAGTTCTTTTTTCTTCTCGCAACTCTTCATTGTAACTTATAAATAGATATAAATCACACTTTCAATAACAAACCTCAGTCCTACAACCACATACACTCCACGCAGTGAACCCAAGAAGAAGATAAGAAAAAGCACAAAAGAGCCAAGAAAAAAAGGCAAAGCCACCTGCTTTCTACGTTCCTGCCCAACTCTTTATTGCATCACTTCCTAACCCACCCATTAAACAACACTTTCCAGATCCCCTGTTCACATGCCACCATCTCTCCATCCCTACTCCCAAAACCACCAAAACCAACGAATCCCAGATCCGATTCCCACTCTCCAAACCAAAGCTATCACCTTTTTCAAATTTCCCTTCATTTTCCCCCCAATTCTTTATCACCAACTTCAATCTCCGATCACTTCGCGTGATTCCAGAGACAAGCAAGCAAGGCCTGCTTCCACTCAAATTACCACACTACCCCACAACCTGCAACCTTTTTTCCCTTTTAAATAATTTTAAAAATTCCAAAAAAAAAAAAAGCGCAAAACTCAACGGCAACCGACAAACCACAAAACGAACCCCGATAAATCCAAACCACTGAAAACAGACATTTGGAACCAAATTAAACGAAAATCGAAGCCATAATAATATTAAAAAAAAATAAAAAAACCAAATTTTCATCTAAAATGGCGTCATTTGACCGGTCAACGAAAGCGTCCAGTAGCACAAGCACCTAATCCAACACTATCATGGGCCACCGTCGTCGGCGAGCAACGACCACATGGTTCTACGCTACCGTGCGCCGTCTCCGGCGAGATAACAATCATAGAGGACAGGGGAAGAGATGAGGTTACCGACCTTCCGATATGTGGTGCCATCCGGCTCAACGATCCATCCAGCCTCAGCGCACACGGCCTTCAGGACCTCGTTGTTGTCACAGTGCTTGGGGAGTTTGTAGTTGCCGTACATCCGAAGCCCGGCGAAGATCTTCGCGGCGATCGCGCGCCGCCGCCGCTCCCTCCGCTTGTTGTTCTCCCTCTCCTTCCACGTCGGCAGCCTCGTCCCCGACGGCATCTCCGCTGGCCTAGATCTGGCCTCGAGATCCCCGATCCCGGCGAATCCAACGTCTATATCTCCACCTCCAGCCGTAGATCCGGCGACGACGCGGGGAATCGGATGGGAAACGGTGTTCGGAAACGGGAAACGCGTGGTCGCCGGTGGAGGCTTCTGGTGAACGAAGTCACGAATGAAAAGGAAAAGAAGAGGGTTTAATACAAGAGTTTTTTATAATAAGCCATGGATTTAGAATATATTTACGGAAACGCCACTGTGGTGCACGTGCACGTACTTACCTTGAGATTTGTGTGATGGTACGAATCTCGATGCAAATGAAGGTTGAGGATGGGGTTGATGGTGGCCACGCCCGCATGGGATAAAGCCATGAGAAGCGTGGATCACGGAGATTGCCCAGCTGGAACCGTGTTAGATCTGTCCGTTCATTTATGCATCAAGATTTGTATCAACGATCACGAGGACAGCCTCGGGATGTGGATTTTTTTATTTATATATTTTTTAAATAAACCCATGTAAAGGCTGTAAATTACACAAAGTTTTATTTAATGGACATAAATTTAAATTAAATTATGAAAAGACAGTTTTGCCCCTTGCTTACATATACTAATAATTATATATATGTAAATATAACTTTTAAAATATAAATTTATTTTATAAATGGGAAATAAATGAATAATGGTTTCGATGATTATGAATTATTATGGCTAAAATAGTACCACGATTAAGATAAGGATGTGAATAGATGAGTTGATGGTGATTGGGTTTTGAAAAGTGAGGTTTTACTAATTAATTTTTTTTTCTTTTCTCTTTTTTAATTAATGTTTGAGCATGGTGTGATGAAGGTGTTGGAGAAGTAGTTAGGAAATAAATATAAATGTGAAAGACTTGTTCATGATGAATTAAATACATATGTGTTTTAAATATATGTACTTGTGCGTGTGTATTAAGCAACATAAGAGTTGGCATTTCAAAATGAGGACTGAACCAAAAATATTGGAAGTAATACTCATGTTATGTACACACACATATAAGAAAATGATTTGCAATAAGTCAAATTTTTTTATAAAAATATTAAAAAAAGGTTGAAAATTATCATTGTGTTTAATCTCATGAATTAGAGTTTTATCTTAATTTAATACAACTCACAAGTTTATATATATTTAGTTAGCTCGTACAAAATCTTATGGGTTTTCAAATATCTCATCACTTACAAAAACAACTCATTTAATTAAACAGTCATTAATAATATAATTGCACCCACATATTATTAGAAGTAAAATTAAAATTTTTTAACTTTTTGTACTGGATGTCTTTTAATGCCCCCTCTTAACTACTACACATGTATTTGTATTTGAGGTTTTTTTTTTTTATATTGGCTTTTTTTTTTTGTAGAGTGAGTTAGCTATTTTTAGTGGTTTTCAGTAATTTTTTTTTAGTCCTAACTCTTACCCTTGTACTTAATTAGTTTTTTTAATACATTTTTAATAATTTATTTACTGTTTTTGGAGATAATAAATTTAGTGGCATGATAAGGACAAGAGAGATCAATAAGTGAGGGTGGAATGCATATGCATGTAGAGGGCAAACCAACCATGTGAGGAGATTGAGGCATAAGACCAATATTCATTACCAAAGAACCCTATGCATTCTTTGTTATTCACAACTCACTATTGTGAGGATTAGAGAGTGACCTTCCCTTGTCTCATTATTATTATTATTATTATTATTATTATTATTATTATTAATTATTTTATTTATTCATGTTCAAATTAAAATATATTTGATATTTTTTTAATGGATTAATTTTCTATTTTTGATGTTGAGATTAATAAAACAAAAATTAATACAAGATTCTGCTCTGCGAGAAATTTAACTTCCAGTTTTTATGTAAAAAAACCGATACCAATAAACTATTAATGTCATATTTATTATAATTTATAAATATATAATGTAATAGTGCAATTCATTACCGTGACTAGTATTTGTGAACATGTATTTATTTTATTTTTAAAATAATATTTAATTGATTTATTAAAATAAATAAATTTTTTTTATTGATAGTGCAATCGTGCTTTTCGCTTTACTGTGAGAGTGTATGTAGCCCTAATATTTGTGAACTGTGTAAAAAAAATTATTTTTAATTTTAAAATATTTATAATAATAGTTGTTTGTAATCATTTGTCTGAATTATAGAGGTTTAGTTTTATATATATATATATATATTGTTTAATTTTGACCAAAGAATCAATTCATACTAATCTCCCTAAATATTTTTTTTTCAAAAAAACTTAAAGAAGTAAAAAAGTTCTTAATTAATATTCAAAAGTTTCCAGCAATATTTGGGTTATCAAACTTTTCTAAAATTTGGGTAAATTCTTTTATCCTGATTTTCATTAATTGTGGCTTGAATTAATTCAATTAATTTGAGATAATTAAAACACTAGTTTGATTTAAAAAAAAGAAATTATATTAATTAATCGACTAGAAATTATGGTCAAGAATACAAAAATGGGAAATAAATCTGAAAAAGAAACAACAATAAATAAAATAATTTCTGTTTTTTTTTTAATCATAAGTTTTATTCTGGTCAACCATGCATACTTATCCAATAAATTCACAAAATAATTGAGATTTATATAAAACACACACAAAATAAATACATAAATAAATAAATAAATATGTGATAACAAAAACAAAAGCAATATCAAGTGCTTTCAATTGTCAAAGAAAATGCATGATCTTTATATTATATATATAAATTGTTAGCTTTTAATAGAAGGAAAGGAAAGATCAAAGTGGAGCCCTCTTCTAGATTTGATTTGATGCCTTTCTCTTGTTCAACATTTAGGAAGGCAAACTACACGAGGGTCTTATTTCTCTATCTTTCAAGTCATTCATTATCATCACTAATCTTTTATTTATTTAATTATTTTATTTGATTTCTAGATATATTGATTATCACCAGCAACAATTAAAGTTTATTGACATTGGATTCTCTCCATACATATGTAAAAAAAACAAGAAAAATTTTCATCCTAAAATAAGATTCTGTTTTAAAGTGAGGGTACGTGATATATTTAAAAAACTTGCACATATTCTGCACGTGACTTGTCTGTTTTATTAAATATAAATTTATATATATATATATAATGATTTATTTAATAATCCATTATAGATGGAATAAGATTAAGGATTTTTCTCAGGGTTTTTTTTTGTGAAAAATATAAGTTTATTTTATAATTGAGATTAAGTTAATTGAAAGTAAAGAATATATTTGATTTCAAGAATAAAATAAAATAATCTTTTTTTCATAGTCTTATCACTTATGAACATTTTCTTTTAAAATAATAATAACTTCATATTTTGGAACTCAATTTCAGAGCCTTGTTTTATGATTAATTACTATTGCAAGTGGTATGGGTTGACATCCACAAACAAGTTGATAATTTAATATTTAATACATATCTTTGTTTTTTTAAAAGCATGCTCATCCATGAAAGTAATGTGTGATTTTTTAAATATCTCTACAATAGATTAATTAATTTTTTTATAAGTTATTAAAGAAAACATTAATACTTAGTTTGTCCAATATCCAATTTTTTTCAATTATTAATTTAAGTATATGATGGTTCAAAAAGAAGAGAACATACAAATAAAAGGGTTTAAAAAATAATTATAACATTTTTTTAACGATGAAAGTTATTTTTAGTTGTATTTTAAAAACATTTTTTGTACTTAATAATTTTATCAAACTGAGAAAATAATGATAATTGAATTTAAAAATCCAAAATTAAAGATATATATTTTTGTAACAAATAAAAACTTCCCTTGTGAACATAGCTTGAGATTTTATTATACAAATCAACACTCTATTTGCAATTGATTTCAAATATTAATTATCTCTAACTAAACTCATTCCACACACAAGACATGAAAGTGATCTACCAACTAAGAACCCATGCATGTTGTATATATTATAATGTTTTGCTTTATTTATTAAAGATTTAATTTATTAATTTGTTAATTATATTTAAATTTTAACACCAAAAACACATCACATAAGTATTTCAAGAAAACCCTAACTTATAAGTGGACCGTTTAATTTTGTCAAATATAAAATTTCTCTCATTTGCACAAATTTTTTTTTTCAATTTATGATGGAAGATATAATCACTAATTAATTACTCAAAATCATGTTTAAGTTTAACAATAATTTTTATAATTTATTTTTATATTCTAAAGTTTTGCATCACAAATGTTATATATTAAAATATTTAAATAATTTTTTTATGTTTGACCTATTATTTTTTTAAAGCCATATACAGACTCTAAATTAGTCCAGATAAAAATCTCAAAGCTTTATAAATAGATAGATCTCTTCCGATAAATGTTATATATATAAATTTGATCTCAAAATTATTTACTTAAGTGATCCAAACCATTACAACTTGCATTGACATTGTTGATATATTTAAATTAAATTTCAAATAGGTATATATATATATATATATAATGAAAATTATCAAGTGTCGGTGTAATTCCAAGTAATGTTGATGTGTGGAGCCGGAATGCATGAATTGGTGGGTGACAAAAGCCCCCTTCAAACCGTGTTTAGCTTTTTGAGGTATTATTATTATTATTTTCTTTATAATAAATCATTCAATTGATTCATCAATATCAACCCCCTTTTTTCTCTCTTCTTGTCTGCTCTAATTGATGGAAATATATTTAAAACAAGAATTTTCATTTTTTTAATAAAAAAATATATTGCAACTTTGAAGAAAGAGATTCCTTCATGTTATTTTTGTTTCATAATTTGTTAACAATTTTCCTTCATTTGTAGAAAATGGGATATGGTAGTATAAACTATACTCATTATATTTTTTATAATTAAGTCAAAATTTTAAATTCAACATCCAATTTTTTCACAAATGTACCGATTTATGTAATAATAATATTTTTTTAATAAAAAATAATAAAATTACCAACAACATCTATCGCTTATTGACTCTAGATTTCTTTCACTCGAATATTTATGAAATAATAATAATAATAGAACATCTTTTGTTATATTTCATTCGAATACTCTAATTTGATCTAAACTTATTTAAGCTTATACACACTTAACTCACATGCACGTCGATAACTCACATCGCATTGATCGATATCGACTCTTGATTAATCATATCCAACAACATTTCAAAGGTGTGTTTCTAGACATTGAAATTGGAGAAGGGACTAAGTAACACATCAACTTTGAAACAAAAAAACAAAGTAGCTTTAACGTTCACGCACCCACAAAGCCCTAACCCTAAGCCACCAACGTTTGAAAACAAAGAAGCCAAATGGAGCTCAAATACATTTGCTAAGCCATGACGGTATCAATAAATTCCTTCCAAGAAAAGCCTCCCAAGACTTCCCAACTACTCACTTTATATATATATCTCCATCTTTTAATTATTTCCCTTTTAATTTTCCCACTCTCTCAAAAACCATATATATATATAGTCAATGTATTTTTAAAAAATTATTAATAATTAGTATGTCAAGACGTTCAAATAAATACAAAATTAACAATAATAAAGATGAAGATAAAGTAAAAAAAGAAAAAGAAAAAGAAAAAGAAAAAAGCCGGCATAACGGCAATGACCACCACCGTCGTGGCTCCACGCGGCGGTGGTACGATTAAATCTCTCAATTAATAAACAAAATTAATAAAATTAAGATAGTTAGGAATTCAAAGATCTCTCATTAATAAAATATCATACCCTACCACACCCAACATATATAGTACTACTATTACTACTACTATATATCATATGATGTAATATGATATAATATGATATGATATGAGTTCATCCCCACGCCTCTCTCTCTCTCTCTCATGGCTTGTCTCTATCTTTCATGTCTTGTTTTCTCACAACTACAAGGATTCCGTTCTATGTAAGACCTTATTATAAGTTCATATATATATATATATATAAAGGTAACCCTAAACCTTTCCTCAAAACTAACTCTTTTTTCTTTTCACTCTTTCAATATTGCTTAAAGTTTTGTAAGATGATCTTGCATGCAAGAAGAAGAAGAACAACAACAAGTCTTGTTCTTCTAATTATTATCTTTTTATTTTTCTCACAAGAAGCACAAGGGAGGAAGTTGTTGGTTAGAGAAAAGCTAGAGATTGTCTCTTCTGATGACTCGACATCGCCGGAGAAGAAGCCGGTGATCACCGTTGGCCGGAGACCGGTTCCTTATGATCATCATGACATGGGGAAGCCTATGCGCATTCTTGGGTCTGTTCCTAGTCCGGGAGTTGGCCATTAGATTTTGTAGTATCATTTTATTTAGTTCAAGATTTTTTTTTTTAAAATTTGTATTTTTTTTTTTATAAATTTATTTATCACATTTTGATGTTAGATTGAAGGGATGAATAAAATAAAGTTTGATTTCTTGTTGTGTTAGAAGAAGTGGTTATATGTCATGCATGCACTCTTCCAATATAATATATATGTTTTTTTTTATTGGTTCAAACTTGGTTGTTTCCATTTAGATGTTAATAGAATTAAAATTGTAAGATTAACACTTGTCATCTTTTGGTGCATCAAATGAATAAAAATAATTCAAGAGATAAGATTAGTATGACAAAGAAGAAGAAACAAGATTTGTTTAAAAAAAAAAAAAGTTAGTGATAAACAAAATGATGCCATTGCAATGAAGTGTCACTATCAATTGATGAATTTAATTAATTGACTTTAAGATGAGGATTAGAGAATACTGATGAAGAGTTAATGCCAGATTAGTCAATAACATGGAATTTTAATTAATTAGAGTTTAATGAAGAAAGAGTTTGTGCAAATTAGAGTAATTTTGGATTTTTTTTCTCCAACATATATGCAACTAATTAGGATTAAGTTTATTAAGTTAATTGATTAGTAAAACGCACAGCAAAAGCTACTGATTAGACCACTCTAGAATTATATTTACAGCTTGTTGTTATGAGGACAACGGAAGAAATGACTTAGTCTTTTTCATGATCCTTAAAATTATTAGAATTTTTTTTACAATCTAATGCATAGAGAATCTCTCATTTATCGGCATCGACCATATCTTCTTAATATGATAAAATGAGACAAAAGCTTTATAACGACGTGAAGTAAAAAAACTATTTGATTGATGTGAAACCTGATTTTTAACTAATGATATAAACTTCGATGCTACTTTGTCATGATTCGAAAATTTTATATGATTTCTCTTATAGATAAGTGCCTTGAAAATAAAATTATCTTTGATTATTTGTTGTGGAAAATTAAGAGTTCTCTGTTGAAGTTTATTTTTATAAAAAGCCAATTTTAGTGGGTGGTTAAAGTTTTTACTAAATGTTTTCTTAATTTTCACAAAGCAAAAATTATTGAATTTCATAAATTTATTTACATTACTTTTAGTTTTTTTACAAAATTGATTGAACAGTATTGATTTTAACAAAAAAATATTCAAATTTATTTTGATAATTGGCTAAATTTTGATTTAATTAATACTGATAGATATCTTAATTTAAATAATTAACTTTTGCAAAATAAAACTCTTGAACAATTCTAACTCAATTCAAAGTATTTACTTAGAAATTATGAGACCATCCATATTATAAAACATAATCAACACACTTATTTCCTTATTCATTGATGCTCTATATATTTTTACTTTATCAAATCGTTAGGAGTGAATAAAAATCCAAAATAATTAAAAAAAATAAAATTAAATCATGAAAACCTAACCAAAAACATCACTTTACCTAAAAAATACCAATATATATATATATATATATATATATATATATATATATATAATGGAACAGGTCATGGTGAAGTTGCAATCTCATCATTCATGCAGAATGTTTTCTCACATAATTAATTATCAAAGTGCAAATTAACAGAGTGTTAATTAACATCATTATATCCAGCCTGCAATTAAGTTTGATTATATTTGGTCTATTATGTGAAGTTGGTACAAATTTGGATGGGAGTTTGTTATTTAATCAATTTGAAGTTGTACTCGTTCTTAGCTGGATCCATCTCATATGACATTTTCTCAATTATTCCATCTTTTTTTTAGTATGATTGTATAAATAAAACATAAATAATTCTCCAATTAACAATCTGATATATATATACACACACACATATATTTATATATGTACATAACTTTATTTTAATAAGTTTGAAATATATCTTTTATTAATCTCTTGAGTTGGACTTCTTTTATGTTCGCATATATATACATACACACACATATATATAGCAGGTAAAATCCTAAAATTACATTTATAGTTCATGGAGTTTCTTTTACCAATATATAAATTAATAATCTTTTTGTATTTACATCTCTATGTAGTCACCATTGAAATAATTGAGTAGTAAATATAGAACAAACTTTTTTTTTTTGAAATTTTTTTAAAATAGTAATAAGCGCTTATCTTTGTCGGGCATAGGGTTTGTTTGGATTGGCTTTTGGAAAACCAAGAAGTGTTTTTTTATAAGTTAAGCACTTCTGGATTCAAAAAAAATTGTTTATATTGTCTTTTCTGCTTCTACAAAAAAGCTAATACAAACACAGATTACAAAAAAGTGCTTAACTTATTCTATAGAAGCACTTTTTTCCAAAAGCACTTCTACTAAACTGAAAAAATCACTTTTTTTATAAAGCTAATCCAAACAAGGCCATAAGCGTGCACCAGAGGATTTGAACCCTCACCACTCTGTATGTTACACGAGAGACTTATTTCTAGTGACGCTAATCACTTGAACAAAGTGCCTAGAACAACTTTTTCACATTATATTAAATAAAAATTCTCATAATTAATTAATTAATTATATATGAAAAATATTAATTGTATTTTCTTAAACGCTTTTAACTGAGTGCATATTAAATTTTAGTTCAATTCAGATGCACTCATGCTTGATAAAAATAAGGAACATACTTATTTTTTCTACAAAATTGTGTTGTAAGATTTTTTTTTAATATAAATTAAAATTAAGTTTACTCCTAACATCTTGAGATGTCTTTTAGATCAAATGTTTCTATTAACAAAACAAATATAATAAATATATTAATGAGTATATATATACAACAATAACAATAAATCGTTAGCTTTAATTATTTGGGTTCAGTTTACATAAACACTATACATTTACATATTCATATGATAATAATAATAATGGTCAAAGACAATGTGAGCAATCAATGCATGTGAAATGGGATACCTGGACAAACCAAAAAAACTCTTGAAAAATTCAAACTCATGCTTGGGGACAAGGACACAATCCTCCATCACTATGTCTATACTACTTTGTTAATTTTTTCTAGGGTTTAGGAGATAAGCCAGTAGCTTGTTTGTATAAAATTTTATTTATTTATTTATTTGTAAGACGTTTTTGGTTTCATAAATAAATTTTAACGATATTAATTTAAATAAATCAATACGTTGCTTTGAATTCATTTATCATTATCATTTTATTTCAAAACATAAATATGTTTATTGTTAATTTAGTTAATTGATTAATTTCTAAAAAAAAAATTAAAAATTAAAATACTAATACTGATAAATATTTTCATTAATTATATAGTAAAAAGTTAATAATATTACTATTACTTTAGTTAATTGATTAATTTCTATATAATAAACTTTTTGGCAATTAAAAGTCTGATTTACATAGATTTTCAGATGAGAGTTCTCTATCATGCCAGAGCATGCACTTCTTAGCGCACACACACGGACAACAATGAAAGCCTACTAAACATATATATCTATTGACTTATACACGCTTGGCATGAAATTGAAATTAAAATAAATGAAGAGTACACGCTTGGCTTTAATTAATTTTCAATGCAAAAAAATTAATCAAAATTATTTTTTTTAAAAAAAAAAAGAAGAAGAAATTCAAACTTAAACAAACACCGAAAGCCAAACACAAACCCTACCTTTGTCTGTTGTTAGGAAAACGTAGTGAGCTGTCTTTCTATTCTTCATTTTCCTCCACAACAAACACATGCACATCTCATTCTCAATCCTAACTCTCCCTCTTTCTTCTCTTCTTCATTTCAATTCTCCAAATGCTTTTAAAGACATGCAAACATCATCATCATCATCATCATCCTTTTTAATTTTTTCTTTTTTCTTCTCAAACCTAACACTCTCTTTTTCAAGCATATTTGCATTTGACTGAGAAAGCTTTGAATATCTTTAAGATCTTCTAAATCTAGTAAAGTTCTTTGTAGTTATACATTCTAAGACTTCAAATTTATCTTTAGAGATAATTATAATTTATCATATTTATCTTGGTTTCTAAGAAACTAGTTAGATACCAGAGAATAACTTTATGAAGAGCGTGTTGACTCTTAGCTATTTAATTGCCTTGATTATTTGAGCTTAATTAAATAACTCTCAATTCATATATCCATCTCTTTCTCTCTCTTGATATATATACTCTTTTAATTCATTACAAGGAACAATTATTGTACTTAGATTAGAACACTAATCACTTCTACTAATTAAATATATCATTGTTATATTATTGATAACTTTTGAATGATATTAAGGGGACAAAATCCCTTTCTTTCTCTTCTCTTATAATTATTCATTACAAGTGAACAACATAATCCCTCTCTCTCTCTCTCTCTCTCTCTCTCACACACACACACACACACACACACACACATAAAGAATTAGAAGAGACAAACCCAAAATTGTACATAATATAATGGTATGTATTTCAAATGAATAAATAATTTTGTTTCCTTTTCTCGTTTTCCTATTACAAAATCCTATCAAAACCTGTGTACATATTTAATAATGGTAAGAATACAAACTAAGTATCAAAACACTATGATGAAAATAAAAAAAAAAACACAAAAAAAAGAAAAGAAAACTACTAACTAGAACTTTGATCAGATGCATCAATGGAAGCTCATCATTCTCAATAGAAATGCCTTCTAAAATTTGGTGCAGCATGGCCTCTTTTGCTCGGTCCCGAAGGCGGTATTCTGCCTTTCACAAGGACTTCAAAGGCCTTAGCTCCTTGCAAACTTTCAAAGGATGAAGAGTGAGGGATGAGCTTTTCAGGTACTGGCCTGGCTGAACATGGTTGCATGAAGACAATGAAGATGATGAAGATGATCATGAAGATGATCATGAAGGGCTTCATGTGGATCTTAGCCAGAGACATGCTTGATTTTGGTAGGTGTATGTATGAGTAGAGCCTTTTCAATATCTTCAAGTAAATGAATGGTATACAAAAGGTTAGGACAAGGGTAGTAGGGTTTATATTAGGAGGGAGAGAACATTCAAAGTCTAACTTCAACTTTACGAAATTACCATTTTACCCTTTTTGAAAATGCAAATCTTTTTTTTGTTTCCATTTGTTTTATTTGTGCTTAATCTTTTTCCTTTCAAGTTTTAGATCATTATTTTGAGGAAGTTAAAATTGATTTTATTGATTAAATCTATTCTGGTTAATTCTGTTTAATTTTCAACTTTTATTATTTTATCTAAATAATTATAATGTTTAACCTCAAAAAAAATTTTAGTAATGGGATATGGCCCTATTTTTCAGGTTTGAGTTTCATATAACTAAAATTTCATGTTTTTATAACATTTTAAACAATATTAGAATTTTACCATGCATTTTTATGTCATGTATAAAAATAAACTATTATATTTAAAAAAATTATAGAGAAAGCATATATTCGAATCACTGACTATTGAATTAAGAGGGAAATAAAATACCAACTCTTCTATTATAGGGATAATAAATTACCATAATTTACAATACAATAAAAAGAAAAATCAAATAAACATATATAACTTTTTAAAAGAAAATAAGTAAAAAAAATGAAATTTGATTTTTAAAAAGTAATTTTCTTTAAAACACGACCCTGTTGCTAAGCCACTTTTGCATGGCAAGTGTTTGTGAAAGTGTGGAGAAGAGTCAAAGAAGAAATCAAACAGGTGGTGGCGGGCTGGACGGTGGGATGCTGGGATTTGGATGCCTTCAAAATTCAAACTCATTTAATGCTATCTTTCCAATAATAATACTTCAAAATCCTTCACTATTAATTATAATTCTCATTCTAGCCTTGGTCATGAATTAAGGTATTTATTCTTGTAAATGTCTTTGGATTTCCTTAGTTTTTAGTGTGTGTGTGAATGCCTGGTTGGAAAATTTCAACTCTATTTTTTTTTTCCTTTTTCTGACTAATTTTGAATGAGATGTGCTTATTCTTTCACACTTGAGCGAAAGTGTTGATTAATTTTTGAAAAATGAAAACTTTCTATATTTGTTTAGCAAAGTTTTTTATTTTTTATTTATTCATGACTTGTGGTCAAGTCACGCGCGCAATGGCCGAACCAGGACTCGATGGTAGGGGGCCGAAGCCTAACGGTAAAATACATATAAATAATAATAATAATTCAATAAAATAATTATTTTAAATGAAGAATAATGTAATAATATAACAAAAATATGAGATTTTTACTAGTCCTCATCATCAATTTATTTTTTTTAATTATTAAAATTTATATAATATTTTTTAATTTTAATTAAAAATTTAAAATCTTAGTAATTTTTAAAATATAAAATAGAATGTAAAAAAAACATGCCCACGGAGAACTCAAAACAAGGTGGATCAAAGTCACATATTTTACAACTTCGCCCACTAACCACTCAAACACAACTACAATACAAACTTTTGTGTGTCCATCAAATATTTTTTTTTTGATAATTTCGTTATTCCCAAAGCTTGGGGTAAGACTTTCATCACTCTTAGTCTTATTCCCAAGAAGCCTAACCCTAAATTTTTTTTTTCGGATTATCGACTAATTTCTCTTTGTAGCGTTTGTTATAAAATCATTTCTAAAATTTTAGCTAATTGACTTAAAAAAGTTTTGCCCCGGATTATTGGTCTCAAACAATGTGATTTTGTTTCGGATCATAATCCTTTTGACAATATTATTGCTTTACAAGAAGTGGTTCACACATTGGATAGAGAGTTTTCAAAACTCCCTAGGATGTTAATCAAGTTAGACATTGAAAAAGCATATGATACTTTGAGTTGGAATGCAATTCTTGCCACCCATGTCCGAATGAACTTTCCTAGTGGTTGGATCTCTTGGATTCAAGCTTGCATCTATTTTGCCTCCTCCTTTTTGATAAACAAACAGCCCACCCCTTGGATTACCTCCTCTTGAGGTTTAAGATAGAGAGATCCTTTGTCATCCTATCTTTTTATCATAGTTGCTCAGAATCTAACTGCTCTTCTGAATTTTGCCTTGAGAACTCATATGATTCCTGGCTTTGATTCCACTCTTAGACACAATTCCAATGATCTTATGTACGCAAATGATCTGATTCTCATTAAAACTACTCGTAATATCAATCTTTGCTTTTCTATTTATGAGCAATTAACTAATCAACATGTCAACAATTTTAAATCTGAAATTCTTTTTCCTACCCGATTTAATAGAAGGCTTAAAAAGAGTATTTGTAACATCCTTAATTTTAAATCCGGTATGTTTCCTCTTACCTATTTAGGAATTCTGATCTCTCCAAAATGTTTAGCTCTTTCCAATTTTAACACCATGCTTGCTAAAATTGAAAAGATTATCTCATTTGGAACCATTCCAGAATTTCCATGGCTGGCAAAACTATTTTTATTAATTCTGCCATTATGTCTACTCCCCTGTACTACCTTTCTGTTTGTCTAGTTTCTAATACGATTTTGGATGGCATCTCTAAAATTGCTAGGTCTTTCTTTTGGTCTAAGGGTAGCAATAGAAAGGGCATGAACTCAGTAAACTAGACAGATATTATTGTTAGTGCAAATGCACTTTAATGATTGGCATAATTTGACACCTAGTCAAGGTGACATGGCAAGCATGATGACGTGGCATGGATGAAGACATGGAATGAAGGATGACATGGCAAATATACTTGGCTAGGTGGAAAATATCATGAGAGATCTTGGAGAAGTTATTTTTGGCAAGAAGTTGCAACTCTCATGAAGATTGAATGAAGATCTTGTGAAAACTATTTTAGGCAAGATGATCAAGCAAGCATCAAGTTAAAGACAAGATCCCAATCAAGACCATATTTAGAAGATGTGATTGAAGACTAAATATGGGTGGAGCTAAATGAAGAGAATCCTATCAATGGAATGATTCTTAAAGACTATTGAAGGCAAGATTTGAAGATCCTTGTTGAAGATTTGAAGAACCCTAATAGAGAATGATATGAAGTCTATTAAGGGTATGTTCGAAGATGCGCCTATTGATGGCAAGATTTGGATGATGGATTGAAGATCCTTGAAGACCAAACTTGGGTGAAGTGAAGACTAAGTTTGGCAAGTTTTATGAAGACGCACATAGGACGTGCGCCCCTTGCGAGGGGGCTGTGTGGTGAGGAGCTGAAGAGGGAGGTTAGTTGCTGGTAGGTTCGGATCAGGTGATCGAGCTACATCGACTCAGATAGGGTGTCTTGAGGTCGCTTAGCAATGGAGCCAGAATTCAGCCAAGCCAACAGCCAGGGCCAATGTCGCAACAAATGTTACAACATAAGTTACGACATCTAATTTCGGAAGGTTCCAAAGTTAGAAGCCGCGGAGATTCTAAAAAAGGTATGCGCTATATTTGGGACGTTGAGGCGTCTATATATACAACCTTGGTCTAGGATTGGGTACGACTCTTGAAAGAGGGAGTAGGGAGGTACCGGACAATCTAGAGAGGGTAGTATTCTTTGTATGTGAGAGAGTGACAAGTGTGTTTTGTACTCTTTTATCTTTTACCCCTTTTTAGTGGATTGTTGATCTCCTGGCATGGCCCCCCAGATGTAGGCAAGTGGATGCCGAACTTGGTTACCAACGTCTTGTGTCTCTTCTTGTGTGATTTGTGTTTGTTTTTCTTGAGTGCTTAAGTGAGTGAGTGTTCCTCTAAGTTCACAAACCCTAACCGGCGGAACTAACAATTATGTTTGGTCGTGCTGAGGGGGTTTACCTATCCATAATTTGTGTGTTTCCAAAACTTCTTTGATGGCTAAAATCGTGCTTAAATATCTCAATAATCATGACTCTATTTGGGATGATATCCTTCATACCAAGTATGGCAATGTCAACTTTTAGATTGATTCTATTCCCGCCAATTGTTCTTGGTTCTTCAGAGGAATGTGATATATTGCTAATACTATCAAGCCCTTTATGTGATTGAAGCATATTAATTCTATTTGTACCAATTTCATGTTGGGCCCTTGGTACTTTGAGATCCCCTTAGCTTTCAAACCAACCTTTTTAAATATGGATATTTCTTATGAGCTTTTTCAAATCTTTGATATTCTGATGGGGAATTCCTGGAATATAACTCTCTTGCACTCTATATTTGGAGACAATCTAAATTTTGACTATCTCACTCTTGGTCATGTTAGTTTTGATTAGGTGAACAGGTGAGTGTGACATCCCAAGTCCAGAAGGAATAATCTCTCTTCTATGGTTTACTCTCACTTTTGTCAAAGTGCAGGTCTTTCTGTTCCTTGGGATGGTTGGGATAACCTATGGCGCCTCAAAATTGCTCCCAGAGCAAAACACTTTATTTGGCTCCTCTTTCACAATGGCATTAAAACCCATGAATATTTTTACAGGTTAAACTTAGGGCCTAGAACCCTTTGTGGGTTTTGTAATCTTGCGTTTGAAACTACTGAACATCTCTTTCATTATTGTCCTAAAAGCTCAAACCATTTGAGGTTCAATTAGCAATGCTATTGGCAAACCTATATACTTCGTGGATGGGTTTATCTCTAGAAATTGGCTCAGCCCGTCCCTAGTTGCTTTTGAGTTTTTCACTCAATCAATTATCGTTGTTACTACTTGGTTAATATGGAAGACTAGGTGCAATCTTATTTTTCAGAATGAAGCTCTGGACTGCAATGCTTTGTCTATCCGAGCAGTGGCCCATGTTAGGGAATATCTCTTAACCTATCCATCTCATTGTGGGAGAAACCTCATCCTTAATAACTTTTCTACTACTGATGCCCCTTTTCTCTTCACTACAACTATGTAGAATCGTGGAGCTGTCAAGTCGGGAGTCGGCTTCTATATTACAAATTCTGATTCAAGTTTTAATTGTGCAGGTTGTTGTTCTAAGTATGAAATCAAAGCTGATGCTCCGGCACTTTCTGTAGCGCTGAAATGTATGCAAGACTTATGTATTCACTGCAAACAAGTCTTTATGCCAACGGTAATCTTTTCAAAGCTATCAAAATCGGCAATCTGCAGCCAATATGGAGAATGGACCCCTAACATTCAAAATTTATTGATCGAGCTGGGCAATCCTCAACTTCACATCATTCCTTGAGCTTGGATGCAAGCAGCATTTAGCTTGGCCATTCATGGTACCAACATGCATGTTCTTACTCTTTTTCATCAAGGCAGGGATCTCCCACGTTGGATCATGAAGCATTTGTAATTGTTTGGGTCTCTTGTATTGTCTTTCTTTCTTTTGTCTCTCTGTTTGTTTTGTTGAAGTGTTTTTTTCCTTGTTAGTTTGCTACTTTGTTTGATTTTTTTTTTAAATAAATAGCTTGAAGAGCTCCTTTTCCCAAAACACACACACACACAAATCGAAACCATGTAATCTTAAGTTGTCTGAAAAGTAATCTCCCCAGCACCAAGGGGGGCTTCAGCCCCTGTTAGCCCCCCTTGATTCCGCCCTTGAAGTCACGTGTCAGGGTGTAGAGTTATTACTCATTATCTCACAAGTATTTGTGCTATCATTTTGTGTGAGTTGAAATTTAAATCTGACGGGATATAAATACTCTATGTATGGGATCCAGTGTTAATAGATCAAGAGATTGTTAGGAGTGACACCATAATTTAAAATCATGTAGATATTAACATATTATATAAAAAATTATTTATATAGTTCTCTAAAAGTAAAATAAGATTTTAAATTACTTTTAATAGTAATTTTGGACAAAACAATCCTGATTTGACAGAGAACGAATCCAATAAATAAAACCCTTTTAAGTATATTTTAGGAAAAAATATGTATTTGTTTATTACAAGTGTGAGCTCGGCCCTCTAGCTACCCTTTTGGTCTGCTGATAGTGAGTAAGATTAGAGGTAATTTGATCATTTTTAAATATAAAAATAAATAATTTGAAAAACATAGACCTTTGGATATGAAAATTTTGAAATATCTAATTTTCGTACAATAAGAGGAATTGGAGAGATCATTTTTCTCTTTATATATATATATATATATATATATATATATATATATATATATATATATTCCAAGATATATATAAAAAGAAAAAAAAAAAGAAAAAAGAAAATCCACAAGTGGTCTATGAAGTGTCATGTTTCACCTAATTGTCCCATAAAAGAGGAGCAACATTGTCCGAATGAAATCCAAAGTGGGTGCGTGGCACTCTTTTCAGTTTTGATGAGGAAACATGACTTATGATGAAGACTAATGCATCCAAATTTTAGGCAGAGTGTCAAACAAAAGCTGGTTTTTGAAAACCAATCAGTGCTGTACTGGAAAGTAGTACTTCATCCCTCCATTGGAGGTAATTAACAACACATAAATTAGAGGTAACAGGATCAAATTAATCGTACTTAATTTTACTAATAAAATTTATTATAGCTTAATTTTAAACCATCTTTTTTCCCAGACTTCCTTGTCATCATTCTTCTTCTTTATCCTTGTGAGATCCCTGAAATTTTTCCCTGAAAAATGCATCTTATCTCAAGGCAAACAGTTTCCAACCTTTCATGTTTCATGTAAGTTAGGAATCCATTTTTTGCATTGCAATTGTCCAACATTGCTATATCTTCTACTATCAAAAAAATATTAGGAGATTAACTAATGGGCTAATTTGTTAGGCAGAAGTCTTTTGATTATTATTATTATTTTTTATATACCTCTGTTTTTAACTAGTTGTTGTAGTCATCTCTATTTTTGTAGAGATTTTTTACTGTAGTTACAATTATCTTATTTAACATGTTTTAATTATTTGAGAGCTGGCAAAGCTGAAGGAAGCAAACTTTTTCAAGCAGAGGTTCAGAAGTCATCTGCTCAATCTTAGGACAAGAATTCACAATTGAACTCTACCAATGCATCCACATTGCTGTTTTCTGAATGTTGTTACATTCTTTGTGTGAGGTTTTTTCTGGTACCACTCTATTTGCTTTCAACTTGAAACAACAGAATATAAAATTTGTCTTTGTATTGATGATTTATCTTTCTAGCTCCATCCATATTGACCATTCTCATGTCATTGTTTGATTGGCAGCTCTTTTAAATTATGTATATATTCTGTTGTAGTCCTGTGGTTGAGTGTATTCCATGTTCTTCTTATTCAGTACTTTTGAAGATGATTAAGATTAAAAACCCAAATAGGCAATGTCTTATGAATAAAAGGGTGTGATCAGATTGAGCAATAACCTGCATAATGCAACAATTTTAGGCTTTGAATGATGTATTGTGAAAATAGATAAATGGAAAGCTTTGATTTTAAACTACAGAGATGCAGTAAAAACCAGGTTGAGCATATTGTTATTTAAATCTATTGTTAATTAAACACAAAACTCGGACTATAAATGCAAGAGAATGTAAAGTCAGTAATGCATGCAAGTAATATATCACTGTAGCATCAAATGGAAGAGATGTACATTTATAAATCTTAACATGTTTAAACTTAGCATGAAATATCATCCTCATCAAGATTTGCCTAACTAACCTTAACATGACTTTGTAGGTGTATAGGCTGTTATCCTACACTCTCTGATGTAAAACTATAAATCATATTCACTAAACTTCCCTATTAGGTAAATACTATGGAGAAACAGTAATGTCTACACAATTTCTTAAACCCATGTAGCAATGCTGAAAAGACTAGAGTAGATCACCACTGTCCAGTATTATAGTGCTGCTTGATTTGTGGGCTGATTTTTTTTTTATTGTTTATTTTTTTGCCAAGTGAATGATTGAGCCGCTAAAAATAGAAGTGTGTGTAAGTCTCGGTGAAATAAGTGAAAGTGGGAGACCCATGCACATATGGGTTTTGAGACCACTCTCATATAACCACTATTTATATTTTTAAATATATGCCATGGAGATCCGAATACTAATAAATCACTAGGTCATTGTCAACATACTGTAATAGTAGTTAATAGCTTGCAATTTCATTCCTGTGAAAAGCCTCGTGAGTAAACATGCCCAAGGGCAGGGCTATCGCCTAAACCAGAAGCCCTCTCCAGAAAATTGAGAGGGTTTAAACAAATATATAAAGTCTGATGTCCAGAGCCTTAGGCAAAAAAAGAAACCTATTTTAAAAACGAGTCGGGTTTGATTTTCATTGTTAAAAGCCCATTTCGGCCCAAATTATAAAATATATTTATTATTGTTGATTGTCATTGATTATAATAATTTGAATTTTAATTGTTGTAATTGAGTAAAGATATGCACTTGGTATATTAATTTTTAAGTGTTTTGTATAGCATATTTGATAAAAACTTATTTAGACGAATTTAGGCGGGCCTTAAATAAAGGTCATTAAATTTGGACAGAGTCTAGTAAAGATTAAAGCCCAGATTTTCAGACTGGATCGGGCTTGAATAAATTTAAATTTTAGTAATTACGGATAAAATTGGACCCAAATTTGGTCCCGTCCATGGACAGGTCTACTCACGAGCAACTTCCTTTATCTGTCCACGCATGTTTATAAAGCCATGCATGTGACTCCATGAATGCGGCTAATGTCGCGTCATATATCCACACTTTTGTACAATGGTACGTCCTCCAGTTGTTGCATGATGAGTTGGCTAACCGGTTATTTTGGAGTTTTCAGCTGTGAAAACACATATTGTGCCTCCACTACAATTGTACATTGATTTGGAAATATTGGAATACTAGTAAATTACCATCTCGTGATTCATGACCGTGCCACTTGTAATTTTTTTTTATAACTGGTAAAATATAATATCATGCTACGAACTATTTGTTTCATCGTGATTTATACACATTTTTATTTTTTTTAACGGTCTAATCATTAATCTCAATAATAAAGAAAACAGTACCATACAACAGTTGGAGACAGAGGTAAAAAAAAAACTATGAAAAGAATGTGATCTCACTTTGATAGAAAACATGTTAAATAAATTATGAAAGAGAAAGTAACATAATAAATATTAAACAATAAAAGAAATAAAGAAAATAAAATAAATGAAAAAAAAAATAGTATGAATTAAAGATGATACAACGATAGGAATGGAAAAGGATCATTTTGACCCTTCATTGACGAAACTTCTTTTTACAGTAAGTTAATAGCTAGGAAGACTCTAAAAGTCTAGGTACCGTGATTTATTTCCAAAAAAATAAAAAATAAAAATTTCATTTTATTTTATATTTCAAAACAGGGGGATAATGGATCTTTTCCTACCGTAGCAATGGATCAATCATTAAAAGGTTTTTTTTTTTGTCAAAAGAAAATTTATGCCACTTATTGACAAGAATGATAAAGAATTGAATTAACCTGATCCAAATTAAAATTTTTCTAAGATGTTGGTTACAATGTAATTATTATTTTTTTTAAATTCCTCGTCAGTAATATTTATTTATTTCTCTAAAAAAATTATTAATACCACTTTAGAATTTCATAATTAATTAAAAAATTTACAAACTTGATAAATTGCAATAGAAAATTACTAGTAAAATACACCCTATGTAATAATACATGTTTCACTTAACAATTTTAAAAATTTAAATAAAATCACAATTACAGAAAACAGTAGATACACTATGAATTTTAACTTTAACTAGTAACTAATACTGATAATTAATTAAAAGAGAAGAGTATGATTTGATAATTTGAGTATTGATGGGCTTTACCCTGGGTTAGAGGGAGCCCTTCCAGAAATTCTCAGTGGCACTGGGCTGAACCCAGGCCAATGAGGGGGTTTGGAAATAGTTTTCAACCAGCAATTGACGCGCCTCGGTTATTACCTCACTAGCTGCGTCATTGCCCCAAGCGCAAAGATGCTTTCAATGTATCTCCTAGCTTTCCTTTTATAGGCACTGCTTCTCACCACTTTCTTTTAGCAGCCGATGTGGGACTATTATTGTTGTTAGAATTATATAGCATGCATTTGCATCGTAACCGTCCACTGTGCTTCATTGCTTTGTAATGGCATGGATATTTAATTAGTTACCAAACATCTTGATTTTGATAATAATTAATTTGGGTTTTTTTTGAATAAAAGTTATTGGGTTTTAATTTGGTCTTTTTGAGTGAGTGAAGAAAGAAAGATGGACAACCAACCTCCTTGGTGAACTACAGATAGCAATGTTAGATCATATATGTACAAGTCTCTACTACAGTGATGGATTCTCCAACTGATACATTATGAATTGGCTAACTCATCATTTTTAAAGTTTATGAGAATAAAAATATATCTATGCTCCACCATAGTTGCATATCAATTTTAATATCTTTAATAAGAATAATGGTAAAAATATGATTTTTTTTCATGTTTGGATGGATGTATCATTTTAGTTTAACCCTTTACTTAAAATTGGGTGAAAATATATCGTTGTAATGTTTTAAATTGGGAGAAAGGTAGAGAAAGATAGGATCTCACTTTAACCAAAAATAGATTATATAAATTCGGGGGAAGAAAGGTGCACACAAGTATTGGGGGAAAAATAAAGGAAATTAAAAAAAATTAAGTATGCGAAATCACTGTTCATATTTAGTATAAAAGCCTTACCTGACCCAATGGAATGTGCTCCCTGCCCAATAGATCTAGCACATGGTGCCAAATGCTAAAAAAAACTCTTTTAGGAGTGACCTTTCCTACAAAAAGAAAAGGCATTACTGTAATTTCACACAATAGCTTGGCTAAGATTGAATGACAGATTTGATTAAAAAATATTTTTTTAGGCATGTTAAACCGCATGAATTTGTTACAACCAATGTTTTTAAAACCGGACCGGACCGGCCGGTCCGACCGGAAAAACCGGGAACCGGACCGCAGTCCGGTCCGGGTTAATACTAATTTTTGACTAAATTCAAAACCGGTCAAAACCGGTCAAAACCGGCGAACCGCCCGGTTGAACCGGAACCGGGAAAAACCCGGTTTTCTATTTTTTTTTAATTTAATTTTTTAAAATTATTTTTTTAAAAACCAGGACAAGTATTGTTTTCAGTTTTCACAGTTCCACTTTCCTAATTTCTATTCCTCTCCTCATCCGTCTTCACTCTTCGATCATCGCTCTCTTCTTCAGTTCTTCTCCGGCAAAGCTCTCGGATTCTCCGGCAAAGCTCTCTCAAGGTATTTGAAATCCTTCCTCTGTTCCACCCTCGCACAAGTTAATTGCCCCTCTATGTCATATGCCATCAGGTTGTCTCCTTTTTAAGATTATATGTTTATAGTGTCATGCCTTTGTAGATCTTTTCTTCGGTTGTTCTTGCTGCCATAAAATTGTACTTCTTGCGAAGTTCCAAATTCAACAAGAGCACCATAGAAAAGAATGGAAGCCTTGATAACTCAAACCACTACATCGGACAGCTTCTAAAAGAATCAATTCTCAATCTCGGTCCAACTTTTATCAAAGGTCCAACTTTCTTCTTTATATATGTTACTAAATATTTACAGTTCCACTCTTCAGTCATCATTATGCAAGATTTGTTGTTGACGATACTTGTACATGTATATGCAGTTGGGCAGTCTATTTCTACAAGACCTGACATAATTGGTCCTGAGATTTCCAAGGTTTGACTTGAACCAAGCATGATTATCATTTGCTTCTCTTTATTCATTCTGAGTATTATGTCAATAGTTCACTATATCATGCCTTCTATATATCCCTAACATGGCTATCTATTATCCTATTAAAAAGCAATCTATGCTGATGTAGTAATGGGATGGAGTTTATTCATCATTTCTATATATCCCTATCATGCCTTTGTTCTGAATGTGATTGGATGTATGTTAAATATATTATATGCATAGTTTATGCATGTTAATTTCAGTATCATTTTCAGTTATTGTATAGTGATTCTGTGATTAGACTGTAATGCATAATTATAGAGCATGTTAAAGATAATGAGGAAAGGCATAATTATAGAGCATGTTAAAGATAAACTTAAGCTTAAAGCCTCGCAAAGAAGAGGTCCAAACATGTATGTTTTTTTTTATTAAAAATGCAGGTTAATAAGAAGAAAATAAACTAACTCATGTTTTCTTCTTCTCCTTTTATCATAACCTTTTCATCACTTTATTCTTGCTTTCTTGTTTTGCCTCATTGGAACAAATGAACATACTTATTTCTTCAATTGCTAAATCAATGGATTTAGGACATGCAAATAGGCCTTCTTTGTCTAAGTCTATGTATGCCTTTAAGTCATGGAAAAGAGAGAAAGAAGATGCTTAAAGACAAGTAGGGGTATATATAGGTTGCAAACAAAAATACATACATATAAATATAAATATAAACATATATATATTGAAAGAAAACAATGTTGACTAGTTATTATTATTTTTTAAATTACATCTATCTAATAGCTAATGTAATTGTTGAGTAGTTTCATTCATTTTGGAAATTCTAGTTAACATCTTTTTTAAAAAAAAATTGATGTAGATTGGGACAAAATGGATACTAATGAATCGGGATCAACACCGTCGAATGAAGTGCAATCTACTAGTGTAAATATTCGACAAAAAAAAGGCATTGCATGGAGATACATAAGTGAGGCGCAAAATTCTCAAGGAAGAAAAGTGTTGGTTTGCAATTTTTGTCATAAACAAAATGCAGGAGGAGGGATTAACAGAATGAAACAACATCTTGCTGGATCAAAAGGCAATGTTGATTCATGCAAGAGAGTACCTTCAGATGTTCGATTTTTGATGCAAGGGTCATTGAAAGAAAATGTTCAAAAGGCCAAAGAGAAAAAGGGATATTTTGATGAACTTGAAGGTGATGATGTTGGAGACACTTCTTGTCAAGTAGGCAAAAGTAGTACTTGTGTGGGTGCAAATTCCAAAGGAAAAAGAAAAGCTTCTTCTGGTATTGAATCATATTTTACACATGGAATTGCCGATCCTACCCAACCAAGTATAAAGGCTTCTTTGCAAAGCAAGGAGAAATGGCATGATACTGATATGTCAATTGCGATGTGGTTTTATCAAGCATGCATTCCACTAAATGCTGTTAACTCTCCTTTTTTCCAAGTTGCAATTAGCAAGATAGCAAGTATGGGTCATGGCTATACTGGTCCTAGTTATCATGCATTAAGAGTTAACTTGTTAAGAGATTGCAAGCAACAAGTAAAGTTGACTATTGATAGTTTTCAAAAAAATTGGGCTGAAACAGGATGCACAATCATGGGTGATGGATGGACAGATTCAAGACAAAGATCTTTGATCAATTTTCTAGTATATTCTCCTAAAGGCATATCATTTATCAAGTCAGTTGATGCTTCAGGCTTTATTACAAATGCAGAGACAGTGTGCAATCTCTTTTCTGAAATCATTGAATTAGTTGGTCCTCAAAATGTAGTTCATATGGTGACAGACAATGGAGCAAATTACAAGGCTGCTGGAAGAAAGATTACAGAGAAGTATGTTAATATTTATTGGTCTCCATGTGCTGCTCATTCTATAAATTTAATTATGAAAGATATTTCTGAAATGCCTACTGTTCATAGTTTGGCCATTCTTGCTTCAAAGATAACGGTTTTCATCTACAATCATAAATGGGTTTTGAATTGGTTGAGAAACCAACCAAATTGGACAGAAATTATTCGTCCAGGAGCTACTCGTTTTGCCACTACTTTTATTGCATTACAGAGTTTGCATGACCATAAAAGTTGGTTGAATCCATGTTTTGGCATATTGGTTGAATCCAGCATTTCAGTTTGATGAGCATAACTTGTGCCAAAAATTGGAAGTTCAACGAGGCATACTTGATGTAATTGAGCAACAAACAATGTTTAAACCAAGTGAACTCATGGAAGAGATGAAAGTATTTAGGGAAAGACAAAAGACTTTTGCTCGGCCACTTGCTTTAAGCACTAGCAAGACTACTACTCCTGGTATGAATGAAATTGTTTTATTTTAACTTATATGATATATAATTAATTTTTAAGTTATGATTGTTCAATATATTAACATAATTTTGCTATATATTTTTGTAGATGAATGGTGGAAATTCTTTGGTTGTGATGTTCCTAATTTGCAAAAGTTGGCAATTAGGATTCTAAGTCAAACTGTTTCTTCTTCTGGGTGCGAACGTAATTGGAGTGTATTTGAACGTATACATACCAAAAAACGAAATAGATTGGAGCACCAAAGACTCAATGACTTAGTATATGTTCATTATAACCTACGTTTGCAAAATAGGTACAAATATTTGTGTTTTTTTACTCTCACAAAATACTTTATATGACATTGCTTTAATTTTTTTTTTCCTAGGTTGGCTTCAAAAGATAGATCTTATGATCCAATTGATTATGAATGTATTGATAAAACTGAATTTTGGGTGGTGGAAGAAGAACCGGAAGGAGAACTTGATTATGATGAATTGGAATCTATGTTAGAAGAGCAACCAAGAGTGGATGAAGAATCAACCAACTTGTCTAAAGGTTAATCTTATTAAGTTTTTGAATTATTATTTTCACAATAGTTAATGTTGTTGATATGTAATATTCTTATGATTTTTTTAGGTAGTAATGAAGATGATATGGTGGTCATTGAGGATGATGATAATGCAATGGTTGGTGTTTAAGGAATGGCTACCAATGAGTTGGATGAAGAAAATTGGCTTACATGATTACATCTCCTTTAAGAAATTAGATGAAAATGTTTTTGCTATGTTGTTGATTTGGTAAACTTTTATATTTATTATGGATGTTGTGGTTAACTTGTTAAGTTTTTGCTATGTTGTTGATTTTGTAGACTTTTATATTTATGTATGGATGTTGTGGTTAACTTATTAATTATTTGCTATGTTGTTGATTTTGTAGACTTTTATATTTATGTATAGATGTTGTGGTTAGGTTAACTTGTTAAGTTTCATTCAATTTTGGATATTTTTTTCTTTTGAAAATTTGAAAAACTATCTAGGATTGTATATTTTTTGTTTGATCTCAAATTAGCTTTGTTGTTATGATTTTATATCATAATATATATTATTTAATTGTTATAAAAAATATTTATAATTTTATATTATTTTAAATATATATTTATGATGTCATCCGGTCCAACCGGACCGGGTCATCCGGTCGAACCGACCAACCCATGACCCAAATATGTGGCCGGTTCGCTTCCCGGTCCGGTTTTAAAAACATTGGTTACAACATACCTCAGTTACTAGTGTACAAGCTTTGTTGAAGACTTGCAAAGGCGTTGCAAGGACCATTTCAAGGGAGTGTTGTCAGCTTTTGATTCCAGGGGTGTATAGAAATTGTATAATTTGACCCTTAAAATCATAAATTTTCTTATGTTGGCAATGTTATAAATGATTATTGCACGGGAAAGAGGAGGATCTCACGCATGTCTCAAAGGGGGATAAATGAGAAGCCGAGTGTGGGCACTACAACAAAATAAGATTTTTGTGATATCTGTCATATGTTGTAAAATAGTTAAAAACTGTTGGGATAGCTCTATACCGGCTTTTGTAACAAAAGTCGATTATATATTGCAATTGCTACAGTCGGTATGCTTTCTTGTGCCAAGAAAGTTCGGTACGTATATATTCCAACATTTATTATGATATTTTCCCAACATTTGCAAATAGTCTCAATATGAATTTTTTTCAACATTTGTATATGGCTTGAGCAACACTGGTTTTATTTTATACAACATTTGTAGATATGCTCACAAGTTTTTTCACATTAATTTTGAAATATTACAACATTTATAATTGTTGTTATAAAGATTATATAGTAACATTTATTAAAGGTGTTTTAAATTTTTAATATCAACTTTTTATAAACATTGGATTAATAAAATAGCAATTATGAATCTCAACTTAAGTTGATATTTGTAAATATTGGTAAAAGTTATTCATCATATCTAATTTAAAAATTAAATATCATTTATATATGTTGACACAAGAATTACTTAGTAACATTTGTTAAGTGTCTCTTAAAAATCTTATATCGACATTTCATAATTGTTGTTTTAATTATATAGTGTTTGTGGATAACAATGAAATGCAACATTTGCAAGTGTTAGAAAAATATTGTATAATTTTTTACAATACTAATTTAAATATTATTTATATACAATTTAATAGTTAAATATGTGATAAAATTTAAATTTTATAAAATTAATTTACATAATTTAATATAATAGTAATAAAAATTATTCATAAAAAATTTACAAATCCCATATAGCACTAAAACGCAAATTAAAACAATGTCACCATGATCTACAATCTTAAAGAAATAGCTTTCAAACATTATAATAAAGCTAAAGCTTCAATCTTCAAAATTCTCTTTAATTTATTACTATAGTCTCTTCTCTGCAAAATAAAAATATACAAATATATTAGTGGGTATCTAAATCAATTGATAAAAAAGTGATAAATAAATAATAAAATTTATAATTTTAATAATTTTAAAAATATAGTTATATGATATAATGAAATTCATACTATCTAATTAAAATAAAGACTACTTCTAGCATCTCTTGGCTACAATAGTTTTTATATTTAATAAATCAAAGTAATATAACAGTAAAAATTAAATTAAATTAAATATAAACATGTATGATATATTGGAATCAATAATACAAATTTGGAATATAAAAAAAATCTATACGGAGGACATATAATTTGCATAAAAAGAATTTACTACTTTTATATAAAAGAAGAATATATGATTTGTCTAAGTTTATTTATGTGTGTGTTATAACTATAATAAGAATCCTTAAAAAATTTAACATACAATGAATATAAAACTTGAACAAAGTTATGTGTGTTGTAATTATAACGATAACCCTATAAAAAATAAAAATTACGTAAAGAGAAAATTGTAAAACTTTACCAAATCTCAGTGTATCTCATTAAGTATAACAAGAACATTAAAAATAAATAAAGAATAAATTGTAAAACTTTAACAAAACAAAGGTTAAATAAAAAAACTAAAAGGCTATTTGAAGGATTGAAACCTTAGATTCATGCCATGACCACCCTATCATATCACAACCACCCATCATCACGTCGGCATGGAGAAACGTCAAAACATATTTTAATTTCCAATAGAAAGAGTTGTTTTGTAGATCTCATCCCAATTAAATGCAATCTTCTTTTTTTCTTTTAAAAAATATTCTCAAAACCCTATAATTAGATAAATTAAAATTCTCACATTTTTTATAACAAAAACTAATTAAAACAATAATCATCTATTAATCATTAACCAAAATAAACAAATAAAATTTAATATTTAAATAATATTGCAAGAAAACAATGCTAAAAAATACTATAGTTACTTTGAGCCTTTTGCACTATTTAGAGTTTCTTTCTTGTCTTATAAATCTTATGTATATGAGCCGCGTAGGTTTTGGCGCTCATAAAAAAAAAAAAAAAAAATTTCCGCTTAATTTTTGGCGATCTTGAAATTCAAAATATTACCACTTTTATTTTTTCTTAAATACCGCATTTCTTTTATTTCAAACTATCTTCTATTTTTTTAAAAAAACTATATATATATATATATATCCTAAATTAAAATGACGTTGTCAAATATGTCATAACAAATTAATGCAATAAAAGTCATATTAAATTATAACATTTGTTATATAGGTCGTAATAACACTAAAATTTTCAAAAATATCAAAAAACAAAAAACTCTTATGACTATAAGTTGAAATGCCATTATAAACATAGGAACAAATAAAAGTATACAAATATTTATTACAATTATCGCTTTAAAACTATTTTATTAGATTTCAGTAACATTTGCCAAAAATGTTGCTTCAAGATTGTCACAATAAGCTCTTTTTTTTTTTTTTTTTTTTTTTTTTTTTTTTGTAGTAGATGTTCTCAATTCGCCAATGGAGGTGACAACACTATACTGTTTTTAGTTAGTGGCCAACCAAAAGCACATTTAGATGACTGGTTTCTCAATTATAATAACCTCCATATTTAGACATGGCCACAGTTCAGGAACCGCCGATTCCGG
The DNA here is from genome assembly GCA_020875875.1 of Dioscorea alata. Classification (NCBI taxonomy): domain Eukaryota; kingdom Viridiplantae; phylum Streptophyta; class Magnoliopsida; order Dioscoreales; family Dioscoreaceae; genus Dioscorea; species Dioscorea alata. The sequence goes on from CM037027.1 coordinate 3,311,656, forward strand.
TTCCTGAACAACTAGTTCCGATTCAAAGAAATCTTGAACCGGAATCAAGCCGCCTAGGTAAGGTTCTTGGCGGTTCGGTTCCAGTTCCGATTCTGGAAATTCGGTTCAACGGTTCCAGTTTGACGGTTCATACGGTTCGGCCTTTTTTTTTTTTTTTAAACTAAATGATCCAATATTTCAAGTTAAAATGAACACAAAAATACAAGAATTAATTTAATATAATATTTTATTAAAAATAAAAGTATTAATAATTAAAACAATGTTTTGAAACAAAAGTACAATAGGAGAAGAAATAAAAATAAATAAATAAAAGGTTTGAACTTAATTATATCAAGTTACCTATGTATCCTCTCGGAATCAGATAAATCAGATCAGACAATTAGACCTAATTAATTTAGTTATTACCGGTTACATGACTCAAATGGTCAAACCTAATCAGATAATAGATATCATGAGTCCATGACATTATTTATATAATATATAATATTTTGATTCAAATTCTGAAACCGGAACCGAACTTTATATGAAGATTCAGGTTCCGATTTTAGGATGGTTACAATTTTTCCGGTTCCGGTTCCAATTTTTGGCGGTTCAATTCCACAATTTCTGTTTAAAATGGCCACGTTTATCCATATTGTACCTGAATATGGGTACTTCATGAGGTACATCATGTATAAAATTGTTTTTAAACTCCTTATTGGTTATGTTCTAAATTTATTTTTTTGTTTATAGGTCCCCTTTTGAAGCATGGGAAATTTGCTGTGTCTGTGATTTAAATGGATGTCAATGGTTTTGCCTTTATTTCAACCTTATGCAAAGCTTATTCCTGGATCAAAAATTGAGGTTAAAGTCAATGGGTTTGTGCTTCACTACAGAGTAGCAGACTCGAAAATCAATTGTTCCATTGCTGCACAGTTGGTTGCTCATCTAGCCCAAGATCTCACAAAAGATCTAGCTGAGTTGAAGAACGAGAAATTTATGACTGAACTGAGGTTAGAGGCAATACCTAAAGGGTTATATCGCAAAGAGTTTACAATGGGTTTCTGATAAATGGGGAGGTGCAGTTGATTTTGTTTTATATCTTGGTTATGGTTGCTTGGAGGAGATGCTGGACAGTATCTCTGCTGCAAGAGAAACAAATTTAGTCATGAGGGATGCGCCAGTGTTAACTGCTTATTGTGTTGGACAACAACAAGGTGAAGAGAAGCATTTAAAAAAAAAAAAAAAAAATCTATACTAGCTAGCTAATATTATTAAAAAGAAGAAAGGAACAAAGAATAACAAATAGAGGTAGAGATTAGGAGAACAGGAAGAGACAGATAGACAGACTAACAAAATAGACACAACAAACAAACAGAACAAAACTTAGGCAAAAGAGTAGCCATTATGGTAGAGATGGCAACAGGTAGGGTATGGGTAGGATATGTCAAAACCCTTATCTGTACTCATAACTCGTACCCTGTACTCGTACCCTTTAAGGGAAAAAAAATCATACCCTTACCCGTAGGGACCTGCTTCTCCGATTATCTTAAATTATATAATCACATAAAAATTATATGTAACAATTTGATTTATATAAACTAACAAGTTAATTGATTTTTATTGGCATCCATTTGAGACTCAATGATAACTCTACTTTTTTTTGTTTATGTTTAACTATCTTGGTTTTTATTTTTATTTTTTTTATATCTACTATTTATATTTTATATAGTTTCAAATTTGATAAATGTCTAGTGAGATTTTGAATAGAAGTGCAATTGTAAATTAAGTGATTCTCATAAATTTGTAAATTAATTGATTAATTTATATATCAAATTGATTTTTTTTATTAGCATCTTATTTTTCCGTTCTTATAATTTATAGAATAAATTATTATGACGTTATCTTTTATATTTGTTTTATAATTTATAATTTTTTTTAATTTAATAATGATTTTTAATATAAATCCAAAATTCAAATTTGATAATATTATGCTCTATCAAATATATTTATAAAAATTAAATAAAATTTAAAATAATATATTAAGCAAAAAGTTAAACTATTATTTTCAAATTAATCATCATGAAAATAGATCTTGGATAAATTGTGGTAAATGTTTAGCTTTATATATATATATGAAGGTACGGGTTTGAGTATGGTAATATATATATATATATATATATGAAGGTACGGGTTTAAGTACGGTAATGGTACAGATAGGATAGGGGTGTACTCTTATTTGACCCGTACCTGCTCAAAAAATAATGAGTAATATATTTACCCATACCGGTACAAGGTCAAAGAGAGTAATACTTCTTTGATCGGGTACAGGTACGAGTATACCTGTCTAGTGTTAGAGCTTGACCCAGAAATTTATTACTGTAAAGGGCGTTGGAGAAGCAACAGTCAGCTCGGTACTTGGCTTCCTCATATATCTTGAAGAATTCAGCAACAGAGGATTTCAGCTTATCCAAAGCAGCACCATGGACCACTAGAGACTCTTCAGCTCGGACTTGCCTGCTTCCAGCGACCGTGGCCCAGCTTCGGCGTGGTTGAGAGCTAAATGAAGGGGTTGAAGAAAATGTTGGTGGCTGGTGAGATGGGGTTTTACCCCCTTGCTGTGGCAAGCGGGGTGGACGAAGGTCGAAGTGGGACTGCTGGAGTTTTAAAGTGTTTTCAACCAGACACAGTTGGAAGCTGAGAGAAATTCCAATGCAGGTTTATTTTGCAGAGTTATTTTGCTTCTCTGGAGGAGTTTTCAGGCTATTAGGAGTTACAGGACTGCAATCAATTGTGTTTTTCAAAGAAACTTAATGGAAGCTCAAGTTTCATGTGCCACGACATTTGTAAAGAACAACAAAACAATATGTTTCACAGTAAATTCCATTTGAAATTTGAACAACCTAATCATTTTTTTTTTCCTTACCATTATCAACATGAGCAATAACAGATATGTTCCGAATATTGTGTTTCAGATGCATGATTTGACTTAGCTGCTCCACAGCAAACTTCACCATCTGGGGTGGTTCAAGTGATTCAAAGAACTAATGTCAAGGTCCAACTCTTCCTCTGAGGATCAATAGGAACAAGCTCGAATACAGATCAATAATATATACATATATATATATATATATACATATATCTTGAATTCCCAGTTTACAAGATCAGAAATTTATATTTTCTTCATCAAAACAATGATGTAGTTCATATAGAATGCATACAACTTTGAAATTCAAGATATAGTTCATTAATGGCAAAGCTAAACTCTATGTAGGATAGCCAAAGATATATAGTGGCTCAAAAATTTGATATTCATATTCACACTTAGCTATATACCCCAACAAAGAAAAAACACAAAAATGATGCATCATCAATGTAGTAATATGTGTTTCTGATGCAAAATTTCACTCTGATTTTTGGCTCATTGCAAATGTGGAACCATGATGGTGTATATCTTGTGCGGAGAATGGTCAAGTGCTTCGACCGGTATTCATCAGCCTTTGCTCCTCTAGTGCAATCACTTTGTTCAACAAGTATGCGAAATCACTATTCATATTCAGTCGGCCGAGGGCAACTGCCTGCATGTAGTATGTCATAGGCCAATCTGATTGTATGCGCCCAGCTTCCAAGGCATCACCAAGAGCATTGTCAACTTTTTTCTTGATAAAGAGAATTATCAGCTAGAACAAACCTAAGGTAGCATAGGCTCTCACACACACAATAAGTGAAATCATTTTCCCCACATCTATAAACTACACAACAGAACAAGTATATTTAGATGGATGATTGCAAGATCAGATGAAAAGCATGATTTTCTATTTGAACCATTTTATTCTTCACATATTTACAAGGATATGCATTACTACAAAGAAAAGAATGTGCTAAAGAACAGATTTACCTGAGAATAGCACTCAATGGCTGTCTTAAAATCTTTATCATTGAAGCCCAAGTCTCCTTTCTTCCTAGTCTCCAACATATCTCTCTTCTGTTCAGTCCACTCCTGAAAAGATAAGGAGAGAATGAATCAAACTGACTGATGGCATCTGATAAGTATATTTCAGTAAGTGAGGTTCATGTATGTCAGTTCATGTTACTAGCAGATACTCTATTATTAAAACTTAAAATTGTTATTGCTAGAATATAATTGAATAACAAGAAAATTTATATCAGCATGATTTTTCCCAGTTTAATAGTGTGAAAATCAATTCTGTAACTGAACTCATATGTTGAGGTTTACTTTTTCCCATCTGTCTTTTTTGTCTATTATTCCTTAATGGCTCCACAATAAAATGAAAACCAAAATTTTTCTAGTTTCAGCAGAAGCCACGAATCCCTTCTCCAAAACTTGATAGGTAATTATATTTGTAGTTTCAGCTTCCTTCATCATATTTGTACTGTATGGAAACCAGAAACCGATGAATGGTTGTGACGTCCATTATAGTAACAGCTTTGGCCATAGGAAAGGAAGTCGGTTGAGGAATTGGTGGGGTTATACTTATATCTTGCTTCTGAGTCCCAAGCTTTGCATTAGATGGTCCCTGCATCAAATGCCACAAAACATCAAAATGTCACCGAGTTCATGAAAAAAATGGAAAGGTTAGGAGATTGGCTTTCCAAGAGATGATAGAGTAGATATCACAGCACATACGTCCTCGCGGAATTTATTTAGAAACCGCAAGCTTACAACATGCTCAACAAGAAAATGTGAAAGCCACACAAGTAGCATAGAGATATAGACATATCAAAACTGAAATCACAAGTTGCTCACCCCAGCTTTGCTTTGAACTGGTATGAGGGTTGCAATAACATCTTCTATAGCAGGTTGGTGCTTAAGTTCATATTGCAAGCATTGAGAAGCAAGTTGCACCAAAGCAGTAGCCTCTTCAATGGAATATTCACACTTCAAATGAGAATCCAGAAAGATGAGGATATCATCACCCCCCATTACGCCTAGAGCTTGGAAACATGATACATGATTATAACAAATTATTTTGAATAGGAGTTCAGAAATGCAAAAGATAATTTAGGTGTGTACGGTCATGAAGCTTTTGACTCAAAGACAAGTGAATTGCACAGATGGTTGATTAACTTTTCTGCTTAAATTGCAAAAATCTGCCTAAACCGTTCCCAGAAAAAGAAAAGAAATTACAGTAATTTCACACAATTAATTGGCTAAGACTTATTGAATGGAAGATTTAATTAAAATACAAACCAAGCTACTTAATCACATTTTCTTTATTAAAAGAGAATCAAAGTACATGCAGACAACTATAACATGGTTAAAGGCAAGGAATACCATCCTGCAAAAGAACCAATGTCAACAAACTTCCAAACTTCCAAATTGCTACGGAAAATAACATCTAAGAAGATCATGGATCATGTTTAGTGTTTACGAGAATTTCTTAGTTCTTCTGTTAGAAAAGCACAAGCACTCCACTAGCAAAAAAATTAAGGATTTCAAATGAAATACCCAAACTAAATTGAGCAATACCCACTTATAAGTTCCAACTTTCCCATTTAGAACATGGAAAAAAAAAAAAAAAGTTATAATAAAAAATTATTATGATCAATTTTATATAAAAGGTAAATTGGTAAAATACAAATTACATTTTTCCTCACTCCTCACTCCTCCTAACAAAAAAAAATTACCACTCCGCATTCCTCTATAGAACCAAACATAAAATTTTTTCAAACCCTCTATTCTTCTCTCCCTCACTCCCTTCCTTCCCCTCCCTTTCTGAACCAAACAAAGGGTAACGATTTGAATAAAGAAATGGGATTTGGGATAAAAAGCCCGTTACGCGGTCAATCTCATCATTTTATACGATTGTTGGGCTGGCCTTTTAAATTTATATATATATAATTTAATTAATTATTTATTTTTACAACCACAATTTATTTTAATTTATTTTAGAATTTATTTGACTAGAAAAAATCTATCGATATGATTGTGTATTATTTTAATTAATTAACTTATTATATTTTTTTTATATTTATATATTTTTCATAAGATAGATAATTAATTTAAAAAACCAATGTTTTAAATCCGGTTTAACATGATGACCTGGTTTAACAAAACTCGACCATGTCATCAGGTAAGGTTATTAGAAAACTCAACATAGAAAACTACCTAGTTGACCAAACTGGATACCCGGTTGAACCAGGAATATATGGAGTAAATATCTTGGTAAGGTTAACAATTATGACCAAATTACACTTTACATATCATACTTCATTTTGTATGTTTTTTTAGTGAATAGATTTCGATTTTGTTTCAATTAGAACTCATTTAAGGATTCCAACATAAAATTGCAAACATGGATGTCACAACAACCATGTCCCTGGCCTCATATCATATGACGCGTCACTTGCAAACTCACGTATGTCTCTTCACTTACACCCTTTTCTGGGTGACCCAATTAAACATGAATCTAAAGTTATGATACTTGATTAATTTTTTTTTTATAATTCAGTGACTCAAATAATAATAATAATAAAAGAATAATTGAGTAACTATTTAAATAATTTATAAAAAAAAATATTTGCACTAGGTCTCGGAGAACTTAGTGCTTCCAATGTTGGAAGGATTACTAGAAGGATGAGCTAAGCTCTTTTTTTAGTTTGTTTTGAAAACCTGGTGGCATTTTGATATTGTGACTCAGTTGTGCATTTTGTAAGGTTGCTTTTTGCTCAGAGACTTTGAAATTGTAAATGGCATGAACCTTTTTTAAAAGATGATTCTCTGTTTCAAAACATCAATATGCCAAATGAATAATAGAATTTTGTTCCCAAAACCTCTATCTCAAACTTTGAATGCTATGCTACATGGTTTGTTCATCAAACCGTGTTTATTGATGTACAAGAGCAAATAATATCATACTGTATAATTAATGTATGTCTGCAGACTGCAGTTCAATAGCATTCACAGATATATTGGTTCATTAGATGAAATGCAAGTCAAAATGTGTTTCTGTAACATTGGTTGGTTTTTTAACATAAAGTGGGTCAATGTATTTAATAATGTAGTTCAATTTCATTACTCAAAACATTATTGTATGAATGTATTTCTGCTGCAAACTTTGGCAATTCAATTTCATCCTTACAATGTCGTCAGTTTCAATGTGTCTCACATCTTCTGTTAGACATCAATTAATAATTCAAGATTAAATCTGATCATTAGGCATAATAAGGTTTGTAAGGACCATTTGGAAAGTATAACAAATTGAAATAACTAAAGGACATTTATATAGAATTGTTCCATTTTACTTGTTGATGTACATGATGAATCTGAAATCATTTCAGAGATTTAAAGAAGTGGTAGGTTAAAATAGAAGGTGTAAATTGTCCAAGTCTTTATAGAATATAACAACCAAAATGTTGAAAATGTTCAATGACTATCTAGATGCTATAGCCGCACCTCTCTTGTTTGAACAACTCTCCAGCAAGACAAACTGGCCCTATCGAAGAGGAGGGCAAAAAACAAGGAGGGAGAAAACCTACAGCCCCAGTTCTGTCTATTTTCGCCGGCCACTGCACCCAGTCTCCCCGCATGAAGGTGTCGGTCTTGTGAAGAAGTGCTCACAAATGGGGAAGGTACTCTCGATCAAAGGCGATGGCCGGACAGTCGTTAGGGTAAAGCAAAGGGAAGAACAAACTCAGGAGGAAGGAGAGGGTTAAAGGGAATTCTAACATGGTGGCGTCCTACATGGCAAAGTAAGCCGCCATGTGGTTAAGTCATTCGGGTGTCAAGTCCGCATGGGCATATGACGTGGAAAAACATCAACCACACAAACAACTTGATGTACTCGTCAACAACTCCTCACCAAAATACTCTCAGTACTATCCCAGTGAAATATAATCAAAGTCTCATCTAAAATGATACAAATTGAAATTAGATGCTCAAAATGAAACAAAACCATAGTCCGGTACCCACCAAAAAAATTTACCCTACAAATGCAGAAGTAAATGAAGTAAACTCACTTGAGCCTTGCAAAAATGAAAATCTCAAGAAAACTAAAATTTAGGGGGAAAGCAGCAGACAACAGAGTATTTATGATTCAGTGGCCAACTGCCTGGTCTTGTAGTAAAATTTTTCAGCTCCAATGACTAAAGAGAATCTGACAAAAATAAAACAACATCAATACTGAGCGTCAGTACTTACCAGTTGTTTGATGGTATAGTTTGCAGGATTAGTGTCAGATTAGAAGTTGCGAGATTGGAGATTACTTGTAATCACATAGAAAACTATGTCCAGGAGATTTGTTGCAGTGATGTTCTTCTCTTGTAAGACTGCACCAAGTTAATGAATATCTAAGTCCCTTTATTATTCAGAATAATTCTTTTCAAAATCAGTAAGAAGAGCAAGCAGGATATGCTGTAAATATGACAAACAGCTTCTTCCTCACAAAGTTTAATTGTCAAAACTCATTCATGATCTCGTCTCTACCTCATGCGCACGGACAAGTTGGCCAAACTTGCCATAAAATGCTTCACCTGTTAAGCAAAACAAGCATGACAGAATATGCATCTTAACTACACAGGAACTCAAACATATATGAAAGGCATTTAAGTGCATACCTATTTTCATGAATGTTATTTTGAACAGATAAAGGTGATTTGCTATGATCAGACTTTGGAGATCCACTTTGGGCAAGCCTTTTTCTTGGTGAACTGCATACATTTATTTCAACAAAAGGCTGGTAAATTAACTGGATGAAAGGCAAAGAATTTGATGCATGTTCAGTTTATGCTTGTGTGTGTGTGTGTGTGTTTCACCCAATGGAAGGAAAAGAATTCGATGCAGGTTCAGGTTATGCTAGTGTGAAGCTACAACCAATGTTGATGTTCCTTATTTTCTTTTGTACCCTAACATAATTCTGTCCTTTTTCTTTTCTCTGCTTTCATTCCTTTTGGAACACTTCAGATGAATGTTGGAGGACATTATCCTCACATTATACAATAATGCAGAAGACTTGGATTTGCTGCCTTTTATAATAGGAGGGTTTGGCACATTAATATGCTAATTTTCTTGCTTAACAAAGAATATTAAACAGATAAGATCAAATCATAACAAACAGGTAATCAGAGCTCAAGAAAGACATGTTTCAGTTCTATTGTCAAACTTCAAGGATGTTTTCATTTAATTCCATTTTTTTTTTATTTTTTGAGGAAAATGAACAACTACCCACGAAATGGCCATGATTTAGAATGTATAGCTTTAGAATTAGTACCAAAATCAAAGTAACACAGATTCACAGATTTTGTCATCTTGAGCTCTGACTAAACAAATTGAAATATGCACTAGTGAACAATGACTGACTTTGTGTGGAAACTCCGGCAAAAAATAATGAATGCAAATTAGATAAAAACATCATTGTATTCATCATCTCAGCCAAAACCAGAAGAGAAGCCTAAAAATATAAAAAATAAAAATACAACAATCCAAGATTGAAGAAGAGTTCATGGTAAAATTCAGCAAAAAATCTCCATAAACCCCAACCATAAGCAGATTATATCTTTTAAAGTTCAACTTTGAAAACCAGCACTTCTAGAAAGAGAATTACATGTTCCCCAACAAATCCAGGTCAAATTGCATACCCGTAATATAAATATTTACATTCCACTAAATCATCCTAACAATATACGTCCCTAGTATAACCCATTTACATCTTTTATTTTATGCTCACCAAGTACAAAAAACTAATAGACGATAACTTGACTTTTTTTTATCAAGCATTCATATAAAATTCATTCAGTGTGTGAAATAGAAATTAGGCTTATCTTTTAAGGAAAACAAATAATGGCACTTTCTAGAATTGTGAGATTCGGTGCGGAAAAACAAAACCTAATCCAACTTGAGGGATTTATATGTATAGACAAAGAAGAGTTGAACGTAGGTTTAAATAGATATAGTTAATATATTTATAAAATTATTGTTGATTTTTGGGAGAAATCTCTGATCAAACATTCTACGAAAAATAAACTAATTGATTGACTTGTAGAAAGAAACTAATACTTCCTCGTGTGCTCCATATATCTCCCATGATTGAATAAAGTACTAAACCATGTTAAACTATTCTCCAGAATTGGTGTCCGAGTCGGTGCTTCTCGTGGCAGTAGTCAATCTTATATCTTCCAAATGAACCATTGTGTCAATCACAAAAATTGTGGCATAATGTATTAGAATAACTGATAATCCCACATCAGTTAATTTGGAGAATATGGATTTGAATAATCTGGATCTCTCAACCAATTAGCTTGAGGTTTTGGGTTGAACCAAGCTCAAATAATATGTTTATTTTGCATTTAACATAGTATCAGAGGTTGGCTTGTTTGGTTTGGTTGCAACGTGGGTGGTTAAAATAGACTAGCACATATTAAGAGGGTATATTAGAGTAACTAAAAATCCTATATCGGTTGCCAAATAAATGTGTAGTTGTGTCCGAAACAGTATAATGGCATAAAATAAAAGGATTATTGGATTTCTTTACAAAGTACACATGAAGAATGACTTCATAAGGGAATTCTGTTACAAAGGTATAACCTTGAACAATTTTGATTGTCTTATTTAACTTTTTGTGTCAAGGAGTTAATTTTCATTTTATGATAAGGTTTTGTTCAAATTATCTACCAAATGGCATGCCAAATTGGACAGATTTCAGAAGAAAATTAAGGATGTTAAAACCATTCTCATTCATTTAAACCAATTTATATTAAGAAGCTCACACAACAGCACTTCCAACAGAAGCTTCCCTATGTAGCATTTTTCCCCAACATAGCTAAAGGTCCAAATATGTGAACTGCAATTAATCATGCAAATTCATAAATAAAAAGAATAATGGAGCTTTACTAGACTGTATATCTAATTCATTTTAAACCAATTTACAATCTATATTAAGAAGCTTACACACAGCACTTCCAACAAAAACTTTCCTATGTAGCATTTTTCCCCAACATAGCAACAGGTCTAAATTACACAACTATAGTATCAATTAGGTCTGGATATTCAAACTGCAATTAATTATGCAACTTCATAAATAAAAAGAGTAATTGAGCTTTACTGGTCTGTATATTTATTCTTAGAAAGAAAGGATCTGCTCCTACTGTGCATTCTCAAAGGACTATGCCTGTCCAAAAGATATGCACTTAGACTATGAAAACTACTATTATAAGCAATTTGATAATAACCACATCAAGCTTTGATTATCTGTGATTTCATGTACCAAATTATAAAAAAAATCTTAAATAATAGCATTTCCAACAAAACTTTCCTATGTAGCATTTTTTATCCCATGTTAAAATAACAAAAGGTCTAGATAATACAATTTTACAATATTTGTAGATATGCAAAAACCACATTAAATAATGATTATAAACAAATAAACAGAGTAATGTAGCTTACCCGTCAGCATATTGCTTCTCAGAAAGAGGGGATCTGCTCTGACTACGCCTTCGCAAAGGACTGTATGTCAAACAATATGCATTTAGAATACAAAAACTATTGTTATAAACAATTCCATAATAACCACATCAAGTTTTGATTATCTATAATTCATCTACCAATTTATATTAAGAACCTCAATAACAGCACTTCCAATAGAACCTTTCCCATGTTGTATTTTATTCCCCATGATAAGATACCAAAAGGCCCAGAGTACACAAATTTACAACATCAATTATTTGTAGATAAGCAAAACTATATTTACTAATGGCCATACACAAATAAATAAACTAATGTGGCTTACCCATCAGCATATTGATTCTGAGAAAAAGGGGATTTGCTCCGACTGCGCCTTCTCAAAGGACTGTGTCTGTCCAATAGTATGCATTTAGAATATGAAAACTACTACTATAAGGAATTCCACAATAGCAACATCAAGTTTTAATTATTTATAATTTCACGTACTTTTTGTTTCCTATATTGTGGCGAGGACTAGGGCTCCTCTGGTAAGATTCTTTTGAACGGCAATCTCTAGTACGATGCCTTGATGAACTACAATCACGACACTTGTTTTCGCTGCTATAAGATCCACAACTATGACCACCTGTTGATTTTCGAGACATCTCTACACGCCATCCATGTTTTCCTAATAATTTCAAAGCATCATCTTCTTAATTGCTTGTTAAAATGGTTCACATGAAATAAAAAGGAGGGAAAATAAAAAAGATTTTGAAGGACCTAAAGGCAAAAACAAAAACAAAAAAAAAAAGGAAAGCTAAAGAATAATTCTTATAGTCCCTCAGCCTGTATCCCTTGATCAACTAATAAAAGCAACAAACTTCAACAAGCTCAGTTTACAAATTTAAACACAAGGTTAGGCAAAAGACTGTTGCAAGATCTAAATGTAATGCTATGGCAACTCCCAGTGTCACTTCAGTTGTTGCAAAATCCTCAACCTACACTTTACATGATGAAATTAGGCACTAAAACTCTGACCAAAGTGTATCAAATAGGTGAGCTATGGAGGGAAGTCATAGCTGATAAGCTGCACAAGCATTACTCCATTTAAAGGCAGAAAATCAATATAGATTATTAGACTAAACACTGATTTTTCATGAAGACATAAAGGACAAATAGCTCTGCAGTACAAATGAAACAAAAGTTAACTATCAAATGTTACAATGCAAGCATTGCATGCAGAAAGTAACACAAACCAAAGAGATATTTACAAAGAAAGTTGCACTCACCATCTAATGAAGAAATTGCATCATCTGCCTCCCGGCGTTTAGCAAACTCAATGAATGCATAACCTGGTGGATTCCTTGCCACCCATACACTAATCCAAATTTGAGACACAAGCTCTATTAGAGTCTAAAACCAAAAGAGACAAACAAGTATTTTGAACATCTACATGCTATATATGAGCTGAAGGGGAAAAAGTTATGACTTCATAAATAAGGTCTAGATAAGCATTCAACTGGAGGAAATATAGTTGTGATCTTCAGTGTTCATTAATTTGCATGATTCAAGTACAATAACAGAAATACTCAAAGTGGGAATTAAAAGGATAAACCACACATGAAATCCAACTGACAAAATAAGGCTTTTAGAATCAGCCAATTTTTGTAGTCCAACTAACATTTCTTTTACACAACTTCTAATTTATCAGACAGAACCCATATATTAAAAGTAGAGCTCAAAAGTCAAGGTGGGGGTGGCAAAATGGCTATTAATAGTTCTCTAGATTATTCAACTAGAAAAACAAGTAGGCAAACATAATTTTTCCAAAAGAGCAAACATCTTTCCTTTGTCTAACCATTGTCTAAGGACCTCAAATCATAAGCTCATCATGTCAGCCAATTTAAACAACCAGAACAACGTAGTAAAGAATATGCGACAAAGTAATAAAGCATATACGACAATGGATCAAGCTTGGCTGTACTCAGGTCAAAATCCTAGCACAAATTGTGCAGGCAAATTCTTGGTAACAATGTGTTTTCAGCGAACTAGCTCTGCCAATCTGAAAAGTGCATTTAACTACACTGCAAGAAAGATAATAAAAGTTCATCAATCACATTCTATGAGGCAATGCATGAAAAGGGAACATTTTAACACACAAGCCAAACATAATTATGGAAACACCACTGAGACAATTTACTGAATTCAGTGAGTCCAAGAAACCAATTCCAAGATTTTTTTTTCCTCCATTTAAATGGGGTTTATATTCCATCCCAACTCCATCAGAAAATTCCCATTTTGTAAACAGTCAATGAAATCCTCAACCACAGATCAAAGAGTTAGGTTAGCACCCCTGAACTAAATCTGAGACAATCTCAAAAATAAGCGCAAATCAAGAACGGGCCGCAAGATACAATATTGAAACTGAAACCTAGAAATAGGGCTATAATGGCAGTCAAGAAGAACAACAAGAAGAAGAAAAGAGAGATTTGAAGCTCTGTGAGGCAATACCTTCTGACAACGCCAAAGGCGCGGAACTCGTCAGCAAGCTCCATCTCCCGGATGCGAGAGGAGAGGTTGCCGACGTAGACCTTCCACATCTCCTCCCCTTGAAAGCACGACGAGAGGAGTGTGGGCGGAGGAGCTGCGAGCTCGAATGGAGAACACTACAGAGCTCGAGAGAACCGACGAACGAGAGAAGAGTTCGTGGTCGCGAAGATGATGAAAATCAGGTGTAATTTTACATACAAGCCCCTAAAAAAGTTTAAATTATGTGTGTATATTTAAAAATGTTCATAAAAGGTAGAATACTTGATTTAATCCCTGTAATATAATCAATCTATTAATTTGATTTCTCTAATACGAATTGTCCCTAAATTTTTTTTTATTTTAATATTTAAAAAATATAAGTCCCTTTTTTTAATATAATTTGTCCTTAAGAGGTCCTTATAAAAGCTTACATTTCTTAAATATTGAAATATAGGAATTTCCTAATGATAAATCATATTAGATGGACCAAATGAGCAGATTGACTATATTAGAGGGACTAAATAAGGTATTCTACATTCATAAAATAAGTAAAATTATTTAAGGTTCATTTTGGTTGTATACCCCTCATAAAATTAGAATTGCATATGAAACCTCCAATTTGTACAAGTTTTGCATGTAGATCCTTATGCCTGTAAAAATATAAATATAAATTTTAATTTTAATTTTAATTTAATGTATCTAAATAATAAGAAAAAAAGCTTTTATGAAATACCTTAAATATTCTTACTGTTCTCAGAGATCACTTTTCTAGTTGGCATTAAAATTTACATAAATATATTTTTGGGTATATATACAAAAATATCAACTTAATAAGTATTAGAAATTTTTGGGGTGTATATGCACATGCTTTTAGGTTATTTAGTATTGAAAAATATATTTTAATAGTGCATGAAAGTGCGCATATATGCAAATAATAATAATAATAATAGTGATTTCTTTATGTGAATTAACTATTTATTATCATCTAATAAAAATAAAAATATATGTGAAATATTATTTATATCATAATATATATATATATATATATGTGTGTGTGTGTGTGTGTGTGTGTGTGTGTGTGTGTCTGTGTGTGTATTATATTAGGGCCTTTATATATTAAATTTAAATATGATATATTTTTATGTGATTTTTTTTAAATTATAGAGAGATGATTTTTTTTAAAAAAAAAAAACTTCCTAAGGGCATCTCCAACCCCTGGACCCTATACCCAAATCCTAAATTTGGAGTCCCACAAAAATATTAATATTTTAATCATTTTTTATAATTATTGTAATTAAATTTATAAATTTAATAATTCATTAATATAATTATAATTAGCTATTATATACCTACAATATTAATTTGTATGCAATTAATTACTTATTAATTAAATTAAATAATGATAAATTTATGAAAACCGGATAGTTAAAAGCTAATACAATGAAAAAAAACTTTAATAAAAGCTAATACAGTGTAAAAAATAATTACATTAAAACTAATATTCTGGTAAAATGAAGAAGGAATATTTTGTGAATATATTTTTTTGGGGTAAAATTAAGAGTTTGTGGTTGTAGTATAATTTGCTGTAGTAGAACCAAATTTGAAATTTGGGTTTATAGGTTGGAGATGACCCCAGTCAATTTCAATGAAGTTTTCATAATTACAATTGAGAAATCGAAAATTAGTGCTTTCTTTTGATTTGATTTAATTGTATAACAACATTAGCATCTAGGCTAGGGAACCTATATCAATTTTCTAAATAAATGAAGGAACAACTGTAATGTTGGCACAATAGAATCAAAGTTTGAAAAGAAAAGGGAAGAAATGGAAGAATGAAATAAAAAAAAGAAAGAAATGAAACTTGAGGGAAAGAAAATAGAAAGAAGAAAAAAAAACAAGGAGAAAAGGTGAATAAAAAAGAAATGTGTGTGTGTATATATGTTTATGTTTGTATGTATTCTTTAAAACTCTCTTTTTGGCTTTATATAAAGTAAGGGAGGTTTTTTTATTTAAACAAAAGGATAGGATAAGTGCTTGGATGCCTTCTAATTTCTTTAATTATAAAAGTAAAACAAGAACAATAAATATAATTTGAGAAATTTATTGTTATTTTTAAGCTTTACATTTTCTTTTCTCCGCATATCAAATTGTAAATAAGCAATATAGTGTGTAATATATTTATTTTGAACTAAAAATTCCTAATAATTAACTAAATTTTTTTAATAAATTATTTATTTGTTTCTAAATGTTTTGATTCTAAATATTTAGTAATGTAACTTTTCATCATTTTTTTTTTCTGAAATCTAATGCAATAAGTTTTCAAATAAATTTTGTATTATAAAATACTCCATGGACATGTTATAATCAAGAAACTATCTGAAAATCCCTCAAATTCTTCTATTTTTTTTATTAATTCTTCCAATTTAATAAAAATCCCTCATTTTTTAAAGATTTTTAAAAAATCCTACTTTTTAAATCATTTATTTGTAAATCTAAATTCATTTGAAATTACTAAATTGTCCATATTTTTAACAAATAAATTTACAAATGATGGAAAAGCATATATATATATATATATATATATATATATATATATATATATATATATATATATATATAAATTTTGAGAGATTTATAAGTAATTTTTTTTTATAAAACCGAAACCATGGGTTTTAGTTACTTTTCTTCTTTTCATGTTTGGTTGAAATCATCGATTCATATATAAACGGTATTTTCAACAGTTTTAACAATCAGCCAAACAATATTATAAATTATAAATGTAAATTGTATCTTTAAAGTTTAACTGTAAATCAAACAATATTATGAAGGGAACCAAAAAGGATTTATAGTGTTAGGAACAATTACACAGTGGGATGCACAATAAACATAATTGCAAAACTAAGGGGTCGTTTGGTATCGTTTATGTTTTCTTGTTTTTTATTTTTGTTTCGCTTTTATTTATTTTTATTTTTATTTTTTTGCTTTATTTTTGTTTTATTTTTAATTTTTTGAAAACAAAAACATGTTTGGATACACTAACTATTTTGTATTCTAAAAAGTTTTAAACAAAAACATGTTTGATTAGTATAAAATTATTATAACGTTTTTTTTCAAATTCATATTTTTAATTTTTTTATAAAACTTTATTTTTTATATTAGTTACTTGATTATATTATTAAATAAAATTAATAACATAAATTATTATTATATTATATTATAACATAGTTTATCAAAATCAAGGGTCAAACAATTATTTTTATAAATAATTTCTGAAAATATAATTTTTTTAAATATAAAGCCAAAATAATAAATTTTTATAAATATTTTTTAAAAAATATATATTTTTTTAAATTATTATTATTAATTTGTAAAAAAAATTATATTTTTTACAAAAATAAAAATTAAAAATTAAAAGGAGAGAGAGAAAAGAGTAGAAGAGGAAGGGTTTCATTGTGAGAGGAAGAGTTGAAAACGTTTCCAAAATAGTTGAAACATAAAATTGTTATTTTTTGTTTTTTTTGGAAACATGAGGATTGTTACCAAAATTTTTGAAAGCAAAAACGAGTTGCCAAATATGTTTTCTTAGTTTTGTTTACAAAATATGAAATTGAAAACAGGAATTGGCAAAAATGCCAAACGAGCCCTAAAAAAATAGATCACAGCTATTCAACTTGATTTACAATCTTCCTAACAAAAATAAGATATAAAAACCAAACACCCACACTCCTCATAGACACAACTATTAGTATCGAGGCGTCGTTCATAACTAGAGACGTTCCTAGATTATGTATGACCTATATATATATATAGGTTTTAAGATTTCATCTCGATCTTATTTGTTCTGGTGCCAATAAACCAAAATACCATCAGCTAATTTTATAATTTATTATTATTATTATTATTATTATTATTATTATTATTTTAACCACTGTTTGGTGGTCCCGAACTCTTCCCACCACCCATTAATCCCCATTCCCAACTGACCAGGCACCGGGTCAGAGGCCAGCACAATGCCAAAACATGAAGTTCCCAAGGAACAAAAGAAGACAACAATTTCTGACAAAAAATTGGACCATTGCACAAACTTCACATTTCCCCATAATCTTACCTACTTTTCATAAATTTTTATATCAAAATTAAAAAAAAAATATTTATGCCAATAAAATTCAGATAAATATAAATATTTACTTTAAACCAAAAATTAAAACAAAACATTAAAAATAACATTAAAGCTCACTATAATACTAGTATACATTACTGATACAACCAAAATACCCTTGATGATGATGATGATGATGATGCTATGATCATGACCGTTGATTGCTCTTACTAGACAAACAGACACGGCACTGTAAAACGGCCCGGCCCACTCGAAACCCAGGGACCACCGTGAACGCAACCGTGGGCCGGCGCCTAGTACCACCATAGCTCGTCGTTTCTTCGCCAACAACGTTCTCCATGAATACATCGGAGAACCGAACTCCTCTCGCCGCCTGAAAGATCGCCGGCGCCGGCGAGAACGAGAAGAACAAGCAGTGGAGAAGCCAGAGCCGCCCCGCCATCTCCGCGAACTCAGCAAAGAGCTCCGAGTCTGGAAACCCACGGCCCGAGCTCAGAAGACCCCTTTGTTCTAGATCTCCGAAGAAGGAAACCTCCATCTTGGGATGAACGACGGCGAGGTACTTGGCTCGCACAAACTCCGACGCTTGAGCGCTCCTTTTGAACAGTTGATTCCAGCTCAAATGCGTGGATGAGGAGAATTCATCAAAGAAGCGGTGCTGGTCCCATGAGCGACAGCGATCCAAGCCACGGAGGCCGTAATCGGGGCGTTGGAAATCGGAGAACATTTTTAAAGAGACATAGGACTCGAAGGCGAGATCGCGGCGAGGGGTGTCGTTGTGGATGGCGGTGGCTGCGGCGTCGAGGTCCCATCCGGCGGAGTCCATCTCGGCCGTCAAGTGTTTGACGAAATGCCTGATTGACTTGACTGTGTAGCGAAGGGCGGAGAGGAAGTGGGTGGGGTTGAGGCCGGAGAGATGGAGGTCACGGAGAGCGGAGAGGGAGCGGTTTGGGTGGAGCTTGGCTTCGATGGAGGAGCACTGGGATTGAGCTTCGAGTAGTTGTGATTCAAGGGAGTGGATCTCGTCGTCTTTGTAGTGGAGCTCAGACTCAAGCTTTTTGATGGTGATTTGGTACGTTTTGAGGAGGTTTTGTTGTTCTTGGATCTGAGCGGAGAGGGGTGGTTGAGGGGTAAAAGGTTGGTTTTTGAGATATGAGTGTTTGAGTTGGGACAAGTGTTTGAGTTGGAAGACGATGGCTTCGTCGGCGTTTTGGATGGTGTCAGGGTTGTATGGGGACTGGGCGAGCTGGAGCTGGGCGTAAGAGGCTTTGATGCCGGAGATGGAGACGAAGATGTTGTCTAATAAGGGCTCTGTGTCTTTCTGTTGTTTTTGTTTTTGTTGTTGGCGCTGTTGTTGGTGTTCCTTCTTGGGATTGTCGGTGTTGGCATCGGAGAGTAGGACGGTTGGGTATTGATTGAAGGTTTTGGAGGGTTTGAGCTTGCGTGCGGTAGCGTCGTCGTTGTCGTCCGGGGAGCGCCGGGCGCGGAGGATGCTGGTCAAGGCTTTCTTCAGTGTCTTCGGTGCTGCAAGCCTCGCCGTTTCCATCTGAGAAAATTAGTGAAACTATGAGCTGTGAACTCTATCACTATGAGAACTATTAAAGCGGCAGAAAACTTTGGCTCTTTTTATTAGATTCGGTTTTTGCTTTTTTATTTATTAACATAAAAAACTATTTGTTTATAGACTTTTTTTTATTTTTTTATTTCAAAGAAGGAGAGTAGTAGGAGAAGTAGACGCGTAGAGTAGCTAGAATTTATTTATTTATTTATTTGTTTCAAATTCTTTAAAAAGAATTACTGAAAATGAGTACTTTATTGGCATTTCATCCAAAAAAAAAAGTTTAAAAATAAAGATTATTCAGAGATTTATGATGTGAGCATACTATTTTAGTGTAGCGGTGGGAGACATCAGATTAATGAACTGATGAAAGTTGGCATGGTGCTGGTGTTCTCCAGGCCAACAAGGGTCATATAACATGACAACAAAAGAGAAGAAATATAAAAGGGCGAAAAAACAAAAGAGGTAAGAGCCTAAGAATAGTGATTATTATATTAGGAGGCATCCAGGTTATGTTAGGAGTGGCAACAAGCTGTTAGTTGGAGATGAGCTAGAAACAGAGTATATGCTTAATTGGATTTGAATTGAAAAATGAGGGAAACTTGGGACTAGAGAGAATGAATCCAGAGACTTTGTGCAGTTCCCCACCACCCACCTCATTTTGTGCCCTCCCAACTATCCAAAACCATGCATTCCAGAGGGCCAATCAGGTGTTCAAAGGATACTTCCTAACAATTGGACTTCCTTTATTCTGTAGGACCTCTTGCTAAAACTTTGAATAGGAGCGTCTCAAGCCAGGTGCATTAATCTTAGCACTTTTGAATATTAAAAACGTCTGACATGCAGATGATAACTAGTTTGAAATGTGGTAAAAAGTATTAGTAAATCATTCATGTATGACTCTCAAAATTATGGTTGTTCTCAAACTAAAAACAAGCCGCTTGATGAATGAAATGAATTTCTACTTATAAAAACAGTTTACATTGAATTTTTTTTTTCAAAAAAAGAAGTGTTTAAACTAGGCATAGTTAAAGAGTAAATTACAATATCAATGCAGTTAACTTGGTTTTAGTGTCAAAAATCATGCCAAGAGACAGCAGATAAATAAAGATTACAACCAGAGCGTGAGAGGCAAAACCAAGAAAAAGTACTTCACAGCCATGTTGATGGTTGGAATTTGAAAAGAGCTAAGCAATTATTTGTCCGTCTCCAATTATTTATATTCATCTTTAATAATAACGGAAAATTTTAATATACTCATAAGTTTTCAATGATCATGTATGTCAAATTTTATAGGATTGATGAACACTTAATCTCATCCAAACTTTATTAATGTTTCCATATCTAAATACGAATATTTTGCAGGATCTCTCATTAAAAAATCACACTATTACTTGATAATTTATTTATATATTTTTGACAAATAATCCACAAGTAACCTCTATTTAAAGAAAATTAGTGATGATCACAATCAAAACACTTATATGCTTTTAGTTTACGTGGATTTTAGAATTTAAATTTTTATTAAACAAACAGTTTATATAAAAAATCATATATTAATAAAACAAGAGCAAAATTCCAAATAGTTAATTCTCATCTCATGTAGCATTAACTTTTTCTTTTCATCCCCTATGTAAAATTATTGGTAGAATACACAATTTAATTTTTCTAATATACTTAATATGTCCCTTTGGTCACTCTAATATGATTTATTCCAAAAAAAAAATTATCTTAATATTTAAAAAATATAAACCTCTCTTTCTAATATAATTTGTTCTTAGGAGATCGGCATAAAGACTTATATTTCTCAAATGATAAAATAAAAAAATCTTTATATTAGAAATCCCAAAAAAACAGATTAATTATATTAGAGATAGAGAGATTAAATAAGGTATTCTACTTAAAAATTATTAAATACAAATCAAGGAATAATTATATATATATATATCAAATTAACTTGTACGGAGTGATATTTATTCAAATAAAAACAGTGTTTAATGGTCCATCTCTGCTATTTTGACTTCAAGAAAATACAGAAACACAATGATCAGGCGCTGGGGACCAGACCCAATTAATGAACCTATCCCCATCATTCACACACATCATCAAAATCACGTGCAAAACCCACACATATTCATTTCTCACTCACCATTTGGCCATAATTATAGGGACGCTCGTACAAAATGACAGAAAGATTCCTTTTTCCTTTTTCTTCTTTCCTTACCGTAACTTTATCAAAGATTTTTTCTTTATTTAAAATGCTATTATTTTTAAATAAAAAGTACCTAATTTTATTTATTAATTATAAGAGAATGAATGAATGAATGAATGTTCGAGATCAATATATATATATATATATAAATACTAAGTGGTTCAGGTCCTTAACTGATCCGAAACCCGGATAACGTATCGGACCCAAACCCGATACAAGAGGTTTGTGTTATCGGGTTATCGGGTTTGAATCCATTGGCTGAGTGGTTTACGCTTTTAGCGAGTCAAGCACGAAATTGGAATCGAAGGACAAGAACAAGAAAACAAAAATGAAACCCAAAAAGAACGCATCAAAATAAAACCTAAAAAAATCTCACAAAAAGGAGAGAAATTTTTGGTTGAGATTCAATGAGCGTACCTTGAGCTTAGGATCAATGAGTGGCTGACGAGCTTCAGATCTTCATAGCAATTCTCCGTCTAGTTTAAGCAAGTCAACCATGAAGAACGAAATCAAAAGAAAAAAAAAAATCCCAAAACCTAATTCAAGTTCTCTTCTTCCCCAAAAATAGAGATTGAAGTAAAAATTTAAAAAATCTCAAAAAAAAAAAAAAAAAAAAGAGAAAAGAGAATTCAAAAATCCTACCTGGAGCTTCGGATCGAGGGATTCAGATCGGAAACCCTAGAACGATCGAGAGAGATTGAGATCGAGAATGAAGACAAAGATAGGGAAAGCTGGCGAACAAAGACAAGATTGGGAAATCTATGATGCCCTAGAGAACGGCAAAGATGAGGATGAGATGGCGAGTGAAAGATAGCGTCTGGAAACGCGGCATTGGGCGTAGGAAAAAATCAAAATTCCCATTCAATTTTCCCGTCTTTTTTATAACGTTTACACTACCTGAAATTTCGATAATGCCCTTTATCTTGGAGTTAATTACAAGACTACGATTTTCCAGAACTTTCCATTCTTCACTGCTGAAAATTTGAAGACATTCATAAAACGCTCGGTAATGTAAACAGCGGGTTTTTATATATATACATATTATTATTTGTTAATCTAATAAACTTGATAAGAGAATATGCGTGTTTTAGTAAAAAATAAATATAATATTAATATATGTTATTATTTATTATTAGATGTGGGGAAGGGTCAAGTTTTAAATTGAAAACCTCACAAGTTAAGAGCAACTTTAACGGGGGCTTCCATGAGCTCATTGAGCGCTCAATAGAAATGTTTTCCATTATAACGAAATGTTTCTCAATATAATTGCTCAGTGGCCATTGAGTACTCAACCAATGAGACCCACCGTTTTTTTATTTTTTATTTTTTATAATCAATTGAACCATTGTATCATACTTTTTAAATATTTTTTTAATATTTTTAAAATTCAACCGTTTGGATGCAACGATTATCTTTTATTTTTTTCTAGTTTTTTAATGCTTAAAATTTTATTTTACCTCTATAAATACACCCACAAACTCAAACAAAACTTACATTCTTCTCCACTTCTTCATCTTCGAATTTTCAATTATATTATAGATAAAATACTCCTCCATCTTCCCAAACTCCGAATTTTTTAAATAATTTTCAAAATTTTGCATATTCTTTCTTCCCACCAAATATGCAAAATTTTCAAAATTATTCTCAAACCTCACAAAATTTTTTCCATTTTTATCCAAATGTCCAAAATCAACCAAATATTTATTTTGAAATATAATTTTAAATATATTATTAATTATTTTGTTAATAATATTTAAGAATTTATTAAATAACTATGTTTTAATGAAATATATTAATGTTAATTGTTAAAATATGAATGAAATGATTGCGAGTCCCATTATATAATATAAAATATCAATGAGAGAGTTTAATGGGTAAGTGCTTGATGGGTCCTATTTTATGGTATAACTATTATGGGAGATAGGTTAATGAGTAAGAGTTTAATGAGTTGATAAGGTGGTATGGGCATCAAACTCTAGAATAGTCTAATCACTAAAGATGCCCTAATGACCCAGTAAGTTATAACGAAACCTGTAAGTGGTCCTGCACTATAGTAGATTTGGGTATGTGTTAGAGTTTTTTCAACTCATGATCTCACACCATAAGGTCAACTTAATTGACCAACTCACTATATTTTTTAAAATCTTTTCAAAATTATTTATTATTTAAAAAAACCGGTTTATGTGTTAACCCGTCAATTAACCAGTGAATCAGCTTATTTTGGGCACTTTTAGGATAACGTTTGTTTGGAGGAATTTTGAGTTATATGTCATTTGAGTTACTGAGTTTTTAAAAATCTAGTGTTTGATTCACAGGATTTTAAAATTCCATGTAACTCAAATTACATCTAATGAGTCTTATTTTTAGACTTTTTCACATGCATAACCTGTGACTTATATGTGATAAATTAAGGAAAAACAAATATTGGCAAACATTCATCGATACTTTCGTCGAGTGTAAAAATTGTAAAATCTAACAATAAATTTAGTAATTATTTTAATAACTTATTTAATAACTAATTTAATAATAAAATTAATAGTTAAATGATCAATACTATAATTAAAATCATTAAATAACAGGGCAGAAATGTATGAAAATTTTATAAATATTTTTTTTGTTGGGTTTATAATTAAATTTAAAAATTACAAAATATAATAAAAGAAATTAATAAATATAATAAAAATTTTAATGACTAATTTAATAATAAAATTAATAGTTAAACTAATTAATACAATATTTAAAATCATTAAAATATTTCTTATATAAAAAATTTTTAATTCCAAATTTACAAATTTTTCTAACCAAATACAAAATTTTATAATACAACATCTACAGTTACATCTAACCAAACACCAGATTTGACTGAAAATCCATATCTTTTAAAATTAATGTATTTTCAGTTACATTAAAAATAAAAATCCATATATTTATACTTATATTCAACCAAACAAGTAAGTGTTACTAATTTATAAATAAAATGTTTCATTGTTACTTGTGGATTTAATAACAGTATTAATTTGTTGAAAGAGGATTTATTTAAAAATTTTGAATTAATAAAGGTGTATATAAAGTTTAAATTATTTAAGTAAATTTAATTATATTTACCGCATTTACAACACGAGAGTGCTAATTTTTCCCTCGTAATTGAGAGGTTGCGGAGTGAGGACCAACCTCATCTCAGAATAGTACTTGGAGAATGACTTGTATATTTGTTTTTTTTTAATAATAATAAAAAGTACATAAGCTTACCTATTTTTGTGTGCCTTTATTGATATTAAATTTTAATTAATAGAATTTGAGCACTTTATAATTTTTTTTTTAAATATATATATATATATATATATTTTTTCTGAAATATAAATTCGACATTTTAAATTAATTAATTAATTATGCATTGTAAATCTAAAAATAGTGCACAATATCAAATCAATTCTAGCTTCTCTTGTCTGTATTTAACAACCTAATAATAATGGCAATATGTAATAAATTGTTGTCTTTACCTATAACCAAAAAATAAAAAATAAAATTCTAACCAAAAAATAAAAACTAAATCAAATTCTGTCCGCGTTTAAAAAAAAACTAAATTTTGTGATAAACATAAAAAATGGCTAAATAAAGATCTGGAAAAGATACAAACCAAGAAGGATGGATAGTTATTTAGTGTAAGGAATTATTAAAAAAAAAATCTAAGATACTAACCTTACAATGAATAATATGTAAAAATTTCATTAGTGGAATGCAATATAATTTTCATTTCTTTCATAAATATCTAGACTAGTCACAGAACCCTCCATCTTTTACTTAGAAGAAGGATGAAATATCATCTTGAATTTTATAAAAAATGTTTCATAAAATTTAAATTAAGTATATTTTAAAAATAATTAATATTATAATAAAATAATATTTTATTTATTAAACTCTAAAATAAATATTATTCTAGTCTCTAATGCTATGTTTGGATTGAAGGCTTGCTAGGGAAAGTAAGTAAATGGAGGGTTTGGATAAATATTTTTAATTTAACGAAAGGAAAAGAAGGGTTAACTTTGACCTTCGAAACCCTCTTTTTTCTAGCCCCCCTATTTGGGGTGCCGGGGAGGGAGAACCTCCTAAAAATTTTAAAATTTTTTAAAAGACCTTAATACCCTTAATTTTTTAAATTAATTACATAACGCAACTTCATGAGTTTCTTCTTTTACTTTTTTCAATTTAATTTTATTTTAATCAAGTATTCATATGACACCCATTTTATGTATTTTTTTTTGTTTGTTTATTTGTTTATTTGTTTCTTTATGTCATGCTTTTTATTTCTCAATTCATCCTTAGAAGAGTTTATCTTAATAGAATTCTTTTGCTATCCAAATTTTATTCAAAGTACAAATAAAATTAAAATTCTTTTAGTGAGAAAAAAACTAATAATTATCTAATTCAACATGATTATTATGCTATGAATTAAAATATTAGAATAGGTTTACTAACAATATGATCCAGTGATCTTGTGATGATCCATATAAAATTATAGGAGGAACTGGTCTTTAAATCCTAATTAAGTAATTTGGTGATGTATAATTGGGAGGGAAACTATGGGAGGTCACTTTATTGATCTTTCAAAATCCTCTGAAAATCGATCTAGAGTTGCTTTTGAAGTTCCGAACAGTTCAATAACTAAAAAAATCTAAAAAAAAACAGTATTAGATGACATTGATGGAGAACTCATTAAAGAGGGATTTGAAATGGTCCCAAATGCACTAATTGCTGGAAATGTATTTATGAAAAAATCAATAATAGATTTGATCCAATTTCAGAATGTGGCATTTGGAGGTTTTCGGAGGACATAAGAATAGATTCAAATTTAATGACTTTTCATTGACCATTTTGAGAAAGTAAAGACAATGCTTGGATGTCCATGGGAGAAAACTAAAAAGCTAGTGGAAAAGTTGGTGCTTGGTCCTTTTGGCTATTAAACATCAAACATATTCATCAACATCGTAGTAATATTTTTTAAATTTGAAAAATTAGTTTTTAGGATTTTCTTTTATCGTATATTTCATAAAGGAACAAGTTATTTTTCTCTAATTTTTTTTGTTTATTTTTTAATAATACTTGTGTAATTTTAATTATTTTATATTTTAGTAGACCTAATCAAGAATTAATCCATTGTGATGATGTAAATAGCAACATTTTTTTTGCTCTATACAAGACAATAATGTATGATATATTTTCAAAAAAAAAATTGTGGTATTTGAGAAAAGGCAAAATTAAAGTATAAAAATCAAAATCAAAATAATAATGATAATTGTAATAATTTTAATATTTATTAGAAAAATCTACTAATAGTGTGAGTTTATTTGAAATATTTATAATTCATGTGTTTAAATAGAAATAAATATTTTTTTTATTTAATAATAAGGGTATAATTGGTAAATTATATTATTATATGTCTTTTTCTTTTTTTTCCCCTTCGTTAACCAAACAAGGTTTATCAGAGAACCGCCCTTTCCTTTCTCTCTATAAAATTTATCTATCTAAATATGGGTTGAACCCTTCATTTTCTTCCCTTATATAAATTGCAAAACTATATTAACTTCAGCCATTCCCTTACATTTAAAATAAATTAAAAATTAAAATAATTATTAAACAAATTATTTGCTCACAAACAATATGAGGGGAAAAAAATCATTTAAATAAATGTAAATTTCTCAAAATAGTCTATCTACTTTTTCAAATTTATTCTCTTGTTTCTTTATTTTAAATTGTAGCATTAAGTGAGTTATGTCAGTCTTCCTTTTTAAGGATTTAGTGTATGTTTGGATGGCATTCCCCCTGCACATTCCCATACCCCAATTTGAGAATGTTTTTATGGAGGTAATCATTACCCTGAGAGGGTCACCGTTACCCCAACTGGATAATGAAGTAGTGGGGAATGAAGAAAGATGGAGAGGTAATGGGTGTAAATCACCCATTTTACCCTCAAAATATATTAATATATTAAATAAATATAAAAATATATTAATATTAAAATAATTAATATAGATGTATTAATTATAATAATCAAATAATAATTATATTAAATAAATATTTATATTTAATATAAATGTATGGATATTAAAATAATTAACATTTAATTATAATAATCATATAACAATTATATTAGATAAATATTTATATTTAATATAAATGTATTAATGTTAAAATAATTAATATCTAATTATAATAATCATATGATAATTATATTAAATAATTATTTCTTTCAAATATAAATCATAAAATAATTAACAAGTAATTTAAATAATTAATTATAATAATTAAAATTTATTTAAAATATTTTATAAACAACCAAATTTATTTATTTATATTAAGGGCATAAAAGTAATTTTACATTATATCTTTTTATTAATTTTCAATTCCCAATAAATTACTCTTCTACTTTTCTCATTCCTAATAAATTATCTTTCTACCCAAATACTTTTTTCATTATCATCCCCTACCATTCCATTCCCTCTCTTCATTACTTCATCCCCTCATTCAATTACGGTAATCCAAACGACATG
The DNA here is from genome assembly GCA_020875875.1 of Dioscorea alata. Lineage (NCBI taxonomy): Eukaryota > Viridiplantae > Streptophyta > Magnoliopsida > Dioscoreales > Dioscoreaceae > Dioscorea > Dioscorea alata. Next base: position 3,340,000 of record CM037027.1, read on the forward strand.
TTAGATTTAGTGTTTAAGATTTATAAAACTGAAATGATTAAAGTAAAATAGTAAAAAGAGTAAAAAAAATTATTATTTAAATTAGAGGAATTAAATGGGTAAATTTACAAAAACAAATCAACTGTTTAGGGAATTTTATCTTGGGAAGTCTAACTCGTGTAGCTTAGAAGAACTTCACAAAGAAGGAGACTTGAAGTATCGGCACGACTTACCATTGTTTGTGTGCCCAACCAATGGCCTCAATGAAGAACAACGGATTCGGGAGCATTTCGGCAAGTTACTGTAGCAAAACATTGTAGCAAGTTACTATTTAATTTATGCCGAAAATCAGGGTTTCAGAGAATTCACACGGCCTTGTGGAAATTCCACACGGCCGTGTGAATCGACTTTTCAGCCAGACAGAAACTTCACACGGGCGTGTGGAAATTTCACATGGCCGTGTGAAGCCCCCGATAAGTCCGATTTTAAAGCCGTGATTCAACATTATAAAAGGAGATTTTGGAGACCTTTTGGGATATCTTTTGACCTATCTTTCTTCTCAACTTGGGGAGTGCGGCTAGGGTTTTGGAGAGGATTTCGTGGAGGTTTAGCACGCGTCATCGGCATCATCACCGACGTTCGACGGCCACACAAGACCACGGCCACACCATATACAAGGGGGTTTTCATTCATGTCTTTGATTTGTACTTTCTTTTCTATTTTGATGAACATGTATAGTTCCATGATGAGCTAAACCCCTTGTGGGTATTCGGACTTGTAAACTCTAGGGTTTTTATGTTTATTTGACATTGTTATTACGCTTTTCCATGATTGATGAATAAAAATTGAGTTTCAATCTCAATTTCATCTTGTTAATGTTTTCCCTTAGATGTGACACTAAGGTTGAGAACAATTTAGGTTACCCCTTAGAGGTGTGACAACTCTTTGAGGGTTAGACTAATTAAGATTGAAGAGGGTTGAGAGGGAGAGTTGTGAGGTAGCGATGTACCCCTTTCCCTTTCGACGTTTTCTCCCTACCTCCGTTTCCTTGATTTCACAGCGGTCGAAATAGAGTGAAGTGCTAGGCAGATAAACTCCCCTGGGGCTTAGTTACGCAAGTAACAGAATGAAGGGTTGAAGTGAATCCTACGCGCTGGGGCTTAATCTAGACTAGGGTTCTTCCACCTAGACCAAAGGGTTAGAACTACACATAGGAACAGGTTTTACCACTAGGAATCCCTAGAGCTTAAAGCAATCCCACATAGTGTAAGGTTTAGGTAGATATACTCCCCTGGGGCTTAGTCGTGCGAGCGACAGAGTGAAGGGTTGACGTGAATCCTAATACCGGGACACAGTGTTGGGATTAGTTACGGTTGTCTTTAGATTTGGGACCGTGAGTTTTATGATTTCCTCGACTCAATTAACATCACTAGGAAAGTATAATAGCATAGTCTTGCACTAGAAGCATAGATCCTAGAGGTAGCTTGTCCGGATTCCCTATTTCACCCATTGCTAGTTCCTCTCTATTCTCTTTTACTTGCACTCTCTCATCTTCCATCTTTCTATTTAATTTCTTGTCTTTAATTCTGTTTGCTTCTACATTCACTCATTGATCCAGATATTGCTTTTCCATACACCGCATAACTTAATTAGTGAAATCTTGTATTCTAAATCCCTATTCCCTGTGGATTCGACTACCCTCTCACCAGGGTAAATTTTATTACTTCGACAAACCCGTGCACTTGCGGGATACACGCAAGGGGTCGTGTCATTAATCTTTACTTACGTGACATTTTAAAATATATAAGTTTATTATTTAAAAGAACAAGACCCGTAAAATGTTTATTATTTAAATCTATGAAGGTAAAAGGTAAATTTTTATATTTTTAAATGTCATGGCAACAAAGATTAATGGGTTAAATTTTTTAATATTTTTTTACAAACTTTAAAATTATATAGTATTAAAATATTAATAATTAAATCACAATAACTAAATTTAACAAGAGACAAATCACATAGTGATTTAGAATAATTTTCCATGTGACCCTTTCTTAAAATTGAGGGACCAATTTTGAATTTTGGCCACGGTGAAAAGGGTTTCTTCTCGCTCCCTCAGTTCTCTTTTTTTTTTTTTTTGTTTTTTTACCCTCGTTCCCACCCTTTTTTCCCGAAAAATTAAAAGGCATCAGCATCAACAGTAAAGCACGAAGCCCCACTGCATTCCACTCCACTGCCGGTGAATCTTTGAGCTAAAAGCCTCATCTTTCGCTTCTCTGTTTTCCGATCGATTCCTTCTTTCCATCGCTTTTGCCGCATTACAAGATGCTGTAATTCTCGGCGTCTTTTTGGTATATATATATCTGTGCTTTCTTCTCCGCGAAATCCTTTTTGGCTATGGAGAAATCCCTTCTCTTGCTTCTTCTTTTCTCCGCCGCTTTTCTCCAATTCCAAGCAGACGCCTATTCGCATGGTATCCCCTTTTCTTTTTCTCCATTTGATTCCCATTTTTTTATAGATTTTTTTAATTTTTATTTGTAATTTCGCAGGTGTTCTTGCGAAACACTTGTCTTCAGTTCTCAAATGGACGACTAGGGCTGCTTCTCAGAAGACAACCCATAGCGGTGAGTTTTTGTAGAAAAAGTTGTGATTTTTGTATGGATTTGGAGCTCTAGCTTCGTTTTTTTTGGGGGGTTTTTTTTTTGTGTGATATTTTAGTGATTTTTTTTTTTTTCTGTAATTTTGGTTTACCTTGTTTGGCAGATGGTGATCATCTTGAGTTTGAGAGTGGGTACTTAGTGGAGACGGTGGTGGAGGGGAACAAGCTCGGGATTGTGCCGCACGCCATCCGGGTTTCTCCGGAGGGTGAGCTCTTCATTGTGGACTCGGATAATAGCAACATTGTTCGGGTTACTCCTCCACTGTCTCAGTGTATGTTTCTCTATCCCCTTTCCAGTTTAGATTTTTCAACCATCAGAGAATTTGTTAGGCTAATGGTATTGTAACTTTGTATTATGTGATTCAGTAGTTGCGTAATTGTCAATGGTAATGGTTTTTGATCTTAGACTGAATTTTTGAATAATTTAGATAGCAGAGCAAGGCTGGTTGCTGGGTCATTTCAGGGTTACTCAGGTCATGTGGATGGTAAACCAAGTGATGCTCGTTTTGGCCATCCAAGGGGTGTCACCATGGATGATAAAGGGAATGTTTATGTAGCGGATACCAGCAATCTGGCTATTCGTAAGATAGGGGAGGCAGGTACAAGAATTTGATGCTAAGCTGTTTCTGGACATGTCTGTGTTTGCTTTTGCTGATTTAGTGTATCTCTGTAGGAGTGACTACAATTGCTGGAGGGAAATCAAATGTGGCTGGATACAGTGATGGGCCTAGCGAGGATGCAAAATTTTCTAATGATTTTGATGTTGTGTATGTTAAGAGTACCTGCTCTTTGTTAGTTGTTGACAGGGGCAATGCTGCACTTCGGCAAATTTCACTTAATCAGGAAGATTGTGATTTCCAGTACACTTCTATTTCAGTTTCAGGTATGGAACAACCTGCTCCTGTTTGCTTACAACAAGTCCTAAACTTAGTATGTGTATTAGTGCTAGCATGAAGTATACCTTTGGGCCTTAACAGCCATCTTATCAAACTTGATCTAAATATTTAAGGGTCAATTATAGCTCTGTATGCTTTTCTTCTTAATCTCATTCAAATCAAATATAGGAATAGGGTGTGGTTGCTTTTAAGAAATTCATCTGTCTTTTGACCAAGTTCCGTCATAAGCTGGTTAGAGTTTGATGGTATCCATCAAGGAATTGTTTGAAATATTTACTTCCCACCCAGATCTTGTCCTTTGAACCAAACAGCACAACAAATGTTCCACCAAGATGAACATTGAGGTCTAGTTCTTTGTCCATAATCTGATTGTTCATTTTGATGATAAATTTGTCATGTAGTATATGCGAAGTCCATGTGCTTTCATTTTAAGAATGGATACTACCAGTTTTATTTGATGATTGCAGAATGTGTATTAATGGATGGGAAGGCCGACTTATTAAACCCATAGCTGGATAATGGCCATTTGTTTAGTCAATGATACAAACTGGATTTAGGTATTGAAGGTATTGAAGGCTTTACATATTAGGTAGGCAGGATAGTTTTTTTTTTCGAAAAAAAAAAAAAAAAATTGGTGATTATGGTACGAGTTAAAAAGGTATGTTTGGAACATGCAATTTTAGTTCTCCTTTGCCGTTTTGTGAAAAGGTCACAGATTTATGTTTACGCTCAAAATTAGAATGTTACTAGTTTTTCATGTGATTTCAAACTTCAGATCAGACTCATTTGACATTTCCTGGTGCTTTATTTATTTATTTTCGATCTGAAAGTCTTGAGCTTGTAGTGGGTATTTATTATTATGGTAATATTTGGCAAGCTCCTTGTTTCCCTGCTAGTGGGTCATAAAATTTTCCCTTACAAACTGTTAATATTGGCATGCTAACAGACCCCTATCTATAGAAAAATAAAGTTTTATTGTTATACTGCCTCATTATTCAGTTGTTTAGTTAAGACATAATGGAAAATAATTACATTGTGCATGTAAAAGTGCTGGGGCCTTAGCTATATATATATAGCTATATGCTTATATAGAGACTTGGTGTTGATGTAATTGGAAAATATTTTTCTTCCGGTGCAGGAGATTGATCTGGACACCAAATTTTGAAAATATGATTCTAATATTGCTTGATTCAAGTTTTTAGTAATGTATATTTCAAATGCTAAAAGTATGTTAGCAAACATTCTTTTGTAACAAAAGAGAGGACTTCTATCATGTGACTACTTTTAATATATCTATGGCCCATGTTTCTATTTGAAATCAAATTAATGTTTCCAATTTTCCATGCACCTTCCTTCCTGTTAGGCCCTGTGAATCAGATTCCAATATGTACTCTTCCCAGAAGATGCTGCAATTACATCTCTGACTTATAAGTATGACTTCAAACTCAGATTAGGATGTCACTAAAAGTGTTGTCTTCATCAAGATCTATTATTCTTTTCATGTATGATTGATATAGGCCTTTCTTTTCAAACTTCAATTGAGCACCAGATATCTGTGAGATAAGGACTAAAATGTGTACATAGCTCGCTAAAACAACTAGCTGTGAGTGGCTAATGACCTAAAATCCCAGCACCACCTCTAATTTTGTGCATCTTGGCTTCCCCGACAATGTCTTCAATTGCCCCTTTTTCTTTTTCTTCTCCTTTTTTTTTGGACTTGAACTGCATGCTTTTGTTAGTTTCTCTAAGCTTTGGCATTTATCCAAGAATTTTGATTACTCTTGTGCCAATGAGAGTGGATTTATTGATATTAAGAAAGGAAACTTGGTCCTGTGGCACTGCAGGTGCCTGGCCAATGAGTTTATCAGGAAGGTATACCTTCAAATCAACTCCAATTTTAACACTTCATAATTCTCAATATGCATAGTACTTCTAATGTACCTTGTTTTTCATGGATTTCTTTTTTAAGTAAAGTAATGTGGATAAACCACGATTCATTGAAAGTTACAAGAGATAATTATTCCTACCTCAGGGAATGGACAACAAATATTATCCACCGTAGATAGTTGAAGCAGCTTGATTGTGTCAAAAACAGCTCATAAACTGTCTAATGAATGATATAATCCACAATGTAGAATAACCACCAGCAATATGTTTACTTTGAGTTTCTACTTCCTTGCAGATATTGTCATGGTGATTGGTGCAGTTGTGGTGGGCTATGCTTCTTGTTTGCTTCAACATGGATTTGGACCATCCTCTTCTGCAAAGGTATTGTTTTCTCCTGGTTATTCTCATTCGTATATGTGTTATCAAAATTGATCATTTGATTGCCGATTTTAATGTTCTTTTATTTTGGATTTAATCTATAATCTTTTGGTTACGTCGGTCATATAGATCATTTCTGTAATAGTGTAGGATAGTTTTATCAATGACCCATCGCTCATTTCAGAAGAATACTTTTCTTATATCTTTTTGCAGCCTAGTTTCATGAAATCTTTCTTGTGTGCTCTACTCATTAATCCTTAACACTCACATTCTTTTCCTCGATGTCCAGAATCAAGCCTCTGAGAGTGAGGCACTGGATATTAGTAATGCAAAGAAACCTACTGTTGTGGTTGAAAGCTTGAAAGAAGATTTAGATGCCGGTTGGCCATCCCTGGGAAGGCTTTTCACTGATCTACTTAAATTTGCCATGGAAGCAATTGGAAACTTATTCCTCAGCTTTATCCCACACCGCTTGAAATTTGGTCAATCTAAAGGTCTCACCCCACTCAAAGATCGATTGTTGATGCCTGAAGACGAAGCAGAGACACCCCTTGTCCAGAAGCAGCAGAGTTCACCAGCTGTGGCCGAAACTCTGCATACTCCAAAGGTCAACACAGATTCGACACTAAAGCCTCAAAAGAGCGGCAAACCACCCAAATTCAAGGATCCATCGTTATCCAGTAAGCATAGGTCCTCAAAGAGGCAAGAGTTTGCTGAATTCTATGGCTCGGCCGAGTCCCCTCAAATTGGCTCAAAGAATCAGAAAGATAGAGTCAGGCACCGGCACCGGGAGAAAAGTGGGGAAGTTGTGTTTGGAGCTGTAGCAAATGAGCCAAAACCAGTTGAAATGAGATCTGCTGACTTTGGTGATGCGAAATTTGAGCATTACAATATCAGAAGCAAATACGGCGCAGATTCTTCGTACCGTTTCTGAGAAAGCAATACAGTTGATTTTCTGATTGTTTTCTAGCATGCTTTTGTTGAATGACTGTAGATTCAATTCTACAGTTAGTGTAATTCTAAGCAATCCTTTCAGTTAGCAAACTGTTGTAGAATGTTAAAAATACAATGGTGATGAATCTTGTGGTGAAATGGTTTATCATTTTCTTTCTGAATTAGTGAATTCTCTTGAGTTGTCATTACTTTTACAAGACATGTAACAATGGAAGTGAGTCATTGTTTGGTGTCATGTTTTCTGGCTCTTTTGGTGTGTGCTTACCGTATATGAATCATGAATGGACAGCCTGCCTCTTATTGTCAAGGTTGGTCTACCTGATCCAACTTGAAATAGTCCAACTAAACAAAATTTGCTTATTTTTATACTTTTAAAAAGGTATATATCTACCAAACTTTCTTTTCATTAATATATATATATATATGTATATATATATAGCAATTCCACATATAGTACATGTCATATGTGGTGGTGATGGGCTAAATTTTTTTTTTCAACAAAATTTGACAAGTACATGTCAGGGCCGAAAGTTAACTCAATAAATACTGGTGTATCTTTATTTTGTGTGAATTTTAAGGTTTGATCTGGATCTTCTTCAAAACAATTATCCTATACAAAAAATTTATAAAACAAAAAATCATCAATAATTGACAAAAATCTAAATTAGGTAAAAAGTAAACTTAACAAATACTTGTGTGTCCTCATTTTTGTGTGAATTTTAAGGTTCGATTTCAGATCTTCTTTGAAACAAATATTCTATATAAAAAATTTTATAAGTCAAAAAAATCTACGGTAATTGGTAAAAATATGAAATGGGTACTATTTGAGGTTTTAAGTTAAAAAAAAATAAAGAAAAAAAACTATTTTGAATTATGATGTAATTGAGATATATTTAAAAAATAAATTAAAGTCAATTTTAGTATATATATTGAAAGATTCTGCACTCTTTGTCATTAATTTATCCTTTTTTGTTTACTAAAATCCTTTTTTTTAAATATAAAATATAAATATCTTTTTGGGAAATAATAATAAAGAAATTAAAATAAAATAAAAATAAAAAACCAAAGATAAACCCCATCGCTGCCCCCACCAGTCTGACCTATTTCGCCGATCTCTTCTCGAGTTCATTGCCTTCGGGATTATGCTCTGATCCCACCGCCTGCGCGCTGCTCTTCTCTTCTCCCTTCTCGATCCCGGCGGAGGAGTTGCTGTACCATGGGCTGCGCAACCTCCTCGGCAAACAAAGGCGAAGGTGATCTCCTAATCGCACAATTGCTTCCGATCTCTGTTTTTAATCGGGATTTATCCCAGTTTTTCCTTAATTCTTTTGCAATTTCATATCAGTGAATAGTATCACATTGTTGTGGAATTTCTTGATCTCTGATTGGAGTATTGGGAGCGAATTCTTCGTCTGGTGGGGTTTTATCATGCTTTGTTGTATTAAAGATCCAAATTTTGGTTATTTCAATGGGATATGATTGTGATCCTATGAAGTACTGTGCTGAATTGTAGTTAGTGGCCACTTCGTTATTATGTTCATCGCCGCAATTATTATGCATTTTGCTGTTATGGCAATGCAATCTAAATTATTTTGAAAAAAAAAGAGATTGTGCTACATTTATGAAGAATCTGAGGGTATTGTTATTTGTTTTAATTAACTAAACATTAAGGTAGTGTTTGGTTGGATGAGAATAGTAACAGTGAAAAAGGAATTAGGTGTCCAATTGGGTATCTGAATAGTATAAACGGAGAGTAAATTATTATTATGTTTAGCCCCCAATTTGGTAGAAAAGAGATAATTTTCAAGGATAAGCTAATGTCACTCCAGAGGTGGATTAGTTATTCTCGAGAGTAAGGCTTTTGAGGGAATAGAATAGTTTATTTTATTCTATTCTATTCTTGGGCTGTTTGGCTGTTATTCTGAGAAACAATAGTTTATTATTCTTTTAATCCTGCTGCCAAACACTACCTATGTTAACATCAAATTCGCCTTAAAGGTTTTGCTTTAGGTGGGAAACCTTAATTAGGTGTGCATGCGGACCATAAATGGTTGTTCTCACATCCCGTTAACATTTGGAACTGATGAGGATTTAATGGAGCTTTGGCTGTTGTGGTTGCTTGACTTGCTTCTTGGAGTGATTCCGCTCCCTGAGTGAACTGGGATTTGGATGGGTAGTATACTGTCTTATTCCTAGGTCGTCATAACATGGTCTGAAACACTTGATGGTCAGTATGAACCCCTAAAGAAATTTTCGATGAAGCATTATCAAAAACTTTGTCTCATTCCTAGTTCGTCTTAACTTGGTCTGGCATACTTATGAATGTTTAAAGAGAAACTTAAGGCCACTTTTTTAGCAATTTATTTCATTACTTTTTGAAGCTGTATCATATGAGATATGGTAGTTCTTGATCCTTCATAGTTGTTAGTTTTATCTCTTACATTAATTGAATTTCACAGAGAACACTAAAAAACTTCGTAAACCAAAGCAATGGAAGAACACACAACCTATAACCAGGACAGAGCTGATACGGATGCGTGATGAGTTCTGGGACACAGCTCCTCATTATGGTGGGCAGAAAGGTCTGAATTCCATCTTCAATTTATACAATTTTTTGTTCCTGGACAACTGTTGAATTCTCACATATGATTCTTTTGATTGCCAAATAGAATCACTAAAAAATAAATGATATTTTCTTCATGAGAAAACCAAGTCACATAATTTGCTCATGCAATTTGGTTTTTGTTGATTGTTGCAGCTAAAAAAGAAGTCAAAGTTTATAATGTTTCTTCAATAGTGTATTCGGATTCCAAGCTAGGTCTAGTTAATCTGGAATGAAAAGCCAAAAAGGTCTCTTTTCTGTCTTCCAAAAGTAGTTTGTAGTCTCTTTCATCAACACACTGTGTTTGTTCCATAATCATAATCTACCTGGGTTCTTCTTTATGAATCACTCTTCCAAAAAAGATGAGGGTTATTGCCGATCTTTTCCCTACATTGCAAACACGGGCTCATCTTTTCACTATGCATGTTTCTGGTTATGGTTTTGCTCTTTTGCCAGTCATGCCATCCTTGCAACTTTCCCCACCATGTTCTTAAATTGTGCCATATGCTGTATTTGTCTATTATTCCGTACCTTGTAATCTGTACTTTCATTGTTGTTGTAACAATTTACATTAAAATTACCATCTATTGTGTGCTTAAACGTCAAGCATTGTTTAAAATTTTGAAGCATACAGCATACAGCTCTTTAATTCTTTACCTGTCACAAAATGGTTTGTGCGCATTGGATGCTTGAAGCACTAGACACTACATACCAGTCCTGTAATCTTTCTTTAATTTTTTAGCTGTCACAAATGCTTTGCATGCATTGGATGCTAGAAGCACTAAATAGTACATCCGTTCAGTTTTAGTTAGGCATCTTGGGAATGCCATATATTTGCTTTTTTTCACCACTTAATTTTGCAGTCAAGTGTGGGTTTTTAAAGCGAGCATGCCGTAAGATCTCTGGGTTCTCATTTTTTACTAGAGTCTTATGATTAGTTTTTGGTTTTCACTAAGGGGGTGTCTCATGAATAAGTTGGGGTTGGGATTTTGAGGTATGAATTTTTTTATGGGAGGCTATATCTGCAATTGACTTAGTTTTCACTTAATTTACACTAATTAAATTAATACATTGTGATTAAGATCATGCTTATTAATCAATGATCAATGTTTTTTAATAGTTGTTGTTTTCTAATTATTAATGATTATGTTTATTATTTGTCCAATTGATTAAATGTTGTAAGAAAGGCTATTCCTATTCCAAGTTATTCCAAATGTGGATTTGGTTAGAAAGGTTGGAATAACTTATTCCTAAACAAACACTCCCTGAGAGTCAATTCAGTGCAATTTTCAGTATGCAATTGTGTTTCAACAACTCCTCCAATGCTTGCATTGAGCAGACTAGTTTAACCTATATAATTGGCTTCATTTCATATAAAAAAAATAGCACTTGTCATCAAAACAATATTGCTTTTGTTCTTTTCTTGGATGCAACATGCTTTCATTTATTGGTAAAAAACACACATTTTATTTCATGACCTTAGATGCTTAACAAAATAAATATGCTCTTCATGCATTGTTCTTTTTTAAACAATTGATTCCTCTTTTTTGCCAGTTTTTCCAAGTAATAAGGATATTTTTCATTCATTAACTATTGAATGAATAATTTTCCCTCTTTGGCTAGTTCCTCGTGTTTGTTTATCAGTTAGCTGTTGAGTGGATCATCTTCCTATTTGGTTATTGATCTTTCCTCTCTGCATTTACAACACACACACGCGCACGCGCGCACACACACACACATATATCATTTTTAGAAATTTGTATAATTTTTTATTCTTTTTGAATCTGTCTCTAATTTAGTATTTCACTTAAAACTAATGCATGCTCACTTGTTCTTGTTCGCAGCAGCACAATGAAATTTATCGTTGGTCTTGTTTGTTTGTTTGTTTGTTTCTTTTTTTTTTTCCTTCTCTCCCTCTCACCTTTTGTTAAGGTAGGAGCCTTTTCAAGATCATATATTTTTTGTTTCACAGACATTGAACTGCATTCTTCACCACATCATCCTTTATATAGATGCTTAAGACTTTCTTTTTTCCCTCTTACCCTGGATTTGTTCTTTAATCATGTGTTTTGTTTGTGTCAGATTACACATGACTTCTGACTCAAGTTTGAAGTTTGAAACCTTCTGTTCTTTTCCTCTTTCATGTATTTGATTGTGATGTGCCAAAAGGATAAATGCTAAAGGTATAATTTAGGCAAGGGAATAGAGAGGAGAAGGAAATGGTTTGTTCTTTGGTCTTCCAATACTATTTGATACATTATTTTTACTGGGAAATAATGCTATACTAATATACACAAATGCAAATCCTGATTAATACTGACTGTAGTCTCTACCAGGAGCAAAGTGACTTTTATTTGTTAAGAACTTTGCATCCTTATCCTTCAACTTGTTACAGTGGTTAACCATTAACAATTTGCTACTTAGAAAATTTCAACCAGTAAAATAAAATAGCATTTGTCAATAAATAAAATAGAATCGATCTTGATCTCTGGCTAAGATTGATTGGCTGGTAGAGTTCTTTAGAAGTTCAAGGGAGTGGTACTGAAAGACCATCTTAATGCTCAGTAGTGACATTTGAAGAAAATGTTGGAATTTCAATGTGAAAACATAGTATTTTGGCAAGGCACTTACGATTTTAATCCAAGATGGAATTCTACTGATTTTTCATGGATGTGCTGAAAGAAGTCAAATGAAAAAGATTCTTAGTTCCTTTTTTATCTTGGTGCAGCATTAACAACTTCTAATTGCAGTGTGGTTTGTCAACCAGCAATTCTGGGACTGGGCTGATAATGCTTGTGGTACACGTGATCATGGACGAGGCATAAAAAGGCATGGGACCATTGTGCCTAGAGCAACGCTATTTGTACAACACACAGTTACCAAATAGGCTTCCCAAATGATTGATACCATTCAAGTATTCTTGAAATGTGATGCCGGGGAATGCGAATGGTTTGAATTATTTGGGAACTCTATTTGGTAAGTTTGTTGTGTACTAACAGCATTACTTTTCTGCCCATCCTCAGGCCTAGAATGCTATTTGAACCTTATTTTTCACCACTTTCTTCTAGGACCTTAACTTGGTGACTAAACCTGTTTGTTCGCATATAAAGTTTGCATGTAGGTCTAGTTGGCCAAGACTGTAGACACATCAAGTATTGTGATCATCCCATTGCATTTTTTTTTTCAAGTGATGTGACTAAAATTTAGTTGAACCCAGATTGATTGTGTTTAGAAAATCCAATCTTACCAGTTTGTATGGAATGGAGGTATAACTGATGATTACATTTTTGCTCATATGAATAGTTTCCATTGTTGGGTTACGGTTATCATTGCCCTCACACACCGTGACTTTTAACTGAAATAGAGTATCATAATGACATAGCCGACCTTTATTAAATGCATTCTTGGAAGTTGAAAGCAACATATAAATTTTAAGCTGCTGTAATCAAGACTTTTGAAGTTTGATTTGCACCATTGCATGACAAGCATACAACCAATGTTGAAAAATTTTCTGGAACCTAATTAGAGGATATACCTTACATTATCATGTTTTCCTTGATATTTGGCAATCTATTTGAGGAAAATTTCTTCCCTCTAAGCTATGCCATTTCTCAAATAGGAAAGGCATATATCTTATATGCCTCAATCACTTCTGTTAAGGACCACATTAGGTTACAATCGCTATAGGCATTTCTGTTTTAAGCTTTTCTTTCAAGAGCATTGAAATAAGGTGGCAGTAGGCAATTCTAAATTTGATTTCTCCTTTCCTTTCCGGTTGATCATACTCAGCAATGAAAAGAGATGGCTACTTATTCTGTTTATATACTTTTGTTATGATTTGACAGAGATTTGGGATGCTCTTCGGGTCGCAGCTGATAGCGAATTAAGCCTCGCACAAACAATAATTGACAGCGCGGGCATCATTGTTTCTAGTGCTGACATGACTACCTGTTACGACGAAAGAGGTGTACATTTTTGCTTGCTGTTTTCCCTCATGAAAACATAACTTCTGTCATTTATGCTAACAAAAATCTTTTGCAGGTGCCAAATATGAGTTGCCAAAGTATGTTTTGAGTGAACCAACCAATTTGATTCGTGACAATTGAACTCTAAGCTCAGGCATGAACAAAAAATAAGTGTAAATCGTGTACATTAGTTACCATCTCTCTCTCTCAGTGTTACTGGTTCCAGTTACTCTTCCCTTCAGTGACCTTTAATTTAAGTCCATTGACTCTGTATACATCTGTTGGAAGTGGCTTATAGTCACTCAAAAATCAAGATAATGTTACCAGTCTTATCTCAATGTTCAAGATGTTCAAGATATGCTTCCCATTTTATATTGAATACCATATCCATGCATTAATCTATTTTTCAATTTGTGTGTGTGTGTTTTTTATAAGTTCAATATAATTAGTGGTATTGGCTGGTTTTATGCTTTGAAGCTCTCAAGGCTTCTATTTCATGTGATTTGTGATTTTATTGTGAAATCTTATCACAGAAAAATAAAAGATGGGAACTACATTGACATGAGTAAATTAATATAATGATTTATATACTTTATTATGTACAAAAAAAATGTTGAATTTTTATGGCAATGGCTTGTGATTGTGAAGAAAACACAGGAGGATAAATAAGGATAAAATAAATATAAGTTTTGTTATATTTTCACATAAATGAGAATATAATTTAGTTTCAATTTGTCATCTAATTCACATCGATTAAAAAAAATTGATTAAAATTAGTTGGTTACCTATATTTTATAAAAATTTTCGTTACTTTTCAAAACTATTCCTATTTAAAACTCCACAAATGGAGTATATAATTTAATACTTAGTTGATTGTGATTTATTAAAAATTATATAAGTACATTAAATTAAAGGATAAATTTGAAAAAAATTATTTAATATTGCATAAAATTTCTAATGTGACAAGTAAAAAGAAATAGAGAAGAGCTCTAAAATATGACAAGTAAAAAGGAATGGATGGAATATTTATTTATTTATATGTTTTTTTCAAATGAAATTTTTTTATTTTTATCGTAAGCCCCAAAATTAATAATAAATGAAGAATAACAAAAGTCAACATACAGTTAAAATTAAGGAGTATTATTTATATATATATATATAGCGATGATGGAGGCTTTTGTGTGTTTTTTCTAACAAAAAAGTTAATGATGGTTCTTTAATTTTGTCGGTTGTTCTTGATTGTGATGGCCTCCTTGACTTTTTTTTTTTTTTTTTCTTGCATTTTGTGTTTTCTAGTCTTGTTTTCTAAATATCCCAACTTTGTTAAACTTTAGAGAATTTAGCAGAAGGAAAACAATTTGATGTGAAATTAAAGCTAAAGGTGTGTTTTTTAATTCATGGTTAGCATGAAGATTGTTTCTTTGTTGGAACTTTTTAAAAATAATTAAATTAATGCATTCTGTAGAATTATAGAATAAATTATCAGAGACACTAGTGTACAATAAATAAACTTCTTCAAAATCAATTATATACATTTGAAATGATAATGACAATTAATCCTAATAAAGACTTAAGTTTTCAAGAACAAAAAAGCAAGGGATATATGCAAACATGAAAGGTTCTCATGAACATTATATAGTGGTCATCTTAACAATTAGGAGTTAGACAAAGCCTAATAGACAGTTCAAACCAGTGTTCAAAAAATCGGTCTAGGCGGCGCCTAGGCGCTGGAAGGTGGCAGGCCGACCCGTTTTTGCGAAAAACAGTGAAAAAATCGGTGTTGGCTTTTTATAAAAAAAAACGGATGCCCAGGCACCGCCTAGGCGGGCTGGGCGGCGGATTAGGCGGGCTAGGCGGCTTTTGGAAAAAAAATTAAAATTAAATGTTTTTAACTAATTTAAAACCCCCAAATTAATGTTTTGACAGTTTTGCGGGACTTGTACTTAATTATGGTAATAGTTTTAAACACTTTTATTTTGTGGTAGTAGTACTTGATTGTCTTTGCATGTGTTTAGAGTCTTTAAACACTTTTATTTTGTGGTAGTAGTACTTGATTGACTTGAGTTTATAATTTTATATGTATGTTTTTATGATAAGTTTTCGTTTTAGAGTTATTTGGATTCTAGAAGCTCTTGTATTATTATTTGATTGTTGATGCATCAATTTGGTTGTTGGTAAATGTCTATTTGGGTATTATATAGAATTAAAATAATATTATAAATATATATATTTTCTAAAAGGGTAAAACCGCCTAGGCCCCACCTAGGTTCTCTGGGCTCTAGAAGGTGACTGACCGCCCGACTAGCGCCTAGCGTTTTTTTGAACATTGGTTCAAACATTACATTACATTTGTTGCAACCGTTTGAGTATGTCTTCAGACTCTTGTCTCTGAATCTGAAACTCAGATCTTCTTTCCTGAGGTGCATATTAATTTGCCAAAAAAGCATTCAAGGATCTTGTTGTACAAAACTTGGTAGCACATGAGCTCTTTCAAGTGCTGTTTTTAAGTGGAAAGATTGGACTAATTTTAGTATGCTTTGGACTTGTGTTCTTTATGCTCTTCTTGTATAGAACATTAGCACCTGATTCCAGCTGGAATGGAATCTTAAAATTCATTGATATATAATTAGTTTGAGGCACGTTTAGCTCATGTATTTTGCTATCATTTAAGCAAAGAAGTTTTTTTTTCCTCCTCTTGCTGATCAATAAAGCAAAAAAAACAACAGCAAACATGTGTCTATGTTTGCAGATAATGACCTATCAAACATTCAATTTTGCATGAAATGACTTCTATGTTGGAGTGTATAGTCTGTTGCCAATTGTTTATTTCTGGTTCTACCAAAAGTAACATTTGTCAGATGCTTTGCTTACACTTAAACACAAATATGTCATCACCATTCAAAATTCAGAAGGTTGCATAAATGGTTTACAGAGATTCAGAAGCAAATAGTCTTCTTCGAGAAACCGAAAATAGGTAACAAATAGCTTTCATTTGAGAGATGAATTTTTTCTATGCTAAAATTTATTGGCTCAGAAACAGAAACAGGTAACCAATGCAAGAAATTAAGCAAAGTTTAGGACTTATAATTAGTCTAGAGAGATGAATTTCTATGCTAAAATTTCTTCAAGATTTTTTCTGCAACTAATTTTTGTTGACAATTACAAACATAAAGAAAAATAAAATTTGAGAGATCAAAATCAAATGAGACATAACATCAATTTTGCTGGAAGTTTGGAGAACATCTTCAAGCACGGAAACGCGTGGAAAAACATTTTAACAGCGACTAAATTCTACAGGTGTAATGCATGCAATTGCAATGCCATGGTCCCCTCCCATTTGCTTGAAATTTGGAAAAATTGACTACCACTTTGTTATCTTTTACTGTTTATATATATCTTTTTGGTCATACTGATGGGATTGAATTGCTGCAAATAATTCTGGAATAGGAATCAATCTCGCAGAAATTCATTGAAGATTATTCTTGTTTACATTTTGGTTTTGTGATTCTTCTGGTTTTTATGCCTGATTTATTCTATTCAAACAATTGAAAGACTGGTCTTTAGTTTTAATAAATGTTCACATTAATTGTGGGTCATGTGTGTACAAAAATGTGCAGATTAAAATTTTGGTCCTGTCTTTTATCCTTCAATTGGTTCCGTATGGAAAACAGATTTTTTCTTTATTATGGAATCCAGTGGTAGTTTGGAACAAAGACTAGTATTGGAGTTAATATGGTAATAAATTATTGAATGGGACTTGTATTTAGTATTTGATGTAACATTTAGAGAAAAAAAGAAAACTAAGTTTAGATTATTATTTTATTAATTGTTACTCAACTCTAGCTTTTTTAATTAAATTCATTTCCACTCTATCTTTTTAATTATTTTCCAAATAAATGTAGATTGTATATGCATATGAAAATTTGGTTATAGTGTTTGGTTGTAAATTGATGTGAAATTAATATGTTTTTTTTTAGGTCTTTGGTCTATTAGTTTTTTTTTAGGTGTCACAATTTTAAATTAATCTACAATGAGGACACATTTTTTATAATAGTTTTTTTCAATGTTTTGAACTCCGATTTGGGGGCGTGACTTAGAAATATTTCTTGATTAGGGGAACAATGGTCGAAACGAAGTTGAATAGGATTGACATTGTCATTAATAATATATATTTTTATAATTTTAATTGCATATAAATATGTAAGATGCATGAGAAATTATTAAAAAAATTTGAAAAACAATAATAGAAGAGTTCAACTTCTTATAATTTATAAATATCAATTTAATATATCAAATAAATTCTAACAAGTTAGGATTATCTAATACAATTTAAAATACAAATTTAAGCAAGATACAATATTAAAAATAAAGGGCCCCTCGTTGCCGATTAGTCAAAAATAAAATAAAATAAAATAAAATAAAAAATAAAATTTATACATAACTCGAGGTTGACAAGGTTGAATCGTATCAAGTTGATCAGTTCAACCATATACTCATATACTCAACCTTGTTAATTAATTGGGTTAATTTTTTGTACCAGTTTTTATATAACTCAATCGATTGACATGGCCGGATTCAATTGAACCAGGTCGAATCTAACAGTCAAATTGGGTTTCAAAATATTATTATTTTCGTATGTAGAGATTGAAACTTAAAACTACTGGTGGAACTTGCATCTACCATTCAAAATTATTGATATTAATAAATATTTTAAAATTAATTAGATATTTATTCATTTAATTAAATTTTGTTATGAATATATTGTGTATTTAAATAACTCAAGTTTGAATGGAAATTTAGTCAAAATTTTGAATTTAGAATGACCCTGTATAACAATAATGTTTAGAATTGTACTATAAATAAAAGGCCGAATCTAGACTTAGATATTTAAGATAAAAAATTGGACTTCTAAAAGTCCACAGTCTTTGTCTAAATTTGGCTCTTTATTTAATGCTCCGACAAGTAATCAAATTACAAACGGTATTTCAAAATATTGCAACAACAGATGTTACACGTTTAACTCAACAAATCCGTTTTTGTAGTTTAATCACATATTTTAAAAATAAAATAATACCACAAAAAATTCACAAAATCAGAAATAACACATTAAATTATATATATTCATAAAAGAGATTTTTTTTTAAATATAAAATATAATTGTGGTATATATATATATATAACATGACAAAAAAAATTCATAGCCCTGCGGCATTGATCCTATTATGAAAAGTGGTGATATTGGATTTTAATTATGGGTGTAGATTTGTAGCTACATTTAATATTATATGGGTTATCAATTTTAGGTTTGTACGTACAGTCCTAATTACAATTATTACATTTGTAAAATAAAAATAAAATGAAATGAAATAAAATAAAACACAGAATACAGATCACATCTACAAAGTCCGCATATAAAATATATATTAATTATTATGATGATTTTAAGTGGATGGATCATTATACCAAGGTTTGACATATGTTTCCTGTCTAGCAAGCATCCAAATGTGTATCCCTTTCTTTTGTTTGTCTTAATTAGAGATAATGATATGATGCCCGGCCACACACGTCCATGGCTGTCTGTCGTGTCTCTCTCTCTTTTGTTCCTTGCAAACCTTATGAAAAACTATTATTATTATTATTATTATTATTAATAAATTTATTTATTTATTTTAACAGAAGTGAATAAACTATAACAATTACATATCAATTAGAATAGTAAAAATAGGAGGAGATAAGACTAATAACAAAAAACTAAAATGAGTAAGACCATATCCAATGTAACACTCAAATCTTAAATTTGGGGTCAAATTTAATTGTGGGTTTGACAACCTCAAACCCACAATTAAATTTGACCCCAAATTTGGGGTTTGTCATATGGTGACCCCAAATTTGGGGTCCTACAGAAATATTAATTTTTAAAACAATTTATTTTTATTTTTATTTTTATTATAATAAAAATTATAAAGTTAATAACTCAATAATATAATTATAAGTAGTCATTATATATCTACAATATTAATTTTTATGCAATTAATTAATTAATTATAAAATTATTAATTAAATTAATTTATGAATATGAAATTAGAATAGTTAAAATTTTATTGAAAATAAACTTAATAAAAGTTAATATAATGTAAAAACCAATTATATTAAAACTAATATTCTGATCAATCAATCAACACTTCCGCTTAGATTGTCGAAATAGTTTCTAAAAGAATTCGAGATTGAAGGAGATGTTGTTGAAAATGTCCTCTTTTGCATAATTCGTGCTTGTTCAGATTGAATATAAGCACGAATATTAGGATCAGTAATTATGATCAAATATGCAGTCAAGATCTTATTTTCTTCTTTAAACTCTTTCATACCCATTTTATTTGTATTTTTCTTCTTCAATATTTCCATAAATTATCAGTTGTCTTCTTGCAATTTTCATTGCCATATATGTAATTTTCTTGTTGTTAAAATTGTATTCAATCATGTGTTTAAGTATTAAATATTTTTCTGCTATATGAAAAAATAATTTTATTATTTATCAAGACAATTAAGAAATTCATAATTCAAATTTTAAATAAATTAAAGGAAAAATTATTTATTAGTTCTTGCAATTTTTCAAATATCCCCTGCAATCCTTCTGACATTTCAATTTCTCAGATAATCTCTCTTTTTTCAGTTTACTTATTTTTCAGTCCTTATAGCTTATGCTTTTATTTAAAAATCAAAATTTTCTCCTCTTACGAAATGTATTTATCGTTTATTAAGTATATATTTTTATTTAACATTGCGTGTTTACGTATAACTACATAAGTTTTCATTTAATATGTAACGTTTTTGTTTAAAATTTGTTTTTTATGTTTAATATCTTAGTTTCTTGTTTACTATTTTGTGTTTCAATTTAAAAACGATAAGGGCATTTTAGTCAAAAGTACTGAAAAATAAGTTGTCTGAGGGAGTCAGAAAAGGAAGAACTTTTTTTGGGATATGAAATCATCCAAAAATTTTTTGATCAACTGAGAAAGTTGGAGGGATGATATGAACAATTTTTCTAAATTAAATCATAAATTAAAAAATAGTAATATATATTTAATTAAATTATTGTTAAAAATGATTAATTTCAAGTATTTTTTATTGAATAGTAATACTAATTAAAAAAGATGTGCAAGGAATATTTTGAGAATATGTTTTTTCAGGGTAAAAATTTGGGGTTTGTGTTTGGAGTATAATTTATTATAGCAGAACCAAATTTGGAATTTGAGTTTGTGGATTGGGAATGCCCTAAGTACTCCTTGTGGTCCATTTAATTTTCCATGGATTAAAAAATTTAGTTAAAGTTAGTTAGTATTTTAAAATTTATAAAAGATTATATGAACTTTCCAATATTACTTTTATTTAAAATATAATTTAATAAAATGTGTAGTTGAATATAATTTATTGAGAGTTGTAGAAGTATATTAATAATAATGATAAATTTAGGAAAATAATATTTACTGTTTCAAAAAAATTTTATATGTATAAATAAAATGATAAAAAAAAACTCTAAATAAGATATTAAAAAGACCGGAGAAAATATAAGGGAAAACTATCTACTAGAATTAACATCAATTTAGAAAAATACAAGCGACACTTAAAAAACAGATGTGGTTTTATTTATTGTTTGCTGTTGTTTTGTTTGCAAGTTTGGCTATAAACAAGTTTTGGGTGTTTCATCACGTCTGGTAATAATTGCCTAACTTGTTTGTTTATTGATTTTCCTTTCCTATTTTCAGTAGCCGTTTGATTTTCATGTTTTTGTTTTGCTTTTTTTTTGAATAAAACTGTGGTTTATTTATTTTTATAAAAAAAATTATTTGATGAATCATCCATTCTAAATAGTAGTGACAACAGTGACATCAGAGCTAATAACCAAAATTACACTTAATTTTTTTAAAACCTAATTTTCCCATAACTATATCGAAAACACTTCAGGTGAAGATCGGGAATCGAATTAATTATTTACACAATTAAAAAAATCATCAATTTTTATTTAAGAAAAAAAACCTCCTTAAAATAAAATAATTAATAATCATCAAGTGCATGAGTTAGTCACGTTGCCTCAATCAAAAGCCAAACAGTACAACTCGACTAAGCCGGCCCACGGTTTCACTTAGCCGTGGTCGGCACCCCTCCTAAAAATCCCACGTTGCTCTTCTCCGCCCACCCCCCAAACAAGATCTTTGACTTCTTGCCACGTGGCTACACACCACTCAATGCCGTCACACCTTACACTCCCCTATCCAATAAAAAATAAAATTAAAAATAACCTTTTTTATAAAAAATGAATTTTCCATTGCAAAAGTTTAAACTACCCTTCCACTCCTTCCGATTTCCACCACAAGCAGCATGTCTAATTTCGTCCAATCAAATAGATGGTTAGGCTAGATAAGCTATTGGCCTTGCGGCTTTGACGCAAAGCCTCGTCTTCCTAAGTTCCCACTCGGAATTCCAAATCCCAATCCCCATTTATTCCTCTCCCCAAACCAAACTTCCAAAATCCAAGAATCCCTAAGCATTCCACACAACCATGTTCGTCTTCTCCTCCAGGGCCAGCGTGCCCTTCGCCGGCGCGTTCTTCACGCCGTCCGGCCTCTCCGGTACCGCGCTAATCCAAACCCTTGCTCGACTCTCCCGCGACCTCTCCATCTCCTCTCCACTCCAGCGCCGGAACTCCAGATCTCTCCTCCGGTGTATCAAGATCCTCTCCACTTTCTTTGAATCGCTTTTTGAATCAGAACTCTCGCCGTCTTCCTCCTCCTCTGCTGATCTTTGTTTCAAGGAGCTCTATGTTTTGGTTTACCGCGCTAAGGCTCTTCTTCACTGCTGCTCCCATTCCGGCCGTCTCTGGCTTTTGATTCAAAGCCATCGTGTCTCTGGTTATTTTCATGATCTCTGTCGCGAGATCTACACCCTTCTTGATATCCTCCCTCTTGGTGATTTCAAGAATCTTGCTGGAGAAACCCGGGAACAGATCGAGCTTCTCCGGCGGCAGTTGAGGGAATCGAAACTTTTCTTTGATCCTCATGAGGAGTCTCTCCGGCGGATGGTTTTCTCTTTCTTGGATGGTTTCGAGAATGGTTGTGTTCCTGATCAGGGCGAGCTCCGGGAAGCTTTCATCCAAAGGTTGGGGATTCGTAGCGCTAGTGCTTGCCGAGCTGAGGTTGATTTCCTGGAAGAGCGTATCCACGTTGATGATCGAGAAGATGATGACGCCGATCCGGCCACGCTGAGCGCCATGGCGGCGCTCGCTCGGTATTCGAGGTTCGCTCTGTTTGGTTTCCAAGAAGATGAGGTTGATCGGAATGGGAGAACTTTGAAAAAAGGCGTAGTTTCTCGCGAGCTCGCCGAGCAATCGCTTTCAATCCCTAAAGATTTCTGCTGCCCTGTTTCATTGGATTTGATGCGAGACCCGGTCATCATCTCCTCCGGTCAAACCTACGACCGTGAATCCATCTCGCGATGGTTGGAAGACGGCCATTGCACTTGTCCCAACTCCGGCCAGACGCTAAACCACACGCGTCTCGTTCCCAACCGCGCTCTCCGGAGCTTGATTTCCCGGTGGTGCGCCGCCAATAGCATCGCGTATGATTCCCCAGAGACCGGCAGCGAGATCGCAGCCGCCGCAGCGTCGAGCAAAGCAGCAGCTGGAGCTACCAGAGCAACAGTGGACCTTCTGGTTCGCCTTCTCTCCAGTGGTTCCGATGAGGCCAAGACCGTCGCCGTCCGTGAGCTTCGGTTCCTCGCAAAAACCGGCAAGGATAACCGTGCCTGCATTGCAAACGCCGGCGCAATCCCTTTCCTCCACCTTCTCCTCCGTTCATCCAATCCCATAGCTCAAGAAAACACAGTCACCGCCATCCTCAATCTCTCTATCTTGGATAAAAACAAGGACTTGATAATGTCCGAGCATGGATGTCTCCGTTCGATCGTGTCCGTGCTGAGGAATGGATGGACGGCGGAGGCGAGAGAGAACGCGGCTGCCACCTTGTTCAGCCTCTCCGCCATCCACGACTACAAGAAGATGATAATGGCAGAGCCCGGCGCAGTGGAAGCGCTAGCAGAATTGTTAACAATCGGAAGCTCAAGAGGAAAGAAGGACGCAGTGACGGCATTGTTCAATCTCTCAACGCACCCGGAGAGCGGCGAGAAGATGGTCAGCTCCGGAGCGGTGTCCGCGTTGGTTTCGGCGCTGGGGATGGAAGGAGTGGCAGAAGAGGCCGCCGGCGCGCTGGCGATGCTGATGAGGCAGGTAGTAGTGGCGAGTGAGGTGGGGAAGGAGGATAAGGTAGTGGCAGGGCTAGTTAGGTTGATGAGGAGTGGGAGTCCGAGGGCGAAGGAGAACGCGGTTGCGGCGTTGAACGAGATGTGCCGGAGTGGAGGTGCGGCGATGACAAAGAGAGTGGCGAACACGCCGGCGCTTGGTGCGTTGATACAGACGCTGTTGTTCACGGGGACGAAGAGGGCGAGGAGGAAGGCGGCGTCGTTGGCGAGGATGTGCCAGAGGTGCGAGACTGTGCCGGCGACGATGGCTTTGGCCGGTGGATGGGGGATTGAGTACGTTTTGGGAAGGAGTAGTACGATGGCCAGAGGTGGAGGTGGTGGTGGTGGTGGTGGGCCTGATGTGCCGGTGGCTGGGCTGGTGGCTATTTCAGTGCCAGTGCTCTAGTTCAGTGAGATTGTTTTATCTCTCTAACTATACACTCATTCTTTTATTCATTGATATTATTATTATTATTATTATTATTATTATTATTATTTACACGAGGACAGATTAAAAAGAGAATGCTCTTGTTGGAATTGGCATTTAATGTTTCATGGTTTTGGGAATAGATTTGGAAAGAGAGAGAGGGAGAGAGAGAGAGTGGTTTGTGTTTGTTAGGATTTGAGATTGATATCTTTTGTTATTATATATATATACAGATATATTGTGGAGATTTGGTTTTTGGATTTAATAACATTGGGGGGAATATTTAATTCATGTGTTCATTGTGTTGTGTGGAGAATATGGACAGAATGGAAATAATTTGGTTGCTTGATTTTTTTTGTTTTGAATTATTATTCAATGTTTTGGACGTGTAAGTATGTATTTGTTAATTTGGGTAGCAGAAGTTGTAATCTGTCTTAGGTCATGTTCATATGCTTCTTTGTTCTTTATCTCCATGTGGTAATTGAAGTAGATGTTTTTGATGTCTATTAATTATTAAATATACGTATTAAATGAAATCTTTTAAGAAAAAAAAATTGTTTTTTTTTTTTTTAGAAAAGTGGATAAACCACAAATGCATTAAATAAGAAGTATAGGAACAAAACGGAAGTAGAAAAACAGCCTCCACTAGAGGTGGAAAACACAACAACAACAAAAGGACCCAGAAATCGTAAGTAGGAGAGAGAGACTTCTCCTAGCGACCGACCACTACAAGGAGGGGCAGACTAGCCGGAGACGTCGTCAAGCCTGGTTGGGTCCTGATCCGCAGGGGCAGGTCCAGAAAAAAAGATGCAGCGCCGAACCGCAGCGATAGAGTCTTCAAGCTTGTGCATCTCACGAGGCGGGATAGCTGGAATCCAAGAGAAAAAAAAATTGTTGGTTTTACTTTTTTTGTGAGGAGCTGTATGCTCTCAGGTCATTGAAACAAAAACATTCTTGCAACAACAGTAACACATGAAGTTGATATTGTGCTCCACTTAGCACACATACTCAAGAACTAGGGAAAACTCCATTTGTTTTCTCACCCACCCACTCTCTTTGTTCAATCTATCTCTCTTTCTGTTCCAACCCCTTTTGCTTCAATTACCGGGCAGCATAGGTGCATAAAAAAAAATAAAAAAATAAAAATTCTACACCATAAAAAATGGAAAATTGTTTATAAACCCTTCAAAATTTCTATAATTGCATATTTACCCTTAGAAAAAACATAATTGTATATATACCCCTGAAAATATAGGTAATTGAGGATTTGCCCCTAAATAAAGATAATTGCATACATAACCCTGAATAATACATATAATTGCGTATATAACCCTAGGATTCAAACTAGCTGAAAAATCATTTGTTAACAAATAGAAAATATACAAAATAACCATTATACTCTTTTCATATATACTCTTGAAAAGTTTTTTTATTGTAAAATGACCATTTACAAGGGTTATTTTGGACATTTTGTATATCTTAATCCAAATTATATCTATAGTTAATAAAGTTTAATTAACTTATGTTAACGGTATCTAATAGTAGGGGCATATCCGTAATTACATATATTTTTCAAGGGTATATATACAATTATGTTTTTTCTGAGGGTAAATATACAATTATAGAACTTTTGAAGGGTTTATAAGCAATTTTATGTATTATTCAGGGTTATGTATGCAATTATTGTTTATTGAGGGGTAAATATGCAATTTCAAAATTATTCGGGGGTACACCTGTAAAAACCCCAAAATATAATAATAAATATAGGTGAACAAGTTGTATACAACATTACTTTCAAATCATGTATATTTATAATTTAGATAATTTTTTTATGGCATGTTAAAAAAATTTCATATTAACATCATACACTATTAACAGCCCATCTCACATCAACTTCACATATTCATGGCTTCTCCACTTCAATTTAAAGCGGAGAACTCAAGTCAAACTCAGCTCCTTCAATTTCAACTTTGAGACTTACATATTTCCTTTGTCTCCACCTCACAGAATAAGCTTTTCATTCCAATTCACATACTTAGTTTTTAAAACCCGTGTTGAATTTGCTAATCACATTTATAATTAAGTAATCCGCCGGCTAATACAACCACGTGATCAATAGGCCAATTTCATATTCATAGAATAAGCCACTTTTGACGCTTTTCACAAGTGCTCATCTTTCATATTCCCCTGTTAACATGTGAGGTGTATTGAAGGCCCATCTTAAAGGGCGAATAAAAGATATTTGAAACAATCTAGCCGAGTTATTCTTTAAAATGTTTGGCTTAAAAAAAGGAATATATGTACTTTTTCATTCTTGTTTTTTATTTTTTTATATTTTGATTATTAAAATCACTTATATATTTATTTTTTGAGTATGTGCAACACTAGAGCATAAAAGACAAAGATTGGAGGAGTCTATTCAAACTATGAAAAGAAGTTTGGAGTTCATCGAGCCCCAAGAAAGTGAGCCGAGTAGTCCCTAAGAGACCGGCATTAGTATGGGACCAACATGATTAGTTTTTATTGGGCCATCTAAAAAGCACGACTTCTTAGAATATTTATTTTCGGTTTTTTTTTTATGTTTTTCTCAATGTCTCCCGACTAGTGAACTTTTTGTCTTTTGTTTCAGTTATTTAATTAACAGTTTATCTACTGAAAAAAAACTTAACTGATTCTTAATGGATTCTAAACTTATTTGCAGCCTACAAGTCTTTACAATTTTTCCAATTATCTATAAGTGATATTAATCTCTTAGATATTTTTGTAACAATTTTTTCTTTTTTACTTCAGTTTTGGAGGGGACTTTTTCTCTCTTGACAATGACTTGTACTTTTATTTTATTTATTTTTTTGTTTTGCAATCTTCTTTATATTCTGTTCTAGCTAAGCAACTTATGCTCTTTCCCTTTTGCTTCTTCCATAAATTGCTGACAGAGATGAAGACTTTCTATATGGGTATTGTGAAAAAGAATGATGAATAAATGAGGGAGCTTCTAAATGATGTGCCACATCCACAAACTCTTCAAGAAGATGGTTATGGACATATAGAGGTGAAGTAAATTGATTTGAGTCAAAAGACCTTTGGCTATCTCTATGGTAGACAAAAGACTATCTCTATGCTAGACAAAAGACTCCGTTTGATTCCTTGCATATTGGTCGGAATATCAATTTATATCACATTATCTCCTATAGTTCCAGTGTTTTGATTTAGGGTTATCTATGCTACTTTCTTTCAGCTAAGTTGTCTTGTAGGGACCACATGTAATGTTTTACATGGGTCATGTGAATTTAGTGTTTTACTGTAGTTGACTAATTTTCAATCTTATTTGTTAGTTATTGTTCATACAATATACTGACTTTTGAGCTTGTTATGCACATGGGTTCACTTTAACCATACTTTATTTACCATCCATGTGGCTAACGTGTCATCGCGCTTATTTAGTGTTGTGCACATGGAACAACTTTAAACCATACTTCATTTATCATCTTATTAGGCAGTTTTTTATGCGATTCGCTTAAATTTGCATGCGTGGAGCACTGTCCTTTTTTGTTTTAGATGCAACAAGTGAAATGAAAAAGTCTAACAGAACTTTGTATCATTAAAGTACATAGATATACTTAAAGATATATAGTTGTAAGTCACAATAAATTTTGGACAAAAAGTACAGAAAGCGATAATCATGATAGTGGCAAAAACACGCAAACGACGGGCACACACAACAATAAAACAACTACAGTAGTAGTCTCAGCAAGATAACTTCTTACAAATTAAACCTTAGATTTAAAGTAACACCTTCATTTTTGGGTTGCCTTCTCTGATTTCTTTGCTCAATTGACGCACCATATTGAAGAACGCATGAGGAGTAAAAATTTCAGGAGGTTACCAAACTTTAACTTTTTTCAATTTGGTATCCCAATTTTAATTTGAATAAAAAAAGATACCTAAATACGATATGTTTTCACCGGCAGGTAACCCATAAATTTCTAGGCCATGTGCGTTGATGTGGAGGTCGGAAGTGTCCCAATCATCAGCCGGGGTTCATAAAATTATTGCCATGTGTGTTGTTTTTCCAAGTCAGATCGACTTAGACAAACACTGCATATGGTGTATGCGACTGGGAAGAGAGAAGAGAGTACTTTACTCGCCATCGAGATTGAACGAAGTAGAGCTCACCGGTGAAGATGGTCGCCAACTGGGAGGTATGATAGCAGTCAGAGTAAGCACTGACTTACTGGTAAGTGTCTCTGAGCCACTTAGCTATACACCATATGCAGTGTTTGTCAACTTTGTTTGAAAAGAAAGCTTGTGAAATTTGAATTCTAGGATGAAGTGAGCTTTGTTTGGAAAGAAAGATTGTGAAGTTTGAACTGAAGGATGAAGTGGTTGTTAGGGTATGTAGGGTTTGTAATGTTTTAGGATGGAATGGAGGATTTGTTTCTTTTTCAGTTATGGAATTTTTTGATTTTTCTATGTTTTCTTTGGGTTTTGAAATTGAGGGTTTGTTGTGTCTTGAAATATGATCTTTGTTTGTTCTTTTTAAAGAAATTTTAGATCTTTAACTGCCTTTATTCTGCTTTATGAGGTTGAGATCATGTGTTTTGAATGTTTGTTTTTTCCTGATCAATCCCCATTTGATATCTTTGTTTCTTCTTCTTCTTGTTTTTTTTAAAGAATTTTAGGTCTTTGTTTTTTTTCATGCCATTTGGAATTAAGGTTGTGCTCCTTTTGGAATTGAGGTTGTGTTAGTGAAGGATTATATTTTGATCAAAAAATAAGATTTTTATTTTTTCTATTTATGTTTGTTGTATTGTATATGCCTCTATCAATTAATCTTTTGGAAATTATGATTTTTACTTTTGTTTATAGTATCCTGGAATTAAGATGATGTTGATTAGTATTTATTGGAAAGATAGTTTTGATGTTTGATTGGATGGAGGAAATAAAATAGTTGTCAAATATTTAAATCTTTGTCTTTGTTTGTTGAATTGTGAAATTAAGATGGTTTGATGGAATGATTCAACATTTCTTGAAAACTAGTTTTCATGTTTGATTTGATGAAGATACTAAAATGTAGACAAATAGATAGGTTGTTTTGACAAACTTTTAAAGTATTCATGATGGCACCATACTTTAATTACTAAGCTTCTATGTGTTTTATTCATCCATACGGTTTAAATCATCTTTGTTGATATTTTTTCATTCTCAAGATGCCATGTAATATCAAATCATATTTTGCGGATGCTTTTAATTGATTACACTGCCATGAAATACCATATGATGGAAATGTGTGTTATTACATGGTGGATGCTGAATGCTGAATTACAGTGTGTGTTATTACATGTTTTTAATTATGTCACACTTCTTTATAGTGCCGGATACTGAATTATTCACCATAAGGTTGCATTACATGGTTGATGAAATAGAAGATTTTGCTGATTACATAGACTACTGTTGTGCTGACCAATATTCCAAAATAGAGCTAGTAAGCATGGCCAGAGCATTAGGTTTGGATGTAGGAGGATCTTCTCTATGGTGGTTAGATGGAAGGAGTGGTGATGGAGGTTATAAAGAGGTGAAGACTGATACTGATGCCCTAACAATAGCTCTGTCTATGAGATTCGATAGGGAGGTTTGTGTTTGTGTTAGACTTCCTAGTGGTGTGAAATATGTAGGTCAAACTAGTGGGGTTGCACTATTAGAATATAAAGAGCATGAAGAAGAAGAAGCTGTGGATGAAGCAAATTTGGCAGAAATTATTGTAAGAGGCTGTGAAAAGAAGAAAAATGTGGACGAAGAGGATGATTTCCATGATTCAAGTTATAGCTTCAGTGATGAGACAGAGGAAGAAGAAATTGTCAATGTTGGAAGGTCTATAACATATATTGATATTAGTGGTGATGATGCACATGTGGAAGGAGATGCAGAATTAGAATCTGATTATGGTGTTTTAGATGAACTCTACTTATGTTTTTCAATAGAGGAAAAGTCATTGGTCTAAAATAAGCCTAGGTATTCTGAGTTTAATGATGAAGTAGACATGAAGAACCCCCACTTCAGAGTTGGGATGAAATTTAGGGACTTTAAATAGTTTAAACACGTTGTCAAAAATTATGGAATAAAAAACAGATATATCATGAACTTTAGGCCTAAACACCAAGAAAAAATGCAAGGCATACTATAAAAGAGGTTGTCCATTCTACCTTTGGGCCTCACCAATGGTGAAAGACCAAAGCATAGTTCAGATAAAGTCTAGAATTCTAGAACATTAGTGTTGTAGAGAGCACAACAATAGACATGTTAATGCAGACTGGATAGCAAGGAATTATCTTGAACAATTTAGGGCTGATCTGAGTTGGAAAATGATAAGTGCTTGTGTTTAAATAATACGAAGTGTTATTTTTTTACATGGAGCATTACTTTTCTCAGATTTTATCATTAGTTTATATGCATTTGTGTTCTTTTGTGCATGTAGGGTTGTGGAGAAGATTTAGAGAAGAAAAAGCAAAATTAGGTCATGTTCGCCGTTGTTAAGGAGTTCTTGGACCAAGCAAGGAACAAGGCACGGGTTCTAAACTTGTGAGTGTGTGCCAACCTCCATTGAAGGGGAACAAAGGCAGTCATACTCATAAAAAGTTTAGCCTGTGTAACATCGAAGAACTTCACCAATAAGGAGAAAAGAAACAAACGACATGATTCACCGTTGGTTGTGTGTCCAATTTAACGGTCTTGATGAAGAACATGAAATCGGGAACATTTTATGCGCGAGCACTGTAGTAAAATACTGTAGCACTTCACTGTTCACTACGCGCTAGAAATTCAAGTCTTGAGAATCCACACGGGTGTGTGGAAATTCCACACGGCTGTGTGGATGCCCGATTTCAGCCTATTTAAAGCCACGACTCAGATTTTCAAAGGGACTTTTGGATTTATTTTTCACCCAACTTCTGGAGAGCTCGCGGCTAGGGTTTAGAGAGGATTTTGTGGAGGTTTGGAGCGAGTCTACGACATCAACATCGACGTCCTTTGGAAGATAGCTATTGGGGGAGCTTTCATCGTCACCGATCCGGCGAGGTGTGCCCTAGGCTTGACATGGGGCTTGGTGGAGACGATGCAGCGGCCTCATAAGACCATCGCCACGCATCACAACGGAGTTTTATCTATGTTTGCTATGCTTTGTGATTCATATACATTGATGATTTTGTATAGCTCCATGGAGAGCTAAACCCCTCGTGGGTATTCGGACTTGTAAACCCTATGATGACATTGTTTCTATGACTTTTATTATGCTATCTTAATTGATGTTTTTAATTGAGTTCCAATCTTGCATGTTAATTGTAATTGATTTTCCTTTAGCCGTGACACTAGGGTTGAGAATCATCTAGTTTGTCCTTTGAAGGTGTGACAACTTCTATAGGACTAGAGTACTCGAGATTGGAGAGGGT
The DNA here is from genome assembly GCA_020875875.1 of Dioscorea alata. NCBI lineage: Eukaryota > Viridiplantae > Streptophyta > Magnoliopsida > Dioscoreales > Dioscoreaceae > Dioscorea > Dioscorea alata. The sequence goes on from CM037027.1 coordinate 3,371,476, forward strand.
TGAGAGGGTGAGTTGTGAGGTAGCGAAACGTCCTTTTTCCCCTTTGGTGTGATTTTCCTACCTCCGTGTTCCAAGAGTTCTTTGCAATCGAAGTAGAGTGAAGTGCTAGGAGATGAATTCTCCTGGGGCTTAGTTGCGCGAGCAATAGAGAGAAGGGCTGTAGTGAATCCTAGTGCTGGGGCTTAACTTAGATTAGGGTTCTTTTGCCTGGACCAAAGGGTTAGAACTATATTTAGGGACAGGATCTATTACTTGGAATCCCTAGAACGTCAAGCAGTTCCACGTAGTGTGAGGCTTAGGATGATGGACTCCCCTTTGGCTTAGTTAAGAGATCGACAGAGTGAAGGGTTGTAGTGAAGCCTAATGCCGGGGCATAGTATTGGAACTAGTCACGGTTGACCTTAGGTTTTGGACCGTGTGCTTAAGGACTTCCACGACTCATTAAACATTAGTCCTAGGGGGAGCTTGTCTGGGTACCCCATTTTACATTGATTGTTCCTCTCTTTACTCTTTTCTTGCACTCTTTTGCCTTTCATATTTCTCTTTCATTTTCTTGCACACACATTAATTCTTCTCTCATCACTCGTATTTCGCACTAGCTAAGTAGCAATTCCTCTTGTCTCTAATCACTACTCTCTATGGATTCGAGTACCCTCTTACCGAGGTACTTTATTACTTCGACAACCCATGCACTTTCGGGCCCCTGTTAGAAAATTGCTGGAATTGTACAAGTTGTCAAGAGTAACCAGGAAGTAGAAATCATTAAGCTAAAGCCTATAGGGCAAAGTGCATTGCACAAAGGTATGATGCTTGAAAATTTTTTATTTCAATTCCAAGATTGTTCACATTATTTTGTTTGTTTTGTTTTTGTTTTTGTTTTTTGCCATAATTGAGTACTAACTTAATTTTTATGTCTTTTCTTTTTTTTTTTTTATGAAGAATCATAGATGGTGATGAAGAGTCATAGATGATGATATTATATAACCATAGACTTGAATTGATGAGGATACACCCTGGGTCATCAATTATTATTAAGTACAATGATCAAGTCTTTAAAGGTATGTATGTTTGTCTAGCTCCACTTAGAGCTGGCTTCTTGGCAGGTTGTAGGAGATTAGTTGCACTTGATGGATGTTTTTTAAAGAGGTTATATGGGAGCCAACTCCTATGTGCTGTTGGGATAGATGCTAATGACTGCATATATCCCATTGCATGGGCTGTTGCAAGCAAAGAAAACAAAGATAACTGGACATGAATTCTTTGGTTTCTTATATAGGACTTAAGGATTACTGATAGAAACCAATGGGCATTCATGTCTGACAAGCAGAAGGTAAGAAATTTTTTCAATGAAATTGATTTCCTTATGAATACATTTAAATGATTCCAGAAATCTAGAAATCCAATTTGTGTAGCATTTAAATAGCAATATATGTTGTTATGAGATTACATGCTTAAAAGAGATTAAATGCTTGAAAAGACATGTTAGAGGCATGTTGTCTGTGCATTTAAATGTTTTAAATCCAAATTTTCAATGCATTTAATTATTGATCTGAGATTACATGCTTGAAAGAGATTAAATGTTTGAAAAGACATGTTAGAGGCATGTTGTCTGTGCATTTAGATGTTTTAAATCCAAATTGTGTATGCATTTAATTATTGTTCTAAGGTGTCATGCTTGAAAGAGATTAATTTTGATCATAGTTCTAAATATTGTTCTGATTTTTCAATTCATGTATTTACTACTTTTTTCACATCATTTTAATGTTGATGTTCTGTTGTGCCTAAGGGGTATGGTGTGACCTTCACTTCACTTTTTTTTGTCCAAAAACTATAAATATTAGGGACTAATGCCTACAATAGCTAAATTGTTCCCAAATAGTGAGCATAGGTATTGTGTTAGGCACATCCATACTAATTTTAGAAAAACCATTTAGAGGCAAGGCACTAAAGGACCAGCTTTGGCCCTATGCCAGTGCAACCTACAACTCAGCCTTTGAGAGAGTAATGGAAGGTCTAAAAGAGATGTCATTGGGTGGATTTGAGTACATGAAAAAAAATGAACCTAACCATTGGAGTATGTCACATTGTAAAACAAAATTTAAATGTGACATTCTCTTAAACAATTTATGTGAGGTTTTTAACAACAGCATCCTCGAAGCTAGGACCAAAGGCATTGTCACAATGAATGAAATAATCAGAACACAATTAATGAAGAGGATCCAAAGAAGAAGGGATGCAATGCAAAAAGTGACAACCACCCACTGGCCACTGCCCTAAAATAGTGAAGAAACTTGAGAAGGCCAAACAATTAAGTTGGCTATAAACAGTACAGACAAGTACCAAGTATTAGGCCTTGATGGGCAATTGGTAGTGGACAAGGCAGAATGCAAGTGTTCTTGTAGAAAATGGAAGCTGCTTAATGGCATACCTTGTAGTCATGAAATATCAGTGTTGTATTATAACAGAGAAAAACTAGAGGATTACATTGACCCATGTTATAGTGTAAGCACTTTCATGGTAACTTATAGGCATATATTAAACACTACACATGATAGAGCCTCATGGCCAAAGAGTGATGAAGGTCCCATCATTCCTTCCCTCCCTCCCTCTCCCCCCATAGGTAGTGAATAAGAAGAGAGGCAAGAAAACTATACTTAGAAGAAAAGAATTTGATGAGAACAATGGCTTCACCAAAGGAAAGGTATCTAAGAAGGGAGTAAAGATGAGATGCAACATTTGTGGTAAAGCAGGACACAATAAAAGATTTCATGGAGTAAATCAGGTACACTTGGTGATTTAGTGATATTTTACTGAACATTTAGATTGAATTTAATTATATGTCTGCTACGGAAACTTAAGCATTTCAAGTGGCCATGAAGGGCCAAGCCAAGCAGAACATGTTGATCAATATGAACAAAATTTTCAAGTATCTTCCTTTTATTTTTATTTTTTAACTTGTGAATGACATACTTTCAAGGCATTGGCAGACTAATTGGTGATTTGTGTGCAAATTAAAAGCATGAGGATGATTTCCATTTTTTATAATGTGTTATATGAAGTTGAGTTTGATAATTGTCTATTTTATTTGGTTTCCCAATAATTGCAGTTTTTTACAGCACCTGTTCAACTGTACATGGGGCAACAACTGCAATATTTAGAGAAAATACCAACCAATCACCTTAAAAATCTAGATCACAAGTTAGTGCATGCAAAATTACTTAATTGTATATGTTGGGTATTTGGTTCATTTATTGTTATGGTTATATGTTTTTTTTTTACAATATATGAACATAGGTGGACGACAGTGTTCAAGTGGAGAGATTACATATGGGCTCACTTGCTAAGGAAACTCAAATGAGTAGGCCAAATCTATGTGGAAAAGGTGCCACAAAAATAGGAAAAAATTATAAGCGATCTACAACAAGTGAAAAACAAGGTGTGGAGGGTCCTATACAAAAGGTCAGTGCTTTTAACATGTGTACTCTAGAGGATATCATGCCTTGGCAGACCATATGGACTCATCTTGAGTGCATTTACTTACAAAAACTTCTAAACATGTGTAGGTGGCTCAGTCATGGACAAATCCTACAACCAAAATATCAACTGGTGCTTCAATTATTCTTGTGGTAAGGTCTCAAGTAAAACAAAAAAGAAGTTAGAGATTGTAACACAACTGGAGGTGCTGACAAAAAAAAAAAAAAAAAAAAAAAAAAAAAATATATATATATATATATATATATATATATATATATATATATATATATATATATATATATATATATTGATGCCACAAGGAGTTGGACCCATTTCTGGTGTACATATATGTCTAGTGAATTCTATTTTTGTTTTTTGTTTTTTGTAAGTAAAGCTGAATTTAAATGTTAACATGTATCAATTTTGTAAGCACTGTTCTATAGTGCCTTTTCTTTGTAATATATTGATATGCAGTAAAACTTACTACCATGTAAATTTTTAGTTTTAATATAATGATTTCATGTATGCTTTTGGCATTATTATTTTAATTTTAATTAAACTATGATTGCAGGTTTGTATAGATTTGCAAATGCAAGAGACTTAATATACAATCATAATTCTTCCAATGGAAATTATTACCATTAAATTAATTGTTTAATTAATTGTGTAGGTTTGCAGGGATGCAACTTCCAATGGAAATTATATAGATTTGTAGGTTTGTATAGATTTGTAGATGCAAGAGACCTGATATACAATTATATTTCTTCCAATGGAAATTATTACCATTAAATTAATTTTTAATTAATTGTATAGGTTTGCAGGGATGCAGTTTTAGGAAGCATTTTTTCTTTAAATTAATTGTTGCATTTTCCTTCAAAAATAAGAACCAAATTAAAATTTACAAATTAACCAAAATAAGAACCCTAAAATTTTCAGAAACTCGAACACATTTATGTTTGCATCTAATAAGCCATTGACCCATTCAATTGCAATTGAGATTGTTAGGGGAAAAATTGAAACAAAAGTGATATAAAATTGAAACCTTGGAGTTGGAGGCGATTTTCCTCAAATAAATCAACCCAAAGAAAATAGGAAAAATAAATGAACAGAAAACAAAACAAGTCCATTGATCCCAACAATGATCCCTATCTCTTTGCCGGCAATCCTCGTCTGTGAACACAAGGATTTTTCCATATTTGACATCGGTATCTCGCTTTCTCCCTGGAGAATGGACAAAGCCAAGCCCTCGCTCTTCCTTATCGCGGTCATCTTTCTCCTTTGACAATTCCACACCTCATCTCTATCCCAGTATTGGAGAAGAAGCTGGCAACCATGAAGGGGTTTAACTGACGCGTGGCCATCTTCGTTTCACTCATGACCCTGGTTAAGATGGACATCATGTGATGACGTGGCAAATCCGGTTGTCTAAGTCGGTCTGACTTGGAATCACAACACACATGGCAATAATTTTATAAACCTCGGTTGATGATTGAGACATTTTCGGCCTCCACGTCAGCGCACATGGCCCAGAAATTTGTGGGTTACATGCCGATGAAAACATATCGTACTTAGGTATCCTTTTTGATTCAAATTAAAGTTGGGATATTGAATTGAAAAAAGGTCAAAGTTGGGTAACTTCCTGAAAATTTTACTCATAGCATGAGTGTCATCATAGGTTGTCTCCATGTCTCCAATTACTCCATACCTTTTGTGTAGTCACGACATATGCCGTGGTTATTTGTGGTACTGTTCTATATAAATGTCTTGCAACTTAGATGCAATGATCGTGTTGAAGTCTCTGGATCTCATATTCACCATCAGATGTGTCTGCTGCACTAAGATGTGAGTCTGAACTTGCTTTTTCTTGACAAGTTCCATACTGAGTTGATCCGTCAGTGTTGAGTTTGAGGTTTCTTAGGACACCTCCGGAACTTCTCATTGTTCTTCTGCAGTAGTATTAGCAACAACGGCAATAACTCGAGCTTCTTCTTCCTCCCTCAATTGTTCCTCCAAGAGATAACTCTCCACTCTCAGTCTATCATATCTCTGAAGAGGAAATCCTCGTTGCTATCTGGGTGGCATGTTTGTTGACTCTCCAAGTGGGTTGTACTGGTTGAAAAACTTTCAATCTTACCTCTATTTAAAGGCAAGTTCTAGTAGTGTAGGCCATGCAGTCTATAGCGCAACTCCGCAAGTAGGTAGTTCGAACACTGTCATGACTAGTCACACCACTGGCTTCCATGCTTCAACCAACAGTCCTAAGCTTTCATCTTCCAGGCACACGTCACAAGTGTTGGTGTCAGCGCATCGAACAGGCTGAAGACCCTAGTTGACACACCACTCTGCACCTTTTGAGATCAATAGGGCAATGATCAGGCAAATACTCTTGTCTTAAGACGATAACTCCACTGTACCTTAATGTTTCCACCCACATTCAACTCATCTTATCTCCACTGCATGCAGCTTGATATTTGGTGTTGTCACACCAAACACACAAATCAAAGCACTAGGCCTCTGCCTTAGCTAGGAGACTAAAAAGTATCGAAAGGGTAAGAACATCATCCCTTGATACAGACATGCCTGTGGTGTTGTCACCACTAGCTTTCAAGAACACCAAAAGCTTGCTAGACTCACTCTCTATATATAGTAATTCTACATGTGAGACTCTCATTGGATCCACTAGTAGCTATAATAGAAAAGCCAAGTAGAGATTAAGAAATAATGAACCGGTACTAAGCAACTATCCTAAATCAGTAGCTTTGATATCCGAAAGAGTGTGTAAGACTACCAAAACCAATAGCTCTGATACCACTAAAATTCGCTCCCCAACAACCGCCATGACAATCTGAGGAGAGGTGTACGCAACACCCTAACCTCGAGCTACTGCAAGGCGTCAAGGAGAGGACTTGTTCATATTGGTTCGTCATCAAAGAAAGTAAAAGATCATACAACCCTCAAATTCAACTATAAAAAAAATATATAAACCAATTAACAATTAAAACTCTATAACAGTCTAGTGAATCCACTAAATATGCTAAAGAAAACAGTAAGTCCCAAATGAATCATTACCAGATGCACACTACCTTGCACAGCTCCTAACGCACCACCGCTGTGCTATGCTAGACCTGGGAAAAGAGAAGAGTGGGTGAGTAACGATGTTACTCAGTGAGGGACAATGCACATCACATTAGAGTAATAAAGTCGTAGGATATAGTAAAATCAATGCTTAATATCCAAGTAATGGCGACAACAATAATAATAACAACTACAAGAATAATAATAATAATAATAATAATAATAATAATAATAATATAAAAAGGTAGACTTCCCTTTTTTCAATGCAAAATAAAGTTTTCAAAATCCTCATATGTGAACAATATAAAAAAATATTCCAAGATAATCCAACCAAGTTTATTAAAATGTATTTTTAAAGCACAAATATTTAGTGGAAGTTATTAAAACCAATATTAATTAGCGACTCTTCACTGGTCTCGCCATAGGTTTTATCAAATAATAAAAAGTCCTCTACTTGGCATTGGTCTCCGCGCGTTCCAGACACTAAAACATGAAGCTGGCCAAAACATCTCTAACCCAGTCGTGGCTATGGCTAGGTCCCGGCAAAGGTTTTCGTATGTTCTTTATCAAAAGCCCTACTTTGGCATTGGGCATCGAGTCCCATTGTGGTGACCTTGGGATCTCTCACATAAATGAAAGTATCACCCTTCCTTAACCCTATCAATGGCTCTACGCACCTCTTGACCATGGGTAAACACAGGGTTGACCACGCTGCCTCTCATTAGGTCAAACCGTGGGACCCAATTGCAATGTCAGACAGTGTCACCAATTCGAGCTAATGCCCAGGGGCAGTAGTCCGTTATCACATCAAATCCCAATAAACACATGAAACTATTGTCAGGTTTAAAGAATTACTTTTCAGTTCCAATCCTTAATCCAAACAAATATACTTTGAAAAGCAATTTACTCATTACTGGCAAAAGGAAACTAGACATATAAATACTCATGAAACTTAGCATATACCAGAACATAATACGGGTTTCAAATTCCATAAGAAACCTTTCAAACGCTTTTGAGAGAAAGACCAAGAGTATACTATCATAGGAAATACTTAGCACTCATATGCAGCTATGCAGACCATGTCCATAGATTCGGGCTAATGTCTAATGTCACTAGTAATATCCAAAATTATACAGAAAAATATTTTTCAAAGTAAACTTCCACAGAGTTGGCTACAAGCCATGTCTCGAACGAAATACAAAAGGAAAACATGTCCAATCATTTCTAAATAAAGAAATAATCCAAGATTTGGCCTTTCAACATACCAAAAATACAAGTAAAACATGTAAACTCTTGTTATAAAGAACGATAGCATCATAACCATATTATATCGATAAAGAGCATACATCAATTCACGAGTGAACTTTAAAAACCCTAATGCAACTATGCAAATACTATTATCAACTCACGGACAATCGATCCCAAAAAGTTGTTTCCACTCCTTCGAGAGCTCCTCACCATACTCGGAGGCTGTTCCGCCTAGCAAGCAAGAACATAACATATGAAAATGATAGAAACAACAAAATACAGAAAAGGATGCGTGCGACTCCCCTAATCCGCGTGATTTGGGCCCGATTGGATTTAAACGACGCCCAATTTACCCACAACAAGAACCAATAGGTTTCTAGCAGTGACATCTATATTTCTACTCAAAAATTAGGAAGAAACAAAACAAAGTTTCATTTGCTACAGTACAACTAAAGTAACATCTCTTGTGCTACAATTAGGACTGGGATTCATAATTTGACTTTAAATTTAAATTTGCTCAAAATTGTAGATATAAGGGTATTTTGATAAATTGGAATATTATTGAGTTGATTACTATATAATATGAGTTCCCAACCAAATATGGTTATATATCACAAATTACCATAACATTCGTGGGCATATAGTATTCCCGATCTCATTACCACGACAACTCATTATGTGATAATATTTCGAACCCAACAACCCCTTAGCTTAGGTATTATCTGAGTAATTTATTTGCACGACAAACAACAACTTTTTTTTACAGCTTTTATCCGCATTTTCTTTATAAAAAAACTTGTTTTTATAAGTTTTTTATAAGCACATCAAATTAAGCTAATTAATTAAACAGGTCATAACCTAGTAGAATTGCCTTAGTACGAAAAACGAGTGTGAGATATCTATCAGATCTCGAGTTCAAATCTTGTTGAACACAATAATAATAATAATGGGTTTGTAATTATGGATGTAAGCAAGCTTGGCTCTTCTTTGCCTTGGGATTCTGCATCCTCGATCCAAATCCCGCCTTCCCCGAATCCTTCGGACCTAACCATTCCAACGCGGTTCGTGAGAACTCCACTCTCTTGCACATCTCTAACAATGACCCTCATCCTCTCTAACTCCGACTCCTCCATCGATTCTTTGGTCTGCCAACATCTCCGGTCTTGACATGGCAAGTCTTAATCTCACCAACAATAGTCACCTTGCTTTTTTCGATCTCGATAACGTCACAATTAGGAACTCCTTCCCATAGTCTTCCTGTTGGCCATGCATTCCCTCAAGCTTCGTCTAAAGGCTTAGTTACTGCCAACTACACTGAGAGAGTTCACTGCGATGGACTTTTCTAGTTTGTGGATTCCAATCCTCCATGCATAGAGGAATTATTACTCGAACACTCTTGACCGGAACAAAGAACATCACTTACACTAATGGAAGCTAGCCTGGTGTTTTCTCCAACTCTGAGAAATAACCTAATCCTGCTTTTAGCAGCACCCATGCAATGCATGTGTCTTGAGTATATATATATATCTATATGATCTATCTCATTTAGCCATTAAGGATTTATTTTATTTTGTTTTGTTTTTCACTTGGGAGTAAAACACTGGAGCCTAATAGAGAAGCTCAGGTGCTAGAAGGAAAAAACAAGGTATTATTAAGAAATTTTTGTTACCTCATCCACATTGGAATATGATAATTCTTCTTCAAGGAATTTTTGTTACCACATCCACTATAGAAATATGATAATTCTCTCCTCCATCAACTTGTCGTTGGTTAAGGAATTAACTCCTCTTATAATATCTGGTTGATATGATTTGTTGATTTTATTAAAAAAAAAAAAATTGTTATGGAGAAAATGCCGATTACTTGTTAAATAATTTAATACTAATACATTGATTTTTTTTTTTGTTTGTCATAAACAAAATTTTTATGATGAGATCATATCCTTTTTTTTTTTTTTTTTTTTTTTGATAATCAATACCACGATATCATTAACTTTGCATTAAGGGAACCAAGTGGGTTGGGAGACAACCATCCCAGAGCCTGTGCTCAGGCAAAGAACATGTTGCCTTAGCCAAAGCATAAGCAACACAGTTTGCTGAGCGCCGGATATAATTACAGCTTATATTATTCAACTATGCTAATAAAAAACAACAATCATCAATTGTTAGGCCTAAATCAGAACACAGATATGCAAGCCTGTTAATAGCCATGACAACTACTTCAACATTAGATTCTATAATGACATTGCAGTAATTGGATTTTTTCAGCCAAGACAAAGCCTCTCGGATTGCCATAGCCTCGGCCATCATGACATCTGCCCCACATTGAATTGGTATTCCTTTAGCCGCTACCACCGAATGATCAGATCCATGTAGGACCCAAGCCAAACCAGCTTGGTTCCTGCCTTGCTTCACCTCTGCATTAGTGTTTACTTTTGACCAGCCATGTGGCGGTGGAGTCCACGTGAAATGTGCTTGTATATGGGAATGAGAGTTTTTGCTAGATTCCACAATCTTTGCATCTTGCCATCGGTGAAGGAAGTTGCTGCCTGAGATTAAAGTAGCTGCTGCTGGCGTGAGTTTTCCTTGCCATAAGGCATCATTTTGATGTTGCCAAATAGCCCAACACATCATGGCAAAGAGTTCACAAAGTGGTACACTGGCCTGTTGGAAGACCAAGCAAAATAGTTCTCTAAGCGAAAGTGAAGGAGATACAAGGAATGGCATTCCCACTAGGGTCGAGCACTCTTCAGCATATGCGCATTCCCATAATAAGTACCGATTCATTTTGACATTCTAATTGCAAAAGCAGCATTCTGGATCAACTAGGATGTGTGTTTTTTTTTTTTTGATAAAAGATCTACCCTTGTAGCTGATTATTATTAAAACTAGAAAAAAAAGGTTCACAAAGATAAATGAGGAAAACAAAACAGACCAGATATCACCTAAACTCAAAAGATAAAAACTAAGGTTAATACAGAATTAAATGCCCACAAGGACAGAAATCTAATAAAAAAAACCAGCCTGTGTAATTAACTTCATTAACCACTTTGGCTTCTCCATACCCATATGATAAAGAGATAGTTGGGTCTCTTGAATGCCATGACCAGCAAGTCCAGCCGTAATCCGGTTCCACTGATGTGGTATAAGTCCAATCTGAGGGTAATGCATTTGTTGAAGTATCTCTTTTCAATCGCTTAACTGCTTTCAATTGATTTCAACAAGACTGCTTCTCTATGCAATGAATTGCCTTCCACAAGCTAGCTGAACTGATATATATGCGGGAACATTTTCCCTATACATCTCTGGAATGCAGAATCACCACACAAAGTGCCTCTGTTTAGATCTCCATAGTTCCATCATACTGGCAGGGACCATAACCTGCAAAGCAAACTTTAGCATTAGTGTCAAAGACGATGAAACCCATCCCACCCTTACCAGTAGCCACATTCCAAGCTGCAGCAGAGAGGATCCCCAGAAAACCAGGATTTGGTCTATTTTACAAGAATTAAGTCTGCAATTTGTAATTAACAGGGGATATGGAAAATTCTTTCACATGTAGAGAAGCCAAGTTAGCAATCTTAACAATATCAGGCCTTTCCTGTTTAAAGATGCAATTACATATGCTTTTCTAGATTTGCTAAATTGTGGCTGCAATAATGGATGCCAAACATTTTGAGTTACCATGAGCATGAAAATCTAACTAAATGCCATTGTTGATAAAATCCACCAGATTGGTCATAGTGTTGGCAAGACATTCCACCAATCTCCAAATTCTGATACTAAAATGACATTGTGTAAATAAATGATCAGCTGTTTCCAACACCAAACCACAAAAAACACAAGAATCAGGAGGGCCTAGATGCAACTTGTATAGGTACTCATATGTTTTGATCTTACCATGATTCAAAAGCCAGATAAAAGATTTAACTTTAGGAGCAACATTGAGTTTCCAAATATTGGACCACCCATTCCAATCCATAGAATCCAAGTGGTTGCCGTTTAAGAAAGCATAAATATTTGAAGATAAATTAATAGCTTTTGAAGATGGCAACCAGATCCAATGGTTGTCATCCTCAAAGCTGATCTTCCCATGGGTAATAACAGGAGAATTCCAATTGATACCAAACAAAGCATTAATAGCATCAACTTTCCAGGATAGATTATCAATCATCTCTTCTATATTCAAACCATCCAAATTAATGTTCATATTAAGAAAAATAGGTTTGTATGCAATGGGAATATCAAACATCCAAGGATAGTAGAGCAAAGAAGTGCCAGTAGGATTAAGGCAATTGATCCATAAAAAAGGTTTAATAATATTTGCATTGGTACATAAACCTTTGAAGAAAGCAGAACAATTAGGAGGAGTATTTCTGTTCCAAAAATTATGATCACCATACTTCAAGTACAAAATATCAACCCAAAAGACTTTATGTCTATTAAGATAATTAAAAAGATTCTTTGCCATAAGAGAGTGTTTAATCTTGAGCAGATTTCTAATACCTAATCCCCCTTCAGATTTATTAGATGTAACAATGTCCCAATTCACCAAAGGCATGCCATTGTCACGCTCAAAATTAGTCCACAGGAATTTCCTAGCAATTCTGGAAAACTTATTTAAGACAAAGTCAGGAATCAGATAAATTGAAAGATAATAGTTAGACTTTGCCATCAAAATGCTGCTTATGAGGACTGATTTACCAGCTTTTGAAAGATTGGCCTTACCCCATTCTGCAATAGCAACATTAATTCGGTTGATCATGAAATCAAAATGGGAAATGGCTAATTTTTTAGGAGAAATGAGTACTCCAAGATATGTAAAAAGGGTTTTACCTAGCTTAAAGTTTAAAATACTACAACTTCTAGATGAAACCCTTTTATTGAACCAAATTGGCACATAGATCTCTGATTTGTTCTGATTAGGGTACTGGCCAGAAATCTGAGCATATATGTTTAAACATAAATAGATATTTCTAGTAGATTTCCTGGAAGCAGAATTAACCATGATGAGATCATCAACATACATAAGATGATTAAAGTTATGGTGTAAAGCATTGGAAAAACCCGGAATAAGATCAAGAGTTCTAGCTCTATTAAGAATAGCAGTAAGGTTTTGAGCTACCAAAATAAACAGATATGGAGATAATGGGTCACCTTGTCTGATCGCCCTGGAGGGTCGGAACCATTGAGAGGGACTCCCATTGACCATAATAGAAAAAGAATTGGCTTCCAGACACATTTTAAAATAAGAGACCCAAATGCTAGGGAAATTCATTTTAATGAGCGTTGCTAAAATGGTATTCCAATTAAGAGTATCATACGCCTTTTTAATGTCTATTTTGACCAACATCCTAGGGGGGATGGCCCTCTCCTGGTTGATAGAATGGATTATTTCCTGGACCGTAATAATGTTATCAACAGGAGAACGACCAGGAACAAAGCCACATTGCTCATTACCAACCAGAAAGGCAATCACATTCTTAAGACGATTGGCAAGAATCTTAGTAATTATCTTATAGGCCACATTACAAAGAGAAAAAGGACGGAAATCCGAAGGAAATTTTGGGTGCTCTTTCTTAGGAATTAAGGTGATGTAGGTTCTACCCCAGGCTCTAGGCATCACAGCCTTATCAAAAAATATTGAATGACAGGGACTAGATGTTTCTTAATATCATTCCAAAAAAATTTATAAAATTCAACATTAAAACCATCAGGACCTGGTGATTTCCCTTCAGCTAAAGATAGAAGAGTACTATAAATATTATCCTTAGAGACAGGTCTAAGAAGAAAAGAAAGAAGTTCTTCAGAAAGAGTAGGCAAATAAGAAGGTAGAGCATTCAAAAACCAATCAAGAGGTTTCAGATCAGAATTGTTCCAAAGATTAGAGAAATGATCCACAAGAACATTATTGATGTGAATAGCATCATTGAAACACCTGCCGCTACTATCAAGAATGTTTGTAATGGAATTGTGATGACAATGGATTCTAACACTATGGTGGAAGTAAGAAGAATTCACATCTCTACCAATAATCCAATCCAACCTAGACTTTTGTGCCCAACGGCTGTGATTTTGTCTCAACCAAGCTTGGTATCTGTTCTGTAAACCCCTGATATGGTCCAGGTCAATATTGGAGCTTAACCTATCATTGACCTCTGGAGCCTGGAGTTGACCCTCAGTATTTTTAATTTCTTTAGCAAGAGTACCCATACCATATTGTCTAATAGAACAGACGTTCCTTCTAACCCTTGCTAAAACATGAAAAAGAGCATGCATGGGATTTGAGTGAGCATTATCATGCAAAGCTTTTCTAATTTCAAAAATATAGCTATCATGCTCCAACCAGTAATTTGCAAATCGAAAAATATTACGAGAAGGGAAATTCACTTTAGTAATACTAATAAGCATAGGAGAGCGATCAGAAAAAATCTTAGGCAGATATTTAATGTGAATTGTTTTAGAGCTATCTAACCAAATGTCATTAACCAGGCATCTGTCAAGTCTAGCCCACTGCCTTGCAAGGCCACGTTGTCCATTGCACCAAGAGAAAGAGGCTCTCGAATAGCTGACATCAATTAGAACATTACCAGAAATGAATTTAGCAAAAAAAAAAAAATGCTTTTATGGCATAATAATGGAAATTACTCCCCTTATGCTCAGCCGTCGACGTAATAGCATTAAAATCTCCCAACACAATCCAAGGTAGATTAAGTTTTGGTATCAACAATAGTTCTTTCCAAAGCTTCTTCTGTATCTTGGGGTGTTGGGCGTTATAAACCACTGAAACAATCCAAGGGTGATCTGCAGATGATGAGAATATTAAATGTAGGGCTCTTCTGGAATGGACAACCGGAGAAATCCTTCCCAGGTGTTTAAGCCAAAATACTACGATCCCTCCGGAATAGCCATCAGCAGGAATTGCAACCCAGTTCCAATTTTTAGCAAAATGTCTACACATGCAAAAAACCCACTCTTCGTTTGCTCTAGTCTCTACCAACGCAAAAATATCAATGTGAAATTCGCTCATCAGCCTACGAATCCTGTTTAACTTGTCTTTGCCAGTGGAACCCCTACAATTCCATCCCATAATATTTAGTTTTTCTGTCATCAAGAACCAATAAATAATCAATAGCTCCATCCACATAGATGCAAATTAAAACATAGCTGAAAAATAGAACAAGAATCAGGCTGGAGGAGGATGTGGGCGAAAGATCCGTATGGGGTCTCCATCGTCACTTTCCCCAATTCTTCCTTTCTTCTGAGTAACCGCCGGTAACACACTTCCTTTTCGAGCTTATGCTTTTTTTCGTATCCCTTCCTGGAATGTGCTTAAAGTAGTGGAGTCCTCAATTTCCTTAGTTATGTCCATGTCATCATCTTCTTCATCAGATTTTGACATAGATTCTTTTGAGAAACTTGATTCTTCTCCTTTATCAGATAAGATATTCTCTAGGTCAGCTACAGCCCGTTGATGGCTCTCACAATCCCCCCTAATCATGTCCGGAGGTTCATCAACACCCATGAGAAGAGTGGGTGAAGCTTCGGGCTCATCGTGAGACTGTGAAGAGGTACTATATCTGCTTTTTTTCCATGAAGGAACATTAGCCAGCATTTGACCTGCCACAAACCCTGAACCTTCAATTAGTATTTTCTTTCCTTTTTTTATCTGGCTTCGAAGGACCTTGGATGTCGAGAGATTCCGTCTGTTGTGTCTCCTAGATAGTCTGCGAGACAGGAGCATCATTAGCCACAGGAGACGGCTCAGAACCCTTGGGAGGCGAGAAACCTCTCAAACGGTCAGAAGATTGTGGAGCGGGAGGCTCGAAGGCTGGTTCTGTCTCATTGGGAAGATAAGAACTTTTTGAACGGTCAGTCCCCGGATGGGACATGCCATCCCGACCCCCACGCGGATGGAAGACAACCAGGATGTGTTTAGCATTTAACCTTGCTTTGGTTGGAAGACATTATTGAGACACTGCTCTCCACATCATCTCTTTAACTCAAGGAGGGACATTTAATTTCCATAGGTTTCTCCACAAGCTTGCCGTTTCGGGATCACCATCTTGTGAGACTCGATTGGTCAAAAGTAGAAAAGCATCTTTAACCTTGTAACTACCAAACTTAACCGGCCACCAACATAGGGAATTCTCTACATTCTGTATACTCCATTATATTTGAAGTATTAGATTAAATCTTTTAAGATGCTGGGTATTATTTCTAATTTTGGTCGTAATATATTTTTGTTATTAAATTAAATAAAGTATGTGTAAATTTTAATAAAAAAAATTAAAATTAAAATGAATAAATAAATATTAAAAATATTTTCAGGAATTAACTAAAGTTTTAGGTTGATGCCTAATTTAATTATGAACATGACTTTTATATAATTTAAATCAAACACACATTTTTTTTCTTTTTTTTTTAAGTGGGTAAACCACTTACCTCACCTCAACTAGCCAATGTTGTTAGAATAAGTTGATCTTTTAACCTATTACTTAGTGATTGAAAAATTATTATCTTTCGGACTCGGTTCTGTGGTAACTATCATGAAACCAAGATGTGGCTTATTCTTAGCTATGGGTTTATAAATTTTATTATTTATTTATTATATAATATAGGGATAGGTTGTTAATTACTTTAAAAGATTATTGTCATTTATTTTAAAAATTATTAAATTGAGGCAAACCAATTTAATGGGAGCCCATAGGATCATCTCTCTATCTTACTAACGGGAAGGTGTGGTCAAACAAATAAATCTTTATTATGTTTTACTTTATATAGTGATTTGAATTATGTATAGAGGTGAACAAGAATAATTACGCTCTTATCTTTACCTATCTTTTTTTCTGTCCCTATCTCCTTCGATCTCTCTTTCCCTATCTCTTTGTATCTTCCTCAATTTTCTCTTTTTGTTTAGGCTAGCTACCGTGAACTTGGCCAGCATCAGAAAAACTACTATACTATGTAGGGGTTCTCCTATCTTAGTTGTTAAATCTAAGCAGTTAAAAGACCCAGGAATACCAACAACATCTTTTGAATATAAAATAGATGACAATTCACAAATAGTCCTTAGCCGATATCAAATATTGATTTTGCCTCTGTGAACCATAAATTAATGTTCCACTTTCATTATATAACTACAAAAAAATTATTCATTTTGGTAGAGTCCAGATATCAAATAACTTCTTTTTGGTTCATTAACAATATAAATATATTCAATTTGGTTAGAGCAGCTCCAATGCAACGCTAAAATTAGAGTAAATGGGCTGATTTGGCGCAGGATCCATTCCAACCCAACGCCAAATCAGAAAATTGCTACAGTGGCGCGCAAGATGTTGCGTGCCACTGTAGCAACGCTATTTTTTTTTTTTTTCAATTCAGTTTAATTGGTTTTTTTTTTAAATTCTGTTTATATATTATTGTTAATTTTTGTTTATCTTTTATTTTTATTTTTTTTTATTTATATTTTTTAAAATTGTATGTTTATATGATTTTTTATTTTCTTTTTATTAATTCTGTTTTGATTTTTTTTTAATTCTGTTTTTAATTTTTTAATTTTAATTTTAATTTTATATTTTAATTAAAATAATTAATTAAAATAATAATTTATAATTTATATTTATATTTGTTAATTTTGGAGTTATCATCTTTTAGGCGAGTAAGAGAAGATGCCACTTCGTCATCCATTTTTTTCTTCAGTTTGGCTTTCTTCTGTCCGATTGGGTGTTCAGAAGGTGAGCCACCAACACCATCGTCTAAGTTAAGAGAAAATTGAGAAAGTCCAGGAGATTCTGGTGCTTGAGATTCTGGTGTGGGATTTTCAGATTCTGATGATACATAGTCAAATGTATGCTTTCGAGTAATTTGTCTATATGTCATAACATTATCTTTAAACTTCTCAAAGTTTCTCACAATGTGCCACACATGATCAAACTTGAACCCTTTCTTGTAGTTAGGATCATCCAAAAGCATTCTTTTCGCTCGATTCATTTGTAAATGATTTCAGAATTATGTATTTGTAAAAATATAAAATTGCGAAGAATAAAATATATAAAATACTTACAATATCTTGGTCTGATGCACCACTTGGATTCAAATTTTTCACCTATCGAATACATCCGTTCAATTTTTTTTACTACTTTCTCTATTGTTTGCATCCGACATTGTAAAGACCGAGCAGAACGTTCCACCCAAGACTTATCTCTTGTCAAATTGTATTTTTTCTCCATTCGAGACCATAATTGCTCTAAAGACTGGTTCGTACCAATAATGGGGTCTTGAGTCATTTCCATGTAAATTTCATAAAGGTGGACATCTTCATAAGGAGAGTACCCCGAACTACGAGATTGTTTAGACATTTTTCTTGGGTTACAATGAAAGAGAGATTTTTTTTATAATAATGGTCAGCTTGAGAGATGACATGAAGTTGTTTATATAGGCAACACAATGCCAGTTAATGAGAAACTTGAACAATGTTACACTTCCCAACTCATCACTCTTCCCAATGCCAATCAATGAGAAATTTGAATAATGTTACACTTCCCAACTCATCACACTTCCCAACTCATCACTCTTCCCAAAGCCAGTCAATGACAACTTTGAATAATGTTACACTTCTCAATGCCAGAAGATAATTAAATTGAATGATGTGCTATCTCATCTTCTAACCAACCGTTGGATGGATTTCATCTTCATCCACACCGTTGAATTTGAATTCATCCTACCAAAACCCTATCTGATCACTCTTCCCAATGCTAGTCAATGAGAAATTTGAATAATGTTACACTTCCCAACTCATCACTCTTCCCAACTCATCACTCTTCCCAAAGCCAGTCAATGACAACTTTGAATAATATTACACTTCCCAATGCCAAAAGATAATTAAATTGAATGATGTGCTATTTCATCTTCTAACCAACCGTTGGATGGATTTCATCTTCATCCACACCGTTGAATTTGAAGTCATCCTACCAAACCCTATCTCGTCACACTTCCCAATGTCAAAAGATGAGAAATTTGAATAATACCCCAATTTCTTATAAATTGACCTTATTATTATTCTTTTCATTCGTAGAGCACATAAACATATACTCAAAAAATGAATTTCAACATTGGAGAAACTTCGAATACTGAAAATAACATATTGTCCTCATCATCTTCAGATGATGATGACAATATGTTATGGATGTATGATTTATTTTCAGTGGAAGAGGATGCAGTGCATCGTGTTATTCAAAAAAATGTTTTGGAGTCTTCTAATTTGCTCTCCAACCTAGCACAAGGTATTGCTCCTCTTTCTCATTATGTCATTCAAGGAAATGAGTACAATATGGGATATTATTTAGCTGATAACATATATCCAAAATGGTCTACTATTGTATAAACTATTCATCAACCACGAACTCCGAAAAAAAAATATTTTGCAATGAGACAAGAAGCATGCCGAAAAGACGTCGAGAGAGCATTTGGTGTTCTACAATCTTGTTTTGCAATTGTGGCAGGACCTGCACGGTTTTGGAGAAAAAATGTCTTACATGACATAATGACTGCATGCTTTATTATGCACAACATGGTAGTCGAGGATGAACGAGATCTCAGTGTACCAATCGTGGATGTAAGAGAAGTGGCGACCCCAGTAGTTGAATTGGTAGAAGATGAAGATGCTCGATTTGAACAATTTCTTGGTCGTTACAGGCAAATTAAGGACAAAGACGCTCATATTGCACTTCGCAATGCATTAATTGAACATTTATGGTTGCGTTATGCAAATAATGAAGATAATTAGAAACTTGTGTGCTAGTTTAGTTTCTAATAATATGTTGTTTTTACTAATGGTGCTTGTTTGTATGTTATGTTTTTATTAAGTAATTAATGTAATGTTTGTTTTTTTATCACTTTTATATTTAATAAATATTTTTAATAAATATAAAAATTTAAAATATATTTTAAATAGTATCATATTTAAATTTAATGGTTACAAATGAAAAAAAATTAAAGATGATTAAATTTATTGATAAAGATAGTGGTTGGAGAAGAATATTTTTGGAATATTCTATTTTAGAGTTAAAAATAGAGATGATGGTTGGAGAAGATTTCACTGTAGAAGCTGTATTTATGAGTATTGAAGCGCCAAATATAAAATTCTGGGTTGGAGATGGCCTTAGTGCGCGACATCTTAATTGATTTAAAATTTAAAATAATTCATTAGAAAGACTAATTATTCCACAGTCAACTATGTCAGATAAAAAAACCAACTTGAACATTTTCATGTAGTTAGTGACCATAGAGACATCTGGTTGGACTAATAGAATAAAATAAATATTTAGGTACGGTTCAAAGACTAAGTTTAGATCTTCACCAATAAATTCTTCAAAACAGTGATATCTTTGTTAGTGCCTTTTTAAAATAATAATAATAATAATTATAATAAAAAAGAATTGAGAATAATTTTCATACATTCATTCTTTCATGTTATTTTTTTTGTTTAAAAAAAATTTAAGTCTTTAATTGGAATACTCGCAAACAACCAAACGATTGCTTGGTCAATTAGTATAAGCTCTTTTGCGTAAGATTTTTATTTCGGAGGGGTCACCTATGCAAAACGAGAGCAAAGTGTTATTGAGCTTATGAGTGTGCTCCACATTTGTATCCGGGACGACTTAAATCTTAAATGGGGTGCTTGTCACTTAGTGTAAAAAAAAAAAAATATCCACAAAAACACAAATAACAATCCAATTCCCAAAAAAAAAAAAAAATTACAAATCAATAATTTGATGAAATTTATCTTCATCTTGGGGCTGACAAAACTGACTCAACTAACACAACGGAAGCATTCCCCTGCTGTGCATCATGTGGCAGAAGTGTAGCTATAGACAAGAAATCAAAGTCTAGTTGCTGATCCACAACACTCATTGAACCTTCCAAAACTTTCACCACTTCAGACATTGAAGGCCTTTTACTGCTATCTCTTTGTAAGCACCACATTGCAAGCCTTATCTTCTCAACAGCCTCATCCTTGTGCAATTGCATATCATTGCATTGACTATCAACCAGATCTTCAATCCTATTTTCTTCAATAAATTTCTGCAGCTTTCTTATCAAATGGAAGCTATCCTCAGACTGAGAACTATCCAGGTTCTTTCTCCCACACACCATTTCCATCACAACAACACCAAAACTATATATATCTACTTTCTCAGTTATTCTAGAAGTCAACCATTCAGGAGCCAAGTAACCTGGTGTTCCTCTCATTCTGGTCATCACCTGGCTTTGTTCTCTATCAATTAACTTTGCCAATCCAAAATCAGAGACCTTGGCATTGAATTTCTCATCTAAAAGTATGTTCTGTGGCTTGATATCCAAATGTGCTATTTTCTGTCTACATTCTTCATGAAGATATGATAGTCCCTTGGCTATATCAGTAATGATCCTTTGTCTTGTGTTCCAATCAAGAGCATTAGCTTCACTTGCATGAAAAATCCATTTGTCTAATGATCCATTTGGCATGTACTCATAAACAAGAAGTCGATAAGTTTTCTCGGCGCAAAAGCCGATCAATCTCACCAGCTTGATGTGATGAATGCTACCAATTGTTTGAACCTCTGCCAAGAATTCCTTCTTTCCTTGCCCAATATCATCTAATCGTTTCACTGCTACCTTCACGCCATCTGCTAGTTCTCCCTCAAACACAGAACCAAACCCTCCTTGACCGAGCTTTTTCGAGAAATTCTCAGTTGCAATCCTCAACTCTTCAAATGAAAACCTCGTAGGCATGCCCGGAACTTGATCAAACTCATCACCTTCTTCCAACTCAGAGCTCATCCTCTTTCTCTTAATGACAACGTATATAACAAGCATTACAACAACAGCAACTACTGCCAAACTTGCAAACATTGATCCAAGTATCACTCCAAGGTTGGATGATTTCCTCCCTGGAGATGGATTAGCAGCAGTAGTATTCCGATTTACCTGAACCTTGATATAAGCTGAGGAATTATAGTGACTAACATCCGGCTGATTACGCAACATAGAAAAGAGTTGCGAATACATATAACAAGTACCTTCTGAGAAATCACCAACATGCTGGAAAAAAGCAGCCTTACAAGAACAATTCCCCAAACAAGCTTGTTTGCAGGCAGCTTCAGTATTGATGGAAGAATTGACAAAACTATCATCAAAATAATTGAAATAGGAAACATTGTTCAGAGTCAAGAGCTGATGATCCTGAATAAATTGACAAGAAAGACTAGTCCTGAGCTTGCAACCAAGACTGGGCTGAAGACCATCAACCTGTTCAAAGAAAGGTGTGCTTCCATTTGCCGGGCAGCTGCACTGACCTCTCGAGCAAATACCATACGCACCGCACACGGTTGGATACTGGCAAGTAGAAATCAGTATTTCCTGGAAGACATCACCAAGTGAAATCCAACCAGAGTCTTCTGTCCAAGTGTAGACTCTCAGATGTCCATCAGACTCAAACCTCATGTACTGCATGGATTCCACTTGTGGTGGAAGCGAGATTGGTTCTTTGCCTGTAGAGAACACTAGGCTGCCATTGGTGTACGTGATGTTGTTTGTTCCTGACATCCCGTACGAGAAATACCTTTGCGGAGGATTAGAATCAATGTAAGCATATAAACCGTTAGAGAGAACAGTGAGATAGAACCGACCATCAGTGGAGTTGGTGGTGGAGGAGTTGGAGGTCAGTCTCTGGCCAACCATCAGAGACTGGCCAACGAGAAGAGTATCGGTTGGGTGCTCGAAGGATTGCCAGATGGGAACGTTGTTGTGGGAATAAAGAACAAGGTTGCCGTTGTGGGTGAGATTAAGTCTGGTGACGGAAAGGCTGGAGGTGTTAGTAGACCAAACAATGGTGGAGTCGGAGTCGGAGAGGATGAGGTCGCCGTCGGAGGTGAGCCGGAGAGTGGAGTTCTCGCCAACCGGACGGGAGCGGTTGGGTGACCATAAGACTTGAGGAAATGCACGAGTTGGTTCGAGGATGTTGGAAGCGCTGTCGGTGTAGACGATGAAGATGGAGAGGATGAAGGAGAGGCAGGGAGAGGAGGAACAGTAGAAGCCAAAGGCGAAGGAGGGGCCGAGACGGCCGAGCAAGAGGATGACTCGGATGAAGGAGCCGTCGGAGTAGGAGATGTTGGTGGAGATGGACCAGTTGTTGGTCCAGATGGTGGAGAGGTTGGCGGTTGGGTAGTCGAAGGGTTGGGAGAAAGATGAAGAGATGGAGATGAAGATGAAGATGAACAAGATGAGGAGCTTGTTCTGTTGCATGGTTATTGATTTGAAGAAGTGTTTTTTGGAGTTCATATTGATATATATATATATATATATATATATATATATATATATATATATATATATATATATATATATGGATAAATCAATCCAAATGTATTAAATATTATATTAAATATTAAATTGTATGATACAAATGAGATAAAACACAATAACTTGAAACAAAAATAAAATAAGGTAATAAGGTGTATAAGGTTTGAATACTCATTGAGTTGAATCATCATATGTTTGGGTTTTTTTTTTTTGAAAAAAAAAATGGAAAAACCACTCCATTAAAGAAAGGAAAGGTACAAAGGCACAAAGACAGCCTAAAGTAAAGAAGCCAAAATAGGGTTTTTAAAAAAGAATCACATATATGCATATGTTATATATGATGGAAGATTATTAAATATTTACGATAGTTTTGTCAAATTGGAATATCATAATGATTATTTAGTTTCTCAATTAAGGACATGTCTCCGTAGAATAAATTTAGATTCATATATGACGGTTTTTTCCTAATTTAAAGTAGTTTATTCATCTTTTAAAAAAAAATAAATATATAAATATATATAACGGTTAATTTGTCAAATTGTGGTAACAAAATAATTATTTAGTTCCTCAACCAAGGACACACTCCAGTGGAATATATATAGATACATATATGCATACATTATATATGAGTAAAAAAGTAAAAATTATTCATTTATGACCACTTTGCCAAATTAGAGGGCATGAGAATAATTATTCAGTTCCTCAATTAAGAATATGCCTCTAGTAGAATATATATATAGATACATATATGTCTACCTTATATATGAGTAAAGATTATCCATTTAGGACCATTTTGTCAAATTAGAGTATGAGGATGATTATTCGCTCCCTCAGTGAGAGGGACACACCAGTAAAATATAGACATACATCTATGCACATGTTATTTTTATACATATATATATTGTATAATTAAGACGCGGTGGTAAATAAAAAATGGTCGTCAAGTGTGACTGGGGAATGAGTTTGTCTTGCAAGTTGCAACGTGACTTATTAGCTGGAGGGGTTAATAAGTAATTAAGAATTTGATATCACTTAATTAACTGTGGGTTTTAGCTTGTTGAGAGCTTTCTTTGAAGTTTAAAGAGCTGATAACTTTATGTGAGATGGTGACAGAAAAAATATAAAAATAAATAAAGCTACATTAATGCAAACGCCAATTGTTGAGCATGATTTCCTCTATCAATCATGAATATATTTATCATATCCCACTGTCTGCAACTTTGGATTAAAAACCATTGACTTGAACAACTTAAAAACTCCATTGTTGGGAACGCGCAACCACTTTTGGATTTGGATGCAAGAATTTTCTTTTTCAATTTTCCTAATGGTGTGTCATTTATTAGGGAAAATTACTTAAAAGTCCCTGAAAAGTTTCAAACTTCCACTGCAGTCCCTCTGACATTTTGATTTCTCTTTAGATCCCTCCTTTTTAAAAGCAAATTCAATTTCGTCCCCGGTGTTACTTCCATCATTTAATACGGGTGGAAATTACATAAATGCCCATGTACCAAAAAGTAAAAAGTAACTTTATGTCAAATCTCATTTAATGTAAGTACGTCCATGAAATATATTATTACTTTATGTGAATAATTTGGTGTGTTATATTATTACTTTTCTGTGTATAATATTCGTGTTTCCTGTGTATAATATTGGCTTTCCTGTGTATAATATTGGCTTTTCTGTGTATAATATTGGTTTCTGTGTATAATATTTTAGGGTTGCGCCCGTTCGCTCGTAGGGTTTCGTGCGCGCATCCCAAGGCCTCGTTGGCCCTCGCGAGTTCCCAAGGAAAAAGCTGGGCAAATTTGTCATTTCACACACGTAATGATGACTGGATTTCACAAGGGCATTATGGTCATTTCCAATCGAACTTAACCCTAAACTTCACACCGTCAATGTGGTTTGGACTCAAAAAGAAATATTTCAAAAAGGAGGGACCCTGCAGGAAAATGCAAACTTATAGGGATTTTTCTGGAATAACGAATCTTCATGGGGACTTTTGGGTACTTCCCCGTTTATTTATTTATTATTTATTTTATGTTTCTTTGTTTTCTTTTATCCTGAACCTCCTCTTGTGACAGCAGGATTTTTTTTAATTTTTATTTATTTATAGTGAATTTTTTTTAGTTTTTTTCTAGACACGGATTTCCGAACAAAGAACGCGTTCACTGTTTTTCAGTACAATCTAAAAACTAGTCCCACTTATCAATTTTGATTAAAAAATAATAAATTACTTCGGAATGTGAGAAAACATCCTTAATCGTCTAAAGTTTTGATTAGTTTAAAGTCGCCGCTTTTAAATGAGTTGAATTTGAATCGAGAACTTCAGACTCACCTGAATGTATAAACAAATGTCAGTATATTTTGGCTCATTTGAAAAAGAACTTGCGGATCATTACTTCAGACCGTTGGATTGGCTAAATAAGATCCATACTTTTCACCTTTAAAGCTAGGGTTTTTGTAAACGGCTTGTCAAAAGGATACATTCATTGTCAGCAAGAGTTATGATCGGTAACTTGATCTTTTTAACCAATGATCAAGTGGTGATTTATTGGTAGCTGGGTTCTCATTGAAATTTTTTACAAGTGGTGAGAATTCGAATTATGGGTGTAGGTACATTTCTACGAGTATGAATAGTGATTGTACTCCCTCATGCATGTACAAGCTTGCAACAACGGTAAACTAATCAAGTCCTCAGCCAAGTCTCGAGACAACTGACTAGCCAACACTCTTAAGCCTTCTGAGTATACTTCAACATCCTTCCCATATTCAGAAACTTCTAGCGCCTAGGATCTCCCAGAAATGCTCATACTTCTGGGGAGAAAGAAGCTTTGTAAAAACATCAATAGCTTGCTTTTCTGACAGGCATTAGTTTAACTAAATTAAACCATCACTAACCAACCCATGAATAAAATGAAACCTTGTGTCAATTTGTTTGGTTCTTCCATGCAAGGTTGGGTTATTGGCAATGGCAATAGCCGAGGTATTGTCACAATATATAACTGCAGGACCATTCTAAACTTGATTCATGTCTCTGAGAACTCACTGCATCCATACTATCTGACAAGCTGCGGAGGTAGCCGAGACACACTTCGCCTTAGTGCTTGAACTCCTCCTCCAGTCTGACCTTTCGGGGTGATCTTCTTCCCCGAAATCCTAAAGAATTAGCACGCTCACGAAGCTACAAACATTGACAATACTAATTTAATCTAAACAAAATCATGGACATTAAGCAGTTACAAGCGCATGGAGCATGATCTCGACGAAATAAATCATACAAATCAAAGCAATGAGGCTTACTGAAGTCGAGGAGAGGAGCAAGAAAGCTAGGAGAAAATCGGCGAGGGAACGCCAAACAAACAACAAAACTCTCGAGGAACTGGGAAGCACAGAAGGAGAGGATGAGAATACGAGTGAACGACGAAGAAAAACAAATGGCGGCAACTAGGGTTTTAAGGGAAAGAGGAGAAGGTGAACGATCGCACTTGAGCACGCCCGAAGCATGGGCGTGCTTAACAGTGCACATAATAGAGGTTTCGAAACGGGGAAGCACGGTCGTGCTATCCCCGTGATCCCTAGCTGTGATTATCTCAGGAAAAATTTCAAGACTCCAGGCAGTGAAGCATGGCCGTGCAAAAAGCCTAGAAACTATGCTCACTGGGAAGCATGATCGTGCTCAACCCGTTCGCAGCTTGGAATGCTTCAAAAGATCAAGGTAGAGAAAATCACGACTTGAGCATGGGCGTGTTTTGCCCGTGCTTAGCCTGAAACAAACTAGGACTTGGTTTTTCTCTATATCCCACAGTAAAACATAATACTCTCAAGAGTTTGCCACAAAAGAATCATGAACTGAAGAAATACCGAACCACACAGAGAGATCCAAACGTTCTTAAGAACACACACAACAATCAATCAAACAAACAGCTAAGACTAAGAAAAAAACAAAAATAATGAACTAAAAATACAACACCTTGGGTTGCCTCCCAAGAAGTGCTTGTTTAATGTTACTGTCTTGACGTAGCTGTTGTGCTCGATTAAGGAGGTTCGTGAACTCGAGACCTTACACTACCACTTAAAATGCAATTACAAGAATATGGTAATAAAGTGTTAATTAAATGGATCTCACCGAAAGTCTAGCAATTAGATTGTGTGGTTGTTGGTGGTGAGATAAGTGGCTTACTTTTTTTTCAGGATTGCTTGCTTCCACCATCTCTTTGCATGGGAATTTTTTTTCTTGGGTTAGTCCTGCATTAAAGGTTCACCAGCAAGAACTAGCTCTTGGTAGTACACTTCTTCCACCAAGTCATCTGGTTCATTTGTTTCAGGGGGTTCGTCCTCAAATAAATATGATAGTTCATCCTTCATGAAAGTGTCATGCACATACTCAAAGACACAATCAATAATGACATCCACACAATAACATGTATCATCAAAGTCCATGGAGTGTCTCATAGAGTCTCGGAGTTTGAAAATGATTTCTTCCTCTCCCATTCGCAGTGCCATTCGACCATCCTTTACATCAATTAGGGATTTGGAAGTTGCCAAGAATGGTCTTCCCAAAATAAGGGGCATTTCCACTTTATCATCCACATCAAGGATTACAAAGTCCACTTGAAAGATAAACTTGTCCACCTTCACCAACACATCTTCAATAATGCCTCTTGGTTGTCGGATGGACCTATCTACTAGTTACAGAGTCATCATAGTGGGCTTTGGTTCCCCTAACCCAAGTTTTTGGAAGATTCTGTAGGGTATCAGATTAATACTTGCCCCAAGGTCGGCAAGAGCCTTCTCATCCACAAGCCCCCCAATAGTGCAAAGAATGATAAATCCCTCAAGATCTTTTTCTTTCTTGGGGAGCTTGTTGGTGATCAATGCCAAACATTATTCACTAAGTGTCATCGAAGACACTTCTTCCAGCTTTCTCTTGTTGGTGAGCAGTTCCTTTAGGATTTTTGCATATCTAGGCATTTGAGCAAGAGCCTTAACAAATGGAACATTTATGTGCAGGTTCTTAAACACATCAAAGAATTTTTTGTACTGCTCTTCTTGTTGATCTTTCTTCATTTTCATAGGGTAGAGAAGTTTTGGTTGGTACTCAGGCAATTCAGTTCTCTCGTTTTCTTTTTCTCTCTTGTAACTGTCACTCGGAACATTAGAACTATCATCCACTGATTGCTTTACTTACTGAAATTTAGTGGTCTCTTTCTCCAGTTCTTTCTCTGTCAGACTTGTAAGTTCCTTACCACTTCTCAAAGTAACAGCTTTCCAGGATTCCTTAGGATTGACCTCAGTATTATTAGGGAGAGAACCAGGGAGTCTTTCCTATATTATCTTGGATATTTGAGCCATATGATGCTTCAAATTCCTCACAGTGGTATTAGTGTTTCTAATCATTTCCTTATGCCCTAGAAGATGAGTTTCATTGTCTTTTAATGTACGGTGTCAATAGAGCTGTGAGTTCGTTAGAAAGTCCCAGCGAAGGAGGTGGAGATGGTTGAGTATGCTATTGCGGGAGGCCTAAGTGGTTGTTGCATCACTTGCCCTTGCCCCCTGTTGGCTCCAGAAAAATTTCGAATGATCCCTCCAACCCGCATTCTGTGTTCCTATATGGGTTGTTTTGTTATTAATGGTTCTACCCAACAAAGTCAACCTGTTTAATCTTCCCAACACCCATATCATAAGAAGAACACCCAGGATCAGTCTGGGATCCCCAATTCTCACACTGTGATCCTTAAGTATGAGAATTTGACTGCATCGCATCAAGCTTCTTTGTGATTGCCTCTACCTGTGCAGCAAGAGTTGTGACAGTATCAACTTGAGAAATTCTGACTGTCTTTACTGGCTTGTTCCTTTTAGAACTCCATTGATAACCATTGCTTGCCATTTCATCAATCAAACTAAATGCTGCATTAGGTTGTTTGCTGCACAAAGATCCTCCCGAAGCTGTATCAAGAATTTTCTTAGTAACACTATTCATCCTATTGTAAAAGATTTGGATTTGCATCCACTCTACAATTTTGTGTTGCAGGCATTTTCTCAACATATCCTTGTATTTCTCCCAAGTATCATATAAGGATTCAGACTCAATCTGTTGGAAGGAGGAGACATTACTCCTTAACTTGGTGATCTTTGCCAAAGGAAAATATCTTGTAAGAAAAGTCTCAGGCAACTACTTCCATGTAGTGATAGACCCTTGAAACAATGAACTTAGCCACTGTTTGACCCTTCCTTGCACGGAGAATGGGAAGAGTCTAAGATGAATATTATCTTAGACACATTACTCGCCTTGAAAGTATCGGTGATTTCCAAGAAATTCTTCAACTACTATATGGATCCTCATTTTGAAACCCATCAAACAACACATCTGTTGCACCATTTGGATAAAATTAGGCTTCAACTCAAAATTGTTCGCCACAACAGGAGGATGAACGATGCTAGATCTGGCTCTTTCCAAATTCGGTCGGGAAAAATCTGAAATACTCTATTGCTGATTCTAGGCTATTTCTTCCTTTTGATTTACTTTTGCACTAACTTCCACAGACCCGATTTCTCTTAGATTGACTTGTCTCAGTCTTCTTTTAAGACTTCTTTCAATTTCTGGATCGGGACTTGCCAATGGAGATGAAGTGCTCCCTTGGGTCATACAAATGCCCCTTCACAAGATAAAATGAAAACAAGATCAAGAATAAGAAGTGAAATTAGAAAAGAAAGATAAAATGAATGATTGAATAAAAGGAAAAAGATATTCACAAATATGAACAAAATAAACAAGAACTAGATCACTAGAATCATAATTTTCCTAAAAGTTGCCAGTCCCCGGCAATGGAGCCAAAAACTTGATGTACTCTCCGCTAGTGTACGGATCGTAATAAGTAATAAAGTGCACCCCGTAAGGGGTAGGGTTATCGAACCACAGGGACTGGACTTTTAGTACTAATGGATCTTCTAATCTCTACTAATTCAAAGGATGGTTGGTCTAAAGATTAACTAAACAATTAAAAGGATAAGGGGTGGAAGAAATAGGTAGACTAGGATTGAGTTTTCAACAATAAGAGAGCAACGCCCGGGACAATCCCTATGTGCTTTAATGTACTGACTTGCTTCTAATGTCTACCAGGTACATCCTAAGGTTCTTGCAGGTGCTCAAAAGCAATGTCGTATCTACGGCTTTCAACAACGCCAAGTTTTGCTATTGTAACTACGGGTTTCATACGTGCTGAGTTTTGCAACTATATAAAGTAATCACAACCAAGGTAATTAACACACGCCAAGTTTTAAAAAAAAATATGCAAATCAAGCACACCAAGTTATATGACACATGAATTAACATAAGAACGCAATAAAACTCCATAGACATGAAAAACAAGTAGTTCAAAGTACACTAAGCAACATAGTTCAACATCTTGATGCACCTTGGAACAGTTAGCCACTCATGAATTCGTACAACTGAGAGGAAGAAATAAATGCACTAAGGTGAGAAATCATGACTTCCCCCTTTTACAAAATCTCTTCAATTGTGTTTCAAAAGCTTTATGGATGAGCTAATTCCACTTCTCCAGTGCTCTTAACTCAACCTTTATCCCTATAGACGGTGTGGTGAAGATTGATCATCCTCTCGATGATCAAGTGAAGTTGGAGAAGAAAACCCTCGGCCAAGCTCCCCTTCCAAAAACTGAGATCTGGGAGTTAAAAAGGAATTTTCGGGCTCAACACGGTCTCAGCATGGTCGTGCTCAGACTATGCTTTCCTTGGGGTTTTTGAGAGAATCGGCTAAGTGTCATCCAGAGTAAATCATTGGGAGAGCACAGTCGTGCTTTGCCAGAGCACCCCCATGAACGGAGCACGTGGACCGTGCTTCCCTTGAGAGAAATGAGAGCTATCTATCCAGAGAAAATCATGGGGAGGAAGCACGCCCGTGCTCCGACCGTGCTTCCGGTGGAAGCATCCCCATCTGGTGAGCTACTCAGGCATTAATCAAACAACAATAATCACGGCCAGAGAGCATGACTGTGCTCTGGCCGTGCTTGGGTTGGACACTTAGAAAAAATGTCTTCTTTGGTTGATTTTGTCCCCGATTTCACTCCTATTTGCTTTGAACCCTAAAATCTTGCACCATGAATGAAACATACTAAGAATAGCATCAAATGTGTACAAAAGGTGCTAAAAGATAAGCAAAAGTATAAATTGGGCATACATAAAACATGATACGAAATGCATTCATCATATAGGTTGCGTTTGGATGGCGGAATGGGGAATGAAAACTTTAGGGATGGGGATAGGAATGAAAACTTTGGGGAGGGGGATGGGAAGGGTACTTAACTTTGCCCATGTTGCAACTTGAGCACAAATGTTTAATTTGTAACAAAGTGAGCACATAACTTCTATTTTGTTTCAATGAGAAGGCGTCAGCAATATTCCGGCCTGTGTTTGCTGATGTGTCCACCGGTCTGCTGACATGGATGACGCTTTACCACGTCAACCGCTCATGTGGTAAGCTCCATGTAAGCAACTTATCCACGTGGCCTCCCTTCAACTCCACATAAGCGCTATGTGGATAAGTTCCCCTTTTTCTTCTTCTTTCCCCCAGCCCGAGAGCTTCTCCCTCCCTAATTCTAATTCTCGAGATCCACCGGTGAGCTCAAGCCCTAATTTCTCCAGATTAGTGAGCCCGAGAGCCCTAATTTCTCCAGATCCATCGGTGAGCTCCACCTAGTGACACCACTTCTCCGAGATGCGCACTAAGTGACCCAGGCCAAGTTTCCGAAGGAACTAAATCCCTCGTCCCATAAGCTCTGTTGCTCCATCAGTGTGATCTGGTCAAGGATACGAAGCAGGCCAATATGTCCTCGAAAGCAAACAAGGCATGCAAGATGTATTTACATGCTCGGGCATCATCCAACATTATTGTGAATTTACAAGATGAATTTATTTCTGTAAAGCTTTGAATTTAGGGAGCTTTGAATTGATTATTGAATTTATGGAGTGAAGCTTTGATTTTATTGTTGTAAAGCTTCGTCCATGATTTTATTGTTGTACTTGAAGAATGTTGCAGAAGATTTATAATTTCAGAAATTTAATCCACCATTATTGTTAAATGAATTGTTGAGATTTCTAGTTAATCATGTATAAACAATTAAATTTCAACTGATAAAGAAGTAGTAATCTGGATTCATGCATATACATTAAATTCCTTCATATATACCAAAACTATTCATGGAGATATATAGCAATAGTAATTGCTGTAGGTGTACAAAAAATATTACTGTAGATATACAGAAATAGTAAATGCTATAGATGTACAAAAAAATACTGAATAATGTAGATTTATAAAAAAGTACTGAATGCTGTAGATTTTAATCAAAGCTATACATTCCATTGCAAAAAATACATTGGAGAATTTCATTGCCAAAAAATATCATGTTTTAGAACAAATTTAAGTAGCCTATGTATACATCAAAAATGGCGACAACATCCCAAATAACTTTTTTCCAGTACAAAATTAAGTACCCTATTGTATAGAACAACAGGGTAAGAAAAAAAAAAAAAACAATCCAGTGCATCAGATTAAGTTGCTTTTCCAGCACCAGAAGCACCACCAGCACCTGGTGGCACCCATCCTTTTCTTTTCTGGGTTCCAACTCCTGAGGTTGTGGCATTTTTTCTACTTCCTGGATTTTGCTTTTTTGCATTTTCTGCAGGATTTTGAACCTTCTATTTTTCACCAGGATTTTGAGCCTTAACTACATTCGTGACCTTTCTTTTTCCTCCTCTTATTTGAATCTTTGTTCTGTTTGTTAAATTTTCAGAGGCAGTACTTGCACAATGGGGATCTTTCTCAACTGCATTAATAACCTGCATCATTGAAAATCACATTAGGTTAGTCACATTAATATTACCTAGATTACAATGTGTTGGACCTACATTACAGTAATATTACCTGTGATATAGGTTCCACAGGTACTGGATTGTGTTTTGGACCTTCATTTTATTGTGAAATACTGGCTGTTAGGTGTTGTCATAAAAATAAATCCATATTAGTGTGCTCACAATTCACATATCACAGTTAATTATGTTCTCATTAATAACTAACATCCTTCTGCATATCTTCTTTTTCCATTCATGTGAGAATTTATAATTAAATATCAAACTTGGCGAATGAAAACCCAAGATTACATGGCAAATGAAAATCCAGGACATAAATTTAAAACTAAAATATGGGTTAAATAACACTAAAATACTGATACCAAATTGATAATGAAGGAGCAAATATACAGGACATAAATTAAATATACATTCTGAAAACATGACACTAGAAGATAATACTCACATGAAGGAGAAGGAGCAAATATACAGTCATCAATAACCCACAATCACAAGAAGCACTAAGTCTTAAAACCATTACAAGAAACACTAAATCAATAACTCTAAAAACCAAGACACTAATATTATACACTCCAGTATACACTCATCAATAACAGCAAATATACACTCCAATATACAGTCATCAGCAACATTATTATACAATCTGAAAACCAAGACACTAATATTTGCTCCTTCATTATAAATTCTCACATGAAATTAGTCTTTTAATGTTTTAGTGTTTTAGTGTCATATAAAATTAAATGAAACTAAAAAAATAAAAAACAAATCTTCGGGTCAAGATAATACTCAAAATCACAATAAAACTGAAAACCAAACCAAATCAACTCTCATCCAAAGATCCATCACAATCCCACCAACAGAATTCATCCCAAACTGAAAACCTAATTTATACATTTCAAATTTCACAACAATTAATCTAATATCTTACCATAAATAGGTGATCCTGAGTCTGGTGGCCTTATCACCCAATCAACCTCCATGGGACGAGGGATCAACAGAGCTTATGGGACGAGGGATCTAGTTCCTTCGAACACTTGGCCTGGGTCATTTGGTGCGCAGCTCGAAGGAGTGGTGTCATTCGTCGGAGCTCACAGGTGGGATCTAGAGACATTAGGGCATAGAGTCAGAATTAGGGAGGGAGAAGCTCTCGGGCTGGGGGAAAGAAGAAGAAAAGGGGGAACTTATCCACGTGGTGCTTATGTGGAGTTGAAGGGACGCCACGTGGATAAGTTGCTTACGTGGAGCTTACCACGTGAGCGGTTGACGTGGTAAAGCGTCGTCCATGTCAGCAGACTGGTGGACACATCAGCAAACACAGGCCAGAATATGGCTGGTGCCCTTCTGTTGAAACAAAATAGAAGTTATGTACTCACTTTGTTACAAATTAAACATTTGTGCTCAAGTTGCAATATGGGCAAAGTTAAGTACCCACCCAAAAAAATTAACCGGGATGGAAATGAAAACTTTGTTTGGTTAAGAGAGTAATTCATTGAGGAATGAGAAAAGTAGAGAAAAGTTAAAACAAAAAAATAATGAGTAATTATGTTTGTGCCCTTAATATAAACAAATAATACTAAATAATATAATAAGTTTTTATTTAATAATAAATAATTATTATTTATAACAATATTTTGTATAATTCATGTTAATTATTATAATTAACTAATTAAATTAATCAATTTTTAGTTATAAAATATTTAATTATCTTTAAATATTTAATTAAATTTCTCATTTTATGATTTAATTATTATAATTAACCGTTAATTAATTAATTATATTTATTTATAAATATTTTAAATATCATTTACTAATTTTAATATTTAAATTAAATATTTAAATAACATATATTCATTTAATAATTATTGAAATTAATTATTCTAATTATTACTTAAATTAATATTTTTTAATAAATATAAATTGGATTGGGGTAAAATAGAAATTTCCCAAAAAAATAATGGCCATTATCCCCAAAATTTTATTTATTTAATATACAATTATTAAATTATTATATATATATATATATATATATATATATATATATATATATATATATATATATATATATATATATATATATATATATATATTGGGAGATGGTAAAATGGACATTTCATATCCATTACTCTCTCCCTTCCCTTCATTCCCCCCAAAATTGGGGGGAATGTAATCATAACTATTAATGTATACCCAAACATGGGTGTACATTGGAAGTAGCAATCATCCCCCTCTAGAGGGGGATGATTACCTTCATCCAAACGGATTAATAATGTGCCTTTCTTTGTTCATATGTAACATTTTTTTTTATTTGTAATAAAATTATGGTCTATCCATTATATGAATGTATATTTATAGGCTAAATTTTTTGAGTGGGTGCCATAATATAGTTAATTTTCATTTTAAATATCGAATTTTAATTTGTATCATTTGGTCACCCAATTTGAATTTGTGTTTACCTGGCCGAAATGTACTAAGGGGGTTTTGAGGAGAATTTGATGACATGTAAAACAGATTTGCCACGTCACACTAATTACCGGCATCAACTACATACATGGACATGACACACTATCAAAGAAATGATTTAAAAGGCCTGGAGTAGCACGTGATGTGTCAATAAGAGTGCCTTGTTAATGACATCTCATGTTTGCACATGTAGATGATGCGGTGGATTGGTGTTAAAATGACAAATATGGTGTACATGTCATCAAATTCTCACCGTAATCCTCTTTGTACCTTTACATTGAAAACAAATTAAAGTTGGATGACTAAAATGATATAAATTGAAGTTTGATTTTCAAAATAAAAATTGACTATAGTACGGTACTCACGCAACATATTTAATTAGCGGCGTCAACTACATACATAGACATGACACATCATTAATGAGATAATTTAAAAGGCCTGAAGTAGCACGTGATGTATCAATAAGAGTGGTAATGTGGCTCTCATTAATGATATCTCATGTCGGCATATGTGGATGATGCGGTGAATTGGTGTTGACATGAAAAATATGGCATATATGTTATCAAATTCTCACCATAATCCTTTTGGTACCCTTACATTGAACACAAATTAAACATTGATGATTAAAATAATATAAATTGAAGTTCAATACTCAAAATAAAAATTTACAATAGAATAGTACTCACTCAACATTTTTACCGGTGGGTGCACACACACAATAAAGTCTCTGTGTCTACATGTAGCATAAAAATCGATTGAATATATTTTTTTTATTTTCTATAAACACTGAATGAACTAGCTACCATTATGCTAATGTGGGATTTTTTTGAATTAATAATTTTATAAAAGATATATATAAATATATATATATCGTCATATTTGCTTATATCTCAAGCGTTTGCCATTAAGGATTTTATAAGATGCCAGTCGTGAAAAACAGTTTAAGTTCATTGGTTTTTATTTTGTGATCTATTTTTTTTTTATGGGGAAGTACCAAAAAGTCCCCCCAAAGTTTCCTTTTTCCCTCAAAGTCCCTTCAAGTTTGCAGCTTCCCCATAGGTCCTTCCTTTTTGAAATACTTATTTCAAAGTCCAAACC
Source organism: Dioscorea alata (assembly GCA_020875875.1). Lineage (NCBI taxonomy): Eukaryota > Viridiplantae > Streptophyta > Magnoliopsida > Dioscoreales > Dioscoreaceae > Dioscorea > Dioscorea alata. The sequence continues at coordinate 3,408,060 of CM037027.1, forward strand.
TGGTTGACAGGGTTAACAGAGGTGAAAGTTTGGACTTGAAATGATGAGAATGCCCTCCTGAAATCTAGCATCATTAACGCCTTTGAAATGACCGAACTGCTCCTCCTTTTTCCTTGGGAACCGGCGACGGCGGTTGGCGCGCCGAAGCATTAGGATGCGCAAAGAAAACCCTACCAGCTAACGGCCGCAACCTTTGGCTTGCTTCATATTGCCCTAAAGGCCGTTGTCGTTCTTCTTTTCCGCTTTCTTCTTCTTCGCGAAACACTTTATTGGAGTTCTCCGGCGAGTTCCATCAAGGACTTCTGTTCTCTGGCGAGTTTCACAGGCAAAAGGAAGCACAGAGGTGAGAAGAAGTTCCTATGTATGATTGTGTGGTTTACTGTGTATAATTTGTTCTTTGTTGCGTATAACATTATGTTTCTCTCAATGATTGACTTGTGTGTTTGTATTGTTGACATAGAATAGAAGATGACGACCACACTTGTAAACGCGCATTGTTATCTTGGCCCTATTGTTGAGACAATTTCGGAGTTGAAAAAACATTTGAACAAGAGGCATTGGGATATCCTCCACGGGACGTCGTTCGGGCATTTCATGGACGTCGCTCCCGTGCTATAAGAACGAGGGGTTCTCGACGCTGTACTGCAATTGTACGATGAGAAGAAGCAAGGCTTTCAGATAGGGTAAAGCCTTCTCGCGTTCAGAGCCGAAGATGTCGCTCTAATCCTAGGTCTCCGTTGCGATGGAGACATTGTATCATTCAAGCACGAGAAGGATGAATCACACTTTGAGAAGAAATATCTGTATAAGATGCACAACCGCCACCGCGACGCCATTAAAGACAACATACTCACAATTGTTTGGAGCAAGAAACACAAGGACGAGCAGACCTTTGTGAAGCTCCTGGTGGTCTACTTTATGACGACGATCATGTTCCCCAACTGTGTTCTGCATGCGCCGATGTTTGTAGTAAGGTACGCCGATGACCTAGCGTCACTCGGCGGTTATGCCTGGACCCATGCTACGCACAGGTGGTTGATGGAAGATATCCCGGCAACAGCCACTCATGTCCAACTCCATTGTAAAGGAAAGTCTACAACTGCAGGTTACATGAAAGGTTGTTCCGTTGCTCTCATCATCTGGTTCTACGAGGTGACAGGCAGCGTCAAGAAACAAAGAGTAGGAAAGACACCCCGTATAATGTGTTACGGGGAGTCCAGTTTCATCAAGGTGGCATCCATCAAGCCGCTATTGAAATCAATCAATGGAAAACAAGTAACTTAATATATTGATGTGTCAAATGTGGATGAAAATGGTTTTCTGTGTGTACTATGATGTTCATGTGTATAATATGATGTTTATGTGTATGTAATCATGTTATTGTGTATATAATTTGTTTCTTGTGTATAATATTTAGTTCATGTGTATCATATTATGTTCCTGTGTATAATTTTATGTTCTTGTATATAGAATTACTTTCCTGTGTACATTTTCATGATTCCTGTGTATAATATTGTGTTCATATGTTAACGTTGCAAAGTTTGGTTTTTTGCTTTTCAGTTTTCCGAGCTTCTGCCAGCCAACGATAAAGAGCGTTTCTTAGTTGGTAGTATTAAGAGAACCCATAGACAAGCCCCCGCCAGTTCCTCGGAATTTGGCTAGTCTAAGAAGAAGTCCCGCCCAACAACAAGGGCCCCTCTTGTTGCGAAAAAGGCAAAAGTTGACCCCGCAAAGAAGTGAAGTCGGGATCAATCCTCTCCCAACCCTCAAGAGATACAGGAGGCGGGTCCCTGAGGGGATGATGACATGCGCCGTTTACTGCAACAAGTTTTAACGGAGTTCCGCGATCTGCGAGCTCGTATAGACGAGCATGACTGGCAAGATGCAGACTGAAAGAAGTTTGACTCACAATCGGCGGCCCCGTCCCTCCTACGCCGGCAGCAGACATCAGCCGTTCACATTCGGTGGCCCCGGCCCCTACTTCTGGTCGCAGATTCAAAAGGTCAGCACGAAGATCTCCACGCCGTCCTGGCAAGTTAGAGGCGGTGTCAACCGCCAATGAGGAAATTCCCACACAGCCTGATGATGCTGGTTGCGCGGATGTTGATCTTTCATCGACAGGCAGTGAGGAAATTCCTGCACAGTCTGTGGATGCTGCTTACGGGGATGTTAATCTTCCACAAGGAGGCATTGAAGGAACTGAGCCATCAACTGCATAACAGGTCCCCGCAATTGATCGGACCATGCAGAGTGATGAAATACCTGTCCCTGCCATGGATGAAATCCCCTCTAAAGTCACGGCTCCTGATGCCACCATGGATGAAATCCCCTCCAAAGTCACGGCCCCGTTGGTAACTTCCCAAGATCCTCCCCCAAGGCATGTTACGCGCCGCACTGCTTCGCAAGAAACACATCAAAGCAGTCCCTCTCCGACAAAAATTCCACCAAAACGAGCCCCTCTCAAGAAGACACCGGCAAAGCGGGCTTCGCCGAAAAAAGACCCACCTAAAAAACTTCTTGCAAAGAGAGCTCCTAGGAAGAGGGTTCCACCACCATCGAAAACCAAGCCTTCCGACAAGGCTTTTACCCCTAGTGACGTCTTCGGACCAGATGATGACGCATTACAGGCTGTCGACGCGCTACTTCAATCCCTGAACGGTTTGCGGAAGGATAAACCCGCAAAGGATCCTCTTGCGGTGGTTCCTTACTATAAGGATCAGAAGAAGCCTGAGTCAGGCTTCCTTCCACAGAGGGAGACCTATCCAGGTTTTGCAAAGCTTAACCAACTGGAACGAGGAGCCATCACCATCTTTCTAAACACATGCGTCGACAGGTATTGTTTTTATTTCATATGATATATGTTTCGTGCCTTTATCATGCTTAGGCTTGTGATTATTTATGATTTCATGTGTATAATATATGTGTAATTTGTATCAGTTCATTACCTGTGCATCATTTTTATTTTCCTATGTGTACTTTCGGTTCCTGTGTATATTTGTCATTTCCTGTGTATGTTAGTTAGTTTCCTGTGTGGTTTCCATTTTCTGTGTGTAGTTAGTAGATTCCTGTGTATAGTATGTTATTTCCTATGTATATTATGTTATTTCCTGTGTATACTTCTATGGTCTCATGTGTATTGCTCTATATAGTTTTGTTATTTGGAGGGACGCTGATGATAATAGGTTTACCACTCGTGACCACCTACTCGTCCTTCTCAAGGGGAAAGAAAATGTACCCGACGATGTGTTGGATGCCCTCGTACTTATGCTCCGTGCTGAATTGCTAAGTAATCCATTGGAGTTCAAAAAACGTCCAGTTCTGACGCGGCCCTTGGTGCTTGCAATGCAGATATTACAATTTGCAGCTGAACAAGCATTGTACCTGATGGAGGATGTCATATACGGCCATAGAATGGCTGAGCTAGTACTTATGCCAATCGTTCTCAATGGTCACTACTATCTGGTTGTTCTAGACAATCAAAATCAGCAATATATGTACTACTCGTCGCTACAGTCAGGCACTTATGATTCAGATGCTGTGGACATGGTAAGTGGCACAAATACATTATGGAACTATGAACATATTCTCTTCTGAATAGAGACTAACAAATTTTGTTCACCTTGTCAGCGTGATCTGTTAGAGTTATGCATCGAAGCTAATACAGGCAGTAATCCGTTTTGACACCTCCCACTGGAGCATGTGCGGAACTGTTCCCAGCAAGCAACCGGGTCTGTTGATTGTCCTGTGTTTTTCATGCATTATATGGAACAACTTTGAACGGTGAAGAATTGTCCGTACCACATTCGGACGTCCCAATCCTCCGACTCCGGTATGTCACTCAGATACTTGTCGACACGATGTGGAGAAAAGTTGTACCGACACCAACAGTGACAAAGGATGCCGTTGGGGAAAAGGAGTCCGTCGTCGACAATGAAGCCGCTGCTGGCAGAGCATCGGCCGGGGAGAAGGCCACTGGCAATGGGAATGAAACTGGTGAGGGGAATGAAACTGGTGGTGATAAAGACGCCGCCGAGGAGAAGGAGGACGCTGAAGTGAAGGCAACTGGCAAGGAGAATGAAACTGGTGGTGATAAAGACGCCGCCGCAGAGAAGGAGGACGCTGAAGTGAAGGCAACTGGCGAGGAGAATGAAACTGGTGGGGATAAAGACGCCGTCGTGGAGAAGGAGGACTCTGAAGTGAAGGAAACCCGTGATGATTAGGAAATTGGCGAGGATAGAGTCACCACTGATCTGAGCAATTAATTTTCCATACCTAAAGTTTAGTATTTGAACTTATATTTCTTTGTGACGGTAAACTTGGTTATGTAATTAGTTATCAAATCAATATAGATATTGATATCTAAACAAAAAACTGAGAACAATGAAAGCAATACATACACAGAAAAGGGAAAATCTACACATGAAAACAGGCGAGTAAATATTGTTGTAGGTCACCTAATTATACTAAATTCTCACTTTGGATACCAAATTTTGATTTGTATCAGAATGGTCACCTCATTTCAATTTGGTTTTAAAAAAATATTATCCAAAGGAATTCGGTGAGATTATGCTAACGTGGACGCCGGCAATCCAATGTGGTCAACGGATTTCCACATGACCCGTCCCAATGGCCTTACCACGTAGATTAAAATGGCACTATGATCCATGTCATGCCATTGGGGAAGGTGATGTGATGGCATTTTAATACACGTGGCAAGGCCATTGGGATGGGTCATGTGAAAATCTGTCGACCACATTGGATTGCCGGCATCTATGTTAGCATAATCTCACCGAATTCCTTTGGATAATATTCTTTTGAAACCAAATTGAAATGAGGTGACTATTTTGATACAAATCAAAATTTGGTATTCAAAGTGAGACTTGTGTATAATTAGATGATATACAGTAATATTTACCCAAAAACAGGCTATATACACAAAAATGCAAGAACGTACACAGGAAGAGAGTGTATCTACACAGAAATGAAAATCAATACACATGAAATAACTTTGTATACACATAAACCAAAAACAATACACATAAAAATGAACATTCTACACGGTAATGCAAAATAATACACGGGAAATATAAAACAAAGTTCAATGCCAATCGTATGTTACCGTTAAGTGTGCTATTATCAGTCCGCTATGACCGCATTGCATGATCGACGATTATGTCCAGCTTAGTGGCACCGGCTACAATGTAATTCGCGAACATCGAAGGTTGTAACTCTATTCTTTTCCTTCTTAGACGGCCTGGTCGTTTCTTTGATATTGGCGGCCTAATTCGTAGGTCACGATTTGCATTAGTTGGTTTATCACTGTCAGGAACGGGGAATATCGGATTCCCATACACCCGACGATACCATTCGACTGTGAAGTAAGAATCAACATAAGAATGGACATTCGTTTCTGTTTGCATGATGGCCGCACATACATGCTTGCACGGTAAGCCATGTACTTCCCATCTTCTGCAGGAACAACCACGACATTGAAGGTTGACTGCATTGTTGTTATCGTCAATGACTTCGTAAGTGTCCTCAGTCGACCGACCCACTCTCAGGTAACGACTGTCGTCAATGAGTTGTTCAACCTTTTTCCTAATTTTGAGGCATAGATGTGTCCCACTTGTTGGATTGCTCACGTCTGTCGGGTAACATATTCATAAGTTTGAACCTGGAAATCAAAGGATAAAAAGGCAAAACATAGTCTAGTTAGGAAACAAAATATGGACGGAAAGGAAAACAATACACCGGACGGAATGTGTATACACAGGAAGTGACATTGTATACACAAAAAGTGACATTGCATACACAGGAACTAATATATGGTACACAGGAAATCATTATTACACACAGAAAAACATTATCAACCAAAGAAATTTACCTGATCGAGTCAACCATGCTTGTTACTGGTAGATGCCGTGCCTCTTTAATCCAGGCATTGAAGGATTCTGCCACGTTGGAGTACATATCACACCATCGCATTCCTTTAAATAGAAAATTTGACCAATAATCAACATCTGACTTATGTAGCACCAAAGCGAGTGCGTCGGCCAACAAACATGCAAGTTCTTGAACTGCATCATCTAACACTTTTGAGGTGTATGCATACGCAATTTTGACGATTACTGCCCAGCATTGCATTCGCATAGCTTTACCGAGGTTAGAGTTGGTCTTCATGAAGTTCGCCTCCAAATATCGAAGGCAATAACCATGTGGTGATGAGGGAAAGACTCGAGCGACGGCATTCACCAGACCCTTGGAGTGATCTGATATGAATGTTATGACTTTGTCGTAATCATCCTGACCATACAAGGGCTCACCAAGAGTAGCAAGAAACCAAGTCCAGTTGTCATCAGTTTTGTTGTCGACGATAGCAAATGCTACGCGGAATAGGCCATTGTTGCCATCTTTCGCTGTTGCACCTAGAAGAACCCCACCATATTTGGCTAGCAAATGAGTTCCATTAATAAAAAGTAATGGCCTGCACCCCTGCTTGAACCCTAACAAACAACCCCCAAATGAAAAGAAAGCACGCTTAAACTGCTCGCCCTCATTCTCAATGCTGACAACGCTACTAGGATTTGTCTCAGATATTTTATCAACATACCATAGGAGGAAATCGTAGCTACTAACCTCACTACCATGAATAACCGAACTGGCAACCTCCTTCCCCATCCAAGCACATTTGTATGGTAGGCGAACACCATGGTCACGCAATATGTCTTTTTGTATGTCAATAGCTCTGTACAACGGGCTTTCTTTTAATTTATGCATGACACGTTCGGAAACCCACATCTTGTTTGCTTTTGGATGCGCTATCGTACCAATGCCTCAACTGCAAATGTGAGTTGATTGCATTGTCTTCAGCCGAAACGTGTCGTGAATTTTCTCTTTAGAAGCATGCACTCTCCATTGGCATTCCGTGGCAGCACACCTTACAGTTACCCTCATTTTGTCATTTTTTTATAAAAGTAAAGTCAAAATTTTTCTTAATAGCTATGCTTCGCAGGCAATCTTTAAAATGATCTGCGTTCTCAAACCGTTGGCCTTCTTGCAAAGTTGAACAATCGTGTGCATCGGTACACCCGGTAACACTCAGCGCCCTGGAAGAATTATGTTGGGAGAGAAAACTATTGCCATTGGGGTTTATGCTATCTGACAAGTACACAGGAAAACAATTTTATACACAGGAAAACAATATTATATACAACAAACAATAATATACGACACAAAATAAAATTCACATTCAAAAGGTCAAAAATCTATTCAAACAACAACAAGTATAACACAATTAACAACTAATAGAGTTCTTTGTTTTATTACGATGGGAGAAACAGGCCCGAGTTTCCATCTGCAGAGACACACACTTCCTCGACAATGATGTCGACAACGAACTTGTTAAAGCTATGGTATATATGACACATTCGTTGAAAATCCACTTCGGACTCAATGGGGCAAAGCGTCTTGTATGAGTCAGGCGTTACGAACTTCACTTTCACTTCAGAAGCATCTAGGGACCAACGGCCACATATCTCACTCATGACTGACTCCCATGAGCTTAATACAGTAAATTGTAGCACACGCCCTTCTCCTTTGAATCTCGCCATGGCAGAGTAAGTTTCCATTGTACAACTACAACAACAATAAAAAAAATAACAATGTAATTAGAAAAAATAACAAGAACAATTACAGGAAGAACAAGAACGACAACGATAAAAACAAAAAAGAAGAAGTTCAAGAGCGAAAAAGAAGAAGAAGAATAACAATACGAACAAGAAGAACAAGAACATGAAGAACAACAACTAACTTACACGTGCAGGAGTTCACTTCAAGCTTTGGCAATGGACCAAGATGAAGAACGACAAACCCAACCCAAGATGAGAAGAAGAAGGAGTGAAATATACTCTCTTTCTGACAAAATATATTGCATAGCCTTGCCTTACTCACAATAAATGGGATTTGACATGGACATGAAAGTTACTATTTGTTTTATTGTACATGGGCATTTGTGTAATTTCATCCCTCTTTAACTGACGGAAGTAACAGTAGGGACTAAATGAAATTTGCATTAAAAAAGAGGGATCTAAAGGGAAACGAAAATGTCAGAGGGACTGCAGTGGAAGTTTGAAACTTTTCAGGGACTTTTAAGTAATTTTTCTTTTTTTTTTAATTTTGAAGATAATATACATATATTAATATAGATTTCTTCATTTTAACTTTTATAAAAATTTTCAAATTGACATTAAAGTTTTCTGCATATCACATTGATCTGTACTAATAGTCATGATTTCTTACAAGATTTTTTAAGAGTTAAGATTCAACCCATAAAAAATGTTTTAAATTCATTTTTTCAAAAATTTAATATATTTTTATATGTAAATATGAACAATTTTATAGAAATATAAGTTCGACATCTTATTGTAATTTGTTCATATTATTTGTAGACAAATTTAAGATTAAAATTAGCTAAATTTTGGTTTATGCAATATTTAAACTAATTATGCTTGTACAGTGGGTGCTAAAAATATTAAAACATTTTGAAAACTTTGGGAAAATTAACAATGGAAGATATTTTCATGATATATAGGGTCTTGTAATTTTTTTTAAAAGGAAATATAAAATGTAGAAACTATTGTTAAGTAATCTTTTTTAATGTTACGATGATTTGGGATTAGAAATATATTTTTTAAATTTACAAAATTTTTATAAATGAATGTATAAATAATAATTAAATCTCTACCAATATATATATATATATATATATGAAAAAAAAGAGCGTAGATGAGAGAGAGACAAACAAATTTGTATGAGAGAAAACTACAATATCATAAACAGTACTAAACCAATTGTATCCGGGAAAGAACATGAAGTTGAACTGTTACGTTTAGTTTTTATACTTTTAATTGTAGGTCTTGTAGAAATAGAATTGAACTGTTGAAATTAGCTGAGAACAATTTAAAGACAAATATATATGTATGTAGAGAGAGAAGCTACAATGCCATAAATAGTACCAAATCAATTGTACCTGGAAAAGAACGGGAAACCTATTCAGATAAACAGTAACATTTGGATGAGAATTTATGCAAACCAACGATGTACGACGAACATTCGTACTTCTAAGTGGTTCAGAAACTCATGTCTTTATATCAAATAATTAATGTGGATGTTTAGGCATGCTTTTGGTTCACAATGTCTATGAGGATTTTTTGGTAAGGTTCCATTAGTATTTATTGACTTATATTTGGTTAATGAATTTTTATTAAATTTTTAAGTAAATTTGATGCTCAATGCATACAATTGATATGAGTTATGGGAATATATACTTGAATAGCTCAAATTGACCATCCTTGTAATAAAAGAGTGATATTTCAATTTCTTTTCTTTTAAGTAGAAGATCAAGGTCTAACTCTTTTCTAACGGAATGGTTGAGAGTTCGTAGCTTATACACATTTAAAAAATAAATAAATTAAATTATGTTCATTGAGAATGAAGATAAGTATAGTGATATTAGGAAGTACAACTACAATAAAGGAGAGATAACATATAGTACAACATATCTAGTACGAGTAAAAAACTACATATCCAACTGATACAATGATCTTAAACAAAAATAAAATAGAAAGCCTTGGCAAGAGGGAGAGGGTCTCACAAGGATGTTCAACCGAGGAGTTGGTCTAGCCGGCCTATCACCTATTGAGGATCACTTTCTCCAATTAGTGGATGTTTCAGAAACTCCAAACTTCACTTGGCTGTGGCAATGGACTCCTTAGCTTGGGTCCTTTTGCTTTAGGAACTGTATTTAACAATATAAGGGTCATATGATCGATTTTGGAAATAACTGAGATTAGCTATTGTTTTGAAAAAACAAGTGCATTGTGCATTCCTCTCTAACCAGATATTCCAAATTATACCATGGCCAAAGAGATCCCAAGTTTCCTTTAAAGGGTGTAACTTGAACACATTTATAAAAAAAATTATAATTATACAAAATTTCAAAAATTATACTTGAACTTTTAAATGTTATTCTATTTGTTCAATATTCATTTACTACTATACTTTTATTTTAGAGTTTACACCAATCTAACAAAATTGTTCTGGCTAATATGTCTTTTTAGAATAACTAAAAACTAAAAATACTTGTTTTTTTTTTTTTTAAATAATGAAGACCGTTAAGGAGAGTTTAATTAGTCTTTTTACCAGATATGTGTGTGTGTATATATATAACAAAGTGAATAAAGTACATCAAAGATGTGGACAAACGCAAAGTGACTCTCATAACACATCTAAGTCATCACCCTGTATAAATTGAGATTTAAACTTATTTTCTAGCTGGGCATGAACACCTTACATAAACGATCTGATACCAATAGACCCAGTGGTTGTTGGCCATATGGAAATATATGTACTTATAATATGTGTGTATACAGTGGCAGAACTAGAGGGGGCTAGAGGGGGCTAGAGGGGGCTTTAGCCCTTGTCACTGGTGAGGTCGCCTTTGCCAGTGGTGTTTATATCAGAAGCTTTGTGGAGTTTGTTGAAGAGAGAAGCCCTCCTCGGGGGAAAAAAAAATTCAGTTTGGGGTGGCTTGTAGGTAGGAGAGATCTTTAGAAGGGATGGAGTTGCCGTGGTCCACTGACATCATGAGGAGATAAGAGACGCAGATTATTGGAATTGGAGGAGAAGACTGGCGGTGGCTATATCATTCAATAAAACCAAACCTTGGAGCTTTCCTTTCAATCTTGACCATCATCATTATTTAAATGAAATTGATGGTTGATAGGATTTTTCAAACCTGACCATTCATCATTAATCTTTAAATAAAATCAATGGTTGATAGAACTTTTCAATATGAACCATTGATCATTAATTTTTTATTGAGATCATTAATTTTTTATTGAAATCAACAGTTTAAACGAATATTAGATTTATCTTAGCTTTTACGGATAAATCTCAATCCATTCAAAAGACTCAAGTTTTTAATGACAAACTTGAAAGAAAGTTAAAAAACCCCCATATCTCAGTGTCCAGCTACCCCCTTTAATCACATGCTTGGCAAGTATGATCCACACTGGTGGTAGTTTTAGTTCAAATGTACATAAATAGTTGTTTTATATTTTTTAAATATATATATTTAAATTATGATTATTTTAATTAAAAATTATATTATTACAGTATGTTACATTGGAAACAATTATTTTTGTTAGATGAAAATTATTTTTACACTTGGTTTTTAGCCCCTCTTAACAATGGTTCCAGATTGGGTAAATTTTTCATTTAGTCATCATGTTTTGGCTGAATTTTATTTTAGTCATTGTGTTTCAATTTGTATCTTTTTGGTTATTATATATTAATTTGTGTTCACCGGGTGGTCATTTGGGATTTTCCGGCCAATTTTAGATTACGTGGCAGCCAGAATTACCAGCTCACTTTATTTTAATTGTTTCTCTCATCCCAGCTGGAGGGATGAGATGAGCCGGATGCTGACTCGGCTTACTTAATCCAAGTCAGCATCCGAGTCAGCTTCACCTTGCCTGTCTTCTTCCCCCTTCTTCCCCAGCTTCCACCTATTCATCCTCCTTCTTCCTCAGCTTTCAAATCGCAGTGAAGAAATGGAACAGAAGAACGCTGGTGATCTATGCTATTTGGAGGGTTTTCTCTCATCCCAGCTGGAGGGATAAGATGAGCCGGATGCTGACTCGGCTTACTTAATCCAAGTCAGCATCCGAGTCAGCTCCACCTTGCCTACCTTCTTCCCCCTTCTTCCCCAGCTTCCACCTATCCATCCTCCTTCTTCCTCAGCTTCTAAATCGCAGTGAAGAAATGGAACAGAAGAACGCCGGTGATCTATGCTATTTGGAGGGTTGATGCACATGTTGTCGAGGAAGCCGAGGAGGGTGTAGAACTTCCATCGGGAGGCCGAGGTTGCTTTTATGTAGGTTAGAGAGCTGTCGGATGGAGAGCTTGACACAGTTGGATGGCGAGCTTTAGGATGGAGTGCCTGAAGTTGTTTTTCCCTTGCTCAGTGAACTCATAATACAATTTTTTTTTTATAATTTTCATGTAACTAATTTTCGTGGAATGGCAACTGGTTAAATTTTCATGTAACTAATTTTCGTGGAATGGCAACTGGTTAAATTTTCATGTAAGTAATTCTTTGTGGAATGGTCTTCTTGGTAATTAAAATGCCTTTTTAAAGAGAAAAAAAATGCCAAATAAGCATCACAAATGAGCAGTCATAGAGAAAAGATTCTCAGTTGTTTTATAGTATTTTGCAGGAGTTCTCAAATGAGCATCACAAATAAGTAGTATAATCTCCTCAACATTATACATGTTGCATAAGAAAAATCCTTGTCATTCTCTTATGAGGATTTGCTGCAGAATTGTAGTCTGCACATGAATAAATATCAAAGAGAGAGACCATCAACTATTACAGATCTTGTTACATTGATATATTTACCAAAATTCAAGAATCACAGGATTACAAAAAGAACATCAGTTTTTCTGAATTCACAATTTTGATAACATCCATAACAGATATACAAGTGAGTCCTGGGAATTGTAGTACAAAATTGGTTGTACACCATTTTAAATATACAAGTGAGTCCTGGGATACAAGTTTTGGACACCATTTGATATGTTGGCAAAATTTAAAAAAATACAAAAGACAGTTGGATTTTTTTACACCATTTTATATGTAAGGGACAAAGTTTGAACAACCCAGAATTAAAGCTGCCAGAATCCCGGGACCACTACACTGGTCCCCGCAAAAATTCAAGGCATGCACATGTAGCAGAGCAGTAGCACCCACTTTGATAAAGCATTCTTTATGGCCTCCCAGATGCATTGCTCCCTCCAAGGCCTGGTGGAAGCCAAACTTTTTTTTTTTTGCCAGTTTCACTAGGTTTGGAATTGGCTTCTAAATTTCTCTCCATCCCTTGATTGTTGATCAGTGTTGGTCTTCCTGGAAAATGTTTCCTTGCCTGGCTTTTGGAGAGTAATCGGTTTTGCATTCCCATTTGTGGGCAAATTGTTCATATCCAACCTTCCATCTCCAGCTCCAGATGTTGTTGTCTGATCAGTGCTTTGACCAACCTGATCATTTAACAGAACCAATTTTCCATCATAAATGTGCTTTCAAACAATTTCCATCATAGAACAACTACCTGCAGGATAGATGAAGCTGTCTGAGTCCCAGTTGCTGTAGGAGTGCTGAAGATAACCTGAGGAGAAGGTCTTCTAGGTATTTGCTTCCTTGCTTGACCTTTCGAAAGGAGCTATTTTTCCCCTCCCATTGAGGCCATTTTTTTTTCCATATTTAATCTTTCATCAACCTGATCATTTCATTGGCCAAAATTCTCATCATAAATCTGCTGTAAAAAAAAATTTTCATTATAAACCAAGTACCTGCATGAAAGGTGAAGCTGCCTGGCTTTTACTTGTTGTTGGCCTCTGCATATCATCTTGTGTAGTAGGAAAGACTTGATGAGATATGCTTCCATTTTCAGCTATTGTTGTTTGATTAGTGCTTTGACCAACCTGATCATTTCACAGAACCAATCTTTCATCAGAAATGTGCTGTAAAATAATTTTCATCATAAAACAACTACTTGCAGGACAAATGAAGCTGTTTGAGTCCTAGTTGCTGCAGGAATGCTGAAGTTAACTTGAGGAGATGGTCTTCTAGGCATTTGCTTCCTTGCTTGACCTTTGGAAAGGAGTTGTTTTTCCCCTCCCCTTGAGGTAATTTTTTCCACATTCAGTCTCCCACTACCAGCTAGTGTTGTGCTTGCTGTCTGATCATTAATTTCACAAACCCAATCATTTCATATGACCAACTTGTTATCATAATTGTGATGCAAAACAATTTTTATCACAGAAACAATTTTTATGGACTTACTTGTGGCGGGGATGAGGGTTCTGGTTTTGATCCTACAGGATTGCCATGTTCCTTAGCAACATTTGTAGCTCTCCCAGGTATGTTAGTCATCTGCATTAAGTTTCAGGAGCATAGATAATATTACAAGAGCATCTTGCATCTCCCAAATATTAGCAAACATACCTCCATAACATTGATAAAATGATCTTCAAGAACCTGTGCATCAATTGTTTCCATAGGATCCATATCATTTGTATCAGTCTACATGAAAACAGATAAAATATTATTGGCATAGTGCAAAAAATATATTCAAGTTAAATTTGTTGTCATTATACTTGTTGATTTTGTGACTGTGCAGCTGTTCTCTGCCTCTGCCCTTGTCCCTATGGATGACACAAAATCAGATTAAGATGTATCAATGTAACAAATGAAGTCTCAAACAACATTTTCAAAGTTTAATAAAATCCTAAAGTACTCACCTGCTGGCCATGATATCTCTTGTTATGTCCAATAGCTCCATAAACACTACAAGTCTTGTTGTGGCCTTTCCGATTGACTTTACCTTTACTGAATCCAGTGGGTTCTTCAAGAGAATCCTTCCTCCTCATCATTGGTTTCCTGCCCCTGTTCTTGCTTACTGGTTCTGGGGGTATCATTGGATCTTGTGGACTCTTGGGCCAACAGTTTGAGTCTTGTGTTGGGTTTAGTATATGGTTGTAGGTTGCCAAGAAGGTACTGACTTTATAGCACTCATCTAAGTAATCTTCAGGGTTTTTCTTGTTGTAATACAGTGCTGATATTGCATGGCAGCAAGGGATACCTGTCAGTTGCCACTTTCTATATGTACAAGACCTATCCTTGGAGTCAACAATAAATTGGCCATCCACACATGCAACCTGGTACTTGTCACCACCTGACCAAGTTGTCTTGCATGACCAACTTAATTCTTTTGCCTTTTATAGCTTCTTAATAATCTTAGGGCAATGTTGTGTGGTGCATTTTTTCATTGAATCTTTTCTCCTTTGAATCCTGACCATTAACTGTGTTCTAATCATCTCATTCAGACTAACTATCCCTTTGGCCCTAGCCTCAAGTATTAGGCTATTAAAGCACTCACATAAGTTATTAAGCAACATGTCACATTTAAATTTTGACTTGAAATGTGACCTGCTCCAATGGACAGGGTCAATATTCTTCATGAAATTGTGGGCTTCTACATCCTTATTTTTTAATGCTTCCATTGCCATGTTAAAAGCAGGGATGTAACTACTCTTAGCACAGACCCATAACTGGTCCTTAAGGTCTTTACCTCTAAATATTTTTCTAAAGTTTGTATGCATATGTCTCACACAGAATCGATGTTCACTGTAAGGGAAGATTTCCTCTATTGCATTTAGAAGACCCTATGGAAAGATGGGTGTCACCAGCAAACATATACATGACAGAAAATGGAAAGCAAACACAAACAAATAATTTATCACATATAGTATACTATGAATCAAAATGAAATTGAAATTAACAAAGTAAACTAAGTAATGAACAAATCGTACCTTTTGTTTGTCACTCATGAAACACCAGTGATGAGAGTTGCTAATCTCTAGATCTTCAGCCACCAATTCCAGAAACCACACCCAATTCTGGTAGTTTTCCCTATCCACCACTGCCCACGCTATTGGATAGATGCAATCATTTTCATCTATGCCAACGGCTGTAAGTAGTTGACCTCCGTAGTAACCCTTCAAGAAACAACCATCGACATAGATAACCTGCCCACAACCTGCTAGGAATCCTGCTCTGAGTAGGGATAAGCACACATACATTGCTGAAAACACACCCACATCACATCTAAATTTGATTGTGGAGTGAGGGTGTGTCCTAAGCAATTCCAATCTATAATCATATAGCCTACTCATTTGTGTGTGCTCATCCCCATCAAGCATTCTAATCCCAACAAGTATATATAAAAGAAAAAACAAGTAAACAATATTATTGATCTCATGAACAAAATGTGAAGACAACAATTTAAAAATTAAGATATAGTCAACAATATACCTCATTGCAATATTTTTGGCCCTCCAAGCTTTTAATCTGGTGATGTGTGTCTACTGGTTGGTCTTGACAGCTTGTATAATACCCCCAAGCTTCCAAGATGGGTCTGACCTAAACTGTTCTAGGTATTCTTCTGCGATCCATTGAGCACTGACATGCCTTACGTTATGGTCCCGTGTACATTCATGCTTGAGATGGCCACCTTTGATTTGGATTGTGTTCTTATCATGCATCATTGGTGAAGCCCACAGGTAAAACGGACATCCTTTTTTACAATATGCCCTACACCTGACTTTGCTATTTGGCTTAAAGTTCATAACAACCCTGTTCTTGATCCCATAATTTCTGACTGCTTGCTTGAATTGTGCAAAACTCCAAAACTTCATCCCTATTTTAAACTGAGGATCTTTCATATCTGCCTGCTCTCTAAATTCAGAGTATTTGGGCCTTGCAAGATTGATCTCTTCTTCATCAGTTGAAGAACATGATTGCAGCTCATCAGAGTTAGCATAATCAGTGTAGGCATCTTGGTCATCATCATCTACCTCCTGATCAGCTGTTACAGGTGCAGCCGATTCTTCAGTAGCAGCTCATCACCTTCATCACTTTCATCCCCATCATCAAGATCTTCACTATGAATGATGTATTCTGAATCTTGAATATCACTCTCTGCTTCACTTCCTTGTGCCATATTACTTTCTCCATCTCCCTCAGCCTCTTGCACATCATCATCCTGCACAAATTTATTGCCCATATGTTCTTCAGGATCTCCAATTTCTTGTAACTGATCTTCCTGCAAACCTGTAGGATCAACCTGCTCTCTAGTATTATCAACATCTTCATCTCTAGCTTTTTCTAACTCATCTTCCTGCTCTTCAGCATCATCAAGATCATCAACCTCAACTGAATCAACTTCTGCTGCCTGCACAGAATGCCCTGCACTTGCAATATTTCCTACAATGTTCTCACTAGTAGGACCATCCAACTTAGCAACTTTCACATAGACATTGGTAAGCCTAGTTTCTCCCACACTTGAAGCCATCCTAATGACATCTGAGTCAGTTTGTAACTCTATCAAACTAACTACATCACTCTTACTTCCATTCCACCAAAGACTGCATCCATCTACATGAATCTTCAATTCACTGCCATATCTAAAATCTCTAATTTAGATATGAAATTAGAATCACAGAAATCAACAAAACCTGCCAGCCTATAATCACCCAAATCTGCAACATCATCCATCCCATAGTACATTTGTATTGTAAAGTGCTCAGCAAATGGCACTGGACAAAGACAATACAGATAAGAATCAAAGACAATAATCACTCATTATATAGGCAATGACATCTCATTATATAAGGCATCTAACTATAAACACAACCAGTACATTACAACCAGTACATTAATTCTTGATAAACAAAGACAACAATAAACACAGTCACCAATATCCCTTCAAGGGTATGACAGAACATGACACACAGTCACCAATATCCCTTCAAGGATATGACAGAACATCACATTTCATCTAGAAATAAACACAAAACAATAAACACAGACAATAATCACTCACACAACCAATACAGACATTAATAAAGACAATAAGCTATAATCATAGCCAATGCACACATTAATTTGAACATTTCCAAATCTCTTAACCAATTTCTATAATACAAATCAATGTAAAAACGACATGATATAGACTTACAATATTGTGGCGCTGCATCTTCTCCAGCTCTTATCTTCCAACAGTTGGTCATTATCAACAACTGTTCCCTTCCTTGCTTCACTCGTACAACAATGGCGGCTGGCCCTAGCTTCACTCCTAGGACAATGTAGGAGATCGCTTCCTCTTCCTCTCTTTGCTTTACCATCAGTGACCTTGATGCTGCCGATGCCGCCCTCACTCTCTCGGATGTCCCTTTCTCTCTCGGAAGATCAAATCCAAATTAGGGATAAAACAATGGCATAGAAAGGGAAAGAAGGCAGGCAAGATGGGACTAACTCGGATGCTAACTTGGATTAAGTAAGTTGAGTCAGCATCCGGCTCATCTCATCCCTCCAGCTGGGATTAGAGAAACAATTAAAATAAAGTAAGCCGGTAATTCCGGCTGCCACGTAATCTAAAATTGGCCGGAAAATCCCAAATGACCACTCGGTGAACGTAAATCAATATATAATGACCAAAAAGATACAAATTGAAATACAATAATTAAAATGAAATTCGACCAAAACATGATGACTAAATGAAAAATTTACCCGTTCCAAATTCTGCCACTGCGTATATATATCCATCATGGGATTTGTCATCCCATGGGCCATGGCAAGGAGGTGGGTTTGACTTTTTCTTGCCAAACACGGTCGCCAGCAGCCAAGCAGAGCGGTTGATGCCGAGGCGTGGCATCAGCTAGTTGCACTACAAAAATAAAGAAAAAGGAAAAGACAGCTCTGTCATATAATTTTAATTTTATTTTCTTTATCGATCCCATAAAACTTTTGAAAATATTGAATTAAATATATATATATATAAGGGTCTGTGTTCCACGAATGTTATTGTTTATACACATTTTTCTTCCTTTGACTTCCTAAATATCTGTCTAGTTTTTTTAAATTAGGAACATCCCAATAATGTTTTGTCAAAATATATATATCATTTTTTTTCTAATACATTTATTAGATATTAAATAAAATTTTAATTTCAATAAACAAAAAACAATTTGTATGTCAAACTCAAGCTTTTGAGACAAAAATCAATCTTGCATTTGCAAAAAAATCTTGAATTTCAAATTCTCACTCTATTTCATCTCTTGGCAATATCAATTTGGATGGGTAATTCTTTCCTTGATTGTTTCTAAAGTATCTTTCTAATTTTTTTCTTATTAGTATTTCTATTACATTTCTATTAGACTTTCTCACTCATCTCTTCTAATTTTTTTTCAATAAATTTATAATTTATCAATTTTTATAAAAAATAAAATATATATTAGTTTTTAAAATTTTAATTAATACTCATCATAAAAATTTATATATATATATATAAGTAATAAAGAAATTCATCATTTTTTTAAAAAGAAAAAACTGGAGAAATCAGAATGTAGTTTCCAATTCAATAAGTTGACCTTTACTCTTGGCAAATAATACAAGCAACTGACTACACCGTCCCCAGTATGCGCGTGGTTATTCAACCTACCTTTCCGCCATTATCACTGCGTATGAAAGCCTCCAACTTCCCCAATGCACTGTCTCTAACTTCATCTCTTTCTCTGCAGATCTTCAATCCAATTCAACCATGCAACAGTCCACACTGTTGTTGTTACCATTCTTGCTACTCCTCGCCACCAACTCAGCTCGCTCTCAACCTTTCGACTACCCAACCGCCAACCTCTCGACCATCTGGACCAACGACGAGTCCTTGAAGCACAACGTCTCGTACCCGGACGGCTCAACCATCCGCGCACTGCTCCTCCGCGGCAGCTTCGGTCAATCCTTCGCCTTCGGTTTCTACTGCTCCACCTCCTCCTGCACCTCCTTCATCCTTTGCCTCTGCCTCGTCTACACCAACAGTGGCTCTTATATCACCAATCCCATTCTAGCCCCTCCCCAAGTCCTCTGGTCACCCAACCACTCCCGTCCTGTTCGAGAGAAAGCCTCTCTTCACCTCACCTCCAATGGTGACCTCATCCTCTACGACGCCGATTCCACCATCGTCTGGTCTACTAACACCTCCGGTCTTGCCGTTGCCGGCCTTAATCTCACTGTTAACGGGAACCTTGTTCTCTTCAACCGGAATAACATCCCGGTGTGGCAATCTTTCGAACACCTTACGGACACTCTTGTTGTTGGGCAGTCTCTGAAGCTCGGCCAACGACTCACTGCCAACTCCTCCTCGACCAACTCCACCGAGAGTTCGCTCTACTTCACTCTTCTTTCCGATGGGCTTTCGGCGTTCATTGATTCCAATCCTCCTCAAATGTACTATCTATCCTCGGTGAAAGGAGCCCAGAACATCACGTACAGGAATGGCAGCTTGGTGTTCTCTCCGAATGGTGAATCCATCTCTTTACCCTCAGCGCCATCGATGCAGTACATGAGGTTCGAGTTTGATGGGCATCTGAAGGTTTACTCTTGGACTGATGCTTCTGGATGGAGTATACTCGACAATGTCTTTGCGGGTTCCATTGTTGATGATTGCGGGTACCCGACCGTGTGCGGTGCGTATGGGATTTGCTCAGGAGGGCAATGCAGCTGCCCGGCAAATGGAAGCACACCTTTCTTTGATCAGGTTGATGGTCGACAACCCAATCTCGGTTGCAAGCTCAAGACTCCTCTTTCTTGCCAAGCTTTACAGAATCATCAGCTCTTGACTCTTAACAACGTTTCCTATTTCAATTATGTGGATTCTAGTGCGAAAATTCATTCAATTAAAACTGAAGCTGCTTGCAAATTGGCTTGTTTGACGAATTGTCCCTGCAAGGCGGCTTTTTTCCAGTATGGTGGTAATATCTCGGATGGTTCTTGTTATCTGCTGACACAGGTCTTTTCAATGAGGAACAATGTGCCGGATGTTAGTCACTTCAATTCATCAGCGTATATCAAGGTTCAAGTAAATCCTTCTCCACCTTCTTTGACTACAGGGGGGAGATCATCCAATCTTGCAATCATACTAGGATCTGTATTTGGTGGTTTGGTAGTTGTGTCTCTTGTTGCATGTATTGTTCTTGTTGTTTGGAGGAGAAAGATGGCGTCTGAGTTGGAAGAAGATGATGAGTTTGATCAAGTTCCTGGCATGCCTGCAAGGTTTTCGTTTGAAGAGTTGAGGATTGCAACAGAGAATTTCTCGAAAAAGCTCGGTCAAGGAGGGTTTGGTTCTGTATTTGAAGGAGAACTAGCAGATGGTGTGAAAGTAGCAGTGAAACGGCTAGATGAAATTGGACAAGGGAAAAAAGAATTCTTGGCAGAGGTTCAAACAATTGGTAGCATTCATCACATCAAGCTGGTGAGATTGATCGGCTTTTGCGCCGAGAAAACTTATCGACTTCTTGTTTATGAGTACATGCCAAATGGATCATTAGACAAATGGATTTTTCATGCCAGTAAAGCTGATGATCTTGACTGGAACACAAGACGTAGGATCATTACTGATATAGCCAAGGGATTGTCATATCTTCATGAAGAATGTAGACAGAGAATAGCTCATTTGGATATCAAGCCACAAAACATACTTTTAGATGAGAATTTCAATGCCAAGGTCTCTGATTTTGGATTGTCTAAGTTGATTGACAGAGAACAGAGCCAGGTCATGACCAGAATGAGAGGAACACCAGGGTACTTGGCTCCTGAATGGCTGACATCTATAATCACTGAGAAAGTAGACATATATAGTTTTGGTGTTGTTGTAATGGAAATAGTGTGTGGGAGAAAGAATCTTGACTATTCCCAGCCTGAGGAAAGCATGCATCTGGTAAGGCAGCTACAGAAATTCATTCAGGAAAGCAAAGTGGAGGATCTGGTTGATAGGCATAGTCATGACATGCAATTGCACAAGAAGGAAGTGGTTGAGATTATTTGGCTTGCAATGTGGTGCTTACAAGCAGATAGCAGTAAAAGGCCTTTGATGTCAGAAGTTGTAAAAGTTTTAGAAGGTTCAAAGAGTGTAGAGCATGAACTAGACTTTGATTTCTTGTCCTCAACTCCAGCTGTGGCGCCTAATGCAAAGTATTGGAGTGATTCAGCTCCAATGATGGACTCAGTTTTGTCAGGACCAAGATGAAAGAACTATTTGATCAAAGTGGTAATTAAATAGTACCAACTTATCTTGTCCAAGTTGTTGAAAGTTTCATGGTCTCTTTTTTCGGTGTGTTTGTTATAGCTGTGTTTTTCAGGCAAATGGATTGCTTTTGCAGGATATTTCTAGTTTATACTGCATTGGTGAAATATTATATTCATGTCCCAATAAAATAGCTTTGCTGGTTGCAGTTGAATGAAATTGTTTGCAGGTCACATTTGTCTCTTTTATTAATTTTTTTAATTAGAAATGCAGATAAACCATGTTTAGCGTCCAAACCTTCCATCTGGGAGTTTACAAAAGTGGTTAACTTAATTAATATTAATTTAAATAAAATATTTTTAAATTAAAATTTTATTTTCTAAATAATAATACGTTTTAATTAATAATTTATTTAAAATTATTGTTAAATACATTTATTAAAATAATAAAATTTTGTAAAAAAGTATGAGTGAAATAATTCTTGAAATTTTTGAAATAAGGTCCTCCAGTACAAAAATTTCTTAAGCAAAAGTGAAATTCATGTCATCAAGTTCTCCTTAGATGGAAATTTATTGTATTAGTCATGTTAAATTTTTTTTTTTTTCAGAATAGCATATTTATTCAAGTTACTTCAAATTCATAAAATTAATTAATTTTTTTGAAAAATTTCAATACATAAATAAACTTGAAATAATGAAATAAGACATGCATAGATGTTTTTTTTATTAATAGGCGACAAGCGCCCCTCACTCAAGGAATTTTAAGAATAGTATTGGACCCGGATGTACTTTATATGAATAGTGTATGAACAATATATGAACAGTGCATGAACAGTATTAGATCCCCGGGTGAACAGTACATGAATAGCATAAAAACAATATATGAACAGTATTGCCAGGGGAAGGATTTGAACCCATGACTTTCCCATTTTATACTTTGGTGTCATACCATTGGGCTATCAAATGGTTGACACATGCATAGATGCTTGGAACATACTCCATTTCAAAATTCATTTTTGATATCACAAAATAACCGCACAAATTCAAAATATGTGTTGGTACTTGATATTGAATCTATTAGTCCAATTTGGGCTTAAGTTTTGAGCGAAGCCCAATAAGTAAGAATCAACATGCGTTCCATTACTTGTTGAGTTACAATTTAATCAAATGTTTAGTCCTCACCATTTGGGTTAATCTAATGGTGGAAATTTTTTTATTAAAGGCTTGGGTTGGGCTTTAAGTATCTGGAGACCTCCTAGGAAATCTAGGTAAAAAACTTAAAATAAATAAATAAATGATTTTTTTTTGGGCAAAAGAGCTAGAAGCTAAAACAAGTAAAAAGAACCCAAAACAGTAGTAAAATTAAAAGAAGAGCTTGTGGCTGGCACAAAGCTCTTCAAACCAATTTGGTCTATCTAGTCCTCTGTAAAAGAGGGAAAGTTGAGGGTTTAGTCTTCCATAAGAAGCAAGTTCATCAGCTATGATGTTTTCCTCCCTTGAAATTGTGGAAACAGAGATGTCGGGGAAGGAGTTCAGCAGCAATTTCAGTTTCTTGATCAAGTCGCCTGATCTCCAGGATATGCAGGGGTGGAAGTTCTTGCAAAGCTGGGCAACCCCTGGGCAATCACAGCAGACTTTGACAGGTTGCCAATCTTTTTCCTTGCAAATTTGAAGAGCTTGACAAATGGCATCGATCTCAGCGTTTAGAGGGCTTGAATGCATGGCGCCCACAGAGCCTGCAAGAAGAATTAAACCCGGATTAGCGATGATTAAGTAGCCAATCCCAGCAACATTGTGAGCCTCAGTCCAGGAAGCATCTGAGTAAATATATATTGATTTAGAAGTATTGGAGGAATGAAAATACTCCTTGTTGAGGCGCCCATTTGCAATGCAATAGTTCTTCCAATAATTGTTAGCCCTGGAGAGAATGGAGCTAAATTTTGGTTGGCTATTTTTAAAAACACAATTGCATCGCTCTTTCCAGATGGTCCAAGCTATAATTGCAATCAAAGCTTTGAATTTATTACAATCATAACTATTCATGCCTTTATAAAATAACCATCAGCCAGAACAAAGAAAAGTTTGATCAATATGATCCAAATTCATCCAAGAAAGAAATTGAGTCCAGCAAGGGAGGACTTTAGAGCATTTCCAGATGAGATGGGTAGCAATTTCTTCTTCCAATCCGCAGAAAGGACAGTTAATAAAGGGACCAATATTTAAATTGTAAAGATAGGCGCCCGTGGTCAACTTATCATGAGCAAGCTTCCATATAAAAAATTTGATATGGGGAATAACACTTAGTTTCCAAATATGATCCTAGCCCCTCCAAACAACAAATGGCTCATGAGTCGTGTTGAAATGATTATAGACAGAAGAGGAAATAGAAGCCATATGAGTAGTAGACGCCCAGACCCAAAGTTTGTCACTAGCATCATCAAAGTTGAGATTACTCAAAGCATCAAGATCCACAGAATCACCAAAGAAATTTGCAAAAAATCATTGTTCAAAGATTTGTTAGCAAGGAAATCTTTAAAAAGAAAGTTTTCAAAATTTGTATCCATATTCAATAAAGTGGGCTTGTGAGAAATAAGGAGATCAAAAACCCAGGGATCATTCCACCAGTCTAAGCCATCCGGGTTTGAAGAAAAGATTTTCAAATTAGTTTTGATGAAATCAGTGGAATTGCAAATTGATTTGTAGAACCAAGAGGAATGAGCAGGTTTAGAAAAACTCCAAGGGTGCCAATCACGATACTTGAATTTAAAAATATCCACCCAAGTTTAACAAGTCTTAGATTCCGGATTCCAAGCCTCCCCCCCCCCCCCCCCCCCTCTCAGATTTCTTTTGAATAGAGAAAGCCCAACCAATTGAGTGAAAACCACTATTATTGCCTCCATAACCCAAGAGAAAATTCCTAGCAATTTTGGAAATATTATCAAGAATAGAATTTGGGAGGTTCATTACTGAGAGGATGTAGTTTGGGATGGAAAAAATAGTGTTGTTGACAAGAACAGTTCTACCGGCTAAAGATAACTGAGAATAATTCCAAGAATGAATGGCCGAATGGACTCTATTAGGAAGGAAACTCAATTGATTTATAAGCAGTCTTTTGGGAGAAATTGGGACTCCAAGGTAAATAAAAGGGAAATTTCCAATCCTAAACCCAAGTATATCAGAAATAGAATTGGCAATTTTCCTATTACACTAGGAGGGAAGATAAATAGCAGATTTGGAAGAACTTGGTTTTTGGCTAATAAGCTTGTGATAAATGTTAAGGCAAAGAAGATAATTTCTAGCTGATTTTCTAGTAGTAGTTGTAACTAAGATGAGGTCATCAGCAAACATTAAGTGGTTGAAATTTCTATGAAGATTTCTATTATAACCAGGGACAAAATCCAGAGACATAGCCTTATTAAGAATAGCAAAAAGGGTTTGAGAAATGAGAAGGAAGAGTAAGTGGGAGAAAGGATCACCCTGCCGAACTCCTCTACTGCTATTAATCCAAAGGGAGCGCTGACCATTAATAAGAAAAGAAAAAGAAACAGAGGATAAAGCAGCATGAATCCAGGAAATCCAAATCTCAGGGAAAGCCATTTTCCTGAGGGTGGCAAAGATAGCTATCCACTCAACTGTATCAAATGACTTTTCAATATCTATTTTAAGCATCATCCTAGGGGGGCAGTATGCTCAAATTCAAGGCTATGGGCAATTTCCTGGGCTGCGATTATATTATCATAAGCGCCACGCCCCGGGAAGAAAGCCAGATTGTTCAGGGCTAATGAGATTTTGAATCACCGACTTTAAACGATTGGCCAAAAGTTTTGCTAAAATTTTATAACAAACATTGTAGAGAGAGATTGGTCGAAAATCAGAAACAGAGATGGGGTTGTCAATTTTGGGAATCAGAGTGATAAAAGTTTTCCCCCAAGAAGGAGGCATCTTAGCATTTTAAAAAAAGTATAAAATAGCTTTAAAGAAATGATCCCCTATAGTGTTCCAATAAAAAAGATAGAACTCGACATTAAGGCCATCAGGGCCAAGACTTTTTCCCCGGGGCATTGAGTTGAGCGTTTGAAAGACTTCTCTCTAAGAGATAGGTCGAATCAAAGAGGCTCGGTCCTCATCACTCAGCACAGGGAAATCATCCGGCATGGCTTTAATAAGAGAGTCAATAGTGAAAACAAAGGAAGACAACCAGAGATTTTTGAAATGATGGATAAAACAATTCTCAATATTGCTTTGATTAGTAAAGATATTAGCTGAGGAGTCCCGAATTGGTTTCACCTTATTTTTATGTCTGCGAATCATGACGGAGTTATGGTAAAAATTTGAATTTTGATCATACTTTGAAAGCCAGATAGAACGAGCCCTT
The DNA here is from genome assembly GCA_020875875.1 of Dioscorea alata. Classification (NCBI taxonomy): domain Eukaryota; kingdom Viridiplantae; phylum Streptophyta; class Magnoliopsida; order Dioscoreales; family Dioscoreaceae; genus Dioscorea; species Dioscorea alata. The sequence continues at coordinate 3,434,129 of CM037027.1, forward strand.
TGTCCCCAGTAGATAGTTTTTTACCTAAGGAGAGCTGCATGCCGATTTCGGAGAGCTCTGAGCTAAATGGTCCTCCAGGCATCGTTTGGGTTTATGAACTGAGCTTCCATAGAAGTGATTTCTTGTTCAATGTTGTTGAGTTCATCATTAATATGGCAGATATTGGAGCGTCTCCATCTGCAAAGATTGGATTTAGTTCTAGCAATAAAATGAGTGAAAGAATGCATAGGAGAAGTTAAAGAGTTAGCACTCCAGGCATTAACAACACTATTATGGCAACCTTCAAAATCCAGCCAAATATTTTCAAAGCAAAAGATTTTACTAGACGGGGGAGGAGAGTAATGCGCAGTAAGAAAGAGAGGAGAGTGGTCGGAGGTTATACGAGCAAGGTGCTGATTTGAGATAGAATTAAACTGTAAAAACTAGTTTGAATTAGCTAAAAAGTGGTCCAGGAGGGCCCAACGGCAAGAGAGACCCTCCTGGCCATTACACCAGGTAAAACAGGGACCTACAAAACCAAGATCAATTAGGTTATTTGAACAAATAAAAGAGGAAAAGGCTTTGGATTTAGAGGAATAGTTTTTGAAAGATCCTCCCTTATGCTTATTGATAGAGAAGATGGCATTGAAGTTGCCCGTAAGAAGCCAGGGGGAGTTCAAAAGAGAGAGACCTGAAAGAGATTTCCAAAGGCATTTGTGATCAGCTAAAACCTAAGAGTTGTAAATAATCGAAAGGACCTAAGTTTCATCAAAAGTAGAAATAATGAGATTGAGAGCAAGCCTAGAAAACGCGACAGGGGTAACTACACCACTGAAACGTTTCTAGAGAGCGATGATGCCTCCAGAGTAGCCATTAGAAGGAATTGCCACCCAGTTCCAAGTTCGATTAAACCTGTCACAAAAGCGTTTAATACGATCAGTGTTAGATTTCGTTTCCACGAGACAAATAAAATCTGGCTTCATCCTAGCCATGATATCTTTAATGTAGTCAATCGCCTTCAAGTTTGAGATGCCCATGCAATTCCAAGTGAAGACTTTTAACATGGTAAACATAAAGAAGAAAGGAGAAGATATTAAGAGAGGGGGGATTTTCTCCCTTTTTTCTTCTTCGTAGCATTTTTGGAGGGTTCTCAACGAGCGATTGCCTCAAGTTTGATGTCCTTTTGATAGTTTGAAAGAACCATATCGTCGTCTGGTTCACAGAGGGAGTCAGAATCATTCGAGGATAGGTCTTCCATTTCTTCTTCATTGATTGTTGGATGAGTGATCGCTTCAACGACTTTGGCAACAATACCCAGGTGTCAATCAGAAGGAATGAGATTGTTGGGGGATCATTGCATTGAGTTGACGTGATTAGAAGGGCTCAGAGGGAAGAGTCAAAAGCTTAGGAGGAGAGGAGCACAACGGGATTTTTTCCGGGTTTCCAATGCAAACAGGGATGGGAGTGGCCGGCTCTGTGGTGGATGGATTTCCAAGACCAAGAGAATCCCTAAAGGATGTGGGCAGCTCCTTCACAGGAAAAGAGACATCAGTTACTTTCTCGGGACGAGGGAGTTCTGTTTGAAGAGAGGGTTTTTCGGTCCCGAGGCCCTTGGGATGACGCGACGATGGAACCAAAGCTTTGGATAAAGGACGGGAATGTCCTCCCCTCACAGAGTGCCATCCACGTATAGCGCATGCAAGCAAAGAGGAAACCACGTGGGGATCAGGCGGGAGATCAAGAGGACACATGGCATCATCATGATCATCATCCCCAGAAAACAGGTTAGGGTTAGGGTTAGGGTTTCGATTGCCAGAGCGGCCGGAAACACCGCCCCGACCACCTCCACCTCCCAAAAACCTGCCATGAGCTGAGGAACGACGCCCTCTAGGTTTAAGCCACGGGCCAAATTCACTTTCTGTTTCCGAGGGAGGCTTGGTAGGAATCTCAGCGGCGATGTCATCCGAACCCTCAACAGCCTCATCAACCTGCATTCCAACATCATCTTGCACCTGCTCAGGAGAAACTCCCTAGGGCACATGATGGCCAGTATGAAGGCGATTACTGAAGATGGGGCAGTTAACTTCACCGTGACCCACCATTCCGCACCTGAAATAAAACACTGGAAGTTTTTCATAAAGGACAAGGATGAAGACAGAGAATTCCCCATACTTTACCCAAGTCCCTTATTGCAGGGGTTTACTTAGATCAAGTTCAACACAAACCCTAGCGAACTTCGCTCATGAACGGTCAAGAGTGTGGTCATCAACCTTAAGGACTTTGCTGAATTGTGAGGCCACTGATTCTAGGATTTCAAACCCCCTTTCCCACTCCCAAAGCTCCATAGGGAGATGGAAGAGCTGAATCCAGACAGCAGCTAGAGATAGTTTTTCGAAGGCCGGCTAAAAGGATTCCAACCAAAGGGATAACTGAAGGATGCAACCAGCCACCGTCCAAGGGCGGTCCCAAAGAAGACGGCATTGCATCTCCTAGGATTCACACTGAATGTAATAGAAGCCGTTGGGGAGGTCAGTGATAGAGAAAGCTCCCATCCCTCGCCAAGCATCCGCCATAGCAAGTTTGGCCTGTTCAAGAGGGAGATATTTACCAAGAAATTTAGCATAAATAAAGGTTTACATGCCATCTCTAGCCGAGAGCCATAGATCATTGTCAATAGTAATCGAAGTAGTAGAGTGGAGTTTGAGTTTATCAAAGTGCTGTTTTTGCAGGTGAAGAGGAATCTCAAAAGTTTCTTGCTTGGAAGAGGAGGAAACCACGTTGGCCCAGGAGACGCCTGACTTCTCTCCTGGACGGGAGGGGGTTTTTGTCGGCCCCGGGGGGGCCATTGAGGAAGCACAGTGTCACTCTCGATGAATACTCCCTTTGTTTGTTAGGAGCTAACAACCTTCTAGTTAGCTCAACAAAATTTAGGAGTTGGGAAATAAGGGGAAAAAAAGATGGTAGTTTTCTTTCTTGTGTAGTGAGAGGCTAGAGGATCAACTCTCCTCGTAATGGTTGAGGTGAATAGCTTGTTTGGTTTTTTTTTTTCTAAAAAAAAAAGAGAAAAAGCGAAATTTTTTTAATTGAAGATATTTTTTGTATGCATTTAAAAGTAATTCTTTAGTTCATAAAAGATGAAAATATTACCGTCTGTTACGTGGTAATCTGGATGGTAATATGACATTACCAACATGAGAATATTACCAAAAAGGTGGTAATCCTATTACTACCAAATTTGGTATCTATCTAGGATTACCATGGTAATCTCATAACTTTTTATATTTTACCAAATTGATTACCATGAACCAAACAAGGTAATGAACTATTCCCAGTAATAAGAGTTCCCAACCAAACATGGTTATATCAAATTACCACAATATTCCCAACCATATAACATTCCCACCCATATTACTATGGTAATCTCATAACGTGGTAATATGTTATTACCACGAACCAAACAGCCTCTTAATTTACTCTAGTGCCACCTAAGATGAATGATCTCTCAAACGATTGTTTTTTGAGTGCCACTAGCACTTTTTATTTGTCTATTATTGGTTTTTTTTATTAAACTTTACTTTCTTCACCAGTGGATTACATAATTTTGTTTTATATTATTATCTTATTATATTATGTTTTTATTTGTTCAAATCATCTTTTTTTTTTTTTTATTTAACAAAGTTATAGTTTATCAAGTTTCATATAAAAAGAATAAATCATCTTAGTGCTTAAGGTTAAATTACATTAAAGAAACTACTAAAAGCTCTAGAAAATAATAGTCTCATTGGAATTCATAACTTGAGAAATAATTTTTTTTAATAAAATAGATAAATCATAACTATAACTATAGATAAGCCAGTGAGAGGAGTTAACATGCCATGTACTCGTGTTACAATGGGTAAAACTCATATATAATTTAAAATTTAGAAAAAATTATTTATTATTCCTTGTAACTTTTCAAATATCCTATGCAATCTCTTTGATATTTCAATTTTCTCTGCAGTCATTTTTTTTTTCAGTTTACTTATTTTTCAATCCCTACATTAGTTTATTTTATTTAAAAATCTAATTTTGCCATGTTTACGGAATGTACCTTTTATTTATTAGTTATATTTTTTATTTAACATTGTGTGTTTATGTGTAACTACACAAATTTTTATTTAAAATATAACATTCTTGTTTAATATTTGTTGTTGATATTTAATATGTTAATTTGTTGTTTATTATTTTGTGTTTCTATTTAAAATCGCTGAAAGGCATTTCTGACAAAAGTACTTAAAAAATAAACAATCAGATTGTGTCAGAAAAAAGTGACTCTTTTGGGATATGAAATAGTCCAAAGATTTTTTGATCAAGTGACAAAATTGGAGGGATGATATGGATAATTTTCCTAAAATTTAAAGTAGTTGAAATTCGTTACAATTCCAAATCTATTTCTCTCACTCTCTTGTCCTCCATCTCCTTGTTACAAATGGAGGAAAACAATCCAAACTGAAAGAAGAAAAAAAAATCAAATGGATACTGAAGAGAATATTTTAAGTACAGTAAAACCTTTTGTGTCTTCGTGAGCACTAAAACGGCAATTTTAGTAAATTGACGACTCATGCTTCTCATTAATCTATTTCCCTTTATCTAAGTCACTTTCATAATTTTTTTATAGAAATGAATAAATCCAAAATATATGAGAGTGAAAGAAATCAGTTACAACTGCAAGTAAAATACATGACAGCAATATAAAGGGTAAATATTACTGTAGATCACCTAATTATACCCAATTCTCACTTTGGATACCAAATTTTGATTTGTATCAAAATGGTCACCTCATTTCAATTTGGTTTCAAAAGGATGTTACCCAAAGGAATTCGGTGAGATTATGCTAACATGGACGCCGGCAATCCAATGTGGTCGATAGATTTCCACATAACCCATCCCAATGGCCTTGCCACGTGTATTAAAATGCCATCACATCACCCGCCCCAATGGCATGACATGGATCATAGTGGCATTTTAATCCACGTGGTAAGGCCATTGGGACGGGTCATGTGGAAATCTGTCGACCACATTGGATTGCCGGCGTCCATGTTAGCATAATCTCACCGAATTCCTTTGGATAACATTTTTTTTAAACCAAATTGAAATGAGGTGACCATTTTGATACAAATCAAAATTTGGTATCCAAAGTGAGAATTTGGTAATATTTACTCGCAATATAAATGTACAAAATGTTAAAAATTATAGTAAAAAAAGAGACATGATGCAATACAAAGATTTGGTGAACTTTGCTTCCTCAGCTATCTTCTTCTAGTTTGGTTTTCTGTTTCACAGTTTTATTTTCTGTTATTCAGGTAAAGGTGGTGCATCACTCCCGGTGAGAGCCCCCTGTAATTTGGTTGATTTTGTTTTTTCGTTTTCTTGTTGTTTGTTTGTTATATTTATCTTTTTCTTTCAATAAATTGTGATTTATCCATATTTTTTTTAAAAAAATCAGTAAAACTGTACAAAAAAAAATAGTTAAATGTCTTTTAAAAAATAATAAAAATAAGGAAGTAAGCTATTTTTTAAAAAACGACCAAGAAAAATAACTATTAAATCATGACTATTTTGTCAACCTGGAATGTTATGGATGTACAATCCATTCTTGAGTAAGAAAAAAGCAGTAAAAGAGCTTCACAAGAAATCAAAGTTATATTTAATTATCATCAAGTCCTCCTATTTAATTCTTTTACTGTCTTGGGCTGAAGATGAAAATTTTATATTATATATGATTTTCATTAATGTTTCTCCTGTTTTTTCCACTTCTGTTTGTCATTTTTCCAATGCTGTATCTCTTGAACTTAACTCCAAGAGCACCATTATCAATATACTCAAAGCCACAACCGGCTTGTCTGTATTCATTTCAACATATACAGTCTTCATCTTCTCCATATGTCCACATTTCCATCTCTCAAATGCCAAACATCTCATCTTCATGCTTCTATATTTCTCAAATTTCCAAACTAACAAGTAGAACCAGCAAGAAATCAATGGCTTCCATTCTCCATCTTTTGCTAATAATCTCATTACCACTCTTAGTTCAATCAGATGAATGGGAACCTTTTCCAAACTTCCCATCAACTGCAAAGCTCCCTTCACATTGGACTAACACAAAGCCATCTTCAAGCAAAGAGCTCATTTCAGTCCAAGATGGATCCCTTGTGAGACCCATCCTTGTTGCCAATCAACCTTTCAAGTTTAGCAGGAATGGCCTGGGGTTAACCTTCTCCTTTGGCTTTATTTGTTCTGGTTCTTGTGATTCATTTGTCTTAGCCATTGCCATTATGGTGAAGACCATTGACCAAAGCACACCTCTGCAAGTAGTATGGTCTGCCAACAAGGACAAACCTGTCAAGGAGAAGGCAACATTAGAGCTAAAGAAAGATGGTAACTTTGTGCTCACTGACAACAATGGCACCATTGTTTGGAGTACTATCACAACAGGCAAGCCAGTTTCAGGTATTAATCTGACAGACTATGGGAGTTTGGTGTTGTTTGATAGTGGGAACAACATCATTTGGAACTCTTTTGATTTCCCAGTTGATACACTGCTGCCTGGACAGAGACTAGTGGCTGGGCAGAGACTGGTGAGTAGAGCTTCAACTTATAACTGGACTCATTCAGGATCTCAGTTTATCCTACTCTCTCCAAGTGGTTTCTCTGCTTTCATAGAATCTGATGGAAAACCTCAGGTTTACTATAGAAAAGGAGGTTATACTATTTATTCAAAGCAAGAGGAGGCATATCTGCAGTTCATGAATGGCAATGTAAGTTTGGTTTTGTCTTCAAAGAATCAACCAATGCCTCCGGTGCCACCGACATTATCGCCGCAGTTCTTGAGGCTTGATCCTGATGGTCATCTGAGGTTATACCAGCTTGAAGGGTTTATGAAGTGGAAAGTGGTTGCAGACTTGTTAGATGATCAATTGGATTACTGTGATTATCCTTTGGCTTGTGGATATTATGGTGTTTGTTCAAACAAGCAGTGTAGTTGTCCACAAGGGAGAGGAAACCAAACTCTGAATTACTTCTCTGCAGTGAATTATGATGATCCAGTGCAGGGATGTACTAGTGTGACGCCATTGGATTGTCAGAAATCTCAGAAACATCATCTTTTGTATCTTGAGAATATTTACTACTTTCACCATGATATTACTTCTCAGAGCAAAGTCAGTGTGGAGGCTTGCAAGGCTCAGTGCTTGAAGCAATGTGGTTGCAAGGCAGTTGGCTTTTTGCCAGAATTCAACAGCTCTGGTGGCCAGTGTACTTTGATCAGCCAACTCTTCTCAATGAAAAGAGCTCGGCAATCCGAATATAGTTACAATTCATCAGTTTTTCTCAAAGTTCAGGTTCCGGAGCAGTTGAATGCAACGAGAGTTCAGGCAGGTATGAAGCATCGACACTTCATAATCATGGGATGTATTGCAGGAAGTATGATTACTGTTTTCCTTGCTTTGATTTGCATTCGGATTTTGTATCTGAGAAGCAAAAGTGTGAGCAAGAGGATGAATATCTCAAATGGGGACATTAGTGCAGAGAACTACTTCAATTTGAATCATGCTTCTGAATTACCCATGAGATTTTGTTTCGAAGATTTGAGGAATGCTACTAGTAACTTCAGTAAAGAGCTTGGACGCGGAGGATCAGGCTCGGTGTTTGAAGGAATTCTTAGTAATGGCAGTAAAGTTGCAGTGAAGCGAATGGAAAGGATATCGCAAGGGAAGAAGCAATTCTTAGCAGAGATTGAAACAATTCGCGGCATTCATCACATCAATCTGGTAAGACTGATTGGGTACTGTGTCGAAAAATCATACTATTTCTTGGTCTATGAATTCATGTCAAATGGATCATTGGATAAATGGATCTTCAACAAAGACAATAATCATAAGCTTGATTGGGGAATTAGACATCGGATTATCATCAACGTCGCAAAAGGATTATCTTATCTCCATGAAGATTGCTGCAAGAGGATACTTCATTTAGACATCAAGCCACAGAACATTCTCTTGGATGAGAATTTCAATGCTAAGATTGCTGATTTCGGTCTTTCGAAATTAGTGGAAAGGGATCAAAGCAAAGTTATGACAACAATGAGAGGAACACTTGGTTACTTAGCTCCAGAATGGTTGAATTCAGTAATTACTGAGAAGGTTGATGTTTACAGCTTTGGAATTCTTGTTCTTGAGATCATTTGTGGCAGGAAAAACTTCGATTTCTGTCAACCTATAGAGGACATTTACCTATTGAAACTAGTGAAAGAAAAGGCACATGATGATAGATTGCATGAAATTGTAGCAAAGGATGATGGGAATATGGAGCTCCACATGGAAGAGGCTGTGAAAATGATCAGAGTTGCAACGTGGTGTTTACAGAGTGATCACAATTTAAGGCCTGCAATGTCAAAGATTGTTAAAGTTTTGGAAGATGCTATTGATATCAACACAACCATTAATTATGAAATTTTGATTCCGTCTACAACGTCTGTCATGGATAAACTTTCGCATCCATTTTTCAATTCGGCTTTGCTTGGAATATGATCTGTGTCTTTGCATCTCATCAAAGAGATGAGTGTACATTTGTTCAATTCTGTATAACTCCTGCTGACCACTTCCATATTTTTTTTTAATAATTTTCAGGGCACAAGTGTTGATATAGTATTCTCGAGTATTTGATCATATTGTAGTTTTTCAGTATTCCAAGTAATTCAACAGCTAAGTAATGCACGAAACTACAAAGTCCTTCACCTTCAACCTGAAATTGTTGTTTTAGTTATTCACTATCGCTTATCGGTCATAATATTAGAATGACTTCAAATTCAAAATCATATCATCAAATATTCATATAGTCAGTAGTCACAAGATACAATGCAGATGGAAAAACAAGGAAGACTTGTCAGAAAATAAAAAGAAATCAAAGGATTTTGAGCATATTTAAATGACAAAAAAAGGAGATGTGCTTGAAATGCATACAATTGAATTTCTTCATGATTTGGGAGAGGGAAAAGGTTTAGTATAAAATTGAAGGAACCATGGTTTGTGATAAACTAAAGCTCATTTGGTCATCCAATTCCACAGCTCCTTCCAAGAACTTCACCACTGTGGACATAGATGGCCTCTTCTTATAATCATCATTCAAACACCAAAGCCCAAGTCTAATGAGCTTTAATGCTTCCTCTTCTTCTTCTTCTTCATCGCAATAAAATTCTCTTTTCGGCCAGTGAACAATGCTAATGAGTTGATTCTCATCGGCTTTTCTCTTCAACAAGCTCAGTAATCGAATGCGTGAATCATTCTGACTATAGTCCAAGTTTTTCCTGCAACAGAGGATTTCAAGCAAGACAATGCCGAAGCTATATATGTCAGCTTTCACTGTGATGTGCTCTGAATGCTGCCATTCTGGAGCCAAGTACCCAAGAGTTCCTCTCACTGTTGCAGTGATTTGGCTTCGATCTCTATCAATTACCTTTGCTAACCCAAAATCAGAAACCTTAGCATTGAATTTGTCGTCGAGAAGTACATTATGCGGCTTCACATCTAAATGCGCAATCCTTTGCCTGCATTCTTCATGGAGATAAGCCAATCCTTTGGCAATGTCAGTAATGATCTTAACCTTTGTTATCCAATCAATTTCTTGCTTTCTCTTGCCAAAAATCCAAGTATCTAGTGAGCCATTTGTCATGAACTCATAGACTAGAAGCCTGTGAGATTTTTCAGCACAAAAGCCAATGAGTTGCACCAAATTGATGTGATGAATGCTTCCAATTGTCTTAACCTCTGCTAAAAACTCATCCATTCCTTGGCCATCTCTTTCAAGTCTCTTAACAGCAACCAGTGTTCCATCATTCAGAACACCTCTGAACACAGTGCCAAAGCCACCTCTCCCAATCTTTTGGGAGAACTCTGCCGTGGCGATGCAGAGCTCTTTATAAGAAAATCTCACTGGCATACCTGGAACTTGTTCGATAAACTCATCATCATTGTTATGTCTTCTTCTTCTTCTTCTCCTCCATAACAAAACAACAAAGATGACAGCAAAAACTGAGACAGCAGGGACAACAGCAGCAAAGAACACAAACACGTTGATTTTCTTTGATTTTCTTGCACTTGATGGGAGAGTAGGAAGTGGAGGAGGAACAGCAGTGGAAGAAGGAGCAGGTGAGCCACTCAGAGCAACTCTCACCTTCAAATACGATGCGGATGTCCTTGGAGACAAAACTGCCAATGAAGAAGTTGAAGCTGGTGCTGGTGCTACTGCAAAACTAGCTCCCTTAGGATCTTCTACTGGCTCTGCTTGGATTGACAATACAATGGATGGTAAATAACACAAACCATTAAATGCATCACTGTCACTGTATAAGAAAAAAACAGCTTCACAACTGGAATTTCTCAGGCAAGCTTCCTTGCAGTCATCCAACTTCTGAATGCCGTGAACCGCAGACTCAGGGTCTGAATAAGCGAAATAACTAAGACTACCAAAGTCCACAAGTTTGAAACCATCGGCGAAGATACCAACCTGAGAACAACCAAGTTGAGGAGACTGATCATCCTTAGGAGAGAAGTAAGCACCCTCGTCTAGTGATTTTGGACAAGAGCATTGCCCTTTCCGGCAAACACCATAGTTGCCGCAACGAAGAGGCAACTGGCAGGGATCTCTACCCTCCATGAAATCATAGACAACCATCCAACCTTTCAACCATTGCCAACTATAAATCCTTAAACTACCATCAGAATCCAACCTCATGAAGTCAGAGGCTGGCAGCCACTTTGTTTCATCTAATGCAGCACAATAAACCTCTTTCGATATCTTAAATCCCAATACCAAATGCCCATTCTGCAATGTCACAAAGCTGAGTGAGTCCTCAGGTGCTGATTGATTACTGAAGTCCCCTAAAACCAAGTAAGGGATTGGTGCCTCTGCATGCACATAAGCAGTGAGCAAATTATGATTTATGGATAGAGAGAACAAACCAGTGCTTGAGTTCATGAATTTTGGACTTGATGTTAAGCTCTGGCCTTTCCTAAGAAACTGACTTGAGAGCAGAGTATCCGTTGGATGATTGAATGTTTCCCAAACTGATTTGTTTTGTTTGTTGAAGAGAACAAGATTAGGACCATAATCAGCAACCTTCATACCAACAACATTCAGGGAAGATGTTTTGCTAGACCAAACACCATCTCCATTGGAGTTCTTCAAGATTAAGCTCCCATTGATGAATTCCAAGGTGGCATTTTCTTCAACAAGATTGTCACGGTTAGCTGACCATATTATCTGGGGCAGCGTCCTTGTATTTACCAGTTTCGAGTCCGAGCTTTCCAGAAGAACAACAGCAAACTGGCATAAACCATTCCATGATGGACTGCAAACAAATCCACAACCATGGCCAAGAATGCTCCCTACCTTGAGAACACCAGGACCATATAGAAGTATAAGCCGGACCTTCGTGCCATCAATGAACTTGACTGAAGGGATGAAGTCATTGTTGTTCTTCCAGGATGTGGAGCCATTCTTAGAGAAGAGAATGGTGGTTTTGTCGACAAATTCAGCTTCGGAAACATGGAAGATTGAGACCAGCAAGATGAATGCAAGCAGCGTGGAGCAGGCCATGAAGATGATGATGTTGTTGATGATGATACTTTCTTATGTTTGATACAATGCAATTGATATGTTTAGATATATCATTAAGAAACATAGTTTTAATATTACTATCTATCTGAAATGAAACACTTGGCTTTGTTCCTGTCAAAGGCTTAGCAAATGATCCCAAGAAAACAAGAACTATGGTTCTTTCACTAACGCCGGCCAGAGAATGAGCAAATATATTTATATCATTTGGTTCTGTTTTTTGTCACAATTGACAAGTGTTTGCTCTGGTTTGGCTACAAAATTATCTGAGTGGCTTTTCCATCACATCTAGAAGGTGATGTTAATGTTATGTTTATTACCTATATCTGTTGTACAAAAACTACTCTGTTTTGGGCCTTTTGGCTTATTATTGTATGTCTGTATACGGATAATTTTTTTTTTTTTTTTTTTTTTTGTGGGTAAATGAGCTCAAAAGCTTTTATTGATATACTGAAAAGAGAAACCAAATAACAAAGGACACTAGAGACTGAAAACGGGCAGATTAAAACAAGCTAAACAACTAATCAACAAAACAAAATACAAATAATCTAAGCTTAAAAAGATAAACCAAATTTCTGGAAATTATTCATAATCCATCTGGGAAGCTCTCTGCCTTGGTGGAATAAGGTAATTTCATGAAGATCCCCACTATGAACAGCAAGACAATATGCAGCTTTGGCCCAGCTTTTTGGAATAGAATGCAGCTTAATATCATTCAAGTACGACAATAAATTTCTGATACAACCCATCAGTGTCATCATTCGCCAGTTTTGCATATGCACTCCATGATTAATGACAGAAACAAGTCCATCATTAGGAATAAACATCTGCTTAGCCACCAGTCCCTTTTGGATCATACATTGTAGAAAAGTTTTGGTTGCCACCGTCTCAGCTTCAAGTAAAGAATTTGCTATAAATCTATAGCAACCTGCAATTTGAATTTTAGCATTAGCATCAAAGATATAAAATCCAGCCCCAGAACTCAATAATTCACTATTCCAATAGGCTGAGATCACAATAAAAGGACTATCAAGGGCTGTAAAATTGTTTATAATAAGATTCCTCCCAGGCTGAAAAACAAAAGAGTAGAAATACTCTCTAGCATGGGCCATAGCCTTAGAAGCCAAAAGCCAGCAATTCAAGCTTTCATTTCTAAATATCATGTTGCATCTAGCCTTCCAAATATACCAGGCAGTAACTGCTATAACAGATTGAGTCAAAATGTCCTTACCAGAAGAAGGAGAGCTCAGCCAATTCCCAGAAGTAAAACCATCCTCAAAGTTAAAAGCTTTACCAGTAATGTTCTTGACATAGGTCCAAATGAGTTGAGATTTAGGACACAAATGAAGAAGATGCTCAGCATCTTCAAAGTCCAAACTGCAGAAAACACAATTGGTTTGTGGACCCAAACGTAAACGATAGAGATAATCATAAGTTTTAACACCATTATGAAAAAGAAGCCATAAAAAATGTTTAACTCTCGGATTAGTACGAAGCTTCCAAATGTTATCCCAACCATCCCAATGATCCTGCTAACTAGCCAAGTTAGTCAAATGAGAGTAAATAGCAGAGGAAATTTAAAGTTTCTTGATTTTGGGAAACCAAACCCAAGTATTATTAGAATCATAATTGATTTTACCATGGTTTAGAGTTTCAATATTTAAATGTCTGCCAAACACAGTGTTTAAGAAATGCATATTCCAATGACAATCAACCAAAAAATCAGAGATATTTAGGTGATCAATGTCTTCTTCCATGTTGAGGTATGTAGGTTTAAATGCAAGAGGAATCTCAAAGTACCAAGGGTCAAACAAAAAGGAAGTTTTCAAAGGGTTAATGGAGAGGATCCAACAATTGTTATTGATAGCCCTGGCAGTACGACAAAGACCACGATAGAACCAAGAGCAATTAGCCTTAATCTCATCAGTCCATGAATTAAATTCTCCATATTTTAGATAAAGAATATCAACCCAAATAGCATCATTTTTATTTAAGTAATTTAAGACATTCTTGGCCATTAAGGAGATTTTGGACTTGTGCAAATTTCGTATGGAAAGCCCCCCTCAGATTTATCAAGCATGGCATCTGTCCAACTAACTGAGTTCATGCCTTTTCTATTGCCACTCTTTGACCGAAAAAAATACCTAGCATATTTGGTGATATCATCCAAGATAGTGTCATGCACAGGGTAAACTGAGAGATAATAAAGAGGTGTAGAAAGAATGGTAGAATTGATGAGAATTGTCTTACCAACCGCAGAAATCTTAGAATGTTTCCAAATGTTAATAGTTCTTTTGATTTTTTCAATCATGTTGTTGAAGTGATGTAAGGCTAATCTTTTAGGGGCCACAAGAATACCAAGATAGTTAAGAGGGAAAGAACCAAATTTGAATTGAAGGATATCAATGATGCTTTTTTGTAATCTTTTATTAAATCTGGTAGGGAAGAAAATCTCAGATTTGTTCTTATTAGCTTTTTGACCAGTCAATCTCTGGTCATTAGGATATAACCGGAAGTACAAACAAGAAAATAGAGGTGCAAAGAGAGCATTATAACAGAACAAGGATATATGAATCGATGCAACCCACGAATTCAAGTGCCAAAAGTTACTAGAAGCTGAATACCTCGTCAAGTGGAGAAGGATCTTTAGTACAGAAATTTTCTACTAGTGTTCTTATTATTCATTTCTTTTACTTGAAATCAACTAGTCTAATTATTTTAGTGACATGCAGTCCTGTTTTTATTATTACACAATTGATTTTTTTTTTTTTAACAACCCACAGGATAAATTTGAACACTCAAACTCTTGAGTTGGGATAAGAATAAAGTATCAACTATTATATATTATGATGGTGGAATTATACATGATTTATATATATATATATATATATATATATATATATATATATATATATATATAAGTGGATAAACCACCTAATATATATTAATAAAATAAAAAGATATAAAGTAAGCATAGACGAATAGAAACAAATAAGCAACAAGAACAAGAGGAATAAAATAACCTAAAACTAACACTCAGGAATTATCAGTTAATTTTTCAAATGCACAAGGGCCTCTTCGATGCTGGAAGAGGAAGATAGAAATTTATGATTGTGTTTGGTAGAAGATACGAAATCACCAAGGTTGTTTCTCCTCAAATACTGGGCTTTTGTGTTTTTCTCTGCTAGTTTCTTCATGGAGGCTCAGGATGGGAAACGAGAAAACCAGCTTCTTCCTTCCACTGTAATTGGTGGCCAAATTGTCAGGTGTGGAAGACGGAGAAGAGTTAGTTGTAGCATTCTACTTAAGATTCTAAAGACTGGCTTCTAGTTTGTTGGAAATATCCTCTTCACAAGCTTCCAAATCTTCATTATCACTCAAAGGTTCCACATAAGGGTTGGTATCAGCTCCTCCCTTGTGACAGTGTCTTTGTGAATAGTATCTTCTATACTATCCCTTGAATGGGAATCTAGATTGACATCCTCTCAGTATAAATCATCTTTGTCAAGAGGTGTGCCTATGTTGCCCCTGAAAAAAGAAACAAGCTTGTCACATCATGCTTTGGGGACCAGAGATCAAGCCCCCAAAAAGAAATGCCATTTATAATTAGTAGAAATCTTATCCTTAAGGATGGCTTCAACCAAGAGTCATAAGGATTTATAGAAGTAATATATTGATTTTAAATTGACTCATCACAAACGATACTAAGGCCATGCTAATTAGGCTCACTAGAATTGAGCCCGGGATTATTAGCATTAAGAGAGGATTTAGTTTTGTAATTGGGCCCCAATTGAGTGAAAATTGTTCGTGGTCAGTAGAGTCGAAACCCCCCTTTCCTTAGTAGTGTTGGCTGGTGAAGACTGAGGGTCCGTTTGATATGCGGAACAATGAGGGACAGGACAGTACAAACTTTCTTGTCTCTCGTTTGATTTGCAAATGTATTTAGGGTACAAGACAACAATGTGTTTGAGTACAGCACAAGTCGGGAAAAAAATTGTCCCACCAAAACCACGGTACAAGTTTTAAATTATGGGACAGCACAACAAAAGTCAGTTTTGCCCCATTTCAAATCCAAAAATTACAACAATTAATTAAAAACGCATCATAACAAAAAATTTAAAGTTGTCATTCAATGGATTGCCCCGATCTTATCCACTGCCGTGAACCTCCTTCCTCGGCCTTCCTTTCCACGTGGCACTCTCCTTTTCAAATCTCTCTCCTCTTCTCTTGCCTTCTCCTTCTTAATTCTAGGGTTTCCGGGCACATTGCAAGATCTACCGATTTTCTTCTAGGCAAATTTGTTAGATTTATTTATTAATTAAAAAAACATTATTTTGTTAAGATCGCATGTTTCTTATATCTAATTATAATAAACATATTTAATTTTTTGAATTATAGTTACAAATATCAAGATAATTAATTTTTTTAATAAGATAAGAAATGTTAACAAAATTTATAATATATTTTTATAAATAATTATTAGTTAATATATTTAAAATTTAAAAATATATTTATGCCAAGTAATTTTAAAATATTTTTTTTAATCTTTTTATTCCAAAACAACATAGGAATATATTGAGGATATTATAGTAATTTTATATTTAACTGTCTTATATTAAATTGTGTTGTTCTTTAAATATCAAACAGGGCACAAAACAAACACTTGTGCTGTACTACAAGTACTTGTGATGTGTTGTACTCTTGTGTTGTACTCATGCGCGAATCAAAAGGACCCTGAGAGAGCCAAGAGATTTGGCCATCAAACTTAAGCATATCTAGAGGATTGAGCGCAGTAGGAACAACTTGACTAGGCTAAATTTATATTAGCGTGCTTGGGATAAAACTCCCCGTTGGAATGGGTTCCGGATCTAAAGTACCAGATTAGGTTGGGGGAGTAACATTTGGTGCAATCGTAGGTCTAGGCACATAAGACCAAAAGCCAAATAACTTGAGTGGGCCAGGATCAAGAGAGTTTCAGATGGTTAGGATGCATCCAGTAACATGCTAAAACGGTCTATCATGGACACACCTCGATAAATGAGGGTGCAACATGCACCAAGTTACCTCGTATGAATCTGAGTTCTCGTATGAGAGTGACAGGCAGTTCTCAGCCTTCCCCCTTGTGTAAGGCAGCATAAAGCACCGCTCCTTTTGACCCTTACATTAAAAAGAGCACAAAGTCTAGTAGAGCACACCTTTGATCCCACAATCATTGTTGTAAGTGGTCTAAAAAACAAAACACCCAGGCAACCAAATAAAGGGGTAATATTCTTAACCATGTAGACTTCCCTACCACCAACGGTGTGGGAAGGTTCACACTTAGGGAGGCATGGGCCTTAATCACGGGAAAGGGCGTCTCAATTGGCATCAAAGTGGAGATGGTGATGAGCATTGAAACATATCGATGCCCTCCATGATGGGAAGCTTTTCTCTACCACCAACGATGTGGGAAGGTTCGCAATTAGGGAAGCAGGGACCTTAATTACAAGGAAGGACATCTTAGTTGGCATCAAAGTAAAGATGATGATGAGCATTGAAACATATTGATGCCCTCCATAATGGGAAGCTTTTCTTGTGCATGGAGGGGATTATTATCCTTCTTCCCCTTAGGAATCATGTGCATGGCTCTGGATACCTTCGACAGAGGCTTGTGGGAACTCAACCATATCACTGGGAGCAGCAGTGGATCTGACAGAACTTGCTTATGATCCCAAGGTTATTATCACAAAAGACAAGTTTAGGATAAACATTTGAAGTAGTGGCATAGGGAAATAGTGTCCTCGATCATGCCGAGCTTGTCCACTGCCACCAACATGGGAAGGTTCACACAGTGGAAGTTAAGGCCTCAACTAGAAGTGTCTCAACACAATTTTCTTTGATGAATTTAGTTTATCTATTTTTAATATATATATATATATATATATATATAAACATACAAAGTTTATTTAATTAGGAATTCAGTGGAGTCCTACCGAATGATAGAGTTATTTTTTATCAAAAAAATAAAAAAAATAAAAACTACCATGATAGAATTAGTGTGGAAGAGGCTAATGTTCTTTGGTTCATGAATCATATGGCAAGGCCTAGCTGCTCTTTTAGGCCAAGACTGAGAGTTTGGGATCCACAACTATAAATTGATTTTTGAATGCTTCCTTTAATCTAATGAAACAGAACAATATACATAGTGCCATTTTGTTGTGAACACAGAGCGCTTCTGTTCACCATTCTGAGATTGATACCTATCGTTAATGTGAACCATATGGCTTTACAAATAATTTTTTTATATTAAAATTGGATGAATTAAAACATGATCATATATTTTAACTGATATTAGTTTAATTAATTGATGTGACACAATTATCTCTAATACAAAAAAAAAAGGGACAAAAGAAAGTAAAGACAACATATGCCTGTTTCAAAGAATACTATCAGAAAAATCCATCAGTGTGGAACAAAAATACGAACACTAGAAATAAATCAGGCATAAACGGTAAGAAATGTGATTCATGAGAAGGACATTGGTACCTTTCATTTAAGGTGCCAAAATAACCTTCCTATTTGGGGAGGCTTCATTATGAGGTAGATCAAAGCTAATATCATCTTCTAATTTGACCACACCCTCCAAGAACTTGACAATTTGAGACATTGAAGGCCTCTTCTTATAGTCCACAATTGTACACCATATTCCTAGCTTCATCATTCTCAGTGTTAATTTTTCTTCATAGTTATTCATCTTCTGCCCTTGCTGCTGAATAATGTGAGTAAGATCGAATTCCTCGGTCTTCCTGCGCATAAGTGTTAGCAGATTAACATCTGAACTACATTGGGAGTAATCCAAGTTTCTCCTGCCAAATAGTATTTCTAACATCACAATGCCAAAGCTATATACATCGGCTTTGACAGTAATGTGCTGTGAGTGTTGCCACTCTGGCGCTATATAGCCAAGAGTTCCTCTCATGAATGTATTTGTAAACTGGCACCGATCCCTGTCGATGAACTTGGCAAGGCCGAAATCAGAAATTTTAGCATTGAAATGATCATCAAGGAGAATATTATGTGGCTTCACATCTAAATGAGCAATCCTTTGCCTGCATCCTTCATGCAAATATGCTAGTCCTTTAGCAATGTCAGCTATGATGTTCAGCTTTGTTTTGCAATCAAGATCTTGTTTCATCTCATCAAAGATCCAGCCATCTAATGAACCATTGCTCATGTATTCAAAGACTAAAATCCTGTGTAATTTTTCAGCACAGAAGCCAATTAGTCTCACCAGATTGATGTGATGGATGCCACCAATAGTTCTCACCTCAGTTAAGAAATCATCTATGCCTTGCCTCTCATTCTTGAGTTGTTTCACTGCTACTAACGTCCCATCCTTCAACACACCCTTAAAGACGACGGCAAAACCACCTCTCCCAATCTCTTGAGAGAAATTATGTGTCACAATGCAGATTTCATTGTAAGAGAACCTCGCCGGAGTTCCTGGTTCAAAATGATCTTGCTCATGCTTAGAAGCTCTAATTTTCCACACAAACATCACAACTATGAGAGCTGAAATGAAGATTGCAATGATACAAAAGCCTGAAAACAGTAATATCTTATGGTATTTGCCATTTTTCACAGTTGCAGATAGCGAGGGAGAAATTGGAGAAGATGCACCAGAATAAACTCTCACCTTGAGATATGCTGATGAAACAACATTGCCTTCAGAAATCTTGTTAGCTCTGATGGAGAGGATCTCAGAAGGCAAATAACACCGCCCAACCGAAGCATCATGGTCATAGTCAAAGAAAGCAGCTTGGCAAGAGGCATTTCTAGAACACGCCTCCCTGCATTCATGTAGCTCTCCAATGTCAGGCACTGCAGCTTGTGAGTCTGCAAAACTGAAATAAGAAAGGTTCCCGAAATCCACAAGTTGGTATTGATCTTGCAATGATAATGAACCAATCTGATGGCAACCAAGTTCTGGGGACTGAGCATCCACAGGAGCAAAGTAATTAACACCATCCAGTGCTTTCGGACAAGAACACTGCCCTTTGTTGCAGACCCCATATCTTCCACATGTAAGTGGTAGTTGACACAAGTCACTATTGTACATGAAATCATAAACAACCCTCCATCCCTCTTGTAACATCCAGCTATAAATTCTTAAACCTCCATCAGGATCCAACCTTAAGAAATCAGATGGTTGGTACAACTGTGTTTCAGCCAAAGTGTAAGAATAGGTCCAATTGCCAAAAAGAAACCCAAGCTGAACCTCCCCCGACTCAAATTTTACATATTGCAGTAACTTCTTCGGCATATAAGTTTTAGGAAGAAAGAAGTATGGCACCGAAATATCTGTATGAATGAATGCAGTTAAAAAACCAAGAGAAATGGATAGAGAGAAGAAACCAGTGCCCATGTCTGGGTTAGCCAGACTAGAAATGAGACTCTGGCCACGCCTGAGTACTTGTCCGGGGAGGAGTGTATCAGTTGGATGATCAAAAGATTGCCAAACTACTCCATTTGAGCTGTTGAAGAGCACTAAGTTTGGCCCACCGGCAATACTCATACCCACAACATTCTTATTGGAGTTGTTGCTTGACCAGATTTTTCCTCCTGCAGAATTCCTCAACATCAAACTCCCATGTGAAAATTCCAAGGTTGCATTCTCCCCGACAAGGTTGTTGTGGTTAGCCGACCATACTACTTGGGGTACTGTCCTCCATGAGTCCGGAGAAGTAGTCTCCAGAAGAATGATCCCAAACTCACATGAAGCGCTAGTTGCCAAATGACAGAAGAAGCCACATCCATAACCAAGTTTACGACCTGACCGGTTATCTCCACTTCCATTCACAAGTATCATGCGAGCAATAGAGCCATCAGAGAACTGTAGTGTGGAAAGAAATTCATTATTATTGATCCAAAGTGTAGTGGAAACATTGTTTGTGAAGTAGATGGTCAGGTCATCAGCCAATGCGAGCTTAGAATCAAAGATGGTGATTCCAAAGAACAGAAGGATAACATAGCAGGCCATTAGTTGAAACTTTTGCTCCTATACTCAATTTATTGCATAGATGGAATTATTCAAGTGTTTTAATAGCTTCTTGCAGAAAAATGTAACAGTCTATTTCATTGGTTAGAGGAATCTGCCGCCCAGAGAAAGGTTTCCAGTGGCTCTTCTGTGTTTTTTTTTTTATACTGACTGGGAGACATGTGGGTTCAATTCAATCAACATAGTGCTTGACCTTTTCCTTCAGGAAGCAAAGAGCTAATTCTTTATTTCATTCAAGTGAAGAGCACTAATTAAATGCATCATTTGACACATTGTGAAATATCTTTGTTTTCCTGGAAAAAATTTTGTTAGCAGTAAACAGTAAGCAGTTAGCAGAACTGTAAATTTAGGACAGAAACAAGTGAATGATTGGAAGAGACAAGGAAAGATATGTAAACATTTGAAATCCAACAAAAGCAATCAGAGGTTTCTATAATGCCCCAAGTTGGGTTTGGAACTTACTGTGACAGAAAAACACACCAACCAAACAAATACTGACTTCAATATTGACTAAGATCCAAGAGTTGAAAGTAACATCAGAAAGAGACAGAAACAGGATGGGAGTTAAATTAGATGCATTGAGGCACTTTTTGAAATGAACTAAGTGAGTAAAATGTTGTTTTAATCAAATTGTCCAGAAAAAATCTTTAAGTTTTGAGCTATAATGAATTTTGTTTTACCAAGGCCAATGTATATTGTCAAAGTCGGAACCTTATTGAGCAGTTTCGTGACCATACTGAATTTTGGGATGCTTAAACACAAGAAGCACTGAGACACATTCTTAAGTTTCAAACTGTAATATTCCTATCACACAACAAGCATACATTAAAGGTCTGTAAAATAATAATAAAGAAAAGAAGGGGAGCAAACAAACTAACAGAACAGTATTCATAGTTACGAGTCTTTCTCAGATGGACAAAATTTGTAACATAAACATCCAATTCAATCAGCATCAGCATGGAAGCAGAAAGCATATTCCTAAACTAAAAATCAAGTATACACCAAGCTAAATTATTCTCAATTCTTCCTTTCATAATAATGGATAATCCACATTGCTTGCATACAACATATGTAGTAGCAATGATAACAACTTTAATAACACCTATTTTTGTTGAGCCAAACTATAATGGGTCCCACATCATTAAAACATGACAAAATGTTATTTACAGTTGTAAAAAATCAATAAGAAGTTAGTGTATTAATTATCATCAGATATTCAAGCAATAATATGAAACTATCCTGATTGAAATATCCAAGTGCTAATTGTATAGAGAAAGAAAGGAAACCTTTTTTTTACTCACAAGAGAAGACAGACAGTTTCTGGCCTGCATCTGCCTGCATCTACCTCTTGAAGAACTCAAATGTTTCTTCTGTCCACCCAACCCAACATACCACCTGGATTATTGTTGAGTATATGATAGTCCACGCCAAGTTCTTAATCCAATGTATCCTTCTTGAGAT
Organism: Dioscorea alata; assembly: GCA_020875875.1. Classification (NCBI taxonomy): domain Eukaryota; kingdom Viridiplantae; phylum Streptophyta; class Magnoliopsida; order Dioscoreales; family Dioscoreaceae; genus Dioscorea; species Dioscorea alata. The sequence goes on from CM037027.1 coordinate 3,456,258, forward strand.
CTAGAGCCAACAACAGCTGTTCAATCTTGCAAAAAACTTTTATCCAAGATGTATATACACACATTAGGCTTTCTACCAAAAGATTCAAGCATTATCAAGCTCCAGCTTGGCTCATAGTACAGAGATTGAAGTCCCAAACATGCTGACCATGGACCAGATGCTCCTCTCACACATTTCATCAAACAGAACCTACACATCACCCAGTGACAATGACAATGAAAAGCATAAAGAAACTAAATATGACACATACCTGTCACAAAATTAGCAAAACCAAAAAGTCATAAACATTGACAAATCAGCATTTTCCAGTGTATAGTTAAAAATAAAATTCGATTACAATATGCAGCACAGGCATCAACAGTAAGAGATGTGACTCATGAGAATGGCATTGCATCTTTCACTGGCAAACAATCATTGGTGCCTTGCTCTTCAGGTGCCAAAGAAACCTCCTCATTTGCAAAAGACTCCATGTTAAGAGGTAGATTAAAGCTAATATCCTCTTCTAATTTGACAATACCCTCTAAAAACTTCACTACCTGGGACATTGAAGGCCTCTTCTTATAGTCCACAATTGTACACCACACTCCTAGCCTCATCATTCTCCGTCTTAATTCTTCTTCATAATTATAAGTTTCCACTCTTTGATTCTGAATAATGCCAATAAGATGGTCCTCTTGGGCTGCTCTGCGCATAAGTGTAATCAGATTAACATCTGAATGGGATTGGGAGTGATCCAAGTTTCTCCGGCAAAATAGTATTTCTAACACCACGATACCAAAGCTATATACATCTGCTTTCACAGTAATGTGCTCTGAGTGCTGCCACTCTGGTGCTAAATACCGTAGAGTTCCTCTAATAACCGTATTTGTAAACTGGCACCGATCCCTGTCAATGAACTTAGCAAGGCCGAAGTCAGAAATTTTGGCATGGAAATGATCATCCAGAAGAACGTTATGTGGCTTCACATCTAAATGAGCAATCCTTTGCCTGCATTCCTCATGAAGATATGCTAGTCCTTTGGCAATGTCAGCTATGATCTTCAGCTTGGTTTTGCAATCAAGATCTTGTTTTGTCTTGTCAAAGATCCAACCATCTAATGAACCATTACTCATGTATTCAAAGACTAAAATCCTGTGTAATTTTTCAGCACAGAAGCCAATCAGTCTTACCAAATTGATGTGATGGATGCCGCCAATAGTTCTCACTTCAGTTAAGAAATCATCTATTCCTTGCCTCTCATTCTTGAGTTGTTTCACTGCTACTAGTGTTCCATCATTCAACATGCCCTTAAAGATGACACCAAAACCACCTCTCCCAATCTCTTGAGAGAAATTCTGTGTCGCAATGCAGATTTCTTTGTAAGAGAACCTTGCTGGCATTCTTGCTTCTTTTTCCAGAGGAACTTGCTCACGGTTTAGAGCTCTATTTTTCCACAAGACAATGACAAAAATGAGAGCAGGAATGAAGATTGTAATGATACAAATGTTTGAAAAGAGCAGATATTTATGATGTTTGACATTTTTCCCAGTTGCAGTTTGTCGAGGAGAAAGGGGTTCTCTAGACAGGGGAGGAATTGAATCCGAATAAACTCTCACCTTAAGATATGCTGATGAAACAACATTGCTTCCAGAAATCTTGTCAGCTCTGATGGAGAGGACCTCAGAAGGCAAATAGCACTGCCCAACAGAAGCATCATAGTCATATGCAAAGAAAGCAGCTTGGCAAGAGGCATTTCTAGAACATGCCTCCCTGCATTCATGTAGCTCTCCAATGTCAGGCACTGCCGCTTGTGAGTCCACATAACTGAAATAAGAAAGATCGCCGAAACTCACAAGCTGGTATTGATCATGCGAAGATGATGAGCCAATCTGATGGCATCCAAGTTCTGGGGACTGCACGTCAAATGGAGAGAAGTAAGTGCTACCATCCAGTGCTTTTGGACACGAACATTGCCCTTCTTTGCAGACACCATATCTCCCACATTTAAGAGGGAGTTGGCATAAATCACTATTGTATGTGAAATCATAAGCAACCTTCCATCCGTCTAGCATCCAGCTATAAATTCTTAAACCTCCATCAGGATCCAACCTTAAGAAATCAGATGGTTGATGCCACTGTGTTTCAGCCAAGGTGAAGGTGGAGGTCACAGTGCCAGTCAAAAACACTAGTACCACCTGCCCAGCCTTAAATTCTAGATATTGCAGTAAGTCCGTGGAAGTAGCAGTTTCACTAACATCTTTCCCAAGAAAGAGGTATGGAACTGAATTATCTGTATGAATGAATGCAGTTAAAATACCAAAAGATATTGATAGAGAGAACAGATTGTTGCCCATATTTGGGTCAGCCAGACTTGAAATGAGACTCTGGTCATTCCTGAGTACTTGTCCCGGAAGGAGTGTATCAGTTGGATGATCAAAAGATTGCCAAATAGTTCTATTAGAGCTGTTGAAGAGAACTAGGTTTGGCCTCCCACTAATGCTCATACCAACAACAGTCTCATTAGAGTTGTCACTTGACCATATGTCTTTTCCTTCGGAGTCGATCAAAACCAAACCTCCATGTGAAAATTGCAACATTGCATTCTCGCCGACTAGGTTGTTACGGTTAGCTGACCATGCTACATGAGGTGGTATCCTCCCAGTGGTCTCGATGAGGATGATCCCAAACTCACATGAAGCACCATTTGCCAACCGACAGAAGAAGCCACAGCCATAACCGAGTTTGTGGCCCATCAGGTTATCCCCACTTCCATTTAGAAGTATCAAACGTGCAAAGGAGCCATCAGAGAACTGCACTGTGGAAAGAGATTCATTGCTATTGATCCAGAATACAGAGGAAACACTATCAGCGAGATAGATGGTAAGGTTATCAGCTGATGCAAGCTTAGAACTGAAGATGGAGATTCCAAAGAGTGAAAGGAAAATATAGCAGGCCATTAGTTGAAATTTTTTGATCGTGTACTCGATGTATGCCATATATGGAACTGCTCAAGTGTTTTAATAGTTTTCTACAGGAATAAATATCAGTATCTATCTCTAAGAAATCTGCCGCCTAGAGGTAACTTCAAACAAGGGGGAAGTAGATATCATATCTGCCAATTGGCAAGTGAATTTATTTTTTGGTTTCCATATTAAATGGGAGCACATGTGGGGCCAATTAACATAGCTCTTGACCTATACCTGTTGCCATCTAATTCAGAAAGCCGGATGCTACTTATTTATTCTCTCAATTGAAGAGCATTACTTAAATGCATGACATCATTCTTTTGCTGGAAATCTTGTTGTTATGCTCAGCAACCAGCAATACTGCCAGTCGCTCTTATTCCTTCAGAACAAGAAACTGAAAGTCTAAGACAAATCAGTAAAAGATTGGATGAGAAAAGAAAGAAATGGACATATTTGAAATCCAAAAGAAGAAAAAATTATCAGAGGCTTCTATGATGCCCTAAGTGGGTCAGGACTTATTGTGATAGAAAACACTCCAACCTGACAAATACTGACTTCAACATTCACTAAAAATCCAAGAGTTGGAAGCAACCTCCAAACAATACTAAAATAGGATTAAAATTATTGTCAAATTTCCATTGAGGCATTTTTCAATATGAATTACGTGCACAAATGAAGTTTTTATAAAATCATCTAGAATGATTACATTATAAGCTATCTCGCAGTCAATAAAAGATTTTAACATCAGATAAATAATATTCTTTGATTCACTAAATGCAGAATAATAAATGCAATATATATATATAATAAAATTAAAAAAAATTAAAAAAATTCTACGCTTAATGCAATCATAGTTCAAAATTATGGAACAAACATGATCAGCAGTTGCTGATGTTCATTGAAAACCAGTATTGCCAAAAATGAAACAGTGCAGACAAAATCATTTTCTTAAATATTTTGAATCATGATAAATTATTGGTTGAATCATGTAAATTTGATTCACTATTTTCAATAGTCTTCTCATTCCAAAAAGATGAGAGACGGAAGTTCCTATATGTTTGTTGATTTTTTAATATGATAAGAAAAGAATTGATTAAAGCATCGTCCAGATAGCTCACAAAAAAGTTCAACACAACATAGACCTTTGATTCTAATCTAACTACTGCTTTTAGAATTGCTCCTTCGAAGCATTTAGGTCTTCTCTTGTTGTCACTTCTTTCGAATTCCAGGAACATAAGCTTCCGTGGAAGAATTCGATTAGGTTACTTTCTTATAAACAAAATGATAAAATACACCAAGTTAGTTTATGAAGCAACCAAGGGTCTTTTACCCTGAATACATGGTTCCTAATGGAATTATTTGTTGGTATGACATGACAGGAGCATGTCTATCATGCAATTGGAAGGCTATTAAGAGGGGTCATGATCTCACCGAATTTAGGGATGTTGTAACTCAAGGTGCACTCAAGACACATATTTCAATTGCAGATTGGCATATCCCTGCACATCCTAATCATTTAATTGGTCAAAACCATTTATTTCTTTCCTTCTCGAAAAATGGAGTAGATATATCAGATATACAATCATATCGTATTCCCATGTAGAAGCCTATACAAGTTATGTATACCAAGTAAAACCAATCTATATAAGAGACTAAGAGGTGTTTCATTAATGGCTAAACTAGTAAACCAGTTTAGACCAACACCTTAACCAAACACTCCACATGGTATTGGGTTTATTCGATCAAATTTTTCACAAAATTTAATTGATTAAATATTACTTGCTATTAAAAATTATCAATATTAAAAACAAATTCATTAATCAAGAGCTATAATGTTAATCCTAAAATGTTTATCTTAATCAGTTAGTACTAATAAAGTTAAAAGAGTTTAATCAACTTCATACAATAGTTTTCCATGAAAAAAAAAAGTTTCAAACACCAAATCCCAGAAACCAAAAAATCTAGATTCTTTTAATACCCATCAAAACACGTCTTAAAGATATTTAGGAGCATCTTGGTGGAAAAATATACATTAATTCACAGTTTCAGCACAGGTATTATTTCATTGAGTGATGATGCGTAAAGCAAAAATGGAAATGGCATAGGCATGAATATGGTTTAAAATGTTCAGGTAAAGATAAACATCCACAAAATACTTCTCATGGCAATGAATCTTTATGGGGAGAGATAAAATTTAGAAATTCTTTAAAGAATTTTGAAGGAACCATGAACATGGTAAAAGTAAGCTTACCATGTTCATGAATATGCAACCAATTATAATTAAAGTTACTACAACACCATCTAATCAACATCTTTTTTGAGAACAACACCATCCCTATGGAAGTGAAAATATTATTCCTAAACTAAAGACGATTAAGTAGACACCAAGCCAAATTTTCTATTCATAATAATGGATATTTCACATTGCTTGCAACAGCATTCATAACAACAACGACAACCTGAAAAAATGCATTCTCATTCTCTTGCACTCAACTTTAATGACTTCTGCATTATCATAGCATCAAAAAAATGTATATACGGCTAAAGATACTTATTTGATTAGTATATTAATGCCAAAGACTTGATGAAACTACGAAATTGCACAAATTAATAGATTCAAGAGCTGATCTTTTTCTTTTTATAAAAATTAATTTAAGAAAAAAGAGGTAACACTAATTAATGGAAGTAACATTATATGAAGAATGAATATGACCGCATAACATCAGCAGGGAACATAGTGAAAAGGTTACCTTATTGTCAATCTAAAGACAAACACCTTTGAGATACTTGTTCTTGCTCATCAGAATGCTGCTTCAGCGCTCTAGCAATCATCATTGGAACTCCAAATTCCTTATCATCATCCTTTCAACTTCTCACAGAGTACCAATTGCCAAAGTTGGTATCCTTCCAGCAGATTCCTTTTACCTGTTCTCTTTTTTTGTCACCCCCATCTTGAACAGGATGCTTGCTCTGGATCATTTAGGAGTCCTCACTGATGAAATTTACAGCTCATTCGCCCCATATCAGGTGATTAACAAGCTTCCCGACATTCATCAGATTAGACTCCTTCAACATATTGCCAACCACCATTTCCCACACATCTGATTCCACTGCATTCTGCTTTGCCAAACCACAAAGAGCTGCTCTGAATGACATCGTACCGCCCTCACAATCCAATCCTTTCACAAACCTTCTAACACTCCCAGCTCCCGGCACAAACCCCTTAAACATCATCTCATCCAAAATTGCCATTGCCTCTCCAAATTCCCCGGATTCACACAAACCATCAAACAGTGTCCTGTATGAAACCACATCCGGCCTACACTCCCTTCTCGGCATATCCTCAAACAGGTCAAGTGCATCCCTCCACCTCTTCTCCTTGCAAAACCCAGCAATAATCGTATTATAGCTGACAACATCTGCCTTGCACCCATTCTTCTCCATCTCATTCAACGCCTCAAAAACAGCATCAAACTCCTTTTCCTCACAAAACCCAGCAATCATGGCATTATAAGTGACAGTATCCGGCTTGACACCATTGGCCTTCATCTCTTCAAGAATCCCAACCACTTCTCCCTTCCGGCCAACCCGAAATAGCGCCCGGATTATTGTCGAATACACTGCAGAATCCAAGCTGAGTGCTTGATCCAACAACATCTCATTCTTGAGCTCTAAAGCCAATTCCAACTTTTCACTCTTGCATAGAGCTTTGATCAAAGACGTGTATATATACACATTGGGCTTTATATCAAAGGATTTAAGCATTTCATCTTTCACCATGAATGCGTCATCGAACTTCAAATCAGCGCAGAGAGCCGAGATCAAAGTCCCGAATGTGGCAACACTGGGCTGGATGCTCTTCTCACGCATTTCATCAAACAGAGTCCGTGCATCATGCAACGACGTGCAAGCTCGAAGGAGGATGTTGTAAGTGCAAGCGTCCGGGGTGACCCGGAGCTCGTTCGAGCCAAGAGCGCGGTGGAGTTCCCGCACACCGGCAAAGTCACGGCATGAGAGGAGGGCATGGAGGAGGGTGTTGAAAGAGCGAGAGGTGCGAGTGCAGCGGAAGGAAGGAATGCGGTCGTACGCACGGAGGGCCTCTGCGGGCATGCGCGCGCGGCCGTAGAAGGAGATGATGGAGCAGAAGAGGGGCTCTCTGGGGGTGAAGCGGGTCTCGCGCTGCATCTGGTCGAGGATCGCTTCCATCTCCGGGAACATGCGCGCGCGGCCGAGCTTGCAGATGATGACGTCGTAGGCGCGGGCGCTGTAGCGAAAGGGCCTTCGATTGGAAGTGGAACCCGGGTTAGGGTTTTGGAAGAGATGGAAGGCACGGTTGGGGTCCTCCTCGAGACGGAGGAGTGAGAGCAACCGGAACGGCGAGGTCTTTGGCACGGCTGCCGCCATTATCGCCGGAGAGAACAGAGGAGAAGCTTCGGTCTGGTATTCCGGAGGTAGCAGTGCCTTATCCTAAACCAGTGTTTAGTTGTAGGGACCCGCAGCCCGTTACCCGTTACCCGTTACCCGTTACCCGCTACCCGCTACCCGCCAAAGTTAATCCACTAATCATATAAATATATACATTTATAATTTTCAAAATATAATATTAATAAACACTTATATTATTATTGTTGAGGAAAAAAAATAATTACTCTATACAAAATCTGAAACTCAAGCTAATGGTATCTAAACTCTTTAGGGACCTTTTCCACATAAAAGTGGGAAAATCACATATTTATTAAATGAAAAGTAATTTTAAAAAAATAAAATATTGTGAGAAAATTCAACTATTTTAAATAAACAAAATAAAACACAAAAATAAAGAAACTAGGACTTAAAGCCCACTGGTGATGAATATGAGGCTTATGAAGTAATAGAAGAAAAAATAGTAGTTGACTACACTATACATGTGAAAGTAGTAGTGTGAAGTCCATTTATGTAGTATACATTTTAAGAAGATAAAAAAGAAAAGACTTATTTAATATATAAAAAACCTCTTACGTTTAAACTATAAATATATGTAAATACATTTTTAACTATATAATACTAAAATAATAAAATAATTTTTTTTTTAAGAATAATGTTCTCCACAAGTTTTCATAACTTGAAAATAATGTGTAATTGCATCATTATTAATACTATGATTAATATCCATTACATACTTTTCAATCTATGTTATTAAACAATTATTTAAGGATGGATCGCGTATTTTATTTCTTAAATTATTTTTATATCAATTTTATTGTAAAAAAAAAAAAAAATGCATGCTCCATAGTTATTATAGCTATGGTAAAATTAATGCCAACTTCAACAACAAATATAGCATTTGATAAATATTGTATTTTTTTGGTCTCTATCAATTTTTTTTTTTAAATTCTTTTATTCGTTCAAATTAGCAAACCTTTTGTTCCTATGTATATCCATGGTATAGTTTTTCAAATTGATTTTTTTTTTTTTTTTTTTTTTGACAAAAATGGTAACCATCATCTCAAGGTGGTTGTTAAGGAATAGACATGTATAGTATTGCACCAGTTATAGTAGCTTAGCAACTCCTTAAAAATTTATTAACTTAGTCAAACGTCACATGAGCGATTAAAATCCTACCACATGTATGCTGAGATGATTTTTAGGAATCAAATCGAACTAATAAATCTCTCTTTTATTTAATTTTAGAGAGAAGGGAAATGACATCATCCTACAAGAGGACTTAATGAACAATGAATAAACAATATTGCTATAGTATTCTACAGGGTTTTTATAATATTATACGATACTACAATAAAACTGTCAACCCAATGATTCAATCCTGGGTTTGTCCATTCATCATTCAAGTAATAAATCACTACACTTGGAAGTAATTTCCAAGTTGATGTCTGGGACTGTAGTCTCAATAACAGAAAATTCACATGAATAAAATTCAACTATTTTAACAACTTTTTTTAACAAATTCACATGAGTTGTGATGGGATTATGGAGAGATCCAGACAGCTAAGGCTTTTTGAGCAACCATGAATCTAAAGAGCATCATATGGCTTGTAAATGGGATTTCGAGGATTGTTACAAAGACTTTCATTCTTTTACTTTAACAGCTCTGTATTATTATTATTATTATTATTATTATTATTAAAAGGTAGGTCCATATTACTTAAAAAAGATAGGTTCCACACACACACATATATAAGGTTTTGGACAAAAAAAAAAAAAAAAAAATCCAAGGACTTCATTTCAGTCAGTGTAGATCCGCCATTGAGTGACACCCAAAAAATAATTAATACATGTGATCTATCCCAAGAATAAGCAATGAATGAATTGCTTAACTAGATCCTTAAGTTGATCATCATTCACCAAGAACAATGGTGAGTGAAACAAAAAAAAAAAAAAAAAAAAAATTGAACCTACTTTTAATAATTATTGCACAAAACCTCCTCTTTAAATATAAAATTTTGAATAAATATAATTTTACAGTGCAATATATATATATATATATATATAGAGAGAGAGAGAGAGAGAGAGAGAGAGTAAAATATATAAACATAATTTTTGTTCTTCTGTAAAAATAATATATTATTGATAATCCAAATCATATTTGATGATTTGTAAGATTGCAAGGGTTTTGGATAATATGTTGATATAAGTGCATTTTACTCTATTATTCACTGGAAAAAAAATTTTGCAATGAAATATTTATTTTGCTAGTATTAATTAAGACAAAATATAATTAATTGATTATTAAAAAATTCTATGATAAAATTTTAAATTTTAAATTTTGCCCCCATAAACTTAATATGGGCCTCACCATCAAAGTTAGACTCTTTCACAATGTATGGTTAATGTGTAAATATATAACGTGGATATATATATGTTATGGATTGTAAAAAAAAATGATCTTAAATAATTAATTTTGCTTTTTTTTTTTTTTAAGATTGTATTTTCATGTTACTACTTAATTCCCTGAAATCATTCAACTTCCAATTACAAAAGCAACTAATGAATATACGATAAGTGGATTTTATAAGCTTATGACAACGCTATACAATCATGCATGAGAAAAAAATAAAAACCTTTATAGGCATTGCTTCAAACAAAAGGAGGCATTTGCCATGCATGTTTTTGCACATGCTAAAGCACAGAAAGCCAAATATAAAGTTAGCATAACAATTAATATATATGCTACTTTCTCGTGAGACATTTAAAATTAATTGGTTCAACATTTCTAAGAAACTAATTATTTCGGTTAAAAAAAAACTAATTACTTTGATATTTGTCTAGTGAACTTTCTTTCGCCTTGTTTGCCTCTTAATCTATGATGTCACATTTTAGAATTAGCTCACCTCTACCAAGTTCATCTTTATCAAATTTTCCTTTTAAAGGAATTAACTATGAAAATTCATTTATAAAAAAATAAATACTATAAAAGTGGGAAGAAAAAATATCCTACTGCAAAACAAAACATAAAAAATAGTTCTAATCTTAAAGGCTAAAGCCCACCAAAATAAAGTTATAAATAAATAAAATTTAATGCGAGAAATTGATTGGAGAGAAATAATTGCATATTCAACCAAGTTTCTTTCCGCCCATTTTAATTGTAATTTAAATTGATCATTTATTTTTTATCATTTGCAACCCAATGTTCGAAGAGGCTTAAATTAGGGGATTTTGTGACAACGCTCTCAAATGGCTAGTAGACATGATTGAAGACTTCCTAAGATTTAGGATTGAAGTCATGGACAGATGAATCCTTTTGATAGTTATTCCTTAAAAGCTATGTTATGTTTTTTTATCTTCTCCATTTCATTGTAGGGTCATCTAACTATAGTTTTGAGTGACTCTTACTCTTTTGTTCTCTAAGTCCTCAAACTTTAATCCTAACTCTTGTACTTGCCTTCTTTATAATATATTTTTGGATAATTTATTCGTTTTAAAAAAGTATAAACCAAACAAAAGTATCAATAGTAACAATTTAGAAAAACCATATTAGAGCTATATCTTCTCAGTTCAAAATCAAAAGCTCACCAAAAATGAAGGTGACTGTGTAATAAAATCAAAGCTGTGTTTGATTGTGTTGGTTTCTACAAATTCAAGATTGCAGTACACTAATAAAAAAAAAAATATGCAATTTGATCCTAATAATGATCAAGATTTGGGAGACTATCATGATTTACCCTTTTTTTTTTTTTATTTCAAACCCTAATTGTGTTTGTTCTCTAAAGTAATTGCATATGCTTAATTATGAGATTTTTTTTAAAAAATGGCAGTACTGATTTTTAGTAAGATCATATTTGGTTTATATTACAAATTATTACCTTCAATGTTGTGTTAGATAGTTAATGCACAAATAAATACGTAGATGCACCTGTTATAGTGACTTACAAATCTTCTAAGAGTAAATCTCATTTTCATACAATTTGGAAAAAAGAGAAAAGTGACTCCTCACATAAATCTCCCACATACAACCCTATACATTGCTAGTTTAGGGGTTTGAACTTGAGACCTCTCACTCGCAAAGTATGGTGAAGATCACTAAGCTATACCCTTGTTTTAAATAAAGATTCTTACCTCTCACTCACAAAATATGGTGGAAACCGCTAGGTTATGCCCTTGCCCTAAATAAGGATTTTTATCTAAGTTATGTATATATAATTGAGAGTTTATAGAATATAGAATAAAAAATTTTATATTTCTATTAGTTAGTATGATCCCCTCATCATGCATAGCAGCATGGTTATCATCCCTCCCACAACTCATCACGTGGACATCTTCATTTTCATATAATATGGCTTCCTTGCATGTGATGCTTGTTTCAAATTAAATTATATGTATTTGATCACATGAGAGCATCCCTTGCAGAAGGAATAGCTAACATAAAATCATGAGACTGGCATCATGAATTCGGTCATCAATTCTGGATCTCTCTGGATCTCAATAAATTAAAGTTAGAGGCATCCAAAGAATAGCATTCCATGATATACACAGTGAAAAATGTAGTAATAATAATAATAATAATAATAATAATAATAATAATAATAATAATAATAAAGTCATAATATAAATTTATTATTCTAAATTTAATTTTTTATGTTACGTCTCCCTGCACACAGACACACGAACGAAGTAATAAATGAAAAATAAAATAATAAAGATAATAAAAAATTCTAAGTAATAGATATTTTTAATATTTATTATAGTTGCAATATTCCCAATCATGATTTTTTTTTAACTAACAATAAAATTTAGCATAAATTTTTCGAATATACTAAAACTTTAAATATATTTGAATGAGTACGGTGTATCATGTCTATCATTTTAGATTTAATTGGAAGTTACTTTTTGAGTTTATTGGTAAGTGGAGAATACACTAAAGTTTAATTTTTTTTTTACCTTAATTAGATCATGAAATGAAAATTACTACATGTTTTCTTATTTATGTTTTCAGTTAGACTCAAATTAAACATGTTATTTGAATATATTTAAATCTTTATTTTTCAGATTAATTGATATAGTACTATTAGTCATTTTAATACTCATAATAGGATTTATGATTAAAGTTTTTGTGATTAATCTATCTGAGAATAATTTTAATTTTTTCAAATTATCGCCATGCATTATTTGGATGATTAGTCAATTTTAAGGCAATCTTTGTTTGCCAACATGTTTGATTGTTGAACTAATGTGATGTGAGACTACAACTTTTCTATTATTTTCTCTCTCACCCAATCTTTAAGCTAAGTTCATCTGCTTTAATTAATTTGCTAGCTACGTTAGATGTGATGCTGCAACAGCTACCTTTAATTATTCTTGTTTATAATGTACTTAATTCATTAAATCACTGATCCTAGTGTCTTACTGAAACAATTATATTACTTTAATTATTAATTTAATATAATGTTAGTTTATACTAAATAACAGGAACATAGTTCCAGAAACAAACACTCACTAGCTCATGAAAAGAAACAGCTCAATTTATAACAAACCTTGTAATTTTGTTACAGTTGAAAATATTACAAAACATGTCTGTAATGTAAAATTTCAAAAGAAATATTACAGTTAAAAAATAATTACACACCAAAACATAAAACTCTGCTGTTTTTTTCTGACAAACCTTATCCTCTTTAACAAACCTGCACACCATTCATTCAAACATGAAAACATAAGAGTTTCAACTCTGATTAAATGGAAACAATGAGAACTTTCTTTTACCAACATTAAGACATGCAAAGCTTCTTCTTCCTCTCCTAGAGCTTTGCTGGCATGAACCATTACTGTCAACCATTTGGAGCTTGCTAATGATTTGTTCTTGAGTGCAAATGACTCCCCGGGGGCTCAAGTAGGCGGCACGTCTCACCGGCGGTGACCACAGCCCACTTTTTTCGTACTCGAAATCAAATTCTGATAAATCAGAGAACTTTACAAGAAGACCATCAGATACTTTTCTTGATACCACTTGGACTGTTATTGGAGAAGCTTGACTGGAATGAGAGCAAGTGTCTTCAGAGCTAGTGGACATTGTCATTGTGTTAAGTTCAAATGAAGATGAAGATGAAGATGAAAATGAGAGGTTTTTAAAGGAGGAGAAGGTGGAGATGAGGGAGAGGTTGGTGATGAGTTTGGTGGAGTTTGGAGCAAGGTTAAGGGAGGGGAGAGATTGAAGGGGACGTGAATGTCGGTATATGTGTGCAATAATGGACATGAAAAAAATGGACGTGGGTGGCACCATTGTGTGGTGTTAGTTTATAGTGTTTGGATTTACTTTTTAAGGGTTTGGGTGTGTTCTTCTTGTTGTTTAGGACCCGTGGCTTTGGAAGGGTGAGAAGCTTTCTTTTTCTTGGTTATTCTTGTTCTCCAAATCTTTTGGGATGTTATTATTATTATTTTTAAATTTTTTTTTTGCAAATGTTAGAATTGCAAGTTAGAGGCGCGTCCAATGATCGAGAATTTCATGGTCCTTTCGGCTCACTGATAATATGGGTTCGTGCTTCAAATCACGGTCACAACTGAGGACCAGAGTTACTACTATTGTGTTTAACAGGACTTAAATTCAGAGTTCTTAAATTCTACACTAATGTTTTTTTGTGGTGGGTTAATGCTACCTGCTAGACTATTTAAAACCTTTAGCTTTTATTAAATACTCTTATTAAAATTATTTTTTAACAATAATTTTTATTTAAATAAATTTGTAGATTATTTTTATTTATTTATTTATTTGGTTTTTGATCAAAAGTTTTTAAGAAGCCCTGGGCTATATATAAATTTATATGGATAAGATACTGGAAGTCCAACATATGAAAATTTCTATTTTCTAGTTTTTTTATCATAAATTAATTCTGAAAAATTTATATAATAATAGCATAAAGCTATATTAGCTAGTATCCATTTCCCCACAATTTTCCCTCTTTTTTTTTTTTTTTGGATTTGTTGGGTTGCTTCTTCAATCTAGTTTAAATTTTAAACATATTAATTTATAAAAATTTTAATTTATAAATAATATTTGTATAACATAAAAGTTTTAATTTCAAAATAAAAATAAAAATAAAAATAAAAATTTATTTTTTTATTTTTATTTTTCAAAATAATGCCATGTGCCAGCTGTGTTGTATAACCGGCCACTTCAATTATATGGAAGAAAACGAACAATATTTTATAGGTTGAAAATATTGAATGATGTGACCATATCACATAATGTCAGCATTAAAAAGATTTAATCAACAAACTAGATTATGGCTCACACTTACGCTGCGGCCTTCAATATATAAAATAAAATTGGCTTTAAATTATATGCAGAAATAATTTTTTAATTATTTATTAATAACCTTTATATTTGTAAATGGATAAATAGTTTTTAATAATAAAAATTAATTTCATATATTTAAAAAACATTAAATTTGTTAATAATTTCTATTATATAGAGCACATAATAGTAAATATGAAATAAAGAAAAAAGTCACATATTTAAGAACGCATTTATTTATATATGAATAAACTACAATAAAATTTAGGCCTTATTTGGATAAACTTAAAAAAAAAATGTTCTTTTTCGGTTTGATAGAAGGGCTTTTGAAAAAAATGTCTTTCAGAGTAAGTTAAGTGTTTCTCTGTATTTTATGTTTGGATATGTTAATGTAGAAGTACTTTTATATTTGTGAAGTTATTTAAATGTACATTCATAGGACTTTATTAGTAGTAAATTACTAAAATGGGTATGCATTGAATTATAATAATATCTCAATTATTATGCATTTATCACATTGGTTGAGGACAAAGAGCAAACGAGAGGGGAGGCTTTTAGATCTTGGAGACAGAAGATTGGATGTGAATGCAAAAAGATTGGAGAGAAATCTTAAAAACATAGGTTATTTCTTTATTTTATAAAAGTAGTTAAGTAATTGTGTAACCCCAAAACTGCTTCAAATTTACATGACCAGCTTCTGAAAAAAGTGGTATTTTTGTTTTTTGTTTTGTTTTTTTTTTTTTTTTTGTAGCTTCTGCTTTTGGAGAGAAGCTAATCCAAAAACCTTTTTTTTTAAGTCTAGAAGAGCTTAACTTATAAAAAAAAACCGTTTCTGGGCTTCTCAGAAGCTAATCCAAACAGGGCCTTAATTTTCTTTTACATTCACATCATGTGTTAGGGAAGAACGATTTTTAGTCAACTTGGTGTTTTGAGTTTCGTTTATTGTACTATTTTGGTATGGCATGAAAGCTGAGTTGTGAGACCTTTTGACAGTATTAATGGGGTTACCTTTCCCTAATTTGGTAACTTTGGATTCACACACTAGATTTATATTTTTTATCAAGTTTGAAAAGCTATGTTCAAGTCTGCAATAGACCTGTCCATGGGCCGGGCCGGTCCGGGTTCGGGCCGGGTTTCTATCCATAATTACTAAAATTCAACCTTGTCCAAGCCCGGCCCGGCCCAAAAATTCGGGCCTTAACTCTTGCCATAACCCGTCCAAATTTAATGACCTCTACCCAAGGCCCGTCCAAGCCCGCCCAAATAGGTTTTTTATCAAATAATATATAAGTTATAAAAAAATTAACAATAATATTAATATGCGAATATGACCAAATATTATTCTACAAAACACTTAAAAATTAAAATACCAAATGCAAATATTTATACAATTACAACAACTAAAATTCAAACCATTATAATTAATGACAATCAACAATAAATATATATTATATAAGTATATACAAAACTAATTAATAAATAATCAATAGAAATTCACCATTTTATATATATATATATATATATATATATATATAACTAATTAATAAATATATTTTATAATTCGGGCCGGGCCGGGCCGGGTCGGGCTTTTAACAATGAAAACCAAACCCGGCCCATTTTTAAGATGGGCTTATTTTTTTGTTCAAGGCCCGAACATCGGGCCTTATATACTTGTCCAAGCCCTCCCATTTTTCGGGTGGGCCTTCGGGCTTGGGCGGGTAGCCCGACCCTTGGACAGGTCTAGTTTGCAAGCTATGTTTTTGTAATCTCTAAATTTGCAGTGTTTATATCAATCTTGAGATATTTGTTGGCTATTATGAAGCATTGCTTGCAAGTATTTTCCTTGTGCCTAACTCTCACTTGTAGGAAAAAAAATTTATTATTCTGCTAAGAAACTATAGCCAAAATATTATTTCAGATTAAATAAAAATGGCTATACTAACCTAACTCTTACATAGAATAATTTAGTATTAAATTCAGTTCTAAATAATAATAACAATAAAAAAATTTATCATGCATATCATTTTATACTTATTAATAGATATGTAAGTATTGTGGTATATGAAACATATTTCTTTATTATTGTAAAAATCTAAACACATTTTATTGTTAATATGAATCTGTATGCATATAACATCGTGACACTTACCTCTAGTTGCTCATCTAGTTTCTTCCATACCTCAATATGATATCTCAAAGCTTTATAATTTTGGATTTCTTTAGATTTGAATAAATATAGGTAAAAATTTATGCATTATTCATCAATTCCCTTTGAGAATTTAACTGTAAGTCATAATGTAATGAATTTTATTAGGAAGCATATAGTTTTGATATAGGTTGAATACAAAAGGTGGTAAGGATTAAAGTGAATGTTACCCTTCATTATATTCTTTTGGGGTTTCAATAAGTGTAGTTGTAGAAAACTTAGAATTTTCACTTGTCTATTTCAATTACTTGCAATTATTAATTTATTAACTTTAACTACAAAAGCAAGCTTTCTATTACGATGGGGTTTAGTCATTGAAAAATGTTATGCAAGTCACTTGCCATTTAGAACACTGCAAATTCAAATAAATAGAAATCTTAACTGAATAGAGAATGAATAAATGTCCATAAGCAACTAAAGAACCAACACTTTCTTAGCTTATGAACTGCAAGAATCAAGACATGAAATCGTGCTTTTAGTGGATGGTTTAAAGTCATTTAGCGGAGGTTATAGCTACCACTAAATGCAACTAGTGGCAGTTGCAAAAACTGCCGCAAATACCAGCGTTGGTACAACAATTCACGGTGGTTTTAGTCAAATGGTGGAATAACTGTGGCTAAATGCATATGACAATCCTCGATGGTTCTAGAACTATTCCATAAAATCACATGGAGTTTAGAGACTATCTCACACCCCGTCCCTCAAGACAGGTTCATGATAACCGCCGCGATTACTTGAGATGGGATGAGTCATACCCCACTGCCGCAGCGGATACACAGTTCTAATCCAAGAACTCACACTCAAAATAGAGTAAACGCGAAAATTAATTTCCAATTCATTGATGCCCTTCCACAAAACCCTAAAACAATATTTATAGACCTAAACTAAGGACAAAATAATAAATAAAACTAAAATAGTTACAAATTACTGGATAAACTAACTAAAAAATCTAAGATAATTACAAACTACTAAACAAAAACTACTTTGAATATTTAAATTTAAAATCCGAAAAATAGCCACTGCGTCATTCACCCCCACTCGCGAGAAACTTGACCTCGAGTTTTAATATGGGCAATTAAGCTTGTAATTGAATATTTTAGCAAACCATCCCCATACCAAAATTTAAACTTCTTATTCTTGAAATTTTCCCATTTACTAGCTTTCTTCTTCTTCTTCTTTGAAAACAACCACACCTTTAGTTTCGATTCTTCGTGAAACTCAGAAAAATCCTTTTCATCATTCTTCTTTCTTTTATCAACACTCTTCCAATCAATCTGTTTATCTTTTTCCTCAGTTTTAGAAGCGTCTCTAATTATATTTTCACAACTTCCATCGTCAGTAATAGAACGTAACACTTTATTTTTAAGCAACTGATGGCTTTGAATCTGCTCTTCATGTTTGGGAGTTGATATTATTGGCCTTATAAGATAAATTTGCCTCTCATCTGCTTCATATTCATCTTACTCATCACCATCTGGCTCACAAATAATTTCTTTATTCTTCTCTATAATGTTCACGGTCTTCCTCAATGGGCATTCATTTGATTTGTGTCCAGGTTGATTACACCTAAAACATTTCCCTACAATAGGTTTCGTATAGGGATTTTCTGCTTTCTTGATTTCTTTATCTTTCCCTTCTTGATCTTTTCCTACCGTCTCTGTTGTCTTGTTCCTTCTGTATTGGTTGTTGTTTTTATTGCTACGATCTTCAAACTCATTTGTGGACTCTTCAGCTTTGTAATCTTCATGGTTTCTCCAACCTCGCTCTTGTTGCATTAACTCCACCTTTAGGGCCATATTTTTCGCCTCAGATAAGGTTCGGATAACTTGTACACCGATTCTGTCTCTAAGTGATGGCCTCATCCCCTCCAAATACCTTACAATCTGCTGCCCTTCTGACTCAAGGAGGTTGTTTCTCTCAGCCAGTCTCATAAATTCCGCAGTATATTCATAGACAGACCGACTGCCCTGTTGACAACGTTGGTATTGCTGAAACAGGATCTGCTCAAAATTTGGCGGTAGAAACTCCCTCTTTAATAAGTATTTCATTTTGTACCAAGTTCGTACAGGACCTTTACCTTCTCATTCTCTCCTAGATAGAATCCATTCCCACCATGCCGACGCTCCACCTTTCAAATGGCATGCAACCAATCTAACTCGTTTCTCTGGAGGGGTCTCCATGTAGTCAAAGAATCTGTCAATTTCAGCAATCCAATCCAGAAATTCTTCTATGGCCAAGCTTCCGTTGAAAGACGGGATATCCACCCTTAACCGGAAATCTCCACTATCCCTTTCAACACGGCCATAATTATTTCTTGCCCTTTGTCCTTCATATGGTTGATGACGTCCAAACCAATTTGGTTCAAAATCATCTTCTTCCTCTGAATCTTCATCATAGACATATTGTCTATAAATAGGGATAGGACGACGTCTGTCAATAGGAACACCACGAGCCAACTCCACCCCTGACCTTCTATTGTCATTCCGTCCCCTGTGTGCATCAATTTGTAGAGCATCCAGTCGATCTACAATTTCTTCAAAGCGCTCATCAAAACGCCGGAATCTGAGATCCATCCGTTGCTCCAAACGTTGCTCAAATTGTTGCAACGCTTCGTCCCCAAGAGGGGCTCTAGCCTCCTTATCACCGTCACGAAGACCATCACCGTCGCCACCAGTTGACATCCTCTCTCTGATACCACCTGCTGCAGCGGATACACAGTTCTAATCCAAGAACTCACACTCAAAATAGAGTAAACGCGAAAATTAATTTCCAATTCATTGATGCCCTTCCACAAAACCCTAAAACAATATTTATAGACCTAAACTAAGGACAAAATAGTAAATAAAACTAAAATAGTTACAAATTACTGGATAAACTAACTAAAAAATCTAAGATAATTACAAACTACTAAACAAAAACTACTTTGAATGTTTAAATTTAAAATCCGAAAAATAGCCACTGCGTCACCCACTCTCAAATTAAGGCAAGGCATTGTGACATCTGACAACACCAAAATAAATAAACTGATCCACATGTCACAAACTCACAATAGTTGATTTGGATACATAAACCACTCCCCTAATACCTAGTGTCTCTATAGTACGAGCAAATCCAGTACAGACAATCAAAGATAAAATATACAACAAGACCAATAGATTGGTATAAACCCCAAAATACGGGTAAACCTAGGCTAAAAGATATTAAACTCGACATTAGACCTGCACAGCATGACGATCGACCACACCATGACTTGTGCCAAGATAAAGAAAGGAAAGGGTGAGTAATAAGCTTATTCAGTGAGGGGTGACTGCATAGATAAATAGATTCGTAAAACATTTCATAATGATAAACAAATTAAAACTAGTTTTCTTAACATCAAGTAAAATAATTTAAAAAACAACCATATGTAAATAAATAAATACTAGAAGTACAAAATAGATTTCTTGTTGGCAATCAAAACTCTCTCAGTTTAGTTGTGGCCTCAACTAGTCCTAGGACAACCAAGGATTTGAAAACAACATAAAAATAAAGTCCTTGGCGTTGGCCTTTGATCAACCCGAGTGGTGACCTCGAGTATCTCAATATCACACCCATCAAGAGCTCTACAACATCTCTTGCATGGGAAAACCCAAGGCCAATCCAGCCACCTTTCTATAGGTTGGACTGAAGAGACCCTATCTGCAATTTCAGGCCAATGCCCACGGGCCATACCCCACTATCACCATCAAATTCCAATAACCACATGAAACTATTTTCATATTAAAGAATTATTTTTTGGCTCCAAGCCTTAATCCAAACCAACATACTTTGAAAGTATTTTACTCAAAATTATCAAAAAGGAAAATAGACATATAATTACTCATGAAGCGTAACACATACATGAACATAATATGAGTTTCAAGTTCTCTATGAAAACCATTCAATGCTTTTGAGAGAAAGAGCAAGATAATAAATATACAAGCCATACTATGTTACAAAATACTCTAGCACTCATATAAAACTATACATTTAACAAAATCACCACTCACTATACAATGCAAAATAATTTTGGTGGGGTTTACTCTCGCACCACTTCCTTCCTTTTCTCAGAGAATTCACTACCTATCAGACACATGAAAGGGAAATCAAGAAAAACATTCAAAACACAACAAAATAAACCTACTAATGGACATGCTACTATCCATACACACACAAGTAACTCTATTAGAATAATAAGACATCCAATCGAATCAAAACAAAAACCATAGTGTTTCTAACACCAAATCCTACAATTATACCTAAAAACTAGAAGAATTGATATAAAGTTTCTATTGCTACACCAAATCCTACATTAATGCCAGAAAGACACAAGGGCATGACTCAAAATTCACTATTACATACTCTCAAAGTAGAAAAACAAAGCTGAACAAAAGTCCTTAGCATCACACACACGAATCATTGCGGCTACGAATCAAAATTTCCATTAAAAAGTTGGGTAAATAAACTAAAACTTCAATAAAAAAGGGAATAAATCAAATCATAATTTCAGCCCAAAAAAAAGAAAAAGAAAAAAAAAACAATTGAATTCTCAAAAGAAGACAATAAAAATTTGATGATCAAAGAGAGGGAAAAGAACGAATCGATGGATCAACAAATTTGATTTAGTAAATTCGAAAATAACCACTAATAATCAAACATATCATCTAATTTAATCATTCAAAATGAGAAGATTTACCATCGAGATGAATGAAAATCCGAGATTGAATGAAACAAAAGGCTTCACGGTCATTAGCAACCTAAAGACAGATTGATTGATGGATCAAACAAAACAATTGAATCTTTGATTGATGATGTGCTTGAATTTCTCAAAATTGGATGGATTGGTGGCACTATTGGCATCAACTTAGAGAAAAAGGAAAGGGGGCTTCACTGTAAAAGACCTAAGATAATTATAAAGAAAAGGAGAAAGGGGGCAATTCAATCATTTGGACCCTTATTTATTGATTATTTTAATAGAGGGCAAAATGGCAATTTTGCCATTTCTTTAAAAGAAAAGGAGAAAAATTAGCTGCCAGCTTCTTCTCTTTCTTTCTTTCTTCTTTTTTCTTCCTTAAGCAGTGACTTTCTCCTCCTTTCTAAAGTTCTTCCAATGGCCATTCTTGACGATTCACTACCCAAAAACTTCCTCTCACTTGTTCTTGAGCTCGGTAAGAGGTCTTACCCTACTTTTTACTTTGTATATTCCTTGTATTTCATCGTATTTATTGTTTGAAAACCTAGGTTAAAATCTTAGAATATCCTTTGCTTTGTAAGAAATTTTGGTCTTAAAATGGAGCCCTTAATCTTGTTATTTGTTATCCTTGATGCTTGTAAGGAATCCTGGTGTTTGATATTGTAAATTTGAGAGAAACTCCATTATTAGGGTCGGGATCATTATTTCAGAAGCACTAAAATTCTACTATCATTTCTTTTACTTCTTTGGTCCAAAATGAAGCTCTTCATGCTTGGACTTCATTAAAATTAGTTTTACTTTAATTTGAGGCCTTTTGGGGTCCAAAATAATGTTCTTTTGCCCTATAATCCTAGTGATGCATGTATGACATGTAAAATCGTGCATTCATGCATTTCAGTTTTCATTCTTATATTCATTGCTTCTTGGATTCCATGCTTGAGTGAGCGCGTTCCAAGACAAAATGACTTGTTCAATGGGTGGTTCATTTATAGTTGCATAGTCTTGATAAGAGTAGTATAGTATTTCTTTATATGTTTTACACTTTATTTCTAATACCAAATTGTATTTCACTTTCTTTATCAAACATAAATTTATTAGAATAGTTTGAATATATTTGAATACTCAAAATCTATGGATGCGTATTACTAAAACCTAGAATATTTATACATGTTTATTTTGTAAGAAATATACTTGTATGCCTATTTTTACACTCAAAGTGAATATGGTTTAATATGTATTTATTTGCTTAGCCATTGTATGGGGTGATTTATAGCATTGATTTTAAATGTACACTCCTTTAGTAAAAAATGTGGAATGATGGATTTCTTGAGTTGGAAATTGAAAATGCTTACATTTACATGGTTGTCATTGATGGTGACTACGGGCGACGGCCTGACCTCGGACTTCGGTCTGTCCCACTATCTGACCTAATGGGAGGCAGCGTGGTCAACCCTATATTTATCTCTAGTCAAGAGGTGTGTAGAGCCATTGACAGGGTTTAGGAAGGGAGATACCATCATTTATACGAGAGACCTGGGGTCACCACACCGGGATCTTAGTGGGCAATGCCAAGGGAGGCAATGTTATGTAAATTCCCTTTTAAGTTTTAAAACACCTTGGCGGTCCCATATCTAGTCGTGACCATGATTAAGTCGGGAATGATTTGAGGCCTGCCTATGATTTTGACTTGTGATTACTATGTTTAAAGGTTTTTATTTTCATGTGTTACTGATAACTCATGTTTAAACTATTTAATTGTTGGATTCTTGGAAATTCTTTAATGCTATTATTAGTGTTAGAGTAATATGCCTTTATGTATAAGATCCTGTTCATACATATTCTTACATACTCATGTATCTATTTATTGGGTTGTTACCCTAATGAGAATCATTAAGCTTCTTTTCACATTATCTTACATGGTATCAGAGAAGGTTTTTTTTTAGTGTTTTGTTTTTCGATAACTTTCGGGCATCTCTTCATCTTGCCAGATTTATCTTTATTTTGCTAGACATCTTCCTATTTTTCCCGATTTGTGTCCATGTAGTAGGCTTTGTCATCACTCCGTCGGATCATCCCTCACCAGATCTCGCCGGATTTGAAAATTTTGGATCTTCCCTTCGCCAGATTCTCACCAGATTTGAAGCTTCACTTTTGCATCATCGATTGTCTCCCTCGCCGACAATAACAACAATCCTTCTTTTTTTCCATAAAAAAAAAAAACAAATTATCTCATCATTTGCCTACAACCCAAGCTCATCATCGTCGCCTTCGCCTATATCCACCTCCTTCTTCGTCTTCTCTTCTGTCCGCACTGCCACCACCTTTCCTCTACCCCACCGACTCTCCCTTGCCCTTTCTTGAGCACACCACCGTACCTTCCTTGGCTGCCTCTGCTGCTGCCACACTGGCGTAGCCCTCTCGAGCTCAGCCTCTGCCACACCACCGATAGTTTCCCACACCAACACAGCTTTCCTAAGCTCCCATCCTCTCCCTTGTTCTATCTTTTTTTCCCAGACAAGTTGGCAGCTTGATTGCATTTCCAAGCCCATCTTGCCAAAACATCATTCCCAAGGACATCTTGTGAACCTCATTTCCAAATTGAAAACTAGGCCCCATTAAGCTTAAATTGGCCGACATCCAACTTGCCTTTATAGTGGCAACCATATTTGATTGATATGCCCTTTTTTTAAAAAAAAAAAAAAAAACTGCACATCAGCATTTTCATTCCAGTTCCTTTCAATTCAGCCCAACATCCTTCCAAACATCACATGGGAAATTCAACTCACAAGACATTCAATCAAGTCCCAAGATTTCAAGCCCCATCACATGGAATTTCTCTTTTGGCATATAGTAACTCAAATATATATATATAAATTGCGCCACATGGCTTCTACATCCTCTCTTTTTTGTCGTTACTGTCAGTGACATGGACATATTAAGACTCAATGTCCAAAGCTTCAGCATCAGCAATAGCAGAATCCATAGTATTGTCTTCCTCAGTGATCTTCTAGTGTTTCTTCTTCACCTCATGCTATTATTGTTGAGACTTTGGTTCTTGATTCCTTTGTGGACCTTGCTTCTCAAGTTGCTCAGCTTATAGAGCAACTACATGCCATGTAGCATACCATGCAGTCCTGTTCCTCCTCTGTTATGTCTGTTGTTTCTAATATGTATTCCTTATCTTAGATTTTAGACTTTGGTGTCACTCATTATATGAATGAAGATGCCTCTATCCTAGTTTCTATCTCTACTCCCTCCCTCCCCCCTAACTTCCAGTGTTCACACTGCTGATGAGAGCATTCACCCTGTCACATAGTGTGGTCATCTTCAGTCCACTTCATTTGACATTCCCGATGTCCATTATGTTCTTGGCTTAGCTCTCAACCTTATTTCAGTTAGCCAACTCACTGATCAAGGTCACATAGTCACATTTTCTTCTTCTGCTTGTTCTGTGCAAGATCATCTTACACGCCAGAAGATTGGGACCGGGCGTAGGATTGGAGGACTTTATCACTTAGACCATCTTCATCTTCCCGCTCCTCAATCTTTTGCCATTATTGCATCTGTGCATTCTATCGATCGTTGGCATCGTCGTCTCGATCACCTATCTAGTGCTTGTCTAAAACTCTTAACTACTTCAGATAGTCTTGGTTCTATTTCTACTATTTCTTTACATCAATGTATGGGTTGTCAACTAGCTAAGCGCGCAGCTCTTCCCTTCTTATTACATGAATCTCTTTCAGAATCTCCTTTTAACCTTGTTCACTCTGATGTTTGGGGCCCAGCCCCACTCTCATCTCTTGGAGGTTTCTCCTACTATATCAGCTTTATTGATGATTTCTCCCGTTATACTTGGTTTTACCATTGCGTTCTTGATCTGAAGTCTTTGTCATTTATTCTCAATTTGCACAAATGGTATACACTTAGTTTGGTAAATGCATTAAGGTCTTTCGCTCTGATGGGGCACATGAGTATTTCTCTATATCCTTTCAAGAGTTACTCTCTACTCATGGCACTCTGACTCAGCAATTATGTCCTCACACATCTGCTCAAAATGGTGTTGCTAAGCTCAAGCATCGTCATATCTTGGACATTGCTCGTGCACTTCTCTTTTCCTCTACTGTTCCTCAAATCTTTTCGGCTAAGGCTATTCTTACCTCCATCTATCTCATCAATAGAACTCCTTCCACTACTCTTTCTGGTATCACTCCTTATGAGGGTATTTACTCTCAATCTCCTTCTTATTGTTACCTTCGCACTTTTGGTTGTACTTGTTTTATCCTTTTTCCCGCTGTTGAGTGAAGCAAACTCTCTCCTCGTTCTGCCATGTGCATTTCTTTAGGTTATAGCTTTGAACACATGCCTATCGCTGCAATGATCCTATATCTCACCGTCTTTGTATTTCTCATCACGTAACTTTTCTTGAAGACACACCTTACTTTTTTTCATCTTCTCCGAATCCTTCTTTTTTTCAGTCTTCCTCTAGTGCATCCTCTTCCATTCCTTCAGTAATTATTCTAGGTTCCACCATCACTGCCAATTTTGTGCCTCCTCCTGTAGTCTTTACTGACACTTGCTCTATTCCTCAATCCTCTTGGTGCATTGATGATTCTGGTGATTTGCCTCCTCTCTCCGCCGGCTCACCCTCTCCTGAAGATGCTCCTAATGCCTTCATCGTTACCCAAACCATAGTTGTGGTCCTTCTACCTGGTATGCACCCTCTCTTTCCTCTATTTACTCCCAAGAGTGTTAGGCCTTCCTTACTACTGTTTACTACCATTCTGAGCCGCAGTCTTATCGTGAGGCTATGAGTTATCCCCATTGGAAGTAGGCTATGACAGAGGAACTCGATGCCCTTCAGGGCATGCATACATGGGAGCTTGTTCCACTTCCTTCTAGTGTTACTCCAATCAGTTGTCGGTGGGTCTATCGGATCAAGACTCGAGCTGATGGTAGCATTGAGCATTACAAGGCACGTCTAGTTGCTCGTGGTTTCACTCAGGAGTATGACATTGTCTATAAGGAGACATTTGCTTTTGTGGCCAAGTTGACTACTGTTAGTCTTTTTTTGCTATTGCAGCCGCTCATTACTGTCCACTTCATCAGTTAGATGTGACCAATTCTTTCTTACAAAGGGATCTTTCTGAGGATGTTTATATGACTCATCCTCTTGGTTTCTCTCATTCTCCTCAACATGTCTGTCATCTTCGTCGGGCTATTTATGGACTTTAACAGGCTCCTCGCGCCTGGTTTGAGTGTTTTCGCAGTGTGGTTCTTGCTCTAGGTTTCACCGAGAGCTCTCATGATTATGCCCTCTTCACTTGGCAGACTCCTCGAGGCCTTGGACCTCTTCATGTCATTTTTGGTGATGATGCTAATACTATTCTTTCTCTGAAATAACTATTACACACCTAGTTTCAAATGAAAGACCTTGGACCTCTTCGTTACTTTCTGGGTCTTGAGGTTACTTATTCTTGTGGAGTTACTTGGTGTCTCAACAGAAGTACATTTATGATATTTTCCTATGAGCTGGCATTAATGAACTCCGTACTTAGCTGTTGCCTGATCCTACCCCCTATCGAGCACTTGTGGGTGCTCTTGTTTATTTGACCATCACTCACTCCGATATTGCATATGCTTCTCACGTCCTTAGCCAATTTGTTAGTGCTCCCTGATCTACTTATTATGCTAAATTTCTACGAGTTTTTTGGTATCTCTGTGGCACTATCACTCGATCTCTACTTTTTTTTGTCACGTCCTCACTTGAGTTACATGCATACTGTAATGTTAATTAGGCAGGAGATTCTATTGATAGGAGATCTACTACTAGTTTCTTCATTTTCCTTGGCGATTCACTTATCTCTTTGAAAAGCAAGAAACATACCACTATTGCTCTTTCCACTGCTGAGGTTGAGTATGGTGCTATGTCCTCCACTACTAAGGAAGTTCTTTGGTTGTGTCGTATTTTGATGGACTTTGGTGTCACCACATTTTCCCCCACTCCTATCTATTGTGATAATCAGAGTGCCATTAAAATTGATGCAAATCCTATGTTTCATGATTGCACGAAGCATCTTGAGGTCTCTCTTCTCACTTTGTTAGTCATCATTATCTTGCTGGCAGTATTCTTCTTCCGTATGTTGAGCTCTACATAGGAGTTTGTTGATTTTTTTACTAAGGCACATATTGCCCCTTGGTTACAATTCCTAGTTGACAGACTCTTAGTTTACAATCCACCGTGAGTTTGAGGGGGCGTGTTAGAGTAATATACCTTTATGTATAACGTATATGTATATATATCTTATATCTTTCTTTTCATACATACTCTTACATACTCATGTATCTATTTATTGGGTTGTTACCCTAATAAGAATCATTAAGCTTCTTCTCACATTATCTTACAATTAGTATAATGATTAATTTTCTAGAGATGCTTTATTACTTTATTATGTCTATGCTATTACCACTCACTGAGTAACACCTGTTACTCACCACACTCTCTTTCTCTCTCTCTTTCTCCCTCTCTCAGATTACGATATTGGACTTGGTTGTGCTGGGTAGTCATTAGAGCGACTTGTCTTCCCTTAGCTCCTGTATCTAGGTTGGTTTATCTTTTAGCACATAGACTATATGGATCAATTATACCTTATTTCTGTGTTTTGTTGTTACATTTGCACTCTTTATATTCTAAGTGTATGTTAAACCATGACTTGTATTTTTTTAATGTTTCATGTATTTTAGGTCCCCAGTGTAGAGGAACCATATTGTACTTTTATTGTTGAGTTTGTCTTCTTCTTAGTAAGATTGTGATATTAGGTTTATGTTGAGCTTTAAGGTGGCTCAGATGTGGGGTGAAGTATAACCGTCTCCTTGTTGTTGTGGCGATTGTGTGACATAAATATTCTTAGAGAAATGAAGAATAATAAGGAAGGATGAGTAGAAAGGCATCTAGGCTAGATTAAAGTTTAGGGAAACCATAAGGATTATATAATACCTTAGGTCTAGGCGACCAATGATGAAGCAGTGTTTTGGAAGAGTATTATTAGTTGATGAGGTTGAGAAAGGTGATGGTTTTATGAGGACAACCACAAATAGTGAGCAAATGGGTATATATAGATGGTGTGTTTGGCCTCTTCTTACTTCTTACTTCATAGTTGATATGGTTCTCCAAACACAACTTTGAATGTAATGCATCTTTAATCAAAGACATCAAGGACTATTTTATGAGTTCTTTTGATAAGAATATAAGATTTGCTTTAGATTTTTAAATTTAGGCCCTTGCTCCTAGTGTTCCTCCAATAGTGGAAATTTTATTTGTTTAGGGATTGGCCTTTTCTTCCCTCATTCTTCTTCTTGATATAGTTTTTCAAATGCAGTTTTTAGTGTAATGCGTCATTGATCAAATTATTCAAGGATTGTTTTTTGGGCTCTTCTTGGAAGCAGATAAGTTTGCTTTGGATTGTTTTAATTTTTAAATAAGTCAATAAATATATATATTAATCTTTATCAAGTGGGGTGAATGATTTCACATGGTGGCATTGTTAATAAGAATATATAATAAAGTGATGAGGGTTAAATCGTTGTAGGATTGAGACGTGGTGTGCTTTGTTGGTGTAGAGCCTTCAAGTGTAGCTTCTAGCTAGAAACGTTATAGTTTGTAGTATTTGAGTTAATTTTTCATGTTCTTCTTGTCAAATATGTTTCTCTGCCACTTATGTATTTTGTGCTAGCACTCTATTATTTATTGAGAATGTGAAGCCCTAATTTTATACTCGTCCTAATTTACTAATATATCATAGGAGAGAATTCTATTCATTTTATAACATGGGTAAATTACATAATTGATCACTAAAAAATCCATGAGATCCTATTTTTGTCACTTAACTAATGAATTCCTTTCAATCTGGTCATCATCATCATGGCGTTAATGGTGATCTGACGTGGCTTGCCATGTCATGAGGAGCTCACCACGTCATCTCAGCTCCCTAGTTAAAAGAATTTTTTTTTTATTTCTTTTCCTTTCTTCTTTCTTTCTTCTTTCTTTCTCCTCTCCATCAAATCCCTTGAGCCTGATCTTCTTCCTTTCACTCCACTGTGGAAAATTTAACCAACATGGCCTCGGCTGGTAGAGTAAGGGATCGCCAGAATGGCCGTGTGGATGAGGAGGCTGCAATATGTTGCCTTTCTTTTAGTTTTTCCTCTCTCCTTTCCTTTTTATATTCCTCTATTTTACACACTAAATAAGCTAGAAAAAAGAAGGAAAATTTAAATTGTGTCGATATAATGGGAAGAATTTACCGATTTGAAGAACCTACTATTTGCGAAAGACATAAGTTTGCCTTAATATGTAGTATTTCAGTCTCATTAGGTGTAAGGGTTTATGGTGTCCTAATATTTGGTATTTCATCCTAGTTAGGTATTAGGGTTTGAGGTGCCCTAATATTTAATATTTCATTTCATTAGATGTAAGGGTTTAAGGTACTGATTTATGGCCATTGTGTCTTTATGCATGTTTTCACATTTGGTATTTATATATAGAAATATATCTTTATGAAGATTGCATTTTTTTTTTGTTAGATGTTTATATGAAAAATTAGGAGGTTATCACTTAAATGATAAACTATCAAAATAAGTGTAAAACATAGATGAAAAATTAGTTGGTAAGTCAAAAGTAGTTGATATGAATTTTGTTGTTAATATTAGTTGATAAAACTTGCATGAAAAATTTCTTGAATAATTCCTTGTACTCAAGGGTTTTTTTATATGTTGCATAATGTTGTTTCCTATTCTTTGTGAGGAATGTTTTTCAACTTACAAATAAGATGCATAGATTAATTTGATGTGTGGTATTAAAGTCATATTTATTTCTCTATTCTTAATGTGTTGTTGCATACTCTTGAATGCATAAGAAATTGCTTGTTAATTTTGTTACATGCTCTATTATATAAAACATATATTTTTTTTTATCCTTTAATCAACCTTTTTATTATATTGTGACATACACTTTATGCCCCAATTTAGTGTGTTTGTGTGTGTGTGTGGGAGGGAGGGGGGAAGATGTTGAGATGAATGCTTCTTATTATTAATGTTGAATGGTTCTTTCAAATGATAATTTTGATGTATGTATTCATTTGATATGCTGATTTTTCTTATTCCTTTTTCTATTATGCTAGTTTAATTTCTTATACAATAGGGTGTTGTTTTTATTCCTAATGATGAATGGTTTTTCTGCATATAATAAGTTTCATTGATTGATTCAATGTGGGGCTTTGCATGTCATAATTATTTTCCTATATCTTAATGTGTTCTGCATGCTTTTTCATGGTAATTTAACCCAATTTCTTATACAAGAGGATGTTTTTTGTATGTTGAACGCTGTTGTTTTTTCCTTATTGTTGATTTTTTTTTCAACTTATAAATAAGTTGTATATATTGGTTTGATGTGGGGTTTATTCATGGCATGTCATATTTATTTTCCTATATTTAATGTGTTTTACATACTCTACTATATTAGACATTATTGAAACATTGCTCTTTAATTTTGTTTTGTTGTGTTAAGATTGTTTTATATATTATTACTAGTTCCTGTGACAATTGATAGTAATATGTCATGCTCAATTACATGATAACAAATACTAGAGTCAATTTGTATAGCTTAAGTTCCACTTAAGATTTTTACTCTGTTTAGAGATACAAATTCTTGCAGATTGATGCAACTCATCACCAAGAAACAGTCTTTGGTAATTTAAGGCTTAGAAATAGAATGTCTGACTGTCATGAGGAAGATGAAATGAGTGAGGGTAGTGAGTGTAATGTAGGTTGTGATTCAGGATTTAGTAGTGATAGTTTTGACTTAGAATTCTATGAAAGTGACTATGACATGGAGGATAATGATGACCAGGTTTTTGAAATTAATATTGACTTAGGCATAGAGAGTGATATGGCTGGTATAAACATTACTAATGATTCTTACCAAGTTCTAGGGTGGATTTTGAGGGTGTTCAACATGTACATGTAGGTGAGGACTCAGAATATGATAATTCAGACTCTTTGCATAGTTAAGATGACTCTGGTGATCTAGGTGTTTGTTCTAGAAGAAGATAACCATAATTTAACAATCAGACAGATATGGATAACCCTAATTTAGCAAAAGGGATGGTGTTCCCTAATAGAGAGAGGCATTGAAGGAAAGAGTGAGGCGATATGGAAAAAAGAGTAGATACAATGTAAATTTGTAAGGAATGACAAGAATATAATTAAAGCTATATGTAGAGAGGGTTGTCCATGAGTGATTTGGAGATCAAAAGTAAACCCTAGAGATGATTTGGATAACACTTGGCAGATTAAAACCTATGTTAGTGAGCGTACATGTCCAAAGCAAATGAAAAATAAGAATGTGACATCAAAATAGATGGCTTCTCATTACCTACACAAGTTTGCAAATAATCAAAACTATTCAATCACCTCATTACAACAGGATGTTAGGAGTGATTTCAATTTGCTAGTCTCATTGAGTAAGTGCCACATGGCTAAACTTATAGCTCTAGAGCTGGTCCTAGGGAATGCAAAAGAACAATATACAAAATTATATGACTACTTGGAAGAACTTAGAAACTTACTTAAAAGAGTATGAGGATGCAATGATGGAAATGAAGAATTTATCAAAGGCTGCTAAAAAATGATGATTTTTAGCATTTGTTAACCCTATATATTTTCCTTTCATAAGGTTTTTCTCGAGTTAGAAATCAAATTGGATCTCAAGGAGTACAGGTCAATACAAGACAAGAGGTAAAAATTGGATCTCAAGGAGTATTGATCCTACATTGATTTTCAACATTTGTTACCCTATATATCTTCCTTTCACAGGATTCTTCTCAAGTTATAAATCAAATTGGATCTCAAGGAGTACAAGTCAATGCAGGACAAGAGCTAAAAAAAAAAAAAATCTATATCAGCCCTACATTGATTTTCAACATTTGTTATAGTACAAGTAGAACAATACAATAGGCAAAATTTTGCAATTATATTACAGAACAATTGGTATTGTGTTCTGTTTATTTATTTTTTTTTTTTACTCTGAGGCTTTTCTCCAATTGGGGAAGCTAACTCAATTCAACAACTTACAATAAGTGTTAGGTGGTTGACTGATGTATGTTTATTAATCCTAAGTATTTTCCTTTCTTTGAGTCTCAATTATTTTCAACATTGCTAGTGTATGTATTTTACACCTACTTTATAGGATTTTGTTGACATTACAAATTAAGAAGGATTTGAAAGCATGTAAATGGATGCAAGACAAGAGGTAAAATTTTATATTTGATTCACAGAGTTCTCTTTCATATATGTAGTACCAATTTTCTTTTCTTTGCTTCAAAACTAGAGTCATGCTCCAATTAGAGAAACCAGACCAACACAATCACATGCACAAATTGTTAGGCGGATGCCTAATGTAAGTCCCTTTTTTTTTTTTTTTTTCATTTTTGTCTTCATAATTTTTCAACACTGATGATTTATGTTCTTTAGGCCTGTTCACAGGGTTCTTCACAAATTATAGGACAATCTAGTTTTCAAACTGTATACGTAGAGGCAATGCAAGAGAGTCCTTCACTAATTGTATTACAAGAGATAAAATTTTATATTTGATAAATAAAGTTGATTCCCACGTGTGTGATACTATTTTTGAAAAAAAAAACTCAGATGCCTACTCTATTTTGAGAAACTAGAACTACTCAACCACATGCACAAACTATTAGGTGGATGCTTGATGTAGGTTCATTAACCTTAAATTTATTTTCTTAGTCATGATTGTCTTCTTCTTTGATGAGTTGCGCTATTTCTGATTGTTCTATGGGGTACTTAAGTTATAAACATGCAACAAAGTTGTTTCACTGGAGCTGGCTATACTAATCCACATACACATCAACAAAGATAACAAGGGAGACAAGTGCCTTCAAGGCAAGGTATATGAGAGATTTATCTCAAGGTGGAATCAATGCTCAAAAGAAAAGAAATATGTCTCAATTGGCTGGCAATGCTCTTCCAAAAAACAAGAAAGAATCAAGCAAAGGTGCACATGAAAAGAAAGACTACTACTAGGGAGGCTGTGGACGTTGTAGGAATATTAAATGAGCAAAGTGCTTTCACAATTTTTGAGAATTTTCTTTGTTTTGAAGCAAATTTCATGTAAATCTAGCTAGTTGGATGTTAACTTGTTGGAAACATATTGCTTCATATTGCTAAATTTTATAAAGACCAGAAATCTAAATATGATTATGCTTTATAAGCAATGCCAGCATGTATCTTATTGTCATAATTCTGTGTTGCCTATTTTCATGTAAATGTTGCAGATATATCTTGTGTCTAGCATTTATGCTTATTTTATAGTTATAATTTTATAGCCATAAGATGTAATTTGAATATGATTATGTTTTGTAGGAAATTGATACTAAATGTGAAATCTTTGGTCATCTGCAGATTAAGCTTTGAATTCTAGCAGATTGATTTTGTTGCTCTGTAGCCAAAGTTCTCAATTTTGAAGAAGCAAATATTCTTGCAATCAAATACAGAGATTTTTAATTCAGAATAACAATAGCAAATTCTTATATTCAGTTTAGAATTATTTACACCAAATGGTTACAAAAAAAATCTAATGTTTCTTCCTTTATATAATGTTAAACCACCAAATAACTTCACTTCAAGATTGCTTCAATACTTGGCTTTACCATCATCAATAACATCAATCCAATACTTTAAGAAAATTCAGCTTCAACATCTTCACCATCTTCACCATATTGAACATTGATAAATATAAACCTTTCAAAAATTCAGCTTCAACATTTTCACCATCTTCAACATATTAACCATCTGAATTTACCATCTTCGCCATGATTCAGAGATAAGAAAGAAGGAAACCATTTAGAATTTCTAAGCCTTGGTAGGAGAGGAGAAAGGGCCCATGATTCCAAGAAAAGAAACAAGAAAGAGAAGGGTTACTTTAAGTACTTGGAAAGTTATTGCTACTTCATTTTTATATATTAGTTTTTACTAAACTAAAAATATATATATAACCTAATAAACTTTGGGAAAATTGAGTGTGTATGAAGGTGGCATTCATAAGTAGGACGCTTATAGCATGTGAAACAATAGAGAGTTTAATCAACGAAACACATGATTTGCCTAAATAATTAAATAAAATTAATTATTTTAAGGGGTTGTAGAGCACTCGCTAAGATCATAATTTTAACTTTAAATTTGATATGTCATGTGTGTGTGTGTGTATATATATATTGCCATGGACAAAAAATCAATGAATATTACTTTATATAGACTACATCTAGAACACAACACATAAACATAATATATTTGTCATATTCTATTTTTTAATATTTGTGAGTTGATTTTGTTACCTATATATAGTGGGGAAGTACAATTTAGGCATAAAGGCTCTCTTTTAATTATTTTTTCTTCATAATTTTACTTTAATATCTGCATGGGTAAACAATTAATTTAGTATATCTTTGTTAAACAATAATCCTTTAATATTATTCTAAACATTCTACAGAAGTTATTATTCTAATTAATTATCTATTCTTGATAAGATTTTTTCCTATTATAATCTAGAACTCATATTAAATTGTTATTTATTTTAAAAAAATCTGAATCAAATTTCTCACTAATCAAAGCAACATATTTTGTCTTTCTCTAAAGAAACCTTTCATGATCTTTGAGAAGATGAAAGTGGTGTTAAGCATAATTTAACAAATCCTTAGGTCGAGCCATCGCCTAACAACACAACACATAATCATTTCCTAATCTATTCTGTTTGTTTATATTTATGAATTGATTGATTTTACCTATATATAGGGATGAATAATCAGTAGCCTTTAATATTTTCATTTAAGCATTTCTTTTTTTCTCATAATTTTTTATTTTAATCCCTACATGTCGAAACAATAAATTTACAATATGTCTATAAAAAATAATTCTTTAATATTATTTTAGATGTTTTTTAGAAATTGTTATCCGTTCTTTTATTTGTTATTTAAAAAGTTTTTTTTATTATAATCTTAATCTTATATTAAAGTATCATTTTCTGAAAATCAATATAAAAAAATTTACTAACTAAAGGTTGTTGTTTACATGGATGTCTTATTTTTCTTTTTTGTAGAGTCAAATTTTCAACCAATATGAACCACACATTCCTAAAGAAATATCCCATAAAATCTTAGAAGATAAAAGCGGGGTTCAACACAATCTAGCTAGCTTTATAGTTGTTTAAAGTGATCAAAGCAAGGTCTATAATTTTAGAAATCAATAATATCAAAATCTAAAATAAAAACGGGAAAAGCAAATGTTTACTATAAAAAGATTCTTACTTTAGTTTTCCTTTATGTATGTCATATATTCAAGTTTTCTTGAAGTTCAAATATAGTCGAGAAACAAAACCATACAGTTAGTTGCCATTGATAATTTCACATTGGGGGTGCCACATTGCATTAAACTCTCTATATTTTTCAACATATGATTTATTAAAAAAATTATTCCTTTTTTAAAATTGAATGTCTAAAGTTTTTGTTTTTTTTAGATGTGAATTACTATTGAGAAAGAGTTGCAAATACAACGCACACTCCAAAAAAAAAAAAAACAAACAAACAAACAAACAAACAAACAAAATCTAAGAATAAATAAATTATTGTATATATTCAATAGTACATACTTTCATTATTTTCCATCCACACTCCCTCCATATGCTTATTTGTAACTATCTCAATATTTTTAAGTAACCTATTATCAATAGTGTAATATAAATATTTAAAGAAAAAAATTTAATATAAGTTACTATATAGATTTGTATTATAATATTACTATAGGTTGTTGTATGATTGTTAAATAGTAAGGGTCTCTTTGAATAACCTAGAAATATGCCATAATCGGTATATTATGGTATAATATAATATTTTCACAGACTTATAGCATAATGGCCGTTTGGATATCTAATTTACACTACAAAATTATGCCATAATGTGGGAATTATGACATGAGTGGAATATTTTTTTTATGTTGAATTTCGTGGCTCTCTCGTTTTGGGTTTCTCTCGTTTACTTTCTTTCTTTCTCAAAGACGCCACCGGGATACAGAGCTAGGGTCCGAGATCCAGTGTGCCGTCAAGTCGGCTTCCCCTAGTCTACCACCTCCTGCTGCTGTACTGCCGGCTGCGGCGGCTGGAAGAAGAAAGCCGATGGATTCATCTCCATCTCCACGACGTTGAAGTTAAAAAGAAACTTGATTCATCTTTGGCTAGTCGGGGATCCCATCCCTGTTAACGAACGACTGCGTCATAGAAACCAGGAAAAACTACTTAGTATCAGTTACCTCCTCCACGACTTCATCAGGCCACGATGACCCCCACCAGGCACCAACGAATTGAGCTCTCGGAGTAAGTGCTTTGTCCCCCAAGAGGTTGGCTTTTTTTTTCTTAGAATTCATGAACGGTGGTGAATTTTTTATTTAATTAAAGAAGTTTTTGCTCTTTCATTGTTCTTGTTTATGGTTCTGGATATATAAAGTCTAGATGAATGACAGTGTTTAGATGTTTAGATGTTTAGATAAATGAAACCAGGAATTACTTGACAATGCTTATATAAAGTTTAGATGAATGGCATTGTTGATATAAACCACTCTTGTAATTTGACAGTGTTTAGATGAATGAAACCAGGAAATTCTTATAAAAAGAGCTCAACTTGTTAAAAAGAGATTTTGCAAATTGATTGGGGGTTTATATCTATGCCCTCAATTTTCTTCGTGAAATTTTTCAAGGAGCTCATGAACAATTCTTTAGATGGATTTTTTTTTTGTTGAGAAATTATATATGTTATTTGATTTGATAATTTGAAATCAAAGTCTTCAGTTGTTGAATTTATTATTCAGTTATGTTCCGCTTTCGTTGTTTGAAGTAGTTCAACAAGCAATTATCGTTTGGGCTTTTTTTTTTTTTCTTTATAGTCTTTAATGATGTTTATGTTATTAAACTAGTCTTTAATGATGAAATTTAGTTCAATCGGTAGGAACATCCAAAGATAGATTCAGTTGATTGCTAACATAATAAGTTCAAAGATAAGTGCAAGCCCTCTATGTTATCAGCCTTGCACTTAAAATCATTTACAAGTTCATAAATTTTTATCAGGCAATTGAACCTAAATTACATGCGAGCACATTTCCTCCCTAGTCTAGATATGTGCTCTTATAACCATTACATGCATGACACACTGCTTAAGATAACAAAACAAAACTGACCCACATTCTACTATAAAATATGGCTCAAAAAGCTCCTTGCATGACAAAGTTATCCATAAAGTATAATAAATTAAGATTTTAGTCTCAAGAAATATTGCCAGAATTAAAAAAAAAAAAAGGAAAGCTTGCAACTAAAAACACTGAGGAGATGAACACAGTAGTAAATACTTACACAATCATCTAATGAGATACCATTAATTTCAATCATAGACCTCAGAGTTCAAATATATGGTCTTGTGATCGAAAGTGCCATTAAATTTAAGAAAGCTATGCAATGGAATTTAACATAGACAAAGGCAAAAAAATAGAAAAAGGAAAGGTAAATATGTTTGATATCTTAGTTTAATAACATTAACATCATTAAAGACTAGTTTAATATCCTAAA
Source organism: Dioscorea alata (assembly GCA_020875875.1). Lineage (NCBI taxonomy): Eukaryota > Viridiplantae > Streptophyta > Magnoliopsida > Dioscoreales > Dioscoreaceae > Dioscorea > Dioscorea alata. The sequence continues at coordinate 3,494,520 of CM037027.1, forward strand.
TGCTTGTTATCTACTAATAGGGCACATTAGCCAGTAAACAAGAAAAGGGCCACCATTATGTTTATGCTATTAAAACTCACAAGGCTCACCTAGTAAGGTTATTGGGTGAGTATATTACTCCTGCGTACAGTTCACAAAATGGATGAACCAAAGAAGCATGGAACAAGATGGTGTGTGACATGATAACTAAGTTTTCCAATCCAAGCATCACCACAAGCCAAATCAAAGCATTAGAACATAAGTTGAAAAAAACCTACAAGCTTCTAAAAGAGTTTTCTGAATTAAGTGGCTTTGGATGGGACTATGAAAGACACATTGTATCTGATCCTAATGATGTTTGGGCACCACTACTAGAGGTATGTACATAAATCATGAATGATTTCATTAATTACAACCATCTAATTTAGAGCAAATCAAACAGAGGAATAGAGATGCAAGGAAGTGGCATAGTAGTCCGTTTCCATATTTTATGGCATTGCAAGAGGTTTATAAGGGTAAGCATATATTTTCTAATATTTTATTTTTATACTTTTATTTAACTAACATATTATATATTTGTTATGTAGGGAGATATGCTGAAGGTAAACGATCTCGTGGTATAGAAGATTATGAAGATATTTCTCAATCACCAGTGCACACCCCAAGTCCAAGTGTTTTTACTCCAAACGATTCAAGGCAACTATCACCTATATAGGAGACAGAGGATGATGATATTATGCAAGTGGAGCCTCCTTGTTCTCAACCATAGAATCCTCAAACTCAAAGTTCAAGTAATGAAATTCTTCGGGGAATAAGAGATCAAGATGGACAAAGAAGAAAACGGGAGCAAAAAGGGAAAAAGCCCCAAGATTCATATTCAACATGGATAAATATATATCTTTTCGAGAGCACGAGAATAAAGAATATCTCGATGTTCTCAAGGGCACTCAAGTAGTTGAAAAGTATACAATAGAAGATTATATGAAGGTGCTCAACCAAATGAGTGGCATTTTCATAGAAAAAAAATGTTCAAAACTACCCAAATTTTCATTAAAGATAAGAGTTATTGTGAACTCTTCTTATGTCTTCAGGAAGATCATAGAGTGTCATGGCTCAGAATGATGTTTACCAAAATTGAGTAAAATATTATGAGTGGGACATTCTTATGGGTTATCTTGAATGTTTTGATTATGAACTTGTTATTTTTCTAGTTGTTATGGGAATGTTTTCATTATGTGTATTTTTCTTTCATGAACTTATTAAATATCATTTTTTTATAATTGTTGTGTGAATGTTTTGATTTTAGGTCTTTTTTTTTTAATGAATTTGTTAATAAGTACCCTTTTGGATTGTAATATACTCTATAATGCTATTTAGGAACTTGCAAATTTCCGAATTTTTTTCTAACATTAAATCAACATAGGCAATGGCTTTTTAACAAGATCCAATTTTTTTCATCCAAAAGACCTAAAGAAATAATTTCATGATTGCCACAAATGTATGGTCTAGCTCGGCGATACTTACAATAATCATTCCACATTTACATTGCTATTTCATCTCTTTTACGAGCACCTGCATTTCGCTCAGAGTTCATAGTGTCGACATCCTCTCCGTATGAGTCATCTCCATTAGAAACAATAATTTCTTCGGCTTCACCATCAAAATCATCAACAATATTTGCACCGTTATGTATACGAATGAAGTTATGCAACATACAAGCAGTAACTACTATATTAGTTTGAGAGTCGACTGGGTGAAAAGTTGCTACTTTAATTATCGGAAATCTCATTTTCAAAATTCCGATGATGCGTTCAACATGATTTCTTAATGAAGCATGCCACAAATTAAACAGTTCTTTATAATTGCTCGGTCTAGATTGCGCTCGACCTTGCTCCTGAAAATGGTAACGGACACCTCTGTATGGAGCAATAAAATTCAGGGTATTAGCATATCCTGCATCTACAAGATAATATTTACTCCTTAGGACTTCAAAACCTTGTTCAGTCAAATGTTGGAGAATCATAGTATCAAAAGCAGAACCTTCCCAACCAGCTCATACACATACAAAACGAAGATCAAAATCACATGCGACCATAACATTCTGCGATAGCGTTTGCTTCCTATTTCTGTAAGGATTTTGTTTATCCAAAGAAATCGTGATAGGAATATGTGTTCCTAGCACCAACACAATCCTAAAAAATAAACAAACGTATAACATTTGCAACGACAAAAAAAGAATCACAATGAAATTCACAATATATAGCTTTACCTACCTTGAAATATGGGAAATTTTTTCTGTTATTCTGAATAACCGGTGATGTCATTGTCGATGGAGGTTCTATGTATTCACAAGCAAGTCGATTTACAGCTTTAAGTACTTTGCTAAAATAACGACTAACCATTTATGTAGAATGTTGAAATCATTCTTGCACATCACGGTTACTAGTATTATGAGCAAGAGTGTTCATAAACATTGCTAGTTGCTCTTCGGCTGTTGTCCATTTTGAGTTGTAGAGGAGAGATTTTTCTCTTAAATGATCAACCAGTGTTTGAAATATATAAAGCTCCATACAAAATTATCTTTTGCAGCGTTTTTCATGACCTTGAAGAATTTCTTGTACATATGCAGCACTTACAGAAATGGATGTGTAATATTCTACACTTCTGGAAGTCGCTGAACATTATCTCAACCAATAGCTCAGCATTAATAGATCATCTTCTTCATTTTTTTCATTTCAAAAGATTTAAGAAATCCATACTGAAACAATGGTTAGAACTATGAAGGTTTTCAACTAAAACAAAGGAGTATGTGTATAATGTAAAGAAACCATGTTGTGTATAAATAAGGAAAAATGATAACGGCTATAATTATAATGGTTATTTTAAAATGATAACCGCTATTTTAAAATTTTAATTACCAACGGTTATAATCCAATGGCTATTATTATTATGTAATAATTATTTATTATGCAAAATAAACCCTCATTCTGTAAGAAAAAAAATGTAATAATTTATGTAATATTTTTTTTGTTTTGTTACCCAAACACCCATTCTGTAGGAATAAAATATGCCACAATTTCTATAATAATCACTTACACTTTCTACATAATAAAATTATGTCATTTTTTTATATTTTGCATCCAAATAGGCCCTATTAAAATTAATTAAAAACAATATTAGTTATCACCTATTTAGTTAGGGAAGCTAAGTCATGAATCACGTAAATCAAAGTGTACTATTAAATTAATTAAACACAACATAGGAACCTATAATTCATAATATTATCATTATTATTTGGCAATATGCACATTAATAATTAACCTATTACTCCCTTAAATAAGGGGCGCTTGTCACCTATTAGTCAAAAAAATAAAAATAAAAAAAAGAAAAAAAAAAAACCTATTAATGATAGCATAATATAGATATTAAGAGAAAACAATTTAATATCGGTTTCCATATAGCTTTGAATTGTACAAATGTTAATAGTTTATTGTATTGCTATGAATACATTAACAATATAGTTTACGTATTAGTATTATAAGTAACCTATAAATACTTTATGGCCAACATGTTAATAATTATTATAGTTATCTATTGATGAATGTTAACATTAATAGCTTAAAGTATAGGTCACCTATTAATATAACATAGTGATCTATAATAAGTTAGCATATTAATTACGTGGTATAAAAAGATACGCACGATCTCCTCTTTCTCACAATCAAAATCCAAGGATCTCATTTTTTTTACAAACCCAACTAATGGCTGGTGGCGTGCATTTTAATAATTATCTATTTAATTATGCTCTATTAAAATGAATTGGCTAAAACACTAAGCTACAAGTTTTTTTAGAATCTCTCGAATGTGGTTCCCCGGCAACGGCGCTAAAAACTTGACAGACGCTTTCTTTCTAGTGTTGGGTGAGTGAAAATGTGAATATATGAACATATAAGTATGCAAGTGCACAATACAATATCGTAATCAAGTCCGTAATACTGCAATTGCATGGGCCGTCAAGTAATACCTCTTAGATGAACACGAGGGTCGTATTTCCCCAGAAACAGTGAGATGGTCCTATTACTTCTTTTTCACTTAATCAATAGCCTAAATGTTTAAGTTCTCTCTTTAGTCTAATTGTACAAATTATGGATACAATACAATTGGAGATGTTATTAAGCATACTTGGAAGGAGTGGGAGTATGTATAAAGGTTATCTTGATTACTGATTATGATAAGCGTTAAGTATCAATTATGTTCTAGGATCGAACCGGGAGAGTTCAAAGGCCTACTAGCCCCAATAAGCCATGTCGACTAGGTCTAAATCACTAGAAACTTAAGATAGAATTCCTCCACCCCGTCACTTGGATGGAATCTAATCCTCCTCAGCCTCCTATGTTTGCCTTTAGTACGGGAACCCTTCGAAAAGAAATCAATCAAACCCTAAGTCTAACATTCAATCAATCCCTAATCCGGAAACCTAGCTATGCCTAACCTCTTAGAATATGCATAGATCTATCATGGCATGAGTGTCATCAATGCGGGGGCATATCCTCCTCATCCACGTCAACAAAGATAAACAATTAAAGCAATCAATGATTAAGAAAACTAAAATGATATATATAGATTAATCAAGATTCATAAACAATAACTGAGGGACCTAGATATACAATTCCCCTCGAATTGGGTTCTCATTGATTAAAGAAAGTAAAACATCAAAGTGCAAAGAGAGCCACAAGACCAAGTAATGCATAAATAAACGTTCAATGTGTTCCTAGTCTAACTCCCTCCAATAGTTCTGCAAAGGTTAGGGATTAGTGGATCCCAAGGTTGTCCGGATGACGTGTGTCACGCACGTCCTCCTCCAATGATGATCGTTGATCTTCTCTTGAGAAACTCGCCGGAACCTACTGAAATATCGATGAAAATCGCCTTAAATGCTCTTGCTCTGCAAAAATCCAGCCGCCCTAACTCTTTGGCAAAAGAATCTCCCTTTAAATTGAGAAAACCAGGGTATTTATAGTAATTGGCTTCGCCATAGCCTCACCATGGGCGTTGTGATGCTTGTTGTGAGTAAGTTGTTGATTGGGCTCCAAGTCGCATCTTGGCGCGGTCTTTGGATATTATATGTTTTGACAATGACCATTATGGACTTCACAACAGCTGTTGTGCGGCCGTTATGGCTTCTATGCTGCTACTAGTGAGCTGATGCTGGCATGGCTCTATCACAGTAGTGATAAATGTAGACAATGGGCGTTGTGAGTTCCTATAACACCAGTTGTGAGTTGTGGTATAGCTTTGATTTAGTAACTTGCTTCATTTTGCTTGAAAATGTCTTCGAATTTGTTTCTTTCTTCCTAAAACAGAAATAAAGGTCGTTGTGAATAAAAGAATAAAATTTCATCCTAATGAGATGTTAAACAAGTATAATTTCATGCTAGATGCAGTGTAAATGATATAGAAAATATGATTAGTTTAGAACTTATCAGAGCCGCCTTGTAATTTAAGAGGCAATTGTGAAAAGGGAGTAAACTGCAAGATATGGTTGTTGGTTTTTGTATTATCAGCATTGAGAACTTAAGGTTGAAAGGTAGCAAAGGCCATTGGATGTGTGAGCTGATTTATGAGTGATATAGGGACAATTATGTTGGATTAGACTAGTATGAGCTAAAGTTTCCTTATACCAAAAAGTGTTTGAAATAGAATACTTTGTTGGAAAAAAAAAAAAAACAAAGCTTAAATACATGAAGGTTTATGGAGAAACTCCTTTATCATAGGAGTATTATTTAACAAACTAGAAACACCCCACAAAATAAAGGAAAATTAGCTTGAAGACTAAATCAAAGAAAGGAAATAGTTAAACAATAACTGAAGCAAGCTAAGAGAGGAAACATATGTTAATATCCTTAAGCCACCCACCATTAAAATAATCATAATAATACAACAAAAAATAAATAAATAAAACATCACACTCACATTTCAAGATGATTCTCCTACACATAGTGAAAATAAAAAGACCACAAACTGCATTTATGACTATAAGTTCTTATTACATCTACTTAATTGATATGTCAAATCTATACAACAAAAAGAAAGGGTAAGAGAAACATACATTTTCAAATATAATTGTAGGATTCAATCACTTCATAGACCTCATTTACTCTTACGCTGAAGGAGAAGAATCGAAATGAGAAGGGATGCGCTTTACCTCGGATCTCATCTCATTTCCTATAAAACACCTGATATTTCAAAGTCTCTCTCTTTAAATCCAAACCCCTAACCTTCGTCCCGCTTTAGTCCATAGATTTCTTTATTCTTACTTACTGATTCATGTTGGAAACCCTAGAATTTTGATTTTGATTTTGATTTGGGGCATAAGGTATCAGGCGGGGTCCTTTTTGTCGCTTTGGTTGAATCAGAATAGGAGAGACTGTCTGATCGCCTTACCTCTACATCTCATCTCCCATCCCACAAAAGACCTCATCTTTCAAATTCTTTTTCTTAAAAATCCAAACCCATTGTTGCTATTGAGAAGCCAGTTAAGAAACCCAACTGCTTGCACTGCCAAATGGAGAAAATGTTGCAATTGAGTGCTAGAGTATTGACTAACTTCTAATCTTACCTTCTTGCTTTCCAAGTTCTCCAACTCTCATCTCAAAGTGCTTGAGCTACATCACCAAATCTTTAGCAGCAGAAGTTCTTCATCTCTACCGTTAGCGACTACGACTCCGTTCCTAGCGATGACGTCTTTGTTCTTCCTTGCTAATTCAAGCTAGGACTAGAATTTTGATTTTAATTTGGGGCAGGAGGTATCACACTCGACTCTATTTTATCGCTTTAGTTATTGGAAATTTTGAGGGTTTTTGGAAAAATAAGAATGTAGAAAGGAAAATATTTGGGTAAAAAAAACTAATGAAGGCTGGACAAATGTTCCCTCAAATGAAAGCTTAAAACTAAAGATATTTGGGGGATAACTTAATATAATGTATGGAATTTTATACCCTTAGTATAGGAACCATTAATTTTTTTTTTTTAATTATAAGAACCAATGTGCATTACACATGGGATTATTAATGTGGTTAAACTAATTAAAATATAAAATATTTAATTTTAAAGTATACACGACACCTTTAATAGATGTTTTTTTTTTTAAATATACCCTTATTATCAAAAGGTTTTTGGTCTAGTGGTATTTGTCCCATTGCATAAAATTTGGTTTAGGATTTTCATTACCGGAGTTCAAAACACGCCGGTGGTAGTGGTGTCAAAAAATCCTCAATGTGAGAGTGGGCTTCCAACCCAACCCTCCATACCACTAGGTGAAGGTGTATGGTTGAATAATCAATTTTTGATTATGCACATTCCCCTTGCATTTGTCAAATATATATATTCACACAAGTGAAATATGTTATGATGATGTAAAAACACAAATTAATCTACAAAATTTGGTCATATAAAATCAATTAAAGTAATAATTAAGTTGTATAAAAATATAATTACTCAAGTTAGGTTGGCAAATAGGTCTGATATAAAGTAAATAAAGAAAAACCAATAATTTCTCCTTCATTTATTAAAAAAAATATTTTTGTAATAAAATATGAATCATTATTTTTTATTTACTAAGAAAATAAATAGATATTTCATTTATTCCTTAAAAAATTTCTATAATATTTTTTTCCTAGGTTTAGCCTTTGATATGGTTTTTTCTTTTTTTTTTTTTTAACTAAAATGATCATTTATAACATTTAGCGAAACACAAAAATGCCACATCAAATAAAATAATAATAATTAGCATCCGACATGAAATTTACATTCTCATTGTTGTCTTCTTGTTGGAGGCATCTACTTATAAGAATAATCCAAATTTTGCTTTTAAAATAAAATAATAAAATATTTAAATAAAATCAAAAGGGACCCATCTATTTATAACAATACTCCATATTGATATATTATTTATTTTTTCTGAATAAAAAATTGAGACATATTAATACATGATTTTTATTATGGTCTTCAATTTGCCCCGACTTGGGGATTAGGGCTTGAAAATGAAATTCAGATAGTGGAAATGGGGACAAGGGAAGTTTCAATTTTCCGTTGGATGGGGACAAGGATTGTAATACTCTTCTTGTCCCAACCTTGTCCCCAAAATTATTTAATTCAATTTTTTAAATTATATATTATTTTAAATATCTAAATAAAATTTTAAAAAACCTATATGACTATTTGATTCCGAATTATTAATAATTAAATAAACATTACAAGGAGAAAAATAAATAAATAAATAAAACCCTAGATTTGGGTTAATTGCTTTAATTTTTTAAATGATTTATTTTAAATCATTAGTGAAGAGATTTATTAAATTTTTTATTGATATTTTTAGCTTATTATATAACTTTGAAGATTTTCTTAAATAATAATATTTATAAAAATTAAATTAGGATTTGGTAATCCATATGGCCCAAAGTCTGAGATGTGATCAAGGATACATATATGAAGTATATGCCAAGGCTGAAGAATACATCTCTTACATAATCTTTGCCCCGTTGACAACCCTAATTTTAATTTAAAATTTTCAAAATTAAAGATGGATTCTACTTTTGGAAATTGAAAACAACTCAAACTAGTTTAGACCCAAAGAAAGCCCATAATTGCCCACTCGATCCAATGAAACCCATTAATATCATGTTTGGGCCCACATATGCTACATAAATACACATTTTTATTAACGAGTGACACAAACATATTTATTTTAATCCTTGAACTACGATAAATACTTACTTTTATAAATAAAACTGTATAAATATATTCATTTTAATCATATATTTAATAAATATGTACACTATTTTAGTCTTTTAGTTTTATATAAATAAATTGACACACTAAAGGGTCGTTTGGTATTGCTGCCAATTCCTGTTTTTTGTTTTCAATTTTATGTTTTGGAAATAAAACTGAGAAAATATGTTTGGCAGCTTGTTTTTATTTTAAAAAATTTTGGCAACAATCCTCATGTTTCTAAAAAAACAGAAAACAACACTTTTGAATTCAAGATCTTTAGTTGTGAGTATGGGCTTGCAATCGGGATCTCATGTTACCAGGTGAGCGCACATAAACTAAACGATTAAATTTCTAATCATGCACATACTCATGACTTTATATGAGTTTATTGCAATTATATAAAAAATTTCATTTACCCAAATAAACAATGCTAAATTTTATTTAAAAAAAATAAACAGGCATTATTTAATATAAATAAATTAGTTAAACCAAATATTACCTCGTACATCTCCAACATGTTGCCCACTTATTTCCATCAACGGTCAAAAACAAATATCTTCTTCCGACCATAAGATCCAATAACAAAGAAAACAACGAGAACCTTATTAAATTGTATAAAAAAAAAATTACATAAAACCAAAATCAAAGCCCAAACCAATTGAATCCATTAAAAGAAAACCAACCATAAAATCCAAAAAACCCAAACCCAAGCCCAAGCCCATTTAATCATGAACCATCAATGTAATGAAACAACAAGCCACGAGCTCACATTTCATCCAATCAAATCAACCCACTAAACATTCATCACTAAACCAGTCCCATCCCCCTAATTAATTATCCCCTCCATCCTAAAACCTCCCCAAAATGACATAATTACCCTCCATCTCCTTCAATCTCCACCACAGACCCTTCCATCAATATGCCCCATTTTCGGTATTTCCTTTTCCTGCTTTGAAACCCGCTTCCTTTTTTTATTTTATTTATTTTTTTAAATTTTATTATTTTTATTTTTCCTTTAATTTCGAGATGCTTTAAAAAACCGACCAAGATCTCGCCTTTCCCTTTGCACTGAAGCAAAGCATTGCTCTAGAGACTCCATTGTTGATACTCTGTGAGAGCTTGCTCGGAGGGGACGAAGATGGCGGGGTATAGAGCTGAGGATGACTACGATTACTTGTTCAAGGTGGTGCTCATTGGGGACTCCGGTGTTGGGAAATCGAACCTGCTTTCGAGGTTCACTCGCAACGAGTTCAGTCTAGAGTCTAAGTCCACCATCGGTGTCGAGTTCGCCACTCGTAGCCTCACCGTCGACGGGAAGGTCATCAAGGCCCAGATTTGGGACACTGCGGGCCAGGAGAGGTATTAAAATCGATCCTTTTTTGTTGTTTCTTGTTTGTTGTGTTTCGTTTTATTTTTTTAGATTATTTTTTGGAGTGTTTGGTTAGATTTAGGTTATGGGTTTTGGGGTTTTGTGATCTGATGTGTGTGTGTTTGTGTGTTTGAGAAGTGAAAGTTGTGAACTTGAGATCGATTGCTCGGGGATTTCCTTGGAGTAGCTATTTGTGGTGATTCTCGTTGATCTACTAAATTAGCTTTTTTAGCTCCTTGTTCTCTATGGGATTGAAATCCTTGGATCTCTCAATTTTTATGTTTTTCATTCTTTGGGAGTGGTGCCATGGAAGCAAACGAAGTTCAGTGGCTTGTGCTATTTATGCCTTTTGGTTGCTGTCATTTTCTCTTATAATTTGTCAAGTTTAAAGTCAACTCTGCGTCAATAGTTTTGGAATTATATTTTTTTCTAGCTTCACTTGGAAGTGATTGGGAATTCATTCTAATTTATTGGGGTAGTGAGCTTGGAGGAAGGCGCTTGTTCTGTGGCTTTTGCCAATCTATGTGTCTTTGGAATTTTTATTTTGATATTTAGTAAGATAATTAAAGCAGGCTTATTTGAGAAACAATTGAAGGTTATTGCTAGTTTTGCCATTTCAAAATCTAAAATTTAGTTCACTTGACGTTTGAGATCTGTTTAGAACTATTTGGGTCGACCGTGTGTATTCTTTATGTTATTTGTTTTGGATTAAGAATCACTTCTTTGTTAAATACCACCGTCAGATCTTCTTGTTATTAAATCTTTTGGGCATGACATGATGGTGGCTTTTGTATCCTTAGTTCATGATTTGCCAAATAAGGGTGTGCACTCACTAATGTTTATGTCATTCGGTTGAACTTGTTGTGCTTTTATCTCGTATGCTATTTTGTCAAAATACTGAGATATTCATTTGTATTTTCTACTATTTTAAGTGGCTGAACATTTGTCAATCTTCCTGCTTTTTACTTCTCATCATTTTATCAAACATCTTGACTCATAACTCACCATCATTTTTCAAAATTGGCTTCCTAAAATAAGTCCTTGATTTTCTTTTTCAACTGCTTATTGTTCATTTCAGCAGCCTGCCTTTGATAGTTTGATGATTGGTCTTGTTATCGATCTATTGATTTTAATCTAGCATCATTTATTTACTATGTATTAGATGTGAAAATTTCAGTGGCCTGCTTCCTTGTGCATGACTTTTTGCAATAACAAATATCATGTATCATGGTCATATACATTCCTCATATCCTTCTTTTACCTCTCTTGTAACCCTGTTTTGATGAAGTTGACATAATACTTCTCTACTTACGTTTCCAAGTTTGTAACCTTGCTCATAAATTAAGGTTGCTTTGCTATGATCTATATGTAATTGCACGTGGGATTAAAAGGAATCACTAAAACTTGCCTAGTTATAATTAATTTTTTCATTAGTAAGTTAGCTTTGTACAACAGCTAGTAAACTTTCAAGTGACTAACAGACAGAATTGATGACCTTTCTTAACACAATCACAATGACCTATCAACTTTTTTTATTCTTGGGCCCACATATATTTGGATGATCACATAGGTGATATATTTATATGTCGGCCAGTTAATCATGTTCCTTTAGAAACTTTGAAAGATTTAATGGGTAAAATCTTGAACTTTATAGCTTTTTCTAAACAGTGATATTCTACCAACTTAAGATCTGGCTAATATAATTTGTCATGCTCTGGATTGGGTTAGCCATCTTTCATCCTCACTGTATTTCATTAACAAAAGAACTCACCTTATGGTCATTCTTGGTAACTTACCCGTTTATTTGGATGCCTTACCTACCGCTTGGTATTTACTATTTGTATTTGCCAAACTCTTTTATCTGTTTTTATGTTTATTTAGTAGATGTTTCGGTTGCCTTTGGTTTATTTTTATGCTTTTGTTATATTTCAACTGTTACAATTGGTTGCGTTTTAACCACTATATCCCTCACCATCTTCCTAATGAACACTTCATTCACTTCTTGTATCCTTGACTTTCTAGAATTATTTCACTTTTTCATATTATTGTTTTCATTTTAATTTGCAAGTTGTTGATTCTTGAAGCTTTTTTCTTCGTTCATACAGGTAATATTTTGAAGCCTCACTGAATTTTTTGGGTTTTTACAATCCTTTTTTATTTCATTATAGATGTAAAGTTTTTTTATGGCTTTTGTATTAATTGAATATGTACTTCTTGGGTTGTGAACTTTACCTTCTCTTGCTTGTTCAAGAATGTCTTCTGATGATTGCAAGCTCCTTTGAGCATCCGTTGCTTGTGCATCTAGTAGAATCCTTTATTCCCGACATTGCATTTGCTTTGCTTCTTGCTATGTTAATGTTTTGTTTTTCTGTGACCTGCATTTTGCTTCAGTTCAAGCCTCATTGCCAAGTGGGCTTGCTTCCTAGGTTTTGGTCATTATCATTTGGTTGAGTGGATAATATTTATTTGACCTTCTCTTGGTTCTCATTTCTGCACCTTGTGTGGTCTGTTTTCCTAGTGCACCACTTTTTACTTAATATTTTTGTCAGCTACTATTTGACCAGCTTTTGAGCCATAGTCATATGTCATTGTTCACACCATTTACTTCATCCTTGTTTCATTTCTGGAATTTTGCATCTATCAGATATATCATCGTGTTTATACCATGCTTTTGTTGGAAATGGTTTTATTTGCTCATCTCTTATCATGGTGTTGTCATAACCTTTGACACTCCATATATATATATATTTATTTGATAACTTAGTGTTTATTCCTCTCTTTTCTTTATCAATGAACTTTGTCTTTAAAACTTTGATCACTTGATTAACCTGATTATATTAATGATTTGATAGTGGAAAGGAGTGTAAAGCATCATCTTGATCACTTTTGAGGATGGTCTAGTACCTTGGTCTCCTAAATTTTCGATTAAAAATCCATTTCTTCTGTAGAACTACTTCAATTTTTGCAAGCTTATTTTATGAGATAATAATTGCCACCTTGTTAGCACTTTTTAACTTGCAGATCCTTCTGTTTGCAGTACTTTCATTTTCTTGTTGTGACTGCCTACCTAATTAGGACTAAGGAGTAGCTCAAACTTTGTTCCTGAGCTCGTATGGTACAAATTTTTTGATTTAGAGAGACCCCATGAAGTATACACTTTTTGGTGGATTCCTGTGCAATCCACTCAAACAACCTTATAATTACTGGAATGAATAAGGTAAATATTAGATAAGATATAAAAAAGAAATATTAAGAAATACTTATTTCCAAGAACATAATGTAGAATTGAAACATGAGAAAAGTTATTTCTCACATCATCATTGAGCTTATATCACACTTTGTAATGTTGAAAATTGGAAGTTGTGCCAACATATAATTTGATCAAGGTTCTAGCTTCCTTGCATTAAACCAAATGGAAACTTGAATTACTTGTAGCTGCTTGATGGAGAACTTTCATTGATTTTTGGACATGAAACCTATTCTTCAGGATGTGCGTCCTTAACATGGATTAAGCCTCCTAGTATATAAACTGTAAATTCCTTTAAATAAAGAGTTACCAAATGTCTTTATGTTTAAATTGTTCCACTTCTTACTAGCATATTCTATCCTTTTTCTCTGCATATTTTTGCACAATAATGCCCCCAATGGGCCCAACCATATGGTTGGTGCGCTTGGGTAGATGAACAATTTATTACTCAAAGTGATGAATCTCCAACCTATATTTTGTTGTCTCCCTACATACTGCAATCTGCATTCTTCACTGCTTCCATCTTCTTTACTCTGCCTTCACAAATATAGATTCAAAGTTGTTGAGGAAAACATAGTTTAACCTTCAACGCACTAGTAATTTTGACAATGCTTTGAGTAAATGCTTTAGAGTGGTCGCTGTTTTCTTCTTGCAATTAGCTCCATCTTAAAATTTGTAATGGTGCCTATGAATACGACATTACCATATCAGCCTCAGGTGAAAACTATGAAATCAATCATGGGTAATGAGCCTTCAAGTAAACCTTTTCAAAGTGTTTAATTGATTTTCTAATGAAACTAAGTGTTATCTCTTCTCTCTCAAATACACTGTGTGGTACCCCTGGTATTATCTCTTAGTCACTATTTGAGATCACCTGCCAAGAAATTTGATTGGTATACCTTATCGTAGAATTGCCAACTAGTTTATAATGCACATGTTAGGAGTGTGATCCATGTCATGTATTCAGAAGAACAAGTGAATTTGCCAAGTCAAGTATCTGTAGGGATCTCATCAGGTGTATCAAGCGCTTGACAAGAAGTCCAGATTGTACACAAACAATGCCCCTATTTTGACTTATTTATTACACATTTCTACATATTAACAAGTTAAACAAAATTGCAGGTACCGTGCCATCACCAGCGCTTACTACCGTGGTGCAGTTGGTGCATTGCTTGTCTACGATGTCACCAGACACGCCACATTCGAAAATGTCGAGCGGTGGCTGAGGGAGTTGAGGGACCACACAGATCCAAACATTGTTGTGATGCTTGTAGGGAACAAGGCAGACCTCCGCCACCTTGTCGCGGTGTCTCCCGAAGATGGGAAAGCTTTCGCCGAGAGGGAGTCCCTCTACTTCATGGAAACCTCTGCCTTGGAGTCAACAAACGTCGAGAATGCCTTCTCTGAAGTATTGACTCAGATATACCGGATCGTGGTTAAGAAAGCGGTTGAGACAGGTGATGATGCCGCCCCCGCCGTCCCTGGGAAAGGAGAGAAAATTAATGTTAAAGACGATGTTTCGGCTATGAAGAAGATTGGCTGCTGCTCTTCTTAGGCACAAAAGAGATTAAAAAAAGTGTGTTCTTATAATATATGTCTTTCTAGTGTTTAGCTTTCATTTGTCAGACTGGAAGGGTTTTAGGAATTTCCTGTTACTATTGCATTTGTTATCTAAAAAAGATCATGGTTGAAGTTATGAGGGAAGAAGAACATTCATTCGGAAGTGTGTTCAGTTTTCTATTTTTAGCACTTCCTTTTTGCACTTATTAATCATGTCTTTAATTGCTTCATGTTATATTGTTGTGAATCACAGTATTTGATTAAAAAATGGGAGCTATTGGGTTCTCATTTGAGCCTTGCTTGTTGCTTTTTAGTATTTTAATTTTAAATTAAATTTTAGCTAGTCTAATTACTGAAGTTAATGCTTAATAATAAAGATGAGATTCAAAATTACATATTCAAATAGAGATTTATTAGGTTACTCTTGGGTGGCATATGGTCAAATTACCTCGGATGAATGTTATCATTACATTCCAAAGGACATGGATTTTTTTTTACTATTATATTCTTTAAGTTTGATATAATTTCTAATTTACTATTTTTTTAATACTTTTAAACTTAAAAATTCAAATTTTTTGTTGGAGGTAAAAAATATTTGAGATTTTTTTTCAAATATTAAATAATTAAATTGGAGGGAAAAAATTATATTTGTTTTGAATAATTAAGTTTGATTTAATTATTATTTTTTTGAAAAAAATAATTAGTTATAATTTATATATTAAAATAAATTAAATGATTTAATATTAAATTTTACTTTTTTTTAATAATAACAAATCTTTATTATTAAACAACTTCTGAATTTGCGTTAGGAAATGTTATAAATTTAATCTATTTTACATTAATTAAATAAAGTTATTTTAGTAATGTAATAATTGATAAGGTAAGATTCTCACATGTAATGATATTTTTACAAAATAGGTTTAATTTTTAACTTTTTAAAATTTTGTATATACGATTATTTTAGGATTTTTAAAATTTTAAAATTTGAATTCTAAGTTTATATAAAAAAATGATAGCAAGTTGCTATCCGCTATAAATCTAATATGTAAATATGGAAAGTAGAAAATATGTAACCTTATTTTATTAAAGAATATTAAAAAGGATAAGAGAAAAAATTAAAAATAAAATGATTAGTTTTTAAAAATTTTAAAATAAGGAGAATTTGTGGAATGGGGATAAAGATATAAAAAAAAAAAAGATAATGATATAGAAAGGATATGAAAAAAATAAAAAAATAAAAAAGAGATCACGATAAGCAAATAAAAAATATAAGAAAAATAATGATAAAAGACACCAAAATTCAATAATATTCAAAACTAAATCCGAGGTTCACGAAAAAGAAGGAAACGCAAACAGAAGAGGGAAAGGAAAAAGTGACATAGAAGAAATAGAAAAAATTTAGCATAGAAGTTGAAGAACTTGAAGAAGGGAGTGACATAGAAGTTGAAAAAATGGTAGTTGAGGAAGAGTAGCAAGGAAAAAGCGATCAAGAGGTTGGTGAAAGAATCTGAGAAAACAAGTATCTTCTCTTATTAATATTGACAACGAGCAACGCTCTGCCAATGCTTGGTATCTAGCTGAATGTAAATCTCAGGAAGAAACCTAGACTCGATAGTTAATTATTAATATGAGATTAGTATTTTATTTAATTCGGTCCCTTTTTATTATTATTTAATATTTAAAAAATAGAGAGGGACCGATATTTTTTAAACATGAAAAATATAAAAAAAAATGATAGTGGATAAATTATTATAGTGAGACTAAAGAGATAAATTGACTATAATAAAGGTACTAAATACAGTATTAAATTAATTTTAAAATAGGATAGTTATGGAAGAAATAATAAAAATCACTGAGTTCTAATATGTTGTAAACTTGTCTAGCATAAGAAAATTTATGAGAGCTTCCATAAGGGTCCTTGCCTTCTAAGGTTCCATTCAATTCTTCAGGCTTCTTAAATGTCTTCAGTTTTTTCATCTTTCTAAGCTACTAGTAGATCCTTCCATCTTCTTGGACATGTCTTCAAATTCACCAATTACATAGCTCTTCCATGGTATATTTGTTTGTTGTTGCACCCAAAGTAGTCCGACTCAGTCCGGAGATTAACCTGGCCAAGCCTAGGGTTGATGGATTTGACCGAATCGAATCGGGATAGAACCGACTTTAATAATAAAAATATTATATATATATATATATATATATATATATATATAAATAATAATATAACCTATATTTTAATAATTAAAAATCATAAATATGTAAAGATAATATTTAAAATTTTAATTATATATATATATATATATATTTATTTATTTTTAAAATATCTTAAATATAATTAAATTTAATATTTAAAAATTTAGTTTTATATACCATCAATCCATCATTGATATTTAAAAAATATAAAATATTAAAAACCCAAATAATTCTCATCTCACATAAAGAAAGAGAAACCCCTAACATTAAAACTAAAAGCCTTCCATCGGGACATTTTATTGTATGTTCATATGTAGTTTAATTAGTTTTGTGAATCCCATGTGAGCCTTTCTTGAGCCTTGAGCCTTTCCTCATCACCTAGTCTCCTTCCATGGCCCCTTCAAGGCCTTCTTCTCTTCCCCTTCGCCCAGGAATGAAGTCCGGCGTTTCTGGGGCAAAGGTTGTTTCTTCAAACCCCAAACCGGATACTTTCGAAACACCTCCTCACCTGCAAAAAGATCATTTCGAAAAACTCAAACTCATCTCCAAAACCTCAATCACATTTGATCAGGATCTTTGGTCCAATGGCAGAGACAGTATGTAGACCTTCTTTTACTCAAAGTTTCTTGGAAAATTGCTTCCCCTTGAGTAGGCGAAACTTGCCCTTGCTGATGCTTGGCGGGGTTTTGGTGCCTTCTCCATTGCTAATCCTCCAAATGGTTTTTATTATATAAGATGCGAATCTCTTGAGATGAAACCCCGCCTTCTTTGGGATGACCCTTGGACGGTGGTTGGTCGTATTCTCCAGCTTTCCTCATGGTCTGAGTCTTTCCATCCAGCCTTTGAAAAACTCTCTCTCGTCGTTGCTTGGATCCAAATATATCATCTCCCCATCGAGCTTTGGGGAGGAGTAATCCTTGAAACTGTTGCATCTCAATTTGGGAAGGTTCTTAGGGTTGATGATCATACCCTGGATCGTTCGAGGGCTAAGTTTGCTCCAGTCTGTGTGGAGCTTGATTTGAGTCAATCCCTCCAGCAAGTACCTAGGTTTATTACGGGGAATTTTCAGTTTTTATTCTTGTCTTATACGAAAAACTCCCTGTTTACTATTTCAGGTGTGGGATGATAGGCCATAGCGAAGCCCACTGCCCCGTTGTCAGCAATCGATCTTAATCTGAACCTCATGTGCCCCCAGGGGTCTCCCCTTCGGAAGTGGCGCAAGATGATTTGGGAATGATGGTTGATGATGTAGACAAGGGGCAACAGGGTGCTTCCAGTGTCTTAGTTTCTTCCTTTTAGGGTTCTGTTGGCGAGTATAGGCCTTGGTTGAAACCACGTGGGTCGTCGCAGCTCTCAACGGGGAAGACTTGGGAGACATGGCGACGGTTGTAGTGGAGATCCAGGCCGTGTTCCTCGCCGAAACCCCTAATCCGAAGTAGACTTAGGGAAACAATAATCAGGAATTGGACACGTGTCTTCATGCATGGCTCCCCCCCTCCCCCACATGTCTAAATATTTGTTTTTTTCCAAATGAGGTGGTTGTAACGGGAGGGGAGGGCATTCTCATCCTCTCACTTTCTCCTCGACTGTGGAGTCTCATAATCCTGAGAACACTTTTCCTATTCCTCAAGGTCTTGAGGCTCCGCCGCCCATAATTTAATCAAATCAACTTTCTAAAGGAAGAAGCATATGCTCTGAACCGCCTCCTCGTTGTCTCAAGGAGACACCACCCATCCCTTCCACAGAGCCTCTCATTTGCTCCTCTCTGCGCCTTGAACCAAGAGAAAGTCTCCCCCAACCCTTGGCCCTCTCTTTCTCTAGAGGATTCTCATTAAAACCCTTACTCATCTCTTCGAAACCTTTCACTGAACCCTCAGAGCCTCCCAATCCTACTGACCTCCATCTTCTGGTTGTTGATAAAGTTATCGATGCTTTCTCAAACATTGATCAAATGGATGAACAATAGGAGGACCATGGATCCGATGACTCTGGCTCCCTCCCTGAACTTGACGATGATATGGTTCTCTATCAGTATAAAAAAGACATCAAATTGGAAGCTTTAGCTAGAAGGGAGCCATCTAAGAGTGGTACAAAATTAGAAAAAAAAAGGGAGAAAATCCCTTACTTCTTAAATTTCTCCTTTAATATTTTTATTCTTCTAAATTATTTCTTGTTGTATCTAATGCTCAAAATCTTTACTTGGAATTGCATGGATCTTTCAAACTCTAGAACGATTGACTACATTCAAGAAATTATGGCTAGATTAAAGCCTGACTTCCTTTGTTTAGTTGAAACCAAATCTAATACTGACCGAACACTTCGTTTTTGTGACAGGTTCAAGAAAATTTGGGACTGGGCGGCTATTCCTTCTATCGGTTTCTCTGGTGGAATCACTGTCCTCTGGCAGAAGTTTGCTGGTGTTGTTACCCCAATCGCTTTATCCAAATCTGCCCTCCATCTCATCATCTCTAATGCTAATGATACTTAGATTCTCACCACTATTTACAATTCGCAGGTGACATCAGAACATAAAAGACCCTGGAAATCTCTTTCTAATATCACTATTCTCAATGTCCCCTGGCTTATGGAGGGAGATTTCAATGCTATTTCCAGTACGGATGAAATTAGGGGGGGCTTTTTCCGAAATTACTCTTCTAAATCTAATCTTTTTTCTGTTTTTATCTTTGAAAATAGATTACTTGATCTTGGTTATTCAGGTAATACCTTCACTTGGTGTAACGACCAAGAGGATCTCTCTCGTCGCTGGGCTCACCTTGATCGTTACATAGCAAATTCGGATTGGTTATTAAAGTTCAAATCTTTTTCAAATCAGCATTTACCTCGTCTTAACTCTGATCACTCTCCCATTTATTTTACTGCTCATAATAATCATCACTTTATCAAGATAATTTTCCATTTCGACAACATTTGGCTAGATTATGAAGGCTACCACCAAAAGCATTCTCCGTGCTTGAAACTGCTCTTCTAACTCTAACCCCATGGAATCCTTTGCTTATTCTATTAATCATTCCAAACTTAATCTTCTCAGGTGGAGGAGAACAAACATAAATCAAATTGAGGAGGAAATAAACAATATCGAACAGGAACTTTTAGCAACTAAAAATGGGACTACTTATGCGGATAGCACTTGGAAAACTACCTGGACTCGTGCTCTCAGAAATCGGCATGCTACTCTAGTAAGGCAAAAATCAATTTATTAGATTCAGAGAGCAAAGATGCAATGGATTAAAGAGGGAGATCAAAATTCTGGCTTCTTCCATCGTTCTATATAAATTCACTGTCACAAAAATAAGGTCAATGCTATCAAGGATCTTTCGGGTAATATTTTCATTGATCAGCTTGATATTGAGAACTGCTTTATTAATTTTTATAAAAAGCTTTGGTCTTCCTCTTCTTCTTTTAATCTTGATTCTCTCTTAAATGCAATGCCCAATAACTTCCCTACGCTTAGCATTGAAAATGGCCTTGATTTGGTTAAACCGATCTCTTTGAGAGAAGTCTACCAATCTTTAGTTTCAATGCCTAGGGGTAAAAGTCCTGGTCCAGATGGTTTAAATGTGGAATTTTACTTACTTTACTAGAATATCATTGGTGATCATTTCTCCAAACCAGTTTCTTATTTTTTTTAGCATGCTAAGATCCCTAACTCTTGGGGTAAAACCTTCATTGCTCTTATCCCTGAAAAACATAACCCCATTTCTGAACTAGATTACATACCTATTTTCCTTTGCAATGTTTGTTATAAAGTTATTGCAAAAATTTTAGCCAATCGCCTTTGTTTTGTGATTCACAACTTGGTTGGACCGGAGCAAAATGGGTTTCTCCCAAGGCGTGGTGCTTATGATAACATAATCGCAACCCATGAGATTGCCCATACTTTAGAAACTGATTCATCTTCCCTTCCTAAGATGATCTTAAAAATTGATATTGAGAAAGTCTTTGATACTATAGAGTGGATTGCTATTCTTGCTATTCTATGAAAAATGAATTTTCCTGATAAATGGATTTTCTAGATTCAAGCCACTCTTTCTTCTGTGTTCTTCTCCTTTATTGTTAATGGTCAACAGTCTTCTTGGATTTCCAGTAGTCGCGGAGTTAGGCAGGGAGACCCTCTCTCTCCCTTGCTTTTCTTGCTTACTTCTCAAACCCTCTCTACTATCCTTAACAAAGCCCTTCATCTCAACATGGTTCTAGGGTTCAGCAATAGTCTCTAGAAATTTGAACCATTTAATGTTTGTTGATGATCTTATCCTCGTCACTATTACTACTAGAAATTGCTTGCTTTGTCTGGATATTTACGAAGAGCTCACTGGGCAAAAACCTAATTTATCCAAATTTGCTATTTTCCTACCTTCTTGGTGTAATAAAAAAAATTGCCAAAGTTATCTCCAAAATTTTGGGGATGAACTTGGGCTCTTTTCCCTTTACCTATCTTGGAGCCCCCATTTCCCCCAAACGTCTGTCAATTAACCAACTCAATTTTCTTCCTAATAGAGTCAGAACTTCAATTCAAAGTTGGAATCTTTTTTCCATCTCCCTAGCTGGTAGAGCTGTCCTTCTCAACAATGTTATCTTTGCCATTCCAAACTATCTCCTTTCTGTCATGCATCTTCCTAATACCATCCTCCATTCCATTTCCAAACTCGATCGGTTAGACAGTTACTACACTTAGCAAATCTAAGGAAGGGTTAGGAATAAAAAATCTCATAACTATGAAGCACTCTCTAATGGCTAAACATGTTTTTGCAATTCTTAATTCGGAGAATAAAATCTGGGTTGACATTTTTAAAGATAGATATCATGCTTGGCATCCTTGGAATTTAAACAAACCTCATTGTTCCTCCTGGTTTTTTAAATCAGTTTTTAATACTGCTGATTTTATTAAATCTAAACTTAGGATCCTCTCTGTCAATCCTAACCATGTTCACCTTCTTAATGATCCTTGGCTGTTAGACATTCCTATAAACTTCAAGCCTACATTTATTAACATGGACTTATCAATTGAGGATATGCATTCCTCGGATCTTTTGGATGAATCCTCCTTTCATTTACCCTCTCTTAATAGGCTCCTTGGGATTAACCTAAACCTTGATTGGATAAACTGTATCACGCTTAAGCCTTCTTCCAATTTTCATTGGGTTTGGGCTTCTCCTAAACACAAAACTTCCATTTCGGCTACGGTTTATGAGCATTTTAATATGAATAGGCACATTGACGAACCTTGGTTAGGTTAGACTCACATTTGGAAGCTTGCTCTCATTCCTCGAGTTAAAACCTTCATTTGGAAACTGGCTCATGGCAAGTTAACTACTGGGGCTCTTCTCTATAGATTAAACATTGGCCCCTTTTCACTCTGCCCATTCTGTAGTTTGGAGGAGGAAACTGCTGCTCATTTACTTTGGATTTGCTCTAAAATCAGACAGTGTTGGCTTTCTATTCTCTCTTTGTTCAACATTGACTTAAATGTTTTTACAATTTTTGCAGAGGGAATTGGTTGTTTTTATCCTTTAATTCTAGATCAAAAACCAATTGGGTCAAAGCCATCATTGTATCTGTTGCTTGGCTAATCTGGAAAGAAAGATGCAACTTAATCTTCAAGAAGGTCAAACCCAGTTTTGATTAGATTGTTCCAAATGCTTTCTCCCTTTGCTCTGATTTTTTCTAGGCTTTCGGTCAAATTTACAGGGAGTTCTCTAAATCTTCTAACCCTTTACATTCATTATCAGTCTTCACTGATGCCTCTTGGTAGTCAAATGACTCCCTCACTGGGCTTGGCTTTATTATCATATCTAATGGTGGCTTAATTTTACTTGAAGGTTCCATGGGAACCAAACATTCTTTCCCACTTAATGTTGAAGTTGATGAAGTCATTCAAGCCCTTTTCATGTGTAAACATAATGTTTGGAAGCCCTCAAGAATTCATTGTGATTGTCCTGGTCTGGCACATCTGATTTCAAATCTTTATTCTTGTGTTATTTGGAGATCGAACCCTTTAGTTACTACTCTCAAATACCTTTTGAATGAGCTTACTGACATCAACATCACCACCATGTTAAGAGATGAAAACAACATTGCGGATGAGTTGGCGGCTCATGCTCGCCCTAATCCTTCTCTTTCTCTCTTTTATCGGGGCATGGACTGACCTCACTGGCTGGAAGAAGCTTGCTCTTCCAAACATCTTTATTTTTAATTTGTTGTTGTTTTGCTTTTCTTTTATTTAAGCTTTTTCTTTTGTATTTCAAAAAAAAAAAATTAGGACTCACACAAAGAAAAAACAAAGAAAAAATCACGAGCCACACATACTCTCTCTCTCATCTTTCTCCCTCACTTTCTTTTGGCCGCTCCCTCGCTCCATCGGCGTCCTCTCATCTTTCTCCCTCGCTTCTTCTCACCGCGATTCTCTCAACTTTCTTTGTTTTTTTTTCTCGTCATCAACGCTCTCATTTTTTTTAAATTAATTTTGTTAACCTAAGTAAACCGGCCGAGTAAACCGGTTCCCGAATAAACTGGCCGGGTTACCGGTTTTTTTACTGGGTTGCTTCCAAGTCGAGTCAGAGAATATACCCTGACCGGCCTCATGACCGGTTCTCGGTTTTTCTGATCAAACTGGCCGGGCTAGTCCTGGTTTGACAACATTGATTGCACTGATAAAAATGCACTTTCCAATATAGCATAGAAATTGGCAAAAGTAAGTTGGTATTTAACTGGAACGCAATAAAAGTAATTATTTGGTCTCCAAGTAGATGGAGCTTGATCCAATCTGTTGTCAAGTATTCAAGTTGTTATAGTTCCGGAATATATGTATATGACTAAGAATTATATTTTCGGGTTAATTTTTCAGGAAGTCACCAAACTTTGACTTATTATCACTTTGGTCATCCAACTTTAAAATATATCAAAGTGGTCACTCAAATTCTAATTCATATCATTGGAAAGTCACCTGTGGCTTTCCAGCCCAAATTACTTTACTTGGCCGCCGAAAAAAATGAGATTCGGTGGCCACGTAGACTAATTTGGGCTGAAAAGCCATTGGTGACTGTGGTACCTCAGTTTTTTCGGCGACCATTTAAACTAATTTCGGCTGGAAAGCCACGGATGACTGTCCGGTGATATGAATTAAAATTTGAGTGACCACTTTGATATATTTTGAAGTTGGATGACCGAAGTGATAATAAATCAAAGTTTGGTGACTTCCTAAAAAATTAACCCTATATTTTCCAAGTGATATCAAGATGATTGGACTTAGCACAATGTTTCTTAGTGACAGTTTGATTTACTAGATCTTATATGGGGCAGTTCTTTTTTTTTATATATAAATAATTTCAAGTATTCTAGATAATCAATTGGTTTGAAACCTTGAATTATGGGCATCATTTATTCTCATGGAATTTCCTATCATGGTTTTCAGGTTTCTTTGAGAAGATGATATTTTTGTGCAGTTAAGGAAGTCTTGTGGAGCTCAAACCCTTCTTTACTGAACAAAAACTTCTGATCTCAATTGCTGTTGGAATTAAATTAAAAGTTATGCAGGTATGTGGAATTAAATTAAAAGTTTTGCAATATATCTCATAAAATTCTGTTTTCACAAAAATCTTAAGGAAATTATGATTCCATTCATGCTTACAAAGAATAGATCACAAGGACAATCATAAAGTTACAAATCTTTCATGATGGTTTCCATTGGTAAGGAATCACTGTGACACAAGTTCAAAAGAGTGACATTGCTAACAAATATAGCTGATGATATGAGAACTGTCCTTGATGTGATACAAGTTAAGCCCTATTATTCTTGGTGACAAGAGAATTATGTTCTTGTGTTATCAAAACAATTCCATTTGTAACCATAGGGTTCCCTCAATAATTTGTGTAACTTTGTTTGGGTTTAGAGGAACTTTTTCTTTTCACTTTTGAATCATAATTGTAATGCCATTCATGCCTAACACTATTGATGCTATTTCATCAACCATATGGAGTTATAATATGGTGTTCTATTGTTTGACATAGAACGACTTTATAATATCATCTTTGAATTGTTGCACCACTATAATTCTGAAAAAATTTTAGGTGTTGTTCTGTAAATCAAAAAATGAATTTCTCAACAATGTGAGTTAAGTTTTTGAGATGCTAGCTAAATTCACGATCTTAACATTTGTATTTTTGGAGATGTTTGTTTAGAATATCACCCTAATATATCTGATTCCAAGGCTGATGTATACAGAAATTTAAAACTGGGATGCAACATATCACCCTTGATATCTTATGCCCATGAAACACCATAATGATTTTTAACAAGACCAGAAATTTGTATTATATTCACATTAATTAATGATGCATTGTCCAAGATAAGGTAGTTTATTGTGAAAAAGAGGGCCACTACACACAGTGTTTTATTTTTAATGGCATGGATTTTTTATTTATTAATTACAGGGAGTGAAAAACCTGAAGTAACATTGTTTCTTCTTCGCAAAATTCATTGAGTTTGTTTTCCTTGGAATAGATAATATGGTGGTAGTTAAATGCTCAGTAAGCCTTTTTGTTTATATTTACTTTTACTTGTCTAACATATTGACTACCAGAACATGATTTATAGATGGATATAAATTTTGAAGATGAATATGTTGCAGTTGCCTTCGCTGTGTTTGTTAGTATTTTAGCTTTAATGTGGCATAGAGGAAGAAGACTTAATTTGCCATGGGAGCCTTACTACAATAGGGATGAACAACGCACCAATTATATTTCAAGAATTATATATAGCTATGATGCAACTAATATATCAATGCTAAGAATGAGACGAGCATCATTTTTTGGACTATGTGATATATTAAACGATTATTATTCAACACTTTACATGTAAGTGTTGAAAAGCAAATGGCCATGTTCTTTCACGTTGTTGGATATAATGTGAGAAATAGAGATATTGGAATGATTTTTTTACAATCTAGAGAAACTGTTAGCCGATATTTCCACCATATGTCACATGCTATAAGAGAACTTCGTGGTGAGTTAATCGTACCACCGAACACAGCTACTAGTCCGATCATAGCACAAAATTCAAGATTCATGCCATATTTTAAGGTTAAAAAATTACAGTTAATTATGATTAAATTGGGAAGAAGAATTACTGAGCTTACTAATTTTTCGTTAACAATTAGGATTGCATTGAAGCACTTGATGGTACACATATTCATGCGTTCCAAATGATATTGTGGCATATTTTCGGGGAAGAAAACCTTATCCCACACAAAATGTATTAACTGTAGTTAATTTTGAATTACAATTTACATATGTGCTAGCTAATTAGGAAGGCTCAGCTCATGATGTACTTGTCCTTCGGAATGCCTTGGAAAGAGAAGATGGGCTTATAGTGCCTGAAGGTATCATACCATTTTATAAAAATTAAAATATTTAACCTATTACAATTATGTAATAACTTGTAACTTTTTTGTTATAGGAATATATTACCTTGTTGATGTGGGGTATTCCGCATGACCTAGTTTTATATCACCTTTTCGTGGTGGCTGACACCATCTTAAGGAGTTTAGTGCACATTCTCCATCAAATAGCAAAGAATTGTTTAACTATAGACATTTTTCTTTGCGTACATCAGTAGAACGAGCCTTCGGAGTGTTGAAAAACCGTTTCAAGATCTTGACATCTAGGCCATTATTTCCTTTTGAAACACAAGTAGATATTGTGATCGCATGTTGCATTCTATATAATTAATTATATTCCACAAGGAGATAATGACATGTATGTACCAAACTTTGAAGAGTGAGAACCTAATCCAAATGTGCGCGAGATAAGAACATAATCCCAAGTCCGTGAAGAAATAAGAGAATGGTTAGCAATACGAGAAGCAATCATGAATGACATGTGGAGTAATAGATGAGACTAGCTTTTTATATTGTAGTGTTTTTTTTTTTAATGTGTACCTTCATTCGGGTTTTTTTTTTTTTGCATGATGTTGTAAGTTTTAATATTTTCTTGTAAGAGACAAATTAAGTATTGTTTGATATATCTTCATTTGTAAGTTTTGATGTTTACCTTCATTATATTGTAAGTTTTGATGTGTACCTTCATTTGTGAGTTTTTTTTTTTTTTTTTACATTATATTGTAAGTTATGATGTGCACCTTCATTTATGAGTATGATTTAAAACAACCTTAAAGACGAGTATTTTGTTGTATGTGAGTGTGTTGCCTTCATTGATTTTATTAAATATTTATTTTTTTAAATAATTGCTTTTATGCTAATTACTCATTATAGATGGAATCTCAAGATATGACACAAGAAAGCCATAACTTGGCAAGGAAGAAAGCATCAACTAATGTCCGGTGGACTGTAATGATGACATCATTCATGTTAACATCTCTTGCTAAGCAAGAAAATCTTGGGCTTAAATATGATAAGGGATTTAAGAATATTGCTCTCAATGTAGTTGCAAGAGCTGTTAGTGTGAGGTTCAACCTAGTTGTGAGTGACACACATGTCAACAATCGTCTTCGGTATGTAAGAAAAATATAATTAATTATTAAGAAAATTAAAAGTTTAAGTGGTGTGTCATGGGATAATATAGAGAAGAAAATAGTCATGGAAGAAGAGGAATACCAAATATACATACAAATAAGTCATAAATTGTGGTTAACAATTAATAGTTCATATTACATTTTGCACATTAACCCTAATTGTAGAATGTAATATTTATTATGCAGGCGCACCCTGGAGAGGAGATTTATATCAATAAACCAATACAAGATTATGATGAAACGGCTATTATATGTGAGAATGATCAAGCAACGTAGGCTTTTGCAAGAATGGGTTCTCAAAGCTCTAGGAACCTAGGTGCACGCATGGATCAACCACCAACATCACTGGTAACTGATCTTGACAGCCAAACCCAAGGATTTAATGATTTTGATGATTTTGCACCAAGTGAAACTCCTACTAATGACACACCAACGACCGCTACTTCCATGGCGAAAAAGGGTAAAAAAACGAGCGAAGCATGCAAACGTGGATGAAGAAATCATGCAAGATGTAAAGTTTAAACTAGGAAGAATTGTAAATGCGTTAGAGGCGACAAGAGCAAATTTATTAGTAAAGAATTGCTTGATAAAATCACAACTTTGAGTGCTCACTATAGTAAATACGACCTTGGATGAGCATACGACTATTTGCTCCAAAATCTCCCTTTAGCAAATGGATTTATGAATAAAACCTATTCTCTTCAGTGCATTTGGATGGATGACTTTCTTGATCGTTTGAGGGATGATCGCCGAGCATGAGTTAAATTGGGCAAATATTAGGTTGATCTTTGTTTGTTTTTTGGACAATATCATGTGGTATTATATTTTTGTCATTTGGACAATTAATGTTGTATTTTATTTTGTTGTTTGGACAAATGTATTGTTGTATTTTAGTTTGTTGTTTAGACAAGTATTATATCATGTTATATTTTATTTTGTTGTTCATGAGACAAGTACCGTGTTGTGTTTTTATTTATTGTTTAGATGAATGTCATGTTGTATTTTATTTTGTTGTTAAGAAAAACATTGTATTGGATTTTATTTTATTGTTTGGTATTTTTTTTTTTTTACTTTGGTGAATTTTAGATGTTGTAATTTTAAACAATAATTTTTTATGCATTCTTAATGTTCTTAAGGCATCTTTAATGATCTTATATTTTGATTTAAATATTTTGTAATGTAATTTTATGTTAAAAAAATTCTTTGTTAATTAAATTTAATGCTAATTTTTAAAAAAAATATATAAATATTAAATATTTTTACATTTTAAGTTAAGTAATTATTTTAGTTTAAATTAATTTGTATGACAAGTATTAAATAATTAATAATAAAAACTAATAGAGGTAATTTCACCGTACCACTTACATGGTGACTATACCTCTCACACTACATCAAACCAAATATATAAAAAATAAATACAACATTTTCACTTACATCAAACCAAAAAACAATAATATAAGTTGAAATACAACATTTTCACTTATACTGTAAATCCACTTACATGTAATTTGACTTACTGCCAACCAAACAACCCCTAAATAATAATTACATAATAAAATTTATGGACCATAAACTTGATCACTAGATAAAATTAATATATTTTAATATTATCATAACCAATTAAAAAAAATAATTTCTATATTTATAATAAATAATTAACATTTATACCAAATTATGTGAATTAAATAATAAATAAATAAATTTTAAATATAAATATAAAAAATTTATGAATTAGAGGAGCCCAAAAAAAATTTCGGCCTCATCCGGGTGACAAGATAATTTTATATAATAATATATTATTATTATAGATTAATTAAAAAAATAAATTTTATATTTAAAGAAAAAAATTTCAAGATTCTTAAAAATATGATTTTGTGGATAAATAAACATTAAGTATACATTTTAATTAAAAAAAAAAAACATAAATCGTGAGAGCTCAATGAATCATCGGACCTTATGCACAGGCCTTAGTCACTTATACTTGAGACAACCTTGGAGGTGCTTTAAGAGAAAAGCTTTTGAAAAATCCGCTTTGAATAATGTTAGTGTTGGTATTTTTAAATACATAAAAAATCAAATGACTCTAACTTTAGTTTTTTAATTTTTTTTAATTATTATAATTACAATTTCCTTATGAAGAAGCACTTTGAGTGATAAATCAAATAATTTTTAATTACCGAGTTGATAGGCTTGATTGGCAATGTCCATAAGCTTTGCATTGAAAGTGGCTATTGTCTCTTCCTCTCTCATCCTGAGATTTTCAAACATGGTAGTTAACATTTGAAGTTTAGAGGTTTTTACCAAATTTGTTCCTTCATGAATTGTTTGAAGAATCTCCCAAGCTTCTTTGGCATTCTCACAAGTAGCCACATACTTGAATTGATCTTCGTCTACACCTCCAAAAATTGCATTTAGAGCTTTACCATTTGCATTAGCTCTCTTCATATCTTCAGCACTCCAGTTGATCTTCTTCTTCACAATCTCGTTTTTGTCTTCATCAACTTGAGTTGGAGGAGACCATCCATCTTCAACAGCAATCCAAGCGCTCTCGTCCAAAGATTTTATGAACGCTCTCATTCTTGCTTTCCAATATGGGTAGTTGGAGCCGTTGAGCAATGGAGGACGTGTAACGGAGGCACCTTCTCTTCCGGCCATCAAGGAACTAGATAGGATCTCGCCGACCTTGAAACCAAAGTTAACACGACGACCTAAGCTCTGATACCACTTGTTAGTTCCGCCGGTTAGGGTTTGTGAAATAAGAGGAACACTCACTCACTTAAGCACTCAAGAAAAATAAACACAAACCACAAAGAGGAGACACAAGACGTTGGTAACCCAGTTCGGCATCCACTTGCCTACATCTGGGGGGCCATGCCCGGAGATCAACAATCCACTAAAAAGGGGTAAAAGATAGAAGAGTACAAAACACACTTGTCACTCTCTCACATACAAAGAATACTACCCTCTCTAGATTGTCCGGTACCTCCCTACTCCCTCTTTCAAGAGTCGTACCCAATCCTAGACCAAGGTTGTATATATAGACACCTCAACGTCCCAAATATAGCGCATACCCTTTTTAGAATCTCCGCGGCTTCTAACTTTGGAACCTTCCGAAATTAGATGTCGCAACTTATGTTATAACAAATGTTGCGACATGACCCTGACTGTTGGTTTGGCTGAATTCTGGCTCCATTGCTAAGCGACCTCAAGACACCCCATCTGAGTCGATGTAGCTCGATCACCTGATCCGAACCTACCAGCAACTAACCTCCCTCTTCAGCTCCTCACCACACAGCCCCCTCGCAAGGGGCGCACGTCCTATGTGCGTCTTCAAGAACCTTGCCAAACATAGTCTTCACTTCACCCAAGTTTGGTCTTCAAATCTTCTACAAAGATCTTCATTAAATCAGCTGAATCTTGCCATCAATAGGCGCATCTTCGAACATACCCTTAATAGACTTCATATCATTCTCTATTAGGGTTCTTCAAATCTTCCTTTTAATAATCTTCAAAATCATACCATTGATAGGTTATGTCTTCATTTAGCTTCACCCATATTTAGTTTTCAATCAATCTTCTAAATATGGTCTTGATTGGGATCTTGTCTTTAACTTGATGCTTGCTTGATCATCTTGCCTATAATAGTTTTCACAAGATCTTCATTCAATCTTCATGAGAGTTGCAACTTCTTACCAAAAATAACTTCTCCAAGATTTCTCATGAAATTTTCCACCTAGCCAAGTATATTTGCCATGTCATCCTTCATTCCATGTCATCATCCATGCCACGTCATCATGCTTGCCATGTCACCTTGACTAGGTGTCAAATTATGCCAAACATTTAAAGTGCATTTGCACTAACAATCTCCCCCTTTGGCATAATTTGACACAACTTCTTCTGCTCCCAGACTGACCACTGTTACAACACTCTGTTACAACATTTAACTGGGACACAGACTTTACAGACTGACATATCAACTAGTTGCTTACAAGATACTACAACTAGTGATTTACAAATTCAGCATAAATGTAAAAATACAAAAGTAAGACAACTGGACAATTCAGTCTGAAGCACTTCAACTCTTCAATTTCTCCCCCTTTGTGACATAATGATGCCAAAGTCTTCACTGGTTGTTGCAAAACATGTTATAACTTTTTCTGCAACTTCCCTTATCTTCAGGATTCTTGATCATCAACTCCCCCTATCTTCAGAACTTCTTCTTGCTGCTGCAAACGACATTGATAAACTGTAGCAGATGCAGGTCGTTTGCAGTCGCCAATAAGGATTAAAGTTGGCAAAGGCCAATCTCACCCCTCAACTTTTCGTATCTTGTAGCATCAAGGGGTTTGGTAAAGATATCCGCCAATTGTTTTTCTGTTGCAACATAATCCATAACAACTGTTTTGTTTTCAACCAAATCTCGTATAAAATGGTGTCGAAGATCAATATGTTTGGTACGAGAATGTTGGACTGGATTCTTGGACATATCAATTGCACTTTTGTTGTCACAAAATATAGTCAACAATCATTGTTGTAAGCCATAATCTTCAAGCATTTGCTTCATCCATAACAATTGTGTGCAACAACTTCCTGCCGCTATATATTCAGCCTCTGCAGTGGAGAGTGAGATAGAGCTTTGCTTCTTGCTATACCATGTGACCAAGTTGTTACCAAGATAGAAACATCCTCCTGAGGTGCTCTTTCTATCATCAATGTTTCCTGCCCAATCTGCATCACTATAACCGGCAAGATGTGAGTTGGAGTCTTTTGAATACCAAATTCCATATTCTGCAGTGCCATTGACATATCGAATGATGCGTTTAACAGCCTTCAAATGAGATTCCTTTGGTGTTGCTTGATATCTAGCACAAACTCCAACACTGAAAGAGATATCTGGCCTACTAGCTGTGAGATAAAGCAAGCTTCCAATCATGCTTCTATAGAGACTAGGGTCCACATCTTTTCCATGCTCATCTTTCATCAACTTTTCATTTACACTCATGGGTGTCCTCATGTGTCTGGCATTCTCCAAACCAAATCTTTTCACCAAGTTCTTTGCATATTTGGTTTGAGAAATGAAAATTCCTTCATTGCTTTGTTTGACTTGAAACCCCAAGAAGTAGCTTAGTTCGCCTACCATGCTCATCTCAAACTCTTCTTGCATTATAAGAACAAACTCATCCACTTGTTTCTGAGATGTTGAACCAAATATAATATCATCAACATAGATTTGTGCCACCATGAGATCTGACTTGGACTTCTTGATGAATAGGGTTTTGTCTACTCCCCCTCTTTGGTATCCCTTCTCAAGTAAAAACTTTGTGAGTCTTTCATACCAAGCCCTAGGAGCTTGCTTCAAACCATAGAGAGCCTTTTTCAATTTATAAACATGATCTGGATGTTAAGGATCTTCAAACCCTTTTGGTTGCTCCACAAAAACTTCTTCATTTATGACTCCATTTAGAAAAGCACTTTTGACATCCATTTGATGTAGCCTGAAGCCCATGCAACATGCTACTGCTAACAGTAATCTGATGGATTCTAGACGTGCAACTGGTGCAAATGTTTCATCAAAGTCAACTCCTTCTACTTGTGTGTACCCTTGAGCAACTAGTCTTGCTTTATTTCTTGTGATGTTGCCTTTATCATCTGTCTTGTTCTTGAAGATCCACTTTGTTCCAATAACATTCGCATCCTTTGGTCTTGGGACCAATGTCCATACATCATTTCGAACAAACTGATTTAATTCTTCTTGCATTGCTTCCATCCAGTATTCATCAACTAATGCCTCCTTGACATTCTTTGGTTCAATAAGAGAGATGTAACATGTGTATCCGACTAATTCTCGATAATCAATTCTTTGAGT
Organism: Dioscorea alata; assembly: GCA_020875875.1. Classification (NCBI taxonomy): domain Eukaryota; kingdom Viridiplantae; phylum Streptophyta; class Magnoliopsida; order Dioscoreales; family Dioscoreaceae; genus Dioscorea; species Dioscorea alata. Next base: position 3,528,052 of record CM037027.1, read on the forward strand.
GCTTCTAGTTCTTCTTCCTTCAGTCACATTACCGATCACATTCTGTATAGGATGATTCTTCTTTATTCTTGAAGATGGTTCAAGGCTGCTGTCTTCATCTTCTTTATCAGAATCTGAAATAATTCCGTCTGTCGTAACTTTTGTTGTAACATCTGTTGCAACATCAGTTATAATCTGCTGTCTGTCTGCATTCTGACTAGTTTCTGCTGCTGCAGTTGGTAGTGTAACCTGTTGTTCTGCCTGCAATTCTTCATCAGCTGGTTCACAATTTTGTGTGATAAATTTCTTTGGCTTGCTTGAAGAACCTTCAGTTTCCATTTCAGAGAAATCATCAATAACAACATTAATGGTCTCCATCATCTTCTTGGTTCTTGAATTGAACACCCGATATGCTCTACTGGTGGTAGAATATCCCATAAACACTCCTTCATCACTTTTCTTGTCAAACTTTCCCAGATGATCTCTATCATTTAAGATGTAACACTTGCTTCCAAAGATATGAAAGTATTTGAGGTTTGGCTTTTTCCCTTTCCAAATTTCATATGGTGTCATGATGGTTGAAGGTCGAATATACACTCTATTGATGATGTAACATGCTGTATTGATTGCTTCGGCCCAAAACCTTGTGGGGAGGTTCTTTGAATTCAACATAACTCTGGCCATTTCTTGAAGAGTGCGATTCTTCCGTTCAACTACCCCATTTTGTTGAGGAGTCTTTGGAGCAGAAAATTCATGACGAATCCCATGTTCTCTACACAATTCTGCAAACTGAGCATTTTCAAATTCTCTTCCATGATCACTTCTGATTCTAACAATCTTCCCAATTTGACACTCTTTCTCATTTTGAAGTTGCATGCATAGTTTTTTGAAAGCTTCAAAGGCATCTGATTTCTCCTTGAGGAAATCCACCCAAGTGTACCTGGAGTAGTCATCAACACAAACAAATACATATCTTTTACCTGACAAGCTTTCTGTTTGTGTAGGTCCAATAAGATCCATATGTAAAAGTTCTAGCACTCTTGTTGTAACAATGTCTCGTAGCACTTTGTGAGTAGCACGACTTTGCTTTCCCAATTGACAAGGTCCGCAAACACCATCTTCCCTTTTTGTAAGCTTTGGCACTCCCTTAACAGCTCCCATTTCGGTTATCTTCATTAGGTTTCGGAAGTTCAAGTGTCCAAGCTTTTGATGCCAGATTTCAGTGATGTTGCAAGAAGTGTTATAACATACTTCCAATTTTTCCAGCAAATAGCAATTGTCTGAAGATCTTGAACCAGTTAGAACACATTGACCAGCTTCATCATATACCACACATTTGTCCTGAGTGAATTTTACCACCAGATTTCGATCACATAATTGACTTATACTCAGAAGATTTGCCTTGAGTCCTTCTACATGCAGAATGTTTTTCAATCTTGGATATCCCGGAACCATCAATGTTCCTTTTCCAACTACTTGACCTTTCTTACCATCACCAAAAGTCACATGCCCAATTTGACATTCTTTGTAATTCATCAGAAAATCTTTGTCACCTGTCATGTGTTTTGAGCAACCACTGTCAAAATACCAATTGTCCTTTTTCGATTTTTTCATTGAAGAGTATCCCACTAAGTCTTCCTTTCTAACCCACATCTTCTTGGTTTCTTTCTTCTTTTCTCTGATAGATGATGACTGCCTCACATGTCTGCCCTTACTCAAGTCTTTCTTCATTTTCCAACATCTTGGACGAATGTGCCCTTTGACCCCACAATAGTGACATGTTGGAATCCACTTCTTTGTTCTTCCATTCTTCATGTCTTCTTTGACCTTTTTGGATTTTCGAGACTTTGATAGAGCTTCATTCAACTTTTCTTGATATTCTGCCAATCTTTGTACAAGATGTTTATTTTCTGTGACCACCTGATCAAACTTTTTTAACATAAATTCATACCCATGAAGAAGATCTTTTTCAGTAACCACTTTACAATCTCTTTCTGTGGATGTTGCAACTGATGTTGTAACAGGACTTGCAACAACATTGAAATTCCTGAAAACTTCACCTTTATTCATCACAACTGGTAAGGACACATTATGGCTGATTATATCTTCTGCTTTGCCTTCTGTTACTGTCGATCTTATTGCTTCAGCTTTCAGAGCTATATCTTCTTTTCTTCTTCCTGGTTTCATATTCATCTCATAGACTTGTAGAGATCCCATCAACTCATCAAGTTTCAAGGTAGTGATGTCCCTTGCTTCTTCTATTGCAGCAACTTTTGCTTCAAATCTTCTTGGAAGAGATCTAAGAGTCTTCTGAACCAGCTTCTTATCCGAGAACTTCTTACCGAGTTGATAGGCTTGATTGGCAATGTCCATAATGTAATACCCTGAACCTTTGGATACCTGTTGAAAAGTATATTCAGGGTATTATAACAGTTACAGTAAGAATTTTCCTGCAGATCAATTTTTCAGAAAAACCCAAGAGGGACTAACAAGGACCTTATTGTAAGAGTTCATATAAGATTTTGGGTTTAAAAGTAATTAAAAAGGACTTGATCAAAACTGTTTCCAAAAACCAGGGACTGAAAAGAAATTCTACAGGGACTTTTTGGAAATGTTATTTCATGATTCAGGGACTGTTGGTGAAGTTTTCAGGGACCTTTTTGTAAGAAATGTGATTTTCAGGGACTAATGCCAAATTTTCGGCTAAAATTTAATGGAGAGAAAAGTCTGGAATGTCCTCATCACTTCATCTTCTTCTTCTTCTTCCTAGCTACAGTATCCCGAGAGAGAGAAAAAAAAAAAAAAAAAAGAGAAGAAGAAATGGAGGTTTTAAAGGGAGATTTGGAGATCGCCGGAGAGAGAGAGAGTTCGCCGGAGTGGAGCTTCTTTGGTAAGGTCTTAAGTTGTTTTCTTTGGTGTATGTTTGGATGTATGTATGGATGTGTGTATGTATGAGTGGGAGATTTTGGAGAAAAATTGGTTTAGTTTGAATGAATGATGATGGGGAATATGAGGGGATTGTTATAAGATGACTTTTGTGTGAAAAATCCTTGTAATTGTGATGAATTTGGATTGAAATGGAAGATGGAATTTTCGGGTTTACTGTAGCTTTACTGTAGCAACCGAGATTATGGTTTGATTTGGTTAATTAAATTGATTAAGTTAATTATGATGATTAAAGTGTTAATGAAGATGGTTGGATGAGAATCGGAATTGGTTAAGTTAAATCAAATTGATTTGGTTGGATCAAGTCAAGTGGGTTTGGATTGATTTAGTTGGGCTTGACCAAATCAAGTGAAGTTGGTTGATTTGGTTGAGTCAAGTTCATTTAATTGGGTTGGAGTTGGGTTTGGATAAGAGTTGGATTTGGCTGGGTCCAATTGATTTGAGTTGGTCAAGGCTTGATCAAATCAAGTTGAGTGGGTTTGGACTTGGTTCAGGTTTTGAGTTAATGGCTTTGGGCTGAACCAATTGAAGGAAATTGGTTCAGTTGAACCAAGTTGGTTCAACAGGAAATTATATAAGAATTTGATTGGTTCAATGTTGGTTGGTTTAAATTGAACTTGGTTCAGAGAAATTGAGGTTGGTTCAGGAGGGTTTAGCCCAAATTGAGGTGGATTAAGAGCAATTGGAGACCGGATTAAATATGCTAGGTCGGGTTTTAACCGATTGGAGTAAGTGGGCCAGTTAGAGAGTCTGTTATTTGTTTATTATAATTTCTTTTGGGTTAAGTTGTGTAGTTAGATTGTTATATGTATTTATTTTATCTTGTTACCCTGATAGGTATTGTTCAAGCTTAGGATGGAGTTCCAGGTCTAGCAAGAAACCCAAGGGAGGCCAGGTGAGTTGGTAGTGGCTATTATTATTTTTGAATAATTGATTAAATATTATTATTATTTTTGAATAATTGGTTTAATATTATTATTATTATTATTTTGAATAATCGGTAATTGTTATTATTATGAAATTATTATTTAACAGCTAGTATTTTGGAAATTATTATTTAATTATTTCATTTTATTATGTTTAATTGTGTATACTGTTAAAAGATACTTATGTTTATTTGTCGTTGACGTGCCTTGACCATCGTATTGATTCATATTGTTCGTATAATTATACGTATCTTCAAATAGTGGAAATACGTGTATTTATGATTTAATTATTTTGGAAACAACTGTTTAATTATATCATTTTTATTATGTTTGATTATGTATAATGGTGAATGATACGTATATTGAAATATTGGCAATCGTATTTATACATCGTTTGGTATAATTATACGTATTATTGAATAGTGAAAATACATGTACGCATGATTTTAATTTTCATTGCAAGTATTTAATTTGATGGTTATGTGTACCGTGATTTTGAGATGATATGTGAAAACTTTATGTGCGTATATTAAAAGGTTTTACCGACAATGTTTGTGAAACTGGTTTTCATTCCTGGCATAGAAATGTATGTATTGTACGGTGGATATCGTTCGGATTTGGATGGTGACTACGGACTTTAGTCCGACACTGCAGAGTGGGGTCCCACGGTCCGGCCTGATGGGAGGCGGCGTGGTTAACCCTGAGTTTAACCCTGGTCAAGAGGTGCGCGGAGCCATTGACAGGGTTTGGTTCTGTTGAGAAACCCGGGGTCACCACACGGGGATCTCAGTGGCCAACGTCAAGGTTATAAAGACCTTGATGGCTCTCAACCTAGTCGCGACGGCGGCTAAGTTTGGGAGGGTTTTTAGGCCAATGTTTTGAGAATGGTTTTATAGTTTGTTTTTGCAAAAGATGTTTTGAATTGTGATGAGGGGGCGAAGCCCAGCTGTCGCTCTTAGGAGGGCAGTCTCTCACAAAAAGTTTATATTTCCTTAGAAATTGATTTAATGATGATTTATGGTGAATTTATGTTTTAAAAGTTCTTTAAATTGGTATTCTGCCAAAATTCTAGTTTTTTGGAGAGTTTGGAAACTATTTGAGAAAAATTGATGTTTATATACTTTATATACGCTGTATTTTAACTATTCGAAATTATTGAGCCACTACCGACCAACTAAAATGTGCCACAGTTGCAGGAGCAGGACCCTGATAGATTGCCTGTGCGAGTATAGAGCCAGTCAGGGCTTGGTTCAGAGTTTAGTGGGTCCCTTTCCTTTCTACTGTTGTTGTTATGATTTTGTAGCGGTTGTACCCGCATGTGGGAGTACTTATGGGTGTTATATTCGTGTATTTGAATCTATAGTTTGTTTAAAAAGTGTTAATAGAGTTTTTGTAAGTTTGATTTGGTGTTTCATGAGTGTCAGTTTTCCAGTTAAAAGAAATTTTAACTGATGGGTGCCACATTTACCTCGGTAGAAGGGGTGGGTGTGACACATAAGCTTTGCATTGAAAGTGGCTATTGTCTCTTCCTCTCTCATCCTGAGATTTTCAAACATGGTAGTTAACATTTGAAGTTTAGAGGTTCTTACCAAGTTTGTTCCTTCATGAATTGTTTGAAGAATCTCCCAAGCTTCTTTGGCATTCTCACAAGTAGCCACATACTTGAATTGATCTTCGTCTACACCTCCAAAAATTGCATTTAGAGCTTTACCATTTGCATTAGCTCTCTTCATGTCTTCAGCACTCCAGTTGATCTTCTTCTTCACAATCTCGTTTTTGTCTTCATCAACTTGAGTTGGAGGAGACCATCCATCTTCAACAGCAATCCAAGCGCTCTCGTCCAAAGATTTTATGAACGCTCTCATTCTTGCTTTCCAATATGGGTAGTTGGAGCCGTTGAGCAATGGAGGACGTGTAACGGAGGCACCTTCTCTTCCGGCCATCAAGGAACTAGATAGGATCTCGCCGACCTTGAAACCAAAGTTAACACGACGACCTAAGCTCTGATACCACTTGTTAGTTCCGCCGGTTAGGGTTTGTGAAATAAGAGGAACACTCACTCACTTAAGCACTCAAGAAAAATAAACACAAACCACAAAGAGGAGACACAAGACGTTGGTAACCCAGTTCGGCATCCACTTGCCTACATCTGGGGGGCCATGCCCGGAGATCAACAATCCACTAAAAAGGGGTAAAAGATAGAAGAGTACAAAACACACTTGTCACTCTCTCACATACAAAGAATACTACCCTCTCTAGATTGTCCGGTACCTCCCTACTCCCTCTTTCAAGAGTCGTACCCAATCCTAGACCAAGGTTGTATATATAGACACCTCAACGTCCCAAATATAGCGCATACCCTTTTTAGAATCTCCGCGGCTTCTAACTTTGGAACCTTCCGAAATTAGATGTCGCAACTTATGTTATAACAAATGTTGCGACATGACCCTGACTGTTGGTTTGGCTGAATTCTGGCTCCATTGCTAAGCGACCTCAAGACACCCCATCTGAGTCGATGTAGCTCGATCACCTGATCCGAACCTACCAGCAACTAACCTCCCTCTTCAGCTCCTCACCACACAGCCCCCTCGCAAGGGGCGCACGTCCTATGTGCGTTTTCAAGAACCTTGCCAAACATAGTCTTCACTTCACCCAAGTTTGGTCTTCAAATCTTCTACAAAGATCTTCATTAAATCAGCTGAATCTTGCCATCAATAGGCGCATCTTCGAACATACCCTTAATAGACTTCATATCATTCTCTATTAGGGTTCTTCAAATCTTCCTTTTAATAATCTTCAAAATCATACCATTGATAGGTTATGTCTTCATTTAGCTTCACCCATATTTAGTCTTCAATCAATCTTCTAAATATGGTCTTGATTGGGATCTTGTCTTTAACTTGATGCTTGCTTGATCATCTTGCCTATAATAGTTTTCACAAGATCTTCATTCAATCTTCATGAGAGTTGCAACTTCTTACCAAATATAACTTCTCCAAGATTTCTCATGATATTTTCCACCTAGCCAAGTATATTTGCCATGTCATCCTTCATTCCATGTCATCATCCATGCCACGTCATCATGCTTATCATGTCACCTTGACTAGGTGTCAAATTATGCCAAACATTTAAAGTGCATTTGCACTAACACTCAGGTTGTAACACCTAAACTCATACCGGGTATCCATTACGTTACCGCCATATTGCAATTAAGAAAATTTGAAGTGGAGACAATAAAATTCCTCTACTATCATCTTATATAAGTGAATCCTTGTCACATAAGCAAACTCATAGACCTTTAATTAATGTTTTTAGAGTTATTTAACTTCGAGGACAAAACTAATAATATATATAACTACAGAGGAATTAAATAGCTTTGACCTTTATTTAAAAATACATTTAAATTATTGAATTAAAATTAATATTTTTAATAATTAATATGTTGTCACCATGGTAACTGCCCAATGATTAAAGCCATTACTATGATGCAGGAGCATGGTTGAAGCACATTCGGTACAGATATAAAGGAAAGGTTCACAGCAAGAGCATGCCCATATTGTTAAGATTTTTTTTTAACATAATTAGAAATGAAAATTAAATCGGCATACATTTAAAAAAAAAAAATCCATTGTTTAATTTGTAAAATTTAAAAACTAAAATAATAACCCATATATATATAAAAAAGGAAATCATAATATAAACATCCCAACAGCAAACAACCATAATACATAACCTATCATGGGCTCCACATGCACCAATTAATAGTGTTGTTCCCTTTCTCTCTCTATCCATCTTTCAATTGCATTCATTCAGTCATGACCCACATAATTAAAGAGATGCTACCTAATCTCCATATGATCCTCTCTCTATCTCTTTTATACATATATATATTATATTTCATATATAATCATAAGAAGATGCATGTTGTGTGCCTGTAATGTCACATACATAACAAAGAGGATTGACAAAAGAGGGAGAGTAAAGTTTTTAATTGTTAGTATGACAACGACGTGGCTAGAGAAAAACTAATTCATATATCAAAATGAATGTAATAAGAATGGGACATGATTGATTGGTGCTTTGTATGTGCCTTATATTGCAACTTGTCTTCTTCTCAATATTTATATATATACAATATATTTTCTTCGGAGATGGCGCCGCATGAATCGGTCTAGAGATAACCACCGTTTTAGTTTAATAATAATAATTATACTATTTCTAACTCTTAGAATAGTCAAGGTGCACAAGTTTGCAAGTTGGCATTATATATATATATATGACTTTGTATGTCAAGGAAAGGTATGTAACGTATGTTAATGAAATTTCCCAAGTTATTCACTTGATTTGATTTGATTTTTTTTAGTAAACTATTGACTATGATATCATGGATTTAAATTAATTTGAAAGTTTAATATGAGCCGAATTATATATGTATGTATGTATGTTATTTTGTAAGGGAAGCTATGTGGATGGAATTTTTGAGTTACTCATTTTATTTTCTATTTTTCTAGTGAATTATTGACTATGATGTCATGAATTTGAGTTAATTTTAAAATTAATATGAGTTGAATCAAATATATATGTGTGTGGGTGTGTGCGTGTGTATGTATGTATGTATGTATGTATGTTTTATTGGAAGGGAAGGTATGTTGCTGAAATTTCCAAGTCAATCACTTTATTTGATTTTTTTTTAAAGTGAATTATTGACTATTATATCATGAATTTGAGTTAATTTAAAAGTTTGATGTGATCGCATTATTATTATTTGATACAAGAATTGGTGGTTTTGAATGGTATGCGAATTAAGCTGTGCTTAGTCTTGTTAATTTGTCTTATTAGAATGAGATGCATGTGTAATGATGATGTCTTTGAGTTGCTTGATTTGATTAGGTTATTATGGTGAACTTTTGATTTTAATATCATGTTGGATGGATGGACTTGATTTAATTTAAAATTTTAATATCGTAAAAGCCTAAAAGATAATTTGGGAGTTGTACTCAACTCAAGCCTGTTTTTCTTGTTCTGCGAACATTTGTAAATAAAACAATTGATGGCTTGAGTAGCATGCCTAACTACTTTAGTTTTACTTTTTTTATATCCGTACTTTGGGGAAAATTTTTTCAAATGATAATATAAATACATAAATTATTTTTATTTTATATTATTATTATTTTTTAACAAATAAGTGACAAATGCAAACCTATTTAAAAGAAGTTTAAGATGTACATAGACATAAAGTGTAACAACAAGCTTAATAGTATATGTGCTCTCATTTTACCTGGATTTTAGGGTTTAAGTTCAAGTTTTTTTCAAGTTTACCACCCTACAAAAGAGACACAGTATCAATATATCAAAATACGATTAACGTATATATATATTAAATTATTTTTTTAAGTCATATTGGCAGAGTTACTGTTTCTTTTAATACATATATTCAAGTTTTTCTACCCTCATAATATTAATGTGGTTTATATCTTTTAATTTAATATGATACTAAAGTGAATTTTTATTTATAATTATAGGATAATTTTTTGATGAATTTAAATTTCATGACAACCAACAGAGCATGTGTCTAAAGTAATCAAAATGGCATAATCAATATAAATAACGATGATAATATATTAAATAGTTATGTAATTTGAAACTCTCCATTTAAATCACCTTCTTAACGAGGATTGGTAACTCATTTCTTTTACAACTTAGAGACTCTCACAATAATAATTGTGAGTTAGGGTTTATTCATATTTTAACCAGATGATCTAATATCTTCCATTGTAAGTAAAGTTTTGGTCATCATTTTTTTTAATGAATATATAGATTATATGTTTTTTTTCTCCTCTCATTGATATGATGCACTTGATTTTTTTTTTTTTTTTTTTTGGATGAATGCGGGTATACACAAGTAAGAAGTTAATACCTCATCTTACTTCCTCGATAAGGATACGAATAATACTAATAAACCAAACCAATACACAATTGAATTATGTAAGAAACTTTTCATCCCTTAAAATGTGTATATACATAATAATACAAAGATGAATCCAACTAAGATAAGACTAACAAAAATAAGAGTAAGATAAAATAATTGTGCTCTAATTTTAGTGGTTGCAAAACCTATTAATAAAGATATAGCTGGGAGAGAAAAAAAAGAGCATGTGGCGCAAGATGCAAATCGTGTAGTACTTGGGTTTGTTTAATTGACAACTTAAATGGGAAATGGAGCAAGAGTGGAGGGGGGCCGCTTTCAATTCTTTAGTTGAGATATTTGTTAGCACGTCATCCTCATCATCATCATCATCTTCTTCTCCTTCTTCTCCTCCATTATTGCACCTTCATGATATACCTCAACATGATCTCACTTTGATAATTAATCCACACCCAAATAAACAAATATGCTGATCAATCTCCTCCTCTTCTTCTTCTCCATTATAACCCATGCATCAACAAAAAACCCTTAATTCTCATCACCTCTCAACAACCATGGATACAAGACACACCACCCAAAAAGAACAAAAGTCTAAGAAAAGGTATGTCCATATCCATCAATATCTCTACTACTTCTCAATCTCTCTCCTTCATTATAAATAACACTATACTATATATATATGCTTCTTGTTTTTTGTTTTCTTGATTAGCATAAGGAAAGTGATACAAAAAAGAGTAGTATCGGTGCCGATATCGGAAGGGGATGGCATAAGGTCAAGAATAGGTGGAGATGGAGCTCCTTCATTTGATACATGGGCATGGAGAAAGTACGGGCAAAAGCCGATAAAAGGATCACCATATCCAAGAGGATATTACCGGTGTAGTAGCTCGAAAGGTTGTCCGGCGAGGAAGCAAGTTGAAAGAAGCCGTGCCGATCCTTCTATGCTTGTTGTCACTTACTCAGCCGAGCATAACCATCCTTGGCCATTGCCCAAGCACCAACATCAACATGATCATAGGAAACAAGAGCAAAAAACAAACAAACAGTTTCCTCCTCTAATGCCTAAAGTGGAGGAGGAGGAGAAGAAGGCTGAAGAAATAGTAGATCAAGAAGAAGATAAGCTTGTGGAGCTGATTGAAGGTGAGAGTTCTTTGTGGTTGCCAGAGATGTTAACATCGCATGCCGGAGTTTATGATCCGGTGTGTAGCATTGCCACCGACATGGCCGGGTTGTCACCGGAGGAGTGGAAGAGGTTTGGAGGTGGTGCAAGTAAAGGAGGATCCTTAGAAGAAGAAGAGGAGTTGATGTATGCTGACTTGGGTGAACTGCCTGAATGTTCCATGGTTTTCAGCAGGAGTAGCTTCTTAGAATGCACTGGTTAATTATTATTATTATTAGATAATGATATCATCTCATGAAATAAAAATGTAGATTAATAATTTCATGCAACGCATTGGAATATGCATGCAACTTCAAGTGATTCTTCTTGAATTATAATACAACTATATACATATATAAAGAGAGATGTAGTAAGGGGGAGGTTTGAGGTACCTTTTGAGTTACTTGAAGTTGCTTGCCATTTCTTCTTTTGGTTTTGGTTTTGGTTTTGTTGATGAAATTAAGAAAAGGTATTTGCATGTGTTTGAGAGATTTTTTTTTTTTTCATGTTAATTGATGTCTAATTTGTATTATTGGATAAAAATTGATAGATAGATTCTTATGTAGCTAAAGTTTGGAATGAATGTGAATCTTTGAGGAGGATTGAGATGAAGGGAATTATTGTGTGAGTGAGTTGATTCAATTTAATGAATATGGTAGGTGGGGATGGAAGAGGTTTAGTAATTGGTTGCCAGAGAAACAACAAAGAGAGTAATGGAGACAAGTGGGAAGACAAGAGGGAGAACAGTAAATGTGAAAAATTTTCTTGTACTTTTTCAAGTGAAACTTCAATTTAACAACTCAAAAAGATTGATTTAATCTTGTTGGTTTTGTTTGGTTTTAGTATTAAATAATAGAACTTTGTTTTTTTCTGGGAAAATAAAACTTGGATGAATGGATGGATGGAATGGAGGACATTGTTATCACATCTTATTTATGTAAGATTTGTTATAATACATGCATGGATATTTAATTTTTTTGTTTCAACTTGGGTGTCTTACAAATCTTATTCATTCTATTAGTGTTGAATAAATAACAAATTCAGAAATGTTTTTCCGGTTAGTGTTTCGTTAATTTCATAATTTTTTATTTTTCAAAAATAGATTAAACCACGTCTAGTAGAAACAGAATAAAAGTAGAAATTGGCTAAACCATAATAGAATAGAGTTATAACATTTGGGAAAGAAGTACAAAATAAAAAAAAGAAGACGAATGAGCATATAACACAAGAGAGAACTCTCCACTAAACATGGACATAGAGATACAAAACAAAGAAGAAAAACTAATAAAAACAACAAAAAAAAAATTTAGTCACCCAAAGTTACTTTTTTTTTAATAATAATATATTATGATCTATACAAAAGAGCTATCTGATTTTGCTTTATTAGAAAGAATGGATCATATACTTAGATTAAGAACTTGTTTGGATGTAAAATACTTTATTACATAATTTCCCCCCTTTGCAGAACGTGAAATGATTCCCATAGAATGAGTGATTGGTTTAACATAATAAAATATTTATTATTTTTACTATATAGATAATTATAATAAAAATAAAATCATAACAAAAATTCATTATTAAAAATGTATTAAAAATAGTAATATTAAAAAAATTTGAATACAATTTAAAACTTTTTTAATTATATTTCAAATGTATTTTAAAATATAATATAAAATAAAAAAAATTAAATGAAAATTATCCTTTTGAAAAACATTCCTATAAAATTTGGGAATTTTTATAAAATTCTGATCTGACCAACAGCCCTGAAACAGATACAAACAATGCAAAAACATCAAATGCAAGTCATCAATCGTGCATTGCGGGCCCATTAATTGAGACAGGCCCAATATAAATGGGCGCAAACTTTTTGTGCTGGACCACATGACACTAACAAAAGCAGAAATCTTAGGCCACACACACGCGAAATGTAAATTGTGAATGCCCGCAGATAAGAAAAACAAAAGAGTCAACGGCCGTTAGGTCAATTGGCACTGGGTCCCTTGTGTAGGGCGTTTGTTTCGGGGAGGACCCGGGATCGAACCCTTGTTCGCGCAAAGTGAGGGCACGGGCATGGTTGAGCTTGCCTCCCCGCACGTGCACATCCCTGACTACCTTTAGATGGGGGGCGCTTGTCGTCTTGTGTCAAAAAAAAAAAAAACAAAATAGAAAATGGAGGAGAGAGAAAGAGACAAACATAGATGGAGTAAGAAAGAACATGTGCATGAACAATGCCAAAACTATTGTACTGGGTAGTTGGTTAGTATATATGTTTTTTCTACTGGGGGTTGGTGCAAATACCTTCAACGGCTATGATTGCTTCGGGTACTGTTGCGATGATGATTGGACAGTTTTGACAAGGGTATTGTGTAACCCACTTTGCAGTTTTCACTGTGCAAACAAGAGAGAATGGAGAAGAGGAGACATATATAGAAGAAACGGAAGATAGAATGAAACATGTGCATAAACTATGTCAGTACCAGTGAAATGGGTGGTTGCTTGGTTTATATTTTCTTCTAAAGGCGGGTGGTGTAAATAGCCTTTGATGGATGTGATTACTTTTGATACTTTGCGATGATGATCGGACAATTTTGATAAAAGTACTATGTATCCCATTTTGTACTGTATAACTATTTATAATACTGTTTTTCCACTTTCAACTATTCATGACACTGTTTATTGCTATTGTTAAGGTTGCTTGTTATGAGAATAAATGATTTTGTATAACTATTTATAATACTGTTTATCCACTTTCAACTATTCATGACACTATTTATTGCTATTGTTAAGATTGCATGTTACAAGAATAAATGATTTTGCAGCCGTTAGATTTAAATCCAATGGCTAAGCTACATATGGCCATATATATATATATATATATATATATATATATATATATATAAAGAAAAAAGCAAAAATGAAATGGTGGAAGTGTGTGTGTGTGTGTTTTTTTTAAGTTGGTAAATTTTTTCGATAGGTAGTGTACTTTGTTTATTTCAATTTGAGCACCAAATTTTAATTACTATAAAAATGGATACCAACTTTTGATTTGATTGCACTAATTGGGTACTTGGTGCATTTTTGTGCGAATCTTGTAATGTGAATGCCGTAATGTATACATGGAAGTCAATGGTCCACGTCATCTCACTCTCATCATTTGACCCAAGGCCCATGGACCGGCCCAAGCATGATTCAAACTCGATCCAAAGTCAATGTTTAATGGGTCAATCCAAACCCGACCCAAACAAATCTTGGATTGAATATAGACATCATTTTTATGTGAGGGACCAACCCGCGGGCAGGGCCTTTTGAACTTTTTTTTTTGGTTGATCCAACAGGCCTACCCATGATCTGGCTCATTGGATTTATTACTAAATATTAATAATAAAAATTGAAAAAATATTATATATGATTGATTAATTGGGATAAGCCCATCATATAAGGGAGCTAACTAGCTAAGTGACTAATTGTCATGGGTCAGCCTCATAAGGCATGTCATGCCCACCAATAACTCCCCCCATGATTTATCTTGGAAGATTGTTGTATTTTAATTGATCAATCAAGTATATAGAGGTTTGATTTTATGTAGAATTGAAAAAAAATCACATTATTGACAAATGAGTAGGTGCTAGCGTAGTTGGATGTGCATATATTGTAATGATGCAATATTTTTCTCAAGTAAAAATGTAATAATACTAATCAATTAATAAAATTATTAATATTAATTTTTAAATCATTATAAAGTTTAATTAAGTAAAGTTAAAGAAGAAAATAACAATGTGTAGATTCAAACAAAATCCAATGGGCCGAACCTAGCCTGATCCAATGCAATATCCAGAAAGCCAAACCCATGAGCTGTGTGAGAGATTGCCTACCTCAGTGAGACACGTCACTTCCACAAGCTAGGTATTGTTCTGCTTAGTCCGGCATTCGCACTCCTTCGGAGTCAACACCGCGACCTAAGCCTTTTGTCTCACTTAAAGTGAGTATCTCTCACAAATTGATCCGATCAATTAGTGAGAGGCACTCACTTATGTAAGAGACTGCCCAACTCAGTGAAACATGTCACCTCCACAAGCCAGGTATTATTTCTCTTATTCGGGCATTCGCACTCCCTTGGACTCGAACCAGCGGCATAAGCCTTTTATCTCACTTAAAGTAAGTGCCTCTCACCAATTGATCCGCGTGTTCGACTTCAAGGGAGTGTGAATACCCAAATAAGTGAAACAATACCTGGTTTGTGAAGGTGATGTGTCTCACTGAGGTGGGCAATCTCTCACAAGTTGGCCCATGGGTTTCATATTTTAAATTTGGGACGGCCCAACCCAACCCAAACTATTTATGAGGCCCTTCAGATCTGGGCTTGGGCTGGGTCAAATCCTTAATTTTCTGGACCAGGCTGACCTAGTATGGTCTAATGATGAGAGTGAGGTCATGTGCCCTAGTGGACATGGAACATCAACTCTTTTAATAGGTCTTCTCCCCCTTTCTATCTCATTCTCTTGCCCTAATTCTCCTTCTGCATGCTAGTCAAGCCAGTGCTTCCAATTGAGCCTAAGAACACCAGAAGCATCCTATCTTCTACCTTCCAAGGTATAGTCATAAGTAAAAGTGGGAAAGAAACTTGGTAGAAGGATCTTCCTAAGTTTCAGTGTTACAATTGTTTGTATTATGGTTTTATGCTGTTGAAATTGGGATCTTAGTAATCTTATTTTTTTTTAAATAAATGCATTTGAGGTTTATTATGTTTGTTTTATTGTTCACCTTGATAACTAATTTCATATTCTATTGCAGAGAAATTTATTATACTTTTGCTATCAAGATAAATCTTAAATGTGTGGGTTAGCTGTAAGGAAGGAGGATCCAAGTTTTGTCTCTTGCAGTTTGTTTGAATGATTTTGATAATTATTAAAATTCATTTTTTTCCATTTTTTTATTTTTCTTGTGGATTTTATTTGAGCTTGAGAGTTGAGATGATGTGTCTAGGTTGTTTGACACAATCTTATTGTGTTGCCATTAATAGTTGATGGAATGATGTAACATTCATTTTCAGAAATTATTCTTCAGAAGCACTGATTTCACCCTTTAAATAAATAGAGTTGTTAACTTCAAGACAATAAAGTTGAAATTATTCTCCATGCAATAAAAACAAAGATTCAAAGATCAACATTTTTTATTTGTATTCATTGCACTGCTAAAATACATGCTCAACTGAATATACCTCTTGAAGAACTACTCTTGGCGTGGAGGATTCGATCAGAATACAGAAGGTATGAGGCTCTCGATAATCTTAGACTCAATTGGAGGCTGGTGTATGACCAACGAGCAGGTGGAGAATTAGAGCAAAGGTAAGGAGAAAAAGAGGCAAAAAGACCCATTAAAAGATGCTAATGTGCGTTCTACATGGCATATGGAAAGGCCGCATGCGTAAGTCGCTAATGTGGCACATCCCCGAGTGCAGTGGATATGGATTGTTAGGATCCACATATACATTCATGTGTCCACATCACTAGATTCTCACCGAAATACCCAAGTGCCCTATCGGTGCAATTAAATCTAAGGTTGGTATTTATTTTGATAAAAATTAAAAATTGATGCTCAAATTGAAATAAAAGCAAAGTACAGTACCCACCCAAGAAATTTACCCAAAAAAAGATGGACAGTAACTAATCTATTTCACAAATAAAAAGTTTTGACAATACAACTACAACAATAACATCCATATGAATCTTGTGAAAGGAAAAACCCATTCTTTTAGAAGTCTTCATCAACCACCTGGGTAGGTCCATTCTTTTATGATATAAAGACAATAAAGGGGAAATTCTACCTTTGGCAACATGCATATCTGCAACTTGGTTCCACATTTTTAGGATGATTTCAATATGTGTCCGATTTATTTTCATTCTAATCTGTTGCAAGCATGTGATCTTGTGTTTAATCCTCCATGTATTATCACAGCATCTTTGGTTCAACATTTGACATACTCCAACACAACCAAGGAAAGCAAATCCAATCTTGATTTTCCAATCACGCTTGCATTTTAATCCTAGCTCCATAATATTAATTTCAATGTGCAAACTAGAATGGTCCTCCACTCCATAACACCCTACGATAATAATCGAATTAGTAGTATATGAGATCGCAAAACCTACCCCTCTTCCCCAAGTAGAATTATCATGCATGAGTCATCAGTAAATAAGAAGTGATTGGAGGAAACTAAGTTAAGGCAATTTATGAGAAACTGTCCTATTTCATTTTTAGCTGAAAAAATTGTATTTACTTCCATGCTCTACTCCTCTTAATGTAATTGATTAGTAATCAAGTTGAATTCCTTTAAAGATGAAGTTGCATCTTGCTTTCCAAATCTCCCAAAAAGTAGCAATAATGACAGTTGTAGCAATATTAGCATCATTAGAATGATTGAAGTCCAATCAACCTCTAGTTGAGAAACTCTCTCTAGTCTAATGTGACACCCAATAATTTCTTCCATTTTATATCAGATAGCCTATACTTTGGGGCATAAATTAAAGATATGCTTAATAGTTTCTCTGAATATGCAACAAAATACACATTCTATATCATGGCCCATGTTTAGAGTGTGCAAAATTCAAATGACTTAATCTTTTTTAACTCCAAGAGTCACATAAAGCTTCCCTGAATTAACCCTTTCCAATTAAAATTATTTGAGCTCTGATTTAAAAAGAATACATATACTACAGAGGAAATCTTGACATTGTTAGATTTTGGAAACCACAATAAATTGTGGTTGGTATCTGAATTAGCTAAAGGATATTAGAGAATATTCGTGGCATCTTCCATATCTCCCAAATATGTAAATGAATATTAGAAAATATTCATAATTCACTCTATCTCCATAATATGCAAATGATGTTTTATAGTTGCATAGGATCCCTTAGATTGATAACTTCCTTATATATTTGTGGCTATGTTTATATACTTGTACATCTTTTTATATTTGTAATTCTATGGAGACTAGTATAAAAGAGAATTTCATATATTTGTTCTGACAAAGGATAGCCAAACAAATAATACAGAGCTATAGGCATTAGAGCACTATTAATTAAAAGAGCTTTCCCTAACCCCAAAAAGTCCTATTGATTTTAGGAAGCTATTTACTGGCAATTATGGAGACCATGGGATTGAAGTGATTGATGAGTCTCTTAGGAGAAATAGATATTCCAAGATAAGTGAAAAGGAACTCACTAATTCTGAAGTTAAGAATGAAAGTAATGCTTTTAATACATCTATTACTGAGCCAATTAGAGCATTAAATTATAGATTTGGCATTGTTGGTGTTTTGACAAGTAAATTGAGTAAATTGATAGGCATGTCTTACAATTATGCACCATCTTCCTAAAAACTTTGGATATTAGGATAAAATCATCTGTATACTTCAAATGATTAAAATAATTGAAATATAATCTATTGTCA
Source organism: Dioscorea alata (assembly GCA_020875875.1). NCBI lineage: Eukaryota > Viridiplantae > Streptophyta > Magnoliopsida > Dioscoreales > Dioscoreaceae > Dioscorea > Dioscorea alata. The sequence goes on from CM037027.1 coordinate 3,546,437, forward strand.
AAACTAAAAATCATCTGTAGACACAATGCAAAATTAAGCATGGTTAATTAATTTTGAAAGACAAGGATAAAAAAAATAAGATGAAAAGTAGCCATTATGTACCACATTTTTAGCAACAGAAATCATCCTAGAAGATTAATTATTTAATGGAAAGGATAAGCTAGCTGGACTAATACAAGCCTAATCTATAAAATCCACTTTGTAAGAAAACTTATTTTGGCTATGATGACAAAAATAGCTTTCTAATTTGAATTATACAAGCTTTTTCTATATCTACCTTTGTTAATATCCTAAGAGGGCTTCTAAGATCCGGATCATAAAATACACTACCTATTAGACAAAAACGTTATTGTGTATAGGGTATGTAATATTTGCCTTCTTGTTTGACCAAGTTGACTTGAAGTTTGAAACCCTCAAGCCTTCCCCACATGTAGGCCAATGTCCCCATGAAGTTCGGATCTGGTCGGCCTTGTAGATGATCATTGAGCTGCATTATTGAGGCTTAATTATTGAGATTAGTGGATGCTTTGAAGACCAACTTCCTCTTCAAAACTCTCTTCTTCTCCTTGACAACAACTGAACTCTTGGTGTTGTTGGTGTCTGAAGAAAGCCGAAATTCAGTCTCTCTCTTGAAACTCTTGGTGTCGAAAGAAAAAGCTCTTCACCGGCAGTCCACCGGCAAGCTTAGAGGTAGGCCTTGCTCATGTAGAAAATCCTGGGTTCATGCCTAAGCTTGCAGCCTTGGTTCTTGTTTGTTTCTCCATGTTTTAGAGCTTGATCCTTGTGTTGTGAAGGCTTTGTTTAATTCTTTGAGCAGTGATGTTTGGTTGGGTTTTATTAATAGCATGAATCTTGTGCGTCTTATTTTGTTTAATGGTAATTATGTTCATTATCTAGGTTTAACCTATCCTCCTTGTAAGCATGCAAATATGGTTTAATTCATGGTTTTATATGTATGTTTGTAAACATGAACCTGTAAGCTTGCCTTCTTAATCTTATATATATATATATATATATATATAGTTGTAAGCATGGTGTAAATCATTATATAAATATGTATATTTATACTTTTGTAAGCATGCATGGCATCCTGTAAACATGTTTTGTTTTTAGTTTAGTTTACTTTATATTCATGTGTATATATTTCAATATGCTTGAGTTATTCTAAAACTTTAGTTGGCCATGAGATTTGTGTGAACCTTGTTATTAAGCTGGCTTTGATCATGCTCAACTGTTGTGTATTTAGCATGTTACCTCTAACTTTGATTAGATTGGTGTAAATTGTTTGAAAGCTTTTCTTTTAGGTTTAAATATCAAAATGGTCCCTCTATTTTATGTTTTCCGCCATTTTAGTCCTTTTAATATAAAATCTGTCCTTTTGGTCCTCGTTTTTGCATATTTTTGTCCTTCAGTTGTAAAATCCGCCCTTTTGGTCCTCGTATTTGCACATTTTCGTTCTTTTGGGTCCCTCCAGTTCATCATCTGGAAAGACCAAAAGAGCAAATCTGTCAATTGGAGGGGCCAAAAGAATATAAATATACGAATACGATGACCAAAAAGGTAGATTTTATATTAGAGGGACTAAAAGGGCAGAAAACGCAAAATAGAGGGATCATTTTGATATTTGCCCTTTCTTTTAAATCCGTGCATAAGTGTATTAGAGTGAATCTTTCTTGCAATAGCTTGTCTCTCTAATAATTGTGTTAGTTCCCGCAAGTTGTTTTGGTTGTTGTTAGATTAACCCACTATAACCTTGAGTTGTGTTTAGTTAAGGGTTTTAGATTCGATCTCAGTTTTGCAATTTGCTAAGTATAGTTTATTTTGTTGGATAGATCCTATAGTGAGTCTTAATTCACGGCTTTTGATGAACCCAACCTTATAGCCCGGAGCCAGGTAGGTTCTCGCACCCTTATAATTCTGTATTTTTGTTGTGTGGTTAATTATTTAATTATGTTGGTATTTTGATTATTATTCTGTACTTTCTATTTATTTAATTATTTAATTTAATTATTTTGTGAAGTGATTTATTTGGTATTTTATCTGTCTCTACTCTGTATTTCTGTGGTTTTTAGTACATCTTTATTACTAACAATTTGCCCAACTAGAAGAAGTAAGTCCTAGCCATGTGCACATGTTTTCTGTAGTAGCGCTATAGGACATGCGTGTCTGTTCTGATTACGGTCGAAGATCCGGCTTCAGCTGTTAATATTCTGTCTGTTTCAACTTCACAGTCGAAGATCCAACCTTGAGCTATTGATTTTGTTATTTAGTCAGGGAGATGTACACTTCTTATTTTCATGCATTTTTTGTATTCTGGTTATTTTTTGTATTCTAATTATTTTTGCATTTCTGTCTGATAAATTATTAGTTTTGCTATTTTGTGATCCTATTGGGCCCTTGTGGCTCATATACTCCGTGGTTTCCTTTTTTAGGTGACTAGTAAGCTTAGGATCGGGGGTGCTTGGATGTATTTTCTGTATTTGTCTTCTTTTAGTAACTAAACGTTGAGATTGTATACCTCATAGTCGTTATCTATTGAACGAGATTTGTATTGTCTGTATTAAAGTCTCAAACTGTTAAGTGTGGCACTTTGAATTTTCTGTAGGGCTGTGAAAGCCCGTATTACGTATGTTATTATTATTTTATTCGTATTTCTAGACTATTATTCTTGTTGTCTGTTGGTGTTGACTCTGACTAGATTTGTGATCTAAGGCCTTGCACCTGGTGGGGTCCAGCCTTATTGGATGCTGTCGGTCTATCAGCATGCCCCGCTTTGGGGTTGTGGCGTGACAAGGTAAGTGTGATTTCTCACTTGCGAAAGTTTCATTATTCATTAATCTGGTGATTTTAGTGAAGAAAATATTTTGTCATCTATTTGGAACTATCACAATTTGGGAGTTTTCATTTTATCTTTATTTATTTGAAGTTATATATATTTACACACACATAAAATTTCAAATATTTTATCAATATATTTATATGTTATCGCTAATTGTTTTTTATATTTATTGGATTAAGAGAATTTTGTTGAATAATACTTTTTTTTGTTTTCAAGCTATATTAATAAAATTTATAAGAATAAAGGATATTTATATATATACACACACACATATGATTTAACAATATTTCCTATTCCATTGAGTTTTTTTTTTGTATGGATAAAAGTGAATAAACCATAACTTTATTAAAAGAAATGGAAAGGGTACAAACCAGAAGAGCAAAATCAAACAGAACCAAACAACTAAGAAAAAGATAATAAGGCTAGATAGTAAGTCATCACCATGGATAATGTGCTTCTATCAACAAACAAATAGACAACACAAGAAAAAGATCAGACAGCGTAACAAAGAAGTCAAAGATCACCATAATGAGATAAAAGGACCTCTAACGCTACCAAAGGAGAAAGAAGAGTGGGCTAAATCACTCCTGAACAGGTGGATCAAAGGTGTTGCCTTGCTCAGTCAGTTGTGATCCCAAGAAAATTAGATCGCGCTTGAGTTTCTGAACTGAATCTATAGGTAAGTGCTGATGTTATGGGTCTCTAGCTGCAGAAAACTAGGTGAGAAGCATATGAATCGATTTAGCAATAATAGAGAATAAAGGCGAAAAAGGTAGAATTAAAATGCGGTTATTTCTTTTCAGCCAGATATTCCTGCAAATTGCTCTAGAAATTAAGTCCCATAGAACTCGCTACCTGACATCAATGGACGGTATCTATGTTGTCCAAATCTCTAGGAGAGAAAGAGTATGAAATCGACTGTGAATTGAAAGTTTGTTCAAAGAATGCCTAGATACGAATAGCAAATTCATACCTGCGCAAAAAGTGATCAGTTGTTTCTGAGTCTTTCAAACATAAGACACAGATGTCGGTCGCATTTTGGGTGTTGCAACCCTTTTTTGGCTAAATTAGAAAGAGTTAAAATTCTATCCTCACTTGCAAGCCAGCAGAAGACTAAAAATTTACTTAGGGCATTCAGTTTTCCAAAACTTGGAATGAAAAGCACTACGCACTCCTTCATTAATTAGGAACTTGTAGAAGGAACGAACTGAAAAAGTTCTATTACTTTCCAAATTCCAAATTTTCATGTCATCCTGATTACTGGAGCAGTCTGGAATGGATGACTAGAAGGACAAGCTTTCGGAAAAAAGTGGTTGTACGAAAGAATATCTCTTGTGAAGGAGAGTCTTGTATAAATTGTTTGATTGTAATCCATGGAAAATAACAATCATTGAACAGGTCAAGCCATAAGTCCTTAGGAGCCTGACCCTCTAATCAGGTATCAAACCATAGCAGTGTGTAATCACCATTTTTTACAGTCATAGAAATACAAGCTCTGAAAGAAGGTAAAATCGGTGTGATTCCTGCCCAGAAGAAGGATTTGTTTCTAGGTGGCAAGTGGAACATTGACCCTGGAGGTCCTCTACTCAAGTAGTTGAAGTTGATGATTTTGGACTAGCAACTTTTTTGGCCAAAGTAAATTTTCCACCACCACTTACCAAGAAAGGCTTTATTTAATTCATGTAGGTTAAGAATTCCCCAACCTCCCATTTCGCATGGCCTGCAAACTCTTCTCCAAGCAATTAAACAAAAGCCCTTCGAGCCCAGCTCTAGCCCTTTCCAAAGGAAATCTATATGGATTTTATCCATCCTTTCACTACCCAAATTGGTAAATGAAATACCGACATCCAGTATGTCGGTATCGAGGTTAGAATATAGTTAAAAAGGGTGAGATGACCCCCAAGAGAAAGGTATGTAGCTTTCCAACATATGAGATGAGCGCGAACTGTAAGGATTAATCTCATCCAATCCTGTCGTCTCGATGTCCTCCCTGAAAGTGGGACTCCTAGATATGTAAGAGGAAGGCAATCCCTCTTGCAGTTAAGAATTGCAGCAGAGGCCTCTATGGGTTGGTAGCCATAATTGGTGGAATACATATAGCTTTTAGAATAGTTAATGGATAAGACCTGAGGAACCTTCAAAGAGATAGAGAATCAATTTGATTATTTACAAATCTTCTTGTCCTCCTGCTGTAAAAATGATAAGGTCATCCTCATATTAAAGGTGACAAATGTTCTCCGTGGATTCCATATTAACACCTAGAAGGACACTTGTCCGAAGTGCATGCCAGAACATTGCACTTATCGTATTAGCTGCCAAGGCAAATAGTAAGGGAGAGAGAGGGTCCCCCTGTCTAAGACCTTGTTTGCAACGAATGTATCTATGTTGCTATCCATTGACTAGTACTCTAGCTTTAGCAGAATTGAGAATCATGCCGATCCATGACAACCAGCGTTGTCCAAAACCTCTAGCACTTACGATGTCCAGGAGGAAGTTCCAATCAAGGGAATCATAAAGGCTTTTTCAAGGTCTACTTTAAAGGCATACCCTAGGGGCTTTCTTTTTTGTATATTAAAAATCAGTTCCTGAGCAGCAATAATATTATCTATTATGCATCTACCTTTAATGAAAGCTGATTAGGAACCATCAATCAAGGAGTTAATTACATGGGCCAATCTGTTAGCAAGAAGCTTAGAAATGATTTTTCATGAAGAATTGAAAAGGCTGATTGGACGGTAATCGCTGATATATTCTGCAGAAGAAGTCTTAGCAATAAGAGCAATGTTTACCCAGTTAAAACTCTCTAAATTGGCCCTTCTATCAAAGAAATCATTGCAAAGTTTAACACAAGTGGCTTGGACCAAGTTCCAATGTTTTTGGAAAAAAAAAAAAAGGCATAGGAAAACCATCTAGTCCTCAGCCTTGTCTGCTCCTAGGTCAAAAACTGCTTTTTTAATCTCCTCAATAGTGAAAGGTTGTTCTAGATGAGAAAGGTCTACTCTTTCTTTGTAAGAGAAAAGATTTTGCCAGTCCAAGAGAAAACAGAAAGGTCTGGGTGTTCCGAAAAGAAGACGGAAATGATCAGTAAAGGCCTTACATAAGTTTAGGTTCCCTTCCATCCAAACCCCACTGTGGCGGATACATGGAATAAAGTTCTTGTTTCGCCTACCATTGGCTATTAGATGAAAATAATTTGTATTAGAATCGCCTTCTTTAAGCAAGGTGATCCTGGAGCGTTGTTTCCAATGAAGTTCCTCTTGATGTAGAAGTGAGGAAAGGTCCATTCAAATATGAGAGAGATGATCATATTTGTAATTGGAAAGAGGTCTACATTCACTATAAGAGTCCAAGGAGTTTAGCTCTAAAAGAAGAGACTTTTTATGCATTTGAAGGGACCCAAAAGAATCTAAGGCCCACTTACGAAGTTTAGCTTTCAAATAAATTAATTTCTTCAAAAGAATGAAAGCACCACAACCATCAGGGTTGATCTTAGCCCACCAATTTTGGATAAGAGTCCCCATGTTCTTATCTGATCTGAGTAGCATGATTTCTAGAAATGGAAGGTCCGAGGTCTTGGTGGTTGAGAGCTAAACTCCAGACAAATTGGAATATGATCATAACCAAATCTGGGAAGAGTATATTGACATGTGCTTGGAAAAGTAGTGGACCAGATTTTCGAGAGAAGGAAAGTAATCAAGCCTCACCCAGATCATGTCTACTTGGCCATTTGTCCATGGAAAGGCTCAACCATGAAGCTTGGTCAATAAGATTAAGCTTTTCAAGAATATGTTGTACATCAACTAAGTCCCCTAGATTTTGAATTTCTTTGTTCTTATCATTCAATGAGAACATGACATTGAAGTCCCCGCAAATAATCCAAGGCGAAGAGCACAAATTCCTTATAAAATGAAGTTCATTCCAAAAATCGTTTCTAAGGGATTTGGCATTAGGTCCATAGACCGAAGTACACAACCAGACAAAGTTGTCTAAGCGACTTGTAAATTCTAGGGTTAAAGAAAAGACTCCTGTGTGAATTAGAGAACCACAAATTTGGTCCCTGTCCCAAGCCATAACTATACCACCTGAAGTACCAACAGCAGGCATGTAATTAAAGGAGTCTAGGTGTCGATTATAAATAGACTTCCGCAAGGAAGTGTACAAGTCTTGAAGTTTAGTCTCCTGAAAGCAAACTAAGTCTACTTTGGTAGATGTCAAAAAATCTTTAATTAAGTGGCGTTTGGAAGGTCGCCCCAAACCTATAACATTCCAAGATAAAACTTTCACTTAGAACTGTTTGAGTTCTGGTTGACAATCCCAAAAGAGGGATCTGTCATATTAGAGGAGGAAGCAGTGCTCTCTAATTCAAGATTCTTTAAAAATTGGAGGCATTTAAATTTATGATAAGGAGAGCCTAGAAATTTAACCCCACAAGATTTACTATAATTCAGCAGTTGATCATCTGACCATGAATTTAAAATTGAGGAAGTTAAAAAGGATGTACCTACCCTAGGGTCCTTTGGAATCTTCTTCTTGGCGGATCTAGGTGGATGAGGGAGAAAACCTGCCTCCTCATTCCAACATGTTGAAGGTTTTTCTCTCTGTCACTTCTGCAAATTTGAGTGTTTGTAGAAGTTGAAATACGAGGGCAAGGAAGGTGTGAAACTTGATGAAAACTATCCTCAAAAGCACTGTTTTCTTCAACCTCCACCGCTTCAACAACCTGTGCATCAGTTGGAAGGTCCTCCTGATTAGGATCTTCAAGTGCTTCCAATGGAGGGTTATCTTCATCTATGAAAATTTCCTCATCAACAAAATCTTCTGTGAGAAATTCTTTAACATCTCCCTAGTTAACAAGCTCCTCGTCTAAAGGATTGTCTTGTATGGGTACATGCAGGGTTGACACATTAGATGTAATTTTATCAGATATGTCACAAGGAATTAAAGAGCAACCCCCATGAAGAATAATCCATTTGTATCCTTCAAGGATTAGGATTCTGGGGGGTTGAGTCTTTAGTTAAGAGGGTAGAGCAAACTTTGCAGATTTCACATTAATAGGAAGAGAATCATCAGGAGATTTAGCAACTTCAGTTTGCTTATCCCGAGGGAACACAGATTCTTGATGAGTTGCGAATTCAATTAATGAGTTATTATTCAAACCTGGGATTAAATCAGCAGAGAACTTAGCTCGAGGCATTAGAGCATCAACATCAGTTTGCATGTAATTAAAAGGGAAATCAGAACACTCATCTCGAGGCAGAGATGACGTGTTTGTGGAATCCAAGAGCATCTCATCATATGAGGACTTATCCTTAGGCAAGGAAATAAGAGTAGAGGGGATCTGCTTACTCTCCACCTCAGAGACCTTATCTCGAGGTCCATCTGATAGTGATAAAGCGTGAATCTCATCTAATGGAGATGAGGACATCTGTAAGAGGATGAATTCTTTTTTAGAAGCCTTATCTTGAGGCAAGGCAATGGTAGATGAACATGGAATTGACTCATTTTTAATATTCATGCACAGCGTGCTGCTTCTCTCGGGACTTGCACCCAAAGCTAGAGAAGATGCGCGTCCACCATCTTTAGTCCGGCCACTGGAGCTGCACCTCAAAGAACAGTGAGGAAGCAATGGTGGCGCCAGTCTGAGAATGGCTGGTGGAGCGTTCAGAACCTCCATCGGAGGTGTAAAGTCCGAAGCCATGCTCCGCAGACTCTCCTTGAATCTCAACGGAGGATCTCACCGGAGCTTGGGATTTACCCTTGAGCTCACTGGGAATTTGGTGAATACTCCGAGAAGAAGGGCGAGAGTGGTCAGAAGCCACATCAAAACCCGAACTGGGTGCATCCTCCTTTCTCTGCTAACTGGAAGCTAAGGAATTCGGTTTAAAGAATAAGCAAAAGCTTGAACGACCTTAGATTGATGAATCTGTATACCAGAGTCCTCCAACATTACTTTGAAGCTATGAAACCCAACATCACCAATAATCTCCATCGGGAAAGTGATGGAATGTTTGAGTCAAGCTAGCTAGCACTCATAGATATTGCAATGAAGACTCTTCTCTCTTTTGGACATACAGTAAATCTCCGAGATGGCATAGTACCACCACTATCGAGTCCTAGTTCTAGCAGTGTAATGGTATATTAGACATCCTGATCTAATAGTATTCACTGGCGGCAAGTGCGTGAGAACCGAATTCAGGCGTCCACGGCGAGAAAGAGACAGTGCAGCATTGTAAAGACGAGTTGAGATGACAACATTTCTTTTGATGACGGTTGTGGCAGCCCTTGTCGAGTGTAAAGTAAGGATGGAGTGGTTTTCAAAACGAGTAACCACCCCACTGTGATCAAGATTCAAAGCCTCCTGCAGGGCAAGCGAGAGAGAGCAAGCACTAGCATTACCTGACTTGACTTTGATGATCACCATTTTGCGAAGCTTCTCTTTAGACTTGTTAATCTCCTCAGAGATGGGTAAGGAGATTCTTAGTGGAAGTGAAGCTGAGGAAGCTTTGGGTTTATATGACTTGAACAACGAAACATGAATGAGGGGCCTAGTTTCAACGTGGAGTTTCTTGGATTTCACTTTCCTTTCTCTAAAGGATAATTGTTTTCCAACGAGGTCTTCAGGGGGCATCTGATTGCCATATGCCCGACACCGAAGCATCTTCTACAAGTCAGCTGGTGCCGACAGTCCTCTACTCGATGGCCAGGCCTAAGACATTTTTTGCACGGTTTCACTAGAATCCAATGAGTGGTGGCGCTGCAGAGGTGAAGCTGTTTTGGATCCATCCTCTTCAATCGTTGGAGATTTATCCTTCTTTTGCACTAGTTGCCATCCTAAATCATGATCAGAGGCAAGTTGTTGATGGCCTTCAGGAATTGTGGAGCCTTGGACTGCATCAGCAAACGAGGTTCCATCTCTGATAGGCGAGTTCGTTACTGGAGACCGGGCAACTCTGGGGACTTAAGGAGGATGCCTTGGTCTACGAGAGAAGCGACGACCCCATAACCACCATGAAAGCCACCCCGATCACCAGTACGAGGTCCACCGAGGAATCTCATGTCTAATCCAGTAGCCACCGCAAGCTCAGCCAAGTGCTCCGCCCATGAGCTCTCTATTAGATATATTCATGACTTGTTTAATCTTAGATTGATTATTCCATAGAGTCATGTCACTCCATGGATCAAAAAAGAATATGAATACAAAATAAAAAAAGATATTTAGCCATCTTTAAGAACTCTCATATGCTCTTAACGAATTATAAGAGATTTAATGACTTATTTACTATTTGTGGTGCAATTATGATATAATAAACTATAAATAAGACTCCAGACCAATCATTGAATTTATGTGAGGTAGAAGTGGCTAATTTTTTAAAATATCATTTTTTTTATTATTTACCAAATTGCGCGTTTCCAAAATTATTTAGGGAAATGCGCACTTTAGTTTTGTTTAATATTGGTTTTAAATTAAACGGTTCCCGGCTAATTTTTTAATATTTAAATTTTAATTTAAAAAAAACAGAAGGTCCACTGTATTTTTTAATATTAAATTTAAAAAAACAGTGGGTCTCGGTAGTTTTTTAAATTAAAAAAAATTGCATTCAAGTCCTTGTAATTTTCATTAATTTTTCTTATAACTTATTTATTAGAGGCTGTTGGGATGAATTATTGGTGGGGCACCTACCCCATTCATGAGAGCCATTGGATGAAATTGATCTTAACCATCCATTTGTTAGGTGGAGGCTATATAAACCTTCTAAATCCCTTTTCTAAAACACACAAGTATTTTTGTAAAAAAAAAAAATGTATCAATATAAAGAGAAGTTCTTTTTTAAAATTTTTGTCATTGTAGTTTTTTTATTTTTTTGCAAAGTTATTTTATTTTATTTACATTAAATCTAGCAAAAATTTATATTTTTGTCATATTGAACGAAGGAGACAACCTTGGTCGAGAGGAACACCGACCAAGGGCCGCAAGGACTCTTGATGAAAGAACAAGCTTCCATTACGATTGCTAGTTACTCAATTTTGATAAATGGACTTACGTATGTTTTTTTATCCTTGTTAACCAGTTGATTTTCATATAAGCTTCCTCTGTTTTTTTTCTAATTTATTAAAATATTATGTTTTAATTATTTACCGAATTACATATTCCGTAATTATTTATAGAAATGCACATTTTATTTTTTTTAATATTTTTTTAGTTAATTACGCTTTTTCTAATATTTAAATATTATCTTTTAAAAAAAAAAGAGGACAAAAAAATCGCATTTTATTTTTATATAAATATTTACTTTCACTAAACTTACATGTTTTTCATTTTCTACAACGGCAGAAAAATCACTTGCTTTGGTTTACTATAATGGTTTAATCACTACAAGTGAGGAGACGACAATATTTTCATCGGATGATCATTCTTGTTTTTATATAGAAAATGATATCTCTTTAGCCAATTTAAAGAGAACCATTAAAAAAAATATAGAAATTACAGTTGATCAAACAATTACACACATCAAATACTGTATGCCTATTTCCTCAAGTCAAGGTAAGATCTATTATTGGGCTTTCAAATTACATAATGACCAAGATGTTCAGATGATGTTTAGTTGCCATTAAGCATTTCATGATGTTCAAGTTATAGAATTGTATGTCAAGCTTGGTGTTGTGACTTCCACTGGTGGTTTTTCTCAACACGAAATTAATAGAGATGACAACATTCCACCAGAAAGGCTTTCAACAAAATGGAGGGCGTGGGATAATCTACAACACAATTTCAATTTTAATTTCACTGCTTCACAACAACCACCAAGCACATCAACACACCATAGAACCAATAACATTGCTAGTCATGAAAATGAATTTGGTGAATATGGGAGTTCAAGCGGAGATGACCAATATGAGGATAACTATATAGACAATAGCGAAGCAAGCTTAGAAGATTACAATACGGAAGATGCTAGCAGACAGAGACAGAGTGTAGAAATGACGATGCCGCCATATGAGCCTCCGGCACATATGAGGGCACTTGATTTAGAAGCAATGTCTGCACCAGAATTTCCTGAATACCCTTCACTGTATGTCAACACATTAAGAGAGGCAATGATAGATGGAGAATTGCATGTAGGTATGCAGTTTCAAAACAAAAATGATGTTGTAACAACAATTAATAATTATTGCTTGCAGAAGTCTGTGGAATATAAAGTAATCGAGTCAGATCCAACTCGGTATTTTGGAAGATGCATTTCATATAGCGATGGATGTAGTTGGAGAGTTTGTGCATCCTATAGCAAGAGGAAGCAGATTTGGGATATTACAAAATACAACGGTTCACACACTTGTACAACAGCAATGGTCTCCCAAGATCATTCAAAGCTTGATTCAAACATGATTTCCCATTGTATACAAGCACTACTCAAGGAAAAGCCATCTATCAATGTCTCTGTTTTGATAGCTGAGATCAGGAGTCGATATGGGTATACACCGACATATAGAAAGATATGGATTGCAAAACAAAAAGTGATTGAATCTGCATTTGGTAACTGGGATGGGTTATACAATGAGTTACCGAAATGGCTAGCAGCATTACAGTAATTTGTCCCTGGGACAATAATCGATCTCCAGACTCAACCAGCATATGATGGAAATTACACGGTACGTGATACTAATGTTTTCCATAGGCTCTTTTGGAGTTTTCCTTTATGTGTAGAGGCTTTCAAATATTGTAAGCCGGTATTACAGATGGATGGTACACATCTTTATGGAAAATATAAAGGGACTTTGTTGATGGCAAGTGCATAAGATGGCAATAAAAATATTCTTCCAATTGCATTTGCCATTGTGGAAGGAGAGATGCTAGATGCATGGCGTTTTTTCTTAGAGCATCTACAAGTAGACGTGACACCACAAGAAGGCATATGTTTTATTTCTGACCGCCACCAATCTATCAAAGGAGCATTTAGAGCAATTGGTCGTCAGATGAATCCTCCTCACGCCTATCATGTTTACTGTATTAAACATATATCTGCGAATCTCATGCGTCGTTTCAAAAATAAAGAAATGCAACGAATAGTTGTTAACATTGGTAAGTTGTAAATCTAAATTTTGATAATTTCAATCTCTCATTGTACATGCGCAAGCTCAAATTACGTTAGGTCAAATATTCTCAGAAGTGCTAATGAAGACAATTCAGGAAAATCAACAAACAACATGTAGCATTTATGTTCATCAATTTGATCTTGATGAAAATTCTTTTATGGTAGATGAAATGGTACCACCTCAATACGGTGGTATAGCTGGCAGTTACCGCATTGATTTGAGAAGACGATGATGTGATTGCGGTGAGTTTCAAACACTTCACTTTCCTTGTCGCCATGTTCTTTCCGTGTGTGCATATATTCATCTACATTGGCAAGCATATGTAGATAATGTTTATAGGCTTGAGACAATTTTTAATATATACCATAAAGAGTTTCAGCCAATGTCAAATAAGAGATACTGGAACCCTTATAATGGTCCACATTTATATCCTGATCTTACAATGCGAAGACCACCTTTAGGAAGTCCAAAATCCACCAGAATTCATAATGAAATGAACATAAGCAAAGGTGGTCAACCAAAGCATTGTGGTTTATACCGCAATGAAGGTCACAAACGTCAAAATTGTTTGAATGCCGTTGGTCCAAGCCGTATGCCATAATGCTAAATATTGTATTTGTTGAAGTATTTAATAATATATGTAATTGTTTTAGTTCATTGAAAATATGAAGTGAGTTTGGTTTAGTTGTGTGATTGATTTTTATATGTTAAAATTTTTTAATATTTAATATTTTGTTATTGTGAAAAAAATATTACAATTATTTATTTAAATTAACAGTCGGTTATAATTAGTAAAAATAGAAATAACATAGTAGAAGTGAGAAAAAAATAAATTATAAGAAAATTAATGAAAATTACAAGGATTTGAATGCAATTTTTTTTAGTTTAAAAAACTACCCGCCTTTTTAAATTACTATTAAAAATTACAATGGACTTTGTTTTTTTAAAATTAAAATTTAAATATTAAAAAATTAACCAGGACCTGTTTACTTTAAAATAAATATTAAAAAAAATCAAAATGCACATTTTCGTAAATAATTAAAAAAATAAGCAATTTGGTAAATAATAAAAATAATAATATTTTAAAAAATTAGCCGGTAGAAGTATTTTTAAAATAATTAGTATTTCTAATATTATTTTTTAAATTTTAAGTTGATGTCCTTTTATAATTTAATTAAAATATTTTAAAATTAGTTTTTAATTAAAAAATTCAAATCTATAATAGATTCCAGACTATATTAACCCCTTTTTCTCCCAAGCTCGTATAAATTTATTTTTTCTATAAGTGTCATGTTTAGTATGAGTCTCGCTTGCAATGAGAAATCACCAAACACATTTAATGAGTTCCCAACCAAAAACAAAAAAAATCATTAAAGTGGCCCTTCCCATGATTTGAATGACCATGACGAAATCACCAGAAACATTTATTGAGTTCCCAACAATTCAAATGCTTCATTAGTAAAAGAAAATTAAACATGTTGTTTGCATGTGCCAAACCAAACCAAATTAAAAAGCTAAAAACCCAAAAAAAACAAACAACCTACAGTGCAAGGAAAGATAAAAGATATGCATCATGAAAACCCTAACAAGATGACCTGTCCATACACCTGTGAATCTGTGATTTTTCCATGTATGACTCAACATCCAATATTTATTAGTGAATGTTTGGCCATACACTTGCACCTCCTTTGTCAAAAAGCTTCTTCTTTTCTTTCAACTCACACAGTTCTAATGTCCATTTATTAGTTAGTTGCCAACCCAAAAAAGAATGTACTTAATCATAAAATAAAGTAGATGGGAGGAGATTGAGAGGGACACAACAATACTTGAGAAGATTACAGAGTTTTCAAAACCATTTATCACAATTTTAATAGTTTTGATAGCTAATTAGCTAGTTGTCTTGATTGATACTAATATGGTAGTTCTAATATTTCTTAAATATTTCAACATTTTTATGAATTCATAGAGTTTGGCATGCATAGTTTATATAATATATGAATTTTGTATGAGACCTAATTAGAGTGAGAGAAATTCCTTAAAATTGCTTCACTTTATGTATGTCGCTTCTCTTTATTTATGAAGAATGAAGAACATAAACGCTAGCTAAAGTTGGAAATTCAGGTAACAAAAGAAACAATAAATAAAAAGTCTTGTTTTCCAGTTTAATTGTAAGGCTCTGTTAAAAAATTAATTGTAGCAAATACCAATAAATGTGAATATTTTATTATTTTTAAAAAAATTAATATAATTACATTTTCATATTCATTATAAAGTAAATAAAAAAACCTCATTTTCGTTATGACTAAGTTTTATAATTATTATTACTATGATAGTTAGTTCCAATTGGCTAGATAGTTTAAAATCAAACATGATAGATTGAGAAAAATCTTATGTTTATATGTATAAGGCAAAAAAATATATACTATTATTTTTTAAAAATTACAAATTTACCTCATGTGCTTCATAGTGGTTGAGTAGCCCACGAGGCCCACGAGCATGCCTGTAAGGGTTAACATGGCAATGCTTTAGCTTGTTGAGGTCAGGTGAGTTTGTCCAATCTTTGTAAGTTTTCTAAGAGAGCTCCAATAAACATTGTGAGTTATGGAAAGATGAAAAAAAATATACATTAAAGATAAAATAATAATTAAATGAGATAGGATTAAAATTATAATCAATAAATGGTTGTTTGCTTGCAAACCCCTTGTAGTAATAAGAATTTTCTTATATATCTATATAAAAAAAAAGAATTTATTTATATATTCCTACAAATTTTTTTACTTTCTTATATACCTTTTCAATAAAAGTCAACTAAAAAATTTTATAAAAAAACTAAACTCATTATTTATTCCCTCTTCATTTATTTTTATTTTGAGAAAAATAAATAAATCTAAGTGCCAACTCAAATATAATCCCTCAAATTAAGAGTGATTTAAAACTATTTTGGGACATAAATGGAAAATACACAAAATTTAATTGGTCATGTGAATTACACTCAAACTTTAACAATTTCTCACCTAAAATAACTTGAATTATACTCTTTGAAATAAATAAATAAATCAGTACTAAAGTTGGTGTTGATACTTTATTGAAATTAAATTCATAAATCACAACCCTGTGCAATTGCTTGAAAGGAAAGTTATTCTCTTCCAAAGAATAAGAGACTTTTCTTTTTTTTTCTTAAAAAAATACAAAAAAAAGATGACATACCCTTCACTATGTGGAAAATAATGGTGAATTATATTCGTTTCTTGTTGCTATTCTTAACTTTAGATCTCACTAAAGAATACTGCTTTTGACTTGTTCTTTTATTTAATTTTATTTGTCTAAGTTTTCCATGTATCTCTCTTATAATTCTTGGTAGTTTTAATCAGCCTTTGAGATATAAAAATTTTATATAAACGAAAAAAATAGAATTTTAATCTTTTGATGAAAAGCAAGTGAAGAGAACCATGGTTAATACAAATATTCTATGGATGACACAGAATTATTTAAACAAAAATATATTATTTTTGCAAGATATTATTTTAGAGCTATTAATTGCAAGTAATTTGTGAAATATTTGTTGTGTCCAAACTCGGTGGGACATTCTCATGAGAATATTTTAAAAATTTTAAAATAAAATTAAAGATTTGGATGTGATATGAAAAAAATATCACCCAAAGTTATTCAAGTGGTAAAATTTGGTCATTTAAATAAGTAGTTTGGAATTTAAATTTTTGTATATATAAAAATCACCTGCTGATTGAGGTCTATTTTTTTACATGGCTCTCATTATCTAGCTAGATAAATAATAATAATAATAATAATAATAATAATAATAATAATAATAATTTATTTTCGGTTCCCTTCACTTGGAAGTTCATGAAGAACTCTGTATTTTTTTTTTTAAAAAAAACGATCTTAAAAATATCTCAATTTCTCTCTTCCCACAAATATAAACAAGTTACATTCTCAATTTCTCATAAATAAAACTTAAAAAAAAATTTAGAAAAACCAAATTCTATCAACTGATATCAAACAAAACAAAATATCAAATTTGCCAATAAATAAACAAAGAAAAGTCTCACAAAAGCCTACATATATAAAAGCAAAGAACCAACCAATCAACCCTAACCTTCCCTTCCTGTTTCCATTCATCATTCCAAAGCCTCCAACCCTCAATTGATGGAAAACCAACAGCAAGAAAAAGGAAACGAACAAGACTCTCTCCTCTCCCTCTTTGACACCCTCTGGTTCTACCACCCAATCCTCTTCCACAACCCTCCTCCTCCTTCTCCTCCTCCTCCGGCACCGGCGCCGGAGCCTATACACATCAAAGTAGTTCAACGTATCCGAAGTCACCGGAGAAGTCTAAGTGATGAGCAACTACTTCATATTCCTTCACCCTCAACTGCAACCAACTCTCATTCTAAACTCCAAACCATTCTCTCCGGCAAAGAAAGTACTGTGCTTCAAGAGAACACAAGCATTGAAATCAAGAAGACAGGGAATAATAATAATAAGTACTCTAAACGGAGATTATATAGAAGGAGAGGAAGTAGTAGTACTAAAAGCTTATCAGACTTGGAGTTTGAGGAGCTCAAAGGCTTCATGGACCTTGGGTTTACCTTCTCCAACGCAGAGACTGATCCCAGACTCATGTCTATTGTTCCTGGACTAAGGCGAAGGGTTGCATGTAGTGATGATGAGAAGTTTGAAAGTGAAAGACATGGAAGTGATGATGATGATGATGAAGAAGGTGGCCGTGGTGTAGTGAGGCCTTACTTGTCTGAGGCTTGGGAGGTGGAGGAGGAAAGGAGGTTGAGGAATTGGAAAATTCCGGCGTCAGTGGAAGGAGTGGATATGAAGGATTGTCTCCGGTTGTGGGCTCAGGCTGTGGCCTCTACCGTCCGGTGAGGATTCTCCGGCGAGTTCAAGGTTTCTTCTTCTTTTATATGTTTTAATGTTGTTGTTGAGTTTTGGTTTTGTTTTTGTTTTTGTTTTATTTTTGTTTCTTTGTCTTGTTTTTTTCTGAATGGGATTTGGGAGGTAATTGTACATGAAAGAGGTGGTGTTATTTTAAAATTGAAAGTTTTGAAGGATTTGATTGCATATATATATATGTGTGTGTGTTGGATATTTATATTTGATATATAATTGGTATAAAATCTAGCCTTGGTTCTGAATTGTTTTGGTGTGAAATGGTAGTTTCACATGTGGTTTTTCATCATTATTAATGGATATTGACTTTGATTCTCTAACATGTTGTTTCTTATTTTTCACCTCTTTTTGCACGTTCTATATTATTAAATTGTTTTTTAAAATAATTTTTTTAAAAAAATTAGATTTATAAAGTGTTTTCTATTTCAATATATTTTCTTGTTCATTTTTAACTAAACACAACATAATATAATTTAGAGACTAGAGTGTTTTTTCTTTTCAAGAAAACCAATATTTTGGTGGACTTTCACTTTATAGTCTGTATATATAAATATTTATAGCTTAAGAAAAGAATAGTATGACTGTTTGAGGCTGGATATAGTTTGCAAGGTAACACTTTTTGGTTGGCACTAGATTGAACAGTGTGGAAGAACTTATTCTTCATGTGCTAAAGTTGTATTTCAATAAACTAATTAATTTCCCAACTAAGAGCATTAAGGTGACTTTGGGTTTAATATTTTTTCTTTAATAAAAAAATATTTTTTAATAAATATAAAAAACATATAATTAATATTTTGTAATGTACTATGATAGTTTTTTAATTACACTATTCATTTATATAGAAAAAAACCCATGATCTTTTGGTCTATTGATATTGAGTTTTTTAAATAGGGTATTTGTGTTTATCGAAAAAAACGAGTTCAAATCTAAGTTCACATAGGGTGAAGACACAAATATATTGAGGTATAAATTTCACATTCATGCACATTTTAACATTTTAACGTGCGACTTATTCACAATTTATAAAAAAAATATATAAAAAAAAAACCAACTAAAATATTAAAAGTAATATTTATATAATTAATATAATTAGTTGCTTCTCCTAACAACCAACCAACATAGTGCATATAGTTAGTGCTTATCTCAGTGATTAAGACCTTTCAACAACTAGCAAATAAACAGTGCCTATCCATCCACAAGCAAGGAGTATGAAAAACATGCATTTTAATTTTAATTTTAAAAAGTAAAATTGAATAAATTAGTTCGGTGGAAGGCCGGTCATGGATTCCTAATTAAGAATGGGGCCCATCTGAGTCAGCATTAGTGAAAAAATAAGGTAATAGGACATGGTTTTAAAATAGTAATCTAGTGGACATTGGTGGTGATGTTCACATCCCACCTGGACGTCTTGTCATTAAATTTTTTGTTTGTGTTTGGTTGGCAAATAATTCTCTATAAACCAAATTAAGCCATCTTAAATTATTGTTGATTCCATGTTATTCAATTGAATGGATACATAATAGAATAAAATTATTTTTTATTAAATTGAATTGCTTGACCTTTAGGTAAGGGCACCAACATGGAATGACAGATTAAGAATGGGCTAATTCTTGTGAAAAGGATTTGTACGTCCTCCCTGTAGGGTTCCATGGAGTTCAGCAACTGTTTTTTTTTCACAATTTATTATTTAAAAAAATAAGAAATTATTATTTGCTAGTGAGTTCATCAATGTTGCTTGAGTCTGAGCATGGCCTGCAAACCCAATATTAACCTTACTATCTTGGACATTCCATCCTTTTATGAGGAAATTAAGAAGGCAACCTTTAAATTGAACGCACAAAAAAGCTTCTGGGTTATATTTAGATAATTTTTCAATTATTTTCTTTTAAAATAACTAGACCGTAATCCATAATGACCTCCATAAGCTCGATCTATAAGGAATTTTGTAATGGCATAGCTAATATAGAAAGCATCATTTGGACCAATACTATGTTTATTCTTAAGTTAAATTCTCTATGTAATATCTCTAACTTCCACTTAATCAATCTTATTAACTCATTTCTCAAAATCATACCTAAGATTTTGGCAACCAAGTTGAATATAGTGCTCAACTCGTAGATAAACCATACCTCATCAACCTTTATCAAAGATAAGAGCATTAAAAATAACATTATCATTGCTGAGGAGCTAAAATTTAGTTTTCAGAATTGCAAGATTAAGGGGAATATATTTAAAGTTAACTTTACTAAGGCATTTGATACAATTGATTGAGATTTCTTAAATGACATTCAGACAACTCCTTGTTTTAGTTTCTATTGGATATAATGGGTTGAGACCATCTTTTATATATGCAAGGCTAGGGTTCTTGTAAATGAGACTCTAAGAGGATATATTGGCTACTAATGAGGGTTAAGAAAAAGCGATCTTCTTCCCCCTTTTCTATTTACCTTAGCATAGATGTCCTTGGCGCTTTATTCAACCAAGCATTAAATTCAATCGTTCTCAATGGGGCATCTCTAAGTCTATGATAAAATGCGTTGTCTACAAATGCAGATGACCTTGCCATTTTATCTGTGGGACAAATCGAAGGTCAAAGGATCATTAAACTTATTCTATATCTTCTCAAAGGGCTTTCTAGTATAGCTTTAAATTCCTAAAAAAGCTAGTTGTACTCCATGTTTGGCGCACTCCAAATGTAGTTGTGGTGAGGACAGTAAATTGCTCTATTAACACTCCTTCCCTTACTTATTTGGGTGTACTCATCTTAGGCAAGAGGCCCCAGAAATTGGATTGGTTAAAGTTTATCACAACTGTGCGTGCTTGCTCTTCTCTTAGAAGGCCAAACTGATGTTCTTGGGAGGAAGACTAACTTTGTTAAACTGAGTAGTATATGCAAGCCCAACATACTAAATGTCTGTATTCAAGCTATCTAAGTGGGTTATCCAAGGCATCAATAGGGCTCAAAGAAATTTCCTCTAGCATGGGCTCAATCTTGATCATTCGAGATGTTAACTTGTAGTATGACAATGGTTATATAAATTCAAAGACCAAAAAATGTGGGGTATCTTGAACATGTAGGACTTTAATAATGTCCTATTGGGAAAATGTTTATGGAAGATTACTTCTAGTGGCCCATGCTATTAGTCCTTAGTGATTTAATTTAACTATTGTCAAAATAGAACCAATAAGTGGAGCCTCTATCTTCAGCCTCCTCAAAAGAAATTATTTTTATGGCCCTGAATTTTAGACTATTTACTAACTTTTTGATAAGTGCTTATGTATAAATATTACTAAGTATACTTTCTTATATTGAGCATCACTTTTATCAGATTTTATGGCTCATTTGTGTGTATTTGTGTTCTTTTGTGCATTTAGGGTTGTGGAGACAAGTTTGGAAGTAAGGAAGCAAAAATAGATCATGGACGAGATTTTTGAGGAATTTCTTATACTGAACAAGGATCAAGACACAAGTTGTGTTCACCAGCATGTGGGTGTGTGCCAACCTCCAAATGTACAAGTAAATATATGAATTGGAGGGGCATAAAAGCAGTCACGCTCATATGCTCCGACTTGTGTGATATTGTCAAGAGCTCCGTCAATAGGCTTGAAAGCAAGATGTGACGTGATCTACCACATGGTTGTGTGCCCGACTTTGTGGCCTTAATGAAGAAAATGAATTCGGGAGTACTATGGGAAAAGTGCTGTAGCAAAATTACTGTAGCAGTTGCTGTTCATGACGTGCAGAAAATAAGAAGCCTGAAAATTCATACGCCAATGTGGAATTTCCACAGGGGCTTGTGGATGCCAGATTTCAGCCTTTTAAATACCGCTTGAAGAGTTTAATTTGGAGATCTTAGTTCTATCTTTCTTCTATCTTTTTAGGAGAGCGTGGCTAAGATTTGGAGAGTTTATTGCTTGGATTTTGGAGCGGTTCTATGGCATTCGACATCAATTTCCTTCAGAGGAGAGTTATTGGCAGAGCTTTCAACGACATTGATTTGGCGATGTGTGCTCTAGGTTTGACGGAGGAGTCTTTGGAGAAGACGAGGTGTCTCTTGAAGACCATCGATATGGACGACAAGGGGGTTATCTCTATGGATTGCTTGCATTTATTTTTGATTTCATATTTAATTTTGTATTGCTCCATGGAGAGCTAAACTCCTAGTGTGTGTTTGGATTTGTAAACCCTAAGATGATTTTGTTTCATTGACTTCTATTATGTTTCCTTTAATTGATGTTTTAATTGAGTTTTAATATTGTGTGTTTATTGATTTGATTTTCTCTTAGAGTGTACACTAGGGTTGAGAATTTATCTAGGTAATTCTTTTGAATGAGTGACACTTCATTAGATTTAAACTTCGTAAGGTTGAAGAGAGTTGAGAGGGTGAGTCAAGAGGTAGTGAAAACATCCCCTTTCCCCTCCGACATGATTTATCCTACCTCCGTGTTTCAAGAGTTCTTTGCGGTCACGATAGAGTGAAAGTGCTAAGAGACAAACTCCACTAGGGCTTAGTTGCGCGAGCAACAGAGTTAAGTGTTGAGTAATTCTTAGTGTTGGGGATTAATTGTGATTAGGGATCTTTCGCCTGGACAAAAGGGTTAGATCTAAGTTAGGGAATAGGGTTTATCATTTGGAATCCCTAGAGATTCAAGCAGTTCCACACAGTGTGAGGTGTTGAGAGTACCCCTTTCTGCCGGGGCATAGTGTAGAGGGTTAGCCACGGTTGACCTAGGTTTAGGATCGTGTGTCTTTGGATTTCCATGACTCATTAAACTTTAATTATGAGGCATAATATTAGTCTTGCACTTGGAATAATAGTCCTAGGGTGAGTATTGTCCGGATACCCCATTTTATCATATTGATTACCTCTCTTTACTCCTTTTGCTTTCTCTTTTCTCTTTTGCTTTTCTTTTCATTAATATCTTGAATTCACTCATAATTGGTTTTCACTCTAGCTAAATAGCAACACTTCTTGTTTCTGAGCATCTATTCCCTGTGGATTCAACTACCCATTCACCGGGGTATTTTATTACTTTGACGACCCGTGCACCTATGGTACACACACAAAAAGTGTGTCATTTTTCATCTGTGCATTTGGCCCATAATCACAATATGGGAATATACCCTATTCTTGCATGAATATTATTGGTTAAAAAATTGTGTGGCCAAAGATATTTGGCCCAATCACTTTCATTATTCGACGAACACAATCAATGATCTCAATTCATGATTTTGTTCTCTGACCCTCCTCCACAGAGGATCACCACATGTGTATCCCTAGCTTGACATTGGATTCAAGTGATCCAAAAACCTTGAGTTAGGAAGGAAAACTCTGATAAGTCATTTTATAGTTTTCTCAATGATGGAGAACTAAAGTGTTTTGTGGGTGAGTCATGTGGCACACAGTATGTCCTCTTAAAATCAATATTTTCAATTCGTTCATGTGGAACAACAAAATTCAAACCTTAGATAATCTTTGTAAGAGGGGTTCTAACAAATTACAACATACATGCTATATCACATAGTGGAGGAATTTGTAAACTGCCTTCTTCTTAACTATCCATTTGCCTATGGAATATAGAACCACTTTGGAAACATATTCGACGTGTCTTGGTTCTCCTACACTTTGGAGGAGGTTTGGTTCTCTCAAAGATCCAACCTAGAAGCACAACTCAAGGACACTTTGGAATTACTAATCAAGGCTATGTTTTGGAATATATGGCATAGAGAGTAATGACTACATTTTCAACTACACCATTCTCATGACGTTATCAATCACAGTAAAAATTGATCATATATTTATTTCTTGGATTTCTACAATCATAGAAGTAAGAAATCTCAAGCTCAAGAAGTTAGCTTCCACAAATAAATAAAGCCTGAATTGTTTTTGTTCGACTTCCCCAAAATCAAGCAACATAACAACTCCCAATATCAAAACTAGCTAATTGACTACAATCTTTGTTGCCCATTGTGAAGCTTTTAATAGAAGATCTATTCTACCAGTCATTTTTGGGTGGTACATGTATTTTTTTTATTTATGGTTTTTGTCTTTAATTGGGACCCATATATACACCACTAAGGAACATGGGTCCACATTCTGTGATTGTTTTTTCAATCCATATGCTTATTCTAGTTGCTTCATCTGTTTATATCAGTATTTAATTTTTTAACAAATTTATGATTTATTTATTTAATTAAAAAAATATTTAAGATATTAAAAAATACATA
The DNA here is from genome assembly GCA_020875875.1 of Dioscorea alata. Classification (NCBI taxonomy): domain Eukaryota; kingdom Viridiplantae; phylum Streptophyta; class Magnoliopsida; order Dioscoreales; family Dioscoreaceae; genus Dioscorea; species Dioscorea alata. Next base: position 3,570,517 of record CM037027.1, read on the forward strand.
GATTTGTTGTGATTTTGAAATTTACCTAACACATTCAAAGCTATATAAAAATGCTTTACACAATACTACAAAGTTTGAACTCACTAAAAAGAAGACGGCTACTGTAAAAGGTATGATAGTTATCATGCTCAATGAGAACATGGGAAGGTATCATGATCATTAATTTCACAGCCTTAAACTTTGGTCAAGGAGAAGTACATCACTTTAATTTCCATAATAAATTATGAAAATTTCACTCCTTTTGCATTTAAAATTTCTTCTACCTTACAACTTCAACCAAAATAGTGTTTAAACTATTTTTGTAACACCAAATAAATGAGACATTGAAGACTCTAAAGGGGCGTTTGGTTGAATGTAGTTGAAAATGCGGTGGATTTGCTTTTATAAATCCTTGTATTTGAAAATTTAGGAGAGCCAAATCTAGTGTTTGGTTGGATGTATTTGTAATGTTGAAACATAGAATTTTGTGTTTGGTTAGAGGGATTTGTAAATTTGGATTTGGAAAATTGGTTTGATGTAATAATTAATATCTTATAAAATATACATTATATTTTATGTAAATATGAATTCAAATTTCAAATATTATGAGTAATTAATATAATTAATATATACTTATTTTATTATAATAAAATATAATATATTAATTATTTATTAAAACAATTTATATAATATAATATATCAATTATATACTATATTACTAATATTAATTACATTATAATTATATTTTATAAAATATAGTAAAATATTATTATAGTGTAATTAATATTATGAGTAATTAATATAATAAATATGAATTCAAATTTCAAATATTATGAGTAATTAATATCATTAATATATAATTAATTTATTATAGTAAAATATTATATATTAATTGTTTATTAAAATAATTAATATAATATATAAATTATATAGTATATTACTAATATTAATTGCACTATAATTATATTTTATAATTAATATAAAATTAATTTATTATAATAAAAAATAATTATATATATAACCAACAAAAAAATCATTTGTCAAATTAATTAATTAATTAATTTTATTTGTTTAAATTCCAACTATATTCTAATTTTTTTAAAAAATAATTTTAATTAGAAATCCAAATACTGGATTTGGAACTACATCCAATTTGGGTGTAGTTCCAAATCCATCAAAATCCAATGAAAGGTATTTGCAACTCAAGTTACTTTTTTAAATCCACCTAACCAAACATCTTACTTCAAAAAATCTTGTAATTCCAACTACAAGGAGTTTTAAATATCATCAAACAAACACCCTCAAAAGCGATTAGAGATGAAGACAAACAAACACTAGTAGATAAAGCAGTAAATGAGAGGGCTAAATATATGGATTGAAATATTTGGAACTATCAAAATTTAAAACTGTCTAGAAGGAGAAGAATTTTTTTTTAGTGAGAAGGTAAACAAATCACTCTAAATAGACGCACATTTTTCTTTTTATTATTATACTTTAATTATTTATTAAAAAAATTAAAATTTCAATCTTTCTTTTTATTATTATGCTTTAATCATTTATTAAAAAAATTTGAAATTTCGATCTTTTGTATTATTATTACTCCTCAATCATGCTTTAGGAGAGAGTGAAACCTTCGACTTCCAGTATTATTATTGTCTTATATGCTCAGTTATTGGTGGAAATAATATGAGATTTTATATTATTATTTTATTTTTTAATGAATTACATAATATAGTTAATTAGGGATGACAAGACTCATAAAAATTTAAATATTCACATAAAACTCTACTGCAATTCCTAAATATGATACAGAAATATAGATCATATTAAATTAAAAAAATTATATTATTACTTCAATAAAAAATAAATTATATTCTGCATATTATATCCATATTAAATTAGATAAGAAACATACCAAATCAGATAGCAATTCACTACCATCAATTATTGGCTACATCTCTATTCCAGAACTATTATGAAATAGAAATAAAGTTAAAAATAAATAAATAAATAAACATTGATTCATTAAAAATTTTATTTTGTAAAGTAAACAATTCTAGCTGTTTAGGAAAACTTAGAAACTTTGTTGTTGCTCAAGTAATTCTTGCCTGCCTGAAGTGCATTGATTGTATCAAATTATTAGGTATCTATCAAATGCAAATACAAATAAATCTACATCATTGATATCAATGCTGTTAGAACCGGATGCGCGTCATGGGATCATTGGTCTAACCCTAGGATCAATGGAGGCAATGTTGGTTAATTTAAATGTCTTAAATAATTAATGTGATATAATAAGTTTTAAAAAATTAATAACAAATAATATTATTCTAACAAAAATTTATACAATAAAAAAAATGTAAAACTAAAAATAAATAGGTAAATTATAGAATTGGTCACTAAATTATTCATGAGTTCTTATTTTGAGCATTCAAATAAAAAAATTTTATTTTTATAACTTCAATTATTAATTTTTTTCGATTAGGTTATCATCACCTATGGCGTTAAAGACGATGTGACATGTCTCTTTATATCATGGGGAGCTCACCATGCCAACTCAACCCCCAATTCCACGCAGCTAAAAAAACCTTCTTCTCATTTTTTAACATAGAAATTTAATTATTTAAATAATCAATCAATAGGAATAGGGAATAATAATATGATTCTGTGCAAAATAATAATAATAAATTAAAAATATGATTCCAAACTGGACTACTTAAGAACCATATGGTCCATATCACAAAGCTTAAGTTACAAGGTACAAAATATAAAATTAATTAAGTAATAAAAAACTAAAAAACTAATAGTTTTTAGCAATATTTATCAAAAACAAGTTGTTTAAAAAATGTCACAATAAACCTTTTTGTTATAGTGAGCCGAACTCCTCACAGTCCTGTTAACAATATTTTCTCAAGGGTGGCATCCCACCATGGCGCGTTTCGATCATCATACCAAAGATAGTCTTAAATATCTTCAAATCTTCTACCAAACTTGATCTCAAAGTCAATCAAGCGTGGTCTTCACAATCTTTTAGTTCCCAAACTTGAACTTTTATTTATCTAAGTTTGGTCTTCATAATCATGCCTTCATACCTCACCATATTTAGTCATGTCTCTTAATAGCTCTGTCCATATTTAACTTCGCATTTAAATAACTTCCTTCCAAATCTGAGTTTCAAGTTGCTTTGCCAAATATTAATTGTGTCTTCATTTAGCTTTGTCTTCACATAGTCATTAGTCCTTGATTGCTCTTGCCTTTCATAGCTCCTTCTTAAGATAGCTCATTGACAAAAAATATCTCCTTCAAGTCGATGTTTCTCCAATAATAGATCACCAAGTGTTGTCATCAATACCACATCCACCACAGTTGCCACACATCCTAGAGCTAGATTAGTTGTTAGAAGATGCCAACTATGTGCTTGTGCACTAACAATAATTAAATCAAAGTGACCATGAAACCCAAAAAAATCAAGCTTCTACTATATTAAACCTACTAAGTGTGTGTGTTTTTTTAAAGTAATCCACCAAAATGGTGGAAGTCTTGAAATATCACTTTTAGTCGAACTGTAAGTTTCTAGTTCCGTGTACTTTGTTGAAAGAGGAAGTGTTGGCCAAATTTTTTTTGAAGTCAAGGGGCAAAGAGAGGATTTTGGAGGTGACCACTTCTCTACTTTGAGTTGGATTTCAGTAAACAAACAAATTGAAATGTCACATAAGTGCGTACTTCCACTACTTTAACCTTAACTTAGGTGAGTCAAACACAACCTAAATATCTATTTTTGTCACATAAGTGAAACACTGATTTTTAGGCGGTGCTTGGGCGTCCGTTTTTTTGATGGAAAGCCAACACTGATTTTTCCCAGTTTTTCAGAAAAGCGGATTGGCCTACCACCTTCCAGTGCCTAGACCGATTTTTTGAACATAGAAAAAAATATACATTGTATCTCATTTCATAACTAATTAATAACATTTTTCATCAAGACCAGCAGTAAAATTCTAAAAGAAAGTACTAAATAAAGCAAAAAAAAAAAAAAAAAACAAATCAATCAAATCAAATTTCTCCTTAATCTCAACGCAAATCGGTCTAGCTCTATTGTGAACCCGGTTCAGAACCGGTTCATGTTAGTTAAAACCGACCCCACGAAACGCTTGCAAAACCCGCGAAAAGAGACTCCCAACCCGAACGAAAGCAGCCTTTGCTTCGACTCTCTCCTTCTACCAGCTCCCCGCTGACACCCCACCTCCTCCAATGCCTTCTTTTATAAAGAATCCCACCACCAAGAAGCTCATTCTTAGGCTTGTTGTTCCCAGTGGAGAGGATGATGGAGTCTGGTGTTCCTCTGTGCTCCACCTGTGGTGAGCCTGTGGGCTTCTCCTCCAATGGTGAGGTCTTTGTGGCTTGCCATGAGTGCAATTACCCTCTCTGTAAGCCTTGCTTTGAGGATGAGCTCAAGGAGGGGAGGGGAAGCTGTTTGAGATGTGGTGCTTCTTATCTTGTTCATGGTATGCTCTCTTGGTTTCCAAGTTCTTTGCTTGGTTCTTTATGCTCTTGATATGTTTGATGAAATTACTATGAGGGCTTTAGCTTGGTGTCGAGATTCATAGTGTGGTATTGGATTTGATTATTATGTCTTGTTTGGAATTTACAGACACTACTGAAGATGCTGATCATCAAGAATTGCGAAAACGAGTCACGATGGCGACACATTTACAGGACAGCAAGGTTGATGCTCTTATTCAACATGTTGGCGAACGTCTGCTGTTTATATTGATGTTTTTCATGCTTCATGATAGAATTTTTGTGGCATGTGATTAGATTGTGTAAAAAACTGATCAGTAATTTTGTTATATGTTTTGTATTACAAAGAAGGTTGTCTTGTGTTTCTCGCAGGATAATGGAGTTCATGCGAGAAATGAAAGCAGCCTTTCTGTGGCTGAAAGTGGTAAGGATTAACATGAATTGTTATTACTTTGTGTGATTTTGGCCTGCATGATTTTGAGATCTTTGGTTATTCCTGTTTTCTGAAGAGGCAAATAGTGAATCGGGAAACCCAATATGGAAAAATAGAGTAGAGAGTTGGAAGGAGAAGAAGAATAAGAAAAGTGCTGCAAAGAAGGCCAAGAAGGAAGAACAAATCCCAGTGGAACAACAAATGGAAGGCAAAGAGTAAGAATTAATCTGCTAAAAACGAGAATGATAGCTTTCTTATGCAAAAAGAAATGCGCACACAAACACATAGTTCATCGTGATCTTGGATGCCTGGTATCATTTTTGTTATCTTAAGAAGTAGAACATGCAGTCAAATTATATTCTTTTGATATTCAACAAAGATTTAGATCATGATGTTTGGGACCCATTTTTGAAAATAATTGTTGAAATTAAAATGCATTACATTTTCCTCCACATGAAATGGTACAATAAGTTGGAGGTTTAAAATTCATTATGTAAATTCGATGACTTGAACATTTAGAAACTATTATTGTGAAATCCACATTTAAGTGTTCATTATGTTTCTCAATGATACTCAGCAGAATGATCTATACCTCCATGACTTCAATTTATTACTGAAGTGATGTTTGTTAAAATCTATTGCTCTTTTCTGCAAAGTACCCTAATATTTGATTACCTTGTGTGGCTGAATGGCAGGTCTTTAGATGATGGGCAACCACTTTCAAGAATTGTCCCACTCTCTCCCAATAAACTCACACCATATCGGGCTGTGATCATAATGAGATTGATAATTCTTGGGCTTTTCTTTCATTATAGAATAACCAATCCTGTTGATAGTGCTTATGCTCTATGGCTAACTTCAGTGATATGTGAGATTTGGTTTGCTGTCTCTTGGGTGTTGGATCAATTTCCCAAATGGTCACCTATTATGAGAGAGACATTTATAGACAGGCTATCCGCAAGGTATGCACAGATAGCTAAAATCACCAACATCCATAATGGAAATGAGTTTCTTTTGTCTCTATGCATTGGAAGGCTAACACTGTTTCTCTGCTTCTCTAGGTATGAAAAAGGTGAATTCTGTGGACTTGCTCCAGTAGACTTCTTTGTGAGTACTGTGGATCCACTGAAAGAACCACCACTGATCACAGCTAATACTGTGCTATCGATTCTTTCGGCTGATTATCCTGTTGAGAAAATCTCTTGCTATGTATCTGATGATGGCTCTGCTATGCTTACATTTGAGACTCTTGCGGAAACTGCCGAGTTTGCAAGGAAGTGGGTCCCATTTTGCAAGAAGTATGCAATTGAACCACGAGCACCTGAGTTCTATTTCTCTCAGAAAATTGACTATTTGAAAGACAAAATACAGCCATCATTTGTAAAAGAACGCAGAGCAATGAAGGTAAGCATTTCCATTTGTTCTTTGATTAATTGAAGTTGAAAGAGATAGAGCCTAAGAATTGAGAATTTATTGTCTTGTTGCAGAGAGATTATGAAGAGTACAAGGTGAGGATAAATGCTTTAGTTGCCAAGGCTCAGAAAACTCCGGATGAAGGCTGGACGATGCAAGATGGAACATCATGGCCCGGAAATAATCCACGTGACCACCCTGGCATGATTCAGGTATACTTACCTAACTTTCTTGTTACGATATCACTGATGTGTTAAATAGCTTCATACCTCTATCAAGATTTTACCACTTTCAATTTACTATCTATAATTATTTGGTACAATGCTCCAACTTTTGCTGCTGTAATGGCAAAGTTTCGGTGCCTAACAGCAATTATTTTCTTCTTGATAATTTGTTCAGGTTTTTCTTGGCAATAGTGGAGCTCATGACATTGAAGGCAATGAACTTCCTCGTCTTGTATATGTCTCCAGAGAAAAAAGACCTGGATACCAGCACCACAAAAAAGCTGGAGCGATGAATGCTCTGGTAAATTATCAAATTCCAAACTAAATCTTTATTTCCATGCATACAGACATCATTCTAAACTTTTTATTACCATTACAGGTGCGAGTCTCAGCGGTTCTTACAAATGCTCCATACATTCTCAACCTGGATTGCGATCACTATGTCAACAACAGTAAAGCAGTTCGTGAAGCAATGTGCTTCATGATGGACCCTCAAGTAGGTAGAGAGGTGTGCTACATTCAGTTCCCTCAGAGATTTGACGGCATAGATCGCAGTGATAGATATGCTAATCGGAACACAGTCTTCTTTGATGTAAGTTAAAAGCCGAACAAACACTTCAAGGGTCTCCACTAATTTTTTCATTGTTTCATGTCTGAGTTCATCTCAATCATGCTTAGGTTAACATGAAAGGCCTTGATGGAATTCAAGGACCAGTTTATGTGGGAACTGGTTGTGTCTTCAACAGGCAAGCACTATATGGATATGGTCCACCATCTTTGCCTGCACTTCCAAAGGCATCATTTTGCTCATGGTGTTGTTCCTGCTGCTGCTGTTGTCGCTCAAAGAAAGCTCCAAAAGATGAGAAAGAAGTTTACAGAGATTCCAAGAGGGATGATCTGAATGCAGCCATATTTAATCTCAGAGAAATTGACAGTAAGCATTGTGAAGAATTTTCAAGCTGGTTTTGTTCTCAATTAATGGTCTGAGTTTTTATTTTTTATTTTTATTTTCATGCAGACTATGATGAGTATGAGAGGTCAATGTTGATATCCCAGCTGAGTTTTGAGAAGACATTTGGTTTATCTTCAGTTTTCATTGAGTCCACTCTAATGGAGAATGGAGGAGTTGCAGAGTCTGCAAACCCATCTACATTGATAAAAGAAGCTATTCATGTCATTAGTTGTGGGTACGAGGAGAAAACTGAATGGGGAAAAGAGGTGAGTTTTCATACAGTTCTTTTGATGCTTATTGATGATTTATCTTATTAGTATTTGTAGTTGGTTGACTATGAATTTTTGGATAAATAGTTAAATTTCTACTACAAGAAAAACATCCGTTGTAGTCTAGTTGGTTAGGATACTCGGCTCTCACCCGAGAGACCCGGGTTCGAGTCCCGGCAACGGAACTCTTTTTTCCTTTTTTTAAATAACTTTAATGGGTGTTTGCATATGTATACTTGTAGAATCCTGAAATTATATTTATAATACACATCTTAGTTCTAAAATTAAATTTTTTTTACATTTAATCAAAAATAATTTACATATGATACAGTTATATATTTGTAAAAATATACTGTATGTTACAACATTTAACTTCGAATGTTCTCTTTTTAATTTTTTTTTTACTTCTATGGTTGTTTGCATAAATATCCTCATAGAATCCTGAATTTACATATTATTACATATATGCATCATAAGCTCCTTTCAAATTTTAGGTTATTTACATATATACATATAAAAACCTAGATAGGCATGTAGTTGAGGCAAATGAACTACCTATTACACATAAGTAACTTAGATTTCATATACAAATAAATTTAGTCCTTTAATAAATCAGCGTATCACTCGGGATGTGTGTGTGTGTATGTGTACGCGAAAGTACAATATTCTTCATAAGTATGCATCATTTCAAACTTATGCTAATCTACCAAATGTATGCCTATGATCTGATTGTTTTCTCTTCCCATCCTTTGATGCAGATTGGCTGGATTTATGGGTCAGTGACAGAAGACATTCTAACAGGATTCAAGATGCACTGCAGAGGATGGAGATCAATCTACTGCATGCCTTTGAGACCAGCCTTCAAAGGATCAGCTCCAATCAATCTTTCTGACCGTCTGCACCAAGTTCTTCGGTGGGCTCTCGGCTCTGTCGAGATCTTCCTCAGCCGCCATTGCCCTCTCTGGTATGGCTATGGTGGTGGTCGTCTCAAATGGCTACAAAGACTTTCCTACATTAACACCATTGTCTATCCCTTCACTTCACTCCCGCTCATTGCTTACTGCTCACTTCCCGCCATTTGCCTCCTCACCGGAAAATTCATCATCCCGACGGTAATTTATCATCTGAAATTATGACTGTAATGGTCCCATTTTTCGTACTTAAATAAACGCTCTCTGTTGCAGCTTTCAAACATTGCAAGTGTGTGGTTTCTTGGCCTCTTTATCTCCATCATCCTGACTAGTGTTCTCGAGCTTCGTTGGAGTGGTGTTGGAATAGAAGAATGGTGGCGTAACGAGCAGTTCTGGGTCATTGGAGGAGTCTCAGCGCATCTGTTTGCAGTTTTCCAAGGGTTCCTGAAGATGCTTGCAGGCATTGACACCAACTTCACTGTGACATCTAAAGCTGCAGATGACGGGGAATTCGCTGACCTCTATATTGTCAAGTGGACTACGCTATTGATACCTCCGACGACCCTCATCGTTGTTAATCTCGTTGGTGTCGTTGCTGGGTTCTCTGATGCATTGAACAGTGGGTATGAAGCTTGGGGGCCATTGTTCGGGAAGGTGTTCTTTGCACTGTGGGTGATACTTCATCTGTATCCATTCCTCAAGGGTCTCATGGGAAGGCAGAACCGAACTCCCACCATTGTTGTGCTCTGGTCTGTGCTTTTGGCCTCTGTTTTCTCTCTTCTGTGGGTGAAGATTGATCCATTCTTGAGCAAGACAGACAGTGCAGTTGCTCAGAACTGCAATTCCATTGACTGCTGATGAAGCCCCCTGCATCACTGTCAGCATGTGTTCATTTGTTATATAATGGCGAGACAATCACTGCAAGTGATTCTTCTATACATTGTTTTATTTTGAGACCCTGCAATGAGCTGAGAGATAAGTTTTGACTCTATTGGAACTTGGGTGTCTTACAAACATATGGCAACTTATCAATGGTGATGTTTGCATAAGAGTTTGTTATTAACATTCAAAATTGTCTGTACTTGGTGTCTAAACTTAAGAGCGTACAGATGAACAAGTGTCATTGAAATGTTAATCAGAGTGTGAGAATATATTTACCTCTTTCATCATGCATGTTTTCACAATTCATCTCATGAAGCTATTGACAAGCCTATTCAAAGGAAATGCAGCTCTTGCTATCATGGTATCATGGTTTGAGGTTCACCAATAACCTCTGCATGAACACTTGCCTTCCTTAAAATGGTGGAAGCGATTTGAGTCTCTCAAGATGATTTCTCTCGCAGTTATTTTAGAAATGAACTTTGCAACCTCATGACAGTCACCACAGACTCTCAAGTTCTTTGTAACTCGTATAGGTTTCCCTTTTGAAGAATTCAGGATCCCATAAGCAATAGCTAGCTTTTCACTGTGCCCACAAAGAGCCTCTTCTCTTATTGAATCATCGGCGTTCATCAAAGCGTACATTTTTTTCGGAAAGTGCCCTTCATCTTTCATCCTTTTCTGCACTCGTTTGAGAAACAGTTCTATTTTCTTTGAATGCGGGTGCGATTTGTCCCCTGAGACAAAGATCTGAACTCTGCTTTTGATTTCAATCCAACTGCACCCAGGATTCTTTTTCAGGCGGCGGCCAGCAATTCTCTTCCTTAATTTCTTCACAGATTCCCATTTCTCTGCCTCGGCATATATGTTTGCAAGAAGTATATAGTACCCTGTGTTTTCTGGTTCTAAGTCAAAGACATGTTCAGCAACTCTTTCGGCAAGTTTCACATCCCTATGGATTCTACAGCCACACAGCAGCGCACCCCAAACAGTGGAATCAGGTTTTATTGGCATTGATTCGATGAACTTGTACGCTTTAGTTAATTGGCCTGCACGACTAAAAAGATCGACTATACATGCATAGTGCTCCAATTTAGGTTCTATTTTGTATTCGTATCTCATTATATTGAAAAATCTCCATCCTTCCTCTGTTAATCCAGAATGGCTACAAGCATATAGAATTGCAATGAAAGAAACCTCATCTGGCGGTATGCCTTCTTGTTTCATCTCATTGAAGATAGCAATTGCTTCTTTGCCACAGCCATGCATGCCATATCCCGCAATCATCACTGTCCATGAAATTAAGTCCTTCATCACCATTCGGTCAAAAAGGCGACGAGCAAGTCCTAGTGCACCGCACTTTGCATACATGTCCACAAGAGCATTTGCTACATGACCATCCAAGAGAGACCCTGACCTTAATATGTGGCCATGGATCTCTCTGCCCCTCTCCAATGACGAAATACTACCACAGGCAGAAAGTATGCAAGCCATGGTGACACAATTAGGTTTCATCCTATGCCGCATCTCACTGAACAATACAAGAGCTTCATTCGGGAAAGAGTTCTTTGAATAACCTGCAATCAATGTATTCCAAGAGACAATGTCCTTGTTGATGGTACGATCAAAAACAGACCTAGCATCTTCCATATTTCCACATTTTGCATACATATCCATAAGTGCATTGGTGACAAACAAGTTTGACTCTAATCCATTCCGTGAGACATAATCATGGACAGACTTACCATGCTCTATGGCAGAATGACATGCACAAGCATGAAGCATAGTTGTAATAGCATATAAATCTGGTTGTGTTCCTTCTGCTTCCATTTTCCCAAACAACGCAATTGCTTCGTCAAATCTACCATCTCTAGTATACCCCGAGATCATCGAAGTCCATGAGACAACACTCTTTTCACCCATTCTCTCAAACACTCTCTCTGCACTTTCCAACATCCCGCATTTACAGTACATGTTCAACAAAGAATTACAAAGTGTGATCTCCTTTCCCAAACCACATTTGATCAAATACCCATGTACCACAGTGCCCGGCCAAAGCCAACCCTTTTCAGCTAAGGCCGGAAGGACACTCACTAGAGTGGCCAAATCCATCCGAATCCCCTCAAACCACATCTTAGCAAACAACTCTACTGCCATTTCTGCAACACCATTCAATACACACCCATTGACAATTGAGTTCCAAGATATAATATCCTTATCAGGCATTTCATCAAACATAAGAACTGCACTCTCAATGCTACCACACTTTGAGTACATAGAAACAAGGGCATTCCCAACCGCATTATAAGCATCAAATCCAAGCTTTAGAAGAAATCCATGGACCTTCTCTCCCTCACGAACCCGTTTCAAATTGGCAAAACACTTCAAAATGCAAGAAAAAGTGTGTGAATTGGGTCTAATTCCCACACTCCACATTCTTTCAAAAACATCAACACTTGCTTCACAATCTCCATTCCTCGCATACTCATACATCAATAGATTCCAAAGAAAAGGATGATCTTTCGATTGGAGACCTTCAATGAACCTCCTCCCTTGTATCAAGTCCCCACATTTAAGGTACATGAAGGCGAGCTTTGAGCTCAGAACGGAGTCTATCTCGGTTTCCGAAGAGGATAAGATTGAATGGACCTTGCGACCATCGGCTAGAGATCCGAGCTCGGCGCAGAGCTCCAGGACGGCGCAGTAAGTCTCCAGCTCGAGGTTGGAGAACTCGCAATCCATACGAGAAATCGAATCCATTGCTTGTTTAAGATTGCCCGTCTTGCATAGCCTTTGAATTTCAGCGTTGATGTCGTTGGTTTGCTTCTCGGCAAGCAAAGTGAAGGATTTTGCGATGGTTTTTGAGGATCTGGAGGTCGAGAGAGAGGCTGGAGATGGTCTGAGAGAGAGCAGGGGATGGCAAAACAGCGGCTTTTGAAGGGAAGAGGACGGGAACCATGGAAACGAGGAGTTCGAAGCTGGAGCTTGTGGCGCCGAAGCCATGACTGGCATGGGATGCTTGTTTTTTGAAACAGAGAGCAAAGCTAGAAAAATGGGATGCTTGTTGAAGCAATGAATAAAGTCAATAGACTAAAAATGGATTTTTTTTTTTCTCATTTAAAACTATACTAGCATAGGATGCCTACCTTATCTAATCACACGAATTATAAATTTATAAAAATAAATTAAAAAATATAAATATAAATATAATTAGATAGCAATATAACACTTGAAAGTAGAGTTGGCAAAATCTGGGTCCACACAAAACCTGGATAACTACTACTATAAATAAATAAACTTGTTGTCCGGACTTGGCCCGGTTTTAAATCCTGACAAACCTAACTTGTCCAAACCCGGCTTCTTTTAAAACTGGGTTGTCTAGATGTTCGAATTTTGTCCGAATCCTATAAACTATATTTAACTTCACTCAATTATTAAACTATAAAAATTAATTTAATTCACATTATATGCAAAAAAAAAAAAAAAAGTCTAACAATCCAAAACCCAAATCAAGTCATGCAAACTTCCAAGACTTAATAAAAAAAAAATCCATATAAGTTTGAAGTTTTTGGAAAATTGGGTTTAAAACAATTGAGCTTATGATTTTGGGCTTTTAAAAATTTAGAGGTACAAAAACCTTGTTGTCCGAATTTTTTTGTCCGGACCGGGTCCGGATTTAAATTTGGACAATCAAGCATTGTCCAAACCCAACCCGTATTAACACAACGTTTGTCCAAAATTTTTTTATTTCAGGCCGAACAGAATTGGGCTAGCAAGCCCGGACAAAGATTGCCACCCCTACTTGAAAGCAATACTATTACTTTCAAAACATAGAAAACAAAACTTTAAATAGAATAGATAATTCCAAATAGAATAGAAAGCAGAATTGAAAATCTATCAATAACACAAAGAAAAACTCTAAGTGTTTGCACTTTCATCTAGCAGGTATTACCTACTTGTTTCAGCAATCCGGTCAAACCATATTAGTTTTTGTTATATTGATGCTATGTGTTCCTCGCAAATTATCCAACTCATCGGTAGGAGATGGCAAAATTCTGCTTTTGCGAAAATTGTGAACTATAGTTTTTAGAAGCATTCTTATTCGTTAAAAAATCCTCAAAGACCGTTTGGTTTGCGGTAATATAGATAGATTACTATGTGCTACATGATAATTTGAAAATATTACCATATTGGCATTGCATCGGTGGTAATCTGGATGGTAATATCACATTACCAATCTAAGAACATTACCAAAAAAGTTGGTAATCCTATTACAACTAAATTTGGTGTCTATCTTGGATTATCAAATATGTGGTAATCTCATAACTTGGTAATGAACTATTGTCGGTAATAAGAGTTCTCAACAAAATATGGTTATATCAAATTACCACAATATTCCGAACCATATAATATTCTCATCTATATTATCATGGTAATTTTGTTATATGATAATATGTTATTATCACAAACCAAGCAGCCCCTTAGTACTAACAAATTCAACTTACATGGCTTAATAACAAGAAAAATAGTGTCATTGTTCGTATGTGTATATATCCCACTTTCATTTACTCCGCTGAAATTTGTGCATTATCTTGTTTTTCTTAACAACTTATTTTAACAAAATAAAAAATAATTAAAAAAAAGATCTTTCTTAATGGATCCATTTTGTCAAGTAGCACTTGAATCAGAATCACCATCCCATCCCATGTGTTACTTACTATTCACAATTTCAATGATCTCCAGTAAAATCTGGTTAAAAAATGAAATTAGTACATAATACTAAAGTATGGAGGCATCTCAAGGTTGGATTCTTTGAATAATTTAAGGCTATGTTTGGTTGTTAGGAGTGGATTGGGAGTGAATGAGTGGCAGTGGAGTAGAAGTGAGAATGAAGAATGTGTTTGGTTGGTAAGGATTGTAGAGTGTAATTTATTGGGAATGAGAAAAGTAAAGATAGTATATATGATAAAATTACACTTATGCCCCTTATGCAATTAAATGATATTGTATATATAAAAATGAGTTATTTTTAATTTATATTTTTTTAAAACATTAAAAAATATAAGTAATTAATTATCAGAAATTAATATTTAATTTTATAATACTACAATTTCATTCTAATTTTAAAATTTAAATATTAATATCATTATTTATTTATTAATTAATGATGTTAAATTTAATGAGTTATTTTTAATTATATATTTTTTAAAAGCATTGACAAAAATATAAGTAATTAATCATCAAAAATAAATATTTATAATAACATTAAAAATAATAATAACAACATTACTTTTACTTGCTACCTCTTCTTTTTCATTCCTGCATTAGCTTCTCAGTAAATGTAATATATATACCAACATAAGCTATAACAACATAAGCTTATAAGTTTTGATTTCCAACACCAAGAAAGTCTATCACATAGTTCTTGCATTACAATCCATAAAAAATCTCTAGCTCGCGACAATAGATTTTAAAACTAACAGCATCACCCAATCAAAATAAAACAAACTCATGAGATCACATATTAGGTGCCCGATATGGCAATCTTAACAACAATACATGACAAAAACGCAGCTTCTTATTATCTGGCAACCCGAAAAAAATTTTCAATTGGTTGTCGTCTTTAGGCAAAACCTACAAAAAAAAAAAAAAAAAAAGAATATTACATCATCATTATAAAAATTTTTAAGACAAATAATGGAATAAAAATTTAATTGTAGTTACAAAAAACCTGTAGGATCAACATCGTGTCATCATCAGAAAGACCCTCAATCTCAAAAATTACTTGTGGCAACATGTTTTTCATTTTCACAATTTCAGCATTAGTATCCTCACATGCCTTCTCACGATCTTCACGTGCTTTCTCACGGGCTTCACGAGCCTCATCACGAGCTACTTCACGTGCAACGGCATCAGCTAGTGTCTTAAATCCTGGACCAACAATTTCAACAAACTTGTGCAAATTTTGTGAAATTTTCTTTACTGATTGGTCAACAATACTTTTCCTCTTCCGACGTGCTCTTGAGGTACTTGTTTCTGATCCTATGGGTGATGGAGTTGGAATGGATTCTTGTGTGGGCATAGAAACATCATCACTTGCAAATTGAAAGAAGCCCGTGTCGTCATCCAATGAGACATTCTCATGTAAATATTGCTCAGCATCATCACCAACATCATCACTCCATATGGCTCTATTATTGTCTCCATTATTATTTTAATTAAACTTCATTAATTAAAAATATAATTATTCTGTGTAAATTTAAAACATAAACTTAGCTTGAGTGTTAAAATGAGGCATGCATTGTCTAAGAAGATACCAACACCAACTGGAGCATCTAAGAGGACTTAAGAACAAAAATGAGGCATTTAACTTGACTAGTTTGTTGTTATACACCTGACTTTGCTTATTTCCTATTGAGAGATTAGTTAGAAATCGTATATAGTAGTAATGCTAGCCATTATAGAGCTTTAGAGAAACAATTTTTTTTTTTAATGTGTTGTGTACCTAATCTATTTGATTAATAATGGGTTTCAGCATGCAATTGGGTATGTGATGGGAGAGCAGTATTATGGAGCCAAAGCTAGTTTGAATGTCTGGCCTCCAAGAGTTGCAAGCTTATGTGAGTTTAGCTTATCACAAATATGGGTCATCTCTGGTTCCTTTGGTGATGACCTCAACATTATTGAAGCTGGATGGCAGGTATAATTACCTTTTTTTTTGCACATGTAAAATTAACTTTATTTAATTCTTGTAAACATTTTTTTAATCTCCAGATTAGCCTACAACTATTTGGAGATAACAATCCTTGATAAATAAATTGCAACAACAAAAGATATGGTTATAATTGATCATCATCATCATAATGTAATGGTTGATGCTGCAGACTGATGCATATCTAGTGTTAAATAAACAGTAAACATGATTCAGTGGAGTAAATCTTCAAGAACATAATATTAACTAAGAATAAATCCTAACAACTAACAATACCATTACTAAATGAAGATGACAATAATCCTAATTAATTTCAGAATAGTTTGTGATGAAATCCCTTACATATATGTTATCTTTTCCACAAAACCAAGACCATTACCACACAAAGATGGTGATCCTAATTTACTTCATAATTGCAAATGCCATATAAAGAAACAGCCTGCACATGAATTTTAAAAAAATTTGTATACATTTTCTGAACAACAAGTCCTCTCAAGATGTGTATGCAAGTTAATCAATTCTCACAAACACAAATATTCATTGATCCATCATCCATCTATCAAACACAAACATCAACTTGTTGAAGATAACCTAATGATCAGTCCTTTCTGTGAACTCCGGCGAGCTCAAGCAAACTTCCTTCAAGTCCGGTGATGAGCTTCGACGATTGACGAAGAAATAATTAAAAAGTTAAACAAATCTGACAGGCTGCCAAGGAAAACAAATCAGAATCAGAGAATGCATCTCACCCTTCCGATGATCGAGCACTTCCTTCAACGCCGACAAGCTCCGGTGACCCTCGAAGAAGCGGAGGGGAAAGCAACTCAAGAAGCAGCTGGTCAAGATGGAAGCCAGGGTTCAGAGTGTCAATGGGGGTAGGTATTTTGCTTTTAGGGGTATTTTCATCTTTTCCATATTCTAGATTGGGCCAATCCGCCCAATTTTTGGTGATTGCCAAGCCTCCACATACTACTCTCCCACTCCCTCCTCACTCCTCACCCACTCCCACTCATGCATACACAAACACATTCTTGTTCTCAATCCCCCCTTACTCCCACTCCACTCCTGACACCCAAACACACCCTAAGTTATAAGACATCAATAAACTTTGAAAATTTAAGGTATAAGACATCAATAAACTTTGAAATTATATAGTTACTAGCCATTTCTGAATTTATAGCATATTAATATATTGAAGTCATATAAATTATAGTAAATTAATAATCATTACTTTTTGGCACAATTTGATTTATAAAATTTTACATTACCGTTCGGAATATAATTACTATAATGGTGATTCATGTCATATTGAAGAGAATGTATGTGATTTCTGTTTGGTTGACAAGAAATAATGTGGCTATAATATAACATCACCATGTTTGGTTAGTTGGGAATCTAATATTATCAATTGTTTTTTCTTTAAAATAGTGCTAAATATATCAAAATTCATAATATTTTCATGTAAATATCAAGTTTGTTTAGCAATAAATATTTGTTATTATTAAAAGTAAAATTTAAATTTTAAAATAATTTATTTTTAATATAAGTTAAATTTAATTATTTTAAATAAATCTAAATTGTTTTCTCCCAACTTAATATTCTGAAAAATTTTAATCTCCAATATTTTCTCACCTCCAATTAAATATTTTGATAAATATATCATCATATAAAAAAATGTGTGAAAAGAAAATAAATTTTTTATTTTTAAATTTTTTAAAAATTGATATTTTCGAGATTTATTAGATTTAAAAGGTATTATGTGAAAAAAAACTCACATTCCACTTAGTATGTTACATTACCACTTATTGAGTTGGTAACCATATTATCTATAATATTGTTCAAGTTATCAAATTCCATAAATGAAATATTCTCATTTTAAGCAACTAAACAAGATAATCTTACATTACCTCGAATATCCCCCTAACAAAACACTATCTTTTAAGTCATTGCAATGTAATTTCATAGAGCGTTGAAGAGCTCACTTGGATTGGAGCTTTGTGAGGAAAAGCATTTGATTGGATGCATTCAGGAGCGCACATGCACATATGTGAAGGCGGCAAAACATGAAGTGAGAAACTTGTACCATATCAATTTCTACCAACAAACACTATAATGTCATGGAACTAAAAATTTATGGCATCTATCTATAATGAAAACATTTTCAAATTTCTTGCGAAAATTGCAATGTAAAAATATGTTCTATTGCACATCCAACACACACTTCGGCAATCACTTAGAAAAGTTTCATAACTTCTCATATTTTCATGGTCTTTGATTTCGTTTTTTTCTTTTGCATTATATCCTATATATTATACAATGCTCATTTATTTGATAGTTAGCAATTAGGAAAAAATAGCCCAAATTCTTGCATTAATTATAAATCTTTTGCATCAATTTCATAAGGAATTTGTACATAAATTCATAATAGTATGTCTCCAATTGAGTAATTGCATCTAGGATTTATTAGAAGTACTCTAATTAGAATTTAAGTGAAGTGTACAAACAAAGTAAATAACTCATCTCAGTATTAAAGGTAGCACAAAAAATTGAAGATATATAAAGCCTTGCTTGATCCATGACCAAATCAAATACTTAATTTGTAGGCTTTTCTGTGAAGTTGTTTAGCGTTTTAATGAGAAAATGATTCAAAATGATTGGATCTTTGTGGATAGAAGTTCTTAATCATAACAATGTATAATACATAGGTGCCAAACCAATAGAGTACAATAGATATCAGTAAGAACCCGAGCATATATGCGCCACATATTAAAAAAAAAAAAAAAACAAAAACCATAATAAAGCAACTTGAAACAGAAGAAATAAATTATTATTTGAGAACTACGCCTTCCAAATCTTTAGAGAAATCCTAATGATAGAGTGTGACATATGGTTTAATTCCTAAAAATTATGACATTGAGAAGTTCATTCATCATCCTCGAAAACATTTGATAAAAAATAAGTAAATCTTTGATCTAGTTAAATAGCCCGCGTAATATCAGATAATTGTTTATGCTAGAATCAATTTGAACAGCATACACTTATGATCAAACCTCCAAACGCTGGTGTAATTCCAAGTTGAACTTTAGGCAATTGAAGCTAAGCATTTGAAGTAGAAATGCAAGCATGGCATGTCTTTTGAAAGGAAATTAAGCACAAAATATAACAACCTTATTTAAATATTACAGACAATTGCAATCCATGAAAAATAAGTATACCACATGCCATTGATGTTAAAATAATATCATGGGCTGCACATGTGATATATATAATCTCACCTAATCCTCACACTCACCCTGATCCTCACCTAATCCAAGGATTAGGTGAGCTAATCCTCATTCCTTTCTACTATAAATAGGGGGAATGAGGAACATTTTATTTGTACCATTTTCTGAGAAGAAGAGTGAGGGTGAGAGAGAAAGTGGGAGGAAATAGTGGGAAGAAAAAAAATTAGAGGGTTTGTGTTGCTTCCGTTACATGAGAGAATAAGTTATTGTTCTCCTTGTTAATAGAAAGCTTGTAACTCCTATTCTTCACTATAGTAAAATTCTTTTATCTTGTCCATAGTTTTTTACCCTGATTTATTTTGGGATCTTCCATGTAAATTCTGCGTCCATCTTTATAGTTGTTATTTTTCAAGTACTTTTGCTGCGGCCCTGCTCTACCCAGTTTCATAATTTCACAACAAATTTCACAATAAGTGGTATCAGAGCCAGACTTAGGGTGTGTATATATATCTTCTTATCGTATGCTCTGTGGCTGCCACTAATAGTGGATCTTGCACATCAAAAAATAAGTTAGATTATTATTCACCATTTGTAGGAACTGGTTACTGCCCTTGAAGCAGTTTGTGACAGAAGCAATGACAACAAAGTATGATTTTGAAAAATTCAATGTGAGTAATTTCTCATTGTGGAAGCTAAAGATGATGGCTATCCTGAGGAAGGATAATTGCTTAGCGGCTATTACTGAAAGGCTAGTTGAAGTTAAAGATGACAAGTGGAGTGAAATCGACGATAATGCCTTTGCAAATCTTCATCTCTCACTTGCTGATGGAGTTCTATCAAGTATAGCAGAGAAGAAGATGGTGAAGGAGATTTGGGATCACCTCACAAAGATATATGAGGCCAAGTCACTCCACAACAAGATTTTCCTTAAGAGAAAACTCTATACCTTGCATATCGTGGAATCTACTTCAGTGACAGAGCACATGAATACACTGAACACTCTATTTTTTCAACTTGCATCATTAGGACATACAATAGAGTCAAGTGAACACGCCGAAATTCTACTCCAAAGTCTACCAGATTCTTATGATCAACTCATCATCAACTTAACAAATAATGTCCCCACGGACATTCTAGTCTTCGACCACATTGCAGCTGCTATTCTGGAGGAAGAGAGTCTGCGCAAGAACAAGGAAGATAGGTTGGCAAATTCGCAACAAGCAGAGGCCTTGATGGTGACGAGAGGAAGGCCAATAGAACGTGGCCCTAGTGGGAGCTACAGTTATGGTAGATCAAAATCAAGGAGTAAGAAGACTTTCAAGTGCTATCACTGTGGCAAGAAAGGTCACTTAAAGAAAGATTGTTGGAATCTAAATAAAAAGGATTCCAATCCTCAAGAAAATGTTGCAAATGCTTTAGAAGATGGAAATGCCATGGTATGTGAAGTAGCAACAAACACAGGGAAAAGGTTTGCTAATGTTTGGCTTCTTAACTTAGCGGCAACCTTTCATATGACTCCCAGAAAAGAATGGTTCTATCACTACGAACCTATCTCTGGAAGTTCTGTGTATAGCTCCAACGATCAAGCTCTAAAGATCGATGGTATTGGCACTATCAAACTAAAGATGTATGACGGAACAAATCGGACTATTCAAGAAGTCCGACATGTGGAGGGACTAACTAAGAACTTGTTGTCTATTGGACAACTTGATGATCTTGGTTACAAAATCGAAGTCCAGAATAAGGTGATGAAGATAATTCAAGGAGCGCTTGTATGTATAAAGGGAGATAAAATAGCTAATTACATGCTGAAGGGAGAAACTTTGCAAGAAGGAGAAGCTTCAGTTGCCACAAGTAGTCCAAGTAAAAGATGCACAATGACATGGCATAGGAAACTTGGACACATGTCGGAGTAAGGAATGAAGATTCTTGCCGAAAGAAATCTACTTCAAGGTTTCACAAAGGTAATACTACCCTTTTGTGAGTATTGCATTGTGAGCAAGAAGCATCGAAGTTCAACACATCAAATTCTAGAAGCAAATAAATTCTAGAATTGATTCACCCTGATATGTGGCAAGCACCAATCACATTCCTAGGAGGAGCAAATTACTTTGTATCATTCATAGATGACTATTCCAGGAGATGTTGGGTGTATCCTATCAAAAGAAAGGCAGTTGTGTTTCAAGTCTTCAAATTTTACAAAGCGCGAGTGGAACTTGAATTTGGCAAGAAGATCAAGTGCTTAAGAACTGATAATGGAGGAGAATACACTGGCAAAGAATTTGATGAATTCTGTTAGCATGATGGCATCAAAAGGCAATTTACTACATCATACACTCCTCAACAAAATGGAGTGGCATAGCGGATGAATAGGACTCTATTGGAAAGAACAAGAGCTATGATGGGAGCTGCAGGCCTAAACAAGAAGTTTTGGGCAGAACCAGTCAGCACCGCCTGTTATGTAGTGAATCGGGCTCCATCAACTGCAATTGAGCTGAAGACACCGATGGAGATGTGGACTGGTAAGCCAGTTAATTATTCCAACCTTTATATATTTGGAAGTTCTGTCTATGTAATGTATAATACACAAGAAACTACAAAAGCTGGATCCAAAATCCAGAAAATGTATATTCTTAGGTTATGCTGATGGAGTTAAGAGGTACCACTTGTGGGATCCCACTGCCTACAAGGTTGTACTCAACAGGGATGTTATCTTCATAGAAGACAAAGAATAAGAGCAAGAAGATGGTGGAAACACTTTAAAAGAAAGCACAGAGACTACAACAGTACAAGTAGAAAAAGAAAAAGAAGCTGAAGCTACACCAGAGCACGAGGTACAAGAACTAGTTAAATCTGAAGTCCCAGAAGTTCGGCGATCAACTAGTACAAGAAAGACACCAAGTTGGCATTCTGACTATATTATGGAGCGTAAGATTGTATACTGTTTTCTAATTGAGGATGGAGAGCCATCAACTCTTCAAGAAGCACTAAACAATTCAGATGTATCTCAGTGGATGACAGCAATGCAAGAAGAAATTTAAGCTCTTCATAAAAATAGGACATGGGAACTGGTGTTACTACCATAAGGGTGAAAGCCCATTGTTAACAAATGGGTCTACAAAATCAAGCGCAATAGTGAAGATCAAGTAGATCGTTATCATGCTAGATTGGTGGTGAAAAGATATACTCAGAAGGAAGGAACTGATTTCAATGAAATATTTTCACCTATGGTTCGACTCACAACAGTTCGAGTAGTCCTGGCGATGTGTGCTACATTTGACTTGCAGCTTGAGCAGTTAGATGTCAAAACTGCATTTCTTCATGGAGATCTTGAAGAAGAAATTTATATGCTCCAACCAGAAGGATTTGAAGAAAAAAAAATAAAGAGAGCTTGGTTTGCAGGTTGAACAAATCTTTGTACGGTCTAAAACAGGCGCCAAAATGTTGGTACAAGAGATTTAATTCCTTCATCATGAGCCTTGGATACAGTAGATTCAATACAAACCCTTGTGCATATGTCAAGAGGTTTGAAGAAGAAGATTTTGTTTTCTTGTTGCTGTATGTTGACGACATGTTGGTAGCAGGCCCCAACAATGATTATATCAAACAATTGAAGGCACAGTTGGCTAGGGAATTTGAAATGAAGGACTTGGGACCGGTAAACAAGATTCTAGGGATGCAAATCTACAGAGACAGAAATAATAGAAAGATTTGGCTTTCTTAGAACAATTATTTAAAGAAGATCTTGTGGCGTTTCAACATGCAAGACTGTAAGTCAATTTCTACCCACTTCCTATTAATTTCAAGTTATTCTCAAGTATGTGTCCTAGCAGTGAAGAAGAGAGGATGGAGATGTCTCGAGTACCGTATGCATCAGCAGTGGGAAGCCTAATGTTCACTATGATCTGTACAAGACCAGACATTGCATATGCAGTGGGAGTGGTAAGTCGATACATAGCGAATCCTGGTCGAGAGCATTGGAATACTATCAAGAGGATTCTCAGACATGTAAAGGGAACCTCAGATGTTGCATTATGTTATGGAGGATCTGAGTTTACTATCAATGGATATGTTGATGCTGATTATGCAGGTGATCATGATAAAAGCAAATCCACTACAGGTTATGTGTTCACACTAGCAAGAGGAGCTGTGAGCTGGGTTTCAAAACTTCAGTCAGTCGTGGCTATATCAACGACAGAAGTAGAGTATTTGGCAGCTACGTGACACACCCCTTTTGCGTGTGTGTACCGCAAGTGCACGGGTTGTCGAAGTAATAATTACCCTGGTGAGTAGGGTAGTCGAATCCACAGGGAACAGGGCTACTAGTACTAACTTCTTCTCTGCAATCTAGCCTAATGACTAATGTGATTTTGTGGTGATCTAGTGTGCATAGAAATTAATACCAGAGATGAATAGGCAAAGAGTAAATAAAGGGAGATCTCAATCAATGAAGATGAGATACCCGGGCAATGCTCCCCCTAGGCTCTATCATGAAGTGCAAGACTAACTAAATGCTTCTAACCGAGTTCTATGAGTCGAGGTAATCCAAGAATAATCGGTCCCTGCCTCCAGGCCACCGATACTAGTCCCCTACAAGGTCCCGGCAGAGACCTCTCTCTCACCAAGGAAACAAATCAAACATACCAAACAACCATACGAATCAATAAGGCATGCAAGCAATGATTAAACAAGATTAAAACTCAAATAAACTCGGACTTAAAAGAAAGCATAAAGAAAGTCAATACATTAATCGAAACCTAGGGTTCACATGCCCAAGTATCTACTAGGGTTTAGCCCTCCATGGGGCTTATTACAAAGCAAAATATAACACAATGAAAAGCAATGTAAACCATGGAAGTAAACCCCCTTGAATTCGTGATGATGGCCTTGATGGGTCGCTCAACGTCTTGAAGGATCCTTCTCCGAAGCTAGGTCGCCAATGACTCCCTCGATGCTATGATGGAGGAAAGAACTATCAAAGTTGGTGAAGAACGGCCCTCCAATTCGGCAAAGACCTCCTCCTCAAACCCTAGCCGCTTCGCCTCTCAAAAGGCACACAAAAGATACCAAAAGAATCGGCAAAAAGGGCTATTTATAAGCCTGAAACGCGTCAGTCACGTGCCTCCACGCGACCACGTGAGATCCCACGAGGTCGCGTGGGCTGCAGAATTCCCACGCGGTCGCGTGGGATTTTGACGCGGTCGCGTGAACAGTAATTTCTGCTACAGTACTGCTACAGTGAAACGCACAGTGTTTTTGCTACAGTACTCTTCATAAACGCGATCCAAACTCTCTCATCTTGAGGCTACATGGTCGGGCACACGTCCATGTAGTGAGTTATAAGACTTCTCCTCCTTCGAATCATCATTTGAGAGTTTTAACTATCTTCACACCAGTTGGGACATGAAGGTGTGACTGCCTTTGTGCCCTTCCATCACATAAATCATCTTGAATCCTTCAGGAAGTTGGCACACACCCTCATGTGCATGACCCCCTCTTGTGCCTTGACACTTGTGTTGTACAAAAGTTCCCAACAATATGTCTTTATAACCCATCTTTGCTTCCTTTTCCTTCTTTAACACTTTCACAACCTAATTGCATAAAAGAACACCAAAATACACTTTATGAGACATAATCAATGGTAAAATGATGCTCAATGTATGTAAAACAAGTAGGCAAAACATGTATACTCAAGCACTTATCACTACGCAAGCCAGTAAAGAAGCAGTGTGGTTAAAGATGGTGTTGGAATAACTCCGGCACAAGAGAGAAAACATTTCTCTATATTGTGAAAACCAGAGTGCTTTACATCTTGCAAGAAATCAGACGTTTCATTCAGAGACAAAACATATCAGAGTTCAATACCACTTTGTCCGAGAGAAAGTGGAAGAAGGAACAGTGGATATGCAAAAAATTCACAAAAAGAACAACCTAGCAGATTTTCTGACGAATTAAAGCAATCAACACCGACAAATTTATTTGGTGTCGATCCTCATGTGGCCTGGCAAAGACCTAAGCAACATCGAATGGTAAGGTAGAAAGAATGGTGTGAAGATCTGATTAACTTCAATCAAATCTTCAAGTGGGAGAAATGTTAAAATAATATCATGGGCTGCACATGTGATATATATAATCTCACCTAATCCTCACACTCACCCTGATCCTCACCTAATCCAAGGATTAGGTGAGTTAATCCTCATTCCTTTCTACTATAAATATGGGGAATGAGGAACATTTCATTTGTACCATCTTCTGAGAAGAAGAGTGAGGGTGAGAGAGAAAGTGGGAGGAAATAGTGGGAAGAAAAAAATTAGAGGGTTTGTGTTGCTTCTGTTACAGGATAGAATAAGTTGTTGTTCTCCTTATTAATAGAAAGCTTGTAACTCCTATTCTTCACTATAGTAAAATACTTCTATCTTTTTCGTGGTTTTTTACCTGATTTATTTTGGGGTTTTCCACGTAAATTCTGCGTCCATCTTTATAGCTGTTATTTTTTAAGTACTTTTGCTGCTGCCCTGCTCTACCCAGTTCCATAATTTCACAACAAATTTCACAACAATTGAGACTTCGTATTTACTACCAAGAGCGAGACCATTGATAGTTGCAACTAATGGCTTGTTTGCACTTGATAACATATAAAAATAACACCAGTTTTAGTCTATAAAATCCTATTTGATCAAATTCAAAATGTTTGTGACAACATTAATAGACATATAACTAACATTTGTTTATTCAACTAATTAAAAAAATTCCATTTGAGGCAAAAGAAAAAAAACAACTAAAATCTTGGGCAAATTAGTAAGCAAGGAAAGAGAATAATATGAAAATATATGTAAATAATACAAAAAATGCATGTAATTGTTTGTCCCCGAGTGCCAAGCTCTGAAATAGCAAGACTTACTGACTCTGAACTTGAAGATGCTTGGGAGGTAGCCTAAGCCTCCTCCATTTCTTCCCTCCTCTGCTCTTTCAAGAAATACTTTTCTACTCTCTCTGTTGGAAAAAATACATCATTTAGGCTCTGTTTGGTTAGGAAGTGAATGACTGAAGTGATGGAAGTCTGAAAACACCACATCAGTGGAAGTGTGTGGTTCAGTTGGAGATCTCTATTTCTATGTATTTGGTTGAGGGGGAAATTGTCACATCAGTAACCACTTCAGGTGTTTTGATGGTGGAAGTAAAAAGTTGAAAAAAGTTGAAAAAAGTGACTTTTCTGTAGTTCCTTGTGTTTGGTACACCGAAGTGGGGTTATGATCACCACTTCGGGTATGGGGTAAGGTTATCCCATCTGTATATGTTAGAGAGTTTATTAATCCCATTTAAAATGGAATGTTCTTTACAAAAATATTTTAATCTTAATTATTTAATTATAAAACATTCTATTGATAATGGCAAATGAAAATTAAAAATTGGTAGCTACATTTTAAACTAACTTTTAAATGGTTTATTAAACAAATAAAAAATAATATAAATTTAAAGTAAATTCTGTTAACCTTAACTTTGCAAGTTTTAATTGAAAGTATCGTTCAGATCTCTTAAGGTTTCGCTTTTAAAAAGAAATTAGATTAGATATTGACCAAAATATGTTTTCCAATTAGATTGAAGAAAATATTCATCAGAATATCCAAATGTTGATTTAGTTATATTATTAATTTAAATCTTTAATTTTGATAACCAAAATTTTATTTGTTGGTTAACGTTAAATATTTTAATTTAATTTTTTAAATCTATATACTACCGCAATTAAATTTTTGCACGTATGCAATGCAAGCCTTTTCTTAAACAAGCCGACGACCCCCTGTAGAACTGACAAAATAATACCAGATTGAAAAAATGAAAACAAAAGACAAATGCAGTGCAGGCCTTTTTTTTAAACATTTAGTTCGTAAACTTGTTAATTTACAGCAGATGAATCCAAAACCATACTACAATGTGTACACTTCCATTTTAGGTCCAAAAAATGAAGTTCAAACAATCAAGTTTTTAACAAACAATTCATATGTTTTTTTTTTTTGGTAAAAGAGCTACAGAGTAGCTAAATATTATTAAAACACAAGACCAATCTTACAGACAAGAAAACTAAAAAGACAGGAACAAAAGTGTAGAAAATTAACACAAAAAGTAAAAAAAAACAAAGAAAATAAAGAAAATAAAGAGTAGCAACAAGTTAATGATTAAAGCCAGCTTGATTTATCAATTTCATTAGCCATTTTGGCTTTTCCATTCCCCAGTGGTAAATAGATAATTGATTTCCTTTGATTCCATGACCAGCTAGATCAGCAGTTATTTTGTTCCATGAGTGATGAATCAGGTCAATTTGAGGATTGTGTAGTAATGCGAATTGTTGTTTAATCTCATTGATTCTTCTAGAGTGATGCCAATTTTAAATTTCTTCTTATCATTGCATCACCAACCTTGCTTATAATAAAATAAGATAAGATAAAATAAAATAAAATAAAATAAACACACATAAGAAAGAAGGGAATAAGTGAGCAATTTTAGTGAAATGAAATACACATCATAGATTATGGCATAGATAACATCAGGTAAGTCCACGGGCAGATAAGCATGCTATTAGCTAATATGATGCAACTAACAACTGATAAAAGTTAGGATATTAAGATAACATCCCATCAGGTAAGAAATGCATGAAACATGGTAAAAGTTAGGATATGTGGATGCAAATGTAGATAACATGTCATGCTGTGTTGTTGATGTAGTCAACGTAATGACATATAAAAGATGCATGCAATGCAAAAATCTAGGAGACATAACAAAACAGATAAACTGGTTCAATTATATGTCTAGCACATTCGATAGTTGAGACTGTGTAACTATTGATAAGTTACTCCATTCCTGATAGGTAATTCTCAATCCAGTCAACACACAGCACCATTTTCCTTGCCATGAACCCCTTGGCTTGATCTTCACGTAATTGAAGATAGCTGAACACATCAAGGTGCACGGTCTCATTAAATCCCTCAACCTCCATGACCTTTGTATATAAGATCTCAGTCTAGTGGGTTGGGTAATTAATTGCATTGGCCATTTCACCCACAACAACAAGGTTCATTGATGGACTTTTCTAGCTCTTGTTTGAGAGCTGAGATCTTGGAGCCAATGATGTGGCTGGACTACTAACAACTTGTGGTAGAATGGTCATCACATTCCTCGTTACTTGGTTGTTCTAGTGGAGCTGTGTCAGCATTATCAAGGTTGTTGTCTTCATTTTCAAATCTATCCACGAACTTGGAAAACATAGATGTCGTGTAGGAACCTGTTGCGTAGTCCTCACCACAAATAACCCTTAAGGCTTCATAGTTTTCAATTGGTTTATTGATGAATGGCCGTGTAGCCGGGTGAGCCTACAGTGCAATATAAATTAGATTAATTGTTGTGCCTAATATCAAATTTATAACACATTACCTCTATGTATGTGAACGCCACAACAAGTTCAAGAATGATGGTCTTGGTGGCGTTGTCCCACCCTGCACCACTTTAGCCTTTTGCTTTTTTTATCTTAGCATATCCCGCCTTCAATGTTCTATAGTGGTTCTCCACATTCTCAGTAGTAAACTCCGTGTTGAATTTAACATTGATAGCAAGGGCAGCATATACAAACGCTACCCATTTGAATGACTTATCATATTTAAGTCCCTTCACAGCTTGGTCCACAAGTAGTAGGATCAAGAAATTATCGTACTCCGTCTTCCATATTTTGTTAGGAGTACCCCGTTTGCTCGAACCAAATTTTGAATTGGCCCTATCACTTGTGTGGTCAAGACTGCCCATGATTCTTTGAATTCTAATGAAAAGTAAAATCACAATGTGCTAAGTTTCATATACAAAGATAAATAATAGCAAAACAAGTCAAAAGTACAAAATGGGCATGTAGACAAGTGAAAAAAATACTATTGTAAAAATAAACAAAAATACAGATCAATACCTTCAAAGGGAAAGATAGAAACCAAATTCAATATACGAAGCTAGGAGACAATCATCAAATTACAGCAAGCAAAGTTTGCACATTAGTTGTAACAAATGGACAAAAAAAATATAGAATCACTAACAATTACTAAAAAGAGAAAGTTCATGCCAAGTAATTAACAACATGCTAACTATAATGCATCAAACAATCACAATAAATGGTGCAAACAACAAAGCCTACCAGAAAACAACAATGTACTCAAGTCATATGTCAGACATAGCATGTTAGTTGCAATAAAGAAATCACATTACATTCACAAAGCCATGAAACAATCAGCAAATTACAGTAAGCAATTAAGATGGATATGTAGACATGTTACCCAAAGATT
The DNA here is from genome assembly GCA_020875875.1 of Dioscorea alata. Taxonomy (NCBI): domain Eukaryota; kingdom Viridiplantae; phylum Streptophyta; class Magnoliopsida; order Dioscoreales; family Dioscoreaceae; genus Dioscorea; species Dioscorea alata. The sequence goes on from CM037027.1 coordinate 3,600,347, forward strand.
GAAAGAAGTGCTATCAACGTGCTATCACTAACGGAGTAAACAATCAGCAAAATGCAGTGATAGTAATATAAGGTAGGGACATAAAAAAAAACTCATATTTACATAAACCCAACATGCTATCAACAACGAAGTACTCAACTACAATAGAAATATAGCATTACACAAATAGAGATAACAGAAAAATATGGCAGAACAAGTCAATAAAATACAATGACTTCATACGAAGCCATTGTATCGGTTTCATATGTCACTCGTGATCTTGTCACTCAACTACACCCATTGCCTATTTTCCCCACGTTGCCCCGCTACGTTCGGGGCTGTAATGAGGAAAATTATGAATCATGCTGCATGCTTTCATTGTGCAAAATTGTGTCACTCGAGTCGACACCTGCAATATAGTTATGCACAATAAAACATGCAAGAACCAGCTTGACCAGCGTCTTGAATGGAAAAAAAGGATGAGATGCTAGAATTTTAAAATGATTTTTGAGTGTTGCAAAGGCATGCTCAACACGGGAGCGCAACATGGAGTACCGAAGATTGAATAATTCTTTCGGGTTAGTTGGTGGCCTTTCGCTATGTTCTTTTAGATGGTACCTAATGCCTCGGTACGAAGCTAGGAAACCATCAGTAGTAGTGTACCAAGCATCTACCAAATAGTATTAGCTTGCAATTAAAGAATACATGTTAATTAATGTTGGCTTAATAATTAAGTGGGAGAGGTGCAACTTATCCTATCTTCTATCACTTTCAACCCTTCAGGTTGTGGTCTCGACAATGCATCTCTTAGAACTGTGAAATCGTTGGCAGATCTTTCCCAACCCACCAACACGTATGTGAATTTCAAATCAGGATTCACCGCAGCGAGGACATTTTGGGTTGGACACTTTCAACCATGAAACCGTGGAATTTCATTAGCAGGGTCAGACGCATCAATATGCGTTCCATCTAATAATCCTATGCAGTCCTCATTGAAGCAAAATTAATGGGAAGATTACACAAGAGATGTAACTTTTTCATGCAAATTTATGTTACCATCTAATAACACACTTACTTTGAAAAAATGGTACCAGTTTGGGTTTGACTCAATTTCAGCATGACATGTAGCATTCGAGAACATTGTTAAACTATCAGCTAATTGTTTTACCAGATCATAAAAACACAACCCTCATGGTCCTATTTTGGTGTTGCGCCCAACTACATGTAAATTAAAAGATAGCTACCTACTCCTTGACTGACACATGTCGGATGTCTACAAGTAGATGCTTGTTGCGGAAAAAAGAAGCAAGATGCAAGAATGGTCCTATGTCCATCTTAAGATAACTTATGGTATAGTCACGTCCACCCCTTAGAATGCGTTTCATGTGCCTTTTTCTAGTTAGGTCACGGAGCATTGATGGTTCTTTACTTCTACTAGGCCTATTAAGATGCATTTCCTCAAATAGCCATGTAATAACAACAGCAATGATGGTGAAAGCAGCAACTAATGGCCTCGCCCACTCATTAAGAGTCCAATTATCCATCTACTAAGAATGGTGAAGAGTTGAATTAATTAGCTTTACTAATGGGAGTCTATACATTCTACTAAGAATTTACACCTACTACCCAAAATTAGGTAAGTTGAAAATTCAATCACAGATCTACAGAAAAATAAAGTAGAACAAGATTAGATCACCAGGAAAACAACATTATAAGAACAAGATTAGTACAACATTCAAAACATAAGAGGCAGGGCCTGCTTTAGAAAATTAAAAAATTAAAAAAAGGATAGTATAAGCTGCAGAGGATCATTAAGAGGATGACAACATAAGAGGGAAAAACAAACCAACATGTTTACAACTTTAGTAAGGACACATGAATAGGAAAACAAGTGAAGAATACAGAACTCAGAGCATACATGCTAGTCATGCAAGCATAAAAAAACAAAATAGACCAAGGTTAGATCTCCAAATCATTGAAGAATACAACATTCAAAACATAAGAGATAGGGCATGGTTTACAAAATAAAAAAAATTAAAATAAGAATAATATAAGCTACAAAGGATCATTAAGAGGGTGAAAACATAAGAGGGACAAGAAAACAAACATGTTTACAACTTTGGTAAGGACAAATGTATAGGAAAACAAGGGAAGAATACAAAATTCAGAGCATATATGCTAGTCATGCAAGTATATAAAAAAAAAAAAATAGACCAAGATTAGATCACCAATTATTGAAGAATACAACATTCAAAACATAGAGGCAAGGCATGCTTTACAAAATGAAAAAGAAAATTAAAATAAGAACAATATAAGCTGAAGAGGATCATTAAGAGGGTGACAACATAAGAGGGGCAAGCAAACAAACATGTTTACAACTTTGGCAAGGACACGTGTATAGGAAAACAAGTGAAGAATACAAAATTCAAAGCATACATGCTAGTCATGCAAGCATAAAAAAACAAAATAATTTAGACAAATATAACTAATTTAGACATAAAATGGGCATTGATTCATTCAAAAATGCATGCTAGCATGTATAAAACCAGCAAAGAAATACATACGTTTAGGCTCTTATCATTCATCATGTATTTTGGATGATTGTTGCTTAATTCTAATGCTTGGGTTAATTTATGATTTAATTCATTGTACTTCATGCTAAGAATTACTCAATGGAGAAATCCATAGTTCTTTCTTGAGTTATGCACGTCGATGTGACCTACTCAAGTGTATTAGATCATGTTTTTTATCCGATTGCTACTTGGTGCACTTTTTCTCACTCATTAGACCTATGGAAACTCTGTTTCAATATTTTTGGGACTCTATAGTGCTAGTTTTTTTTTCTGAAAAAAAAATTAGAAAATCAAAAAATTTTCAAAAATTTTGTTGTGTGTACATAGGAGTTGGAAAGAGCTACCGCCTATGTTGTATGTAGCTACTCTCATAAGTCGGATAGTTGTTATGCCCTAATGAGAGAAAGAGCTATCTCATTAGATGAGTGAAAGCTACCACCTTCAATAGAAAGAGCTACCACTTCGAAAGTGTGAAAGCCACTCGGGCGCCTGCTTGGGAAAAGGCTACCTTAGAGGATGTATGAAGCTACTATTGACACACCTCTTGCGTGTGTGTACCGCAAATGCATGGATGTCGAAGTAATAAAATACCCGGTGAGTAGGTTAGTCGAATCCACAGGGAACAAAAGTATTAGTAGTAACTATTTCTCAGTTATCTAGTTGGAATCAAGAATATGGTGGAATGAACTTAATCGCTAGGATATGAAAATCTCAAGCAAGCAAGGGAAAAATAAGGGAGATCTCAATCAATAAAGATGAGGTACACGGGCAATTCTCCCCTAGGATCTAACATGAAGTGCAAGACTTACTAGTGTTTCTAAACCGAGTTAAGTGAGTCGAGGAAATCCAAGAACAATTGGTCCCTGTCTCCAGGCCACCGATACTAGTTTCCTACGAGGTCCCGGTGGAGAAATCGCTCAATCTCAACACCTCACACCATATATGACCGTAATAAACTCTAGGGGTTTCTAAGAGTACACCCGATTTCTAAGGATAGATCTAACCCTACTTCTAGGTGAAAGATCCCTAACCTCCTACAATGTCCAGGCAGACAAATATCTCAATCTCACGCCTCACACCAAATATGGTTGCATAAGGTTCATGGAATACAGAGATAGGATGGACTAATCGGAGGGAAAAGGGGACACTTCACTATCTCATGATTCACTCTCTCAACCCTCTTCAATCTTGAGGTTCTAATCCTAATGGAGACCACTCTGTCACCAAGGCAACAAATCATGCAATACAAATCAATCACAAGGATTAATACGACATGCAAGCAATGAGAATAGAAGATTGAAACTCAAATAAACTCAGATTTAATAGAAAGCATAAAGTAAATCAATACAAAGATATGATCCTAGGGTTCACATGTCCAAATACCAACCACGGTTTAGCCCTCCATGGGGCAAGTTACAAAACAAATAGAGTAATGTATAGCAATGAAAACCATGGAATAACATCCCCTTGAATTCTTGGTGATGGCCTTGATTGGTTGCTCAATGTTTTAAAGAATTCCTTTATGAAGCTAGGTTGCCAAAGGCTCCCTTGACGCTATGACGGAGAAAAAAACTATCAAATTTGGTGATGAACACCCCCCAAATTCACCAAAGACCTTCTCTCCAAACCCTAGCAGCTTTGCCCTTAAAACTCTAGCAAAAAGTCTCCAAAAAATAGGTCAAAAGGGCTATTTATAGTCATAAACCGCGTCTATCACGTGCATCCATGCGACCGTGTGAGATTTCACGTGCCTGTGTGAGCTGTAGAAATTCTCACGCGACTGCGTGGAATTTTCACGCGGTCATGTGAACAGTGTTTTTGCTACAATATTGTTACAATGATTTTCTACAATACTTTGCTACAGTGATAGAAATGATTCTCAATGCATGTAAAACACATAAATAAATATGTCTACTCAAGCACTTATCAACTACCTATTCTTTTTGTCTATAAATAAGTCCTGTTTTAATAAGAACTTTGAGTAGTGGACATAGTGTGACAAGAGTTGAGTTCCTCACACACACATGCTTTCGGATTTCATTACTTTCTTTTTGATTGGATTATTTGCTAGATTATTGATTGTTTTATCTAGTGTTTGACTCTCTCCATGATTTTAGAATTTTATTCTTGTACTCTCTTGGTGAACCTAAGGCTAAGCACCTCTCTTTTCTTTCCATGAGTTTAATGTTTAGTTTTGCTTAAGGACAAGCAAATGCTAAAGTGTGAGAGAGTTTGATAAGTGCTTGAGTGAACATATTTCTTCATATGTTTTACATGCATTGAGCATTATTTTTATCATGTTTTATGTCTCATAAATTGTATTTGGTGTTCCTTTGTGCAAATAGGTTGTGAAGGCTTTGAGAGAAGAAAAGGAAGCAAAGATAGGTTATGAAGGCACCTTTTGAGAGTTTTTGTGCAACATAAAGATCAAGACAAAAGAGAAGCTCATGCACATGAGGGTGTATGCCAACTTCCAAGGGAATTCAAGCTAAATTGTGACTTGGAAGGGCACAAAGACAATCACCCTCCTATGTTAAGACTTGTGTGAAGAATTCAAAACCTTCCCAATGATGGTTAGACGACGATATGCCTCATAACCTACCACGCGGATGTGTGCTTATTCATGTGACCTCAAGAGAAGAGTGTTGGAGCCTTGTTTATGTACCAAATGACTGTAGCGAAACACTTTTCACACGACCGAGTAAAAATTTCACCCTGTCGTATGGGCAATTCTGCAGCCCACAAGGGCACGTGGAGGTACGTGATAGACTAGGGTTTTGACTATAAATAGACCTTTTGCCCTATTCTTTGGAGACTTTTTTTTTATAGCGTTTGAAAGACAAAACGGCTTAGGTTTTGAGAGGAGGCATTTGGCGAATTTGAGGGGCGTTCTTCACCAACTTTGATAGATTCTTTCTTTGTCATAGCATCAAGGGAGTCATTAGCGACCTAGCTTCAATGAGGAATCCTTCAAGACGTTGAGCGACCCATCATGGCCATCATCACCAATTCAAGGGGGTTTTATTTCATGTTTCCATTAATTTACATTGCTTTATTTTTTATTTTGTAATTTGCCCCATGGAGGGCTAAACTCTAGTAGGTATTTGGGCATACGAACCCTAGGATCTTATTCTTGTATTGATTTACTTTGTGTTTTCTATTAAATCCGAGTCTAATTGAGTTTCAATCTTGCTATCTCATTGCTTGCTTGCCGTATTAATATTTATGGTTGATTGGTATGCATGATTTGTTTGCCTTGGTGAGAGAGAGGTCTCCATTAGGGTTAGAACTTCAAGATTGAAGAGGGTTGAGAGGGTGAGTCATGAGATAGTGGAGTGTTCGCTTTTCCTTCAGATTAGTACATGAAATCTCTATATTTCCTATACTTTATGCAACCATATTTGTTGTGAGACGTGAGATTAAGAGTTTTCTCCACCGGGATGTTGTAGGGGGTTAGGGATCTTTCACCTAGAAGTAGGGTTAGGTCTATCCTTAGAAATTGGATGTACTCTTAGGAATCCTTTGAGTTTATTGTGGTCATATGTGGTGTGAGGTATTGAGATTGAGCGATTTCTCTACCAAGACATCGTAGGGGACTAGTATCGGTGATCTGGAGGTAGGGACAGATTATTCTATGATTTGCTCAACTTGATTAACTTGGTTTAGAAACACTTGTAAGTCTTGCACTTCATGTTAGATCCTAGGGAAGCATTACCTGGGTACCTCATCTTTATTGATTGAGACTTTCCTCATTTTACTCTTCCTTGCTTGCTTGATACATTTATATTCTTGTGATTGAGTTCATTTCACCATATTTTTTATTTCGACTAGATAATTGAGAAATAGTTACTACTAATACTTTCGTTCCCTTTGGATTTGACTTCCCGACTCATTGGATACTTTATTACTTCAACACTCATGCACTTGCAGTGCACGCATACAAGAGGTGTGTTAGTATGGGATTAGGGTTCAATTGACGAGAGATTGGGGTTGATCTAATCTAGAAATCCCTCGGTCCAAATCACCCTTGCATCTTTTGTTATTCATCCTGGTATCATGATGACTCCTTAAGGGGATCCACATCCATTGGCCCTTTGCACATCATTGTTGTCTTTGTAACCTCTTTCTTAAATTTGAAATTTGTGTGGCAATCTCTTATTTATTTTCTCATATTTAGTTAAGTAGATTCTCTCACTTAAGATGTTGGGCTAGAAAATAGGTGGTGAAGGATTAATAGTAGATCTTTAACCCCGAGGAATACGATCCTTGTGTCTTTACACAAGGTATTATTTGACGATCCGGTACACTTGCGGAGAAGCAATCAAGTTTTTGGCGCCATTGAATAGCTCAGCTCATTGTAAATTATTTGCACACACATCCATAAAGCAAATCCGTGATTGGTGCATCTTCTAAGGAGGTCATTAAATCTTTCATAAACCTCAAATAGTGTCTCGTACTCCCTTTGTTTAAATTCGTGATGGGGGCATCTAGCTACAGTAAATTTGTTACAGTACTCAGCTACAGTAAATACACTGTAGTATTACGTAACCTGGTTTTCTCCTTTTTTTGCCCTAATCGTGTCCTCGTGTTCCTCATGACTTCTCTGTACCATACAAAGCAAATAACGCATGATTAAGCACAAAATGGGCATCAATTCTTAACAAAATCCATGTTAATTGTATAAAATACATATAATAAAATATATACATTTAGACCCTTATCAGTCTTTCCTATCTTTCTTGTTTTCTATTGTTTAAAATTGTTTTAAACCCCAAGCTCAATGAGGAAAGAATGTTTGAAACATTAAATTGCATTTTCTTATATAATTTATTTTTATGTTTTACGATGCATTGACGATTTGGAAAGTTTTTTTTTTTTTAGCACCTACACATTTTGCTTTGTGTTTCTTGTTTCCTTTGTTCTTAGCTTTATTGTTTGTTTGATTGTTTATTTTTATTTCATTTTTGTGTGTGTGATGGATGCTTTGAGATGATGTTCCTTTCTACCTTATAGGTAGAATTGGGCCATCAAACATACGTATCTCCCCCAACATCTATAAGAATCATCGGCGGCTACCCCGATCTCATGGACTTTAAGACTCGTGCTTTAAGACTCAAGGAAGTTAATGAAACCCTCTTTCTTTTCCTTGATTGTATATATTTTTTGCATGCTGCTGATTTAGGTACATTAGGGACAATGTAAAACTTTAAGTAGGTGAGTGGACTTTTGTGACCTTTGTGAGCTTTGAAAATTTTTAAGATTTTGCATGTTAAGTGAACCAAGGTTGGCATTAATAATTCTAGTAGGAGTATGATAGCGTAGAAATATGATAGATGCTAAGCTACTCAAGACCTTGCACTCTTAAGAGTTTTGTGTCCTTCTCGGCATTCCATCACTTACCCCATTTGTAAGACATTGGACACCTAGATTATGAAAGGTGATATAACCTTTGTGACCCTCTAGGATTTCTAGTAAAGTGCATGAGCAGAAACACGAGCGTGCTTCCTACCCATGCTTCCAAAGCATGGGTGTGCTCTCGACATTGTGCCATACTCTTCAATTTTTGGAATTTCTTGCAAAGTACATGGCCAGAAACATGGGCGTGCTTCCTCTATTCAGCTGAAATCTTCTAAGTTCTATAAATTGCACTGCCGGATGCACGGGGGTGCTTCCCGACCTTGCTTCCCTTGTAAATTATGTTTTAGCTCCGTTTCACTCCAGATTTGTTCCAAAACTCATTCTTTCATCCCAAGACCTAATTGCCTACACAAATAAACATGAATACCCAAAGTAACATTGATTTACAACAAAGAATATGCCAAGAAATAGGAAGGGTACACAATTGAAGCTCAAGAAATAGAAAATGCAAAATATGCAATATGAAAATAAAAAGTACATAATATATGAAAATAGTTTAGCAAGGGACTCCCCTTATTAAGTTTATAAGCACAACTAAAAAAGAAAATAAAAGACAAGTACAAGATAGCAAGATTACAAAAAATACCAGTGAAAGAATAGCAAATCAATGCTATCTTGGTGGTGTCAGTGTTTGAAAGGTGCTTGGTATCAACCCTCACATCTCTCATGGTGCGTAAACTAGTTAGGGGTGGGAGTGGAACTTGGATGCCAAGGTCTTAGAAATTAGCAAGTGGACTGATGCCTTCCAACTTTGCTGTGCCTCAATTTGAGTGAGGTAGTTAATGAAGTTAGGAGCTAGAGGCTCTATGGCAGTTGGTGCCAAAGTAGGGGCTAATGATGGTAGAGTTTGTGAAAAGGGAGCCCCTAAAGTCAAGGATAAAGAAACAGTCATGCTGATGTTAGGGGCCTGCTCCTAGGGTATGGCAGCCCTATTAATAGTGACGTTGGAAGTCCTAACTGGGTCCATGGATTGGAGGGTGTCCACAATGATTAAAGAAGAAACCCCAACTGCCCTCATCACACTGGCCCCCTTAAGAAGACCTATCCCATGGTCAAGCTATGTGATCTAGGGGCCGATAAAGAGACCCCAATCCCGAGGTATATAGCCTGGTGGTACATAAAGTATGTGATGACATAATCAAGTGGAAAGGAAACCCATTGGCCATGATTATTAAGAACACAAGGTCCCTCATGCTAATGAAGCCAATATTGTTATCACACCAATATTACCCTCAAGGCAGGAGACTAGAGGGATAACGGGCCTCTAATGTGTGTGTTCTAAATATGTGAATATGCAAATAATGTTAAAGTGAGTTCGTGGATACTGCAAGTGTACAAGTCATCAAGTAATACCTCTTGGGTGAGCACGAGGGTCGGATTTCCTCCTATTACTACCTTTTCACTTAATCAATAGCCAAAACATTTACGTTGTTTCTTTATTCTACTTCTACAATTTATCAAACAATACAATTGAGAATCGTTAAGCATAATTGGAAGGAGTTGGGTTATTGAATAACAGTTATCTTGATTATTACTTATGATAGTTGTTGAGTATGACAATCGTATTATAGTATTAGACCAGGGGAATTCAAGGCCTACTGGTCCCAATCTCTTGGCAACCAAGTCTAAATCACTAGGTACTTAAGATGGAATCTCTTCCTAATCCAGCCTCCTATGTTTGCCTTAAGTACTAGAATTCCTCTAGAAGGGACAAATCAAACCCTAAGCCTAAGGGGCAATCGATCCCTAATCCAAAAAAATAGCTATGCCTAATCTCTTATATAAACTAGAAATAGCATGCAAGAAACATGCAATGTATCATATAAACTAGAAAGATTTATTGAATTTAACAATCAAGATTTATAAATAATCGAGATACTTAAACATATAATTCCCCTCAAATTGGGTTCTTATGGATCACAAATAAAGATATAACCATAAGACCAAAGAATAGCATTAAAGAATTCCTAAACTAACTTCCTCCAATAAGTTTCCAAAGGTTGAGATTGTGAAGCTCCCAAGATTGACAAGATGGCACCGAATCTTTTTGCGTACTCTCTTCTAATGATGAGCGTTGATTCTCCCTTGGAAAACTCACTAGAATCTGCAGAAAAAGTGAAGAAAGCTGGCAACGACCTTACCATGGGCGTTGTGATGCCCGTGGTGAGTAAGTTATTGTGTGGGCTCCAAGTTGCATCCTGGCACAGCTTCTCTGGGCATTGTGTGGGTGGATTACAGAAGTGATGGGTTCACAAAAGCCGTGGTAAGGCTGTTATTGTGAAAAGTAATCAACAACAAATCAAGAAAGAAAACAATACACAAGAATAGAGACAAACAAAAATAAGCTCCAATCAATCAAAAGGTGGTACCCGAGCAATGTTCCCCTTATAACTTTGTTAAGGCGCAATATTTAATTAAGAAATTCTAATAGAGATGGTTTGAGTCGTGGGTATCCAAAAACATGTCGAACCCTTTCTCAAGTCAACTGACAACTAGTCTAATATGAGTCTTCGACGATGATCTCTCTCCTTACTAAAGCTACCTACGACTGCATGTTGCTATGAGGATCCCAAAACATATTAGATCAATCCCTTTCCCAAAGCAATCAAGGTTATGATTGGGTAAGTTAATGTTGATGTTTGAGAGTAGTTATATTATGCCAAGAAATGTAGACCATATCAAAACTGTAAATACAATAATTGCCAGAAATAGGCTAGCTTGAGCTCGAGCTCGGCTCAAGCTCGAAATTAGCTCGAAAATGTTGGCTCGAGCTCGGCTTGATTAGCTCAAAATTAAAATCTTATTTATAAATTATAATTTATAACACATGACAAAATTTGTAAAATTCATAATTAATCAATTTATTTATCAACCTAAACATGCAAGTGTCTTTTTTACCTATATTATATTTAACATAACAAAAATGATAAAACACATTGTAATCTATAAAAAAAATACTTAAAAAAGAACATCTTAATTAGTTCATTAACATTACAAATCCATAAATCATCCATAGAATTTTTAAATATTATAAACCAAACACTTAAAAGTCTTAACATTCAATGCTTCAAAGTTAATGGCCATTAGGCCCCATCACAAATTCATAAATCACAAATAGAAAAATTTAAGTAACATAAACCAAACAATTAAAGTTGATGACATAAAGAGCTTGATGATTTGTTGATCTTGAAGACTTGATCATTTATAAATTTGTAACTTGCAACTTGCAAGCTTCATCTTGATCATCTAATAGCCACTAAAACAAAATAAATTAATCATAAATTAATAATAAAAGTGCTAAATTAACAAAAGTACTAAAATTATAAATTAATTATACCTTCTATCATAAGAAACATTAATTACTTTCAGGAATATGTATCCAAAGTTCATCTTCTTCCTTTTCCTTCTACAACAAAAATAAAATCAAAATAAAAAACAAAAAGATAAGTTATAGAAATTAAAAGTATTGATATAAATAAATGGAAAATAATTGAATTTTTTACCTTGGATTTCATATTTTCATGCTCGGCTTTAAGCCAATCCGAAGTACAAACTAGTGCATCAACTGTCTTAGGAGCAAGAGAACTTCGATATTTGTCTAGCACTCTACCTCCAGCATTGAATGCGGACTCTGAGGCAACTGTAGTAACAGGAACTGAGAGTATATCATGAGCCATTTTTGAAAGAATACGAAATTTCACAACATTGACCTTCCACCAATCTAAGACATCAATTGTAGTATCAGTCTCAACACCAAATCTCACAACATTTTCCTCCAAATAAATTTCCAACTCAATCTTCATAGGTTGTAAAGTATTATTCTGCCTTATAAATTCATCAAACTCTGATCTACCTTTGCTTTTATACTTTTTACCATAAGAGCCACATGTGTTGCTTGAAGATGCCATTGAAATATTTGTAACTTCATGATGTGTACTATTTGAAGTAGAATGGGAGGCTTGCTCAGTTGCATACATTTCATATATCCCCAAAAGGGTTTGCTTGACTTCAAGAATGTTTCTTTCACTCTCAGAATTTGAATAAATTCTATGAAAGCAAAAATTAATCAAAACCATTTTATATCTTGGATCAAGCACCGCCGAAATTGCCCTAAGCATATTGCAATCACCCCAATATTTATCAAATTTACCACGCATCAACAATGCCATTCTTTGCATGAAATAATCAAAAGACTCTGCATGTATATCAAGTACTTCTTTTACTTTCCATATCTCTGGAAGAAACAAATTAGTTGTAGGATATAAAGTTCTAGAGAAAATATAAGTAATATCGTAAAACACTTCAAGAAATTCAGCAATTTTTTTGGCTTTTTCCCAATCATCAAATGATGGAAACCACTTATAATTGGCATCCCTAACAGCATATTGATCAAAAACTGATTGAAAAACAATAGCACCATCAATCATGTTATAAGTGGAGTTCCAATGAGTTGGAACATCAATACACAAACCCTTCTTTGTAGATATGTTCAATTGTCTAGCAATTTCACCAAATTTATGCAACCGACCCGGTGACTTCTTCAAATACTTGACACTCCCTCTTATTCTGTAAATTATTTCTTCAATTTCCTTAAGACCATCTTGTACCATCAAATTTAATATATGTTCACAACACCGAATATGAAAAAACTTTCCCTTGAAATGAAATTTGTCTCTAGATTCAAAATTAGACTTCAAATGTCTAGCAACGACATCATTACTTGATGCATTATCCAAAGTAATTGTAGAGACTTTATCTTGGATTCCCTAGTCAGGAAGACAATAAAAAATTGCATCTGAAATAACAAGACCAGTGTGTGGTGGCTCCAACTCATAGAAACTGATAATCCTTATCTGTAGCTTCCAATTGGAATCAATAAAATGAATAGTCAAGCACATATATCCAATGGTTTGATTAGATGTCCAAGTGTCGGATGTGAGAGAAATCTTATCAACATGCTTTAGAATCTTGATTAATTTTTCTCTCTCATGTTCATACAATTTCATACAATCATTTTTAATTGTATTTCTTGATATTTTCTCATATTGTGGATTCATTGTCTTCAATAGTACATTGAACCAAACGTGCTCTACCATGTTGAAAGGATATTCATGTACTATAACCATCTTTGTAATAATGTCTCTAATCTTCATCATGTCAAAAGTAGAAGGATAAGAAACATATGAGGACATGCCTTCAAAATCATTTTCTATTGGTAGAAAATTGATGGTGCTTTGTTTTGTAGCAACATTCTTGTAATATGGACATTCTACTAAATGTCTTTTGAGGTGGGTGATGTTGCCTGATTTAGAAATAGTATACTTTCGGTGGCAATACTTGCATTTGTGCTTTTTCACAAAAAAATTATGCTCTTTTTCTTCAATTACCTCAAAGACATCCCAAACTTTTGAAATCTTTTTCCGACCTTGTTTCAAATTTGGTCCACCATGTTCCACTTGTACTTCTTCATTTTCTTCTTCATGTTCTTCATGTTGAAATTCTGACTCATTAACACTTGCAGTTGCATTTGATTGTTGAGAAATAGGAGTTGACATCCCTATAAAATGATAAAATAGTTATAAACAAAATCTATTTCAAACAAAAAAAAAATAATCGAATAGTGAATTTTCTATCAGATGCATGCAGCAATGGTGGTTTTGAAGACAAAATAATAGATATCTTAGAAAGGTCTTGCATAATTAGTGCTGGAATTTTCTTTTGTAATTAGTACTTAGTAGCTTTATTATGGTGTAAAATCTTGAGCACATTGTGGCATGCAAACAAAACTGATAGCCATTGGGAAGAAGAATGTATAGGTAGCAAAATCAAGCTTCTCTTCTCCCTTAAAACACAAAATGAATAAATATCTTAGAAAGGTCTTGCATAATTAATCAATTTCAATTACTCATATTCCTTAGAAAGGTCTGGCATCATGACAAATAAACATGGAACAAACAGTTCATATTCCTTCATCATATATCCAAAGCAAAACAATAACAGGATGCAAACCAAAAATCCTTGAATGATTTCATCATATATTTGTTGATGCGTAGTTATAAATTGCATAGTTGTTTGTATAAATTAGGTATTGCTAATGCGTTGTTCTTTGGATAGAGCATATCACTGTTGAATGATTTCAAACTGCAATGTGGGGTTTGAAATCTTTTTTTTAAATATTTATTCGATATATTAAATTTAGATAGTTTAAAACTTAATGTCTATTAATATTAATAGTTTAGAAAATAGTAATAATTGAGTATATTTATCCAAATAATTAAATTCTACCAAAAAGATCTTAGTGGGATAATATTTAGAAAATGGAGGCTGCTCTGATTTATGATTATTATTATTATTACTATGAAAATGGAGGCTGCTCTGATTTATGATTATTATTATTATTACTATGAAAATGGAGGCTGCTCTTATTACCCGTTCAAATCTGACAAAACACGAACTCCTGGGGCTGGGGCTGGGGCTGGGGCACCCTTAATGCTCAACACCATAGATTAATTCATGTTCTGGCCATTGCAATCAGAGAACCAAAATGAGCAAAAACTTTATAACAAGACACAAATATCTCTGTTGATCGCAAGAACCTAAATTAGATAATTTGAACGGATGAAGAGATGATACTTACGATGCCGAGATCGGATGTGGAAGTAGTGGGGAAGAACGGATGAAGATGATGAACAAGGAAACCTTGCCTTCAGATCTAGAAAATTCAGATCTGGAAAGTGGAAAGTTGGAAACCCTAACAATTAAAATAAAAAGGAAAAGATATATTATATATATATAAATTAATTTCGAGCTCAAAATTCAAGCTTGAGCTCAGCTAGAAAGCTCAAAATTCCAAGCCGAGCTTGAGCTGCTCACGAACAGCTTGATCATTTGACAGCCCTAGGTACATGTGAATATGATTATTTGGCAATTATTTGATCATGGGAAAATTGAAATTGTATTTTATCAATTAAGATTGGTGATTGATTGTGCATTATTGATGTTGTTTGATGAATGCCTCGAGAACAAGTTATGAAAGTGTGAAAATAAGACTGAGATTGAGAGGGTTGTAACTAAGGTATCATCTTCTTGTTTTTGTAGAAATCTTGAGTATTTTACATGAGTAGTGTTGAAGGGCAAGTACTTTCTTTTGTTTGAGGCAAGAGGTATGCTAAAATTTTGAGGCATAAAATTTCTTTAAGGAGGTTCTTTGTTGAGGTCTTTATGGAGGCTTAAATGGCGGGAGAAACCCCTAAAAAGTGCATTTTCAGGCTGGAGCCATGCGAGAACTTGGTGCACCCACAAGGGGCTGTTTTGGGGGCTTAACGACCTCCCTTGCTGTCACAAGGGAGCCGGTGAAGCCATCCCAAGAGGCCTTGCGACCTTCCTTGTGGCCGCAAGGTAGCCCGTGAGCAAGTCTCGGGCTAAGGCCTATTTATGGCCCTTCTTGGACCTTCTAGGCTCTTCTTTGAGCCTTTCCTCCTCTCCTTCTTCCTCCTCCTCTAGAACCTTCATTTATCTTCTTCAAAGCACTCATCTTTGGCCTCCAAACAGAGATAGAAGTGGATATTTTTCTTCTCCTCCCTTGAAGAAGAGCTTCCTTGGGGGTGTAGAGAAGCTTGGTGGTAAGTTAGTTTCTCTTCTCCTTCTTCCTTCTCTTCCATCTCTTCTTGTTGAGTTTTTTTGTGTTTCATTGTGGAAAATCTGGTTTGGTTTGGATTTAAAGAGTAGAAGAAGTTTGAAGTTGTAAAATCTTGAATTTGTGGAAGATTGAGAGAGACCTCATCGCCTCCAAGCTAGGGTTACTGTAGTACCAAACCAAGTGGAGCTTTTCTTGCCTTTCTATTTAGTTTTAAGGGTTGTGAGAGGTTCATTCTTATTTGATCATCTAGTTAAAGTGTTTAGTAAACCATAGAGTCAATTAAGGTTGTTTGGTAGAAAAAAAAATAGGGCTTTTTTGCTTGGCTTTTGTGCTAACTCTTGTTGGTGTCTTATTGTGCCTTGACAAGGAGTTGAAGCTTTGGCTCAAAACTAAGGTCTAGCAGAGGACTAGCGTTCAAGGAAGTGAAATCATCAAAGTTGTGAGTGGGACTTATCGATTTCATGGACTATAATGTCATGCATGCTTTCTATTTGACTTATATTTTCTTTTGATTTGCAAGTTTGTTTTTTGAAAGCTTATCGAATATCATTCATGACTTTGTTATAATGGTTGATTTTAAATGAGAGGTTGAGAATATTTAGTAGTATGTTAATTGTGTTCAAAAACTTGGTTCTTAAATTACATCTCCAAGGTATTATTGAAAATGATGTCTTCTTAGAAGAAAAGAATTGTTTCATGATTGACTTAGCATTTATTTGAATTGATTTGTGTGAATTACTAATTCTTGGAGTGAGGATGGTTTATGTGAAGAATTGTAAATTTTACATAAAAATGGTTTTATATTTCCTTTAAATGATGATATGCTTAAGCTAAAAGTTCTTGAAATGTTTTCTATGGTGTTTAGAAATTGTGTTGAATTATGATTTAGCTTATTTCAAGAATTTGGCAAAGAGCATGTTACTTGTGATTAGAGATCATATATTTTTGTTATTATGTTTGAAAAAACTTGTTTTCATGAAACGGGATATTTTTGTTATAATGCTAAATGAGTTGTGCAAAACTAACTTGAAATACATTTTGTTGATGTTATACTTGAAGTGTATTTTGAAGGATTATTCTCAAATTGATGTTTCCTTGATGAAAAGGGTTTCATTGAAGATGTTATAATCAGTTTGCTCACTCCTGAAGTGAAAGTTGTATATGTGAAAATTCATGATCTCTTGATGAGACTTATTCTATCATGTTGATGTATATACTGAGATTACGAGTTGGATTGTTATTTATATGTTTTGATGGTAACATGGGGTGATCCCCAATACTTACTACAGTAAGGGATAGAGTTTCCACGGGCCAACCTAGTTGGGGTGGCATGGAGTACTCAGATTAGGTATTACCCTTTCAGGGTGCCCGTAGAGAGCCTAAAATGTGTGCATGGTTGGGTGCCCGGAGTTACCAAATGGGTTCATCAATGGCCAACACCAAGATACACGCATCTTGGTGGCTCCTAACCTAACCGAGGCCACGGTTAACGATGGAGGGTTGTTTAGGCTATTTGGAATACTATCGATTATTTTGATTTCTTGATTTATCTATTTCTAAACATTCAGAATTGTGAGTTACTGAAAAAAATTTGTAAACTTTGGCTTTCAGATTCATATTGAATCCTTGATGATTTCAAAGGTTTTTATTTTGCATTTCATTGAGGAAGCTTAATTTATTATGTTATACTTGTTATTTCAAGTATTTTTATTATTGTTGAGAATTGAAACATGTTTTTGCCATTTTATTTTATTTTATTTTATTATGTATGAGTTATAGTTCCATGTTTAGCCCTTCACTAGTTATTCTAATTTTGGAGGTAAATTACTAATAATCCGATCGGTTATTGGGATTTCTTAAATCCCTGTTTTATTGAGTTATTGAAAGAAACAGGTGTCTTTGGAATTATAATTGGTTTTAAATCGTTTATGTTTTAAATGGTCATTAATGGTGTATGTTATTTACACAAACTTGAATTCATATTTCATATTCATTACTTATACTATCTTGGTTATGGTTGTACTTTTGAATCATTTAATATGTTACGATTATTAAACCTTGTGTTATGCAAATACTTGGTTTTTATTCGAGATTATGGAAAGAAAATTATTTTAGTTTTGCTATTCATGTTTTCCACAAACATTGATTTCTTGAGTTGTTTCCAAAGAGATGTCTATTTAAGTTAGAGCTTGTCTTTGATCAATTGTTATTGTAAGATACTTTTATTGGTATACTTTGTTCTTTGTGAATTTGAGTGTTACTCTATGGTTGCTATTTTCTTTATTTTGGGTATTGGTAAACTTTTAAAATAGTTTATTGTTATATTGCTTATATTTATTTTTGACATGTATGATTTTATAGTTCCATGTAATTCCCCTTACTGAGTAACCAAGTTACTTAGCCCCTCTTTCCTCTTCCCAGGTGTTAGTTCAGTGAAACAGTGTGCACACGAAGTGCTTGGCATGAGTCTATTTTAGTGCATTTATTTTGAATCTATGTATGTATATTTCAATACTTGACATGTAGGGTGTGGGATTCATTAATGTATGGTGTGGGTCATTTGTATATTTTTCTTTCTTGAGTATTGATGTATGTTGCTATTGTCCAAATGTTGTCTGATGAACCATACCCAAATTTTTGGATGTGTTTATGATTATGTATTTCAAACTGTGGTCTCATATTCCAGGATGTGGTTATATATGTTTGCATGACTTCATAATGTCCTGATTGGGTATGTATAGAGAATTGTTTTATTGGTATGTTACTGTGTTTCTTCCAGTCAGTTATAGTGTTTTTGAGCAAGTGTTAAGTCAGCCTTAAGATAATCTAGGGTTGAGGCAATGTTGACCTCACTTGGGTTGTCGTGGCAGTATGTCACATGTGGGACCCGTGGGTCAGGGCATGACATATACAAAACTCAGCAGTGATCTCTCTCTCTCTCTCTCTCTCTTCAGTAAGGCCCTTATAATTACATTGTGCTCAATGGAATTTGAAGGTAGGGTTAATCAAATTGGAGAGAAAAGGGACAAATTTTCTACCTCAAAGTCATACTCTACTTGCTTTAACCTTGAAAAAACCTAACTATAGTGGGTTTCTCAGCTCACTAGAGTGATTAAATCTTCAATCAAGTTCTCACTATATTGGATTATATGACAATAAGAACACAAGGTTGAAACTTGAAACTAATCACAAATTAAAAGATATTAGTTAAATCATATGATGGCAAGCCGCTCACACGCCAAAAAACCTCTCCCGCAAGTGCACAGGTCATCTAGTAATATGCCTCTTGTGCAAGCACGAGAAGGTCATATTTTCTCAGGATCCCAAGATCTACTATTACTTCCTCCTAGGGGGTGATATCTAGTATACCAAACAGAGGTTATTGTTTACAAACATAGATATGAAAAAAATAAAACAAAAAAAAGAACTATAAACAAAATGGACTGAGGCATACCATACCAGCAATCTAAAGAGCAAATAGCAATGATAACGAGAGGTCTCCGGCGAGGATCCCCTCGGGAGAAGAACAAGTAAGGATAAATTTTTGAATTTAAGTGCGATGTTGCTTAGGTTTGGTCCACTAGAATCGGGAGTCAACTATCTCGAAACCTCGGTGGTGTAGCCTTAATCTAGTACAGGTTCCTCCATCCTGAAGATACCCCTATGATGCCTTTGGGTACAAGGATCTTGGCTAGGGGAGTTCAAATGCTCTATAGACTAAAACTATCCCTAATGCCCGCCGGGGCAACCATTACTGTGAATCTCTAGTGTATTGGTACACTGAATCCCCCTTCAAACATCCTGTGACCTAATACTTGCAAGCATCCAGCTATACAAGTATTATTCAAGAGTCAAAACCTATAAAATCTATCCATTGTAGGTTTAAATGAAAACAATAGAATTAAACCAAAAGACATGCCGACATTCAAATAAAACTAACAACCATGCATAAAAATAAGTTCTTCTCCCAAGGTTCACCAGATGCTTGGTAGCTTTGGGAGTCTAGCTTCACATCACAAGGAGAGAATGCATAAATAAAACAATACAAAAGCTCATAATCAACTACCCTTGGATGTAGGATAGAAGGAGGTGACAAGGGCTCGTCGAATCCGCACTATTGAACCCCTCAATGTTCTTCCTTGAGTGTGACCTTCTCCCTTATGAATTTTTGCTCTTTAAATTGCCTTCCAAAACTCCCTCTTCAGCCGGAATGATGTTCAACTAATGATGACAGAGAAGAGTGGAAGAGATGGAGGCTAAAGTCCCTTCAAAAGCCCTTAGCAAATGACTTAAATAATCCACATTTCATCTGTGCGGGCTCCATGTGGGTGCATGCCACCCGTACAAATTCTCTGAACAAGCACTACAGCTGGTTTGCGGGCTTTGTGTGGGTAAAATTCACTCCTATAGTGTTTTGCTATAGTATCCATCGTTGCAATAGTCAGTGACTAAAACGCCCGGATGTGTGTGAGCTTCGATAAATCATCTAAATTTTACTGAAAAGAAACTCACTTTTGTTCCAAATGATCTTCCAATGTCCTAAAATAAAAAGAAAATAAAATACGAGATAAAGGCATCGGAGTCATATAAAATATGCATGAAAGTGCATAAAATATGTATACTAAAAGTGATATATATAGACACTTATCATCATACAAACAAATAGTTCTATGGTTTACATACCCAAGTGCCAAAGGTAGTTTAGCTCCTTATAGAAGAATAATACAATATCAAATAACAAGAATGAATTACAAGATAATCCATAAGAATAACTCCCTTAATCCTTGCAATTGATGAATTGATCAAGCTTTCTCAAAGGCCAACAAGCCATTCTGTTAGAAACCAAATACACCACTTCAAATGTAGCTCAAACGACTTCCTTGATGGACTTGTGGATGATGGAAATGATGGAGAATGATGATGGAACCTTCCCTTGATGGCTAGGACCAAGTCTCCAAACCCTAGACACAATCCTTGTTGAAGACTTGCCAAAACAAAACTTTCAAATAAAGTTACAAGGGTCTTTATAAGTCATTTAGACAGCAAACACCCATGTGTCAAGCAGTGTAGGTTCCTGTGTGAGCCACACTACCTGACACATGGCCGTGTAGGTGGTGGCGTGGTTTTTTTTGTTGTTGAAAACTTCGAGAATTTGCTCGATGAACTGTACACGGCCTGACACATGGCCATGTGACTGCCCATGTGCCATTATGGTATTTGGATTTCTTCTTGAAAATTTCCAAAAGTTGCACACAATGCCATGTGAAAAATCCGAGGCAGTGTGCTTGCCCTTATGACTTGCAGAATACCTCCAAAAGTGCTCAACACCACCATCTTTTGCTTCCTCTTGCTTCTAATGGCCTTCTCATGCCCTAGATGTATAAAAGAATGAATAATACACGAAATGAGTGCATATAATGCAAGAAAATCAATCTTAATTCATTTAAAATGATTACATGAAATATTTATAAACAAGCCCTCATCACATGCCTTGCATGAGTTTCAAAATTTGGGTTTTTGATGTGCATGAAATACATATTTTTTTCATACTATAAATGCATACACTTAGCTTGTCTTCTACAATAAATTTCTTTATTTTAGTGCTCTATAATGTATTTAATACTGATTGTGCAGGGTAATAGGCTTTGGGACAAAAAGAAGTGAAAACCGATATATTTCTGAGTGAAATATGCACAAAAGAGAAGTTCTAGAGAAAAGTACGGTCTCAACATTGGCAAAAAAAAAAAAAAAACATGGGTGTGTTTAGGGCATGTAGAACATTGGATTGAATAAATTGAAGAAGCAATCCTATGCATGGTCTTGTTACCCAGAGTATGATCATGCTATATGTTGTGCAGATCTTTGGATACCATTTCTTTGTTTAGAAGCAAGTCCAAGTACCTTTATGAAGGAGCACGGGTTGAACATGCCCGAAGCATGGCCGTGCACTAGCTCGTTCCTACAAAATAAAACATGAAGTTTGGTTTTAGGGAGTATTTTTTTGGCGAAACCTCAATAAGGCTACTAGGGTTCAAATTGAAGATGAAGAACAGCTAACTCAAGCCACTCCAGCACAACGCTTGCAGCTGTTTAGATTGCAATTCAAGGAGAACTTAATCTACATTCCTTTCTTTGAGAAGTTAGAGGAAGTTTGCATTATGATTGCAATCTTTAATCTTTTCATAGATTGTATTCAGATTACCTACATTATGAGAAGGTAAACCCTTAGTGGTACCTTGGACCATGAACCTTGATGATGTTTTCATAATTTATCTCCTTAAATTCATTATTTACTTGTTGATTGGCTGTGAATCATCTATTTGTTTCATGCTCATGATTGTGTGCTTAATCTCTCAATTGCACATCTGAATGGTATGATTAGGATTGAGAAATCAATCATGCTAGGCCCAACGATAGATGTTAGGATTTGAGTACATGCATAGAGATAGGATGTACGGTGGTGAACCTTTAGGATTCGGGTAAAACCTAATAGAGGGTTTCACGAGGAGCAAAGAAATTATAGGGCGATAGGCATCGTTGTATGAGAATAGGGTTAGTCACTCGGACAAAGAGGACTTCACTACATTAGGGAACTCCACCTTAGTCGAGGTTAAACAAGTAACCTACTTTGAGACTGATCAATCAGTGGATCAAAAGAGAGTATTTGAGGAAGTGCATAGAAATATTGCAAATAGGTGAAAATTATTTAAAGATCAATTTGTGCTTAAATTAAACAACTCCCATCCCAAATTGTTTTCTTTGAGGCTTAAGTACAAATGTTTCAAGCACTCCACAATTGAGAAGGGTCAGAAAAATGTGAATAAGTTGATTGATCATGACAAAGCAAAACATATGGAACCACCTCCTGTGGCCAAACCATCTATTTGGGAGTTATATAACTCCTGACTTAAGGAATTCCCTAGTAAGTTCAAATGTTTTTTATTTTTAGGAAGCAACTAAACAAGTTTTTCCAAGGAAAAATTCACTCTTTTCAAGCCACTTTAAAGGTAAGAACAAGTATGTAAGCCTCTTGACATAAAGCAAGTACTTTTTGGGAGGCAACCTAAGTTAATTCGTCAAAATGTTACATTTATGGAATTTATGTTAGTTGAGTAGTCACTTTTTTATTTTGAATAAATTAATGTTGTTCCTGTGTTAGGAGGTTACTATTCTTGAAATAGCTTCTTCAAGCAAAAACACTGTTAAAGAACATGTGCCCACAAAACACAAACACGGCCGTGTTCCTTAGAACACAGCCTTCCAGGATAGCACAGGAGCATGTTTAATTATTATTCTTTGTTTTCTTTATTTTATTAACTAAAATTTGCTCAAATCACATTCATTGATTCCAGAACCTATAAAATGACCCTACATATGAATTTTAATAGAAATTAGCATCGAATCCAAACAAAATACAAAATGGCATCTGAAATGCTACAAAAATAATAACTAATCATGCACTTATTAGTAATTTATGATCTCTTTAGTCATGGATCAAGTGCTATAGCTAGGAGATCAAAGAAGGATTCTTTTACTGCAATATCATCATAGAAACTAAATTTGTAACTCTATCTCATACAACATATTAAGCCATATTCTTACATAAGATTTAGGGGCCGTTTGGTTCGTGGTAATAACATATTACCACATAATAAGATTACCATGGTAATATGGGTGGGAATTTTATATGGTTGGGAATATTGTGGTAATTTGATATAACCATGTTTGGTTGGAAACTCTTATTACTAGGAATAGTTCATTACCTTGTTTGATTCATGGTAATTAATTTGGTAAAATATAAAAAGTTATGAGATTACCATGGTAATCCAAGATAGACACCAAATTTGGTGGTAATAGGATTACCACCTTTTTGGTAATATTCTCATGTTGGTAATATGATATTACCATCCAGATTACCACGTAACAAGTGGTAATCTTTCTCAGTGCAATACCAAACATGGTAATATTTTCAGATTACCACGTGACACATGGTAATCTTTCTACATTACTGCGAACCAAACGACCCCTTAAGATATGAAGAATAAGCAAAAGGTAATAACTACTTGTCAGCATCATTAATCAAACATAGCTATGACAAGGAATCCTTTTCATTGTAGAGCATATTGATGGAGGCAAGGATTGGATTCCACGGGGCTAAGGAATTACTATTACTCACTCGTTGCATCTTGTATAACCTAATAATCAAGAAATGATTTAAACATGAACTAAAAACAAAGAAATATAAGAATAAATTCAAGCACAAGAGTTTTAGGGGGATATTAATGAGATAGAATGGTCATGAATGTGAATTCCCTTAAGGCTACTAATGAGATGTAGACGCTAGACCTATGGTAGTAATGGTGGTTTGGACCGAGAGATCTCAAAAATATATTAACACCTAATCCCATATGAGTGTTGATTGGAATCCTTTCCTAATCAACTCTTCCTATAATTACACTATGTAGGTCTTTTAATATGCAGTCCCTTGCTAGCCTCAAGTGCATGGATTATAAAAGTAGTAAAGTGTACCCAAATAGGTCAGATAATCGAATCCACAAGGACTAGAAAGCTTCTAGTACTAATTGATTTTCTAATATCTAACTAGATTGAAGGTTGGGGAAGGTATTAATTTAAGAATCTAAAAAGATCTAAAGGATGAAAAGAGGATGGAAGGAGACAGTGAATTGAATTGGATAAGAATCACCGGGATAAAGTAGTGCCCTGGACTACTCCCCTTGAGGAACACATATTGATGCCTACACTAATTATAAGTTACATCCTCTTGAACCGAAGGGTAAATCCTAAATCGGAAAGCTCGACACCATACGCCCTATCTCTAGGCATGTACTCGATCTCTATCATCTATGTGTGCCCTAACAATCAAAGATGCAATTATGACAATCGCGCACAATGAAATTGCATACCAAGATAAAACATAGAAGGAATCCAAGAAAACTCCATAGTTAATGCAATTAACCAAAACAAATACAAAACATCTCAAGGTTCATAATCTGGGGCACCGAAGAACGGTTTAGCCCCTCACGGTTCCACACAACATAACAAAGATAGAGAAACAAACGAGTAAGAATCCATACGACTCCTTTTTTACTTCTCCAATCTTGTCAATCCTACTTAGAGGAAATTTTCTCTGACTTAGCTCCGCTCCAATCGGTGCTCTAGAATCACAGTTCTCTTTCCATCCAAGATGGTGATTAAAGTTGACTCATAGCCACAACATAAAACCAAAAAGAAGTCCCCATAAAACCCTAACTTTGGGGTATTTAATGTTGTTCCGAATACGAGTACGGTCATGCTTCTGCCAGTACACTTTATAGGTAAATTTGGGTTTTTGAATCAAGTTAAAAATCAGCCTGGCCGTGATCTGCACAGGCATAAGCACGGCTGCGCTTAGGTTATACTTCCATCTGCATGCTCTTTCTCTGAGCTTAGTGCATGTGCTTGTCTTCTTCTAATAAAATCTCTAAGTCCTAAGATCTGCATGTGTCTAAGCACGGCCTCAACATGCCTATGCTTCTCTTGATGAAGTTTAGCTGTGTTCTTTTGATGCAGATTTTTGCTCCAAATCATTTTTTTTTTACCCCCAAGACCTGTTTACCTGCGCATTTAAGCACAAATAACCAAGTTAGCATTGAAAAATAAGAATTGAATGCTAAAAGATAAGCTAAAAACATAAAACAGGTATATAAAATGTCTATATGAAATGCACTTATCATCTCTAAATAGGATTAAACCTAATCTAGGCGTAAACTCAATGTTGGAGGGATTCCAATACACAAGTAATCCTTTTCAACATATGTATAACCTAGTACAAGTAAGCATCCCATATCGCCAAGTACCACTCAGAAATGAATTACGGAAGTCTCCATATGCAATTTAGGGCATACAAAGCACAATATCTTAAATCTCAAAACAACAAATTACATCAAGAATAAAACAGATTTTGCATCCAACAACATCATGTTCGCCCTAAGGTTTACCAACATATGGTAGCCTTGGGGGTTTAGTTCAACATAAATGTTGTTTCAACAACATGAAGAAATGAAAACTCAAATAAATCCATAATCTGGATGAGTGATGGTGAATAAGAGAAGATCTCTGAAGGATTACTGAAGGCACCATCCCTAATCCGCCTAAAATACCGCTTCCTTGAGTGTAGGCTTGTCACCAATGGTCGTCAAAGTGATTTAGTTGATGGATCTTCTAATTCTTGCTCTCCTTGATGAATTTGGCATGTGAAAAATCCTAGGAGTTGTCACTTGCTTCTTGTTTTCCTAAAGCATATTTCTTAAAGCTTCTTTCTTTATGCTTTTCAAGCCTATTTATAATGCTGATGTTCATACAGGCAGCATAACACCTGCATAGAGTCTATATCGGTTGTAATATAGGTCATTCCCTTCATACTGGCCCATGAAGGCCGCATAATTGCCGAATAGGGACATATGGTCTCCATGCAGTATGTATAATGCCCACATAGCTTTCTAGTCGTTCCATGCATCCTCCATGCGGAGTGCATGCCACTCGTATGACTTTCTAGTGCTTCTATATGGACTTTAAGGAGACTTTATGTGGGCTACATGGGGGTTGTACAATAACGCTGCAGTACAAGTCTTCTAAACTTGCCCATTTCACGCTGAAATTAGCCTAAAACCATTTCTTAGACTCTTGATTGTCTTCCCATCTCCTATAGAGTAAATAATACCAAATTAAGCACAAAAACGGGCATCAATTCAATGAAAATACATGCAAAGTGCATAAATTTCATATTTGAAAACAACTCCATTATATATCAACGACATTCCTTAGTTATCTCCTTTGTTTCATTCACAATTCCTAAACTACCATAGGGATATAATTAAATTTAAAATATTTATTTGTAATTAGAAAAATGAATCTTACATCAGTAACTTTACCTTTGAGCTGCCCAAACTATAGGCTACCAATGTTGACCGAATACCATACATTTAATTTTAGAAATTTTTTAAAAATCATTTTTATTAAAAATATATACTTTATAATCAAGTTCAGTGCTTGTTTGCAGGTGCGTCCTAAACTTTCAAAGAGCATATCTTTTGACTAAATAATAATAATAATAATAATAATAATAATGATAATAATAAGGGTTTATTTTGAGTTTAGCCCTCCAATATTGACCAGCCCTCGCCAACACCCCCACTAATTCTATATCTCTATAAAAATATATGCAAAAGTCTATCACAAAGGAAAACAAAATCCCATCAATGGCCACTTTCTTCCCACTCTTCTCCACACTCCTCCTCCTCCTCTTCCTCTTCCTCTCAACTTCTCCGACGATCGCCGGAAAATGCAACAAAGAAGACAAAAAAGCTCTCATTTCCATCAAATCCCACTTCAACAATGCCTACCACTTCGCTTCCTGGACCAACACCAGCGCCTGCTGCGACTGGTACGGCGTTGAATGCTCGCTCAACTCCGACCGTGTCTCCGGCCTCTACGTCATCCAAGACCCCTTGGCCGGCACCCTCCCATCCGCCATTGGCAATCTCCCCTTCCTCACCTCCCTCCGTTTCCACAAGCTCCCTAACCTCACCGGCTCCATCCCGTCCTCCATTACCAAGCTCCACAGCCTCTCCCGCCTCACCCTCAGCTGGAACTCTCTCTCCGGCCCCATCCCTTCATTCCTGTCCTCCCTCACATCCCTCATCGACCTTGACCTCTCCTTCAACCACTTCTCAGGCGAGATCCCTCCTTCTCTCTCCTCTCTCCCTTTCCTCTCGTCTCTCCACCTTGACCGTAACAACATCTCCGGATCCATCCCTTCCTCTTTCTCCTCCTTTAAGTCCTCACCGGGTCTTTATCTCTCTCATAACAACCTCTCCGGCGACGCCTCCTTCTTGTTCTTCGCTTCTAGTCCTGTGACTACAATTGATTTGAACAGGAATAAATTGAGTTTTGATCTCTCGTCAGTGAGTAGTTTTCCAGTGAATATCACTTATCTGGACTTGAACCATAATAAGATCTTTGGCAGCATTCCAAACTCAATTAATGAGTTGACCGGACTAAACTTGTTCAATGTTAGTTACAACCGGCTTTGCGGCGAGATCCCGCAGGGAACGGTGACGGCGAACTTTGATGAGTTCTCTTACTTTCACAATAAGTGTCTCTGTGGACCTCCACTTCCTGCATGCAAGTGATGTAAAGAATAATCAGACAAAGGTGATGAATAAGATTCGGTGTAAGCTCCGCATGGGATCGATTTAAGAATAAGATGTGGTGTAAGCTTCGCATGGCATCGATTGATTAATATAATAAAGTTGCTTGGCTACTATGTAATATATATTCATATATATCAATTTTTAGTATTTGAATTCCAAACCTTTGTAGACCATGCATGTGTTGATTGTGACATTTGGCTCTTAAAAACCAAGATCTAAAATTGGGAGAAAACTATGGTTAACGTAAGTCTTATGCTAAAAGATTGGAACCTAATCATTGGACCACCACGTGATAGGCGTCCTGGTGATGCTCCAGGCCAAATTGACCGCTTTTCCTCCGTACTTCTATGCTGATCTAGAACTAGCTGTAGTTCTTGAATTATAAACATGTTCAATCCACTCACGGCAAGAGATAAGGTCGCAGATATTGTGGATATCAATAATAATTGAGACAAAGGACCTTCAGCTAATTTGACGAAAATTTAGGTGCGACAATTTTTTTTAATATCTTTTATTTTAAATATTTTTTATTACCATGAAATTCAATGTGAAGATGAGATAGCTTTCCAAGAAAAGAAAATTGGTATGTAATAATGATTTTGTCCATCGCTGCACCATCCTCATATAGGTTCTTCTTGTTTAGTATAAATAATACTGGCATCACACATAGACTCAAACTTTCGCATACTAACTTTTATGGATAAGCTTAATAATTTGCTTTTGGTACTCTTTACCATTTTTTTGGACTCATCGGATGTATTGTATTATTAAAAATAATAGTTTATGGAATGAAACAATACATTAAATATCACATAAGTGGCATACTAATTAGTGGAATCTATTAAGAAACTACGTCTTAAAATTCTTCATATGTGGTTATAAAATAGGAGGCCATTTGTTTTTTTTTTATTTTTTTTTAAATAAAGATTTACATCATTTCTTAGTGAAAAAATGCAATGTTTTATATATATTACCAATTACAAAACCTTACTGCTTGCCCAAAAAAAAAAAAAATCAAACAAATAATTAAAATATTTAAAAAAAAAATTAAAATAATTCAAGTTTTTATGAAGTTATAGAAATCTAAAAATTTTTTAATACCAAAATATAAAGAAAGACACAAACCACTTACAATTGAAAAGTTATATCAATTTACAACTTTGAGCTATCAATTTACAACTTTGAGCTTATATAGAAGTAAATTACAACAGTTAAAGAGTTAGTATTCCATTCTTTATCAATTTAGAGATTGAGAGTTTGAATATGTGACTTGTGCCCCACACTCATCGATTCCTCAATTATGCTACTTACTCCCCTTCATTATCGAGGAATGTTGTGCTTCTTCGAATTTGGAATCCTCTTCTTGCGATTCTGTTGTCTGGGCCTATTTTGTTGTTGTTGATATAGATTTTTTTTTTTTGGGAAATTCTTAATATTAGTAACTCTAATTTTAGATTATGTAGTTTGATTGTTGTTTTTTTTTTGGTCAATTTAAGCCCTAATCTATTGATCAGTTGTGCTATGCATGTAAAATTATAGTTAAGATAATTCTAATCTACTATAGTGTGCAGGTCGCTCAAATAATAAATGTGTGAGTAAAATGCAAGATGTGGATCCCAATAGTAGTGTGAATACAAGTTTTACCTATTCTTCTATTATATAATCTCAAATTAATTTGTTTTTTTTTAACTAAAGAACTAAGTGAACTAATCAAGAACTAAGAAGTGAAAAATACGAGCTCAAGGCTGTATGGTAAATCAATGATATGGAGAGGGTCTTGGAATTGATTCCCCCTAGGATTTTCCAAGTAACTAAACCTTAACTGTTAAAATATTATGAAAGGCTGCATGTGATGTTTTATTTGTCAAACATGGCTGCATCACTTTTGGTTGGTGGGATGAGATTAGGTGGGTTAATTAACCCTTAATCTCATCACACTCTTGCCTATAAAAGGGCAAGAGCATGAAGCCTTTTGTGTACCAAGTTTTTGAGAAGAAGAGTGAGGGTGAGAGAGAAAGTGGGAGAAAATAGTGGGAAGAAAAAATTAGAGGGTTTGTGTTGTTTCTGTTACAGGAGAGAATAAGTTGGTGTTCTCCTTGTCAATAGAAAGCTTGTAGCTCCTATTCTTCACTATAGTAAAATTCTTCTACCTTGTCCGTGGTTTTTTACCCTAATTTATTTTGGGGTTTTTCCACGTAAATTCTGTGTCTATCTTTATTCCTGTTATTTTTCAAGTACTTTTGCTGTGGCCCTGCTCTACCCAGTTCCATAATTTTCACAACAAGTGGTATCAGAGCCAGACTTAGGGTGTGTATATATATCTACTTATTGTATGCTCTGTGGCTGCCACTAATAGTGGATCCTCCACATCAGAAAATAAGTTAGATTATTATTCACCCTTTGTAGGAACTGGTTACTGCCTTTGAAGCAGTTCGTGACAGAAGCAATGGCAGCAAAGTATGATTTTGAAAAATTCAATGGGAGTAATTTCTCGTTGTGGAAGCTAAAGATGATGGCTATCCTGAGGAAAGATAATTGCTTAGCGGCTATTACTAATAAGCCAGCTGAAGTTAAAGATGATAAGTGGAATGAAATCGACGGTAATGCCGTTGCAAATCTTCATCTCGCACTTGCTGATGGAGTTCTATCAAGTATAGTAGAGAAGAAGACGGCGAAGGAGATTTGGGATCACCTCACAAAGCTATATGAGGCCAAGTCACTCCACAACAAAATATTCCTTAAGAGGAGACTCTATACTCTGCGTATGGCAGAATCTACTTCAATGACGGAGCACATGAACACGCTGAACACTCTATTTTCCCAACTCACATCATTGGGACATACAATAGAGTCAGGTGAACGTGCGGAAATTCTACTCCAAAGTCTACCAGATTCATATGATCAACTCGTCATCAACTTAACAAATAATGTCCCCATGGACAGTCTAGTCTTCGATAACATCGCAGCCGCTGTTCTGGAGGAAGAAAGTCGCCGCAAGAACAAGGAAGACAAACTAGCAAGTTCACAACAAGCGGAGGCTTTGACGGTGACGAGAGGAAGATCAACAGAACGTGGATCCAGTGGGAGTTACAATCATGGTAGATCAAAGTCAAGGAGTAAGAAGACTTTCAAGTGCTACCATTGTGGCAAGAAAGGTCACTTGAAGAAGGATTGTTGGAGTCTGAATAAAAAGGATTCCAATCCTCAAGGGAATGTTGCAAACACTTCAGATGATGGAGAGGCCATGGTGTGTGAAGCAGCAACTACATCAGGTAAAAGATTTGCTGATGTATGGCTTCTTGATTCAGTAGCCACTTTTCACATGACCTCCCGAAGAGAATGGTTCTATCACTATGAACCTATCTCTGGAGGATCTGTGTACAGCTGTAACGATCAAGCTTTGAAGATCGTTGGCATTGGCACCATCAACCTGAAGATGTATGATGGCACGGTTCGGACCATACAAGAAGTCCGACATGTGGAGGGCCTCAAGAAGAATTTGTTGTCCATAGGACAACTTGATGATCTTGGTTGCAAAATTGAAGTTCAGAACAAGACCATGAAGATAATTCGAGGAGCGCTTGTATACATGAAGGGAGAGAAGATAGCTGCAAATTTATACATGCTGAAGGGAGAAACTTTGCAAGAAGGAGAAGCTTCAATTGCGACAAGTAGTCCAAGTGAAAGATGCACAATGACATGGCACAGGAAACTTGGACACATGTCAGAGCAAGGAATGAAGATTCTTGCAGAGAGAAATCTACTTCAAGGTCTCACAAAGGTAACACTACCCTTTTGTGAACAGTGCATTGTGAGCAAGCAGCATCGACTGAAGTTCAACACGTCTAATTCTAGAAGTAAAATAATTCTAGAATTGGTTCACTCTGATGTGTGGCAAGCACCAGTTACATCTCTGGGAGGAGCAAATTACTTTGTATCATTTATTGATGACTATTCCAGGAGATGTTGGGTGTACCCTATCAAGAGGAAGGCTGATGTGTTTCAAATCTTCAAATTTTACAAAGCGCGGGTGGAACTTGAATCTGGCGAGAAGATTAAGTGCTTGAGGACTGATAATGGAGGAGAATACACTGGCAAAGAATTTGATGAATTCTGCAAGCAGGAAGGCATCAAAAGGCAGTTCACTACAGCATACACTCCTCAACAAAATGGAGTGGCGGAGCGAATGAACAGGACTCTGTTGGAAAAAACAAGAGCTATGATGGGAGCTGCAGGCTTGGACAAGAAGTTCTGGGCAGAAGCAGTTAGCACCGCCTGTTATGTGGTGAATCGGGCTCCTTCAACTGCAATCGAGTTGAAGACACCGATGGAGATGTGGACTGGTAAGCCAGGTGATTATTCAAAACTTCATATATTTGGAAGTCATGCATTTGTGATGTTCAACATCCAAGAAACTACAAAGCTGGATCCAAAATCCAGAAAATGTATGTTTTTAGGATATGCTGATGGTGTTAAGGGGTACCGCCTATGGGATCCCACTACCCATAAGGTTATAATCAGCAGAGACGTTATCTTCATAGAAGACAAAGAAGAAAAGCAAGCAAATGGTGAAAGCACAGAGACTACAACAATACAGGTAGAAAAAGAAGCTGAAGCTACACCAGAGCACGAGGTACAAGAACCAGCTGAAGCTGAAGCTCCAGAAGTTCGGCTGTCAACTCGTACAAGAAAGACACCAAGTTGGCATTCTGACTATATTATGGAGAGCAACATTGCGTACTGTCTTCTAACTGAGGATGGAGAGCCATCAACTCTTCAAGAAGCACTGAGCAATTCAGATGCATCTCAGTGGATGGCAGCAATGGAAGAATAAATTGAAGCTCTTCATAAAAATAGGACATGGGAACTGGTGTCACTACCAC
This sequence comes from Dioscorea alata, assembly GCA_020875875.1. Taxonomy (NCBI): domain Eukaryota; kingdom Viridiplantae; phylum Streptophyta; class Magnoliopsida; order Dioscoreales; family Dioscoreaceae; genus Dioscorea; species Dioscorea alata. The sequence continues at coordinate 3,633,051 of CM037027.1, forward strand.
AAGGGCGAAAACCCATTGGCAACAAATGGGTCTACAAGATCAAGCGCAACAGTGATGATCAAGTAGATCGCTATCGTGCTAGACTGGTGGTAAAACGATATGCTCAGAAGGAAGGAATTGATTTCAACGAAATATTTTCACCTGTGGTTCGACTCACAACAGTTCGATTAGTCCTGGCAATGTGTGCTATATTTGACTTGCAGCTTGAGCAGTTAGATGTCAAAACTGCATTTCTTCATGGAGATCTTGAAGAAGAAATTTATATGCTCCAACCAGAAGGATTTGAAGAAAAAGGTAAAGAGAACTTGGTTTGCAGGTTGAACAAATCTCTGTACGGTCTAAAACAGGCGCCAAGATGTTGGTACAAGAGATTTGATTCCTTCATCATGAGCCTTGGATACAACAGATTCAATACAGACCCTTGTGCATATGTCAAGAGGTTTGAAGAAGAAGATTTTGTCTTCTTGTTGCTGTATGTTGACGACATGTTGGTTGCAGGCCCCAACAAAGATCGTATCAAGGAGCTAAAGGCACAATTGGCTAGGGAGTTTGAAATGAAGGACTTGGGACCGGCAAACAAGATTCTAGGGATGCAAATTTACCGAGACAGAAATAATAGGAAGATTTGGCTTTCTCAGAAGAATTATTTAAAGAAGATCTTGCGACGCTTCAACATGCAAGACTGTAAGCCAATTTCTACCCCACTTCCTATTAATTTCAAGTTATCCTCAAGTATGTGTCCTAGCAGTGAAGAAGAGAGGATGGAGATGTCTTGAGTACCGTATGCATCAGCAGTGGGAAGCCTAATGTTCGCCATGATCTGTACAAGACCAGACATTGCACATGCAGTGGGAGTGGTAAGTCGATACATGGCGAATCCTGGTCGAGAGCATTGGAATACTGTCAAGAAGATTCTCAGATATGTAAAGGGAACCTCAGATGTTGCATTATGTTATGGAGGATCTGAGTTTACTATCAATGGATATGTTGATGCTGATTATGCGGGTGATCTTGATAAAAGCAAATCCACTACAGGTTATGTGTTCACACTAGCAGGAGGAGCTGTGAGCTGGGTTTCAAAACTTCAGTCAGTCGTGGCTACATCAACGACAGAAGCAGAGTATTTGGCAGCTACGCAAGCCAGTAAAGAAGCAGTGTGGTTGAAGATGGTGCTGGAAGAACTTGGGCACAAGCGAGAAAATATTTCTCTATATTGTGATAACCAGAGTGCTTTACATCTTGCAAGAAATCCGGCGTTTCATTCAAAGACAAAACATATCAGAGTTCAATACCACTTTGTCCGGGAGAAAGTGGAAGAAGGAACAGTGGATATGCAGAAAATTCATACAAAGAATAACCTAGCAGATTTTCTGACAAAAGCAATCAACACAGATAAATTTATATGGTGTCGATCCTCATGCGGCCTGACAAAGACGTAAGCAACATCGAATGACAAGGTAGAAAGAATGATGTGAAGATCTGATTAACTTTAATCAAATCTTCAAGTGGGAGAAATGTTAAAATATTATGAAAGGCTGCATGTGATGTTTTATTTGTCAAACATGGCTGCATCACTTTTGGTTGGTGGGATGAGATTAGGTGGGTTAATTAACCCTTAATCTCATCACACTCTTGCCTATAAAAGGGCAAGAGCATGAAGCCTTTTGTGTACCAAGTTTTTGAGAAGAAGAGTGAGGGTGAGAGAGAAAGTGGGAGAAAATAGTGGGAAGAAAAAATTAGAGGGTTTGTGTTGTTTCTGTTACAGGAGAGAATAAGTTGGTGTTCTCCTTGTCAATAGAAAGCTTGTAGCTCCTATTCTTCACTATAGTAAAATTCTTCTACCTTGTCCGTGGTTTTTTACCCTAATTTATTTTGGGGTTTTTCCACGTAAATTCTGTGTCTATCTTTATTCCTGTTATTTTTCAAGTACTTTTGCTGTGGCCCTGCTCTACCCAGTTCCATAATTTTCACAACATTAACTTCTAATTTAATCAAGGTTTGATTGAACTATGGAGGTTTTAGAAGCATGCCAATAGTTCTCTCGAAGCTACTAGCATCTAAATCAATACAAGACCAGGTGAGATCTCTCTCCATCATGAATCAAGCATGAAAGCATTGCACAACAACATCTCTCAAAGGATGATCACATGTCTACTTAACCAAATTAAGGAAAGTACCCGGCTTTTAGCGTAAGGAGATAACCCCACAATGGGAGGAGGAGGATGTTTTATCTCTAGACACAACCTCAATCTCCTTTTGACTATGAAGATCTAATCATATGGATTTCTCCATCAGAACATGAAAATCAAATATAGATCTTAGATCTCGCTTTTACTAATCTATAACAATTAATGGACATAAACAAAACTCAAAATCAAAAGCCTATCTATAAGCTTTTGAAAGATTAACATTCAAATACAGGATTATTTCTAAGGTTCTATGATAAATGCTTGAGCGAACATATTTCTTTATATGTTTTACATGCATTGAGCATCATTTTTATCATGGTTTATATCTCATAAATTGTATTTTGTGTTCCTTTGTGCAAATAGAGTTGCGAAGGCCTTGAGAGAAGAAAAGGAAGCAAAAATAAGTTATGAAGGGACATTTTGGGAGTTTTTGTGCAATATAAGGATCAAGACACAAACGAAGCTCATATACATGGGGGTGTGTGTGTGCCAACTTCCAAGATAATTCAAGTTAAATGATGAGTTGGAAGAGCACAAAGGCAGCCGCATTCCCATGTCTCCACTTTTGTGAAGACCTCAAGAACCTTCCCAATGATGATTAGACAACGAGAAGCCTTATAGCCTACCACAAGGACATGTGCCTGTCCATGTGGGCTTAAGAGAAAAGTGTGGGAGCCTTGTTGTCGAGGAGCATCATAGCAAAACAATGTAGCAATATTGTAGTAAAATCACTATTCACTCGACTTGGTCAGAATTCCACCTGGGCGGGTGGAGAAATTTGCAGGCCCTCGAGAGGGTGGAAGTTGACCCGGGCGGATCAAGGTACGTGACAGGCACGAGCTGGTATTATAAATAGTCATTTTACCATATTCTTTGGGGACTTTTTCACAGCTTTTGAGAGGCAAAGCAGCTAGGGTTTGGAGAGAAGGTCTTTGGTGAATTTGGGGGGTGTTCTGCACCAACTTTGATAGATTCTTTCTTCTTCATAGAATTAAGGAAGCCATCGGTGACCTAGCTTCGGAGAGGAATCCTTCAAGACATTGAGCGACCCATCAAGGCCATCGTCACGAATTCAAAGGGATTTTCTTTCATGGTTTTCATTGTTTTACATTGCATTATTTGTTTTGTAATTTGTCCCATGGAGGACTAAACTCTAGTAGGTATTTGGGTATGTGAACCCTAGGAACTTATTCTTGTATTGATTTACTTTGTGTTTTCTATTAAATTTGAGTTTAATTGAGTTTAAATCTTGCTTTCTTATTGCTTGCATGCCGTATTGATCTTATGGTTGATTGGTTTGCATAAATTATTTGCCTTGGTGAGAGAGGTCTCCATTAGAGTTAGAACCTCAAGAATGAAGAGGGTTGAAATGGTGAGTAATGATATAGTGGAATGTCACGTTTCTCCTCCAATTAGTACATTTTATCTCTATATTCCCTAGGCTTTATGCAACCATATTTGGTGCGAGGCGTAAGATTGAGAGATTTCTCCCCCGAGAACTTGCAGGGGGTTAGGGATCTTTCACCTAGAAGTAGGATTAGGTCTCTTAGGAATGTACTCTTAGGAATCCCTAGAGTCTATTGGGGTCATTTGTGGTGTACGGTGTTGAGATCGAGCGATTTCTCCACCGGGACCTCGTAGGGGACTAGTATCGTAATCTGGAGGCAGGGATCGATTATTCTTGGATTTCCTCGACTTGATTAACTTAGTTTAGAAATATTTGGTAAATCTTGCGCTGAATGTTAGATCTTATGGGAGCATTGCCCAGGCACCTCATCTTCATTGATTGAGACTTCCCTTATTTATACTCTTCGATACTTGCTTGTGACATTCATATTCTTGTGATTGAGTTCATTCCATCATATTCTTGATTCCGACTAGATAACTTAGAAGTAGCAATTACTAATACTTCCATTCCCTATGGATTCGACTGCCTAATCCATTGGATACTTTATTACTTCGACATCCATGCACTTGTGGTATACACACGCAAGAGGTGTGTCATTCTACAACCCAGAAACACTGGGAAGCTTAGCCACTCATTACAAAGATAAGGCAAGAACAATCAACAGTGCTAAAATAATAAAAGAAACCATGGAAACCACTCCCTTAATCTCCACAATAGATGATGGAAAATCCCACTAAGCTTGATGTGAACCCAAGGATGTTGCCAAGAATCTCTTCTTCGGAGACTTTTCTTGAATCTCCAAGCTTCTCCACACTAATCCACGCCAACAACTTCAAAAATTGCTCTTCCTAAGCTAATGGTGGTGGCAGTTAGAACCCTTTTGAGAACTTGTCTCTCCCGAAATAGTCAATTAAATTAGGCCTAGGAACGAATTAGCCATGGGGTGTGTTGAGGCCGTGTCAAAAGAGGGTAAATTTAGATGTTTGGAAATTTTAGATCTCTCCACAAGTCAAACACCTCTTGTGTCTAGGGTGTGTTGAACTTTGGTTGGTCAAAAATATGAATTTTCAGCCTTCTCACTATACTTCATGCTTGGGTCTTGTTACTCTCAGAAATTCTTCGTTTGAAGCTCTGTTTTTAACCCAAATTTACATCGAATTTATCCCTCTTATCGTATATGTTCCCAAAGTGGTCTGCATATGAAAAACAACCAAAATGTGTATTAAAAAAACATAATACAAATCTTGAGAACAGACTAAGTGCTCCGAATGAAAGAGTAAAACATGGATTTGTAGATCCTAGTGTTAAAAAGTAAACAAATTTTCAATAATTTTAATTCTAATTTTATTCTAGTTGACAAGTGTTGTTGTTGACTATCTTTGGTTCTCATATTATGTGTCTAAGCATGTGTCTTGAATTGCTCTAAATGTCTGAAATAGAGGGGTCATGTTAGCAAGGTATAAGGCCCACTATCATGTGTGAAGGGTTGTGGACAATGTTGTCAAACCCAGGCCCGCCCGGCCGGTTCGACCGGAAAAATGAGGAATTGGTCATGAGGTCGGTCCGGCTACCCCCTTTGACTCGGTGGTGAAATAACCCAGCCAAAAACCGGTGGCCCAGCCAGTTAACCTGGAAACCAATTGACCTAGCTAGATTTACCGGGTTAAAAAAGATTAAAATTTTTAAAAAAAATGTCATGCGAGAAGAAGTGAGAAAGAAGCCAAAGAGAGCGTTGGCGAGTGGTGGCGAGCAGCGGCGGATATGAGAAGAAATGAGGGACAACCAGAGAAGAAAATGAGAGACGGTGTCACAGTGGAAATGAGAAGAAATGAAAGAGAAATAGAGTGAGTCCCTAGAGAGAGTTATTTTTTTCTTTCTTTGGTGAGTCCCAAGAGAGAGTGCTTTTTTCTTTCTTTGATGATTCCCTAGACAGTGACAGTGACACACACACACACACACACACACACACACAGAGGGGAGAGAGGGAGGGTGTTTATTTTTTCTTTGGTAAGTGGAGTGGTCAGTGATAATTAGGTTTTAATATTTTATTTTTTTTAAAATATTGTATATAAAACTAAAACTTTATATTAAATTTAATTGTATTTTAAATATTTTTAAAATCAAAGAAAATATATAAAATAAAAATTTTTAATATCATATTTAATTAATTAAGGTTTTTAATTATTAAAATATAAGCTATATTATTTTTTATCATTATTAATTATTGTAATATTTTTTTAATATTTTATTATTGATCTCAGTTCAACCCGAATTCGACCTTATCGAACCCATTGACCCCTGACCCATGGACTTGGCTGGGTCAATGATCGGACTGGGTCTTACTACCTTGGTTGTGGATGATCACTACTTCTCTTTGTATTCTACGTCTCTCTGAATCAATGTGTCTAAAAATTTCTTCAACAACTTGGCACTTCAAAGAAAGATCAAATATTGTCTTTGCATATTGTCCCTATTTTCTTATCCATGCTCTTCTCGTGTTTGAGAGAATGTCTCTAAGAGTAGAAAATTATATTTCCATTACATTCTACAATATATGTTAAAAGAATAGCTACAATTCTATAATTTGCTGTAAAATTAGTAATTTTGTAACATTTTTTAAATTTTATTTTCAACAATTTAGTATCAAGAGTAATGTTATTATGGCTTCTTCTTAAAACATCTTCTTTGCATATTTCCCGAGCAATATTCTTATTTTTATGGTGAACAGTATGATTTCTGGAGTTCTCTAATGGAAATGATCTCTATCTCACAAGGTCTATGGGGATTTATAAAAGATGGATATAAAGAATGATTAGAAAATCATGTAACAAGTCATATATAGTTAGAATAAAATGAGGAGTATAAGGGAAAATGTGAAGAGAAATGCCACAATCTTGAGAATCATAAAACAAGGGCTGAGAAAGTCCATCTTCTAGAGTATCTTTGATGTGAAAAAGGTTAAAGATGTTTGACATAAGCTGAAAAATAAATTCCAACTATCAAAGAAAGTAATCTCTATTAAATTGTAAAACTTATGGAAAGATTTTGATAATATGAAAATAAAAAATGGAGAACATGTGGAAGGTTTTTATTCAAAGGCTCCTGGAATTGTTAATCAAATAAGAAGTCTTCATGATCTTGTTCTATAAAAGGAGATCATGGAAAAGATTTTTAGCAATCTACTTTAAAATTTGAACATCAAGGAAACAAATGATCTATAAAAAATTTTGATATATAAGCTAGGTATTATAAAATATAAGACCGAATATAGTGGTACCACATCAAAAGAAATGAAAAATAATGCTGAAAAATAAATGATACAATGATGTTACGTGAAAAACCCTAAATAATTAGAGTAAAAACCACGGGCAAGGATAGAAGAATTTACTAATTAGAAAAATTTCAAAAGTTACAAACTCTCTCTAATAACAAGGAGAAAATCAATACTATCTTTTATACTAAGAGAATAGACTAACCCTCAAAATTTTTTCTCACACTTCTCACTCTTCTTCTTTCCCTCTCTCTCTCTAATTCACTCTCACTTTTCTTCTTCAATTGGCTGTGTAAGAGAATGAGAGCTTCACATATTTATAGCTAACCATAGCCACCATTGTTGACTTTGCAATATGGCCATGCTGAGTAGGAAGCCATGGTTTAAGAAGCCACCAAATGGCTTTCAAGCTTATTGTTTTGATGAGAAGGATTCGGTGAGCCATTGTTTTAGCTAACAATTATCCCACTTGAAGAGATGATTGAAAAACAATAAGATCTTCACACCATTCTTTTTACCCTGCCATTGAATGTTGTTTACGTCTTTGTCAGACTATAAGAGGATGGACACCATATGAATCTGTCAGCGTTGCTTGCTTTTGTCGTAAAGTCTGCAAGATTGTCCTTGGTATAAATGTTTTGCATGTCCACTGTACCTTCTTCCACTTTCTCAAAAACGAAGTGATACTGAACTCTGATATGTTTTACCTTTGAATGAAATGTTGGATTCCTTACAAGATGAAAAGCACTTTGGTTATCACAATATAGAGTAATATTCTCTTGTTTGTGCTCTAGTTCTTCCAACACCATCTTCAACCACACTACTTCTTTACATGTTTATGTAGCTGCCAAGTACTCTACTTCTGTTGTTGATGTAACCAGGATTGGTTGCAGTTTTAAAACCCAGCTCACACTTCTCCTGCTAGTGTGGACACATATCCAGTAGTGGATTTACTTTTATTAAGATCACCTCCATAATCAGCATCAACATATCCACTGACAATAAAGTATGATTCTCCATAATATAATGTAACATCTGAGGTTCCCTTTACATATCTGAGAATTCTCTTAACAATATTCCAATGCTCTTGACCAGGATTCTCCATGTACCGACTTACCACTCCCACTGCATGTGCAATGTCTGGTCTTATACATATCATGACAAACATTAGGCTTCCCACTATTGATCCATACTGTACTTAAGACATCTTCATCCTCTCTTCTTTACTACTAGGACACATACTTAAGGATAACATGAAATTAACAGCAAGTGGGGTAGAAACTGGCTTACAGTCTTTCATGTTGAAGCGTCATAAGATCTTCTTCAGATAATTTCTCTGAGAAAGCCAAATCTTCCTATCATTTATGTCTTGGTGAATTTGCATCCTAGAATCTTGTTTACCGATCCCAAGTCCTTTGTTTCAAATTCCCTAGCCAATTGTGCCTTCAACTCATTGATAAAATTTTTGTCGGGGCCTGCTACCAACATGTCATTAACATACATCTACAAGAAAACAAAATCTTCTTCTTCAAACCACTTGACATATGCACAAGGGTTTGTATTGAATCTGTTGCATCCAAGGCTCATGATGAAGGAATTAAATCTCTTGTACAAACATCTTGGCGTCTGCTTTAGACTGTACAGAGATTTGTTCAACTTGAAAACCAAGTTCTCTTTACCTTTTTCTTCAAATCCTTTTGGTTGGAGCATGTAAATTTTTTCTTCAAGATCTCCATGAAGAAATGCAGTTTTAACATCTAACTGGTGAAGCTGCAAGTCGAATGTAGCACAGATCACCAGGATTACTCAAACTGTTGTGAGTCAAACCACAGGTGAAAATATTTCGTTGAAGTCAATTCCTTCCTTCAGAGCATATCCTTTCACCACCAATCTAGCACGATAACGATCTATTTGATCATCACAATTACACTTGATCTTGTAGACCCATTTGTTGCCAATGGGCTTTCGCCCTTGTGGTAGTGATACCAATTCCCATGTCTTATTTTTATGAAGAGCTTTAATTTCTTCTTGCATTGCTGGCATCCACTGAGATGCATCTGATTTGCTCAAATTTAAAAGGCAGTATACAAGTTACCTTCTATAATATAATCAAAATGCCAACTTGGTGCCTTTCTTGTTAGAGTTAACCGCCGAACTTCTGGAATTTCAGATTTAGCTAGCTTTTGTAGCTCATACTCTGGTGTAGGTTCAGCTTCTTTTTCTACCTGTACTGTTGTAGTCTCTATGCTTTCTTTTGAAGTGCTCTCACCATCTACTTCATGTTCTTTATCTTCTATGAAGATAACATCCCTGATGATTACAACCTTATGGGCTATGATAGGAACTGCAGATGAATATAATGAATTGCCTTTTGATTCTTTCTTGATTGTAAAATTTATCAGACTCTCTACCAGTGTATTCTCCTCCATTATCAGTCCTCAAGCACTTGATCTTCTTACTAGATTCAAGTTCCACCCGCACTTTGTAAAATTAGAAGACATGAAACACATCTACCTTCTTCTTGATAGGATACACCTAACATCTCTTGAAATAGTCATCAATAAATAATACAAAGTAATTTGCTCCTCCTAGGGACATAACTGGTGCTTGCCACATATCAGAGTGAACCAATTCTAGAATTGTTTTGCTTCTAGAATTAGATGTGTTAAACTTCATTTGATGCTACTTGCCACAATACAATGTTCACAAAAGGGTAGTGTTACCTTTGTGAGACCTTGAAGTAGATTTCTTTTTGCAAGAATCTTCATTCATTGCTCTACCATGTGTCCAAGTTTCCTGTGCCATATAATTGTGCATTTTTTACTTGGACTACTTGTGGCAACTGAAGCTTCTCTTTCTTGCAAAGTTTCTCCCTTCAGCATGTATAAATTTTCAGTTATCTTCTCTCCCTTCATGCATACAAGCATTCCTTGAATTACCTTCATGATCTTGTTTTGAACTTAAATTTTGTAACCAAGATCATCAAGTTATCCTATAAACAACAAATTCTTCTTAAGGCCCTCCACATGTTGGACTTCTTGTATGGTCTGAATCGTGCCATCATACATCTTTAGTTTGATGGTGCCAATGGCAAAGATCTCCAAGGCTTGATCATTGTAGTTATACACAGATCCCCAGAGATAGGTTCATAGTGATGGAACCATTCTCTTCGGGAGGTCATGTGAAAAGTGGCTACTGAATCAAGAAGCCATACTTCAACAAATCTTTTACCTTTTGTAGTTTCTACTTCACACACCATAACCTCTCCATCATCTGAAGTGTTTGCAACATTCCCTTGAGGATTGGATTCCTTTTTATTTAGATTCCAACAATATTTTTTCAAGTGACCTTTCTTGCCACAATGATAGCACTTGAAAATCTTCTTACTCCTCAACTTTGATCTACCATGACTGTAGATCCTACTGGATCCACGTTCTTTTGGTCTTTCTTTCATCACCGTCAAGGCCTGTGCTTGTTGCGAACTTGCTAACTTGTTTTCCTTGTTTTTGTGGTGACTTTTTTCCTCAAGAACAACAGCTACAATGTTGTTAAAGACTAGACTGTTTATGGGGACATTATTTTTTAAGTTGATGACGAATTGATCATATGAATCTAGTAAACTTTGGAGTAAAATTTTTGCATGTTCACTTGACTCTATTGTATGTCCTAATGATGCGAGTTGGGAAAATAGAGTGTTCAATATGTTCATGTACTCCATCACTAAAGTAGATTCCGCTATAAACAAAGTATAGAGTCTCCTCTTAAGGAAACTTTTGGTGCGGAAGAGGATCCACTTATAGTGGCCACCACAGAGCATACGATAAGTAGACATATATACACCCAGATCTAGCTCTGATACCACTTGTTATAAAATGTAAGACCAAATATAGCAGTATCGTAGCAAAAGAAACGAAAAATAATTCTGCAAAATAAATGACACAAATATGTTACGTAAAAAACTCCTAAATAATTAGGGTAAAAACCACAGGCAAGGATAGAAAAATTTACTAACTAGAAAAATTTCAGGAGTTACAAACTCTCTTTAATAACAAGAAGAAAATCAATACTTTTTCTTATACTAGGAGAATAGGCTAACTCTCAAAATATTTTCTCACACTTCTCACTCTTCTTCTTTCTCTCTCTCTCTCTCTCTCTCTCTCTCTCTCTCTCTCTCTCTAATTTACTCTAAATTTTCTTTTTTAATTGGCTTTGTAAGAATGAGAATGAGAGCTTCACATATTTATAGGCCAACCATAGCCACCATTGTTGACTTTGTAATATGGGCGCATGTTGAATAGAAAGCCATGGTTTAAGAAGCTAGGAAATGGCTTTAAAGCTGATGGTTTTGACGAGAAGGATTTGGTGAGCCATTGTTTTAGCTAACAGTGGGGTCTCTTGAAGCACATGACCAAAAGGTGAATAAATATTCTGATTGATCAATTAAGCAAGCTTTTTAGAAAAAAAAAGTGAATGGTTTCCAAAGAGAAGTTTTAAGGTTAGATTATGGGCAAAGAAGAGGGACTCGTAGAAGAGGTCATGCAAGTGCAAAATCAAGGCTGAAGTGGAGAAGAAGAAAAAAAAGATTTTCAACAACTATAAAACTTTGGTTACTCTGAACTGTATTGCTCAATTTGAAAGAAATCTACTCATTATACTAAAGATTGTCATTTAGATGCACAACTTGCAAAAACTCATACCATGCCCTTTCAGAGTTGCTATTGGTACAAAGACAAAAAAGAAAGAAATGAAGAGAAACAAGCTACCCATCTTCTTCGGAGGATGAATAGGAAAAAGCATTTATATGCATTGAAGGAGATAAGATATTTTGTGTGTAGCAACCATATCATAGGGGATAAAAGGATTTGATATCCTTTTTGCAACTTGACGAGAACCTTTGTCCAAGAGTTGAACTTCGAGATAACAAGCATATGAGAAAAGAGTGATTTCAATCCACACTCAAGAATATAAAGCAAGTATTTTTGTGAATTAACCAGATGTGTCATCCGATTGACTAACTCACTTGGTTAACCAGAGGAGTTACCAACTAGCCAGTGGTGAACAATACAATGGTTATATAACAATTTGATTGGCCCAGTGGTTGGTCAGTAAGGTCAACTTGGCGGCCGAACATCATAGAAAGTATTTTCTCATTTGTTTCTCTTTTTTTTTTTTCATTCTTTCTCATTCTATAAATACCCATCTCCCCTCTACTAAGTGCTAATCTCCCACACCAAATTCTCTCAATTCTCTCAAGCTCTAACTTTAAGCACTATCAAAAGCTCTCTTCGATCTCAAACCTCACTCCAATATCTAATTAATAAGGTAAACTCTAAATTTAAATTGGTTAATTAATTTTAAATTTTATGCTTACAATAGTTCTATTTTACTCTATTAGTTTTTTTTTAATGTTTATTTATTAATTATAGTCAAGTACCTTTTTCTATATTTTAATTTTGCTTTTCCACTTTAACTCCCTACTATTGTTTAATTTTGTTAATTTACAGTTAAAGTTTATTTAATTATTTTTGTTTGTTATTTAATTTTTGCCACAATTACTAATTTTGTTATTTTTTCATTTTGCATTATTTTATTTATTTTGTTTGTTACCCAATGTTCTCTATAATTCCTTGGCATTGTTAGCTCTGCATTTGGTTTTATTTTATTTATTTATTTATTTTGTTTGTTATTTAGTTCAACCTATAATTCATAGGCATTGTATAATTTTGTTAACTTCGTTGTTGATGTTATTGTATTTATTTAATTATTCCAATAATTCCTTGTCAAAATTTAGTTCAGTTTATTGTGCATTTCGTGTTATTTATTTATTTATTTATTTTTATTGTTTAATTTTCTCCATAATTCCTTGGCATTGTTTAATTTTGTTAATTCTGGATTTGGTGTTATGTTATTCTATTTTATATTCTTGTAATTTTCTTTTTTTTTTTTCTATAATTCTTTGCACCGTTTAGATTTGTTGATTTTGCATTTGGTGCTATTTTGTTTATTTTGTTATTTATTTAAGTTTTCATATAATTTCTTGCCATTGCTTAATTTTGTTAATTAGTTTTATTTAGTTTGTTTTTATGTAAATATTCCCTTAATTCCTTGGCAAGGTTTAATATTAGTAAATATGCATTTGGTGTTGATTTATTTATTTTACTTGTTATTTAGTTTTTCCTATAGTTCGTTGGCATTGTTTAATTTTGTTAATTCTCCATTCACAAGTATTTTATTTATTTTGTTTGTTCTTTAATTTGAGTTATAATTCCTCACACTATTTAATTTCGTTAACTTTGCATTTTCTGTTATTTTATTTATTTATTTTGCTATTTAGTTTTCCTTATAATTCTTTGGCATGTTTAATTTTCTTTTAATTATGCATTCGCTTTTATTTCATTTATTTTGTTCGTTGTTTTATTTTCACAATTATTCCTTGATTCTTTTTAATTTTTAAATGCATCATTTGGTGTTATTTTTTTTTTTGTTTGCTTTTTAGTTTTCGTTATAATTCCTTTAGTAGTTTATAATTTTGTTAATTATGCATTTGTTGTTTTTTTATTAATTTTGTTTCTGTTTAATTTTTTCAGTAATTCATTAGCATTGCTTAATTTAATTAAATTTACATTTGCTATTGTTTTATTTATTTATTTATTTGTTTTCTGTGTTGTGGTAGATCAAGAAGCACCAATGGTCGGAAACCAGAAAAATATTTTAGATTATTCAAGAACGAATTTGGAAGGATTAAGTTCTAGCATTGTTTTCCTTCCCATGTTGGCAAATAACTTCAAGTTGAAGCAAAATTTTATTCAGATGGTACAACAGATGTGCCAATTTGATGGGTTTCAAGATAAGGATCCTTATGCACACTTGACAAACTTTCTAGGATCCTTATGTTTGCCTGCATTAGTTCTTGTTTTGCATGAAAGGAAAGGCCGAACAGTGGTTAAATTTCTTGACCCATGGGATCTATCACTACCTGGGCACAGTTGGCAGAAAAGTTCCTCAGTCGATATTTTCTGCCGACCAAGATAACCAAATTGAGAAGTGACAACTCTTCCTATAGGTAGCTCAAGTCCGAGACTCTTTATGATACATGGGAGAGATACAAAGACATGTTGTGGAAGTGCCCTCAACACTACATTGTAGAATGGCTGCATATCCAAATCTTTTACAACGGGCCAAATGTGGCAATCAAACAGATGTTAGATGGTTCAGCTAGGGGATCTATGTATTGTAAGCAACCTAAGGCAGCATAGAACTTGATTGATGAGATGGTCACCAATGGATACCAATGGAGCTCTGAGAGGAACAAGCCAACTAAGGGAGCCAATATTTATGAGGTGGAATGTCTTAACACCATTAGCAACACAGGTTGAAGCAATCAACAAAAGGTTGGATATGATACAGATGCATTCCCAAGCCCCGGTGATAAGTTATGAGGGGTCATCGCAAGCCGAATAGACCTGTCCCTCTCTTAATTTGAGTGTCGATTCTTTAGAACATGTGGATTTTGTTAGCAACAATAACTGGTACCAAAATCCTTATAGTAATACTTACAACACCAAGTGGAGGAACTAGCCAAGTTTTTCTTGGAGTTAACCGGGACAAGGGCAACCAAGGCCTAATCAACCCCTGTTTTCTCGACAACCTCCTTAAAATGGAAAGGGACCTTCTCTTGAGACACTACTTGCACAATACATCTAAGAGAATGATTTGTGCCTTTTGAGCCATGAGGAGATGATGAGGAATCAACAAGCCTCATTGTAAAACCTAGAACACTAAGTAGCATAAAGGCCATCACATTAAGGAGTTGTAAGGAACTCTCCTGGGTAATACTGAAGTCATCCCTAGGGAGTCCCTAAAGGCCGTCACAATGAGGAGTGGCAAGGAACTATATTCTCCTTAAGTCCAAGAATCAAGAAACAAGGCTACTTAACATCGAATAGATGTAGGAAATTCTAGGCAAAACCCCTTAGTCATTGAGGTTGATGAAGACACCAAGGATAAGGGTAAGGGTGAGACAATCATGCCAGAGTATTAACCTAAGCTACCTTACCCCATAGAGGTCAAGAAGGACCAACAAGATGAGTAATTTAAGAAGTTTTTGGAAATGTTCAAGACTTTGCACATCAATGTCCCATTTCTGGAGCCACTTGTTCAAATGCCTCGTTATGCAAAGTTTCTCAAGGAGTTGCTTACCAATAGGAGAAAGTTGGAAGAAGTGTCTACAGTGATACTTAGTGAGGAATGTTTATCCATTCCCACCAACAAGCTCCTGAAGAAGGAGAAGGATCCCAAGGGATATATCATCCTTTGCACTATCAGCGGACCTGTTAATGAGAAGGCTCTCGCCGATCTTGGGGCAAGTATCAACCTTGTGTCTTACGAGAAATGCAAGAAATAGCTAAGCACGGGAATATATGTACACATATACACACATACATAAGAACTTACAGAATTAGAAAACTTCAACCTAAGAAGTATGTAACAAAAACATACAGAACAAATTGCAAACTACCATATGAAACAATGGCTAGTATACAAGTCACACAACCAAAAACAATGAACAATTCTCCTCTTCAAACTAAAAATGATAATGAATGACTACAGAAGCACCCCAAGCTGAATATTATTAAGAACAACAACAAAGAAGATCGCCAATATTTGATGCACAACAATATCAATCATGAATCAGGTAATTTGAAATAAAATCAATGTAAAGCGCATGCAAATTACAACATCTTACTTATTTGTTCCCTATAGTTATAGTCAACTACAAAAACAAACCCTAAAAAAAAAAAATCCTTCCACAAACACTGCCATTGGCACACAGAAGGCAGAGTTGGTACATCACAAATTCAACTCCAAAAGCAAAGCAATCTCCAAAACCATACACAGCTTGCAAAGCAACCTCCCCCAAAGACCACAACAAGCATAAATGAATTATTAATTCATAAAACCATACACAGCTTGCAAAAGCTCATAAACGAATCAACAAGAACATGATGGTACTTTAAAAAGGGCAAACTTTGGCAAGCTTCTCGGCGGACTCGAAGAGGCGGCAAACGGCAAAAGGCGACAAAACTCGAAGAGAAGAGGCGGCCTCGAATCGAAGAGAAGTCGAATCGAAGAGAAGAGATGGCAAAACGAGGAAGATGTTGTAAAAGCACGGGAGTGCTTACTCGGCAGTGTTTAGTTAGCTTCCTCCCTAAAGACCACAACAAGCATAACTGAATTATTAATTCATAAAACCATACACAGCTTGCAAAAGCTCATAAACGAATCAACAGGAACATGCTGGTACCTGAAAAAGGGCAAACTCCAGAAAGCTTCTCGGTAGACTCGAAGAGGCGGCAAACGGCAAAAGGCGGCCTCGAATCGAAGAGAAGAGGCGACAAAACGAGGAGGATGTTCTAAAAGCACGGGAGTGCTTAGTTAGCTTCCTCCGCAAGAAATCACTTTTTCTAATGAAACAAATATATTTTTTATTATAAAATGTCATTTCACAGTTTTTTATATTTAGATATATTTTTTATTATATTAATGTAAAATAATAATAATAATAATAATAATCATAATCATAATCATAATCATAATCATAATAATAATAAATCAATAAAAATAAAATCCTAAAAAATGCTAGATATTTATTACATTTAGAATTTTTGTAAAAAAATGTGAATAAATAAAATAACACATAAATTGAAAAAAAAAAATTCATTTGATATAGTTTGTAAATTTATTATTATTATTATTGTTGTTGTTGTTGTTGTTGTTGTTGTTTTGTAGTAGGTTGAGTTTTTTTTTTTTTTTTGAATTTTACCTAAATTTTTAGCTGACTTGTTTCTCAACATCAATTATCAATAACTATAGTAAATTTTTTCGTGCTTTTTAGATTTAGTTTATAAAAATTAAAAAACTTTTTAATGAAATATTATTATAACATAAAGGAAGTCTATGCTTGGAAATATTTTATTATAAATTAAATTAACACCTCATCAAGTGTATTAAGGACATCCTCATCTAGTTATTCATTTATATATATAATGAATTGGGCTACTATCAAAACACGGTTAAAATTAATTAAATTAACACCCCATCAAGTTCAAAATATATAATAATATATTTTTTTAATAATAATATAAATTGCACAATTGTCCAAAAGTAATTTTTTTTATCGTACTTAAATTGAATTAAAGGAAGTCTATGCTTGGAAATATTTTATTATAAATTAAATTAACACCCCATCAAGTGTATTAAGGACATCCTCATCTAGTTATTCATTTATATATATAATGAATTGGGCTACTATCAAAACACGGTTAAAATAAATTAAATTAACACCCCATCAAGTTCAAAATATATAATAATATATTTTTTTAATAATAATATAAATTGCACAATTGTCCAAAAGTAATTTTTTTTTATTGTACTTAAATTGAATTAAACAAGAAATTCGTTCACTAAATAATTTCTAATGCAACAAATAATGTTTAACAAATCAAATTAATTTAATATTTTAAAATAGATATTAGTTATTCAAATAAACAATTTCAAACAAAGTAATGAATGTTTAACGAACCAAATCATTTAACATTTTTAAAATAGATTATCATCATTAATTAAAAATAAGATTAAGGTTACATGGGTACATTTATGGATATAATTACTATCTTAATATTGTTTATTTTTTACTAGATATTAAATAAAGACTAACATTAAAAAAGATAAATTGGGAAAAAAAATTAAAACAAAGTTTCAAGAATTTATTCAAAAGTTTGCATAAATTGAGGCTGGGAATCCAGGGCTTGAATGCTTTTACAAATCAATGGAGACAAAATTTTTGGGGCCCACAAAATAGTTGTAGTGGGACCAAAATCATTTCATTTTATCATTTCAAGTATTCATAGTATAAATTTAGTTATCAATATATTTATCTAATAAGAATATTTTCTTATTTAATAAATAATTATATATATAATAATTTAAATATTTAAATATAATAAGAATATTTGATTATGTATGTAATTATTTGATTTTTAAAATAAGTTATTTAAATATTTTTAAAAATAATATGAAATTCTATAAAATAGTTATTTTTTAAAACTATTTAATTTTAATTTTTGGTTGCTAAAAATACTAAAAATAATTTAATTTAATTGATGAAGAAATTAAAAAACAACTTAATTTAAATTAAATTATATTACTTCATAATTACATATTAATCAAATTGCATCAATAATAAAACTTGGATAATTTGAATGTTTTTAAAAATAAAAAATAATTTTAGATAAGTTCCAAACAAAAAATACAATACTAGGCAAGGTGAACTTCTACCAAAATATAATTCATTACAAGCAACATTTTAAAAAAAGAAAAATTTACAAAACTTCACAAGCATCACAAACTTTTTTCTTCAAAAAAAAAAAAAACTAACTAACTAACTAACTAACTAACTAAACCTAGTTCCTAGCTTAGTATATAACAACCTAAGTTACCATTTGTTGTCAAATAAAATTTTTTAAAACTAGAAATAGGTGGCTTTGGCCTCAGCGGCGAGTGTGGTGGCTTCGGCTTCACCGGGGAGTGTGTGACCGGCAACCCTTCGGCTTCGGCTTCGGCTTCCGCCTCTTCCGGGACAACCAAATGTTGTAATACCGCAACTATCACAATAAAAAATATGACTAGTAACAAAGCAAACAGGGCTGCGCTCGCCCTGTCCATAATGGAGATGATGATGATGATGAAGAAGAAGAAGAA
Organism: Dioscorea alata; assembly: GCA_020875875.1. Taxonomy (NCBI): domain Eukaryota; kingdom Viridiplantae; phylum Streptophyta; class Magnoliopsida; order Dioscoreales; family Dioscoreaceae; genus Dioscorea; species Dioscorea alata. Next base: position 3,651,679 of record CM037027.1, read on the forward strand.
GAAGAGAAAAGTTGCAAAATAAAAAAAAAAAATCCCTGCACGTGTAGGGTTTGGAGATGAAAAAGAAGGAGAGGAGAAGAAGAAGAACAAGAAGAAGACGAAGAGAAACTTTTGAAATCTTGAAAAAGAAAACTTGCAAGAAAGCATAGGGTTTGCTGGTGGTTTGGAGAAGAAGAAGAAGAAGAAGAAGAAGAAGGAGATGGAAGGTTTGATTGTGCAAGTCTCGAGATGTATGTTGGGAATCCCAAGAGCCAGGGCCTGATATCCCACTAATTTTTTTTGATAAACTTCAGATAAGCACGGTTGTGCTTAACATGCACGGTCGTGCTTAACAAGCGGAGCTCTAGTGTATTGGTCGCGTGGCTGGTCAGCTACTTGTGATTAATTTGAAAATAATACCTTTATAATATTTTTAAAAACATTATTAACATAAATTTATCAAGATCAAATAGAAAATATAGTAAAAATAAATTATAATTTGAAATTAGAAGGAGTAAAGGGATAGCAAGCAAATATTGGGTGCTTTATAATAATTTTATTTGAAAATGAATTAAATTTGAATAAATTTATATTTTTGGACTGTTTTGAAGACATGGCTTACAAAGGGAATCTTGGAAAAATGGAAAAGATAGATATGGATGCATTTAATGCACTTCATAGATGTATAGTTTAATATTTTTAAATTTTTTTTAACAAAGTTGCCATATTTTGAGAAAAAAATATTTATTTATATAATTATTTCCTTATTTTATTTACACATCTCTTTTTAGGATATTTGAGAAATATTTTACTATATTTAACTGATGAAAAAATTTATAAATTAATTTAATAATTTAAGGTAATTCCTCATGCTAATTAACTAAGGAAAAAAAAATTAGAACTTTAAAATTCTAAAGATATATATGAAAAAAAATAGGTGTATGCAGCCCAGCCAGGCTTGGCTCTTCCAAAGAGCCCATCTTCTCCGAGATCGGAGCTTCTTCTTCACCAGAGATAACTACAACCACCTCACCGAAGGGTGCCACTCGCCTGAAAGTGATCGGAAAATGGCGGCGTCCTCATCGACGTCGGAGCCTTCGATATGGAGCTCGTTCCGGAACTCATGGCTGAGGATCGGGAAGCAGGAGCTGAGGAGGATGGTGGAGATACCAAGCCGGATAGCAACGGCGATGACGGTGGCTGCGATGACGAAAGACGCGGATGGGCCGGCGTATGTGGTGGAGCCGGAAAAGGAGGAGCGGAACCTTTCGGAGGCACCGGTGGTGGTGGTGGTGTTTGTTAATTCGAGAAACGGGGGACGCCATGGCCTCATGCTCAAGGATCGTCTTCAGATGTTGATTGGCAAGGACCAGGTTTTTGATTTTCCCCTTTGAAATTCTTATAATTTTGTTTAATTTCGGATTAGTTTGGAGAATTTGTGTGAATTTTTTGTTAATTTTGTGAATAATTTTAACCCCTTTTCCCAAAAGCATCAGATTAATGTTTCCCTTGTATAGTTGTATGTTTCTTATATGGATTGGTTGAAGTACTCTTCTCTGATTGCTGAAATTTTGAAGAAAATTACTTCTGTTGTTGTGAATTTGCATTTCTTTATATTAAATTTATGGATAATTTCTACTTTGTTTTGTCAAAAGGATCAAATTTATGTTTCCATTATATGAATTAGTTGAACAAATTAAATGCAGAATTTGTTAATACTATTGTTGTGGTTTGAGAGTTACGGACTAGTACAACATATTGTAGATTGTTTCACTTGTTTGATAATTTTTTTTTTACTTATTTTTCTAGATGGATTATCTCTGCTTGAAGACCTATGATGTATTCTTGTTTTTAGTGCAGGTATATATATGATCTTTCATGTGTGAAGCCTGATGATTTTGTTCAATATTGTCTTGGTTGCTTGGAGAAGTTGGCCAGTCTCGGTGATCTTTGTGCTAAGAGTATGCGTGAGAAGTTGAGGATCATGGTATGATACTTGTGCTGGCCTTGTGATCATCTATTGTTTTGAGTGGTAATTCGAGAATGTAATCTATTATTTGGTTGATTTTCTTGTATTTAGTAATTATGTTTGTTTTACAGTTTAACAGTCTCCCAATTTTTTTTTTTTTTTAATGATCATTGGCTCTCTCTTTTGATTTTTAATTTTTAAAAACTCAAGGCTTCACATAGCTCGATTGCGCATAGATAAAAGTTTTATGTTTTTTTTGTAATTGTTTTAATTAAATGTTACAATGTCGCACTACTTTGTATCGAAAACAATTGTTATGTAGACTAAATTTTTTTTATATATTTTGCCCTTAGCCCCCCCCTATCAATTAATCATGGTTCCGTCCCTGGTGGTATGGACTATAATTCATTAGATACGATCTAGTTTTTCTTGATCCATGCTTTGTTTGATTGTCTCTGCTTGTGTACCATGCTGAATTAGGGCTAGGTGAAGCTTGTGGTCATCTGCATAAAAAATTTTTCTCTCAAACTTATTTAGGGTAATTTGATATTATTTTGAGTAGACAATGAGGAGTTAAATTGCTAATCTTGCATGGCTATTAACATCATCTCTTCATTTCTGTGTTCAGAGCATTGTATACTATTTATGATTATCAATTAGCACTATTGTACAGAATCCATATTCTTTTCTTGTAGGGATAATGAGTGCTTTGGGGTTTCCAATTGGAGAGGACATTATTTATGTCTCTGCAGTGGAAGGAGTAGAATTTTTTTCTTACTATTAATGGTGGTATTTTTGTTGTTTAAACCTACTGTTTTGTGTTTGCTTTAAATGATGCTCCAAACCTTTATAAACTCTTAAAAAAATTGGTGAACCCTAGGTGTAGCTAAAGCTTGGTTTCATTTCTGAATATTGTTAATTTTTTTTAATTGTAGGGTATCTTCGATCGTTAGACTATCCCAGAGTTTGATTCTCATACCATCTAATCAACCCATTAAACTATCTCTCATAATAGATATACTATAAAATATGACTCATAATTATTTCATTAATCTTTTGTAACTATTTATATTATATATTTTATTAAAACATATTTATTTATTAAAATTATAAATATAATTAATAAAAATAATTAAACTATTTATTTTAAATATTATATTTGATAATAATTATTTAAAATAATAAAAATATATGAATAATAATAAATTATTTTATTATAATTAATACAATAACTAAATAACACATTTTTTTTAATGGAGAGATAGTAACCTTGCATCGGGTTAACCCCGGTGTTGGAGTTATTAACCACTCCCCCTGGATTTTTTTTTTTATTTTTTAATTTTTTTAATCCAGGTATTAGGGTTATTAACCTCCCTTAAGATTCTCTAGATTTTTTTTATTTTTTTATTTTATAATACAATGTGGTGATTATAATTCTTATCTCAAAATAATATTATCATATGATAATTTACAATTTAATTTTGTTAAATAAAAGATATTTTTTATTTAAATTTAATGGTAAAATTATTTTAGGTTAAATTATTTTTTTGCAAAATATTAAATAATTAATAAAACATATCTGATTTGAAAAAAAAAATCTTTGTTTAAAAAAATCTTTGACAATTTAAAATTTTTTAAAATAAAAATTTGAAATTGGTTAATATTTGAATTTAAAAAATTATATGTTGCAGGCCCATCATTAAACAGTTGTTGGCCACTGAGAACTCAATGGCCACCAACTTTCTCTAATAAGAGGGACTTGGGTTGAGCACTTAATGAACTCTCAACTTCCTCATCTGAGGGCATCCCTCAGGTGTTCTGTAGTGGGTTGAGCGCTCAGTGCTCCACTCTAATGGTGCGTTTGGATGGCGTCAATGATTACCCTACCAGGGGTAATCATTGATTACACATTCCCTTCCCCTTGTTTGGATTCATTTTTGTGCAGGTAATGATTACAGGCATGGGGCAATGATTACCTTCCCCAGAGGCTAAAGTCATTCCCCCCATATTGGGGGGAATACCAGGTAATGAAAACTAAAATTACCATTTTGCCCATATTCCTAACCTAACCTTTGTTGTTTATCTTTCCGTTTGCTGGCTTGAGAAATCTTCACCAGCAACCTGTGACCATCGCCGCCATCGCCACCATCATCTTCACCTCCTACGAAGACGAAGCCGCGACCTGTGACCAGCCTCGCCATCGCCGCCATTACTGACAGGTTTTTCTCCATGTTTTGTCTATGTTTTTCAACAATACATGAACTTCTCTGCACGCATCCAGTGATTGTCAACATCCATGGGCACTGACAATGACTTCCTTTGGACTTCCTCACATGCCCATTAGCATAGTCAGAAGACACCATAAATTTTATTTTATAATATAAGCCAAATTAATTGTATATTTCCTTTGGTGTTTGAGCCTCTGTATATTTCCTTTGGTGTTTGAGCCTTTGTATCCTGATTTTTCTTGAGCATGCTGAGTTATTGAATTGAGCTTCATTTTTTTGGAGATTGTATTTTGGGATTCATAAACATCCACTTAACATGCATTGAAAGAAAGAATATATACATAGATAGAGATATATATATGATGTTTCGGCTTCTGTTGGTATTTTTTTTTTAATATAATCTTTACTTGTTTATTATCTATATATATATAAATGTGCCAATAAGATGTTCTCGTACCATATTTATGTAATAATTGTTTTGCTAGTATTTTAATTATAACATGTTTGTGAAATTTGCTTTCTTGTCACATTAGTTGTTGCTGTTGTTGAAGAGTGGATGCTGGAATTTGGTTCTCCTTATAGATACTGTTTTTCAGTGTTTTACTTGTGCATTCATTTCAAAAGCATGGAAGAGAATCTTATCTGTTTTGCATTTGTGGTGTTTGGATGCCTAATTAGACGGTGCTAATGCAATTATGTTAAAAGATTTTCACATGCCATCTTTTCGGAGTTGGTTGATGCTAAGTTTTCCAGTGTCTTAGAGATGTTGTTTTTTCAGTGTTTTAGTTGTGCATTATTTTCTTAAAATATTTTATATATGTGCATGATAAGTAAGATAATACAAATAAGCCAACTATGTAAACATGTAAGCCCTGGAAATATTATTCTCAATGTTTTAATGTGCTTTTTGGGTTTTTTTTTATTAAATCATCATTATTCTGGTGTCTGCGATTTGAGTTCATTTTTATGGTTTAATGTTTTAATGTGCAACCAATACCATCATTATTATTTGTGGTGTGTTTTAATGTTTTAATTTTTTTTATTAAATCATCATTATTTGTGGTGTTTTTTTTATTAAATCATCATCATTATTCTCAATGTTTTAATGTTTTAATATGCTTACAACTTATCCATGCTAAAATCATTTGAAAACCTGACAATGACATTCCCAATACCTCCTATGATCATTTTCATGGCTTCCCTTGGTATATATATATATATATATATTTTTTATGGTTTAAAAACTCTACTTAATTGATTTTAAGATATATATTGATTTTCTTGTGTTATGAAATGTTTGTAGGAATGGATGAGGTTGATGAAGTCCGATTATATTTTGTAATGTACATGTGTTACTTCTATGTGTTAAACATGATGGCCGCTATATGTGCAAAATAACAAATGGAAAATAGAAACAAATCAATTCAATACGAGGTGGGGTCAACATCATGTAGGCGTCGTAAACAATATGAATACTTAAGTCGGGTGATTTACGAAAGTGACATAAAATGCATTGACAAGTTGCGTATGGATCGACGTTGTTTCCAAAACTTATGCAATTTGTTGACCACCACGGGTAGGTTACGAGGCACTAGAAATGTCATCGTTGAGGAGATGGTTGCAATGTTTTTGAACATTGTAGCACACCATGTCAAAAATAGGATAATCAAGTTTGACTTTGTCAGATCGGCCGAAACAATTAGTCGACACTTCCATGCTGTCCTACGATCAATTATTCTCTGTCATAGCGTTCTTCTAAAAAAACCTGAACCCGTCCCAGAAAATTCAACCGACCCAAAGTGGAAGTGGTTTAAGGTAACAAATCAAATTTAGTGGTTTTTTCAAGTACTCAAATGGACATGTACTAATTTTTTTTCCAAATGTAGAATTGTCTAGGCGCATTGGATGGGACCCATATCCGAGTGAATGTGTCCAATGCGGACCGACCAAGATATAGAACACGAAAGTCTGAGATCACTACAAATGTACTCGGTGTTTGCACTCAAGACATGCAATTTATATATGTTTTGTCTGGATGGGAGGGTTCGGCACATGATGCACGAGTGCTTAGAGATGCCGTAACAAAGTCTAATGGCTTGAAAGTTCCAAGCGGTAATTAAAATACACCACAATTATCGTTGACATTATTCTTACACTGAACCTAATAAGTAATATGTTTCATCTTAGGTTTCTATTACCTGGTTGACGCTGGATATGCAAATTGCCCTAGATTTCTTGCACCTTTTCGAGGCCAACGATATCACTTGAATTCATGGGCAGATGGCCATCAACCATTAACTCATGAAGAATTTTTCAACATGAAACATGCAAGTGCTAGAAATGTAATAGAGAGGACATTTGGGCTTTTGAAAATTCGTTGGAAAATTTTATCAAGTCCGAGTTTTTACAGCATAGCCACGCAACGACGTATTATTAATGCGTGTTGCTTGCTTCATAATTTTATTAGGAGGGAAATGATAGAAGATCCCGCCGAGGATGAACTCGAGACTACATCCTTGGAGGAAAATGTAGACGATGACGATGAACACATTGCCGTTGTGCAACCAACTGATGAATGGACTCAATTTAGGCAAGACCTTTCCATGGACATGTTTAACATGTCGCAATCACAATGAGTCCCCTTTGATGACTTTGTTTTCCAATTATGCTTTCCAATAATGTAACACATTTGTTGTAATGTGGCTTGGAGACTGATGATGACTTTTTGTTTAACATGAACATATGTTGGTGGTTAATCACTACCCGCATACTTGTCATTTAAAATGTTTATTATTACAATTCTTTAGTTATTAAAATATTTATTATTGTAATTCTTGTCATTTAACATGAACGTTTGTCATTTAAATTGTTTATTAATATGTAACTTTCTTTCTTTGTTTTCAGTATGGATTTGGAACCACAACAAAGGGGCAGGGGACAAAACAAGCGATATTGGACAACAGAAGAAGATAGAGCACTAATCGAAGCTTTGGTTGAACTTTCCACAAATTCAATGTGGCGAGCTGAAAATGGTTTTCGAGGTGGATATCTTCTCCAATTAGAAAAAATGATACGAGAAAAGATTCCACAAACTATGTTAAAGGCTATACCAAACATCGAATCTCGTGTGAAACTCTTAAGGAGTAAGACGAATGCCATTGCAGATATCCTACAACTGAGTGGTTTCGATTGGAACTACCAAAATAGCACAATTGTATGTGACAAAAGTGCATACGATGAGTATGTCAAGGTAAATATATGTAATTTATCTTATTTGATAATTTCTCAGCATATAAATCATTTTGTTCATGTTATAATGTAGGGTCATAAAGAGGCTGCTGGATTATATGGCAAGTCATTTCCATTTTTCAATGATCTTGCCTCAGTCTTTACCAAGGACCGAGCAATTGGCAATTCTAGAGGTGATATCGGGGATGATGCAGCCCAATATGAAAATGAGGATAACATTTCCATGGAGGATGTAGCAGCCTTCTCCCAAGTGCCGATTGAAGAGTTCCCTATGCCTACGCAAGAACCAACAGAGAATCCATCACCTATGGCATCTGATAATAGCACCTCAAGAACACCTAGGCAACGAAAAAGGAAACAAGCAGCCCATGACCCAACAATGGACCGAATATCTACAAATTTTCAGAATTTTGTAGATCTAGTTAGTCCAGAGTTCAGAGCATTAGCAGAAGCTGCAGCACGTAATGCTGAGTCGGCTGCTCGTACCGCTGAATCTGCAGCCCGCAAAGCTGAATCTGCAGCCCGTAATGTTGAGATTGCTGCACGCAATGTAGAAATTTCTGCACGCAATATTGACATCACTGCACGTAATGACGCGGCTCGTGCTGAAATTGAAGAGAAGAAGAAACGCTTAGGTGAAGTACTTTTTGCAATTGATGGGCTTAGCGAGGATGAGGCAATGTTCATGCTCCAAGTTTTGGCGAAAGATGAAGATCAACTCAAAGTCTTTTGGGAACTTCCAGTTGATAAGAAGCTACGATTTTGTCGGGTTTTCCTATCAAGAATGTCATATTGTCCACGTGACATATAAATCATATTGGTAAGTTTTTCATATTGTGTACATTGCTTAAAATTGTGCTTTTGATTTATCTATAGCATGCATATTGACTTTATTTATTATGGTTTCTTACTCTTTATGCAAACATATATATGCTTTAGAAAAGTTTTTTTAAAACAAATTCATGTGAACAACATTTTTTTCTTTGTAGGTGCATCTATTTGGTGGCCAAATGACATCATGGGGAAATGATCATGGAGAACAACTTTTTTTTGTTGAAGACAATAGACTTTAATTTGGTGTGATGTTTTATGTTTGTTGAACTTTAATGGTTTTTATTACTTTCTCAATTTGTTTTGGTTGTTGAAGACAATAGACTTATATGGTTTGTATGACTTCCTTTGGTGGGGTGATTTATGCTTGTTATGTATTATTGGAATGCTTGTAAGGTTTATATGCTTGTTGAAGACAATAGACTTGCTTGTTGAAGACAATAGACTTGTATGGTTTATATGCTTGTTATGCAGATTGAAGAGTTCCCTATGCTTTCATTGTTATTTATGTGGGTATTGTCATTTTTATTTAATGTCGTTAGCAATGTCGTATGTTGTTATGTATTTTTTGGAATGCTTATTTGTTTGCTAATGGTTTATATGATTTTACATATGTTGGTGGGTATTTTCATTTTTATTTAATGTTATTAGCAATGTTATTTTTTTGCTATGTTGTTCTTGATGCATATAGTTGAAAATTCCTTGTGATCTTGCATGAAAAAAGGCTCAAGGTGTGTTGAAGTTCTTGTTTAGGGATACTTGAAAATTTATTTTTTAAGAAAATTTAAAACAATAATTATAATAATTAACCATATAATTGCATTGATAGTTAATTATTTTAAATAATTAATTACAATAATGATACCTCGATATATATTTAAAATATACTCTAAATTTATGTAATTTAATTATTAATTATATTAAACCCCTAATTAATTTACTTAATGAAACTATAGAAAATATAAAAAAGTGTTTGATCAACCATATAATTGAAATAATATTTAATTAATTTAAATAATTAATTACAAAAATGAAGCATAGATTGACAATTAAATATGAGAAATTATTTAATTTAATTATTAATTGTATTAAAAAATAATTAATTAAATTTTAAAGAAAATATTAATAGATGAAAAAATTTGTGTCATTAAACATATATACAAAACTTATTTTTCTAAAAGAAGGGTATAAAAGTAATTTTCTCACAAAACATTCACTTACTTTTTACAATCCCAATACATAACCCTTCCCAACCAAACACAGTTTTCATTCCTATCTCCTCCCCATTACCCCCATTCCCATTCCCCTCTTCATTATCCACATTCCTACTCCCATTCCTATTCCGTCATCCAAACGCACCCTAAATCTTTTGAGTCATGAATTATGTTCCGCAATGCTTTTAAAATAAAAAAAATTAGTGCTCTTCATGGTCTTGAGTGGAATCTCTTTTGGCTTTTGTTATGCAGATGGGAAAATTAGAATGTTTAATCAAGTCTTCCTTTTCAACTTTAGATTCTTGTTATATTCCCTTTGATTTTTTTTTTTTTTTTTTTTTATTTTATTTCCATGCATCGTACATTGAATGCTTGGGCTTAATAGGTGGGACCGATTCATCATGCTTGAATAATTTGTATTGCTGCTGTTTTATTAAAGGTCATCTATCCATTGTTATAGTCACCTAGTAGTATTATTGTTCTCTTAGAAAAAGTTTTGGCAAACAGTCTGTATATTTGAATTTGTCATAGTTTATAGATATTTCAATATTAGAGAAATAATGAAAATTTAGAATATATTTTTACGATTATAGGACCTTTCTCAGAGTTTTGATCTTAGTGTTCGAATTGGGTTTTTTGACTTTGGATTCAATTTGGATTTGAAAAATTAATGAGCATCAGGTAAGTATCTATACATAAATTATGTATTTATAAAATTTTTAATTGCCGACAATGATTTACATATATATTTATTTACTTTGGCCTTAGGAGTTAAAACCATTCATGATTTACTATTAAATATTTTGTGTTTTGACCTTTGTGTCTATTGATAATTACATTCAAAATATATTGATGTTATTTAATTGGTTTCTGACATTTTAGTGTATTACGGATTATATATATGTTAACTTGACAACACTGCTCATTAGTTATTTATTTACTTATTTCATTTTTATTCATTAAATTATAAAACAGAAACATGTTATTTGAGTATTGAATTGTTTTCTAAATTATTATTTATAGTCTGAATTATGTATTCAGTCATTATTCTTATATTTTAATTAATGTTGTCACATATTAGCATTAACTTATTTTGATATAATCGACATTATTTTTGTCAGAAAACGGGATCACCAAATTTCAATATCTCTGCATTGATAAATTTTGGACGCAACACATTTTGATATAGTAACTTGTAGTCCATAAATTAACTTTGCAATAACCTGTCATTGGGAGTTAAACAATGATCATGTCGACATGAACCTCTAACTCTTATAAAAAACTATAGTTTCGCACCGTTCCGTTGGTTGAGAATAACGGCCTATGATAATCTGGCTCGGGTAACCGAAGATAAATAAATGAACTCCGAAAATCCAACTCGAGTCGAGTTTATATATATGAATTCTGATATTTTATTTTTGGCATTAGTTTTTTTGGGGACATATATACTCATTCATTTGAAAATTTTATTTGTTTGAAATATTCTGAATTCTGGGTTTTATTTCTGATATTTATTGTACAATTTTTTAAATTATTGAATTTTATGTAATCCTGATTTTTTTTATGGGTGCTTACTGGGTTGTCATGCTCATAAATAGTTGTTTTATCCTTTTTAGATCATGAGTAATGGTGTGGTGGATAACTTAACAGGGATCGTTGAGCAATTACGAGTCGATTAGCATGTAAATAGTTCTGTTGTTTGTGAACCTAGAACTTGTTATTTGTTTAAAGCTTTGACTCTTGCATTTTTAGTTTTTATCTTATTATAGTTGTAAACCTGATTACTGTATTCCTTAAATTTGTTTGCTTTCATAAAGTTGGTACTTTGTTATACTATATGTTTGTGAGATAGATATTGAGGCCCATTGGGTCTCGGCCTTTTGTCAGTGCATCGAGTCCGGTGAGAGAGGATAAGTTCTCTTGTATTTGGAGAGTGGAAAGAGCGAAGGTGTATAGGAAAGATGCGAGCTCTTGTTCTTTTTTTATCTCATTAAAACATGGCAAGATTCTTGGTTTCGAGGTAAGGCTAATTTTTAGAGCTGGGTAATCATCTTGTAATTTTATGCAACAAAAGATGAATTCTAAAATAAAAAGTACAAATGAGTCTATTATCTCTATTTGATGTGATAAAAAAAAATGGAAAATTACCTAAAAGTCCTTGGAAAGTTTTAAACTTTCACTGCAATTCCTCTGACATTTTCGTTTCCCTTTAGATCCCTCCTTTTTAAAAGCAAATTCAATTTCATGCCCGATGTTACTTCCGTCAGTTAATGGGGGAAGAAATTACACAAACGCTTATATACCTAAAAGCAAAAAGTAACTTTTTTTCTCCATGTCAAATCCCATTTAATATAAGTAAGGCCATGAAATATATTTTATCAGAAAGGGAGGGGATATTTCACTCCTTCTTCTCATTCTTGCTGCCATTTTTTGTTGGGTTTGCTGTTTTTCATCTTGATTCGTTGCCAAAGCTTGAAGTGAAATCCTGTACGCATAAGAGGTTGTTGTTGTTCTTCTTCTTCATCTTCTTCTTGTTCTTCTTCTTTTCGTTCTTGAACTTGTTCTTTTTTGTTTTTGTTGTTCTTGTTCTTGTTCTTCATGTAATTGTTGTTGTTATTTTTGTTCTTGGCCTTCTTCTTCTTTTTCTTTTTTTTGTTATTGTTGTTGTTGTTGTTCTTCTGCTGCTTGTTCTTCTTCTGGTTTTTCTATTGACCTTGTTGTTTTTTTTATTGTTGTTGTAGTTGTGCCATGATTCAACAATGGAAACTTAATCTGTCCTGGCAAGATTCAAAGGAGAAGGCCGTGTGCTACAATTTACCGTATTAAGTTCATGGGAGTCAGTCATGGGTGAGATATGTGCCCGTTGGTCCCTAGATGCTTCTCAAGTGAAAGTGAAATTCGTAACGCCTGACTCATACAAAACGCTTTGCCCCATTGAGTCCGACGTGGATTTTCAACGCATGTGTCATATATACCATAGCTTCAACAAGTTTGTTGTGGACATCATTGTCGAGGAAGTGCGTGTTTTTGCAGATGGAAACTCGGCCGCCTTGATCCCATCGTAATAAAACAATGACCTCTATTAGTTGTTAATTGTGTTATACGTGTTGTTGTTTTCCAGATTTCTGCCCTTTTGAATGTTAATAATTTTGTGTTACATTATTACATTCTGTGTATAATATTGGTTTCCTGTGTATAATATTGGTTTCCTGAATATACTATTAGTTTCCTATGTATAATATTTGCTTCCTGTGTATAATATTTTTTTCCTTTGTATATTTGGGTTTTTTCAAAGCAAGGAGTCCTTGTCAAACAGCATAAACCCCACTGGCGATACTTTCCTCTCCCAATATAATTCTTCTGGGGCGCTGAGTGTTGGTGGATGTACCGATACACACGATGGTTCCACTTTACAAGTAGGGCAACGGTTTGAGAACGCAGATCGTTTTAAAGATTGCTTGCAGAGCATAGCTATAAAGAAAAATTTTGACTTTATGTTTATAAAAAATGACAAAATCAAGGTGACTGTAAGATGCGCTACTCCGGAATGGCAATGGTCAGTGCATGCTTCTAAAGAAGGAATTCATGACATGTTCTGGCTGAAGACAATGCAATCAACTCATATTTGCGGTGGAGGCATTGGTATGACAGCGCATCCAAAAGCAAGCAATAAGTGGGTTTCCGAACGTGTCATACATAAATTAAAAGAAAGAACATTGTACAGAGCTGTTGACATACAGAAAGATGTACAGGTGGTAAATCCGTTATCATCAGCGTCCCACTAAATGACAGAACTATATAGAGAAATACACATAAGAGCATAAAATTATACACAGCAAACAAAAAATATACATAGGAAACAAAATAAATACACAGGAAACTAAGTAACATACATAGGAAAGGACAAATATACACAGGGAACTACAAATATACACAGGAAAATAAAAACAATACACAGGAAAGTAATTATATACACAGGAAACGAAAATGATACACATTAAACATATTTTATACACACGACATCATAAATAATCACAAGACTCAGCATTATAAAGACATAAAACATATATCATACGAAAGAAAAACAATACCTATCGACACGTGTGTTCAGGTAGATGGTGATGGCTCCTCGTTCGAGTTCGTTAAGCTTTGCAGAACCCGGGTAGGTCTTCCTCTGTGGAAGGAAACCTGAGTCAGGCTTCTTCCCGGTTTATTATTATCTCTCTTTTTTTCCTGATTTATTATTAATTTTTAAAAAAATTTGATATTTCGGTTTTTTAATCCTAAAAATCTCGATGGTATTTATCTCTCATCTTTTTTCCCGGATTTATTATTTTACTAATAATAAAAATTTTAGATTTTCCTTTTTTTAATCCTAAGTAAAGATGGGTTGTTTTATTTTTTTTTATTTTTTATTTATCCGAATTCGAAAAAACGGAGATTATTTAAGGATAATTTTTTTTCCAAGATTATAAAAAAAAATTTCAAATTGCCCTTCAATTTATTTTTTCAAACAGCCTCCTTAGTTTTCCGTGGAAAGTTTTCTATGGTTGGCAAATGAAATTTTTCCACAAATTTGAGGAAAAAGTGGTCACGTGACCCACTTTGTGGAAAAGTTTTCCATGGAAAATATTTGCAATTAAACAGCCTATTTTAGTGGAAAATCCTTGATGAAAAAAATTTCCCATGGAAAAAATTGTCAATCAAACATAACTTAAGTGTACACAATAAATAAAAATTTATACACAGGAAGCATATTATCTACACAGGAAGCACATATAATACACAGGAAACAAAATCTTTACATAGGAAAACTAAAGATATACACATTGAGCAGATATTATAAACAGTCAATTATAAACATACACAGAATACTGTAAAAATTAAACAAACGACAGCATCATAATATTTCGAATGTATCTTACAGACATGATGTCTGTATATACGGGAAAAAAGCTTACCTGTCAACACGTGTGTTCAGGTAGATGAAGAGGGCTGCTTTTTCCAATTGGTTAAGCTTACCTGTCAAACCGGTCAGGGATTCAAGTAGCACGTCGACAGCGCGTAATGCTTCATCGTTAGCTCTAGAGACATCATTCGAGGGGGAAGCCTTTTCAACAAGTTTGTTTTTCTATGGTAGGACCCTCTTCCTTGAAGCTTTCTTTGTTGGAGCCTTTTTCGGTGGGGCTCTCCTCGGCAGAGCCCCCTTTGGCGTTATCTTCTTGATTGGGGCTCGTTTTGGTGTAATTTTTTTCGGAGATGGACTGTTTTGATGTGTGTGTCTTGCGCAGTCGTGCGTCGCGTGACACGCCTAGGGGAAGTATCTTGGGTAATTGTCGTTATCTTGGCAGCCACCGGGGGCTCAAGAGGCGTGACTTTAGATGGGATATCATCCATGGTGGCCTCAAGAGCCGAAGCGTAACAAAGAAACCACACAATATTACACATGAATGTCAATGTTCTCACCCAAGTTTACACAAGAATGTCTTCTCACCTTTGTGCCTTCTTTTTCCCTTGAAAGTCGTCGGAGTACTGAAGACTACGATGGAAGTCGTCGGAGAACTTGAAGAAAAGGTTTCACGAGTAAAAAGATAGTGGAAAAATAAGATCTCAACGGCCTTCAGAGAAGGCGAAATGTTGCAGTCGTTCAGAGAATCTCGTGGCAACCGCCATCGCCACCAATTCCCAAGGAAAAAAGAGGGGCAAAAAGGTCATTTCAGACGCATGATATGATGGCAAGTTATCAGCGGGGCATTCTCGTAATTTCACCGCCATTTAAACGCCTTCGTCTTCTCAGTTACCATGCTTTGGATTGACAAATAATTTTATAAAAAAGAGGGACCTATAAGGAAGCTAAAAATTTTGAGGGATTATACGGGAAAAAGCAAACTTCTCGAGGACTTTATAGTATTTCCCCGTAAAAAAAATTTGCAAAGATGTGTTACAAATTTGTTATAACAAGAAACTATTATCTTTTTCCTAAAAATAAAAAAAATAAGTGATTTGATTTTAATGGAGAGGCTAATGCTGATCTCAAAATTTATTATAAATTAAAAATATTTTAAATATGAAATCTTAGAAAAATATAAGTTAAAAGCTTACTCCAATTTTTTTTTTTTTTTATAAACACACCCAATCAGTCCTATTTTAGAAAATAATAGTTTCAAGACCATATATAACAATATAATTATTATAGAAGTATAACAATAATTAGTCATTTAGTTTGAAAGATAAGCCAAATAAAAGAACAATTAAAAAAACTGTTATAGGAAAAGTTTGATTAAAGCTAATCCTTAAAAAATACACATTTACAATAAACTAGCAAAATCATAATAAAGATAAAACGAAGTAATACAAAATTTTGATTTAAAAAACATCATAAACACACACATATATATGTATGTATATATAAAATCACCCCTATAGGAAATTAGTGGTAGTTCATTTCTTTTTCAAATACAAGTCACGGATTTGACTTCTTGATCATATAATGGTTTAGAATTCATAACTTATCTATATGTATAAAAAAAAGAAAGTTATTTAAAAAATTACAAAAAAAATAAATTAAATAAAATATCTTCTCAACAAAGACATAAATTATAATAAAGTTACCTTTGA
Organism: Dioscorea alata; assembly: GCA_020875875.1. Lineage (NCBI taxonomy): Eukaryota > Viridiplantae > Streptophyta > Magnoliopsida > Dioscoreales > Dioscoreaceae > Dioscorea > Dioscorea alata. Next base: position 3,667,767 of record CM037027.1, read on the forward strand.
AATAATCATGATAGAGAACTTTCAAACTTTCAAACATATTTATATATATAACTATGTAAGAGTTTATTTTTATACATTATTATTTAACAGTGTTAAAGTTGAATAATAACTCTCCACATCACTTTTATAAATAGTAAAGGCTCACATCATGACCCACTGGCTATTAAAATGATGAGAACGTGAAAAACATATATTATTATATATATTAAAATATTGATTTGTCAACCAATGGTTACTAAGACCATCTCCAACTCTACACTCAAATTCCAAATTTAGGGTCAAATTTGGGTGTAGATTACTCCAACCCACACTTAAATTTGACCCTAAATTTGAGGTTTGGAGTATAATTTATTATAGAAAAACTAAATTTGGGATTTAGGGTAAAAATTTGGGTTTATAGATTGGAGATGGCCTAACAATTCTAAAACGTGAAAAACTAAAAGACAGAATCTATAAAAGTGAGTTTTGGGGGGAAGAACATTATGAACTCTTTTCCCTGAATAAAAAAAATTTAGGATGTAGGCAGGTAGGCAGGTGCTGCGAAGGAAAGAGAAATGGTGCCAAGGCAGTTGGGTTTTTAACAACTGCATGTACAAAGCACGAGAAGGGAATCACATGAAGAAGGCGCCAACACACAAATAACCAATGAAGGAAGAAATCACATGACGAAGTAGCAGAGCATGTGAGCGAAACAAAAGGCTAATAGGATTTTGTATGGATGACAACGTGTACAAGGGGAGCACATGATGGTAGGTTTCTGTTATGCTGAGCTAGAAATGGAATAGAGCACAAAAGATAAAAAAAAGGAAAGGATCAGGGACAGAGAAGGGGATGAAATAGAATATATAGAGAGGTAGACCTAGTGTTATGGTGTTCTCCGAAGACCATTCATAGGAGGGAGTCAATTCCCAAGTTTCTTAAATATTATTCATAAGTGTCTAAATGTATATACATTATTGTACACTTTTCATACACTTAGCATGTACTTTTGTATGAATAGATGCCCGTTTTGTGCTTAATCGAGTATTATTTTCTTTGTAGGGCATGAAGGAGCCACGGAGAACACGAAGACATAATTTGGGCAGAAAAAAAAAGAAGAAAACCAGAGGTACTGCGGCACTGTAGCGTATTCACTATAGCTGAAGCACTGTGGCGTATTTACTGTAGTAGAGGTACTGCGGCAAATTCACTGGAGCAGTCACTGTTCCACCTAAGGAGTTTTTCGGGGAGGAAAAGTGATTCGAGTCTTACTGGGTGAATAGTGATAGTAAAAGGGGTCATCTGCCCCGGAATCCAGCAACTTTTGCCTAGGGCAAACGACCCAGTTAACTACCCAGTTAACTACCCCGTGAGTCTCGGGATTTGGGATGTTTGGCCCTAATTCGCATTCATACGGCCCCCACCCCCCATACGGCCTGTATGCTTCGGGGGTATAAAAGGGGACTTCTAGGGCTTTTATAAAGACTTTTAGCCGGCACATTGAAGGGGAGAACGAAAACATCTTTTGGAAGACGAAGATTTTGAGTCAAAGAAGGAGGCAAGAGCATCATCAACAAGGGAAGAGGCTTCGCCATCAAGGGAGCAAGGTTCCAAGCCAAGGGGAAGCGTCATTTGGCTATCTCTTGGACGGGGGAAAGCGTCATTCGGCTGGACCTCCACCTTATCCTTCATCATTTCATTTAGGGAGTGTCATTTATGAACTTTTTGTGTGATTTGCTTTACTTTGTTGTTATTGTTTGTATGATGGCACACTAGACCCCCCAAGGCCACCGGATGTTGGTGAACCTTGGGAGGCGGGGGGGGGGGGGGGGGGGGGGGGGGGGGGGGGGGGTCCATTATGTATCTTGGATGATTAGGGTACCCCAAGGGGATCCACATCCATAGGCCTTCACACATCACTATAGCACTTGCAACCATATTGTTCGTCCTTAAATTTGTTTATTTATATCGTATTTATTTCATTGCTTTAAATAGAGTACCCCAATCATGCTTGAGATGTTAGGTTAGATAGTAAGCGATGGAGGAGTAATAGTAGATCCTTAACCCCGTGGAATACGATACTCGCGCCATTGCACAAGGTATTACTTGGCGTCTTGAGTGTAGTTTAATCGTTTTCTTTTTTTTTTAGTATTGCTTGTTTTTGTCGTCATTTCGTGCATTTGATCGGGTTTTTTTTTCGTACTTCTTTCAAGTTGGAGGTGTTCTAAAATGTTTCAATGCCTTACTTAGCCATTTTTAGAAGCAAATTTTGAGTTTTGAATGATTTCCAGCTCCTCACGGCCTCAAGGGGCCGTGAGGTGAGCCGTCTGCCCCTTAGCTGAGACATTGGCTTAGGGCATACGGCCCTCCTCACGGCCGTAAGGAGGGCCGTGAGATGCGGGTTTAAAGTGTCCTCCTTCTCCTTTCTTCTTCTTCTTCTTCATTCCTTCTTCAACACATCCTTTTCTCCTTTTCTTTCTCTCGCATTTCTTGGCCAAATCCTTCCATTTTTTCTCCTAGTTCACCTCCTAAACACTTTGAGACTTTGATCTAGTGGTTTTCCAAGGTTTTAAAGCAAATTTATTCAAGGTTTCGTCGGTTAGCTCTTTGATGCCCTAAATTTTTCTTTTTCATTTTTCTTGGTTTCTTTGAGCTTCTTCATGGATGATTTCAAGCTTTTAGCCTATATTTGTTGTTGTGAATGTTGTGTGGTCAATTTCCATTGAATTTCTGTAAAAAGTTTTGGATTCTCAAGTTTGTGGGGAAATGCTTCATGTTGAATAGTGTCCATACGGCCCTCCATACGGCCGTATGGACCCTATTCATTCTATTTTCCCATTCTTTCCCCATTGTTTGCATTTTGTTTAGCATTATCTTGGATTACTTAAAGCTTAATGAGGTTTATTTACATTGTAGGGATGCCGAACTTCAAGATGGTCACCTCCAAACGTCCAAGGAATTCAACTCAAACCCCTGAAGAGCCCCATCTCACACACGCACTCCACAAAGCAAGATACGAAGTTTTAAAGACCAAACCATTTGGCAATCTTCGACACATTGAGTGGGGAATTTTGGGGACAATTGGAATTGCCGAGCAAGTAAAGGAATTGCTATCACAAAACGGTTGGGCGAACCTATTTTCCATTGAAGAACCAACATTTCTCCAACTCACCTTGGAGGTTCTTAGTACTTTTGAAGCGCACCAAGATCTACGGACTCTCATCTCTCGAAATCAAAGGGCCATTCACTTTCAAGCCTTTTGGAGGACTTATGAAATGAGCCACTTGGAGTTCGCCAAGTATTTGGGGATTCATGATGAAGAATATACTAGCTCATTACCTGTCGGCCAACTACACATTGATTTCCCATCATGCATGAGTGCGAGGAAGTATTGGGCCACCATAGCTCCAAGTGACACCAAGACACCCGAAAAGCATCCCGGATAGCGGACCCTATATAGAGATATATTCATGCCTTGATTACTCATTCCATCGGGGGTCGGTGGGACAATACTGGAGTAGTTTCTCAGTCTGATCTACTCATCATGTATGGGATTTTCGAGCAGTATCCTCTCCATATTGGGCACCTTGTGACCGAGGCATTCATACATCAGGCACAGTTCGCGCGTTTGGGTGCCGTCTTCTTGGATCCATACGTAACTAGGCTGATCCACGGCATGAAATTGTTGGACCGTGCACATGATATGACTATCATAGGGGGAGTGGCACCCCTTGGTGCGCCGATCATACAGCCTATTGGCTTATTAGAGAAGAGTGGCGACCGTTACAGGCTCTCCTGACACTCAGCTGCGGGGGAGTCTAGTTTGCCAGCAGACACAGACTCAGAGCCTGAGGACACGCCCACTCCCACTCCTGACACCACACTGCCACCGGATTTTGATGCGAGGTTGCGAGGTATGGAGGGTGACATTCTAGCCATTCGTCACGAGCAGCGCGAGATGTGAGGTCAGATCTATCATATCCTAGAGGGACAGCGCCAACTCACAGAGGACTTTCACCAGTTCGCCATTTCCTCTCATGGCTCATCTTCACAAACTGCCACCGCATCCTGTGCTGTCACACCTACACCACCCCTCAGCGATGACCAGTTTCATTGTTGAGCATGGACGCTTATTTTGATTTCCGCAGTTCTAGTTTCTTCTTATTTTCTGCATATGTGTTTGTTTGGTTTGAATAAGTTGTGTAGGGTTATGCTCTAAACAACCTTTTGCAGAACTTTATGTATTTTGTTTATTTAGCATGAGTGTTTGACTACTCCCTAGTGTTTTATCTTTGCATTGAATTTTTTTTTATATGGAATGATGATGTGCCCTTATGCCTTGCAGGGCATTAAGGGAATTTTGGTGAGCCTCCCCACATTTTGCGGAAGCCGGACCCGACATATAGAGCTCAACGTACATTTGTTCGGGTCGCATCTCGCCATGTATACAAGATGAACCGGGGAAGCTCGTTTTCACCCTCCTCTATTGTTTTTATTGAACATATTTCCTTGTCATTCATGATTAGTGTACATTGAAGGCAATGTACAACACTAGGTGTGGGGATGGGTGTATTACATGTTTTAGGGTCATTTTTACATGCTAGTGTTATCAATGATGGCTTTATACATTCTTGTGAGATTCTTCAAGCATGAACTAATGATTGATGGGAGTTACATATTTCTTTTGTGCTCTATTGAATCCTGTTTCATTTCTAGTATTGTCGTGTGCACTGAATTTTTTGTTGATGCCCTGGGAATAGCCAACATGACTACTTGAACTCTCTTGTATGCTTAACACACAACCTTGAGTACTTGGCCTTAGAAGACTAAGTTCTATCCTTCAATGAACTCTTAAGAACTTCTAAGCCTTGTTGAGCTAGTCCTAGTTTTGTGACTTGTAGTGCAGTCTAAAGACATGATCTAGGGTGAATGTGAAAAAAAAAAATGAGTCTATGTCAGTATTCCTCTGCTAATGAAGCATGAATGCGTCTATGTAGACTGTAATCGAGTAGTTGGGTGGCTCTTGTGCTTAACCAGCATGTGCACCCTCCAGAAAGATTTTGGTGCAGTCTACGTTAGGCGGACTCGAAAAAAAATGCATGTTTATATAAATAAAAACCCTAGTGATCACTGAGACTGCCTACTTGATGTTTAGAGAAGAAAAGCGAGTTAGTTTCAAATACAGAACTTAGAAGGATCTTACTTGTTCATTGAGGTAGCACTTCTCATTTTAAGACCCAGTATTCTTGTATGTGGAGGGATTAGCATCTAGAGCTATACAGATGGAAGTCAGTAGGCTAGACCAAGCAAAGGCAAATGAGATAAAATATTCACTTACACTACACAGACATATAAGAGGTGAGATAGGATCTTTTTGTTATACTTATTGATTGTAACTCAACATCTGTATATCATTATTCATTGCTTGTAGAAACTCATATTTATTCGAGCAGGAGATAGTACATTTAGCGACTTATCTTTCCCTCTATTTTGCATGATTTATTGCTTGGGGACAAGCAAACGCTTAGGTGTGGGGATGTTTGATAAATGTCTAAATGTATATACTTTATTGTACACTTTTCATACACTTAGCATGTATTTTTATATGAATAGATGCCCGTTTTGTGCTTAATCGAGTATTATTTTCTTTGTAGGGCATGAAGGAGCCACGGAGAACACGAAGACATAATTTGGGCAAAAAAAAAAGAAGAAAACCAAGTCTCGGTACTGTAGCGTATTTGATGTAGTAGAGGTACTATAGCAAATTCACTATAGCAGTCACTATTGCACCTAAGGAGTTTTTCAGGCAGGAAAAGTGATTCGAGTCTTAGGGGTGAATAGTGAAGGGGACTTCTAGGGCTTTTATAAAGACTTTTGGCAGGCACATTGAAGGGGAGAACGAAAACATCTTTTGGAAGACGACGATTTTGAGTCAAAGAAGGAGGCAAGAGCATCATCAACAAGGGGAGAGGCTTCACCATCAAGTGAGCAAGGTTCCAAGGCAAGGGGAAGCGTCATTTGGCGATCTCTTGGATGGGGGAAAGCGTCATTCGGCCGGACCTCCACCTTATCCTTCATCATTTCATTTAGGGAGTGTCATTTATGAACTTTTTGTGTGATTTGCTTTACTTTGTTGTTATTGTTTGTATGATGGCACACTAGACCCCCCCAAGGCCACCGGATGTTGGTGAACCTTGGGGGGGAGGGGGGTTCATTATGTATCTTGGATGATTTGCACTTAATTTCATGTTTTGGGTTGATTTATGATTTAGTTCATTGAGCTTCATGTCTAGAACTACTCAAAGGAGAAATCCGTGGTTCTTTCTTGAGTTGTACACGTAGATGTGACCTACTCGCGTGTATTAGATCTTTAATGAACTAAAAGGGGTTTCATGTATTGGTATGCCGAGAAATTGGATATCAATAACCCTCCGATCTTTAATGGTAAACTAGGGTTTAGGGTACCCTTATATTGGGATCTCCTTGTACTTAATGCAATCGTAGGAATACTGGTTAGGAAGAAATTCCAATCGATATTCGTATGGGATTAGGGTTCAATCACCGAGAAATTGGGGTTGATCTAATCTTGAGATCCTTCGGTCTAAATCACCCAAGCTACCTTGTTACTGTTTATCCATGTATCATGATGAGCCCCCAAGGGGATCCACATCCATAGGCCTTCACACATCACTGTAGCACTTGCAACCATATTGTTCGTCCTTAAATTTGTTTATCCATATCGTATTTATTTCATTGCTTTAAATAGAGTACCCCAATCATGCTTGAGATGTTAGGTTAGATAGTAAGCGATGAAGGAGTAATAGTAGATCCTTAACCCCGTGGAATACGATCCTCACGCCCTTGCATGAGGTATTACTTGGCGACCCCGTACACTTGCGGGATTCCCACCAATTATTCAGACTTATTTCGTTTGATCTACTACTTCATGAACTCTATTTCTCCATCTAGTGTTCTCTTGGCTTGTATTTTTGAACTCTTTACCTTATTTCTCAATCTAGTTACAGAAATTTTTGTGGAGTTGTTGCTTGTATTTACTAATAAATTGTAACTGGTTTGCAACTGTGCCGTCTTTTCAAAAGGACCATAACATTTGGTGCTTTTTTTTAAACTCATGGCAAAGGGTACACTCATGAAGGACTTATCTGCTAAGATTGACAACATATTTACCATCATGGATCAATGGGAGGAGCGTCTTCTTGCTGCAATGGATCAACGAGATGCGAAGGTCACCCTATTGGCAGAATCCTTGCAACACATATCTAATTGTTTAGAAGCCTTACAGGTTTCTACACCAAGCATCATAGTTGAGCTAGCGGCATTCTTGCACATGGAGGTGGCGACAACTCATCTTCCTACTGACGTGACAGCTTGCAACCAAGTAACTCGATTACCCATCAAGTTAGTGCAAGTGGATTTTCCCAAATTTGAAATCCATGATGTACTCAACTCGATTTTCAAGTCCGAACAATACTTTACATATTATCACATATCAGATCTAGATCATTTGGAGTTATCTTCCATTCATTTTGATGGCCCAGTTGTTCCGTGGTACCAAATGCTCATCAAAACAAGCATTGTGTCATTCTGGCCAGAGTTAGTCACAGCATTGGAAGAAGATTACAACCCCACTGATTATGAGAGCCCTGAATATTCACTCTTTTTACTTACTCACAAGAATCTGTCATAACGTATTACCATCAATTCACAGCTTTAGCTAATTGAGTGAATGGGGTGTCTTCTAAAGCATTGATAGCTTGTTTCATCGGTGACCTGAAAGAGGATATTCAACGAGATATTATCCCACTAAAACCTCTATCCCTTCCTAAGGCAGCTTCTTTGGCTAGATTGTATGAAAAAAAAAATATACTGCAACTGTACGTGCTAAGAGGATTGCTTATTCTTCTGATATCAGTTCAATTGTAACTCCTGGAAAAGTCAGTACGACAGTAACAAGACCTCTGCATAAGTCTCCTGCTATTACTGGTCCTGTTAATAACTGGGCACATCCTACTAATTCACAACCATTTCAATGAATTAGTTTTTAGGAAATGCAGGTCATAAAAGCAAAGGGTTTGTGCTTTAACTGTGACGAAAAATTCACACCTTCTCACAGGTGTGTTTCCAGGCGATTATTATTGTTGCAATGGGACATTGAACCCCTTCAGGATTTGGATCCAAGCGATGCTGATTTTATAATGGATCTGGATAGTTTTCCGATTACAGAAGAAGCAACCCAAAAATTATCCCTAAATGCTATGAATTCTGCCACTCTCTCTGGCACTTTAAGATTTACTGGCACTATAAAAGGACATCCAGTTAAAATTATCTTAGATGGAGGCAGCGATGATAATTTTATACAACCTCACACTTGTATGTTCAGCCTACAAGCTTAATTAAAGTCATGGTTGGCAATGGTCACACTCTTCAAGTGGAAGGATGTATTCTAGATCTGTCAATTCTTGTTTAGGGAAATTCCATCACACTACCTGTCTATGTTTTTCCAATCGCTGGTGCAAAAGTCATATTGGGTGCAGTGTTGTAGTTAGCCACATTGGGCCCCCATATGGTGGACTATAATGCCAAATTTATTCAGTTCCATTCTGATATGAGATTTATTAAACTACAAGGGGAAACAAATTCAGTACCTCATGTTACTTCACTTAATCAGTTGCAGAGATTACACACTACTAATTCCATAGTTGAATATTATACTATCCATGATGAGGGAATGGATCCAACTCAAATGCCCCTAAATACTCTGGGTGTCTCACAAAACAGTGCCACATTACTAGAATTTCCAAACTAGATGCTTGATTCTTTACAAGATTTACTATTGAAGTATCAGTCAGTTTTTACTATACCTACTGGCCTTCCTCCTTCAAGGCAATGCAACCACAAAATTGAGTTGATTCCCAATGCTCAACCAGTTAAAGTAAAACCTTACCAGTATCCTCACAGTCAGAAATTGGAAACTGAATTCCAGGTGCAAAAAATGTTGAATGAAGGACTGATTGAAGGTAATACAAGTCCTTTCTCTTCACCGGTATTACTTGTCAAAAAGAAGGATGGGTCTTGCTGTTTTTTGCACTGATTATAAAGCCTTAAATGCTATCACAGTGAAAGATGCTTTTCCTATTCCAGCGGTGGTTGAACTTCTCGATGAATTGGGTGGCACAAAGATTTTTTTCTAAATTAGATCTGAGGTCAGGTTACCATCAGGTCTTAATACATCTAGATGACAGGTACAAGACTACCTTTTGCATTCACCATGGCTATTTTTAATGGCTTGTGATGCCCTTTGGGTTATCAAATACCCCCGTCACCTTTCAAGCATTGATGAATAACATATTCAAGTTTACTATGAGGAGGTATGTACTCATCTTTTTTTATTTATGATATCTTAGTTTATAGCATAGACTGGGATACTCACTTGCAGCATTTAGAGAAGGTTCTACAGACTCTGCAACAACACCAATTATATGCTAAATTTAGCAAGTGCAGTTTTGGGTTACTCCAAATAGAACATTTGGGTCATGTGGTATTGGCCAATTGATACGAACCTCGCCAACGATTGTGACGAAACCCGAAACAAATTTGGCACGAAGAAGAAAAGCCCAAGGATTCAAGAAGAAGGGATGGAAAACCTCGACCCAATGCTTAGCAAAGCACGAACCTCGGTACGCGGATGACGCCACAAAAGGAGATGAAAATCCAATTGATAAGTCGGTTTGAACGCCACAAGGAAAACCCTTGATAAGTTCTTAAAAAGTTTCTTCAAGAAAACAAGAAGAAAACCTCACAAATACTCATAGATTAAAGTTGTGTTTTATGGCTACTACAAAGGCTATATATATAGCCCAAAACCCTAGAGAACTTCTAAGAAGTAAAAGTTCAAAACTATCCTTAAAGATAAAAAAAAGTAAACAACCAACTAAAGAGCAACTTTAGCCCAAAGGCCCACAAAGCCCAACAAGACTAAGCAATTACAAAAGACTCTAGTTCACATATTAAACTCAAAAACAAATGACAACCAAATCTTCATCAAGCGTCTAAGTGGAATCGGCTTGGATGAGTAGGACCAGCTTTTGTTCACCATCAGTAGTGATCACACTCTCTTCCTGTTGTAGAATTCTCCATGCCAAGTTGCTAAGCTCCTCTTTAAGTCTTCTAGCTCGAGCCCTTGTCACTGGTCCTATTGGGACTTGAATTGGATCCTTAGCCTTGATGTTCACATCACCAATGGAGTATAGATGGAGCCATCCAAAATTGTTGTTATCCTCAGTTGGCCCACACCAGTTAATATGAAACTCTTATGGGGATTTCTGGGCATTAGTAGTTACTATCGCAGGTTCATTCATCAGTATGCTAAACTTGCTCACCCATTAACTGAATTACTCAAGAAGGAGAATTTTCATTGGTCAAAGGAAGCTCAACTGGCCTTTGCGAAACTAAAATCAGTCATGATAACTGCACTAGTCTTGCAATTACCTGATTTTTCAAAACTTTTTGTACTAGAAATTGTTGCTTTAGGAATTGGCATTGGAGCCATTTTGAGTCAACAAAGTCATCCTATTGCTTACTTTTCAACTAAATTAACTCCAAGGATGCAACAACAATCAACTTATATGAGAGAGATTTTTGCAGTAACTGAGGCAATCACTAAATTTAGACATTATCTTTCAGGTTATGCATTTATTATCAAGACACACCAGCAAGCTTTAAAGCATTTGTGTCAACAAACAAATTAGACATCTGAACAGCAGTCTTGGCTACCTAAATTGCTGCGCTATGACTTTACAATCGAATATAAAACTGGAAAAGAAAATATAGGAGATGATGCTTTATCCCGCAATTTTCTCTTGGCTCTTTATACTGTGCATTGCAATCTATGGTCTCAGATACATGTATTGCAACATCAGGATCACTTTTGTTTAACTAAAATTAGAAACTTGCAACATGGTACTTCTATTGACACTAAATTCTCCTACTGACATAATCTCTTGTGCAAGCAAGATAGAATTATGATTCCAAAGGATGCTTCCATTAAATCTCAGTTACTATATGAATATTACAGCACACCAATTGGTGGATATGCAGGCTTTCTAAGAACTTATGCTAGGTTAGCTCTTCAGTTTTATTGGCCAGGAATGTTCAAGGATGTTAAAGCCTTTGTCCGAAGTTGTACCATTTGTCAACAAGCCAAATCATCTCATACTCAACCAGCCAGATTACTGTAACCCTTGCCAATTCCAAAACAGATTTGGGAAGACATCTCTATTGATTTTATCACATCTTTACCAGCATCAAAGCGGTTTACAGTCATCTTTGTTATAGTGGATAGATTATCCAAGTTTGGTCATTTTGTTCCTCTAAAAATAGATTTTTTTTTTAAGCACAATTGTAGTAGTAGCATTTATCAAAAATTTAGTTAAGCTCAATGGCATCCCAAAAATAATTGTCAGTGATATGGATAAATTTTCTCTCAACCACTTTTGGAAACACTTATTCAAAGCAATCGGTACAACTTTAGCGATGTTATCGGCATATCACCCACAATTGGATGGCCAAACTAAAGCTCTAAATAAATGTTTAGATGGTTATCTTTGTTGTTTTGTATTTGCTAATCCCAAACAGTGGGTTGATTGGTTACCATGGTGGAATTTTTGTATAATTTAGCTTTTCACACCAATGATGGCATGTCTCCATTTAAAATAGTATATGGCTGAGATCCCCAACCATTGCTCCCTTATTACTCAAATGATGGAGATCCACCAAAGTTAATGTAGATGTTGTCTTCTCGGGATAAAATTATACACCAATTGCAGCAAAATTTCTCCACAACACAATCCAAAATGAAACACCTGGCAAATAAGAAAAGATTTTATGTCTCTTTCCAAGTTAGTGACTGGGTCTTAGTTAAACTACAGCCTTATCAACAACACTCCTTGGTCTTGTGCAAGAATCAAAATTTGGGGATGAGGTATGTGGGCCCATTTCAAATTTCTCATCGAATTGGTTCTATTGCATATAAATTAACCCTTCTAGAGCACTCTCTCATTCATCCAGTATTCCATATCTCCTTACTCAAGAAGTTCGAGGGCAATCATACTCAACCAGCCAGATTACTGTAACCCTTACCAATTCCACAACAGATTTGGGAAGACATCTCTATTGATTTTATCACATCTTTACCAGCATCAAAGCGGTTTACAGTCATCTTTGTTATAGTGGACAGATTATCCAAGTTTGGTCATTTTGTTCCTCTAAAAATAGATTTTTTTTAAGCACAATTGTAGTAGTAGCATTTATCAAAAATTTAGTTAAGCTCAATGGCATCCCAAAAATAATTGTCAGTGATATGGATAAATTTTCTCTCAACCACTTTTGGAAACACTTATTCAAAGCAATTGGTACAACTTTAGCGATGTCATCAGCATATCACCCACAATTTTGATGGCCAAACTAAAGCTCTAAATAAATGTTTAGATGGTTATCTTTGTTGTTTTGTATCTTCTAATCCCAAACAGTGGGTTGATTGGTTACCATGGTGGAATTTTTGTATAATTTAGCTTTTCACACCAATGATGGCATGTCTCCATTTAAAATAGTATACGGCTGAGATCCCCAACCATTGCTCCCTTATTACTCAAATGATGGAGATCCACCAAAGTTAATGTAGATGTTGTCTTCTCGGGATAAAATTATACACCAATTGCAGCAAAATTTCTCCACAACACAATCCAAAATGAAACACCTGGCAAATAAGAAAAGACTTTAGGTCTCTTTCCAAGTTAGTGACTGGGTCTTAGTTAAACTACAGCCTTATCAACAACACTCCTTGGTCTTGTGCAAGAATCAAAATTTGGTAATGAGGTATGTGGGCCCATTTCAAATTTCTCATCGAATTGGTTCTATTGCATATAAATTAACCCTTCTAGAGCACTCTCTCATTCATCCAGTATTCCATATCTCCTTACTCAAGAAGTTCGAGGGCAATCCTAGCTAATACTATACTTGCACAATAATGTCTTCCTCTCATTACAAATGACAATGGCCCTATTTTACAGCAGCAATGGTACTACATGGCCATAATATTATTCATAATGGACACTCAATCCCACAACTCCTGCTCCTCTGGGAAGGCCTTACTGCTGAAGATAATTCATGGGAAAATTTGGAGCAGATCAGGATCGCTTATCCTACATTTTCCCTTGAGAACAAGGTCAAAAATAATGCGGGGAGTAATGTTGTGAAGGAAAGAAAAATAGCGCCAAGGCAGTTGGGTTTTCAACAACTGCACGTGCAAAGCATGAGGAGGGAATCAAATGAAGAAGGCACCAACACATAAACAACCAATGAAGGGAGAAATCACAAGACGATGTGGCGACGAAGTCACAGAGCAAGTGAGCAAAACAGAAGGCTGACAGGATTTTGTATTGATGGCAGCGTGTACAAATGGTAGGCTTGGTGTTCTAGCGTTCTACGACAACCATTCACAGGAGTAAGTTAATTCACAAGTTTCTTAAATATTATTCAGTCTTATTTTGTCCGATCTACAACTTCATGAACTCTATTTCTCCATCTGGTGGAGTTGTTTCTTCTATTTACTAATAAATTATAATTGGTTTTCAACTGTGCCTTCTTTTCAAAAGGACCATAACAGCAAGCAAGTGTGTGTACCTTAGAGAAGCACGGTAGGGTGTATCTCCTAACTTTAACCTATTCCAACGAGCACTGCTTCAATCTCACCATTGTCCTATCTATTCACTCTACCCCTCATCCACGTCCGCTCCGACTCTGGCACTGAACCACACTCGTCATCACCGCGAAAAGGAAATTCTTCTTCAACGGCTCAGACATCACCTGGATCAGCGCCTCACCTTCAGATCTCATCTATCAATATGAGTCTGCTCTCTGAGCCATGATGGCTGATCTTGTCTCCCTCCCAATGCCCACCATTGCCTCCATCACCGGCCACGCCACGGGCGGCGGCTTCACCATCGCTCGAGCGTATGACTACGTCGTGATGCGCGGTGACCGGGGGTTCATCTACATGAACATGCTGGACATCGGCAACAGTTCTGAAAGTACATGATGTCGATGTTGAGATCGAGAATATCAAATGCGACGACGCTGAGGGATTTGGTGCTAAGACCGGAGAAGATGAAGGCGGTCAGGCGGAGAGGAAGGGGGTGATTGATTGGGCGGTGGAGGAAGGGGTTGAGGAGGCAGTGGTGGGGCGTTGAGGATGGCGGAGGATATGGCGACTAAGGGTTAGGATGGTGGTTTCTATGCTTCCATTCGGAAAAGGGCTTTTCCTAAGATTTTTAGAGATTTGGGATTGGGCGAGGATACTGATGAGGATATCTCTGGGGTTTTCACTTCCAAGCTTTGAGTATCAAGCATTGCATGAAAATAAATAAATAAATGATTTAATGTGGAGTAATAATGGTTTAATGGAGACGTTCTATGTATAGTGATATGTTAAAGATTCAAATATATAGAATGTGATGATCTAAACAAATTATAATAAAATAATTAACTTATATATATTTGGATATAAATCTTATATATTTAATTTATATTAATTGTGTGGATGTTGATGTGTCACATGAAAGCAACCGTTCGCTATCCATGGAATCAAACTCTATATTGAATGTATATACTTGAGTATATTGCATGTAACCCCGGCATGTGAGATTGTGACCCCATAATAACATGGATCAAGGCCGACCAGTCATGGGATGGATAACAAGTTTGATCATGGAGATCGCATGTGGAACCGAGACGTGGGATCCCCACCATAGCATGATTTGTAAAAACATTAGATGCTATATTTATATTTTAAAATACAATTAAGGGCAATGAGGTAATTTTACTTCCTCTTGCTTTTCCCTTTTTATGTTCACATCTTCTCATCCGTCCGTTCCCTTTTTCTTTTCCCCTACATCTCCGTTCACCTCTCCTCATCGTCCATTGAAGCAGCCAAGAAATAGAAGCAGCTGAGAAATAGATGTGTATTTCTTTTCTCCTCCTTGTCGTAGTTTTTTTATTTTTTGGTTTTATGGATTTTTCTATTTTTATGTTTTTTTTTCACAAATTGGAAATATTACCAATGAGAATTCTATAGATTTGAGAAAATTATTTCCAATATATAAATGGTTATCTTGCCTACATTATGAAAAACAAATTCAGGCTTTCTTCTTTTGGATTCTTTCTGGTATTGGTTTTCTTTCCTTCATTCCTTGCTAGTTTTTCTTTTCTTTTCTTTTTGCCTTAAATTTTGAATATCGAGAGTCGTCAGCAAAATGTCTTAAAGTTTGGATTTTGTGACCAGGAAGGGCTTTCCTTGGAGATTAAGTGGTTTTTTTTCCTTTTGGATGTTAGGTGTTTAGGTTCATGTGGATTGTGTGGAATATCATTTTTTTTTCTTTTTCTCTATGTTATTTGAGAAAGATGTTATTGTGGTTTATTTGGTTGCTTTACTGATTTCAATTGAGTTGCTTTATTCTTTGTTTGTGTGGTTTCTGGGTAATGCTGGAAATGGTTGCTTGATTATCTAAATTTTTGGCGTTTGTGATAAAAGAAAGATTTTATTGTTTATTTTTTGGTAAAAAGAAAGTTGTTTTCGATTTGCTCTTAGTCACAGGATCTTGTTTATCTTATCTTTTCATATGATCTTGTTCTCTTATTTCTTTTTATTATTATTATATATATATATATATATAACAACACAAAAAAAATATGGAGAAATAATTGAATTAAAAAATACATAAAAATAAGAAACAATAAAACAGAAAAAAAATCCAATCTCAACAACATAAAAAAAATAAACATTCATTAATTAGTCTGAAAGTGAAAATAAAAAACAAACCTTATTATCAATCTTAAATCTTTGATAAACTAAACATTTCATTTCATATCCACATCTTCTCATCAAACTTTAAAATCAAATGAAAACAGAAAAACAATTGCTTCATTTAATGAACAAACTAATGAACACACATATTCATTAATTGCTTCTAATTAAGCATCACTAATGAACACACATACATTAAGGGGAAAAGTTCCTTTTTCTCGGCTGCTTCTATCTCTCGGTTGCTTCAACGAACGATGAGGAGAGGTCAACAGAGAAGAAGGGGAAAAGAAAAAAGGGGATGGAAGGATGAGAAGATGTGAACGAAAAATGGGAAAAGCTGCTTCTTCTCGGTTGCTTTAATGGACGATGAGGAGAGGTCAACGGAGAAGACAGGGCAAAAGAGAAAGGGGAAGAACGGATGAGAAGATGTGAACCAAAAAGGGAAAAAGCTGCCTCTTCTCAGCTGCTTCAACGGATAATGAGGAGAGGTCAATGGAGAAGAAGGGGAAAAGAAAAAGGGGACGAACGGATGAGAAGATGTGAATGAAAAAAGGGAAAAGCAAGAGGAAGTAAAATTACCTCATTGCCCTTAATTGTATTTTAAAATATAAATATAGCATCTAATGTTTTTACAAATCATGCGGTGGTGGGGATACCACATCTCGGTTCTACCTGTGATCCGACGGAACTGAGCCATGGGATCACCACTTGAATCAACAGGGGTTGGAATTGGATTCTTATATGTCCACCAATGTGGTAGTGCCATCTGTCTTAAGAAGTATGAAAGTCCAAAGCTTCTTTTGGGATTTCGGGAACTTCTTCTAAATGGCTTTTTGTTTGATGCCTCATTTCACATGGAAGATGATAGGGGTTATATTTTATTGCTCAAATTATAGGATTGAATAAATCATCCTCCATTTATTATGTGTCGAGGGTTCGTTCTCTTTTCTTTCTTTATTTATTTATTAATAATTATAATAAAAGAATTGTTAGCTACAGATAATTGAGTTTACTGCCAGCACCAAGGGATTTGCTTGTCATGAGTAATACCTAATAGTGGATATGGTAAGATTTTTTTTTTTTTTTTTGTGGCAAATGTGACAAAAGCTGTTTAGTAGAGGCATATGTATAGATTTGGAATTAATCATCCCCTAGCATTCATTCAATTGATGACATGGGGTTCAAATGCCAAGTTTGAACTCACACCAAAGACCGGTTTCTTTCACTGTATCTAGCGAGATTTGAATTAAGGATATAAAAAATCACATACCATATCTTTCATAGTGGGCCAATACTGCTACACTATAAATCCTTGGTAATAAATTTTTTTTAATAACAATATATATATATATATATGATAAGGCAATTAGCAATTAATGTTGGAAAGGGAAGTTGATTATTCAATCTCTCACTTAGGAAGAAAAAAATTACCATCCTTCTAATGTGAAGGTAATGAACCAAAATATGCTATTGCTCTGTGGGCTTGTGCTAAATTTTTTTTTTAAAAAAAATGTTGATAAATAGTTGCATTAATATTGGCTTATGGTGTCACGCCTTGACCCGCAGGCACATGGGACATGACAATCACTGCGACAATCCTAAGGAAGGACACCCCGCCACTCAACTCTCAAGACGCCGCGAGGCTGACCAACAAACCTAGAAACATCAACATCTAACACAAATACAAGATAGAGAAACACAGTAAAACACAGCGAAAGTAACAACAACAATATACAAAAATAGAGAGGTTCACAAAGGCATAAGGAAGCAACACTAACAACAGCAGAAAAATGTTGATCCACAAGATTTTAAGAGTTGTTTAGATACAAAGCCACACAATAGAGTTCTCCACACACTAGTGGATCCAAGGCTCAGCAACATGTGCATGATCAAAATAAATATAACTGAAATGAAGGGAAAATACAGAGGATAGAAGAGTAGTAAATGCCCAGCATACTGCCACACAGCCGCACCCACTACCTGTAACAACCTAGGAGGAAGAAAGAAGGGTGAGCAACCACAGTTACTCAGTAAGCGACAGTTAGCACAACTCTATTAGAAAATACCAAAATAATACTTTACTAATAACATAACTAGTTTGGAAATATAATTTCATATAATAATAATCTTAGAATACTGAACATAGGGTCTAAAATATGAAAACAAGTTTACCTTCAAGCTAATCTTTAACCATAAACATATAAATCAAATAGTTCCAAAAATAAGTGTAATCAGTAAAATAACATACGTTTCAAAGAAAATAATCATAATACAAGTGTTAAATTAAATATATGGGAGACTATCCTCTTAAGAGCGACGGCCAGACTTCGTCCCCTCACAACAAATTCAAGATGACAAACAAAGAAAACACAATAGGTTAAATCTCAAATCGAGTTCAAGAAAACACCAACTCAAAAGAACACTCAGCTCACAACACACACCTAGCATGAAGTGGTCTAGAAACCTCTCTAAACCTTCGTCGTCACCGCGAGTCAATTTAAAGCCATTAAGGTACTCATGCCCTTGACATTGACCCATTAGTTCACCGTAAGGTGACTCCGGCTCCCCGATGACCATCCAATTAGGGCTCTACACTCCCACTTGTAATGGACCAACAAGCTTGTTAGTCTTCAACACCACCTTAACAAGCTGGCCATGGAAACCGCCTACTGCAGTAGGATGTTACCAACCAATAATAAAAAATATGCTTCTCACAATGAAAAGTCCAAAGCCACAATGACAACCGAACAACCATCATTTCTAATCAAGGGAAATGAAGAAAGCACAAGCATAACCATAGCTTTGCAAATCCAATGAAACACAACAATACAAGACATGCATCCTCAAGAAGATCCTTCTTTTAGAACAACAATACATGAAAACATGAAACATTAAATAAATAAGTCATTCTAAGGCAATAAACATCTTGATTCAAGTATAATAACCAACAAAACCTTGCTCAAGCAACCTAATATATAAGTGCATATATATATATATATATATATCGGTATTCTTCTCATAGAATTATGCTAATTTGTCCCACTCACCAAATTTGGTGATTCGCTTCCTTGAATGCTAATCCTCGACTAACTCTTTGCCTCGAGCTAAAGCTTCACCTCCTTGCCAAAACACAACAAAACACCAAAAAATGTTATTACAAAAGCCAAGAGATGAAACCCTAGGTTTCATCTATCAAACAACCCTAATCCACTCTAGGGTTTGCTCAAACTAACACTTTAGGTTACTAAATAAGTTCAAAAGGTTTAAATTTCACACTAATTCAAAGAAATCAAGGAAACAAGGAGAACTCATCGGTGATACAGTAATCCCGAAAATTGCAAGCATAAGATTACTCAAGATTCCAACAATTTTTGGTAAACAACCAAGGGAATCATACTTCAATAATCTTCTACACAACAACAAGAAGATATAGCAAGAATCAAAGCTCAAACATGTTCATCTACCACAAGCACTAGGTTCATCTAGCAAGGATGAAGAAAACAAGGAGAAAACAAGAAGGAATCGGGTGTTAACCTTGCTAGCTTCGAGAGAGAAGAAGGAAGAAAAGATGGAGCATCAATCTATCAAAGAGAGAAACATCATCCAAGGCCTCCTTCCTCTCCAAGAGAAAAGCAAAAAAAGAATGAAAAGACAAAGCATGTTTAGAGGTATGGCCAAAAGAAAGGACATGGAAAAAGACCAAATTGCCCTCCTAACTCTAAAGTATGCAAGAATGTCTTAAAAGATTGGGGTTAAATAGGGCAGGGTACAACATATGGTATTTTCTATAATTTTTTTCCTTATTTTTAAGAAAATTTCTAAAAAAGAAGTTTTATTAATAAAAAATAAAAAATAAGTAGAATCTCCCTCAATCATGGATCAGTTCTTCTTTCTCCCTGCTAGAGGCTCAGCATGCGGTATTATCATGGGGTGGAACAGTGCTCTCTTTACCGGTAAATTAGAAAGAGTTGGATCTTTTAGTATAACAATAGTGTTCTGCACCAAAAGGGACAATTTTAATTGGTGGTGCACTACGGTGTATGAGCCAAATGCACTGTCGCTGAAGCTCACTTTCTGGGAGTAATTAAGGGAAAGTGGAGGTGCGACCGATTGGGTTAAGCTTAATCATTTCCTTATTAATAACGCGTGGAGTGGTTACTTCCCCCAATTAATCCAAAATAGTCACCCTCGACTTGGATCTGATCATGTGCAGATCCAGTTGGAAGTTGGCAGTTTTTGATCTTTGCCGAGACCTTTCCATTTTGAATTGGCTTGGGCCACTTCGAAAGGCTTCCATGAGTTGGTATCTCAGTGGTGGATGGAGTTAACACCTGCTGGTTGCGGCGCTTTTATCTTCGCCTAGAAACTGGCATATCTTAGGGTATGCCTGAGACATTAGGCTAAATTTAATTTTGGTTCCATCAAACTTAAAATGTTGGCTTTATTGGATGAGGTGGAGGCAATGGATATTTCAAAGGAGTCGAGAGGGCTAACTGCATTGAGGCTTGGCAGGAGTAGACTCTTTTTGAGAAACTAGAGATGATTAGGAAACAAGAAGAGATTTATTGGAGACAAAGATCCAGGCTCCAATGGCTTAAGGATGGAGATGAAAACACAAAATTGTTTAATGTTGTAGCGAACGGGCATAAAAATCGGCATTTTATTCCTAGTATTCGGCATGAGGGGGCTTTGGTCTCAAACACATGTGAAATAGGGAAAATATTCACTGTGCATTTTGGTCAACAGTTTGGTCTTAAGCATACTTCAAGATTAAAAGTGGATTTTCAGAAGTTGTTGGAAAACAAAACCCAAATCGACTTATCCTTTATGGAACTTCCTTTTAGGATAGAAGAATTAAAGTGTGCGGTGTTCGACTTAGACAGGGATAAAGGGCCGAGCCCGGATGGTTTTCCTTATAATTCTTAAAAAAAATTTGGGATACTCTCAAGCAGGACCTTATGTGGCTTTGCGAGGACTTCTATCATGGGAAAGCAAATTTAAAGAGAATCAACTGGGCCAACATTGCCACACCGGAGTTACCAAGGGATTATCGTCTCATCAGCTTAATTAACTCTTTCCTGATAATTCTATCTAAACTATTGACAAACCGCTTGAGCAAGGTTATGAATGAGTTTATAGATTCGGACTAGTCCATGTTCTTGAAAGAGCGATGCATATTGGACAACATTGCCACCACTGAAGAGCTGATTTTTAGTATTCATAAGCGTAAACTATCAGGACATATATTGAAAGTTGAATTTGCTAAGGCCTTTGATCTGGTTGATTGGGACTTCTTATTCAATCTCCTTAAAGCGAGGGGATTCGGAGATATGTGGGGTGGGTTGGATTCAGAATATCTTATACTCCTCTAACGCAAATATTCTTGTGAATGGATCTCTAAATGGCTACATTCGTTATCATCGAGGTTTGAGACAAGGGCATCCGCTTTCACCATTTCTATTTGTCCTAGTTATAGACATTCTAAACTCGATGTTTTCACACGCGTTGAGAACCAAGGTTTTAGTCGGTGTTCCTCTTAGTGAGTTTGGAAGTAAGTGCAACCTGCACTATGCTGATGACTTATTGGTTTTAGCTACGGGAGGCCTTGATGACCACAGGATCGTGAAGCTGATTTTATATTTGTTTGACGGAATCTCAGGATTGGAAACAAATTTCGATAAAACTTTCCTTTATTCAAGTGTGATGTGTGTTTTGCAGGAGGTTAGTGCCGCAAAAACTTTAAATTATGGAATGGGCCTTCTACCAGTTACCTTTCCGGCGATTTTGATCTCCGGGAGAAGACCCCGACGGAAAGATTGGGAAGGTTTGATTCTAAGATTTAGAAGGACTCCCCCATCCTGGAAAATACAACATCTTTCCTTGGGAGGTCGATTGACCTTGGTAAACTCAGTTTATCTGCCCTGCCTACCTACTGGATGTCACTATACGGATTACCAAACTAGGTCATTAAGAAAATCAGTAGGATCAAGAGAGATTTCCTTTGGTCTAGGCCGGACATTGATCATCTGAGCTGTCGGATCGTTTGCTGGAAGAATCTTAGACTTATATAACTTTAATCAGGCACTCCTGGGAAAATGGTGGTGGAAGTTTGTAATGGATCCTAAAAGGTGTGGTGTGAGGGTTGTTCAATTCAATTACGGCTTGCCCTGATGGAATTTGTTTCCTAGGCTATCGGGCAAGATTTCTTTTTTTATGGAATAAGATATCTCAACATTTACCGGCATTTAGATGCTGCATCTCACACGGTCTCAACTTGGGGGATGAGACACTTTTTTTGGAAAGATCATTGGCTTAATGGAATGACTCCTATGCGCATGTAGCCAAATGAATTCAGAGTGAGCCATCAGCAGAATGGTATTGTGAGCGACCTTTGACATTTGCTTAAGGTGGTGTCATTCTATGATAACCGAGATACTTGGCCTTATAAGGATCAATTGCAGGTGCGAGATAGGTCATTGAGGGACACGAAAGGGTGGCTACTCACAGGCAATGGTGCTTTCTCAGTGAAGTCCTTATATAATTTTCTAAATGACGATGGGTTGAGATGTCCGGTGGTGAAGTTTTTCTGGCGTAACACTTGTCCACAGAAAATCAACCTATTTAATTGGCTAGTGTGGAAAATAAAATACTTTCACTTGAGAATCTCGCAAAAAGAAGATGTAACATGCTTCTGACAGCTACATGTGTTTTGTGTCACTCAGAGATTAAATTGGTTGATTATCTCTTCCTTCAATGCTAGTTTGTCAAATCTGTTTGGGATTACTTTATTACTCTACTCTAGTTACCTAAGCTACCTTGTTCTATGAGGACACTTTAGGATTTATGGAGGCCGACCATTCGGCCTTCAATGAGGATTATGGGTGACTTAGTCATAAAAGCGCTTGTGTGGAATATTTGCCTTGCTAGAAATGATAGTATTTTTAATGCCAATATATTATTTGCTCATGTTATTATTCTACAAGTTGACCGTATGCTTCTATACTGGTTCTCATTTTTTTTTTCAGAGGCCACCAAAGAGAAGTTGGAAGACTCCATGTCGACCATTCGCAGAAGCCTGGAGTTTCTGGGATCTCTTGCGGCAACCTCCGGTGGGGTTCTGACACTTGAGGAGACACTGTTCATGGGCACAAGCTAGAGTTTTTTTCTAAAGGTCTGTGGGTTTGGAGGGAATGTTTCTTCCTCGGCTTGTTTCTGTTGTATGTCTCCTGTTTTGTTGATGTAAAGCATCTAGTGTTTTCTTGTTTCCTTTCTTTTTTCGCCTCTATTACTTTGTCAAGGATCAATGTACTGTTCCCTTTTTAATGAATGTGGTTCATCCACTTTTTCAAAATAAAAAAATCTCCCTCATTTGAAATAGACAAGGCCATTCCTTGTCTGTTAATTGTAATAGGATTAAAATAAAATTTTATTTAATAATATATATTTAGTGGCAAATGGTGTACTCTTTTATCAAGATTCACATATGTTTTTTTGTGAAGATTGCCATGGATGTGTTAGTTGCAAACTAGAGCTTGCCAGCTGTCGCCATGGTTGGTATATATGAGCCTTGGAGATGACTGTTGAATGAAGATAAACTTTCCCCCAAGTATATACATTTATATGTATTTTATGAAAAAATCAGTCAGAAAAAACCTTTCAAAATTAGTTTTTTATAGCATTTTTAAATGTTGCGATTAGCGATAAAGTATTTTTCTATCTTATTTGCTTTCCTTTTATAGAAGAATTAGTTTATTTTTATTTTTATATTTATTTTTATATTTATTTTAATAAAGTGAATAAACCACTAATACATTAAAAGAGAAGGGAACCAAAGTAGAGAAAGAACGACAACAAAAAAACAAAATCATAAGAACAAAACAGGACAACGGGACTGGTCAGTAAAAGTGAACCACGGACTAAAACGAAACAGAGAGACTTCAGCCACAAAGAAAGAAAGACAAATGCTAAGGAATAACGGGAGACAAGTCGGCACAAAAGGCCCGCCAACTAGTGCAATGCAACTCAGATTATAGTGGTGCCATCAGGGGGTGGTCGATCATCAAGCTCACTTGCCAGAGCTAGCGTGTTGGGGGGAGGAGAAGTCCTTGATCTTGCAAAAATCAAGCTGTGTTTGATTGCCAGGAGGGACTCCTCGAGGCGGGGCTTAGATGATGAAGGGCCTGCATTAATCCAAGCAATGAGTAAATAGTCAACTTTGCATATTATTGAATACTAATCTAAAAAGAACAAATGTAAAGATGCAATTATTGCGCTAGGTCCAAATGGCACAACAGATCGCCCTGATTAGGAGATTTCTCAGGTGTTTAAAAGAGGCAGTCCCCCTGCCTCACCCTAGAGGACCAAGCCTCCGACTGGGTGGTGGGTGGTGCAAAAAGAAAGAGCACAGCAAAGTGTACCCAGATGAACGCTTTAAAGGGACAAATATTTATATATATATAATTTAAAGATTTTTTTTTTTTTACAGCCATTTCTTTAAAGATTTGTTTTCCTGAAAAAAAATATATGTTTTAAGAAATATGTATAATACAATGAACACATTTGTGTCTTCTTTAGACATAAAAAATTTGTTGTTTCTATACTAATTATTTGGTTGTACTAATATATATATATATATATATATAATTATTATATTAGAGTAAATAAATAAATATGATAATTGAAGTGGAATAAAAGTAATTTTGCTAGTGAGGAAAATTTGAGTTAATCAATGGCTTTTGGCTTATTAGCATCACGCAGGTCCATTGTGTAAGGTATTTGTTTTCGGAGAGGACCTAAAATTGAAACCCTAAACCTCACGCAATGTGAGGGGACAAATATTTTGAAGTATTAATTAAATGTTTTATTTTCAAATTAAAAATCATGCCCTCGAAATCTTTTATAAGGTCAAGAACAAAACATTTTTTATAAATTTACTTTAATTATATTTAAAATAAATCAATAGACAATATATAATAATCATTATTTTCAATATTTATACCATTATTATACCTCAAAATTTTCATGAAAGCCCTCCTTTAGAAAATTTAATTTATAAAAATAGCAGTATTTACCAAACATAATCAGGGCATATTACTAATATATGTCACCATAATATATATTTATTGAAATTAAGGTAAAAAAAAACTAAAAACTTTCACAACCAAATAGAAAGGAAGGTATAAAAAAAAAATGAACAGTTGGAGTCACTTCACTGGTGTCCTAGCTAGGTAGCAATAGGATCCCAAATTCCATGAAGGACCTTTGGGATGGTTGGCTCAAGGAGCTAGAACCCACAAATAGGCTGGCTTAATCAATTTTAGCAAAAGTTATTGTTTGGCAAATATGACTCGGAAGAAATGATTGCATTTTAACTATAAATCACTCTCATTATCTTTCCTGGTTCTGACAATCAGTCATTTGTTCATCTTTTGTGTGTCTGCAGCTCTTGAAGCAAAAAAACAAAAGGTGAAGGATACATCTGTAATGATAAAGAAGAGTATTCAGTTTCCAAGACCTTCTATATCTATGGCCCTAATAATAGTCCCCAAACAACAAACGCTCACCGACTAGCATGTAGCACATTTCAATACCTCTAGCCATAGGAGGAAACTCTTTCTACCCCTAGAGACAGCTCTTTTTTTGTATTCTATTGTTTCCACTTCTAGCGGACCCTCATATCTTTGTTTTTATACTCTATTCCGTATTTTTTATATCCGCTCTTCCATTTTAATGTATTCGTGGTTTATCCAATTTTTTATTTTAAAAATTACTAAAATGAGCAAGCAATTTATTTAAGTTTTGTCCTTTTCGAAATATTCTTTTAAAAATTTATTTTTTCTGCATATCTTTCAAAACAAATAATTATACATTTTATTGCCAAAAACTAACCCATCACTCTTTGTCACTTGCTTACCAATAAAATATATTGACTAACTTATTACATTTTTTTTATATACTAACCACAAACTCTTTCGGTCCTAAAAATAGTTAAAACTTTTTTTTTTTGGAAATAAAAATAGTTAAAACTTGATGAGATATGATGTAATGATAAAATCAAAAGTAAAAGCAATCATAATAATAATAATACTTTCATAACTTAAATGCAATTGTTAATGATGGGACACACAATAGCCAAATAGAAAAGCGGAGTGGCAGGCAAATAATGGCAAAGAGGATTCCGATAAAATAGGTGAGAGCATTGTGCGACCAAGGGAGGGAGCTGGCCGGAGGGATGAACGCCGTCACGTTTCCGAACAGCAGCCTCGTCGGCGTTCAAAAGCAGCAGCACATCACCTCCAACCAATCGCCATTCTACGGCAAAGGTATACTCATCTCAAACCCAACCTCACTTTAGCCTTTCTTCGTACCTTCTTAATAACTATCATTTTCTTCTTTACACACACACACACACACACACACACACAAACACAAAAGTATTATATTAGAGCATCATAACTTTTCTAAAATTGTAAATCTATCGATTACTGTTTATTTTATACATCATTATTTAACAGTGCTAAAGTTGAATAATAACTCTCTACATCACTTTTATAAATAATAAAAGTACACCATGACTCACTGGCTAACTGGCATGTACCTAAATTTAAAATTTTAAAATGATAACGTGAAAAACATATATATAAAAAAATTGGGTTACAGCTATTAAAATTAAAATAAGGTTTTGTCAACTAATATAATGGTGTTCTAATTAAAGACAGAATCTACTATAAAATTGAGGTTTTGGGGGAGATGAGCATCATGAACACTTATCCACAAGTAAAAAATTTTAGGAGGCAGGCAGGCAAGCAAGCAAGGAAGCATGTGTACCTTAGAGAAGCGCGGTAGGGTGTACCTCCTCACCTTAACCGGTTCCAACGAGCACCGCTTGAATCTCACCACAGTCCTATCTATTCGCTCCGCCCTCACCCACGTCCGCTCCGACTCTGGCGTCGGCACCGCCCTCGTCACCACCGCGGAAGGGAAGTTCTTCTCCAACGGCTTGGACGTCGCCTGGATCAGCGCCTCCCCTTCCGATCTCATCCATCAATATGAGTCCGCTCTCCGAGCCATGATGGCTGATATCGTCTCACTCCCCATGCCCACCATTGCCGCCATCACCGGTCACGCCGCGGGCGGCGGCTTCGTCGTCGCCCGAGCGCACGACTACGTCGTGATGCGCGGCGACCGTGGGTTCATCTACATGAACGAGCTGGACATTGGCGAGCGGATCCGGAAGTACGGGATGTCGGTGCTGAGATCGAGAATATCGGATGCGAGGGCGCTGAGGGATTTGGTGCTAAGACCGGAGAAGATGAAGGCGGGGGAGGCGGAGAGGAAGGGGGTGATTGATAGGGCGGTGGAGGGAGGGGCGGAGGAGACGGTGGCGGTGGCGTTGAGGATGGCGGAGGATATGGCGACGAAGGGTTGGGATGGTGGTGTCTATGCTTCCATCCGGAAAAGGGCTTTTCCTAAGATTTTTAGGGATTTGGGATTGGGCGAGGACACTGATGAGGATATCTCTGGGGTTTTCACTTCCAAGATTTGAGTATCAAGCACTGCATGAAAATAAATAAATAATGTGGAGTAATAATGGTTTAATGGAGATGTTCTATGTATAGTGATACGTTAAAGATTCAAATATAGAGAAAGTGATGATACTAAAAAAAATTATAATAAAATAATTAACTTATATATAGATATAAATCTTGGATATTTAATTTATATTAATTATGTGGAGCAACCGTCCGCTGTCCATGGAATCAAACTCTATATTGAATGAATATACTTCAGTATATTGCATGTAACCCCGGCATGTAACATGGATCAAAGGCCTACCAATCAAGGGATGGATAATGATTTTGATCGTGGAGAGAGAATCAACAAGGATTGGATTTGGATTCTTATATGTCCACCGATGTGGTACTGCCATCTGTCTTAAGAAGCATGAAAATTCAAAAGCTTCTTTTGGGATTTCGGGAACTTCTTCCAAATGGCTTTTTTTTTTTTTTTTTTTATGGCTCATTTCATATGGAAGATGATATGGGTTATATTTTATTGCTAAAATTATACGATTGAATAAATCATCCTCCATTTATTATGTGTCGAGGGTTCTTTATCTTTTCTTATTTATTTATTTATTTATTTATAATTATAATGAAAGAATTGTTAGCTATAAATAATTGAGTTTACTGCTAGCTCCAAGAGATTAGCTTGATATGAGCAATTCCTGAAAGTGGATATGGTAAGATGATTTTTTTTTTTTTTTTTTTTTTGGTGCAAATGTGACAAAAGATGTTTGGTAGAAGCATGTGTATGGACTCGGAATTAATCATCCCCCAGCATTCCTTCAAATCGATGACATGGGGTTCAAATACTAAGTCTGAATTCACACTAAAGACAGGTTTCTTCCACTGCATCCAGCGAGATTTGAATTAAGGTTATTAAAAATCACACACCATATCTTTCATAGTGGGGTTAATACCGTTAGACTATAAATCTTTGGTAATAAAAATTTTTAATAATAAAAGAATGAATATAAATAATTATAACTATATATATATAAGGCAATTAATGTTGGAAAGGGAAGTTGATTAATCAATCTCTCACATGGGAAAGAAAAAAATTTACCATCCATCTAATGTGAAGGTGATGAACCAAAATATGCTATTGCTTGCTTTGAGGGCTTGTGCTAATTTTTTTATTTTTTATTTTTTGAAAAAGTTCATAAATAGTTGCATTAATATTGGCTTATGGTCTCACACCCCAACCTGTAGGCCCACGAAACATGACAACAGCCGCTATAATCCTGAGAAGCGACAACCCGCCACTCAACCCTCAGGACATCTCGAAACTGACAAACAAACTTGGAAATATCAACATCTAACACAAATACAAGGTAGAGAAACACAGTAAAACACACAGCGGAAGTAAGAACAACAATATACAAAAATAGAGAGGTTCACAAAGGCATAGGGAAGCAACACTAACAACAGCAGAAAAATGCCGATACACAAGAGTTTAAGAGTTGCTTAGATACAAAACCACACAATAGAGTTATCTACACACTAGTGGATCCAAGACTCAACAACATGTGCATGACTAAAATAAACATAAATGAACTAAAGGGAAAATACAAAGGATAGAACAATAGTAAATGCTCAGCACGCTGCCACACAGCCGCACCTACTACCTGCAACAGCCTAGAAGGAAGAAAGAGAGGTGAGCAACCACATTTACTCAGGGCTCGTTTGGCATTCTTCCCAATTCCTGTTTTTTGTTTTCAATTTCATGTTTTGGAAACAAAACTGAGAAAACATGTTTAGCAGCTCGTTTTTGTTTTCAAAAATTTTGGCAACAATCCTCATGTTTCCAAAAAAACAGAAAACAACAATTTTATATTTTCAACTGTTTTGGAAACGTTTTCAAAACTCTTCCTCTCATAATGAAACCCTTCCTCTTCTACTCCTTTCTCTCTCTCTCCTTTTAATTTTTAATTTTTATTTTTGTAAAAAATATAATTTTTTTTACAAATTAATAATAATAATTTTAAAAAATATATATATATTTTTAAATATTTATAAAAGTTTATTATTTTGGCTTGATATTTTACGAATTAGTTTATATAATATAAAATATTATATTTTTAGAAATTATTTATGAAAATAATTGTTTGACCCTTGATTTTGATAAACTATGTTATAATATAATATAATAATAATTTATGTTATTAATTTTATTTAATAATATAAACAAGTAAACTAATATGAAAAATAAAATTTTATAAAAAAATTAAGAATATGAATTTGAAAAAAGCGATAAAAAAACGTTATAATAATTTTATACTAACCAAAGATGTTTTTGTTTAAAGCTTTTTAGAATAGAAAATAGTCAGTGTATCCAAACATGTTTTTGTTTTCAAAAAATTGAAAATAAAACGAAAACAAAGCAAAAACAAAACAAAAGCGAAACAAAAACAGGAAAACAAGAAAACAGAAACGATGCCAAACAACCCCTTAGTGAGCGGCGGTTAACACAACTCTATCAGAAAATACCAAAATAATACTTTACTAATAACATAACTAGTTTGAAAATATAATTGCATATAATATTAATCTTAGAATACTGAACATAGGGTCCAAAATATGAAAACAAGTTCAACTTCATGCTAATCTTTAACAATAAACATATAAATCAAATGGTTCCAAATATAAGTGTAATCAACTAAATAGCATACGTTTCAAAGAAAATAATCATAATACTGGTGCCAAATTAAATATGTGGGAGACTACCCTCCTAATAGCGACGGTCGGGCTTCGCTCCTCCACCACAAATTCAAAATGACAAACAAAGAAAACAAAATAAGTTAAATCTCAAATCGAGCGGAAGAAAACACCAACTCAAAAGAACACTCAACTGACAACACACACCTAGCATGAAGTGGTCTAGAAACCTCTCTAAACCTTCGTCGTGGCTGCGAGTCGGTTTAGAGCCATCAGGATACTCATGCTCTTATCGTTGACCCATCGGTTCACCATAAGGTGACTCCGGCTCCCCGATGACCGTCCAATTAGAGCTCTACACTCCCACCTGAAATGGACCAACAAGTCTGCCGTTCTTTCACACCACCTCAACTAGCTGGCCATGGAAACCACCTACCGCAGTAGGATGTCACCAACTAATAATACAAAATATGCTTCTCACAACAAAAATCCCAAAGCCACAATGACAGCCGAACAACCATCATTTCCATACAAGGGAAATAAAGAAAGCACAAGCATACCCAAAGCTTTGCAAATCCAATGAAACACAACAATACAAGACTAGCATCCTCAAGAAGATCCTTCTTTTAGAACAACAATACATGCAAACATGAAACATAAATAAATAACTCATTCATCTTGATTCAAGTAGGGGGTGTAAACGAGCCGAGTATTAACATGCTCAAGCTTGGCTCGTAAGTAAAGCTCGAAGCTCGGCTCGAGCTCGTTCGAGCCTTATTTGCTTTGCTCAAGCTCGGCTTGTGCATGTATTACTCGAGCTGCTCGAGCTCAGTTCGTGAAGCTCGAACTACCACTAATAACATCCTATTAGCTCTACTAGACTTGAATCAAAGCTCATAAATATGAGCTCGACTCGAGCTTGTTTAAGCTCATTTCAAAAGGGCAATAAGTATAGATAAATAATTGCACACAAAAAATGGATGCCTCATGCCAGCAGCCTGCCATTTGAAATGGTCAACCAATGGAAAATTCTAGCATTGAATTTATGCCATATTAATATTTAATACTAGCATACATTGAGTGATATTAACACTCATGAAAAAATCTAACATACATATTAATCAAATGGCTAGTATAAACAAGTTCAATCTATGTTAAATCTAACATACATTGAGCAATTTTTCTGTTGCTCTTCTCAGCTATGTACAAACAAGTTCAATCTATACAGGATTTATATATCACCATGTCGAACAGGTAAACTGCATGAACTTCTAAATATCAAGTGGAAGGATCATTTTGTTATATTACCTCTTCTTGGACTTCATCTGAAATGGTTAAAAATAATCAAATGGCAAGCCCACAAGAACCTTTTCCAATTGCCATGTCACATACTGAAACTGGTCACCAACAATTTTGGCTGTCAATTCCTTTTAAGAAGAATTGCACAAAGAAATAATATACTATGTAAGTTCTAATATGTCGGAATAAATACTTTATTTCAAATGCAGTTTATCAAACTAGCTAAAGCTAAATTATGTCTAATTGTACAATACAAGCAGGGATCAATCAACAATGCCAAACTCAATTACTGCAAGAGAATGTTCAATTAGATCTAAGTTCTGCATATATATATATATTCTTTTCGAAGTTCAATGCCTCAATGAAAATAGCAGTGGCATCTTCAACCTAAGCAGAAAGAAAGAGCAACCAAATATATGCATTAAGCTAGCAATTGAATCTCTCTGATTTATACATAATTAATCACTACAGCCAGCAATCACTTGTAAACCAATTTCTTCTTGTAATAAAAGTAACATATATATATCAGTAATAAAATAATGGCAGTACCTGCTCATGTAATATTTAATACTAGCATACATTGAGCAATATTAGCACTCATGAAAAAGTCTAACATACATATTAATACAACAAATGCCCATGTAGATCAAATACCTGCTCAAAAAATCATTGCACTTGCACTTAATGAAAACATTGAGCCAAATTAAGCCATATTAATACTCAAACAAAAGTCTAACATACATATTAAGCCAACAAATGTCCATGTAATCAAATACCTGCTCCAAATATACCTGCTTCAAACCAAAAATTCACATAATGAAAACATCATCAAAATCATGAAGTTAGAGTTCAACAGTTTCCATAGGTTGATAACTGTTCAAATAAGATAACTAGATAAGATTTAAGAGTTTCAACAAAGCACTATCATTGTCCAAATGATCAAAGTGCTTCGCATGGGAGATCACCAACCAACGATCAAGACTTGATAGGAAGAACAACTTCTTCGGCTTTATTCTCTTTTTGTAAAATGAAAAAGGACAATATTAAAATATTATTATATCAAGCTAGTAGAAAATAAAATCATATGAAGTTAAAGAAAAAATTTGTATAAATATACCTTGCTCTTGTTGTTGTTGTTGTTGTATTGGTGGTGGCATTGGTAGTGGTATTGGGAGAGCAAGCTTCTTGTGGATTAGTCATGGAAATTGGAGATGATGTATCCATTGGAGAAAGTATCTAGACGTCCATTAAATAAAATGTAATTAACATCCATTCATTTACCAAACAATCAAGAAAAAACCAATTTACATGATATTCATTAATTTGGCAAAATAGCATAGCAAAATAAACGAAAATATTACTAAAACTTTTGCAAACATATCAACATCCCAAATCAAAAGAAATTAAATGCTAAGTACTTGTTGCATTGCTCTACATTAATAATGTATGTTAAACTTTAAATGCCAAACAAAGATGAAATAAGTAGAAAAAAACATGGAAAAAGGGTTTCCGTTCATTCCTCAATCCTCCATTACACTTATATGCCTACTTCCAATCTTAGAACATTGCATTTTACTGAAGTTACACCAGAAAAATATACAGAATGTATCCCAGCAACATATTAATATTAACACGTAGATAGCAAGTAAATACCAAGCTCGCATAAATGGGCCTTCAGATAAGCGGTCAAGAGCATCATAAATTACTTCCTTGAAATAAAAAGAATAAAATGGTTCTATCCATTGCCTGCCATACTTGATAGTGAGTACAAAGAAATAAATAAACTAAGTTACTCGTCCATGCTTGGTTTATAAGCACAAATAAACTAAGTTACTCATCCATGCAAGACGAGGGTTTTGAGTAGGAGGGAAACCAAAAGCATGATTAGGATTTTGAGTAACAAGGAAATCACAAAGATGAGAAATCAAAAGGCCTTAAGGCCAAGGTTGAAAAGGAGAGAAGAAATTGAGGAAATTTACATTATACCTTAAGAGATCGCCACCAGAATCGCAAGCCACAACCACTGATTAAAGCCTGGAACTGATCTTGATCTTGGAAACGGAGGCGACGAGAATCAGAGGAGAGGTTGAGAAGTGAAGAAGACGAGAGAAAGCGAGATTATCAAGTTGGGGAGTGAGATACTGAGATCTAGGGTTTGTAATTCTTGTTTTTTTCCAACCACCTCCCTAACTTTTCTGTATTTTTAGATAAGTCCCTTATTTTCCTGATTGTCATGTAACTCCCTCTAAAGTGTGTATAATATATTATAATATATTTATATAAGATATATATAATGTATTTATATATAAAACTATGATATAAAAATTATAATATATATATATATATATATTTATATTGAAAGCTCGATTAGGCTCGCAAGCTTATCGAGTTGGGTATTTTGAGGCTCGAGCTTGACTCGTAAAACTATTCAAGTAGCTCAAGCTCAAGCTCGGCTCACAAAATTTCGAATCGAATTCGAATATTATCTGAGCCGATCTAGAATAGCTCACAAGTAGCTCTGCTCGCTTACACCCCTAAATTCAAGTATAATAACCAATAAAACCTTATATATATATATATATATATATATATATCGGTATTCTTCTAATAGAATTATGCTAATTTGTCCCACTCTCTAAATTTGGCGATTCGCTTCCTTGAATGCTAATCCTCGGCTAACTCTTTGCTTCAAGCTAAACCTTCACCTCCTTGCCAAAACACAACAAAACACCAACAAATGTTATCACAAAAGCCAAGAAATGAAACCCTAGGTTTCATCTACCAAACAACCCTAATCCACTCTAGGGTATGCTCAAATTAACACTTTAGGTTACTAA
This sequence comes from Dioscorea alata, assembly GCA_020875875.1. NCBI lineage: Eukaryota > Viridiplantae > Streptophyta > Magnoliopsida > Dioscoreales > Dioscoreaceae > Dioscorea > Dioscorea alata. Next base: position 3,701,981 of record CM037027.1, read on the forward strand.
AGTTTAAAAGGTTTAAGCTTCACACTAACTCAAAAAAATTAAGGAAACAAGGAGAACTCAATGGTGCTACAATAATTCCGAAAATTGCAAACACAAGATTCACTCAAGATTCCAACATTTTTTGGTAAACAACCAAGGTAATCATACTCCAATAACTTTCTACACATCAACAAGAAGATATAACAAGAATCAAAGCTCAAACATGCTCGTTTACCACAAGCACTAGGTTTATCTAGCAAGGATGAAGAAAACAAAGAGAAAACAAGAAGGAATGGGGTATTTACCTTGCTAGCTTCGAGAGAGAAGGAGGAAAAAAAGATGGAGCTTCAATCTATCAAGGAGACAAATATTATCGAAGGCCTCCTTCTCCAAGAGAAAAGCAAAAAGAGAATGAAAAGACAAGGCATGGCTATGAAAAGACAAGGCATGGTTGGAAGTATGGCCAAAAGAAAGGACATAGCAAAGGACCAAATTGCCCTCCTAACTTCAAAGTATGCAAGAATGTCTAAAAAGACTGGGGTTAAATAGGGCATGGTACAACATATGGTATTTTCTATAATTTTTTTCCTTATTTTTAAGCAAATTTCTAAAAAAGAAATTTTTATTAACAAAAACATAAAAGAAGTAGAATCTCCCTCAATCGTGGATCAGTTCTTCTTTCTCCCTGCTTAAGGCTTGGTAGGCGGTATTATCGTCGGGTGGAACAGTGCGCTCTTTACTGGTAAATTAAAAAGATTGAGATCTTTTAGTATAATAGTAGCATTATGCTCCAAAAAGGACAATTTTAATTGGCGATGCACTACGGTGTATGAGGCAAATGCACAGTTGCTAAAGCTCACTTTCTGGGAAAAGTTAAGGGAAAATGGAGGTACGACCGATATTCCTTGGATTGTGTGGTGAGTTCAATGTAATTTTTGCTTTGGAGGATAAACCCTCGGGTGTTCCAAATCTAGAGGATATTCGAAATGCAAATGCATTTTTATTTGACCTTGGACTTTCGGAGGCCCCCTCAATCGATAAAAAATTCACCTGGACAAATGGACAAGAAGACCTAATTTGGGTGAAGCTTAATCGTTTCCTTGTTAATAACGCGTGGGCTGGTCACTTCCCCAAGTTAATCCTAAATAATCTCCCACGGCTTGGATCTGATCATGTGTCGATCCAGTTGGAAGTTGGCAGTTTTGCTCTTTGCCGAGACCTTTTCATTTTGAATTGGCTTGGGCCACTTCGAAGGGCTTCCAAGAGTTAGTATCTCAGTGGTGGATGGAGCTAACACTGGCCCGCTATTTACGACGCTTTTATCTTAGCCATGAAACTGGTATGCCTTAGGATGCGCCTAAGACATTAGGCTAAATTTAATTTTGGTTCCATCAAACTTAAAAAGTTGGCTTTATTGGATGAGGTGGAGGCACTGAATATTTCAAAGGAGTCGAGAGGATTAACTGCATTAGAGGCTCGGTAGGAGCAAACTCTTTTTGAGAAACTAGAGGTGATTAGGAAACAAGAAGAGATTTATTAGAGACAAAGATCCAGGCTCCAATGGATTAAAAAAGGAGATTTTGATGTTGTAGGAAACGGGCGTAAAAATCAACATTTTATTCCTAGAATTTTGCATGAGAGGACTTCAATCTCAAACTCATGTGAAATAGGGAAAATATTCACAGCGCGTTTTGGTCAGCAGTTTGGTCTTAAGCATACTTCAAGATTGAAAGTGGAATTTTCAGAAGTTGTTGGAAAACAAAAGCCACATCGACTTATCCTTTCTAGAACTTCCTTTCAGGATAGAAGAATTAATGTGTGCGCTGTTTGACTTAGACCGGGATAAAGCACCGAGCCCGGATGGCTTTCCCTTGTAATTCTTTTAAAATTTTTGGGATACTATCAAGCAAGACCTTATGCGGCTTTGCAAGGACTTCTATTAAGGGAAAGAAAATTTAGAGATAATCAACTAGGCCAATATTTCCCTCATTCCTAAGATTGACATATCAGAGTTACCAAGGGATTACCATTTCATCAGCTTAATTAACTCCGTCCTGAAAATTCTGTCTAAATTACTGGCAAACTGCTTGAGCAAGGTTATGAATGAGATTATAGATTTGGACTAGTCCACGTTCTTGAAAGGGCGATGCATATTGGACAACATTGCCACCGCTGAAGAGTTGATTTTTTGTATTCATAAGCATAGACTACCGAGACATATAATGAAAATTGACTTTGCTAAGGCCTTTGATCAGATTGATTGGGACTTCTTATTTGATCTCCTTAAAGTGAGGGGATTCGGAGATAGGTGGATGGGTTGGATTCAGAATATCTTATACTCCTCTAAGGCAAATATTCTTGTGAATGGATCTCTAAATGTCTACATTCGTTATTGTCGAGGTTTGAGACAAATGGATCCGCTTTTGCCATTGGTGTTTGTCCTAGTTACAAACATTCTAAACTCGATGTTTTCACACGTGTTAAGAACCAAGGTTTTAGTTGGTGTTCCTCTTGGTGAGTTTGGAAGTGCAACCTGCACTACGCTGATGACTTATTGTGATATTGGGTCTTCTTGTCCCCCTGTTCGTTTCTTGGTAATATAATCATAGTTCTTTTGGTTGATTTCTCTTTGTCCTTGGTTTGAGGCTTCTTACTGAACATTTAAAGACTTTGTACCGAGTGTTTAGGTTGGTTTTGGAGGATTTTTCGCTTGTGCAGGCTGTGCACAAGCCACACAATCCCTTCAGGGAGCTATGCGGCCTCCTATGCGCCCACGTAGGAGGCTGCGTGCCCCGAGCTGTGGGGTGCATAGCTGGGGCACCGCACAGGCCCCGGGGGGCGTGCGGGCACTACGTGGCCACACACAGGCCGCACAGGCTGGGGTTTTAGCGTTTTAAAGCCCGATTGGACCCCTTTTTCTTCATTTCCTTTCCCCAAGACCTTCCCATCTTCTCCTCCTCTCTTCCTCCACCATTCTTAGACTTTTAAGGGCCAATTTTGGAGGGTTTTGTGGGCATGTTCTTGGATCTTAACGTGTGAACATCTCTTGGCTCAAGGTAAGCTCCCTTCCTTGCTTGTTCTTCCTTGTTCTTGAATGAGTATAACTAGGGTTTGGTTAGGGACTCAAATGGGAGTTTGATTCTTGTTCTTTTCTCTCTCCTTTGATAGTAAAACTTGAGAGAAGTAATTTTTTTTGGTCTTTATGCCCTTGATCTAGATAGATTCTTGAACCCCTTTTTCACCTTGAGTTCGAATTTACTGTAGCACAGAATCAAGATGGGTTTTCTTTGTTTCCCTTGTTGGTTTTAAGGGTTGTGAGATCTATTCTTGCTAGACCTACTAGTTAGAGAGTTTAGAAAACCCTAGAAACCATGTTTTCTCCATTTTGAGCATTGCCCTTCACTTCAATGGATATAGTTGTTGATGTTGTTTGGTTATTTGTTTAGCTTGTCTAATTGCTTCTAGGAGGTGAACCTTCAAGCAAGGGAAAAGAGCCGGTAGAGAAGTAACACCGGGGCGTTATCGCTCGCCAAGTTTGTGAGTGGGAATTACTAAAGTTTGGACTATGATTCATGCATGTTTGTCTTTAATATTTGAGTTGCTTGTTTTTGAATGATAGACTCCTTATTGCTAAATCTCTTTTAAAGCTTTAAATGGAGTTTAGAAATCCTGGTGATTTATTATTTGGCTTATGTTATGAATATTTGCAAAGCATATATATATTGTTTGTGGTTTGGAAATCCTATGCTTTAAAATATATGTTTCAAATTGAGTATTTTTAAGAGATTTGTGATTCTTGTTATGATGACCAAACAGACATGTGAAAACCAAGATGAGTTTCATTGTGATAATGCAATGTTTTGAAGTGTATTTTCAAAAGATGCCTTTGTATAATGCTCTTGATGAAAATGCTTTCATTACAAATGTTATGACCAAATTATTCAATCTTGGAGTGGGAATTGCAATTGTGAACACTTATGATCTCTTATTGAGAGTTATGTTATCATGCCAATGTATACACTGAGCCTGCAGGCTGGATTATTATTATTTAAATAATTTGATGGTGACATAGGAACCGAGCTCCAGTACTTACTGCAGTAAGAAGTGGATGGTTCCCATGGGCCGACCTATATAGAGGTGGCGTGGAAAGTTGTCAAACCAGTTATGCCATGTCAAGTGGGAGTGTGGATTGCTGACTTGGATATAGTTAGGTTGTTCGGAGTCACCACATGAACTTCCCAGCGGCCAATGCCAAGATATGCGAATCTTGGTAGCTCTAGACCTAATTAACTAAGGCCACGGTTAGAGATGGAGAGTTTTCGAGGCCCTTCTGGACACTATTAAGTATTTCGTGATTGTTGAATTACCTATTTCTAAGCATCTTGATATTGAAATTATTGAAAAGAATGTGTTAATATTAGATTCCAGAATGATATGGATTTTCTTGATGATTTTCAAGGGAATTCTTCTTTGTATTTCATTGAGAAAGCTTATATTCTTATGTGATAATTATTATTCAAAATACCTTTATTCTTATTAAGAATTGGAACATTTTTATGATGTTTTATCTTCATTTGATCATGCTTGAGCTATAGTCCCATGTTTAGCCCCTCACTGAGTAACCTAGCTACTCACCCCCTCTTTCTTCATCCCAGGTGATAGCACAATGTAAGGGTGGAGGCGTGAAGTGCTTGGCAAGAATCATCTTTGTCTTCCCATTTTGAGTTGTGTATGTTACTTATTTCTTGGCATGTATTATCAGGGATCCAATACATATTGTTGAACCTTATTATATCTTTCCATACTTGAAACACTTTTGTATGTCAATCTGATCTATACTATGTAGAAGATGGTATGCCTTGAATTGGGGCCTATGGTGGTTGTCATTGTTGTGGTTGTTGTTGTTATTTATACTTCTTACTTTGGTGTTAAATTAATGAACCTGAGTAATGTACGTATTTATTATTGAGTTATTCCTTGTGATTGTAGATATAATGTACAGGTAACAAGTTAGCCTTACGGCTACCTAGGGTGGAAGTAGTGTTGGACCTCCCCTGGGTTGTCGTGGCGGTATGTCATGTGTGGGACCCACCGGTCAGGGCGTGACACTTATTGGTTTTAACTACGGGAAGCCTTGATGACCTCGGGATCGTGAAGCTGATTTTGTATTTGTTTGAAGGAATCTCGGGATTGGAAACAAATTTCGATAAAACTCGCCTTTATTCAAGTGTGATGGGTGTTTTGCCAGAAATCAGTGCCGCAAAAACTTTAATTTGTGGAATAAGACTTCTGCCAGTTACCTATCTAGGGATACCGATCTCTGGAATAAGACCCCGATAGCAAGATTGCAAAGGTTTAATTGTAAGAGTTAGAAGGACTCTCATATTGGAAAATGCAATATCTTTCCTTAGGAGGTCGACTAACCTTGGTGAACTCAATTTTATCTACCCTACCTACCTATTGGATGTCACTGTATAGATTACCAAACTTGGTTATTAATAAAATCAACAGGATCAGGAGAGATTTCCTTTGGTCTTGGCCTTATATTGATCATTCGGGTTGTCGGTTGGTTTGCTGGAACAATCTTTGCCAATCTCATGATCAGGGGATTGGGGAATTTTAGACTTATGTAACTTTAATCAAGCGCTCCTACGAAAATGGTGGTGGAAGTTTGTAATGGATCCTAATTGGTGTGGTGAGAGGGTTGTTCAATTCAATTACGGCTTGTCCCGATGGAATTTGTTTCCTAGGCTATCAGGCAGGATTTCTTTTTTCTGGAAAGAGGCATCTCAATGTTTACCGGCATTTAGATGTTGCATCTCACATGCTCTCAACTTGGGGGATGAGACACTTTTTTGGAAAGATTGTTGGCTTAATAGAATGACTCCCATGCGCATGTGGCCAAATGAATTCAGAGTGAGCCATAAGCAAAATGATACGGCGCGCGACCTCTGTCATCTGCTTGAGGTGGTACCATTCTGTGAGATCTGAGATACTTGGCCTTATAGGGATCAATTGTGAGTGTAAGACAGGTCATTGAGGAACATGAAAGGGTGGTTACTCACGGCAATGGCTCTTTCTCAGTGAAGTCCTTGTATAATTTTCTAAATGACGGTGGGTTAAGATGTCTGGTGGTGAAGTTTTTCTGGTGTAACATGTGTCCACAGAAAATCAACCTATTTAATTGACTAGTGTGGAAGAATAAAATACTTTCACTTGAGAATCTCGCAAAAAGAAGATGTAACATGCTTCCAACTACTACATGTGTTTTGTGTCACTCAGAGATTGAATCGGTTGATCATCCCTTCCTTCAGTGCTAGTTTGACAAATTTGTTTGGGATTACTTTATTAATCTGCTCCAGTTACCTGAGCTACCTTGTTTTATAAGGGCACTTTGGGATTTATGGAGACCGACCATTCAACCTTCAATGAGGATTATGGGCGACTTAGTCATAAAAGCTCTTGTGTGAAATATTTGGCTTGCTAGAAATGATAGTATTTTTAACGCCAATATATTATCTACTCATGTTATTATTCTGCAAGTTGACCGTATGCTTCTATACTGGTTCTCATTTTTTTCAGAGGGCACCAAAGAGAAGTTGGAAGACTCCATGTCGACCATTCACAAAAGCCTAGAGTTTCTTGGACCTCATGTGGTAACCTCTGGTGGGGTTCCGACACCTAAGGTGACACACTTTACAGGCACGAGCTAGAGTTTTTTTTCTGAAGGTTTAGTGGTTTGGAGGGAATGTTTCTTCCTCGGCTTGTTTCTGTTGTATGTCTCTTATTTTGTTGATGTACCACATCTAGTGGTTTGTTGTTTTCTTTCTTTTTTCGCCTCTATTACTCTATTGAGGATCTCTATACTGTTCTTTTTTAATGAATGTGGTTCATCCATCTTTTCAAAAAAAAAAATCTCCCTCAATCGAAATAGACAAGGCCATTCCTTGTCTGTTAATTGTAATAGGATTAAAATAAGATTTCATTTAATAATATATATTTAGTCGCAAATGGTGTGCATTTTTTATCAAGATTCATATCTGTTTTTTTTTTTTTAATAGTGCCATGGATGTGTTAGTTGCAAACTAGAGCTTGCAAGTTGCCGCCATGGTTCGTATATATGAGCCTCGGAGATGACTATGGAAGTAATGGCTTGCAATGAAGATGAATTTTCCCCCAAAGTATATACATTTATATTATTTTATGAAAAAATCAGTCAAAAAAAACTTTTCAAAATTAGTTTTTTTCTAGCATTTTTAAATGTTGCAATTAGCGATGGAGTATTTTTCTATCTTATTTGCTTTTTTTTTATTGAAGACTTAGTTTATTTTTATTTTAATAAAGTGAATAAACCACTAATGCATTAAAAGAGATGGGAAGCAAAGTAGAGGAGAGAATGACAACAAAAAAAAACAAAAACATAAGAACAAAACAGGACAATGGGTCAGGTCACTAAGAGTGAACCACAGACCAAAACAAAACAGAGGGACTACACCCACAAAGAAAGAAAGATAGAGGTGAAGGAATAACGAGAGACAAGCCGACACACGAGGCCCGCTAGCTATCGCAATGCAACTCAGATTATAGCGGCACCAACAAGGGGGTGGTCATCAAGCTCACTTGCCGGGGATAGCGTGTTGAGGAGGAAGAGAAGTCCTTGATCTCACAAAAATTAGGCTATGTTTGATTGCCGGGAGGGACTCCTCAAGGCAGGGCTTAGATGATAAAGGGCATGCATTAATCCAAGCAATGAGTAAATGGTCGACTTTACATATTATAGAATGACAATCTGAAAAAAAAAAAATAGACGTAAAGATGCGATTATTGCATTTGGTCCAAATGGCACAACATATCGCCCTGATTAGGAGATTTCCTAGGTGTTTAAAAGAGGTAGCCCCCTGCCTCACCCTAGAGGACCAAGCCTCAGACAGGGTGGTGGATGGTCCAAAACGAAATAGCACAACAAAGTGTACCCAGGTGAACTAGTGAGGATAATTTGAGTTGATCAATGGCTTTTGGTTTATTGACATCGCAGAGGTCCATTGTGTAAAGTATTTGTTTTCGGAGAGGACCTAAGATTGAAACCCCAAATCTCACGCAACATGAGGGAACAAATATTTTGAGGTATTAATTAAATATTTTATTTTCAAATTAAAAATCATGCCCTCAGAATCTTTTATAAGTTCAAGAACAAAACATTTTTTATAAATTTACTTTAATTATATTTAAAGTAAATCAATAGACAATATATAATAATCATTATTTTCAATATTTTATACCATTATTATACCTCAAAATTTTCATGAATGCCCTCCATTAGAAAATTTAATTTATAAAAATAGCAGTATTTATCAAACATAATCAAGGCACTTTCCTAATATATGTCACCAAAATATATATTTATTGAAATTAAGGTAAAAAAATATAAAAACTTTCACAACCAAATAGAAAGGAAGGTATAAAAAAAAATGATGAACAGTTGGAGTCACTTTACTAGGGTCCTAGGTAGCAATAGGATCCCAAATTCTATGAATGACCTTTGGGATGATTCGCTCAAGGAGCTAGAACCCACACATAGGCTGGCTTAGTCAATTTTAGCAAAAGCTATTGTTTGGCAAATATGACTTGGAAGAAATGATTGCATTTTAACTATAAATCACTCTCATTATCTTTTCTGATACTAACAATCAGTCACTTATTCATCTTTTGGGTGTCTGCAGCTCTTAAAGTAAAAAAATAAATAAAGTTGAAGGATACATCTGCAACGACAAAGAGGAGTATTCAGTTTCTAGGGCCTTCCATATCCATGGCCCTAATGATTGTCTCCAAACGGCAAACACTCATCGACTAGCATGTAGCCCTTTCAATACCTCTCTCCCTAGGAGGAAACTCTTTCTACCACTAGAAGCAGCCCTTCTTTTGTACTCTGTTGTTTTCACTTCCACTGGACCCTCCTATCTTTGCCTTTGTACACTATTTCGTATATTTTATATTTGCTCTTCTACTTTAACGCATTCGTGGTTTATCCGATTTTTTATTTTAAAAAATCACTAAAATAAGCAAGCAATTTATTTAAGTTTTGTCCTTCTCCAAGTATTCTTCTAAAAAATAAATTGCTTCTGGGGTGAAGCTGTAAACACTGCAGTGCAATTGATCAATCTTTCACCCACCAGTGCGCTGGAGAACATGACGCCCTATGAAGCTTGGCATGACCGCAAGCCCAATGTGAGTAACCTCAAGGTATTTGGTTGTATCGCCTACCCTTTAATTCCTTCAAACAAATTGCAAAAGCTTGATACAAAGTCAGAGAGATGTGTATTTATCGGGTATAGCTTGGATTCTAAAGCATACCGATTATACAATCCCATAACTTGTAAAGTAATTATAAGTAGGGATGTAATTTTCAATGAAGCTGCAGGTTGGAATTGGAATGATGTTCTAAAGCCCGGGACGTCATCTTTGGTGCTATATGATGACCAATGTGACGATTCACAATGCCCAGCAAGTGAAGATAATCTGCATTCTGGACCGGCATCATCAGAACAACACAGTGAAGAAGATGTAACTCAAGATCAAGGTGGCAATGATGGTGTTATCGGTCTCGAAGCTGATTCAGATTTGGAATCACCAGTGAAGAAGACTAAACTACTGAAGGATGTCTATGAGAGCTGTACATTTGCTCTAAATGTGTGTGATCCCTCAACATATGAAGATGCTGTGAAGGCCAAGATTTGGAGAGAAGCAATGAAGGAAGAAATGAATTCAATCGAAAGGAATGACACTTAGGAACTGATAGATCTGCCACCTGACAAGAGAGTTGTGCAACTGAAGTGGGTGTTCAAGACCAAGTACCACTCTGATGGGAGAATTCAAAAACACAAGGCACGGCTAGTCGCTAAGGGTTATACACAGCAGGCTGGAATAGATTTTCATGAAATCTATGCTCCAGTGGCCAGAATGGAGACGGTGCGACTGCTCATAGCTATTGCTGCACAGCAAGGTTCGCCAGTTTATCAATTCGACATCAAGTCTGCATTCTTGAATGGTGAAATACAAGAGGAGATGTACGTTGAGCAGCCAATTGGCTATGAGAAGGAAGGAGAAGAGGGCAAGGTTCTCAAGTTGAAAAAGGCACTGTATGGATTGAGACAAGCCCCCAGAGCTTGGTACTCGAAAATTGATGGATATCTGCAAAGCAAGGGATTCGTTAGAAGTCTTAATGAACATACACTGTATAGAAGGAATGATGGAGAAGGGAATTTGTTGTTGGTGAGCATCTATGTGGATGATATCATCTATTTGAGCTCGTCTCAAGCAATGGTAGAGATTTTTAAACAGGAGATGAAGAATTGCTTTGAAATGACTGATTTAGGGATGCTGAATTTTTTCTTGGGATTGGAAGTAAAGCAAGCACATGGAGAGATTTTTATCACTCAGAGGAGGTATGCCGAAGAGACACTAAGATTGTTCATGATGGATCAATGCAAACCTGCATGTACTCCCATGAACATCAGTGAAAAACTTCAAGGTAAGGATGAATCTGGCTGTGCAGACTCAAAGACATACAGAAGTTTGGTTGGTAGACTTCTATATTTAACTCATACTCGTCCGGACATCACCCACACTGTGAGCTTGCTGTCCAGATATGTTAGCAATCCAACTAAAATACATCTTGGAGCAGCAAAGCATTTACTGAGGTACATATCGGGTACAAGAGGCCTTGGCATCATATACACCAAGGTTGATAAATGGAAGCTAAGGGGCTTCAGTGACAGTGATTGGGGAGGATGCATAGACGACAGGCGAAGCACTTCTGGTATCTTGTTTGATCTTGGATCAGGAGCAATTACATGGAGCTCCAAGAAGCAAGACGTGACAGCGTCATCGACAACCGAAGCCGAATACATCGCTGCGACTGCAACAAGCTGCCAAGCTATTTGGTTGAGAAGAATGCTGGAAGATTGTGGCATGAAATGTGATGGAGCTATTGAGATATGGTGTGATAATCAATCTGCTATTGAAATTGCAAAGAACCCTGCGCATCATGGAAGAACGAAGCACAATGACATTCGGTTCCACTTTATTCGCGGTTTGGTTGCCGAAGGATCCATTGTTTTAAAATATTGCAAGACTGAAGATCAAAAGGCTGATATATTGACAAAATCATTGCCGGTGAAGAAACATGTTTACTTGAGAAGTTTGATAGGAGTAGGAGAATTTCCAAGCAAGGAAGGGTGTTGTGAGTTGCTGCTTGGAAAATTCTCTGGAGATGATATTCAGTCAACTGAGTTGAAGTGGGATAAAGAAATGGGTTTGAAGTGGTTGACTTGTCAACCAGCCAATGGTGAAGAAGTCTCTCCACTCACAATATGAAAAGGAGCAGTTATTGATCAGCCATCCTTCCAGCCAATAGAAGAATCAAATGAGGATTTTCTAGTACTGACATTGAATGGATTGGGTTGCCTTTTCAGTACTAGGTAGCATTAAGTGTTGTCTTATCTTAATTAATGTTATCCTTTAGTTATGCTTTTGTATTGGGACTCGAACAAAGTCATGATAAAAACTTTTTGTAATGTTTTATGTTCTTACTTTTAAGGAAGATCTCACAGACCAATGGGAGTCAGAAAAAAATTATCAGAATTAGTGTGTTGAACTTTACTGTCTTCTTTCCTTCATCTCTTCATCCTGTATCTTTTTGGTCACCGAATTTAAACAGATCGATCCTGAACACTGAGTTCGAGGATCACTGATGCGAGGGCGCTGAGGGATTTGTTGCTGAGACCGGAGAAGATGAAGGCGGGGGAGGCGGAGAGAAAGGGGGTGATTGATCGGGCGGTGGAGGGAGGGGCGGAGGAGACGGTGGCGGTGGCGGTGAGGATGGCGGAGGAGATGGCGGCGAAGGGTTGGGATGGTGGTGTCTATGCTTCCATCAGGAAGAGTGCTTTTCCCAAGATTTTTAGGGATTTGGGATTGGGTGAGGACATTGATGAGGATATCTCTAGGGTTTTCACTTCCAAGCTTTGAGGAACCAGTACTGTACTGTGTGAGTTATTACCGTACAACTGAGAATAATGATCCAATGGTTTCTATTAGATTGGATGGTAATTACTAAATAATGATAACCATATAACTATGGTTTCTGTTGTTGGTATGTCTGATTTCTTTTATTAATGCACGTGTTTTATCAAATTTTTTTAAAATAAATAAAGGGATATATTTGAATATTAAATTTAGTTATTTAATTTATATTAATTACGTATTTAATGTGTCACATCCCTGTAGTTCTATTGGTTACACTTGTGCATGTCGTTGACAACCTCTGCATGTGACCCCAATAAGATATATAAGAAATTTTGACAGTCTAGAGAGAAAACAGCTCAAACTGCTTCTTCTAAATGGCCTCATTTCACATGGAAGCTGAAAGGAGTTAAATTTATTGCTCAAATTATAGAATTGAATAAATCCTCCTCTATTTGTTGTGGATTGAGGGTTCTTTTTCTTTTCACTTTAGTTTTATTTTCTTAATTATGATGAAAGATTTGTTAACTACAAATAATTGAGTCTACTACTCCAAGGGATTAGATTGTTGTGAGCAATACCTGATAGTGAATATACATGGTAAGAATATGTATATGTGATAAAAGCCGTTAGTCACCAACATGTGCATGCAAAAAGTGTTGCAAATGATCCCAATCCAGATTTTTAGTGGTTATTATTTAGTAGTTCTAATAAATATGTGTGGAAGACAATGTTGATAGAGTTTGTTAGAGTTGTTATGTTTCATTGAATAATGAATAGAGAAGAATAATTACGCTAATGATTCCTATCTTCTCTCTTTATATATATATCCCTATCTCCCTCAATTTATATCTCTATATCTCTCTTCTCATCTTTCTCCCTGTCTCTCTTCCTATCTTTCTCCCTATCTTCCGGCTATTGTGACCTTGGCCCGCATAATAGAGTCAAATTGTTCCATCTGCATATCACATCAGGGGACTTGTTGTCAGTAGAACTTGAATTACCATTCTTCACATTTGAAGAATGTGATGAACCAAAATTTGCTATTGCCACTTGAGTTTGTGATTTTTTTTTTAAAAAAAAATAATAATAAACCATGTTAAAATATTAATACGAGCTTATGATATTTTCTATAATTTTTTTTGTTCTTATTTTTAAGCAAATTTTTTTAAAAAAAGACGTTTTTATTAATAAAAAGGAGGAGGAATCTACTTCGACATCTGTAGACAATGCCATTCCTTGTCTGTTAATTGTAATAGGATTAAAGAAAAAGATTTTATTTAATATATATTTAGTAGCAAATGGTGTGTTTTTTTTTTAATCAAGACTGCCTTGGAGATGATTGTTGAGACGATTGTTGAAGTAATGGCTTGCAATGAAGATGAATTTTCCCCCCTATTATATACCTATTAAAAACTATAATTGTAGATATATTCTTGCTAATTATTATTATTTATTTATATGCATTTTATGAAAAAATCAGTCAGAAATGAACTTTAAAAATTAGTTTTTTATAGCAATTTTAAATGTTGCAATTAGCAATAGAGTATTTTTCTGTCTTAAGACTCTTATTTGCTTTTTTTATTGCATACTTATTACAAAATAGGCATTTATTTAAAGATATTTTTTTCTAAAAAAAAAATAATGTTTTAAGAAATATGTGTAATACAATGAACACATTTGTGTCTTTTTTAAACATAAAAAACTTGTTGTTTCTATACTTAACAAAAATCATTTCATAGAAAATTTTCTGTTAACTCTAAGGTAGGTAGTTGATCTTGAATTGCTTTGTAATTGGTTGTATATATATATATATATATAATTATTATATTAGAGTTAATAAATAAATATGATTATTAAAGTGGAATAGAAGTAATTTGCTAGTGAGGATATATATAATTATTATATTAGAGTTAATAAATAAATATGATTATTAAAGTGGAATAGAAGTAATTTGCTAGTGAGGATAATGTGTGTTGATCAACAACTTTTGGTCTATTGGCATCACACAGGTCCATTGTGTAAAGTATTTGTTTTCAGGGAGGGCCTAAGATTGAACTCTAAATCTCATGCAATATGAGGGAACAAATGTTTTAAGATATTAACTAAATATTTTTATTTTCATAGTAAAATTTAGGTCTCAGTATCTTTTATAAATTCAAGAACAAAACATTTTACAAATTACTTTAATTATATTTAATTTAAATCAATAGACAATATATAATAATCATTATTTTCAAAATTTATACCATTATTATATCTCAAAATTATCATGAAAGCTCTTTTTTAGAAAATTTAATTTATAAAAATAGCAGTATTTATCAAACATAATCAAGACATATTCCTAATTTATGTCACCATAATATATATTATTTAAAATTAAGGCGAAGAAAACTAAAAACTTTCACAACCAAATAGAAAGGAAGGTATAAAAAAAATGATGAACATAAATTCACTTATGTCATAATGTGATTGAGACTACAGATCATCTTTTCTTACATTGTTTAATCACAACTGCTATTTGAAGTCACTTCACTAGGGTCCTAAGTAGCAATAGGATCCCAAACTCCATGAAAGTATTTTGGGATAGTTGGCTAAGGAGCTAGGACCCACAAATACACTCACTTGGTCACTTTTAACAAAAGTTATTGTTGGCAAATATGACTTGGAAGAAATGATTGTATTTTTAACTATAAATCACTCTCATTATCTTCTCTTATTTGGACAATTAGGCACTTGTTCATCTTTTGGGTGTTTACAGCTCGTGATGCAAAAAAAAAAAAAAAAAAGTTAAAAGATACATCTGCAATGATAAAAGGAATATTCAACTTTCAGGACCTTCAATCCATGGCCCTGATGATGGTCCCCAGACGTTAGACACCCACTAACTAGCATGTAGCCCGTTTCAATACCTCTCGCCCTATGAGGAAACTCTCGCTACCGCTAGAGAAAGCCCTTCTTTTGCACCATGTTGTTTCCACTTCCGGTGGACTTTTATATACTCTTTATTTTCTCCCTCTTATCTTTGTTTTTGTACTTTTTTCTGTATGTTTTATATCCACTCTTCCATTTTAATACATTCATGGTTTATCTTATTTTTTAAAAAAAATCATTAAAATGAACAAGCAATTTATTTAATTTCCTCCTTTTTCTGGTTATTCTTCTAAAAAATCTATTTTTTCTACATATTTTTCAAAACAAATAATTATGTATTTTACTATCAAAAACTAACCCATCACTCTTTTGTCAATCTCTTACCAATAAAAGAAATTCAATAACTCATTACATTCATTTTTTTTTTTTTTCATTTTTTAGAGATGCTAACCACAAACTCTTTCGGTTCTTAAAATAGTTAAAACTTGATGAGATATGATGTATTGATAAAATTAAAAGTAAAAGCAATAATAATAATAATAATAATAATACATTCATAACTTAAATGCAATTGTTATGATGGGACCCACAATAGCCAAATAGAGAAGTGGAATGGATTGGGCAGAGTGGGTGCACACATTGGCAAAGAGGATTCGGATAAGATCAGTGAGAGCATTGTGCTACCAAGGAAGGGAGCTGGTCGGAGGGATGCACGCCGTCACGTTTCCCAACAGCAGCCTCGTCGGCGTTCAAAAGCAGCAGCAACAGCAGCACATCGCCGCCAACCACTCGCCATTCTACGGCAAAGGTATACTAATCTGCCAAACCCAACCTCACTTCGCTTTTCTTCTTCATTCTCTCAATCCCTTCTTATTAACCATCTCTTTCTTCTTTACACACACACGCACTACACAAATATCAGGCCTGGGAATGATTCCTATAGTTTAAAACCACTGCGAAGTGTGCCCATTTTGGATTATATATATGACCATGTAATTAGCCACTCTGCCCACACATCCCAAATACTCAATCAGGCTTTGGAAGGAGTCAAACTTTCTTTCCAGCTTCTGCATAAGAATTTATTACCATACCATTTACCTATTCTGGTAATAATGATTGTATATATCTGTCACTGTATACTGTGTAAGAACACTTACAAGACTTATGGAATGTGTTCTGGATTATATCAATATAGTATATTGGACACAGCTAATGTGTTGGGTTTCCATCTATTGCTAAGATAACCTCTGAAAATTTCCCTTTATGGCTATCAATTTACATATTAAGAAAATTTCTTCTATGCCAAAAAGGTTATAGTTATATTCTTAGACCCAAGTTTTACCTTCTGGAAGTACAGAAAGTTATATTTAGTGCATAACATTAGCACTGGCTTTCTATAAACTGGGTATAATCCTTTGATGCAGCTTATTGAACTTGGCAGAGATTGCAGATGGAGCTTCTTTATCATGTGACATTTTCCAAGCCTCTGTTACAACTATTCGGTTCGAAGGAAATAGAAAAGGACGTATTCGGAGAAATGCGCCTTCAGATAAGAATGGAAAAGAGATTGACAAAACCAAATCCTCTAACCAGGAGCAGCTAATTGCATTGTTTAGAAGAATACAGTTATCTATCTCTAAAGGAGGATCACCTGTTTCTAAGAAAAGAATGCCTAGTAAACCAATTGACGAACAATCAGCTGAGTCTATTCTTGGAGCTCTACGTCGACATCCTGTAAGGAAACAAGTGAAAGGTATATATATCTATCTTTGGCCCGGTTAAATTCATTATTCTTTTTTAAGCATTTTTAAAAAACACAAGCATTTACTTTCAGAAGCAAATCCAATTGTAAACTCATAGTTTGTCTAATTGCCTTTTGTTTCATAGATAAAACATTAGTGCAAGAAGAGAATGCAGTTTCAATCAAATACGAAGATAAAGATAGAGATAAACTCGAAACTAATGCGGTGTTACCTGGATATGGAGATGAACCAGAACTTGAAGCAAAAGAAAGTATTTTGGCACCTGAGATTCCAAAAGTATCTAGACCTTCTTCAAATTTTGTGAAGAGATCACCAATTCCAAAACCTTCATCAAAAAATAATAGTGAAGAGGCATCTGAGGAGCAAGTGATTCCAGTAATTGCAAAACAAGTGCTAGAACTGCAGAAGATTGATGAAATGAAGCTTCCTGAGCTGAAAGAAGTAGCAAAAACAAGAGGAATTAAAGGTTATTCAAAACTAAAGAAGGGGGAACTGTTAAAACTGTTGAAGGAGTTGGTGCAATGAGTTAGAACTTATAGAGCTTTTTTGATGACTTGAAGATTAGTGATTGTTACTGAGACTGAGGTTTTCTTGTTTGTTTGTTCTTCTTTTTGAGAACTCTTATTTTGTCACTGATTGTTTAGATTTTTTCACCAATTTCATAGTTTATCAAAGTTCGTCCTTATGGTTATATAAACTGATCTCTACATATTATATATATATTGTATTTTTTTTTTTTTATTTGAATTCAACTTTTTTACGACTAAAAAATTCTTATCATCACCGCCTCATTAGAAAAATGGTAACTTTTTCTCTTATCAAGTGAAAGGTCGAAGGATCTAACTCCCTCCACAACATTGGTTGAGGTGAGTGATTTGTTCACTTATCATGAAAAAAAAATCTTTCCAAGATGACTGGTAATGATAATAACTTCATACAGAATATTTGTAATCAGTATCCTAAAAAAAATATAAAATAATAACCTGTTTTTCTTCCTGAATTAACTAATTAAATAAAAAACATAAAGTTGGTTAATTATATTGAATCAAATTGGTACATTGTCTACCTACAAATGCAATTGAGAGTGCTACTTATAAATGAAGATACATTTCTCATATTAAATAATTATGCAGCTAGTAACTCATAAATCTAATCATCTATAAATTTTGGTAAGCAATAAAAACAAGGTTAAATTGTTTTTATTTTAATTTGCTCCAACTATGAAGATAAATCATTAGTCAAAAGAGAGAGAAGAAATCTTTACACTATTGGCTCATAAGATGATTTTGTTGGGATGCTTAATAAACCAAATGTGTGGCTAAACACACACCAAATGTTGGAATAAGTGATGCTGAGCACTATAATAAACAAAAATACTTCCAGGAACCAAAATATTTCCCTAAGATGAAACAAACCTTCTTTTTTTTTTTAATTTTTTTGAGAGGGATCAGGAATAACAGCATATATAGATCCAACATAGATGAGGAGTAGAAAAGAAGAAAAGGGAAGAGCAACTATAAAATTTCAACTAAAAATCTAATCAAGATTAAGTCATAACTTATCTTATTGGAACATGTAAAACCAATGTTCTGAAACCCGACCCGGGATATGACCCGGGAAGGTCTCCGGATCATGGGTCAATGGTCGAACCGGGGTCAAACCGGATTGACCCGGTCATATATATATAATAAATTACTAAAAAATTTTAAAAATGACAATGGAAAAGTTTAACAAATAAATAGTTTTCTTATAATTTTTAAATACAAATTCAAGCAAAATACAACATAATAACAAATAAAAAGTAATACAATACAAGCTTTTAAGTTTCACAATATAATCTAATAAATAAAACTTACCAATTAGATATTGAGTTTTGATTTTGAAGCAAATTTTATTTATAACCCCCCTATACTTACATATTTATTACTCAAAGTTTTAATTTTAACCATATAATAATATAATTGGGTTGACCCGGTTCGACCGGACCTAGTCGGCCGGTTCACCGGGTACTAGGCCGAGTCAACCGGGTCAACACTGTACCCTGACCCGACCCGGTTTTATGGCCGGGTCCGGTTCAACCGGGTTGAACCGGCCGGGTCAACCCGGGTTTTAAAACATTGTGTAAAACAATTAAAAAAGGGGAAATTGCTTATAAACCCTTCAAAAGTTCTATAATTGCATATTTACTCTCAGGAAAAACATAATTGTATATATACCCCTGAAAAATATAGGTAATTGCGGATATGCCCCTATTTTATTAACTATAGTTATAACTTGGATTAAGATATACAAAAAGTCCAAAATAACCTTTGTAAATAGTCATTTTACAATAAATTTTTTTTTCTAGGGTATATATGCAAAGGTTATAATGGTCATTTTATATATCTAATATTTTTTAACAGATAGTTTTTTAGCCAATTTGAACTTTCAGGGATATATAATCAATTATATGTATTAGGGGTATATATGTAATTATCTTTTATTCATGGGTAAATATGCAATTTCAAAATCATTCAGGGGTATACCTGCAAAAATCCCAAAAAAAAAAGTAAAATTTGCTTTGATAACAAATTGCATCCCAGAACAACCGTACTTTTTGGAATATTCAACAAATACAACAATACCAAGCATTTGTCATGGTGTCTTGTATTGAAGAAAATGGCCGAAATAAACACATGAAGACAGCTTTCCATTGTCTTTTGTACATTTTCCCTTAGCATGCCAATTATGTCAATCCATGTTATTTCAGAGTTACAAATCAACAAGAAACTATTAAAAAAAAAATCATGTTCATCTTTTTCCTGTTTATGTAAAACAAGCCAGTATCTTAATACTGATCAGTTCCTAAGTTTGATTTATTCATTGAAACAGTCAACATCTTTGTAGCTGATCATAACTAATATAGGACTAAACCTCTTATTATTTTGTTAATATGCTTCATAACAATCGATTAAAAATCTCAATATATAAACCAGTTGTCACTTTCTATCATATTCCAACCAGGTAAACTAACGTGTTGTTTGCGGTTAGCTCTTTATAAGAAAGGTCGTCTTTGCCTTTGCAAAATTATTATCTTTAATTAGATTACTTGTGATAAGAAAATTAGGAACTGGGACAACCTTGTTAGGTGAGGCTGCAATAGTTTACTTACTAGCATGTGTGTTTTGTCATGCTGTGATAGAAACAGTATATTTTTTTTGTTATTGTAATGTCCACTTGCATTTTGATCACATATTTCAACCTTTCTAAGTATTACACCTCTATAGTTGAGATTTGATCATCCTGGAGACTAACTTGAACTCCCATATGCATACATTTAATATTTAGGAGATTCTCACTCGGACTAACTATTTTTTCAAATATTTGGTTGAAATAAAACAAATGCATTTTCTATAACTGTTTTTTTTTTTTTTTTTTTTTTTTTTTTGAGAGAAAGAGCTCATGGAGCTATTTTATTGAAATAAAAAGGAGAAAACAAAGAGTTCAAATATTACAGACCAAAGCCAAAAGAGGCAACAAAGCAAAAGAAAAAACCAGAAAAAAAAAACAAAGAAACAAACACAGAAAAAAATACAAGAGTGTTACAAGCTAACACCAGAGCTGCTAAGTGTCTTCATTAACCAGAATGGAAGGGCTCTTCCCTGATAAAATAATGTAAGCACATGTGTGTTGACACCATGAAGAGCTAAACAGGTAGCTGCTACAAGCCAATCTTTAGGGATAATAATCAGTTGAGGTTGACCAAGGCTCAGCAAGAAATCAGTAATGCTAGAAAGCAGAGGGTTAAGTCGCCAAGCCTGCTGCGAAGATCCAGCCAAGATGAGGGAATATAACTCAGCATTTGCTATGAAAATAGTGCTTGTCCGAAAATCCGAGGCAAAGAGGCTACCCAGAGCCGAAGAGAGGGCCAAAGCATCAGCTTCAAGAATTGTATCGGCACAATTGCTGCAACAGCGAGAGCGAATCGAATTGTGGAATAAGCTAGTATTTCTTTCTCCGCTCAAGACCCACATAAGCCTGGCTCGCTGAGCCCATTTAATGGAGTTTTGACGGTGAAGAGCAGCAAGCTTATTGTAGAGAGGATATAAATCATTGGAGGCATTGAAATCACTCCTGTTCAAAGCTTCCCTAGCTTCACCATCCAGGATGTCCATCTCAAGCTTGTTAATATTGGATTCAATGGAATTTAGGCCCCTGCTATTCCAACAAATAAGATTAGATTTGGCACGAGAGATTAAATGGGAAAATGCATGCATAGGATTAGAGTGAGGCAAGAAATGCCAGGCGTCTCTAACCGCCATATGACACCCAATATAATCAAACCAAAAATTCTCGAATCTAAAGACTTTCTTTTTGAGAGAAATATAGGGGGCGAGGGTAAGTAAGAGAGGAGCATGGTCTGAAAAAAGACGAGGAAGGTGCTTAATTAAATAAGAGTCAAGTTGCGAAGCGCAATCAAAATTAAGAAGACACCTGTCTAACCGAGCCCACTTTCTGGCCAGACCAAACTGGTTATTGCACCAAGTAAAGTTGGGCCCATCAAATCTAGCTTCCAAGAGATTGTTAAATAATATGAAATCCGAAAAAACTCGAGCCTTACGGCGATAATAATTATGGGAGCCCCCCTGAAACTCATTCAAAGACACCACCGCATTAAAGTCACCGATAATAATCCAAGGAAGGTTAGTAGAAGCAATACCAGTGAGTTCAAGCCAAACATCATATTGCTCCCGAATGCGAGAGGAGTTGTAAACTGTAGAGAGGATCCACGATTCATTCGAACTATTGGAAATAACTAAATGTAAAACATACCTTGACTTGGCCAGGGGGGTAACCTTACCCAGTTGTTTTTGCCACGAAACAAAGATGCCTCCGGAGTAACCATCGGCAACAATGGCTGCCCAAGCCCAATTTTTACTCAACTTATTACAGAAACGATCTAATCTATTATTATCCGCACGAGTTTCCACTAGACAAAAGGTATCACGACCTGAGAGACCCCTGCAATTCCAGCATATGAGATTAGTAGTGTTGTTAATCATAATAGAAACTAGGGAGAAAGAAAAGAAAACTTCAACAGGAAACCGAAAGACAAGAGTCTCAGTAGGGGGATCCGGAACCCTGGTTGACAGTGGCTCCCTGGTCCAACCTCCCTTTTTTGTGGGAGAGCTCAGAAGACTGGGAGCCACGACGAACAAGATTTTCCTTGCGCAGACCGGACTGGTATTGGTCGAGTGTCATGGAGTCATCTGGTTCATCTGGATTGTCATATTCAGACATTTCACTATCGCAATCCTCATCATCCGACTCCTCTTCACCAGATTCACTCATCGGTTGATCTGAGTTCATCTCTGTGGAAGAGGGATTTAGAGCTCCAGAGACACGTTCAACAACTAAATCGTGCGGAGAGGAAACAGGAGTAGAATTAGGACCATCTTCAAGTCCATCAGAAACCCTAAGGATTGGAGAAGTGGTAGAATGTTGCCTGGGAATAGTAACTTTTTATTTGGGACTCACAGAAGTAGTGGGAACAGGAACAGAGCAATTACTGCCCAGCACGTCTAGAGGGTTTTCCAAGACATTAGGAACAACAACAGCTATGATTTCCAAGTCTCGAGAAGGCGGTGGAAGCGTGTTTCCAATGGTAGCAACTGTCTGATCAGTGGGATTCGCAGAGATGTGAGCACGGTCTCCAGAGTGACCTCCCTTGCCACGAAAGGAAGCACCGCCACGTGGAGATCGCGCTGCTCGAGACCGTGTCAGAGGGTCAGGAGAGACGTTGGAAGGCTCAGAGGTGCTCGCATGCATCGCACGTGATGCTGGTCTCCCAGCACCACCTCCGACACCGCCGCGACCATCGCCTCGTCCCCGACGCCGAGAAACCAGCATCCAGGGGCCAAAATTAGCGTCGTCATCATCCGTACGAGAGGTATCTCCGGTTGATGGCGGTTGATCCAATCCTACCTCCATGCCCTCATCCAGCGTATCCATATCCATCCTTACCTCCTTCCCCTTCTGTTCACTAGAAGCGAAGAAGGGGGGTGGCGAGGCACTGGTATGGTCCACTGAACTCCGGCGGCTGCATTGATTGGATCCGTGGCCAACCATGCCGCAAAGGTAGCAAAAAGTGGGCAACTTTTCGTACAGGACGACGACAAAGACCCGATGATCATCATCGCCAATCCAAAAGCCTTGTTTCAACGGCTTGTTCAGATCGATCTCCACGCATATGCGCGCAAATTTAGACCTAGACATAGAGAAAGTATAATCATCAATTTTCAGTAAACGGCCTAATGCAGCAGAGATGGTTTCAAGAGACTCCCCATCCCAGAACTCCACCGGCAGGTTATGGAGTTGAACCCAGACGACGGCCGTAGAGAGCTTGGCAAAGGCTGGTTCGAAGAAAGGTTTCCAGGGGGCCAGCTGAAGAACAGCTCCATTGACACCCCAAGGACCTTCAAAAAGTAGTTTCTGAGAAGTTTCAAAAGATTCACATCTGAACAAAAGGTACTCGTTCGGGAGATCTGATATGATAACTTCACCGAAGTCGCTCCAACGGGTTTGAAGAATAGTCTTGATCTGTTCGAATAATGGTGGTTTTCCAAAGAACTTGCCAATCAGCAAATGTTGGAAGCGGAGTCTAGCTCTGGCCATGGCATCATCATCAAAACGAATAAACTCAGAGGTAGACGCTTTGAGTTTTCTCAACACCGGACCATCGACCAGAGGAGAATGATTGGGAGGACGATTCTTGGCAGCGACCACTATTTCTGCCCAAGAGGGCGGAGATGGAGAGGTTTTTCCCCCGCTTGCCATAGCAAGGGGGGGAGAGAAAGGGGCCAGAGGAAGAAGAAGACTACAGGAAGCAGAGGACTCTCACGCAGCAGAGGATGAAAGCTCAAGTTACCAACCGTTCAAGCTTCACAGAGATATTAAGGCTAGCAATACTTCAACTTTGAAGAGTTTTCTATAACTGTTTTAACTTTTAACATGCCTTCATTGGTCCTCATTAAGATAAAGTATCTGATTCAAAGAGAAATGAACACTGGAAGCTTCTGTGCCTATCAAGGCTATATCATCAAGCGCAATCTTGACTTATTTTTTCTTTTGCCTCATGCAAATCTACAAATGCAATTTTGTACGTGGTTAATAGCATTTGACACACATTTTGCTAGTACAACTTTGGATAAATGATCCACTCATTCAATTATTTTTTGCGAGCTTTTTTTCACAAATGTTATTTTTTTTTTTTTATTGTTTGACCGCTGTATCACTTATGGTGGTTATATATAGTCGCTTTTTTCACGTTTTTTTAATTTTCCTACTTGTTTTTTTATTAATATATTTTATTAAAATAAATAAATAAAAACCAGCTCACCCAGAATCTATGAAAGTTCTGATGGATGGATAAAATCATAAAAAAAGACTTCCAAGATGGCAGTCTTTTTGGGATTCTTAACCAGCATTTCTAACCCAATCACTCTGACTAGACTTAATAGACTACAAATTCTAAAATGTACGTTTGACTAGGAATAAGTTAATCCTAACTTGTTCCAATCATTTCAATCAAATATCATTGTTCAAACAACAGAATAAAAGATTTTATACCTTGTACACAATATGCAGATGATAAATTTTGAGAGTTAATTTGACCAGTTGGATACAATCACATATTCAATTGGTATAAAATGTAAAACTGTATAATATACAATGTATTTTAAAAAAAATATTAAATAAAATATCATATTTTATAACTTTTTTTTTCTAACTATTTATATTTCTTAAGCTAAAACAATTAAAAAAAATTACTTTATATATAAGAATAAATTGCAGGGATTTCATCCCTCTTGCGCTGGTATACTCAGGTGTAACGCAATTGCAGAATTAAGCATTGGTTGCAAATGCAGTGAGCAGTTGGTAAAAAAATATATAAATAATTAAACCGAGACGACAGTGAGCACTTGATTTGGTTAAAAAATATTAGCCTCATGTACTTTACCAAAATTTGGGTAAAATAATTTTTAAAATTCATTTAGAACTAACAATATTAAAACAAGATGAGTTTTTTTTAAACCCCTCTCCTTTACCGGGTGAAATAGTGGAGCTTTTAAAGAAAATATTCTTCTAAAGAGTGTTATTTACCGCTATCCCTTGCCCTAACCATGCACGTAAAAACAGTGAGATTTTATTTATTTAATTATTACATAAATAGATAATAAATACCACTATTTAAAAAAACACATTAAACACAACAACAAATTCAATAAATATATATGTCCTCATATACATAGATTTTGGGATTCAATCTGCAACTGATAGTGTCAATAAATTAAAAAACTTTAATAATTCTATAAAATTTTATGTATAATTTTCAATGTATAAGAAAACATCATTTTCACTTTTTTTTTTTTTTTAAGTACACTTAAATCAAATAAATTTTTTTGGGATTTTGCATTTAGACGTAAAGGATTTTACAGATAGAAATTTTTTTATTTATTATAAACCTTCTTTATGTATTTTTATTTAATTTTTTTTATTTTAGACATACCGGATTTTTTTTTATTTTTTATTTTTTTGTCAGAGAACTGCACTCTATCGGACACTACCCTACCCCTACGCAGGAACCCCAATGCCAATAAACACACCCTCTTATTTATTTTTTATTTTTTTATTTTTGAAAAGGTGGATAAACCACTTAAATTAAAAAGTGAACAGAGTACAAACCACTAGCTGTGGTAAGCTCACAACAACCAGGACGGACAACACAAAAGGAAAGAGCAAAATAAAAGGTACAACGGGGAACAGGCTTCCCCAAGCCAAGAAACAAAAACACCGCTCTCACTCTGTGATCCGGCCCTGGCCCTCCTTTGGACGTGAAGTCCCACTGGCCTCCGCTTCCTTGGGAAGAAAGAACTCCAGGCTGCGCCTGACAGTAGCCATAGTATCCTCCAGCTTCTTTTTAGGGCCCTCCTCCGCAACTGCTTGCCAAGACAGGAGACTATGAATGATTTTTCAAATAACTGACTGAGCAGACAAAATAGCAGCATTAAACACACCCCCTCTTATCTATTCTATTCCAAAAAAAAAAAAAACAAAAACTATTAAAAAATTAAACTTTGGGTTCCGTTGAAATTTATCATTCACCTGCAATCCGTTAAAGCCCCGTTTGGAATTCCGTAATGAGGTGGTCCCCATCCATCCCCGTCCTACCAAACCATTCATTATATAAAATCAAAATCAGAGACCCTTTATTTCATTTCATTCATTGTTGAAAGATAGGCTTGAAAAAGAGAGACATGTGTACCTTAGAGAAGCGCGGTAGGGTGTACCTCCTCACCTTAACCGGTTCCGACGAGCACCGCCTCAATCCCACGATTCTCGGATCCATCCGCTCCGCCCTCGCCCAAGTCCGCGCCGACTCCGGTGGCCGGGCTGCCGCCCTCGTCACCGCCGCCGAGGGCAAGTTCTTCTCCAACGGCCTAGATCTCGCTTGGGCCCGTGTCTCTCCGTCCGATCGCACTCGTGAACTTGGCTCTGCCCTTCGAGCCACGATCGCCGACCTCATGTCCCTCCCCATGCCCACCATCGCCGCCGTCACCGGCCACGCTGCCGCCGGCGGCTTCATCATCGCCCGCGCGCACGACTACGTCGTGATGCGCGGCGACCGGGGGTTTGTCTACATGAGCGAGCTGGACATCGGCGTGCCGATCGCTAGGTATGCGATGTCGGTGTTGAGATCGAGGATCACGGATGCGAGGGCGCTGAGGGATTTGTTGCTGAGACCGGAGAAGATGAAGGCAGGGGAGGCGGAGAGGAAGGGGGTGATTGATCGGGCGGTGGAGGGAGGGGTGGAGGAGACGGTGGCGGTGGCGGTGAGGATGGCGGAGGAGATGGCGGCGAAGGGTTGGGATGGTGGTATCTATGCTTCGATGCGGAAAGGGGCTTTTCCACAGGTTTTTAGGGATTTGGGATTGGCCGAGGACACTGATGAGGATATCTCCAGGGTTTTCATTTCTAAGATTTGAGGAACAAGAACGAAGTAAGAATGTAAGATGTGGGTTTTTTTTTTTTTTTTTTAATAAATAAAATTATGTTATGATAATTAATAGTGTATGCAATTAAATTATTATTGAAGTGTGAAAGTAATATGTATTGGGTTGAAAATGATAAATGGTGTGTGATGAGTGTCCATTGATTTTTTTTTTTAACTAAAAAAATATTTTGACAAAGCCCGCACACAGCACAGGGCGATCTAAATCCTTTACGGCCACTTTTAGAAAATTAAAAAAATAATAATAAATTCTCTTGTCATAAACAACATTATTTTGTAGATAATACTCCCTCCGTTCTATTTTAGTTAAGTGGATCTCACAGGAATTGGGAATATCTTGGCTGTCTTTACTCCAGCCCCAAAATCATATAATTTAAATTATAAATTTATTATATTATATTATATTGTTTATATAGAAAAAAAATTAAAATGAAATTTTAATTTTATCTCTACTCGGATAGGAAGTTAATCCTAAATTTAAAAAAGGGAAAATTATTTATAACCCCTTCAAAAATTCTATAATTGTATATTTACCGTTAGAAAAAACATAATTGTATATATACCCTTAAAAATATAGGTAATTACGGATATGCCCCTAAATAAAAGATAATTGCATACATACTCTTGAATAATACATATAATTGCGTATATACCCTTAGGGTTCAAATTAGCTGAAAAAACATTTGTTAACAAATAGAAAGAATACAAAATGACCATTATACCCTTTGCATATATACTCTTGAAAAGTTTTTTTTTATATCTTAATCCAAATTATATCTATAGTTAATAAAATTTAATTAATTTATATTAACAGAATCTAACAGCAAGGGCATATACGTAATTACATATATTTTTCAAGGGTATATATACAATTATGTTTTTTTCTTAGAGTAAATATGCAATTATAGAACTTTTGAACGGTTTATAAGCAATTTTATGTATTATTCAGGGGTATGTATGTAATTATTGTTTATTGAGGGGCAAATATATAATTTCAAAATTATTCAGGGGTATACATGCAAAAACCCCTTTAAAAAAAATTGATGGATATTTATTTTTGATTGGGTATGAAAAAAATTTTAAGGCTTATCCATGTTTTTTTTAAAAAAAAAATTAAAAATCAAATTAAATTTAAATAAAAAAGATTGGATAATGATAAAAAAAAAAGAAGAAATATGCATAGATAAAATAGGAAGAAAATAATAATTCAAAATAAAAAAATAAAATAATAATAAAAGAAATCCCGGATATCCAAAAAAAAATTTTGTTTTGGATGTTGGGATTTGGATAAAAGCTTTTTAATTTAAAAAAAAAGTAAGGGGGAATTATGGGAGTTAAAAAAAAATCTCTTTCCTGGTGGGGCCACGTCTTTTTGGGGGTGAGAAAAATGGAAAGCTCTGGAGAGATGGCCCCGTCTTTTGTTTTTTTAGGGGAAAAGGAGAACATGTGACTTTTATTGCTTGGTGGGATCGGGAGAGAGGGTGTGAGGATATTAAAAAAAAAAAACAAAGCAAGATTATCATATACATGCACATAGCTAGCCATGAGAAGGAGATATTTGCATTTTTTTTTTTTCTTTCTTCAGCTCATTCTCCACGCTCTGTCCATGACCATCTCATCAAATCTAGACAATAAGGATGTTGGAGTTGAACCCTTCATAGTTCGAATCCGTACTCCATCAACCATAAGCATACACATCATATCTCGTTGTCTTCGTCGGCCTCTCCCACACCACACCGGATAGCAAAGCTTTGAAAGGATCTCCGCCTGCTATTGGAGAATTAAGAGATTAATTTTTATCATATAAAAGGAAAGGAGAAGAAGTTTTCTACTCAAAGCCTTGAAGATTACATCATTGTATTACAGCCTTGAAACTTATATGAAACTTCTGCTTGTTTTCATTACAGCTATTTCATTTTCATTACTGTGATTTAATGATTGAGGAGTTTGTTATGTTGATGTGGATTAGTTAAAGCCATGTCAGCAAGGTTGTTATGGCAGTTATCTCTATTAGCTGTGTATGAAGAACAGAGTCCATATATAACTCTTGTTCTAATTGTTTTCATATTTGATCTTTCAATGAGAATCTTTCACTTCTTCTTCTTCAAATCTTGTTTTGTTCTTGTTCTTGGTTTTCATCTCATTTGCAGCTAGTCTCAATCATGGAGTGGAGCAGCATGATGGTTTCCATTTTGCAGGAATGAATGCAATGATGTTCTTCATCAATTTCCTGATAGTTTGAATTGAGGTTTGAAGAAGATATGTGAGTATTCTATTTTCAAACATGGTATAAGAGCTCTCAATCTGAGTTTTCTCTATGTTTTGGTTTGGTTTTCATCTTGATCCTGAAATTGAAGATTTACTCTTTGAATTGGTGCTGGTTCTCGAGAATTTCTTTGCTCTGGTCTTAGATCTTATGTCTGAAGATTATTTCACTGCTGAAAGGTCTTCAATGGATTCTTCTAATGTCTTTTTCCTTTAATCTTCTGATAATCCGGGTATGATGCTAGTTTCTAAAACATTTGATGGTAATGGTTATGGGGCTTGGAGAAGAGCCATGAAGATAGCTTTGACAGCCAAGAATAAACTTGTTTTTGTTAATGGTTCTTGCAAGAAACCAAGTGTTGATTCTATTGATCTGCAAAACTGGGAGAGGTGTAATAGTATGGTCATCTCTTGGATTTTAAATGGTCTTACCAGTGATATATCAGGAAGTATAGTTTATATAAAAACAGCTAGAGAGATGTAGTTGGAATTGGAAGGTAGATTTGGGCAATTAAATGGTCCTCTATTGTATCAGCTGCAAAAGGAACTTAGCCAAATCTGTCAAGGAGATAGTTCTATTACCTCCTATTTCACTAGAATTAAAAGTCTATGGGATGAAATTCAGTGTTTAAATGACATGCCTCTTTGTCAATATTGTCTGGGAGTTGAACAAGCAAAGTATGAAGAAAAACAGAAATTGGTTCAGCTATTAATGGGGTTAAATGAAAGCTATAGTGCAACAAGAGGGAACATTCTAATGATGAAGCTTTTCCTTCTGTCAGAGAGGCTTACTCCATTTTGATTCAAGAAGAGAAACAGAGAGAAGTTTCTTATACTATGTAATTTAATTCAGAAGCTGTTTCTATGAATGCAGGATCTATATCTGGAAATTATTCTGCAAAGAATGTTCATCAATTTTCTTATAGGAACAAATCAGATTTCAGAAAAATTGTCTGTGAATATTGCAAGAAAGCTGGTCACAGCAAAGATAAATGCTTCAAGTTGCATGGCTTTCCTAATTCCCAAAGAAATAATAAGGAGTTTGGGAAAAGATTGGTATCTTCTGTTCAAGGAAACAATTCAGAGATCTTGTCTGCATCATAGAATTCACACATTCCTGAATTAACTACAGCTCAATTGCACAAGCTGATGATTTTTCTCAATGATAATTCTTCCAGAAATTCTTTTCATCAGTTTGATGAAACAGCTAAGAATGTGAATCTAGTGACTACTTCTACTACTATGGAAGGTATTACAACTAAACCTTCCTCAAAAAATAATAGCTTACATGTTTTTAGTAGTATTAGCAAGCATTCCATTTTTCACAAGTCCTGGATAATTGATACTGGGGCTTCTGACCATATGTGCCATGATATTTCTTGTTTCCAATCTCTTCTTGTTCTTCCCAAGCCTCATCAAGTCACACTTCCTACTGGTTTTGAAATTTCTATCTCTCATATTGGCACAATAACTCTTACAGATAATTTGTCCATTGATCAAGTTCTTTTCATTCCTGATTTCCACTTCAATTTATTTTCTGTTACTAAGCTCATTCAACAACTCAATTGCAATGTAACCTTTACTCTTGAATTCTGCATTTTACAGGGCCTTTCACTGAAGAGGCCTCTGGTTCTTGGTAAGGCTTGTAAAGGCTTGTACCTTTTTCACACATCAAATAAAGGAGCTATTCCAACAGAGTGCATATCTCTGCCTTCAAAAACTGATTGTTCAAAAACAGATTGTTCACAAAATTGTTCATTGTCCTCTTGTACTTTGTTTCCAAACAATTATATTCCTTCTTGTATTTTTTTCTGAATTTGAACTTTGACACAATAGATTGGGCCATCTTCCTTAAAAGAAAATAAAGCTACTTTATTTGTTAAGCTCAAATAAAAATTCAGACTCTATGACAATTTGCAATGTTTGTCCACAAGCTAAGCAGCATAGATTGCCTTTTCCACATAGTAATATTAAATCCATTTCAATTTTTGATCTCATACATGTTAACACCTGGGGACCCTACTATACAATGACAAATGAAGGTTTTAGATTTTTTCTCACTATTGTAGATGATTTCAGTAGATCTACATGGACATTTCTTTTAAGGACCAAAAAGGATGCAAGTTATACACTAAAACATTTTGTTCAAATGATTGAAACACAATTTCAAACCAGAATTAAAAAAATTAGGACTGACAATGCTTTTGAGTTAGGAAACTCTCAGGATTTAAAAATTTTTTTGCAGAAAAAGGAATCATTCATCAAACTACATGTACCTACACTCCACAATAAAATGGAGTAGTTGAAAGAAAACACAAACACCTTTTAGAGACCTCTAGAGCACTTCTTTTCCAATCAAATTTACCAACCAAATATTGGGGAGATTGTGTCCTTACTGCTACCTATTTGATCAATAGATTTCCATCTAAAGTTTTGAAAAATAAAATACCATTTGAAATCTTATTTGGATATCCACCAAATTACTCACATCTTAAGGTCATTTGGCTGCTTATGTTATGTGACAAATAATGAAAAGTCTAGAGATAAATTCCAATCTAGAGCTCATGCTTCTATCTTCATTGGCTATCCTTTTGGCAAGAAAAGGTTATAAGGTTTTAATTCTCAGCACTATGGAAATAATTGTTTCTAGAAATGTAATTTTTCATGAGACAGTTTTCCCATTTCATAAATTCAAAAATACTGAGAATACTCTTCCTTTTTATTCTCCTATGTCTGTTCAAGACAATCTTGAAACTCATTCAAATAATTCTCATTCAGATGTTTTTGACAGCACATTACCAAATTTATCTACATCATCTACTATTTCATCCACAGATTCTACTCCTATTACTCCAAATCAATATTCTTTAATCAACAATCCTGTTAGAAGATCAGTTAGAAATCATAATGCTCCTTCTTATTTGAAAGACTATGTTTGTAACACAATAAAAAATGATTGTTCTAAAAAATCTCAGAATTCTCCTTGTCAAGTTAATTGCAGTCATACTATTACCAATCATTGTCTTCCAAAACATATTTTTTTTTCTTTTTTTTTCTCAACAACATAAAAAAATGCTTGCATTACTATCTAATACTATTGAGCCACAAACATATGAGGAAGCAGTACAAGATCCTGCATGGAGAGCTGCAATGATGGAGGAGTTTACTGCTCTTAATGCTAATCATACATGGGAATTGGTTCCTTTACCAAAAGGAAAGAGACCTATAAGCTGCAAATGGATCTACAAAATTAAGCATAAAGCAGATGGGAGTGTGGAAAGATATAAAGCTAGATTGGTTGTTAGAGGGTTTTCTCAAAAACAAGGAATTGATTATATTGAAACCTTCTCACTTGTTGTCAAAATGACTACAGTTAGAAGTCTAATTGTTGTTGCTGTTAAAAAGGGATGGGAATTGTTTCAACTTGATGTAAACAATGCATTTCTTCATGGAGAACTTTATGAGGATGTCTACATGAAAAGACGACCTGGTCTAGAAGCTGAATCACAAAATTTAGTTTGTAAACTAAGAAAGTCAATTTATGGCCTTAAACAGGCATCAAGACAATGGCATTCCAAATTGTCTGAAGCATTGAAAAATCAAGGCTATCATAATTCTAAAAAAGATTACTCCTTGTTTTACAAGAAGACAGCTATGTTAAACATATTTCTTGCTGTCTATGTTGATGACATTTTAATGACTGGAGATGACAAAACAGAAATGAAGAATTTAAAAGAGTATTTGGATCAACAATTCAGAATTAAGGATCTTGGTCTTTTGCATTATTTTTTGGGGGTTGAAGCTGTGCATCAACAACAGAATCTTATATTGACACAAAGAAAGTTCACTATGGAATTGTTAAAAGAATTTCATTGTGATACTGCACATTCAGCAACAAGTCCTTTGATACTAGGATTAAAATTACACTTTGATATGGTTGATCCCTTACCAAATCCTATATTTAACAGAAGATTAGTAGGAAAATTGAATTATCTCACAAACACAAGACCAGATCTGGCATTTTCAGTACAATATCTCAGCCAATTTATGTCCAAACCTTCTACAGCTCATATGGATGCAGCTTTACATGTTCTCAGATATTTGAAATCTAACCCAAATCAAGGCATTCTTATGAGCTCAGTTTCTTCTTGTCAATTACAAGCTTTTTGTGATTCAGATTGGGCTTCATGTCCTCAAACAAGACATTCTGTTAGTGGTTTCTACATTACTTTTGGGAAATTCTCCTTTGTCATGGAAATCAAAGAAGCAAGCTACTGTTGCATTATCTTCTGCTGAAGTTGAGTACCGATCCATGAGAAGGGTGTGTGCAGAGCTATCTTGGCTTACTAGATTATTGACAGAGCTAACAGTACCATCAGTTACACCAATTTCTCTTAAATGTGACAATCAGGCTGCTATACACATTGCCAAAAACCCAGTTTTTCACAAAAGAACCAAACACATTGAACTGGATTGTCATTATGTGCGTGAACAACTTGAGGCTGGGCTTATTTCTTTGCAACATGTACCTTCTAAACAACAATTAGCAAATATATTCACAAAGCCTCTATCTGGCCCTCATCATCACAACATCTTATCCAAGTTGGATGTGTCCTAACTTGATACACCTTCCAACTTGAGGGGGGATATTGGAGAATTAAGAAATTAATTTTTATCATATAAAAGGAAAGAAGAAAAAGTTTTCTACTCAAAGCCTTGAAGATTACATCATTGTATTACAACCTTGAAACTTATATGAAACTTCTGCTTATTTTCATTACAGCTATTTCATTTTCATTACATTGTGACATGATTAACATGTGATTTAATGATTGAGGAGTTTGTTATGCTGATGTGGATTAGTTAAAGCCATGTCAGCAAGGTTGTTATGGCAGTTATCTCTATTGGCTGTGTATGAAGAACAGAGTCCATATATAGCTCTTGTTCTAATTGTTTTCAGATTTGATCTTTCAATGAGAATCTTTCACTTCTTCTTCTTCAAATCTTGTTTTGTTCTTTTGTTCTTATTCTTGGTTTTCATCTCATTTGCTGCTGGTCTCAATCATGGAGTGGAGCAACATGATGCTTTCCATTTTGCAGGAATGAAGGTAATGATGTTCTTCATCAATTTCCTGGTAGTTTGAATTGAGGTTTGAAGAAGATCTGTGAGTATTCTATTTTCAAACACCTACGATGTTGGCCCCATGTGGTCCGCAACTTGTTGGTCTTTGAAGTAGTGGCTTCCAGATTTCTTTCATGTTACCCAGCCTAATCATGCAAAGATTGAAGTGAGCAATCAATCAAGAACCAGATCAACCTGTGAAGTGGAGCCGCCCATCCCCAATGTCCAATGTTGACCCTGTGCCTAGTGAGAAAAAGCTAAGGATAAGAAGGAGAGCGTGGTGGTGACGATATATAGCTTTTGCCGCAGTCACCACCCTGGCAAAACCCAAGAAGCCTGTCGGTAGTTCTCTTCTTTGATCTTAGATATATACATGAACATATACATGTTCTGATTGCATCCATGAAAAAAATGTTTAAATTTTATTTTAATGTGAATCTTTGTCATGGTGGGACCCAAACCTTGGATTGCTTTTTTTTTTTTTGAGGAAAGGAGCTGCAGAGCAGCTAGATATTATTAAGAAAAAGAAACGAAAATAACCAGATACAGAAGAAAAGGAAAGCTAAAAGGGAAAAAACTTCAGCTACACCAGGTTAAACAAAAGAGAAACCAAGTTTTGTGGTCCATTTCATAAGCCAACGAGGGAGGTCAAGCCCCTGATGAAAAAGTGAAACACCATGAGTCGATCTTCCATGCGCAGCAAGTCTGTCAACTAGAGCAATCCAATCCCGAGGAATGACATCAATATGAATCTGGCGAGAATTTAACACTTTCAGGATATTGTCAATCCGGTACTTCAATCTCCAGGCTGTAAGATTATCAGGCTTAGTCAGGATCCTTTGCATGTCAGCGCAGTCCGTCAAAATGTTGGTGATGAAGATTCCCTGCTCAGCAGCAACCTTTAATCCAGTTTCCAGCGCAATTAATTCGGCTTCAAGGGCAGAGTTAGCAAAACAATCCGAGCAACCTGCAAGTAAGATTCTTTTATAGGTTCTAGAAATGAAGAATCCACAACCACCAGGAAGACTGTCATTCAACCAAGAAGCATCAGTGAATAAACAGTTCTGTAACTGATGATTGTTAAATGTATTCATAAAATAGACTTCCCTTAAGTGGTTGGCTTTTGTGGAGAATTCCTGCACTTGGCTAAGAGAAGAGTTAGCAATCCAGACAAGATCCAAAGGATATTGTTTAAACAAGAGATTGCACCTGGCCTTCCACAGGTTCCAAACCACTGTGACAACAACAGAAGCAAACCAAAGATCATGGGCAGACTGGTGATTCAAAAGCCAAGACCCATGATGCACAATGATATGCAAGAAAGCAGGCGAATGTGTAATCTCTGCAATTATACTCCAAAGGCACATGGCTTTAGAGCAAGAATTGAAGAGATGATTGATATTTTCTCTCTGTAGACCACACAAGACACAAATAGGGCTAGGAATTAAATTGATAGAGTTCAGAAACTCACTAGTTTGAATCCTCCCATGCAGAACCAACCAAGCAAAGAATTTAGCTCTAGGGACAGCATTTAAACGCCATAGAGTTTTCCAACCAGCCCAAGTGAAGTCATTGGAATTATTAGTAAGAGAGTAGTGATAACCTCCTTCACAATATGCTGCCTCATGTTACCCCGAGACCAAACCCAGGTGTTAGAAGAGTTTAAATCAATAGTGCTTAATTCAGGCCTGGGAGGATTAAAATGTATGCTAAGGAAGTGATGAATACTAGGGAAATGCCAGTGACCATTCTGAATAAGATTATCAAGCACAAGATCATCACTTAACAGGTCCATATTAACATATGTAGGTTTTAACTGAATTGGGATTTCAAAGAAAATTGGATCTTGAAGGACACTGACAGTGGATGGATTAATATTATCAAGCCAAAAGTTGGATTTAAGATTTCCCATATTCCTGCACATAGATCGAAAGAACCACGAGCAATTGGGAGGGATTCGATTGGACCAAGGCTGAAACTGCGTATACTTAAGATTAAGAATACCAACCCAAATAGCGTTATCCCGATTAAGGTACTTGAAACAGTTTTTGATGAAGTAAGCTGTGCGCAAATGCCTTAAATTCCTAATAGCAAGACCCCCATCAGATTTATCAAGCATAATTCTGTTCCAAGAGACTAGTGGAATGCCACTACAATTGCTATCATTGTGCCAAAAGAAATTCCTGGCTAACTTGGCTAACTAGTCAAGAATGGAATTAGGCAAGTGGTAAACAGCCAGAGTATAAGAGGGGATGGTTAATAAGGCACTATTGATAAGGATCATTTTACCAGCCTTAGAAATATGAAGCTTTTTCCAAAAGGAGATGAGATTATTAAATATGGAAACCATCTGAGCAAAATGGGAAGGAGGAAGTCTAGTGGAAGATATGGGAATCCCAAGATAATGAATGGAAAGGTTCCCACTTTGAAGTCCAAAATAGAACTAATACCTCTAATAACTCTGCAATTTAACCAAGAAGGAAAGAAAATAGCAGATTTAGCATGATTAGGCTTTTGGCCAGTCAAGTTAGAGTAGAGAGTGAGACAAAACTTGACGTGCCTAGCCACATTCCGAGAGGCTTTAGTAATGAGAACAAGATCGTCTGCATACATTAAGTGATTGAAGTTGAAATTCAGTCTGGAATCATACCCAGGAATCATATCCAAAGACATGGCATGATTCAAAATGGAAGTGAGATTTTGAGACACTAGGATGAAGAGGTAGGAAGACAGAGGATCACCTTGCCTAATACCCCTAGTAGCCTTAATAGCAATACTAGGCTGACCATTAATAAGAAAAGCACAAGTCGGAGTGGAGATACAGGAGTGAATCCAAGCAAGCCAAGTAGCCGGGAAATCCATTTTGGCCAAAGTTGCAAGAATAGCTTTCCAACTAATAGTGTCATAGGCCTTCTCAATATCGATTTTGATAATCATCCTAGGGGGAATCCTAAAGTCCTTATCTAAGGTGTGAACAGCTTCCTGGAGAGAAATGATATTATCCGCGGGAGATCTGCCTTGAATAAAACCAGACTGCTCAATACCAATAAGCTTTGGCAGAACAGTCTTAAGACGATTAGCGAGGATCTTGGCAATGATTTTGTAAGAGACAATACAAAGGGAAATAGGTCTGTAATCAGTGACAAGTTTGGGATTATCCTTTTTGGGAATCAGAGCAATGTGAGTAGCACCCCAAGAATTAGGCATGGAAGCATGAGTAAAGAAATAAAAAATGGCCCTACAAAGAGAATCCTGCAAATCAGTCCAGAAAAATTTATAAAATTCCACATTAAAACCGTCGGGGCCCGGACTCTTACCAGTAGGAAGCGACATAAGGGTGCGAAAAATTTCCTCCCTAGTTACCTCTTGAATAAGAAAAGCTTTATCATCGGGGGAGATCTTAGGAAGATCAAGAGGGAGGGATCCAAGTAAGTCCACAAAGGAAGTACAGTTAGGCTCAGTCCAGAGTTTAGTGTAATAATCCGTAAAAGCAAAATCAATTCCCTCCTTACTAGTCTGAACAGAACCGTTACGATCAATAACTTGAAAAATAGAATTCCTATGCTTATTTAAGTGAGCACTAGTATGAAAAAAGGTAGTGTTCAGGTCGCCATTATGGACCCACATAAGCCTGGCCCGCTGAGCCCAACGAAGATTATCTTGCCTCAGGAGGGCTGAGTAACGGTTAGTGATACTTCTTCTAGCGGCAAGGAGAAAAGATTGACTATCAAAAGGAAGGTCAGGATTTTGAATATGAGCGTCTAAATCAACAATCTGGGCCACTACAAGTTTAATTTCAGAGTCAAGAGAAATCAAACCCAACCTCTTCCAAGTAAGAAGGTTCTTTCTAACTCGACAAAGTAAATGAGTAAAAGCATGCATGTGAGAAGAGTGAGGTTTGAAATCCCAAGCAGACCTGAAAGCCCGATGACAAAGAGGATATTCGAGCCAGTAGTTCTCAAATCTAAACGGTTTGGGTCTAGTAAGAGTCCGGGACAGAGCAGTAAAAAGGAGGACCAAATGATCAGAACAAATTCTAGGCAAATGACTAATAAAATAAGAGTTAAAACAATGGGAAAAATGAGAATTAATAAGACAACGATCGAGTCTATCCCATCGTTGGGAAGGGCCAACTCTACCATTAGTCCAAGTGTAATCAGAGCCAATAAAATTGACGTCCAGGAGAAGATTACTAGCAATAAAATCATTAAACTGAATAGATTTTTTCAAGTAGTGTCTAAAGGTACCTCCCTTGTGTTCAGTTGTAGTCCTGATTGCATTGAAATCCCCAATGATGCACCAAGGAAATTGAAGAGCAGATAAGCGAGATAACTCATTCCAAGTATGCTTCTGGGCGCGGGCAGCCTGTCCATTATATACAACTGAAAGAATCCAAAAAGTAGGAAGAGATGAAGTAATTACTAGATGGATAGAAGATCTAGAGGCGGCGATGGGGGTGATCAACCCAACAGAACTTCTCCAGAGGACGATAATTCCTCCTGAGAGTCCAAGCGAAGGAATAGCCTCCCAGTTCCAAGACCGTTTGAATTTAGCACAGAAACATTTAGCTCGATCAACATCCACACGGGTTTCAGTTAAACAGACAATAGAGGGAGTATGCACTTTAATCAGGTTGCGAATACGGTTCAACGTGTTGATGTTGGTAAGTCCCCTACAATTCCAGCAGATAATATTAAGGCAATTCATTAAAACCATAATAAAAATCAGAGAGAAAAAACATTGTAAATGCATAATCATGAAAAAAACTAGGAAGAAAAAGTTAATTAAGAGAGGCATCGGCCTCAATCCTCCCTTTTTTATGCGAAGAAACTTGAAGATTTGAACCTCTTCTGGTTAGCGCTTCCTTGCGAACTTGAATCTGGACCGGATCAAAGGCCATGGAACCACCTCCCGGATCGCCATCATCTTCTTCCTCTTGGTCAGTAACCATGTCATCTTCTACACAGTCCTGACCGTCGGGAATAGAGTCAGCAGCTCTAGGGGTAGTTGATTGAAGGGCTTTTAACACTTGTTGGGCTAACACAGCATGCGCCGAAGCATCATTACCATCAAAACCGGGGGAGTGGAGACTAGAGGAGGTAAGAAGTAAAGGAGGGTTGGGAACCCGGCAGCTAGACTGTCCAATCTCATCACGTAGGATACCTTTCCCCTTGGAAAGAGCCGTTGGAGGGGGAGAGGCAGGGGAAACCTGAGGAGAAGGAACAGGAATGATGGAAAGCTCTGGGTTGGGGTTTACTGGGTTAACACGCAAAGGAGATTGAGATCGAGAAGGAGATGGGACGTTTATTTGCCCGTTAGGAGAGATGAGAGGGGACTTTCCGAGAATCGAAAAGACACCACCAGGTTCAAGGACGCCTCCCTCGAAAGGAGCCAAGTAACTGTTTGAAGCCCGGGAATGAAAGATGTGACTTGACCCACCCCTACCGCCAAAACCACCACGCCCACGACAACCACGTGTCGACAGGGCCGGTTGCATGGCCGCGGTAGAAGGGTCCGAATTCGCCACGTGGCCCCTGTTAGGGAACGCGTCGATGATGGCTGCAGATGACGAGGGCACGTGCGAGCCACAGGAACCCTGGCTCGGTGCACCACCCCGTCCTCTACCACTCCGGCGACGGGAGACCATCATCCAGGGGCCAAAGTCCTGGGCTTTCGGTTCCAGAGCAGCAGGCGAATCAACAGAGATGTTGGAAGAAGGATCGGGTAGGGGTTCACGCATTGGTTCATCACCCCGGGACTCAGCCCCATCAACCATCATCTCTACGAGAACAGGAGTTGACTCCGGCGGGTTGACCGAGGCAGCGGTTGGAATTTTTCCAGGACAGGAAGCCTCCCCGTGACCGATGATTCCGCAATTATAGTAAAAAGTTGGTAAACGCTCATATTGGATAACCACAAAAACCCCGTTATCGTCATCGTCGGTCCAAAAACCTCTCCTGAGAGGTTGAGAGAGGTCCAGGTCAATGCAAACTCGGGCGTACTTGGCACGACTCAGGTTGACAGTTTGGTTGTCGATCTTTAAGAGTTTACCAAAATTGTTAACCAAGCCTTCCAAAACCTCTCCATCCCACAGTTCGATTGGAAGATAATGGAATTGGACCCAAACAGCGGCCGTGTCCAAGCGAGCAGAAACCGGCTGAAAGTAAGCATGTCAGGGAGTCAATTGGAGAACAAGACCATTAACCATCCACGGTCCCTCAAACAAAATATTTTGTATCGTTGTTTGATTAGCACATTGGATGAGGAAGTAGCCATTAGGGAGGTCAGCAATAGAAACTTCTCCACACTCTTTCCAGCTACCAAGAAGAACATTGCGGGTAACGTCCAGAGGCGGAGCTCTCCCTAGAAACTTGCCATAAAGAGCATTAGCGAAACGACTTTCAGCACGATGCTTAACCTCTCCATCAACTCTAAAAAAGTTTGTAACAGAAACCTTAAGCTTGTCCAAGGCAGCGCCAAGGACAATAGGAGACTCCTCCGAGCGGATTTGAGTGGCACCAGCAACCGAAGCCCAACTGGGATGTCTCAGGTTACCCTGGGAGGAAGAAGGGATGTTCGGAGGAAGTCGACGAGTGGAGTGCCTTACCCCACTTGCCATGGCAAGCGGGGTGAGAGATCTCATGCTCACTAAACGAAACAAGCTAGGCGCGATGCTCAGACGCTCAGACGCTCACTGAACGAAACAAGAAGGGATGCTCAGACGCTTGATGAGAATGTTAAATGAAGGACCTTTAACCTTGGATTGCTTTACAAACCATGCACTCCTTGATTATATGAGGAATGAATTGTAGACATGGTAGCATGCCTATGTATTACATGCCGACATTTTTTTTTTTTTCTCAGTCAAAACCTCTATCTCATGCCTTAGCCTTTAGATTTTCTTCTAGTTAGTTTTGAACTTTTAACATGCTGAGTTCAAAAAATGCTTTAGCTAGTATTTCAATGCAATATAAGAAATGTTATCGTTCGATATTTGGACTTTTCGTTAGAAAAGGCTCAGTTAAAAAATTTAGTAAAAAATATATATTCGTAGAAAAATTGGGCTTTTATGCAAAATCTATGGAAAAATAAAAAAAATGAAATATTTGAGGATATATATGCAAAATTGTGAAAAAATGTGAACATATGAAAGCTCGAGGGGTTTAATTGCAAAATTCATGCAAAATTTGATAAAATAAGAAAAATTATGAAAAGTTAGAGGGTTTAAATGCAAAAAAATGCAACAGAAAAGAAAAAAAAAAGAAGAGTTTTAGCAAAGATAAGGGGCATTTTAGTAATTTTACAAGACCCCCTGAAGTCTACCGTGATATCCAATGCATGGCGACTGTTCTCCTCGAGAGCCTCTCCATTGCCTCTTCACAGTCACGGAGGTGAATGGGCTGTTGAAGACTCTTAAAGACCCTTTTGAAACTAGTTGTGATGTCCAATGCATAGCGAGTGTATATTCTCCTTGAGAGAGCCTCTCCATTGCCTTTTGACAATCACAAGCTGAAAGAGTTGATGAAAACTTTCGAAGAACTCTCTTGAAGCTCGCTCTAACACATGGCGATAGCTCTCTTTGAGAGAAGCCCCCCATTGCCTCTTGACACTTATAGAGAAATTATTGAGGACTCTTCTTTGGAAGATGTTGATCCAAAATGTGGCCTAATCCAAAACATGCCACACTTGAGAGTAAAAAAAAAAAAGAATAATGTTTTCCGAAATAAAAGAAAGCTTTCTTCCAAAAAAAAAAAAAAAAATATGGAAACGAAATGACAAGTGAAACTTTAAAGTTCTGAGATATAAGGAAATCAAAGGCTTAAATAAGTTTCACAAGTCAAAGTCATAAAGGCTCCACAAGCATGAGATGTCGAAGTCCTCTACAAGCATCAAAATGCCAAAGTTAAAAGAGTTCAAGTTCAAGATTATAACTTGAAGTCCAATCCAAGACCAAGCAAGCTAAAATCATCACACAAAAAGTCACTCCTTGATGATGTGAAAAAAAAAAAAAAAAAGCAAATCAATGATGAATGAACTCGGTAGTCTCAAAACATCAGAAGTCAAGACTCAAAGAGTTTCACAACTCAAGACTAAAAAAAAAAAAAAGAAATCAAATCAATCGACAAATGAACTTAGTAGTCTCAAGAGATTAGAAGTCAAGACTCAAAAAGTTTCACAAGTCAAGACATAAAAAAAAATCAAATTGTTCGACAATTGAACTCAAAAGTCTGAAGACATCAAAACTCAAGAATCAAAGAGTTTCACAAGTCAAGACTAAAAAACAAAAAGAAGAAAGAAATCAAATGAATCGACAAATGAACTCAACAGTCTGAAGACATCAGAAGTCAAAACACAAAGAGTTTCACAAATCAAGACATAAAAAAAAATCAAATAAATCGATAATTGAGCTTAAGAGTCTCAAGACATCAGAAGTCAAAGACTTAAAGAGTTACACAAGTCAAGATCTGAAGGAAAACTGAAGCCCTTTTCAAAAGTAAAATTATGTAAAATCAAGTTTGTGATTCATCAATATAGAGATCCACAACTTAAATTCCAAATCAAATTCAAGATGAAAATAAAATAAAATAAAAAATAATACAAATTCAAAATGAGCTCAACAACCTCAAGGTTAAAGCGTTGAAGAGTTCACAAGTTGTTTAAAACTTCACAAGCATGAAAGCCGAAGCTTATGAAAAGCCAAATCAAGTTTTAAATCAAATAAAAAAATACAAATTCAAAATGTCCAAGTTCCAAGTTTCAAGCAAATCAACAAATAAGCTCAACAACCTCAAGGCTAAAGCGTTGAAGAGTTCGCAAGTTGCAAAAAAAAGAGAGTTTCACAAGCATGATAGCTGAAGCTTATGAAAGTCAAATCAAGTTTATAATCCAAACAAAATCCAAGATGCAAATTCAAATGTCCAAGAAGCAAGTTCAAATGTTCAAGGTACCAAGTTTCAAATGAATCAACAAATGAGCTCAACAACCTCAAGGTTAAAGTGTTGAAGAGTTCACAAGTTGTAAAAAGTTTCACAAGCATGAAAGCCG
Source organism: Dioscorea alata (assembly GCA_020875875.1). Taxonomy (NCBI): domain Eukaryota; kingdom Viridiplantae; phylum Streptophyta; class Magnoliopsida; order Dioscoreales; family Dioscoreaceae; genus Dioscorea; species Dioscorea alata. Next base: position 3,745,098 of record CM037027.1, read on the forward strand.
AAGCTTATGAAAATTCAAATCAAGTTCCAAATCAAATAATAAAAAAAAGATACAAAATCAAATGTTCAAGACTCAAGTTTCAAATGAATCAACAAATGAGCTCAACAACCTCAAAGCTAAAGTGTTGAAGAGTTCACAAGTTGCAAAAAAGCTTCACAAGCAAGATAGCCAAAGCTTATGAAAAGTCAAATCAAGTTTCAAATCAAGTTCAAGATGCAAACTCAAATATTCAAGACACAAGTTCACCGGTTTCTAAATTATGTTCAAGATGCATATTTCAACCGTTGATGAAGACCAAAAGTCAACAAAAGTCAAAACGCGTTTTTTCTTTGAAATAGTCGGACGGAGATAAAAGCTGCAATCATTGTTGTTCCAAGATGATTAAATTCCAAATGTCTTGTACTTTCAATGAAGTTTATGAATTTATGTTAATTGAAATGAATAAAATTTATTTTGTTACAATTTGTTTCCTTGTTTACACTTATTTTTTTAATCGGAGGTTCCTGTGACAATGTCCAAGGTAATTAACATTAGGGGCTTGCCCCTAATGAAAGTCATGAACCCACAATCTCTCAAAGTCATAAAAATAATATAAATTTGATTTATGATCACTGCTTTTTACCGGTCAATCCTAAATTAAAGGCTGGGTGGAAAGAAGTTTAAAAAAAACTCCTGTATATGTGGTACTCTTTAACTACTTATAAAATTGTTTATTAAACTATTATAGAACTTTTTAACTAATATTTAATTTCCAAAAATAATATTTACAAGAAAGGAATAGTAAAAAACGAGGAAATTCAGAAAAGGTGTGTAAAATCGGATGAGATGGAAAATATATCCCACATATCCCTGCCCCATTAACAATTATATAGGTATCTTAATCAAATTATCATTAACATTTATTTTCCTAATTAGAAGTTAAAAGTGTAGCCCCAGAGAACCTCTACTTGTCCGGTTTTATCAAGAAAAGGTTGTCTTGAACCTTGACTCAGGTGTGGGGTTCACATGATTTATCCAAGGTTTTTTTTTGTTAATTAAAACTTAAAATTTAACTTGAAGTTGTTACTTTTCTAGTGTTAATTAAGATAAATATTTTAATATTCAAATTATGCCTTCTTTTAATTAATGACGAGTGATAAAAAAAATTTATTTATTTCTTTAATTAAGTCTTATGAAAAGAATTAGTGAGAGTGAGACAATTCCAACCTGGGGTTGTGTTTTCACAGGCAAGGTTAGGATTAAAACACTTAAACACAGCCCAAACACCAAAGTTCTACATCTTTTTCTATAAATTGCTCAAAGAAAAAACTCTGGTTTTAAGAGAAACTATTCAACAAAGAGGAAAAACATCAATAAACACATCAATATATTCATAAACTGCAGCTTCCTACCTACAACACATCAATAATAATTCAAAATAAATTTCTATAATCAAGACAAAAATAACTCACTGATAAATATTTAGTTCTTTCCCACATTGAGAAACAAGAAAAAAATATATATATACATATAAATATATATGTATATGTATATGTACAACTGTGCTGCACTTTAATTAATCCCTGAAACACCCACAAAAGAAACCCAATAAATCTATTTAACTTCATTTAGTTCTAAAACCAAGCTATACATATAAACCATTGCTTCAATTTCAGACCAAGTCCAACTGAAAGAACTCTGATGCGCCAATCGCTGTCTCAGAAAATATTTACTCGGAAGAACCATGGAAGAATGAAAGCTATAACCAGGCAGGCCATCAAGAAATTACAACAGGGCTGACCTCTCCAACAGCTGCCCCCCTCGGAGAAGTTTCTTCGTCTTCTATTGCTGAACGTTCTCCTTTCATGCCACTCCTCCATAAAGCCACTGTCATCCTCGCCGGTGATGTTTTTTGCATTCACTCCACAGATTTCACAACACCTGCATTTAGCAAAACACTGCAAACAATTAGAGTACTGAAAAAATTACATTAATTCCTTATATACACTATTATGGAGGTGCAAATATAAAGACATTCCACCACTTGCAATTTTCTCTATTTTTTTAGATGCCATTGGTAGAAATCAAACTTGACAAACATAGGCGTAAATAAATGAGTCTTGTGTAAGCATTCATAAAATTACAGTCTATAGAGATGCAGAGGCAATTAACTTGTTGTAGAGAGATGTATACACATGAAAGCCACACAGAATACGTACTACATAAAAAAGACGGCTGTGCATGCCGGGTACGTGTGGGATGAACATCCTCATCAATATTGTTTTTTCCACCAGAAGGAACAACAGGTGGCAATAGCATTAGTAGCGAATTTTAATATAAAGAGGCATTATTTGCAATTTACATTGGGAACACTAATGATCAAATATGTTGCTGATGATTCAAACAATTTGAAATAAGCTCAACAATGCACTTCATGAAAATTATGATGGAAGTGGAGGAAATAATCGCTGAAGCTAGGCAATGCAAAAAGAACACACACATGCGCGTGCGCACACACTGAAGATGCTTATCAGAACATAGTGCAGTAAAACCACATATCAATGAGGCAAACAAGTTTATGGGTATCACTCTAGTGTCACATTAGATATGAACTTACAGGAATACCATTTCGATTATGCATCCAAATTTCTTGGTTGCAGAAAATAAAATCATATTAAGGTTTGGCAGTTAATCAAGGATAGCAAATAGATGATAAAAAAAAACTACCCAAAATAGTAAGATCTGCATAACTATTACAGTTATTCCATACAAAAATGGTGCGCTCAAGTTGGAAAGAATTACCCAGTAACAGGAAAACAACCACAGGTACACAACAATGTCATTCAAGTCTTCTAATAAGTTTTTCTGTAGATCAATTTCATAAAGTAACATAAAAATTATGCTACTTTTATGCAAAATTGAGTATCTAAAAATGATTCAACAGCATAAGCTGAGGCCTTCCATTGTCAGAATTTTTTTGACACACATGCAAGCCAAGGCTAGAGAAGGAACAACATTTAACAGCAAAACTTAACAAAAACGTTCTTCACAATAAACTCCACAGCAAAACAGATCCCATTGGAAGTATTTCCCTTATTTAAGGTTGGATGGTAGACCAAGATTCCAATTGAGATGAAAGCAAACAGCGCATTCATTATATGCGGTGAGATTTCCAGGCAGACATATCCAACTAATCATGAGGGTGGGCTCAGTGTCATTGAGGTGCTAAAGAAGGTCTGAGTCAAGAAGAAACAAAATGTCTACCTTTATTATATATAAAACTAGCACTACAGTCAAGTCACTGTTCATTATTTATGATAATCGAAAAGACAAAAATAAAATAAAATAATTACACAAACACGTAAAAGAAATAGTAAGGAATGAAATAAACTAGTCATGAGGGTGGGTGCAGTGTCATTGAAGTACTAAAGGAGGTCTGAGTCAAGAAGAAACAAAATGTCTACCTTTTATTATATATTAAACTAGCACTAAAGTCAACTTAGTGTTCATTATTTATGATAATCAGACAAGACAAAAATAAAATAAATTGATTAAACACACGTACACAAAAGATAATAGTAAGGAATGAATTAAATGAATAATAAATATGAATGAGTTTCAATATAAGCATGTTCAATTAAATAGAGAAATGCCACAGCAAAACAAACACATCAACAAGCTGTTGGAAGTTGGCCATGGATTGAAATGCAGAAGAATGAGGAATTGCCATTTGAAAGACCAATTTCAGGAAATCAAACTTTTAATTTCAGGAAGTTCCATAGATCAACTGCCTCTTATATGCTATCATATTAAAAAACCAAACCACTGGGATAAAGATCATGGCAATTTACTCTCTCCAGAAATGGAGGAAACCCATCGAAACGTTTCCAGGTAGAATATCTGTTACCATGGGAGGCTGATGGGTGTGTTTGAAATATCAGATCATAATGAAATTTTCATCCAAATCAAAGGTTGAATGGCTAGCATTGAACAAATATATACAAAAGCTTGAGTAACTAAGCACTTGTTGATCTCTAAATGGTGAAAAGGAAGCGGGTAATGAACACCATTTCTTAAGTATTTCAGGAAATACTCTCAAGATATACAAAGGGAAAAAACAAGGATGCCTCAATCGCTCTTCTTGTTAATTCTTTCAAAACAGAAATTCCAAACACTTGCAAATATTAGCAGGCACATCACGTTTTTATTCAAAGAACAAGAACACAGGGAGATACATTCTCTGGTTTGATCTTTGAACTGTATTATTGGAGCCTGCTGCATGTGCCATTCCATCTGACAGAAAGTTGACATTGTTTCTATTATCATCGCCAACAACATTGAATACAATTTACAAGAGGAAAGATTTTTTAACAATTTTAGCAGCCTCAAGTCAACAATCCTACCTATCCAGTCTCAAGCTAAATTCCCAAAACTACTTGCAGAAATGAAAGGTGACACAATTAATGTATACTCCCGCTTACAGTCTCTTTAATAATTTTGATAACTGGGCAATATTACCAATGAAAGAAAACTAATATGAATGACTATTGGGTATAAGTGGATTTAATACACAGACGTGATGACTTCAAAGTTGCAAACAGGTAATTCTTGCTTAAATATATGAGAATCTAAGAATCTTCTACAGCCATCTCTCGATATACTCTTACGTTATCAGTATATATATATATATATATATATATATAACCATGGATGACTGCTTAAGTCAATCTTCGCTTTTACTTCTCATTTTTTCCCTGCCCTTGTCTCTTTCAGCCCATTTCAAGTGAACCTCTTCCTCATCAACATTTTGTGATTTTCAAGCATAAAAATAGTAAGATAGTACAATCAGTAAATAATTTAATTAACAACATAAACACAACCTTTTCAATCAACCAGTTAGGCATCCACTACCAAAGAAATCAGTTGTTCTCCGAATCTTCAACTTGACATATTTTAGAATTTTTTTTCTTTGACAATATATGGAAAGATAATGATGAGTTGTGAAATTAACATTGTCTAGGAGCATTGTGTTAGGGAAAATCCATACGAACACAAAGGAAGGAAAGTGACTATTTCTCAAATTTAATCATCTAGGTATATTGGAAGGACAATGACAATAAACAAGATTTATTTCAAGTATGATTTGCACAAGTGGAAACAATGGACTTATCTAAGTCAATGTATATACACATCTACAATGACAAAATATGAAGCCTAAGAGATAATCCCTTCAACACAATGGCAGGGATTTCCATGGCAAAGAAGAATAGATATCAATATGAAGCCAAGAATGTCTAGAAGCTAGGCAGTAGTTCTTAGAAATACTGCCTGATGGTCATTACAAGGGCAAGGATTGTTATTGAAACAAAAGAATCAGCCTGAATATGAACCCAATAAACAAGTTATCAGTCATGAGGAAACAACGTTGTGAAAGGTGTCTGCCTAGTATGTTTCCGCATGACGGTAATTAATCAATAGTCAATTAGTTACTCATACCCAGTCAATTGCCTAGTTTACTAGGACGCCACCTACCCATGCCTAACCAATTAATGTAAACATAGTGTGCAATTCAGTCAACTAGTTCTGATTATTTTATTTGGAATGGTGAGACCTAAAGAAACATCTCAATAAAATCCATTGCCATGTAAAAAAAAATTTCCTACTCATTTTTTTATCAAGCCAATGGATGGGTTTTCTGGTTTAGTGATTTCATGATCATACGTTTTACGTGCAAATTAATTTCTCAATCATATATAATTTTAATCTTTAGATTGCCTAGTTTAGAGTTATGAAATATCTCCTATATTCAATTTATTTTATTAAATAGTTTATTGATAACTTCACTCAATCTATCAAGAATTAAAAAATAACATCATAAAGACTAATTTTTCCGCATTCTTTGCCGCCTTGGTGACTAAGCGGTCTGCCAAGACACCTAAGTGGTTAGGTTATCCACCACATAGGTGCCGCCTTGCCGACTTCACAACATTGTTAGAAAAATTATCCATTTGTCATTACATCACTTTGCTAGTTTAGATGATACTTTTGCTTGCAAATTGTCAAGTATTGAGTGTCTAAGAGTACCAAAATAGTAATTTACTAGGATAACACCAGCCACATCCTTAGTACTCCAATATGCAATAAAGAGACAATACTATTAAACTGATCAAGACATAATTCCAAGTTTCAAACTCAAAATTCTTTCAGTATTGGCTCAGCCATTAGATGGTCAAAAGGCTTGAACTAGTGCCTTCATTTGGAATTTTTTTTAACAATTATATAAAAAACTAACAAATATCCTGAATGTCAAATACCAAATAAAACAATCCAAAGAAAGAAGCAACAAGCAAGCAAACAGAACAAACGAAGAAAAAAAAAACAATTTTTTTACTAAAACAACAAATGAAGCCGATTAGAAAAGTCTCATCAGCATAGGCTTAATCACTCGGATGATCAAAAACGTTGAACTAATCCCCAGATGGCGCCCATATCGGTTTCATTCTATAAGAATTATATGAAAATAACATACAGATGTGAGACGTCCACTTCACGCTCTAAAGAAAAATCAATGTTTTACCTATTCAACACTAAAGACAAACCCTAGTTTTACATCTTGGACCTTCGTTTCCATAACCCAATGAGATGAGAGCCCAAATCTCAAAGCACGATAGAGAGAGAGAGAGAGAGAGAGAGAGAGAGGGACAATACCTATTGCCCTTGACCCGGAACCAGGCCTCGGCACAGTGACGATGAGCGATCCCAAGCTCACCGCGGCACCCACAGCCTATCTGTATCAACTCACAGCCCTCCGCCCCGCCGCCGACGCCGGAGAGGTCGGGGCTAAGGTGGCAGATCCGGCAAACCTTCTCCGATTCGGTATCATCAGCATCCGCGCCGGCTCCACCGCAGCACTTCACATCGATCACCGTCTCAACCTTCTGGACCACCGTCACAGATGGTACCAGTATCGTTACCGGAGCCGGAGCCGGAGTCGGCACCGGATCCTGAGCCCGATCCGGCTCAGGCTCCGGCGCCGGCGCCGGCGCCGGTGCAGCGGTGGGCTGCGGCGGGGCGGCGCCGGGAGCTGCCTCGCTTGGCGTGGTCATCGGTCACCACATCGCTTACTCAGTAATGCGCGAGCCCTCTCGTTGCTTAAAAGCCAACAAAAATGCAAAAATAAATAAATAAATACAATTATTTAAAAGAAATAAAATTAAAAATAAAAATAAATAAATAAAATAAAATAAAAGGTAAGTAAATCCGGCCACTAATTCGAGCCCGGAGAAGCACTAACCTCCAACCTGAAAAAGTAAAAGATTCCTTAAAAATTATATATATTTATATTTATATATATAAATGGGGAGATATTTTTCAACTTTAATATTTAAAAAAGAAATTATTTTAAGAACTTGTTTTTCAAATTATCCATTAGGTACCAGAAAGTCCTATTTTTTTACGCCTTTGACCCGTTATTTTTTTTATTATTTTTTTATAAAATAAATAATTTATCACCTCAATCAATATTGTGCAAGGAGTTAATTGTTCGACCTTTCACTTAAATGGAAAAAAGTTTCTCAAAAACAATTATGAGAAAAGTTATTTTTTTCTAATAAAAAAGTGATGAGCCATTACTTTTAAAAAAGTAAAAAAATTACTCCCATTATTTCATATTAACGGTTAAATTGAAAAAACTTATTTTTTTAATTATTTATCATTTTTAAAAATTATATAAACATTTTTTTTCTAATTTTATCCTTTTTCTCTTTTAAAAGAGAAGTGTGTATTAGTAGAAGTAAATAACTTTAACAAAGATAAATATCCTATCATAATTTTTTTTAAACTTAAAAGATTTAATAATATCTTTAATATTTATGTAAATTTCAAATTTGATATTTAATATGAAATGGAGGAGTACTTCTTTTAGGTTTTTTTTTTTTTTTTTTTTTTTTTTTTTTTTTTTTTTTTTTGGCATACATTCATATTAAAACTTGAAATCAGTTCCTCAAACAACCCAAACCTCTACGAATTTGACTAATGCATTGGTGTAAAAAGTTTATTTTACTTAGCTCTCTCACTAGTAAAAAAACACAATTTTCATTAAATAAGATATTTAAATAAATATCAATAATATAAAATACTAAATAAAAAAAATAGATAAAAAAATATTACATCACCAGCCTTAAGAAACAGTAAAATGAGAATCACGATGAGACAAAAGCAGTAGATAAAATCCTGATGGGACATAAGATAAATAAATTTTCAAAAAATACAAACTAAAAATTAAGATCTATTGATAATTAAAAAAAAAAAAGGTGTAGGAAGTTATTTGTTAATTTGAATATTATAAAGTAGTAAATAAATAGATAAAAAACATTTTAGCAAATTATCTTTTTTAAAAATCAAATATAAGAAAAAAGGGGAGATAAAGCTAATTAGAAGAGGTGGGGGCCAACCACAAGAGAGCTCTTGAGGAGTTATAGGGTCAATATGTGAAGGGTATAATTGTCAAACTCTCTCCTGTGGTTCATTTCATGAGGACTATGGCACTATGGCCTTTTTTTTTGTGCGTTTGTTTTTAATGAATATTCATATTTTTAAACTATTCCAAAATTTAAAATATATATTTCTATATACAAGATAAATCAAGTGATGATTTGACTTTCTTTTCATTAAAAGTTATTATTTGGCAACCATTACTTATTTTATTGCCACCGGGTCATAGAGCTCATGCATAAGATATCCATATTTTTATTAAAAAGATGAGTTCAAATCTCAACTTGTTTTCGATGGGATTACAAATGAATTAATATATTAACTCATTATTTATATATGATATCTCACATGACTTCTATATATATATATATATATATATATATATATATATATATATATATTATCTCTTGTTTAATCAGTAAATTTTTTCATTCACATATTATCAGCAATAAAATTAAGGGAAAATCATGTAATAAATTGCCAAAATATGCTTGAGATTATTTAAAAACTAAGCAAATAAAATCAATTTGATTAAATATTTGACTTACATGCATGAAAAGGGCAGTTTAGAATTTTATTTTGACCTTTTTCAGGATCTTTTAGAAAATGTCTTCATATGATATTTTTGAGGAATGAGGATCATGCAATTATTTTTATCATTGATATTTCTTTTATTTAAAAAATAACTATACTTTTACTTACATACCCTCACTGTTTATAAACGGTACAAATTGGAAAATTTTAAAATTAATTAAAATGGAATTAATTTTAGGATAGGATTGTTGTTTTTAAATATTTACTTTTAATAATATCTATACTACAAATAAATTTCCCAGTGAATAAAATATCTAATTAATTTATTTTCCTATAAAATTAATATAAAAATAGCAATAAAAAGGAACCAAAAATAGTTGGAACAAGATATGAAACAGAAAGTATTATAAAAATTTCTATAAAAAACAAAGAGATATTGTTTATTGACTAGTGTTTGAATTTCATTTTCTTAACAATTTTTTTTCTTTGATAAAGAAGGGTCATATTCAAGCTTGTGTTTAATATTTGGAAATTCTTTGAATGAGTTTGGATAAGATCAAATTGAGATTAGATAAGACCTATCATGAGAATTTTTCAAAACAACCACAACAACAAATTTTGGATAATAAATAACATGCCAATTATAAAAATATACTTGTATTTTTAAAAATTTAGTTTTAAATTATGGCCTAACTTAAAATATATTCATTTGGTCTTCAAAGATAATTATTGTTTTAGCTTATCTTTAACTTATATGGACTTCAATAATATGATACACATATATCAACTGCTATTTCGAACTAAAGGCAAAACTAACTAATTTTTATTTAGTTCATGCACCAAAAGTAAATATAATTTTAGTCTTTAATTATTTAAGAATATTATTGAGTTTAATTTTATAAATAGCAGGGAAAATTGCAAAACAAACTTAGTATATTCACAAACAATATTAACTATTTCCTAAACACATTTTCTGTAAAATTCAGTGAATTTGCTTTAAAAAAAATTAATTGAATATATGCACACACCAAACAAGGTTAGCTTAGCAAATAGAATCTAGATGAAGTTTTCTAATTTTTAATTTATTTTTAAATTGACATATAAATAATTAGATCTATTTCCTATTAAAAGAATCAACACATGGATAAGCAGTTGTGGATAAGAATTTCAAATTTTAACTTATTAATCACTAATAGTAAGTTATTATTAGCAATTCTTTCTAATGTTTAATTTGATTATGTAAAAAGATTTAAGAATATTGCAGCCCTATTACATGTTAGGAAAACACATTCTTGGTCAGGTCCTCATATTTGGGGTTACTCCCCCTTTTTTTTTTTTTTTTTTTTTGCATCACTGCAATTTTTACAGGTGATTTGAACTAATGCATTAATTTCCCTTTGATTAAAAAAAAAAAAAAAAAAAAAAAAACCCACCTCATCTTATCATGTCAAAGAAAAAGATCTTTTGATTTTTTTTTTTATATAATATGGTGCAAATTTTGTATTATGGTTCATATTAAGAAAAATAAAAAAGATGTTACATATACAATAGTTTATATGGATGTAACACAATTAATATCGCTAACTTTAGGGTTAAGATCTATAATTGAATGAGATATTATTTTGTAACTTTTTTATATTTTTGTTTTAAAGAAGTTTTTTTTTTACTAAAATATAATATTATTAAGGCTAAACTAGAGTTACATCATGAACATAGTTTGATAAAAACCGAGGAACCTCATTCTAATTAGTAGGACTAGCATAGGGCTTTGCCATTCTTGCTAAACAATGGACAGCAATGTTGTCTTCTCTCCTAACAAACACAATTGAAGCTATAGTAAGTTGATCAAGAAGAGCTTAACAATCTTCATTGAGCAAACCAAATACCGTGACACTAGCGGTAGGGTTCTAGAAAGTGTCCACAACATTTTTAGCATCTAGTTCAAAACATAACATGATATACCAATGATCAAACGGTCTATTGGTATCCGGGTCCCTGATAGAGCTCTTCACCGGGTGATGAGAATTCGATTTTCAGGTGAGGGCACATTTCTGGAAAATGTGAGCAATGGTTGTGTGTAGGTGGTCCCAATGCCCATGTGAGCATGAGCTCCGCCCCCACTTGCTCCACCGGGGCTTGTGCACGCCCATGACTGACTAACAGGGCCTTCGGGCTATCTGTTCTTCGTGTAAAAAAAAAACATAACATGATAGACCCAAGAAAAATAAACCATTTATTGCACTTTGCAACATCAGGAGGAGGTGTTATCCAGATCAAATCCTATTGTCTCCATTGTTAATAGTGCCAAACTCATTCCTTCTTTGCAACATCAGGAGGAGGTGTTATCCAGTATTCACAAAGCAGTGGAAAGATTCAATAATTTTTTAAGGGCTAGCGAGGAGGATCTTGTCACGATTGAGAACGGTTGTGCTTGGGCTTGATCTTTTTGTCCAGATCTAGATTGAAAGGTATGATTTTTTTTTATTATTAGATTGTTGTAAGTTTAATTTGTTTGTGATGGTTTATTGGTGAATTTTGAGTTAATTTCTGATGATGATGATTATTAATATTATACAAAAAAAATATTGTCTTGCGATGGTGATTATGGGGATTAGGTGAGTGTTTAGATTGTGATCATCTCTTACTTAAGCTCATTTTTAATTTTTTATGGTAATTGTACCAAAATTGTTGTTTTTAGTGGTGTGTTTAAATTGTGATTAGGTTATGAGTCATGATCAATTTTGTAGTTCATTTATTATGATAATTGTACCAAAATTTGTAGAATTTTGGAGAATATATATAATTATTATATCATCCGGTTCAACCAAACTTGGTCATCTGGTCCAACCGATTGACCCATGACCTGGTTGATTGGCCAGTTCACTTCCCTGTCTGGTTCTAAAAACATTGCTTGATAACACTACCATCATCCACTCGCCATCTACATCCTTTTTCTAAAACTACTTGTCTACTCAAGAATGCCAAATGCATTAATTTCCAAGGAAAACTTGGATTTGTGCCTAAATTGGCAGACAAAAATCCCCTCTTAGGTAGTATTTAGCTTTCAAGAGCTAACTCATAAGAGCACTAGGATTTGAGATAAGATTCCAACCTTTTTTGTCAAGCATAGCGAGGTTAAAGGCATAAAAATCACGAGAACCCATATCACCAAACTCCTTCCTCACTCATAATTTATTCTAGTTAATCAAATTAATATCTCTACCACCATTCGGGTTTTATCCTCCACCAAAAAAGATTGATCATTGTTGGAGCTCAACACACATCGAGATAGGCAAAAGGAAAGCGTTCATATAATAAGAAGGAATAGCTTGAGTACTTATTTTTGGTAGAAGACCTAGATGTCAAGACTGGTTGAAACTTATTTAGGTAGTCAGAGTTAGACTTGCATTGTTAAAAATTCAATACATCTAGATTAGTGGCCAAATAACTTTCCTCAAGTTAATGGTGATTGTCATCCCATCTTATTGGATGTCAATCTTCGCTCTGCAAAAATAAGTCATCCAAAAAATTTATAAGAACCAAAGGGACTTTATGTAGGGTGGCAAAGATCTCAATCATTCTAGGTGTACTTCTATGGTGTCACAACATATTTGAAAATCACAGGAGCAGGGAGATTGGGCTATCCTTAACCCTTAAGAATTCAATCTCACCCTCTTGGGAAAATGGTTGTGGAAGCTTTCCTCGAGCCTATCATGATTTATTTTTTTTTATTAAAAGGAGCTTTAAAGCTTTTTATTCAAAAATTGAGAAGATACAAAGATAATACAAAGATCAAAGTTAACTAAGAACAGAAAAACTAAAAACTAACAAACTATCACAAGGGAAACCAAAGGCTAAAAAGCTATATAAAAAATAAAAAAATAACAAGGGATTAAAAAGAAAGACCAATCCTCAAGAAGTTTTTCATACGCCATCTAGGAAGTTCTCTGCCTTAGTGAAACAAAGTCAAATCATGCAAACTTCCACCATAAATAGCTAAACCAATAGCAGCTTTAGCCCAGCATCTAGGAATAGTATGCAGCTTGACTTCACCCAGACTCCTCATGAAATTACCAATATTCACCATCAATGAATTAGCTCTCCAACTCTGAAGATCATAACCATGCTTAATGGACTTAACGAGCTCATCATTAGTGATAAACACATGCCAAGCCAACAAGTTGTTTTGATGCAGATATTGAAGTGTTGTTCTCATTGCCTCAGTCTCTGCTTCAAAAATAGAATTAGCATTGAATCTATTGCAACCTGCAAGTAAAATTTTGGCATTAGAATCAAACATATAGAAACCAGCCCTATAAATTATTTCTTTTAACTACCTTTATCATGGACCATCAATTTATCTTCTTTACACTTCTCCTTGCAATAAGTCTTTCTGCTAACTCGAGATTCTCGATTACCTCCGAGCTTTTCATCAAGGTATCACCATAACCATTAATAATAGTAAATCCACCTTCTTATGGCTTGATCAATAGCTAGATGGTAGAGTATCCAAAGATATTTAGCCAGATTTATTTCTATCCTAGCTAATCTCTGATATTACCAAACATGATTTCGATTTTTACATGTCGCTCTCATTAATGACAGGCTCACTAACCTTCATGCATGTTTACCTTGTCAGCTATCTGAAAATCCGAATCTTTAAGTATAGCGATAGTGAAGTAGCGGACCTTCTCAGTCAAATTGTTCTATTATTTTCTAAATGATGGTGGCCTTAGATGCCCCTTATTCAATACCATTTGTAAGGGTCCTTGCCCATGTAAATTTATAGTTTTCGAACTAGCTCACATGGGATAACAAAATCATGAGCATGTGTTCTTTGTAATGCTGTGGAAGAAACTGTTAGCCACTTACTCCTCAGTTGTCTACAGAGTTTGGGACCATTTTAAGCACATTTTCAACATTCCTCTTACTTTAGTTAGTCTTAAGAAGCATTGGTCCTCTTGGAGGCACGAGTGCGACATTAGTTTAAATGGTTTTGATAATCTCTCAATTTGGATATTGTTTGTTAGAATATTTGGTTGAAACAAAACAATCATATTTCCTTATACATCACATTGCTTTTTCCCTTGATTATTATTAAAATCAATTACATGCTTCTTGTCTGGATTCTTGTAGCTTCAGAAAGGAAAAGCACAAAATTGGATGGGGCTACCCCAGTAATCAAGCAATGCCTCAACTTAGTAATCTTTACCTACCGACATCGATGCACTATCCTTAAGGTCCAAATTCCTTCCTTGAGGAAGCTTACGATGGGGATGTTGGTTGGCCCCCTTAGGAGCGTGTCCTATAGTTTTTTTTATTTATTTTTTATTTTTATCATGTTCAATCTTCACTATTAGTGGGCTTTATGTTCTTATCTGTTTTTGTGTCTTTTTTTTTTTTTTTGTGATTTATGATTTGCCACTATGTACTCATTTTTTATTAAATAAAATATAGTTTATCAACTCTATCATAAAAATATATTAAAATTTAAAATAATTGTAATAAGTATGTTTATGAACACCAAAGATGACAACAATGATGGAACCAAGACTAATTGGTAGGAAGAGCTGAGGGAAAAATATCAAAGAACATTCATTCAACATAACAAATGTTTCCAATACAAAATACTGTGAAAATATAATCTTTGATTAAAACAACCTATTTTATTATGCATTTTACTATGTAGATATAACATTTTTTTTACGCATTTTGTAATGTAGACTTAACACTAAACCTTATTTAATTATACATATATACATTATGATATATACTAATATGTAATGTTTGATATTCTCAATATTATATCTCAATGATCTCATTGAGGCATTTAATCAAACACATTGTATTCATATCACAAGAATGAAGTTACCAATCATGTTCTATGTATTTCACCCAAAAATTTTATACATTCATTCTCATTTACATTAAGAAGCAATACATGATCTAATAAAAACTAATATACTCACTGTTATCTCCAATCAATGTACAAAATTGCAAGGATGCAAACCAATATAAAAATTTTTCAGAACTTAGCTTAAATCTGTTAGCTGCCTTGCCTCCTTGGCCCATAAAAAATAAGCATGCTGGCCCACAAGTCTCACACACAACACAAGCCCACCAATTCCAATTTCCAAACATAATTAATTTAAATCTAGTGGTTGGATCATAGATCCAATATAACTTGTACATATCACAGGTATTAAATAACATCTAATTCAATGTAACTTTTACATATCACGAGGCATTAAAAACAATACAATCTTATCACGAACAATCCAATCCAATGATTCCCATGGATTTCAAATTCTTATCTTGGCTAGGCTTTTTTTTTCCTTGACGGTAGCCGGCTGAAAGCAGAATTTAAGGAGAGGAGATAAGGAGCCGTCTTGAGAACTTGGTCGTTCAGCCTTGGGGAGGGAAGGGTTGTAACCTACAAGTAAAAGAAAGATGGATGACCGTCGACGGCTAGGAGGGTTGAAGCCCCACTAGCGCCCATTGGTTCCGTCCTTATTGACAAATACCTAAATTTCCTCTTTAATGAGAAATTTTCAGAAAAGATATGCATAACTCCGTTCCACTTGAAGCTCTATTAATTCTTTTAAAAATAAATAAATAAATCATAATATTATTAAAAAAAGAAATTATTAAAAAATGTCACATCCTTGAATATCGTAGGCTTTCGGCAACGAGCAAAAAATACATACTTAAAAGAGAAAATAAAGTGAAAAGACTTTTAAGAGATGATGGGTTCAGCACTATGGTGAAGGTAATGGTGTCAAATGGGCCAACCCGGCCCAGCACCGCACAGGTCCACTGCGGCCCGAGAACTGTACATGCTCGGCCGTCACAGCCTGCCAATCCCCAGAAGTCGGCCCAGCATGGGACACGGCTCATTCTGGGTGAGCTCGTGTTGTCCACTATTATTTTTTAAATTAAAGAATTAAATAAAATAAAATAAATTCTCAATCAAATTAATAAAAAATCTTTGTATAAAATATAAACCATAAAATCTGAATTTTATATTCTTATTAATTCAATCAAATTATTATAAAAAAAAATTAACATAAATTAACAACCTATTTCCAACCCTTAACCCCGTGGGTCCTGCCAATCCCCAGAAGTCGGCCCAGCATGGGACACAGCTCATTCTGGGTGAGCTCGTGCTGCCCACTATTATTTTTTAAATTAAAGAATTAGAAAAATAAAAATAAATTCTCAATCAAATTAATAAAAAAATCTTTGTATAAAATATAAACCATAAAATCTGAATTTTATATTCTTATTAATTCAATCAAATTATTATAAAAAAAAATAACATAAATTAACAACCTATTTCCAACCCTTAACCGGCCCGTGGGTCACTCGAGTTGGCCTGTAAACTTGTTATCACATCTATTTCCAACCCTTAACCCCGTGAGTCACCTGAGTTGGCCTTTATTTTTGGTAAAAGAGAAAAATTGAATAAAATCAAGCTTGCTAAGAATGGATTCAATGACCTCATCACACCTTAAGCACCGAGCTAATGACTCAACCCTTCATTCTTGGCTAAAAGATGATAAAACTTAAAATATACAAACATCTTTTAAAAAAACAAAAAACAAATTTTCAATTTTTTTTTACGATCTATATGCACCCTCTTCATCCAATTATTTTGTATTTAATATTATTTTATTTACTTTAATTATTGTTAGCAAACATCATAGAGTAAATGTTCATCATTCAACATTAAAATCAATTGTTTTTATATTTATTAATCATCTCCATTATTGAAATTACTTAAATCGAATAAAATTTATATCATATATTTATAAAGAAAAAATTTTATTATATAAAGCAACATAATTTCATTGATGTGCAGTACTATAACAAGTTATCAATTTAAAATAATAATCTTTTCTGTAAATTTTTTTTGTGTATTTCTTTTTTATGACATCTTTAAAATTTTCAGTGTTTCTAAAAATGTTTTTAATCTTAAAATCATAATATTTTATAAAATTTTGATTAATAAATAATTAATTTAAAAGTTTGTTAAATTGGTATGGAAAATTTTACTCTAATGTAATTTATAAAAAAAATTAGAATATTTATTATCAGTTAATTTTAACAGTTGTCTCATTCAAAAGTTGCTATTGATATTTTAAAAAAATTCTAGATCTATCATTTCTATACTTAACTTTTTTATAGAAAAATAAATTTTTTTTATTCAATAATCTCTTATATTCCCACCGTCAAATGATTTTTTTAATCAAATAAGTTTTTAAAAAATTTAAATATAATCCCACGTCAAATAATACCGGTTTCGAAAACATTGCCAACAACATTTAATAATGAGTATTTAACCAAATAAATTAGCAACTTTAAAAGTTTTTAATTATTATGATTTATTTAAAATTATCTTAAAAAAATTTAATTATATTTGAGTATTTCAAAAAAAATAAAAATCTATTAGGAACAACGGCTAGAAATATGATAAATAGTTAAAAAATTAACTTTCCAAATGATTATTATAGTTTTTAATATCGCAATTTATTTGAAACTATCTTATTTTTTTAATTATATATGATATTTGTAGTAAAAAAAAAACTTGGTTAGCAATGCTTGAACTCGAGATACTAGCATTGTTATGATTTTTAATCACCATTACTTTAACCAACCTAACTATAAGTCCTTTACTAAAAGATATATACTATAAGTCCTTTACTAAAAGATATATATATATATATATATATATATATATATATATATATATATATATATATATATATATATCTTATGTTATTCAAATTTAGTCTCACATCAACTATTTTATGAAGAATAATATAGTAAGGAGTGATAGGCTGATAGCCATCCCAAACTTTCTATGTTATTTTTTTTAATTATTTTTTAATTATATTTGAAACTTTTATTCTTAAAAATAAAAAATAAAAATAAAAATCCGGGCTCCGGGTCCATGAACCTGCAGGTTTTGGCCTGACTCGTTGGTTTGTGGAGTGGCCCAAGCCGAGCCCATGTCATGTTATGGGTTACCCGAACCCGTCAAGTCCGCCGGGCCAACCTTGCTTGGCGATCCGGCATTGTTGATTGAGCTGGTTCTGGATTGGTCTTTGGCCAACCCAGACCCGTTGTGTCAGGCCCGGTTATCCAACACATGCCCTCCTCTGATCACACCAAGTAAAATAGAGCTTGTAATGGTAAAATCAAAAGTATGTTTGGTCACACTATATAGTTGATTAATGGAGCATTAGATTGTTAAATTCTTAGGGATTGGATAACAAAAAACCAATATCTTGTCAATCCCAATAATAACAATGTATTGTGCTTTAAATTATTTTGTGATCCGACCCGATTAATTTCGTGATTTTTTTTTTTTTTTTTTTTTTTTTTTTTTTTTTTTTTTTTTTTAGAGAATCCATCCGGTATGGACTAATCAAGTTTTCTCAGTGTATATATAGACATATGCAATTTAAGAGTTGTATTGTTATGTATAAAGTTCTCTATTTGCTTGTGAATATAGGTCAAACTAATTGAACTGTGTAAATTTTCTTGTATCTAATTTATTTATTTTTATTCTCCTATTAATCTCTTGCAAAAAGAATTTCTTATAAAATTGAAAAAAATGATTATTCATAAAAATAATAATTACCCAATTATACGTGGGTCATTCAATTTTATGATTCAAAGTGATAGTATGTTTTTTTTACACTATGTAAGGCGAGTATTTTTTTTTTTCACTATGTAAGTATATTAAACCATGATTTATATTTATCACTGATTTAATAATACATGTGTTTATTTATTTTATTTATAAAAATGAAAGATGAGCGGTCTAAATGATGAGAAATGGCCAAAAGGTTAAGTAATAATTGCATCAATCAAGAGAGAATGTGGCAATTTCTTTGTATTGCAATTGCATGGAGTAGTTTGAGAGAGAGAGAGAGAGAGAGATCTCGATTCTATTTTATATAGAATTGCAGACAATTTTTTTGAGAGATGAATTGTCTATGTTAGTTCCGCCGGTTAGGGTTTGTGAACTTAGAGGAACACTCACTCACTTAAGCACTCAAAAATAGGACACACAAATCACACAAGAGAAGACACAAGACGTTGGTAACCCAGTTCGGCGTCCACTCACCTACGTCTGGAGGGCCAAGCCCGGAGATCAACAATCCACTAAAAGAGGTAAAAGATAGAAGAGTACAAAACACTTGTCACTCTCTCACAATACAAGAATACTACCCTCTCTAGATTGTCCGGTACCTCCCTACTCCCTCTTTCAAGAGTCGTACCCAATCCTAGACCAAGGAAGTATATATAGACGCTTCAACGTCCCAAATATAGCGCATACCTCTTTTAGAATCTCTGCGGCTTCTAACTTTAGAACCTTCCGAAATTAGATGTCGCAACATATGTTGCAACATATGTTGCAACATAGCCCTGACTGCTGGCTTGGCTGAATTCAGGCTCCATTGCTAAGCGACCTCAAAACCCTCCGTCCGAGTCGATGCAGCCCGATCACCTTATCCGAACTACCAGCAACTAACCTCCCTCTTCAGCTCCTCACCACACAGCCCCATCGCAAGGGGCGCACGTCCTATGTGCGGCTTTTATGAACCTTGCCAAACTTAGTCTTCACTTCACCCAAGTTTGGTCTTCAAATCTTCAACAAAGATCTTCAGTCAATCATCCATATCTTGCCAACAATAGACACATCTTCAAACATACCCTTAATAGACTTCATATCATCTCTATTAGGGTTCTTCAAATCTTGCCTTCAATAGTCTTCAAAATCATACCATTGATAGGTAGTTTCTTCATTTAGCTCCACCCATATTTAGTCTTCAATCACATCTTCTAAATATGGTCTTGATGAGATCTTGACACCAAGATATTGCTTGCTTGATCTTCTTGCCTAAAATAGCTTCAACAAAATCTTCATTTAATCTTCATGAGAGTTGCAACTTTTTGCCAAAAATAACTTCTCCAAGATCTCCCATGATATTTTCCTCATAGTCAAGTTTATTTGCCATGTCATCCTTTCATTATGCATGCCGCATCATCTTGCTTGCCACGTCACCTTGACTAGGTGTCAAATTATGCCAATCTTAAAGTGCATTTGCACTAACAGTCTATATTTTGAATGCTTGTTTATTTTGATTAAGAAATCATGGAGTGCACCGCAGATATAGGGTTGTCTGTATCAATACTGTATGAAACCAGTTACTATTCACCTTGAGAAAGGGGGTGGTATATTTTAGGAACTCTTTTGATTCAATTTGGATTGCTAGACTTATACAACCATTGTTTTGTACTTAATAAATCCTAAAAGAAATCAATGCTTGGACACCCCTTATTTATGTTTGTTTAGCCGTATTTTCTTTTACGCTTTCAATTATTATTTTCTGTTTATTTTCACATCTCATTATTCGGATTAGGTTATTTTTCGGATTAAAATTAGTACTAATAGTCTTTTAGTTTCCTATAGGCCGATACCTTACTTATTAGTACACTTTATTATTCGATCAGGACGTACACTTGCATTCTGTTGATGACACATAACTCGCCCCTATCATGGATGAAGCCCTCCAAATGCTTGGATTACTCAAGAAGCATTCTACCAAT
This sequence comes from Dioscorea alata, assembly GCA_020875875.1. Lineage (NCBI taxonomy): Eukaryota > Viridiplantae > Streptophyta > Magnoliopsida > Dioscoreales > Dioscoreaceae > Dioscorea > Dioscorea alata. Next base: position 3,765,726 of record CM037027.1, read on the forward strand.
CCCAAATTTAATAATACCATTCTCTTTTCTCCTCTATATTTTTTCTTTCATTGCTTTCTCCGTCTGTGATTTACATATTTCATAACAAAAGAAAGTTAGAAATAGAACCTCAGAAGGATTTTGATTTGAAACAGAAAATTGAATTTATAATATTCATAATTTATAATAAATAAAAATATTAAAGAAAAATATGATATTTGATTGACATTTTAAAAATACACATGATGCAAGTAGGGGTGGCAAAAATCCGGGTCCGGATAAAACCTGGTTCGGACAACTACTAATATATATAGAAAAACTTATGTCCGGACCCGGCCCGGTTTTAAATCCGGTCAAACTTAACATGTCCAAACCCGGTTTATTTTAAAACAGGGTTGTCCAGATGTCCAAATTTGTCCAAATTCTATAAGCTACTTATAAGTTCACTCAAATATTAAATTATGCAAAAATTATTTAATTCACATTAAATGCAAAAAAAAATAATGTCAACAATCCAAAACACAACTCAAATCATACAAAAATCTAAGTCTTCATAGGAAAAACAATATATGTTTGAAGTTTTTACAAGATTGGGCTTAAAACAAATGGGCCTAAGATTATGGGTTTTTAAAATTTTAGAAGTAAAAGGGCCCGGTTGTCCGAATTTTCATGTCCGGACCCAGCCCGGATTTAAATCCGGACAACTAAGCGATGTCCGGACTCAGCCAGGATTTGCAAAACTTATGTCCGAACCCTTTTTATTCCGGGTCAGACAAAACCGGACCGGCGGGTCCGGACAAACTATTGCCACCCCTAGATGCAAGCAAAGAATTGAGTCACACTATTCAAATTTTACAAGTTTACCCTATCCAACAATTTTATTTTTTTTTTTAAAAGTCAAATTGTCTTGATTTCTTGGAGAAGTTAGGTTTTTTTAACCTAATTTAGTATTATTTTCAATTCTTTTATTTCTTGGTTAAATTCTCTTGATCAACATTTAAAAAAAAAAAAAAATTTGACTTCCAAAGTTTCAATGCATAGAGAATGAACCAATAAGATAGAATAGGTTTTGGGTTATCTCACCAACTTTGCCATGAAATTTAACTATTAAAATAAATAAATCATTAATTATTGAAAAGCATTTAATATTAACAAACACCTGTTATTAATTTGAAAAAATTATAATTATCATTTTAAAATAAAACTTCTCTTCAAAGCAAATTCAAGTAGGTAATATTTATTTATATTTTTTTATGCTTTTCATATTTATTTATATTTTCTAGTCATATTAATTTTTAAAAATTATGAGAATCACCAAACAATCTTATAAAACATAGATAAAAGCACCCCTTAATGTAAATATAATTAATGATGATTTTATTAACGTTTGCATAATCATTTTTTCTGTTTAAATTAGTTTCACTTTACATTAAATTATCACATTAATTTCAATTTCATAAACAAATTTTAAAAAACATTAAGGGGGCGTTTGGTTCGCGGTAATGTGAAAACATTACCGCTTGTTACATGGTAATCTTTTCAGATTACCGCGGAAAAAATTACCGCGTTTGGATGGATGGTTGTGGTAATATTGATGGTAATGTGTGATTACCAACTTTGGAAGATTACCAAGAAACTTGGTAATCCCATTACCACCAAAATAGGTGGCTATGTTGGATTACCAAGTGGGTGGTAATCTTAAATATTTTTTGGACAAATATACCATTTGTTTAAAAATAATAATTTTCATATTTTATTTGTTGGATAAATAAATTAAATTTAAATAACATTAATTTGGGAATATGTTTAGCTTTGAAATTTTAATTTTTTATCAAAAATTTTATTTTACTTTAATAAATTTAAATTTGCATAAAACGGTAGACATAAGGGTATTTTGGGAAATTTAGAACATTACCAAGTTGATTACCATTTAATATGAGTTTCCAACCAAACATAGTTATCATAAATTACCACAACATTCCAAGGCATATAACATTCCCGTTCTTATTACCACGGTAATCTCATTACGTGGTAATATATCATTAACGCGAACCAAACGACCCCTAAATATAATTTAATTTGTTTCCTATGACTAAAATTGAAATAGGGCTATTAAATAAGAGCCCAAATAATTTAACACAATATTATAATATGTAGGGCTTTTTAATAAAGTAGCCCTATTTTATTTTTTATTTAACCAAATGGCCCTAAAGCCATTTTAATTGTCAAAATGGCCCTAGAACCTTGTGATGTGCTGACTGGACGCTAAGTCAGTGTTGATTGGACTGCTGATGTGGTATTTTTAAATAAAAAATTATGATTTTTTGTATTTTAACCGCTGAATTGTTTTATAATCAATAAGTTGATATATTCTTAGGGTTTTTTAACCAATTTTTTTTTAAAAAAATTATTAGTGTTTTAAAATTTATTAAACTTTTAAATAACTTTTTAAGAAATATATAAGTGTGTTTTTTTAATTTAAATCCCTTATTTGTTTTATAATTAACAAATTATCTTTTTTCTTTGATTATTTAACCTAATTTTTGTTTAAAAAATTATGTAATTTTTTAAATTTATTAAAAAATTAATTTTAAAGAATATATTTGAATATGAAAATACATAGGGTTTATAATTTATTCTTTAATTAAATCATGAAATCAATAATAAGTATTAATAACTTACGCTCCATTAGTTGACTGTAATGTCATACAAACAAATTTATGCTCCATGTTTTCATCCGGTACCAAGTTCACAATTTTGGCAGTCTGTACCTGCGCCAACATACTGTTGGCCGACCAAAAATCAGACGTATAAGAATGCATATGGATAGAATCCCTGATCCTACTAGAAGTAACTTTATTTATATTTAAATGCAATTATGTTTTTTAACTTCAAATAATTTTACAGGTTATTATTGATTTCATGATTTAATTAAAAAAATAAATTATAAGCCCTTTGTGTTTTCGTAATAATATATTCTTTAAAATTATTTTTTTAATAAATTAAAAAAATATATAATTTTTAAAACAAAATTTGAGTTAAATAATCAAAGGAAAAAAATAATTTGTTAATTATAAAAAAAATAATGATTTAAATTAAAAAAACACACTTATATATTTCTTAAAAAGCTATTTAAAAGTTTAATAAATTTTAAAACACTAATAATTTTTTTAAAAAAATATTGGTTAAAAAACCCCAAGAATATATCAACTTATTGATTATAAAACAATTCAGGGGTTAAAATACAAAAAATCATAATTTTTTATTTAAAAATACCACATCAGCAGTCCAATCAACACTGACTTAGCGTCCAGTCAGCACATCACAAGGTTCTAGGGCCATTTTGACAATTAAAATGGCTTTAGGGCCATTTGGTTAAATAAAAAATAAAATAGGGCTATTTTATTTAAAAGCCCTAATATGTATCTATTAATACTTATAATTCCCTGAAATTATGTTTAATTTAATTATATTGATAACTATGATTAATATATACCATGGAGGGTGGGTGATTAGAACCAATGTTTCATTTATATTTCTTTAAAGTAACAGCATCTCATGAACCAAAATAACAAAATTTGGTATTTTAGTATATTAAAAGAGATTATACTTAACCTTATTTTAATTGCAAATAAATTCAATGTTGATATTATTGTTAAAATAATGTATATTTGAAAGTAATACATTATATAAATGCCAATATTATAACATGAGCTTGAAAACTTATTATAATAAATTTCATTTATTCTAAATATTATTGCATTCACTCTTTTTTTCATTGTTTTATTTTAATTTCATAAATATTATGTAAAATTAATAAAAAAAAACATTTGATTGGAATAAATTGAACCGATCACTTTTAAATAACCAACTACACCAAACACAATGTTATTATATGAGTTAAAAAAAATTAGTAGACAAATAATTTTTATTACCACTAATTTTTTTATCTATTGGCATTAATTCCCTTATGTAAGGTCTTAGGGTTCTAACTTGTTAGGTATGGCTCATACTAGATAACGGACAGATGTTGGAGTGGAGTGGAGTGAGGGAGCGGAGGGAGCCTAGCTAGTGAACGGAGTGGAGCAACAACATCTGTCCAATTGGGGAGTTTCGCAGAAAGTGGGTTGGGGGTGCGGGGGTAATGCCTTCGCAGTATGGTACATGATAAATTTGTAAATTGTACAGGGGGTTTTTATAAATATGCATTGTATTTATAACCCTAATTTATCTTTCCCTTTTGGATTAATAAAAGTGGCCGCCGCTCATCGCTCCCGAGGACGTAGGCACATTGCCGAACCTCGTTAAATCCTTGTCTTCTTTATTCTTGTGTTTATTAGCCTTATTTTTCTCAACAATTGGTATCAGAGCGTGGTTGAGATGGCTATGTCCGGTGCAAAATTCGAAGTGGTGAAGTTTGATGGAACTGGCAATTTCGGATTGTGACAAACAAGGGTAAAGGATCTGTTGGCCCTGCAAGGGATTCTAAAGGCTTTGCAGCCGAAGAAACCAGATAATATGGAGGCTGAAGATTGGGAAGAACTGCAGCAGCGAGCGGCAGGAACCATACGGCTATGCCTGGCAGATGAGATCATGTATCACGTAATGAATCTGAAATCTCCAAGCGAAGTATGGACGAAGTTGGAAACACAGTTTATGTCCAAATCCCTAACGAATAAACTGTATCTGAAGCAAAGGTTGTATGGGCTGAAGATGCAAGAAGGTTCTGATTTGGCGCAACACTTGAATGTCTTTAATCAAATAATCACAAATTTAGCTCGACTTGATGTGAGTATTGAAGCCGAAGATAGAGCAATGATTCTGTTGTGTTCATTGCCTCCTTCTTATGAACACCTGGTGACTACTCTTACATATGGGAAAGAAACAATTAAAGTTGAAGAGATTGCTGCAGCCTTGTTGGCTCATAGTCAGCGGAAGCAAAGTGCAGTGGAAAGCTCTCATGGTGACAGTTTATATGTTAAGGGTAATCAAGATCGTGGAAGGAAGTTAGAGAAGGAGGGCTCTGGAAAACGAAATTTCAAATCAAAGTCTAAGGGCAGAAAGACGATTCATTGTTTCAAGTGCAAGGAGCCAGGACATATAAAGAGAGACTGTCCAAAGTTGAGAAAGCAGATTGATGAAAAGCGTGATGAATCATCCAAGTCTGCGAATGTGGTGCAGAGTGACAATTCAGATTGCAATGATGGTGATATGCTTTCAGTTTTAACAAATCAGTTCATGGATGCATGGATTCTGGATTCCGGATGCTCTTATCATATAACGCCTAACAGGGAGTGGTTCTCGTCATACAGGTCAGCTTATTCTGATTCTGTCTATTTAGGTGATGATAGATGCTGCAATATTGTTGGTATTGGTGAAGTCAAAATTAAGATGTATGATGGTACTGTTAGAACACTTTGTGATGTTAGGCATATACCAGATTTGAAAAAGAATCTAATTTCCTTGGGCATTTTGTATAAGAATGGTTTCATTCCTAAGGCAGATGAGGATAGGGAAACTATTCGAATTGTTAAGGGTGCTTTGACTGTGATGAAAGGAAAGCTAACTGCAGGGAATATCTACAAACTATTAGGGAATACAGTTGTAGTTGGAGTTCATTCGGTTGAGTCATATGATGATAATACTAAATTATGGCACATGCGTCTTGGTCATCTTAGTGAACGTGGGATGACTAAATTACATAAAAGAAATCTGTTGCATGGTGTTAAAAGCTGCAAGCTTGAATTTTGTAAGATTTATGTTCTTGGAAAGCAGTCTAGAGTTAGTTTTTCGACTGGAAAGCACAAAACTGAAGGGATTCTAGATTATGTTCATTCTGATGTGTGGGGGCCTACAAGGGGATTGTCATTAGGAGGATCTCAATATTATGTTACTTTTATTAACGATTTTTCTAGAAAAGTTTGGGTGTATTTTTTGAAACAGAAATCTGAAGTTTTTGCCAAATTCAAGCTATGGAAAGCTGAGGTGGAGAACCAAACTGGTAGAAAGATCAAGTATTTGAGATCTGATAATGGCACAGAGTACACAGATTCGCAGTTTCAGAAATTTTGTGAGGAGCATGGGATTCAGAGGCATTTTTCAGTGCGCAAGACACCACAGCAGAATGGTGTTGCAGAAAAGATGAACAGGTTTTTGACTGAAAGGGCAAGATGCTTGAGACTGAATGCCAAGCTTCCTAAAAGTTTGTGGGCAGAGGCTGTTAGTATGGCGTGCTATCTCATCAATAGATCACCACGGGCATCATTGGGTGGAAAGGTTGCAGAAGAGGTATGGACAAGTAATGCAATTGTTTTTTATCACTTACGAATTTTTGGTTGTCCTGCTTATGTGCATGTACCTGGTGATGAAAGATCAAAGCTTGATCCAAAATCTAAGAAGTGCATCTTTCTGGGTTACAAGAAAGGTGTTAAAAGATACAAGTTTTGGGATCCGATTGCAAAGAAAATGGTGATCAGTAGAGATGCAGTTTTTTATGAGCAGCTTATGTTGCAGCAGCATCAAGACAAAGTGCTAGAAAACAGTTCCAATTCAGATACATTGCAGATGGATTTAGAATCTCATCCAATAGCAGTTGAACGTTTAAATCTAACATCTAGTGGTTCTAATACAGATGATCTGTAAAATTATAATCTAGCCAGAGATAGACAGAGACGCACCAATGTAAAGCCTCCAAGCAGATTTGGTTATGAAGACATGGTCTCTTTTGCACTTCTCATTACTAGTGATGATCCAGCTACCTTCCAAGAAGCTATAACTAGCCAAGAGAAAAAGGAATGGATGAGTGCAATGGTTGAGGAGATGGAGTCTTTGCAGAAAAATCATACATGGGAGCTAGTTCAACTTCCTGAGGGAAAGAAGGCTATTGGGTGCAAGTGGGTGTACAAAAAGAAACCAACAGTATCAGAAAAAGAAGGGGAAAAGTTCAAGGCTCGATTGGTAGCAAAGGGATTTTCACAGCAGAAGGGGATAGATTATGATGAAATTTTTTCTCTTGTGGTTCGGCATACTTCAATCAGGGTTGTACTTGCATTAGTGGCCTGTTGGGATTTACATTTAGAGCAGATGGATGTAAAAACTACTTTTTTGCATGGTGATCTAGAGGAACAGATTTATATGGTGCAACCAGACGGGTTCACTCAACCTGGACATGAGCATCTGGTTTGCAGGTTAAAGAAATCGTTGTATGGGTTGAAACAGTCTCTAAGACAATGGTACAAGCCGTTCGACTCCTACATGATTCAAATTGGCTACAGGCGATGTGAGTATGATTGTTGTGTTTATGTTAAGAGCCTTGATGATAGTTCTTTTATTTTTCTGTTACTGTATGTTGATGATATGCTGATTGCTGCAAAGAACATGCATGATGTCCTTGGTTTGAAAGCTTTGTTGAGGCAGGAATTTGACATGAAAGACTTAGGTGCTGCAAAGAAAATTCTTGGAATGGAGATTTACAGAGATAGAGGCTCAAGAAAACTGTGGCTATCTCAACAAGACTATGTTGAGAAAGTGTTAGACAGATTTGAGATGAGCAAAGCAAAGGCAGTGAGCACTCCGTTGGCAAATCATTTTAAGCTTTCTTCAGAACAATGTCCTAAGACAGATAAGGAAATTGAAGACATGGCAAAGGTTCCATATGCCAGTGTAGTTGGTTGTTTGATGTATGCTATGGTATGTACTCGTCCTGACTTGGCTCATGCTGTTAGTCAAGTTTGCAAGTACATGTCTAAACCAGGCAGGCAACATTGGGAAGCAGTCAAGTGGATTTTCAGGTATTTGAAGGGTACTGTAGGGCATGGAATTGTTTGTGGCAGTCAGCAAAATGATCCTGTGATTGTAGGATATGTGGATTCAGACTATGCTGGTGATTTGGATGACAGAAGGCCTACAACTGGGTATGTGTTTACTCTTGGTGGAGGGCCTATATGTTGGAAATCAACAGTTCAGTCTATTGTGGCATTATCTACAACTGAAGCTGAGTACATGGCAGTAGCTGAAGCTGCGAAAGAAGCCTTATGGCTTACTGGGCTAATGAAGGAACTGGGTGTTGAGCAAGGTGGAGTTCAGTTGCATTGTGATAGTCAAAGTGCTATTTATTTGGCTAAGAACCAGGTGTATCATGCTAGAACTAAGCATATTGATGTGAGGTTCCACAAGATTCGAGAGTTGATTGCATCTGGTGAGATACTATTGCAGAAGGTTCATACTAGTGAGAATGCAGCTGATATTTTGACCAAGCCGGTTACTATCAACAAGTTCATGCATTGTTTGGACTTGTTGAATGTTGATTGTTGCTAGACAAGCAAGGTAGCTCAACCCATTTTGGTGTGTGTGAAACTCCATGGTTTAATCTCCTAAGAGGCTTAATATTTGCCAAGGTGGAGATTTGTTAGGTATGACTCATACTAGATAACGAACAGATGTTGGAGTGGAGTGGAGTGAGTGAGCGGAGGGAGTGTAGCTAGCGAACGGAGTGGAGCAACAACATCTGTCCAATTGGGGAGTTTCGCAGAAAGTGGGTTGGGGGTGCAGGGGTAATGCCTTCGCAGTATAATACATGATAAATTTGTAAATTGTACAGGGGGGTTTTTATAAATATGCATTGTATTTATAACCCTAATTTATCTTTCTCTTTTGGATTAATAAAAGTGGCCGCCGCTCATCGCTCCCGAGGACGTAGGCACATTGCCGAACCTCGTTAAATCCTTGTCTTCTTTATTCTTGTGTTTATTAGCCTTATTTTTTTCAACATAACTAAAGAAGCATATACAAATCTCAACTCAAGCAAAATAAGAGCACATGTATATTGAGATATTAGCTCTTCGCATCTGCATGTTTTGATGCGGTTTATCACATTTAAAAAAAAAAAAAAATGGAAGCAAGATAAATACATACTTTTGGTCAAAATAATTTGAATGATTAGAGGGTTATATGTCTAATCTAAGATAATCTCGACATTTAAAAAACAATATTCATGATAGATCAGGGATCGATAAAGTCGATTAAAATCTAAAATATTTAAAACATGATTTTAATTGTAAAATACAGTTATTTTAAATCATTTAAAATTAATATAATACCAAAGTCAATCAGAATAAGATTTTAAATATGTTTTTATAAAAACAATGAGAGAGGGACTCATGAAGGGGGCCCCAATTCAAAGAAATAATGGACATGTCTTTTAAAGTGCGAAGTCTATGAAAATCATCATTGATAAATTGCATGTATATAAAAGGGGCTTGATTATGGACCATATGGGACAAGTGCATGCATTTAAAATGAAGATGCGGATGTTGCACGGCATTTTCATTTAAAATGTAATTAAAATTAAAATTGGATTTGGATTCAATAAGTTGATAATGATTAAAGTTAGCGTCATTTTTATTATAATTTAAAAAGTTAAAGACATTAATTCTTTGATTAAGAGGTCAAAATTAAAATCTTAGTTAAACCCAATAATATATAAAGCTCTACTTCTTTATCTAAATTATTATTTTTGCTAAATTGAGTAACCAAAGAAAAAATATGACTTCAAATTTTTTTGGGACATTGTAGACAATGTAACGTTAACACTGTTGATGAAATTTAAAATACTTTTGGATTGGAATGTAAGAGACTGTTAGAATGATAATTGATTTTTTTTTTTTTTTACAAAGACGATAAGCATCAAATATCAAAGGGCGGGTAGCTCGGAAACCGAGACAAAAACTCCACACAAGGACCTGAGTACCAATAGACCTGTGGGTCGTTGATATAATTGATTCTTATATATACCCTTATTTGATTTACAGCAAAGATATATATAAATAATAAATTTATGGAGGCATTGAATGTTTTTTTTTAATAGGAGAATCTCAACTCAAAATCGGAAGAATATGATTGTTGGATAAAAAAAAACTCTTTTGCCCAAAATTGAGGGGAACATGATTTTTTTTTTTAATAATAAAATTAACATATTTGCATCTTCTTTGCACATATTAATTACATTATAAAAATAAATATCAATGCTAGTATAATAGATTTTACAATAACAATCCTCTTTTTTTTTTTTGCATGAAAATTATAAGCTACTATATATAAATATTAAATGTTAACCCAAAATGGTGTCTTTTCGGTTAAATCCTTCTATAATTTCTTCGTTGACGGAGGGGTCAGATGTTCGGTGGCTAGATATTTCTGGCGTAGCATGTGTCCAAGGGAAATCAATCTTTTCAACTAGCTTGTGTGGAAGAACAAGGTTTTTTCTTTAGAGAATCTTGTCATTAGGAGGTGTAATAGGCTGCCGACTGCAACTTGTGTTTTTTGCCATTCTGGGATTGAAATAGTTGACCACATGTTCTTTAACTATTCTTACACTAGGCAGATTTGGGATTACTTTAGTGACCGTGCAACCAGCTACTAGGGACCTCGGTGATTTGGTTGTCAAAGCTCTTGTGTGGAATGTGTGGCTTGCTAGAAATGATATTATTTTCAATGGCAATGCTATCATTGTTCATGCTCTTATTCTTAATATTGATCGCATGCTTCTGTTCTGGTTCTCGAATTGGAGAAACTTGAGGATCCCATGAAAAACATCTGCCGTAGTCTGGAGTTTCTTGGACCGAGGACTGACGGGGTGCTGGAGGCTCAGTCAACCGAGGAGACGCAAATTTCACCTACTGATTAGTCCACTTTGATTGTTGGCTTGAAGAGGCCTTTTTCCTCACTCTTGTGTTTTTTTTTTATTTTTTTTTATGTCCTTTTGTTAGAGCTGTGTGTACCATATCTAGTGTTATGCTACTCTTTTTTTTCTTCTTACATTGGGAGAAGGTTCTCCTTGTACTTTTTCTGATTTAATTGAAGTGGTTTATCTAGGTTTTCAATAAAAAAAAATTTGTTTTACAAATTATATTCGGTGTAATCACTTCAAAATTGTTAAAACAAATGAGTATAACAAAATATTATTGAATCAATTTATTTATTTTCTTTCTTTGTTTTTTTAATTACTTTTTAATAAACAAATTTTTACAGAAATCAACTAGTTAACACTATGATATCAATCACCCCAAGAATTATCATGATATCAAATCTATCATAATATTATTAATATTAAAAATAAAATTAACATTCACAAGGAAAACAAAAGTTAGAACAAAACTTACTTTTCAACTATAAAAATTCTTGCTCAAGATTAAAAAAATAAAAAAAAAAGTAGTTGCATGTGTTATTAGACTGTGTGTGGCATAAATTGTCTTTGACATGGAATGATAATCTTGTGACTTCTCACTGTAGATCCCCTCAAGGATGCAAAGCATAGTCCCATTTTAATCTTATTTAAAGAATTCAAGTTATAGATAGTGTTAAAATATGTAGAGCGGAGTCCCAATATAAATTTGTTAAGAGAATTTAAGTTATGAAATTAGCATGTAAAAAATAGTAGAATTAAACACCGGGGTGTAGATTGAATCAATGTAAATTTAATTTGTAAACTACTTTAGGTCTATTTAAACATATTTTAGAATTTTATTATGATAAAAAATAACTTTGGGCAAATTGAATCTTTCACCGTTATACTCAATTTTCAATATAGCATAATCATTTTTATTTCTTAATCATTTTAGATTTTTTGAAAAAGACCTTATGTATTTTTATTTTATTTTCTTTTGTTTATTATCATTTGTTGTTTTATTGAACATGTTTGTTATAAGAAACATTAAATTATTTATATGTACTTTTAAAATAAAAATTAAGAAAAATATAAATAAATAGATAGATTTCCTTTTTATTTGATCGTTTTCTTTCTCTTCACTTTGCACACTCTCAAATTATTTTTATGTGCCAGAGTTCAAACGAGAACAATGAGAGATGATCCACTTCCATATGGTCTCTTATATTTCCTCAAAAATTTATTCATAAAAAAATACAAACGAAACTAAAAAGAAAGAGAAATAAAAACAAGAGTCATGCAAGCTAAAATTTCATACCAACGGTATTTATTCTACTAAAAAAAATTAAAATATTGATGTGAAAATTTTAAAAATTGAGTTTAAATTTTGTTATACCCGAATTGCTGATAATGAGTTTTTAATTATGGATGTAAATTTACAACTTAAACCCTATATCATGTGAGTGTGTACAGATGGATCGCCTTAACACATGATAAACCACCCGAAGGAAAGAAAAAAAGTTAATAATGATAATCAAAACAAACAAACAAAAATCCTAAAGAATGTGCAAGTTTGAAACAATAAATCATGGGCTGCACATGTAAGTTAAATATGAGTTAATGAATTTTATTTTATTTTATCTTATTTTTATTTCTTGAAAGCAAACTCAATCAGCTTCCCATATTATATTATTATATTACACAACTCTCTTGACCAACCTCATCCACAAACAAATTAAAAAACAATCAACAAAAAAGAAGAAGAAGAAGAAGAATTAAAAAACAATCAACAAAAACAGAAGAAGAAGAAGAAGAAGAAAGAAGAAAGAGGAAAAAAAGAAGAACATGAAACCAAACTCAGCAAGAATCCTCCTTCATTTCCTCACCTTCATCTTCATCACTCTCTCCCACTCCACTGCCACTCAACTCCCCTCCTTCATCCACTGCCTCTCCACAGCTCTCCCATTCTCCACCCTTTCCCACCTCCTCCACACTCCCAACACCTCCTCCTACTCCTCCATCCTCAACTCCTCCATCAAAAACCTCCTCTTCTCCACCTCCCCTAAACCCCTCCTCATCCTCACCCCTTCCCTTCCTTCTCATCTCCAACCTATCATCATCTGCTCCAAGTCCCACAACACCCCCTTAAGATTCCTTAGTGGAGGTCATGACTATGAAGGCCTTTCCTACCGTTCCTTAAACTCTCACCACCAACCCTTCATCCTCCTCTCCCTCTCCAACCTCCACAATATCACCATTGATGTTAATGCTAAACAAGCCACAGCTTGGGTTCAATCAGGCACTATCCTTGGTGAGCTCTATTACAAGATAGCCAAAGTTAGCAGCAACTTCAACTTCAACTCCAACAACTTGAACTTGTCTTATGGGTTCCCTGCTGGGATATGTCCTACAGTGGCAGTTGGAGGGCATTTTAGTGGGGGTGGCTTTGGGACTTTGTTGAGGAAGTATGGTCTTGCTGTTGATAATGTGGTGGATGCTCAGATTGTGGATGTTAATGGGGAGATGATGGATAGGGAGTCCATGGGAGAGGACCTGTTTTGGGCTATAAGAGGTGGTGGAGGAGCTAGTTTTGGTGTTGTTGTCTCTTGGAAGGTCAAGCTTGTTCATGTTCCTCATCTTGTCACTGTCTTCACTATTCATAAGACTTTTGACCAGGGTGCTGTGGAGTTGGTCTATTTATGGCAGGACATTGCTTCCAGGTATTTTAGATTATTTATTTGTTTATTAAATAAATGTAGGCCATGCACAAACTCTCAATCATTGTGGTAGGAGTTAAAACTATTAGCCTATGAAATTTGGATCTATTGGTATTCGGGTATTGGTATTCGGGTTTATGTGTAAAGTTTTTGTCTTAAGTAGAGTGACTTTCTGAGTTCAAATCATCGGCTCACGTAGGTGAGAATATTGTCTAATAAAGTGTGGCTTTCTGACATACCCGTCCCTAGTTCTGACGTTTATTGTCTTTATTGAAAAAAAAACAAACAAACGTCTTGACCAACTGGTTGGTGAAAAATGGTTTTCTTACCTTTTCTCATAATTTTACATTTATGAATTGAGTTTTGTTTATTGTTTATATTACAATGTAAAAATTATATTTAGTTATATTTTTTTTTAGAAATTATTCATATTTTTTAAAAAATAAAAATTAATTTAAAAATTTTATAGACAAAATAGTGTGTACTTCGTTCCTCTTTTTATTAGTTTTTTTTAAGGACAGGTAGATATGGGTCCTGGTCCGGCTCCAGTTCAGTCCAATACAGTCATAAATACTTATATATTTTCAATGGCCACAATTAAACTTTGTTAAATCCCCTTTATTTCACATTTTCGATTATTTTTAACTCCGTTTAAAATCACAATGTCAAATTCTCCCACCAAAATCTAATCCATATATTTTTTTTAAAATTATACTTTATCTAATCAATCTTTTATATTTTTTCTTTTTTCTAGAATTTAAAAACTAAACTTTATTATCTTATGCAACAATGGTCCAATTTTAGTAAATTTTATTTTCTTTTAATCTTCTAGGATAATTATAAATTCACAAGAAACTTTATCTTTGCTTTATTTTTTTAAATATAACTCCAATCCTTTTTTCTATATAAAGAAAAAGTGAAAATCAAATAGCTAAGGGAGTTTACAATTAAATTACAGTAAAAATAGGATAAATGAGAACATGAATAACAAAGTGTAATTTAATTAAAAAAACATAAAATTATATACATGAATATCTGCGGAAGATAAAGTTTGTTATTAGAAACAACAAATATATTTATCTAACTTTGACACCAAAATGAATTTTTTTAAATAATAATCCACTACACTAAACAGTGGTTAATTCTACCTATTAGTTCTAAGTTGAAAACTCGCTCATTATTAATTTGTCCTTAATTGTTTTTTTAAACAAAAAAAGCTCTTCATTTAAAATTTCTTCTTATTTGTTTATAAATTTATTTGATTTGGAACCATCTAACAACAGGCTCCATGAAGACCTCTTCATAAGAGTGATAATACAAAGAAATGAGTTTGGACAAGTAGAGGCACTCTTCAACTCTCTGTTTCTTGGCAACTGTGAACAACTATTACTAATCATGAATGAAAGCTTCCCAAATCTTGGAATAAAACCCAGTGACTGCAAACAAATGAGTTGGATTGAATCAGTGATGTATTTTGCTGGATATACAAATGGAGAGCCCTTAGAAACACTGCTTGTAAGACAGTCCCAACCAGAGAGGTACTTCAAGGCAACATCAGACTTTGTGACCAGACCCGTTCCCAAGTCTGTTTGGACTTGGATTTGGGACAGGGTTAAGGATGAAGGTGCAGGAGTTTTGATATTGGATCCTTTTGGAGGGAAAATGAACCAAATTGAAGGGTCTGAAATTCCATTCCCACATAGAGAAGGGAACTTGTATAATATTCAGTACTTTGTGGAGTGGAGAAAGATTGGGGAAGCTGAGAAGCATGTGAATTGGGTTAAGGGAGTGTTTGAAGGGATGGGTCCTTATGTTTCTAAGGACCCTAGAGCTGGTTATATAAATTATAGGGATCTGGATTTAGGTGTGAATGAAGAGGAGGAAGGGATTAGTAGTTACTTTAAGGGTAGGGTTTGGGGAGTTAAGTATTTTAAGGGTAATTTTGAGAGGTTGGCTAGAGTTAAAGGAAGGGTTGATCCTAGTGATTTCTTTAGGAGTGAACAGAGTATTCCTCCTCTGTTTTTGGAGAGTGAAGAGGTTGATGGAGATGTTATCAACTCTTTTTAATGATTTTATGAATTATTATTATTATTATTATTATTATTATTATTATTATTATTATTATTATTATTATTTGTTGATTAACATGAGGTTGTTTATTTAAATTTAAATAAATTGAAGGTGTTGCAGCTCACCTTGTGACCTATATTTATATGTTTTGAAAGTATGATGATAAGATACCAACGACCAAGTGGTCTATTGGTAGCTGGGTCCCCAATAGAACCCTTCACAAGTGGTGAGAGTTCGAATCTTGGGTGAGGGCATATTTTTGGGAGTGTGAGTAGTGATTGTGTGCGGGTGGTCCCTGCGCCCATGTGTGCGCGGGCCCCGCCCCTGTCTTAGCGGCTACGCCGCTCATCTTGGCAAAAAAAAAAAAAAAAAAGTATGATGATAAGGATGAGATGGTACAAAATGCAGCTATCAAGTTGGGCTTTCAAGTAATGATTTTATTAAAAAAAAAAAGTGTGAAAATTTTTTTTCTTAGTTAATATTATCCAAAGAATCTAAAGAAATTGACAAAATTAAATCACATCTCATTGTCAATATAATAACTTTGATAAAAGTAACAAAAAGAACAGGAAATAACTAAGATGCCAGATATCCTAAAAAATGTCAATCAGATTTCATTGCCTGTAACTTGTATAGTTTTGTAACAATGTCACTGAAATTAAATTTATTAGACTACCTCTCTTTTTGTTTGACAAGTATAACATCAAAATTTTGGGACCAGTAAAATCTACATGCTGAAAAATAAATGTAAATTTGTTCATGGAAAATTGGCTAAAAAGATGAGCTGACACTTATTTTGACGGAAAATTCAGGAATGTTACCACCTGAGAATAATAAAGCCTCATTTATTCCCTTATAACCTTAAGAAGATTTTGTGACTTCATGGATAGCATTAGCTAAGTAGCTGACATTGCCCGTTGTCACACCCGCCATACTTTAACCAAAGAAGAGAAGCTAGTCAGAATACGGTATCCAAGCAATCCGATGTTTCAAAAGAATAAGCTTGAATTTGCAGAACGAGAGAGGAAAAAACAAGTACCTGATTCGACCATTACGGGTCATGTATATATGAAACTCATTTGTCAGGCGATCTACCTGTTCAGCAGTCAATCCACTGTAACAAAACATTCCAATCTGTTCATGGCAAGTAAACATCAGTGATTGGATAATAAATGTTCAAAGAGGTATAATGAGAGAACTATTTCGAAGTATGGTAGTTTTCTTCTTTTTAAGCAGTCTAAGATAGTTCTGATGACTCAAGCTGCCACCAGGTGCATTTATGGTAGGTAATAGTTAATTTCAGAGAAACCGAATGTCTACAAGCTTGTTTCATCCATCTGAATGGCCTGCTATGAATTTTCTACGGCCAGCTGATTTCTTGAGTTTCAGATGAACTAATGCTTTTTTAACAAATGACTCATGCATAAGATTCGTATTTATTAATGCAGTAGTAGTTTTTAACAAGCTACTCCAAATCACCTTTTTGTGAAATGAACATAGAGCATATATGAGAAACCTATCTTCGTCTGGCAAATGCTACCTTTGATCTTGACTGCAATGAATGATTTTGCTGAACTTTATTTGAAATAAAAGCCAAAGTGAATGAGTAGAGTTTTGGAGAAAAGTATCTCTTGAAATGTATTTGGCAAATAACTTTTGAACCTCATGGCATATATAACTGGTTAACTAGCTTAGCTCTTATTGAGATAGATCACATTGCAATATGCTATTTTTAAGAGAGATAGAGAGAGAGAGAACTGCGGGCACAAGGGCCAAATCTACTGAACGACAGACAGCTGATCAGGTGGATATTCTGACACTTCATTATTCATCCATCAGATCAGATAACTAAACTTTGTTATGATGTGGCCATCATGTCCATACCTATCTAGAAGGGTAGCACAAAGAATTGTTTTGTATGCAAGTGTAAATTTAGGATAAACACACCCCTAGGACACATACTCGACAAAAGAGAAATTTTGCATTTGTATTGAGAAGACAAATATAGCTCCTTAAGTCTAAGATAATAAAGCAAGGTGATTATCTATTTATTCTGACTTCTAGGCCTACAAGAGAATGCAATATAACACTTCAATGTGAAAACTAATATCTGTGCGAAATGTGTCAGCTCTGTAGTCCAACAGGAAACCAGCTAATTGCGTCGCAGTCCATAAAAAATGAATCAGTAACACAGTAATTGCATATTCACCTGATTGGTTATATGCTCCCAGGATAATGATGAACCTAAGCTTTCAAGGTTTTCTCGAAGGGCAGTACGCATTCCAATGATTCGGTCAGCCATACCCTGCCAAAGGAATAGACATAACCTTTCTACATCAAGAAGAAGATAGAAGATATAATAACAATTAAGGAAAATCTAATTGAAAAATAAATAAATAAATAAGCCATGCGTTCCAACCTTAACCTCCCTCAGCCAGAGATTCTTTAAATCTGGATCATTGAGGATGATGGAAACAATGAGGGCACCATGCACAGGAGGGTTGCTATACATAGGTCTTGCAATTTGTTGCAGCTGACTTTTCACGGCCACTGCTTGCATTTCATCTTCGCACAAAACACTGTTATTACAAATAAGAAACCAGCAGATGAGAACAAAGAGAGTACAGCCAGTAATCCATTTTAGTGTACTGAACCTGTTTGCAAGATGATGAACAGACTCTAATGCAGGTTTCATTACCCGTATTTTAGTGCCATTAACGCCAATATAACTCAATTATTCCATTTTGAAGCACAAGATTTGAGATTATATTTGCACTGAATGTAGTAGCATGTAATTGACATAGGTGATGTTGTTGACCCAAAGTGAGAAGAAAATTAACAGGAAATCAAAGTCATCGAAGGTTCATTTTATGGTAACATAAGAAGAAATATATGAAACATTAAAGGAAAATGGTATATCTTAGTAACTCTGCATGGTTTAAGGCTAAGCAACTATTTTTTTTTTTTTTACAAAGATATGTTGCTGGAGATAAGCCATTAACACCATAACAATAAGCTGATTAAGCCCTTTGTATTCTAGAACAACTGTAAGCCAAAAGAAATCAACATCTTTAATCAGTAATTTCAGCAGTGGATGTGGATCATGTTGAGACTGCACTAACAATTAGCTTGCTCCATGAGGCATTTGTTCGAATCATGATAGTTGATTAAAGTTTATATGTTTTATATAAAAGTGATTTTGGAAGCAGGAAACAAATGAAGAATAAATATATCATCAAAGAAAAGGTTAACGATCATGAAGCTTCATTTTCTAGATAGATAA
Organism: Dioscorea alata; assembly: GCA_020875875.1. Lineage (NCBI taxonomy): Eukaryota > Viridiplantae > Streptophyta > Magnoliopsida > Dioscoreales > Dioscoreaceae > Dioscorea > Dioscorea alata. Next base: position 3,784,438 of record CM037027.1, read on the forward strand.
TCTTCCAAGGAACAATTTTGAATATAGATTTGAAATTATTTGTGATCTTATAAATTATTTGTGATCTTATATCATCAGTGTCATAAAGGTACCTGAGACATCCAACTCTTTGTCCGTAGAGCCCCATATTCTTTGCATATGATTGGGCACAACCAATAAGGTGGCCATCTTCAAGAAAAATCCGAATTGCCTTAGCATCTCTTTCTGGATCTCCACTAGCAAATCCTTGATATGCCATGTCAAAAAATGCAAAATGATTCTTTACCTATATACACATAAATATATGTAAGGTAAAGAAATTCAACCATTTTTAAAGCTTTAATATAGGTAAAAATCGCAAGCCATTAAGTTCCCCCACCTTGAACTGATAAGATATTTCTCTCCATTGTTCCTCAGAAGGATCTACCCCTGTAGGATTATGAGCGCATGCATGAAGCAAGAAAAAAGAACCATTTGGGGCATTCTGCATATAAATATGTATGATCAGACGAGGAATATATCATCTAGCAAGAACCAACATCAACATAAGATAAATGACAAAAAAACTATCATAACGTCTTTCTAATTAAATTATTCAATATAAAATAGAAAACATTAGTGGTGGGGAGAGACAAATTCATTAAACATACCAATGAAATAACTATGAAGAAACAGGCTAAAGAAAATTGAACTAATTTTGAGTCAGATAAGCATCGGAGTACATCAGATGATGTTCATCCACTTATCAAGCAGCAAAATAAGTAATGAAGGAATGATAAAGACGTATGACCAACTAGAACAAAAGTTGAGATATGTTCAAATAAAGTCAGAAGCTTAGACTTCTGCATGGACAACCTAATAAAGAAATAAGTTCAGGCTTGTATGTTGGGGCCAAAAAAAATGGATCAAAGAGGGATTAATAACATCATAATAACATAATGCAGGATTATAAAGGTTTAACTGATCATTTTTTTTTTATTTCAAAAATGAAGCTCATGCTGAAGACATCTCCAAATAAACAATCTTATCTAGGTGGAATGTGCACATCAGTAATTCCGATAATTTAATAGCTAGAAATTTAACAGTACTTTATAATGTCAAATTCTTCATAATATACCTTGACATCATCCATCAGTCCTGCAAAGTCTAATCCCTTTGACTCAGGATGGTAATAATGGAAAGTCCTCTGTGGGACATGGGCATCTCTCCAGATGTTATGGTGACTGAAGAATAATCAACATGGTAATATTAGTCAATTAACATATATATATAAATTAATTGCAACTGGAACCAGTTTCATTCACCATATGGTACTCTGCTTTGCCAGAAACCAGTTTTATAGTTTGAAAGATTAAAATGAAAGTCATGCAAACTAACTTGGACCAGGTCGGAACAGGTATGTAAATTTGTGAATCCGGAAGAAAACGTTTCTGGAAATCCGCAAAGAGCCGGCAGGCACCAGTCCCTGACAGCGCCTGCACAGCAGCAATTCTTTTATCTTTGATGAGCTCTGAATTCTCCCCATATGCTAGCTTCAAGGTCTCCTCTATCATCCTGATACTTCCTCCCATTGGAAGATATTCCCTACATCATATTTTCATAAAAAGTGTCATCCAAAGAATAATTCAAAGTTGGTTAAAATCTTGTTAATTTCTTGATTGTGTTTGGTTTTTTAGTTTAAATTTTATAGATTTTCTGTTGCTTTGTATGGCATAAGCATGAGTACTCAATAAAATTAAAGGGAGATTGATCATTATGGTTTTTATTATTCTTTTATCTCCTTTCTTTTCATTAAAACCCAACAGCTACATCTCATCAAAATGATTCATTTTCCACTTCTGAACTAACCAAACCATTACCACATGTAAAACAGCCTATCTAGACAAACAAGAAAAACTTTAGCTTTCTCAGTTTCAGCTCAGGATGGTGATAGATGAATCCAGCAAGGCCAAACAAAAGCTTTTCCATTTTGTATCATCAATCTATATCCCTTAACAAACCAGAGAATGAACAAAAGAATCAAGCTTCCATAGGATACCATACACAAGTAGACAACTTGTTACATGTACAGTAGCAAGCAGATATTCCAAATTGCAAAAGATGCAGAACAAAGAACCAAAACAAGTAAAAATCATGAAATTCAACAGAAAAAGAGTCAATAAATCACCCAAAAAAAAAAAAATTCAACAAACAAGCAGTAGAAGGAGAATTAATACATGGTAAGATTGCCGGAAATCCTCCTCTCAGCCTCTCTAACACACTCCAAAACCACCGGCTTCCCATCATCATCCCGATAAGCTCCCTAAGACCCAAATCAAACCAAATTCCATCATCTCAACAAAAATTCAAGCTCAAGAGAGAAGCTAAATCAACAAGTTAACCTAGAAACTCACAACGCCAACATTGACTTTGTTAGGGCTAGGATCAGCCAGGAATGCTTCCGTAACGCCAAGAATCGGATCCTTCGCGGCCGGCTCCACGCCTCCCCACCAACCCGTGGACATAGCCCGAGCTCCAGCTACCCCCAAGCCACCTCGGCCGAAGATCCTCCTGGCGATCACAGCTCTCGACGCCATTGGAACTCTCCCAGGTGCTCCTCTCACACTGTCCAACAAACCAAGCCCTAAGAAATCGCAGAGACAAGGGTATTATTGGAAAAACAAAGGGTATTAATAGGGCACTTGTCGCCATTTACTTGCGTAAAGCTTCATCTTTTCCATGTTATTTTACGAAAATATCCTTCCTTTCTTTGTCTGAAAGATACTTGGATTTACACTGTTTTCAGTTTGACAGTTTGACTTTTTTTAATATTTTTTTATCTGAAAGTGTTTGTTGTTTGTTTATATGTTTAAAAAAAAATAATTTAAAAAAGTTAAATAGTATGACTATTTGAATTAAACCTTTGATGTTTATCTAATAATTTTTTTTTAAAATTATCTATTCACTAAATTTAATTTTGGATAAATAAATATAATACTAAATTAGGAGGTAAAAAGAAACCACCTTTTATTTATCCTCATAAGGTAATAGTGAATGATTCTTTTTTTTTTGGATTAGAAGATAACATAAACTATAGGTTGGTTTAGAGGAATGAATCATTTTGGGGTCCCAAAGTTGACACTTTACACTGGTTTTATAAGCAAAGAATTATATTTTCTGAAATGGTCCAAGAATACAACATTTGGAGGTGGGTTTATGGTCCAGGAATTAGATACAAGTGGTGCTGCTGGAATAATACCTTTTTATACTGGATAAAAGTCATACAGCTGTTTGAGTATGGAGGGGTATCATAAACTAAATTGGGAGTCTACATTGATATAGCTTGGTTATTATTTTATTTATTTATTTACAAAGGAGATAAGTTCTATAAAAAAACAGATAGATACAGAAGTGAAGCAGTTAAGGTCACAGGTGATTTAATAACTTCTTTAGGATTCAACATGTGATGCATGCTAAAATGAGGGCAAATTAAGATATACCACATATGTTCAAAATGATATAGCAGAAATTATAACTCCACAATGGTAAATCTCTCGTCATACAACCGTAGAGTGAGTGATGGAAAATACAAATATTCTTTACAAATTTTTTTATATGAGATCCACGCTATAACTCAGTAAATAGTAAATAAACAGTGAGTGTTCTATAGTAATGCTATAATATCGAGGGTGTGTGGTTTTCATCTACCCATACATAACTAAGTGACTTAGTACTGTACTAACAAGAGTTAGCAGTTGGGTTATTATTTGAGAAATAAATTAATACAAGTGACAATTAATATTAAAATATGTGAAATAAAATAGGGTTTTGTTTGGACTTAGATAATTTTAGAATAATATAAGATTATATAAACGTGTTTGGTTAATATAAAAACAAGAGGTTTGAATCACTACTTATCCCTCAACCATGTTCTCTATTAATAGTTTTATTCTCAAAATAAGTAAACGACATTTTTTTCTTTTTGCATAAAACAAAAAGATGATGGTGCATCTCCCGGCTGAATATGAGAGAAAAGAATTATTAAAAAAATTACAATAAAGCTTCACATTAATATAATATTAAACGCATGTTTAATAATAAACTAAAACATTTCTGAACATAAAATTTATCAAAAATAATACTAAAAAAATATAAAAATTATATTTAACAAAGAGCAATTCTAAAATTAACTTACCCGGCACAAAACAAGTATCCAAACACAATTCTAATCCCAATCACAAGAACTCAAATCCAAAACTCAGTCTTGACGTCAAAAACATCAATCTATTCGATTCCAAACCCTAAAAAAAATATTTATAAAAATAAAAAAAAGTAGAATAATAAATAAAATTAAAATAATGATAAAATAGTAGACAAACTTAAAAAATTTAAATTTAAAGACAGCGAAATTATCAAGAGCCTTCTTTCACCATATCACAGTGATATGTCCTCATGGCCATACACCAAAACAACCAAAATGCATCTTTTGACAGCTTAATAACTTCCATCTAAAATAACACTGAATAATTACAGTTTCCAAAGATACAACTATTTACCTACTAAAAGAGTGAATCCTTGTCATCTGGGGCCAGAGAGTTCCATGGGTTCCATGATAAAAGAAGTAGCTTCATTGGCATCATCATAACTTCCAGAGAAACTGCAAGACCTTCTGCAGAAAGCCACCCCTTGTGATTCTTCCTGGTATTCGGTTATTCTGGACCCGGCTTCAAGAGCCTTCACCACATCAGACATTTTTGGCCGGAAGGCGGGATTTGGTTGAGTGCATGATAGAATGATGCTAACAGCATTCTCTAGTTCACTGGCGTCGAAAGAACCCTTCAGGTCTCTATCGACCATCAAGTGGAGTCGCTTCTCCTCACGCAAAGTCCTGACCTGCATTGTTTTCATTTCATGTTAGGAATAAGTGAGAGACTTAGAATTATATTACTATGAGCTAAAACATGAGTAAATACTGGCCAATGCCAAGCTTGGCAACAATGCAATATTAACAATGATTTCAGATTGTAATCCATGGCTTAGATGTCTATCTCACTGATTGATTGAAAATTTTTATTAAAAAAAGGACAATGACAACCACAACGAAAAGGATATATAGTTTAGTCTAAAAGCGCGAGGATGCTATTACAATAAGATTACTGGAGCTCTACAATTAGGCATCATTTCTCCATGAACTATGAGACAAGGGTAACTAAAGACTCTTGAAAGATGGCTGCCACAAGACACAATTCTGTTCTATTTGATGCCATCAAGACAATCATCTAATTGAACCAGAACCCATGTGACTGACTACCATGGATAATTCTTGCTAATTTTCAAGAAAGAAAATGGACAATTCCACAAAAATTGGGAAAACACTAAAATGGATTACTCACCCAATCAAGGATCATTCCTTTCTGGACTAGACCATTTCCAGAACTAATTGTTTTTTGCCCCGTTATCAGTTCGAAGAGCAGAATACCAAAACCAAACACATCTGTTTTCTCAGAGGACTGTCCAGTGGATAGATACTCAGGTGCAATGTGTCCTATGGTACCTCGAACGGCAGTTGAGACATGTGAATCCCTCAGGTCCAGAAGTTTGGCCAAGCCGAAATCTCCAACTACAGCTTCAAAGCTTTCATCAAGCAAAATGTTAGCAGCTTTAACATCCCGGTGAATAATCTTTGGCTTACACTGCTCATGCAAATATAGAAGTCCCCGAGCAGCCCCAAGAGCAATTCGCATTCGTTTGCTCCAATCCAAGGAAGGTTTCCCATGATGCTTATCTACACAAACAAGTAGAATTTATGGAGAATACAAAAGCGCATGCATAGATCAAATCCATCTTAGATGTCCATAATCATTATCTCCAACTTTACAGAATGCCTTCTCCCAAAATTCCAAATGGAGGAAATACTTAGAATGTATAATTCAGACAACTAATGGTGCACAACTTCTTAAATGATGAGCATGAAAATTTCTTACATCAATGATAACTGGAGAAGATATGCAAGAATATTAGCCAAGTTTTTTTTTTAAATAAATAAATAATCAGATAAAGAAAATGGAACATGTTGTGTTTACAACCTTTTAGAATTTCAGGCATTTAAAATAAGGAAGATATCAAGTGAAAAAACAGCTAACAGAATAGCATGTTTCGGGATTTGTATAATGTTCAAATTTAAGTGTCTTTGTTCATAGATCAAGAAACAAACCTCTCAGACGATCAGCGACACTTCCATTGGACATATATGGATAAATAAGCAGCCTCTCATTTTGCGTCATGCAAAACCCATATAAACGCAAAAGATTTCTATGCAAAGCTAAGCCAATCATCTCAACTTCAGTTTGGAACTGAACTTCTCCTGTAAAGTTTGGATCTTTCAACCTTTTCACTGCTACTACAGTCCCATTTTTAAGGTATCCTTTGTAGACCACGCCAAATCCACCATGACCTAGAATGTTTTTGGAATTGAAGTAATCTGTCGCAATTTGTATCTCCCTGAATGAAAATTGCTTCAAGTGACCAATGTCAAATACATGATCTTCAACTGCAGGAGAATTAGAAAAAAAAAAATGAAATTATTCTTATGTTGCAGATCACACTGATGATTGCTCAAAACTCACCATCAGAACAAAAAGAGAAATGCCATCTGCAGCGTTGTAGCCAATAGAACAACAGCAGCACAAAAATAACAAAGACACAACCAACACTTGAGCATATAGCAATTGTTAAATGATGATTGCTGCCTTTTCCCGGTAAAATAGTTTCTGATAACACATAAAGGAATTGTCAAATTTAAATTGTGTACAGAAGCAATTGCTTTATTAGCTTTCAGCTAGTAATATACCATTTGTTAGGAGTGGAACATCAGTGCAACCATGTAAGATTGATGAATTGCAAAGAAATTTGTTTCCTGCAAGACTAGAAACCACAGATACTGTTTCAGTCAGGAGAAATGGCCTGAAAAGAATTGACAATTACAATAAACAATTCTTACTATAAAGGCAGTATACCCTTAATTGCAAAAAGTTAGTGCAAAAAATAATCTAATACTGCATTTTCTGAAAGCTTCATTATCTTTCTTGATCAGAATGAAATCAGGAGTAAATCCATTTAGAATTGCCTCAGCTAAAAGTACATAAACCGACATGTCAGTATCTTCCATTCTTGGCCGTTACAAATTTGCGTGATATCAAACACTAAACATATTTGCGCATGATTCAAAGGAAAGATAGCTTATCTATTGTATAGAAGTGCTATATACTAATCAATTTTCAGGGAAGATAACCTGATAGAATAAGCATCATTCAACCTTTTCCCTATACTAGATTTTTGCATACTGAAACAAGAAAAAAAAAATTGTTCCAGCTCAATCATCTAACCATTCAGACCACATTACTGCAATGACTTGGAAAACAGAGTCGCTCACGTATATGCAGAATCCAAATAATAATAAGTGCCAAATAAGTCATGGTGAACATTTGAATTTGCAATATCAAATCATCATGTCTATGTGTTTAGCTTCAAAAGGAGATTCTGGGAAAAATAATTATTAAATAAAATACAATAAATGAGAAATTCTTCTGCATGATTACTTTATAGTATATAAAATGTTATGTATGTCACCTATAATCCTTTGCAAGAATTTTTGTAAATGGGCCACTGAGATTGTTGAATGATAAATCCCTGCAACATGCGATCTATATCATTTCTTTGTTTACATTCATAAAGAAATGAATTTCATAGCTCGGAACAGCACGTACAAGTATGCTAGCCCTGCAAGATCAGCTACGGACTTAGGGATCTGACCAGATAAATTATTCCTGTCAAGACGCCTAAAGAAAGAAAAAGAAATGGTCATGACTAATAATGTTAAAATAAATAAATAAATAAACCAAATTCACAGACAGTAAGGTGGACTTAAAACGTGAAAGTAACTCACAAGTAATCAAGCAGAGGCAGAAGTCCCAGATTTTTTGGAATTTGACCAACAAACTGATTATTAGAGAGCTGAAGAGTCTTTAGCTGGGTCAACTTCCCAATCTCCGCAGGAATAGGGCCTGTTATTTTGTTGTTTTGCAATAACCTGAAAATAAAAGAAATTTTATATCCTTAAGATATAAGTGAAATAAGCCTTTTATTTTATAAACTATGCATCCAGTCAGTGTCAAAATGCAGATCATTTTCTACGTGCTAACATTTCTGCAAACATATTTTAGTCTTAATGTGCAATGTTTATAATGCATAAGTAGGGTTTTTAAATGAAATTATAGATTCCAAATTCCAAAGCTGAAGCACACTTGGCTCTATCCCTTGAAAATGGAGTTCACATCCTTCCTGGCAAGGAGCCCCATTATCAGGTCAACAGAAGTAGACTTAGGATAGAGGACTACAAAGAAAAGCAACTATCATTCATAATAAGGAAATGGGCTATAAAAACCCTTATTAAATATATTTTCAACTATAACCACCTTATCATCACACAGCCATGCAACAAAGTACAAACAAATGCATTTTTCCATTGTTTTAGTTTCATTCCGCAATCAAGCACAAAATAGAACACGTGCAAGTAGTTTGAAAAATGAAAACAGCAGATACATTCACACCATTCTTATCAAAGCAAAACAATTTCATGCAAGCGTTTACTCTGATGTTAATTCCATCTCCACTCATTATTGTCGTTCACCTTTCACATATTCACTCATTAATAAATGGTGTCTACATCCATGCCTCCCGCATTCCTGCATTATATTTTAAACCTTCCTAGTACTGCATACTCAAGCCAAAAATTTAAGCAACGGATTTGGAGCCAACACAAATGACGAAAATAGAATACATTACTTTCATCAAAAGTAGGCCAGAATGATCACTTAAAAAGATAATATCACACTTTAACTTGGTTCCATTCAGGCATTACGAAGGGAATAAGCAGAAGCTCATCGATGAGCAAGAATCAAAACAAAGATATATTCTACTTCAATTGCTACACATAAACTATAAATATATGAAACAGAATCACTCACAAAGCCTGAAGATGACTCAAGTTCCCAACGCTCGAAGAAAGAGAGCCAGACAAACCATTATTCGCCATTTCCCTACCAAGATATACATAACACAAGATTGAAACTTTAAGCTAAAAAAGAACATGGAAAACAATTAGGACTGAGGAATAAGAAGAAGAAGGGAACAAACAAGGGAAATGACGAAGCCATCACTGGAGCAGCAAACCATAAGCCAAGTGCAAGGGTCAACGGAATTGATATCCCATCCATCCATTACCCCCTTCTCGTCCCTCATCCAGCTCTTCACCGCCATCAACGCCGCCACTGGTGCACAGTACCCGATCGAATCATTGAAAATGGAGATAGAAATGGAAATAGGGCATGAATGATTAGGAAAATGAACCTTCGTAGTTGAGGCCCTTGGGGGAAAGCGGGGGATCGGAAGAGAGCGCGAGATGCAGCATCATCCAGAGGAGGAGGAGGAGGAGGTGGAGCGGAGCTGAGGCTTCCATTGGAGATGCAAAGCAAGCTCTCCCCGAATCCAATGATACCCATTTTTGTCTTATAATTTGAACAGAGAACGAGGGAGAGAGAGAGAAGTGAGAGCGACTGAAGACGGTGATGCTCCTCGAGAGCGCGAACCGAGGAAATTTATTATTAAGTGAAATTCCTTTTTAACCCCTTGTTTATTTTAATTTTTTTTAATTGAAATACTCGTTCTGATTTTATTTTTTAATTGTCTCATTTTAAATCTTTTCTTTAATCTTATTTACTTGTTCATTTAAAAAATTTATTTACTTATTTATTTTAAAAATAATTAAATATTAAATTTAATATATATTTCTATCATTTTCAATCGATTATTTACAACTATATTTAATTATATTTTAAATTAGAGTGTTAATATAATTTTTTATAAATTTTAAATAATTAATTAATTTTGATCAATTTTTTAATTCAAATGAATTAGTTAAACTAGATAAATAAAAAACCGGATAAAATATTTTTATTATTAATATCTAAATTATATGAAATTGTCCCTTCTAAGTCGTTCAAAATCAATTTTTCATAATAACGGAAATGTTAAGATATTTAACTACCTACCAGAAATGTAGAGTATATACATGGTGACTTTATCAATATTATAAAAAAGTAAATAAATAAAACTATGCTATCACATAATTAAAATTAAAAATACTATTCAATTTACTTTGAAATCAAAATAAATAGTAACTCAAATGCCAAGATCCACATTTGAATTCTTTAAGCTGGTTTATCATTTATGTCAACCATATTAGGTAGAATGGAGAAAATTAGATCAAAATGTAAGGACAAAATTGAAAGAAAGAAAGGAGAAGGTCACAGAGAACGAAGCTGGCGCATCGAGATGCAGCCACGGGTCAGTGTTCCGAGGCAGCATTGAGATGCTCGTGCTGTTCAAACGAAGACAGTCCCCAGACACGCGCATTTGGTCCCTAACCCCACACCCCATTACCACTTGTCCACTGATCTATATCAGAAACACTCCCAAATAATACTTACTAGTCCATATAATTATTAAGATAATGGTCACCATCCAATTTTTTATTTTCATTATTTGATTTCTTAAAACTTATATGATGGAGTTTATTGATATCACAATTAACATTTTATTAAGAAATATGATTTCAATCTTTTTAATTGCAAACAGAAATGTTTAACTCTTTTCAGTGTCCTCAGATTCTCAAGACTTTTTCCCAGTAAAAATGAGGCATTGACATCAAGATTGATACTGGAAAAAAACAACACAATCAAACAAAAACAAACTAAAACACCACTGTTCAACCTCAGAAGTTTGGCATTCTATGTTAGTTATAAAAACACAAGATCATTTCCAAATCTCCATTCAAGGAGAAACATTTACAGAAGGACAAGCTTCAAAACAACATACATAGAAACTGGTTTACAAGCACTAGACACTACTACAATTACATGCAACTAACGCCAAAAATTAAGAACAGTACATTGAGATAAGACACCTTCCAGCAAAAGAAGAGACAGAATTGCTCCAGCTACTATTCCATGTTGTTGTTACTAAACACACTGTGAGACCATATGTTCAAAGCTCCTTTTTCTCCCCATTTTGATCTCATTTATCAGAGATATACATGTTCGGAGTTGGGAAGAATGAAGTTAAATTACACCCAGGAAAACCAACAGTCCACCAGTGGAGCTTTCATCAGGTTGTTTGTGCATGAAACCCAGAAAAAGGCCTCTTGCATTTGACGGCAATGCATTAAGATAAGAGGATATTCAAGTTCCAGCTGGGTGAGTGAAACTTAGACCAGCTTGTCGTCTAATGTGTTCAGGTATGAGCTTGTTGATCAGCTCTGGTGAAGCTCCTGCTAACTGAACATAAAAAGAGGCGATGCAAAATATAAAGACCAAATTTGAGCAAAAGAATATCATGCAATAATCAACAATTCTATGTCACCAGAAATAATCAACATCAATTGAAACAACAAAATCAAGCAAGTTAGGGGAATGAAATATATAAATAACTTCCGCTTACCAAGATTAGTATGGATTATCTTGACAAAAAACACAGTTAACCTTTTAATGGAAAAAGTAGAACCAAATATCAAAAAGGGCTATTTATTGTTTCTATAGATAAATTCAATAGATCCAAAACTGTACATTAATGGCAGAGGTTGGAAAGAATAAAGAATGCAATATTTCCAACTGGCATGTACGCTAGAACAAACAATAGGATGCCACTACCAAGCAATGCCAGAAATAGCGGTCAGTTTTCTTGCAATCTCTTCAAGTAAGAAACACCTTATTACCCCAATGAAAATGAAACAATCATAAAAGATTATTCACTAATTTGAACTTTTATGGGGAAAATATACAGTAGATATTTGAAATTATAAAGTTCAGACTGACCTCTTGCTTAAAATTAAAAAGTGGTGGTAGGGGACGCCCATTTGGCAGCCGTGCATTAGGTTCCCTTAGCTCATCAAAGAAAGGATGTGCACAAGCCTCAAGCTGCAAGGATAGACCAAAATATACCATAAGAAAAACAAAAATGACATGTCATTTTCAAATTAGATAAAACAAGACTCACAACCTACCGCACTAAGATAGACTTTACAGATGACAACATGAAAGGTGAAGCTCATCTAAACATGTAACAAGTCAGTAGTCTTGTCTTGTATGCTCAAGTGAAAAAATGGTGGCCAGTGTTATAAATTGATGCAGGACCCCGCAAATGTAAGGCAATTAATTGCAGCTATAAAAAAATTTGTTGGTGCATTTCCAGTAGTATTAACACATGTTTAGGACTAAATATGATTGATCAACCACAGACAGTTTAAGTGAATGGGAAGTACCACTAGAACATCAAGAAAACCTGACATCTCCGTCAGCAGCATTCTTAACCCAAGAAAAAAGCACTTGGGTCTGCCTATCAATGATTTTTTTTTTCTTTTATTTCTCCTGCTTGCAGATTTCTACTTTCTAGTCAGCTAGGTATCCCTTCTCATAGCATGGCCTGACAAATCAAAGGCCAAAGATTTGCTATACAAGACCATAACATAGGTTCAGTTGATTATATGTGGCCTAAACAATAAAATGATATTAATGTCCAGATGGAATATTTTAACTTATTAGACCTCCCCAAAACACATTCATCATTCAAGACAATAAACAATGATGGGGTAGACCCTCATGTAATTAATCAATACCAAATAAAAATCAAATGACAGAAAAAGGACAAATGAGACACCATACTTGTTCATCACATGAAAACGCTCATGTGTGACAAGGCGATTTACCACAGATATAATTTATGCAACAGGAAAGCATACTGATTTAACAATATGAAGGACAAAATTCATTTTCTAGGAACCTAAGAACTCGATTCACCAACCAGAATTCAATAAATTAATGATAAATTGCTCTCGATAAAGTGGGAAAAACATGAACAAAGAAAACCTACATGTATGGAGAAATGTTGACTCCCGGAAACAAAATACTTAATAGTCCACATATTCATGGAAGGTTACCAAATAAGATGAACTATTATTTCAATTCATGGGTTTTAGATTAAAATTGCACTCCCCATGAAAATGTCCTTGGGATAGTACGCAAACACTTACCGCAGAGCAACGAAGGCTAGGGGAGTACTGAAGAAGCCTTGACGCAAGATCTATTGCTTCAGGAGGCATTCTCTTGTGGAATACCTGAAAAGGTATAGCACTTCAATACGAGATACAAAACAAAAATGATAACAAGGAATATGAGAAAACTGAATAGCTCATCACAAAATTATCAGTCAAGAAAAAACATTATCGCAGACTCAAAATCATACATTTTGCTTATGCAAGCACAATTTTTTAATTTAACGAATGTGAGGCCATAAAGACATGACAATATGCCAGGAATCATGGAAGCAACTTCGTTTAGTCAATGCAGAATATACTTTACAATCATGGTACAATTAGATTAGATCATAAGTTCATGCAGTTAGAAACATTAATCTTTATACATTGCGTCAACCAATTAGACAGGAAGGGCTGTAACCTACACATTGAATGTAAGTAGCATTTACAGAATGGAGAAATAAATATCAGGCTAACCGTTTGCAATACCCTTTCCACTTGTAGGAACTTAAAGAAAATTATTGTGCACAAAGAAATATATATATCTCAGGAGGATATAGCACAAAATGCTTACCTTGTGCCACGGATGAGCTTTTATCTGTGGAAACCTATACTCTGTATAGTTAGGATTCATACAGCGAATTTCCTCCCTGGTTGGAGTACCAAGGACCTGCATTTACTTGTATTATTTACTGCACTTTCTAATAGAAAAATATGAAGGATGGAGAACATGCGCCAGACCTTGATTATTTCAACAAGCTGATCAACAGCGCTTTCTCCAGGAAACAATGGCTGCAAAACCATTAAGATATAATATTAAGTAAATAATTCAAGATTAAATTACAGAAGTCATTGAAAGCAAAATAAATTTATAGAAGTTGAAAGTCACATGATAGTTCACCTGACCAAGAAGTAACTCGGCAAGTACACAACCAGCTGACCATATATCAATAGTTGTTGTATATTCTGTTGCACCAAAAATGAGCTCTGGAGCGCGATAATAACGAGAACAAATGTATGAAATGTTTGCTTCGCCCTTTACCTGACATAGTATGTAATCCATTGTGTAAGAAGCAGCGAACTTGCCCATGTAAATAGAAAGCCAGAAATCAAAACCAAGAAGGTAAAAAGAAATTGGAGCCTATGAAATATGTAGTGGATTTCCCGAATAGCAAACCAGGTTCCAATATTACTTTGAAAAACACTTGAACTTCAAACATCAACCAAAATTTGAGCTTTAAGGACAGCTAGTAAGATGTATATACATATATACACCAAGTCAAAATTTAAGCCAATAAGCACATCATGCTTACATCTACACGAGCTATATATCACAAGCTCAAATTCGGAATTCTAAATGATTACTCAACAACATAAATTAATAGAAAACAGGAGGTACCAATATGTTCATAATAGTGGTACAAAAGTTACAGGAGGTGGTTGGTAGAGGGGTTGGAACTAAGCCAGTCTAAACTGGTTTAGTCCTCAACCACACACTAGCACATGCTATTCAGAAAGAAAAGTCTTGAGCAATATTTAGTTTAAACAAGCTACAATACCAATAAGAACACTTTTGATATGGTGTGGTCAGTTTAACCTTATCCAAAATAATACAAGTGTGAATGATAGGAAAAATAACCATCTAAAGCTAGCCTTGTATTTAAAGAAAGAGCTGAAAAGCAAAATCCAAAGTGGACCGTGCTAAAATAAAGGCATACCAAAACTTTGGCGCTTCCAAAATCGCAAAGCTTGACTTGGTGGGTAAGAGGATCAACCTGTAAAATGCCCAGTAAAGATATGAAACAAAGCTGATATGACTCTTGATAGTTAGATGGGGATTAGAATCATTACAAAAGTGAACAGAAACAAGAGTAAAATGCTTGAAATAGATACCAGAAGATTTTGTGGCTTCACATCTCTATGACAAACTCCTGGAACTGTATGAATGTAAGCCAACCCTCTAAATATCTGCATCAAAACACTAGGCTATAAATGCCAAAGTACCAACATAAACTCCGCGAGCCAAAACTAAGACAACAAACCCACCTGATATGTATAAAGCTTCACATAAATAAGGGGCATCCTCTGATTCACATTGCTGTAATGCTTGAGTACCCGATATAAAGTCTCTGGAACATACTCCATCACCAGGTTAAGAAATAACTCATCTTTGTTTGTGGTGGAGAAGAAACAATGCTTCAAAGAGATCACATTGGGATGATCCATAGATCGCATCAATTGCAGCTCACGATTTTTGTACCGCTTGTCTTGCAGGACTTTCTTAATGGCAACAGTTTCACCAGTCTCCAAGCATTTGGCCTAGAAACAAGAGACCAAGTCATAATCATAAGAGCCAAACTAAGCCATGATGCAAGATGAAGAACACAACAGTCATTTGCCCCATACCTGGAAAACAATCCCAAATGATCCAGTTCCCACAACCCGTTCCGCCATGTAACTGATTGTCTGTGCAGGTTGGGCAAAAAGGTTTCAAGACCAAGTCTATGAGCCAATTTCTAGCTGAATTAAAATTTCACCAAAGAATAGGTTTTATAGCAGCTCACCCTCTTAGCTTCACCGTTCTTGCCACCAATTGTTGTGGAAATGATATGACCAGTGGCTGTATCATTGTTATCAACAACTGACGCTTCCTAAACAAGAACATTTATATACATTACAAATCACATAGCTCCAGATTAAAGAGATCATAGAATAGAAAAGAAGAAATGCAAAAGAGAACAAGAAATACAACACCAACCATCTCTCCTGAATAGTTAGTTCCCAAACACCCAAAAAGAATCAGATCAAACAGCAAAAATCACAAGGAAAAAAAACCCTATACAGAGAATGCAGAAGAGCAGAATGGAACAAAAACATGAAACAAAGTTCAAAAGGTTTGCAGAAAAACGCATGTAGCACTTCAATGAACAGGGAAACGACCATATAAGGAACCGTCAAAGGAGAACTAGTCTTCCCCCAATCTTCTCAAGCAATCCAAAGAAAGAACCAAACAACAAGAAAAGCAAAAGATTCGTAACCTAATAAAATTGAAACGCATAACATACGTGACCGAAACTGAGAACAATTCAAAACCAAAACCCAAAAACACATCAAAGATCCGTCAAACCCCGAAGTTCCACAGCGCATCAATGCAAAGATCTGAGAAAATTGGAAAACAAAAACAACCCCAACAGACTATCCAAAACAAGAACCAAATCAATCACAAACGACACCAGATGCGACGGAGAAACCCAAAACCTAAATTCACAAATCCTCCAAATTCTTGGATCCAAAAACACCACACGGATCAAGAAGCCGGACACCACGGAATCCAAGAGAATCCCACAATGCACCAAGATCACCCATAAAAAACAACGAAAAAACAAGGAAAAGAATCCATAGAGCACCAAGAAAACCAACAAGATCATCATCAAATGCCACCACCAGAGAAGAAACAGGATCTGGCCGGAATATACCTTGTCGTCGGCCACCTCCGGCCGTCGGCAATCGGTCATGACGACGTCACGGTCCGGCGGCGGAGGCTGAGGACCGAGAGGCATGGACGCCATGTGGAACCACGGCACCTGGTGCTCCTCCGAGTTCTCTCCTTCCCCTCTCCCTCTCTCTCTCTCTCTCTCTCTCTCTCTCAACCCCCCACCATTCCCAAAATACCCCACCAAAATAATTATCCCAACATTACCAAATTAAACTTTAATTAATTACTAATGATTTGATTGCATGTATTTTCATTCTAACCCCTTCCTCACTTGCCAATTTTTTTACTCATTTAATTAATTAATTAATTATTATTATTATTATTTTAGATAAATCATAAAATTAGAAACATGCACGGGAATGAAAAATGGGATCCAACCCTGCACCCTCAATAAAAAATATGGGGCTCAAGTTATAAGCTGAAGCCGACATTGAAAATCTGTTACTACCATTTTATTTTGAGAAGAATTTAAAATTAAAAAAATAGTAAAAGTTTTTTATTTAGATCTTAAATAAGTGGATTGTGCTGCTGAGTTATTAGATTTTTGGTTTTTATTAATTAATCAAAAATAATCTTAAAATTTATTATTAATATATGTTTTTTAAAAAATCAAGTAAAAAATAAAATAAAAGGCATTTGAATTGAGTTATTAATTAATCCAAAAAAAGCCTTTCTCTAAAAACAAGGGAGTAAAAAGCAAATTCGATCATTCCGAGAATGCCCTTGACTGGCGCTCCCGACAAAAGTCAGAAAAAAAAAAATCAAACTTTAGACTTGAGTGCTATCAGATCCTGAGGGAATAGGGGTATTATTGGTATAATAAATCAGTAATATTTTATTCCTGAAAACGACCAAACTTGGCATGTAGGGCCAAAACGATGATATAACAGGTGAAGCTCATTAGAACCGTTGGATTTTGATCGGACGGTGGATATTGATTGTGGCTGTTTTGGGTAGATGGATAGGTGTGGTGAGGCTAGTTGGTAAATAGGGAGAGTCAAGAAGGGTAGTTGGGTCAAACACGCCGATCGAAGCAGTACTTTTTTAATTTTTTTAATTATATTTTATTTCTATTTAATTTTTCACTGTTCTCACGGAATTTCCCGGTTTTCCCGGTTGTAGACTGTAAACTTAGCTTTCGGTGGGGCCCGCAAACTGAAATTCTCGGTTTTCCTATTTTTTTATTTAATTATTTTAAATTATTTTAATAGGCTTGGCTTTTGTCAAAAATAGTTAAGATGGTTAATTAAAAAAAATTAAGGACTAAAAATGCAAATTGGTATTTTTCAAATAAAAAATTATCACAAGTGTTTTAATTTTTTTTTTTAATTAATGTAGATCAATAAAATGTGATTACAAAAAATTAATAAATAACATGTGACATAATTTTTTACTCAAGTTAGCATGTCATATGAAAATGATGTTAGTCTAATCAACTATGTTAAAACACAACATTTTTTTGTTTGAAGATTGAGGTGATTTTTTTTATTTAATTACTAGTTTGGGAAATTTTTACTATTAACCATGTGACTATATGAGGGTTTACTTGTAAGACTAATATTGAAATTTTAATCTTATTTAAATTAATTTGAGTATATGTTAATTTATATTTAGATTCAAATTCAATATTGCATATCCTAATTTTATATTTAAATCTCATGTTAAATAATAATTTATTTTAAAATTTTAAAATAAAGTTAATCTTTTTGTCATAAATATCTAACTCAGTGGTACCATGGTTTTTTTCAAATGTATAGATTTCAAGTATGCTTTTATTTTCATCTGAATTTATATAACCAAAGGGACAAGTTCTTAGTTTTACTTAGTGATTATGCAATTAAGATAACATGTATATATGCCTTGCTTTGTTAAATTTTTTGTTTTATTATTTTATCAAACCTAAACAAATTATTGTTTTTTTTTTTTTTGAATAATAGGCGACAAGCGCCCCGCCCGGTGTACAATATATAAACAGTATAGAATAGTAACTGTCGGGAAAAGGATTTGAACTCATGACCTCCTCTTTAACACATTGGTGTCATACTATTGGGCTATCTAATGGTTGACTAAACAAATTATTGTATTAAAATATAAACCACCAAGGAAACAAAGTAATGTGTTTTTCTCAAAATATGAATTTCACAATTAAATGAAATAGATGCTTGTTGAGCCAAAAGTCTCAATTTTAGTTCACTTTGTAATTTTCCTTTTTCTTTGTCTTGAATATACGGAATGAATATATCACTATAGGCTTGACTCTTGAGGTTTGGTTATAAATGGAAATATAAATGTACCAAAAAAAACGACAATCAATAATGTTATAATTGTTTAGATAGCATTAGATTGTTATTTTTTGTTCATTTTAGAAATTTTTTGCCATTATTTTGTATAAGTGAAAGCCTATAATTGGAAGAATTCATGGACCTCAAAAGACAATTGTCATTTTTCATGTTCTTAATTCGTATTTGTCTGAGTTGAGAAATTCAAATAATCAAATTTATTAATTATAAATTATAATTCAGAATTTCGGAGCTTAATATATTCAATTTAGTTAGTATTAATCAAGTCAAAATTTGATATAAAATAAATGTACATTTTAAATTTTATTGATTCTTGGTTCATACACTTGTCTATTGACAGATGTTTCCAATGTATTTATATCTTACTTAAAAATAGGTTTGAATCCAACTCATGAATGGTGAGGATACAAGTATGTTGATGTCTTAATTAATTCTATGTTTATGCAAACCTCCGACGTGATTTATCTACTTTGTAAAAAAAATTCTCAACCTAAATTTTAGTTATTAAACACATTTTTCAAACTTTTAATTATCATATATTTGTGTACGGATCGTAAGGAATAATAAAGTTGTACTTACTCCAATCTTTGAAATTGGTAATTGCAATATTTATACCATATGATGTATCACTTTTTATTCCTTGAAAAACATATCTAATTTTTTTTTGGCAAATGTGAACCGAGACAAGCACCGATTTATTAAGAAATTATTATTAGTCAGAAGGGTGTCATAATGTACCAATTATAATAGTTTATTGACCATATAAAAATTTATTAACCCGATAGACATCACATAAGGCGATAAAAATCATGGCACATGCATGCACATCTAAAAGATTTTAAAAAACTAAACCAGACTAATAAATTCTCCTTTACATGCAACTTTAGAGAGAAGAGATACAACACTTTTTATATAAGACTAAGCTAATTTAATAGCTCATCGGTTTTTATATGCTTTGAGTTTGAAGAAAATTCGAGTTTAAATCTCTCTAACTTGAGTTTGGAGATATCATTATTTCTCTCTTTGAGAATTACACGGGAAAGGAATTTTTTTAGGAGATTCACTAAACCATCATAATTGATATACTTTTATATATATTTCTCCTTTGATATTCTCTTAAGGACGTTTGCCATTTATTTATCATAAAAAAAAAAACTCATCAATTTAAAAAAAAAACTAAACATAAATTATTTTCTCAAATAATTCAATTTATTAATACTAGTACTATAAGTTGTAACTTGAAAAGTTATAACACAAAATCTATTCTCACACAAGTGACAATGAAAAATAGATCAATGATTAGGAGGATTTTTTATGAATTGTTTTTCTCATTCTAAAGGTTTTTTTTTTTTTCAATTACCACAATCAAATTCAAAATAAAAATGTATTTTCACTAATAAAATAATGTATTGATATATCTCACATAACAGGTTCAAAGATACGTCAATGACTTCTTAGTCTATTAGCATCGGGTTTTGCTAATATAGATATTTATGTTTTTGGCAAAAAAGACGGATTTGAATCTAAACTCACACAAAGTGTACGTTACATGTACATATTCTCAAAATGATTTGTCCATTTTGTTAAAAAAAATTATATATATATATATATATATATATATATATATATATATATATATATATATATATATATATATATATATATTACAAGAATGTCTATTGAGATGGTTTTTTTTAATATTAAATTAAAGATGAATATTAACATCAACCTCTATCTCTTGTTGAAGCAAAAATATTTAAAAAGAAAATAATATTGGAGTCTAGTTTTGATATATATATATATATATAACATGATAGTCATAATGAATGCAAAATGCAAACATGATCATGTCATGCATGAAAAATTAGCCAATTTATTTTCCCATGATTAGGAATGACAATGAAATCATAACTTATAGCCTTTTCTCCTCCCTATTTTAGTGATTGTATTCATATCCACAGTCCTATGGAGTTTCACACACACACACACACACACACACACACACACACACATATATATATATATATATATAATATTGCAAAGAATTAATAACTATAAAATTATAATAAAGTGGACTAGATGGAATATCATGTTTTTGTGTGAATTATTTTATTTATTAATTTTTCTAGTTATAATTTGCTCTAAAGTTTTTCCAATTAAACTATTCAAAATATAAAATCCTTGGTGATATTATAACTTATTATATTGAATAATTTTGGTTTTTTTTTTTTTTAATTATTTTACTGATAGCAACAAGCGTCCCCATTTAGGAGGCATTCATTTCGGGGGAAGTGGAGAAATGTGATGAAGAGTGGTCTGACTTCCTTCACTTCTAGTGTTTATTTGCCCTGAAGTGGATTTTGAACTAAATCCACTTCAGCACCCACAAAAAAAACATGTTATCACCATTACGCCTAATGAAATTTGAACTCACAGCTCTTAACTCTCCATGCTTTCTACAGCAGGGTCAATGCCATTAAGTTATGAATCCTTAGACATTATCAAACAACTCTTTTCTCACGGTGTACTTTATAAATAATATTTTATCATATGAATAGAGTGTTAATGTAATTTATCCCATTAAAATTATTTATTATTTAAAAAAGATTATCATTTGTTTTTTACCAAAAAGATTATCATTACTAAATATTTTTAAAATTATTTACTTGTATACATTTAAAATTTTATTTTGTATTTATTGGCTAAAGAATATATAGGTCTTTCTTACAATCGAGTTAAATGATTTAATATAAAAAACATAAAAAATACAAAAAATACAAAAACAATGAATACGCCAAATACCCCTAGGTTGAGTGGCAAAGGGTTGCTAGTGTGTGGGAGGAGACCCAAAATAGATCATCGAATAACACACATAGAAAGTTATCTTTGTATATCTTTTAAAGAAGAGTACGTGGTGTGTGTTGAGAAATTAACACCATATCTATGCTTTCACATCCTTTTAACTAGATTGTTTAACACTAGATTACGTGACTAAGAGGCTATGAGAGCATTGATTGAGGTGATTAACTTTGCCACATCGGTGCCGGGCACTCTGACCCATATTAACTTGCCCACCTCGTAAAAAAAAAAAAAAAATGAATATAAAAACTTGTGAAAGTTAGAAACATACGTGCAATCTAAGAATTTATAATATAGATTTTGGTATTAATAGAAGATATCTAAGTGTCTGAATAATTCTGAGACCAGAAATGTTAAGAATGAAAATGAAATCAATGGTATACTTTTTTTTTTTTTTGAATAAATCAATGGAATAAATTGGATTGGAAAACAGAATGAGATTGTGAACGAGAGAAGGACAATTCAAGCCTGCTTGTTTTTCAACGAAAATGATTCAAAAGGAAAACATTGACAATAAATACAAGAAACTAAGAAAAATCTTAGAATTCGGCCATTCTCTCAATTATGTTTGAATTGATTGAGAGTGGGACAAAGCTTGTGACTGTCCCTTTTCATTGTCTCTGACCAAAGAGCATGACTCTTGTGATTCTTCATTTATAATCATTTTGTTTGTTTTTTTATTTAATTATCATTTTGTAATTTTATATAGTTCTCTATTAGTTGATTTTCCTATTAAATAATTATTAAAAATTAAAGAAATTATGAATTCCATAGAATTAATTTTTGTTAGTGTCTCGGTATTCATTGGGTTAAATATTTCGATATATTGAGAATATTCTAATGAATTATGTATGATTTGACATAAGTAATGATTTTTACAAAATTTGTTGGTTTTTTATGTGATTTTATTATTGTATAAATTTTTTTAATTTTAATATGAAATAAATTATCATAAATGTAAAGAAAAAAAACTCTCAAGAGTTGTACATTGCTAAAAAAAATTTTCACCAAAATTTTTTTGTGATAATGGCATTGGTCCTGTTGCTTGAGGCATGATTTGAAAAATTTTTATTACTCAGATTCAAAACTCGTTAAATGTTATGGTGTCTGTTAGTGCAAAAGTACTTTTAAGTTGGTATGATTTGACACCTAGTCAAGATGACATGGTAACTATAGTGACGTGGCATGGATAATGACATGGAAAGCATGGTGACATGGCAAGGTGGCTTGGCTAGGAGGTAAATATCTTTGAAGATCTTGATGAAACTATTTTTGGCAAGAGAATCAAGCAAGCAACAACTTGAAGGCAAGATCTCATCAATACCATATTTAGGAGATTTAAATTGAAGACTAAATATGGATTGAGCTAAATGAAAAATATATCTATCAATGGTAAGATTTGGAGACCATTTGAAGATATGATTTGAAGAACCTTAATAGATGTGATTGAAGACTATTAAGAGTATGATTTAGGTGATTGATTGAAGATCTATTATGGAATATTTGAAGACCAAACTTGGGAGATTTGAAGATCAAGTTTGGTAAGTTTCTTGAAGACGCACAAAGGTGTGCACCCCTTGCGAGGGGACTGTGTGATAAGGAACTGAGGAGGTAGGCTAGTTGCCGGTAGTAGGGATCGGGAGATATGGCTACATTGACTCGGACTAAGCATGGCCGAGATGTTGATGGGTCTTGAGGTAGCTTCGCAACGTAACCAAAACTCAGTCAAGTCAGCAGTCAGGGCCATGTAGCAAATCGTGTTAAAACAAGAGTTGTAACAGCTAATTTCGGAAGGTTCTAAAGTTAGTAGCCGCGGAGATTCTAAAAGAGGTATGTACTATATTTGGGACGTTGAGGTGTCTACATATATTACCTTGGTCTGAGATTGGATGCGACTCTTGAAAGAGGGAGTAGGGATGTACTAGACAATTTAGAGAGGGTAGTATTCTTTATTTGTGAGTGTGAGTGACAAGTGTTTGTACTTATGTTTTATCACCTCTTTTAATGGATTGTTTATCTCCTGGCTTAGCCCCCCAAACGTAGGCGAGTTGACGCCGAACTGGGTTACCAACTTTGTGTGTCTCCTTCTTGTTTGGTTTGTGTGTGTTTTACTTTGAGTGTTTGAGTGATCTTTTAACTCACAAACCCATACCGGCGGAACTAACAGTGTTAAAGGGTCTATGTTGTGAAAGAAGGTTTGTAATGGTATGTAATCGAACGATCAATTTCCGATTATACACATACTTAAAAAAAAAATAAAAAATAAAAATAAACATCCGTTAATTAGAAAATGCTGAAGCAGTCATCCCATAATAGAGAGTAAACACTTTTTAATAATACGGGGTTGATTTTGTTTAAACATAAGTGAATTCAAGATTATGTACATATAAAAATTAAAATAGGTAAATATTGGATTAGAAATTCTCAAACAACTAAACAAGAGCTTTCAAGCCAACGTGTGAGTGAAAAAAAAAACTTCTTTTCTAAAATAAAAGTTTTTTATATCTAGTTAATAAATAATCTCATAGAACTAAATCAATTCAAACACAACAAATACTATAGACAATTCAAGCAAACCTAAAACATTGAACCACTCTCAAGTTTATTCACAAAAACCATAAAAAGAAGAGAGAGACAAGAACAAGAACCAAGAATCAAAGCAAATTGTTAACAAATAAATCAAAACGAGATGCTTCTTCCTATGGAGATGACCAACAACTACATTCCAAACATTCTCATCTCTTCTCTTTTTCATTTCCAACGAAAAATAAATAAATAATTAATTAAATAAAAGGAGAACATTCTCACATTCTCACTCTATTTTAACAATTAAGCCACTTTCCCCCCACCAACTCTTTTAGTTCACTTTCAAACAAAACTTAAGACTCACATCAATGTAAGTGGGGGTTGTTCCCCCCTTTCTTTTTCTAATTAGTAATTACTCACCCACAAGCAATATATATATTAAATGAACAAATTAAAAGATAATTAAAAAAATTATCCACCCATGGATGGTAAATATATTTCACTTTAAATGAAGTTTCAAATTGATACCAATGAGAATTAAAAGATGTTGTATATGCCTCGTATACATGGGTATTTTGATAAATTGCACCGGGTATGATTTATATATATTCATATAATAAGTAACCCTAATTAATTCTAATAAGAGAATCGACAACGGCTCTGCTTCCGAGGACGTAAGTATACTCTGCCGAACCTCAGCTCTGCTTCCGAAGACGTAAGTATACTCTGCCGAACCTCGTTAAATCTCATATCTTTGTGTGATTGTCTCTTTAGATCGTTGTTCAATTTCTCAATATATGTCATTATTCTCACCCCCTTTAAATACTAGAATCATTATTAAAAAAATAGGGCATTTCAATTTCATTTTCTCTTTAAAAAAGTATTAATTTATTATTATTGATAAACATGGATAAACCAAACTCCTTAATATTTGAGTTTGGAGGGTTTCCAATCTTAAATTTTGGCTTGAATTTTAAACTTCGGTTCGAGAAGAATGGAATACAAACTCTGTATATTTATTTTATAAAATAAAATATTTTGATGATTTTTTTCCTCATTAATGAACTAAACCGACGTTTTACATTTTTTACTTGTTTTTACCACAAAGTTGATTTTTTTTTTGTTTATTTTAAGAACTATGAACAAGCCACGGATTATAAATTTAAATAGAAAATAATTACCAATTCTTTTACCATAGGAGTGGTCATATACGAAAATTTTCTCAAATAAATCCGTCGAAACAGAAAAATATTCACTAATTAAAAAAAAACCATCAATTTCAAACTCAACATAAAAAAAAACCAACTAACCGGGTTAATTAACGTTAACCATCTCATTTAACAAGTGGGCCGGATATCCTTCAAAAGGCCCA
Organism: Dioscorea alata; assembly: GCA_020875875.1. NCBI lineage: Eukaryota > Viridiplantae > Streptophyta > Magnoliopsida > Dioscoreales > Dioscoreaceae > Dioscorea > Dioscorea alata. Next base: position 3,810,096 of record CM037027.1, read on the forward strand.
CAACTTGTTGCATGGTGGGCCTTTTCATTTCACACTGGGCCGTACAAAGATACCCAACTCTAACAAACTCCACCATCTCCTTCTCCATCTCCGGCGAACACTCTTCCCTCCTTCTCAGCTCCACATCCACCACCTCCGCCGCCCTCCCTCCTCTCACCGCCGTCCTCACCCTCTCCACCTCCTTCTCCGACCACCCTCCCCCCTTCCCCGTTACCAGCTCCAAAACCAGCAACCCAAACCCATACACATCCTCCACCACCGACCCTTCTCCGCCATCAACGACCCCAAAGTCCGCAACCCGAGCTTCCATCTCATCATCTAACAAAACGTTCGCCGGAACCAGATGCCCGTGCACCACCGGCCGGCGACTCCCTTGATGAAGAAACGCCAACCCTCTCGCCACTCCCAGCGCCACCTTATGCCTCGCCGGCCAATCACACAACTCCAACATCTCGTCTTCCTCACCGGACCTCGCCGCCGGCAACTCATTCAACCACCGCCGCATATCTCCTTTCTCCATATACTCATACAAGAACAGCTTCTCTTTTCCGGCGAGGCAGTAGCCAAGAATTGGTAAAAGGTTTGGGTGCCGGAGCTGGGAAAGCTCCTCGGCGTCACAACTAGCACCGTCCTTCAAAACCCTTATAACTACGTGCATGTCTCCGGCGAGCACTGCTCTATATAAAGGGCCACAGCGATGGCCGTCGGCGAGTTGTGAGTCCTTTGAAAAGCATGACGTTGCTGTTGCAAGGTCAGCGAAGGTGAGCTCCATTAGAGGCTTTTCAAAGATTATCACCGGAGAAGACCATTTAGCTTCTGCAACCCAAGGAGCACATTGCTCTACTACTTTCTCTTTATCAATCTCATCTCCCTTTCTCCTTCTTCTTGTTCTTCTTCTTCTTAGTGAGAATATAGTAATGGTTAGAAGAGTAACCAAGAGGAGAAGGACTGAAGTAGCTGAGATGGCTACTATTTTGTATGAGATTTTATGTTTCTTGTTGTTCTTGTGGTTGTTGTTCTTGTTCTGAGGAGGAGGAGGAGGAGGAGGAGGAAGAGAGGAGGTGATAAGAGAACCAGCTTTTTGGAAAGAGGAAGAGCCAAACTTGGAAAGAGTTTTGGGAGAGAGGAAACCAGAGAGGTTGTTGAAGGAGAGGTTTAAGACATGGAGGTTGGTGAGAGGAGGGAAGTCAGAAGGGAAAACTCCATTGATAGAATTGAGAGAAAGGTCTAGTACTTGGAGGTTGGAGAGATGGTGAAGGCCGGAAAGTTTAGTGAAATGGTTGTTGGAGAGATTGAGTGAAAGAAGAGAAGAGGAAGAAGAAGGGAAGCGGAGAGTGCCACCGAGGTGGTTGCCGGCGAGGTTGAGGTGGGTGAGGGAAGAAGAGGAGGACCAGAAGGAGCCAGGAATGGAGCCGGTGAGAGAGTTGTGGGAGAGGTCAAGGACTTGAAGGGTTGAGATGTTGGTGAGATAGAGCCAAGAAATGGTGCCTGTGAGGTTGTGGGAGGAGAGTTTGAGGATGGTGAGTGGAGAAGATGGGCAGTGGGAAAGATTGAAGTTGGAGACTGAGTGGAAGGCTAAGGAAAGAAGCTTGTGGTGGTCTTTGTGGCATGGTGGAGAACTTGAGATAGAGTTAATGGGAAGGAGAAGGAGAAGGAGAAGGAGAAGAGCCATTGGATAATGGAAGAAGAGGTGCAAAAGGTTGGGTGGGAAAATGAGGGGTTTAAGTAAAGAAGGGGAATGAGGGAAGTGTGTGATTGTTTAATGAGTTTTGCACAATGTTTTTAAAACCGGACCGGGAAGTGAACCGGCCACATATTTGGGTCATGGGTTGGTCGGTCCGACCGGATGACCCGTTTCGGTTGGACCGGATGACGTCATAAATATATATATATATATATATATATATATATATATATATAAATTTATAAATTTTTTTTATAACAATGAAATAATATATATTAAAAGATAAAATCATAACAACAAAACTAATTTGAGATCAAGCAAAAAATATATTATCCTATATAGTTTTTCAAATTTTCAAAATAAAAATATCCAAAATTACACAAAATTTAACAAATTAAACACAACATCTATACATATAAAAGTCTATAAAAATATTACTTAAGTTTAAATCTTAATCATTTAAAACATAAAAGATATATATCAAACATCTAAATATGTATTAAAAAGTAACGGATAGGAGATGTTGTAATGAACCGAAGCCGAACCCGCACAAAAGATATTCAAAAACTAATTTAAAAAAAAAAAATCAGAAAACCGGGTTTTTCCCGGTTCCGGTTCAACCGGCCGGTTCGCCGGTTTTATCCGGGTTTGACCGGTTCCCAATTTGGTCAAAACCCGGTGTTAACCCGGACCGGACGCCGGTCCGGTTCCCGGTTTTTCCGGTCGGACCGGCCGGTCCGGTCCGGTTTTAAAAACATTGGTTTTGCAGCTTTGTTGGAGTTTGGTGGTTATTGTATTGTGTGTAGTATGTGGTATGGGTGGGTGATTTGGTTGTTTACTTGTTTGGTTAATGGATTTGGTTTTGTGAGGTGGTGATTTGATTATTTGTGGATTAAAGGTGTGGAGAGTTGGTAATATTTTAACTTAAACAGAAACAATTTTTTAATTATATAAAAACTTTTTGTAATACATAAAATCCGATAGTATATATGCTCTCCCTTAGTTAAATTTATTTGTTCATTTTAATTAATTCACATATAAATTAAAAAAATTAATTAAAATTAATTGGCAATCCAAAATTTATAAAAAAATATACTAATTTTTAAAATTTTGTTTTATTTAAAATTAATTTAATAAAATGTATAGTTGAATATGATTAATAGCAAAATCTTAAATTATATTAAATATAAAGGATAAATTTAAAATAATAATATTTAAGTATCCACTCTTTTTATGACATGATAACAACTAACATTTATAGAAATCAAGGTGTGACAAATAATTTTGCTGTTTTTGAAGGGAGTGAAAAGTAAAACAAAAGTTTTTTTCTGGTTGTGCATGCGGGGTGCTTGAAAAGCTGCACTGGTTGTGCTTGGCCAATCTGAGTAACATGTCTTCATGACTGCCCAATAATCACTGAGACTCTGAGACTGAGTCAAGTGGTGCTTGTTGGCAACCGCTGAAGCTCCTGCCACCCTGAAAACTCTTTTCTCCCATGATATAATGATATCATGTGAACATTCAAAAATTAGACATTTTAGCTATATCCTAAACCTTATCAATATTTTCCATTTCAAAATGTGTATTCATTAAGGGTAATTTTCATATTTTTCAGCTTTTTGTTTTGTTTTGTTTTATTTTTTTTTTACAAAGGCAACAAACGCCGCACCACAATAAAGTGTAAAGGGACAGACAAGTATGGAGGTGCAAAAGTTACGGTGGCTTAACGACCCCGAGATTTATTAACTCGGCCAAATATCACATGGGGCAATTAGATTACTACCATGTGCATGTACAGAAGATATTTCAAGTACTAATCCAAGTTAATAAATCTCCATGTCTTGCAACTTTGGAGGGGAGAAAAATGACATCTTCCCATAGGGGACCCAGGAACAGTGAATAAAACATTACCGTTACAGTATTTATACAGTATTTACAATATATGCACAGTATTGTAACAATACTGTCAATCCAGGGATTCCACCCCGGGTCAGTTTTTTGTTTTTGAAAAATATATTTTAAGCTTATGCGCATGTTCTGTGGAAAAAAAAGTGTAATTTTCATATTATTCCATTTTGATTTTTTTAAATGAATATAATATATATACCATGCAAACACATGACATGGAACTGCACGTAGAAACCATAATGAAATAAAAATGAAAAATCAAGTTTAAAAATAATAAAATTTTATTGAAATAATACAAGTGAAGTTGATTGTTGGAAATAAAATTTTAAGAAATGAATAAGCAAATAAATATATTTTCTTTTAAGTAAAGAGGCATCTGTATATATATTATATTACTGTTGAGGGTATTTTTGCAAAAATACTTTTCAAGATGCCTGTGGGACCTGACATGAAATTAATCAGAATATTTTTCAAAATTTATTTTAATGAAAATGAATAATTCATAATTCATTAAAAACAAACAGTAAACAACAATAAAGAAAAACAATAATAAACAATAAAAAGGAAAGAAAAACTAAGACATAATTGACAACAAAGTATTTTTCAAGATTTTGATACTTATAACCGTATAATTAAGCACCAAATTAAATCTAGCATACATATAATATACACACATCATCTCATTATAAAGCAGTAAATGTTTTCCTACAAACACTAAAGAATATATTTATAAAACATTTTTTATCATCATTTAATAATTACTTTACTCTACAAAAATTTTAACATTCGTCAATTTTTGATAATTAAAATATATACTTTATTATTTTCATATTTGTCGATATCCATAAAAATATACAGCACTTTCTCAATCCTACACATCATCTAGATTACATAATTCAAAAATAAAATAAAATAAAATAAAAATTTTATTTAATATGATTTGGTACTTTGAAATAGTGTCATATATATATATATATATATATATATATATATAACTATATCATATAAACATAACTAACTAATTTGGAAATTGGGCCTTCAACCTATGAACACCATAAATGGAATCTTCTCAGAACATATAGACACACAGAAACTCTAACTCTATAGTCATGTCATTGTGCATGTGCTCTTGTTTTTCTTTTTATTTTTCAATCTTAATATTTTTAAATTACCAACAATGAAAATACAAAGAAACTAATGTTTATTTTATTTTTTATTAATGATATAAACAAAAAAAAACCAACTTTATGCACATTTTTATTATTACATCTCATTTATCATCATAAAAGTGAAACAATTCTTAATTGCAACCAATGCTTGCATTGAGCTCCAACTCATTTTTTTACTCTTGTTTCTTGTTGGCCATGCAACCAAAGCCTTCATTTATAAACCAGATCCAAAATGTGATGTGTTCTTGTTGTTTGTTCCTTGTGCCATGAGACCAGTATTTGTTTCTCTAGTCCATATGGTCACTGTTGTGACAACTATAATGAGTGTATTACATTATTGTCGAGTTTCTAAAGTGTTAAGCATTTTTTTATTTACCTATTGATTTTTGAAGTTCAAAATAATTATAAATTGAGATGTTATAATTGATGGACAGCAAAATAGTCCAGCTATCATCATATAAACGATCAACCACTTCTTCTTAAAGAGTAACAAGAGATAGTATTATGTACTCATTCCGTTCTTTTTTACTTGTCACGTTTTGAAGTTCTTCTTTGTTCCTTTTTACTTATCACATTAGAAATTTTATGCAACATTAAATAATTTTTTCTCAATTTATTCTTTAATTTAATGTGCTTGTATAATTTTCAATAAATCATAGTCAACTAAGCATTAAATCATATACTCCACTTTAGTGGAATTTTAAACAGGAGTAGTTTTGGAAAATAATAGAATTTTTTTATAAAATATAGGTAACCAACTAATTTTAATCAATTTTTTTAATCGATATAAATTAGATAAATGTGACAAGTAAAAAAAAAAAAAAATAGAAGGAGTATAATATAGGGAAATGTCATATAAGTTGATAGACATGAATTTGCCCTAGAGTATATATATATATATATATATATATATATATATATATATATGATGTTGCAGTATATATATATATATATATATATATATATATGATGTTGCAGTATATATATATATATATATATATATATATATATATATATATATATATGATGTTGCAGTTGTTGATTATCGAATGGGGATGTTTTAGCCTTTGATTATTTATGAACTCTTTTAAATTTTTAAGTAAATAACTAAAATTTGAACTTGCTTGGTTTTGTGGTAGCTTTGTGTGTACTTTGTTATATTATTTAGGCCCTATAGTCCTATTTATTTATCCACTTTAATCAATTCATAGCCTAACAAAATAGGTTAAAATTAGTTGTTATTTTAAATTTATAAAAAATTATATCAACTTTCTAAAGCTATGCTTATTTAAAGACTCATCAAAATTTTATTTATTTTTTTATAATTTAATTGTATATTTTATATTTTCTCAACATGGTATTTTAGTTTTCAAAAAGTTTTGAAAAATGTAAGAGTTATTAAAGACAAAGAATAAAATTGAAAATTTTATTTAATATTTTATTGATTTTTTAAATAGATGTATACAAAAGAACTAGTAAAGCTTCTACAAGAAGATATGTAAATACTACTGGAGGAAGTTTAAACCATTTTCTTTATTTAATAACTTTAAGCATGCTTTGCTGTCTTTAATTTATTAGAATGTTCTCTTATTGTTAAAATTGTTGGAATGAATAGGTTTTTACTAGCATGATTTTAAGCTTTAGTTAAACACATATATTTGTTAATGTATTAATTGATTATTAATTTCATTTAAGTTTGCATATAAGGAAAGTTGGATTGTGTCCAAAATTATGAGTTGTTAGAAAATAAATATTTTTATTTTATTTCTATAATTATATATACGGGGTGAATTGAAATGGAGCTGAGAGTTTTGAGTTTCTTGAAAATAATTATTTACTTCTGAGTTGATTAATAAAAACTTTGTGTTTATCATCATCATCATTATCAAGTTAAGTGGTTTTGTACTTAAGGGCGGAGCCAGAATTTTTTTTTAGGGGGACAAATTTTTTTTCAAAAGGAGATAGAAATTTTTTTTTGGACAACAAGTAAAAAGTGAATGAGAAAAATATTAGTTTGTTATAAATATTTTCCTAAAACTATACTTTTTTAAATAACATACATATACTAATTTTTCGAAAATCAAGTTATCCCACAATAAATTTTACAAAAAAAAAAAAATTGTTACTATATAACCAATAAATTAAATATCAAAAGACTAAACAATAAAATTTTATAAATATGTTTGTCTAAAACTATAATATTTTAGGATATAGATACTAATTTGTTAAAAAAAAAAACCAACTCATCAAACAATAGACTTTTGCCAAAAATACAAAATAAAAAACTATATGTGGGCTCCTTTCTTCTCACCCGTCCATTTAATTAGGGCTGACCAGTTAAAAATGACTGATCACAAATCAAATTTTAATATTTTGTAGACTTTGAGGGATTGTTGGTTCATGACTTTCATTAGGGGCAAGTCCCTAATGTTAATTACCCTGGACATTGTCGCAAGAACCTCCAATTAAGAAAATAAGTGTGAATACGGAAACAAGTTGTGACAAATAAATTTTATAAATTCATAGACTTCATTGAAAATACAAGAGTTTGAAATTTAATCATCTTGACATAACAATGATTGTAGCTTTTTTATCTTTCTCCAACTATTTCATCAAAAAGCGTGCTTTGACTTTTGTTGACTTTTGGTCTTCGTCAATGGCTGAAATATGCATCTTGAACATGATTTAGAAACTTGTGAAATGGTATCTTGGATATTTAAATTTGCATCTTGGACTTGATTTGACTTCTCATAAGTTTCGGCTATTGGACTCGTGAAACTTTTTTTGCAACTTGTGAACTTTTCAACCCTTTAACATTGGAAGTTGTTGAACTCATTTGTTGATTCATTTGAAACTTGAGTCTTGAACATTTGATTTTGCATTTATTTATTTATTTATTTTATTTGATTTGGAATTTGATTTTTTATAAGCTTCGGCTTTCATGCTTGTGAAGCTTTTTTACAACTTGTGAACTCTTCAACGATTTATCATTGAAGTTGTTGAGCTCATTCATTTGAAACTTATATCTTTGATTTTGCATCTTAAATTTGATTTGGATTTCAAGTTGTGGATTCTCTATTTTGAGGGATCACAAACTTGACTTGACTTGACTTTCCATAAGCTTCAGCTGTTATGCTTGTGAAGATTTTTTTTTGCGACTTGCAAACTCTTCAACGCTTTAGCCTTATTGAGGTTGTTGAGTTCATTTGTTGATTCATTTGATTTTTTTTTTTTTTTTTTTTATGTTTTGACTTGTGAAACTCTTTGAGTCTTTGACTTTTGATGTCTTCAAGCTGTTGAGTTCAATTATCGATTCATTTGATTTTTTCAGGTCTTGCTTTGTGAAATACTTTGAGTCTTTAACTTATGATGTCTTGAGACTTCTGAGTTCATTCATCATTGATTTGATTTTTTTTTTCATGCTTTGAGCTTTAACTTGCACATCATCAAGGTGTGACTTTTTGTATGATAAGTTTAGCTTGCTTAGTCTTGGATTGGACTTCAAGTTGTAATCTTGAACCTGATCTCTTTTAATTTTGGCCTTTAAGGACTTCGCCGTTTCATGCTTGTGGATCCCTTATAACTTTGACTTATGAAACCTTTTTAAGCCTTTGATTTCCTTATATGTTAGAACTTTAAAGTTTCATTTGTCATTTCATTTTCAATCTTTTTTTTTTGTCTTCACTTGGAGAAAAGCTTTCTTTCATTTCGTAAAACATCATTCTTTTTTTAACCTTGAGTGTGGCATGTTTTACACTAGGACCACATTTGGGATCAACACCTTCAAAGAAGAGTCCTCAATAACCTCATTGTGAGCGTCAAGAGGCAATGAGGAGGTTCTCTCAAAGAGAGCTATCGCCATGTATTGGAGCGAGCTTCAAGAGAATTTTTCAAAAGTCTTCATTAACTCTTTCAGCTTGTGTGACTGTCAAGAGACAATGGAGAGGTTCTCACAAGGAGAGTAGTCGCCATACATTGGACATCACAGTTAGCTTCAAGAGGGTATTTAAAAATCTTCAACAGTCCATTCGCTTCCGTGACTATCAAGAGGCGATGGAGAGACCCTCTCAAGGAGAGCAGTCGCCATGCTTTCGACATCATGGTAAGCTTCTCTTGTGAAATTACCAAAATACCCCTCATCTTTACTAAAACCCTTTTTTTTTTCTCTTTTTTTAAGACTATCGGACTTTTCATTGTTTTCAAAGTTTTTTTTGCAAATAAAACCCCAAATTTTCACATTTTCATATTTTTCATGGCTTTTGCAGTTAAACCCTCGAGCTTTCATATTTTCACACTTTTTCACAATTTTGCATATGTATCCTCAAATACACACACACACACACACACACACACACACACACACACACACATATATATATATATATATATATATATATATATATATATATATATATATATATATATATTATATTTCTCCATAAATTTTGCACAAAAACCCAATTTTTCTACAAATTTAATTTTACCAAATTTTGTAACCAAGTCTTTTTTTTTTTTTCTAAACAAAGAATCCAAATATCAAGTCTCAGATTGCATTGAAATATTAAGCAAAGCATATTTGAACTCAGTTCAAAAGAAAATGAAAGGCCAAGGCATGAGATGGAGGTTTTGATTGAGAAAGCATGCTGGCATGTAATATATAGGCATGCCACCATGTATACAATTCATTGCTCATTTAATCAAGGAGTGTATGGTTTGTAAAGCAATCCAAGATGTGGGTCCCACTATAACAAAGATTCACATGGGAATGAATGAAGATTTTTGTTTTGTAAAAATAAAATCTAGACATTTTTTTTTTGTTTGCATGGATGCAACCAGAACATGGATATATATATATATATATATATATGGATTGAATTCTATAAGAGTATCTACCTCTTTGAAGGTAGAAGCACTTGACGAGCTTCTCAAGCATGCATCAAAATTCGTGCTAGGGTTATGAACATCATCTTGCTTGACGACAAGTCAATTTGACGAAGAACTTTATCGACGAGCCACAATGAAGTTTTCAATGAATTGCAAAACATCGAATCCCGGAGAGTATTTTTCTTACCATCAAATGTTGTTTCTCGCCACTGATCTTCTCAAAGCCTTGGGATAGAAATTGAGATCTAGGATTGGAGAAGAGAACTAGCGATGAGGCTTCTTGGGTTTTACCAGGGTGATGATGGCGGCAGAAGCCATATATCGTCACCACCACGCTGCTGTCTTCCATCTTGTCCTTGACTTTCTCCGGCTCATCTCGTGCTAGTGTTCAGAGATAGAAAGAGTGGGAAAGGAACGAATAGCATGCAAGAGCATGCATGCCTCCATTCTCCTTGAAACCATAGCCGCTTATCAACATCATCTTGCTTGTCACGTGTGAAGCAATCGGAGCCGAAAGACCATTACCAGACTCTGACAATGCTTGGATTCTCAAGTTTCTCTTCACAAGAATGGGTTATTGATCTTCTCAATGCATTGGAATGGAGATCGGAATCTAGAATCAGAGAAGAGAGATAAAGACGAGGAGGAGCAAGGTCTCCGATGACGCCACGACCATCACTATGCCGGTTCTCTTCTTGGACCCTTGGAGAGAGAAAACATAACTTCGGAGATCAAAGAGAGAGAGAGAGATGCATACAAGAGCTTCCATGCCAACATGCATGGTTTCTTCCCTCCCTTGTCAATGAAGACAGAGTGTCCGCCGAGCTTGGAGATACAACGACGACCTTGGCGGGAGCATCACCAAAAGCCTTCAAAAAGCCTTAGATCAGCATCTCTTCGAAGGATACCACATTCTCTCATGTGAAAGATTTACATATGGATGGATGAGCATGGGTTTTGGGATTAGAGAGAAGAACTGGTGTTTGGATATTAAGAACCAGTGAAAGATTTTTAAACATGCATGCATACTTGCTTCATTCATTAAAAAAAAACACAAAAGGCGGGCCCACCATGAAGAAAAAGGATGGTCATGGATGGATAGATCAAGGGCCTTCATTTTCTTTTTTCTCCCCCGGGTCCCGCCATCAAAAGCAATGCCTTTTCATCAATTAAAAATTCTCTTGGCTTATCGAGCTTTTTTCTCTCTCTCTGTTTTTTTTAATTCAAATCTCTATTTATCCCTGATCTTGCCAAAATATCCAAACCAATTTTTTTGTTTATTGCAGATATCTGGGATTTTAAAAATTTGAATTATTATTATTATTATTATTATTATATTTTTTTATTTTGGTTCTTATCTCATCCAATATATATATATATATATATATATATATATATAGTCAAACTTTTATTTGAAACTCGAATTTAATTAATTTAATTTTTTTCCTTTTTTTTTAATCCAAGCATGGATAAGCCTTAAAATTTAAAATCAATTTGTAAAATATTAAACAACAAAACAATAAAATTTGAGAAAGATTTTTTTAAAAAAATATTATTTTTTATATTATATGCTTTAATTTGATATATATATATATATATATATATATATATATATATATATATATATATATATATATATATATATATATATATATATATATATATATATATAATTTTAAAAAACAAAACAAAAACCAAGGGGTCCATGGCCCCCTTCGTCCACCCCTAGCTTCGTCCCTGTTTGTACCAAAACAAAATTTTTGTGGTTTTATTTTATGTATCTTTAATGATAATTTTATAATGTATAAGCCCTACCACATACATATATCTAGGGGAACAATAGATCGAGTTCGAGTCAAGTAGCAAGGTACTCAAGCTCGAGAACGGTAAAAACTTACTGCTCGATACTTGGCTCGAACTTCATTGAGTTTAATTTTGCTAACTCGAGCTCGACTTGATACATAAATTAAGTTAATCGGGATCACTCGATTAAGATCGATAAAGACTAATAAACTTTATTTAATTAGAGAAATTTGTATGCTTGAGCTTTGTTGAAATTAATCTAGTTGTTTTGTTAATTTCCACATCAAATTTGTATGTTCACATTTTGCATAGGACGTAGTGGAGTCGTGACCCGTATTGCGTGGTATGCATGCAACTAGAGATGTGCGAATTCACGTTTAAACTGTTGTGTGTGTATGTGCGTGAGTTTAGGATGTAGTATACTTGGTCGTGGGATGACGCGACAAAGATGGATCTTGGCGTGTGAGTCGGGCGACTTATGTGGCCCATTTACTTTGTAATATTATAAGGTTGTTGTTTTCATGAAAATAGAAAGTAACTTCTGGTGATATCTAGCCTCTTATCCAGCATTTGGTACCAGAGCAAAGGTTGTGAAGGAAATGGAGATACCACCACTAGGGACACTAGTGAGCGGTGTTGTTGTCGAGTCCTCGATGTTTGGCAAGGCGCCAACAAGAGGTGGTGTGCTGATTTTGTATCCGATGTTGACTGACACCAACCACAGTTTGTGGGCCATGAAGATGAAGATTCTTTTGCGCTCGTTAGGAGTGTGTGTGTGTGTGTGGGGGGGGGGGGGGGGATCGAGGGCAATGGAGTGGTTGAAGAAGAAAAAGACCAAGGTGCCTTAGCCGTAATATCCCAGGCGGTGCCAGATGCTGTGATGATGGCCATTCGGATAAGGAAACGACAAAGAAGGTATGGGATGCACTCAAGGAGATGCGAGTTGGAAAGGATCGTGTCAAGAAGGCTCCGGTGCAAGTGCTGAAAAGGCAATTCGACAATATGGATATAGGAGACTTTGAAACCATCATGAAGTTCTCGCAGAAACTCACCACTTTGGTGGGTGAGATGCGGTCACTTGGAGCTGAGATGGCGGACAATACTATTGTGGAGAAGTTGTTTGCCGCCGTCCTCGACAAGTTCCTCCCGATTGTCGGCATTATTTAACAATGGGGAGATGTATCAATGATGTCAGCAGCGGAGGCTATAGGGCACTTGAGAGCGTTCGAGGAGAGCCTGAAGGGGCGGTGACATCACAAAGAAGGGGAGCAGCTGATGTTCACATGTGCATAATGGGAGGTTTTGTCCATGAAAAAGAAGAAGGGTGTTGAAGGCTCCGGTAGTGACGCGAAGAATGACGGCGGGTGCGATGGTGGCCCTGGTCACGGTCGAAGTCAAAGCGGTGGGCACGGTGATGATACCGAGAGGAAGACACGTTGTAAGTTTGACAAGACCAAAATAAAGTGCTTTAACTGTAAGGAGTAAGGTTATTTTACCCCTGAGTACTTAGAGCCAAAGAAAGAAAAAACTCACTTTATAAAAAAGAACAGAGATGATGAGCCTTCCTTATTAATGATCGAGACATGTGAACTGTCGAAGGCCAAGGAGCATGAAGGCGAGGTTGTGATGCTCAAAGAGGACAATGTCAAGCCCAACCTAGGAGTCGACTGAAAGTGTTGCAGTGAGTTGTGGTATTTAGACACAGGGGCTAGCAATCACATGACCGACTGTGTAGATGTGTTCACTGATATGGACATGTCTATGATGGGCTTAGTCAAGTTTGGTGATGACTCTGTGGTGGAGATACATGGGCGTGGATTAGTTCTTCTCAAAGGTTGTCGGGAGAACACAAGGTATTGACTGACGTGTACTACATTCCTCATCTCTATAGTAATATAGTCAATCTAGGTTAGCTTGATGAATCTGGGTGTAAGACAGTGCTAAAGGATGGTAGCCTGAGCATTTACGATCAAGAGAAGAACTTGCTGGCCAGAGTCAAGAAGTCATGGAACCGGCTATATGTCCTCAGGTTAAATCTCACACATCCAATTTGTCTTTTAACAAAGTATGAAGATAAAGAGTGGCTTTGGCATGCCCTGTATGGACATATTAATTTCCATGCGCTGAGGAACCTATCTCAGATGGAGATGGTTGAAGGTTTGCCACACATCAAGCATATGGAGTAGATCTGTGAGGCATGTTTGGCGGGCAAGCAACACCGCAGTCCATTCCCACATATGTCCACATATTGAGCTAAAAAACATCTGGAGCTAGTACATGCGGACTTGTGTGGTCCAATAGTCCGACAACACTTGCGGGTAACAGGTATTTTCTACTAGTTGTTGATGATTACTCATGTTTCATATGGGTGGCCTTAATTAAAAGCAAAGATGAAGCATTGGAGTTTTTCAAGAAGATCAATATAAGAGTAGGAGTGGAGGTAAATAGAAAGCTGAAGGCCCTGCGAACGAATCATGGAGGTGAGTTAGTGTTACAAGAATTCAACACATATTGTGAAGAACAAGGAGTGAGGCATTTTCTCTCTGTACCTTACTCGTTGCAGCAAAATGGCATGGCGGAATGGCAAAATCAAACAATCATCGGGATGGCAAGGAGCCTGCTTAAGAATAAGAAGATGGCCGGACGGTTTTGGGGAGAAGCGGTATAGATGAAAATATACCTCCTGGATTGAGCACCAACACGAAGTGTAGAAGGCAAGACTCTATACGAAGCATGGTATTGAAGGAAACCTAAGGTGCATCACCTACGTGTATTCGGATGTGTCATCCACATCAAGGTTGCAACTCCATACCTCAAGAAACTTGAAGACAAAAGCGTTACTGTAGTGTTTATAGGTTATGAGCCTTATTCAAAAGCCTACAGTTCTATAACCCGAGTACTGGAAAGCTGATGGTGAGTCATGATGTAGTCTTTGATGAAGGAGGGAGTGGAGTTGGAACAGTGCAACAGGAGAAGTAGTGAATGAGATCAGTGGAATATTCACAGTGGAGTTTTGCACTACTTCTATCATAGGTCCGGGAGTTCAAAACAAGAATGAAGCTAAAGATCTGACAACACAGACGCAGGATCATGATGAAGCATCAACTGGTGTCGCGTCACAAGTGACGACTTTATCGATGACAACGACAACGCCAACGACGCCGACATCTTTGACGGTAACTCCAGTGTGCGTAGAGTGGGCATCACCACCGAGCAAAGAGTCATCGTGCTCAGATGATGTGCAATGACACTATCGTATACTGAGGAACCTCTACAACACCACCAACATGCATGAGCTAGAGTACTCCTGATTGTGCTTCTATCCACCGAGGAACTTGCGAATCATGAAGAGACCTTGAAGGAAAAGTGCTGGAAGAAAGCCATGGAGGAAGAAATGAACTCCATCCAAGAGAACAAGACTTGGGAGCTAGTTCAATTGCCTGCAGGTCAAAAATCCATTAGGCTCAAGTTGGTTTTTAAGGTAAAGAAAGACTCTGAAGGTAATGTGGTGAAACACAAAGCTCGGCTAGTCCCTAAAGGCTATGCACAAAGACAGCTGGGAGTTGACTTCGAGGAGGTTTTTGCTCGGGTGGCTCAGCTTAAAACCGTGAGGTTGCTCATTGCCATGGCAGCTCATGAAAGTTGGGGGGTGCATCACATGGATGTTAAGTCGGCATTCTTAAATGGAGAGTTAAGCGAAGAAGTGTATGCATCGTAACCTCTAGGGTTTATTGATAACAAAAGACCACAATCAGTGCTGAAGCTAAAAAAGGCACTCTATGGTCTACGACAAGCGCCCAGAGCCTGGAATCACAAGCTGGACAGGAGTCTCGTTTCACTCGGTTTTGAGAGGAGTCCACTTGAACATGCAGTGTATAAGAAGGATCATCATGGCTCGGTACTATTGGTGGGAGTATACGTTGATGACTTAATTATCACAGGTTCAATCATGGGTGACATTGCTGAGTTCAAGGATCAAATGAAGAAACTTTTCAGCATGAGTGATCATGGACAGCTAAGCTACTACTTGGGCATTGAAGTCAAATAATCAGCTCGTGGAGTGTCTTTGTGCCAAGCTGGGTATGCAGCAAGGATTGTTGAGCAATCAGGTATGAAAGGTTGTAATCCTTGTCAAACACCCATGGAGAACTGACTGAAACTAAGCAAGAAGAGTGAAGACCTTGCTGTAGATGCAGCTATGTACCGGAGCATTCTAGGAATTTTGCGGTACCTAGTAAACACAAGGCTAGACATTGCTTATACCGTCGGGATTGTAAGTAGGTTCATGGAGTCACCCACAACTCAACACTTGGCTGTTGTGAAACATATATTGAGGTATGTTAGTGGCACTTTAAACTTTGGTTGTTATTATGGAAAGATAGGCAACCTAGAGCCAATGTTAGTTGACTACTGTGATAGTGATCTAGCAGGTGATGTTGATGATCATAAAAGCACAACTAGTACCGTATTCTTCCTTGGTTCAAGCCTAATTACATGGCTGTTATAAAAGCAAAAAATAGTGGCACTCTCATCTTGCATATGGCTTTCTCGTTTGATGGCGGATTTACTGAAGAAGGAATTGGAGCAATTTGAACTGAGAATTGATAACAAGTCAACTATATCATTGTGCAAGAATCCGGTGCATCATGAGAGGAGCAAACATCTTGATACGAGGTATCATTTTGTTCGAGAGTGTGTGGAGACAGGGAAAATGGAAGTGGAACACGTTAGTTTAGAGGAGCAACGTGCAGATGTGCTGACCAGGGCCCTTGGGCGAGTTAAGTTTCTTGAGATGCGACAGAAGCTTTGCGTGATGGATGTACAATAACCAGATTAAGGAGGTGATTTGTTGAAATTAATCTAGTTTTTTTGTTAGTTTCCACGTCATATTTGTATGTTCACATTTTGCATAGTGTTATAGTGGAGTCGTGACCCGTATTGCGTGGTCTGCATGCAGCTAGCGACATGCAAATTCACGTTGAAGCTGTTGTGTGTGTGCGCCCGCGCGTGAGTTTAGGATGTAGTATACTTGGTCATGGGATGACATGAAAAAGGTGGATCATGGTGTGAGTTGGGCGACTTGTGTGACCCATTTAGTTTGTAATCTTATAAGGTTGTTGTTTTCATGAAAATAGAAAGTAACTTCTGGTGATATCTAACCTCTTATCCAACAAGCTCCAGTTCAAGCTCGAGCTCAAACTCAATTATGTATATATAAAGTAATTTTAAAACATAATAATATATAATGCATATATACACACAAATACAACTACTCACTTAGGTTTGCGACCACTCGAGTTAAGTATTAATATACTCAAACTTGGCTCGCTTGACTACTCGAGCTATTTGAACTCTAGCTTGACTTGGGCATGATTGAATCTAGGTCGAATTTTTCTTGAATCAAGCTTAAGTAGCTTACAAGTAGTAGTGTATCATTTACACCTCTGTATACACCCAAATGATATAAAGAAATCGTAGCAATTTAATTTACTCATGAAAACATGTTTAAAGTAGAAATCCAAATATATAATTTTGAGGAATTACTTATAATAATTTTTTTTAAAAAATAGTCAATCAACCTTTTTCGAAAGTGAATCTAAATTGGCTTTAAAATTATTAAAAAAATTCACAAGTTGGTAGTTATAATTGATCCTTCAATGTATGATGTGCTTATTATCCAGCATTAAATGTACAAATTAGAATTCAAATTATCAAAAACGATTCTCAATTTTCAAGTGGGTAAATAACTAAGATAGGATCGATAAGATAAAAGTTTGCAACTATCATGTGTATGAGGAATAGCAAAAAATAAAAAATAAAAAAATAAAAAAAATATATAGATGTATATGTATAGATAGATAGATATTGATAACTTTGAATTCGATAAGTACAAAAATGTATACATATAACTCATTAATATGATAAAATAATACTACTATGAACGTTCTTAGATTATAAATCTAAGGACGTTTGTATTAGCCGTTGGAATCATTGGATCGTTGATCCAAGCAGTATCTATGCAATCTGGAATGTCCAACTTAATTTCCCCCTAAAGAAAAAAAAAATTATAAACAAACCCCAACCCAACAAGAGACAAGTACAGAGGCAGTGACGGAGCCACATACATCCCCTTTCTTTTTTCCAATTAAATATATTTAATAATATATATTTTTTAAAATATAAAAAAAATTTGATTTTTGTATTATTAATGTAGGAAACATGTGTGTGTATATATTTTATAGGGTATAATACGGAACTAAACATTTAATTTTTTTAGAGCTTAAAATGAAAAAAGTAATTTAATTTTACAGGGTTTAATTTAAAAATTAATCTTTAAATTTAATGTTTTATCAGTATCATCTTTTTTTTTTTGGTCTGTTTTGTTTGCCATAAAACTGTGAAAACTCATCAACGCAATAGAATTGGTGATCAACTATAGCTTATTGCTTAGTAATAAACATTGAGAAAAAAAAATTTGATTGGCAGATAATGAAATTATTCGTTGATTTCAAAATACGAAGATTCACATAGATCAATTATGAGTTTGTTCTTCCTAATCATTTCTAGTATTTGTTTATGTAAAAACTTTTTTTTTAATAAAAACTAAATATAGTATTTAATTTATGTTATTACATAATTTTGAATATACTTGAATTGTTGTTTATTAAATTTTCTTGGCACCCTCATCTGTGATTTTTGGCTTCTCTACTGCATAGAGGGATATCACTATTCATCTATATATCCGTTCATGTTACTGTTCATATTTATTTGTGTCTGTCTCTCTTCTTAGTTTTTTTTCCTACTATATATATATATATATATATATATTTTGGGACGTACTACAAACTTCCCTAGTTGATGTTGCTACATATATATATATATCTGTACATATTGACAAAGGTGAGAGCCAGCAAGCGATGATATATCCCCTTTACTATGCAATATCTTCTTTATAGAGTGTTTGTTGTATAGTACCTAGGCCAAGGGGTTTCGATCCATGGGTTGCAAACATTATAATGAGATACCACTGAGCTACTGGTTGTTCTCCTTTAAATTTTATAAAAATATAAACATATATATAGTTGAGTGAATTTTCATATGCTAAAAATTTGTTGGTTCTTAAATATTTTAAAATTTGTCATTATTTAGACGAGATATGAATGCATTTGGTTAAATAAATTTCAACTTTATTGAAAATTTTCTCATACCAATAAATGTAATATTTTCCACAATAATAAAAGTAATATTGCATAAATTCAATTTGAAAGATGGAATTATTTTGTTACATTTATATTCATAATATAAAATTGTACAACTAAGCA
This sequence comes from Dioscorea alata, assembly GCA_020875875.1. Taxonomy (NCBI): domain Eukaryota; kingdom Viridiplantae; phylum Streptophyta; class Magnoliopsida; order Dioscoreales; family Dioscoreaceae; genus Dioscorea; species Dioscorea alata. The sequence continues at coordinate 3,828,866 of CM037027.1, forward strand.
GAAAAATTCAAGAGAAGAATTTCAATGTTTCTACAAAATGATCATTCTCACATAATATATATTTTTTTTCTGGAATAATTATATAAATAATATTCTTTTTTTTGCATCTTTATTGTAGATATTAAACCCTATTACTATAGCTGAACCTAGTCCATCACTGTTTGACTGTAGCTAATATTGTAAAAAGCAACTTGTTAGGACTGAAGACTTGGATTGGCATTATATGACAAACCAAGAAGTGTCATGGCGAAGAAATGTGACGTTGCAATGATGACTTGACAAAAAGGAGAAGTGATAAGAAAGATGATGTGGCTAAAAGCACGATGGGCTAGAAGATCATGATGAAGGATTTTTGTTTAGAAATTTTCCTCTCAGTGGTTCAATGGTAGAATAGCTATTTTTGGAAGAAGCATCACGGTAAAGGGATCACATCAAAAAGGGTAAGTTTTATCTTAGGTATGATTTTATCTATCTTTAGTAAGATCTGGGATGAGAAATCATATCTTTGGTAGACTCCTTTTATGAGAGATCTATTTTAAAGAGAGAGGAATTATTTTTTATTGAGAGAAGATCATCATGGAGTAAAAGATAGTAAGAAGGCTAATTATGGATGGAGTTATTTAAGGAGATTGATTGAAGATTAGTTAAAGATTGATTGAAGATTAGTTGAGGATTGATTGAAGATTCGAAGACCCAAGCCTGGATGATTAGAGATTATGCATGCAAGATATTGAAGGCTAAACTTGGATGAGAGGAGATCAAGTTTAGTAACAATATATCCATGATTCAAATAAAGATCGTATGGGAAGACCAAACTTGAATCAATTTTGGAAAAAAGATCGGGAGATCTTTTGTAGCCATCTTTGGTGAGATGGTGTTCGCGCCTTGGTGGATGCGACCCTGGGGAGAGGGGACTTGCTGAAATGATGTGAGGAAGGAAGCGGTTGCAGGTAGGAGGAGCTCGGGATGAGTCAACTGTTATGAAGTGAACTGAAGGAACCGGGAGTTTGAAGGTGTCGTAAGTTTAGTTACAACTGGGCTAAATTTAGTTATGTTCAACAAGGTGGGCAGTGTTACAACATCTAATTTTGAAAGGTGTCCAAGTTAGAAAGCTACGGAGAAGTCTAAAAACGGAGGATCTATTGGGATATAGGTGCATCTATATAATATACCGTACTTGAAGGTTTAGGATGAGCCACGTGAGAGAGATCCTTTGGTGAGGATTAAGGAGAGTGGGTATCAGGCAATCTTAAAAGGGTTTTCTTTGTCATTGTAAGGGTGAGAAAGTGTGTTTGTACTCTTCATACCTAACCTCTTTTAGTGGATTGTTTCTCCGGGCTTTACCTTCCAGATGTAGGCAAGGGTTTGCCGAACTGGGTGACCATATTGTGTGTCTCTTTCTTGCATGCTTGATTGTGTGTGTTTTTATTATTAGTAAGTTGTGCGAAAACTTTTCACACACCTACCACTCTGGAACTAACAAGTGGTATCAGAGCTTGGTCGCCATTGTTTGCTTTGGTTTCAAAGACTACGAGGTCCAAGTTGAGTTTCGACAATGGCCGCAAGAGAAAGAGCTTCCGTCACACGACCACCGCTACTTAACAGATCCAACTATCCTTATTGGAAGATACGTATGAGGGCCTTCATAAAATCCCTTGATGAGAATACGTGGACCGCGGTGGAAGAAGGTTGGTCATCTCCGATTGAATTGGATACTGAAAAGAATGAGATCAAGAAGAAGAAGAACAGATGGAGTCTAGAAGACATAAGTAGAGCTAATGCAAATGGGAAGACACTCAATGCAATCTTTGGAGGAGTTGATGAAAATAAATTTAAATATGTTGCCACATATGGATCAGCAAAGGAGGCTTGGGATATCTTTCAAAGAATACATGAAGATATGAATCTTGTACGTATCTCAAAACTTCAAATGTTAACTAGCAGGTTCAAGAATCTCAAGATGGAAGATGATGAAACTATTGTCGTATTCAACTCCAAATTGATGGATATAGCATATCAAGCATTTCAACTTGGTAAAAGATACTCAGATGAGAAGCTAGTCCAAAAGATCCTTAGGTCTTTACCAAAGAGGTTTGAAGCAAAGGTGGCGGCAATAGAAGAAGCTGGAGACATCACTACCATGCGACTTGATAAGCTGATGGGTTTACTACAAGCATATAAGATGAACTAGAAGATGGACAGAAAAGAAGAAGGCATGGAGCTAAAGGTTGAAGCTGAGAAAAAGGGGTGTTACAACATGAAAAGTTACAACAGGATGATGATCATGAAGGAGAAATTCACTTTTATTCAAAAAATTACACAAGATGATTAGACAATATCAGACACGAAATACAAGACCCCAAAAAGAAGAATCCGAGGAAGAAGATAAGAAAGGTGACAAAGAAGAAAGCAGCAAGAGAAGCAGAAACATCAAATGTCGAGAATGTGGTGAGATTGGCCATATCAGAAGTGAGTGTGACAATACTTTGAAGAAGAATAAAAAGCCACTTAAAGCCACGTGGTGTGATGAGTCCTAAGGAAGCCAGGTAAATGATGAAGAAGATTCAGAAGGTCTGACAAGTCACTATATTGGTTTTCCAGCAGGAACAAAAGTGTTGCAAATAGTGTTGCAACATCAGATGCAACATCTAAAGATGTTGACAAAAACTGTGAAGAAATAAGTGAAAAAGATTTACTATTAAAATATGAATTGATGCTAAAGAAATTTGACAAGATGATTCTATAGAACAAGCGTCTTGAAGAAGAGAAAGAAAATATACAAAAGAAGCTAACAGAATGTGAGAAGAAGTTGATTCATGTCGAGAAAGCGATTGACTCCATGAACAAAGGAAAAGCTAAACTGGATGAAATTCTATCTGTTCAAAGACCTTTGAAATCAAAATCTGTCATTGGTTATATTGGAGAATCGTCAGGAGTAAAGAAAGACAAATTAGAAAAAGTCTTTGTAAAGTCTCAAGGCCAACAAAAGATAGAAGTTAAGTCAAGAAAAGAAGCTCCCATCTGTTTATTTTGTAAAGAAAATAACCATATACATGTCAGGTGCAATAAATTAATAGAAGATTTGAAGAGTGGAAGAATACTTGGGTACAAATATGGGTTAAGAAAGACAAAATAAAAAAAAAGGGTTGTTGACCAAGTGTTAATGGAGACTTTTGATGGATACAGTCAAAAGAAGAATTAATGGAGACTTTTGATGATCAAACAAATATGGGTTAAGAAAGATGACAAGATCATCGAACATCTAGGTACAACAACAAATCATACAAAAAGGGTTGTTGACCAAGTGTTTCAAAAGTCAAAACATGGGAAGGTACTCAAGTAGGTGAAAAGGCCAGGAGTTGTGTAAATTTTGTTTTTCAAAAAAAAAAAAAAAAAAGACAAAGACAAAATAAAAAAAAATAACTTGAGAAAAGATTTAGTTTTCAAAAACAGTTATTACGGCCTTGAAAAGGTATCTGATTGGTTACAACTTCCTATGTTTGAAAGAGGGGTTTTCCAAACCTTAAAATCAATTTCCAAAAAAAAGGGAAGAAGATCATAGAAGATGAAAAGAGAAGAAATCAAGATGAAAGTGAAGAGAGTTGCTCATAGGTTTCTAAAGAAGCAAAGGAGAACGATTGATTCATCTCAAACAATGGAGAAACTCGGTAATGGAAGCAGTTCAACTTCATAAGCAGTTGAAGATTTATCAAAGGCGATCATCCCATATGAAGTTCCTATACCTTTGAATAAGGCTTTTCCAGAACCTATTGAAGAAGAAAGTAGGGACCCAATGGCCTGGCTCTCCAGACGTCTACTAGAGTTCTTCAAAGAGAAACAAAAAAACATATGAATCAGCCTCGACAGGTAAGTCATCTGAAAACAATCCCTATGGTTGGATGAATGATGCTTTCCCAAGAGTCTTTAAAGGAGAAGAAAAGAAGAGAATGGAAGAACAGAAGGAGGGTTCCTTCAAGATCAATCTTGTTGGCTCTACTTTAAATACACAAGAGATATAGAAATGCAAGGTTTCTTATGATTGGTGGAAGGATCTATTTCACAATTTCTTTGACATAGGAGAGGCATTGAAGATGGTTGAACAATCTATGACAAATTCAGAATCAATCATTGAAAAAGATGATTTAGGTGATATTGTAACACACACTGATGAAATTCAAGTCGAGAAAGAAGTATAGGGAAGTGTTTCTGAAGAAAATCTAGACAGTATTAAGAAAGGAAAGAGAGTTTTGATAAATGAAGAAGGAGTAGAATCTAGTGATACCTCTGGAAGTCACAGATCTGATTTTGATGAAGATCTAAAAGAAACAGTGCAAAAAATTCTTGAGGAAATGAAGAATTTCAAAGAAAAGTCTCATATTAAAGATACCGAGTATGTTCCTTCTCTTGTTGCAACATCAGACAGTTCACAAGGTTCTGATGAAATCCCTTTGAAACAACGAGTAGAAGAGTTGTTGAAGGAGAAGAAAAGTAGAAATGCACCAAAAAGAAAAAAAAAGTGTCCAGTTCTTCGAAGCCAGAAGAAAGAAGCTGTTAAGAAACAAAAATTGAAGTCTTCAACAAACTTTGAAGAAGTTGAAAATCAACCCAAGTCATCCTCCAAGAAGAAGAACCTTGTAAAAAAGAAAGTGGAGAGAGTTTCTCCAAGAAGCAAAAAGAAAACTAAAGAAACAACCATGGTTTCCCAAAAGAAATTTTTGAATGAAGAATGTAGGAAGAGATGGAAGACCATTAGTGAACGTGAAATAATTATAGAAAGAATAATAGAAGACTTTGTTTTTGACAAGTATGGTTTGACTGATTTTTTGGTTGAAAAAGGGCTAATCAAATCGTCTACATTTGCAAAGCACTACAGTCCTTCTCTTGTGCAAGAATTCTACAGCAATTTGTCTCCTAAAATCAAGACTCCAAAAGCTCATGGTTATCAACAAGTGTTTGTAAGAGAAAAGATGGTGAAATTCTCACCAAGTAGCATCAATGAATTCCTAGAATGTCCCATTGAAGTTGAAAATGGGATGTATGATGAAGGTTTTGAATATACAAAGGAAATGGTACAAGAAATCACTGGTGGAAAGTGTACTGTTTGGGGACTGGACTCAAGACTGCCAGCGCTCAGTTAATAGTCAAGTATAATGTGTTGTTCAGATTGGGGATATGTAATTGGTTCCCAACATCCCACAACTTAAGCATCCTAGAGGAGATGGCTCTGTTCCTATATGTCATTATTTATGGGAAGATATTCAATCTAGGGCAGTTTATTTTTTATAGGATTATTGAAGAGTTGAATATTACTGCAACAGTAAACGACCTCAGCTATCCAGTACTAATTACTCACTATCTATTACAACACAAGATACTACCGGAGAAGGATGAAATGGTGTCAGGAATCAAAAAGCTATGGATGTCTCTAAAGCTCTTCTCCTTTGAAAAGACAATTAATCTACCAGTTGGGAGGCAACCATTACCTCCTCCTCTACAAGCTGAAGGTAATAGCTCTAGTCTCCACACTGTTGATGATTATGAGCAATCATTAATTAAATAGCTGGAGGACTTAGCGAGGAGACACAGAGCATTGACTGTAGAACTGAGAATCATCACTGAACAGACACAGAGTATCCAGTCTTGACTTGTAGTTCTCAGGCAAAAAAAGGGGGAGAATCTTCAACCACTAGTCCTGCATTATAGGGGGAGTTGCAACTACAAGGAAGAAGCACCTCTTATGGAAGCTCAAGCAAGTCGTTGCCATCATATGCCACAAAAGGGGAGAATTACTACTTACTGCCCATTTTATTTGATAAACATTTTTATTTGATAAACAATCTTTATATTTTCTTAGTACTTGAACCACTTAACAGTATGTATTTTCATTTAGACTGATGTGTTTTGATCTGTGTTGTTAATCACTAGTTGCTTGTTGCTAGTATTTTTTGCCATATATGTTTGTATTGCAACAACTAGTTGATGTTATGTACAATCAGGCTTATAGGAGTCAGGAGAGTCATGTTTCAGGGTTCAGTGCATGTTATAATAGGGTGTTGTAACAAGTGATAGACTGGCAGAAGTATAAGAGAGAAGATTATGTCAAATAATGCCAAAGGGGGAGATTGTTAGGACTAAAGACTTGGATTGACATTATATGACAAACCAAGAAGTGACATGGCGAAGAAATGCGACGTGGCAATGATGATTTGGAAAAAAGGAGAAGTGACAGGGAAGATGGTGTGGCTAAACGCGTGATATGCTAGAAGATCATGATGAAGGATTTTTGTTTAGAGATTTTTCTCTCAATGGTTTAATTGTAGAATAACTATTTTTGGAATGAGCATCAAGGTAAAGGGATTAATAATCAAAATTATTATGACACTTTTTTTATCAATTTTTTTAAATTCATATTTTTTATACTAATTTGTAAAATTTCAAGGCCAAATAATAAATTTTTATAAATATTTTTCTTTAAAATATTTTTTTTAGACTATTGGTATTAATTTGTAAAAAAAATTGATATTTTTAAAAAAATTAAAAATAAAAATTAAAAGGAGAAAGAGAGGGGACTAGAAGAGAGGAGGGGTTTCATGTGGGAGGAGTTTTGAAAACGTTCCCAAAAAAGTTAAAAACATGAAAATGTTGTTTCTTGTGTTTTTGGAAACATGGATTGTTGCCAAAGTTTTTGGAAACATGGATTGTTGCCAAAGTTTTTGAAAATAAAAACAGTGTGCTAAACATGTTTTTGCCAGTTTTGTTTCCAAAACATGAAATTGAAAAAAAAAAAAAAAATGAATTGAAAACAATGTTAAACGACCCCTAAGGTCGGACTAACAACAATAAAGTCATTCTTATCTAAGGTTGGACTAATAGTAAGAATGTCATTCTTATGTAAGACCGGACTGACAGTAGTAATGGCCACTATAAGAAAATTGGCACGGAAATAAGCTAAAATACTGTACAAAACTGATTTTAGAATGATATTTGACACAGAAAAATATCCGTATATATAGCATGAGTGACAAATATATTTTGGCACGGTTTTTTACTGTTATGCCAAACTTTAGCACCATTTTTGGCATAGTTTCATTATCATACCAAACTTCATCACAGTTTTTTTGGTATTGTTTTTTGGTTTCGTGGTACAATTTTTATTATTGTTTTCCTAGTTCAGTATTTGACATTGCTTTTAGCACTGTTTTTCATACTTATTGCAGTTTTTTTGCAATGTATTTAACACAATATTTGGAATGATTTTATATTTGCATGATTGACACTACATTTGATATGACATTAGTAAATTATTATATTTGTAAGATTGACACTTAATTTGGCGTGGTATTATTAAATTATTATATTTACATGTTTAGCATTGCATTAGATGTGGTATTATTAAATTATTATATTTACATATTTGGCATGGCACTATATACAATATTATTAAATTATTATATTTACATATTTGGCACAATATTTGATAAAGTATTATTAAATTATTATATTTACATGTGTAGTATGGTATTATTAAATTATTATTTTTATGTTTGACAAGTTATTTGTTACAATATTAGCATATTATTAAATTTTGCATGTTTAATGTGATATTTGATATGAAATATAGACAAGTTTTCTTATTGAATTTTAACATGATATTTGGTATAATTTATTATTTCTGTATCAAAATATCAAATATTGTGACAAATTTGATACAGTTATTTTTTTATTTGTGCTAATTTTGCTTTGTCAATTTGGCATTTTTCATCATTTGTCTATGGATGGACTAGCAGCAGTACCCATTCTTGCTACATCTTTGACTAATTCATCTACATGTTTTGCCAACTTCTTTCCTCCCATCATGATGGTTGCTGCAGTCTACCATTTGCTAAAGCCAGCAAGACTTCTTCAATGTCTCTAACCCTGGTAGAGGTGTTTACCGCGACGGTTAAAGGCCGGAATTTGGTGGTGGAGGGACTGCTCTAATTGGCGGAGCTGGGAGGTGACAATGCAATGAGTCATCCTAAAATCTTGATGTTGAATGGCTAAATTAAAAAATCATTGGCTTGCGAGATATCCTTAAAAAAGAAAACACATATGCTAAAAAATATAGAAAAAATTAAAAATGATAAATAGAGATCAAAACTTAAATGAGAACTCCCGCAAAGTAATAATTATGACAAAGCATGTATATATATAGAGAGAGATTTGAATATTTCTAGATAAAATACTTGTCTCACAAAGATTGGTGAATAAAGTCTATTTATGATAATCGTGATAATCTAATATATTATATTACTTATGTAATTGTAACACACACACACACAAACACACACACACACACACACACACATATATATATATATATATATATATATATATATATATATATATATATATATATATATATAAAATGACACTTATTATTGATATGAAACATAATATTGTTTTATCTAATTTTTCCATCACACGAAATTTGAATTTGGAATAAAAAATAATAAAAACAGTCCTTTTCTTGTTGACCCTTGGAAGTTTGGATGCTACATAGTTGGGCCTAGTAAGTCTAGCCCATTGATGCATGGTTGTAGGTTCAACCAACTCTTTAGTTGAGGATAACATGACGTCATCAAAGTTACTTATCTCCGAATAATTTGATTAATTACTATATTATGATGGATAATGATACTACTTATATTTACTGCCCACTGCCCATTATGCCTGAGATAGTTAATTGTAAGAGCTGGATTGGATAAGCTCATATAGCATTATGGAGAGGCTATTGGGCTTGAGCTCGTCTGCGTTTTTTTTCTTTCGGCCCCTTAGGGCAAGAGAATTTCAATTTATTCATTGAGTTTCTTTGTCTGAGAAAATGGGCTGGAGTTGCAAACCTTGATATTTGTGTTTTGAGGTACATGAAAACTTTGATGAATTGAGTTTGATTTTGAATTATAATTAAAGTTTCATTTATATTTAATTTATATAATTTGTTTAAATTTTTCGGAGATCAAAGTTAAGTGAAAAAGACTTCTTATAGCTAGTTAAGTGCTTTAAATAAATTTATTTTATTCTATTTGATCTTAAAATTAATTAAATAAGAAAATTTTAATAGTTGAATTAGATTTAGAGTTTGGTGTCACCTACGGGAAACAGTCAGTTTTATTTATTGTAAATGATAATCTTTTCCTATTTCACACTTCATTGATTTTCAAGAGATATTCACTCTTGAAGGATTGAAGGACTCTTATTTTTATTCATAAATAGCTTGAACAATTCTCTCTCAAAGTTGGATGATATAATTTAGAGTTTAGTGGCCTTGCACATTGTCAACATATCATCATTTCTCATGTATAGCAGCAAATAATTAAAATATTATACAAATCTTATTAAGTAATATAATTTTAAAAATGACTGCAGTTATGACTCACAGTTTATGATAAATTCTAAATTCAATGAATGATATTAATATTAACACAAATAACAACTGATGTAAAGATATGGTATAAAAAATTAGGCTGAGTTAATTACACATGGATAAATCATTATTCATTCTCTAAATAATAAAAAAAAAATGTACACAGAGAGAGAAATATGCTCCCTTTCGTCTTATTTATATGCCCATTATAGAAGCTTTCACTGTTTTTTTATTTATCTATTTAAAAAAAAATCTATGAATCATTAAATAATTTTTTCTAAATTTATTTTTTATCATTAATGTATTCCTATATTTTCCAATAAATTTTGAAAATTAAAATATTATTTTGAAATAGGAAATAAAAAATGTAATTAAAGTCAAAAGAAAAATTAATAAAATTTTGATAGATTTTTAAATAACGATAGTTTTTGGAAAGTTGATACAATTGGTCAACTAAGTTAATTGATTTTTTTAATTAATGATCATAAATTGATTAAAGTAGACTTATAAATAGAAACAAATGGAGTATTTTAAAATTGACAATAGTTAAGTAGTATGATTTTTGCAAACAATTATTTTTCAATGTTAATACCATAAAATTAAAATATATACCACCGTAAAATATGAGGAAATTGGAAGGAAAAATAAAGGGTAAAATATTGTGGAATTTGGAAGGGAAAAAGCTATTGATGATTGGTTTAATTAAAAACAAAAAAATATAAAAGTAATTGGTTGGGACTTAATTAACAAAAATTTCTCAAGTAATTTGATAGGGACAAATCATGAGTCACCTACAGAGCGCAATTATACTTGCCGATCGAGTAATAAAGTGTGCTAAGAAGTAAGGTATTAGTCCACAGGAAACTAGAGACTACTAGTACTGATTCTAATATGAGAATTAACCTAATCCAAATAGTGAGATATGAAAACAAACTGAAAACAAGAATCAAAAGTGCTAAAGAAAAAACAACTAAACAAGTATTGATAAAGATGTGTCTCGGTTATAACTTCGGTCTAGGGTTTGTTAGGTCCAGGACAATGATTATGAAAGTCTAGCGATCTAATTTGAACCGAAAGAGTTCTTAAATTTTACTACCCCCTTTCTTAAGGTGAGTAATAACTAATCCCATATGGTGTGGATACAAACAATCCTGTGACAACAGTGCACTTTATGAACTCTTAACAAGAATAAATAAGCATTCAAAATATAGACAATTCTTCTCTCGAAGTAATTGCTCATAATCCCATATAAATTAAAGTAGAATCGAAATCTCTCTATGATCCTACTAGGTGGTTCTCTCGACTCTGAAGTACCCTATCTCTAGGCATACTCATAATTCGTTTAAATCACTGCTTGCCTATACTATGTAGGTCTCTCGACTCGTCACACAAGCATATCCAACATGAATCTAGAGCCCTTGCCTCAATAGCGTCCAAGACAATAGATACGTGCAATTGAATTTAATAATAAAGGATTCCAATTAATAATTAATGTAAAAGCATGAAAGATCCACAACCAAAGTCAATCAAATAATAAACCCTAGAGTTTATCTATGCCCAAACACCTAAACATTAGTTCTTCATCAAATGAGAATAATCAAACAATTCACAAGAGATAATAGACATGATTGAAAGCATAGAACCAAAATTTTTAATCTTGTCTCTTGAGATTGCTGATGTCCTTCTCTTTTCTTTCCACAAACACTACCAAGATGCTCCTCGATGGCTTTACTAGTGTTCCTTGAAGATAGGTGAGTCTCCTCTCCTCAATGGATTGCCCAAAGAGATCTGAAGAAGTTCCCTCTTCTTTTCCCAAGCTTGGCCTTTAGAAAAATATCTTCAAAACTCTTATTAGAATCTTTTATACCTAGTCACTTACGTCATTTGATGAGCGTGCCTTGCTGGTAGACTTTGGATGGTGCTTGTGACCCCCCTTACAGGAGTATGTTTCTCCCCGGTCTGGCTTATAGGCGTAAGCCTTCTTGTAAGTCCCTCTCTTTGATCTTTATGCTTCTCTTACAGTCATAAGCATATCAGTAAGGTTCTCTAGATGAGGATTACGACCCTAGGTTTGGCCGTAAGAGGACCATAAGGTGTTCTGTTGGGCCTGTTCTACAATCGTTGATGTCGACAGAGCTCTATTCTTTTATTTTGGCTCTAAATAGTTTCTTGTGGCTCTCTCTCCTCCTTGAGCATTGCCTGGCACTTGAAAATACCTTTTATACCATGTTTAAAATCATCTTCTGAAAGAATACTATAATACATGCCAAATAAGTGCATAAAACAATATTAAATGATCCACAAATACAGTTATCATAACTTGCCAATTGTTTAATTTCTTTTCTATCTTAATGAAAATTTAAAATAAAAATATTCCCAATTAAAGGGATTGAAGGAAAAAATTAAACAATAAATAAATAAACTTTGACGTATTATACAACAATATAATTACACAAAAAATTTCCTATTATTCAAAATATATGAAAGAATGTATTACAAAATATTTATGATCATTTACGATTACGATAAAATTACGTATTATTATTTACGATTACGACAAAATTACATTTTATCATTTACGATTACGACAAAATACATATTATCTTCAAATTTGATGATATCCATGATTGTAGATAACAAATTAACACTTACTTTCTCTCAATCCTTTATGTCATCAAAAGTTCATGATTCCAATATATCAAAAACGTATCGAGGTTAAATTTCTTATGATTTAATTTGAAATATTTCCAATATATAAAACTTTTTATTTTTATAAAAAAACTTTTTTATTACTACATCATATAAATATAAATAACTATCAGGATTTTCAAAAATCTTCTCAACAACACGTAGACACACACATACGTAAACACACTCCATTACGTGTCACTGTGGATGAGATTCATGCATGTACTTATCTCTTTCTCTATTTCCATATATATATATAATTTTGGGCTTCAACCTTAAGTATAAAAGACAAGAAAATAAAGTTCAATGCCATTAATTATAAAGTCTTGAAGTACACCTCATTTATTAATTCACAAAATGTGAAAAAAATTTACAACCAATGGGTGCAATGAGTTCCAACTGAACTTCTGACTCTTGTCAGCCATGCAGCACTGCCACCACATTTCACCGCCAGCAAGCTAAGGTAAGTTGCACAACACTCTCTATATATAAAAGGTACTAGACCTCAAACTCTTCTCACACACAACCTTCATCTCAAAACCAGATCTAAACCATGGCCAAACCACCATTGCCACCATCACCACGTCGCTCAGGCTCCGCCGAGAAGAAGAAAGCTTCCTCTCTGCCATTGATGCCAATGCTCAAAAAGGAGGAACCTGCAATAATAGGAAAGCATTTCATGGAAGAAGGGGAGTCTAAGCCCCGAAGCTATTTTTGTGCTGACATCTCAATGCCTTCAACTCAACCTTTGGTGCATCCTGTCACACCAGTTCCTAACTTGATCATGATGAAGAATTTCTCGGAGATGAATAAGAAGGAAGGTGGTGCACAGAAAGATAAAGATAAAGATGACAGTGAGGAGAAGAGCGCTTGAAGTACTACTTACAACAAGAGCAATCATATCCATATATATGTTGTGGTTCTTTGTATTACTTGCTTTAGTTTCTTGAGCTATATTAGAAAATAAAAGGTCATGAGGCCTTTGTATGTTTCTTTCTTAATTTGGTTTATGTGGTCACCAAATGTAAGCATTATGATTAGGATGCTTTGTTCATGTGTCTTAGTTTTTCATAATATTATAGAGTTTTGTTTTTAATCTCTTGGTGTGATCATACATTTTGATTTTTCTTTTATTTTTTAAAAACAAAATTATTTATACGAAGATAATAGAGAAATATAAATTTTGATCTACCAAAAGGCTCATAGTCTAGCGGTACTTGGTCTATTGCAAAAAAACGAGGCCGAGACAATAAAATAATTTAGAGTTCAAGATCAATGGAAGCAATAACGATAATAGGTTGCATGTTGTGGTGTAGGCTCGCAACCCAATCCACTCTTCCTTGGTTGAGGGTGCGTGGATTGGACGATTAATTCCTAACCCGTGTGCATGCCCCTGATGTATATAGCACTTGTCACCTTTTTTTTTAAAATAAATTTAGATTTCATAATAAGTATTTATTGAAAACAAAATGAAACTAGCTTTTAATTATAGCATGAATAATCAATTAGTTCTTCCAAATTGATAGATATAGAATTTAATACGACAAAATCATACTTTATATCTTTACAGAGATTAGATTTTTTTTTTTCTATTTTTAAATATCGTTAGATTTGTCGTTATTGATATGAATAAATTTCAACCATATCAAGATTTGTCTGTATCGATAATTGAAGTATTGAATATATTCAGTGTTAGAATTTTTCATCAGAACTTGATTGTGACATTTATGTCATAGTATCATATATGGAAGCAGGATCACTTACCTCTAGCCATAGCAGGTTGTAGAAGGCGACAAGAGTCTTTAAGTCCACGTTTGAAGTAACTAGAGACTCTTCCAATCTATCCCGTTCTCTCCCACCGATGAAGCTAGGTATTTTCAAGAACAATAGATCGGGGACCCATGGTGTTGTATTATATATAATCCTTACCATCAAAAAATTAACTCCACTTAAAATTTCAAGTAGATCATTATCTAAAGTGACAATTAGAGTTATCTTACGATTCCATTAGATAAAGTCATGGACCACTTTATTCAGTTTGAATTCAGATTGGATTAATATCACCACGAAGTTAATTCAAAGTAGAATTTAAACTAAACATTCACCCACTTGATCCAATTTTATCATAGGTAACTTAATATCCATTCACATTAACCCATGAATCCGTATGTCTATATCAACGAAATAAATTACACGAATCATGGCGGTAAGTCATCATTATAAACCGAGTATTACTTTCCATACATTACGATGCAATCTCTCTCTTTAATGCAAACCTATATATGGCATTTTATCATAATGAATAAGCAAAATGCTTGTTCGGGTCCAAAACACTCAAACTAATAATACATAAACTTAATAGTTTTCATTCTCAAACTTAATATATACGATTAAAGAGAAGACAAATACATAAATAAGTAAATATTCAAGAGTTTCAATGCTAAAGTGATATAATTGTTCATAGATAAGAACCAACTCTTATATGTTCTACATGATCTCTATAATTTTGGTGAGATTCCTTTCGTCAAAAGATCTGCAATCATCAACTCTGTGCTAATGTGTTGAATGGTTATTTCACCGGTATTCATGCGCTCCTTTAGTGCAAAATATTTTATGTCGATGTATTTACTTCAACTACCACTCTTATTATTCTTTGAGAAAAATATAGTAGCAAAATTATCATAATATATTCTTAATGGCTTAGATACAAAATCAACAATTCTAAGCCTTGATGTGAAACTCCTCAACCAATTAAATACCCTGGGAACTCGTCTCGAAAGACAAAACAAACTCGGCTTCCATAGTGGAAGTAGCAACCAAAGTTTGCTTTGCACTTCTTCATGAGATAAAACCATCGACCAACATGACAATGTAACCGGATGTTGATATCCAAGAATCAAGACATCCAGCATAATCTGAATCCGAGTACCAATGACCTCCAAGTCATATGATCTTTTGTATGTAAGGTTGTACTCCTTTATACCCTGAAGGTGCCTTATCACTTTATTTGCAGATTTTTAGTGATAAACCCCTGGATTACTTTAATATCTTCCTAATATCCCCATGGCATATTTAATGCCTGGTCTTGTACAAACCTGAGCATACATAAGACTTCCAACGGCTAAAGCATACAGGATATTTTCCATCTGTTCCTTTTCCAAGTTATTTTTAGGACATTGGTCCAAGTTAAACTTTTCACCTCTCACAATAGGCACAACACTATTCGAACAATTTTCCATTCAAAATCTCTTAAGAATTTTATTAATATAGGCTTCCTGAGACAAACCCAAAACACCATGGACCTATCTCTATGTATCTTAATGCTAATGACATAAGATGGCTCGCCTATATCTTTCATGTAAAAAATTCTTAGAGAGAAATCGCTTCACCTCATGCAACATACCCTTATCATTGGTTGCAAGCAAAATATCATCAACATATAGGACTAGAAAGCAAAATTTACTCCCATTATCCTTATAGTATATACATTGATTCTTAATGTTCTCAACAAAACCGAATGATGAGACAACATCATGAAACTTTAAATGGTAAAATTCCCATTTTAGTCTCTGTACTTATCGAAATGTGCCCTTTTTGTCCCTCTAGTATAATGTGTGCCTTTTAAATCCCCCTACTTTTTGATTTGAGCCAATGTAGTCCCTCCAGCTAATGGCTATGAGATTTGCCGTCAAAGTATGCTGACATGGCAAAAAGTGGCTTTTTATAAGAATTTTTTGGGTGAGGTAGCACACATGGGATTTATTAATCCTAATAGTCTCCCCTAATATAAGCTTCTCGGATTCAAATCCTCACAACTGGATTAGAATCTAAGAAGTTCACCCCTTTTCTCCTTCTAACATAAACCCTCATCCCTTTCACAAACCTCCACCACCGGCAGGTTCCGACTGACTGGCGCCGTGATATTGAGGATTCCACTCACCGAAACGCTGCGAACATGACTTTCTTCAATGTATCCTCATTTTTCTTCAACTTCTCATCAACCTCAGCCTTTGTCATCACATCTGTAGAGGAATTAGTCCTCTTGGCTTGAGACAAAGACCCCAAGTTATTCTTGGCATGTTGGTGCAGAGATCTCAAAGCATAGTTCCATTTGCAGAGGCCTACTTGATCTTTCAGAGCTTCAACTGCTCCCACACTCATGGCCACCATCCATGAAGCCTTCCCCACGGAACCCATATCTTAAAAAGAGGTGCTTGAAAGTTGAAAATGCTGTGTTGCTGTGATTTATGTTTTCAAGCCAAGTGATGAGAAATGGTGACATATATGAAATATATATAGGTGACAGTGAATGAGTTACTGCTGCTGGTTTGGAAGAGAAACCGCGAGTTGAAAAGCATCTTGTGGTATAGAGATGTCATGTCCCACAAGCCCACTCCCAGAAACCAGGGCAGTTTCAGTGTTCCACAAGGTTTGTTTTACATGCACGAGACTCACACTAGCATACAACACTTGTTATTGTCAACGTTTTGAATGTTTATAAGTCAATTATGGTAAATGCTCTAGTCTTTAAAGTTAATATATTCTAAATAAAGTTTAATGAATGATAGTTATATTATTATTATTATTATTATTATTATTATTATTATTATTATTATTATTATTATTATTATTATTATTATTATGTAGTAAGGCACGCGCTGCTTGTTTTTTATGTCAGGATTCCAGCACATGGGCACCAACTGCAACTAGAGGAGGGCACGGGTTGATTTTTGGCCAAGCCCGTGACCGGCCCGGAACCGGCCCGCCGGTTCAATGACTCGGCGGGCCGGTTGATTGACCCGTAACCGGCCCATACTGTAGACGGGCAGGTTACGGGTTAGGAAAACCCCAACCCGTGACCCGGCGGGTTGACCCGTCGGCTCAAAAGCCGGTTTGGAACCGGGTTTCAAATTTTATTTATTTATTTTTAATATTTATAGTCAAAAGAAAAGTTGGATAGGATGGTTAGAAGGGGAAATATTTTATAAGGTGACCAAGGTTCGAATCCCATCAACAACTTTGAGCTTTTAATTTTAATATAATAATTAAAAAATAAAGAAAAAAAGGTCGGGCACGGCGGGTTGGGCCCAGATCCGGCTCGTTTGAAAACTTACCGGGCCAGGTCCGGGTTGCTTTCGGCTGACCCGTGACTCGTCGGGCCGGTTGGGTCAAACCGGCCAGGCGGGTTATTGCCGTTGCACGGGCCAAAAACCGACCCTGACCTGCCGGTCGGGCCCGGCGGGCCCGATTAACGGCCCGTGCCCTTCTCTAACTGCAACCTCTTAGCTGCATTGCAATGCGTGGACTAAAGTCCGCCCTGTCTTCCCTTCTCTTCCACGGGGATTCCCCGCTCCACAGAGATTCCTCGATATATATATATATATATATATATATATATATATATATATATATATATATATATATATATATATTTAATTATTTAATTATTTAATTTTTTAAATTCAATATGAATTTAAGATTATAAGAACCAAATATTTTGATTTTGAAAAAATATATATTTGGTATTTATTAATAATGTTTTAGACTTTTAGTAAACTAGTGTTACTCCCGTGTGATGTACAAATATAACTATATGAAATTTTTTTAAAACTTTTGATGAAATTTTTTTATTTTCAATAAAAATTAAGATAAAATAGGATATTTATCAATTTTAAAATATATTACTTTTTAAAAAAATTAATTTTATTATATATTATGAGATAAAATAATATAAACTAGTTTAAAACAATATAATTTAGTTTATGCTATAAATATTTTAATATTATTAAAATAATATTGGTAAAATTTTTATGAGAAATTGACAAGTGTCAAATAGGTCTTATATATATATATATATATAATAATAATAAAAACATTGGCGGGGTGGCGATTCCCCGACCCTGTGAGGATCCCTGTGGGGGAGCGAGCGGGTTGAATTAATTTGGAGGCGGGGGAATCCCCGCCCCGTGGAAAGTGGGGATAGGGACGGGGATCTCATTCCCTGCCCCGCCCCGCCCCGCCCCACTTGCATCCCTAAATGAGTTCGAGTGATGGTTACTTTTAATTTATGTGTTCTTGTGTATTGAAATGATTTCATGTGTATTACATTAGTATCTTGTGCAGAACTAGTACTTCCTGTGTGTTACCGGTACTTCCTGTGTATTATAGTGTCTATGTGTTTAAAATGCAACACTACTATGTATGACTATATGTTTTTGCTTAGTTTTTATGTTTTAAATGTAATATACGTTGTTAGTGATACTCTCTCTATTATGCATTGTCATGTAGGGGCTCATTCTCAGAAAGCATGAATGCCAATATTGAGTCTTTTCTGTCCCAACATCCTCATACTGGGGAGCTCAGTATTACTCGGTGTTCACAAACATATAATGGATCAACTTTAAAAGTAGGCCAACGCTTTGACAATGCAGACCAGTTCAAAGATGCCCTACACAACAACACCAAAAGACAAAATTTTGACTTTATGTTTATAAAAAACAATAAACTTCAAGTGACTATCAAGTGCACGGCTCTGGATTTCCAGAGGCTCATGTATGCATCCAAAGAGAGAAACGTAGACAACTTCCGGGTGAAGACAATGCAAGCAGGTACAACAACACATCCGAAAGTAAGCAAAAAATTGGTCTCTCATCGTGTACATTATGCAGAAACTTAAGGAGCGCCCTTTGTATAGAGTTGTTGACGTACAGAAGGACATATTGCAGGACCATTGTGTTCACTTACCATATACGTGTTGGATGGGGAAAGAGGTTGCTAGGGTTACCATTCATGGTAGCGAGGTTAGTAGTGATCATTTGCTTCCCTGGTATGAAGACAAAGTGGTGGAGATGAATCTTGATAGTGTTGTCATCATTGAGAATGACTGTGAGCGGTTTAAACGCACTTTCTTCTCTTTTAGGGTTTGTTTGTTGAGGTTCAAGCAAGGGTACAGACCATTACTTTTTGTTGACAGAACTTATTTACTTGGCAAGTACAATGGGATTCTGTTAGGTGCAATAGCTAAAGATGGCAATGAGGGTCTTTTCCATGTAGCATTCGCTACCATTGACAACAATACAGATGAGAATTAGACCTGGTTTCTTGCTACTCTAGAGGAGGCATTGTACCGTCATGACCACTATGACAAAGTTATTACATTCATCTCGGCTCTATCTAAGGGTCTTGTGGACGTAGTTGTAAGAGTCTTCCCCCCATTTCTACATGGTTATTGCCTGAGCCATTTGGAGGTAAACTTCATGAAGTCCAGTTCTAGACTCGAGAAAGCATTGAGAGAGTAATGCTGGGCAGTAATCGTCAAAATTGCGTATGTGTACACATCTAAAGAGTTCAAAGATTTAGTCAGTGAACTTGCGTCTACATTGGGCGATGCACATGCTTGATTTCTACACAAGTCCAACGTTGACTGTCATACCCCGACCCGCAGGCCCCGGGATGCAATAATTGCTACGATGACTCAAGGAGGGATATCTCACCACTCTACCCTTAAGTCACCATAAGGCTAATAGAAACCTCATATTTTCCACAATTCTGAACACAAATGCAGAAATATTAAAAAAATAATAAATAAAACAACAACACAGATGCTCCAAAAAACCAAAGATTCTAGTGGATCCATGAACTTTACAAAATATAAACATGATCAAAGATACACACAAGGGAATGGGAATGAGAAAATGCAACAACAACACAAGACAATGTCTAGCAATCCATCACGCTGTGACGCTGGCAACAACTATAACCTGGATGAGAGGGAAAGTTTGAGTAACCTAAGTCAATCAGTGAATGGGTTAGCATAATTCTAAAGGAATATCAAATCAAAACCATGATTTTCCAATAAACCAAGTTTAAGCAGTAACACAAATAGACATGAAGTGTTTCAGCAAATAAAGTAATACAAACTTGTGAGATAATAACCATTGGCGCACAAAAACCCCAAATGTAAGCTTACACAATTGCACTTAAGGCAACAAAGTTTTTCAACAAGTAGAACCAATACGAGTGTATAAATCTGATATAGCACGTAAAACACCAATCACATCAAATATAGATTTCAACTTTCACAAATATTAACTTGGAAAAACATGAGTTTTTTTTTTTAAATCTCAAAGAATTGATCCATGCCCTAAAAACACTCTCCAATTTAGCCTCCGTCATGACTAGGTTCTATATGGTGACTCTGGCCTCTCGGTGTATCATCCAAATCAAGGTTCTACGTGTGACCTGATGAGGACAGGGATAACAGGTCCTCCATGCCACCTCTATAGGTTGGCCCGTGGGGACTCCTTACTGTAGCAAGCGGGTTACAACCCCATCACCATCAACATCAAACAATGCAATAATGTTTCAATAAAAGGGTCCATAAACAGGACAATATCCACATGCCAGTAATGAGCATCATTCCACATAATGGAAATGGCAAGCATTATATGGTTATGAGTTTCAAAACTTGCTTCAAAAAAAAAAAAATCTCCATCCACAGTTTTCACAAGTCAAATCACCTAGTCTTTGAACAGGACAATAATCATAATTCAGAAAATAAGAACATTTTCAAGTAAAGTAATGCCACAATTGTAACATGTTTATAAAATTCACTTTAAACTCAACATATAAATAAGGTTGTCAACCTTTGCAATTAAAACTCGATAATTTCTCGTGTAAACTGACGTCAAAGAAAACATACTACAATGTCCATACTTAGGACATTCACAAGTATCACAAACCATTTTCTGAAGTAAAAAACCAACAATAATACAGGAAATAGTAAACATACTTCTTCAAATACCTTGCACTTAGCCTTGAACATGCACTAAGGAATCCCACAATACAAACATAGATGTTGGCTTGACTAGCATTTAACCCATAAGTAACTGATTTCCAAATACCCAAATTAATTATGTATACGACAACCATAGTGAATATAAATATAATTAGGCCATTACCTCTGCCTTTGCATAACAAGAAATCAATCGAATCTTTTCACAGATTACCTTGCCTTTAAGTTTATTATTGCCATCATATTTCACCATCAATTGACCTAATTAACTTTCTTTGCATAAATCTTCAATTATAAATAACCAATTTCTCAAATGAAACCTTTACAAATTGAACGGATGCCTCATCAAGAAATGATATGATTTCTCAATTGAGACAACAAGTATAAGATCAAGTATTTGATCATCTCCACCTGAACTATATAAACCAACTTTCCCCTACGAATGAATATAAATGTCAAGCTCATGAATTTCACTCAAGTTATTTATTTATTTATTTATTTTGCTATCACACAACTCTTATATTAATTATAACCTCAAGCTACATTCAATCTCCATGAATTTTACTCATAATTACATACCTCAAAATTTTATCAATTCTACAATGCAAAGATAATTAGATTTCACATAATCCATACATAGTGTTACACCAGTGTGACCCTCAACCACGTAAAAAGGCTACCCAACAACATACATATACTCATTATTCTTCCTCAATAATATCACAATACAAAACTATACATTAGCTTAATGAGTTGCTAATATTATTCACCAAAGCATATATGATCAACCTCCTTTATTTCCAATAAGCTCATTATGGTTAGTATGACATTCACAATCCTCATTCAATTAACAGATGTCTATCTATTTCCCAGAGTGTATAGACTTGACCAACGTGATACCAATAAACCAATTAGCACCAATCTCATCATAACTATAGTCTAAAGAGGCCAAATACACACCATTTCAAAGCAATAAAAACATCAAATTAAAACAGCAAAACCACAAATTAGCTTTCAGTAAACAAGTCAGACATTTGAACATTTAAATAGAATTATGCATCCAACTTAACACACTCACAAATTGGGAGAGAAAAGACCCCGACAAAGTCATTCCTCCACCGGTTCCTTGCCTCAAGTCATGCTCTCACCATCTACCCAACCAAACACACACAGCCAGCACCAAGAATTAAACAAAGAAACACGAATAAAACCCTAGGTGAAACAATGCAAAGCAACCTTGACAAGACCTAGGCTGATTCGCAATTGAGTTTGAAGGTTCCCAAAGAGTTCCTAGGGTTTTTGGCTTCACTCTAAACCAAAGAAACAAGGAAAAAACCAAAGCTTATTGGTGCTATAGTAATACTACAGTAATAAACGGTTCTAAGTTACAACAACCTTTAAGGGAAAGGAGCTACAAACACTTCTCACAAGTTTTACAACATCATCCAAGAAGAGAGAGCAAGAATCAAACTTCCAAGTTCAATCACAACCCTAGATCCATCATCCTAACTCAAAACCAAGAAGAACAAGGAAAGAAAGAAGAGAAAACTGTTTACTTTAGATCTAAAGAACAAAGAAGACTGATGGCTTCAATCCACCAAGAGGAAGATGATCATCCAAAGCCTTCTTCTTCTCTAGGAAAGAACAAAAAGAATGAGAGGAAGAAGGGGTAAGGGTTAGGGTTTACAAAAAGGCTTAGAAAGCCTTTAAATCGAGGCTAGAAAGGCAAAGCATAGGCATACTTCACAACAAGCACGAGTGTGCTTCACCCTATGAACTGCTATAATAACACTGCTACAATAATAGTCCTACAGTAAAAAGCACGTCTGGACTTTGCCAGGAAAGCACAAGCATGCTTCACCCCATATAAATTACTGGAATTTGTAGAAAAACCCTTAGCACAGACAGGGTCTCCGAGCACAGGAGTGCTTTAGGGTGCGCATATTACAGGTTGTCCAAATTTGCTCCAAAATCAAGCTAAAAGTCCACCTGTAAAAAACATGGGTATAAGCACAGCCTAAACACAGGTGTGCTTATGTTTCTAGACTAAAAAACATCGAAAAAGACTATTTTACAACCGCAAACTCCCCTAATTGAACCAAACACTTCGGAACATACTCGAAAAACATGACAAAAGTGAGGAAAAGGTCTCTAGTACCACATTGACAATTGGTACAACTATTTGTTCAAGGGTATGCGGTGGTGCGAGATGTATTCCAATGTAGTAAAGTCTTTGAATGCCTGGATCAAAGAGCCATGACATCTACCGGGAACAAGCATGGTTGATTCCATAAGGTTAGATTACATCAACGTGTTGGAGTCTTTCTGTGTATTAGTAAATGTTTGTGTGTAGAGTCCTATGTTAGTGTGTAATATTGTTTGTTTCTGTGTATTAGTGAACGTTTGTTTGTACATTCCTACATTAGTGTGTAAAATGGTTCATTTCTATGCAATAGTAAATGCTCGTGTGTAGAGTCTTACATTAGTGTGTAATGTTTTTTGTTTCTATTTAATAGTAAACGTTCATGTGTACACTCCTACGTTAGTGCGTAAAATGGTTCATTTCATTTTTGTTTATTATCAATAGCTAATTGGTTGTTTGCATGTTAACTCACAAGTTTAAACTTATGAATATGCTGGATAAGTGGCACGAACTGTCGACTAACTTGTATACATACCTTTACCCTAAGATACACATGAAGGTTGAATAAATTGTTGAAGACAATCATTTTTAATAGGGTGGGCCAATCAAACGGTGACACTTGCAAAGTGCTTGATGATCACAAAAATGCTATCAGCCTGCGGGTACAGAAGTGCTCCTACAGGAGATGTGAAGTGCATGGACTCTAGTGCAAGCATTCATCAGCTGCGATTATGCAAACAAACATGAATATTTTACAATTGAATGGTATCGTCGTGCATATGCTAAACCAATATACCCAATCCTTGACAGTGACAAGCCCTGTGATGACACCTGTGAACTTAGAATGTGGCCGTGAATATAAAAAAAATGACCCGTCCTTCCACGAAGGATGAAGATAGTGTCATAGGCTTTTGATTTGCATGATTTACATTGCAGTAGGTGCCACCAAAGTGGACATAATTATCGATTGTTTAATGCAGTCATAGCTGACTAATAATGTGAACAACCTATGCATAACATGGTGGTCATCCCATTTTATGTTTTTATTTTCCCTGTGTCCATTTTGTTGTTGTTGTGTATTACTTACTGTTTTCTATGTAGTGATGTTCGTTTCTGTGTAGTCATAATTGTTCATGTGTAATGCATGTGTTTCCTGTGTAGCATTTGAGGTTGATGCATATTTAGTTGTTTTCTTGTGTATACTTTATCGTTCATGGAGTAATGTGTAATGGATTTGTATTTGCGTAAGACACTAGGGCGAAATGTTTTCATGTAGAGTCAGAAATGTCAAGATTTTATGTAGAGTCAGAATAGTTTAAGCTTTTATATATAGTCATAAAAGGTTTACATGTATAGTCCTAGAGTTGGAAAATGTTTTCAATAGTTGTCCAATAGGCCAGCGTCTTTAAGTACATCTTTGGTTTTGTCCTTGGCCGCACTTACTTCCGCAGTAGGTTCGGGCTCCCCGGCAACAATGCCTATGACTATGGGTACCTTTTCCTGGGTGGCATTTATCTTCTCCCCAATAGGTTCTGGCTTCTCGGCAACAATGCCCATGACTACAGCCTCCACAACAACGTCTCCCTCCCTCTTAGCAATATATACCTCCTAGGTGATTCGATGAAAGTCTATGCTTTGTCATCGTTATTTTTTTGGCAACGTCCTCTTCTATGGTAGCGTCTTTCACCACATTGTCAGCAGATATAACTTTTCTCTGCATCCCATCCAGTAGTCCCTGTGAGACATAGCTCAACCTCACATATAGGATGTCCGACCATGGTATGTCCAATTTTTTTTAATTCAAAAGTTGCTCCAGGGGGTTGTTGGGCCAGTCACACACATGCTGCAAAGTAAAATCTTTGAATTTGTTGTGGCCCATATTAATCTTGATGCACAATTCAAGGAGATCACACTGAAACATCAGATCTCATCACTAGTAATGAGTATATAAAATGAGGAATGTGTTAAAAAAGTATGGTAGAATGACTTACCAAGTTAATGACATCTGAGTCATATACAACCAACGCAAGGGAGGAGTAGTGCCTGTTCTTCTCATTTTGAATGTCAAAAGTAAGCAAATGATAGTGGCTACTGAGGACGATGGGCATAAGAATAATTTAAGTGTTTTTCTAGCCATATATAGCATCCTCCATCATATATACAGTCTGGTCCTCGGTGAATTACAACTTCTGCATTGCAAGCAGCAAAAGCCATGTGCCAATAACATGCTTCTTGTATGCGAAGGGATTTGTCAGTAATTGCTCATGAATCATGAGGACAAGGATGTCGGCGACATTGTAGTGGACTTGATCTTTGCCTTCAAGGAGGATGTAGTGGCTGTCACGAGTCGTAAACCCATAGTCATCCCTCAAAACTACTGAACTGCAAGCCATATATAATAGATCAAAATGTGTTAGAAAAATTAGATAACAATAGATGAGGCATTAACATTACACATTGCACAGTTAAAGTACACATGAAAGGTTACTACTACACATGATTTATGTATATTACAAAGCTATAACATATTTTACATAAGAAAGGTTATTAGTACACATGACTTATGCGTATTACACAGCTATAACATATTTTATACAGGAAATTTTACAAATACACATGATGCATGTATATTACACAGTATAATATCTTATGAACAGTGCTATTACACATGAAACAAAATTGTTAAACATGAATGGTAAATATACATATATATGAAGAAGCTAAAAACTGATATTCTTGTATAGAAGATTCAGAAGAACCTGTCAACTCCGGCATTCAAGTATATTGAAATAGGTGCTTGT
Source organism: Dioscorea alata (assembly GCA_020875875.1). Classification (NCBI taxonomy): domain Eukaryota; kingdom Viridiplantae; phylum Streptophyta; class Magnoliopsida; order Dioscoreales; family Dioscoreaceae; genus Dioscorea; species Dioscorea alata. The sequence continues at coordinate 3,854,698 of CM037027.1, forward strand.
TCAAACTGGTTCAGCCTGCCGATACTTGCATAGCTCTTCTTCTCTGGTAGGAAACCTGTTTCAACCTTCACTTCCGCCTCATGGTATACCTTGCCTTGTGATGGACCCTTGTATAGAACTATTGTTAGCGAGTCCCTTTTCGGTTTCCATTCTTCAGACTGGTCAGGGATTTGACAACTATGTTGACAGCTTGTAAGGACTCCTATTCTTCCTCTGATACGTCGGTTGAGTTGGAGTCAAATGCAAACGTTCTCTTCCGTGGGGACACGTCAAAGGGGCATTCTTCGAACCAGGGGCCCTCTTCGGTGGGGCCTTCCTCACTAGGGCTTTCTTTTGGGTAGAAGCCTCTTCAGAGAAATTTGGGTAGGGCTAGCTTCACTTGTGTCTAGATTAGCCATATGGTGCATTACACGGCTTTGGGGGGTCTCAATTTTATCACCTTCGGTGGTAGAATTCACTAGAATAGGGGCAGGCGTTGGGGCCTCAGATATAGGATTTTCAATATGGTGTTGCTGGGGGGTTACAGAACAATGTATTTCATCTCGGGTGTTTTCGGGATTAGGAAACTCGGCGCCTACGTTAGACATGTCTGTTTCCCAACTTTGTGTTGTAATTTCTGGTGGTGAACCTCAATCTTCGAGCAAAGTCCTGCCTCCAGTTGATGAATTTCTTCATCCGTATTTGTATTTCTGCTGTGATGGGCAGAGCGACCTTTCCAAGACCGCACTAGTCGCTTGAATTGCATACCTGAAGAAGGAGGATGAGAGAGATTCATTGTTTCCTACTAGATGTTAGAATCTAGAGGTGGTGACCTTGTCTAGGCCCTCTGGGGCCTTTCATCCTTTACGTCGCACTCATCTATACGAGCTCTCAGTTCATGAAATTCAACCAATACGCATTGCAATAAGTTGCGCACATCATCGTTACCTTGTGGTACATCATCTGTGATCAATGGGGGGCAAATTTCACGGGGTTAACTTGGGGAGGGGGGAGGATCCTCCTAGGTTCCGTTCCTTGGTGGCTCTCCGCTTGGTTTTCTGGAAGACTCCATGGGGGCATGAGTTTTTTCACTGACCTAGTTAGCGGGGAACATTATCCAATCCTTTTTTCTTGTGTCAATCACTTCAGGTGACGTCTCAGAACCTTACTATCGAGTCTCTCACCAGGCAATACCAACCAATGCATTATCCCCATGATTGCTTGGAACATGTTCGAAGGGCTGCAAAGCAAGCACACATAAGTTTAAAGATCGTCACCATATTGTACACAAGTAATACAAAATCTACACAGAATCGGTTAAGGTAAACACAAGTAAACATTATTGTACACATAAATCAAATATAATAAACACGAAAACCTTATCATACACACGAAAACATTATTATACACACGAAAAATCTTATTACACATATTTTACAAACATAGCACATAGGTAGATGACAAGCTTAATTCTTTCTCTTTAAGCGACTTCAACAATGGACCGACTGAAGCCACCTTTATGAAAATGCTTTCCCTATAACACATTATTCAGGGTGTCCTTCCCAGGTGTTGTTTCTTCACAGTGATTGTTACCTCGTAGAACTAGATAATTTGGCAACGGCGTACCTTTTCAAATAGACTACTGTGGTATAGTTTCCTTTACACCGCTGTTGCATACATACCTCCATTGTTGGGACATCGGCCAACAACCACCTATGAATGACATGGGCCTAAGTGTAACATCCGAGTGAGGCAAAATTATTAGCATACCTTGCTGCGAATGTTGGCTCATTTAGAGAAGCTTTAGGGGAATAAGATGGTGGTTATGAAGTATAGCACGAGAAGCTTTACGAATGTCTACTCCTCACCGTCTTTCCTGCGTATAAACTTGAATAGGTTTTTCTTTGTTGCATCATGGTGACGGTTATGCATTTTACTGAAAAATGTCAGGTCAAACTCGAATTGGACCCTCTTATGCTTGAAGGATACAATATTACTATCACAGCGGAGGCTGAGAATGAGTGTCGCGTCTTCTGCCGTTAATGGTAGCATGCTCTCTCCAATTTTTAAGCACCGGATACGATCATCATAAACATGCAATAGCGCATCAAGCACCACTTTCTCTTACATCACGGGTGTGACATCCATCAAATGGCCAAAAGGTGTTCCTTGGAGGATCTCCCAGTACCACATGTTCATTTTCTTAACTCCGAGATCATTTCTACAATAGGAGCAAGATAACACCTGCATTTACTAGCGTCATTGCCATCTTTTGTTGTCATAAAAAACACACATAATTAGTCAATTACTGAAACACACACATCTTATTTTAGGCAGAAAGCGAACATAATACACAAGAAAATAAACAACCAGAATGATAAACATAACCAAATACACAAGATGTCACATTTATACAGAAACTAACAAATGGTACACAGGAATTAAACATCCACACTGCAAACATCAAAACTATACACCATACACAGGATTATTGTCACCAAATTTGAACGGCCGATCCAGGCATTTGTTCTTACCTCTCGGCTGGGATTTTTTTTTTTGAGGATGTTGCCGAAATACCTTCAACGAGATAGCAACAGATGCAGACAAGACGAAGGAGGAATGTCGTGAGGAAGACGACTGCGGGGAAGAGGATCTTCATCGGCTTCAGCACAATAAGTAGAAGATGAATTGTTGCACCTTCGGTGGAGAAAGGGTTTCATGGATCCCAAACATTCGTAAATTCAACCGTCCAACCATCGACGGTTCCCAAGAATTTAGAGGGCATTTTCATCATTTTGTGCGACTCAGTTTTGTTTCTCCACTAAGGGGTAATTGGTTAATTTCCAAAGCCACTTAACAGCAGGTTTAACATCGTTTGAGAAATTTGGATTGAAAAGGAATAACACAATAAAGGTGGGACATTTAAGGCATACAAATAACTTGGAGGGATTTATTGTGAAAGTGCAAGCTTTACAGGGATTATTAAATGCTTTCCAGTTAATATTATTTTATGTTTTTTAACTTTTTGGATTAAAAATAGGAAAAATTACTGTTTACCCCTTGGGAATTTCAAAACTTCCCAATCAGCCCCTGTCAGTTTGTAAAACCCCAGGCAACCCTTCCGTTAGTGTTAAACTTCTTTTTTGCCCCCTGTGGGTCACTTGGACAGGGTTCATATTGTGAAATTTCTTGTTTACCCTCGTAAATGGTGGGAAAACAACCGCCCAGTCACATCATGTCAAACTTTTTTGTTTGGGTTTTAGCAAACTTTTTTCATTCCTTCTTGAGTTGCTTTTGCTCAAACAAAGTTTGGAAGACTCATCCTACGAGAGAGTAACAATCTGGTGCATTCTCTTGAACTCTACCAGTTGCCTGATAAGGTGAGAATGTCTTCCTTTCCCTCACTTTGATCATCCTTTAAGAGAGAGTAAGTAATAATTTGTATTTACATGCAGGTTTATTATAGAGAGTTTTTGTGGAATTGTAAGATACAACGGGGAGAGACGAGTGCTAGTGTTCATGGCACAGACATCTTGGGATTCAATATTAGCGGAGATATGCGAGCGATGGGGTCTTGATGTTTCCCGTGTTCGGTTGAAGTTTATCACACCCGATGGTCATAAAATCTTTTGTCCAATAGAAAATGAGGTTGACTTCCAGCGCATGTGTCATGTGTACTCCTTCTTCAAATGTGCTACAGTCGATCTCGTGGTTGAGATAGATGATGTGCCATTGTCGCATCATAGTTAAAACGAATTCTTGTCATTGTAAAGTTCTTATCCTTTATCTTTACTCTTAAAATCATATATTTCCGCTTAATTATTATAGTTTCCGTTTAATTACTATATTTATCATTTAATTATTCCATTTTCTGTTTAAACAAATAAGTTACAATTTAAATTATTTGGTTTCTGTTTAATTTTATATGTTTCCATTTAATATGTTTTGTTTTTGATTAACTAACTGATCTTTTCCGCTTAAACTGAAGTGTTGGCAGGAATTCTAATTCTACCAGCACACCTGTTCTATCTCATAGCGACCCTGATGGTGCTGCAGCCCTTCTGTCCTCCTTGGATCAATCCGAAGCGTTGTCGTTGGATATCGGACAACGTTTTGTAGACATTGAACATTTCAGAAAAGCACTTCAGAATTTTGCAATCAAGCGGAATTTTGACTTTAAATTCATAAAGAATGAAAAACACAGGGTGACTATACAATGCGTGGCTGTTAGTTGTGACTGGCGTCTTCATACATCAAAGGAATACAATAAAAATACTTTCAGAATCAAGACAATGTACCCGTCACACACTTGCGGTGGTGGAACTGGCTCGGTATCACATCCGAAAGCGTCTAAAAATAGGGTAAGTGCACGAGTGATTCAGAAGCTTAAAGACCAGCCCTTGTATAGGCCCATCGATATTCAGAAGGACATGTTACGGGAATATGGTGTCAACATTCTATACAAGCAAGCTTGGTTGGGTAAAGAGTGTGCCCGGGTGATCCTCGACGGCAGTGACATCTCCAGCTATGATTTGTTGCTCTAGTATGTGGATAAGGTGGCTAAGACAAATCCCGGTAGCATTGCGATTGTGGAAAGAGACGGTGAGCATTTTAAACATGCATTCTTTTCGTTCCGTACGTGTATAATGGGATTCAAGCGAGGTTGTAGGCTACTACTGTTTATCGATGGTACCCACATTCTTGAAAAATATTGGAGTACGCTACTGGGTACCACAGGTAAAGAAGGAAACAATGGTTTTTTCACGTAGCCTTCGGTATTGTCGACAACGAGACAGATGCCAATTGGGCATGGTTCATTTCCAAGTTAGGTGATGCGCTATATGAGGACGGAGATTATGAAGAGATCATTACATTTGTCTCGGACAGGTCTAAGGGGCTTCTGAATGCCATTGCAAGGGTCTTCCCTTATTCCCCGCACGCATACTGCCTTCGACACTTGGAGGCCAATTTTATGAAAGCCAGTGGCAGACTTGGGAAGGCATTGAAGGACGAGTGCTGGTCCATATGCTTTCGTATTGCGTGGGCATCAACGTCTAAAGATTTTGATGATACGGTGATTGAACTGCAGGCCACATCACAAGAAGCGTATCGTTGGTTGCTTGAAAAGTTAGATATGTCACATTGGTAAAATTATTTATTCAAAGGTGAATGTTGGGGCGAGATGTATTCAAATGTCACAGAGTCCTTCAATGCGTGGATCAAAGAAGCTCGCCATTTACCGGTGACGAAAATGGTCGACTCCATACGGTATTTGAATGTTTGATTTTCTTTCTGTTGAAATATCTTTGTTTCATTTTAAATATATTCCTTTCCGTATAATTGTACTTGTTTATGTTTAACTTTATTTGTTTCTGTTTAACTATCCTTGTTTTTGTTTAATTACCTCTGTTTTCATTTAATATAGTTTGTTATCATTTACATTGATTTGTTTCAGTTTAACTTTGATTGGCTTTGCTTAGTTTGACAAGAAGTTATAATGTTTAATTATACAGGTTCAAATTAATGCACATGTTATGCACCCATCGCGAGCAAGCGAACAAATGGAAGACCTACTTATGCCCTGATATACATAAGGTAGAGGATATTGTTGCAGGAAGCCGAAATCTTTATGTTGGTCGTTGTGTCGGTAATCATTATGAAGTCATTGACCACTGCAGCAACTCCGTAGATCTATCAGGTAGAACATGCTCATATCGCAAGTAGCAAATTTATGGTATCCCGTGCATACACGCTTGCGCTGCAATAATGCAGACAGACACCGACGTTCATCAATTTATTTGTGGCTACTTCACCATGGAAACGTACAAATTGGCGTATAAGGAAGCTATTTTCCCTATACCAGATGATGACAAGACTACAGACGACAATCGAGAACTCCATTTACGTCCGCCTGTTACGAGAAGGTAACCTGGGCGTCCGAGACGGAAGAGAATCAAGTTGCAAGCATCTGAGGTCCACGAGTTATGGTGCAGCCATTGCCACGTGTCCGATCATAATCGTAGGTCTTGTAATGAAACTGTCGCCGACTAGGCATTGTAAATAAACACCTATTTTAACAAAAACAAACTTATTTACGTGTCCACGTTTGATATTTAAACATAAACTGTCATATTTAAGTATAAACATCTTTATTTCAAGAGTACAATTGTTTGTTAAATGGAAACTTTGATATTTAAACAGAGAGACGTAAACTTAAAGTATAACATAGAGAGTTAAACAGAAATGACACAATAGTTAATGGAAAACAATGAATAGAATTTAAATTATAAATTATGTCGAAAAAACTGAAGCATTTACTATAAATAAACACATATTTACTATAAAATATAAACGTCATTTGTTAAACAGGAACGTCATTGGTTAAGCAGGAAACTAGATATTTATAAGGAAACCAGATGTCTTAAACGCAAAAGTCAATTAATGTATTTCAAAAGCCGAGTTCTCCATTCAAAATTGTTCGACCCTTCAAATTCTTAGTCAAACTCAATTAATGTATCTCCAGAATTCAATAAGGCAAGGCAAGTTGATCGCCCCTTTAAATTGGGTTTTAAATCATTGGAATTGGTACAGAATTGATCGACCCCTCAAATTCTCATCCAAATTCAATAAGTATTTCCAAGAGCATTAGGTGTATGGTTTAGGCTTGGTCTCACTGGGGTTCTGGTTCTATTTATTTCACAGTTTTTTGCAGCTTCATCTTCGTCTTCAAAAAATTGATGGGACATCGGATTGCCCAGAGTACCAGTGCAACACATCCATTCTTAGTATAATCGTTGGATTCATGGAAATCAGAGGCATAGCAGGTGGTTGTTCAACTTGTAAAAATGAATTACAAGTTGAACAACCACCTGCTATGCCTCTGATTTCCAAGAATCCAACGATTATACCGGGACGGATGTGTCCCCTTTCCCATAGATCCCCTGTGCAATTAGTTGTTCCATCAATTGTTTGAAGACGAAGATGAAGCTGCAAAGTACTGTGAGCTTTAAGAAGATGGAGTGCAAGGCTGCGAAGGCATTGCAGAAATCTATTGTCTGAGGTTCCCGGGTAATCTGAATGATGGGACATCTGAATAACCAGGGGACCCGTGCGACACATCCATCCCCATTATAATCGTTGGAATCTTGGAAACCAGATGCATCAAAGGTGGCTGTTCAACTTGGAAAAATGAATTTGGTTTGCAGGTTGAACAACCACCTGCGATACCTTTGATTTCCAAGACTCGAACGATTATACTGGGGTGGATGTTTCCTACAGGGTCCCCAGGTCATTCCGATGTCCCCTCAGCTCTTTTGGTCCGAGGTCCGTGAGATTGTTAAAGATGTTGATTAGAACTTCTCCACGAGTCAATTTGGGGATCGTGCGTTAATGGGAATCAAGATTTAGTAAACTTGTAGTAGTTGTTTTGTAATGTATCAGAGATGCTTCTATAATTCAGTACTGTGTTTGTTTGTAATGTGTGTATTAACTGAATGTTTTATGTGCTTGTTTCTGCACATATGTGAATGTTGGTCTGGGAGATGTTTATTTAAATGCCTGAATGGCTTACTTGGAAAAAGGAGAAGAAAAAGAAGGAATTTTAAGTGATGTATCATCTGTTCTTCTTCACTGAGTTATTTGTTTCATTCTAGTACATTATATGAGTGAAAGTTGGTGAGGTTTGAGCGAGTTCAATCACAAGCCTGCACACACTCACCACTTAAACGATCCTAACAAATAAATCTTAATTTAAAGACTAAAACAGTTTGTTAAATTGGAAACTTTGATATTTAAACGGAAATAGTTAAAGTTAAATGGAAACTATTATTCTTAAATGATAACATAGACAGTAAACAATAAATATTGGGCTTTAAATGGTAAAACAGTTAAAGTTAAAACGAAACTGTAATATTTAATAAGTAAAATTAAATATCAGTGTATACAGAAATTAAACGAACACAAGTAAATTTACATGGGAAACCTTACCATGTAAATGGGATACAGAGAGTGAAATACAAACATTGTTATTTACACAGAGACATTAATATTTACACATAAATATTAAACTGAGACTTCGATATTTACATAGACCAACTGATAGATAAACTGAAACATTGAAATGTAAACAGTAAAAATAATATATAAACAACAACAATGGCAGTGAAATAGAGTCATTGCTGGTTAAACAAAGACTGCAAACGATGACATTTCAAAACAATTTTAAGTCAATTCGGTCCCACCTAGCTCCCAGTGGAAGATTCGCTTTTCTCTAGGATGTTGGCTGCGCGCCCTTCGGTAAGTATGTGGGCAACATACTTCAATCTAAAATAAGGGACATCCGTTTGTGGTAATCATAGCTTTGCACTGTCAAGTATCTGTTTGATAAACTGCATGACATAAACGGCGCAGTTGACACTTCCTCTTCTATGTCGTGGGGTTTCACTATCGTGAATTAGTGGGTATTGTAGTGTCACCAACTCGCCAAGTTCCATATCCACACAATAGTCAAATAATCTCTTCTATTGAGATATACAATTCGATGTTAGTTGGCCGGTTAATAAAGTTCTATTTGTGGAGCTTTATTTATCAAGGAATTTACCATTTCAGACTCGTCTCTATCGTAGTCGTCACTTTGGCATGAAGAATAATGCCTGTATTCTTGTTTGTCATTGTCAAGAACCACCACATGGAAGTGGTCGTTCATGATTATTGGGAGGATAACTATGTCAACTTCATGCAGCTTACGTACGGCATCTTCGATCATAGCGATAGTCATGTCACAGGCGTCTAACTGCTTGGACATAAATAATGCCAGTGGTCGTGTGATGGAGGCACGCTTCTTATACAGATATGGTACTCTCTTCAGGGACTTTTTAATTATGCATACGAACGCGTCCATCACATCGTTTGTCACCATTTCCTTCCCTTCAAGCAGCGTGAATAGTCTTGCTATTGTAGTGCTGACACTGTCATTCCTCTAGACGACAGTACTGTGGTTAAACAGTAACAGATAAAGTTATACAAAAACAGAACTATTTAAATAGTAATAGCCGAAGTTAAAAGCTAAATTATCATATTAAACGTTAACACGATTTGTTAAGCAGCCATGTCAAAACTTAAACGGTATTATAAATATTTACGCTTTAAGTAAAAACTTCATATATACTTGTCCATATAGCAGTTGAGGAAGATCGTTATTAACTCTTGCTCGAATATGTCGAGAGTGAGTGTCCAGGGTATTTTTTTCTGCGGAATGAAGCCCATATTGTCAACCGGAGACGGTTGTTAGTGTTCAGCAGCAACAGCATCTTCCTTCTATGCGGCGACGGCGATATCATCCCCCGGATTTGTGTCTGCTTTCGTTTCTGCTATTGTCTCATCGATAGCCGGTGAAGAGAGAGGCATTGTTTTTTTTTTGTTCTTTTCACACGTCTTTTCAACCTTGACCATCTTCGAAAGGCGATCCCAATGACATTATCGTCGTCGAAATCTGAGCTCATACCGCTGACGGCGTCGGCATTCACTGGGCCTACCTTTGCTGCATCCGGCCTTTTCCTAATAGCGTCCGCGCCGGGTACTTCATTTGATTGCAGGGACGGTGCATTCGATTGTAACCATCCTTCCATTGCCTCAACCCTAGCAATAAGCCAAGAAAACTCGGTTGTCAATATTTGGCACGCCCGCAGCAGACGTGCGGTGACATCGTCACTTTGTGCCTTCGGGGGGTGTCGCGGTCGAGGGGGTTGTTGACCTCAAGGTTGGTGTTGGTGTTTGGCGGTCTAGGGGGGACTCCTCCGACGAGGAGGAATGCGCGCGCGCGTTGGGCTGGTAGTAGGAGTACGACGTCTAGCGGGCCCAACAAATATATCTTCATCCCCATTTGCGGCGACCAGCTCGTGAAACTAACATACGTAAGTACGACAATATTAGCAAAATGATACAATTGAAACAATAACATATCATTTTGAAGATATAAGTAATTAATTTAAACGATACTTCCAATATTTAAAGGGTAAAGCCTATATTTAAATAGTGAAATATATTATTACATGGTAAGTACAAATAGTAAATATATACTGTATTTGTTAAACGCTAAATACTACTGTTGAAGTTGAATATATTGTTCATGATTTGCTACCTCCTTTCCTTCCAGAGATGACAAAATGGTTTCTATCGACGCTTGCTTCCGGTAGCTACTTTCACCGTAGCACAGTATCCTTGGTGTCTTGCCAAAACTTACTTTATTTCAGCAATCAGTGAGCTCGTAAAACCAGATGTTCAGTGCGACTGAACAACCCTTAATGTACCTCGTATGGATCTTCTCCCCGGCGCATCTTGCTTGAACTCGTGCGGTAGCTTGTGGGACGTCATCCATAAGCGACTTGTGTGTCGCCTGTGCCCAAGCGTAACGGCCCATGGCAACTAGATCATCAACATAATCAACGATCCAATTTGGAATCGAGCATGACGTATTTGGGAAGAGGATTATACCCATGAGGTACACCATCAGGAGTTTGACAAAATTTTCTTCTTCTCCCCTGTGCCGAACAAGTTGCTCACGAGTTCTCTTGATGGAGTCCGTGTGTCTCTTGTACGTTTTCGATAAATATCTCTCTTCGAAAGATGAGAGTGATTTCTTCTTCAGGCCTGAAACTCAGTAGGCTTGTCCCGACCCTGAATTTATTGGTGCGGTCATCGTATCTTTGCAACAGGAAATCAAGAATGACCCTCTTGTGGAATACAGCTTCCATCTCAGTAAATGCTGCGAATGATGTCCTTCGTATAAGTTCCTAGTGTCGTCCACTTAAGTGAATTTTCAATTCAGCTATCGTCTCCACTACCGGTGTCAAGTAGCATCGCCCATTAACTAGGTTTACCGCCATAACTTCGAGACAATGATGGAAAGGGAAATTCCAGTCCTACAGTGCCCAAGATAGAAAATCTGCTGAGGCGAAGAGAGAAAAAATTCGAAAACCACGACTTCCTCCCAAAATGAAGAAATTATTGCAGGGGTTGTTATGCCCATACCACGACGCACTCCCACGACTTCCCATGCATGTTCATTACAAAACTATTGCATTTATTGTAAATAAACTCAGATTTCAAAAGGAAAAACTTATGTACTTGTCAATCACTGTTTATTATGCAGACACTTAGTTATTTAAACAAAGACATTAATATTTAAACATAAACTCTAAAAGTTAAACAGGAACGTTTTTAGTTAAAGAGAAACAACAATAATTAAACAGAAACATTGAAAGTTAAACAGTAAGAAGAACTTTTAAATTGTAACAATGAAAGTTAAACAAAGACATCGCTGTTTAGGAAAAAGCCTGCCATCTATACAGACAACCGATCTTTATTATATGGAAACAATGAATTTATGTTACAAAATTTACATTACAATTAACAAACAAATTTATACAACATCGGATGTGGTACTTTGGTCACCTGTATGACTGACACCGGTTGCCCTCCTATCCAGAAGTATGCATGTGGCGTACTTCAGTCATAAGTAAGGGACGTCAGTTTGCGGTAGCCGTAGCTTTTCATCATTAAGAAGTTGCTCAATGAACCGCATCACATAGACTGAGCAGTCGACACTTCCTCGTTTTTGTCTTGGAGCGTCCCTGTCATGAATCAGGGGGTACGAGGACGTCGCCGACTCGCCAAGTTCCATCTCGACTCAATTATCGAATAGTTTCCGCTATAAACAAATAACATTTAAAGTTAAGATGGAAGTACGATATTTCCATTATAGTTAATACAGAAACTTACCATATCGTTGGCGTCGTTGTCATATTCGTCACTCTAGCAGGAAGAGTAATGCCTGTACTCGTGTTTCATGTTGTCCATAACGACGACATGGAAATTGCTATGCAAAATTATTGGTATGATCACGATGTCGACTTCATGGATGTTCCGAGCAGCATCGTCGATCATGTGGAGAGCCTATTCCGATGTGTCGTGCTGTTGGGACAGGCATAGTGTAAGTGGACGAGTAATGGAAATGCACTTCTTATAAGGATATGGCACAAACTTCAGCGACTTCTGAATGACGCAGACAAAGACATCGATGATATCGTCTGTCACCATTTCCTTACCATTCACCAACATGAACACATTGGCTCGTGTCGTGAAAAGTGCCTCATTCCTCCATACAACAGTCCTGATGTTAAATAGTAACACACTTATTTCAATAATAAAGTTTATATTTATCAGAAAATAAGATATTTAAATGTAAAGTACAAAATTTAAATGATAACATGAGTATTTAAACGGGAACTATATATATTTAAGTGATAACATAAATACTTCATACTTACGAGTCCATACGACAGTTGAGGAAGATTTTTAATATCTCATATTCGAATGTCTCGAGACGCGAGCTTCCAGCATATTTTTTTCTTCTTCGGAATAAAATACTGTTGCACGTCTCCTTGCCCTTTGTTAGTAGCCTCTTTATTCTGATAGCTGCTGCAACATCTTTGTTCGACTCCGGTTCTGCGACATAGTCTTTACTCGGTGACGGTGCCGGTAACGACATAGGGTATTTGTTCGACTCTGGTACTATCACAGAGTCTTTATTTGGTGACGGTGCCAGTAACGACACAACGTCTTTATTCACTTCCGGTGCCATTGTGGGCTAGATTGTGTTTTACTTTGACGCGCAACTGTCGTATGCCGGTGCCGGTGCCTCCAACACAAGGAGTTCACTTACAAGGGATTCAATTATCATCTCGACCTCGACAGTGACATCATTATGTGGAGACGCATCCATTGCAGCCGGTGGAACCACTACTTGTCCTTTTTCCAATGAGGCGCTCGGAGCTAAAGTTGGATGAGCTTCTGCCATTGTTGGTTCGACAGCAGTTGGTGCTTCTGATGCCTTGACGTCAGCTGGCAAAGGGAGAGACATTTTTTATTTTCTCTACGCAAGCCTCTTCCGACGCGGGACTCTTAGGAATGCTTTCGCAATAACGTCGTCGTTGGCAAACGCCGGGGCTGCATCCGTAGCATCGAGGCTGTTGGAGATGGTATCATGGTCACCCTGTGAACGTGCCTCTAAAGCCTCCACACGAGTGCAATAGACATGCGGTCAGGTCATCGGCTGTTGCTGTCGTGGGGGGGTGGAGGGGGGCTTGCCTGTCGCCGAGCAGTCCTTGCACTAGGGTGGGCTCCGAGACGGTGATTGGCGTTGGACGCGCTTTGACGATGTTGGCCGATCATCTCTCTTTCTCGCCAGCGGAACAGGAATGGGAGCAATATCACCTCCGTGTCTGGTGGCAGCTCCGCGGCAGGTGGCCCCATCAAATATTTCTTCGTCCGGGTTTGCGGCGACCAGTTCTGGAAACTAACAATTGTAAACAACCAATATTGTTAAACACTAACCAAATTTTTTTAAACATTAAACAAGTAATTTAAACAATAACAAAAATGTTTAAAGACTAAATGCTATTATTAAACACCAACATATTTACTTAAACAGAAAAATCGAAACACTAAAACCATATCTTAAACACAAAACAATATTGTTAAACGCTAAAAACTAAACTTAAATAGATTTATTACCTCTTTTCCATCAAGTGATGATAATAAGGTTCCGGCGGACATTTGCTTCGGGTAGTTGTTTTCACTGTAGCAAAGGATCCTTGGGGTCTTACCAAAATGAGCCTTCTTGCCGGTGCTGGTGAGCTCATAGAACCAAGTGGTCATCGCAATCGAGCAACCTTTGACGTACTCCGTGTTGGTCTTGTTCCCCGCGCATCTCGCTTGCACTCGAGCGGTCGCTTGTGGAATGTCCTCCATCAGCTACTTGTGGGTCACTTGCGCTCATGCATATCGTCCCATGGCCGCTAGGTCATTGACATAGTCAATGATCCAAATTGGAACAGAGCAGGAAGTGTTTGTGAAGAGAATAGTACCCATGAGGTACACCATGAGGAGCTTTACGAAATTCTCCTCTTCCCCCCTCTGCCAAACTATCTGCTAAAGTGTTCTCTTGATGGAGTCTCTATTCTCTCATATGATTTTGATAAATACTTCAATTTGAATGCCGAGTGTGTTTTCTTCTTCTGGAATGTGATTGTGTCTTCATTACAGCGATGCCCGAGGATGAGAGCCACATCTTCAGGCCTGAAACTCACCAGGCTGGCCCCGATCCTGAATTTGTTATTGCGACCATCAAACCTCTGCAGCAGAGAATCAAGGAGGGCTCTCTCTTGGAAGACGGCTTCAATCTAGGTCAAAGCCGCGAACGGTGTCCTTCTGATGATCTCCCAGTGTTGTCTAATCATGTGAACTTTCAATTCACTCAAAGTCTGGACAACCGGTGTCAAGTAGCATCGACCGTTAACTAGGTTAATCGCCATGACCAAAACCCTACAAGAAGAACAATACATCTGTTTAGAGTCATTTATTAAACAGAAACTCTATTTTATTAAACAGAAACATCATTTGTTAAACAGAAACCTCGATACTTAAACGGAAACCCGATATCTTAAACGGAAACTACATTATTACACATAAAACCACATTTATTAAACAGAAAACTCAACCATTACACAGAGACTTTAAATAATACTTAAAGCCATATCAAATTAAAAGGGAAACATACATTATAAACATTACACAACAAAATGAGTTTGCACAACAATCGAAAAATCTCCTTCACCACAACACTATCGCTTTCGATACTGTGCGCAAACAAACAAAACCCTAGCCGAAAAATCTCGCTGCAAACTACAATAACATCCAATAATGAAACCATAAAACTGCACGGCCAAAAACAACAAAGAGAATACTTTACCTTGGTTGGAAAACAACAAACAGAATGTAAAAACAAAAGAAAAATCGCACAACTTCATCAACGGCGTCCTCCTTGCCTCATTACCTTGGTTGGAAAACTGATGAAATGTTGAAGACTTGAGCAGGAGTTCTCCTTCGATACACTGGTGAACAGCCGATTATAGCAAGATGCCCAGGCGATGAAGAGGCGCCGATGGTGTTCTCTCAGGATTAAACAAAGAAAAAAAAAAACCGCTTCCTCTAAAAGCGGAAACATCATTCCACACAAGGGCATTATCGTCAAACCAATTGCCACAACTTCCCACGTAAGGGCAATTTCATCCAATAAATTCAAACATAACTCCGTCAATCACCGTTATAGCCCTGAGGGTTTGAAATTCATTCTATTCAAAAGGAGGGGGTTTGTAAAGGTATTCAAATTTAGGGGGATTTTTTTTGTGCATATTGCAAACTTTTGGGGTTTTTTTTGGTAATTTCCAGTTCAAAATATTATGCTTTTGTTATATTAAGGTTTAAATTTTGAAATATTAAGTAAAGATGGTGCATACATATTACTCATTTTTCTTTTAATTTAGCATAAACATAAATAATATTTGAAATGATAATTAAATTATTCTAAATGTTAAGTATAGTTTGTCAATGATAATAATATTATTATTGTCTACATATTAACACATTTTAATGTACATACTAAAAGTATAATTCATTTCATTCAGATATGTTACTAATTATTAAATAAAAATAATTAAAATAATTAAAATAATTGAAAATTCAATTAGTTAAATAATTAAAATATTAAAAAAATTAACATAAATATAAACTAAAAACTCTTTATAAAGGTGACTATTCCACCTAACCTAATGAAATTGATTTATAAACAAAAAAAGTATATATCAGTATTCACATTCGTTAACATTTATATATACTCAATAAAACGCAAAAAGTATGTATCTATTCTCTTTTTTGTTCATCAAATCAAAAATATGATTGTAATCCCTTATCTTGTATTTGCATCTCGTTATTTATCTTCATCCAATGAATAATAACTTATAAGCAATAAAATACTAAAAATATAAAATATATTAACTCTATTAAATATTTCAAAAAAAGATGACCCAAAACACATATTTAATCTTTTAAAATATTATTTATATTATTATCACCACTAATACATCACTTTTTTTTTATTTTGAAAATAAGTATTTGAATAATATATATATATTTATATAACAATAAAAAAAAGCTAGGAATTTCAACTATTTGAAATCAGCTACACAAATTCTCCATTTCACATTATTTTATTGAAATCCTAAAAATTAAATAAACCAAATTCTACAATATGATACAGAAAAATGTTGCTAAACATTTAATTATATGTATTTAATTAATCTAACACGAAAGGTGACTATTTTCCCTAACCTAATGAAATTGATTTACAAACAAAAAAAGCATATATATGTATTCACATTCATTCTCATTTATATATACTCAATAAAACGCAAAATGTATGTATCTATTCTCTATTCTCTTAATCCAATCAAAGGCATGATTGTAATCCCTTATCTTGTATTTGCATCTCGTTATTTATCTTCATCCAATAAATAATAACTTATAAGTAATAAAATACTAAAAATATAAAATATATTAACTCTATTAAATATTTCAAAAATACATGACCCAAAATAAATATTTAATCTTTTAAAATATTATTTAGATTATTATCTCCAATAATACATCATTTTTTTATAATTTTGAAAATAAGTATTTGAATAATTTATATATTTATATAACATTAAAAAAAACTATGAATTTCAACTATTTGAAATTAGCTACACAAATTATCCATATCAGATTATTTTATTGAAATCCTAAAAATTAAATAAACCAAGTTCTGCAATATGATACAGAAAAATGTTGCTAAATAATTAATTATATGTATTTAATTAATCTAACACGAAAGGTGACTATTTTGCCTAACCTAATGAAATTGATTTATAAACAGAAAAAGTATATATTTGTATTCACACTCATTCTCATTTATATATACTCAATAAAACACACGAAGTATGTATCTATTCTCTTTTCTCTTCATCCAATCAAAAGCATGATTGTAATCCCTTATCTTGTATTTGCATCTCGTTATTTATCTTCCTCCAATGAATAATAACTTATAAGTAATAAATAATAAAAATATAAAATATATTAACTCTATTAAATATTTCAAAAACAGATGTCCCAAAACACATATTTAATCTTTTAAAATATTATTTATATTACTATATCCACTAATACATCATTTTTTTATAATTTTGAAAGTAAGTATTTGAATAATTTATATATTTATATAACAATAAAAAAAAGCTATGAATTTCAACTATTTGAAATCAGTTACATAAATTCTCCAATTCACATTATTTTATTGAAATCCTAAAAATTAAATAAACCAAGTTCTGCAATATGATACAGAAAAATGTTGCTAAACAATTAATTATATGTATTTAATTAATCTAACACGAAAGGTGACTATTTCCCCTAACCTAATGAAATTGATTTATAAACAGAAAAAGTATATATCCGTATTCACATTCATTCTCATTTATATATACTCAATAAAACGCAAAACGCATGTATCTATTCTCTTTTCTCTTCATCCAATCAAAAACATGATTTTAATCCCCTATCTTGTATTTGCAACTCGTTATTTATCTTGATCCAATGAATAATAACTTATAAGTAATAAAATACTAAAAATATAAAATATATTAACTCTATTAAATATTTCAAAAATAGATGACCCAAAACACCTATTTAATCTTTTAAAATATTATTTATATTATTCTTTCCGCTAATTCATCATTTATTTATAATTTTGTAAATAAGTATTTGAATAATTTATATATTTATATAACAATAAAAAAACTTTGAATTTCAACTATTTGGAATTAGCTACACAAATTCTCCATTTCACATTATTTTATTGAAATCCTAAAAATTAAATAAACCAAGTTCTACAATATGATACAGATAAATGTTGCTAAATATTTAATTATATGTATTTAATTAATCTAACATGAAAGGTGACTATTTTCCCTAACCTAATGAAATTTATTTATAAACAGAAAAAGTATATATCCGTATTCACATTCATATTCATTTATATATACTCAATAAAACGCAAAAAGTATTTATCTATTCTCTTTTCTCTTAATCCAATCAAAAGCATGATTCTAATCCCTTATCTTGTATTTGCATCTCGTTGTTTATCTACATCCAATGAATAATAACTTATAAGTAATAAAATACTAAAAATATAAAATATATTAATTCTATTAAATATTTCAAAATTAGATGACCCAAAACGTATATTTAATCTTTTAAAATATTATTTATATTACTATCTCTACAAATACATCATTTTGTTATAATTTTGAAAATAAGTATTTGAATAATTTATATATTTATATAACAATAAAAAAAACTATGAATTTCAACTATTTGAAATCAGTTACATAAATTCTCTAATTCACATTATCTTATTGAAATCCTAAAAATTAAATAAACCAACTTCTACAATATGATACAGAGAAATGTTGCTAAACATTTAAATATATATATTTAATTAATCTAACTCGAAAGGTGACTATTTTCCCTAAACTAATGAAATTGATTTACAAACAGAAAAAATATATATATGTATTCACATTCATTCTCATTTATATATACTCAATAAAATGCAAAAAGTATGCATCTATTCTCTTTTCTCTTCATCCAATCAAAAACATGATTGTAATCCCCTATCTTGTATTTGCATCTCGTTATTTATCTAGATCCAATGAATAATAACTTATAAGTAATAAAATACTAAAAATATAAAATATATTAACTCTATTAAATATTTCAAAAATAGATGACCCAAAACACATACTTAATCTTTTAAAATATTATTTATATTATTATCTCCACTAATACATCATTTTTTTATAATTTTGAAAATAAGTATTTGAATAATTTATATATTTATATACCAATAAAAAGACTTTGAATTTCAACTATTTGAAATTAGCTACCCAAATTCTCCATTTCACATTATTTGATTGAAATCCTAAAAATTAAATAAACCAAGTTCTACAATATGGTTCAGAAAAATGTTGCTAAACATTTAATTATATGTATTTAATTAATCTAACAAGATAGGTTACTATTTTCCCTAACCTAATGAAATTGATTTATAAACAGAAAAATTATATATCTGTATTCACATTAATTCTTATTTATATATACTCAATAAAATGTAAAAAGTATGTATCTATTCTCTTTTCTCTTCATCCAATCAAAAACATGATTGTAATCCCCTATCTTGTATTTTTGCATCTCGTTATTTATCTTGATCCAATGAATAATAACTTATAAGTAATAAAATATTAAAAATATAAAATATATTAACTCTATTAAATATTTCAAAAATAGATGACCCAAAACACATATTTAATCTTTTAAAATATTATTTATATTATTATCTCCACTAATACATCATTTTTTTATAATTTTGAAAATAAGTATTAGAATAATTTATATATTTATATAACAATAAAAAAACTTTGAATTTCAACTATTTGAAATTAGCTACACAAATTCTCCATTTCACATTATTTTATTGAAATCCTAAAAATTAAATAAACCAAGTTCCACAATATGATACAGAAAAATGTTGCGAAACATTTAATTATAAGTATTTAATTAATCTAACACGAAATATGACTATTTTCTCTAACATAATGAAATTGATTTATAAACAGAAAAAGTATATATCCGTATTCACATTCATTTTCATTTATATATACTCAATAAAACGCAAAAAGTATGTATCTATTCTCCTTTCTCTTCATCCAATCAAAAGCATGATTGTAATCCCTTATCTTGTATTTGCATCTCGTTATTTATCTTCATCCAATGAATAATAACTTATAAGTAATAAAATACTAAAAATATAAAATATATTAACTCTATTAAATATTTCAAAAATAGATGACCCAAAACACATATTTAGTCTTTTAAAATATTATTTAGATTATTATCTCCACTAATACATCATTTTTTCATAATTTTGAAAATAAGTATTTGAATAATTTATATATTTATATAATATTAAAAAAACTATGAATTTCAACTATTTGAAATTAGCTACACAAATTCTCCATTTCACATTATTTTATTAAAATCCTAAAAATTAAATAAGCCAAGTTATGCATTATGTTACAGAAAAATATTGCTAAACATTTAATTATATGTATTTAATTAATCTAACACAAAAGGTGACTATTTTCCCTAACCTAATGAAATTGATTTATAAACAGAAAAAAGTATATATTTGTATTCACATTCATTCTCATTTATATATACTCAATAGAACGCAAAAAGTATGTATCTATTCTTTTTTCTCTTCATCCAATCAAATGCATGATTGTAATCCCTTATCTTGCATTTGCATCTCCTTATTTATCTTCATCCAATGAATAATAACTTATAAGTAATAAAATACAAAAAATATAAAATATATTATCTCTATTAAATATTTCAAAAATAGATGACCCAAAACACATATTTAATCTTTTAAAATATTATTTATATTACTATCTCCACTAATATATCATTTTTTTATAATTTTGAAAATAAGTATTTGAATAATTTATATATTTATATAACAATAAAAAAGCTATGAATTTCAACTATTTGAAATCAGTTACATTAATTCTCCATTTCACATTATTTTATGGAAATCCTAAAAATTAAATAAACCAAGTTCTGCAATATGATACAGAAAAATGTTGCTAAACATTTAATTATATGTATTTAATTAATCTAACAAGAAAGGTAACTATTTACCCTAACCTAATGAAATTGATTTATAAATAGAAAATATATATATTTGTATTCACATTCATTCTCATTTATATATACTCAATAAAACACAAAAAGTATGTATCTATTCTCTTTTCTTTTCATCCAATCGAATGCATGATTGTAATCAATTATCTTGCATTTGCATCTCCTTATTTATCTTCATCCAATGAATAATAACTAATAAGTAATAAAATACTAAAAATATAAAATATATTATCTCTATTAAATATTTCAAAAATAGATGACCCAAAACACATATTTAATCTTTTAAAATATTATTTATATTACTATCTCCACTAATATATAATTTTTTTATAATTTTGAAAATAAGTATTTGAATAATTTATATATTTATATAACAATAAAAAAGCTATGAATTTCAACTATTTGAAATCAGTTACATAAATTCTCCATTTCACATTATTTTATTGAAATCCTAAAAATTAAATAAACCAAGTTCTACAATATGATACAGAAAAATGTTGCTAAACATTTAATTATATGTATTTAATTAATCTAACACGAAAGGTGACTATTTCCCCTAACCTAATGAAATTGATTTATAAACATAAAAAATATATATTTGTATTCACATTCATTCTCATTTATATATACTCAATAAAACACAAAAAGTATGTATCTATTCTCTTTTCTTTTCATCCAATCGAATGCATGATTGTAATCCCTTATCTTGCATTTGCATCTCCTTATTTATCTTCATCCAATGAATAATAACTAATAAGTAATAAAATACTAAAAATATAAAATATATTATCTCTATTAAATATTTCAAAAATAGATGACCCAAAACACATATTTAATCTTTTAAAATATTATTTATATTACTATCTCCACTAATATATAATTTTTTTATAATTTTGAAAATAAGTATTTGAATAATTTATATATTTATATAACAATAAAAAGCTATGAATTTCAACTATTTGAAATCAGTTACATAAATTCTCCAATTCACATTATTTTATTGAAATCCTAAAAATTAAATAAACCAAGTTCTGCAATATGATACAGAAAAATGTTGCTAAATATTTAATTATATGTATTTAATTAATCTAACACGAAAGGTGACTATTTCCCCTAACCTAATGAAATTGATTTATAAATAGAAAATATATATATTTGTATTCACATTCATTCTCATTTATATATACTCAATAAAACACAAAAAGTATGTATCTATTCTCTTTTCTTTTCATCCAATCGAATGCATGATTGTAATCCCTTATCTTGCATTTCCATCTCCTTATTTATCTTCATCCAATGAATAAAAACTAATAAGTAATAAAATACTAAAAATATAAAATATATTATCTCTATTAAATATTTCAAAAATAGATGACCCAAAACACATATTTAATCTTTTAAAATATTATTTATATTACTATCTCCACTAATATATCATTTTTTTATAATTTTGAAAATAAGTATTTGAATAATTTATATATTTATATAACAATAAAAAAGCTATGAATTTCAACTATTTGAAATCAGTTACATAAATTCTCCAATTCACATTATTTTATTGAAATCCTAAAAATTAAATAAACCAAGTTCTGCAATATGATACAGAAAAATGTTGCTAAATATTTAATTATATGTATTTAATTAATCTAACACGAAAGGTGACTATTTCCCCTAACCTAATGAAATTGATTTATAAATAGAAAATATATATATTTGTATTCACATTCATTCTCATTTATATATACTCAATAAAACACAAAAAGTATGTATCTATTCTCTTTTCTTTTCATCCAATCGAATGCATGATTGTAATCCCTTATCTTGCATTTCCATCTCCTTATTTATCTTCATCCAATGAATAAAAACTAATAAGTAATAAAATACTAAAAATATAAAATATATTATCTCTATTAAATATTTCAAAAATAGATGACCCAAAACACATATTTAATCTTTTAAAATATTATTTATATTACTATCTCCACTAATATATAATTTTTTTATAATTTTGAAAATAAGTATTTGAATAATTTATATATTTATATAACAATAAAAAAGCTATGAATTTCAACTATTTGAAATCAGTTACATAAATTCTCCATTTCACATTATTTTATTGAAATCCTAAAAATTAAATAAACCAAGTTCTACAATATGATACAGAAAAATGTTGCTAAACATTTAATTATATGTATTTAATTAATCTAACACGAAAGGTGACTATTTCCCCTAACCTAATGAAATTGATTTATAAACATAAAAAATATATATTTGTATTCACATTCATTCTCATTTATATATACTCAATAAAACACAAAAAGTATGTATCTATTCTCTTTTCTTTTCATCCAATCGAATGCATGATTGTAATCCCTTATCTTGCATTTGCATCTCCTTATTTATCTTCATCCAATGAATAATAACTAATAAGTAATAAAATACTAAAAATATAAAATATATTATCTCTATTAAATATTTCAAAAATAGATGACCCAAAACACATATTTAATCTTTTAAAATATTATTTATATTACTATCTCCACTAATATATAATTTTTTTATAATTTTGAAAATAAGTATTTGAATAATTTATATATTTATATAACAATAAAAAGCTATGAATTTCAACTATTTGAAATCAGTTACATAAATTCTCCAATTCACATTATTTTATTGAAATCCTAAAAATTAAATAAACCAAGTTCTGCAATATGATACAGAAAAATGTTGCTAAATATTTAATTATATGTATTTAATTAATCTAACACGAAAGGTGACTATTTCCCCTAACCTAATGAAATTGATTTATAAATAGAAAATATATATATTTGTATTCACATTCATTCTCATTTATATATACTCAATAAAACACAAAAAGTATGTATCTATTCTCTTTTCTTTTCATCCAATCGAATGCATGATTGTAATCCCTTATCTTGCATTTCCATCTCCTTATTTATCTTCATCCAATGAATAAAAACTAATAAGTAATAAAATACTAAAAATATAAAATATATTATCTCTATTAAATATTTCAAAAATAGATGACCCAAAACACATATTTAATCTTTTAAAATATTATTTATATTACTATCTCCACTAATATATAATTTTTTTATAATTTTGAAAATAAGTATTTGAATAATTTATATATTTATATAACAATAAAAAAGCTATGAATTTCAACTATTTGAAATCAGTTACATAAATTCTCCATTTCACATTGTTTTATTGAAATCCTAAAAATTAAATAAACCAAGTTCTGCAATATGATACAGAAAAATGTTGCTAAACATTTAATTATATGCATTTAATTAATCTAACACGAAAGGTGACTATTTCCCCTAACCTAATGAAATTGATTTATAAATAGAAAATATATATATTTGTATTCACATTCATTCTCATTTATATATACTCAATAAAACACAAAAAGTATGTATCTATTCTCTTTTTTTTTCATCCAATCGAATGCATGATTGTAATCCCTTATCTTGCATTTGCATCTCTTTATTTATCTTCATCCAATGAATAATAACTTAATTATAAGTAATAAAATACTAAAAATATAAAATATATTATTTCTATTAAATATTTCAAAAATAGATTACCCAAAACACATATTTAATCTTTTAAAATATTATTTAGATTATTATCTCTACTAATACGTCATATTTTTATAATTTTGAAAATAAGTATTTGAATAATTTATATATTTATATAACACCAAAAAAACTATGAATTGCAACTATTTGAAATTAGCTACACAAATTCTCCATTTCAGATTATTTTATTGAAATCCTAAAAATTAAATAAACCAAGTTCTGCAATATGATACAGAAAAATATTGCTAAACATTTAATTATATATATTTAATTAATCTAACACAAAAACTAAAGTAGATTAAAGGTTCAAAGCCCGTTGAAATTTAATTATCAAGAAGTTGACATTGAAGCCATCTATGAAGGTTATCTGGTGAGCAACCTTGCTTGATTAAATTGATCTTTGAAATTTCAAACTATGGAGTTAGTGGTTAGCATTCAGCCCAACACAACACTGAATGCTTTTTTTTTTCTGCTCTTGCTCTTCATTCAACACGTTTCTTGATAGTTGATGCCTGGGAGGTCAACATAAGATATTGCATGCCTACTATTGTTTGTGCTGTGATGTTTAGATGTTATCCATTTGAGAGAAAAAATGATTATTATATGTTTGATAGTACTAATTAGTTTAATATGTTTATTTCATTTAAGCAATATGATTTTTTTTATTTATTATTTTACATTTTATGAAAGTCAAATCATAAAAAGTATAATATTTATGTGAGTTACTGGTTGCAAGGCAACTCAAATATAATTATATGCTGTCAATATAAGAATAGACAATAAATCTCTATTAAAAAAAACTAAAATTTGTTATCATTATTGAAATAGTTTCAAAATTTTCAGCGAAATAATTGTTTGGGGGTGATTCAATTTCAAACTTAGTAAAACCTAAATATTTCTTAAATAGGCCAGTTAATCAGAGATGCAATTAATTACAAAGTTTTGTTATGTTTAACTAGACCAAAATAAAAAATAATATCAAAACATAAAACTGAAGTTGTATAAAATATAAATACAATAATTCATTATTAACAAATTTAATTAGTGCAATTTTTTTAATTAGATATAATTTATTAAATTATTTTTATAAATTTAAAATTTTATATTTAAGTAATATTCCCTTAAGTCTGTTCTATTTGTTTTATTTTAGAATTTTTTTTTTGTTTTTGTTTACTTCTCTATTGAGAGATTTTCTTTATTTTTTACTTCTTTATTCAGAAAAATTTGTAAAGCATTAAATGTTTTTTTTTTCAAATTTAACCATTATATATTTTTACAATTTTTAATAAATTATTATTTTAAACTATATATTATATAAAAATAATTTTAAAAAATTAATATAATTTTTATAACTTTTAAATTATCAACTAATTTTAAACAAATTTTTTATTTTTTTAATTTATGTAATTTAGATAAAATGGAGAAGCAAAAAACCAGCATATCAAACTTAAATTTTACCCAAAAAAAAAAAATATTGAACTAAACGGACAAAATCAGTTAATTTGGTTCAAACATCATGTTTCACATCCTAATAGTACTACACATAATAAATCATTAATTACTAAATATTAAAAAATAATAAAAAATATTTTTTAAATTTTTTTAAAAAAGGCATCCCAAACTTCAAGGAAGCAAGTCAGCTAGGTTCCCGCTCACTTGCCAGTCACGCCGCTCACACGTCCCTTTCTTGTGTGCCACGTCATCAAAGTTAGTCTACGTGGCACTCATTCACAGCATCACTCTTTCTCTCTCCCCTCTTCGTCTCCTCCTCCCAACTTCGATGATGCTCACTGTTCTCTTCTTATAAGTAGCCATAAGCTCCACCGAGCTCGCAACCCTCCATCCATGGCGGACCTCTCGCTGCGCCCGAAGCGCAAGCCTCTTCTTCTTGGCCGCTACGAGGTCGGCAAGCTCCTTGGCCATGGTTCCTTCGCCAAGGTCTACCACGCCCGCAACGCCCGCACCGGTGAGAGCGTCGCGATCAAGGTGATCGACAAGGAGAAAATCCTCAAACGCGGTCTCATTGCCCACATCAAGCGCGAGATCTCCATCCTCCGCCGCGTCCGCCACCCCAACATCGTTCATCTCCACGAAGTCATGGCCACCAAGGCCAAGATCTACTTCGTCATGGAGTTCGTACGCGGCGGTGAGCTCTTCTCCCGCGTGGCCAAGGGTCGGCTTAGCGAGGACACTGCGCGGAGGTATTTCCAGCAGCTCATCTCCGCCGTCGCCTTCTGCCATGCGCGCGGTGTCTTCCACCGAGATATCAAGCCGGAGAATCTTCTTCTTGATGAGAACGGCGATCTCAAGGTCTCCGACTTTGGTCTGTCCGCCGTCGCAGATCAGACCCATCAGGATGGGCTTTTCCACACCTTTTGCGGCACGCCGGCGTACGTCGCACCGGAGGTCCTCGCCTGCCGTGGCTACGACGCCGCCAAGGCCGACATCTGGTCCTGCGGCGTCGTCCTCTACGTCCTCATGGCTGGTTATCTCCCGTTCCAAGACCGAAATCTCATGGTTATGTATAAAAAGATTTACAAAGGTGAGTTCCAGTGCCCTAGATGGTTCTCCGGCAATCTCACCCGCTTACTCTCTCGTCTCCTAGACACCAATCCCCAGACGAGGATCACCATCCCTGAAGTCATGGAGAATCGCTGGTTCAAGAAGGGTTTCCGGCATGTTCGATTCTACATCGAGAATGATCAGTTTTTCAGCTTTGACGATTTGGGCGACCCTCCATCACCGCCTTCCAATGAGAAATCAGAGTCTGAGTCTGAATCCAAGCCTGATTCCTCCTCCCCTGCATTCAAGCAAGGCTTATGCTTGCCGAGACCTGCAAGCTTGAATGCCTTTGATATCATATCATTTTCCCAGGGATTCAATCTTTCAGGATTGTTTGAAGAGAGAGGGGAGGAATGCAGGTTTGTTTCCGGGGAGCCAGTGTCAAAGATTATTTCTAAATTGGAAGAGATTGCAAAGGTTGTGAGTTTCACAGTGAGGAAAAAGGATTACAGTGTTAGTCTTGAAGGGACTAGGGAGGGGGAGAAGGGGCCATTGGCGATAGCCGCCGAGATATATGAGCTCACTCCCGAGCTTGTAGTTGTTGAAGTGAAGAAGAAGGGTGGGGATAAAGGGGAGTATGAGGAGTTCTGTAATCACGAACTGAAGCCTGTGTTGCAGAAATTAGTGCATGTTGCTGCCCACCAGGATGATATTGTCTCTGATACTGGGTAGGAAACTGATGGTAATGCTTTGATTTTTCGGCTTTCTTCTACACACTCCCACACACACAGATAAACAAAAATTTGGTAAATAATACAATGCATGATTTATACAATGTATGATTTCTACTTTCTTTGGTTTATAACTTGATGTGTTTCGATGATGTTTCTGTATCATATTGATTTTTGTTGTGAGAAGTATGTTTGTGCAGGAGACTTGAGGTGAATAATTTGTTGTCCTTACTCCTTACTTCAAAAATGAAATAATTTATTTGGTATATGGATCTCATTTCCGTGGACATGAAAAGTTGTTCAGATGAATGACAATGCATTTTTGAATTCTGATATGGGTTTGGTTTCCCTGCTTTTTCGAGGAAGAGTAGGATTTAGTTAACTTACAATGTCTGGGTTTTGGTTTATGCATCTGGATGGAAATGTATGAGAATTTGGATTTATTTGTTGGTGCACCATAAAGTACTTTTTGTTTGAATTAGAAGCTGAAGGAGAGGCCATGCAAAGATGTTCTGAATTATGTATGCTGCTTGGCTACAGGCAATAATGAGTTAGGTCTCTTCTAGGCTGCTAGAAGGCAATAATTTCATTCATTAATGGTTCCCATTCAACTTTTCTTCATTACAATTTCTTGTCTACGAATCTCATATTTATCATGTTGGTGTGTACATAAAAGTTGTTCCAATGAATTCTAGTTCAGTCTTGAGCTCTGATACTTGGGTTACCCTGATTTGCCAATGGATAGTAGAATTTAATTTTCTGACAATGTTTGATGATTTGGATTAATTGTCAATGCATCGTGAGACACATTTTTGCATTAAAAGTTGAAGAACGTTAATTTGAACTTATGCCCTACATTATGCTTTTGCACCAATAACACAATTGATGTTATATGTTAGGCAACAACAGGCAATAATGCATTGGGTTTGTTGTGTTTTAATGATTTCCAGCCAAACAGAGCTGAATGGAAATTTCTTTCATAATGCTTCCTGTTCAACTTTTCCAGCTTTTTTTTTTTTTTTTTTTTTTTTTTTTTTTTTTTTTGTGGAAATGCCAATTCTTTAAGGATGCAGTATGATGACAGATAAGGTGCCATGTTCCTGTCACCTCTTTTGCTTGCTAGGTTCATCTTAACTTTTAATTTACTGTTTAAGTTTTCCTTCATGTTGTATAATTTGGTCATCTGCAGACATTTATGTGTTTATTTTGGGTATTCCCTATATTCGTTTGTTCGTTTCTTTAATGAATAAGACTTGCAATAGATGGTTTGTTTCTGCTATTAAGTTGGAAATCAAGAGCAGCACAAAAATGTAATTTTTTTTTTTTTTTTGACAAGATGATCCAACCGGTCAATTCTTAATAGTTTTGAATTGCATCTGCTGTATTTGCATCTTGAAACTTATTATGGCTCTGTTCTTTCTTTCCTTTGAGGTTTAGCTAGGTTGGAATTGAAGGACAATATGTGGGTCCATAATCTGTGTTTTCTATATGTATTTGTCATTTAATTTGTATATCATTCAAAGAGTTAGGTGGAAAGGGTATACCATGGACCATTATTTCATTGCTCTAGTCTGTGTCATCACTCAAAGTTTAATGATTTGAACAGTAATCAATGAAGGATAGAGCTTGTTGGCAATTAAAAGCTGGTCTGCCTGAGTTTAGGTATGTCCATATACAAATTAAAGTCTTGTTACCCTGAATATATTTCCACACAGAATTAGATCCACATGCAGGCTTGTTTAGAAATTTTTTTCAACTGAAATACAAGAACACTACTTTGTATGAACAACAAGATTGGCCCAAAGCCTGGAAGCCAGGCTTATTTTGTTTGGAAACGAACTTGCAGCAAAACTAAAGAAGAGGTTTACTCTTGCATTGGAATGATACAGCAAAGACTGTCACCTTTGAGCATGTACTCAAAGACCTTGTTTATCTCTGAAAGTGATGAACTTCTCCAGCTCTAGTTCCTGCATTTTAATTAATAAAACATCAATGAAAATTTTTTGTCCAACTTCAATCTCAAATATGTATATAAATCCACTCACCTTGTTCATATATCTCTCAACAACAGCATGGAGATCAGAGTGAGGCTTGCAGAATGTTCCCTTGAGTGAAATACCCTTTCATTGAGAACATTCATATATAGGGTGCGTCTTAAACACAGCATCTTTGTGAAGCACTCTGACAAGAACAGTAACACCCCAACCCTGTGACATATCAACAAAATTAAGTTTCATTAAGAGTATACATACATTGAAATGAATGCAAAAAGAAGAAAGAAGAGGAATGATAAATACATCATGAACGTATTCAAAAGCCGATATCATGGCATCAATGTTGCCGGTGCATTTGATGCTCCGATCAACTCCACCGTCAGTCATTTCACCAAGCACCTGCATACAATTATTTACATTAAGAAGTCCAGACGAAGCTCCAGTTTGAGGTTTGGAATATTAATGAAACAAACCTCTTGAACTGACTTCGGATAGTCCTTTGGATTCACAAACTCGTTGACATCAAAATTTTTGCCTGGTTTACAAACAAGAATAGTTAGAAAAGTCCCGGTACCAATCAAAGCAATGTAAAATTTCATATAAACAAGAAAAATCTTCAAGAAATCTTCTTGGATTCACATAACACCAATAAAACATAAAAACTATAAATAAAAACCACACAATTTTCATTTGAAAGGAACAAAGGAAGAAGAAAAGGCTCACGGCAAACAGCTCCCATTCCAAAAACAGCAACTGATGAACCTTTGGGCGACTTTGCGAGATTGAACTTCAAAAGAAAAGATTATCAGAATCCATTGAAATCACACATTTTGTTAGAATATATAAGAATCTACCAGTTGAAATGCCGCACCTGAGAACACAAACTTCATCTAGCGAAGTGTTGGGTTGATCTTAGCAACACAACCCACATGAACAACAGTATACTCATTGACCGTTGAGGTTCCGACAAAGTGATATGTAGGTTGCCATTGATGGAGAACCTGTTGGGCAGCTGGGGTCTCAAACACACAACGGACAATTTTTGGCCGTCAATATTATTCACCCCTCAAGGATCGACTATAATCAAATCACCATAATTTGCATTCAAACATCAATGTACAATTTTCAGGATAAAGAATCCTTGTCGGAAAACTCTTTACTACAAAGAGAAATCACAAGGACCTAGAGTTTTTAAGTTGTATGAGAAGTAACTACAGTGTTCTTCTTCTCCCTTCAGCTACAAACTGGCTTAATCTATCAAATTAATGCATACGAACAACATGCCTTTCCTTGAGCAATGAAGAAAACACAACATGAAGAAAAATCAACTTGCTCCAGCCAACTTCCCACCTTTTTTAAAGCCCTAACTTAGGTTTACAAGAATGAAGAAAAAAAGCACAAATGTACCTTCTCTTCTTCTTCTTAGAGCTCTCAATCCTAGATCTGAAGCTCTAGAATGTCTCCAAGCTTTCCCTTTTGATGGATCTTGAAGATCTAGCCCGCAACTCTCTTTTCCTTTCCTTCCTCTTTCAAAAAATCTCCCGAATACACTGTAGATCAAAAAGAGAATGAAGAGTTAAGTAAGTCTTTCGTGATGCTACAATACCAATATGGGTTCCATCTGGGTCATATGCCACCCACAAGACTTCTCCCAAAACTTGAGGGTTTCTTGCGGCATGCTACAGTAACTGATATAGTACCACTCTATGTGACTACTCTCAGGGAATTCTATATGGGCATCATGCGGGCTGTATGCCGCTCACATGACTTTTCTCGAAACTTGAGGGTCTCTTGCAGCATGCTACAGTACCATTTCGTACAGCTGCTCTTGGGAAACCTCATGTGGGTTGTATGTGGGCCGCATGCTGATGAGTTATCCACAAGTGTACTGGTCGCACACAAGTAGTAAAGTGTTATCCCGTGAGAGGTAGTGTTGTTGAACCAAAGGACTGGACTCGAAGTACTAATTGATCTTTTGATCTCTAGTTAAGCACTAATTTGGAATGAGTTGAAATAAGAAATAGCTAAAGAAAAGATAGAATGGTGAAGGTGATAGGTAGACTAGGATCAAGTGTTTCAACAACAAGAGAGTAATGCCCCGAGGTGATTCTTAAGAACTATTGTAAACTATCTTACCCTTAGTGCTTACCAGGTACATTCTATGGTTCATGTGTGTGCTCAAGAGCAATGCTGCAACTATGGTTCTCAAATACACTGAGTTTTTCTAGGGTAACTGTGTGTTTCTTACGAGACAAGCCACGCACCGAGTTTTACCCAAGCAACTGTGCAAATCAAACACATTGAGTTATGCAAATACAAGATTAAACACAAGAAACAAAAGAACTCCGTAGAACAATAAGAAATAAGTGTTTAAAGCAAACAAAGCATACAAAGCATCCAAGTTCACACCCCGGGGCACTATGGCCAGTTAGCCCCTCATGGGCGGGTACAACAAGGAAGAAACAAAGATAAAGCTAAAAGAGGAAGACATGACTCCCTTTTCTTCTTTAGATACTTTTCCTTGTCGAGCTCCATGCGCTAACCCCACCTCTCAAGTGCTTCCAACTCGTCCTTGATCTCCTTAGATGGTGTGGTGAAGCTTGATCTTTGCTCTCATCCAAGTTCTCCCGGTGGAGGATAGAATCTCCGAACAAAAGATGAGAATAAACCCTAAAAACTGGAGTTAAAAAGGCAAATTCGAGCCCAACATGGTCTGAGCACGGTCATGTTCAGCCCGTGTTCTTTTCTGAGATTTCTTAAATGAATCTCCTAGTATAATCAGTGATAGACACACGGCTGTGCTTCTCCTGTGCTCCTTTAGTACACACCCATGTCAAGGGTGGCGTGCCCGTGTTCCCCCTGATGAAGAGAAGATGTCTTTTTCCTGAGATTATTAGTGGGAGAGACACGAGTGTGATGAGACCGTGTTTTGCCTGGAACACTCCTGTGCTAGAATTGAGCTACTTGTTCTCCAGGCTGGGAAAATCAGTGGGACAAAGTATAGTCGTGCTCTGCCCGTGTTCAGCTTGCTCTCTTCCTTTAGTCATCAAACTCGTTTGTTTTACCTATGGTTTCACTCCCAAATGCTTCAAGCCCGAAATTACTACACAATGAACAACTATACCTCAAATATCACCGAATACACGAAAGTATACTAGTGAAGAAATAAAATAATAGAATAAGGACACGAAATCATGATATGAAATGCACTCATCACATGCCCCCAAATGACTGCTACAGTAATTCCTGCACAACTCAATTGAGTTTTAAATATGTTCTAGAACTTCAAACAAAAGCCGGACACCTTACAGAACCTTGATTGCCCATCCCTGATCACACTCCCCTGTCAGTGTTAAATCTTGAGAAGGGTGTACATGTTGCTTTCCTCTCACTTGCAGCGAGCACAATCCTTGCACTCTCCAGTGAACATTGGGAGGACATGGTTTCCTAGTGCAAGGTCTGTAATCCTTCTCCAACACTCTCCACAATTCTACATAGAACAAAATAAAAATTTATAATGACACATTAATATTCTTCACAAATAAATATCAGACTTGATATAAGGAATTCTTTTAATCTTAAAAGCTCAAGACAAGTGTTTAAGTTAAAGCCATGGAAATTTTGATAATAGAAATTCTCACCTTCCTCTTTCATGTCCAAAGATCCAAGGAAACATGGGTTTCTACCCTTGCAAAATTCCAAAAAATAATTGCCAGTAGGTTAAGAAGCACAGGCACGCCGGGGAGTTCGGCGTACCAGTGTCGTGCCCATGTGACACTAACACACCATGGACACCACAGGACATGGTGTTGGATACTCATGGGCATGATTTTTCTAAAATACCAATGTATATTTTTTAATTATTTCAAAATACACAATATCACCAAATTAATCTATAGGTAAATATATAACATATATAAGTATATTACATGAAACATATATAGATTTATATTTATAATAAATACTTTATACAAATATATATTATTTTTTTATACTCATGTCATGTCGTACCCATGTCCTTCACTTTTAATAATTACCATGTTGCTTTATTGGTGTCGTATCGTGTCATCCTGTTCGTCCTTCTTAGCCAGCAGGTGAGAGACCCGGAATTGTATATTTACATACCCAAATACTTAAAACCAATTCTGCCAAGACATTAGTGTGACAAAGTGAAGTGCAATATTTCTCCAAGTTAGACCTACGATCGCCAACGCTGGACTAGACGGCTTGTCTGCAGGATTTTGATGCGAATCTCCATTGCCTGAAAAGGAGCCACTTCAACTTCCTCAATCACCAGAGGCTCCCCAGCCTTCCATGCAACAGCAGCTAGACAACAAGATAATAATTTAAAAAAAAAGAAATTATGCCCCATCTAAGAATGCATTGATGCATAAGAAATAGATTCTAATGAACAATCTATTATAATAACATCATCAATCTCAAACAACAACATTTCAATATTAGTTAAAAAAAAAGATGTGGATAAAATTCTCATGCAATAAACCTCTAACTCTTATCAGGAAGGTGAGTGGACAAACAATAGTTGAAGTTGTGATTATATTGACTTTTTCTCATTATCACTTGATGTACAAATTATTCCCAAACAATAAAAATCTATAAATGCCAAATACATTCCAAGAGTACACCAAACATCACCAAGATCATATCAAACATACAGAATCCCAAACATAATTTCCATGAATAAAAACAAACAAATTGAGCCACATAATCACGAGTAACAAAATTAAAATACAAAAAAAAAAAAACACATTAAGGCTGTGTTTGATTGGCAACAAATGGGTGGGGAAAAAAATTTCCATGAAAAAATTTTCCTTGGAAAATGAAAAAATAGTCTTTTGATTGGTATTATTTTCTAGCTAGAAAATAAAAAATTTCTATGGAAAATTCTGATTTTGTTGTTTGATTGCTCTTATTTTCTACAAAAAATGTAGCATTTTCCATGGAAAAAACCTCATTTGTTGTTTGATTGCATCAATTTTACCTGGAAAAAGTCGCATTTTCCATGGATTTTTTGAAAAATTATTAAAAATTGTTTAAAAATATTTAAAAAAAATTATAATTATTTTTATATCATTTGTTAAAACATTTTTAATTATTTTTTGAAAATATAAAGATATTTAAGATGTAGTATATATATTAATTTGAGCGAGATTTTCATACCCACCAAAAAAAAAAAAAATTATTTTTACTTTTTTATTTAGGTTCCTAATGAAGCTGTGAACCATTGTTACAACTCTACACTTGCATATTTGTCTATTTTTTAATGGAGAATCAATTATATATTTTATGTTAAAAATATAAGGGCTAAGCCTTGTATTTTTGGCTACCTAAAATTCTCTTTAATCCCAATCAATAATTTTTATATATTTTGTGATTAGTCAAACAAAAATTATTCCTATAAAAAACCATCATACTAAACCTTTCAAACAACGTAATATATACCTAAAAAAGTTGATTTAGTAAACCACAAAATTCAAAATCGTCTTTACAAATATGTCTATTGCTTCAAATACAACCAAACCATTCATAGTAAAGTAAACATATTTCTTCCATTTAATCAAAACACAATCTATGACAAAGATCACTTGCCGAGCTTGTGATTAACCTAAGCATGCAAAAACGCTTTATCATTAATCTCAAAGAAGAAATGAGCCTTTTTTTCATCATGCACAAATATTTGCATGAGAGCTATAACATCATCATCCGCAAGGCCCAATTCTCGGACTTTCTCTAGGATGACTTGCACATTGATGTGACTTTGATTTGCTTGCTTCTTGAACGCATTGGCCATTTTTTGTGAGGATTGAGCAATAATTGTGAGTGCCGAGGCGGCATCATCCATAGGTTTTTGACGTTTAGTTTAGCTCTCAGACCTCTCTTTTCTGCTACTTCATTATGTGCATTGGCTGTGCTTGAGTGACTTGGGTGTGCTTTCTCCATCTCATCTTCATCCCCTAAACCAACTCCCACCGGGTTATTGATTTCATCTTCATTCATTTGTATAAAATCATTCCCCGTGACAACTCGATCTCCCGTTGCGTTGTCATTGCCGAAAATTGTAGCTAAGTCATAATAGCGAGGACATAATTTTCCCTTCAAAATTTTCATATTTGGATTATCCTAAAAAGCCATGACAAACCAAAAAATGAAAATGTTATCAATTCCATGGATAAAATACCAAATAAATATCACTAAATTACAACCAATCATAAATATAACCACAGCTGTTTCTAATATTAATTATCCTTCACAACACTTATAAAAGATTAAAAAAAAATAAAATAAGAAATAAAATAAGAAATCAAAGTCTAATGTAGGACAATAAATGTAAAGAAAGGAGATTTACTTTAAGGTTCTTCTCCCAAATAAGAGGATCCGCTTTGACTTGTCCGTTTTCATCCAACCTAACCCCACTCGTCTTGAACAACTTTGTGATCTCTTTTAATCAATCTTGAGAGTCTTCAACCTAGCCTTGACATGAGCAACTCCTACAACCACTTGGCAACATTCAAGTACTTTGTTGACAATCTTTGTACATTCGTCAGCCTTAAATCCATTTTTCTGTTCTTCTTGGGCCTGCAAGCATCACCTCTAAAAGAGTATCTATTAGTGTTTGATCCATATCGTCTGACCAACAAACTTGCTTTCTTTTGTTTCTCCTTGTGAAAAGGCTGGAGTGATTTCCTCAACATGCATCATATGCAGAGGAGCTTGAGACTGTAGCAGGTCTAGAAACAGTAAATAAGCCTTGATTGCCAAATCATTGACTTTCCATTTTCTGTTTCATTTAAAACATCAATAACATAACATAGCACATATATTACTGAAATGTGCAATTGAAAGTACATAAGTGTAATATAAAGTTATGACAAAACATAACATAAGTAACTGAAATATGTAATTAAAAGTGCATAAATATATAATATAAAGTTATGTCATAATGTAACATGAAATAAGATGTCAAAATTTATAACATAACATAGCATATTAAGTAATCATAATAGGTCGCGTTGTAGTTGCTAGCATCGAAATTAGCCCACATAATATTAGGCAGTGAATCTCTCTGGTTGGTCCATGCTACTTCAGATGTGATTATGAGATTTGCATTAACATGTGTGTCTTCAGGTACATCAACATGCGGGGGGTTTATTTCATTGCCTCTAACATCATCATCGCTACAAAGATCATCTGCTGCATTAGTACGTAAGAAGTTATGCAATGCACAACACGCAAGGACGATCTTTGATTGTATATCTATGTCATGGAAGGGTTGATGCCTAAGATAGGCAAACCTCTTTTTCAACAAGCTGATAGTCCTCTCAACAACATTGCGAAGAGATGAGTGTCGAAAGTGGAATAGATCTTTGTGATTTTCAGGAAGTAGACCCTAAATGTCTCTACGATTATACCGTGTACCCCGATAGGGTGCAAGAAAACCAGGGACCAAGGGGAACCCAGCGTCGGCAAGATAGTATTTACCTATTATTATTATAAGGATGACTTTAGCAAAATGGTCATATAAGGTTCTTGTTATTATTATTTAAAGGATGTATAACATACCCAGAGGGACTGTCAACCTAGATCCTTGCTGTGAGACTGCACTTCTCAACAAA
This sequence comes from Dioscorea alata, assembly GCA_020875875.1. NCBI lineage: Eukaryota > Viridiplantae > Streptophyta > Magnoliopsida > Dioscoreales > Dioscoreaceae > Dioscorea > Dioscorea alata. The sequence goes on from CM037027.1 coordinate 3,891,837, forward strand.
TGACCATTATGTGTTGATCCTTCCCAACTGGCAAGCACATAGGTAAACCTCGTATCAAATGTACATGCCACCAAAACATTTTGAGAAATGACTTATTTCCTATTCCGATACCTAAGTTGTTCCTTCACAGGGACGTTAGGGGCAATGTGAGTACCGTCTATAGCACCCACAGAATCCTATTAAAGATACAATTTATTTTAGTGATAAATATCTAACCTAACAGAAATACAAACAATCTTATAGGTATAAACATATAGCCTAAGGGGCCGTTTGGTTCGTGGTAATAACATATTACCACATAATAAGATTACCATGGTAATATGGGTGGGAATGTTATATGGTTGGGAATATTGTGGTAATTTGATATAACCATGTTTGGTTGGGAACTCTTATTACTGGGAATAGTTTATTACATTGTTTGGTTCATCGTAATCAATTTGGTAAAATATAAAAAGTTATAAGATTACCATGGTAATCCCAGATAGACACCAAATTTGGTGGTAATCCTATTACCGCCTTCTTGGTAATATTCTCATGTTGGTAATGTGATATAACCATCCAGATTACCACGTAACAAGTGGTAATCTTTCTCAGTGTAATGCCAAACGTGGTAATATTTTCAGATTACCACGTAACACATGGTAATATGAAAATATTACCGCGAACCAAACGGCCCCTAAAACTAATGGAACCAATCTTGAACATTCTCCTTATCATTGGGGGAGTTTTGAGCATCAGCATTTTTGACAACATCTTTATTGAGGTTAAGACATGCATTTAACACTCTATGGAAATAATAGCTAACAGTTTGGCCATACCTTAAAATTGTAAAACTTCCAACTCGGTTGTGATGGTCATGGCCAACTGTGTGCACAAAAATAGCTACTTGCTCTTCAACACTCACAAATCGTCTACGAGTCAACCCATAAGCACATAAGCGATTGCACAAACTATGGAATGCACCCATTTTCATCTTGAGTAGCTCGCGGCAAATCCTATCACTAGTGTTGAACATTCGGTTCAATGCTAACTTTCTCTTAGCTCTTCAATTCCTATGAGGAGCTCTATGGATAATTCTATTATGATAGTGTTGCTTCATATAATTATAGATCAATGAGGCTTGCATGACCATCATCCAAAATGTTACCCAAAGTTGATTTTCAATTGGTGCTCTCTCCATTCATTAACCTATGGAAACTGTTAAATAAAGATAAATAAATATTGTCTCAATTAATTAATTTGTTACCCTAAATCTATGGCATGATCACAAATTATATAGTTACCAACAGGGAACTGCATTAGCTTTAATGTTTAAAACAATATTGTTAACTTGAAACTACTCACTAGAATGAACAATTCAATTTTTTGTTATGAATGATGATCTATAAAACATGTTACTATCTATCTTGACTGGTAAAAAAAGTCTCAGTTTGATGAAGAAAAGTCAGTAGTTGACAATACGCAAGTGCATAGTAGTTGACACAATAAAAATAGAAGTTAAAATTTAATAATCATAAATTTTACTAACTTGGCATAGTATGGATGGATAGATATAAATATAGTATGCACACTAAATGAATGCGTCATCATTGCATGATGAGTTGATTATGGAAAACTCAACCGACTTTTGAATAAGGATTAGCACTTTAGATTATTAAGACCACTAAATAACACTATTATATATACTTAATACGTCATAATAATAGACAATAAGGAGTAATTGGTGCAGTGTGCACTTGCAGTCAACAAGAATAAAGAAGTGTGGATTCATGGTACAAGCCAATTATGTTAATTAATTTGATCCATATATATATATATATATATATATATATATATATATATATATATATATATATATATATATATATATATATATAAGCCCAGTAAAAGTCATAGATGAAATGTTTCTCCACCATTTTAAAAATAATGTTAGTGACGTATCTGCATATCTATATATTTATAGTCGTGTCACACATCACTATTTGTGTCAAAAATCTATATACACAAATTAAGACAATAGATTAAATAATTCCATTCTCCTCTATTGTTTAATTATGGAGCAAGAAGCCACACAAGACTTGCAAAGAAGGTGCTCCCGTGCATTAAGTATACAACACTCTTCAACCCACGTTAAGAAACCAAAATATCAAAACTCATCGCCATCACCATCATCATCATCATCATTAATTTTATCATCAGTCTCAAGTCTCTCCTGTGAAATCAAACATGGAAATTTCTCATGCATCTCTTTACACGCCATTACCACAAAGTTCCATATATAAAAGGACACCTCTCTTACACACTCTTTGTGAAACTAGACTTATTCCATTCATTTCATGCAGATGATGATGATGATGTCATCCAAAAACACAGAGCTTGATCTCTTGTTCCATTATATAGTGAAGTTCATCCCTATCCCAAATTTGATTTGCAGGTATAGGTTAATGAAAGAAAAACTAGTATGACATGCATGACTCATCATATATTAATCAAGACTACATTATCAAGTCCTTAATTAATATGGTCCATATATATGTATGTGTGTGTGTGTGTGTGTGGTAGCTTGCTGTCTTGTGATCCACTGACATTAAAAAGTTCCAAAAAAAATAATGGAAAAACCCAAACAAAATCAACAAATAGGAACCCTAATCTTCAAATTAAGCAAAGATTCATGGTCAGCTAATCAGATTGAACAAGATCAAAGAAATTGATGAAAATTTGAAGCTAATTTAAGAAGAAAAGAAATCAGTGACTGGAACCTGAGGATTCCGAGAAAAATTGAAGAGAGCTTGAAGCCGAAGGCGTCAACCAACACACCACACGATCAATCTTGCGGTCAACTGAAATTTATATAAGTAAATTGGTGAAAACCAAAAGAACAATAATAAGAAAATCAAAAGAATTGAAAATAAATTGGGAAAGCATAGGTAATTGAAAGCATATTTAATTTTGCCATTCATATATATATATATATACGTATATACCATGCTCTTTGCCACAATCAAATCATCTCGATGGCATAATCCTGTTAGTAAAGAAACCCTAAATCAATGGAGAATCAAAAGCATCCCATTAAACTAGGATAACAAGGGTTGCGATTAACGAATACCTGCAAACCATAGAAGCGGGAGCGATCCAGAGAAGAGAGAGCCAATTGGGATCGAGACCTAAAAGCAAGGGATGATGGGTTCTAGGGTTTCGAAATGAGTTAGGGATTTGGGGTAGGCATAGGAGAGAAATATATTTGCCTCGCACATTGTTTTTTCAAATAGGCCCTTACGTTTTCCTTGGAAAACTTTTCCCAGGGTGGAGGTAGGAAAAATTTTCCACTAATTTGAGGGAAAATAGAGTCACGTGATAGAGTTTTTGGAAAAAATTTTCACGGAAAATTTTGACAAACAAACAGTCTATTTAGCTGGAAAATAACCTGTGGAAAAGTTTTCCAATTAAAAAATGACAATCAAACACAACCTAAGATATTATACCTCCATCCATCCATCATCTATTAGTCTATCTATCTATTGATCATTGATCTATCCATCTATCCATGATCAATAGATCCATCAATCAATAGATAGATCATCGATTATGAATTGATTGATGGATGAATCGACAGATAGATCATTGATCATGGATCTCTATTGACCGTTCTATCTATCTATCCATCCATCCATCCATCATCTATCTATCTATCCATCTATCCATCCATCCATCAATAGATCATCGATCTATCCATCAATCGAGTCATTGATCCGTCAATCAATTGATCGATTGATAGATCATGAATAATGGATTGATGGATGATAGATAGATCATCAATCATGGATCTATCTATTTATCATCGCTCTATCGCTCTATCTATATCCATCTATCCATCCATTCATCCATCATCTATCTATCTATCTATCCATCCATTGATAGATCCATCTATTAATCCATCGATGGATGGATGGATTGATAGATCATAATTCATGGATCCATCTATCATCTCTCTATCGATCTAGTAATAGATAGGATTGAAAAAAAGTGAAATTAAATTAGTTGTCAATGACCTTGTTAGTTGATTTTTATATTTGGTTTACAGGTTAATTTCGTGCAATTTTGATATTTTATTTATTTATACTATTTGATTTTTAGTTTTAGTAAATTTACTCCAGACTTGATGAACTTGCGCAAGACTTAAAACTCATTGTGGACTAGTCAACCAAGTTTTTAGGAACCCAATTGAGCTCATGAGCTAGTTTGATTTTACACTTTATTATGGATAAAAATACTCTCATCTTTACAAACTTCAAATTAAAATATTTTTTAAAATTATTCAAAATTTTCTTACTCTTTTTTTATGTTAATTATGCACAATTTTTCATATCCAACAATTTCAAAAATTACCCAAATTTTATTACTAATACAATTTAATTAGTGTGTTTGTTGCAATACTTCTTTTATGTTATCAATTATTAATGACATAAATTATGTAATATTTTTAGTGACTTTTAATTTATATTAATTTCTTTCTTATAGCTTCATTAATTTGATAATTATTTTTATTTTTTTATAAACCAAGGTTTAAATAATCTTTAAAAGATTAACAAAATATTATTTTGTAGAAATTCATAATTTTTTAAAAATATTTAAATAATGTATTTTAAAAAATATAATTTTTATAATATATTATCTAATTATTTTCATTAACTAATGAAATAATTTTATGAGATAAATATATTGACAATGAAATGCACATTGTAAATAATTGAAATAATAGAATGAAATGATTGTGTCTCATAGTATAATATAGAAATAGTTTAATGGATTAATACGATGGCATAAACATTAAACCCCTGAATAGTCTAACCATTAAAGATGTCTTTAGCTCATATACAACCATTAGCGGAGTCAGTGAGCCATTAAGGGCCTGTTTAGCTGCAAAATAAAAAAATATGGCATAATTTTATTATGCAGGAAGTGCAAGTGATTATTACAGAAATTCTGACATATTTTATTCTTACAGAATGAGTGTTTGGTTAACAAAATAAAAAAATTACAGAAATCTGTCGGTTGACCATCGGACCGCCGGTGGACTGGTGAACTGGTGGCCGGTAGCCGGAGGCCAACCGGACCAGTGGTGGACTGCTGGCCGATGGCCATACCACCAATGGCCGGTCGCCGGAAGTCATTCGGTAGTCGGCTGGACTGCCGATGGACTGGTGGCCGATCACCGGAGGCCGCTTGGACCACCACTGAATCACCGGTATGTCACCGGAGGCTGGCCGGCCGATGGTCAGTCGCCGGAGGTCGGCCGGAACGCTGACCGGACTAGTGGCCTGTCGCAGGAGACCGGCCGAACCACCGGCTAGACCGGTGGCAGGTCATTGGATGCCGGCTGGACCACCGGTGGACCAATGACTAGTGGCTGGATCAAGAAAGAAAGAGAGATTTTTTACAATGAAAAAATATTCCACTAAGAGTGGAATATTTTTTTATGCCATAATACCTATATTATGCCATAATTTTATACTCTAAAATAAGTACCCAAACGGCCAATATGGCATAATTCTCAGAAAATGTTAAATTATGGCATAATGTACAGATTATGCCATAATTCTGGGCTATCCAAACAGGCCCTAACTAATAATTTTCCTTATGCGGTCATATTACTTCCCAATCAATTCAGTTAAAGCTATTGAAGATCAGTATAATACATCTTTGGTAGATCCATTAGTTCATATTTATTCTTTAGGGGTCATATTCCTTCCTTGTCACTTCAATTAGAACAACTAGTCAGTCATCTTAACCACTAAGCTATTCTATGTTGACCATTATTTCTCTTCATTCATTTTCTTCCTATTTATCTTTATTCTTTTTTCTTCCAGCCATCTTAACTCATGCAAGAAGATTGAACATTGGTAATGGAGTTCTACAATATATATGAAATAAAAAGGATAGGAAAAACATGGCAAGAAAGAAGAGGAAATACTTAAATAAAAGATTAAAAAAAAGAGAAAAACAATAAAAAGATGAACATGTGCTAGAGAAAAAAAAAAGGGAGAATAACAACAAAAGGAGGAACATTTACTAAAAAAAGAGAAGGAGAAATAGATGAACAGGGATGAGAGAAAGGATATAGAAAAAGATGGAGAAAGTACACTTTTACAATTATATAAATTAAAAATTGATTTGATGTCTATGGCAAAAGAATTATAGATAAAACCATAAACATGTTAATTATTGCAAAAGTTAGACTTTTTGGTCAGTATGTAAAAGTCCAAGGACCTCAAGTTATTTTCCATTTTTCATACTTATGTTCGATGGCATATTTTGTTTTTTGGTTGTATTATATTAAAATCAAATTAATGATAGAGATTATTAAATTGAGAAATGATTCTTTGTGTTTCTCATAATCTTAAAATAGTTTATAATCTATGAGGTAAATATTATTTTGTACTTATTGTTAGTTACCAAATATTGGGGTTCATTTCATTCATGGCTATAAATGTTTGTATTTTATAACGATGTGGCCACAAAACTTTTTTTGTAACACAAAAACCACTTAACCTTTCTCCTATTACATGTGACGCCATAATGGCCTATTTTAAGACCATTATGAAATAACTATTTACATTCAAAAGTCAAGAAGAAACTCCAGTTTGTGGTTTGGAATAGTAATGAAACGAACATCTTGAGTTGGCTTTTGATAGTCCTTTAGATTCACAAACTCGTTGACAGTGAACTTTTTTGGCTGGTTTACAAACAAGAATGGTTAGAAAAGTTTCATACCAATCAAAGCAATCTAAAATTTTATACAAAAAGGAAAAACCTTCAAGAAATCTTCTTGGATTCACATCAACACCAATAATCCTTGAAGCCCCTGCTATTCTAGCACATTATGGATCCTTAAAATAAACATAAAAAACGAAAACTGCATAATTTTCATTTGACAGGAACAAAGGAAGAAGAAAAGGCTCATAGTGAGGTTGACAACTCCCAATCCAAAAAACAGCAACTGATGAACCTTTGGGTGGCTTTGTGACATTGACCTAAAAATAATTATTAGAATGCATTGAAATCACATATTTGGTTAGAATAAGAATTTACCTTTGGGTGGCTTAGCAAGACAACCCACATGAACAACAGTGTACTCACTAAACGTTGAGGTTCCGACAAAGTGATATATAGGTTTGCCATTAATCGAGAACCTTGATTATCCATGTTAATGTTAATCTTGAGAATGGTGCCCATGTTGCTTTCCTCTAACTTGTATTGAGCACAATCCTTGCATTTTCTGATGAACACAGGGAGAACATGATCCTCGGGTGCAAGCTCTGTAACTCCCTCTCCGATACTCTCCACAATTCTACATAGAACAAAATGAAAATTATAATAACACATTAATACTCTTCACAAATAAATATGAGACTTGGTATCATGATTTTTTTTTTAATTTTAAAAGCTCAAGACAAGTGTTTAATTATAATGACACATTAAGATATCTCACATGTTTATGCTTTGGGTGTCTGTTGCTCTTGATCAGAAGAGACAAAAGCTGGAGGAGTCAGTTCAGTCAGTCAAGAGAAGCCTAGAGTTTCCAGAACGTAGGAGTGGTGCATTGAGTAGCCCCTGATGTTTCGAGCATAGCGGAGGCTAGCTTCTCTTAGTACCTTCACATGAATCTCCTAGGGACCTCCTCTATTCCCTAGGTGCAATCTTCTTTGTGCTTGTCTTGTTTTTGTTGCTCCATTTCTACTGGACCTTGTTTCTTTTTATGTTGTTACTTAGTTGGTTTAGCCCCTAGTGGTTGTGTCACTGTTCGCATTGTTTGTAGTAGGCACCTCGGTCTGTATCTCTTCGATTTGGTTTTTTTTAATAAATGTGGTTTATTCACTTTGTCAAAAAAAAAAGTATTTAAGTTAAAGCCATAGAAATTTTGATAATAAAAATTCTCACCCCCTACTTCATGTCAAAAGATCCGAGGAAACACCGGTTTTTGCCACCATGGACACCACCAGACACCGTGGCAAAAGTAAAGTAAAAAAATGTACACGTCAAATACATATGTGAATGATTTTTCTAAAATACTAATGTATATTTTTTAATTATTTCCCAATACACAAGATCACCAAATTAATTTATAGGTGAATATATGATGTATATAAGTATATTACATAAAAAATATATAGATTTATATTTATAATAAATACTTTATACAAATGTATAATATTCTTTAATTTTTTAAAAGTTACCATGTCACCGTGTTCATGTCGTATCTTGTCACTCATTGTGTTTGTGCTTCTTGGCTAGCAGGTGAGAGACCCAAACTTGTATAATTATATACCCAAATACTTAAAACCAATTCTGCAAAGACATCAGTATAGTGAAGTGAAAAACATTTTGATGAGAATCTCCATTGCCAGAGGAGGAGCCACTTCGACCTCCTTAATCACCAGTGGCTGCCTAGCCTTCCATGCAACAATAGCTAGACAACAAGATAATAATTAAAAAAAAAAGAAATTGTGCCACATCTAAGAATGCATTGATGCATAAGCAATAAATTCGAATGAACAATCTATTATAATAACATCATCATCTCAAACAACAGCTTTTCAATATTAGTTAAAAAAAAAAAAAGATGTGGAAAAATTCTCAGGCAATAAAGCTCCAACTTTGATCGGGAAGGAGAGTGGACAAATTATAGTTGAACTTGTGATTATATAGACTTTTCTTCTTATCACTTGATATACAAATTATTCCCAAACAATAAGAATCCATAAATGCCAAATACATTCCAAGAGTACACCAAACATCACCAAGATCAAATCAAACAGAAATCCCAAAAGTAATCTCCATGAAAAAAAAACAAAACAAACAAAATTGAGCCATATAATCACAAGCAACAAAATTAAATCCAAAAAAACAAAACATCAAGAGGTTATGCCTCCATCCATCCATTGATCATTGATGCATCCATCTATCTATCCATCTATGCATGATCAATCGATCCATCAATCGATAGATTGATCATCGAATATGGATTGATCGATGGATGGATCAATACATAGATCATAGACCATGGATCTATCTATCATCGCTCTCCATCGATCTCCATCAATAGATCGTCGATCTATCCATCTATCTATCCATCCATCGATCCATTGATCCATCAATCGATTGATAGATAGATCATCAATCATGGATCTATCTAGCTATCATCGCTCTATCGATCTATCTATTTATCCATCTATCCATCCATTGGTAGATCATCAATCTATCCATCTATAAACCCATCAATCCATCGATGGATGGATTGATAGATAGATCATCGATCATCGATCATCGATCATGGATCATGGATCTATACATCTATCATCTCTCTATCAATCTATCTATCTATCGATTGATAGGATTGTAAAAAAATGAAATTAAATTACTTGTCAATGATCTTAGCTGATTTTTAGATTTATTTTACATGCTAATTTATTGCAATTATGATATTTTATTTATTTATACTATTTGATTTTTTAGTTTTAGTAAGTTTAGTCCAGACATATGAACTTGCACAAAGCATAGGGGGCTTAACTCTCATTGTGGACAAGTGAAGCAAGTTTTTAGGAGTCCAAATAAGCTCATGAGCTAGTTTGATCTTCCACTTTATTATGGATATAAATACTCTCCTATTTTTACAAACTTCAAATTAAAATAATTTTGAACATTCTCCAAAATTTTTTTACTCCTTTTATGTTAATTATGCAAAATATTCCATATCCCGAAAATTTCCAAAATTATCCAAATTTTGTTACTAATACAATTTAATTAGTGTGTTTGCAACAATATTTCTGTTCTGTTATCAATTATTAATGGCATTAATTATGTAATATTTTTAGTAACTTTTAATTTATATTAATTTGTTTCTTATATCTTCATTAATTTGATAATTATTTTTATTTTTTTATAAACCAAGAATTAAATAATCTTTAAAAGATTAACAATATATTATTTTGTAGAAATTCATAATTTTTAAACATATTTAAATAAATTATTTAAAAAATATATAATTTTTATAATATATTATCTAATTATTTTCATCAACTAATGAAATAATTTTATGAGATAAATATATTGATAATGAAATGTACATTATAAATAATTGAAATAATTGTGTCTCATAGTATAATATAGAAATAGTTTAATGGATTAATATGATGGCATAAACATTAAACTCCTAGATAGTCTGACCATTGAAGATGTCTTTAGCTCATGTACAGCCATTAGTGGAGTCAGTGGGCCATTAACTCATAGTGATTCCTTAGGTGGGCATATTTTTTCCTTATCAATTCAGTTAGAGCTACTGAAGGTTAGCCTAGTACATATTTGGGAGACCCATTAGTTCATATTTATTCTTTAGGGGCGTTTGGTTCACGGTAATGTGAAAACATTACCGGGAATCTGGTAATAATGTGTTCAGATTACCATGTTTGGTTACTGTAGTAGTGGTAATATTGATGGTAATGTGAGATTATCAATAGTGAAATATTACCAAATAAGGTGATAATGTGATTACCACCAAAATAGGTGTCCATCCAGATTATCAGGTTGGTGGTAATGTGTAATTTTTTTTCCCAATTATGCCCCCATTTATTGAATCTAATTCTTTATTGCACTCATTCTCAAAACGTAGTTTTTATTTTCCTTCATTAATTTTGATATTATAATTTTATTATTTATTTATCAAAATACTTTAAATTAATTTTTTCAAATTTTTATATGTAGGTGTATTTTGGTAAATATAAAAGCATTTTAAAAAATTGTGAAAAAAAATGATTTTTGATATTATAATTTAATTATTTATTTATCTAAATACTTTAAATTAAATTTTTCAAAATTTTATATTTAGGGGTAATTTGATAAATACAAAAGTTTTTAAAAATGTGTGAAAAATAAGTTTTAATACACTACAAGAAAATAGTCTAATACTGACAAAGTTTTTCCGACGGATTCATTTCTATCGGTAATATTTTCTTTTACCGACAAAATACCAACAGAAATCCATATGGGCAAAATTTTTAATAGTGACCACATTACCGGCGACGACACCGACAGAGTTCTGTCGGAACATTACTCGCCATATTTTTTCCTTGGTGCCAAAGGATTACCGACACATACATTTTGTTACTAGCATTGGAATTCCATTGGTCTAATTTAATAAAATTACCGACGTATTATTACCGACGGAAGTCCGTTGGTATTGTAGGGTTCCTACCAAATTTGTAGTGCTAAAGACTTACCGATGAATATGTTCATGTTAACACCGATGGAAAACCGTCGGTAGAAGTTTATAATAATATTGACCTACGTATACTGATGAAATTCCGTTGGTACAGTATGCGCCATACTAAATTTTTTGGCGCCCAAACTTACCGACAAATATCTTTATACCATTACCAACAAAATTTCATCGGTGTTAATATTTATTATTACCGACGTACTAATACTAATGGAACGTTGTTGGTATGTTGTGGGTAGTCCTAATTTTTTAAGTTGTCAATTTACCAACATATATGTTCAACTTATTGCCGACAAAAATCCTTCGGCATACGTTTTTAGTAATATCACAACATACTATTACCGACGGAATTCCGTTGGTATAGACTTTAATAAATGCAATTATTTTTTGCAATAGATTTAAAAAAAAATACTAATTTTAAATAATTTTCATGTAATGACTAAGAAATATTAGTTAATTATATTAATTATTAATATTAAATTAAAATTAAAATTATATTAATTACATTATTTAGTTAATTATATTAATTATATTAATTTATATTACTAAAGAGATGAATTTCTTATTTATTTATTTATTTTTACAACTGGCCCTTTTACTTTATCAATATTGAGCCTGCAGCACTCTCAATAACACAGGGCTAAACAAATCAAAAGAAGGCTTTTCTAGGGTTTTCGATCTCTCACCTTTGAACTTTTCTCTGATATTGTGCCCGCGCCGTTCAAGAACTGGTGAACTTCGTCACCGTCCGCTCGGATACGGCTTGCTTCGCAAGATCGCCAGGAAAAACAAGACAAACATCAAGGCCTTTGAATTCTACACCCCGAGGTATTGATCTCTCTTCATCTCGCTAATCTCTCTTCCAAAATCCATCTCCATTCTCATCACGAACACTTGTTTAGTTCTTATGTGATTCTTGTTAGCCAATGATTTGTCTTTGAGCTTGCTTCCCCCGGTTTGGATTTTTCTCACGAATCCTGGAGCCTCGAGAGCCCACTGCTTTGCTTTGCATCAGCCCTTGGTTGGTGAGTTTCTCAATCCTCCTTCTTTTTCTTTGATTTATATCATGTGTTTTTCTCTGTTTATTGCAGTCAGATCTTTCTGTTTGAGTTTATCTTCCTATCAATTTAAAGCTTTTAGCTTGGAGCTACTTCATCTGAAGTTTCTCTTGTTTTGATCTCAGATGTTCTATGTTTTTGTGTTGTTTTGAGAAGGGAGTTTATCTGGTCAAGGTATGATCTTTTGCTGTTTCAATTTGGAATTTTTTTTGGCCCTTTGTTTGATTTCTAGTTGTTTTGATTCTGCATTTAGTGCTGATATTTCTATGTATTGTGATTCATTGATGCCTTAGCCATTTGATTATATATGCCATTGGAGTCAAAATGAACTTAATTTTTTTTATCAATTTGAGCTAGTGATCATACTGTTTTCAACAAGAGAATGGAAAATTCATACTTCTTAAGGTACGGGTGTTGTAGATTCATCCAGTCTAATATGGTGCTAAACCATTCATTCGGTATCTTAAAGATGACGAGTACTATGCTGCAGAACTATATGTTCTAATGAATTGCATTAAGGTCACCCCTTACATTGAGTAAGTTTTAATATGAATTTAGTGCTTATAGTTTATATGCTAATTAAGCTAACAATAGTATCTTTATAATGATAGCATATTTGACAAAATGGTTAAAAGAGATTCACCATATATAACTGAAAGGGAGTTAGAGAAAATGCGGAATGCAAGATTTGCACAATGGTTCAACAATTATGTAAGTTCTATTGTAAGTCAATATTTCATAACCTTATTGATACCCACTAACTTTTGCATTGCACTTCAATAGGTTCAAATGTATAACGATGAAATTGATCATCGTTTTGTTGAGATTTCTTTAGGCCCCGCTCGTAGGGTACAATGTTACAAAGGATACTTCGTAAACGATTTCAAGTTTCATACAAAGGATTATGGAGAAACAAAAAAAAAACCATGATTAGTGGAGTGCTTGTAAAAGGGAGTTGCTACAACGACTATGATCATGACTTCTATGGCATTTTGATTGATGTTATTGAGTTAGAATATTTTGGGGTTGGAAATAGAGTTATACTTTTAAATGCCACTGGTTTGACATAGAAAAAGGAATTAGAGTACACCCGATGCATGCCTTATTGAAATCAAATACACTTCAATTCTTCGTAGTAATGAGCCATTTGTTTTGGCTGCACAAGCTACACAAGTTTATTATAGCAATTATCCCTCAACTATGAAAGAAAGACAAGATCGGTGAGCAGTATTCAAAACAAGGCTAGAAGCACATTTAATTTTAGAGCTATTGAAAATGATGATGAAAATGTGAATGATCTTCATAGAGGGGTATATCAAGAAGATGACAGGGGTATATCAAGAAGATGACACATCCTTTCCAAGATTAATTGCTCCTTCAGAATTACTTGATAATCTTGCAGTTCTAGTTGATAATGAATTCAAAGAGGTTAATCCTTCAATACTTGTGGAAGATGGTGGAGATGATGGATCTGAAGAAGAAAATGAATATGACGATGATAGTGATGAAGGCAACGAAACTGAAGATGAATTGCAACATGAAGAGCATGAATTCACATCTTCTGATGATGATTAATCTTTTGAAATGATCAAAATCTCTTTATTTTTCTCAGAAATTAGATAATATTGCTGTGTTTGTAATATTTTCCTTACAATGAACTATGCTGGTAATATTGTCTACTGTGTTTTATTGGTAATATTTTGTTGGTGCGTTTTTTTTCTTATTGGTTACTAAATATTGTGTTGGTGTGCTTTTTGACATATGTTACTTCTATCATTTTGTGAATATTTTTAAAACATTCCTGACTTTCTGATTTTATATTTCCCAACATATAGGTCTAAATTTGGTAACATGAGATACACCAAAGACCAAACTAAAGGAAAGGGTAGAGGTAAAAGTGGTGTTCGATTAAATCATGAAGTGATGCAACGAACTACCAGGGCATCCTCAGCATCTCTCCCCCTCATTCCTTTATCCACTGAGGCACCTTTAGCTCCTGAGATATCGATAGATTTCCCATCATCTTCCGACCCTTGCCCTATCCCTTCCTTGACCCTTGTTTGTACGGGATCTATGATGAGCAGAAATGATGGGCGTACAAGCTCTAATAGTAGGGGGGCTAGCGTGGGATTACCCTACCCTCTTAATCCGAGTGATAGAGTTCATCTAACTCCAATAAATGCAGAGTATGATTTAATTTATTTAACATGTTTTTAAATATTCATATTTGTAATAATAGGGATTTATTTAGTTTAGTATGTAATATGTTTCTTTGATTATGTGTTAGTGTTTTTGTTGAGAGGGGGGTCACAACGACAGTTACATGTATTATAAAAAAACATTTCAAAGGTCCATGGCCGACATGGAGAAAAGTTCCTAGTGAAGTGAAGGAACTGATGTGGAAGACATTTCAGGTATAAATTATATTATAGGTTTGCACATTGTTTATATTTTAGTATTTGTTTAAAGTATTTATTTTTGTTAATATGTTTCTTCTCAGGAGTATTGTAAATGGAATCCAGAACATAACAATAAAATCAAAAATATATTTGATAAGACCGGCAAAACACGATTAAGGGACATGCTATCAGATGAGAGGATGAAGGCAATGAAAGAGGCATGTGTTACTAACATTAAAGAATGCAAAAGAATGGAAAGGAAGTGGATCACCAAGGATGTGTGGGATGCCCTCATTGATAATGAATGGGGTACAGATTCATGGCAATCCAAATCAGGAAAAGCAAAGGCAAATCGACTAACAGAAAAAGAGGGAAGCATTACAAAGCACACAGGTGGTTCACGGCCTTTTGTTGTTCATGGTATCAAGCTGGTATGCATTTCTGATATGGTAATTTTTTTAGTAATATTTTCCAAACTTTTCATTGATTTAATCAAAATCCTTTATTGCTTCCTGTTTTCCTTATATTATTACTTGTCAAAAGCTATGATACGAAATTTCAATGAGTGATACTTGATCCGTTTGATGTATATGTTAGAATTATTGGTTTTATATTGACTTTTATGCTTATGTTCAAGTTATGTCTCCAGCTTTTTCCATTGGTGCATGCTATGTGACCTAATGACATGCCTATATGTTCAAGTTATGTTTGCTTTGAATTCTTTCATTTGTAATGTAAAATAGAGGTTGTATGTTATATGACCTAATGACTAGCATTAGGTAATGTAAAATAGAGGTTGTAATGTCTTAAGGTTTGTTTGTGTTAATTTTAAGTGTTTAAAAATTCAGATTACTGAATTTCAGATTATATGAACTAAAGACTAGCACTTGTTATGAAATCATGAACTAAGTAACGATTGTGTTAGTCAATGCTAATATTATCTTTTATTTATGTGTTATTTACTTGGAATACAGGCTGAGAAGCTAGGTAGGGAGGTAGGATATTCTGAAATTTTTCAGGTTACACACAAGCGCAAGGGTGGCAAGGGGGAATTTGTCGACAACAAGTCAAGAGTTGTTAGTGTATGTCAAATTGCGCCATTTATACACTTTTTTTATTCATATTATATTATTTAAATTATATATGATAATTGTTGCTTTCAAACATGTTACAGGAAAAATATAATGCTGCACTGGTTGACAAATATGGCGATGATACATCCTCCCATCCAAGTTTCGATGGTCAATCATGGTCTAATGCAATTGGAGGATTGAAGACTACTCGCACAAATGTTTATGGATTTGGGAGTAGGGTGGACTCAAGGCAATTGTTTAGTGCACCATCTACAGGGCCTTCCACATCTGATTCAGCTTGTGGACGATTCACATATCAGCCTTTCACAACAAATGAACTTATATTACAAAACCAACTTGCTGAAAAAGTTGAAAATTTAGAAAATACAGTTTTGGGTATTCAACAAGGTCAAGCAGGGTTGCAAAATAAGCTAGACAAAATCTTAGACTTGGTGGAGGGCGGACATCCAACATTGTTTTCCCAAACAAGCCAATCGGGAATTAATTCAGGGGCTGCCGATGTACAAGGCATTGAATGAGGTGGAGAAGGAGAAGATGCATAAGGAGATGGAGATGGCATTTAGTTGGATACTCTTACTATTTTTTTTTGTTGGACAACATGCATTTCAACTTGACTTAGTTTTTTGGATGTGTGTTTAAAACTTTATAATTTGTAAGATTTTATCATGTGTGATCGGATTGTATTATGACTTTATAGTTTTATTGTTGACATGAACAAGTGATTCTATTATGTTTTGTTGAACAGTTCAATGTATTTGATATTATGTTTGTATCGATCATGCACCAGGTTTAATATAAAAAATTTGTAGAAATAATAAATAAGTAATGTTTTACCGATGGAAAAAAGGATATGTTTTCCAACGGAATGTATTCTTTACCGATAGAAAATGTAATGTTTGATAAAAAAAAATTACTTTTATTGACGGAATTGTTATATATTATTATCTTTTACCGACAAACAATCTACTATTACTGATGGAATTTTATGAACAAATACGATTTACCGACCAACAGTAATACTTTTGCGGATAGAAAAATATTTTTTGCCAACGAATATTTTATAAATTCATACCCTTTACTGAGGGTTGAAAAAGTCATTATTGACAAAAAAACAATCTTTACCGACAAGAATCGGGTAAATATTGTTTTAGATCACCTAATTATACCCAATTCTCACTTTGGATACCAAATTTTGATTTACAGTAATATTAGGTGATCTAAAGTGACAAAATATTTGGTATCCAAAGTGAGAATTGGGTATAATTAGGTGATCTACAGTAATATTTACTCGAAAAGAATCTCATAAATGGATACTTTTTAGTGACAAAAAATTATACTTTTCACCGACGAAAAAGTACCTTTTCCCGACGGTATTATATTAAATTAATAATCAACATCGACATGCAAAAATATTTTCTGCCAACAAGCAATTGTTCATTAATGGCGGATAACACCAACAGAATAATATTAATGAACATATTTTAAAAATTCAATACCGATGGAAATATAAACATCACCAACAAATATTATTGTCAGTAATGTTTTATTTTTACCGACAGAATTTACTTTTACCTGCGAAATTGCATTATCGACATGGTATTTAGTGACGCATTATTCCCGTCCAACATTCCGTCGGTAATGATATCTACTGACGAAATGTCGACCATTACTGACAAAAAATTTCGTCAGTATTGAATTGTTTACTTGTAGTGATATTATAATTTAATTATTTATTTATCTAAATATTTTAAATTATATTTTTCAAAATTTTATATGTATGGGTATTTTGGTAAATTTGACAAATTACTGATGACTACCATGACTAAACAAACTTGGTAATGAAATATTATCAGTAATGTAAATTCTCAACCAAACATGGTAATCTCACATTACTACAATATTCCCAGGCGTATAACATTCCCGATCTCATTACCACAGTAATCCCATTACCATGGTAATATATTATTACTGCGAACCAAATGACTCCTTAGTGTCATATTCCTTCCTTACTAGTTCAATTAGAATAACTAGCTAGTCATCTTAACCGCTAAGCTATTCTATGCTAACCATTATTTCTCTTCATTCATTTTCTTCCTATTTATCTTTATTCTTTTTTCTTCCAACCATCTTAACTCATACAAGAAGAATGAACATTGTTAATGGAGTTCTACAATATATATGAAATAAAATGAAGAGAAAAAACATAGGCAAGAAAGAAGAGGAAATACTTAAATACAAGACTAAAAAAAGAGAAAATTAATAAAAAGATGAACATGCACTAGAAAAAAAAAAGGAGAGAATAACAACTAAAGGAGGAACATTTACTAAAAAATGCAGGAGAAAGAGATGAAGATGGATGACAGAAAGAAAATAGGGAAAAAAAATGAAGGAAGGGCACTTTTAAGATTAAAAAAATTAAAAAATTGATTTGATGTCTACATGCACTGCAAAAGAATTATAGATAAAACTAGAAATTGTTGGTCATTGCAAAAGTTAGACTTTTTGCTCAATATGTAAAAGTCCAAGGAACTCAAGTTATTTTCCTATTTCTTGCTTATGTTCGATGGAATATTTTGTTCCTCAGTTATACTATAAAAAAAAATCAAATTAATGATAGAGATAATTAAATTGAGAAAAAGATTCTTTATGTTCCTCGTAATCTTAAAATAGTTCACAATCTGTGAGATAAAATATGATTTTGTACTTATTGTTGGTTGCCAAATATTGTATTGGTATATGTGATAGAGTGGTATGTTTCAATCATCAGATTGAAGACTTTTAAAATATTGTCTTAGACGAAACAATTTAGATAGATTATTGTTGTTATTCAGGTTCTAAGAAGCAATATAGACGGATTAGATTATGTTGGAAGTTGTAATCTCTATATGTTTATGAATTAGAAGATAGGTTTATTTGTGATGGTTGGTTTTGATTAATGATTAGCACTAGAGTTGGTTTAGAAAGCTTAGAAAATGGTATGATATATAATTTCCAAACATGATTTATGACAATTCAATGGCAAAAAGTAGCTTTAGTATATAAAGAATCAAGATGAAAGCCCTGTTGGTGCAACAAGGTGCTCAAAAGGTATTGCTTGCTAGAGCTAGATTGCCATAATCCTTATTAAAATATGAAAAGGAAAAGATCATGAAGAAAGCTCTTTTTCAATTCCACCGAGTTTAACAAATAAAAAGTTATAATAAGTGGTAAAAATCCACATAGCTACACAGTTGTATTGGAAACTTAAGTTTTTTTGTATTTGAAGGAAATTCTGACCAAAAAGTTATACATGCAATGAAGACTCTGCTATCCTTGTATAGAATAATATGCATCTATTGAGCAGCAAATAATCAAGTTTAATAATATCATTATGGAATTGAATTATCTAGAAGTAGAGATTACTTTGATGACAACCAAGTTTCATCTTGTTGTACTATGTTATGTCCTTCATGTACTTATTTTGTGGATACATTGACTTGTGGCTGAGATATAACTTACTCAAGTCCAGTATATTAGGAAAGTAGATTGTAGAAGATGAAAATGGAAACCCATTTTGTGGACTGGGCCACATATATTGCCATAAGAGATAGTAGTGTTGGTGGAAGTTTCAAAACAACTTCATGTTTTTTATGGGAAGGAGCCCGTGGCTAATTTTATTAAAAAAGAATTAAAGAAGAACAAGAAAAAGGAACAGAACAAAAGTTTGAGGGCCGAAAGAGAAAGACAACAACCAAAATGTTAGCAACAAGTTCTTAGAAGCTAAGCGAAAACAAGGGAGCTACGTAAACCCAAAACCAGAAACCTCACAACATTTCATGATCCATCTAGGGAGATCCTTGCCATGGTGGAAATATGGTGTGCACGATGACTACCAGCGGAGGCGACGATGTCACGAATGAGAGCAATCCAATTCGTCAAGCATAGGTCATGCGGAGATGTGGCGCCCTGAAGGAGATGAAACAATTCCTTGCTGGCCATTAAGATGTGGTGTAGGTTCAGACGATTGTTGGTAGCGGTGAGGAGGGCATCAACAAGCGCCTCCTGGAAAACCAGGAACAGTTTGGGGGCATATGATTTTTCCAAAAATTAATTTTACCATATTTATGCAAGAGAATACTGACCCAGAAATTATCATCACCATTCAAGAATTTGAAAACATTTTTAGCCATCAATGATAGTTTTGCAATAGAGGGATTCCTAATACCAATTCCCCCCTCAATTTTGTGATCAGAAAGATTAGTCCAAGCCACAACATGGATGCCCTTTCCATTGCCCCCTTATACCAGAAAAAATACCTAACACACTTGTTAATCTCCTTAAGAACAACGTCAGGGATGGGATAAACTGAAGAGTAGTAAGTTGGGATGGAAAGGATGGAGGAATTAATGAGGATAGCCTTAGTAGCTTGAGAAAGTTTGGAGTGTTTCCACTTGGTGCAGATGCGACGAATCTTGTTAACCTTGGGATTAAAAGAGATTAAAGCTATGCGTTTCGGAGAAACCAAGACCCCAAGATAAGTAATAGGGAAAAACGCTTGATTGAGTTGGAGAATGGAATAGATGCTTTTAATAACTCTTTTATTAAACCAAGAAGGGAAGTAAATAGCAGACTTGATCAAATTGGCATGCTGACCAGTGAGACAACCATAAATGGCAAGATAGAGCTTGATATTCCTAGCAGTCAGCCTAGACGCTTTAGAGATAACAATTAAATCATCTGCATACATGAGATAATTGAAGTTATTGGTTAAACTAGAATTAAAGCCAGGAATGAGGTTTCTATGAAGGGAGAAATTAAGCATAGAAGTGAGGTTCAGAGAAACTAAAATAAATAGATAAGAAGAAATTAGGTCCCCCTAACGAACTCCCCTAGAGGAACTGAACCAAGAGGTAGGCTTACCATTAATAAGAAGAGAAAAATAGCTAGAGGAGAGACACGCTCTAACCTAGGAGATTCAGGTAATAGGGAAATTCATCTTAGCCAGGGTGGTAAGAATTGTAGTCCAGCTAAGAGAGTCATATGCTTTCTCAATGTCCATTTTAATTAACATCCTAGGGGGATGATTGGTATCTCGCTCAAGCAAATGAACAATCTCTTGAAGGGTAATAATATTATCAAAAGCATGAGTTTTGGGAGAACAAGCTTGAGACTATTAGCCAGGATTTTCGAAATGATCTTGAAGCAAATATTGCAGAGGAAAATAGGATGAAAATCAGAAACCGAAGAGGGATTATCTTTTCTAGGAATAAAAAATAACAAAGTTTTGCCCCAAGAAGAAGGGAGGGAGGCATTATTGAAGAAGGCTTGAATAGCAGAGAAAATATAATCACGAATGTCAGGTCAGAAAAATTGATAGAATTCAGCGTTAATGCCGTTGGGTCCAGGGCTTTTACCATAAGGGAGGTCCATCACATTATGATAAACCTTCTCTATAGAGACCTCTCGAGTAAGCATTTCTCCATCCGCATGCGAGATGGAAGGGAGATCATCCAGCAACGTAGAGAAGATAAAAGCCAAAGAGTCAGTGTCGGTATTAGACCACAAAGTAGAATAATAACTTAAGAAAGAATTTTGAATGGAATCCGGGGTAGCACACAAGTTACCGTTAATATCAAAAATTTGAGTTACAAGGGATTGATGCTTATGGATCCGAGTTGAGTTATGGAAGAAGCTAGTATTGCGGTCTCCAACAAACACCCAACTTAGGTGAGAACGCTGAGCCCATTTCATGGCATTCTGATGTTGTAGAGCCGCAAACTTCGCATATAGATCTAACAAAGTAGAATGATTATCAGGAAGCGAAATATCTACACTCTCAGCATCAATGATGGCAAGCTTTATTTCTCTATTCGCAGTATCAATAGGATCAAGACCGGAGGCCTTCCAAGATATAATATTAGAGTGAGCTCTAGAGAGAAGATGGGTGAAGGCATGTAAGGCATTACCATGAGCATTAAGGCTAGAGGCTTTTCTTACTGCATCATGACAGCCTATATAATCTAGCCAGAAGTTTTCAAAACGGAAGAAATTATGACGAGAATGAGAGTTATTACTGAGAGAAAGGGAGAGAGGGGCATGATCAGAGAAGATCTTGGGTAAATGCTTAAGATAATAGGAGCCAAACATGGACAGCTAGGCAAGGTTAACTAAACAATGATCAAGTCGAGCCCACCGTCGAGCCAACCCATTTTGGTTATTGCACCAGGTGAAGGCGGGGCCAGTGAAGTGAAGATCGAGAAGCCCATTCTCATCAATAAAATTAAGTAAAAATCTGGCTATACGTGAATAATATATGAAGGAAGCCCCTTTATGCTCATCAGGAGAGACTATGGCATTAAAGTCCCCCACAATGAGCCAGGGGTAAGAAACAATGGAGAGTTTAGAAAGCTCTAACCAGAGAGAAATTTGAGATGAGATACGAGTACTATTATAAATGATGAAAATAAGGCAAGTGTGATTAACCGCGACAGGGGAGACGTGACCTAACTCGCAGTTCCAGGCCACAAGGATGCTGCAAGAGAACCCATCGGCCAAGATGGCAGCCTATCTCCAGTTGCAGGGAAGCCTACTGGAAAAGCGATCAACCCTATCAGCGTTATCTCGGGTTTCTACAAGGCACACCATGGAAAGCTTTTCCTTTCAGATCAAATTAAGAATGTGGTTGGAGGTGTCCCGATTGGAGATCCCCCTACAATTCCAACAAATGATTTTAAGATTAATCATAATAAAGGACTTAAAAAAGAACATAAAGTAAGAGGGAAGAGGTACTTCCATAGTCAACAGTGAAGCAGTAACACAACGAAATACAGGGACTCGGTTAACTGGAGCTGGACCCCCCTATGTCGACACGTCCCTTCTTGTGGGAATCATTCAGGATGAGAGTTCTCTTTCTAACAAGAGCCTCACGTCACTGCTCGGTCTGGAACTGACCAAGAGTCATTTGGTCATCAACGTCATCTGCCTCCTCCGACATGCAATCCTTCTCATCATCTAACATCTCATCATCTTCTTCAATTGACGAAACAGAAGCTTCATCCTCGTTGCGGTTCGAATTTAGGACATCCGACACTGAATCAACTGCCATAGAATGAGAACAAGGGGGTGGGCTCAGGTGGAGGATTAGGTTCTTGGACTGGGGCAATATGAATGATGGGAGGAAGTGAGCCGTTGTGATGGAATGGCGTGAGAATGGTTATGTTCTTCTTAGGGTAATGTGAAGGATGGGGATTAACTTTTTCACGGATCAAATTCCCAGCGGAAGGAGAACCGTTGGATGGTGGGTCTTTTTGAGGGATCACAGGGATAACAGTAAGATCACCTGTTGGCTTCTCCAATAAAGAAGAATGGTTGTGAGGTGTCAAATTAGTAGTAAAGTGTTCAGCGCGTGGGTTATAGGAAGAAGCATGACCGCCTCTACCACGTCCTCTAAAGCCGCCACATGTATCTCGGGAAGCGAAAGCGACGTCATGGGTCTCGAGAGTTGCTTCCCCGTTCTTGACTGCCACACCGACATGCACGTGAGCGGAAAACAGGGTACCACCACGTCCCCGGGCGCGGCCAAGCCGGCGGGGGACCAACATGCACGACCTAAAGTCACTCTCCGGTGAAGGATCCGGGGTTTTCAACAATGAAATCCACCGAAACAGGATCAATGGGCAAGGATTCTGACGCCTTATCTACCGAGGCTAAGGAAGGGATCGACTCGACCGCCGTCCTTCATGGATCACGAAGGGGTAGAAGAGTTCGTTCCCTTCCAATGCTCGGTGACCTAGGGCAAGAGCTAGTACCGTGTTCGATAAGTCCGTAAGTGTAGCAGAAGGTCAGAAGCTTCTCGTAGAAGACCACTACAAAGATACATGCGTATCATCGCAAAGCCAGAACCCATGACTTAGGGGTTTAGATAGTTCGAGCTCCATGCACACTAGAGCAAATCTAGAATGGGTAAGGGAGAAGGTAAGATCATCGACCTTCAGAAGATTACTAATGTGGGAGGTTATTGATTCAAGGGTTTTAGTGTCCCAAAAGTCAACTAGCAGGTTGTGGAGTTACACCCAGATGGTGGTGGTATTTAATTTAGCAAAGGCTGGTTCGAAAAACGGTTGCCAAGGAGAGGGCTAGAGGATGATTTCGTTAATGGACCAGGGTCCCCCACCCCCCGCGCAAGAATCTTCTGCATGGTTTCATGAGAATGACATCGGATTAAGAAGAAGCCATTAGGGAGGTCGGAGATGAAGACCTGACCAAGGTTCAACCATTTGGCAAAGAGGCTCATCTTCACTTGATTGAACTTCGGCGGCTTTCCGAGAATTTACCGTATAGCGAGTACTGGAAACGGGTGCAAGCATGAGAGAGTGAGTCTTCATCCAGACGAACAAACTGAGAGGTCGAGCTTTTCAACTTGAGCGGAAGTTAAGGGTTGTGGAGGGGGGAGTTCTCGCTAGCACGTGCATGGTTGGAGGCAATCTAAGCCCAAGTTTAGGAAGCTGGAAGGTTTGGGGCAGGGGGAAGCATTTCCCCCGCTTTCCATGGCAAGGGGGAAGGGGAAGTGAACACTGAGGAGAAGGAAGGAGAGAAGAGAGATGCTTAGGAGAGTATCACCTTTTGAGGTCATTCACATTTAAAACAAAATTCTAAGAGAGACGCTCAGGAACAAAATTCTTAGAATTTTTTGTTGAGAGTATCTCCTGAGAAGGGAGACGCTCAGGAGAGAAGGCATGCATTAGGGAGGAATTAGGAACAAAATTCTAAGAGTCACAGATAAAACAATGGCATTCCAAATATATTCTAACAAAAATATTATCAAAATGAAAAAAATTGTTTTTAAAAAACATCGATGTGTAGCGACAAGCAGTAGAGGGGAATGGTCAAAAGATATCTTGTGATGGTGAGAAATAATATAGTAACTAAAGCAGGATGTCTAGAGAGAATTAGCCAGGCAGTTGTTTAGCCTGGCCTGGTGCTCATGAGTAGCCAGCTTGCCCATTACACCAAGTAGAACCATAACCAACATAACCTATATTGATCTAACAAAGCATTGTGGGTAAAAAAAAAACAACAAATAAACAAGGATTACGGTTATTATAGCTGAAAATCCTCCTAATTGTTCACTTGAGGAGGTAATAACATTAAAATCACCAATTGTAAGAGAAATACCAGACAATTCTCTCCAAAGCTTCTACTGAATGTCGATTAATTGCATTAATTGTAAATAACAAACAAAACCTTATAGGGATTTTTGAGGAAATTATTAGATATAAAGTTGTCCTAGAGAGACAACAAGTGGAGTTACCATTGAAATTGCTTATCTCCAAAGCATGATGATTCCCTCAAAGAAGCCCTCAACTAGAATGGCTATCTACTCCTAATCACGTTAAATTATATATATATATATATATATATATATATATATATATATATATATATATATATATATAAATATCTGATTTATCAATGTTTCCTTTGGTTTCAACTAAGTAGACCAAGTTTGGGTATACTTTTATGAGCTCTTAAGTTTGATTAATGGTGCTCAAATTTAAGATACCTTTACAATTCAAAAATACTATGTTAGTTGATGACATTAGTTTAGAGAGTTCGCAGATCTGATAATATATAATTATCAATGTAAAAAGAATCAAGCAATAAAGTGTGAACTTCCTAATTAACATAATAAAGCAAGTCAACCACTTCTTCGTTCAGATCCAAGTTTAGTCTTCCCTTCTCCTAGGCAACAATAAAAGGGTTCGGGTTTGATCAAGCCATGCATTCTTTACATCTTCTTCATCAAAAGTCTTCCCTTCTTCATTCTTCCCCTCCGTCACTTGCATCTCTAAATCTCCTTCATCAAAAGTTTCATGAGCTAATTAGAGTGCTTCAGAGACAATCTACCATCATCTCATTTAAGGAATGGCTACATAGTTTTGAGATCATTGACGATAGAAAGGCTGAAGTTAAGAGGAGAGGTAGTTGGTCTTGCGCACCAATAGAAGAGGCATCAATCTCTCCTTAAACTTAGTTTCATTTCTATTTACTTGTATACCTATTAGAGTGTCAATAGAACCATTTCTTACATGACATAGATCAACTCCGAGGAAAGATTCTTGGTGGGCACTTCACACCCATAGCTCATTGAATCTATTAAGGACTGTTTCCAAGTTCTCTTAAGAATTCCTAGGCATACCAGGTGAGGCTTCCTAACCCCTCTTAATTACAATCTCAAACCCAAGCTATTCAAACAATGGATGGTATGGATGCTATACATGTGGAAAAAAGGGTAGCTTCCAATGGACTCGTGGCATAGGGAGTAGGAGAGGCAGGGGAGGTTCGTGGCTTTCTTAGATTTTATGAGGATGTGGTGTCATATTCCAATGATTTATGATGAATTGCCAGCATCACAACATTTTCCTCACAATCGCTCTATTAGATTTTATGAGGATGTGGTGTCATATCCAAATGAATCTAATGACTCCCCTAGCAACATAGGGAATAAGGCACCCGTTGTAACTACACGTTCAGGAGCTAATGGGGCTCTTGTAATAAGAGGGCGACTGAGCACCTCGGAGAAATGAAAAGGGATGTTGATGGAGAAAGTGGGGACTAATCAAGGTTCACTTCATCTCTTTCTAATATCATCATCGCCAACCACTTGGCCACCCCTGATTAGGATGGAATGCAATCATATGCCATGATAGTTGATCCGGTGTCCGAAGCTTTATTGAACTCTCAAGCTCAGCCAGATATCGGAGACCATGGCATACTGGACACATCCGAGGGCGATGAGGAAGACATTGATGACGGTGAAGACCTTGGGGACATAGATGATGACATGACCCACGTTCAATATTATGTGGAAGCTAAAAAGGAAGCTTTAGCACGTAGAGGCCACGCCTGAGGAGGCCTGTTGAAGAAGAAATGAAGAATAGAGTTTGTTCCATTTGGGAACTAATTGTCTCTTCTTTATTTTCTCTTGATTTTTTTTCTGGCGAATCTACCTAGTCTTGACTTTTGCTCTTTATTATTATCTTTCCTTGTTTTTTATTTTTTGCCCATTTGTTTCTTTGAAATGAAAGCTCTCACAATTTTGTGTTGAAATTGCAGGGGTGTTTCGGGTGTTAACACGATTAACTGAATTTGTTGTCTTCTTCGAAAGCATAAGCCTAATTTGTTTTGTTTAGTTGAGACTCGAGCCAATGTTGATAGGATTAAGAGGTTATGTAACAACTTTTGAAATTGGGTTTGGGTTGACATTCCGGCTATAGGCTACTCCGGTGGTTTTATCATTTTGTGGAAACAAGCTTTGGTTGCTATCACTCTCTTAGTGATTTCCAGAGCCGCACTTCACTTCGTAATCTCATCGAAGCTACCTAAAGAATGGATACTCTCTATTGTATTTAATGGTCAAAGGGTTGATGCTTATAGGACGCTTTGGAGAGAACTTTCAAGTATGTCTAACTTAAACTTTCCCTAGCTCATTATAGGTGATTTTAACTCTATTTGCTCCCCATTTGAGCAGAGGGATGGCTTTTATTCTTATTATGTGTGCAAAGCCAATTACTTTTTGATTTTATTCCTAGCAGTCTTTTGCTTGATCTGGGTTTATGTGGGGATGGATTTCACATGGTGTAATGGACAATCAAGTTTTGCTTGGTAGTGGTCCCGGTTGGACTGGTGTTTTGCCAACACCCTTTGGACCTCCAATTTTGGTTCTTACTTGAATTCACATTTGCCATGTATTTCCTATGATCATGCTTTTCTTTTACTTGTCGCTTCTCATTGTATTTCTAAACAAAATCTGGTTTTTAATTTTGACAATTATTGGCTTGACTATCCTAAATGTCATCATATTATTAATAGAGTTTGGAAGTCTAATTCTAATTCTAGTCCTCTTCATGCTTTCACTCACCTTGTCAACTACACTAAGACCGAACTCATTAATTGGAGATCCAAAGGTTTAAATTCATTAGATAGAGATATTAGAGACACTTATTTAAGAATTAAGGAATTAGAGGGCTATGGTCCTATTGTTGATCCTTTCTCCTCTAATTCATGTACCCTCTAATTTCTCTATAATAAGTTTAATGCTTTACTTCGTTAGAATTTCTTGAAATGGGCCCGACGATCTTCATGTACCCTCCAATTTCTCTATAATAAGTTGGAATGATGTTCTTGCCATGTTAATTAAAATGGATTTCCCTCCTATCTTGTTCTCTCGTGTAATAGGTCAAGGCTTTTCTAGCTTTTGCCAGGTTCTTTTCCTCATCAATAGCCAACCCTCTACCTGGATTTCTTCTTCTAGAGGAGTTCACCAAGGAGACCCGTTATCACCTTACCTTTTCATTCTTACTTCTCAAAATTTGACTACCATTCTCAATAAGGGGTTAGATATGAATATGATCCCATGATTTGAGCTTAGATTGACCCTTAATTTTAATCATCTTATATATGGTGATGATCTCCTTATGGTGGCCAAAGCCAATAGGAAAGTTGCCCAAAACTGTAATCTATGCCTTTCCATTTACTCCCGGTTTACGAGTCAGCATCCTAACTATACTAAGTCAGCGGTTTATTTTCTTAGTTTGGCTCATGATGGACGCTTTTATGTGTGATGTCAAATTTGTGCAAGTGTCAACATGTGAAGATGCAATTAGTATTACAATTGGTCCGTTAATACCAGAAGTATATTGGTCATCAAGTAATACCTCGTGGATGAGCAATAGGGTCGTATTTCCCCAGGAACAGTGAGAGACTCCTATTACTTTCTTTTCACTTAATCAATAGCCTAAACTTTTATGTTCTTTCTTTAATCTACTTCTACAATATAATACACAATACAATTGGAGAATCGTTAAGCACAGTTGGAAAGAGTTTATAGTTTGTATGATAATTATCTTGATTATTAGTTATGGTAGGCGTTTAGTGTGACAATCGTGTTCTAGAATTGGACTGGGGGAATTCAAAGACCTACTAGCCCCAAATCCCTTGACAACTAGGTCTAAATCACTAGGAACTTAAGATAGAATCTCTTCCACTTCAACGTCCTATGTTTGCCTAAAATGCGGGAATTCCACGAGAAGAAATAAATCAAACCCCAAGCCT
Organism: Dioscorea alata; assembly: GCA_020875875.1. Taxonomy (NCBI): domain Eukaryota; kingdom Viridiplantae; phylum Streptophyta; class Magnoliopsida; order Dioscoreales; family Dioscoreaceae; genus Dioscorea; species Dioscorea alata. Next base: position 3,920,755 of record CM037027.1, read on the forward strand.
AAAGGGGCAATCAATCCCTAATTCAAAGATTTAGCAATACCTAACCTTTTAGAGCATGCATAGATCTAACATAGCATGGGTCTCCTAATGTGGGGGCATATCTTGCTCATCCACATTAACAATAATATCATTCAAGCACACATACAATGATTCACAAAAACTAGAAAGATTTATTGGATTAAACAATCAAGATTCATAAACAATAATCGATGGACCTAGTCATAAAATTCCCCTCTAATTAGGTTATTATAGATCATAAAATAGACAATTAAAGCAAGAGGAAACCATAAGACCAAGAATAAATAAGAGTTCAATAAAATTTCTAAACTAACTCCCCCAATGGGTTTGTCAAGGTTGAGGATGAGAGGATCCCAAGATTGTCTGGATGATGTGTGTCACTCACGCTTTCCTTTAACGATGATTTGTTGGAATATGGAAGAACCTTGTCTCCAGCCGCTCAAATCTCTAGAACTCTGGCCGCCCTACCTTATTTGGCAAAAGAGTCTCCTTCAATTTAAAGAAACCTAGGATTTATATATAATCGAGTGCCTTGAAACTCCTTTAAAGAACTCTGGCTTTCCTTTAACGACGATTCATGGTGTTTTGAAACTCCTTTGCCTTCAAGCCAACTAATATCAATATGGACATGGATTTGGAGAATATTCATGTGTGGAATTTGATTGAGGAGGGAAAATGGGATCAAAGAATGTTTCATAATTTACTAAGTCCCAATTTGGACTTCCCGCATTGAAAAGGAGCAACATTGCCCATAATTCTGCCAATTTATGAATTTGGTTCCCTCATGCTAACAACAATAGACTTTTTTTCTTTGTTTACAATTTTTTGAATAGCAAGAATATGGAAGACTTTTCTTGGAATGTGTGGCTTAAAGTTTGGAAACTTAATGTTGCTTCTAGAATTAAGTTCTTTACTTGGCTGTTGCTTCATGGTAGAATTTTGACTTATGACTATCTCAATGCCCTAAACATGTCTCCTTCCCCTACTCTATGTGTCATTTGTGGTAATGAGTTTGAAAATGTGAATCACTTGTTTTTCAATTATTTTAAAGTGAGGGATATTTGGATCCGTATCAATGCTTATCTAGATACCAATGTTAGCTCAAGAGGGAATATTGCAAATCGTGGATGGCTGAATTTGCAGGATTATAGGCACCCATCTCGAGCTGCATCTATAATGGTTGCCACTTTTTGGCTTATTTGGGAAACCTGATGTGATGTAGTATTTTAAAGGCATTCAATTGGATTTTGTGAGAATCATTTGCAAGCCCATTGATCAAGTTAAAGGGTACACTAATGGGATGAAGAATAAAATGGAGAAGTTTCTCTTGAACTTAGATTTCCACTCTTGCTCAAGATTCTTATTATTTACTGATGCTTCTTGGTCTAGTGAGGACACTGTAGGTGGAATGGGTTTTTATGGCAGGATGTCAACATGTCTGGGTTCAATCAAGCATGGAGCCAGAGGCCAAGGCATTGGAATGGTCACTTCAACTAGTTGCAAAAGGATGTGTCAAGATTGGTGGAGTTTTCACAAATTGTGTTGAGGTTTTACATGCCATTGAAGATTAAGAGGTGCTGAGTAACTAGCGAATATCAACGACTGTTAGTAATATCAGAATGCTGCTAAGTAAAGAGAACATACTGCAAGTGAAGCTGATTTCCAAGGAATGGAACACCATCGTTAATAAAGTTACTGCTGAATGAAGGAATTTCCCATAATTGTCTCTTTTCCACCAAGGGAGAGAGAGGCCTCAATGGTTGATCAATATTTGCACGGCCTTTGGGTTTAGTTCTTGAAGTCTTGGTTGTCTAAACTTTTGGTTGGCAGTTTTTTTTTCTAAGTTTGTTTTAGTTTAGCTGCTGTGAAGCCTTGTTATATACATACAAGAAAAACTAGCATCTATTGGTTGTGATTGTTCTCTTGGGCATTTCCATATCCAACATTGGCACTAGACAACTAGGCTCCTACATCGTAACTAATAGGGTCTTGGTAGCCATTATCTGATTGTGTTTTTCCACTGCATAATAATTACTTTATCAGCAGTTACAAGCTTCGACCCTATATTTGACTTAATCATTGTTGATGTAGAAGGTTGGGAATTTCTTATATAATATAACATCGAACACATTTTGTTGTTATCCTCCATCCACAGCCCTTGTTTCAATAGCTATAGCAGGTCCAATTCAATGCACACTTGCTTAATCTTCACTCAAATTAGTGTGAGAAGATGCTCATCAATCCTAACAGCAGCCTTCCAAAGTAAGAGGTAATGACTTCCAAGATGTCCATGTCCTACAGTTTTATCTGGAGATTGTGTAGTTAAAGCCACAATGCTGCTATTGTAAGCTTCGTTAATATTGGTTGTAGGGTTTTATGCTACGGAGTAAGCTAGACTTTAGTCCATTCACTATCAAAGAGTTGATTACTCATGATCACTTGCTTCTCACATTAGATTAGATAATATCAATCTGGTAGATTCGCTATTTGTAAGTAACATGATCTTTTCCATTTATTAGTGAGAGTAACCTTAACATATTCTAGCGGTTTTGTTGAAAATTTCCTGTACAAGGCATACTTAAAATTTCTCATTTGCTCTGATACAATAGTCATGAATCAACGTGAAGTCTGAGGAAAAGGTCTTCAACATCTCTAGGGTTTTATCCTTGACTAGCAATAAGGATTCCATTCTTGAGTTCGTCCCCTCATCCCCTCACCCCGAGTAGCTAATCATTCTTGAAAGATTTCTCTTGATTGCTCCAATGTAGGGCCTGGGCATCCAGATACTAGACGAGCTACTTGTTGAACCTCACTTGCCATTGCAACTAGGGCATGAAGGAGAGTTTAGTCCATTCCCTCAAGGACAGTTCCAAGATTCTTCATATAGATAAAAATAAGATGAGTCTGTTGTGGGCTTGTAGATGCCAATAATTTTAATAATTTTATTCTAAATTGTTCAGGTTCAACTTTTTTTTTATCACAATTTCTAGTTAGTGAATCTTATGTTATTATCTTATTTGTGTGTATTAAAATTGTCTCGAACAATCAAGGTTTGATAATTGGGTTAAGTTCTCTTGATATACCAATTCAAACTAGAATTTAATCATTTCGTAATGTTTGACAATTTGGAATAATTTCTGCTTAGCATGGGATGCATTTGTATTATAAAAGTTGAAGAACCATGACTTGTAGTAGATGCTCTACATTATGCTTTTGCAACTATAACGCAAGTGATGTTGCACATGGTTGAATGATTTCTAGAGCAGAGTTGAATGCAAATTTCATTTAAAATGCCTCTTGTTCAACTTTTCTGATTATTTTTTTATTTTTTGATAATGTTAAGTTCTTAGTTGATAATCCTTCATATTGTAATATATGTCACATGGTTTGCCATGTGATAACAGAAAAGGTGCCATATTTCGTAGTTCACCTGGTTTGCTTGATAGATTCATCTTTAACATTTAATTTCATTTATATGTCTTCATTGATACACAGTATCAAATTACTTCATATTGTAATCCGGTTAGTTGCAGACATGGCTTGTTTCTGTTATTAAGTTTTAAATCAAGAATTGCATTTGCTTAGTGTGCATCTGGGGCGTTTGATAGGTTTGCTGATCCTTCTTTACACTGAGGTAAACCTATAGGTTGGATTTTAAGAAATCCTTCAAAGCAAAATGTTGGTCAATAATATGTGCTTCTATATGTGATTTTTCATTTCATTTAATTTGTTTGTTATTCCAAGAATTTGGTGCAAAGGGAGTGTTATGGACCACAAAATCATTGCGCTACTCTGTTATTACTCAATGTTGTGAATGATTTGGACAGCGATTAAGGAAGAATAAAGATTGTTGACAGATAATAGCTGGTCTGCCTTTGTTATGCCCATATGCAACATAGAGGCTTGCTATGGCCTAATATATTTCCACACATAATTTAGAACAAGTTTACAAAATTTTTTCAACTGAAATACAAGAACAGTACTTCGTATGAACAATAAGAAAGGCATGAAGCCAGGAGGCCAGGCTTATTTTGTTTGGCAACAAACTTGCAGGAAACTAAAGGTGTTTTTCAGGGTTTTTTTCTCTTTGGACAAAGAAAACAGACGAAGAGGTTTACTCTTGCATGCGAATGATACACCGAAGACTGTCACCCTTGAGCATGTACTCGAAGGCCTTGTTTATCTCTGAGAATGGAACTTCATGAGTAATGAACTTCTCCAGCTCTAGCTCCTGCATTATAATAAAACATCCATGAAAAATGTTTGTCCAACTTTGATCTCAAATATGTATAAATATCCACTCACCTTGTTCATATATTTCTCGACAACAGCAGGGATGTCAGAGCGAGGCTTGTAGTTGCCAAAGAAGGTTCCCTTGAGTGTTCTTTCGTTGAGAACATTCATAGGGTGCGTCTTAAACACAGCATCTTTGTGAGGAACTCCGACAAGAACAGCAACACCCCAACCCTGAGAAATATCCACAAAACCAGGTTTCATTAAGAGTTTACATACTTTGAGATGAATACAAAAAGAAGTGAGAAGAGGAATGATGATAAATACATCATGAACGCATTCAAAAGCTGATATCATGGCATCAATGTTGCCGGTGCATTCGATGCTCCGATCAACTCCACCGTCAGTCATTTCAGCAAGCACCTGCATATAATTATTTACATTCAGAAGTCAAGAAGAAACTCCAGTTTGTGGTTTGGAATAGTAATGGAACGAACCTCCTGAATTGGCTTCTGATAGTCCTTTGGATTCACAAACTCGTTGACACCAAACTTTTTGGCTGGTTTACAAACAGGAATAGTTAGAAAAGTTCTGATACCAATCAAAGCAATGTAAAATTTCATATAAACAAGAAAAACCTTCAAGAAATCTTCTTGGATTCACATCAACACCAATAATCCTTGAAGCCCCTGCTATTCTTGCCCCTTCCGCAGCCTTAAAATAAACATAAAAATGATAAATACAAACCACATAATTTTCATTTGGGAGGAACAAAGGAAGAAGAAAAGGCTCACAGCAAGGCCGACAGCTCCCAGTCCGAAAACAGCAACTGATGAACCTTTGGGTGGCTTTGCGACATTCAGAGTTGCGCCAAGACCTTCATGAGAAAAAAAATTATTAGAATGCATTGAAATCACATATTTGGTTAGAATAAGAATTTACCAGTTGAAATGCCGCAGCTGAGAACACAAACTTTATCCAGTGGAGCATCGGGGTTGATCTTTGCAAGACAACCCACATGAACAACAGTGAACTCACTGAACGTTGAGGTTCCGACAAAGTGATATATAGGTTTTCCATGGATCGAGAACCTTGATTGCCCATCCCGGATCATCACTCCTCTGTCAGTGTTAATCCTGAGAAGGGTGCACATGTTGCTTTCCTCTGACTTGCAGTGAGCACAATCCTTGCATTCTCCGGTGAACACTGGGAGGACATAGTCACCCGGTGCAAGGTCTGTAACTCCCTCTCCAACACTCTCCACAATTCTACATAGAACATAATGAAAATTATAATGAAACATTACTCTTTAGAAATAAATATGAGACTTGATATCAAGACTATCTTACTTGAAAGCTTAAGATGAGTGTTAAATTAAAAACCACAGAAAACTTGTATATTTGTTCTATATTTCTCTCTAGAGTCCTAATTCGACACAGATAAAATTTGAACAAACAAAAACGTCCAAATGTGCAGTAAACTTTGCCCTTCAATCTAATTGGAAACATTATATAAGAGTTGCATGTTCTTGGCTTATAAGCCAAGAAAAATCTCTACAGAGTCCTAATATCACTCAATTAGTCAGGACAACAACATAGTAATTAATAAACACATCATTTCAAGACAGCAACCTCCGAATGTGCAGCAAAAAAGGAATGATAAAGTCTAATCCACGAAAAGAAACTACCGAAATCATTAGAATTAGCCCTAATAAAGATAATTTGATAATAGAAATTCTCACCCTCCTGCTTCATGTCCAAAGATTCGAGGAAACACAGGTTTCTGCCCCTGCAAAATTCCGAAAACAATTGGCATCAGGTGAGAGACCCAGACTTACATATTTATATAAACAATTACTGAACCAAGTGAGGTATACCTTTGCTTCCCAAAAGTAGACATCAGTGTGGCAAAGTGAAGTGAATAGGATCTTGATGCGAACCTCCATTGCCTGAGGAGGAGCCACTTCCACCTCCTCAATCACCAGCGGCTTCCCAGCCTCCCATGCAACAGCAGCTACACAACAAAATGATAAAATTAATTTTAAAAAAATCATGCATCATCTTAGAATGCATTGATGGATAAGCAATAAATTCGAATGAACAGTCTATTATAATAACATCATCATCATCTCAAACAACAGCTTTTCAATATTAGTTAAAAAAAAATGTGGAGAAAACTCTCAAGCAATAAAGCTCCAACTCTGATCAGGAAGGAGAGTGGACAAACAATAGTTGAACTTATGATTATATCGATTTTCTAATTGCCACATGATACACAAATTTTTCCCAAACAATAAGAATCTATAAATGACAAATTCTAGGACCAAGAGTACACCAAGCATCACCAAGATCAAACCAAACAGAAATCCCAAACATAATCTCCATGAAAAAGAAAACAAAACAAACAAAATTAATCCACACAATCACAAGTAACAAAATTAATATCCCAAAAAACAAAAAATCAAGAAGTTATACCTCTACATTTGATGACCTTCCCTGCGGTGCTCGCCATCCTTCTCTCTCACTCTCTATCTCTGTCTGGCTTTTACTCTATTGGAAATTTGGAACCAAGCTCTGGTGGTATTTGCTTGGTTTTCATGGTATATATAACAGAGGCGCGGTAGCATATTCTGCCCCTCATTTGTGGTTTTATTTAACAAGTGGAAATAAACAAAGACAAAAGTGAGCACTTGTTGAAAGACACGTGGCATTTGATGAGTTGGCTAGCGGTGGTGATGCACTTGCTTGACGAAGTTGAAAACCGGGAGCTGGAACCGGAAACCGGCCTTGGGTTTTAACGTGGCATTGGGTTCCATCTTTCAATTCCAGGGTTCTGTTTCTCTCCGTTGACCTCGGACACTGCTAGGTCAACGGACACTGCTGGGTTTTGCTGTTGGTTTTATCAGATATATAAATAATTATAAATAAATGCATAAAATTGAATTAATTAAACATTGAGTGCTTCACTAGAAGGTTTTCAAGCCTTGTCTGATTCATTCGACTAGAGTTAAATAAGTCACAGCAAGTTGGTCGAAGTCCGAATGACTTCGTTCGACTAGTGAGCGCACTCGATCTTGTGCAATGTCGAGTAAATTTCGGTAAAACTTACTAGGATATAATTATGTGGACACTCTTAATATATATTTTTAATAATTACAGCTATTGTAACCATCTCAACTTTAATTAAAAAATCAATGGGATTGTAGTCCAGCAGTACTCCGGGTCCCTTTGTTGGGAGATATACGAGTTCGATTCCCCCTACCTTTGCTCCCTAGTTTCAAGAGAGTAAGGATATTATAGTAATTTTTTCACTCCCCAGTTTTAAAAGAGTGAGGATGTTGTAACAATTTCTTCGCCCATGTACGTCCCTATTAGACGTTGTTGTCTAACTTTATGCATTAAAAAGATCAAATGATTTTAAACAAAATAAAAATTGATTCAATGCAAATAAAGACATCTTAATAATAATTAATTATAATTTATATTATTTAGTCTAAAGTCAATCCAAACCATATGTGTTATCACATGCAAGTTATATATATATATATATATATATATATAGACGAGTGGATATGCCACATGTTAAGAGTGTGTGCATCATCGAAAATTGATCGCGTGCGTGTTTCAAACTCTTGGCAATTAAAGTTTCCTTAAAATACCTTCTCAATAGGGTCAAGTACCACCAGACCAAAGGTCTTTTGAATATATAAAATATATTATAAATTTGATTTTTGTTAAAAAAAATAAAAGAACAAAAAAATAAAATTTTATCTTTTTCGTGCACTCCATTGCATACAATAATTTTTTCATTATAGATTGGCTAAGTAAAACATTAAAACTTTTACCACTTTCATATATTTTTAAAGGTAAACTACACAAAAAGTCACTAACCTATCTGAGATATTTTATTTTAGTCACCAAACTATTAAAAATTTTAATTTAGTCACTTCATTTATTATTTTTGTAAAATTGGGCCATTAAGACGTACGGTGTTAATAGCATGCTGATGTAGCAAGCCATGTCATATGTCGCTTACCATGATAGCAATGTCGTGAAGGCCACATGGGAAACTTAAACCAAAGCTTGAACCTTTTTACATTTCCCTCAAAGACCTGGAAACTCAAACCATCATGGTGTTGGGTAGGAGAATAAGCAATCATTGGAACTGTAGTCGTGTGGATGTAAGTTTATTAATCTTAAACCTTCTTTTTTCTTTTTTCTTTTTTTTTTTTTTGTCCTTTTTTTGTTATGATGATTTCCTACATTGATGGTTTGTGTTATTTGGGGTCATTTTATAGGGTTCTTCCCAAGTTGTATGGGCTAAAGTTGTGTCACTAGAACTTCCGCAAATCGACTTAGTAAACCATAGAGGTTGCAAAGACAAGTGTTATCAAGGTATTTGGAAATTTATCTATAGCTAGAAGTGTGGCTCAAAGAAAAAAAAATGGTGTTTGAATTTGTTGGAAATGCTCCATAACAAAACAAGGTGCTATCCAAGGATGGGCAAGAACAAAGGGATGGCTAATAGGAAGGTTGCATATGCTGTGCAAGCATTATATAAGTTTATTTGTTGAGATTAGAGTAGCAAAGTCCATATGTTTTTTATTTTACAAATAAATGTCATGTAAATCTGGATGTGCTAATTAACTAGTAAGAAACAAATGTGAGATGCTATTGTTACCTTTTCTACAAATGTTTCAAATTGAATGTGATAGTATTTTGTCAAGTACTTCAATATCTATTTCACACATGAAATTTGTGCTGTCAACTTGTGTTCTATCAATGGCATGTAATTTCATGGTTAAAAATTATAGCTATCTCTTCTTTGTCGAGTGATAATTTAGTAGCCATAAAATTTTAATGCAATTTCATAGCATTTTCTCATATAATTAAGCAAAGAGTCTAAATTTTACAAAGCTATCTCCATTTTATAGAAATTACTAGTTCTACATTGAGTCATGTTAAACTGATATCTTTATTTAGAGATGTGATAATACTACAAAGTTCTCTTTTATACATTTGCAATTACAATCTTGGATAACAATTACAATTATATAGAGCAATTACAATTTCCTATTTCCCATAACATCATATTTTGTAGAGCAACATCCATGATGCTTGAAGCCTATATGGATTGTGTCATAATGACTTGATGCTGGGAGCCTGGTTGTGATGCTATAAGCCTTCAAGACTTTTGAAAATGATTTTTTAGATATCTGGATATCTTGTTTTGATGCTAAGAAACTAAATATGTTGCTTGGAGGCTTTAAGAATTTGAAAATGGCAACGCAATTGTTTAGATAACTCCAAAATATGAAGCATTTTTCAAAAAAAAAAAAAAACTATTGATCGAGAGTATATTAAATTTTATAGAGCCAATATTTCAGAAAGGTAATTTTTAGTCAATACTACCTTTAAAGTAATGATAGATACTGTAATACCTTGAACCTTTGGATACCTATTGGAAATTATGTTCAGGGTATTATCACAGTTGCAGTGAAACTATCCTCTAAAATAATTCAATTGAGAAACCCAAGTGGAAAGCACAAGGACCTAAATGTAAGAATTTATAGAAGATTTTGGATTTACAAGTAAATAAGAGGATTTGATCTGAGAGGTAAGTTGGCAGGGACTTTTTTGAAATACTGTTTTATTATTCAAGGACCATTGGTAAATTTTTAGTGATCTTTTTGTAAGAAGTTTTATTACTAGGGACTGAAAGAAAATTTCAGCAGAAATTAAAGTAACAAGAAAAGAAGGGTTGATTGGTTCAGCTGAAGGCATTCTTCTCCATTAATGGACTTCCAAACTAGAAAAAAAAAAAAGGAGGAATGAGAGCTTTTGAGGAGATCGGCTTCGAGATTACCGGAGGGAGTTCGGCGGAGTGGTTGCTTGCTTGGTAAGAATCTTAATGGTTTGCTTGATGAAAAGCTTGGAGAAACATTATAGAAATTTGGTATGTTTTGTAAGATATGATTTGGATTAGAGTGGCAAAAGCATGGTTTATTATTGTAGATGATGAGTGCTTTAATTTCCTCGTATTTTTGGAGTTGAATTTTGCTTGAATGGTGAATGAATTCTTGGAGTTACTGTATCTATATTGTAGAATGAGGAATTAAGATATGTTTTGATTAATTAAGTTGATGATGATGATGATTAAGATGGTGATGATAATGGTTGAAAATTAAGTGGTTGAGCTTAGCCAAATTGGTTGAGTTGGGTGTGATTTGGTTTAGTCAATTTCATTAAAATGAATTGAAGTTGGGTTTGGTTAACCAAGCTGATGTGATTGGGTTTAGTTGAACCAAGCTGGTTGAAAATTAAACCCTCATGAACCAATATAAACCAATCTCAATTTCAACTGATACAAATAAATAAACTTGGTTAACCAAACCCAATTCCAATCCATTTAATGAATTTAACTAAACCAAATCAAACCCAACTCAACCAATTTGGCTAAACTCAACCACTTAATTTCCAACCATTATTATCATCACCATCTTATTCATTATCATCATTAACTTAATTAACCAAAACAAACCCTAATTCCGGCTACTACAATACTGCTACAGTAGATCTGAGAATTCTTTCACCATTCAAGCAAAATTCAACTCCAAAAATACAAGTATTTTCAAAGGAAATTGAAGATTTGGATACCTATTGCAAATTATGTTCAGGGTATTATCATAGTTGCAGTGAAACTATCTTGTAAAGTAATTCTATTGAGAAACCCAAGTGGAAAGCACAAGGACCTAAATGTAAGAATTTATAAAAGATTTTGGATTTACAAGTAAATAAGAGGATTTGATCTGAAGTGTTTCCGAAGCCAAGGACTGAGAGGTAAGTTAGCAGGGGCCTTTTTAAAATACTGTTTTATGATATAGGGACCGTTGGTAATTTTTCAGCGATTTTGTAAGAAGTTTCATTACTAGGGACTGAAAGAAAATTTCAGCATAAATTAAAGTAACAAGAAAAGAAGGGTTGATTGGTTCAGCTGAAGGCATTCTTCTCCATTAATGGACTTCCAAACTAGAAAAAAAAAAAGGAGGAATGAGAGGTTTTGAGGAGATGGGCTTCGAGATTACCGGAGGGAGTTCGGTGGAGTGGTTGCTTGCTTGGTAAGAATCTTAATGGTTTGCTTGATGAAAAGCTTGGAGAAACATTGTAGAAATTTGGTATGTTTTGTGAGATTTGATTCGGATTAGAGTGACAAAAGCATGGTTTATTATTGTAGATGATAAGTGATTCAATATTCCTTTGAAAATACTTGTAGTTTTGGAGTTGAATCTTGCTTGAATGGTAAAGTAATTCTCTGACTTACTGTAGCAGTACTGTAGAAGGCGGAATTAGGGTTTGTTTTGCTTAATTAAGTTGATGATTATGATGATTAAGATGGTGATGATAATGGTTGGAAATTAAGTGGTTGAGTTTAGCCAAATTGGTTGAGTTGGGTTTGATTTGGTTTAATTAAGTTCATTAAATCGATTGGAGTTGGGTTTTATTAACCAAATTGATGTGGTTGGGTTCAGTTGAAATTGAGATTGGTTCAAGTGAAGGCTTTCTTGGTTGTCTTTTGGTGTTAGGATTTGAGTTTGGGTCAAGTGAAGGCTTGGAAGGGTGGAAAAAACCCTTGAAGGTTAGCCTAGGGCCTTATGGCTTCCCTTGGGGCCACAAGGGAGCCCACTAGGGCTTCTGGAAGGCCTCACGGCCTCTCTTGCGACCGCAAGGCAGCCCGTGAAGCCATCTAGTGAGGCTTCACGGCCTCTCTTGCAGTCATGAAACAACCCGTGAAGTCCCCCAAGGCTAGCATCTTCTAGGGTCTTCTAAGGCTTTAAAAGGCCCATCCTTGCTCCCTTCTTTTCCCCTTCTTCTCATTCTTTTTTCTTCCTTCTCTTCTCCACTTTAGACCTTTTTACCCTCTTTAATCCTCTCTTTTCTTGGCTTGGATTTGGAGTTAGAGGCTTGAGGATTTCATCCCTCCCCTCTTATGAAGGTTTTCCTTGAGTTTTAAGGAACTTGAAGGTATGGTTCTTCTCCTTCTTCTTCCCTTCTTTCTTGTGGTGTTTCTTTGAGTTTGTTTGGTTGGAAATCCTTGGTTTGTGTTGGATCCTGAGTTTAAAGTCTTGATTTTGTTGTATTTCCCTGGTTTGATGAAGGATTGAGAGAGATCCTTCCTCTCCTAGGTTAGATTTACTGTAGCACCACTGAGTTTTCCTTGTTTTCGTGATTTCTTTGGCTTAGAGTGAGAACTAACCCTCTAGAACTTCATTAGTAACCTAAGGTTTAGTTGAGCAAATCTTAGAGCGGATTAGAGTTATTTGGTAGAAGGATCCTAGGGTTTCTTTGCTAGGATTTTTGTACTAATCTTTGATGTTGTTTGCTGTGCTTTGGCAAGGAGAAGAAGCATTGGCTCGAGGCAAATTGTTAGGTGAGGATTAGCTTGCGAGGAAGAGAAATCATCAACTTTGCCAGTGGGACTATTAAGCATGACTCTATTAGAAGGTTACCAATATTTATATGTTTATATAATCTATCTTGCTTAATGAAATTTTGTTGGCTATTATAATTAATTTTGAGATGTTTATTGCCCTAAAATGAGTTTATTGCTTGATGTCTTTCTTATGAAAGTTTGTGTTCAAATGAAAAGATTTCCGGGTTGTCCCTTAAGTTGCTTATTGTGTAGTGATTCATGTTAAACTCTTTTGAGTTGTGTGTGCATCATTCCCTTGTGGAATGGATGGTGATTCTTGATTTATTTGAGTATATGTTGTTATTGTTGACTATTGTACTCCGTGTAGAGTTGTGCATATTGTTAAGTTTGTATGGTGATACCTTACTGCAGTAGGCGGTCTCCACGACCAGCCTATTGAGGTGGCATGGTAGAACGTCAAGGGCATGAGTACTTTGATGGCTCTGAACCTAGCCAAGGTGAAGGTTTAGGGAGGTTTCTAGACCACGTTATGCTTGGTGAGTGTTGAGTGTTGCTTTATGCTGAGTTTGAAGAGTTATTTCCCTTTTGTGTTTCTTTTGTAGTGTCATCTTGAATTTGGGGTTAGCGAGCGAAGCCCAGCTGTCACTCTTAGGAGAGTAGTCTCCCACAGATTCGATCTGGCACGAGTATTATGTTTATTTACTTCGAAACTCATGTTATTTACTTTGTTATACTTATAATTGGAACTATTTTTTATTTACATGTTTATAGTGGAAGCTTTACTTCATGATTAGCTTATTTTTCATAATTTGGAACTCTATATTCAGTATTTTTACACTTTGATATTTTAAAACCCTAATTGAGTTAGAATGCCTTCTTATTTTATCTTTCTTGTTACTTTATATTAAAGTTTGCTATTATATGTATTTATGCTCTAAACTAGTTATTTTATTAGTAAAGTATCATTTTGGAGTTTTATGTTATTATTGTGGTATATTTCTATTAGAGTTGTGCTAACCTCTCTTCATTGAGTTATGTTAGTTGCTCACCCTTCTTTCTTTCTCCCAGGCTATTGCAGGTAGTAGGTGTGGCGGTGTGGCAGTATGCTGAGCATTTGCTATTGTTCTCTCTGTTGCATTCCTTTCAGTTCATGTATGTTTATTTTGGTCATGCATATGTTGTTGAGTCTTGGGATCCACTAATATGTAGAAAACCTTGTTGTTTGGCTTGTATTAAGCAAATTGTAAACTTTGATGTACCAGCTTTGTTACTATTGTTTTTGTTGCTTTCCTGTGCATTTGTAAACCTCTTTATTTATGTATATCTTTATTGTTGTTGTTACTACTTCCGTTGTGTATTATTGTATTTCCATATCTTCTAGTAGTGTTGAATATTGTTGTTTCCAGGTTGTTGTTTAGCCTTGCGGCATCCCGAGGATTGAGTGGCCGGGTGTCCCTCCTTGGGATTGTCACGGCGGTTATCGCGTCCCGTGGACCCGCAGGTCGGGGTGTGACAGAACTCATTGTTGATAATAGAGGCTCTAGCACTAATTCCTTCTTTTCTTTTCTTTTTCAATAAGATTCTTAAAATCCTTCCTTGTTTTAGAAGGCTTCTTCAAATCATTTTTTTTTTTGGAAGGCTTTTCAAGACAACTTTTTAGTCGGTGTGTGCCCTTATGTGTGCTTTGTTTTTCCTTCAATTTTATAGCTTTTAAGATCTCAATGTTCCTTCGACGTATTTCTTCTTTTCAACATTGGTACATGTTGTCTCCCAATAGTGTCACTACAAGCTTGTCCCAAGGAGATTTCTTTTAACTTTGTAATGAGTTCATTAGTATATTTGACAACCAAGGTAGAACCAACTTTAGACTCACAAGCCATGGTCGCAATTCTAATAAATGTAGGACATAAAATTCTATATCTATTGTAAACCTTCAACTTTGGATCTTGTTCTTGTTCACTCTTACCAATATCCATATAACCTTCTCCTATTGGATCTTTTGTCTGCCTTCTCAAAATATATTGACTTATAATTTTTTTTCCATCACATTCATTAAATCAAGAATTTTCAATGTGTAACTACAAAGCATTCCTTCAAATTCAAAATTCTTACAACTACATGAGATCTCCATAAATGTTTGGTCCATAATGATTGCATACTCTCATTTCTCTTCAACTATTTTAACCTTGTATAACTGGACAAAGCCTTCTTCTTTGCATTCAATAACGACGACAAGTAAAGATTTCACCCATTTATTTTGAAACTTGTCAAACATAATTGATGTGTATACATCCCTTTCATGCCTCAACAAAAATAAATCAACTTTTAAATTAGGCAACCTTTGAGTCCTATTCTAAAGAGTAATGTTATATATGCCTAACAGGTTTCCCGAAATCCTTACCTGAATGGCATGGTGGCCGATGTAGCATTCACATCACTGAAAACTCTCTCTCCTAGTCAATCTGATTTAAAAAACAAAAAGTAAAAAAAAAATAAAACAGTTAAAAAGAAAATGAAACCCTAAACCATCTCTCTCATCTAGCCACTCGAGGCCCCGGTCCCCCCCACTTGCCGTCGACGTCCTAGATTTCACCGCCTCTGCCTCGTCTCTCGCAATCCCTCCTCTCACTAGTTGCCATCCCGGTTCTTGGTTTTCACCATCCCTCAATTAGAATCCGCCCCCCCCTCCTCGCCTTTATCAAGCCCCTGTTCTCGCCGTCCGCCGCCTCATTCTCGTAATCGCTATCTTGGTTCTCACTGTCCTTCCCTCAAGTCCCGGCCTATGCTTCCCACTCTCGCAGGTAAACATGTTGGAATAAAGGTATATGTTTTTTTTTTATCTTTGATTTACAATATTTTTTGTGCACTTTCATTCAATGTTTTGGTGATTTTGCAAAGGCAAACATGTTGTATTTAGAGACACCTGCAGGAGTTGGCTTCTCTTATTCCTTTCAGATTGAATATCTTCTCCTTTTTAGTGAATTGTACCATGAGTTAAGCTAATTATGGAACATAGATTCAGATATGAAAATCAAATCAAAAGAAATCAATGCAATATTGTTTTCAATGTCTACAATTACAACAAATCACCAAAACAATGAATGAAAATGCACAAAAAAAAATTGTAAATCAAAGATAAAAAAAAACAAACAAACACACACCTTTATTCCAACATGTTTGCCGACAAGAGTAGGAAGCATAGGCCAGGACTCGAGGGAGGGACAGCGAGAACCGAGACAATGACTGTGAGAGAGGGGCGGCAAATAGTGAGAACCGGGACTCGACAGAGGTGGGACGGTGAGCGACGAGGGGCCGGACTCTAAGGGAGGGATAGTGAGGAGTGAGAGGAGGGACTGCAAGAGACGAGACGGAGACGGTGAGAGGAGGGACCGGGGGCTGCGAGCAGCAAAATGGGAGATGGTTTAGGGTTTCATTTTCTTTGTAACTATTTTAGTTTTTTTTTACACTTTTTTTTAAATCATGCTGACTAGGAGAGAGCATTTTTGGTGACGTGGACTCCACATCGGCAGCCATGTTATTCGGGTGAGGATTTCGGGAAACCTGTTAGGCATATATAACATTACTCTATTATAAGGCCCGTTTGGTAGTTTGCAGGGTAAGTAATTACATGCAAAGATTTTGCAGGGAAAGATTTTGCATGTAATTACTTTCCTTGTAAAGTAACATTACAATGTTTGGTGTATACAATGAAAATTGTAATTGAATTGCATGCAAACTTAATTCCCCCATTTGGTATGAATGTATCTGTTGTGTAAAGTTATGTTTATTCTCAATATTACCCTTAGTTTTTTATTTATAAAATGTGGACTTTTAATAAACTCTAATGACATACTAACTTAGTCCATATAATAATTAACATTTTCTTCGTTAAGTATTTTAAGAATTTTTTTTTAAATATGGTTTTTATACATTTTTAATACACTAAAAAGAATATATGACTTTAAACTACCATGCGTTCCTCAACTTTTTTCCATTATACAATTGTGTTTATTTTAATATTGTCATGTTTGATATTATCCAACAACAATGTGCTAGCTTTTTTTAAAAAAAACAAAGAAGAATTTTTATTTGATAAGAGAGTAATATAGTAATTTAACAATTTTAAAACTTTCCCACCCAATGTTGTAATCACTTTCACACCACCCCCCATGTGAATCACTTTCCATAGTCAAAAGGAAAGTGATTGTAAGGAGACCAACTATTTTTAAAAAACCAAATGAGTGAAAATGATTCATTCCAGTTACTTTGCAGGGAAAGTTATTACTTTCACTCATACCAAACAGGCCCTAAATTGCTTCCAATTTGTGATGATGTTTGTCCACAACCGTGTTTTTATAATGTTTATAGAACCTACTACATTAAGCTTTAATCTTTAAAAGCTTCTTCAAGTCTTTATTAAAGCTTTCACTTAACTGTGTGGTCCTCAATCCAACTGAAAATGTGTTTCTTCCATATATCATTGACCATTTCTCTTTTATTGAGAAGGCACCTGCAAACATGAGTATAAATTTATTAAGGCAAACCACTTCAAATTTAATATATAATAAAATTAAATATTTAAATTTGTACTACCTTGTAACCATTAATTATTTTCTTTAACTCTATATGTCCCAAGCGTAGCTTCCCGAACCTTTGGAAACTCTTCCTTAATTTCATATTCATATATGAGTTTGTTGAAATCTCCATCAAAAGAATATGAATTCTTATATAGATGACTGAGGTGTTTAAGTGCATTGTTCCCCCAAATGGAAAAACACACGGCCAATGTTATGATTCAAGCATGACTAGTGAAATCACTTTACTCATTGCAACATCTTGATTTGTTAAAATTGTCTTTGGCTTTTTCTCAAACATAGCTGTTAGAATATCCTAAACAACCATTCAACAAACCAATTGTTTCATCGTATAATAAAGAAGACCAAAATCACAGTTTTGTATTATTGTTCATCCCAACCAAAATAGCAAAAGGCTTATATTTTTTTTTTATTATTTGATAGGTTGTGTCAAATGAAACTACATCTCCAAAAAAGATTGTACTCTAAGATCATCTTTTCATTAGCCCAAAATATATTGATAATTAAATCATCAACATCTAACTGCATAGAATAGAAAAATAAAGGGTCTTCAACTTTTTTTCCTCTCAAAATAATCTTACAAGTTACCTGTTTCTCGTTGCATCAAGAATCTCTTCTTTTTAATGTGCAAATAATTTTTCTATCCCCTTGTAGTGAATCCTATTTGTCTTGACCACTTGATTCTCGAGAAATCATTTCAAATGTAAGTTTAGAAGATAAACCAAAATCATCAACTAAGTCTAGCATATATGGTTGAGCTTATGTTATTTTCCGTTGTGAAGGTAATGAATGTGTGCATGGTTTGGGAGCAAGGGAATGATTATGCTTCTCTTCAAAACTAGTTACTTGATATTTACCATAGGCCTGACCAGTGTCGGAACCAGAAACAAAACCAAGGGGTTGTTAGGTTTAACCTAAAAAATAAATATATAAAATTAATTATATTAATCCAAACTTAAGATTATAATAATTAATTTAAAAATAAAAATAAAAATATACATACCACTAACGAAGTGGGAGTTGAATCCTTCGGCTTTGCATATTCTGAAATCGAATCAAAATAGCTTCATCATCAATTATTTCAAACACTTGGTGTTCGATATAGCATATCATCATATCATTCAACCATTCATCTCCTATCTTATTGTACAAATCGGTTTTGATGATATCCATGGCCGAGAAGGATCTTTCAAATGATATTGTTGCCACCAGTAAGATCAAAGCCAATTCAATAAGGCGATAAACCAAAGGAAATAGCAAATGCTTTCTATTTTCAACTAGTTTCACAGCAAGACTTGCAAGATCATCACATTCAACAAAATCATAACATCTTATAACATCATGAATGTATGTGTGAAGCTGCTCTTTTAGAACTTGAAGATCATGTATAGAAAAATCATCATAATAAATTTCTGCAAGGCGAAGTAGCCTGGCATGATTGAATTTGGAAAATGAGTTTCTTGGATCAATACATGATATGCAAGTTAGCAACTTTGTAGTTGTCTTAGTGAACCGATTATTCATCTCAATGGCAATTAAATCAATAACTGCAATAAAAATCTCTGCATGATAATGATGATAATAAGTAATCCACTGCCCTTCACCCTTAGAACAACCTGGAACTAGTATTTTATCTTCTATGTTAAGTAATGGAATATACATTCTATCACAAAAGCTTTGAACCTCTTCTAATAACTCATCCCACCTGTTATCCCTTAAATCTTGAATACGATCTTTTACAATATCAATTAACGTCGTGGCATTGACAATATTTTGATCTTTATGCTGTAAAGCATTTGATAATTCATTTGTGATCCCCAACACTTTTAACATCATATGCAAGACAAAGACAAACTCAAAACTCTCCATTTTACTAATCAAACTTGATGCCAAACCTTTTTGATCTGCAATTGATCCATCTTGATAAATCAACTTTCAACTGCTCAAAGAACCAAGTCCATGATTCAGTATTTTCTTTCTGCACCACTAACCATGCTATCGGGAACATTTGGTTGTTCTCATCCCTTCCAACAGCTACAAGCAACTGACCCTTCCTCAATCCCTTAAGAAAGTAGCTATCAACCCCAATAATCCTTCTACAACCACCAATAAAACCTTCTCTTGCAGCAGTGAGACAGATGTATATCTTTTGAAATGTGGGAAACTCATGTGGCTTAAGCCTTTGAGACATAACAATGACGTTGCTCCCTGGATTGGTAGCTTCTAATTCTAAAGCATAGTTATTTAAAACTTTGAAGTCCTCCCTAAGCTGCTCCTCAATTTTCTTGACCACCAACCCTTTGGCATTTCTGCAAACTTTGTTAGTGACAAAAACACCCAACTCCTTTCTCACCATTGATCTTAAGTGCCTTGTCCTAATGAATGGCATTGCAAAAATTATCTCCCCAAACCTAGTGGTAATTACCGGAGCTGTTACCCTTATGTTCCTAGTATATCCAAGTAGGCAAGAGTGTTTAGCTTCATAATGTTTAACTACGAATGATTTCTTCCCACTACACCAGGAACACAATATTAGCCACTACATCATTCTTGATCTATCTGAATTGAAAACCTTTCCTCGTTGAGTAATTAATGAATTCCTTCTTGAATAGCTTCAAATCCTTGAACCTAAGATTAAAAAAAATCATCTAAATGAATATTAGGGTCGTACATCTTCCTTGTACACATATGCCTCTGTGCATCTTCTACTGCTAAGCCTTCACTAGTGTCTTCATAGCTCCCTGGATCTGATGATGAGATGTATTCACTTTCATATCCCCTAACTTTGCCATATTCTACACCACTCCTGACATTGATCCCATCCTCTCTATCAGAACTGACATTGTCTTTTAGTCTTTCACTAGCATCATTTTGACCATCTTGTTGTAGGCTTTTCTTCAACTCAATATATTTTAGCACCTTGTCTCTAGCTCCATCTCTTTCAGCATCTTCATCTGAGTTATGCTCACCAAATGGCATCTGAACAAGTAATTCTTTATCATCCCTGTTGGAGTTATTGTCACTATCTTTTTCATGATCATCATTGTCACTATCTTTTTCATGCTCATCAGTCACCAACCTTACTGAATTTGTCTCTAGTACCTGCTCATTATCCAACCCTCCTGAAGCAGTCACTAACACTTCTTTGTTTGTATCCTTGTCCTACACTTCATCTTGGATTTCACTCCACAAGACAGAACATGCATTATTCTTCTTGCTTTCATTATCACCCTCCTTGTTCTGCTCTTCATCTAAGCTATCACTTTCACCCACTAAGTTAGTCACGGGCACATCTGGCAATGTCTTTTTATGTGTAACACTTGTATCAGTTGATAACAATTCTGCAAAAAACTTCTCTCGCACACCGAGTCTTGAAATTTATGGCAAAACAATATTATGGCTAATAGGTCTTGACTCAACAAATATATCCACTAATGTATGGTTTCTTAGTTGTCCTGCTAGACCTACCATCCCAGCATCATCAGAAATTTGCTTCAATATTCCATCCCCATCCATAAAAAACATATCCACAACATTATCAATATCATAACCCAGTATCTTGATATCCCCAAGCAAGTCCCAAATGCAAATCTTATCAGGATCCACTCCAAATTCATCAACAATCCCATCTTCATATTTTGGGCACTCTTTCCTTTTCAATTTCCCTCCATGATGGTATCTTACAATGTATTCGAAACTACCAAACATACTTTGACACCCTAAATAGGGAGGAACAAGTGCAGACCTAATCAAATTCACCCACCAAAGACATGACAAGAGGACTATATCCTACTGACATAATCAACAACAGTTACCTGATCTGTCCTATTGAAGATGGAGATAAACTACTATTGCGTTGGAGGAACTATCGGGTAGAGAAGATGTTGCCCTAGAAATTAGGTTGTTGATGGCGATGGTGGCATCAAGAAAGACCTCGTTCTCTCATGGTTGTAAGTATTCTTCGTCGAGAGGAGTTGGATGTGGTGGATGCCTTACACGCGATCACAGGTTACAGCATTGTTCGGCCTTGTCATCATCATGGAGTGGAGAGGGGGAGAAGGAATTAGAGGAGATGGAGAATGGTTTAGTTTTTGGGTTCAGATCCTTAGTTAATTAAGATCCGAACCCGATAGCGTAATTAAGTTGTTAGCTAAATAATGGGTTTTTGCAATATTTTATTAATATTTTAATCACATTCCATGCCACGTCAGATGGGAAGACAAAAAATAAAACGGGCGTCAGGGGGAGCAACTGGTTTTACGCAAAATGAACAATAGAGGGATCTCCTGAAGACAAAAAAATATTAGAGAGATTAAAAAGGTACTTTCACTATAATAGAGGGACCAATTTGGTAATTAAACCTTTAATTTATCTATCATAAAAGTACTCTTTTTGGATACTAAATCCAATTTATCTATCATAATCATTGTAGTATTGATAGGCCTCACTCTGATAACTTAATTCTATTACAATTTGGATTGGTTCAAAAGTATTTGTGGGAAGTGATAAACATGAACTAGATAAAAATAAAAAAAAAAAAAAGGGTTCAATGATTGAACGGAGCAATTCATTACCGAAGACTTCCATAAACAATAACTTTGATTTATATTTTACAATGCCCACAACATGAATACAAAACAAAGTGTATGAATAAAGAGTGAAAACCAACTGTGCTAAGGAAGTTTATAATTATATTACATTAAAAATAAGATAAATATTAAAAATGGATAGATTAACAAGAACTTCAAAAAAGGAATAAGGTTATCTCATGAAGATCCCCACCATGTACAGCTAGACAATATGCAGCTTTGGCCCAACTTTTTGGAATAGAATGCAGCTTGATATCATTCAAGTTCCACATTAAATTTCTGATACAACCCATCAGTGTCTTCATTCACCAGTTTTGCAGTTGCACACCTTGATTAATGGAAGAAACAAGTCCACCATTAGAAATAAACATCTGCTTAGCCATCAATCCATTTTGGAACATATATTTGCGAAATGTTTTGGTTGCCTCTGCCTCAGCTTCAAGTAAAGAATTTGGTTTAAATCTATAGCAACCTGCAATTTGAATTTTAGCATTAGCATCAAAGATATAAAATCCAGCCCCAGAACTCAATAATTCTCTATTCCAAAAGGCTGAAATCACAATAAAAAGGACTATCATGGGTTGTAAAATTATTTATAATAAGATTCCTCCCAGACTGAGAAACAAATGAGTGGAAATACTCTCTAGCATGGGTCACAACCTTAGAAGCCAAAAGCCAACAATTCAGGTTTTCATTTCTAAAAATCATGTTGCATCTCGCTTTCCAAATATACCAGGCAGTAACAGCAATAACAGATTGAGTCAAAATGTCCTTACCAAAAGTAGAAGAGCTAAGCCAATTCTCAGAAGTAAAACCATCCACAAAGTTAAAAGCTTTACCAGTGATGTTCTTGACATAGGCCCAAATGAGTTGAGATTTAGGACACAAATGAAGAAGATGCTCAACATCTTCATAAACCAAGCTACAGAAAACACAATTGGTTTGTGGACCCAAACTTAAATGACAATGATAATCATAAGTTTTAACTCCATTATGAAAAAGAAGCCATAAAAAATGTTTAACTCTCGGTGTAGTTCGAAGCCTCCAAATGTTTTCCCAACCATCCCAATGATCTTACTGAGCAGCCAACTTAGTCATATGAGAATAAATAGCAGATGAAAGTTTTAGCTTCGTGGTTTTGGGAAACCAAACCCAAGTATTATTAGATTCATAGTTGATTTTTCCATGACTTAGAGTTTCATAATTTAAATGTCTGCCAAACACAGTGTTTAAAAAATGAATATTCCAATGACAATCAACCAGAAAATCAGAGATATGAAGGTGATCAATGTCTTCTTCAATATTGAGGAATGTAGGTTTAAAAGCAAGAGGAATCTCAAAGTACCAAGGGTCAAACAAAAAGGAGGTTTTCAAAGGGTTAATAGAGAGAATCCAACAGTTGTTGTTGATAGCCCTGGCAGTACGACAAAGACCATGGTAGAACCAAGAGCATTTAGCCTTAATCTCATCAATCCATAAATTAAAATTCCCATATTTCAGATAAAGAATATCAACCCAAATAACATCATGTTTATTTAAGTAATTTAAGACATTCTTGGCCATTAAGGAGATTTTAGACTTGTGCAAATTTCTTATGGAAAGCCCCCCCTCAGTTTTATCAAGCATAGCATCTGTCCAACTAACTGAGTTTATGCCTTTTCTATTACCACTCTTTGACCAAAAGAAATACCTAGCATATTTGGTGATATCGTCCAAAATAGTATCATGCATAGGGTAAACTGAGAGATAATAAAGAGGTGTAGAAAGAATGGTAGAATTGATCAGAATTGTCTTACCGGACGCTGAAATCTTAGAATGTTTCCAAATGTTAATAGTCCTTCTGATTTTGTCAATCATGTTGTTGAAGTGATGTAAGGCTAATCTTTTAGGGGCCACAAGAATACCAAGGTAATTAAGAGGAAAAGAACCAGATTTAAATTGAAGGATACCAGTGATGCTTTTTTGTAATCTTTTATTAAATCTGGTAGGAAAGAAAATCTCAAATTTGTTCTTATTGGCTTTTTGACCAGTCAATCTCTGGTAAATTGAAAGGCAAAGATTGATATTACGAGCATTTTTCCGAGAGGCTTGAGTAATAAGCACTAAATCATCAACATACATCAAGTGATTGAAATTATATGGAAGAGAATAACAAAATCTAGGAATCATCTGATGCTTCAAAGCAAAGTTAAGCATAGCAGTCAAGTTTTGAGCAGTTAAAATAAAAAGATAAGGAGAAATAGGATCACCATGCCTAAGCCCTATAGAAGCTTTTGTCCAATCAGTGGGTTGTTTATTAATCAGTAAAGAGAAGGAAGCTGATTTAATACACACATTAATCCAAGAGATCCATATATTAGGAAAGTTCATTCGGTAAAGAGTGGCAAGAATTGCATTCCAACTCAAAGTGTCATAAGCTTTTCTATATCCAATTTGATTAACATCCTAGGGGGGGAGGTGGTATCATTATCCATCGAATGAACAATTTCTTGAAGAGCAATGATATTATCAAATGGACATCGACCAGACACAAAGCCACATTGCTCTTTGCCAATTAAACGAGGTAAGATATTCTTAACGCGATTGGCAAGGATTTTGGAGATAATTTTATAGTAGACATTGCACAAAGATATCGGACGAAAATCAGAAACATGAGTCGGGTTGGATTTTTTAGGAATTAAAGCAATATAAGTTTGACCCCAAGACTTAGGCAAGATAGAGTTCTCAAAAAAATATTTGATTGCCAAATATAAAGAATCACCTATCTCATCCCAGAAAAAAACGAAAAAATTCTGCATTCATGCCATCAGGACTGGGACTTTTACCTAAGGGAAGAGATTGCAAAGCTTGATAGACTTCAATTTTAGTTACCTCTTTGATAAGCATCTCACTTTCAATTGGGTCCACAATAGGAATATCACCTAGGAGAGCTTGAAAAATCTCATTAAAGGAGAGGTCACTATTATCAGTCCACATATTAGAGAAAAAAGTAATAAAAGTGCTTTCAATACCATTTCTATCTGTGAAACAATTACCATCAGAATCAACAATGTGCATGATAGAATCATTATGATTCCGAATTCTAATAGAGTTATGAAAAAAGGAGGTATTATAGTCACCACACTGGATCCAGAGCAATCTGGCACGTTGTGCCCATTTAGTAGAATTCTGATGCTGGAGAGCTGAGAGTTTATTATAAAGAGCATTTAAACCATTAAGAGTAACCATACCCAGTCCATCAGTATCATCATTTTCCTCAGCTTCCGTAATCGCTTGTTCAGTCTTTTTGATTTCAACATCAAACCGATTTGTGCCTGTATTTTTCCAATTTAGAAGATAAGATCTAGTACAAGCTAAAAGATGAGAGAAAGCATGGAAAGGATTAGAATGAGGTCTAATAGACCAAGCTTCCCTAACCGCATTATGACAACCCAAGTAATCTAACCAAAAATTCTCAAATCGAAACATTTTTTTAAATAATAAGAACTAGGATAAATGGTAAAAATAAGAGGAGAGTGATCAGAAAAAATTCTAGAGAGATGAGTAACAAAATAATTATTAAAGTGAGCATTCCAATTAGCATTAACTAGGCATCGATCCAACCTAGCCCAACACCTAGCCAAGCCAGCTTGATTATTACACCAAGTGTAGCCAGTACATCTAACATCCATTAAGTTATTAAAAGTAATAAAGTTAGAAAACTCACGAGCTTTAAGCCGATAATAAGAAAAAGACCCCCCTCTTATCTCTTCGTCAGAACAGACAGCATTAAAATCCCCTACAACAATCCAGGGGAGATTAGTTGAGGCCATACCTGATAGTTCCTTCCATAGCATCCTTTGGCCTTGAATGTGATTGAAATTATATATAATAGAAAGAACCCAAGAATCCCTATTGTTAGATGTAACAACCAAATGAAGAGCATAACGGGTTTTAGCCAATGGAGTCACATTACCAATATTATTTTTCCAAAAAAGTGATAATACCTCCAGAATACCCAACTGAGAGTAATGCAGCCCAGTTCTAGGCTTTACCAAGAATTTTGCAAAATTTCTCAAGACAAGCTGAATCCGCTCTAGTTTCAACCAAACAAAAAATAATAGGGTTAATCATCCTTACCATGTGAAGAATTCTTGAGGTAGTATCCCTGCCCAATACCCCTCTGCAATTCCAACATATAATTTTTTGTTAGTTCAGTAAACATCATTAAACAAATAATTAATAAAACAACCCTTGAAAACTTAAGAAGCTTGAACAAATAAGATGAAGATCAAATAAACAAGAACACAACTTAAACTTCCACAACTCCCTTGTCTAGCCTCCCTTTCTTCGGAGAGGTTGAATCCTCTTGAGAGACCCTTTGGACTAAATTTTCCCCAGATCGATATTGATCCAGAGTCATGTGATCATCCAGTTCCTTATAATCCTCCATGTCATTATCTTCTCCATCTTCTTCCTCTGATTCCGACTCCGACCCAAAGAACTCTTTTGATTCACTCATCTCAGCATCAGGTTTCCTTTGGAACGATTCAGGAGGTCGGAGGAGATAGGCTATACGGTCCACAGCCATAAGATGAGGAGAAGATGATTCTCCAAGTTCCAACCCTAGATCCGGATCAACAGAGGATCTGAGCATTGGAACCAGAGAAACATCAGCTTTTATTTCTTTCTTTTTTTCATTGGGCCCAGTTAAAGCCTTAGGACAAGAAAAAGTAATAGACAAGCCACCCATATCTCCTTCCAAGATAGCATTGGGAGACAGAGCCGTTGAAACATGTTCTTGAGCAGTGTGCCCATTCAATTCAGATGGGGCTAAAGGAACGTTGGAACACTGCATCTCCGGTTTTCGAGACCTCGAGTAAGTGAAACCACCTCTCCCTCGGGCCCTTCCTCCACGGGGTGAACGAGCAACGTCGGACCAAACGGCTGTGACATTAGAATTTTTTCCAACAGGATCACGTGAGTTCGCATGCATCTCACGTGACTCCAGTTTCCCAGAGCCACTGGCGCCACCGCGTCCTCTACCGCAACCTCGTCGTCGGGTTACCAACATCCATGGACCGAAATCAGTTTCAGAGGCGTCTTTCAGCGGATCCAAGTCCTTTTCCGAGATAAACGGCCGAGAAACAATATCTGCCTCTAAGCCGTTCCTTTGCAAACCCTAAGCTTCCAATATCGCCGACCCTTGTCCGACACCAGGGTCAAGACACTGGGGTGGATTTGGCATGCTCTGGCTTTCAAGAATCCGGTGGCTGCAGGTATTTGTTCCATGACCTATGACACCACAAGAGTAACAAAAGGTAAGCAGTCTTTCATAGAGAACTACCACAAATACTCAATGACAGTCATCTTCTATCCAGAAGCCTTGTTTCAAGGGCTTTACCAGATCAATCTCCACACACACTCTTGCAAACTTCAACCTAGATATAGAACAAGTATAATCATCAACCTTAAGTAATCGACCTAAACATGTAGAAATGGTTTCAAGAGATTCACCATCCCAGAATTCCACAGGCAAATTGTGGAATTGCACCCAAACAGCTGCCAATGTAAGCTTGGTGAACACCGGTTCAAAGAAAGGTTGCCACTATGCAAGTTGCAGGACGATGCCATTCACAGCCCATGGACCCTCAAATAGGATTTTCTGCATCGTCTCCTAAGAAGCACATCTGAGAAGGAGGTAACCATTTGGCAAGTCTGAAATTAAGACCTCACCAATGTTACTCCACATTGTTGAAAGAATTTTTTTAACTTGATCAAAAGGAGGTGGCTTCCCAAAGAACTTCCCATCCAAAGCATTCTGAAATCGAAGACGGGCTCTGTCCATAGATTCACCATCCATACATATAAAATCAGACGAGTTTGCTTTGAGCTTGTTTAACATCGAAGTATCTTGCAAAATTGAAGGAGATGATCTATTCTTCCCAGCGATGTCCGCCCAAGAAGGAGGTGGTAACGGGGGCTGCCCCCGCTAGCCATAGCAAGGGGCAGAGAAAGAGTGGGAGAACATATCAGGTGGAAGAGGAGCAAGATGCAGAGAAAGAGTTGACAAAGTCTATGTTTTAGTGTTCTGCTTGGAGAGACGTTGCTGCTACTAAGAACTGAACCACTCTCAGATAGGATGAATTTTTGTTTAGTTGAATAGCCTGTTGTTGTTCTGCTTGTTCTTAGTCTTTAGTGTCTTTTGTCCAATGTTTCTCTTTCCAGTTTTCTAATTAAAGCTTTAGAGCTCCTTTACCCCAAAAAAAAGGAAAAAAAAAATGGATAGATTAACTTCAAGTAAACAGAGTGATCTAAAGAAAAAGAGAAACTAAAAAATAATGTATATGGAACTCAAACTTTTGTTCTTGCTGCCGTTAATTTTGCAGCATTGTCGATCTTCTTCAAAAGGTTTCAATTAATTTTTTTAGAAAATATAGATAAATGCCTAAAACATATAGCCAAGATATATGGAATTCCATACCCTAATATCTGGATTGAGTTATCTTTTATGGCATTGGATTTTGGAGTTACAACATAAAAGCAAAAAGAGATGGAGTTGAAAACTAGACAAAAACTTTAAATGACAGTGTCATCATGTGTCAAACATCTGAATTCTATTGGAAATTAATGAAGGGGATTGTATCTGCTTAATGTGCATCTTGGAATTGAAGGGCTTCTTAAAAGCAAAACTTGGATACATAACCTGTGTTTAATATGTGATTTTTCGTTTGATTTGTTTATGATTCAAAGTATTCTGTGGAAAGGGAGTACTATAGACCACAATAACATTGCACTAGTCTGTGATATTACTCGCAGTTGTGAATAATTTGAATAGCAATTAATGAAGAAGAAAGATTGTTAGCAAATGATAGCTGGTCTGCTTGAGTTTAGGCATGTCCTGTATTTCTTTGTTTATTTTTGTGTAACAGATGCCCTGAAATATATTTTTCCAGATAGAATTTAGAAATATATGCAACCAACTTCATTGATTTCTTCCAACAAAAATACAAGAACAGTACTCTGTATAAACAACAAGAGAGGCCTGGAGCCTGGAGGCTAGGCTTATTTTATTTGCAGCAAAACTTGCAGGAAAAATTACAAAGAGTTCTACTCTTCTTGCATGCGAATGATGCAGCGAAGACTATCACCTTTGAGCATGTAATCAAAGGCCTTGTTTATCTCCGAGAATGGAACTTCATGAGTAATGAACTTCTCCAGTTCTAGTTCCTGCATTGTATGAACCGCCAATGAAAAACTTTCGTTCAACTAAAATTTCAAATATGTATGTATCCACTCACTCACCTTGTTCATGTATTTCTCGACGACAGCAGGGATGTCAGAGCGAGGCTTGTAGTTACCAAAGAAGGTTCCCTTGAGTGTTCTTTCATTGAGAAGATTCATAGGGTGCGTCTTAAACACAGCATCTTTGTGAGGCACTCCGACGAGAACAGCAACACCCCAGCCCTGCAAGATATCAATGAAATTTAGTTTCATTGATGTGAATATAAAAGGGATATGGAGAAGAGGGACGATAAATACATCATGAACACATTCAAAAGCCGATATCATAGCATTGATGTTGCCAGTACATTCAATGCTCCGATCAACTCCACCATCGGTCATTTCAGCGAGCACCTGCATATAATTATTTACATTTAGAAGTCAAGAAGAAACTCAGGTTTGTGATTTGGAATAGTAGAGAAATGAACCTCTTGAACTGGCTTATCGAAGTCACTCGGGTTGACAAACTCAGTGACACCGAATTTTTTGGCTGGTTTACAAATTACAAACAGGATAAGTTAGAAAAGTTTTGGTACCAATCAAAGCAATCTGAAATTTCATATAAACAAGACAAACCTTCAACAAATCTTTTTGGATTCAAATCAACACCGATAATCCTTGAAGCTCCCGCCATTTTGGCCCCTTCGGCAGCCTATAAATAAACATAAAAACAATAAATAAAAACCACAAAATTTTCATTTGGGAGGAACAAAGGAAGAAGAAAGACTCACAGCAAGGCCGACAGCTCCCAATCCAAAAACAGCAACTGTTGAACCTCTGGGTGGCTTTGCGACATTTAGAGTTGCGCCAAGACCTTCAAAAGAAAAGATTATTAGAACACATTGAAATCATGTATTTGTTTACAATAAGAATTTACCAGTTGAAATGCCGCAGCTAAGAACACAAACTTTATCCAGCGGAGCATCAGGGTTGATCTTAGCAACGCAACCCACATGAATAACAGTGTACTCACTGAACGTCGAGGTTCCAACAAAGTGATATATAGGTTTTCCATTGATCGAGAACCTTGATTGCCCATCCCCGATCATCACTCCCCTGTCAGTGTTAATCCTGAGAAGAGTGCACATGTTGCTCTCCTCTGACTTGCAGTGAGCACAATCCTTGCATTCTCCAGTGAACACTGGGAGGACATGATCTCCGGGTGCAAGCTCTGTAACTCCCTCTCCAACACTCTCCACGATTCTACATTGAACAAAATGAAAATTATAATGATATATAAAAAACTCTTAACAAATTAACATGAGTCTTGATATCATGATTTTCGATCTTATTTGAAAGATTAGAGAGGTGTTCAGTAAAAAACCACAAAAAACATGTATATTTGCTCTATATTTCTTGCTAGAGTCCTAATTCCACCACAAGCATAAAATTTGAAGAAACAAGAACATCCAAATGTGTGAGGGGAATATGAACTCATAAACTTCTTACAGTGTTTATGATATCTAACATATAAAAATAAATAAATATATAAATAAAACCATAATAATCTAGTTGGAAACATTTATAGCAGAGTCCTGATTTCACCCAATTAGTGAGAACAACATAGTAATAAACACATAATTTCCGGACAGCAACATCCAAATGTAAGCTACAAAAATAAATCATAAACCCTAATCCATGAGAATAAACCCTGATTAAAGATAATTTAATATTAGAAATTCTCACCCTCCTGCTTCATGCCCAAAGATCCGAGGAAACACAGGCGTCTGCCCCTGCAAAAAATTCCAAAAAGAATTGCCAGCAAGTGAGAGACCCAGACTTATATATTTATATATTCAATTACTTAACCAATTGAGATATACCTTTGCTTCCCAAAAGTAGACATCAGTGTGGCAAAGCGAAGTGAATAGGATCTTAATTCGAACCTCCATTGCCTGAGGAGGAGCCACCTCCACCTCCTCTATCACCAGCGGCTTCCCAGCCTCCCATGCAACAGCAGCTATACAAATAAATAAATAAATAAATAATACAATAATAATAATATAAAAAATCATGCTCCATCTAAGAATGTAGTGATGCATAAACAATAAATTCAAATAAGCTTACTATTATAACATGATCATACTCACACAACAGTTACAGTTTATCATCACTGATATTTATTTTTAAGAAATGTGCACAAAAAAGTTTGTAAGGGATCAGGTTTTTTTATTATTATTATTATTAAAAAAGGAACCAATACACCAATTATTCCTTAAAAAAGAGATCATACAGATTTTTTTTATTGTTAAAGGCAAGATATTAGGACTCAATATAAAAATTATTCCTAAACAATAAGAATCTAAATGTCAATAGATATTCCAAGAGTACACTACAAACATCACCAAGAACAAATCAACCATAAATCCCAAACATAATCTCCATGAGAAAGAAACCAAAACAAAAAAAATTAAGAACCAATACATAGCTACTTGTGTTTAAAAAATCTCAAGTTTGAAATATAGCAAAATAAAAGGATGATTATTACTGATTTATAAAAAAAGAAAAAACAAAATTGAGAAACATAATCACAAACAACACAATCAAAATCCAAGAAAACAATATTCAGGATTTACCTTTGCATTTGATGACCTTGCCAGCAGTACTCGCCATCTCTCTCTCTCTCTCTCTCTCTTTCCCAAATGGCTCTCTATCTCACTCTCTCTTTCTCTGAAGACAAGCTATGGATGCCGCGTGGATTTCCTGATATTTATAGTGAAGACACGGCAGCATACCGTGTTCCTCATTTGTGTTTTTAATTAACAAGTGCCAACAAATAAAGACAAAGATGAGGTGCCTTTCTAGCGCTACAAGTAAAAAACCAGGCGCTGGAAATGGAAACCAGCCTTGGTTTCCGTGAGCCACTGGATTCCATTTTCAGTTGTGGTTTTGTCTCCGCTGGTCTTTGACACTGGTTTTGTTGTGACATTTCCAGAAGGATTTATCCAAATAAATAAAATGTAAACAGTACTAAAAAGAGTGCAAATCCATTGGTTCATTGCATCTCAGAAATGTCAATTTTTTGGAAAGTCTTGTTGCTCTTTTTTGTGGGAGATTTTAAAATTCAGATTTAGAGCGGTTGTATTTAAAATTTAAATTGTTTTAATTTAATTTAGTTTACACAGTAAATGTAGTTGTAATCCAAAATCCTTCCATTTTCACCAACCCTAAAATAAATATTTATAAAAATCTAGATTAAAAAAAATAGTAACTAAAATTAAAATAATTATAAAATATTAAATAAATAAATAAAACTAAAACAATCAATAAAACTAAAATAATTATAAAATATTAAAAACAAAATTATTTGAAAATTTAAATTTAAAATCCAATGAGATTTCGTAGTATTTTTTTAAGGTGTGAACGTGAGGTTAAAATTTGAAATTTATGTAAAATAAAAGTGTAGTATTTTTTAAGGTGTGAACGTGAGGTTAAATTTTGAAATTTATGTAAAATAAAAGTATAACATGTCTGTATATATCTCTAATTTATGTTAAATAAAAGTGTTTGTGGCCCGTTATTAAAAAAAAATAGAATACCCAGATTAGTCCATCTATTATAATAAAAGTGACTTTTCAGTCCCCATATTATTTTTTGTCCTTCAGAGATCCCTCTATTTTACCATTTAGTGAAATATAAGTACTTCTTAGGGATCTTCTAGTGACAAATTATATGAGATGAAGGGATTTATATTTCACTAAATGGTAAAATAGAGGAATCTCTGAAAGACAAAAAATAATAAAGGGACTAAAAGAGCACTTTTACTATAATAGAGAGATTAATTTGGGTATAATACTTAAAAAAAATTATGTTGAAAAAGTTATTCAGTTCATAGTAGTACAGTGAAAGGGTAGTAATAGTAAAATCATATTTTCATAAAATTGTTATTTTCTGGTCTGATTCTTAACAAAGTAATGAGGGTATTTCGTGGAGTGTTGAGTAAATGAAGAGATGGAGATATAAAAAACAACATTTTCTGTGTTTTTGAGTATTCAGTGATAAAAGTCATCTACAACAGTGGAATGTAATTATAGCCTAATTTATTTATAATTTATAGGAAAAAGTATGAGTATGAAAAATATTTAAAAAAATTGTAAATTATTCCAAAAGGGAAAAAGCAATACTCATTTGAATTTATTAAAATAATCTAAGCAGCAATTTGCTTGGATAAAGGTAATGGAGGTGACATTACTTTTTTATTTTTTTGTTTTAAAAAATTACATACACACATTAAGAAAATATCATATTTGCATGTATGCATATCCATGCCAATAATACCAAATGTAAGACTTTATTTTTTCATGGTTTTATGAAGGGTTCACAGGTAAATATATTATTTATAAACATATATACATAATTCTTAATTTTTAAAGATGTATAAAAATGCTTTTTTAAAGATAATAATGAAAAAAATATTTGGATTTGTTTCGAAGTATAGTTTAATTAAATTTAATCCAAGTCACACTTCATAATTTTTGTAAAAAAAAATTATGAAAGTCAAAATAGCTCTGCGAAACACTTTTATAAAACAAATATTACTATAAACTTACAAAAATGATTTATTTATAAATTTGAATGGTTTTATTAAACAAATATCATATAAACAGTTGAAATGACTCAAATAGAATATTAAAAATAATGAAAATAATTTTATTTATCTTTGCTTTGACTGGATTTTAAGATTTGATCTTAGATTTTCTCCAAAATAAACACTTTAAATAAGATATTTAACGCTAATAGGTCAAAATACTATTTGCAATTCATAACCTTTAGTTTAGTTTTTGCTTTGATGGATTGTTTATATTTTAACTTTTTTCTTATTTTGGAGATATATAAACAATTAATAAAATTTTGGGGTTAATGAGACAATTAAATAAAAGAGATAAACAAACAAAAAATATGAATTTAAATAAAAATAAAGTAAAATTATTCTGATTTCCCAATTCCACACCATGTTTTTGTTTAATTCCACTTGATGTTTTTGTTCATTTTAATCATTTAATAAAGAAAATGCTTATTTTCATTTGATTTACTTAATATAATTTATCATCAACCTCCTTTGCCATATGTTTTAGACTTTGTTTTAGTAAAATCTTTAATTGCGGTATTAATAAAAATTTAAAATATTTATTTTTACAATATCAATAATAAAATTAAACATTTTTAATTACATGTCACACGTAATGTCAGTCACAAACATTATTACTTCATTGCTTAATAAATTAGCCCTAGTGGTGCAACTTGCCACTGATTATGCTGGTTGGAATCATGAAGCCGAAACTTCCGAAAATGTCATTGCCACATGTGTCTTTGTCGATGCAAAGGTTTTTTTTTAAAAAAAAATGTTATAAATGCGGCAAGAGCATGATTCAAGTGTGAGGGTCCCTTTTCAGCACCCCATATGTAAGAGTAGTGCTATTTATTTCGAAATAGTATTTCGAATGCAACCTCGAAGTGGAGTTGAAAATTGTAACCCCAAAAGTACAAAATATCTATAGAGTTTATAGGATCATGTTCAAAAACCCACTTTCTAGAATTTGTCTATTCAGTTTGAGAATTTACAGTTTTCCGATCTCATTAATTTCAACCGTCTTTGAATGGGTTTATTGGAAAATATGTTTGGAAGATATTTGGATTGGGACTTGATTTCAAAAATTAAAATTGATTCTCGAGGGCCAAATTCTTGGGTTTGGGGTCCTTTTTCCTACAAGAATTCTATTGCTTCAACTGTCTATGATCATGTCAACTTTGGATCACCACTTAATGATCACTGGTTTGGCTGGCATGTTATCTGGAAACTCCCAGTTTTGCCCATAATTAAGATCTTTGTTTGTAAATTAGCCCATGGGAGGCTTCCCACTGGAGTGTATCTTTATAGACTTAACACTGGCCCCCATTCCCTTTGTCCTTTATGCGGTCTTGTGGAAGAAACGATGGAGCATTTAATTTGGAAATGCAACAAAGTTTTTCATTGTTGGAATGATCTTTTTAACAAGTTGGGTTTAAATTGAGCAGAAATAGCTTTTTTTAACACTGGAACCTCGTTAGTAAAGAGATTCTCCTCTTCTGCTTACTGATAACTCTCAAATAAAAGCCTTAATTGCCACGGTTGCCTGGCTTATTTGGAAACAGTGGTGTGAGTTAATATTTAAAAAAAAAACTCCAATCAATATCATTGTTACCAAGGCTTGGTCACAATGTATGGACTTTAACAAACGCACTACAAATCCTTATATGCAGTGCAGTAAACTTATTCATCAAACTTGCAACATTTCTATTTATATAGACTCCTCTTCGTGCTCTAAGACAACTCTTGCGGCGATTGGGTTTGTAGTCATAACTAACTTGAACTTCCTGGTTATAGAGGTCATGGGAGCCACGATCGACACCCCCATTATAGCAAAGTTCAAAGCAATGAACCTTGCTCTTCAAATTAATTTGCTCCTCCAATGGATGGAAACCTGATCGAATCTGCAGCGACTGTCCAGGCCTTGCTCAATTGATGAAGAACTTCAATCACTGTATTGCCTGTCATATTGGTTTGGAGTATAGAGAATTGAAGATGAACTTGGAAGATTTTGGAAATCCCTTATTGAGACTGTCTCCTGGGAAGAAAATGACATTGCTGATGCGCTTGTGAAGTTCGGCAGATTAAATCCTCACCTTTCTCTCTCATCTCACAAGGAATGGACCGGCCCTATTGGCTTGAAGACTTATGCATTAGCAGAAACATTTCCTTTTAATTCTGCCCTGTTGTTCTTTTTGTTTTTTTGTTAGCTTTCAGCTCCTTGTTTCCAAAAAATAAAAAAGTTGATAGTGCCTTTCGCAGTAGAAAAGACCCGCTCTTGGTGTTGGGTGAGATCTTTTAACTTGAGCTTATTATTATTATTTTTTTATTTTATTACCAAGATGAGCAGCTAGATTGTTAAAAAAAACAATGACATGCTTAAATTTTGACGGAGAAAGTAAGGCAGGACCCGCTCATACGTGGGCTCTAGAGTCACCAGCTTACAACCACTACTCATACTTCTAGAAATATGCCCTCACCAGTCACCAATGATTCGAATTCTCACTACTTGTGAAAAGTTTAAATAAGAACTTGGCTACCAATAGATCATTTGATCGTTGTTTTAACTTGAGCTAAGATTAAGGACCTACTTCTAAAGACATTTTTTAATATTTTAGGGTCTGTTTGGTTAAAAAAAAAAATGGCATAATTTTATTATGTACGAAATGCAAGTGATTATTACAGAAATTGTGGTATATTTTATTCTTACAGAATAAGTGTTTGGTTAACAAAATAAAAAAAAAATACTGAAACCAATCGGTCGGTGGACTGGTAGCCGGTCACCAGAGGCTGGCAGGATCGCTAGTGAGCCGTTAGAGGTCGGACCACTGGTAGGTCACCGGAGGCGGGTTGGACCATGGCCGGACCGCGCTATAGACAGGTGGCCAGTCGCCAGAGGCCGGCTGACCATTGGTGGGTATGGCTGTAAATGAGCCGAGCCGAGCCGAGCTTTGCCTTGTTCAAGCTTGGCTCGTTACTATTTCATCGAGCTTAAGCTCGAGCCGAGCTTTCTTCGAGCTTCATTTTTCATGTTCAAGCTTGGCTCATTACTATTTTAACCGAGCTCGAGCTCTAAACGAGCTTATTTCGAACTTCATGCCCGAGCTCAATTTGTTAAGAAAATTTGAAGCTTAGACTTGTCTCGTTAGCTTGATTATTTTTTTATGTTCCATTTAACTTAATGAACTAGCT
This sequence comes from Dioscorea alata, assembly GCA_020875875.1. NCBI lineage: Eukaryota > Viridiplantae > Streptophyta > Magnoliopsida > Dioscoreales > Dioscoreaceae > Dioscorea > Dioscorea alata. The sequence continues at coordinate 3,957,642 of CM037027.1, forward strand.
AATTCGAGCTTTTAAAGAGCTCAGCCTTCAAATAGTAGTTTACAACCCTATATGTGTGACTCAAGTTGACAACAACGACAGTCACATATACACCTTTATATATATATATATATATATATATATATATATATATATATATATATATATATAAACGAGCTTGTTCACGAGTTTTGTTCGTGAATCGTGTTCACGAGCCAAAACAAGCCGAGCTTTCAGTTGTTTAAGCTTGGCTCGTTTATTAATTGAGCTTGAAAATGAAGCTCAAGCTTGGCTCGTTTACAATGTGAGCTGAACACGAACGAGCTCTTATCGAGTCGAACACAGAGCCGCTCACGAATGGCTCGGCTCAAATACACCCCTATTGGTGGGTCACCGGAGGCCTGCCGGACGGTGGTTGAACCGCATGGTGGACCAGTGGTCGGTCACCGGAGAAAAGCCGAACTGTCTGTAGGTCACCGGAGGCCGGCCAGACGATGGGCGGACTGCGTGGTGGACCTGTGGCCGGTGGTTGGAGCGAGAAAGAGAGATAATTTTTACAATGAGAAAATATTCCACTTCTTGTAGAATATCTTTTAATGCTATAACACCCCATTATAGCATAATTTTATAGTGTAAAATAAGTACCAAAACAACCATTATGCTATAATTATGTGAAAATGTTAAAATATGCCATATTGTACGGATTATGGTATATTTTTGGGTTATCCAAACAAGCTATATAATAACATAATGAGCTGGATGAGAAATAATTTAAAAAATTTAGAAAACAATTGAAAAAAAAAATAGATGAACTAAAGTTTAACAAATGCAACAAGCACAATATAGTTAGAGGCATAGGCATAAGTAGGGAACTAATCGTCCATCCCATGCACCCTCATCTTGTGACACTGGAATTTAGGCTGCAAGCATACACCTATAATCAAAACCCATTACCACTATTATGTCTAATGAGACTTGAACTCGGGGTTTTAAATTCCCACACCAATAATTTTCACAATAGTGCCAATATCACTGGATTATAAAATTATTTAGTGTAATAGACTTGCTTACAACCATATAAAATTTGTAATATGCTACACATAGGACTCCTTTTCTTAGCCAAATACGGTTGTTTCAAACAGATTTAGTTAATTAAATAAATCTGCTAATATTTATAATATAATTTTTAAAAAATTTTAAAAATTAAGTAAATACCACTAATAATTCATTTTCGACATAAACATATTTATAGATTTTCATGAATAATATAAGATAAGCATAAATAGAAAGAAGATTTATACTAAACACTCTCATTTCTACTTCATTTTTTTTATTCTTTTCTTCTATATTTCATTTACCAGAATGAGCCCCGTGAATGAACTGTTAGGATTAATTCGATCCAATTGTTTAAAATATATTGATTAACAGGATAGTAATAATATTAGCGGATGCTATAGTAAAACAAAGACGCTATCAGCTACAACAATGAAAGATAGGCAACTACTACTACAACAGGTTTTCATAATTTCAACTGTTATTCATAACATAGACATCATTTCACAAAAACATCACTTTTCTCCATAATTATAAAATTTGTGGAGATTCATGCATATTCTTATTATGTTTCATGCATATACATTTTTTTTTTTTTTACATGTATGAAAGTCCATTTAAGAAGATAAATTCCCACAGTTTATCTTTTAATAATACCTAAATGTTGATTTTAATTTTTGACAGAATTTTTTTCATATTTATTTGGTATTTTGATTGTTATATTTATTTTAGTCTTTTTCATTACATTTCAACTGAATTAAAAATTTAAATAATCTATTCAGTAGACAAATAAACAAGACTTTGATAACTTGTTAGGATACCAATTCATTAACTAAAGTGGACTTTCACCAAATCTTGAAAATTTAAAACGCTCCCAAAAATTCACCAACAAGTGTAAGCAAAATTCAGAAATTTATATTATATATGCAATAACTTTTAAGTTGTTATTAAGGTAAAATAACCATTCATTCAAGACTAACATTCAATTAATAATTTAATGTCCAAAATTAAGATCATATCCTTGAAAAATTTTTCACTCCCTCAACTTTTAAGTTTTAATATTCATACAACATCTTTATCTTTCATTTTTTTTAAATTTTTAAATCCAAAATAAAATCACCAAATTACTCTTCTTGCTCAATACAGTAATGCATACTAAGCTTTTTCAGGTACAAACCTACTCTAGGGTTGAGAGTGAACTTAATACTCACCTTAAACTCGTTCCAGCTACTATAACAAGAGATTTTTGATATTCTATCCAAATATTAACAATAAAAGATCGAATAAAAAAAATTTGAAAAATTAAGGAATAAATAGTTAATAAAAAGTTAGACCGAGCAAATGATCTGAATGACTTTTTATTAATCTTAAATATAATATCATATAATAAAATATAATGGCCTAATTTACAAAGAAAAAGTTTTGCGGATGCGGGCATTATAATCCCAATCTGAATCCGAATCCGAATTATAACCCGACCCGTTTAGTGCCTGTTTCTTCTTCGCTGCTTTGGCAGGGTTCGAGGAAGCGCTTTTTTTTCCGTTCCCGTCGCCATGGTTTCCGAGGAGGTCGCTTCAAAGCTCGTCCGGTTCCTCTACTTCGTCGGCGCCGGCAGTATACCTCCCTCCTCGAGCTCTTCTTCTCCTTCTTTTCTCCGTCGCCGATTCATTGACTAATCTTTGATCTGACCTTATTTCTTTCTTCTCCCTCAGTGATCTGCACCAAGGGAATCAATCTATGGCGGGACTACGAACACAAGGCCGCCATGAAAGCCGCTGCTGAAGCGCCTGAAACGCCTGTTGAAATGGTGAATGGTGGTGTGCCCAAATCTTGATCCCTGGTTAGGTTTTACTTTTCTTTCCTGTATTAAAAAAACAAAAGGAAAAAAAAAGACAATTTGGATTGATTTCTATGGATTTTTCTGTTAGTTTTTGTCTTTGTTGATTGCTGCCGATGGTTATCTTTAGCACTGTTCCTTGTTTATTATTCTCCTTTTCTTGATAACAAGGGTATTATTGAACATTAGGTTTTTACAGTTTGATCTTTGGCAACTAACATCACTCCTTGTCAAAATTATGATTTTTCTACATAGATTATTGAAGTAGTTGGGTTTTTTGAGGAATTGCTACCATTGAAATCCAGGCAGAAAGATGACCGACATGTATTTCTGTGACTAATTATCAGGACGAGTTATCCAAAGCCACAACTGAAAAAGATTAATATATTTCAGCCTCCACAAACCAATAAGAACCTTTGATTATTTCACAGGTTTACAGAAAAGAAGTACTATACTTTATCTTGATAGAGAGCAGAAAGAGACACTATTGCAAAGATTACTAAGAGAGTAGGTTATCACAGTGCATATAGTATCTGTAATAACGCTTCATTTTTTTTCCCCATTCGCAACAACCATTAGTCATAAGATCATGTATGTTAGAGAAAGAAACAAAGGTGCACAAGGAAAAGGAAACAAATAATTCACAAGCTGATCTAGCAACCATAACATTGGCCAAAAATTAGCACACTTTGTATTAAGAATGTCAGTGTGCAAGTTAGGACAAAAAAGAGACCACAAGAGAGAGAAGAAAGAGCTCACAGATGCATCATTGTGCGTATGTCTTCCACACGCATGTTTGCCTGTGACTTAGGATCCTTCCTTCCAAATGCGCCGCCAACCAACCTTTTCTTTCTCTCTTGGAGCTCAAGTACCCTCTCTTCAATACTGTCTTTCACAATAAGCCTAATGATTCTCACTTCCTGCTTCTGCCCAATCCGATGAACCCTGTCCATCGCTTGCTCCTCGACCGCCGGGTTCCACCAGGGATCTACCAAATATACTCTTGATGCTGCTGTGAGATTTATACCGGCACCAGCAGCTTTAAGTGCAGCAAGTAGTACTGTTGATGAATGAGAACCATTCTTTCCGAACTCTTGAATCACTTCAGTCCTCTTCTTCACGCTCATAGAGCCATCCAAACGCAATACTCTAAAACCTGCAGCTTTTAGTGGCTCCTCAAGCAAGATCAGCATCTTCCTAAATTGAGAAAAAACAATTGATTTTTCTGAAGGGTTTGCTTCTTTGGATGTTATTAGGAGCTTCAACAAGGTCTTTACTTTTGAGGAAAGGGGTCGATCAAAATTGACCATTTTTTGCAAATCATCCTCATTGTCATTTGAAGTCTTTGTTGGTGGAACCAAGAAAAGATCTGATCTAGATAATTGCCGTCGACAGATGGGGCACGGAGGATTGGTGCGTTTCAAAACCTTCAAAATACAGGCTTCACAGAAAATATGAGCACAATGTGTAATAACAACTTTCTCAGGCTGGGAGAGACATACTGGGCAATCAAAGTCATCTCCATCTTCAATCATAGAAAGATACCTATTTCGCAATTCTGGGTTGTTGGAGACATCTGCAGGATATTTTCATTTTCAGTCGTATTATATCAAGTATCCATACAGTCAAGTAGCAATGAATAATGTAATAGTAATAAGAAAACTGGTAAATTCAAGTTAACCTCAAAAAGTCAAAAACACAGTAGAATGCTCAAATGAAATTACTAATTGATATGATCCCCCTAAAAAACCTAGATGCCATTGTTTGAAGACAAATAAAAGGGTTTCTATGCTACCCAGCAGGACTAGAATCCATGACTTAAATCATTATGACAAAAATCCAATACAAGTTTCACATTTGAAGAAAAAAAAAAGGAGATGGAAATCATATGCGTAGTGGAAGCCTATCTATCACCACTAAAAACAAACTTTATCGAATTTTCTTCTCATTAAAACAGACAAATGACGCTCCAATAACATCAGAAGATGTCCACAGGCTGATTGTTTTTTTCCTTTAGTTTGCAAACAATAATTTAATTATTCAAAAGTTATGTAACTAAAAATAACATCATATGATGATTTAAAATGTTGCAACAATAGAAAACAAAACAGTATCTGTAATAGCAAAGACTCATACGATAATTTGGAAAATAGTATCAGAACATTACCTTCAAGAGCACCAGTTGGAAGAAGAGATGCAATGTCTGAAGGGCATAATGCCACATCATTACAAATCTGCCGAAGCCGTAATATGCAATAAAGAACAGTGGAATAGTGACGGAGCACGGTGCCTGCATCAATATACCGGCTAATGATGCTTTGTGCCTGAGACTCCATTTCATCATAACATTCGCGTTCTTCAGCAGAAAGCTCCACGAAACATGTTTCAACAATTTTCGGAGGCAATGCAACCAATCTTTGGCCATCACAACATGTATCTTTTGTCCTTCTCAAAGTTATTGTCCCTATCAAGGACTGAAAAAGAAAATAAGCAAGATGCATAAGAACATATCATAATGCTAAAATCATTATTATCAATACATTTCCACATTGTGATTTCAAGAAATGAGATATCATCCCCTCTAATTGGTACTAGTACGCTCTAGGAGAAAAATACTCTCGCATAAGTGGCAAGTCAAATCAAGAACAATGCAGTATGAGTATGAAATCCAATCTTTCACTTAAAAAGTGAAGCCTGTGAAACTAAATCAGGAAATTGGAATCTAGCATTTTCCTCAATACATGTCAACTGGTTAAGGTTATGAACCACACCTTATCATGGCTTTACTAGTTGCCTATCCCAATTTTCAAATTATACAGGTAACAAAAATCAGATGTTTGGGCTTTCTCAGATTGTATGGTATTTTACAAGTTACAATCATACTCTCTAGACAAAATTTGAAACTCAAGTTCAAGAAGCTACATTTCTATCTAGATACATACTTTAAAAGGTGTAAAGACCTGAATTTTTATATGGATGTGCATGTATATTTGTCTACTTTATCTTTCGAAGATTTGTCTTCATTCGTTTCCAAAAAATGGATGGAGCTCCCCACTAGATGATGATATCTTTTACAGCTACTTTAGCTTCCTAGTTTCAAAACTAAGTGAACATCAAATGGCAAATCCCCATGATTCCAAACATTCACTACTGAGTGTTCACTTATTACATTGTGTTTATTTTTCTAATCCCTGAACCAAACATGTCCATAGGTTCTCTCAAAAATAAATTCGTTTTTTATATTGTTTTGACCATGTGATGCTACGAGCGGGGCACATTCAAAGACTGGCAACTTTAGATAACTATTGATTTTGATTGCAATAGAAGGCAATCTGTTAATGAGAATATATAACCCCTAGGAAGAAGTGATCAGATACAACCTTACATAATCATTCTTGAAGGCAAACTCTATTACTACTGTAATAGAGTTCTGAAATAAACCCCAAGATTTAGAGCTGTGCAAGATCATAGGTGTATTGTACACAAGAAACTAATTGTGCATTTGTAGTTGAAACACTACCAACATACTAAGCAAGATTGAAGCAACAACTCACTGAGAAAATGCACACAATACTATCACTACTTACCTGCAAACGAAGCATTCCACTTTCTTTCCCTTTATGCAAAGGGAGCTGTATCAAGCTCGTCCAATAGGTCTTGGTTGCGAATGGCTCAAATCTCAAGAAAGAGATCAGTGAATACAAATCAGATGACCGATTCTGAATTGGGGTCCCTGTGACTGCCCACCTCCTCTCCGCGTTCAATGCAAAGACAGCCTTCGCCTGCTTACTTGCAGTATTCTTTATAACATGAGCTTCATCCAGCACAACCCTTAGCCAATCAATGCTCTCCAAGGTAGAAGCCCCAGAACCATACTCTGATGCCACTGTATTATAAGTGGTCAATACAATATCATACTTCTTGAGTTCTTCAATATCCTTAACCCTTTCTTGATAATACAAGTAAACCTTCAAAGCTCCAACTTGGATATGCTCTTCCAACTGAGTAACCCATGAAGACAACACCGATTTCGGGCACACAACCAATGTTGTCCGCGGACCGGAAACTTGGTCATCCTCCTCATTGAGCTTCCGTTTTTTCCGAGACCCCCCAGGTTTCTTCCGCGAATTAGACTTCTTACTACCATGTGCAGTATAACTAGGTCTATTAGTAACAATCAAAGAGAGCAAAGTGAGGGTCTTACCCAAGCCCATATCATCTGCAAAAATTCCTCCTCTCAATGGTTCCGGCCTGTCACTAGTCTGATGGTTTGTAAGCAAAAAGCAGAAACCCCCATCCTTCTCTTCCCAGAAAGGCGGCAAATTGCAAGGATCCTCCCTATCAACCAGCCATCCCAGAGCTTCTTTCTGGTGAGGAAGCAATTCCGTCAAGACAATGTCTTTGGGAGGCTCAAGTGGCACAATCCCCGCATCATTCTTGCCAACCATGGCAAATACATCATCCAATCTAGTGGCTTCGTCGGGCTTCTTCTCTTGAACAATGGCTGCTTCAGAGAGGGCAAAGCCAGGATTAGGGTCAGAGATAAGAGAGAGACCACCACCAGCGAGGGCATCCAGTACAAAGGCAGAAGCAGCAAGGCGAGCGAAAATGTGAATCTGGACGGGGAGACGGTAGGGTTTGGGAGTATTAGGGGGCTTTGGAACGATCGCTCCGACGGAGATGGTGAAGGAATCAAGAAGTGGGGCGAGAACAGCGGCGACGGAGCGCTCGATGTGGCCGACCTGGGCGGCACGCACGTTGATGACCTTGATGGCGTTGGGATCGTGAGGGTTTAGCGGTTCTCGGACGAGACCGACCATCTCGCGGCGATTGATGGTGCCGTGGTAGTACCGGAGGCCGACGATGTTGGCGATAACGAAACCGAGAAGGTAGGGTTCGGAAGCTTGAGATTGAGAGGATTCATCGTCGAAGAGCTCGAGGTCGGAGAAGTCATCCATGGCGGAAAAGGGAGAGAATGGAGATGATCTCAAGAAACGAGAGAGAGTGATAGAGATTTGAAAAGGCGGTGCTGCAACGGCCGGAGAAAACCAGAAGCGTTAATGAGAAGCTGAAATTATTTTATTAAAATTAAAAAATAATTAATATGTATGAATAGTTAGTTTAAGGGTTGTTTAAAAAATATTTAAAATGTACCCAAAAAAAATTTAATGCTATAAAATGTTAATAATGTGGCTGGATATGATTTGGGAATCTGGGATTATTTGATAAATTTATTTTATAATTCAGCAATATTGTGTTATTTTAGATAAATTATTTTTATGATCAAATATCCTTTCAGTAATTTAATTTTTAAAAAATTAATGTTATAAAATGTAATGTGCCTATGTATGATTGGGAATCTGAGATTATTTGGTAAATTTATTTTATGATTCCGTAATATAGTGTTATTGACGCAGCATGGTGCCCAATAATTTTAGTATTTTAAATTTAAATATTCAAAATAGTTTTATTTAGTATTTTGTAATTATCTTAGATTTATTAGTTAGTTTATTATCCAGTAATTTGTAATTATTTTAATTACATTTACTATTTTGTCCTTAGTTTAGATCTCTATAAATATTGTTTTAGGGTTTTGTGAAAAGGGATCGATGAATTGGAAATTTATTTTCTTGTTTGCTCTATTTTGAGTGAGTTCTTGGATTAGAACTACATATCCGCTGCGTCAGGTGATCAGGAGGCTAGAGCCCCTAGTGGGGACGAAGCGTTGCAACGATTGGAGCGACGTTTGGAGCAACGGATGGATCTCAGATTCCGGCGTTTTGATGAGCGCTTTGAAGAAATTGTAGATCGTCTGGATGCTCTACATATTGATGCACACAGGAGACGGAATGACAATAGAAGGCCAGGGGTGGAGATGGCTCGTGGTGTTCCTATTGACAGACGTCGTCCTGTCCCTATTCATAGACAATATGTCTATGATGAAGATTCAGAGGAAGAAGACGATTTTGAACCAAATTGGTTCGGACGTCATCAACCATATGAAGGTCAAAGGGCGAGAAATAATTATGGCCGTATTGAAAGAGATGGTGGAGATTTTCGGTTAAGGGTGGATATTCCGTCTTTCAACGGAAGCTTGGCCATAGAAGAATTTCTAGATTGGATTGCAGAAATTGACAGATTCTTTGACTACATGGAAACCCCTCCAGAGAAACGGGTTAGATTGGTTGCATGCCGTTTGAAAGGGGGAGCGTCGGCCTGGTGGGAACGGATTCAATCTAGGAGAGAACGAGAAGGTAAAGGTCCTGTACGAACTTGGTACAGGATGAAATACTTATTGAAGAGGGAGTTTCTACCCCCAGATTTTGAGCAGATCCTGTTTCAACAATACCAACATTGTCAGCAGGGCAATAGGTCTGTCCATGAATACACTGCGGAATTCATGAGACTGGCTGAAAGAAATAACCTCCTTGAGTCAGAAGGGCAGCAGGTTGCAAGGTATTTGGAGGGATTGAGGCCAGCACTCAGAGACAGAATCGGCGTACAAGTTATCCGAACCTTATCTGAAGCAAAGAATATGGCCCTAAAGGCAGAGTTAATGCAACAAGAGCGAGGTTGGAGGAACCATGCAGATTATAAAGTTGAAGAGTCCACAAAAGAGTTTGGAGATTGTACCAATAAAAACAACAATCAATACAGAAGGAACAAGATAGCAGAGATGGTAGGGAAAGATCAAGAAGAGAAAGATAAAGAAATCAGGAAAACAGAAAATCCCTATACAAAACCTACTGTAGGGAAGTGTTTTAGGTGTAATCAACCTGGACACAAATCAAATGAATGTCCCTTGAGGAAGACTGTGAACATTGTAGAGAAGAATGAAGAGATTATTTGTGAGCCAGATGGTGATGAAGAAGAAGAATATGAAGCAGAAGAAAGGCAAGTTTATCTTTTAAGGCAGACAATGTCAACTCCCAAATGCTATCAGTTGATTAATAATAAGGTGTTCAATACTGTTATTGATGATGGAAATTGTGCAAAGATAATTAGGGAAGCTTTTAAAACTGAGGGGAAAAATGAAAAAGTTGATTGGAAAAATATTGATGAAAGAAAGAAGACCAATGAAAAGGATTTCTCGAAGCATCTCAAAGAATCTAAGCTAAGGATGTGGTTATTTTTGAAGAGGAAGAAAAAAAAGCTACTAAATGGGAAGATTTCAAGAACAAGAAATTTAAATTTTGGAATGGTGATGGTTCAATTACAAGCTTCATTGCCCAGATTAAAACTCGAGGTCGAGTTTCTCGCGAGTGGGGGTGAATGACGCACCATGGTGCCCAATAATTTTAGTATTTTAAATTTAAATATTCAAAATAGTTTTATTTAGTATTTTGTAATTATCTTAGATTTATTAGTTAGTTTATTATCCAGTAATTTGTAATTATTTTAATTACATTTACTATTTTGTCCTTAGTTTAGATCTCTATAAATATTGTTTTAGGGTTTTGTGAAAAGGGATCGATGAATTGGAAATTTATTTTCTTGTTTGCTCTATTTTGAGTGAGTTCTTGGATTAGAACTACATATCCGCTGCGTCAGTTATTTTAGATAAAATATTTTTATGATCAAATATCCTTTCAGTAATTTAATTTAAGATGTATTTAATTATGGGATACTAAAAATAGAAAATTTATACCTTCATAAAATTGAAATCTCACAATTGATATATGAGAAAAAAAAATGGAAAAATTTCAATAAGTAAACCACTTAAATATTTGATTAAAATATTTATAAATTACAAATTTTGTGACAATATTTTTTTATCGGGAAGTACCAGAAAATCCCTGAAAACTTTACTTTTCCCCATATAATCCCTCAAAGTATACAGCTTCCGAATAGATCTCTCCTTTATTAGCTTATTACTTTTCAGTCTAAAACGTGTTAACGGAGATGACGGGCTCGTTTAAATGGAGGTGAAATTACGGCAATACTCCGCTAACAAGTTGCCATCATTTCAGCCTTGTGAAATATCCAGTTTGCCCCTCCTTTTTCCTTGGGAACTGCTGCCAATGACGGTTGGTGCTGTGAGACATTGGGATTCGGGATGGAAACCCTACGCCCCTTTGCGAACGACCGCAACCTTTCGCCTATTTTATATTACGCTAAAGCCGTTGAGATCCTCTTTTCCGCTTTTTCTTTCTTGCAAAACCTTTTCTTCGAGTTCTCAGGCGACTTTCGCCGTTGTTCTTCAGTTCTCCGGCAACTTTCAAGGGAAAAGGTAGCACAAAGGTGAGAAGGTCTTTCTGTGTATAATTGTGTGGTTTCTCTGTTGATTTCGACGTTCCTGTGTAGAGCTCATCGGTTTTCCTGTGTAAAATTTGTTGTTTGTTGTGATTAATATTATGTTCCTCTCTATGATTGACTGTGTTTGTGTGTTTGCATTGTTGATATAGAATAGAAGATAGCAACAACACTTGTAAACGCGCGGTGTTATCTTGGCCCTGTTGTTGAGAAAATTTCCGAGTTAAAAAAACAGATGAACAAGCGTCATTGGGATATCCTCCGTCGGACGCCGTTTCCCCATTTCATAGACGTCGCTCCCGTGTTGCAAGAGAGAGGGGTTCTCGATGCTGTGTTGAAGGTGTATAATGAGAAGAAGCAAGGGTTTCAGATAGGACAAAGCATGCTCGCGTTCAGAGCAGAAGACGTTCTCTCATCCTAGGCCTCCGTTGCGATGGAGACACTGTATCCTTTAAGCATGAAAAGGATGAATCAGATTTTGACAAGAATTTTCTGCATAAAATGTACAACCGTCACCGTGATGCCATTAAAGACAACCTACTGAGAATTGTCCGCAACAAGAAACACGAGGACGAGGAGACCTTTGTCAAGCTCCTGGTGGTGTACTTCATGATGACGATCATGTTCCCGAACAGTGTTATGCATGCGCCATCGTTCGTAGCAAGGTACGCTGACGATCTGGGGTCACTTGACCATTATGCCTGGGCCCATGCTACTCATAGGTGGTTGATGGACGATATCCCTACAACAGCGACTCGTGTCCAACTTAGGTGTAAAGGGAAGTCCACAACTGCAGGTTACTTGAAAGGTTGTTCTGTTGCTCTCATCATTTGGTTTTATGAGGTGATGGTCAGCGTTAAGAAACAACGAGTAGGGAAGACACCCCGTATAATGTGTTATGGGGTGTCCAGTTTCATCAAGGCGGCACCCATCGAGCCGCTATTGAAATCAATCAAAGGAAAAGAGTTATTTCTATTGCTGTCTAAAATGTGTGGAAATTTGGATGAATGAGTTATTTCCTGTGTATGAAAATGGTTTTCTGTGTATAATATAAGGTTAATGTGTATATTATCATGTTCCTGTGTATAATATAATGTTATTGTGTATATTGCCATGCTCCTGTGGATAAAATTATGTTCTTGTGTATGTTATTATGTTCCTGTGTATAATATCATGTTCTTGTGTATATTTACGTGTTTCCTGTGTATATATACAATTGTTGTGTTTATATGCTAACGTCGCAAAGTTTGGTGTTTGTTTTTAAGTTTTCTGACCTTCTGCCAGCCAACGACAAAGAGAATATCTTACTTGGTAATGTTAAGCGCACCCATAGACAAGCCCCCTCCAGTTCGTCGGAACCTAGCGACTCTAAAAGTAAGTCCCGGCCACTAACCACGCTCCCCACTGCTGGGAAAAAGCCAAGAGTTGACATCACAAAGAAGCGAGGTCGTGATTAATCCCCCCCAACCACCGCTGAAAATATTGACAAGGTTCCCCGAGGTGATGATGACATGCGGCGGTTACTACAACAAGTGTTAATAGAGTTCCGCGATCTGCAAGCTCGTATAGACAAGCGCGACCGCCAAGATGCAAACCGGAAGAGGGTTAAGTCACGGTCACCACCGGTGGATTCGCCCCCCTGTACCGGTAACAGTTATGGTCCTTTCACCTTCGTCGGGCCCGTCCCTAGTCCTGGCCTTATGTTCAAAAGGTCAGCATGAAGATAGAGAGGTCGTCCTGCCAAGTCCGATGCTGATTCCACCGCCGATGAGGAAATTCCTGCATAGCATGACGACGCTGCTTGCGAGGATGTTAATCTTCCACCAACAGGCACTAAAGGACTTGAGCCATCAACTGCAACACAGGTCCCGCAGCTGATCAGATCGTACTAAGTGATGAAATACATGTCCCTGCCGTAGGCGTGGATCAAATAACTGTTCCTGAGGAGGGCACTAACAGAATTCCTTCTCCTTCTCATGTCTTGGCTCCTGAGGCCGCCATGGATGAAATCCCATCTAAAGTCAAGGCTCCTGATGCCCCGTTGGCAGGCCAGCATCCGGCAACTTTCTAAGATACTCCCCAAAGAGTGTTACGTGCCGCACTGCTTTGCAAGAAACACACCAAAGCAGTCCTTCTCCGACAAAAATTCCACCAAAACGAGCCCCTCTTAAGAAGACATCGGTAAAGTGGGCTCCGCAAAAAAAAACCCCACCGAAAAGGCTCCAGCAAAGAGAGCTCCTAGGAAGAGGGTTCCATCACCAAAGAAGACCAAGCCTTCTAAAAAGGCTTCCACCTCGAGTAACGTCTCTGGAGCAGATGATGAAGCATTACAAACTGTCGACGCGCTACTTGAATCCCTGACCGGGTTGCAGAAGGATAAACCAGCAAAGGATCCGCTTGCGTTGGTTCCATACCAGACTAAAGCAGAAGGGCAGGTCTACTACGAGGATCAGAAGAAGCCTGAGTCAGGTTTCCTTCCACAGAGGAAGACCTACCTGTGTTTTGCAAAGCTTAACGAACTCGAACGAGGAGCCATTACCATCTTTTTTAATACACGTGTCGACAGGTATTGTTTTTGTTTCGTATGATATATGTTTCATGTCTTTATCATGCTCAGTCCTGTGATTATTTATGATTTCGTATGTATAAAATATGTTTAATGTGTATCATTTTCATTTCCTGTGTATTGTTTTTATTTTCCTGTGTGTATTTGTAGTTCCCTGTGTATGTTACTTACTTTCCTATGTATGTTACTTACTTTCCTGTGTATAATTGTTAGTTTCCTGTGTATATTTGTTAGTTTCCTGTTTCCTGTGTATATTATGTTGTTTCCTATGTATATTTTTTGTTTCCTGTGTATAATTTTATGGTCTTATGTGTACTTCTCTATATAGTTCTGTCATTTGGAGGGACGCTGATGATAACGGGTTTACCACCCGTGAACACTTGTATATCCTTCTCGAGGGAAAAGAAAATGTACCCGGCGATGTGTTGGATGCCCTCGTACTTATGCTCCGTGTTGAATTGCTAAGAAATCCATTGGAGTTCAAGAAACGTGCAGTTCTGACGCGACCCTTAGTGCTTGCAATGCAGAAATTGCAATTTGCAGCTGAACAAGCATTGTACCTGATGGAAGATGTCATATACGGGCACAAGACAACGGAGCTAGTACTTATGCCAATTGTCCTCAACAATCATTACCATATGCTTATTTTGGACAATCAAAAGCAGCAGTACATGCACTACTCGTCACTCCAATCAGACACTTATGATTCAGACGCTGTCGACATGGTAAGTGGCACAAATACATTATGGAATTACGGACATATTTTCTCGTACGTATTGATTAACAATTTCCATTTAACTTCTCAGCGGGATCTGTTCGAGTTATGCATCGAAGCTAATACATGTAGTAATCCGTTTCGAGACCTCCCACTGGAGCATGTGCGGAACTGCCCCCAGCAAGCATCTGGGTCCGTTGATTGTCCGGTGTTTTGCAAACATTATATGGAACAACTTTTGAACAGGGAAGAATTGTTCACACCACAATTGGACGTCCTAATCCTCCGACTTTGTTATGTGACCTGGATACTTGTCGACGCGATGCGGAGAAAAATTGTACCCACCACAACCATGACAAAGAATGCCACGAGGGATAAGCACGATGCCGCTGTGGAAAAGGACACAGAAGGTGAGATGGGCGACGTTGGGGAGAAGGAGTCAGTCGTGGACAATGATGCCGCAACTGACAGAGAATCGGCCGGGGAGAAGGCCACTGGGGATGTGAAAGACTCTAGTGGGGACAAGGACGACGCCGGGGAGAAGGCCACTGGGGACGAGAACGAAACTGGCGAGGATAAGGACGTCGCCGGGGAGAAGGAGACCACCTAAGTGAAGGTCGACACCGAACTTTCTGACAATGCAGAAAAGTGACATACAGTAGTTTATGACGTTATGCCAACTAACATGAACAATTAATTTCCCATACCTTCTGTTTGTATTTCATATATTTCTTTGTGACTATAAACTTGGTTATGTAATTAGTTGTTAAATCCATATTGATAAGGATATCTACACAGAAACTCAGAATAATACAAGGAAATATATACATGGAACGGAAAAACATACACAGGAAAAGAGGATATATACACAGAAACTCAAGAACTTATACAAGAAAAGAGGATATCTACACAGAAACACAAACTAATACGCATGAAATGAGTATATATACACAAAAACCAAAAACAATACACATAAAAAAAGAAACTCTATACAGAAACGCAGAACAATACACAAGAAGTATAAACACACAAGGGAGGATAGATAGTCAAGAAAGGAATATAAAATAAAGTTCATGACAAACAACATGCGATACAAAACACAAATATCGTACGCTACCGTTAAGTGTGCCAGTGTTAGTCCGCTATAACCGCATTGCAGGATCGACGATTATGTCCAGCTTGATGGCACCGGCTACAATGTAATTCTCGGACATTGGAGGCTTGTAACTCTATTCTTTTCCTTCTTGGACGGCCTAGCCATTTTTTTAATATTGGCGGCCTAATTCGTAGGTCACAATTTTCATCAGATGGCTTGTCACTGTTACGAACAGAACGAGTTGTTCAACCTTCTTCTAAATTTTAGGGTAAAGGTGTGTGTCTCACTTGTTGGATTGCTCGCGTCTGTCGGTGAACATATTCATAAGTTTGAACCTGAAAATCAAATGATAAATAGGTAAAACATACTCTGCTTAGGAAACAAAATATAGATGTAAAGGAAACACAATACACATAAAGGTCCATAATATGCATAGGAATATAAATAATGTACACGTCAATTCACATAAATACACAGGAAACCATTATTACTACATAATAACATATAATTTATATCACAGAAACACATATTATCCACCAACGAACTTTACCTGATCGGGTCAACCATGCTTGTTACTGGTAGATGGCGTGCCTCTTTAATCCACGCATTAAAGGATTTTGCCACGTTGGAGTACACATCGCACCATCGAATTCCTTTAAATAAAAAGTTTGACCAATGACCAACGTCCGACTTATGTAGCAACCAAGCGTGTGCGTCAGCCGATAGAAATGCAAGTTCTTCAACTGCATTATTGAACTCTTTCGAGGTATATGCGTACGTAATTTTTATTATTACTGCCCAACATTGCATTCACAAAGCTTTACCGAGGTTAGAGTTGGTCTTCATGAAGTTCGCCTCCAAATGTCGTAGGCAATAACTATGTGGTGATGAGGGAAAGACTCGGGCGACGGCATTCACCAGACCCTTGGATTGATCTGATATGAATGTTATAACTTTATCGTAATCATCCTGACTGTTTAAGGCCTTACCAAGAGTAGCAAGAAACCAAGTCCAGTTGTCACTAGTTTTGTTGTCGATGATAGCAAATGCTACGTGGAGTAGACCATCGTTACCATCTTTCGCTATTGCACCAAGCAGTATCCCACCATGCTTCGCCAGCAAATGAGTTCCATCAATAAAAAGTAATGGTCTGCACCCCTACTTGAACCCTAACAAACAACCCCCAAATGAAAAGAAAGCACGCTTAAACCACTCGCCGTCATTCTCAATGGTGACAACATTACCGGGATTTGTCTCCGATACTTTATCTGCGTACCATAGAAGCAAATCGTAGCTACTAACCTCGCTAATATGAATCACCAAGCTGACAACCTCCTTCCCTATCCAAGCACGCTTGTATGGTAGACAAACACCATTATCACGCAAGATGTCTTTCTGTATGTCAACAGCCTTGTACAATGGGCTTTCTTTTAATTTATGTATGACACTTTCGGAAACCTACTTCTTACTTGCTTTTGGATGCACTGTCGTACCAATGCCTCCGCCGCAAATGTGAATTGCTTGCATTGTCTTCAACCAAAACGTGTCTTAAATTCCCTCTTTAAAAAGCATACGCTCACCATTGGCATTCTGAAGTAGCGCACCTTGAAGAAATTTTCGGAAACCTACTTCTTGCTTGCTTTTGGATGCGCTGTCGTACCAATGCCTCTGCCGCAAATGTGAGTTGCTTGCATTGTCTTCAACCAAAATGTGTCATGAATTCTTTCTTTAGAAGTATACACTCGCCATTGGCATTCCGGAGCAATGCACCTTACAGTCACCCTGATTTTGTCATTTTTTATAAACGTAAAGTGAAAATTTTTCTTTATAGCTATGCTTCGCAGACAATCTTTAAAATGGTTTGCATTCTGAAACCGTTGGCCTACTTGTAAAGTGGAATCATCATGTGTAGAGGGGGGCACGGGCCGAGATTCGGCCCGGCCCGGCCCGGCAGAACCCGCCGGGTCAGTTGGCCCGTACTGTAGACGGGCCGGTTACGGGTTGGGTTTTCCCAACCCGTGACCCGGCGGGTCAACCCGCCGGGTCAGCCCGGTTTGGAACCGGGTACTCAACTTTGGAGCCAACGGCTCCAAATTTGAAATTTGGAGCCGTTGGCCCCCAACGGCTGTAAGAGCCAGTTGTGTATTTTTTTTTTTTTTTTTTTTGAACTTTTGAAATTCAAATGAAATAAAAAAAAAACCCAAATTTTAAATTTTAATTAAACTCCTATCTATATATACCCCCCATCCTCTCTCAATTTAGTTTTTACTCTTCTCCAATTCTCTCTCAAACTCATCCCAACTTCTCCTCTATTATTCTCTCTATTTTCATTAATTCTTGAAGCCTAATTGTTGAAGCTTTGGATACTTGGGGTTTATTATTTTGGAGTCTTGGAAATTTGGAGTAATTTGGATATTTATTATTTTCTTTCTTTTTCAAGGTCTTCAATTAACAAGGTTAGTAATTATTTACATTTTTTGGTTATTAATTGTAGTTTTGTTATTATCTTGAATTCTTAGAATATATTGAGCATTGAATATTGAAAATAAGAATTTAAATTTTCTAGCATATTTGTGATGTCTTAAAATTTAAATATGTAGACTTGCTTATCATAGTCTTCAACATGCAAACTCTAGATAAATACTAGTAATAATGATAATTTAATATTTATTATCATTCTTTTTAATTATGTACTCTTGTAAAATTTTTTATTATGTATTTTTGTTGATGTGTATGTAAATTAATGTAATATTATGATTTTTCATTGGTATATGTGAAAACCATTCATTTTTTTTTAAATTTCAAATATTTAATTTATTGGCATTATTTAATTTTGTTAGTTTTTGTTATTAGATAAATACTAGTAATAATGATAATTTAATATTTATTATCATTCTTTTTAATTATGTACTCTTGTAAAATTTTTTATTATGTATTTTTGTTGATGTGTATGTAAATTAATGTAATATTATGATTTTTCATTGATATATGTGAAAACCATTCATTTTTTTTTATATTTCAAATATTTAATTTATTGGCATTATTTAATTTTGTTAGTTTTTGTTATTAGATTTTTTATTTGTTATTTGTTACTTTAGTTGTTATGCTATTATTTATTTATTTTTTTTTACGTTTTTTATTAACCGAGAGAACTATTAACTATTAACTAAATTCAAAAATCATTAACCGAGAGAACTAAAATTGAAAGGATGTTATGCTATTTTTTATTGTTATGTTTTTTATTTTATTTTATTTTATTTTTTGCATTATTTAATTTTATTATCTTGGTTTCTACATATTTTATTTATTTGGTTTCTTTATTTTTCTATAATTACTTGTGTTTTTTCAATAAAATGCATGTAATTAATATTTATAAACTTGTGGACTTGTTTATTTATTTATTTTATTTTGCATGAATTTGTTAGTTTTATTGTTGTTATATTTATTTGTGAAGTTGATATTTGGTGTTTTTTTCAATAAAATGCATGTAATTAATATTTATAGACTTGTGGACTTGTTTATTTATTTATTTTATTTTGCATGAATTTGTTAGTTTTATTGTTGTTATATTTATTTGGGGAGTTGGTATTTGATGTTTTTTCAATAAAATGCATGTAATTGTTATTTATAGACATGTCGACTTGTTTATTTATTTATTTTATTTTGCATGAATTTGTTAGTTTTATTGTTGTTATATTTATTTGTGGAGATGGTATTTGGTGTTTTTTCAATAAAATGCATGTAATTGTTATTTATAGACATGTGGACTTGTTTATTTATTTATTTTATTTTGCATGAATTTGTTAGTTTTATTGTTGTTATATTTATTTGTGGAGTTGGTATTTGGTGTTTTTTTCAATAAAATGCATGTAATTAATATTTATTATTTTGCATGAATTTGTTAGTTTTATTGTTGTTATATTTATTTGTGGAGTTGGTATTTGGTGTTTTTTTTCAATAAAATGCATGTAATTAATATTTATTATTTTGCATGAATTTGTTAGTTTTATTGTTGTTATATTTATTTGTGGAGTTGGTATTTGGTGTTTTTTTTTTTCAATAAAATGCATGTAATAAATATTTATTATTTTGCATGAATTTGTTAGTTTTATGGTTGTTATATTTATTTTTGGAGTTGGTATTTGGTTTTTTTTCAATAAAATACATGTAATTAATATTTATAGACTTGTGGACTTGTTTATTTATTTATTTTATTTTGCATGAATTTGTTAGTTTTATTTTTGTTATATTTATTTGTGGAGTTGATATTTGGTGTTTTTTTCAATAAAATGCATGTAATTGTTATTCTAGAGTGTAATTTTAAAAAAAATTTAATTTTAAATTTTTTCTATAATTTTGTAATGAGTTCATTTCACTTAGTGCTTTTATTTTTCATTGATTTTAGATTTGCAAAAATTTTAAAATGGCATCACGTGGTGGAGGTTCAAGGGGGAAAAGTGTTATTGGTTCGAGCTCATTACCTACCCAAGAGAGTAATGAATGGCCCGAGTACGAAAGTCCAGTTGAGGAACCAACACCACCTATTATCCCCTCAGAGACTAGAGAAACAATTAACACCACAGAATCTGTCCCCAAGTCTAATATTTTTAAAGTCCATTTTACAAAAATGTATAATAATGATGGTATTGTAACTCATGCAAAATGTAATTATTGTAATTCCGAATTTAAGCATAGCAAGGGAGGAGGGTATGGCACATTTAATAGACATATGGAGAAAAAGCATCCGGACAAGCTTGGACATCCTCGGACACAATCTCAAATTCGATTCGCCGTAGACGAAGGTACTGGTTCTCACTCTTCTTTATTTACATTTTCGCAACCAAGATACAGGGATAAAATTGCGGAGACAATTTCTGTGGAACACTTACCATTCAACTTTGCGGAGCGATGCCAAGTACAAGAATGCATCAATGAAACCTTGCAACCAACGTGCAAAAAAGTTTCAAGAAGAACAATTCAAAGAATAATTTTTAAACAATACAAACATGGTAAAGAACAACTTTGTGAGTATTTCCGTTCTTGTTCCTCCTCTATTTCTTTATGTTCTGATATTTGGACCGATGTATTTCATGAAAATTCTTTTATGGGTATTACGGCGCATTGGATTGATGACTCGTGGAATATCCAAAAGCGAGTCATTGCTTTTAGGGTATTCAACGAGTCCCATACCGCCGATAATATTTATAGGATCCTTTGTGGAATTATTGAAGAATATGGTTTAACTTTTAAAATTTTTTCAATTTCATTTGATAATGCCTCTGCTAATACGGCCTCAATTAGACCTCTAGAAGAATATTTGAGGCCATCATGCGGGGGCAAATATTTTCATATTAGATGTGCTTGTCATGTATTAAATTTATGTGTGCAAACCGGATTAGAGTCCCTAAAACAATTTGTAGGACCAATTAGAGATGTGGTATCATATATAGGAAGGAATATGACCCTCATGAAACAATGGGCTCGCTATTGTAGAGCAAATAACATGAGGGCCAAAAAATTCCCAAAAGATGTTAAAACTAGATGGAACTCTACTTATCGACTTCTTAATGCTACATTTCCGTACAAGACATTATTGACTGCTTTTGTTACTGAAACTTTACCTGGTTTTAGTTTATTTGAATATCAATGGAATATTGCTACTAGAGTTATGGATTTACTTTCTGTGTTTAATACTTGTACAAATATATTTTCACAAGTTTATTTTCCCACTGCACATTTGTTTTTATATTGTGCTGTTGATGTTGCTGAACAATTGTGGAAGTTTAGATTAGATGCTCAATTAGTTACCAGTCTTTTAGAAATGAAAGCAAAATGGTTGAACTATTATAGGAATATATCTCCTGTTGCTTTAGTTGCATTTGTTTTAGATCCTAGGCAGAAATTAGAAGGCTTATCTGCATATTTAGAAGCATATTATAAGTTTTTAGGGTTTAACGGTGGTCAAGATCCTCAATCATGGGCTATGAGTGAGTTAGAGACTCAATGGTATGCATCAGAGTCAGACATTTTTATAGATATTAATACGATTGTTGCTGATGTTAGGTCGCAACTTTTAGAACTGTATGAGAGCTATTGCTCTCGTTTTGGCCATATGGTTCCACAGGTTGCAACTGAGGCGGTAGGACAGTCCAGCAGTAGTGGAGGAGAATCATTTCGACAAAGGCAAGCAAAAAAGAAACCTAGGGGTTCGCAATACACAGAGGTCGACTTATACCTAAACACTACCTTTCGATTTTCTGAGGATATAAACACAGATATGGCTTTTGATGTTCTTCAATGGTGGCAAGGTAATGGAAATCCGTACCCAATTCTTTCATTAATTGTAAAAGATATTTTTGCATGTCCTATGTCTACAATAGCGTGCGAGCAAACTTTTAGTGCAAGTGGAAACATGTTGGATACAACACGGTCACAATTGTCTGCACCAAACATTGAAATTCAAGTGTGCACAGATGATTGGAAACGTGCACAAGTTCGACAACAAGAAGCAGAGATGGGAAGTCCAGAAGCAAGTGACTTTTTTTCACTGATAATATGATGAGCACAACAACAACAGCCCCTGACACCGAGCAAGAGCCTGAACCTGACGTCGACGAATAAGGTAAGTGGGTGACAACTCCAGTATAAGGTAAGAGAACTACGTTGGCTTTGATTCCTCTTACACCCAAGAGGATACGTAGGCAACTTAATTCAACAAGTAAAAGAATTAAGTGCAAGCCATATATATATATATAATATTTTAATTATTTATAAACCATCATTTTATACATAATAATCGAATAATGCATCCTTACAAATAAAAAATAAAAAAATGTAGTATTTTTATTTTTATTTTTTTTTTAAAAATTTATTTTGAAGTATTCTTTTTATTTATAATGTTTTAGCATATATACATAAAACTTTGATAGGTTAGTTGGTAAGAAAAATTGTTAGTAATATGAAAGACCCAAGTTCAAATCCCACCTAATTTAAATTTATTTTGCATTTTAACATTTGTTTAAATTAATAACAAATTAATTAAAATACCCAGCCGGGCCCGGCCGCCGGTTCAGGCGGTCTCACAGCCCGCCGAGTTGGCCCACCGGGTTAGTCGGGCCCGGACCGGCGGGTTCTTGGCTAATCCGAGCCGGGTCCGGGTCAAAGGTTGATGACCCGTGACCCGGCGGGCCCGCCGGGTCAAACCGGCCCGGCGGGTCTTCAATAGAACACGGGCCGGTTCCGGGTCCGGCAAAACCCGACCCGTAACCGCCGGGTCGGGCCCGGTTAACCGGCTCGTGCCACCCTCTAATCATGTGCATCGGTACACCCGACAACACTCAGTGCCCCAGAACAATTATGCTGGGAGAGAAAAGTATCACCAGTGGGGTTTATGCTGTCTGAAAAAGACCCCCTGCTTTGAAAAAAACCAAACATACACAGGAAACAAATATTATACATAGCAAACAAATATTATACACAAGAAGTAAATTTTATACACAGTAAACAATAATAATACACAGAAAGTAATACACGAAATTATTAACATTCAAAGGACAAAAATCTGGAAAACAACTACACGTATAACACAACTAACAAATAATAGAAGTCATTGTTTTATTACAATGGGATCAAGGGGGCAGGGTTTCCATCTGCAGAAACACGCACTTCCTTGACGATGATGTCAATGATGAATTTGTTGAAGCTATGGTATATATGACACATGCGTTGAAAATCCACGTCAGACTCAATTGGGCAAAGCGTTTTGTATGAGTCAGGCATTACGAACTTCACTCTCACTTGAGAAACATCTAGGGACCAACGGGCACATATCTCACCATGACTGACTCCTATGAACTTAATATGGTGAATTGTAGCACATGGCCTTCTCCTTTGAATCTTGCCACGGCCGAGTAAGTTTTCATTGTTGAATCACACCACAACTACAAGAACAAAGACAATGACAACAACAATAAAAAAACAAAAAAGTCAATAACAAAAACTAGAAAAAGAACAAACATAAGAAGAAGAAGGCCAACAACAAAAATAACAAGAAGAATTACAAGAAGAACAAGAACAAAAAAAAAAAAAAAAAAAAAGAACAAGGTTAAGAACAAAAAGAAGAAGAACAAAAAGACGAAGAAGAAGAAGAACAAAAACAAGAACAACACAACAACTTCTTACGAGTACAAATCTTCGCTTCAATCTTTGACAATGGATAAAAACTTGAAGAACAACAAACCCAACAAAAATACCAGCAAGAAGGAGAAGAAGAAGTGCAATATTCTCTCTAACAAAGAAGCTTCATGACCTTGCTTACATTAAATGGGATTTGACATGGAGGGAAAAACAACTTTTTGCTTTTTGGGTACATGGCCATTTCTGTAATTTCCATCCCCATTAATTGATGGAAGAAACACCGGGGATTAAATTGAATTTGCTTTAAAAAAAGAGGGATCTAATGGGAAATGAAAATGTCAGAGGGACTGCAGTGGAAGTTAAAACTTTCCAGGGACTTTGAGGTAATTTTTCCTAAAAAAAATCCTTTCTCCAAAAAGAAGTTCATAGAAAAAACTTGTACATGATAGAGGTAAGCTTCAAACTGTAAGCACATAAAAGACAATTGTTGTGAATGTCTAGTTTTATAAACTAACAACAGACAGTAATAGATTGAATGACCCTCTCTATACTAGAGTTGAGATGACATGCAACCGAGAGGCTTTATATAGCCATATGATTGTATATATTAGAGGAGATGGTGTCAAATCCTGATAAGTTATACACAATGTGGAGTAAATATCACTATTGATCACCTAATTATAGCTAATTATCAATTTTGGTACTACATTTTAATTTGTATCAAAATGGTCCCCCATCATCATTTCATTTCAAAAAGATGCTACCCAAAGGATTCCGGTGAGTTTATTCTGACGTGGACGCCAGTAATCCAATGTGGTTGCTAGATTTCCACATCACCTGTCCAGTGGCATGTGCCACGTGAATTATAATGCCACATGTGCCACCCCGTCAGCCCCTTTCTTCTTCTTTCTTCTTCTTTCTCCTTTTCATCTCTCAAATCTGAGAATCCGAGTTCTTCTTCTCCTTTTCATCTCTCACGTTCGAGAAGCATGAGAATATAGAGCAGGTCCGTGGAAACATGGAGGAGAGGAGAGTACTGAACTGCGAGTGATCATTCTGCCAAGAGCGGGTGTGTGCTGGAAGGAAGGAAACCACATTTGACTGTCGGGGAAGATAGATAGGGAGGAAGAAAGCCTTATGGCTCCAGATTGGGAGATCAGGATCCCTGAGAAGAAAGCCCCAACATATAGTAAGTATTGTTTGACTTATGCTCAAAGTTAGGGTTTTATTTGTATATTTGGGTTTATAAAAGAAGCCTGTGTTATTTTGCTTTGATTTAAGGTTTTTATTTGTATATTTGGGTTTATAAAACAAGGTTGCAATATATTGATTTGATTTAGGGTTTGAAGAAGAGGGGTTATGTTCACCTAGGTCTATTTTTCTTTTACCTTTTGTTCTTCATGTATTGTTGTGTGTTTATGTCTAAATTTTTTATCACATTGGTTATTAATTTATTGATTAGCTTTGATTGTTTGCACAGAATATTTATGTTTTTTTGCACAAAATATTATTGATTAGCTTTGATTGTTTGCAAAAAATATTTATTTATCACATTGGTTATTAATTTATTGAGTAGCTTTGATTCCTATCTAATTCAAATAAAAACTTGCACATAATTTTATTGTTTGCTACTTGCTAGCATAAATAGAGTAACCAAACAACTCTATTATAGCAAAATGAACATAAGGCATTTGTTTTCTTTTCATCTAAAGCATCTTAATAGCTGTTTGTAGAATGTAGATCTTAAGGGAAAATTTTGAATTGCTAATTTTTAGTTTCAATCACTTAAATAGATTCATGTTGAAACAATTATTCAGCTTGAACATAAAGGTGCACTAGATGTTGAAAATATGAGAATCCAAGAACAACAAAAAAAACAATTATTTCATATCATAGTTAGACTATTTGACTACTCCTGCTGATTAAAATAAATATACAAGGCATCAGTTCATGTATTGTTGTGTGTTCATGTATTGTTGTGTGTTTATGTCTAGCTTTGATTCCTATCTAATTCAAATAAAAACCTGCACATAATTTTATTGTCTGCTACTTGCTAGCATAAATAGAGTAACCAAACTTAAGATACAATACAAGGCAATTGTTTTCTTTTCATCCAAAACTTAAGATGTAGATTTTAATATTTATTCAAAAGCACAGATCAACATGCATAATTTGGACTGTTAATTTGAAGTGGTGCTTGTATGTATTAATTTATTAAGTTGTATTTGTTCAAGTTTCAGCATAAACTTTTTTTTTTCTATAAGCCTCAGACTATTGCTAGCTTCATAAATAGGAAGAGATTTCCTTGGAATTGAAAGCTTTTCTTAGCATAGTTTTTGACATTTGTGTGGCAGGCAAAAACTCTGAATTTTTCACAATTCGAGTGCACCATATGCTTGGTAATGATCACTCCACATTAGTTGGGTTTGTAGACTTTTGTTGCAAAGACAAGATTTCATTTGTAGAAATCCTAAACATGACCAAACAATTGAGAATGGATGTGGAAGGATGCACATTATGGTGGTTAGATCTCAAGAGTAGCAATGGCCTTGTAGAAATTAAAACTGATTCAGATGTTTTATCTATGGCTTCATTTATAGACTTTACTAGGCTCATCTATATATATTTTAAGGGGAGTAAGTCAAAAGATAATAATGTGGTGGACAGCTCTATTGGGCGTAGTAGTAAGTCAGAAGTAAAGGTTGATTTTGAAGATGTAGAAGATGATGTACAAGAAGATATAGAAGAGGATGTGGAAGAAAATGATGAGGTAGAAGCTGACTTTGAAAGTATTTTGAATGGAAATCAAAGTGGGAAAAAAATAGATGATGAGTTATATGATTCAGATGATAATGATGCAGAGGATAGACAGGTGGATAATTGTTTACAGGGGATTTGGAGATAACAGATAGTTATAAGTGGGCTTTCATGAGTGACTGACAAAAGGTACATGCTTAAACCCTTTCTATAATTAGTTTACAGTTTTATTATAATTGCTCACTGATGCCACTTTCTTTTATTTACTTATTTTTTTATGTCTTCTTCTTGATTGCTGGTTGCTGGTATATGAATAAATTAAAACACAGGGACTTATACCTACAATTGAACAATTATTGCCTTAAAGTGAACACAGATTTTGTGTAAGACATATTCTCACCAATTATAAAAAAAAAATCATAAGGGAAAAGCTCTTAAAGACCAACTTTGGGCTTGTGCTAAGACCAGTTATATTCCAGCATTTAATAAAGCAATGGAAGATCTGAAAAGGATGTCTGTAGATGCATATAAGTTTTTAAAAAATATAGATCCTCATCACTGGAGTAGAGCATATTTCCAAACACAGTTCAATTGTGACATGTTATTAAATAACCATTGTGAATGTTTTAATAGTAACATCTTAGAGGCAAGAACGAAGGGTGTTATAACCATGAATGAGATGATTAGGACACAACTCATGAAGAGAATCCAAAAGAAAAGAGATGCCATAAAAAATGTGTCACAGAACATTGTCCAAAGGCTGTAAAAAAATTAGAAAAGCTGAAGCAAACAAGCTTGTTTTACAGTACAACATGGTCTAGTGGAGATAAATACCAAGTTTTGGGTAATGATGGTCAATTTGTAGTTGATGTCAAGGAGAGAAGTTGTACTTGTGGATGGTGGCAACTAACAGGACTGCCATGTGCTCATGCAATCTCATCCATATTTTATAACAAAGAGAAACCTGAGAATTATGTAGACAATTGCTATAAGGTCACCACATTCTTGCAAACATACAATCACCTCCTAAATCTAACCTAAGATACTGTTTGTTGGCCTAAAAGTGCTAAAAACCCAATGATTCCACCTGAGCCAGCAAACAAGAAGAGAGGTAGGAAGCCCATGCTAAGGAGGAAAGAAGCAGGTGAGGAAAATGTTGGATTCTGCAATGGAAGGGTAAGCAGAAAGCGTCCACAGAAAAAATGCAGCGTCTATGGTGTCCAAGGCCACAACAAGAGGTATCATGGGTTGCAGGTATGCCCACATTAGTTCCTTTGTTTTTGTTATATCTAGTGAATGTTTTTTATATTGACAATTTGTA
Source organism: Dioscorea alata (assembly GCA_020875875.1). Lineage (NCBI taxonomy): Eukaryota > Viridiplantae > Streptophyta > Magnoliopsida > Dioscoreales > Dioscoreaceae > Dioscorea > Dioscorea alata. The sequence continues at coordinate 3,985,355 of CM037027.1, forward strand.
TTTTTATTAATTGTCAGGGAAACAGTAGAAGGGAAACTACACAGGAGGCTGAACAAATAGTTGGAGAAGCAAATGTAAATGATGTAAGTTTTATCCATTGATTAAACATAGGATCATTTTAGAGTAATTACTAATGTGAACAAAACTTTGTTGGTTTTACTATGTGTGTTAGGATGACACAAATGGCCCAATGGAAGCAATTGACCCTCAGGTTATTGGTGAACATTTTGCATATGTATGATTACTGTCTTGTTCATTTTTTTTTAAATTACAACCTCTTCTACAAATTAAATGAGAATTGCTATTATTTTTTCTTGTGCTATATATATGTAAAATTATATTGCAGGTTGATCTTCTAAGCAAGAATATTGGAAATGAGGAACCTGTAGCTGAGAGTAATGTTTCAGAACCAGTGTCACAGGTATGCATAGTATAAGAAAAAGAACAATGCACTCTTAGTGCTTGAACTGAACCATGCATATTTTAATTATTGCAGATGATTAATATCTCTGTGCAAGCTTTTCCTGGTTTAGCACCTGAAATTCAGAGTCAGGTAAAGAGGCCAAAATTAGACACTAGAGGAGGAAAAAGGGATAAACTCAATGATAATAGGAGCAAAGATAGGAACATGGAAGAAATTGGTGCAAAGAAGAAGAAAGTATGGGTTCCACCTGGTTGTACTGCATATGGAAAGAAACAATGAAAATTGTTGTATCTTCTTTTTTAGAGACATGAAAACTAGCTTATGTGTTTGTTGTTTTGTATAGCCATGTTTTGGTCTGACTATGGCTAACATTGTACAAATTGTTTTGGTCTGATTATGGATAACATTATACAAATTGTTTTGGTCTGATTATGGATAACATTATACAAATTGTTTTGGTCTGATTAGGGACAAACTTATTGTAGATCTTTTGTAAATTTTTATCTCAACAATGAATTCACAACATTCTGTGGGAAGGGAATCTTTTAAACTACTTGTACATTGGATTGCTTTGTGGTATTTGTGCATATACATACAAATAAATTTCTTCTGTTGCTTTTTTTTATCAACACCAAGTGCTCTTAATTTTTAGTCAACAATTACTCAATAATAGATACAGTTAGTGTTATTATGTATATTTGTATAGATTATTTTCTGCAGGTTTTTATTTTGTGGTCTTAAATTTCAGTAATTACTAAGGTTTATATGAAGACATTAATATAAAAGGATATCCACTTCACTGTAAATTTTAATGTCTCTGTAACAACTTCACAAAACTCTCACTGAAAGAGAAATGTCACACAAATAATTAGGATATTATTAGATCATTAATTATGCTAAAAGGATATCAACTACATTGAAGTAATTTTACAGAATAAATAGACACAATGAACAAAAGTAAATGCAAAGACAATATGAATGATGTTGAGACATCTTCATAACTTTGATTAATGATTATTTGCGCGTAACTCCCACTAAAGCGAAGCAAGCTTTGAATACATAAGTCTAAAACCTAATGAAAAACCAAGCTTTGAATACAAGCTTTGGATCACACCCTCATAGAGCACTCACAGTTCAACATGCTCTGGATTATTAAGATTCTCGAATGCGAGAAAGAAGAAGAAGAAGAAAGAAGAAGAAGAAGGAGAAGAAGGATTTGGATTCTCAGGGCTCGGATTCTCGGATTTGAGAGATGAAATGAAGAAAGAAGAAGAAAGGGGTTGACGTGGTGTTAGGATGACACATGTGGCATTATGATCCACGTGGCACATGCCACTGGACAGGTGATGTGGAAATCCGGCAACCACGTTGGATTGCCGGTGTCCACGTCAGAATAAACTCACTGGAATCCTTTGGGTAGCATATTTTTGAAACAAAATGAAGATGGGGGGACCATTTTGATACAAATTAAAATGTGGTACCCAAACTGATAATTGACTATAATTAGGTGATCAACAATAATATTTACCCACACAATGTGTGTGTGTGTGTGTAGAGAGATGGCATAAAACTAACAAGTTGTACATTTAGATTAAACCAAATGATAAAGAAAAACATATAAATATGCACACAATATATATAAGTGAAAAAAATTAGATTATTTATTGGATCAATTAAACACCAACAAAATTAGTTTTGCAATAAAATAAAAAAATAACAAAAAATGGTGTTAAGTGTTTGAGTTAGTTTTAGGAAACTTCAATTCACAAATGATAACAGAGACTCTACACCACTAGCTAGGATGCACATCCGCCTTAAGCAAATGATGATGACAACAAAAGGCTATATATAAATAAAGAGGTGTTAAGAGACTGAACATGTATGCCATAAGTTGAATATTAGCAGAGAGGACAAGTAACCAACAAGTTATATATCAATATATGATAGTACAAACTAGTTGAGATGCCAAGAAACTAACAATTTATGCACAAATATATGACCCAATGACAAAGAAACACGCACATAATATAAAAAAGAAATAAGAAAAATTAGGGCATGCATGGTGTATATCTAATAAAAAAGAAATATGTTAAGTATGGACAATAAAGTAAAAATCAAATGATTTTTAATACTTAAAGTGGTGTCAAAACCTTTTGACACATTAAAAGTAAGATAGTTTGTACATTCATTAGGATATCCATTAGACTAAAAGGATAATGATAGTAGGAGAAAAAACTACATGTAAATAATGATATGTTCAAGGACTGAACATCCACACAAAAAAATGTTGTATATCGACAATAACCAAATAACAAAGACATACATGTAACTATGCAGACAATATATAAAAACAAAAGGGAAATTAGAGTGTATATGGTCTTTATGAAATTCCAAAGAGCTCCCTTTAAGTATCCATAATAAAATTAAAAAAAATAAGAAAAATTAGTGTTGAGTGTTTGAATTGATGTCGGAAATCTTCAATACATAAATAGTAATAAAGTGTTTGCACCAAATTAGGACACACGTTCTCCTTTAGGAAATAATGATGGTAACAAAAAGGCATATGTTAATAATTATGCAACCTTGAAAGAGTGAACATGTACGTCAAAAATTGTGTGTCAATGATGCGCATCAATAAATTAAATATCAATCACATATATTAGCAGGAATAATGGATAACTAACAAGTTGTACGTATCCAGATATATGACTACATATACTAGTCGATCGAGGTTTCATGAAATCGACAAATTGTGTACTATATACAGACAAAGGACGTAACAACAAAAAAAAAACACATGTAGATGTGCCAATAATAATAATTAAATAAAAGGACATTAAAAGATAGTGTTTATAAAAAAAAAATTAAAAAATTTTTTATTCTGGATGATAAAATAAAAATAAGATATATTAAAGGTAAGGGCAAGGATTTAAGAACCGGACCGGTCGGTGAACCGGTTGGTCAACCGGTTCGCGGTTCAACCGGTTCGACCGGCCAGTTCAACATTTTTTTTTATTTTTTTTAAATAAATAAAATAAAAAAGGAAACTTTTCATAAAATTATAAAAAATCCAAAAAAATCAGGAAAAATAGGAAAAAATATAAATTTAATAAATATAACTATAAAATTAAAATTTTATTACTTTTACTAGCTCACAAGTCACAATTTCTACAAAAAAAATGAATTTTATTTTTAAAATACAAATATACAACTACATGGCTAACTCTCCATCACAAGATTTACAAGTTACAACCACAAGGCACAAGCTTGAAGAGAATTCAACTTCCACTTCTACATAAAATTTAATTTCTCAACATGAACAAAGTACCAAATAAGTCCACATGCATCAATTGATTCAATTGATTCAATTCACTACTTCTACAAAATAAAATTCAAAATTTTCAATGTTAATACAACCATGAACCACCAAATAAATTCACAAGCATTAGTAATTCAAACTCCAACATAATAAAATTCATTGTTTCAAAATACAACATTCAAATTCAAACAAGTCCAAAATCATAAGGAATAAGATATAAGTCATAGAATATAACACCACCACAAAAAAAGTAAGCTCAAGTTTTTCATCTTCTCTCATTCATGTTTCATTAGTCATTACCATCATTTCCATGAATTTCATCTTCTTCATTGCCTTGGTTGACATCAAAGGATGAGAAATTAAGTCCATCGTGAACAATGACAACATCCTCCTCTTGAACCCCCAAAACATCATTATCATCATCATAATTTGTTGAATCTATAAAAAAAGAGTATTTTGTAAATTATAAGTAATTAATGTTAAATAGAATATAAACTTTAACTTGCAATCATACTAGTCACTTATTTGTTAGTAACTTAGTACTAACCATGAATATTATGGACAAATTCATTTTGCCCTCCTTCTCTTTGTCCTTGTCCTTGTCCTCCTCCTTCTCCTTCTACTTGAGCAATCATATTTTCCAAATCCTCAAGATTAATTTCGGGTTCCCGTGGAAGCTCATTCTCAACAACCCAAGTGTCAATTTTATCAATACACTCATAATCGATCGGATCTAGATTGTTGCTTTTGTTGAAGTTCCTACAAATGGAAAACAATTTATCAAAACAATTTATAATAGATAAAGTCTCACATTACTTAAATAAATGAACAAATCACATACCTATTCTTCAAACGAAGATTGTAATGTATATAGACAAGATCGTTTAACCTTTGATGCTCCAACCTATTTCTCCGTTTTGTGTGTATCCTTTCAAATGCACTCCAATTTCTTTCACAACCCGAGGAAGAAGATGTTTGGCTAAGAATTCTGATAGCTAGCCACCATTCGTCTAAAGAAAAAAACATTTACATATTTGATGAATAATTGAATATGTAAAACTCTAGTTAACAAATAAAAGTTATTTATCTATTATTATACTTGGCCTTGTATTTTTGCTAGAAGATTGGGTCAAGGTATTTCCAAAGCTACCCAATCGCTCTCGAAAGGTAGAAGATTCAACTATCATTTTGTTATGGTTCAAAGCAACATTAGGGTTGCTAATTATAGTTATAAATCCATCTATAACATCCGGTGATTGGCAAACCCCAACCTTGTCTTTATTATATTGAAATGTTGGATTCAACCAAAATGCGGCCGCATGAATATCTTGACGCATTTGATGCTCCCATCTTTCCTCCAAAATTGAGATGTAAGGTTGGTACAATCTCCTTACATATTTAAATGTCTCTTTTATAGCTTTGCTTGCTCTAATCATTCCTTCATAAATATAACCTAAAGAAGGTCTTTCATCAGAATCAACAATGCGTAACAATCGCACAAGTGGAGAGGCTATTTTGACTACTACCAAGCAATCATTCCAAAATTGATTATCTAAGACAACATTGCAAACATCTTTTGCTTTTTTTGTCTTAGACCCATTCCAACCATTAAAGTCTCTAGAAGTAACCATAGCTTGCAAGTCAGACTTATGATCATGAAGACTCTTCAAAGCAATGAAAGTTGTTGCAAATCGAGTATCACCAGGTCGAAGAATCTCTGTCCAACCTTTTATATTTCTTAGCCAACTCAAAGTCCACTTGTGATTGTACACAAAAACAGTAATTGAAGAGGCACGATTCGCCAAAGTCTCTATGTGAGGAATTTTAGCAATATCCTTGAGCATTTCAAACAATGAGCTGCACATGGTGTCCACAAGATACTGGGATACTTCTCATTAAGCAATCTTCCCGCGGCTTTGTAATTTGCGGCATTATCTGTCACAACATGAACCACATTTTTCCACCCAACAATCTCTACAATCTCTGCAAATAAATTACAAAGCGTTGAAGCATCCGAAATTATGTCCGAGGCATCAACAGATTTGATGAAAGATGTTCCTTTTGGAGAATACACAAGAAAGTTGATCAAAGACCTTTGACGAATATCCTTCCAACCATCGGCCATTAATGTGCATCCACAATCTTCCCAACTACTGCGATAAGTGTCAACAAGCAATTGCAATTCTTTCTTGGACTCCTCCAACAAGTTGGTTCGCAAAGCATGATATGTAGGACCTTTGTATCCCAAACCCATACATGCTATAGCATCTATCATTGGTTGGAAATAAAATGAATTTGAAGCATTCATTGGGATACAAGCATCATAGAAGAATCTTGCAATAGCCAAATCCACCTCATGCCATCTTTCTTTGCTTTGCAATGCCGCTTTAATAGTGGGTTGTGTTCCAAGTTTGTTACCACTTGAAAAATAAGATGCAATACCGGCTTTTTTTCTTTTTCTTGATAAATCACTAGGCCCACTATCTTGGAGACTTTCATTATCCGGGTCTTCATTCATGTCACCTTCAAATTGATGCACACTACGTCCGAATGGATTCACTGGTTCCCGTTCATTAGCAATTTTTTGTTCATGAAATTCCCTTAAATTTTCTTGCAATTTATTACGAACATCTGCAGGAACTTTTTTGCATGGCCCTATATCACCCCTTTGCCTGGCAAAATGCAATTTCATTCTATGAATGCCTCCACCTTTCACCACTTTAGAGCAAAAATTACAAATGAACATTTTTTTCCCATCATTGCTTCTTGATTCACTGATATAACTCCATGCTAAATCTGATTTTGCACGAACAGATCGGGAAGATTGCTCAAATGAAGATTGACTAGGTGGAGTCGATGTTGACGATGGTGTTGCGTTTGCCTGGTTTGAGCTGCCTTCTTCCATTACCAAACCAAATAATCTATTGGATAACAATACATAATAAAAGCAAGATTAGATATGATTTAATTTGGAAGTCATTTCATTTAAAACAACAAAATACACTAACTTATGTTGTTATAAAAAATTCTAAGGTTATATATATATATATTACTCAAGTATCACAGCTTTAGATGGTATACATTAATTCACAGTTTGCTACTAACAAGAATGAAAGAAAGAGATACACCCAATTGAATTTGTTGATGCAACTAATATATATATATATATATATATAAAAGGCAAAAAGAAAATAAAAAATCATGAGATTGTGAGATGTAGGCAGGCCTCATAATTGTGCTCTGCTCACACGTGTAGGGGCAGCAGAAATAATTTACACAAGCACTGACATCAAAGTAAATGCATTTAGTGATAGATTAAATTTGCTAAGTTTGCACGTATAAGTTTATATTCTTATTTGGTAACAAGATAGCCCAAACCATATAGCTTTACCGCACAACAAATTCCATCTACATTCATTGCAGGGAGCGAGTTGCATATGATGGTGAACAATACTAGAATGAGCTACATGCTTGGCTGAGTCATGGCATTATCAATTCATGTATGTATTTACATAATTACATGTAATTATGCATGCTTGTGCTTGTGTATGCAGGCACATTGATATGTTGCCAAATCCACATATCGGGTCTTGATTAAACTTGCTTGTCAGAGACTTCAATATATTAGACACTCAACTCTCGTGCCTTGTCTTACTAGCACATCTGATTATGAAAAATCAAAGAGTCAAATTGGATTTTATGCCCTTGACAAGTGCCAACCAGACAAGCTTTATAGAAAGATGAAATAAAATAAGATCTATCATGGACGGTAAAGATTGGGAAGCATGCATTAGGAAAAAAAATTTGGTAGAAAATTGTCATGTTTGAACAATGGAGTACTGCCTGCAAACCTATAATTCAGAACTTCAAGATTTAGAAAATTTCAGGACCCAAATTTCAATCATAAGGCTACCGATTCAGTAGACAAACTAACTTGTGATTTAGACTCAGCTGGGGCTATGGCATAAATTTCTCCATTACTAACTTCTGGATCAAAATCACACATATATGATATATCCCCTTTATTGTTTGTGCATGACTAATAGTAGGTAGTTAGGAGGGGCAAGGAAAGATTACTTGAGACTTGAGAGAGAGTCTGTCCAGCCAGCAGGCCCAGCACTTCTTCTTCTCCGTGAAGCTTGAGAGAGAGTCCGTCCAGCCGTCCGTGAGAGAGAGAGTCCTTGGTCTGAAAAATCCTTGGTCTGAGATAGTGAGATGAGTCCGTGACTCCGTGCCTCACTGCCTTGAAACAATGAAAATTTTAATTTATTATTATTTTTTAAACCCGGTCCGGTCTAACCGGTTTGCCGGTTTCTGGTCTAATCCCGGTTCATAACCGGTTCAATCCAAATCCGGTTCAATCTATATAATTGAACTGGACTGGCGGCCGGTTCCCGGTTGAACCGGTTGAACCGGCTGGTTCGGTCCGGTTTTTAATTCCTTGGGTAAGGGTCTGAACTTGTGTCGGAAATTTGTTAAGCTACTAGTATACACCATTAGGACACATGTCATGAGCCCAAGGGTATAATGATACACCAAGTAAAAACTTTCCTAATACTCTCACCATATTGAAAAGGAGACTTGAGTTGTCAATCCAACAAATTACCATATGAACCCTAAACCCTAAACCCTAAACCTTAAATAAAGAACCTTAATTTCATCATAAATATGCTTCATTATGGCTATTAAATGTATATAATGCCATTAAACCTCTTTCTCTCATCATTTACTCTTTCATTTAATGTCCTAACACTCTCCACTCTACATAAACCTATGCAAATGCCCCCAAGAAGCTCATCTCCCCAAAGCAAAAACACCAACATCAACATTACCATGGGAAGGGTGAAGGTGAAGCTTGAGTGGATCGAGAAGGCAGTAGCAAGGAACTCAGCATACAAGAAAAGAAAGAATGGTCTCTTGAAGAAGGTGAAAGAGCTAAGCACACTATGTGATGTAAAAGCTTATGCAATTATTTACTCATCCTGTGGTATGGTACCGGAAGTCTGGTCATCGACACCAAACCCGATGGACGTTTTGGTGCCGTTCATTCAAGAACCGGAGCTGGAAAGAAGAAAGAAGATGGTGAATCAGGTGAGTTTTCTACAACAACAAAACATGAAACTCGAAGAACTGGCTCTTAAGCAAGAGAAGGAGAACAAAGAGCTTCAGAATATAGTGTTGCTTGGGCAGTGTCTTGAGGGGAAAGATCTTAGTGGGCTTGATCTAGAAACAATATCAAGCTTGAGTAGGTTGGTGGATAACAAGTTGAAGTTGGTGAAAGAGAAGATGGTGAAGAAAAAGGCTGAAATGGCTGCCGATGGGGAAGGATCATCAATTACAAGTGCAGCTGGGATGCATGGTTGGTGCTTGGATTTCAATGAGCAAGGTGTTATTAAAGAGGAGCAGTCTAGCCAACCTTCTTGTGGCAATGTTAATCCTGATGATTGTGATGATGATAGCATTGCATGGCTTGCTGGGATTTTCCTTGGTTAGGGTTAGTGTTTATTATTGGTAATAAGGAGAAGTGGAGAGAGAGAGAGAGAGAGAGAGAGAGAGAGAGAGAGAGAGAGAGAGAGAGAGAGAGTTGTTGCTAGAGTGAGATTTGATGTTTGCTTCTTTTTTTTTTTTTAATTAACTTCGCATGTAGTCACTCATGATTCTATTAGTGGTGATTAGAGTCATTTGGGTTTGTCTTATGGTTTAATGGTTATAGAAATAAAACTTGTTTCTTATTATATATATATTCTCTCTTTTCATTTACTTAATTTTATAAATTATTTGCTTAAGATGTTATTTTAGGTTTTTTTCTTTGATTTTGGCCTTTTGTAGGGATAAGCTAAATCCATTTTCTTATAATAACTTAATAGTCAATAATATTTGTCTAATAACATTACTTTCATCTAATTAAATTATCTGTATTTTTTATTTAAGTTTCAGTTTTGTCTTTATATTGATAGTTACATTTTTTCAAATGTTCTGTTGAGAATTCATATTTTGGCCATTTATTATTTTATATGAAATTATGATAAATGAATAAGAATGTACAATATTTTTAAAACATAATGATATATAATGCAAATATGGCAATAAATGCTGATAAGTTATACACAATGTGTGTGTGTGTCTATATATATATATATATATATATATATATATATAGAGAGAGAGAGAGAGAGAGAGAGAGAGAGAGAGAGAGAGAGAGAAAATTAGAGTATTAGAGTATGACGTGCTTGTCAAATAACAAAAAAAAAAAAAATTTATTTGAGTATGTATAATAAATAAAAATAACAAAAATCATTGTTATGTGTTTAACTGGTGTTGAAAATTTTAATAGTAAAGTGTCCTTATCATTAGAATTCACTTTAGTCCTAATGGTTAATGATAGATCATCACAATGGCATGTAAATAATGGTGTGTTAAAGGAATGGACATATAAATCAAAAGTTACACATAACTAATGGGTGTTAAGAAATTAAATAACTGCATACATCAACAGGGACGACATGTAACCGCCTAGTTGTATAATGATATATGACCATATGTATTATTAGAGATGGCATAAAACTAACAAGTTGTACATTTAGATTAGACCAAATGACAAAGAAAACCATGTAAATCTGCACAAAATATATATAAGTAAAAAAAAGAAAGTAGATTATTTATTGAAATTATTAAAAAAAAACAACAAAATTCGTTTTGCAATAAAATAAAAAATAACAAAAATGGTGTTCAGTGTTTGAGCTAGTTTTAGGAAACTTCAGTACACAAATGATAACAGAGACTCTACACCACTAGCTAGGATTCACATCAGCCTTAAGCAAAAGATGATGACATCAAAAGGCTATTTGTAAATAAAGAGGTATTAAGAGAATGAACATGTATGCCATAAGTTGAATATTAGCTGAGATGACAAGTAACCATCAAGTTATATATCCATATATGACAAAACATACTAGTTGAAATCCCAAGCAACTAACAATTTACGCACAAATATATCACCCAATGACAAAGAAATATGCACATAATATAAAAAAGAAATAACGAAATTAGGGCATGCATGGCGTATATCTAATAAAAAATAAATATGTTAAGTATGCACAATAAAATAAAAATCAAAAGATTTTTAGCACTTAAAGTGGTGTCAAAAACTTTTGACACATTAATAGAAAGAAAGTTTCTACATTCATTAGGATGCCCATTAGACTAAAAGGATAGTGATGGTAGGAGAAAAACTACATGTAAATAATGATGTGTTCAAGGACTGAATGTGCACACAAAAAGTTGCATTTCAACAACTGGTATTAATAGATTTAATAATCATACATATTAATGGAGATGGCATGCGACCGACAAATATATAAATATATATGACTGCATATATTAGCAAAAATGACAAAAAATTGAAAATGTTGTATACCGACAATGACCAGTTAACAAAGACATACATGTAACTGTGCAAATAATATATAAAAACAAAAGGGAAATTGGAGTGTATATGGTGTTTATGAAACACCAAAGAGCTCCCTTTAAGTATCCATAATAAAATTAAAAACATAAGAAAAATTAGTGTTGAGTGTTTGAATTGATGTCCGAAATCTTCAATACGTAAATAGTAATAAAGTGTTTGCACCAATTAGAACACATGTTAGCATTTAGGAAATAATGATGGTAACAGAAAGTACATATGTAAATAATTATGATATCTTGAAAGAGTGAACATGTACGTCAAAAATTGTATGTCAATGATGCGCATCAACAGTTTAAATATCAATCACATATATTAGCAGGAATAATGGATAACGGACAAGTTGTACGTATGCACATATACGACTACATATATTAGTCGATCAAGATTTCACGAAACTGACAAATTGTGTACTGTATACAGACAAAGGACATAACAACAAAAAACAAACACATGTAGGCGTGCCAATCATAATAATAACAGAAAGGAAATTAAATGATAGTGTTTATCAAAAAACAAAAAATTATTTTTATTTTATTTTGGATGATAAAATAAAAGTAAGATATAATAAAGTTAAGGGTTTGAAATTGTGGCAGAAATTTGTTAAGCTACTAGTATAAACCATTAGGATACATGTCATGAGCCCAAGGGTATAATGATACACCAAGTAAAAACTTTCCTAATACTCTCACCAAATTGAAAAGGAAACATGAGTTGTCAATCCAACAAATTACCATATGAACCCTAAACACTAAACCCTAAACCCTAAACAAAGAACCTTAATTTCATCATAAATATGCTTCATTATGGCTATTAAATATGTCATATAATGCCATTAAACATCTTTCTCTCATCATTTACTCTCATTTAATGCCCTAACACTCTCCACTCTACATAAACCCATGCAAATGCCCCTAAGAAGCTCATCTCCTCCAAAGCAAAAACACCAACATCAACATTACCATGGGAAAGGTTAAGGTGAAGCTTGCATGGATCGAAAAGGCAGCCGCAAGGAATGTAGCATATAAGAAAAGAAAGAATGGTCTCTTGAAGAAGGTGAAAGAGCTAAGCACACTGTGTGATGTAAAATCTTGTGCAATTATTTACCCATGCAGTGGTACAGTATACAAACAAAGGAATTAATGACAAAAAAAAAAACACATGTATATGTTCCAATAATAACAATAAAAGAGAAGGACATTAAAAGATAGTGTTTATCAAACAACAAAAAATTAAAATTTTTTTTATTTTGCATGATAAAATAAAAAGAAGAAATATTAAAGTTAAGGGTTTGAACTTATGTCGGAAATTTGTTAAGCTACTACTACACACCATTACGATACATGTCATGAGCCCAAGGGTATAATGATACACCAAGTAAAAACTTTCCTAATACTCTCACCAAATTGAAAAGGAAACATGAGTTGTCAATCCAACAAATTACCATATGAACAATAAACCCTAAACCCTAAACAAAGAACCATAATTTCATCATAAATATGCTTCATTATGGCTATTAAATGTCATATAATTTCATTAAACCTCTTTCTCTCATCATTTATTCTTTCATTTAATGACCTAACACTGTCCACTCTACATAAATCCATGCAAATGCCTCCAAGAAGCTCATCTCTCCAAAGCAAAAACACCAACATCAATATTACCATGGGAAGGGTGAAGGTGAAGCTTGCGTGGATCGAGAAGGCAGCCGCAAGGAACACAGCATATAAGAAAAGAAAGAATGGTCTCCTGAAGAAGGTGAAAGAGCTAAGCACACTATGTGATGTAAAAGCTTGTGCAATTATTTACCCATATGGTGGTATGGTACCGGAAGTCTGGTCATCGACACCAAACCCGATGGACGTTTTGGTGCCGTTCATGCAAGAACCGGAGTTGGAAACAAAAAAGAAGATGGTGAATCAGGTGAGTTTTCTGCAACAACAAAACATGAAACTCGAAGAGCTGGCTCTTAAGCAAGAGAAGGAGAATAAAGAGCTTGAGAATATAGTGTTGCTGGGGCAGTGTCTTGAGGGGAAAGATCTCAGTGGGCTTGATCTAGAAACAATATCAAGCTTGAGTAGGTTGGTGGATAACAAGTTGAAGTTGGTGAAAGAGAAGGTGGCAAAGAAGAAGGCTGAAATGGTTGCCGATGGAGAAGGATCATCAACTCCAAGTGCAGCTGGGATGCATGGTTGGTGCTTGGGTTTCAATGAGCAGGGTGTTATTATAGGGGAGCAGTCTGGCCAACCTTCTTGTGGAAATGTTAATCCTGATGATGGTAATGATGATAACATTGCATGGTTTGATGGGATTTTCCTTGGTTAGGATTAGTGTTTATTATTGGTAATAAGGAGAAGAGGAGAGAGAGAGAGAGAGAGAGAGAGAGAGAGAGAGAGAGAGAGAGAGAGTTGTTGTTAGAGTGAGATTTGATGTTTGCTTCTTTTTGTGTTTATTTTGTTTTTAATTAAATTCGTATGTAGTCACCTATGATTCTATCAGTGGTGATTAGTGTCATTTGGGTTTGTCTTAAGGTTTAATGGTTATAAGAATAAAACTTGTTTCTTGTTGTAAATATATTCTCTTTTTTTTTTACTTAATTTTGTGAATTATTTGCTTAAGATGTTATTTTATGTTTTTTTCTTTGATCTGTCCTTTTGTATGGATGAGCTAAATATGTTTTCTTATAATGCCTTAATGGTCATTAATATTTTTCTAATAACATTACTTTCGTCAAATTAAATTATCTGTATTTTTCATTTGAGTTTCAGTTTTGTCCGTATATTGATAGTCACATTTTTTTTAAGTATTCTGCTGAGAATTCATATTTAGGCCATTTTTTTTATTTTTATATGAAATTATGATAAATGCATAAGAATGTACAATATTTTTAAAACATAATGATATATAGTGCAAATATGACAACAAATTTGCACTAAACTCGACATTTATGAATATGACTAGATTCTTGTTTATCTAAACCAAATTATTTTGGGGGAAAAAATATTTTATTTTTTCTAAAAATAACGTTGCCAAAAAAAAATTTATTTCTAAATAGCAATGATAAGAAAAATATAAATTAGATCTTGTTACGATACTAGAGATGTATAAAAAAAGTAAGATTTGATGCTATAAGTTTCTGGGCAAGCTGCACCCTTTACTCCAAAATCTAGCAAAACTTTACCCACTGTGGTAGTCTTCTTCACTGTAGAGTTTAGAAAGAAGTTTTGATTTAACCAAAATTAAAAAAAAGTTGGACATAACTAATGGGTGTTAAGAAATTAAATAACTGCATACATCAGCAGGGATGACATATAACTGCCTAGTTGCATAATGATATATGACCATATGTATTATTAGAGATGGCATAAAACTAACAAGTTGTACATTTAGATTTGACCAAATGACAAAGAAATACATGGAAATTTGCACACAATATATATAAGTTAAAAAAAAAATAGATTATTTATTGGATCTATTAAACAACAAAAAAAATCATTTTGCAATAATATAAAAAATAACAAAAATGGTGTTACGTGTTTGAGCTAGTTTTAGGAAACTTCAATTAACAAATGATAACAGAGACTCTACATCACTAGCTAGGATGCACATTTGCCTTAAGCAAATGATGATGACAACAAAAGGCTATATGTAAATAAAGAGGTGTTCAGAGACTGAACATGTATACCATAAGTTGAATATTAGCAGAGATGACAAGTAACTAGCAAATTATATATCAATATATCAAAGTACATACTAGTTGAGATGCCAAGAAACTAACAATTTATGCACAAATATATGACACAGTGACAAAGAAACACACACATAATATAAAAATAGAAATAAGGAAATTAGGGCATACATGGTGTTATAACCAGTTTTTACAATAGTTAGCCCATCACTATAGTTTTTTTAGTCTAATACTGTAGCAGTATGTTAATGTACCAGCACGAATTTTTCATTAACTCCTTTCCCTCTTCTTTCTTTGTTTTTTTTTTTGGCCGAACCTTACATGTCACTTGGGATTTTTCGGTGATCTTTCCTGCGAATCAAAGCCTCCATTCTCCTCCTCACATCCTCTTGAACACGGTAAGGCTTCGATCCAAAGTTTTTCTTTTGTATTCTCTCATATTTTTTCATTTTTATAAATCTTTGAAAACCTAGAAATACACTTTGAATTGGGTTGTTTGTAGGCTCAAATCAAAGCTAATGCCTTTGTTATTCATTTGTGTGAATGTTTGTAAAGAAATTTCTTGGTTAGGAGTTGTAAATCCAGAAAAAATTGTATAAGGGCCAGCTTTACTGTAGTAATCTTAAGTTTACTGTAGCACCAATAAGCTTTAGTTGTTTCTTTGATTTCTTTGGACTAGAGTGAAGCTCAAACCCCCAGGAATTCATTGGTAACCTTTAGACTTAGCTTTGAGCCAACCCTAGGATTGATTTAGGGTTGTTTGTTAGAGAAACTTAGGGTTTCTTTGTTTGGTTTTTTTGTTAATTATTATTGGTGTTTTGTTGTGCTTTGGCAAGGAGGTGAAGCGCTGGCTCGAGGCAAAGAGTTAGCCAAGGATTAGCTTGCTAGCAAGAGAATCGTCAATTTTTGTGAGTGGTATTATTAAGCATGACTCTATTGGAATATTACCAATATTTATATGTTTATATAATCTATCTTGCTTAATGAGATTTTGTTGGCTATAATGATTGATTTTGATATGTTTATTGCCCTAAAATGAGTTTATTGCTTGATGCCTTTCTTATGCAAGTTTCTGTTCAAATGAAAGATTTACGGGTTGTCACTTAAGTTGCTTATTGTGTAGTGATTCATGTTAAACTATTTTGAGTTATGTGTGCATCATTTCCTTGTGGAATGGATGATGTTTATATATATATCAAGGCTAAAGTAAATCTTTATTAATTTTTACTTGTTTGGCATTTTATTGAATGATAGTTATTATTATTAAAGATCTTGAATGTCTTAATTGGAGTTTGAATATTCATATTTGACTTGTGATTGAAATCCTTCAAGGGCTTTGCAAAATCTTTGTTTGTAAAATTTTGGATTTGTTGTGAAATTCTTTGATTTTTGTGTGACCTAAGCTTGAAATCATTTTTGGTTGTCGAAGGAAAGAATTTACATATTGTTACTTGTGTTGGATTTTGTAAATCAAATTGTGTTAAAAGCTTGAGTTTTCTTGTGCTTTTATCATTTCCTCGTTAAAATGACTGAGTTATTGTTGGTTGATGGTTATTGTTGGCTATTGTACTTCATGTGCAATTTTGCTTATTGTTGAAATTTTATGGTGATATCCTACTGTAGTAGGTGGTCTCCACAGCCAGCCTATTGAGGTGGCATGGTAGACCAACTGATTTTTCTACGAGGGATAGTTCAGGTGGGAGTGTAGAGCCTTGATTGGATATTCATCGGGTAGCCGGAGTCACCATAAGATAAACTGATGGGTCAACGTCAAGGGCATGAGTACCTTGACAGCTCTGAACCTAGCTATGGCCACGGTGAAGGTTTGGAGAGGTTTCTAGACCATTTCATGTTGGGTGCGTGTTGAGGATTGAGTATGCTTTTGAGTTATTATTTTCTGGCTTTAGAGTTTGAGATTTATAGTATTGTGTTTCTTTGTAGTGTCATCTTGAATTAGTGGTGAGCGGGCGAAGCCCAGCTGTCGCTCTTAGGAGGGCAGTCTCCCGTAAATTCGATTTGGCACTAGTATTATGATTATTTATTGTGAAACTCATGCCATTTACTTTGTTATACTTATAATGGGACCTATTTTGATTTATGTGTTTTATGGTGGAAGATTTGTTTCATGTTTAGCTTATTTTCATAATTTATAACTCTATTTTCAGTATTTTAGGGGTTTTGAAGTTGTAAAACTCTAGTTGAGGTAAAATACCTTCTTACTTTATCTTTTTGTTATACTGTATTAAAGTTTGCGATTATATGTATTCATGTTCTAAGCTACATTATCTTATTAGTAAAGTGTTATTTTGAAAGATTTATGTTGTTATTGGTATATTTCTGTTAGAGTTGTGTTAACCTCCCCTCACTAAGTAACTTTAGTTGCTCACCTCTCTTTCTTCCTCCCAGCTTGTTGCAGGTAGTAGGTGCGGCTGTATGGCAGTGTGCTGGGTATTTACTACTGCTCTATCTTCTGTATTTCCCTTTCCGGTTTATGTATGTTATTTCTGTGATGGACATGTTTGACTTATGGATCCACTAGTGTGTAGGAAACCTTGTTGCATGCATGTTTTGTATCTAAATAACTCTTAAACTCTTGGTGTTTCAGCTTAGTTGTTGTTGTTGGGGTGGCTTCCTTGTACATTTGTGAAACCTCTCTATTCTATATATTTTGGTTGTTGTTGTTGTTGCTACTTCCGCTGTATATCATTGTACTTCTATACCTTCTACAATGTAAATATTATTATTTCCAGGTTATTGTTTAGCCTTGCGGCGTCCTGAGGGTTGACTGGTGGAGTGTCCCTCTTCCAGATCATCGCGGCGGTTGTCACATTCTGTGGGCCCGTGGGTCGGGGTGTGACACATGGTGTATATCTAATAAAAAAGAAATATGTTAAGTATGGACAATAAAGTAAAATCAAAAGATTTTTAGTAATTAAAGTGGTGTCAAAACCTTTTGACACATTCATAGTAAGAAAATTTCTACATTAATTAGGATACCCGCTAGACTAAAAGGATAATGATAGTAGGAGAAAAACTACATGTAAATAATGATGTGTTCAAGGACTGAATGTGCACACCAAAAGTTGCATTTCAACAATTGGTATTAATAGATTTAACAATCATACATATTAATGGAGATGACATGCGACCGGCAAATATATAGATATATATGACCGCATATATTAGCAAAAATGACAAAAAAAATCAAAATGTTGTATACTGACAATGACTAGATAACAAAGACATACATGTAACTATACAGACAATATATAAAAACAAAAGGGAAATTAGAGTGTATATGGTGTTTATGAAACAGCAAAGCGCTCCCTTTAAGTATCCATAATAAAATAAAAAAATAAGAAAAATTAGTGTTGAGTGTTTGAATTGATGTCGGAAATCTTCAATACATAAATAGTAATAAAGTGTTTGCACCAATTAGGACACAAGTTAGCCTTTAGGAAATAATGATGGTAACAGAAAGGGCATATGTAAATAATTATGATAACTTGAAAGAGTGAACATGTACATCAAAAATTATATGTCAATGATGTGCATCAATAGATTAAATATCAATCACATATATTATCATAAATAACAGATAACTGACAAGTTGTACGTGTGCAAATATACGACTACATTTATTAGTCGATCGAGATTTCACGAAACCGACAAATTGTGTACTGTATACAGACAAATGACCTAACAAAAAAAAAAAAACACATGTAGATGTGCCAATAATAATAATAAAATAAAAGGACATTAAAAGATAGTGTTTATCTAACAACAAAAAATTAAATTTTTTTCTATTCTGCGTGATAAAATAAAAATAAGATATATTAAACTTAACGGTCTGAACTTGTGTCGGAAATTTGTTAAGCTACTACTACACACCATTACGATACATGTCATGAGCCAAGGGTATAATGATACACCAAGCAAAAACTCTCTTAATACTCTCACCAAATTGAAAAGGAAACATGAGTTGTTAATCCAACAAATTACCATATGAACCCTAAACAAAGAACCATAATTTCATCATAAATATGCTTCATTATGGCTAAAAAATATGTCATATAATGCCACTAAACCTCTTTCTCTCATCATTTACTCTTTCATTTAATGCCCTAACACTCTCCACTCCACATAAACCCATGCAAATGCCCCCAAATAGCTCATCTCCTCCAAAGCAAAAACACCAACATCAACATTACCATGGGAAGGGAGAAGGTGAAGCTTGCGTGGATCGAGAAGGTAGCCGCAAGGAACGCAGCATACAAGAAAAGAAAGAATGGTCTCCTGAAGAAAGTGAAAGAGCTAAGCACACTGTGTGATGTAAAAACTTGTGCAATTATTTACCCATACGGTGGTATGGTACTGGAAGTCTGGTCATCGACACCGAACCCGATGGACGTTTTGGTGCCATTCATTCAAGAACTGGAGCTGGAAAGAAGAAAGAAGATGGCGAATCATGTGAGTTTTCTACAATAACAAAACATGAAACTCAAAGAACTGGCTCTTAAGCAAGAGAAGGAGAACAAAGAGCTTGAGAATATAGTGTTGCTTAGGTAGTGTCTAGAGGGGAAAGATCTCAATGGGCTTGATCTAGAAACAATATCAAGCTTGAGTAGGTTGGTGGATAACAAGTTGAAGTTGGTGAAAGAAAAGGTGACGAAGAAGAAGGCTGAAATGGCTGCCGATGGGGAAGGATCATTAATTGCAAGTGCAGCTGGGATGCATGGTTGGTGCTTGGATTTCAATGAGCAGGGTGTTATTAAAGAGGAGCAGTCTGGCCAACCTTCTTGTGGGAATGTTAATCCTAATGATGGTGATGTTGATAGCATTGCATGGCTTGCCGGGACTTTCCTGAGTTAGGGTTAGTGTTTATTATTGGTAATAAGGAGAAGAGAAGAGAGAGAGAGAGATATATATATATATAGAGAGAGAGAGAGAGAGAGAGAGAGAGAGAGAGAGTTGTTGTTAGAGTGAGTTTATTGTTGGTGCTTGATGTTTGCTTCTTTGTGTCTCTTTTGTTTTTAATTAACTTTGTATGTAGTCACCCATGATTCTATCAATGGTGATTAGAGTCATTTGGTCTTGTCTTATGGTTTAATGGTTATAGGAATAAAGCTTATTTCTTGTTATATATTCTTTTTTTGTTTATTTTTTTATGAATTATTTGCTTAATATGTTATTTTATGTTTTTTCTCTGATTTGGACTTTTCTAGGGATGAGCTAAATCTATTTTCTTATTGTGCTTTAATGGTCATTAATATTTGTCTAATAACATTAATTTCATCTAATTAAATTATCTGTATTTTTTAAATTGAGTTTCAGTTTTGTTTGTATATTAAGTCACAGTTTTTTTAAATGTTCTGCTGAGAATTCATATCTAGGCCATTTTTTATTTTTATATGAAATTATGATAAATGCATAAGAATGTAAAATATTTAAAAAAATAATGATATATAATGCAAATATGATAATAATTTTGCTTTAAACTCGACATTCATGAATATGACTAGATTCGTGTTTATGTAAACCCAATTATTTTGGAGGAAAAATATTTTTTTCCTAAAAATAACGTTGCTAAAAATAAAAATTATTTCTAAATAACAATGATATGAAAAATATAAAATAGGCCTTGTTATGATACTCGAGATATTTAAAAAAAAGTAAGATTTGATGCTGCAAGGTTCACCGTAAACCACACCCTTTGCCCCAAATTCTATCCAAATTTTTCCCACTGTGGTATGATTTTTCACTGAAAAGTTTAGAAAGAAGTTTTGCTTTAACCAAATAAAAAAAAAATCCTTATTCTAAAAAGAAGTTTACTGAAAGAACTTGTACAAGATAGAGGGAGGCTTCACACTGTAAGCACGTAAAACGACAGTTGTTGCGGATGCCCTCTTTTGTAAATTAACAACAGGCAAAATTTATTGAATAACCTGATATATTTTGTAATTGAGATGGCATGGAACCAAACGGTTTTATATAGATATATTACTATATATATTAGTGGTGAATGGTGATGGTGTCATGTGATAAATTGTATACATACTTATGACCTAATGACAAAGAAACATACGTAATTATGTACGCAATATATATAAAAAAAAAGAAATTAGAGTATGGTGTTTATCAAATTCCAAAGAAATTCAATTGTTTGAAATAAAATAAAAATAAGATCAATTACTGTTAGTGAAGTGTTTAAACTGTTGTCAAACATTTTAGTAATAAAGTGTCTACGTACATTGTTAGAAGACATGCTAGTCCTGAGGGTTAAAGATGGCATAAAAAAGGATGTGTAAATAATGAGGTTTTAAAGGAATGAATATGCAAACCAAAAGTTTCACATAAATAATGGGTGTTAATAAATTAAATAACCATATATATCAATGGAGATGGCATGCAATCAATTATTAAATACGTTTGTGTAATAAAATTTAAAAAAATAGTCTTAAGTGCCTGAGCTAGAGAAATTTTCAACTTACAAATAATAAAAGAGACTCTACATCACTAGGAGACACAACCTAATTAAGGGAACAATGATGACAACAAAGATTACATGTAAATGAAGAGGTGTTCAATGATAACCTCAAAAGTTGCATATTAGTAGAGATGGTAGGTAACAAAGGAGTTATATATCAATATATGGCAATATATGTTAGTAGAGATGCCAAGAAACCAACATATATATATATATATGGGAAAATTATTTATAAATCCTTACAAAGTTTCATTTTTCCTCTGTAGTCCCGCTGACATTTGCACTTCCCATATAGTCTCTCCTTTTTACACAGCTTCCTCTTGAATCCCTGTCATGACATCCGTTACTTGTTTTCCTCTGTAATGGCATAAATGCCCCTCTTTTGCTCCCTTCTTCTTCTTCTTCTTCTTCTTCTTCTTCTTCTCATTCTTCTTCTTCTTTGCCTCCTTACTGGCGTTCTAGTAGGTGTTCGGGAAGAAAATGTTCGGCAAGAAGATGGTGGTCATGAAGAACACGATGAGGAGATTCACAAAAGTCTCCTCTGTTCTGGGCTTGCCTCGAACAAGTCTAAACAGGTTATTCTTGATTGCATCGTGATGCTAGTTGTGCATTTTGTTTAGGTAGGCACACTCAAAGTCAGATGAGTCCCTCTCATGCTTGAAGGAGACAATGTCTCCCATGCAGAAGACGCCCATAACGACCGCGATGTCCTTAGGCCTAAAAGCCAGCATGTTATCTCTAATCTTGAATCGTTGGAGAAAAAAGAAAGCCTGAAATTCATTATCATTCTAAATACCGCCGAAAGTCAGATTCTACATAGAAAGATGATATTTTACGCAAGAAGAAATGTATATTACACAGAAAAGCCCAAAAACCCCAAATAATATACATGAAAACCTGAAACCCATTATCATTCTAAACACCGCCAAAAGTTGGATTCTACACAAGAAACCCCAAAAAAATACACACGAAAAGCACACAATAACAATCTACAAAAACTCGAGCGACTTCTCCTTAATTTTTTCTTGGTTTTTGGCTTGCAGGAAAGCTCATGAGTTTGTGGAAACTTTGATCGAAAGGCAAGAGTGCGAAAAGAACTCCGGTTGACAACGTTTCTCGAAGAAAGTTGTCAACGAAAGAAGAAGGAGAAGAAGAACGGAAGTTGAACAAGGGGCATAGCGGTCATTTACCCAGCCACTTAACTGCACAGTCAACTCCATTACTGGCATCTAGACTTGATGGGGATTTTATTGAAAAGGAGGGATCTCTGAGGGATAAGCAAATTTCAAGGGTTTTTTAGGGCATGTCCAAAATGGTGTCAAAACTTTTAACCACAATAGTAATAAAATGGCCAAACTCATTAGAATACCCATTAGCCTAAGATGATCATGATAGTAGGAGAAAAGCCACATAAATAATGAATGGGGTGTTAAAGGACTAAATATGTACACCAAAAGTTTTGTATCAACAACTGGCATTAATAGATTGAACAATTGTACATATTAACGAAGATGGCGCGTAAACAAAAAGTTGTTTATATATATATAAATGACAAAAAATCAACAAATTGCATACAAACATATGACTAGACGATAAAGAAACACATATGCGTATGTAGACAATATATAACAACAAAGAGCATGTTTAAAATGCATGACAAAACAGTTTAAATATGCATGACAAAGTAAAAAAATGTTAGTGTTAGGTGTTTGAATTTGTGTCGGAAATTGTCAATACATACATAGTAATAAAGTGTTTTGCACACATTAGGATGCACATTAGCCAAATAATGATAGTAGTAAAGATGGTGCATGTAAATAATGAGGTGTTAAAAGATTGAACGTGTACATCAAAAGTTATATATCAACATTGGGTATTAATAGTTAGAATATCAGTCAACATGGCAACTTCTGGTGAACCTCCCCTCCACCTTCCTTGGCAGATGTGGCTAGTGCGGTGCACAAGCGACCGGCAACAGTAGCTTCACTTGATGAGGCAACCTTATCTAGACTTAAGGCTTCTATCACTGACTGTGTCAGTGTGGATACAGAGATGAAACAGAGAGCTCAGAGACGTTTCCATCTGGCTCTCTATGGCAAGTTGTTCAGAAAATCGCCTCCTCTTGAGATGATAAAAGCCACTCTTTTGGGCCTTTGGAAACCATATGGAATCACCCATATTTTGGACATGCCGAATGATTACTTACTCATTCGTTGCGAAACGAAATCCACTAAACAGCAACTGCTCTTCGGTGGCCCATGGACAGTGAATGGTCTTACATTACAGTTGGTCCCTTGGCAACCGTATTTTGAACCTACTCATACAAATTTAAAAGGGCAATGGTGTGGCTGCAACTGTACAACTTGCCTGTCGAGTTATGGGATGGAGACTCTTTGGAGACTATCACAGAGTCGCTCAGGAAGTTACTGAAGATAGATGAGTTTGCTTTATCCTTGGCAAGAAGTTGATATTCTAGGGTATGTATTGAGATTAATCTTGCTCGTCCACTAAAAAGGGGGTTCTGGGTGGAAGACAGAAAGGTTATGGTGTTCGTGGTTATTCTGTATGAATGTTTACCTACGTTTTGTTATCTATGCGGTATGATTGGACATGGAAGCACCAGCTATAGCCGCCGACCTAGAAGCCTACAGGAGGAACAGATGATGTGGGAAGCCACAGAGGGAGTCCACCTTCCAAATAGTTCTGTGTCGAATCTGGCAGGATCACAGGTGAGGCTGGTAGCAGCTCGGCCATCGGATGGTTTGATCAAGCCATAGAGTTCGGGTCCTGGATGCTGGCTACTTACCACAGAAACAAGGAACGAGGCCGTGGTGATGCTGGCCTCGTGTCTGCACAAGGATCTCACGTGGGCCAGAGGGGAAGGGATGAGGCTGTTGTTGCCGTTCGATCCTCTCGTGATGAGAATTTCATTGGCGGTCTAGATGAGAGACACATGGAAGGCAAAAGGCCGTTTCAAGGCCTCGTGTCTGCACAAGGATCTCACGTGGGCCAGAGGGGAAGGGATGAGGTTGTTGTTGCCGTTCGATCCTCTCGTGATGAGAATTTCATTGGCGGTCTAGATGAGAGACACATGGAAGGCAAAAGGCCATTTCAACGGGGTACGTGGCGATCATCGCGCACGTGGTGGTCGGGTGGCTTGTCTCGTCAAGGAGCTGAATATTGAAGAAACCCCTCTCCTCCCAATGTGATAGAGTTTGATTTTGAGCCTCCCACCCTCTTGTCTTCTGACCGTTCAACAAAGCATGTCTTAGAGCTTCCCACACCTTTGTCTTCTGACCGTTTGAGAGCTTTCTCACCTCCCAAGGATTCATCTTGGATTCCCTCTACTAATGAGACTCCTGTTTTGCAGGCTTTCGAGGAGACACAGCATGTGGTTTCTTGCGGCATCCAAGGTTCCTCGAAGCTAGATAAAAAAGGAAAGAAAATTCTGATTGAAGCCTCGGGGTCTGTGGTGGGCCAAATGCTGGCTAATATCTCTTCATGGAAAAAAGACAAATCCCGCTTCTCCTCCCAATCTCACGCTAAGCCGGAGGCTTCCCCTTACTCTTCTCATGGGTATTGAAGAGTCCTCGACTATGATTGCTGGAGAATGTGAGAAACATCAACGGGCTGTTGTAGAGTTAGAGAAGATTCTATTAGAAGATGGGGAAGAGTCAATTTGTTCAGAAGAGTCTATGTTGGAATCTGATGAAGATGATGAGGACATGGACACGACTGATGAAATTAAGGACTCCGCTACATTAAGCAAGTTTCAGGAAGGGTTATGGAAGGAATCATTATCCCAAAAAGGAAGTGTTCTATCGATGGCATCCCAGAAGAAAGGAAGAATAGGGGAAAGTGACCCTATCCGGATTTCCTGCTCTCACTCACCCCCGGCTTGAACTTTTTTCTTTGCTCTGTTTATGGTTTATTTTTCTGTAGTGTTGTGGATAGATTTGAGGACTATTTGGTTTATGATGACAAGAAAACTTAATTTCATAGGATGGAACTATAGGGGATCCACTAGCACAGATAAAATGAACAGGATTCGTAGGATGATGAACGAGTATCATATTGACGTTTTTGCTTTCGTGGAGACTAGAGCTAATGAGGAGCAGGTTCATCGCTTGTGTAGACATTTTACTAGGAATTGTAACTGGGTAGCCATCCCTGCAGATGGCTACTCTGGAGGGATCATTGTTTTTTGGCTCAAACACCTTGGAAGGATCTCTCTAGTTGTCCATTCCCAAAGGGCCCTTCATTTGATTTTCTCTTCTTCTGCAGACCACCCTTGGATTGTTTCCGTAGTATATAATGCCCAGCAACCCAATCTACAGAAGGAACTTTGAAAAGAACTATCTTTGATTCCGAAACTCAACCTTCTGTGGATTGTGTTCGGTGATTTTAATGCTATCACTTTGATTGTAGAGCACAAGGGAAGTAACTTTCATTATTATGCTAGAAAAGCGTTTTTCTTTGCCAAATTCATTTTTGATAATATCCTTATGGATGTAAGCTATTATGGAGCCTCTTTCTCTTGGTGCAATGGGCAACGTGGTCTTGCGAGACGATGGGCTTGGCTTGACAGATGTTTGGTTAATGATATCTAGTTAGATTGTTCTAACACCATTCATATTAAGTATCTGCCTAAGATCTTCTCTGATCATTCTCCTATGCTTATTAATATTACTAAAGTGAATTTTCCTTCTCGTAATATTTTTTGGTTTGTGAATTATTGGTTGGAGCATGATAATTATATCTTTGAGATTAGGAAAGCTTTGTATGCTAATGCTCACTTAAATCCTATGCATGTTCTCTATCATGTTCTGGCTAGGGTTAGAAAGAATGTCAGTGCCCTTAGATAATATGGTTTGGGTGCTCTAGCTAAAGAAATTAAAATTATTGAGGATCAACTTCAGGCTCTAGAGGTTGATGATAGCTTAAGCTCTAATATTGACCTAGATCATATCAGGGGTTTACAGAACAGATACCAAGCTTTACTGAAATAGAATTATAGCCGTTGGGCTCAAAAGTCCAGGTTAAATTGGATTATTGGTGGAGATGTGAATTCTTCTTACTTTCACCGAAGTGTTAGAATCCGTCAACACCATAATTCAATTGCTTCCATTCATGATAGTAGTGGCAGGTGTTTCAATGATACTATCCATATTAATAATGTTATAGTGGAATACTTCTCAAATATTTGGAGTAATCCTGATCTGAGACCTCTTGATTGATTTTTGAATGCCATTCCTTCTGATTTACCTACTCTTTCTGAAGATCATCATTCTTATCTTCTTCGACTTGTTTCTAAAGATGAAATTTATAGCACCCTTCTTTCTTTATCAGAGGGGAAATCCCCAGGTCCGGGTGGTTTTAATGTTGAATTCTACATATTTTTCTGGAATGATATTGAGAAACACCTAGTCCCTGTTGTCTACTATTTTTTCGATAAGGCTGTGATGCCTAGAGCCTGGGGTAGGACCTACATCACTTTAATTCCTAAGAAAGAGCACCCTACATTTGCTTCAGATTTCTGCCCTATCTCTCTATGTAATGTGACATATATGATAATCACTAAAATTCTTGCCAATCGTATTAAGAATATGGTTGCTTTCCTGGTTGGTAATGAGCAGTGTGGCTTTATTCCTGGTCGCACTCCTGTTGCTAACATTATCGCAGTTCAAGAAACTATTCATTCTATCAACCAGGAGAGGGCCATCCCCCTAAGATGTTGGTCAAAGTTGATATTGAAAAAGCATATGATACTCTCAATTGGAATATCATTTTGGCGACTCTTATTAAAATGAATTTTCCTAGCATCTGGGTCTCTTATGTCAAAACCTGTCTTGAAGCTACTTCATTCTCTATTCTGATCAATGGGTGTCCTAATTGGTTTCAGCCTTCTAGGGGCATCAGACAAGGTGATCCTCTATCTCCTTATCTTTTCATCTTGGTAACTCAGAATCTTACGACCATTCTTAATCAAGTTAGATCTCTTGATCTTATTCCGGGTTTTTCCAATGCTTTGAACCATAATTTTAACCATCTCATGTATGCTGATGATCTTATTTTGATTACATATGCATCTAGGAAATCTGCTAGAAACATCAGTCTTTGCTTAAACATCTATGCTAAGATTTCAGGTCAATACCCGAATCAGAACAAATCAGAGGTCTATGTGCCAAATTTGTTCAATAAAAGGGTTTCCTCCAGAATCTGCATCATTTTTAATTTCAAACTTGGTAAAACCCCTTTTACTTATCTTGGGGTCATCATCTCCCCTAAGAAGTTAGCCATTTCTCATTTTGAATTCATGATCAACCGTATTAATGTTGGCATTGCAGAATGGGGAAAGGCTAAACTTTCTAAAACTATTAAATCTGTCCTTATTAACAAGATTCTGATGGCAACTCCCACTTATTAATTGTCAGTCTATCCAATCCCGGACACAGTTTTGGCTAAGTTTTCCAATATTGCTAGGAAATTCTTATGGGCAAATTATGAGCAAGGCAATGGTATGTCTCTCGTAAATTGGGACATCATAACTTCTAATAAATCTGAGGGGGAATTAGGGATAAGAAACCTACTTAAAGTTAAGCACTCTCTTATGGCAAAGAATCTTTTTAATTATCTTAATAGACACAACACTTTCTGGGTTGATATTTTGTACTTGAAGTATGGTGATCATAATTTTTTGGAATAGACAGGTTCCTCCTAATTGTTCAACTTTCTTTAAAGGCCTGTGCAACAATGCCAACATTTTTAAACCTTTCATATGGATCAACTGTATTAATCCTGCTAACACTTCTCTTCTTTACCATCCCTGGATGTTTGACATTCCCATTGCATACAAACCAGCTTTTCTTAATATGGACATGAATTTGGCTGATATGAGTATAAAGGATTTGACTATTAATCATTCCTAGAATCTAGATGCTATCAACACTTTGTTTGGGACTAACTGGAATTCACCTATTGCAACTCATGGGAAGATTAATCTTGAGGATGACAACCTTTGGATTTGGTTACCAACCTCAAAAGGCAATAATTTACCTTCCAACATTTATACTTTTCTGAACAGTCACAAGTTGGTCTCTATGAATTGGAAAGGTTGGTGCAATATTTGGAAGCTCCATGTACCTCCTAAAGTCAAAACTTTTATTTGGCTCTTGAATCATGGGAAAATCAAAACGTATGAGTATTTATACAGATTGAATCTTGGCCCTCCTGACCCTTGTGTTTTTTGTGGATTGGTTTTGGAAACAGCTGATCATATTTTTAGACAATGTCATATTAGTATCAATGTTTGGAGGAGGGTTCAGGATCTTGCCAATAATAAGATTAATTTGGTGGATCTCATCAACAGAGGCATCTGGTTAGATTTATATTCTCATGGTAACTCTAAATTTATGGCATCTATTATTGCAACTACTCTTTGGCAAATCTGGAAAAGTAGATGCAATAATATCTTTAAGTAGGAGAGGATTGATATTGATATGATAGCTAATTTTGCTGTCATGCAGGTGAAAGAATTCTCAATGTCCCTGTTAATTATAAAATGCAGACATATATATTGCAAAACATGTCAAATCCTGGTTCTCTAGGGATTTTATTTGCTGCAGCTTGGAATGTGGCCACAGGTAAGGAGGGCTGGGTTTTATTCTGTTTGATACTAATGTCAAAGTTTGTTTTACAGGATATGGACCTAGCCAATATGATGGAGCAATGGAGATTGAAGCAAAGGCACTTGGGGAGGCTATTTTGTAGTCCAGAGATGTTTGGGGAAGATGTTCTCATATTTATATCAGCTCAGCTAGCTTATGGAAGGCAATTCATTGCTTGGAGGGCAGACTCAGTAGAATCAATTGGATGCTATCGATCGTTTGAAAGAACTTCTGCAACATATGTATCATCCTCTGGTGGAGCTCATCCCTCACCTATGGAACCGTATTACCGCAGGACTGGTTGGACATGGCATTCAATCGACAAGACTATCTCTCTTTCATATGGGGATGGAGAAACCAAAATGGTTGATGAAATTAATTTTGCAAGCTAGTTTTTCTTGTCAAGTTTGCTGCCCATGTTTGCAGGTTTTTTTGTAGCTTATTTCTCTTTGGTTCTGCCCTTTATTATGTGAACCTTTTTATTTGCTTTTAATAATAATCAGCTACCCGGTAGCTCTTTTCCCCCAAAAAATACATTGGGTATTAATAGATTGAATAACTGTGTATATTAGCATAAATAGTAAATAACCAATAAGTTATATGTAAATATATGGCCATATATACTAGCTGAGATGATAGAAAACCGACAAATTATATACAAACATATGACCCAAAGACAAAAAACCAATTATAAATGTGCCCATTAAAACATTAAGGATAGTGCTTATATTTGTTTCTTCATGTTTCTTTTGTTTTGAACTTCTTATATATCCACCAATGATTCTATGAGCCATTTGGGCTTGTCTCATGGTTTACTGGTCATATGAAATTAATAGGAATAAAACTAGTTCTTTTTTATTCCTTTTTATTTATTTATTTATTTTGTGATCTGTTCAATTAAGATTTTTTTTTTTTATGAATATAATTTGAACTTTTGAAAGGATGCTCTACATCTCTTCTTTGTGGTCATTGAGATTTGTCTAATAAAATTAGTTTTCTTCAAAATTATCAATATTATGTATTCTGAGTTTTAGTATTTTTTTATTTATTGATAGTCACATTTTTTTAAATACTCCGATTGACTTTTCATATTTGAATTATTCTTTATTTTTTTCGGAAAAAAATCATGATAGATGCATAGGAAAGCAAAATATTAAAAAATAAATAAAATAACATACATGTAATATGCAAAAATAACAATTATACTACTTTCATGACTAGATTTATGTTTATATAAACCCAATTATTTTGGTAAAAAAAATAACAACATTGCCAAAAATAAAAATTAGGTCCCATTCCAATACTAGAGGTAGATGATAATGATACACTGCATGATAAAAATTAGGTCCCAATTATTTTGGTAAAATATGCCTATGAATCCCTTAAATAATACACTGCATGGAATTTTCATTAGAAAAAAGACTGAATATACATAATTTCATTAAATTATACAATATACTAATTTTTCATTAAAACAACACTCAAACAAAACATCACGGTATAATAAAATACATAAAATTTCAATTATAAAAAAAGACTTTATATATATATATAAACGGGGAAGTACCAGAAAGTCCCCACGAAGTTTGGTTTTTCCGTAATGATCCCTCTAACTTTCCACCTTCCCCATAGGTCCCTCCTTTTTTAGAAATATATTTTTCAGTCTAAAGCATGGTAACGGGGAAAATGGAGACGTTTAAATGGGGGTGAAATGATATCATTGCCCCCTGACAACTTGGCATTAAATAACGCTACTGAAATGGTGCTTTTGCCCCTCCTTTTTCCTTGGGAACCGGCGGTGGCAATTGGCACGCCAAAACGTTGGGATGCACGAACGAAACCCTATCTTCTTTTCCGCTCTCGCGAAACCCTTTCTTCGAGTTCTCCGGTAAGTTCCATCAAGGTCTTCAGTTCTCCGGCGACTTTCAAGGGAAAAAGGCAGCACAAAGGTGAGAAGACCTTCCTGTGTATGATTGTGTGGTTTCTTTGTTGATTTTGATGTTCCTGTGTAGAGCTCGTCGGTTTTCCTGTGTATAATTTGTTGTTTGTTGTGTTTAATGTTATGTTCCTCTCAATGATTAACTCTGTGTTTGCAATGTTGATATAGAATTGAAGATGTCAACAACACTTATAAACGTGCGGTGTTATCTAGGCCCTGTTATTGAGAAGATTTCCGAGTTGAAAAAACAAATGAACAAGCACCATTGGGATATCCTCCGCGGGATGCTATTTGCCCATTTCAGGGACGCCGCTCCCTTCTACAAGAGAGAGGGGTTCTGGATGCTGTGTTACAATTGTACGATGACAAGAGGCAAAGGTTTCAGATAGGACAAAGCATGCTCGCGTTCAGAGCAGAAGACTTTACTCTCATCCTAGGCCTCTGTTGCGATGGAGACACTATATCCTTCAAGCACGAGAAGGATGAATCAGATTTTGATAAGAAATTTCTGCATAAAATGCACAACAGTCACCGCGATGCCATTAAAGACAACCTATTGAGAATTGTCCACAACAAGAAACATGAGGACGAGGAGACCTTTGTGAAGCTCATGGTGGTGTACTTCATGACGACGATCCTGTTCCCGAGCACTATTCTGCATGTGCCATCGTTTATAACAAGGTACACTGACGATCTAGGGTCACTCGACCGTTATGCCTGGGCCTAAGCTACTCACAAGTAGTTGATGGAAGATATCCCTACGACAGCCGCCCGTGTCCAACTTAGGTGTAAAGGGAAGTCCACAAATGTAGGTTACTTGAAAGGTTGTTCCGTTGATCTCATCATTTGGTTTTATGAGGTGACAGGCAGAGTCAAGAAACAACGAGTAGGAAAGACACCCTGTATAATGTGTTATGGGGAGTCCAGTTTCATCAAGGCGGCGTCCAACGATCCACTATTGAAATCAATCAAAGGAAAAGAAGTAAGTTTTTTTCTATTGCTGCCTAAAATGTGTGGAAATTTGGATGAATGAGTTATTTCCTGTGTATGAAAATGTTTTCTATGTATAATGCGTTTCCCGTGTATAATATAGTTTACTACAATAAGTTTTAATAGAGTTCCGAAATCTGTGAGGTCGTATAGATGAGTGTGAGCATCAAGATGAAAACCAGAAGAGGGATGAGTCACGGTTACCGCCGCTGGATTCGTCCTCCCTGCCCCAACAACAAGTATCTGTCGTTCACCTTCGTCTGGCCCATCCCTTACTCCTAGACTTAGGTTGAAAAGGTCAGCACGAAGATGGAAACGCCATCCTGGCAAGTCCGATGGGAAGCCTACCGCTGATGAGGAAATTCCTGCACAGCCGGACGACACTGCTTGCGAGGATGTTAATCTTCCATAACCAGGCACTGAAGACCATGAACCATCATCTGAAGCACAAGTCCCCGCAGCTGATCGCACCGTGCCAAGTGTTGAAGTACCTGCCCCTGATGCAGGGGTGGATGAAATACCTGTTCCTGAGGAGGGCACTGACAGAATTCCTTCTCATGTCCAGGCTCCTGAGGCCGCCATGGATGAAATTCCATATAAAGTCATGGCTCCAGATGCCCTGGTGGCCAGCCTTCATCCGGCAACATCCGAAGATACTCCCCCCATGCATGTTATGCATCGCATGGCTATGCAAGCAACACATCAAAGTAGTCCATCTCTGACAAAAATTCCACCAAAATGAGCCCCAGTTAAGAAGACACCGCCAAAGCTTGCTCGGCCGAAAAAGGCTCCAACAAAGAGAGCTCCAAGGAAGAGGGTTCCACCACAGAAAAACAAGCCTGCTGAAAAGGATTCCACCTCAAGTGACGTCTTTGGAGCAGATGATGAAGCATTACGCGCTGATAACAAGCTACTTGAATCTTTGACCGAGTTACAGAAGGATAAACCGGCAGAAGACCCGTTTGCGTTGGTTCCATACCAGAGTAAACCAGAACGCCAGGTCTACTACAAGGATCAGAAGAAGCCTAACTCAGGCTTTCTTCCATAGAAGAATACCTATCCGGGTATTGGAAAACTTAAACAACTCGAACGAGCAGCCCTCACCATATACCTCAACACACGTGTCGACAGGTATTCTTATAGTTTTATTTTCATGTGTACATGATCGACTTGTAGTGTTAATTTATGGACTTATGTTTACTTCTCTTTATAGTTCTGTGATTTGGAGGGATGAAAATGATAATGGGTTTACCACCCGTGACCACCTGTTCGTCCTCCTTGAAGGGAAAGAAACTGTAACCACTGACGTGTTGGATGCCCTCGTACTCATGCTCCACGTTGAATTGCTAACAAATCCATTGAATTTCAAGAAACGTGCAATTCTGACGCGACCCTTAGCGCTTACAATGCAAAAATTGCAATTTGCGACTGAACAAGCATTGTACTTGCTGGAAGATGTCATATATGGGCACAAGACTGCTGAGCTAATACTAATGCCAATTGTCCCCAATGGTCATTACCATCTACTCATTTTGGACGTTCAAAAGCAACGGTACATGCACTACTCGTCACTCGAAGCAGACATTTATGATTCTAATGTTGTCGACATTGTATGTGACGTAAATATGTTATGGAAGTGCGAGCATATTCTGTCATACTTAGTCATTAACAATTTACCTGTAATTTCTCAACGGGATCTTTTCGAGTTATGCATCGAGATTAACACAGGAAATAATCCATTTCGAGACCTCCCATTGGAGCATGCGTGGAGCTGCCTCCAGCAATCACCCGAGGTTCGTTGACGGTTTGTTGTTTTGCATGAGTTACATGGAAAAGCTTTTGAACAAGGAAGAATTGTCAATACACAATCAGAAGTCCCAATCCTCCGACTCCGTTATGTCACCCGGATACTTGTTGATGCGATGCGGAGGAAAATTGTACCCAGCATAACAATGAGGAAGGATGCCACTGGGGAGAAGGGCGATACCACCATGGAAAAGGATGCGGGAGGTGAGACTGGTGATGATAGGGAGAAGGAGGCCGTCATGGACAAGGATGAGGGAGGTGAGACAGGCGACCTTGGGGAGAAGGAAGCCGTCGTTAACAAGGACGTCGGAGATGATACGAAAGTCGGTAAGGAGAAAGCAACTGTGGATGAGAAAATGTTTGGTGGGGAGAAGGACGACAGCGGGGATAAGGCCAGTGGGGATGAGAAAGACTCTAGGGGGTATAAGGACGAAGCCAGGGAGAAAGAGGCCACACAAGTCAAGGTCGACACAATGGACGACATCGGCACCGCCGTTGAAGATCAAACTGACTATGGAGTAAGGTAGACATAGGCCACCGAACTGGTTGCAAACACCATATCGGACGTAAAATAGTTTATGATGTTATTCAACATGACATGAACAATTAATTTCGCAGACCTTCTATTTGTATTTCATATATTTTTTTGTGACTGAAAAATTGGTTATATAATTACTTACCAAATCCATATTGTATATTCAAGAAAAGTGGATGTATATACAGAAACGCAAAACAATACAAAGGAATAAGGAATATATAAGCAGAAACGAAAAATAATACACATAAAAAAGGATATATATATACACAGAAACGAAAACTGATACACAGGAAATACTATTATATAAATAGAAACACAAAATCATACACAGGACAATAGGCTATCTACACAAAAATACAGAATAATACACAGGAAATATAAATATACAAGGTTGGATATATAAACAAAAAAAGGAGAATAAAACAAATTCATGTCAAAGAACACGCTGTCCAAAATGCGAATATCGTACGCTTCCGTTAAGTGTGGCATTGTCAGATTGCTATGACCGTATTCCAAGATTGACGATTATGTCCAGCTTGATGGCACCGGCTATAATGTAATTCGTGCACATCGAAGTCTTGTGACTCTATTCTTTTCCTTCTTAGATGGTCTTGTCATTTCTTTGATATTGGCGGCCTAATTCGTAGGTCACTATTTTTATTAGATGGCTTGTCATTGTCAGGAATAGGGAATATTGGATTCCCATACGCCCGACGATACCATTCGACTGTGAAGTAAGAATCAACATAATAATGGATATTCGTTTCTTTTTGCATGATAGCCGAACATGCATGTTTGCACAGTAAGCCATGTACTTCCCATCTTTTGCATGAACTTCCACAAAATTGAAGGCTGACTGCATTGTTGTTATCGTCAATGACTTTATAAGTGTCTTCAGTCGACCGACCCACTCTCAGGTAACAACTGTCGTCAACGAGTTATTCAACCTTCTTCCGGATTTTAGAGTAGAGGTGTGTGTCCCACTTGTTGGATTGCTCGCATCTGTTGGCGAACATATTCATAAGTTTGAACCTGGAAATTAAATGATAAATAGGCAAAATATACTCTACTTAGGAAACAAAATATAGACCGAAAGGAAAAACAATACACAGAAAGGTCCATAATATACACATGAATGTAAATAATGTACATGGGAATTCACATAAATACACATGAAACTATTATTACTACACAATAACAGACAATTTCGCATAGAAACACATGTTATCCACCAACGAACTTTACCTGATCGAGTCAACCATGCTTGTTATTAGTAGATGGTGTGCCTCTTTAATCTAGGCATTGAAGGATTCTGCCATGTTGGAGTACATCTCGCACCATCGCATTCCTTTAAATAGAAAATTTGACCAATGATCAACGTCTGACTTATGTAACAACCAAGCGTATGCGTTAGCCGATATACATGCAAGTTCTTAAACTACATCATCGAACTCTTTCGAGGTATATGAGTACACAATTTTTACGATTACTGCCCAGCATTGCATTTGCATATCTTTATCGAGGTTAGAGTTGGTCTTCATGAAGTTCGCCTCCAAATGTCGTAGGGAATAACCATGTGGTGATAAAGGAAAGACTCGGGCGACGACATTCACCAAACCTTTAGATCGATCTAATATGAATGTTATGACTTTATCGTAGTCATCCTGACCGTACAAGGCCTCACCAAGAGTAGCAAGAAACCAAGTCCAGTTATCATCAGTTTCATTGTCGATGATAGAAAATGCTACGTGGAATAGACCATCGTTGCCATCTTTCGATATTGCATCTAGCAGAATTCCACCATACTTCGCCAGCAAATGAGTTTCATCAATAAAAAGTAATGGCCTGCACCCCTGCTTGAACCCTAACAAACAACCCCCAAATGAAAAGAAAGCACGCTTAAACCGCTCGCCGTCATTCTCAATGGTGACAACGCTACCAGGATTTGTCTCAGATACTTTATCTACGTACGATAGAAGCAAATCGTAGCTACTAATCTCGCTACCATGAATCACCGAGCTGGCAACCTCCTTCCCCATCCAAGCAAGCTTGTATGGTAGACGAATACCATGGTCACGCAATATGTCTTTCTATATGTCAATAGCTCTGTACAATGGGCTTTCTTTTAATTTATGTATGACACATTCGGAAACCCACTTCTTGCTTGCTTTTGTATGCGCTGTCGTACCAATGCCTCCACCGCAAATGTGACTTACTTGCATTCTCTTCAGCCGAAACGTGTCATGAATTCCCTTTTTAGAAGCATGCACTCGGCATTGGCATTCCGGAGTAGCGCACCTTACAATCACCCTGATTTCGTCAATTTTTTATAAACGTAAAGTCAAAATTTTTCTTTATAGCTATACTTCGCAAGCAATCTTTAAAATGGTCTACATTCTGAAACTGTTAGCCTACTTGTAAAGTGGAATCATCATCTGCGTCAGTACACCCAGTATCACTCAGCGCCCTAGAAGAATTATGTTGGAAGGACCCCCCCCTCTTTATGCTGTCTGACAAGGACCCCTGCTTTGAAAAAAGAAACCAAACATACACAGGAAACAAATATTATACACAAGAAAATAATATTATACACATGAAACAAATATTATATACAGGAAACAAATATTATACACAACAAACAAATATTATACAGGAAGTAAATTTTATACACATTAAACAATAATAATACACAGAAAGTAATACACGAAATTATTAACATTCAAAGGACAAAAATCTGGAAAACAGCTACACGTATAACATAACTAACAAGTAATAGAAGTCGTTGTTTTATTACGATGGGATCAAGGGGAGGCCGAGTTTCTATCTGCAGAAACATGCACTTCTTCAACGATAATGTCCATGATGAATTTGTTGAAGCTATGGTATATATGACACATGCGTTGAAAATCCACATCAGACTCAATTGGGCAAAGCGTTTTGTATGAGTCAGGCGTTATGAACTTCACTCTCACTTGAGAAACATCTAGTGACCAACGGACATATATCTCACCCATGATTGACTCCAATGAATTTAATATGGTGAATTGTACCACACGGCCTTCTCCTTTGAATCTCACCACGGTAGAGTAAGTTTCCATTGTTGAATCACGCAACAACTACAAGAACAAAGACAATGACAATAACAATAAAAAAAAAAATTAGAAGGTCAATAACAAAAACCAGAAAAAGAACAAGCACAAGAAGAAGAAGAACAAAAAAAATTAAAAAGAAGAAGAAGGCCAACAACAAAAATAACAAGAAGAATTACAAGAAGAACAAGAACAGCAACAAAAAAAAACAAAAGAAGAAGATCAAGAACAAAAGAAGAAGAAGAAGAAGAAGAAGAAGAAGAAGAATAACAACAACAACAACAACAACAACAACTTCTTCTTACGCGTACAAATCTTCACTTCAACATTCGGCAATGGATAAAAACTTGAAGAACGACAAACCTAGCAAAAATGCCAGCAAGAATGAGAAGGAGTGAAAAGCAACTTTTAAAAACAACTTTCATGGCCATACATGCATTAAATGGGATTTGACATGGATGGAAAATCAACTTTTTGCTTTTTGAGTACATAGGCATTTCTATAATTTCCACCCCCATTAACTGACGGAAGTAACACCAGAGATTAAATTTAATTTACTTTTCAAAAGGAGGGATCTAATTGGAAATGAAAATGTCAAAGGGACTGCAGTGGAAGTTTGAAACTTTTCAGGGACGTTGAGGTAATTTTTTTTTATTAAGTATCTGCCTAGTTTTGAAGATTGGTTTACATTTTTATTATTTAAAGTCCAAAATTAATTTTAATATAATATTATTTAAAATATAGAAAAGTATTTCTAAAAATTAATATTAAAATAAAATAAATATATCTTTACCAGAGCCGATATTTGTTATGTAAAGTTATAAACTGATATCAATATACGTTTTCTAATATATACTAAAAATGCTGATTTATGATATTTGAATAATCTATCACTATCTTTGTAAGAGACTTGGGTCTTTTTTGTTTTGTTTTTTTAACAACAACTACAAGTATCCTAGAGTATCCTAGAGCCTGTGAGCTCTCAACTAAAGTGGATGAGATTAACTTTTTGCAACAGAGATTTTCACTAAGGGTTGGTATTTAATTTTTTTTTTTCCTAAGTCCAAAATTAAGGATTTGAATGCATGACTTGTTTAAAATAAAAAATAAAAAATAAAAAATAAAAAATAATAATATGGTTGATTATCTATAAAACCCTAAAAATGTTTTAGTCGGTCCATGCTTACAAATATCACAGTTAGTGCTTTATTAGGGCTCATCTCTATTATTTTTATGCTCCTTGGTTGTTGTCATGTAAGTTTTTTCACTTCTTTACATTGTTTTGAAACCTCAGATAGGGGTGTGATTCAAGAAGGCTACTAAAGGTTACTGGGTCATTGATAAATAATTAAACTGAATTGATCTATTATGAATATAATATATATTTTTATAATCTTAATTATATATATAAATATATAAGATGTATTATAAATTATTAAAAATTTGAAAAACAATAATGCAAAAGTACAAACAAATAGTATTTTGGATAAATTCAATTGACTATTTTAATAAAATTTAATAAACATGCCATGATAACATGATATAATTTAAAATATAAATTCAAACAAACATAACTTTAAAAAAAAAAAATTATACATCAACCTTTACGGTTGACCCAATTCAACCCATCGGGTCAACTGAGTCAATTCTTTGTACTGGTTTTTTAAATGTCCTTACCTGTTGACATCGGTGGGATTGGTTGAACTAGATAGAACCGCTCCAATCAAATTAAATTTCAAAACATTAATTCCTTGTTTGTAACGGAGAGACTCAAAAGGTCATATTTCCCATAAGCATTAGTTGTTCTTTGGCGTTATAATTGTTTTCTTCCTTACATGTTTTGTTTATTTATTTATTTATTATTTATTAAGAGAGAGTTCCAAAGTAGCTCAACAAAAATTAAAAAAAAATTAACTCACAATCTTAAAATCAAAATCATAAAGATTGTAATGGCCTCTTGGCTGGAATCCCAAAACCCACCAAAATAAGGGTATAGGAATTTATTGAGTTTACTATTGTTGTCCACATCAATGGATGTCTCTGATTTCTTTTAAATTAAGCCACTTGTCATCTATTTATATAATAATAATAATAATAATAATAATAATAATAATAAGGAAAAATTATCTAAAAGTCTCTGGAAAGTTTCAAACTTCCACTGTAGTCCCTCTGACATTTCGTTACCCTTTAGGTCTCTCCTTTTTAAAAGCAAATTCAATTTCGTCCCCGGTGTTACTTCTATTAGTTAATGGGGGAGAAAATTACAAAAATGTCTATGAACCAAAAAGCAAAAAGTAGCTTTTCCCTCCATGTCAAAACCCATTTAATGCAAGTAAGGCCGTGAAATATATTGTGTCAGAAAGGAGGGGATATTTCACTCCTTCTTCCCATTCTTGCAGCCATTTATTGTTGGGTTTGTCGTGCTTCATCTTGGTCCGTTGCCAAAGCTTGGAATGAAATCCTGTACGCGCAAGAAGTTCTTGTTGTTCTTTGTCTTCGTCTTCTTCTTCTTCTTCTTCTTTTCATTCTTGAACTTGTTTTTTTGTTTTTGTTATTGTTGTTCTTGTTCTTCTTGTAATTGTTGTTGTTATTTATGTTCTTGGCTTTCTTCTTCTTTTCCTTTTTTTTTGTTGTTGTTCTTCTTCTTGTGCTTGTTCTTCTTCTGGTTTTTTCTATTGACCTTGTTGTTTTTGTTTATTGTTGTTGTAGTTGTGCCGTGATTCAACAATGGAAACTTACTCTACCTTGGCAAAATTCAAAGTAGAAGGCCGTGTGCTACAATTTACCGTATTAAGCTCATAAAAGTCAGTGATGGGTGAGATATGTGCCCGTTGGTCCCTAGATGCTTCCCAAGTGAAATGGAAGTTCGTAATGCCTGACTCATACAAAACGCTTTGCCCCATTGAGTCCGACGTGGATTTTCAACGCATGTGTCATATATACCGTAGCTTCAACAAGTTGGTCGTGGACATCATTGTCGAGGATGTGCGTGTTTCTGCAGATGAAAACTCGGTACCCTTGATCCCATCGTAATAAAACAACGACCTTTTGAATGTTAATAATTTCCTGTGTTATATTATTACTTTCTGTGTATAATAATCGTTTACTGTGTATAATAATGGTTTCATGTGTATCTTTTTGGTGTATAACATTGGTTTCCTATGCATAATATTTGTTTCCTAGGTATAGTATTGGTTTCCTATGTATATTATTTAACTTTCTATGTATAATAGTTTGTTTTCTTTGTTTGTTTGGGTTTTTTGAATGCAGGGAATCCTTGTCGAACAGCATAAACCCCACTAGCGATACTTTCCTCTCCCAATATAATTCTTCTAGGGCGCTGAGTGTTGGCAGATGTACCAATGCACACGATGGTTCCACTTTGCAAGTAGGGCAACGGTTTGAGAATGCAGATCATTTTAAAGATTGCCTGCAGAGCATAGCTATAAAGAAAAATTTTGACTTTACTTTTATAAAAAATAACAAAATTAGGGTGACTGTAAGGTGCACTGCTCCCGAATGCCAATGGCGAGTGCATGCTTCTAAAGAGGGAATTCATGACACGTTCCAGCTAAAGACAATGCAACCAACTCACATTTGCTGTGGAGTCATTGGTACGATAAGCATCCAAAAGCAAGCAAGAAGTGGGTTTCCGAACGTGTCATACATAAATTAAAAGAAAGGCCATTGTACAGAGCTGTTGACATACAGAAAGACATATTGCGTGACCATGGTATTCGCCTACCATACAAGCGTGCTTGGATGGGGAAGGAGGTTGCCAGTTCGGTGATTCATGGTAGCGAGGTTAGTAGCTACGATTTACTTCTACGGTATGCAAATAAAGTATCCGAGACAAATCCCAATAGCGTGATTTCGTTTTCATTTCGGGGTTGTTTGTTAGGGTTCAGCAGGGGTGCAGGCCATTAAATTTTATTGATGGAATTCATTTGCTGGCGAAGTACGGTGGGGTTCTTCTAGTTGCAACTGCGAAAGATGGCAACGACGGTCTATTCCACGTAGCATTTACTATCGTCGACAACGAAACTGATGACAATTGGACTTGGTTTCTTGCTACTCTTGGTGAGGCCTTGTACGCTGAGGATAACTACGACAAAGTCATAACATTCATATCAGATCGATCCAAGGGTCTGGTGAATACCGTCTCCCGAGTCTTTCCCTTATCACTACATGGCTATTGCCTACGACATTTGGAGGAGAACTTCATGAAGACCAACTCTAACCTCGATAAAGTTATGCGAATGCAATACTAGGCAGTAATCATCAAAATTGCATACGCATACACCTCGAAAGAGTTCGATGATGTAGTGCGTGAACTAGCATGTATATCGGCCGACGCACATGCTTTGTTGCTAAATAAGTCGAACGTTGATCATTGGTTAGATTTTTTATTTAAAGGAATGCGATGGTGCGAGATGTACTCTAACGTGGCATAATCCTTCAATGCCTAGATTAAAGAGGCACGCCATCTACCAGTAACAAGCATGGTTGACTCGATCAGGTAAAGTTCGTTGCTGGATAATGTGTGTTTCTGTGTGAAATTGTCTGTTATTGCGTAGTAATAATGGTTTCCTGTGTATTTATGTGAATTCCCGTGTACATTATTTACCGACCTGTGCAAATTATGGGCATTACTGTGTATTGTTTTTCTTTTCCATGTATATGTTGTTTACTAAGTCGAGTTTCTTTTGCCTCTTTATAATTTTATTTCCAAGTTCAAACCTATGAATATGCTCTCCGACAGACGTGAGCAATCCAACAAGTGGGACACACATCTCTGCCCCGAAATTCAGAAAAAGGTTTAACAACTCATTAACGACAGTCGTTACCTGAGAGTCAGTCGATCGACTGAACACACTTATGAAGTCATCGATGATAACAACAACGCAATCAGTCTTCAATTTTGTGGATGTTCCTGCAAGAGATGGGAAGTACATGGCTTACCGTGCAAGCATGCATGTGTGGCTATCATGCAAACAGAAATGAGTGTCCATTCTTATGTTGATTCTTACTTCACAGTCGAATGGTATCGTCAGGTGTATGGGAATCCGATATTCCCTATCCCTGATAGTGACAAGCCATTTGATGAAAACCATGACCTACGAATTAGGCCTCCAATATAAAAGAAACGACCAAGGCGTCAAAGAAGGAGAAGAATAGAGTCGCAAGCCTTCGACGTCCGCGAACTACATTGCAGCCGGTGCCATCAAGCTGGACATAATCATCGATCCTACAACTCTGTCCTAGCGGACTGACAATGCCACACCTAACGGTAGTGTATGTTATATACGCTTTCCTGTGTAATATGATTCGTTTCTTTGTATATATACTCGTTCCTGTGTATTATTTCGTGTTTCTGTTTACTTTGTTTCGTTTATGTGTATATATCATCATGCTTGTGTATTGTTTTGTGTTTCTGTTTATATATCCTATTTCCTTTGTATTATTTGGCATTTCTGTGTATATATTCGTGTTTAATATTCATATTTTCTGTAATGATATCCGTATCAATATGGATTTGTTGAGTAATTACATAACCAGGTTTTCTACCACAAAGAAATATATGAAATATAATTACAATGTACGGGAAA
The DNA here is from genome assembly GCA_020875875.1 of Dioscorea alata. NCBI lineage: Eukaryota > Viridiplantae > Streptophyta > Magnoliopsida > Dioscoreales > Dioscoreaceae > Dioscorea > Dioscorea alata. The sequence continues at coordinate 4,028,376 of CM037027.1, forward strand.
TTAATTGTTCATGTCAGTTTGAATGATGTCATTAAGTACTGTATGTTACTTCTAAATAATACTCAGGGTATGGCAAATTAATTGTTCTCGTTACTGTCTTCAACCTTCTGCTGAGACTCAACATGATCTCCAATCGTGTTGCCAACGTCGGCCATGTTGTCGGCCTTCACCTAGGTAGGCTCCTTCTCCCAGGCCTCGTCCTTGTCCCCAACAGATTCTTTGCCATCCCCATTGAGCTTATCCCCTGCCGCTACAGTATCACATATGGTGTCTTTTTCTACAACAATATCCTTGTCCCCACCGGATTCTTTCTCATCCCCAGCATGCTTCTCCTCTGCCGCTACCGTCTCACCTCCGGCGTCCTTCTCCACGATGGTTTCCTTATCTCCAGCGGATTCTTTCTCATCCCCAGTAGCCTTCTCCTATGCCGCTACCGTATCACCTCCAGCGTTCTTGTCCACGACGATATCCTTGTCCCCAACATTGCTCGTCTCACTGCCTGTGTCCTTTTCCATAGCGGTGTCGTCCTCCCCCCACCCATGGTAGCCTTCGTCGCGGTTGCGCCGGATATAACTTTTTTGAGCATCGCGTCAATAAGTATCCGGGCCACATAATGAAGTCGGAGGATTGGGACGTCCGATTGTGGTATGGACAATTCTTTCCCGTTCACAAGTTGTTCCATATAATGCATGCAAAACACCAAACAATCGACGGTCCCGGGTTCTTGCTGGGTGCAGTTCCGCACATGCTCCAGTAGGAGATCAATAAACAGGTTACGGCTTGTGCTAACTTCAATGAATAACTCGAAAAGATCACGCTGAGAAGTTAAACGGAAATTGTTAGTCACTACGTATGATAGAATATGATGTCATTTTGAATAATGTATTTACGTCGCTTACTATGTCGACAGCGTCTGAGTCATAGGTGCCCGATTGGAGTGAGGAGTAGTGCATGTACTACTGCTTTTGAATGTCCAGAACGAGCAGATGGTAATGACCATGGAGGACGATTAGCATAAGTATTAGCTCTGTCATCTTGTGCCCGTATATTACGTCTTCCATCAGGTACGATGCTTGTTCAGCTGCAAATTGCAATTTCTGCATTGCAAGTGCTAAGGGTCGCGTCAGAACTGCTCATTTTTTGAACTCCAATAGGTTTGTAAGCAATTCAGCGCAGAGCATCAATACGAGGGCATCGAACACATCGTCAGGTGTATTTTCTCTCCCCTCGAGGAGGACGTATAGGTGGTCACAGGTGGTATAGCTGTTTTCATCAGGGTCCCTCCATATGACAGAACTATACACAGGAAACAAATTAACATACACAAGAAGCTACATAGGATACACAGGAAATGTAAACTATACATAGGAAACCAATAAATGTACACAGGAACGAAGAAATATACACCGTAAGCTACAGACTATACACAGTAAAGCAGAAATATACACATGATTATACACATTATACACAGGAAATGAAAATGATGTACATTCAACATACGTAATATGTACGACATCATAGATAAACACATAACTCAACATGTTGAAGACATGAAACATATGTTATATAGGGGAAAAAAATACCTGTCTACACGTGTGTTGAGGAATATGGTGAGGGATGCGCGTTCCTCTTGTTTGAGCTTTGAAAAACCCAAGTAGGTCTTCCTCCGTGGAAGGAAGCCTGAGTCAGACTTCTTCTGATCCTCGTGGTAAACCTGCCGGTTTATCCTGATAGGGAACCACTACAAGCGGATCCTCTGTCGGTTTATCCTTCTGCAACCCGGCCAAGGATTCAAGTAGTGCGTCGACAACTTCTAATGCTTTATCATCCGAGCCAGATACGTCACTCGAGTTGGTAGCCTTTTCAGCAGGCTTGCCCTTCTTTGTTGGTAGAGTCCTCTTCCTAGGAACTCTGTTCGTTGGAGGCTTTTTCGGTAGGGGCATTTTTGGCCGGAGCCCGCTTTGCCGGTGTCTTCTTTAGCGGGGCTCGTTTTGGTGGAATTTTTGTCGAAGAGGGACTGCTTTGTTGTGTTCCTTGCAAAGCAGTGCTACGCGTAACACGCCTCGCGGGGAGTATCTTGGGATGTTGCCGGACGTGGGAGCTCCACCGGCGATTGAGGAGGTTCTACTTTAGATAGAATTTCATCCATCGCGGTGTCACGAGCTGAGACATCACATGGAGAAGGAATTTTGTCGGTGCCTTCCTCCGGAATAGGTATTTGATCCAATTCTTTGGCAGGAATAGGTATTTCAACATTTGCCGCAGTTTGATCAGCTTCGGGGACTTGTGCTGCAGCCGATGGTTGAGTTCCTTCAGTACCTATCAGTGGAAGATTAACATCCGCGCAACAAGCGTCATCAGGTTGTGCGGAAATTTCCTCCTCTGCGGTAGACTCAACATCAGACTTGCCATGACGGCCTCTAAATCTTCGTGCTGACCTTTTGAACCTAAGGCCAGGAATAGGGGACGGGCCATCGAATGTGAACAGCCGATGTCTGTTGCCAGAGGAGTAGGGAACGGGGCCACCGAATGTGAACGGCCGATGCCTGTTGCCGGCGCAGGGGGGAAGGGGTCGCCGAATGTGACTCAAACTTCTTCCAATCTGCATCTTGATAGTCACGCTCATCTATACGAGCTCACAGATCGCGGAACTCCATTGAAACTTTTTATAGTAAACGGTGCATGTCATCATCCCCTCGGGGAACCTCCTCTGCCATCTCTGCCGACGACTGTCGTTGGCCAAGATTTTCAGCAGTGGTGGGGAAGGATTGAGCCCAACCTCGCTTCTTTGCGGGGTCAACTTTTGTCTTTTCCCAGAAGGGGGGTCTGGTTGGTGGGCGGGACTTCTTTTTAGACTCGTCAGGTTCCGAGAAACTAGCGGGGGCTTGTCTATGGGTTCGCTTAACATTACCAACTAAGGAATTCTCTTCATCGTTGGCTGGCAGAAGCTTGGAAAACTAAAAAGCAAAAAACCATACTTTGCGACGTTAGCATATAAACACAATATTATACACAAGAAACATGAAATTATACACATGAACGTAATAATATACACAGAAAATAGATTTTATACACAGGAAAGCAATTTTATACACAATAACATGATTTTATAGACATAAATATCATATTGTACACAGGAACATCATCTTACACACAGAAAATCATTTTCATCCACATGAAATAACTCATTCATCCAAATTTTCACACATTTTAAACATCAATATAAATAACTTACTTCTTTTCCTTTCATTAATTTCAATAGCGGCTCGATGGACGCCGCCTTGATGAAACTAGACTCCCCGTAACATATTATACAGGGTGTCTTTCCTATTCTTTGTTTCTTGACGCTGGCCATCACCTCATAGAACCAAATGATGAAAGCAATGGAACAACCTTTCAAGTAACATGCAGTTGTGGACTTCCCTTTACAACGGAGTTGGACACGGACGGCTGTCGCAGGGATATCGTCTATCAACCACCTGTGCATAGCATGGGCCAGGCATAACAGCCGAGTGACACCAGATCATTGGCGTACCTTGCTACAAACAACGGCGCGTGCAGAACATTATTCAGGAACATGATTGCGGTCATGAAGTAGACCACCAGGAGCTTCACGAAGATCTTCTTGTCCTCGTGTTTCTTGCTCCGAACAATTGTGAGTAGGTTGTCTTTAATAGCATCGCGATGGCGGTTGTGCATCTTGTGCAAAAATTTCTTCTCAAAGTCTGATTCATCCTTCTCGTGCTTGAAGGAAGCAATGTCTCCATCGCAACGAAGACCTAGGATTAGAGCAACATCTTCTGTTCTGAACGCGAGAAGGCTTTGCCCTATCTAAAAACCTTGTTTCTTCTCATTGTACACCTACAATACAGCGTCGAGAACCTCTCCTTCTTGTAGCATGGGAGTGATGTCCATGAAATGGCCGAACGGTGTCCCACAGAGGATATCCCAATGTCGCTTGTTCATATTTGTTTTCAACTCCAAAATCATCTCAACAACCGGGCCAAGATAACAACGTGCGTTTACAAGTGTCATGGCCATCTTCTATTCTATGTCAACAATGCAAACACACAGTTAATCATTGAGAGAAACATAATGTTACAAGCAACAAAGAAGAAATTATACACAGCAAACCACACAATCATACACAGAAACTTCTTCTCACCTCCGTGCTGCCGTTTTCCCGTGAAACTCATTGGAGAACAGAAATCCTTGATGGAACTCACCGGAGAACTCCAACAAAGCGTTTTGCGAGGAAGAAGAGAGCGGAAAAGAAGAACGGCAACGGCCTTCAGCGCAATAAGAAGTAAGCCAAAGGTTGCGGCTGTTCGGTGGTAAGGTTTTGTTCGTGCATCCCAACGCTTCGGCGAGCCAACTGTCATTGTCGGTTCCCAAGGAAAAATGAGGGGTAGTTCGGTCATTTCAAAGGCGATTAATGATGCCAGATTTCAGGAGGCCATTCTCGTCATTTCAAATCCAAATTATCACCTCCGTTAACCCCGTCAACCCGGTTTGGACTGGAAAATAATTATTTTAAAAAGGAAGGACCTATGGGGAAGCTGCAAACTTGAAGGAACTTTGAGGGAAAAATGAAACTTTGGGGGGACTTTCTGGTGCTTATTTGTAATAATAATAATAATAATTATAATAATAAAACTAACTTCGTGATCCATCTTGGCATGCTCAATCCTCTTTGAAATAATGTAATTCTGTGGCATGCATTCCGTGTGTGACAAGCTTATCTGCTAGTTGATTCTAATCCCTTGGGATTGCATCCATCTTCTGAATACCAGCTTCCTCCAGCAAGCTTTCTTCAATGTCTAATTAGCACTCTCATAATTACCTTATGAACCTCTGCACAATTCTGCACAATCATAACCTTGGTTATTTTACTTATTAAGTGGATCGGAGGCAAGATTCTGTACAAGGCTAATTCGGGCGGAAGATATTGTCAGGTGGGTAGTTTGATTAGGATGATATATTTATTAAAATATAACACATGTGTCGGAAGATGAGCTCAATGAAAACAGAAATCTCATGTAGAAAAATAGATAAAAACTCATTTAATTCTAATTTTCATATAAATATGAACCATAAAAATGTAGCATATAAATCTCTTAGCCCTTAGATATGTGAAGGTAGAGATGTTAGAAAAGTTACCATAAGAATAACTGGCAGCCAAGCGTTCATTTGAAGATGCATATATCTTTTAATTTTGAAAGCTTTGGAGTATGAACCTTGGTTTTTCTTTCTCAATTACCAACGATTATGTTTGCTGATTGAAAATTAGTTTGTAAAAAAGAGAACTTCTTAAATTATAACTTCAACATGATTTACTATTGATCCATCTTATCTTTGAAAGAACAACACATACAGTAATTGTATTGGCAAGCCAAATCTAAATCTTCTATCTTTTGTAAAATACTGCAAACAAATTGGGAGAATTATGCTTTCTCCATTAAGAATTTCTCCCTTTCAATCACATCCTTCTTATCATTCTATTTTTCTAATGATTAATGTTGGGGGGTTTTTCGATTTTGGAACAATGGAAAAAACTGCGAAGTCACTGTAACAATGTTACTGTTCACTAAACTGTAGCACTGTTACTATTTGTGTGGGGTTGCTATGCGGGCGCAAGCTTGTCCGTGAACCTCACTGCCAATGTTGTGCGGCCCATATGCTCCCTGCATACTTCATTGGCCAACAAAGGTACTGCAGCAAAATGCTATTCACAAGTACTGTTTCACTGATACTGTAGCATATCACTGTTCACATGCTGGCTTCTTGCGGTAGGGAACAATCCGCTCACTTCACTGGCGACCCCGTGCGGCCCACACGCTACTCGTATGCCTCACAGCCAAGCTTTAAAGGCTTCCTTGTGGCTTCAAATGTCTTCTCAAGGCTTCAACAACACTTCAAAGCTTCAAACCAAGCTTAAACAACTACAAAAACCCCTCAATTCTTGTTAGAATGAGATGATCAAACACACAACAAAGGAACACAATAATTTTCGCGTAGAAAACCCTTTGAATAGAGAGAAAAACCATGGGACTCCTAAAAGCCTCTTAAATAAGCTTCACTATATCAACTATGGAATGGCAAGAGTCTTCTCTAGATACTACTAGAGGAACAACAACAATGCATCAATAATGCATCAACAAGAGGATTTCATCATCTCAAGAATGGATCTACACAACAAGCATCAAGAAGAAGATAAAATGAGGAAGTAAACCCTAAGGCCGAGATGAGCTACTTGCAAGGATCACTCCAACAAGTTTGGATGAACGCCGACACCGATTTGCCGATCAACTTGTTGCCCTAGCTCAACCCTCTCTCTTCCTCCACTTTCTTCTTGGTTTCTTTTCTCTCCTTTTCCCCTCAATTTGTGTACAGCGCCACTCCTTAATCATATGAATGAAGACAACCCATCATCCAACTCTCTTGTTAATTACACTTTTGCCCCCCAATAGTTGACATAGGTTTTTTTTTTTTTTAACTTGGACCTTGGAGCCCATTATTGATCCACCCACCAAATGGGTTGGACCCAATAATTAATTCTATTTTTATATTTGAAAAATATATTTTTTTCAATCCTTCACTTCACCAATTTTTATTTTTAGAAGCACTTTAATAGAGGGGGTTTTTTAAATCCCTCCATAATTGTGTTATAATTTTTTTTAATAAATTACAGCCGGTTTTAAACCCCCCCCCCCCCTCCACACACATACACCCACCCCACAAATTTAAAAAAAATAACTCTCTCTCTTTTTCTCCAGCGCTCACTTTCATAATCTTCGTTGATCTTCGTTGCGCCGCCAGTGAGTCTTAAATCCCGCGAGAGAGGCATTCTCATCCCAGAGACTTTTTTAGGGTTCCTTCTCAATTGTTATGCTTTGATCCCATCGAGTTTTTTCGTTTTCATTTGATGCGAAGTGTTTTCCATTGTTGATTTTTAAGATTCATCTCCATTTCAAATTGATTTCATATTTTTCTTAAGATAATGTTAGGTATATGCACTCGATTTTGTGAGTCATTGCTCTTTCTAATTGATTCTGATAGTTTCCTAAATTTATGATTTATATACTTGAGTGTGGGATTCATCTCAATTGGTAGCCTTATTTTGGAATCCAAATTCACTGCAATGGCCTCATTGTTTCTTTTGGATTTGATCACCATTTACTATTAGATTATCAGGCTTCTAAGGTTTCATGTTGATTATTTGCTTGTTGTTGAATTTTGTTTGCATCTTAGTATTACAAACATTATTTAGTTTGCTGCTGCTGATGTCTAATGTAGTTTGAAGCAAACAAAATTTCAGCAACCATCCATGTAACTATTTTTATGGCCCTCAAAATATAATATACCAATTGCAGCAACCATGAATGTATTTCTCCCTATCTCAATCTCTTTTTATGTCTCAGTGTGTGGAGGAGGAAGCTACATGCAGGCAAGGTCATTTGTTAGGTCATTTGTTATGTCATTTGACATCGAAGTTCTGCTTTGATGTTATTAGATTACATGCTCCAAAGGCTAATCAAGCTAGTTTTCCAAGTGTTCCTTTCTTTCTCTCTCTCTCTTATCTTTAATTTGTTCTTGCTTTGATATTTCATTCGCAGTCTAAACAATAGAATCCCCCATTCAATTCAAAATTTTCACTGGCTGCAGGTATAATGCTTTTCACAATCTCAATACTTCTCTCCAGGACCTCATCTAAAAGTTTTTGTGCCTGCCATATCGTCATATAGTCGTCTAAAGTGATGTGCTGATAGTATGTAAGAATGGATAATGTCTTAATAACTAGTAAAATACCTAATGAAATTCACTTGGCTTTGAGAAGAAACATACATTTTATTGTCTTCCTCTGAGAACATAGTTGTACATTACATTATCTCTAATAAATCACTGACCCTTTCTTTACAATTTTAAACCCTTGAAATCTCCATTTTTAGAAACAAATTCTTCCTTACTTTATTAGACTGCGTAAACCATAACTCCAAATGAATAATTAGTCAGTAAATCCCATTTCATTAAGAAATCAGTATATGAACTACATGAATATTTGCAAACAAACTCCTCAAAAATTATCACTAAAATCTTTAGTTCCATCAATTCGTACAGATCCCAAAAATTACCAACTCCCCAGTTTTTGTAGCCCATGATTTTGTAGACACACTGATGAATTCAGAAGTCATTACGTCATGAAGTCATGAAGATTTATGGAAAATTTACAGGAAAAGCAGAATAATTGGTTCTAAAGAATACAAAAACTTGTGACTAATGCGTAAATGCAAATCAATTAACATCTAATTTTGTTGATATTTCTGTCAATGATAACATCTAATTTTGTTTCAGAACACTTGATGAGAGAGGTCTTCCATTTTATATATTATCAATATCTTGCTTTAAATTGGTCCTAGGAAAAAATTTTGATACTGGTGGATTTGAGCCAGAACAATTGAGAAACCCTTTTGTTGTCCTTTGTTATTCAGCAATATTAACTCAATATCAAGCGCTCTTTGCTTTACTATCAAACCTAGTGATAGTCCTTATAGTTATATAATTGTTTGTATCTCTTCAATTAATGTATCTAATCTATTTAGGCCCTTATCTCTAAGGTTGTGTCTATGTGTTTGCAGCACCTTTTAGTAGAAATTCTGATGGTTGAGAGTTGGTGAAGGATCAGGTCCATTTGAATGTTAATAGAGACAAGCAATCTGGAGACAGTAAGGTTATTTTTTAAGCAGAAAGCCACTCTTGTTAAAGGTTTGCCTCTTGAATAGGCTCTTAATGATCCCATTTGTTTTTTTTTTTTTTCTCAGTACCATGTGGTCAAATTTTCTATTAATAGGCACAGTTGAAAGTAATAGCGCTCATATATATATATATATATAATGTTACCATGTAAGATAAGCTTGTGACCAAGCAAAGCAGGTTTTCAAGCACCAAAGCTTAAGCTTAATGAAGGTTTTGGGAATGTACTATGAGTTGTTATAACAATGCAACTTAACTTCTACAAAGTTTTTGGCATGTAATTCAAGAATTGTATTCCATTAAGTGGTTTTCCTTAAAATGAAGGTTTCATGTGTAAATTATGCAAATGAAAAATGTAATGCATTTTGGAAATAGTGTATGGATTATGGGCTCTTGAGGATTTTTCCATTTGCCTCTTGATGGATATATGCTCATATAGTTACACTTTGTTCCAATATCATGTTAGGAAAAGTTTTTTCGAGTAGGTAATACATCTCTAGTTGTGAAACAAAAGTTTCACTTTTTTGCATATTGTAAAGATTCTTTTTTGGGCATGACAACCTTTTACAGATGCTAATTGTAATTTTCTTAGAATCACTTCTCTAGAACTAGGTCTTGTTATATTTGCTTTTGATTAGATTAATCGTTCCTTGAAAACATTAAAAACCAATAATTTGTTTTGATTTAATGTGCAGTTTTTTACTGATGCTAGATAGTATACAATCCGCTTTGGCAACCCTGGATCAAGTCCTCCGTTTGGCCAAACCTCAGTGGTAAGTGCTTTCGATTTTACTCTTAAAATATAGTTTTAACTATGTTTAATTAGATATCATTTCTGAAACAATGTTCTTGATTTTTCTTTTAGATGCTAGAATTAGAAGTTGCTCGCCCGTTGTCTTTGACTGAAAGAGTTGTGACTATTGCTCTTGCTGTGTCTCTAAACACTGACTATTTCTCCAAGGATGGTGGCTGGTGAGCCTAGTTATCTTATTTCATATTATTTGCATTTCATTATTTATTGCATGCTAAGAAGCATAGCTGATTTTCCTATTTCCCAGTGGAGAGGTAAGCTGCGGGACATTTTGAGTTGTGCATAGAAATTGTTTTATATGAGCAGTAAATATTTAAATTCTTTGCCAAATGATTCCAATCTAGTACAATCTATACCAATCCCTGTGATCACAACACTAACTGAAAATTTGTTCACAAGCCTAACATTTAAAACCAATTAAGAATTAAAAGAAGCAAATTTGGAGAGTGAATATCACTATTAGAATCTGAAGCTTCTTCTGGGTAAAATGCAGTAACTAATTTGATGCTATTGGTTTCATCGGTACCAACCATCCAACCTGCAATAGTATATATATATATATATATATATATATATATATATCCAGTAATGATTGCTTGGAAAATGAACTGAAAAATGGAAGACAAGACACAACTAAGTAGGAGTAGGATCAATAGACACAAAAGACTTGCCTCATTCATAGTCTTCATGCCTTTATTGCTTGGGAATGGTAATGCTTGGTATTATTGATCCATTGGCTGCAAACTGACTAACATGTTTGGAATCAGACATTAGAAAGGTGGACAATTTTAAAGCTCCAGCAGTTATTCTGTTGTTAGAGAACATAAATTGGGATTATGATTAAGGTATGCTTCTTCTATGATGGGATTTTTAGTAGTCAAAGGCTATGAGGGATGTATAGTTATACTGCAAGTCTTTGTTGTAGATGTGGTGTGTATATGACTTTCATAAATTAATTTGTTTCCGCGAACCTATGATACATTAGAAAAGGTTTGCTATGATGGTCTCATAGTTGCTTTTGAGTGAATGTGGGCATAACAATGTTACTATGATGGTGTCATAGTTACTTGGAGTGAATGAAGGTCATAACAATGTTGTTACAAACATTGTGAGATTAATTCAAGCAATCAATTTGTTTAATGTTTCTTGCTCTACATTATCAATGAGAAGCGGTATATAATACTAGTGAAAATCAATGATCTTATATACCTTGGATTGAAAGACCAAGTAACTAAGTTACTAAAGAATTTGCATACTATTCAAATCAGTGATCAACTATGGTGACATATACATGCTAATTAGATGCCGAGCCTTATCATCAAGTAATGGTGACAAAAAAATGAGTATTCAAAGATTAGTTGATTGTGAGATTTCTTGCTCCATCTTAGAGAAAAACAAGTTTAATTAGGTTGTTGTTGTGTAGTATCAACAAGTGTTCTAAGTTCACTGTCAAGAAATATAACATTTGTAGAAGAATTGAGGATGAAAACAAACATTAGAGGTAACAATATTTTGACTAAGAGCTTGTTAATCATGAGTAGTTTATGCAGTAAGGGTTGTAATAAATTTAAGTAATTAGATAAGGATATGGAGAATGTGCCAAATCTGTATAAATTTAAGGATTAAAATTCTTCATAGTTGTAGTGATGCTCACTTGTAGTCTTTGCATGATGATCTCAAAGGCATTTTCAGTCATCAGTTAGAGACTTCACTATTTATATTTATAATTTATGGTCATAACTTGATTTAGAGACAGATTTCAGAAACAAATACCAAATATTCAACAAAATATGTTTGATAAAATTCCTTCAGCATCCAAGAATACTTTCCGAAGAGTATGTGCCACTGTAGACTGTAAGACTCCAAATACAAGTAACTTTCCATCAGGAATTATGCCTGTTTTCATCCAAATTAAGAGATCTGATGATATTGCTTGAATTTTATTTTCACTTACATCTACATCATTCATGCTAGTTTATTGTGATTCCAATTGCATTCAACAGGAGAAATGCAGCATTCCCTACTTCTAAGACTTATAAACACAAACTGGCAATTTGCATGTTCATCACATATCATTCTCTCTTTAGCATAAGTTCTCTTAGAAAGTAGATCAAAAATAGAAATGAAGAGTGTCATCTATACTGCATTCAAACTTGCAAAGCACCTGAAAATTTGAGAAAACTCTACATACTAAATGGAACGCATGCTCTACATTCAACATAACAATAAGCCATTAATCAGATTAGATGACAAAATGGACAAAAATAAATACTAGAACCATAGAATGATTTGACTAATTTCAACAGTATATTACATGAGGTTCCTCAACTATTTTAAACAAGATATATTCTACAGCCTTTTTAGAAACAATTATAATAAAAGGATGACATGGAGACAAAGAGAAATACCAAGAAATTAGTCTCCAGCAGCATATTCTGGTTTTCTTCATATAGTCTTCAGCAACATAAGCTTCAAAGTTTAAAGTTCAATGTTCAAATAAATGAATATTTCATTTTCAGAGCATTTATAATTGATTGATATTTCCTATGCATATGTAAATACACACACATATAGAGCTGCAACATAAGAAGAAGAAGGAAAGGAACAAGTTCGACCAAATGTCTGACTGTAGAGACATAGTTGTTATATGCAGAGGAAACATTGGATATTTATTGATCAAGTAATTGGGCCTCTTCAACTAATTCAATCAGTGATTTTCAATAGCTATCTTCATCACTACCATCACCAAACATAGCAGCCAATTTTAAAGCCAGATTTGCAGTCAATTTTCTTTTTTTTAATTTATTCTATTTTATTTTATGCCTTTGTTCTAGTTGCATGTCATCTGTTTGATTTTATTTCCACTTTGTTTAAATTATTAAAATACGAATTTGCTGTTAATGGTTATGGTTGAAGTTGCATATCATTTGTTTAATGGTTATGGTTGTTCTCTGTTGCCGTTTAAGGTTTGGCCGTGACTGGAAAATAGTTGAATATTTTGTTGGTACAAAGACTGTGATCCAGGTGCTTTTATTCATTATGATTTACTTGAATCTCATGCGTGTTGCTTTACAAGTATCTACTACATAGCGAGCGTGTCCATTGAGTAGTGCATGAGCATTTGTTGATTTAATGTTAATTAGAGGATATTGCTTCATTGTTCAGTTGAACTTGGATAATGCCATATAATCATTTTTCCTTCTGGTTGTGGAGAATTTGCTTGTGTTGGTATATGGTTGGTAGAGATTGACCAAAATTTGGATATAGATTCATGTAATATGGTTGTATGCTTGCATTGAAGATTACGTAATGGACTGTTTGGAATGCCTAGAAATGGTTGGAATAAAAAATTTCCTATTATGCTGATGTCTCATTGTTTGTTGTTTGATTTCCTTGATATGATTTAATATCGAAGCAATCGTCTGGAAGCATAGTAATCATAGTAAATTTTTTTCGTTCAGAACCTCCCTGGAAAACTTTATGCTTGTCATGGCAGAAAGAAAGAAAGCTCAACAACACTTCTTTAAAATATTAGAATTACAAACAATACCATAAGACTTATGTTGATCTGATTATATTGTACGTCTATTTTAGATGCTCTTTTAATTTCATTTGTTACAAGTAACTTTGCTTTGGCACTGATTCTGCGTGCACATTTCTGAAACAAAATCAATGATTGAGCTGAACTATTGCCTCTGTTTATATCTTAATACTAACTTGGCTCGAACATATGACTTAACATTGATCTAATTAAATCATTCTTTTGTTCAGGAATGATTTAATAACTTAGCATTTAATAGTTTTTAATTTGATTTTAATTACAATTATAGCTATTATTTTATAATGTTTGTTTACTTTTATAAGATTATTCATGGTTAAAGATCGAGAGGGTTGAAGATAAAAAGGATACACAAAGCTTTTTTACTGTGTAATTAAACCAAAAAAAATTTGCAATGAAAGTAGACTTTGCAATGAAAATAGACAAATAGTGTAAAACTCTTTACATTTTGTTATTAATCAAAATGCATTGCACTTAAGTTCATTACTTGTCAATAAAAATCAATGAAATTAAATTTAGAATACTTTTGAATGTATTGAAAGATTCATTGTTTTCAATTAACAGGTTAAATAAGTTTATTTATTATTAATAGGAAAATAAATTAAAATTCAATTTAATTAATGAACACATTTAGAGGCTTATAACCCCTCTAAAAATAAGAACATGTAAGAAATTATTAGTTATAGAGGCGGTTATAACAACTTTTGTGAAGTAATAAAAATTATTAGATTATTAGCTATAGATGTGGTTATAACCACCTTTAAAACTATTAGAGAGGGATAAGAAATTATTAGCTATAGAGGTGATTATAACCCCCTTTAAAACTATCGAGAGTAATGAAAACTTAATAGCTTTAGAAGCGATTATAATCACCTCTAAAACTATTGATGTGTAATGAAACCTTAATAATGAAAATTTAGTAGCTATAAAGGCGGTTATAACCACCTCTAAAACTATTGAAAGGTAATGAAACATTATAACTGCCTCTACTTTTGTTATTAAAAACAACTCTTGTAAATCAACGCTATATTTATAGAGGCGGTTAAGTCTTGAAAACCGCCTCAAGAGCATTTTTTTGATGTAGTGCTTGTACTATATAGATTTGATCTTTTACCCATGGGACGCTTGCCTCAACAGTTCATGTGGCTATCAAACCCCCAAGTCATGTGGTTATCAATGTAGCTTTTTACCCTAAAATACATGGTTATTTATGTGACGTATATTCTGTGAATTAAAAAAAATGTTTTAAAGTTATTCAAAATAGATTCAATGATGTGATAACGTTAAATTTACATTAAAATCATTATCAAAACCTTATAGTTTCTGTTATTAATGTTCTGTCTCAACCAATAGCAAGAGTTAGCTTTTTTTTTTATTTTTTTACATTTTTACATGGCCCTTATAGATTAGAAGACATTTCTCATTTTTGCCCAATTGTAGAATGATCAAGTGTCAAGTTCCACGAGGTCCTTGGGAAACAATTTCAACTTTGATTGGTTTGTAACCAATCACAAAGCTTTGTTCAAATTTAGTTTTTTTTTTTAAATAAAAGTAAATAAATTATAATTATATTAAACTAATGAAAGAACATGCATATACAAAATATGAAAATACAACAGAGATAAAAAGTTCAACAAAATTTTAGTTTACAAAAATCCATGCACTTTTATTTGAAATTAGAAACTCATTTATAACTTGAATCTAATATCATATTATTGATACATACAAAATAATATAATACATTAATTTTTGAACTATGATATTATAATTAATGTCAAGTCAAAAGACCAAATTCTTTCCTTGGAGCTTAAAGGCTTCAAGCTATAGATAAAATCCTAAGGACCGTTTGGATAGCCCAGAATTATGGCATAATCCATATATTATGCCATAATTTTACATTTTCTGAGAATTATGCCATATTGGCTGTTTGGGAAAATATTTGTAGAGTATAAAATTATGGCATAATATAGGTATTATGGCAATGAAAAAAGAGTGAAATATTTTTTCATTGTAAAAAATCTCTCTCACTCTCTTTTGATCCAGCCACCAGTCATTGGTCCACCGCTGGTCTAGCTGGCCTCCGTCGACCTGCCTCCGGTCCGACCAACCTCCGACAATCGACTACCAGTCCACTGGGGGTCCGACCAGCGGCCGACCAGCCTCCGGCGACCGGCCACCGCTCCGGCCAACCTCCGGCGATCGGCTACCAATCCACCGGTCCGGCCAACCTCCAACGATCGGCTACCAGTCCACCGGGGGTTTGACTACAGGCCGGTCAGTATCCAGCGACCGGTCACTGGTCCGGCCAACCTCCGGCGACCGGTTACCAGTCCACCGGGGGTCCGACCACTGACCTCTCAGCATCCAGTGATATGCCGGCAGTCCATTGGTGGTTCAAACGGCCTTTGGTAATCGGTCACCAGTCCACCGGTGGTCCAATCGGTTATAAGATGATCTCGGGTGACCGGCGACCGGTGATCCGGCCATGACTAGCAGTCCACCGGTGGTCCAGTTGTCCTTTGGCCACCGGTCACCAGTTCATCGGCGGTCCGGTGGTCGACCAACAGATTTTGATAATTTTTTTTATTTTGTTAGTCAAACACTCATTCTGTAAGAATAAAATATGTCACAATTTCTGTAATAATCACTTGCACTTCCTACATAATAAAATTATGCCATATTTTTTATTTTGCAACCAAACAGGCCCTAAATCTACCCTAAAGCTGAAAGAAACACCATTGTATATATATGTTTATATAATTAGTGAATATTTTTTTTTATTCAAGAAAAACCTTCAAGGACTCTCTTCTATGTACACCATTTTCCTTGTTCCCACTATTAGCAAGGGCATTAAAAATAAAATAAAACAATAAAATAATTTTTAAAGCAACATTAAGTTATTTTTAAAGAAAAATATATAAACAAGAATTTCAACACTATAATATCAAGTCTATTAACATCAAATCTCCTGAATTTCAGTATTTTTACATAAAGTGTTTGTTCTGTTGAGAAAAAAAATTCAGTTTTTCACGAATATCTGTTATTAATACATAGTTTATTTATATTTATAAAAAAGTAGACTGAATAATGTCAAAAAGATCAGAGGATTGATGAGGGAATGTCGAAACCTTCAATTAACTTATAAGTAATTTTGCCTTAAAAACATTATTAACCCAACAAGAAAACACAAGAATTATCAACAAAGTATCAGTCAATCCTCGCCGGCACAACCGCCGGCGCTTGCGCAGGCGCCGAAGTATCTGCTCCCTGCCCTTGTCCCTGGTCTTGCCATGTCCAAACAATATCCTTAAGCGATGGCTTGAGATCCCTATTACAAAATTGGTTATACTCCAACGTATCCCCAGCTCTCTTCTTCACCTCCACCACATGAAATGATGGTGTCACCTGAAATATCTCTGCATCTATTGCAAGCAACCCTTTCCTCCCTTCTTTACTCCCCTGCAACTTCACCATCCCTTCCTTCTTCCTCACCTTAAAACTCTCCACCTGTGCAATCTCCTCCAACTTCGACACTATCGTCGCCACCGGCATCTGCGTCGTAAACCTCGACTCCACCTTCTCCCTACTCCCCCTCCTCTCAAACAACCCTGACAAATCAAACACCGGCGACAACGATATTATATCAAATGCATTCAGTGATGTCGGCTTCATCATCGCCGCAGTTTTCTTATCCTTCTCATCCTCTTCTTCTTGGAACACTTCTTCTTCTTCTTCTATATGTTGTTGTTTTTGATGGCCTTCCACTGGTTTGAACCCTTTCTTGAACCAAGAGTTCTCCATGAGCTTCGCCATAGTGATTCTAGTACTAGGATTAGGGTCAAGCAACCTACTCAACAACCTCCTCACATCAGTAGAGAACCATTGAGGGCATTTGAACTCACTTTTGATTATCTTTTTATACATTTCCATCAAATTAGAGTCATGGAAAGGAAGGAAGCCGGCAAGAAGGACATAGAGGATAACTCCACAAGACCAAATATCAGCTTTAGATCCATCATACCCTTTCTTGTTGATCACTTCCGGTGCGACATACGCCGGCGTGCCGCACATTGTGTGGAGAAGGCCATCATTGCGGCGAGACTCACAGAGGGCGCTGAGACCGAAGTCGGAGATCTTGAGATTGCCATGCTCGTCGAGGAGGAGGTTTTCTGGCTTGAGATCACGGTGGTAGACGCCACGGCTGTGGCAGAAGTCGACGGCACCTATGAGCTGCTGGAAGTACCTGCGAGCAACGTCTTCTTTGAGGCGGCCTTTGGCAACCTTGTTGAAGAGCTCACCACCCTTGACGAGCTCCATGGCGAAGTAGATCTTGGTCTTGGTAGCCATGACTTCATTGAGCTGGACGACGTTGGGGTGCCGGACGAGACGCATCACGGAGATCTCTCGCTTGATTTGGTCGATCATGCCAACACGCATCACCTTCTCTTTGTCGATGATCTTCACGGCGACGTGCTGGCCGGTGGCGATGTTCCGGGCATTGTACACTTTTGCGAAGGTTCCTTGGCCTAAAAGTCGGCCTAGCTCGTACCTGTGCATCAAGATAGATCCCTTCTTGTCCATTTCAGATTAATCTTGATCTTGATATGTCTTTAGTGAGCTAGGGCTAGGGTTTTCGCCATGAATGGGAGTAAGAGGAGGAGGAGGAGGAGGAAAAGGAGGAGATGGAGAGACCCTTTCCCCTCAAGGAAAGGGGAAGGGAGGTTCTTTTGTTTCTCTATTTCTGTTTCTCTGTTTCTCTAATTGGGTACATTGCAGAGCCATTAGCTCTCTCGTTGGATGGTGCTAGGTTTCCGGGAGGGGCTGGTAACTGTTTGGCTAAAGATAGAATGAGGTTGGTGAGATTTGCCCTTGATGAACATTGTATGTGGATGCATTTTTCATGCCATATATATATATATATATATTGGGGGAAAAAATGATAATTGCATATTCACCCCTGCCATTACACAAAACTTTGCATGTGTATCGTGCATGCTGGTAAAGTTAAAATAATGGTTTCAAGATATTTTTGTCCAATTTTTTCCTTTTTATAACTCTTCTATTTATCATTTTCAAGTTCACTTGTTCTTCAAGAAAGAAGATAAAAGCCCAGGCCTTGATGGTTTCAACAGCTTTTTCTTCAAGAAAGTTTGGAACATTGTGGGAAGAGAGATATGCTATGCAATTCAAATTTTTTTTTTTTCCAAATGGGAAGATGCTTAAACAGGCTAATTCAACAGTTATTACAATTATTCCCAAAGTTATCAACCTGAAACTGATAACTGATTACAGACCCATCTTATGTTGTAATGTGATCTACATGGTAATATAAAAAATCCTGGCAAACAAATTGAGGACAATATTGGATGATATTATACAAAATAACCAATTTGCCTTTATTTCTGGAAGGATGATATCAGATAACATAATGCTGGCTCATGAGTTACTCAGAGGATATCATAATGATAAATTTGGCTATCATGCTCTGAAAATTGACTTACAGAAGGCCTATGATTCCATCTCATGGGATTTCTTGGAAGAGGTGTTGATAGCATTTAGATTCCCTGGTTATTTCATTAAATTAATCATGAATTATGTGAGATCAAGTATGTTCTCAATCATGATTAATGGGCAGATGAAAGGGGTTTATTCCAGGGAGACTTAGCCTGAGGCAGGGTGATCCTATTTCACCACTTCTATTTGTGCTGTATATGGAATATTTAACCAGAATTTTCCATAAGATGACTTTGAATGGGTTTAAATTTCATAGAGACTGTGAGGAGCTGAATCTGTGCCACCTATGCTATGCTTTGTTGATGATTTGTTTGTATTTGCAAATGGAGACAAATTCTATAAGGATGATTAAAAGGACTCTAGAACATTTCCAAGATGTTTCAGGATTAGCACCAAATCTGTAGAAGAGTGCAGTTTTTTTCTCAGATGTTAAGCATGATATGAAGATGAAAATTTTGGAGATTTTGGGATTTAAGGAGGGAGTTCTACCAATTAAATATCTAAGACTTCCTTTAATCTCATCCAGGCTGAGGAAGGAGCACTGTACGGAATTAGTTTCGAAAATTACTGCGAGGATCTCAGGTTGGATAGCTAAAACTCTATCTTATGCAGGGAGAATCCAGTTGGTGAATTCAGTATTATCAAGCATGTATATGTTCTAGTGCTCAGTTTTTGTTTTACCAAAGGTAATTATTCATCAAGTGAAAAGATATGCAGGAATTTTTTTTTTTGGCATGGTATTGATGACTCTAAAAGAGGAGACATAGTGGCATGGAGTGTAGTTTGTCAACAGAAAGCTGTAGGTGGATTGGGTGTAAAACCAATAACAAGTTGGAATCAAGCAATGCAGATGATACACATATGGGAGTTAATTCAAGAGAAGCAAACATTATGGGCTACTTGGGTGATCAAAACCAAATTGAAGAAACTTAGTTTTTGGGGGATCACCAAGACAATTGATAGCATCCGGAATTGGAGAAATTTGTTGAAATTGAGGAAGATAGCCAAACCTTTGGTCAATTATCAACTTGGAAACGGGAAGAAATTCTAATTTTGGTTTGATCCTTGGTGTAATGGATTATAAATTGTAGATATTTTTCAAGGGATAAATTTTCGGGAACCATTTATATCCAGAAATGCCTTGGTCTGAGAATTCTGGAAAAGTGGAAGTTGGAAGATGCCGGGAAGATGGAATTTGTTGATGGCAAGTATTATGAATTTCCTGAATGGAAATTTCTCATTGAATGAGAATAAGAAGGACTGTATTCTATGGAGAGCAGACAAGCAGAGAGTTTTTACTATCAAACTTGCTCTTGAAGCTATAATACAACCTCAGGTGAAAGTTAATTGGGCAAAATTGGTGCGGTCATCAAGCATCATCTCTAGACACTCGCTTATATTTTGGTTAGCATTACAAGGAACATTGCTAACAAAAAATAAATTACTTCATTGGAAGGTTGTTGATTCAGACATGTGTGTGCTCTGCAAATCTGATAGTGAAACAATTGAACATTTATTTTTTGAATGTGCTTTCTCTAAAGCAGTATGGGAACAAGTGTTGTTGGTACTTGATGTGAAGAGACGACCATTTTCATGGAGAAGAGAGGTCAGCTGGTTTTCTAGAAAAGCAAAAGGGAAAAATATGATAGCAAAGGTGAGAAGAACAGTAATGGTAGCTAGTATATATTCAATATGGAGGACAAGGAACTGTATGGTTTTTCAAACAAAAATTTTAATGCAAAAGAAGTTTATCAGCGGATCAAAGATATTGTAATACTTAAGTACTGCAGTCAAAATGTCCGAGGAGAAAGAAGCAGAGGAAGGAGCTCTACAGAAATGGTTTTACTAAATAGAACGAAAGACGGGTTATTATGTAAAATGGAAGTAGTTGTAAAGGCCAAGGATGAGATTTGGCTCTTAAAAAGGCTGTATGTTTGGGGGAATACTGTAATGGAGTCCATATGTCTTGATATAAGTGGATGGACTTTGGAAAAGCCATTAGCTATTGGAAAAGGAGGATTAGTGTTTGGACAGTGAGAGTAAATTTAGTGAATTAAAGGCAGTGCATCTCAAGGCTGCTATTTGGAGGTGCGGATTATGCTGTGACTACAAAGTGAGAGACAGTAATTGCTAGGAATAAAATGTGATGACTGTTTTGACAAATGCTGGAAAGACCATTTGGCTATGGAAAGGGCAACAATTTGATGGATGGAGTAGTGGACTACTATGCATATTGTTGGAAGTGGAAAAGAAGATTGCCTAGGGATTGTTAACATGATCATGTTTCTTGTGTTTTGTGTAGATTGTTTGAGGTTGTGGAAGATGCTGGTTGGCTAATTAGCTAGTATGTTGGCTGGTCTATAACCTTTTTTTTTCCGATAAAGTTGAGCTTAAGAAATATACTTGGTTGGATTTGACAAAAAAAAAGTTAATTTGTTCTTCCTTGTTTCCTTCCTCTTTCAATTCGTTCTACAGTTCTCTTTCTAATATTCGTTTTTTTTTTCTCTTTATTTTATTTTATGAGCAAATACTTGGAGGATGTGAGAGTTCAAAATGAACTAATTAATCGTTCAGAAACAAGAGAGTGAGGAAAGAGAAGGGAATTAGGAGAAATGAGATAGGGATGAAGAGTGGGAGAGGTGGAAGGAAAGGTATTAATTCTAATATTTTGTTTTTATATTTTATTTCAAATTTCAACACCATATATACTTCATCTTAATTCTATTCCTCAAATATTTTTATTCCTGAAGCTTTTCTTTGATGGACATTTGAGTTGCCATGATTGGAAGAATTGGTTCATCCATTCTCCCATTTTCTTCTTTATTTAAAAAAAAAAACCTAACCATCACACTCAGCGCTTGATCTTTATCTACTCTATCATTAATTTTTTCGCTGCCCCATTTTAAATTCCTTTTTGGTTTCCCATTATTAGCCACTGGACCAATTACAAGCCGCCAACTATAAAACTTATGAAAATCCATGAGTGAGCATACCGGCCCTGTGTTAATTTGTTCCGCCAAATCTTTTTTATTGTTTGTGAAGAAAGTAAAAGCAAGGCTCAGTATATCGTGAGTCTAACTCTCCACCGCCAAAACCCTAACCCTAAGGGCTTGCTTGGGAGAGGGTAAATGGAGGTTTTGTAAAGTAAGGTCCTCAACCTACCCTTGTTTGGATCCAAGGTTTTGGAAGGGGTAGGGTTTGAGGGGGTTAAATGGAGGGTTGAGAAACCTCCATTTACCCCCTTTTCTCAACCCTCCAATTGAGGAGGTTTTGCTTTTTACCTTAATGAAAATACCCTTCATCTTTGAATGAATTTACATCCATTATTAGGTTTTCAAATATTCAAAAGTGTTGGCCGACAGCTCTGCGGTTCGATCTGGGCCACTATAATCTAGAGAATTCGATTGGTGGGGTGTTGATCTTCTCTCTAGTAAATGCTCTTTTGTTCTTTGAATTAATCGGCTTATTTTGCTTGGTTTTGCTTTCTGTGTGTTCTTTCTCTGGTAAAATCTTTCCCCTATTTCTTGGAATGAATCAATTCTGTGACTTGATTTATGTGTGCATTTTGAAGGATTGCAATTTTATGGCTCATCTGTGATCCAATTCTGAGGTTTGATTCACTGGATTGATGGGTATTCTGAACATACAATTGTCGCTTAATTTTAGCTTAGCTTCCATTTGATTGTTTTGTTTCATATTTCTAGCTCTTGAACTGTTTGTTTTTTGGCAAGAATTGGATTAGATAAAATTTTGAACTGGTCTCCTTTTTCTGCTGTACAACACTCACATTGATTCAGTTAGCTATTCCAATTGAAAAATCCGTCAATCAAAATAAATTTTCTAGAATAAATCAACTCAGCTTTGCAACACTCACACTAGAGTTTATGAAGACCTTGCAACTTATAAGATTCTAGAATTAATATATACCATATTGTTAAACATGGATAGGGATTAAAACAAGAATGACTCATCTTAAAGAAAAAACTACATCACATTTCAACAAACTTTGATTCTTAGCAATGCATCAAAGAAAATTTCACTTCCAAAATTCCAAAACATGACATATATATCATGTAAGAGTTTCCTTACAAGTTTCTGTAATTATATAACATGATAGACAAGTAATCACCTACCAATATTAATTACTGGTTTTGCTTAAAATGATCAGAATTAATTATAAGGCTGATATCAATCTCATAGTCCCCACACAGCTTGCAAGTCTTATGGTTGGTGGGTTTTATATACAACAAGTAATTAAGAGTACTGCACCCATTCATTCATATATATATTCACTCATTCCTCTCAAGCTAATTAAAGCTTGCTAGTTGTCCACAATTGCTAAATAAATAAATTACTCATATACCACATCAAATTTATGAAAAACATGGTTTTATTAAATCTAATCTACCATTTGTCTTTTATAATTGGAGGTATTATATGTCTTATGTGTCTTTTTTTCTTATAAGGGTATTTTAGTAATATTACTATAAAACCTTACCCTCTATTACCTTCAATCCAAACATTACAAGGTTTGGTAACCTTCATTTACCTTACCTTTCTCCCAAACAAGGGATAACTTAAAACCTCCATTTCCCTTACTTTACCCTACCCTACCTTCCATTATGAACCCCTCCTTCACCTCTCCTAAGCAAGCCCTAAATCTAGCGTTTTTCATTGTTCGACTTGGACAAACACTTCTCCGCCAGAGAGAAGATGACAATGGGCCTGAAGAGGAGCGTGTCTTATTTTAGCAATCGATGTGTTCTAAACCAATACCCTTGGGGGTAAGCAAGATCTAGATGTTTTTTTTTTCTCTTGGATTGATATGTACAGTAACTAGAGAAACCGAGATCTCACCTTTGGTTGTTCCTAGATCTTGATCCCAGTTCCAACTTAGGAGACATCCAGAGGAGAAGATGACTCAAATCCTTTGATCCATCTTTTGCTCTTTGATTCTTTTCTGTTTTTTTTTTATTTTATTTTTGGATTGGTATGTGTGTTCCTTGACTCTAGAAATCAGGCAGTAACTAGAGAGACCAAGATCTCACCTTTTGTTGTTCCTAGATCTTGATATCAATTCCAACTTGGGAGACATACAGAGGAGAAAATGACTCATATCCATTGATCCATCATTTGCTCTTTGATTTTTTCTGTGTTTTTTTTTTCTTTTGGATTGGTATGTGTGTTCCTTGATTCGAGAAAAAATACGTAGTATCCAGAGAGACCGGGATTGCAAGAGGGCTCAAGCTCGGCCCGGACCCGGTGCTTCTCTATCACCATAAAGTTTCCTTTTTACTACTTCAATTTATTAAGATTGAGAGACATTTTTACAAATTCATGTGGCAAACTCCTTCTCAAAGTTTTATGCTCAAAAATACCAATTTTCCTGGTGGTGACAAATTATATTAATCTTTTTATAAAGTTTGATGTTCTATTTTGCTTCTCATACCAGGTTGGAGACCTGGGTTACACACCTAAAGAGGATGAGGTTTTGCAGTATGCAAGAGTTGTTCTTGATGTATGAACCTGATGCATTCACTGTCTTTATTCATAACCAATCCTCACAAATTCATAAATTGTATCCTCTTTTCCATGACTATAATGTGCTATTGATGATCCTGATGGTCGCAAAAGAGCTCTTCTTATTAGCGGGGAATAGCCAATTTTACTTATGTCACTTCTACATTTAATGGAATTATTAGAGTCCTAAGAGAGAAGGTTGTGCAATTCATCAAATATCACTACATATGTCACAATTACTGAAAATTTCTCATATCTACTTTATGTATTCTAGGAATTCTAGCTAAAAGATGCAAGAATGCACATCTATGTTCATTGAGGCGGTCCAAACTATCAGACTAGTTTGGCAAAAATGCAAGCTTTGGGCAAGGAACTCAGCATTCCACTTGAAGTAAACTTTAGTCTTCATATCTTAATATCTACATTGAAGTACTAAACTAAGAAAGCTTTAACATTTTTGAAAAACAATCGAAAAATGCACAAAGAAACCTGAACCGATGATTTTTATATTAATATTATTATAATTTTGCAGGTGTATGGATCAGAAGCTACAATAACTGGAATATGCAAAGAAAGAAACTATCGACTGCATCATGGCTGCTAATTAGATTTGCATACAATTGTTATGTGGAGCAACAAGCAAGAACTTGGGTGAAGATGAATGTTTAGTAGGGTCTAAGAGTGAAGGTGGATCAAGACTAAGTTTTGTTGATCATCATCGTAGACAACATCTTGAATAGCTGTCAAAAAATTTTAGTCCCATGATCCATGAAATTGAATTCATACACCAAGAATATTTGTTGTGTTTATACCTTTGATAAGAATTAGGATTGCATGCATCTATACCCTTTGAAATGTCTTCTCTTCGTGTGTATCCTCTCCTTCCCATCTAAGTAGGGAAATTTTTTGTATACAACGTTGTGCATTGCACTAAACTATTACATGTGTCGACTTAAAAACAATTTTAAAAAAAATGTCAAATGATAAAACAACCTTTGTGTGTATATTCTCCTCCCTATATATGTAAATAATTTTGTATACATCATGATGTATTATACTAAACTTTTGTTGTAAACTCTCCTTCAATTCGCCACTAAGTAGTCTCTGTTTTAAAAAGAAAATTACAACAAAACCCTTAATAGCACCAAGGGTACGGGGAATTGATACAAATTAGGGATAACAATAGGGGTGGGGCCGGGGCAAGCCTCTACCATCCCTGCCCCACCCTGTCTTATTTTTTTCATAAACCGCCCACCCTGTCCCGTTCTGTCCCACTCATAGTTACAAATAAGTAACTAAAATTCCTAAAAACATTTTTAAAATAGATTTTTTTTATAAAATATATAATTATAAAAACAAGCTCATTAGAAATTTATTGAAATTAAAAAAAAAAAACCATTTACCCCTACACTATATAATATTTATAATAAGTTAAATTAATAGGGGCATGGAAAAACCAAAGTTGCTCTGTTCAGGGTGGATTGGGTTGTAAACTACGGGTCGGTTCGGTTTTTGCCATCCCTAATACAAATATACCATTCCTATGTAAGGTGGGGTGCAAATAAATTCCTAAAGGAGGCCTTTTAATCATCTTCAATACTCAAAATTTTACCAAAAAGCTGTCCTCTGGAGGACTTAATCCTCCCCGGGGAAATAAATAACTTAATTATTATAGAAATTAATCCTCTCTTGGAGATTAAAAAGGCTTAATTATTATAGAATTAGCTTTATCTAGAAAGTGTTACGAGGAAAAAAAATACTTTTGTGCCAACTTTTACATGCTTTTTTTTAGGTATCATCATTATAAAAAATGAATTATTAATAATAATTTTGATTTAATGATTATATTACTACAAGTTTGCTTCAAGTGTATTATCACGTTGAATACTCATACTATATTGTATCTTATACATATACTATTGTGTATACATATTTATATGTACATCTCTCTTGTATTTATATAGAGTGATCTCATCTAATGAACTCACTCATTCATTCTTACTTTATCTATCACATAGTTTGTCTATCAATAAATAAATAAATAAATAAATAAAAATATATATATATATATATATATATATATATATATATATATATATATATATATATATATATATATATATATATATAACCCAACTCTAACATTAAAATGGGCCTGAATCGTCCTAGTTCTAGCAAGAAGATGGTGTTGGATAAATGCCAGCAGAGGATACCAAGCGAAGAAGAAAAGAAAGTAATAATCAGGATAATTTACGAATTTAAAAAATATTTTTAATTATTTAAATATATTAAACAGAAAAATTATATATTTTTTTTTGCTTTGCAAGAAATAAAAGGTTGAAAGGTTACATGTGATTCTCATTTTATCATAGATATGCAAATATTCAAGGATATACGAGCCCAAAAAAAACAACACCCATTTATACACACACACATGAATATATTTGTATTTGTCAGTAATTTACATTATTTTAGCAATGGGCTATAAAATTTTAAGTTTATTTAAAGATGATTATATTATAAATTCCAAATCTCGTTCTAGCAAGGATTGTTATAAAATTTTATAATTATACAAGAATTAAATTATATTATTCTTTTATTTTATTTTTTAATTATTCTCATTGACTTTTTATAGATATATTTAAGAGAAATTATTCATATCACCTATCCTCTTTTCTCACTTGATAAAAAAAATCCATGGACTATTTCATATCCCAAAAAGTCCTTTTTTTTTGTAACACATCTAATAGCATATTTTTTAGTACTTTTGTCAGATATGACCCTTAGTGATTTTAAACGGAAATACAAAATAGTAAATAAAAAACTAAGATATATATTAAACATAAAAACACATATTAAACAAAAACTTTATATTTTAAATGAAACTTATGTAATTACATGTAAACACACAATGTTAAATAAAAAATTTACTTAATAAACAGGAATGAAATTTTCGTAAGCGGGGCAAAATTAGATTTTTTTTTTAAATAAAATAAACTGATGTAGAGAGTGAAAACTAAGTAAACTGAAAATGAAGGGACTGCATAGGAAATTTAAATGTCAGAAGGACTATAATGGATATTTGAAAAGTTACAATGACTAATAAATAATTTTTTTTATAATTTACAAAACAACCTTATTTATTTATTTAATTTTTGTGACAACGTGGACAAGCGACCCAAACATACTATTTATTATTATTACTTCTCAAATCCCAATCATGCATTACGAGAGAGTCAACCTTCCACACTTAATTGCTGGGTTATTGTTGCGGTGGCACCTTCTTGAATCTTGTCTTAACTATTTTTCGGAATAAAAGAAGAGTTAAGTGATTTAATCGTTAGGCTATTGCTGCAGTGGCACCTTTGTAAATCTTAACTGACTTTTTTGGTACAAAAGGAGAGTCAAATGCTTTAACCACTAGGTTATTGCTGCAATGACACTTTCTTGAATCTCAACCGACTTGAATCTTGACTGAAGTTTTGGTGCAAATTAAAAAATGTTAGAGAATTATTATTATTATTATTATTATTATTATTATTATTATTATTTATTTTTTTTTTAACAAATGAGATTAAAAATATTTATCCATTCAATTTTCATGAGGTAAGACTTGAAGTCATGCAAGCAACGTTGACTGTTTCAGCCGCAATAATTTAACATATCATGCGCAAGGTCAAATCTATGGATAAATTTGACAAACCTGATGATTAAAATAAACAGACATTTATTTGAGAGTCAAAACAAATATCTACTGTCTCTAGGTTAGCAATAAGAATCCATGCATGTTCATATGATGTTAAACAAGTTTTAAGGAGTTTTAGATTATCTTGATTGTGATTGGTGATTAGGATGTAATGATGCATCTTCTTTTATTTTATTGATTTATTTACTTATTTTTTTTCATGTTTATCTAATTTAGCAGCCTTTCCACTTTACTTGTCTTAATCCAGTCATTTCTATCAAATCACATTCTTTGGGTCTCTAATTCAACTTATCAAATCACTTACAATTGTTAGGACATGGCTTGTATGTAATTTATTAATTATTGCATTCTCTTGAAAACCGATATATGATAAGTGCATGTAAATTAAATTTAAGGTTATGTTAACTGAGAGAAATTGTGGATTACCTCTGAGTCATAACGGAAAATAATTTTTAAAACACATTAAAAAGTTAAATATCGATAATTTAAATTATGTTATGATTAATAATGGAAATAAGTATTAAATTCTATTGTAGGATTTTTCTTTGGTTTTAATTATCAAATTAGCATCCATGTATATAAAATGAAACAATTAGAGGGCATAATATCTTTTTAAAATTTGTTTTATCTATTTCACAAGGAATAAATATGTTTTTTAAAGTAATATTAAAATTTAACTTAATTTTTATTGACAGTATCTTTTGATTTTTAGTTAAAAAATAAAATAAAATAAAATAAAATACTCATTATTATATAACAGAGGTAGGTATTTATTTTAGTTTATTACTTGAAAAAATATTTTTTTTAAAAATAGTCTATTTTTAATAGATATTACTTTGATTAGTAAGTAAAATTTACTCACATTTATACTCAATCATAAAACAGTTGAACAATCAGTAATTTATTGGTGACATTAGTTTATAACTATATTCATGTTCTTACAAATACTAAAACTTGTACGAGCACCTATGTAATACACTAATAGATATCAAATTTGTGGGTGCATGCATATGATTACATGTTTTTTATTTTTACAAAAATGATATTATAGTTATATATTTATTCCTAATGTTGAACAAAATATTTCTCTATTCCTATCAAAATCCATAGTACTTATGAATAGGTTTTTTTTTTTACTATTAATTTATAAATGTAATTATAAGTTAAAGTATCATGATTTGGACTATAGATTAGATCCTCATGGTTCAAAAACACAACTTCTAACTTTCCATAATGAGGTAGTCCCAATTATCTTGCATGCTTGGTCTACCCAAATTCAAGCACTGTCACTTAAATCCATCATGAAACCAAACACATGCATATTCATTGTGAGATTTTAATAATACTTGATGCATGCCCAACTAAGTTACTTATAGTGCTAACCTTAAAAATCCATATTTATATCTTGTGTGTGTGTGTGTGTGTGTGTTTGTGTTATCATCATTTATTTTAATCTTCATTGATAAAAGATAATTCAATCTTTTTTTCCTGGTTTCTCAATATATATATATATATATATATATATATATATATATATATATATATATATATTGAAAAAATAAATATATTGTAAAGATATGGATAAATTATAATATAGTAAGAAGTTCACAAAATACTTGTTGTAAAAAAATATTGGTGTTATTTATAAAAAAGTTTCATATGCAAGTTATATTTTATTATTTATTTCATTAAAGAAAAACAATAATGTTCTCCCTTTAGACTTTTAGAATATATATATATAGAGAGACAGAGACAGAGAGAGACAGACAGAGAGAGGACTGATAATCTAGAAATGTCCTCTAGATTTAAAAATTTAGAGATGTCCCATAATAACGGCATCTAACGGTTATTGTTTATGGGTGATCTTATGACTATTGTAGAGATGCCTTTAGATTCGTTTTCTAGGGACATCCGCAGAAAACAATCATCTATATAGTATAAGATGAGGACTTCTCTTTATTAAAGCTAAAAGCTTGTTATGATGAAGCTTAATCATTTCGACAAGCAAATTGCCCTTTTTTCTCACATTAAAAATAATGAAAAAACATCAACAGTTGGTTCAAATAATTAGAGGTTTAGGGGTGTTTAAGTAATTCAAATTCGAATTCGAATAAATACAGAAAATCCTAGCTGGGATAAGTCTATGCTATGATGGGTTCTCAATAATTTTATCCAAAAAGGCTCTAGAATATTGATGGTCAAAGGAATGAAATAAAAATTAATGGAAAAATAAATATATATTTAAGTTTTTTTTAGTACTTACTGGTTTCATAGGAGCTCTGGATTCTAAATTAGTAGGATGCAATGTGAGATGCTAAGAACACCATAATAGACATCTTTTTTTTAACATGTGGTACTAACTGACACAAATTTCAACAACTTGGATTAAAACTTGT
The DNA here is from genome assembly GCA_020875875.1 of Dioscorea alata. Lineage (NCBI taxonomy): Eukaryota > Viridiplantae > Streptophyta > Magnoliopsida > Dioscoreales > Dioscoreaceae > Dioscorea > Dioscorea alata. The sequence goes on from CM037027.1 coordinate 4,058,633, forward strand.
TAGTAATTTTTTTTAAATATCACCAAATTATATTATCTTTTAAAGTTATAATGTTATCCTAAAAAATTAAGTAGTCATTAATTAAGAATACATTTGAATATGCTATGTCCTAATTTCAGATTTTAATATTTTTTTTTTTTGTTGAAACCAATGTTTTAAAAACCGGACCAGTTGTTGAACCTGTTGGGCAACCGGTTCACGGTCCAACCGGTCGGTTGAACCGGGTTTAATATTTTCAAATAAATAAATTTTAAAAAATTTAAAAATAAGTAAAAAAATAATTTAAAAAAAATAAGAAAAAATTAAAAAAAAATACAAAATTAGATATTACAAATTTATAGTGTCTTTATAAGGTCACAAAGTGTTAACTCTATATAAAATTGAATTTTTCAAAGTACAATTATATAAGGATAACCATACAACAAATATTCAAAAATAAATAATTAAATAAAATATAAGTATACAACAACAAAAACAACAATAGAAAATGAGGAATAAAATAAAATACAAGTATATAATCTTTTTTTTTTTTTTTTGGAACAAATTTAATTTTAAAATTAAAAAAAAATCAATTAATTAACCGGCCGGTCCGGTCCAACCGGTTCACCGGTTGTACCGGCAGATCAGGTTTTTTGTGTTTTATGAGACTAATCGGACCGGTTTACTGACCGGTTCCCCGTTCAACCGGTTCAACCGGCCGGTCCGGTCCGGTTTTAACAACATTGGTTGAAACAATGACAACCAAGTCAAACAATATTTGGAGGTTTCTAGGAAAAATGTACATATTTAAAGATATGCATTAACAAATTTAAAAACGAATATGTTTTACAACACTATTAATATTTCATTCATAGAAAATCATTATGACTAATATCAAAGTGTCTGTCATTCGGATTGATTTTTTTTTTATATATATTTTTATATAATTAATTCCCACAAATAGTAAGTTAAATAAGTTTTTATGTAAATTTTTTTTTCATGAGAACGTGGATAAGCCACCTACTCACGCACCTCAATTTTAATTTGTTTTGTTTTAAAGCAAAAGCTAAAATAAATAAATAAATAAATAACTAAATAAACACTAAATCAAAATTCAAAACCAGCTTCACTAGTTAAGGATGTGTTTGGTTCGTTGAAGTGGGTTCCGAAGTGGCTGAATCGGTGAGTTCCGAAGCAGTTCCTTGTGTTTGGTTCGCTGAAGTGGACTCGGAAGTGGTGATTTAACCACTTCGGAATCGGCTGGAGTTCCCCATTTCACTTCGGTTTAAAAAACCCCGAAGTGGGTTTTGAAGCCGCTGAGTTCCGCACGTGAGGTCACGTGCATTTGGATTTCCCAACGCCACTTCGAGATTCTTCTCGTATAGGGTTCTCTGCCATCCCGTCTCCTCCACTTCCATCTCTCCCTCTCGTCTTCGTTCTCTTCTAGGGTTGGCCTTCTCCCTCTCGTCTCCTTCACTCTCGTCTCTCCCTCTTGTCTTGGTTTTCTTCTAGGGTTGTCCACCTTCCTCCCGTCTTCGCCCGAGCATCATCATGTCTTTCTCGCCACCATCCCTTGCTCTATCGGGTGTGACTGTGTTTTTCTTGTTCGCTAGCCGTTCAAATCTACTCAGTAGACATCTTTCCTCCGAGAAATGGTTGAGAGCGACGCTATTTTGTTTTCATTTTGTTCTTTACCTTTTGTTCTCGGTGTAATATGTTGTTATTTGTTTTCTGTTTTTGTTTGTGTTGTTTATTCAAGTTTTTCATATGATATTATGATGGTGTTATGCTTTTCAGCTGTTTTCCTTTCCCGATCTGGTGTTTCTTGCAGATGTGCGAGAAACCCATTTTGTTTTTGTAGTTATTATTTAAAGTTCTTTCATATTTGGGGTTTCCATGGTATTTGTTTAGATATTAGGTTTTTTTTGTGGTGTTTTTTTTTCCGGTATGATGTTTGTAAGCATGGTATTATTTCGGAAAATTTTTTGTGTTATATTTTGTTGTTATCCTTCATCGCAGTTGTCAAAGCCATGTATGTTTCCTAGTTACTATTAATTTCTATTTAAAGTTCTTGCATATTTGGGTTTTCAGGGTATTTGTTATCAGGTTTGTTATCTTCGTTCTTTTTTGAGTTTGATGATTGTAATCATGGTATTATTGCATTGAAAATTTTTTCATATATTTTGTTGTTATCCTTTCTCGCAGTTGTTCAAGCTATGTATGTTTCTTTAGTTATTGTTGATTTAGATTTAAAGTTCTTCAACATCTGGGGTTTTCATGGTATTTGTTTATATTTTTTCATGTTTGTTATCTTCGTTATGTGTTATTATCCCTTAGCGCAACATGTTAATGTTCTGTTGTTTACTCTGTTGTTTACTATTATTATTCAGTTGTGGTATTCCATTGATAGCATGTTTTATTTATGTTCTTCAATCTGTTTAAACACCTAAACATGTAATGTGTTATTATTGTTGTTATTATTATTATTATTATTATTATTATTATTATTATTATTATTATTCTGGTATGTGTTATTATTCTTTATGACATCATGTTAATGTTTTGTTGTTTATCCTGTTGTTTATTATTATCTTCCATTCATAGCATGTTTAATTTGTGCTCTTCAATTTGTTTAAACATGTAGACATCTAAACATCTATTGTCTTATTATTATTAGCATGTTATGTGTTATCATTCCCTATCGCAGCATGTTAATGATCAGTTATTTATTCTGTTCTTTATTATTATCTTCCATTCACAACATGTTTAAGTTGTGGTCTTCGGATTTGTTTAAACATCTACACATCTAAACATGCACTGTCTTATTATTATTAGCATGTTATGTGTTATCATTCCCTATCGCAGCATGTTAATGATCAGTTATTTATTCTGTTCTTTATTATTATCCTCCATTCATAGCATGTTTAAGTTGTGGTCTTCGGATTTGTTTAAACATCTAAGAATCTAAACATCTACTATCTTATTATTATTAGTATGTTATGTGTTATTATTCCCTAACGCAGCATGTTAATGATATGTTGTTTATTCTGTTCTTTATTATTATTATCTTCCATTCATATCATGTTGAATTTGTAGTCTTCAATTTGTTTAAACGTCTACACATCTAAACATATGCACTGTCTTATTATTATTAGCATGTTATGTGTTATCATTCCCTATCGTAGCATGTTAATGATCAGTTATTTATTCTGTTCTTTATTATTATCCTCCATTCATAGCATGTTTAAGTTGTGGTCTTTGGATTTGTTTAAACATCTAAGAATCTAAACATCTACTATCTTATTATTATTAGTATGTTATGTGTTATTATTCCCTATTGCAGCATGTTAATGATCTATTGTTTATTCTGTTCTTTATTATTATTATTATCTTCCATTCATATCATGTTCAATTTGTGGTCTTGAATTTGTTTAAACGTCTACACGTCTAACCATGCACTGTCTTATTATTATTAGTGTGTTATGTGTTATTATTCCTTATCGCAGCATGTTAATGATCAGTTATTTATTCTGTTCTTCCATTGTGTTTTTTTTAATACTGATATCCTATGTAATTCTAGCATTCTCTGGAATGTTAATATGATGTCCACCAAACATCTTCCTTTTATTCAGAGTATACCTTTGAATTCTGTTCTGTTCATTTTCAGCAATGTTGTTGTTCTGTTCTCGATAATTTTTTGATATATATGTTTCGTTTGTTTTTGGTTTAATTCTTTGCATAATATGCAGTTTGTTATTGGTTATAATATAATGTTACTGTGATGTTGTTTGTTAACATCTTCATATCTTATTCTTCCTTTGTTGAGTACTATTTTTTATTGAGCTTCACTGTCTTTTCTTTTATACACATGTTCAGGTCATGTTCTTTAATTGGTGTTGCTAGAATGTGTTTCCATATTTATTTACTTATTTTTTAAATGGAATGCATAGATGGTTAGTTACTAACCTTATGATGTTCCTTCGCATGATGCCTTCAAGTTTGTGGTATTCTATTGTTAGCCATCTTCATTAGGCAGGCATGTATGTCCATATGGATTTAATGTTACATAGTGTCAATTTTTGAATGGTGTGTAATGAATTCAGTTAGTAGTTGCATGTTCACATGAATAATGTTATCCTTAATTATGTAGATGGATAGCTAGATTGTTAATGACCATGTAAGGCCGTTGGTTGCCGCGTTCACTACCATTGTTGTTGTTGTTGCCTGCCTAATTGAGGACATGCATGAATCTAGCAAGGGAGAAGTAAGGAACCGTCCATGTTTCGAGACTTAACTAGGAAAAATCATATGGAACATATTTTAAGGAGTGGTCATGATTATTGCGTGGGCTATCTAAGGATGGATGTAGGTCCTTTTATTCATCTAGCATCGATCATGCATGATAAACAACTCCTACAGGACACGCGCCATACATCTGTCGAGGAACAGTTAGCCATGTTCTTGCATATTGTTGGTCACAACACCAAAAATAGGACCATGAGAATTGAGTTTCTTCGATATGGGGAAACGATTAGCCAATATTTTAATTGGGTAATCATAGCTGTTTGTGCCATTCGAGCTGATTTTGTACATTCCCCTAGCTCCAACTGTCATTCAGAAATTGAAAGTAACCCCAATTGGTATCCATTTTTCAAAGTAAGTAAATTGAATATATTACATTAATTTAATAATTTCCCCTAACCCATTCGTTCCATATGTTCGTTCATGCATTTTTTTATGTGTAGGATTGTATAGGTTTGTTGGACGGGACGCATATTGATGCGTTCGTCCCCCCACAAGAAATACCTCGGTTTCGTAGTCATAAAGGTCCAACTCAGAATGTGTTGGCTGTTGTCAACCTTGATTTGCAGTTCACTTATGTGTTGGCGGGTTGGGAGGGATCCGCTAATGACTTCACTGTCCTAAAAGATGCACTAGCAAGACCACAACCCGAAGGATTAAAATTGATAGAAGGTAGGAAACCAAAAATTATGTGCATTAAAATATTGGACGAATGAACAATTGACAAGTGTCATTGTTGTAGGAAAATATTATCTTGTAGACGCCGGTTACACCACTATGCAAGGGTTCATAGCACCGTATCGCGGTGTTAGGTATCACTTGAAAGAGCATAGTGGAAGGGCGCCAACAAATCCAAAGGAATTGTTCAACCTTCGACACTCGATGCTATGCTCTCGTGTAGAGCGCGCTTTCGGAATCTTGAAAAATTGTTTCAAGATTCTTACACCACACCCTTTCTTCCCTTTCAGGACACAGGTTAAGTTAGTTCTTGCATGTTGCATATTGCATAACTATATAGCAGGTGTCGACCCAAACGATATGTTCTTGCATGAAGGAAACACACAACATGATGACCATATCATGTCATCACAACCCCGATCACAGCGAGAACAAAGTGAAGAAAATCGCCAATGGATTGAACTTAGAGACAAGATAGCGAACGACATGTGGATGAGTTATAATGGTTTCGATTGATTATTGGCAGATTTGTTTGTTATGTTAGAATAGCAAGTTTGGACTGCATCTTATCATTAACTGGTTCAGCTTTTCTTCTGTTGTTCATCTTTGCCACCATGCTTTTATAGTCTTCTGTATTAGACCCATTTGTAATAGACTATCCTTTATTCTTGCATTCTTCTGTTTTTTTTTTTTCCTTTTCCTACAGTGTCCATAATAGCATGTTTTGTTTTCCTTGACTCACATGTTTTCTGAATTCCTAATTCCCTGAGTTAGTATTTTTAAGTATGACATAGTAATCCGTTTCTGTATGTGCAATTCCTTCTTCTGTACAGGTATCATGGTTGCCATTTCCATTTGTATGCTTCACAGTATCTGATTTTTTGTTCAATTTTTCCCATGTTTGTGCATGTTTTCTGGAATCCTAATTCATTACTGAGTATGTATTATGGCATTACCTACATTCAAATGCTTCTTATTAATCCTATTCTGTATTTGCAATCTAGATTAGGCACATGTCTTTTATAATATGATGCTTTTGTCTTATGATATTATTTCGTTTGATTTTTGTATTCTTCGGATTTTTTTCCTTGTCCTACAGTCGGTATCATAGCATGTTTTGTTTTTCCTTGTTTGTGCATGTTTTCTGGAATCCTAATTCATTGCTGAGTATGTATTATGGCACTATGTACCTGTACATGTTCAAATGTTTCTTATTAATTATCCCATTCTGTATTTGCATTCTAGATTAGGCACATATCTTTTATAATATGATGGTTCTGTCTTCTGATATTATTTCGTTTAATTTTTGTATTCTTCATATTTTTTTTCCTTGTCCTGCAGTCTGTATCATAGCATGTTTTGTTTTTCCTTGTTTGTGCATGTTTTCTGGAATCCTAATTCATTGCTGAGTATGTATTATGGCATTATGTACTTGTACATGTTCAAATACTTCTTATTAATTATCCCATTCTGTATTATGGCATTATCTACTTGCACATGTTCAAATGCTTCTTATTAATCCAATTCTGTATTTGCAATCTTGATTAGGCACATGTCTTTTATAATATGATGTTCTGTAGCATTGTTTAATCCCATTCTTATTAATCCCATTTTTTTTAATGTTCTGTATTAATTCTTAATTTCATGATTCCCATGTTTTCTTCCATTCTGTATTAATATCATGTTTTTCCATTACTTCCTGCTTTGTTCACTCTTCTGTATTCCTTCCATTTGGAGATTGTACCAGAGTTTATTGTGTTTTCCCTTGATTCACATGTTCTGTAGCATTGTTCTCTCTTGTGTTCATTATTCCAAATTTTGTTCACTCTTCATGCTTGACTGTTGCATATTTTCATGCACTATCACATGACTCATTTTTTTCCTGGATCCTATTTCAGTGCTGAAATTATATCATGAAATAATCTGGCTTGAATAGGTCAACTGTCTGCTAGTCATCAACATGGTTTCTGAATTCCTAATTCTGTCATTCTTTTCTTTTTCCATAATTCACTTTTGAATTGTTTTCTTTTCCATGGTTGCCTGCCTTGTCCATAATCATCAGTTTAGAACAAACAGATATAAGAATCTTACACAGTTATAATTTTGCAAAAAAAAAATCCAGCTTTAATGGAGGGTACTGAGCGTGCAACTTCGAGGTCATCATCAAAGGCCTCAGGCAACAAGCGCGGTACACCTAACAAGAGGATGGAAGGCTGAATACGACAATTACTTGATCCCAATTCTAGTGGAACAAGTAAGAAAAGGCCTGAAATGTGACAAATCATTCAAACGAGCAGCGTTTGTCTATGCTGCTGTAGCAGTTAATTCTAGGTTTGATACTGAGTTCAGTGCGGAAAACGTTGAACATCACGGTACACTGAGATAAAGAAATGAGAGATCTCAGTGGTGCAGGTTGGGATGATGCCACCAAAACCATCACCCTTGATCCCATGGTTGCTTTGACCTACGTCGAGGTAACATGTTCCAACTTTAGTGCTAATATTCGCACGATGAAAGCATTTTTCATGTGTACTTTGTTTTGTATGGCAATTTATTATAGGCCCACCCGGCAACGAAGCCTTGTATAAACAAACCGATTGAGCACTACAAGGCATTGCGGGTTATATGTGGAGATGATAATGCAACTAGCGCGTATGTGACTTTTGTGTTCGCTGATTTGGGGGATAATAACTCGGAAAATGAAGGCAACAATATGCACAACTTTGACGAAGTGCCCATACAACAGCTAAGTGATGATGATGCCGATGCAAATTCTACCCCACCCGTTATAAGCAACCCTGCCAGTTCATCCACCCCAAGGTCACAACGTTCAAGCAGGGGTTCAAAAAATCCGTCAATGATGGGTGATCTCATTGTTGTGGTGGGGGAAATGGCATCTGCCATTAAGAACCCCACTCACTGGACAGAGAGCTTGTATGCGAAGGTCATGGAGGAGGATGGCTTTGAGAAGAAGGAACTTGTTCAGGTGTTTGATTTTTTGCAGTTTCGTGAGATTGAGGCAAAAGGCTTCATAGCGAAGGATATAGACCATATGAAGGATTGGATTGAAGGTTTCCTATCTAGGATGGTTTGATCCAGCTCTAACCAAGCAGCTGCCTGACTTTACTGAACCCTGCTTCTACGAACTTCTTTATTTTATTGCATGGTTGTGCATTTGCATGCATTGTGACTGAGTATGGTTGCATCCATTCATGCATCTCTTTTGTTCTGCCATCTGCATTTGTTTTTGTCATGTGCATGTGTGTGTTTTGAACTTGTTGACATGTGTGGCTATCTGGACCTACTTATCTATATGCTCTATGATGCTCTGCAAGGTTTGGTTATTATTCTGTTGTGACTAACATTTGTCTATTCATTTTTTCTGTTTTGTTTGGATTTCAGTTTATGAGAGGATGGCAATGATGAGAAGTAAATAGTGACATTGCACTGAGGCACACTTCTATAACATGACACAAAACTCCAAAGTGAATTGCTGGTAGGGCAAAATGATGGGCATTTCGATGCCAATCTTTTGCAGCCATTGCGCATCTGATTTGGGTGTGTCTCAAGGTAGTAATAAATTAGTGTTGTTCTACATTTCCTAAATTGTTTCGATGTCTTCTGTGTTCGTATGTTTTTCTGTATTATCTTATTTTCAACCTTAAATTGTTTTTCCATGACATTATACAAGTGCGGCGAGGCAATCAAGAGGCACATTGTGCCACCATTGTAGCCACATTGTATTTGATACCTGCGGTTGGTTTTAATAAAAGAACTTGTGCCAATGAAAGTGTGTAATTGTTGCTTTTGCTACTACCTGAGCCATTCCAAGCAAGGAGGACCTTTTTTTGTTCTCCAATTAGACGGACTGCTAGATTACACCAAAGGTATGTAATCTTACTTTTAAAAATCATTACGGGCACTACTCTACAGGTATACACACTTTACCTTTTTCTCTGGCAAACTTGTATGGCTTTGTTAATATGATTAGCTTTGTCGTTTTTCAAATGCAGAATAATTTGGAAGATCTCTACGGCCTTCTCTGCTTTTATGAGTATATTCATATGTTTATATATTCGGGTGGCATAAACTGCTAGTATGTTTCCATAATTATTTTTTTGGGATAAAAAATGAAGTGCCGATCTGCATGTATACTCGTATTTTCTTAAATTTGTGATTATTACTGTATTATTTTGAAAACTTTTTTGTTTTTGTTTTGCATGGTGTACAGGCAAAGATCTCAATGAAAATTTCCTTGGTACAGGGAGCTGGGATAAGACATTGAGGCATGAGCATATTTACTAACTTTGGTTTCCCTAATTATACACTTTTCTTTTGTCCCTTTAGTCTGGTTGTGTGTGCTGTTTGATGTGATAATTTGGACAGCCACCCTAGCGTATCACAACATAACCAACAGTTTATGGGACTTATTTGAAAATTTATCTGCATTGAGTAGTTCTAAACAATTTGTATTGTTCTCATCTTTGTTTATTTGTCTATGTTTATCTGTTTAATATCTTTCTGTACATCCAATATATTTTTTATAATGTTATCATATATATATTGGATAGCAGTGTGATAATATGTTTTAGTGACATCTCTTTAGGTATTGGGACACCAGACAAGCACAGCTAGTTCACACACAACAACTCCCTGAACGCTGCTATGCACTCACAGTTCGATATCTGATTGTTGTGGGGACTGCAGATCTAAATGTAGTAGTTTAAACATGCTTGATGAAATGTCTCCCGTGAAATATGTTGACAAACATGTATGTTACTTTTAATTTGCAAATCACTGTATCTCCTGAACTCTGTTAAACCATATTCACTGTTGACAATGGTTATAATAATAAAAGTTATGTGGATGTTTGCTTGTTTGCGTTCATATCTTACGACCATTTTCTTATAATCTTGTTCTTGCATATTGCCTTACTGCTAGTAATAGTAATAACTTGGAAAAAAAAAGGTAAACAAAATAAAAAACAAAGAATCACTTAATAAGATTTATCAATGTACAACAATAACCAAATTTTGGGATTAAGAAAATAAAAGTTAAAAAAGTTAAGTAAATTAAATTTTGGGTTTAAGTGAAATAAAACAAAATTAAGTTAATTATTGCAAAGTTAAAATTAACCCAATTTATAAAATGTTTGTTTATATTCATAAACCATTTCAAACCTAAGTAAAAATTTAATTAACATTGATATAGGTTAACAACCAATATTATTTGTTAAAATAATTTATAACTTAGAAAAAAAACCAAATATGGGGTAACCTCACACCCCCCCACCCACCGAAGTGGTGATCATACCCAGTGTTACCAAACACAAAGAACTGTTGAAGTCACATTTTCAAGATTTTCACTTCTACCATCCAAACACCTGAAGTGGTCACTGATGTTGCAATTTCCCTCCTAACCAAACACATGGAAGTAGACACATCCAACTGAACTACACACTTCTACAGAAGTGATGTTTACAGACTTCCATCACTTCGGTACCTCACTTCCAAACCAAACACCCCTTAAGTTAGTAATTCATCTAGGAAGGTTGAACCCTCTGTAGAGCTAGGATAACTTTAGGTTATGGTAGGCACACTTTGCTAATGTATCAGTAAATTCATTAGCGTTCCAGAAGAAATATTCAAGTGTCGTTGAAGGGGAGTAGCTAAGCTAAAATTGGATCGTGTTAAGAACTGCAAAAAATCTCTAGGTTAGTACAGAGTCTTTTTTGTTGCTCGTATCCACTAGAGCTCTGCAATTAGTTAGGAGGTTGTTGTGTTAGAGCCCTCTTTCAAAGCAGCACTCCAAAGCTTTCAGCATTGTTGTAGCTTCCTCATGAAGGCTTGAGTCCACTATAACTACAACTGAACCTGCAAGAAGAATACGGCGAAAGTTAGCAAGTATAACAAAACCAAGACCACAGGGAGCACTCTCAAATGACTAAGAGGCCTCATTGAGAACAGTAATTTCTCCCAGGGTTTGGAAGTTTAGATTATACTCCCTGGCACTATTTCCTCTAGTGTTGAAGTAATTTGCAACATATTCCAGAGCTTTTGTGAAAATTATGGTGAAATTTGGGATTGTTCCTTTGAAGCTTAGTCAGCAGCTGGCCCCCAAGGGGACCAAACACATGTACGAATTAAGTCCTTGAGCATGTTGTCTCTAATTCTAGTTTTGAATTGATCCTATAGCCATTCCCCTACTGTCTAAAATTTAAATTAATTCCAGCATACTCTTCAACCAACCTCTAGGACTCTTTCACTTTACAACAATCCCACATAAGATGTTCAGAAGTCTCAGAAACCAAACCACAGAACAAGCATTCCTTATCAGACCCAGCCTTGATGTGGTACAAATAGGAAAATGTAGAAAGGCTGCCATGCAACATCTTCCATAAAAAAAAAATATTACTTTCAGGGTAATTTTCATTTTCCAAAAGATGTTCCAACATTTCCAAGAGTCCTATAGAGCATCACTTTTATTAAGATGACTATAAATGGTGCTTACAACCTTGTAATGAGTTGCTACAGGTTTCCACACCCAGAAATAGGAGAGGATTTATAAATTCTCATTACTAACAATCAATCATAATTAGGATAGCTGCCAAAAAGCTTATATATATTTTCCATATTCAAGTGGTTTCTAACAACCAAGTCATTAAAAGAAAAGGTATCCAAATCCAAATATATGTTGATATAAGTTGGATTTAAAGCCAAGGGAGTTTCAAACAACCATGGCCTCCTAATGTTGGTACCCAAAGGGTTATTGATGTTTAAACACAAATAAGGGCAAATTTTCTTAGAAGTTTTGCAAACAGCTTTGTAGAAGCTAGAAGAGTTAGAAATTTTCTTAATCTTCCAAATGTCGAAGGGACAGTACCAAGATTGAAAATGTTAACCCAAATTTTTCCGAATTATTTATGATAGCAAAGATGTTTTTCACCATTAGAGCCACTTTCGCATGTTTAAGGCTCCATATACCCAAACCTCCCTCAGATTTGTCAAGCGTAGTAGTGTCACAAGCAATTGAATGTATGCTATTACGATTACTATCTTGAGACCAAAAAAAGCTCCTAGCTATCTTATTATTCCTGTAAAGAATTATATAAGGAACGATACTGAAAGAGAGTAAGTAATTGGTGATGAAGAAAAGGGTGCTGTTAATAAGGATCATCTTGCCAGCATAGGAAAAGAAATTGTGATTTCAGGCCTGGCCAGTCCTATTGCCTTTATCAATAAGGTTGGAACTGGTTCATTTGGAGTCTTTTAGAAGCCATAAGACCACTCGGGTATTTAAAGGGAAAGCTTCCAATTTTAATACCTAGGATTTTGCTGACAGATCTAGTAATGCTCTTATTGCACCAAGAAGGAAAATAGATTGATGATTTGCTAGGGCTAAGGCTTTAACAAGTGAGGTCCTTGTAAATATTCAGATATACAGTGGAAGCCCTTAGAAACAACCCTAGAGGCTCTAGTGACTATGATCAAGTCATCCGAAATAATAGGTGGTTGAAATTAAGTCTCAGTCTAGTGTCAAAACCAAGAATATAATTTGGTCTCGGAGCAAAGTTCATTAGATTAGAGAAATTTTGGTAAACAGGAATAAAGAGAAAAAGGGGAGTAGAGGCTTTGACTTAATTAGAAGCTTTCTCATTAATAAGGTATGCAAAACTACCAGAGGTGAGATAAGCTCTAATCCAATTGATCCAAATTTGGGGGAATTCTATTTTTTTTTCAGAGTAGCAAGAATGGCATTCTATTCTAACATGACATAAACATTTTCTATATCCACTTTAACCACCATTCAATGGAGGGAAATGGTATCTTGCTCTAAAGAGTGGGCAACCTCTTAAATGACGATAACATTATCCGCATAAGACTTACCAACAAAGAACCCACATTGTTCCAGGTTGATGAGCTTATGGATAACATTTTTTAGATGATTTGTAAAAATTTTAAAAATAACTTTATAACAAGCATTGCAAAGGGAAATAGGTTTGAAATTCGAGACTAGATTTGGATTTTTTTTTTTTTTTTTTTTTGTTGGGAATAAAAATAACATAGGTCTTGCCCCAAAAGGCAAGTAAACAAACATTTTGGAATATGCAGCCACTCGTTTGTTTTGAAATAGAGTAAAACCTTGAACCTTTTGCATGAGGATTAATCGCACTACCACTCATCTATTGTGATGATGGTATTTTTTTTTTAATATTATAGTACAAATATAACCATGTTTTTGCTTGGGAAAAAAATTTATTTTTTAATAGAAAAACTAAGGCCGTAAATATTAATTTTATAAAATAAAGTCTTCCAAATGAACCTAAGTAACCAAGATGTTTATTTCGATATAATTGCTCAAAAACTTCATATAAAGCACAATAATGTAATCAGTCCTAAACTCTTTCCACATTTAGGGGTTGTTTGTTTACCGGGAATAGAGTGGCTTTCATTCCAAAGTTTATACACACCCTTATTTGGTTGTGCATCAATGGTATTGGTGTAGGCATGGCAATGTAATCAATTTGTATGGACGAGTGATTCAAAAGCCTTGAAAAAAGGGGAGGATTGAGAATCTTTGTGTGTGAAATGGCTATATTGCCAGTATAACAAACACTTTTAGATATGGATTTTGACCATAAAAATGAGGGATTTTGACCAATAAATAGATGGAGAAATAGAGAGGTTGAACTCCATTGTGGATTCTGGAAGGTTCCTTTCAGTATGAAGCTCTCGCATCAACATAGAGAAGCGATATTGTGGAAAGAAGCAAACGTAGAGAAACGAAATAGTGGAGAGAAATAAAGACAAACAAAATCTTTACAAGATCGGAGTTTTTTTTAAAAAAGATCACAAGTGTTTGAATAAAATTGCGATTCGGTTTTATTTATTTTTTAATATTAAAGCAAAATTTATTTTTGTTATTTGTATTTTATGCTCACGCTGTAATTTGTAAATTTATATTTTGCTAAACTCTTATAAATTATATAAAAACATTAAAAATTAATGTTACATGAGTGTTGATTTGACAGAGTTTTGTAGATATAGATAAACTATTTCACCATTCATATTAACTTGAGCTTCTTTGCCGACAAAGGATGTGTAAAAAAAATGATTTTATTTTTTTTAACGGTTTGTCCCACAACAACCACACAAAGTATGAAAACAGACATTGAGTGCATTAAAAAGTGCTTTTGTCCTTTTTAATAATATTTATTTTAAATTATGGCACAATTTGAATTACTGATTACATGATAATTTAACTGAATATTAGTGTGAGAAAAATACATGATTTTAACATTATTTAAGTTATATATGAAAAATAAAAATCTTTTTATTTTTATAATCATTTGGAGTGGAGTTATTAATGAAATTATGGATTTAGTGGAATGAAGTAAATAGTTTATGTAGAACAAAGAGGGGCACACTTTTTATGTTTATATGTATGATTTGAATTTGAACATGTGAGGTTTTTTTATAAGATAAAATTAATAATTCTGTATTAGTACCAGATCAAGTTATTACACTTGGAGAGTCACAAAAGCAACATTTTTGTGATTTTTGGGTTTTTTTTCATCTTCGTATTTTTTTTAATTTTTTTTTAAAATTAATCAATCATCTTGCAGTTTATATATATACTATTAGATTGGATTTTTAATGAATAAAAATTCTAAACAAATGAAATCAAACACAATATTTCAATAGAAACTCTAGATTTAGGGGTTTTTTTTTTTCAAAGGCCACTCCTTTAAATTCCTCAAAACCTTCATCTACACATCTTATATATTATGATATATTAATGTGAACTTACAAGATTATTATACATTCAAGTTCATGGATTAAAACATGCTAATTAAATTTTTTTTTAAAACTTGGTTATAACAAATTCAAATTTTATAATTTTGAAACTAAATTTATCTCTATGTCCAAATCTAATAGTGTCACTCTCAACTTATATATATATATATATATATATATATATATATATATATATATATATATATAATTTATATTAAAACAATCACATCTTATCCGTTGTGCATTTTTCAAAGATAATTTGTTGACATGCTGACATGAAAATCAATGTAAAATTAATGATATCACACAAGGCCAAACATCATTCAATGTCACATCAATCTATTTTGATCAGCATCATAATCTCATTGCTTCTCAATTTTGACCCTTTATTTATCAAATTAATTCAATAATAATTTTATAAAACAAGCATTCAAATAAAATTTAAAAACACTTTAAAAACATCTAAATTGTTTATATTTGTACATCATCACTTGCAATGCAACGACAAAGTAAACAAAAATAATAAAAACGATAAGGATCTGAATGCAAAAAAAATAATAATAAATAAAATAAATGAAAAAGGAAGGACGTATACGGAAATACGCCGTACGCGTTTCAATAACGAAAGCACTTATTATTTAATTTTTTGCAAAAACAACCCTCAAAATTAAAGAGCACGCCGGCATGGAAATCCCGTGTGGTTTTTTTCTAAAAATAACCCTCTATTTATTTGTATTTATATACATTTCATGATATCAAATGCGTTTCAAACCCTTTCACATCTCCTCTTCTTCGTCTTCCATTTATACATCTCCGAGGCCAAGGGCCGGAGCTGGAACCCGATCGATCGCCATTCTCCGATGATGCTTCTACGAAGACCCTTCTTCTCATCCTATAAGGGCTCCTCCTTCGCCTCCTCCTCTCTTTGTGCTGTGGATGATCGGAGGGACGGCGGTGGCGCTGTGGCGGAGGAGGATGATGATCGGTGGTCAACGATGCTTCCGGAGTTGATGGATGAGATCATAAAGAGGGTGGAGTCTAGCGAGGAACGTTGGCCCCTTCGCCGGAGCGTTGTCGCCTGCGCCAGCGTCTGCCGCCACTGGCGCGAAGTCACTACCGGCGTCGTGCGGCCGCCCCTTGAATCTGGAACTATTACCTTCCCTTCTTCCCTCAAAGAGGTCTGATTCTTTCCTTAGGTTTCCTATTCATTCCGATTAAATGTGTTTCTGATTTCGTTGATTTCGTGTATTATGTGTGATTTCTATGTTGGTTTGGTTGATTTTTTTTGGAATTTCTGGTCGGTTTGCAGCCAGGGCCCCGGGGACATCCGATGCAGTGTTTCATCAAGAGGAATAAGAGGACTTCCACGTATTACTTGTATCTCAGCTTGACGCAAAGTGAGTGCTTTTCATCTGGATTAATTGTTATTTCTGATGCTTTTATTGTTTATATGATGAAGGTCTCTTCAAGTTGTAATACATTGTTTTGTTTTTTTATTTTATTTTATTGCAAAGTTACGTTCTTTTTTGGATGAATTGCCATGTATTTGTAATTTGTTGCTCATTGTTCTTGTCTGCCAGTTATGAACAGATTGCTTTTTGAATATTTGATGTTGGATCTTGACTTTGACTGGGGCTTTCTCGTGTAATATTGTTGGTTTAGTATTTGGATTTGACTGTTGATCCTGACCAGTTTTTTAATGTTGACAATCACACTTTTGCATTTATTTTATTTTATTGCAAAAAAGCATTGGCGGTGGAATTGATGTTATTTGAAGATTTCCATGAACCCGTGGTTTTTGAAGATTGTTTTGCTTTTTATTAGTTTTTGTTGAAAGAGCAACTTTTGGGAAGTCCCATCTCACATTATGATGATATTAAGTTTTAAACCTTTGCAAAAGTCTTTCAATCTTGATTTTAGTACCTTCATGTTGCAAGTTACAAACTCTTAAAGAGATCATAATCCTTTTGGATTCTTTCCTCAAAGCTCAAACTTGATCTTTTGTTTATAAGCGCCTTTCCGGTCTTGGAAAAGCTAGCTTATGAGCAACAATATCCATGTGATGACTGGTGTGCCCATGTACAGGCTCCATTCAAATGATGATTGTGAATTCGGACATGTTTCTTTGCTCATTTGAAAATATTAAGGTGGAGATGATCAAACGTTGATTGTCATAGGTAATTCCTATGGATAGATGTAAAGCCTTGGGTTAAAATGATGAGCTTTTAGTTCTAACTAATGTGTATTTAATTGCACATGAAGAAACATTGATTAGTAAAATTATTGTGTGCAAACCTAACTCCTTAATCCCATAAAGAGGTTGTAAGCTATTTGGTCTTATCATAACATGTAGGTATGAAATGTTAAATAATGAATTTTTGATATGCAAGAAAAGACTGTACTCGAAATGAAGTGCTTTAAAACATAAGCCAAGAGGGAGTTTGTAGTTAATTAGAGACCATCTATCCTTGAGTTTAAGGTCTCTGATGTTGCAAGAGAAATGTTGTTGAAAATTCCAAGACACATAGTTTGTGGAATAGGATCATTTTGATTATTAGAGTCGTTACTAATCTCATAAACAGGTTGATTCAAACTAATTTGATGGGTTTTTTCAGAAAGATGAAGACTTCAGCCTTGGTGAGGAGATCAAATATAGTCCTTGCTGATTATCTAATAAAGAAGTTCAGAAACAACTTTTTATGCATTTTCTCAAGCACTCTAGAGCGCTATTTTAATTTTAATTTTTAATTTTTTTTTTGTGGTGTGTTACAAAAGTTGTTGTATGAGATCATAATCAGAGTTCCCATAGGATTGGCTGACGTATTGAAGGTAAAAGATGTAATTTGGAACAGGTGCTTCCCTTGAGATTTATTGAAGTTCAGAGGTCTACTAGGTTATTCACTAAATTGAGAGATTGTTCTAAAATGGATCCTTTTCAGCATACTCAATATTAAAAAGAAAAATGGCATATGATGGTTAACATGGTAAGTTCCCACTGGCTTCTGTACATGGCATTTAAAAATTACTATTTCATCCAAAGTTTTAAACCATGCCGTATCTGGCTGTACTGACTCCGTAGTCCGTATACTTCTCCATGGTCTTCAATTGTAAACTTTAATAGATTCATATTTCTAGGCTGAGAGCAGCAATTTACACATCTTAATCCCACAAAGAAGCATTTTCTCATATATTATGGGAAAATTCTTCTATAGACCTAATGTGTTCCAGCACAACCATTGGATAAGTGCAATGTGATAGTGCACTGTAAGATAAATGATTTTAGAGATATCCTTATTTCCCTAGGGTGCTCATACCATGGTTTGGTGCAACGCATAAGTTGTAGTTAAGACTTACTCCAAGTTGTGACAAAAATTTTAAGTTAGTGTTTTGCTAATGGCAAGTATCATCTTTCCCATCTTCATTTGGCTGGCTCATGAGAGCAACTCTTGAATGTGAAACTTCTCATAAACATAAAGAAAGAATTAAAAATGTTATGGAATCTATTAACTACATAATGTTTAATAATTTTGATTTTTTTTACATTGGATTTTGCTCATGAGACCTGAACGACTAAAAAAGTTATTGTAATTAAAAATTCTGCAATGATAGTGACCGGGTGCACGAGTTCTGCTTCCTTTTCCTACATTTGTTAAACTCCTCAGAACGTGTTAAGACTGAATTCTCCAGACTCATGCATACCCTGAATTTGTATTTGTTGGTTTATCAGTGCATATAATTAATTTGTCCTGTCCAGCCGTGCTCCTCCCTGTTTGGTTAGAAGAAATCCTACTCAATTTTCTCATTGTGTTTGGTATTTAAGGGCTTTTTTTGGTCTTTGACTGTTTTAATCTGTGATGGAGGGCATTTGTTTGCATGATGTATTTTTCCAATCTAGATTTTATTCATCATCACTAATGTATTTTTTTATTTTTATTTTTTCGTGGTTTTGCAGCATTTGCAGATAAAGGGAAGTTTCTCTTGGCAGCTAAAAGATTTAGGTGTGGTGCCCATACGGAATACATTATCTCCCTGGATGCTGATGACTTGTCGCAAGGAAGTAATGCATACATGGGAAAGTTGAGGTGTGGCTTTGGACTTCCATTAGTTTCCATGTTCTACTAAGTAATGCACATGTCCATCCAATATTGCCACAAACTTGCAATTATTTTTCCACCATATCCTATTTTTTTATTTGGTTGGATGAATAAGTAACAAAGAGTTATGGATTAAAAAAGAATTCTGTAGATGATGCCTTCATTTTCATTTTTCAATAGAAGTATAGAATGTAAGTGCCTCAGATACCAGAATCTGCTTCTTTGTTAAAGAGATCTATGCCATGGATTATAAAATGATATTTCTTTCTATGTTGCCTGATTAGCTAAAGTTTGTCTTGAGTGTGAATTTTGCTTATACTAATCTTAATTTTCAAGAAGAGTCGCACAATAAAGAAGTGCTGCATAACTTAACTCTGAGCCTCTTAACTTAAGGAACAAGTCTACTGGCTCTCCAAGTGACCCAGGCTTGAGCAGGTTTCCCCCTTGTTTAGTGTCAAATTCTGCATTTCCTTAAAAGATCAACATTGACGTATGAATACAGAAAACTATTGTCCATGTTTGAGCTTGTGCTCAATTGCTGATTTAACCTCAAGACTGGAATAATGATGCCATTTGTGTGACCAAGCATATATGGAATTTCTTCTGACTGATTGATTTATGTTCTTTTTTGTGACGTGTAATTGAGGTTTACTAGATTTGGATCCTGATTTAAAACCAGGTTCTATGGTTCACTGGAATTGGTTTAAGTTTGTGAATAGAATTACATTATGATTGAATCAGAAGCTTTCAGTCACATGTTACCATCGAATTAAGTTGGGTAAAGATACCAGGTATCATGGATTTTATTTTATTTTTCTGGGTTTTCAGTAATGAGATTCTAAACCTGGCTGAAAAATTTTGCGGATCATTCTCATGTGGCTATAAAAAATGAAGCATGCATTGATCAGGATTTAAGATGATTTATATTTCTTTTTTCTTATTTTGGACGATTGCATGTATTGTTTAATGCATTTGTATGGCCCTTTCTATGTGAAAGAGTTCATGGAAGATGACATTCAT
The DNA here is from genome assembly GCA_020875875.1 of Dioscorea alata. NCBI lineage: Eukaryota > Viridiplantae > Streptophyta > Magnoliopsida > Dioscoreales > Dioscoreaceae > Dioscorea > Dioscorea alata. The sequence goes on from CM037027.1 coordinate 4,078,503, forward strand.
GTATAATTTTAATGCATGTTAATGGTCTATAAATAAACTAAGGTCAGATAAATTCAGTTATTCTGTAAATGCATTCCTTCTGAAACCTTTGGACTCTGTGTCTTGTTGCAGATCCAATTTTTTAGGAACCAAGTTCACAATCTACGACAGCCGGCCTCCTTACAGTGGTGCGAAGGCATTAAGTTGCCGAACAAGCCGTCGTTTCCCTAGCAAGCAGATAAGCCCACAGGTCCCTGCAGGCAATTTTGAGATGGGCAAAGTATCTTACAAATTCAATCTTGTCAAAACAAGAGGACCGAGAAGGATGATGTGCACAATGCGTTGCCCTCCTGCACAAACACCAACCACTGATGAAGATCTTAAGTCCACAAGTTCCCCAGAGGCTGTTTCAAGACCCGTTGTCCTGAAAAACAAAGCCCCGAGGTGGCATGAGCACCTGCAATGTTGGTGCTTGAATTTTCATGGTAGGGTCACTGTTGCCTCTGTGAAGAATTTTCAGCTTGCAGCGGCAGCAGGAGATCCCAGCCAATCAGGGTCAACAGGGGATGAAGAGACAGTGCTGCTTCAGTTTGGTAAGGTCGGGGATGACATGTTCACCATGGACTATCGGCAACCACTCTCGGCCTTTCAGGCATTCGCCATTTGTCTGACTAGCTTCGGTACTAAACTTGCTTGCGAATAAAATGCCGTTGTTGTCCCTAGCAATTTTTGCTGTAACAAGCCTGCTGGGCTTTTGATTTTCCTCCATAGACGGGTCTGTGTAGCATGTTTGCGTACTTGTCTTTGTTGCGGTTGTTGCTACTGCTTAAACTGAGCAATACTTCGCTCGAAAGTAATGCTGTGCATTTGAATATGCTTTTCGACAAAAGGGGTCGTCATGGGACAAATTGTATATATTTGATGATCTGTGAATGAAGAAAGGTTATTGCTTGTCTGTGCTTCTAGTTTTTATACTGTTTAGCATGTCTCTGATAATGTGGTTTTTACTTGCTTTCCTCTGAAAAATAGGGTTAACGCTTGTAACTTTGGTTTTTTTTTTTATTATATATTTTAAGTTTTTAAATTATTTACAGGAATGCTCAGTGCAAATGGCATAAAAATGATAAATAGTATATCATTTTTAATATTATAATATAGAAAACGATTAGTTATTTATCTTTTTTAGTGTTTTTTCAGTATTGTACAATGAAAACTATAAATTGTTTACTATTTTAAGTTTGGTTTCTCTTTAATCAACATCTTTATGTTCCTACAAATTATGTTTGAATCCAACTTCGAATGATTTTGGGAGATCATTGTTGACTTGTATGTACGAGGAACGTTGTATTTTTGTAGACGTTGTATTTTTTGTAATCTCTAAATTTGTTTTCTCTTGCTATAAGATGCATAAACTCTTCAATTGTATTTATCACATATGCTGCACTTCTACGGGTTTTTCATTACCTAAAATGGCACTATCACTCAATTTCTATTTTTTTTCTGTCACGTCCTCGCTTGAGTTACGCTCATACTATGATGCTAATTGGGTAGGTGATGCTACTAATCGGAGATCTACTACTGGTTTCTGCATTTTTCTTGGAGATTCACTTATCTTTTAGAAAAGCAAGAAATAATCAACTGTTGTCCTTTCCACTATTGAAGCTGAGTATGGTGCTATGTCCTCTTGCTAAGGAAGTTCTTTGGTTGCATCAGATTTTGATGGACTTTGGTGTTTCCACATCTATCCCCACTCCTATTTATTGTGATAACCAGAGTGCCATCAAAATTGATGCCAATCTTGTTTTTCATGAGTGCACGAAGCATGTTGAGGTCCTCTTCACTTTGTTCGTCACCACTATCTTGCTGGTAGTATTTTTCTTCCGTATGTTGCCTCTACACAGCAGCTTGCTGTTTTTTTTTATTAAGACACATACTGTCGATCAATTTTATTTCCTAGTTGACAAACTTTCAGCTTACGACCCACCGTAATTTTGAGGGGACATGTTAGAATAATATACCTTTATATGTAATGTATATGTATATATACTTTATATCTTCATATTCATAAATCCTCACACATACTTTTATTGGGTTCTTCTCTCACTTTTCCTTACAATAATAATAATAATAATAATAATAATAATAATAACATATTTTGGAATCGTAAATGTTGTTAAAAAAGTACCATTTTTAAAAAATTAATAATAACTTAAAATTTGTTAAAAAAAGACAAAAATACTTTATTTTTGTTATAAATTTCTATGAAAAAACCAATATTTTAGTATTTTAAAAAATCTATTTATTATGTAACTGATGACTAAGTTTGATGTGATGTTTTAAAACCATGTCAGTGAACTAACAAATTTCCATGAGGTTATTTTAATAATTAAAAAAAAAACAAAAAGACATACTAGGAAAAAAACGCTAAATTCAATCAATTATGCTGAGCATAAATGTTACTGAAGTATTATGACCACACACAGGAAAATAATCGAGTTGGTTAGACATCACAAAACCATGCAACAATGTATTCAAAAGTCATAGTTTATGCACCCAAAACACAGTCTTCTGCATCTATGAAAGTTATCCTTATTGACAAGAAAATCACCACAGGATTCTTGAGTCCCCCAGACGATTGCTTTTGAAAGAAATGTAGCTGGAATTCTTTTGTCAAGCTGAAGGTTGAAATTCATTGAACTCATCCAAGCTATCAACTACATTGTGCGACAGACCAACATACAGTCCAGTGTAACTTATTACATTAGGCTTTTTACAATCCATTTGATGGCTGCTTCTACTATTTCCTCCCCCGTAGTTTCACGCCAAGAACCCTCTCCAGTTTATTGATTATCTGCTGGTTAGGAATAGCTTTACCAGACTCGTATTCTTGAATCACTTGGGGCTTCTCATTGATCAGCTGAGTTGAAAGGGTAAGGGCTAATCATGTCAACATGATTGACATATAAGCAAGAATTACTCAGCAGACATGGAAAAGAAGGCATACCTGAGCAAGTTGCGCCTGGGTAAATTTTTTATCCATTCTGGCTTGCATAATGTTCTTCTTCAATTCCGTTGGCACTCGATCATCTGGTTGAAATTTGGATATAATGTGAGGGAAATTCAAAATAGATATATTAATTGTGAAGATGGCACCAGGATGTGGAATAATATGATCACTGTTGTGAGTTGTGCTGGGGAGCAACAGAGGCTATGTTTGTGATTCAATTAGAAATCAGTATTTACCATAGAACATGGTGTGGTTCCACACAAAATCAATTGGAAGTCAGTTATGTGATAACTAAGTAAACATGAAAACCGGTCATCTCATCAACAGGTTAGAAGCTAAAACCTGGTTAAACATTTTATATTTGTTTCCTATCCTCTTCTTAAAGGCAAGCATCTTCAAGCAAGTTCAATGCTTGTTTAAGCATCATATGTTCTTCAAGTAAAGGAGCCAACGGAAAAAAAAAAAAAAACAATGAACGCTGCTTGTATCTTTTGAATCTGAAACATTCCAGAATATGCATATTTGATTGTGAAAAACATCCATGAATAATTAATTTTTGTCACTATTATCTTCTCATATAAAAAAGAACTACGAATTCCTGCTTCCAAATTCCATGTAATTTTTCTAACACCAATCAGAACAAAAAAAAAGTATCATGTTTGTCCCTTTTGGCATGATCCAATAAAATGATAAGTGTAGCACACATTTTCCATTGTTGTGATCAAAACTTCTACATATCCCTAGTACCAAGGAAAAGGGAAGACAATGAACAGACTTACTATTTCTCAAAGAAAAGAGTTTTATAAGTAACAAATACTGAAGATAAGGAAACTAATAGGATGCAAAGAAATCAAGTTATTGTAAAGAATACAAATTCATGAAATAATGATAGTCCAAAAATACTCACGAGTAAGATTCTCTGATTCTTCATCAAGCTTTCTTGTGTTCAAGGATGTACCACTAGAAGCAGCTTTATTTGTGCCGGCATTAGCTAAAAAAAGCACAAACCAACAGAAGGTCATAACAAGCCACACAATCAAAATACCAAATTAAGTGAAAAATATATAAAAGACTAACTAAAATATTTTACTAAATACCACATCAATTCATACTAAGCTTAATTGACTTAAAGCCCAAGAGTTTATTCCAAACATATTTCACATACATGTTTCCGTGATGCAATATCAAATCAAGTCATAATGAACTTGATTCATTTGAAACCCTAGATAATATTTCCAACCATATTTCATATACATGTTGCTATATGTATCAAGCAACTAATGCTAGGTTCAAAAATGACAGCAAATCGGAACATGACAAATTAAAACAGCGAAAAAGTTCTATCGCCTTGTCTGCCCCAAGTTTCCATCCACTTCATAAATGCATAAGTGAATGGCAAATAAGTGTTATTTTACCTATTGAGGCAAAATGTTGATTATGTTGTAAAATATCTATGCATTCATCTGTTTTAAGCCGACAAATTTCTTTTCTCACTTCTAATCGACAACTTCATTATATCCCTCAATATAAAGATGCATAATTCCAGAAAGGGTTGAGCAAATTTTGAAGCAATCACAACATGTTAGTTTACTACAAAAGCCAATCTAAAAGGCTTAATTCAACAATTATCTTCCATGATGCAATCAAAATTCATCCAAAACTAAAATTCATGATGCTTCCGCCTCATTTCTTCAAGCCCTACTCAACAGCCCTAAATCAATCTTAAAACATTTCATTCCAACACAAGATGAACCTAAAAAACTCAATTTTTATGCTGGTGCTACCAAAGAACAATCCATATTTCATCAAAACACCGGCAAAAAAAAAAAAAAAAGAAACAGGAAGCCAATTAAAAAAAAAAATTCGAATTAACAAATGGAGAAAAAGAAGCAGCACAGGTCTGTATCAAGGAATAGGGAAAGCAAGGGAGGCATACATTTCTTGACGGTTTCGATTTCGGCGCCGGAGCGGCGAGCAGCGTTGACGGCCTTGTCATCCTTCTTGGCGCCGCCGGTGGGGGCCTTCTTGCGTATGACCACTGGCTCCCAGTCCTGCGAGATCGGACCAATTCCTGCCATCTCCGGAAGAGTTCTAGGGTTTGGGGTGGTGAGTGGAGGTGAATGGCAAGATGCCGAGAAAGGTTGGAATTTTAAAAAGAGAGTGGCGTGGCGAACAAGAAACGTTCGTATGGATTTCTGGGATTTTATACACCCTTTTCGGAGGAGATTGAATTTCCCTTTTTATAAATATACCCCATTTTATGTATATTATTAATTAGCAATACTAGCTGAGCAGATATTCCAAGGGTGGGCAACAAACATAGTAGTAGGTAATAGTAGCATTTCACTGGGTTGAGAAAAGGTTGTTGGGATTGGATGGTTGTGATTGCATTTGCACTGTTGATCTTATGATCCAACGGTTGTGATGCGATCATGCGAGAACGGTCTATTTGAAAGAGAGAAATGGTGAAGAGAGAGGGGTAATAATAGTAAGTAACAATGGCTATGAGTTGTACCGGTTAATAAAAAAGTTGTTGGTTGGTTAATTGTGATTGCATGGGCACAATTGAGATGGTAATAGAACGGTTATGATGTGAGAACCGTCTATTTCACTTTGTACTGTGGGTCACACACAACTGTTCATAACACTATTGATTACTTTATTAAATTTACTGTTTATACATCACTAGTTGAGACCGTCACACTTAGCATTGTTCATGGCATTAGAAAGTATGGTTTAATTCACTGTTCACACCAGTGTTTTAAAAGCCGGGTTAACCCAGTCGGCTGGACTCAGTTAATCATACCCGACCAAGTCACCGTGTTGAGTTAATCTAGGTTTATAACTAATAAATATTATTTAAAATTTTTTAATTTATTTTATGCTAGTAACGTTCTATACTACAAGTGGTAGATTTTTTTTAAAGCAAAAGTGAGGTTTTGGTTCAAATCGTAAAAAAAAACTTTTATACATAAATTTATTTTATAATAAATTATGTACTGTCTTGAATTCAAATTTCAAAAGCAACGTGTTTTTTATTTATAAATTTATTTTATAATAAAATTTTGTAGTTCTAACTTTTCAAAAATAAAAAATTATGCTTTTTTTTTTAAATATTCATGTACATAAATTAATTTAATTAAATATTAATTAATATTAAATTTTTGAAAACTGAATTAGGTTAATTGGAATCAGCCTTAAATATAGGTTTACATTTTACACTATTTTATTCTTATAAAATTATCAAATATATATTTATAATTTACCTCATTTATACATATACTAATCATTATGCTTATAAATCATAATAATTTACTATATGATATTAAAAAACATTAGGTTTATCAGAGTTATTATTATTGGGTATCTATAAATTATAAAAAAAAATTATACTTTGTATTATTATTTTTAAAATTTTAATTTATAGCTCATATTATATATGTATTTAATTAAAATCATATTATAAAAATATATATTATTTATAACTGGGTCAACCCCGGTTCAACTATTGACCCATTACCTAAGAGTTTTCTTGGGTCACTCACTCGGATCAGGTTTTAGAATATTGATTTACACCACCACGGGATAATGTATTATTATTAAATTGAAATCTAACAACTAATACAGGAGAAAGTAATGTATTGTTATTAAATTGAAATCTAACAACTGATACAGGAAGGAGAGAGAGAGAGAGAGAGAGTGAGTGAGTGATGTGATTTCTGGGAATTTATACACTTCTTCGGAGATTGAATTATATACATGTGTGTGTATTATTAATTTAATACAATCAACGATCTAGTTTAAACATAGGAGAAAAGTATATTTAAAAAATCTTTAGACCTTTCTGTTGGCGTTTTTTTTTTTTTTCCAGATTTTTAGATTTAATTAATTAAAATAAATTAGGTGTTTATTTTGAAATAGTTTAAACATTTATCAAATATTTTTCAAAATTTGAGTTTAATTTACCTTAAGAAAAAATAAAATAAAATGCAATCCTAATATTAATAATAATATTAATTATCCACTTTTGTTGCGTGGCACATACTTGTCAAAAACACCTTCTAAGTTTGCAATATGTACAAACACAATCCCTAAATTTGTGTATACCTAAAAACCCCTTCCTTTTAAACACAATATTTTTAAACCCCCAAAGCATGTACTGGTGGTTAACAGAGTTATTCTTGAATTTTCTGGACAGAATTGCCCCTTGCATGGGAAGTCGTGGGAGTGCGACATGGTTTGACTATAATGGCCACTGCAATCATTTCTCCGATTTGAGAGGAAGTGGGGGTTTATCTCAGGGTAATCACAAGAGACAACCATTACTGGCGCCGTTTACATTTATTCTCTCTTCGCCTCTCCAGCTTTTCTATATTCGCCTCTGTAGAACCGGAATTTCCCTTTCCACCAGTGTCTCGAAGGAGAAGTCCCGCTCAAGTATTCGACATTTTATCAGTTTGCAGTCTAAGGTATTAGGCCAAGATGGACACCACTAAAGAAGTTGTGATTATGGTTTTTTTTTAAACTATTCTGTTATAAAGAGAGATTTTTCGGTTTTGTTTTGTGGTTCTGTTTTTGTTGGATGATATTGAAGTCTGCAAGGAGATTTCTCGGCTAAGGTTTTGTTTTGTTTTACATTTTCGTCTGTGTACACGATCAAAAGAGATTTTTCAATTGTTATGGTGTGTAATGTTTATAAAGTATGTTTCCCCTTTAATTTGATGTTGTTGCAGTTTTGGAAATAAGATTTCCATTTAAGAAATGAGGTTTAGTTTAAAAATTTATGTCTCCGTTTAAATATTGTGATTTCTGTTTAAGGGCCTATTTGGATGCAAAATAAAAAAAATATGGCATAATTTTATTATGTAGGAAGTGCAACTGATTATTACAGAAATTATGGCATATTTTATTCATGCAGAATGGGTGTTTGGGTAATAAAATAAAAAATTATTACATAAATTATTACATATTTTTTTCTTACAGAATGAGTGTTTGTTTTGCATAATAAATAATTATTACATAATAAAAATAACCGTTGGAAATTAAAATTTGAAAAAATAGCCGTTATAAATATATCTGTTATAATTATAGCCGTTGTTATTTTTCCCTATTTATACACAACATGAATTTTTTGCATTATACACACACTTTTTCTCTTTAGTTGAAAAACTTCATAGCCATTGTTTCACCATGGATTCTTTGAATCTTTGGAAGAAAAAAAATGAAGAAGATAATCTAGTAATGCTCAGCTATTGGTCGACACAATGTCCAGCGACTTCAAGAAGTGTAGAACATTACACATCCATTCTTACAGGTGCTACATATGTACAAGAAATTCTTGAAGGTCATGAAGAACGTTGCAAAAGAGAATTTCGTATAGAGCCTTATATATTTTAAGCACTGGTTGATTGGTTAAGAGAAAAATCTCTCTTTTGTAACTCAAAACGGACAACAGTCGAGGAGCAACTTGCAATGTTTATGTACACTCTTGCTCATAATGCTAGTAACCGTGATGTGCAAGAGCGATTTCAACATTCTGCAGAAATGGTTAGTCGTTATTTTAATAAAGTACTTAAAGCTGTAAATCGACTTGCTCGTGAATACATAGAACCTCCATCAACAATGACATCACCAGTTATTCAGAATAACAGAAAATTTTTCTCATACTTCAAGGTAGGTAAAGCTATATATTGTGAATTTCATTGTGAATTTTTTTTTTGTCATTGTAAATTTCATACATTTATTTCAGAATAACAGAAAATTTTTCTCATACTTCTAGACCAAGCAATTACAAAGAATTGTTTAATTTGCGCTATGCTTCATTACGGAATCATGTTGAACGTATCATTGACATTTTGAAAATGAGATTCCCGATACTTAAAGTAGCAACTTTCCACCCAATCGATTCTCAGACTGATATAGTAGTTGCTGCTTGTATGTTGTATAACTTCATCCATATACATAATGGTGCAGATGTTTTTGATGATTTTGATGGTGAAGCCGAAGAAACTATTGTTCCTAATGGAGATGAGTCATACGGAGAGGATGTCAACACCATGAACTCTGAGCGAAATGCAGGTGCTCGTAAAAGAGATGAAATAGCAATGCAAAAGTGGAATGATTATTGTAGCTATCGCCGAGCTAGAGTATAGGTTCTTTTTCAATCATGAAGTTGTTTGTTTAGGTATTTTGGTTAAAAAAGTCATTGGCTATATTGATTTAATATTAGAAAAGAATCCGAAAGTTTTAAAAATTTGCAAGTTCCTCAATAACCTTGTAGAGTATATTATAAGCCAAAATGGTAATTATTAACAATATGATGGCAAAAATAAAGAAAAAATAAAAAATACCTCAAAACAAAACTTCCCCATAACAACTAGAAAAAAAACCTAGAAAAATAACAAATTCAAGATACACCTATAAATCAAAACATTCATACAACAAAGATACAACAAAAATTACACATAACCAAAACATTCCCATAACAATTAGAAAAATAACAAGTTCAAGATAATAAGTTTAAATCAAAACATTCAAAATAACCCATAACAATGTCATACTCATCATCTTTTAATCAATTTTGTTAAACATCATCCTGAGCCATAGCACTTTATGATCTTCCTGAAGACATAGGAAGAGTTCAGGATAACTCTTATCTTTAATGAAAATTTAGGTAGCTTTGAACATTTCTTCTTCTATGAAAATGCCACTCATTTCGTTAAACACCTTCATGCAATCTTCTATTGTATGTTTTTCCATTACTTGAGTGCCCTTGAGAACATCCAGATATTCTTTATTCTTGCGCTCTCGAAATGCAATGTATTTATCCATGTTGAATGATGAATCTTGGGGCTTTTTCCCTTTGCGCTCCTTTTTTCTTCTTTGTCCATTTTGATCTCTTATTCCCCGAAGAACATCATTGCTTGAACTTTGAATTTGAGGATTCCGTGGTTGAGAAGAAGGAGGTTCCACTTGCATGATATCATCATCCCCCATCTCATGTATAGGTGATGCATGTCTTGAATCGTTCAGAATAAAAACACTTGGACTTGGGGTGTGCACTAGTGATTGAGAAATATCTTCATAATCTTCTATACCACGAGATCGTTTACCTTTAGCGTATCTCCCTACATAACAAATGTATAAGTTGTTAGTAAAATAAAACTTTATAAAAATAAAACATTAGAATATACACGCTTACCCTCATAAACCTCCTGCAATGCCGTAAAATATGGAAACGGTCTAGTATGCCACTTCCTTGCATCTTTATTCCTCTGTTTGATTTGCTCCAAATTAGATGGTTGTAATTAATGAAATCATTCATTATTTATGTACATACCTCTAGTAGTGGTGCCTAGACATCATCAGGAGCCGATACAATGTGTCTCTCGTAGTCCCATCCAAAGCTACTTAATTCAAAAAACCCTTTTAGAAGCTTGTAGGTTTTTGTCAACTCTTGCTCTAATGCTTTGATCTGGCTTGTGGTAATGCTTGGATTGGAAAACTTGGTTATCATGTCTCGTACCATCTTGTTCCATACTTCTTTGGTCCATCCATTTTGTGAACGGTATGCAGGAGTATTATACTCACCCAATAATTTTACTAGGTGAGCCTTGTGAATTTCATTCCACTTTGCCCTACTTTCATGTCTACCTTCACTTGCCATAATTGACCAAACACTGTAAAATATAATAATAAAATGCAATAATGTTGAATTTCTGTTTGTTTCAAATATAGACAAGTTCATTTGGTTCTGACATTGTTGATTTTCATGTCTCACTACAAGATTAATTTTTGTGCTTGACATTGTTGATGCAAATAAATTGTTACCAAATAGAGGAAAATGTTGAATTTCCCCCAACAAATAGATGAATGGAAATCTAAATCCTAAGAAGTAACAACACTTCAACATTGCTTTATTCCTTCATGAAGGATATTGTTAGAGAAAAACTAAGAACAAGTTATCACTTCAACATTGAACATTTATTATATCTACTAATTCAGACCATACCTCAATGTGTCTTACTTTTAACTAATCTTTATACTTCTGAAGTGTCCCAACAAAGGACATACGGGCAATTTGAATATGCGGAGGAAGGTAAACGTAGCTCAATGTTCATCAAATTGTGATATCTCTTTTGACCAATTAATGGATGAGCATACAGCAAACTCAGAGCATTTTTAAAATGAGTACCATTTTGCAAAGTCCTCAGCCTCTACATAAAAGGAAAACTTGCAAAACCTACAGTGAGTACATATAAAAAAATTGGAACTTGTAAGCACATACATACATTGAAAATAAACATGTTAATGTGAATCTAAACTACATGCCCATCACTTAAAGAAGGAAACAAAACATACCACTAAAAAAGAAAATTATCTCCGGTAATCATTGGCTAGTTAAAAAACCATCAAGCTAATGATTGAAAATAAATTTGATCATATAAATATTTACAAACTCATCATATAAAAAGAAACCCATCATATAAATATTTGAGCATATAAAACCATGTAAAGCAAGGATGCAGTCAGCATTGCCACGTGGATGCATCGTGTGTATAAAACCATGCCATGAATAAATGAACAACTGCCTTCATTACACCACAACTTGTGCACTTTTTTTTAAGACTTCAAAACAACAGGTGAGTGTGGTTAGTTTTTCCTTTTTTTAACTTCTCTATGCTTTTCTTGGTTAGTTATTTATCTTTAGTCATATAAATATTTACAAACTCATCATATAAAAAGAAATGCATCATATTATATTTAGAAACTCATCATAAGGTATAGAACAATGATGATCAGGCCACAAAAGCTTTTTCCTAAAGTTATAGAACAATTTCAGAGGGTAAAATCTACTATATTGCAAGTTTATTAACAATAGATGAATTGATATGGACTGTTAAACAACCTTTGCTTGTCAATAAGGTAAGGAATCTCCAATATGTCATGTGTGATGTTGTAGTTTGTGAGTCATGATATTGCATTAGAGTGCCCAAACTCATCATATAAATATTTACAAACTCATTAAGCTAATTATCAAACTAAAAAAATTATCACATAAAAGTAATATAAAGGTCAAGAGTTGGGTTTCTTGATACTGCACATTGAAACAAATCATCAAGCTAATCATTGGCATGTAGAAACAATTCCCAGCAAGAAATTAACTTCGAATTAACCACAAGTTACAACTCATCATCCTTCTGTATTCAAGACTAAATAAACTCAGCCATGATGAATTCCATGCCAAACTAATACTGATGATAGCAATGAAGGCATCAACTTTGCAGTTTCAGGTCACTAACCAGGTTGGTACAAACTTAAGAAAACAAGGACAGGAAACAGGAAGTGACAAAACATGCTAAGACAAATAAAAAACTAGAAGAGCAAGCTTCAATCAACAATATTAGGTCCAATTTTTAAGTGCAAAAACAAATCAGCTAAAACAACACTTCAAATCAGTAATTTTACTAGCAAACATCTGGTTTTGGATTGGAAAACAATCTTGCATTTAAGAAAAACTAAATGAAAACAAACTGAATAAAGCCTATGTCAATCTAACCTACTAATAAAACTGATGATACCAATTAATGCATAAAAATCGGAGTTTTGAGTCTATAAACGGCTGAATAAACCTCGAGAAAACATGGAGATACAACAAAGCATCAAAACCTAGAATCAAATAGATAAAACTACACATCTCATTTCCCCTCAAAGGATTCAAATGTCACCACACCACAAACTGGATTGAATTTAAATCTTGTACAAGAATGAGAATAGAATCATAAAACAATGGAGATCAACAGCAAAGGAAACTCACCGAGACGCATTTGTGTGATCTTTGGAGCTGGTGAACAAGGATTTATGGAGAGATTTGGAGAAAAATTGGAGAAATTTGAAAATTTCTTTGGATTTGAAAGCTGAGAAAAAAAAATAAGAAAAAAAAGTGGAGTCAAAGACTTCATGAGAAGGGGATCCAGAAATCGACACAAACGCAAGTTCAAGAGCAATACCACGACCTTGAGCAGGCCCTAAACCTCCACACCGCACACGATCCAAGAATGACGTCGTCGTCTTCACTTCTCTCCAAAAAAAAAAACCAATTTTGGATCGTCAAAGGGAACCGGCTTCCGGCGTCGGCGTGCGACCTAGCTCGGCAGGCGTCGGTGTTTGTGCTCGGCAGCCGGCAACGCAGCAGCCGGAGGTGGGCGGCCGCTCTGGATTTCGGACACGTCGTCTGGATCTCGGTGAAGCTTTTGAGAAGAAGAGAGAGAAAGAGTGAATGGAAGATACCCGAAAGAGAGCACGAAATTCGTAATAAAAAAATATTCCACTTGCACTGGAATATTTTTTTATGGCAGAATCCCCACATTATAGCATAATTTTGTATTGTAAATTAGGTACCCAAACGGCCATTATGGCATAAATCTGTGAAAATATTATATTATGCCATAATGTACGGATTATGTAGGATTTCAGGGTTATCCAAACAAGGCCTAAGAAATGAGTTATCTGTTTAAGAAGTGATGCCTCCATTTAAGAATTCAGGTCTCTGTTTAAAAGTTAACTTTTCCGCTTATGATGTTCTGAATACTGCTTAATGTAATGTTATTATCTTAGGCTTGTGATTATGGCGGTAAATCTAGTTAATGGGCGATGCAACTTGACACCGGTAATGGAGACCATGGATGAATTGAAAGTTCACATGAGTGGACGACACTAGGAGCTTATCCGAAGGACACTGTTTGCAATATTCACTGAGCTGGAAGCTGTATTCCAAGAGAGGGCCCTTCTTGATTCTCTATTACAAGGTATATTGACTGCACCAATAAATTCAGGATCGGGGCAAGCCTGCTGAGTTTTAAGCCTGAAGATGTGGCTCTCATTCTTGGTCTGCGTTGCGATGGAGACGCAGTCGTATTTCAAAAGAAGAAAATACACTCATCTTTCGAAGAGAGGTATTTATCGAAAACCTACGAGAGACACAGAGACTCCATCAAGAGAACTCTTGAGCAACTTGTTTGACAGAGGGGAGAAGAAGAAAATTTTGTCAAACTCCTAATGATGTACCTGATGGGTACAATCCTCTTCCCAAATACCCCATGCTCGGCTCCAAATTGGATTGTTGATTATGTCAATGATCTACCTGGCATGGGCCGATACGCATGGGCGCATGCGACGCACAAGTGGCTTATGGAGGACGCTCCACAAGCTACCGCACGAGTGCAAGCAAGATACACTGGGAAGAAGACCAATACAGGGTACATTAAGGGTTGCTCGGTCGCATTGAACATATGGTTTTATGAGCTGACCGGCACCGGAAAGAAAGTTCATTTTAGCAAGACCCAAAGGATGCTGTGTTATGGTGAAAATAGCTACTGGAAGCAAGTGTTGATAGAAATCATGTTGTCATCTCTCAAAGGAAAGGAGGTAATAAATCATTAATAATGTGTTTAACAATATTAGTTACATTTTAATTATAGTAGTTAGCATTTAACAATAGTAGTCTTGTTTAAAAAACTTCTTTAGTGTTTAAAGTTTTGGTTTTATGTTTAAATATATGTGATACCATTTAAATATGAGTTAAATGTTTGAAAACATTTGCTATTGTTTAAATTAAATGATTTCGCTGAGATTGTGTTATTTACATATGTTAGTTCCATGAGTTGGTCGCGGCGAATACCGATGAAGATATATTTGTTCCGGTCACCCGCCGGGAGGATGCTATTGCTCTGGAACCACTTACTCGAAGGAAAGGTGAGAGGCCAACCTCTTCCGTGCACGCTCGACGTCGTTCCCCTACTTCCAACTCAACGAGCACATGAATTCCTCGGCGCCGGAGAAGCCCTCCTATCCCGCCTAACGCCAACACCCTCCCTGACGGCAACAGCCTCCCTGACCACGACAGTCCCCCGATCGCCACAGCCCCCCGACCGCAATAGCCCTCCCAATAGCAATAGGCGACGATGTCACTGCACGTCTGCTGCAGGTGTACTAGATATTGATGATCGAGTTCACTCGGCTTGTTGCTCGGGTTAAATCATTGAAAAGACGGTTACAATCGAATGCCCCATCCCTACAAACAAATAAAGTACCCGGCACGAAAGCTACTAGGAATTGCCTGAATGCAATCGAGGTAGCCCTGGGGATTACCAACGACGTCAGTGGGATGACCTCGGATTTTGACAACGAGGACGTCATTGGAATGACCATTCGAAGAGGGTAACGTTTGAAGAGGCTTGCGAAAAGAAGAAAAACAATAATGCCTCTCTCTTCACCGGCTGATAATGAAATAATAACAGCACTATCTACGGTTAATATGACTATTCACAAGTCTATTGTCGTTAATGAAATCCCCGTCTCGATGGAACTGGTGGACGATAATACCGCATCGAAGGTAGACACAATCCCTCAACAACAAGAAGCAGCAAAGGATGTGTCTCCCGTTGATGCTGTTGTCGTGGCCGCGCTTGACAAGATCGTTGACTCTATTGTCAATGAAATCCCCGTCTCGGTGGAACCGGTGGACGATAGTGCCGCATCGAAGATAGACACAATCTCTCAACAACAAGAAGCAGGAAAAGATGTGTATCTGGTTAATGCTATCGTCTTGCCCGCATTGAAGGAAGATGCTGCTAGTGTTGACCACCAACAACCGTTAATGTTGTCAGTATGGTCCTTGCCAATCAACAATATGAAGAAGTGCGGAAGGACTTTATTCCGAAAAAAAAAAAGATACCCCGGACACGCGCGCCTCAACAAATTTGAGTAGGAGTTAATTAGGATCTTCCTCAACTACTGTGTGGACTCGTAAGTATGAAGTTTTTATGTTATAGTTTACATATTTATGTTACCATTTAAGTTATGTAGTCTCCTTTTAAATATTAGTGTTATCATTTAAAATTATGTTTTATCGTTTAACTTTAGCTGTTTCCATTTAAATATTTAAGTTATCATTTAAAAATATAATTTTTCACTTAACTTTTTGTGTTTTTGTTTAACTATATCTGTTACCATTTAACCGCAGGGACTATCATATGGAAGAATAAGTCTATCAACACTACACGAGCCAGACTATTCACGCTGCTAGACGGGAAGGAAATGGTGACAAACGATGTGATGGACACATTCGTATGCATAATTCAAAAGTCTCTGAAGAGAGTACCATATCCGTATAAGAAGCGCGCCTTCATCACACAACCACTGGCACTATTTATATCCAAGCAGGAGGATGCGTGTGACATGACTCTCGCTATGATCGGAGATGTCGCGCATAACTTGTATGATGTTAACATAGTCATCCTCCCATTAATCATGAATGACCACTTCCATGTGCTGGTTCTTGATAATGACAAACAAGAATACAAGCATTATTCTTCATGCCAAAGTGAGGAGTACAACAGAGACGCGTTTGAAATGGTAAGTTCTTTTATAAGTAGAGTTTCATAAATAGTACTTTATTAATCAAGATTCTAACCTCAAATTGTATATTTCGATAGCGGAGACTATTCGACTATTGTGTCGATATGGAGTTCAGCAAGACGGTGACTCTAAAGTACCCGCTAGTTCAAGATAGTGAAACCCCACGACAGAAAAGAGGAAGTGTCAACTGCGCAGTCTATGTCATGCGGTTTATCGAACAGATACTTGATGATGAAAAGCTACGGCTACCCCAAACGGATGTCCCTTATTTAAGATTAAAGTATGTTGCCCATATACTTATGGAAGGGACCGCAGCCACCATCACTGAGAAAGACGATTCTTCGACTTGTGGTAGGGGGATATAGTTGACTTAATATTATTTTCAAATGTAAAACAGTTTTGTCGTTATAATTTAAATTCTATTCATTGTTTTCCACTGACATGGCAAGGTTTCTCATGTAAATTTACTTGTGTTCGTTTAATGTCTGTATATTTGCCTTTCTTTGTTTAACTTCCAATTTTACTGTTTAAATATCAGTGTTTCTTTTTTAACTTTCAGTTTTTCCTTTTAAATACCAATGTCTATGTTTAACTTTCTATGTTAACCTTTAAGAGTAAGCATTTCTGTTTGACTTTCAGTGCCTCTGTTTAAATATGAAAGTCACTATTTAAAGGTAATAGAATGACACGTAAATAAGATTGTTTCTATTTAAATTTGTGTTTATTTACAATGCCTAGTCAGCGACATTTTCATTGTAAATCGACGATTCTGACCGGAAGCGTGGCAGCGGCTGCAACGTAACTCGCGGACCTCGGACGGTTGTGACTCAAACCTCCTCCATCTAGGACGCCCAGGTTGCCTTTTCTTGACAAGCGGACACAAACACAGTTCTCGATTGTCGTTCGTAGGCTTGTCATGGTCCGGTATAAGGAAAATAGCTTACTTATACCCCAATTTGTAATTGTCGACGGTAAAGTAGCTGCTAATAAATCGATGAACGTTGGTGTTTGTCTGCATTATTGCAACGCAAGCATGTTTGCATGGGATACCATAAACTTGCCATCTGTGACATGAGCAAGTTTTACGCGATAGGTCTATGGAGTTGATGCACTGGTCAATCACTTCATAACGATCATCGACACAACGACCAACACGAAGATTTCAGCTTTCCTCAACAAGTACCTCTACCTTCAAATGTATGTCGAGCTTTAAGTAGGTCTCCCATTTGTTCGCTTGTTCACCACGGGTACATAACATGTGCATCAACTTGAACCTGTATGATGTAGAACACGCATACTTAAACACTATTAAGCTAAGACTCTGAAATTTAAACAGAAACAAACATTTTTAAATGATAACAAACTATATTAAGCGATTACCTTTATAGTTAAACATAAACGACATTATTTAATTAGAAACAAGCAAGTTTAAATGATAAGAACCAATTTTAAGCGTTAAATAAAATCAACATTCAAATACCGTATGGAGTCGACCATTTTCATCACCGGTAAATGCTGAGCTTCTTTGATCCACGCATTGAACGACTCTGTGACATTTGAATATATCTCACCCCAACGTTCACCTCTGAACAGATAATTCGACCAATGTGACATATCTGATTTATGAATCAACCAGTGATAGGCTTCAGGTGATGTGGCATGCAGTTCATTCACGGTATCATTAAATTCTTTAGCTGTGGGTGCCCACGCAATACGAAAGTATATGGACCAGCACTCTTCCTTCAATTCCTTCCCAAGTCTAACATTGGCTTTCATAAAATTAGCCTCCAAGTGTCGGAGGCAGTATGCATGTGGGGAAGAAGGGAAGACCTTTGCAATGGCGTTCACAAGGCCCTTAGACCTGTCCGATACAAATGTAATTATCTCTTCATAATCTCCTTCATCGTATAAAGCATCACCTAACTTCGAAATAAACCACGTCCAATTATCATCGGTCTCGTTATTTACAATGCCGAAGGCGACATGGAAAAAACCATTGTTTCCATCTTTGCCTGGGGCACCCAATAGAGTACCTCGATACTTTCCAAGGAGGTAGGTACCATCAACAAATAGTAGCGGCCTACAAGCCCTCTTAAATCCAATGATACACGCGCGGAAAGAAAAGGATGCAAGTTTAAAACACTCACCGTTTCTTTCCACAAGCGCAATGTTGCCGGGATTTGTCTCAACTACCTTATCCACGTACCAAAGCAACAAATCATAGCTAGAGATGTCATTGCCGTCGAGGATCACCCGGGCATACTCTTTACCCAACCAAGCTTGCTTGTATGGAATGCGAACACCATGTTCCTGTAACATGTCCTTTTGAATGTCGATAGCCTTATACAAGGGATGCTCATTAAGCTTTTGAATAACTTGTGCCCTTACCAATTTTTTGGACGCTTTCGGATGTGACAAGGATCCAATTCCACCACCGCAAGTGTGTGGTGGATGCATTGTCTTGATTCTGAAAGTATTCTTATTATATTCCTTCGATGCATGAAGACGCTATGGATAACCAACGGTAGCGCATTTTACAGTCACCCGGTGTTTTTCATTCTTTATGAATTTGAAGTCGAAATTCCGTTTGATAACAAAATTACGTAGTGCATCTCTGAAATGTTTAATGCTTACAAAACGTTGTCCGATATCCAACGACAACACCTCAGATTGATCTAACGAGGAAAGAAGGCATGACACACCATCAGAGTCGCCATGAGGTGGAACGAATACGCTTGCAAAATCCGAATTCCTGCCAACACTTCAGTTTAAGCAGAAAACATCAAAATTTTAAGTGGAAATACAAAAGTTTAAACGTAAACTAGATAACTTAAATTGGAAAATAATATTTTAAAAGGAAACAGAAAATCTTAAACGGAAAAGAATATTTTTAAAGGGAAACTAGACAACTTTAAACGAAAATTGGGATGGGAAATGGATAGCAAAGCAAAGCTTATGATTTTGCTTTGTTTTATACGGAAACATATGATTTAAGCGAAAATTGGATTATTTAAGGGAAAACATATGATTTTAAGCAGAAACTAGGATAATTAAGCAATAATTAACTTCTACGACTATGTAAACATAAAATATAAAGGAGAAAAAACTTTACAACGAGCAGAAATCGTTTTCAATAGGATGCAACAATGACACATCATCTGCCGCAACCACTAGATCGACTGCAGTGCATTTGAAGAGGGAGTATACGTGACACATGTGTTGGAAGTCAATCTCGTTTTCTATTGGAGAAACCATTTTATGCCCATCGGGTATGACAAACTTTACCCCGACACGGGAAACTTCCATCCAGACTCCATCGCTCACATATCTCAGTTAATACTGATTCCCAAGTCAGCGTCGTGAATACTAGCACTCGTCCCTCCCCGTTGTATCTAGTAATAGCACAAAAACTCTCCATAATAAACCTGCATTTTTATAAATTTTTACTCTCTCGCAGAATGATCAATGTGAGTTAAAGGAAGAAATTCTCATCTTATTGGGCAACCGATAGAACTCGAATAGAACAAACCAAACGGGGAGAAATTGAAAACTCCAACAATCCAAGATGATGAGTCTTCCAAACTGTTTGAGAAAACAAATGCAAAAATAATGCAAAAAAATTTGACATGATGTGATTGGGCAGTTTTTTCCCACCAATTTCAAGGGCATAAAAAATTTCACAACATGAACAATGCCCGGGTGTTCTGCAAAGGGCAAAAAGCAAGTGAAACAATAACAGAAGAGCTATCCAAGATATTTGAAATTTGCAATGGGTGTTTGGGAAGATTAAAAATTTCTGAGGGATAAACAGTATTTTTTTTTTTTTTTTTTTTTTTAAATAAAAACCAAATGTTTTAACCACTCAAGCAGAAGAAACACTCTGAACCAAAAAGTTTCAATTGCTGCCTTTTGTTTCAGGGTGATATAATATGAACCAACAAAACTACAAACATTTGAGAACACAAACCCTAGTAATGGCCATATAAAATATATTTCAATATTGGATTTTACATGCCCATATTATTTCATCAGCTAAGCATAATTATAAAAAACATATACATCTCATTTCTTGTCCTCCAGAAGCCAAAACAAGATGGGAAGAATTTCAAGTGATTTGTAAATTAAAAGGGGAATAGAAACCAATTATTACAACCAACTGCTAAAGATACATAATAATCAACACAAATATTTGGAAATATAAATTAGAACTTGGCTTCAAGTCCCAGAAATCCTTTTTTGAAGACATGAATAACTGATGCTTAACCAAATTTAGTAACTTCTAAAGCAGAATATTTAAGAATTACAGTCAAAATAGTTAGCAAACCATATAAGTAAACAAGTAAAACATAAATGAGAAGCACACTTGATGCAGCATTCCTGAAAAGAAAAGTCAAAATAAATGCTTAAATTCAATTCAGGATTAAAAAAAAAAAAAAAAAATACAACATCAAGAAGCATGCTCATTGCTGAGGCCAAACAAAACTAATTTCTTTGCAAGAACAGCACTAAGCAAATGAGATGCTCATAATTGGTGCAAAATCCATATGTAACAGGATGCACAAAAAAAGTTAGTGATCCCAGGATCCAGTTTTCTCAGGCAACCAACTTCATTTTAACCTTTCCCTAGCTCATCAGCAATTTCTTCCTGCATATATGGAATAAATATCAAACAGTGGTTTCTCGTAACTTGATTTTCTCAGGTCTAGTGTTAAGAGTTATAAATCCAACGGAAATTCAATGAATGAATGAAGAAACTCATCTGCGTCAGATGCATCATAAAAGAACAATCAGAGTATTTTCACAAGATTTTATGAGTAGCTCAAGAGAAATCAAATTACAATATAATTTCAAGTTCATGAGTAAACAAGATGCGGTGAAGTCCAATTTTTGTAGCATTGCTTTAAAGAAGAAAGAAGAAGGCTGCTACGAAGAGGAGACCTTTTGTTTCATTACAGAAAATGTGGAAACCATCAAAGCTAGTTTGAGAATTTCTTTTATAAAGGTCCTTTTGTGACATAACAATGCAAAAAAAGGTAGCCATATAAGTAACAATAATTTGTGATACATCCATATAACATCAGGTTTGAATTACTATATTTACCTTTGTTAAATCTCAACCTCCCTTACATCCATCCACACAACCCATCTATCACTATTCTGCAAGCATATTATCTTCATTTGGAAGAATATCTTTCCCATCAATTAAATATTTTTGCATGATTCCCTATCAAGTATCAGAATAATTCTCAAAATTAAGAGGAAAAAATAGAAGGAAAATGCAACTTATGAACAAAATCAATAAAGGTAAGTTTCACACATTTGCAAGGGAAAATTTTCTATACAACTATATTTTTCCCCAAAAAGAAGGCATTCATCAAATTAAGAATGTTGAATATAAAATGCAAACTAATCCCAAGAGATACAAATCCCATCAATTAAACATTTTGCATGATTCCCTATCAAGTATCAGAATAATTCTCAAAATTAAAAGGAAAAAATAGAAGGAAAATGCAACTTATTAACAAAATTAATAAAGATAAGTTTCACATATGTGCAAGGGAAAATTTTCTATACAATTGATATTTTTCTCCAAAAAGGAGGCATTCATCAAATTAAGAATGTTGAATAAAAAATGCAAACTAATCCCAAGAGATAAAATCATTTATATATGAAGTGGAATGATAAGGAAGAAATTTTAAACCAACTGGCTTCTCTGGAAAGCAGATCTTAATAAACTAAATAGAATGCACATTCACCTCCGCCAAAGATTACATGCCCTTAGTTGGAGAAGAGCTCAGGGGATCATTTTTTATTTGTCTGTACATCAACTATTTCGTTAGTGATCTCTTTATTCATGTCAGAAGAACCATCCTCATGTATTTTCTCCTCCTGTATTCCATAACAGGAGAAAATCATATTAAACACTCCAATATATATATATATATATATATATCAAAACTTTACTTGGGTCAAAATCACAACAAGAATTTATTCTCCACAAAATGCAAATAAAGAAAACATAATAGACAGACAGATTCCATAGATATGTGTTGTTGAAAAAGGGATCAATCATCGAGTTAAAAAAGCTGAATGAAAACAGTAACCACAAATCAGTCAAAATAAAAGATGTAAACCATATACACTTGAAGTGGAATAATAGTTAAGAAATTATAACCCTATAATTTGGCCTTTAAAGAATGCAAGTCATCATAAACTGAACAGAATGCATACTTACCTCTGGTAAAGCAACCATGTTCCCAGCTGGAGAAGAGCTCGTCAAATCTTCTTGGTCTCCTTCTTTAGTAACAACTTCTTTAGGAACCTCTTCCGTCATCTTAGAAGGACCATCCTTATGTTTACCCTCCTGTATCCAATAACTAGGACAAGGTAAACATCTAAAATCAAATTTTCACTAGGCTCATAATTACAAGAAAAAGTTACACCACCTTGAGTCCTGCGTGATGTAAATAACATGACAGTACATTCTTATTTCATGACCATAGTGCATGAAAGGCCAAGGTAATTCATAATTATAAACCCATATCTTATGCTTTTTCTTTTCTTTGAAAGCAAATATTCTTGACTTAATACAATACACAGGTACCTCAGGAAAAGCTTCCATATCCCTTAATGGAGAAGAGCTCACTGGAACTTGTTTGTTCAACTCTGTGTTAACAACTTCTTTTATGTCAGAGGAAGATTGCTCATGCATCCCTTGCCCCTGCATAAAATAATGGGGAAAATTCAGATCAATTACGAAAAACTGAACATTCCAAAGAGTCAAAACTTTAGCTCAAAATCACAGCAAAAAAATACACCTCACAGTGTCTACATGGACATGAATAACAGTAGGAGTGTAGGACACATTCACCTTTTATACAGCCATCTCATAGTTCATGAAAGACAAAAGCCACTCATAGTTATAACAAAACCTAAGTGTAGTACATCTTCCAAAGCAACATTTTAAAATCAACAGGATGCATATTTACCTCTGTTAAAGACTCAATGCCCCTGCTTGGAGAAGAACCAACTACTTCTTTTTCAGTCTCCACATTCACAGCAGTTACCTCTGCAACCTGTTTGCTCATGTCAAAAGAAGCCCCTTCACATATTCTCTCCTGTATCTAATATTACGTAAAAATCATATTAATCATGACAAAGCAAAACATGAAGAAAGCTTAAAACTTTAACAATCTCAAAATGGACCGAAACAAATAACAGTGAAGCTACATTCTCACTTTTCAATCATCTCCTAGTTCATTAACAACAAATATCACTTTAAATCATCAAAGAAAAAAAAATCAACGGATTAACCTGGGGTTTGTTAGCCTTAGCTAATGATTGGCCAAGCGAGTCCTTTAAATCAAGAACAATGCTTGGAAGTCTCTCCATGTCCCAACCCATGACTCTGCAAACAGCATTGGCAAATCCTCGGTGCGCCTCTCTCCTCTTCGTCTTGGAAATGGACTTCGAGTGTTGAACCAACCCAACACAATTGAGGAACCTCTTTCCAACCTTCATCCCCGTAGCCCTGCAAACAAAACAGAAGAACTCCCCCTTCTCCCAATTCTTCTCATAATATCTCCTCAATGCCCCATTCTTCTCAAACAAACCCAAAAAAAACCTAAAAGCTCTAGCCTCAGCATCACCCTCCTCATCATCGTCCTCTTCCATCACATCCTTCTCATCCTCCTCCACCTCATCATCATCATCCCCATCATCGCTGGAACTCGATTTCCTGAAGAATTCACATGACGCACTGATACCACTCTCCTGCACCCGCACCGCATCAGCCCTAGCCTGATCATCAGCCGAAAGCAGCAAGGGCTTCCTCTCTATAACGGGATTAGGCCAATTGGCGAACTCCGGCTCCGACGTCGGCGAAGGCAAGCAAGGCCACTCTTCCTCCACCACAGGAGGATCAGGGGCAGGGAAAGAGACCTTCTGCTGCTGCTTCTGATGACGATCCTCCTTCCGCCTCTGCCTTGATTGCTCCTTCTTCCTCCTCCCCCTCCTCCCTTTTCTCTTGTTAATCTTGTTCTCTGGGTTCTGGGAGACGGCGGTGCCAGCAGGATGAGACCGAGGTGGTGGAGGTGAAGAGGACGGGGGAGGGGGATGGTTCCGGGGAGGGCCTCGGCGCCATAGGCTGTGAAGGTGGAGAACCTCGTCGAGCCATTGCCGTTCTTGGGCGGCGGTGGGGTGGCGCGGGTGGTGCATCGAGGGAATGGGAACTCAGGCCTTTTGGCGAACAGCCGGGGTCTTTTGCAAGACTGGGAGGTTCTTGGATGTGTTTGTTTCCAATAGTGTGGGGAATTAGGGATCTTTCCAGTCCCTGCACATCATCATACATGTACCATTGGGAAATATCTTTACTTTTCTATAAAAAAAAAAAAAATTCAGATGAATGTAATAATTTGTAGCTCACAAAATTTTACTTCTTCCAGTGTTTTTTACGAAGGTCTCATTTTAAAAGTTTGATTTAATTTTTTTATATGTCCATTTAAAAATTTCATAAAATTTTTAATAATTTTTTTAAAAATAATTTTTATATTTAATGTATTTGTATAACTTCAAATAAACTATGTTTAACTATAACTTTTTACTCCCTCCGTTTTTTTACTTGTCACATTTATCTAATTCACACATTGTGACTTATTGAAAATTGCACAAATACATTAAATTAAAAGGTAAATCTCAAAAAATTTATTTAATATTGCACAAAATTTCTAATGTAACAAGTAAACATGAAAAAAAAACTCAAAAAATGTAACAAATAAAAAGAAATGGAGGAAATATTAAATTTATAAAATGTTAAATCGTACCACCTCGAGTAAATTTTTTTTGAAGAGTACTGGGTTGTTGTTGTTTCCTTTCTACTTTTAATTGAAGTGGTTTATCCACCTTTTAAAAAAAAAAATTTTTTTGAAGAGGAAGTCTTGG
This sequence comes from Dioscorea alata, assembly GCA_020875875.1. Taxonomy (NCBI): domain Eukaryota; kingdom Viridiplantae; phylum Streptophyta; class Magnoliopsida; order Dioscoreales; family Dioscoreaceae; genus Dioscorea; species Dioscorea alata. The sequence goes on from CM037027.1 coordinate 4,103,848, forward strand.
TCTTTTTTTTATAAAACCCTCTTTAAATTATATGGTGCATTAATTATTTTTTTTACCAAAATACCTTTAATTATTCAATATTTTTTTTTAATAAAAAAATTAAATGCATAATAATTACTCTCTTTCTGAGTTATGGGGAAAAGGGAAAAATGCACTATGGGAAAAATGCAAAGCTCTCCCTTTTCTTCAAGCCTTAAAGACTCCTCTTTCATTTACTTTGGAAAATTGTTTATAATATCTTATATTCTCTCGTTTAAATTGTGACTTTAAAAATTAAATCTCTAAAAATCATTATATTTAAGTGGAGTAATTAATTAGTTGTAGGAATGCAAGTGGGATGGGGAATCCCCATTCCCCGCGGGGACCCGCCCCAATGGGGCGGGGATTCCCCAAAATAACCCCCCGCGGGGCGGGGAATGGGGGAAAACCCCTCCCTGACTAGCGGGGCGGGGCGGGGACGGGGAATGTATTCCCTGCCCTGTGGGGATCCCCGCCCCGCTCCCCGTGGGGATATTCGTGGGGAATCCCCGCGGGGAGAAGGATTCTCCAATTTTTAAATTAAATATATACTATATATATTAAAAATAACTTATATGATTCATTTTATTTATTAAAACAAAATATTTAGGTTTTAAAAATTTTATTTTTGGTATTTATTAATGATGTTTTAGATTTTTAATAAAAAAATTAGTGTTATTCCAATGCAATACTTGGAGATAATTATATGAAAATTTGTTTTAAAAATTATAATTAAAACTTTTTATTTTCTATTATAGATAAATATGTTATATTAAAATTAAGATGAAATTGATTAATTTATCAACTTTATTGAAATCTCGTAGAATATCTTTTATGAAATCCCCTTTCTTTAGTTCTTCATACCATCGATTACTTCGTTAGTTTGTTGTTTTTCATACATTAAATAATGGTTATTTTGAGAAATACTTTGTCTATTATTTTTTTTAAATTTCATATATAATGTGTTATATGTGTAATTAAGAAAAAAAAATTTGCCGGGTAGGGATTCCTCAACCCCGCGGGGATTCCCCGACCCCGCTGGGATCCCCGCGGGGGAGTGAGTGGGGGGGAATTTCTCCCCACGCGGGGAATTTTGAGGCGGGGAATCCCCGCCCCACCCCGCCCCACTTCATCCCTAATTAGTTGGAAGAAGATTAAAATGATGGGTCCCAATATTTTGAAGAGTAAAAATGAAAAACACAAGGGGAATTTTGAGGCGGGAAATCCCCGCCCCGCCCCACTTGCATCCCTAATTAGTTGGGAGAAGATTAAAATGATGGGTCCCAATATTTTGAAGAGTAAAAATGAAAAACACACATTATTGACAAATTAAATGCTTCTAACTATATTAATTAGATTTCATAATTCTTTTGAAGTAGTTAAAAGGGTTTTATACTTCTAAAATAAAAAAAAGTCCTTTTTATTCCCAATAAATGTTTAACTACTCCTTAAATATTTAACTACTTCTATATTGCCCGATAAATGTTTTTATTTTTGTAATAGTAGAAACTACTTTTTCAATATTATTTAGAAAGTCCTTTTTATTCCTGTTTATATAAAAAATTGCATGTTCTAATTGAAAGTAAAATAAAAATTTTTAAATCACAAATAGCCAAATCAAATATTTAATTTTTGAGATAATATAAAAAATATTCAAATCTCAAGATCAGCTAAGAGCACAGATCTCGAGGCTATCTAAATATTTCAATCTCAAGATCATCCGAGAGCACAGATCTCGAGGTGATCTAAAAAATTCAAATCTCAAAATCAACCGAGAGCACAGATCTCGAGGTGATCTAAAAAATTCATATCTCAAGATCAACCGAGAGCACAGATCTCGAGGTGATCTAAACAATATATATTATATGCATTTCTTTTACGCATTTCTTTTAAATTTATTTTACGCATTTATTACTAATTTTTTAGATGTAGAAACAACATGCATTGATTACACACCATGTAGGCTTCAGCTATAGCAAAAATAAGATGACTCGTATGTCAACAATAGATGACTGGTACTTAAAAATAAAAAATATATAAACCAATAATAATAATAGTAATAATATATTTTTTAAAATAAATGCCATTAAGAAAATTTTGGTTTTTTTTTAAAATGACATATATATAATTATTTTAATATATATATATATTAAAATAATATATCTTTTAAAATAAATCCAGTTAAAATTTAATTTTATTATTTTTAGTTTTTATAAAAAATAATAAATATTTATTAATAATAACTTAAGAAAATGGTTTAAAAAATAAAAATATTTTTGTTTTGTATTTTTTTAAAAATAAAGGGTGTTTTTGAAAAAAATACCTAGTATTTTATATTTTAAAAATACATGGGTGATGAGATGGGTTGATGTGATGGTTTCATGATTAGTTTGGTGAATATATTTTGAGTAGGGTTATTTTGACAATTTAAAAGAAAAAAAAGATGGTTATAGTGGAAAAAAACCCTTTTGCATGGATTCATCTCTCCTGGTTCTAGAACCAAGGGACTCCCAAGTCCTTCAATAATGGTTTGACTAGTGTCACCATGGCCACGTGGTTGCAAAACTCCATCATATAGATGACGAGTAAATTTTTTTTTGGGTTACCCAGCTTTACTCTTGTTTCTTTTAGGTAACCCAGCTTTAATTTGTATCAATGAGGATACCCAAGTTTAGATTGTGTTACTCCGGTAGGCCACCCTAGATAATCCGATGAATCTAAGCTGATGTGGCAGCCAAACTTACACAGTCAGCATTCAAAACTTGTGCTTCATGCCACGCTGGATAGTCCATCTGGTTTCGCTCGTCCTCTTCAGCTAAATAAAGCCGAGTCAGCTTTCCACATCGTCTAGGTGTTCTTGCTTTCTTCTTCCTCTCATCTAGGTTTTGCAGTAGGAGCAGAGAAGGATGCTGTACACCATATTGAGGGACGAGTGCACTCCATTTCACACGAAAACATCAACGAGTGAACCAGTGCAGGCAGAGTATAGGGATGGAGTCACCTGCAACGGCTCGTCGGCAAGGGGATATTGCTAATAATTATAAAGCAAAATTTCTAGATTTTGTAATATGGTTTTATTTGTAAAAATTGGGATGATTTGTTAATCAGGGTTCACATATGTTGTTCTCATGCGAGCCTTTGGTTTTTTTCCTTTGTAAGCATGGGTTGGTGTAATGTGAATACAAAACTGTTATGGTTCTTATCTGCATAAGCTGCAGATTTATTTAAAAAAAACACACTTCTTATAGCAATTGCACATGTAGAAAAGAAATAGCAAGCTGATCCTTGCAACTCTTTAGATAACTCTCTAGATGGTCAAATTTGTACAAGCTTTAGGTTTAACTAGAATACAAATAAAAAAGAAAATTCATGTTTATTTAAAAAAACAAACTTCTATAGCTGTTGCACATGAATAAACAAGGGCAAACCTGGGTAATCCCAAAAAAATTTACTCAAGAAAGACGTAGCAACAACTTTAGATATAATGAAGTAAGATATAACTGTAATCTCAAAAATAAATAAATAAATAAATAAATACAATTCCTTGTATTAAAGTTGCAGGTTTCTTAGAAGTTTTACAAAAAATTGCAACTTTACAAAAGCTAGAACCCTTATAGTAGTTGCAGGTTCTTTCCAAAAATTGGAAATGAAGGCTTAACTTAAATTGCAGACTTCCTCCTGCTGTATTTTGAAACCTATGGTTCTTTTTTAAAAATAACTGAGAAATACACATTTAAGTAGGCTAGATCATACAAAAAAAGTTTCAGAACAGCCACAACAGTTCATAGAAATTTTAGAACAATTGTAGTTTTACAAAAATTTTAGAATAGATGCAGCTTTACAAAAATTTTAGAAGAGTTGCATCTAACTGAAAATGCACATTTAAGTACGCTGGATACACAAAAAGTTTCAGAATAGATGCAGCTTTACAAAAATTTTAGAAGAGTTGCATCTTTACAAAAATTTAGTCATAGCTGCAACTTTACAAAAAATTCAGAGGTGTTACTGTTTTCCAAAATACAGAAACAAATACATGCTAGTTGATCCAATCAAGGTGCCTTCTTGCAAGTATCACCTGCACATGCACCTGGGACTGTAGAGGATCCAACTCCTGGAGGTAACCATACCTTCCTCCTCTTGGGAGGGAATACTGTCCTATTTCTTTCTTTACTAACAACATTTTTTTTGGTGGGGGCCTTTGCCTTCATTGCTCCATCTGCACCAAGCCTTAGCCCCCTATTCTGAGAATCCTTTTGGGGATGAAACATGTGCAATTTTAGATAATGTTGCCAATCTATAATTGAAATCATACACTTATTTAAAATTTATAATTTCACTTGTGTTTGTGAAGCTCCAGAAGCACCACTTTGGTCATTGATGGCATTACTTGTGTTTAAATCAAACCCAACCTCACATGGTTGTTCTGCATTTATCTGTATATTTTTTTATATGTTGAATAACAAAAAACTTATGCAACTGTTAAGAAAACTCTACAATGAAAATGTGTTACCTGTGTCATAGAACCATGGGCCATTGTTGTTGTTGCTGACTTGTCTGTGTTGTTCTGCTAATCATGTAAATTAAATTTGGTTAAGAAAATTTGATCTAAATTATATCAAAGAACATATACTAAAAAACAAAACAAAAAATAAAAAACTTACACCAACCTGGCCATGAAATCTCTTATTATGTCTTGCTGCACCACACAAGCTGCATTTATTTTTTAACCCTTTTTTACTGACTTTTCCCTTGGTAAAGCCAGGTTTTTCATCCATTTCTTTCCTCCTTAGCACAGATTTCCTGCCCCTCCTCTTGTTCACTAGCTGTGGTGGGATGATGGGACCTTGGTCAGTCTTTGGCCATGAGTCCTTGTCATGAGTTGGGTTAAGTATGTGCCTATATGTGTTCATGAATGTGCCTACTTCATAGCATGAGTGTATGTAGCATTCAGGCTTTTCTCTATTATAGTACAACACAGACACTGCATGACCACATGGAACACCACTAAGTTGCCACCTTCTACATGAGCAATAACAATCTTTTCTGTCCACAACAAATTGCCCATTAGGGCCTACTACTTGATACTTATCTCCACCTGACCATGTGGTGGTATAAAACAAACTTAATTGTTTGGATCTCTCAAGCTTCTTCAATATTCTAGGGCAGTGGGTGCTAGTGACCTTCTCCATTGCATCTCTCTTTTTTTTGGATTCTTTTCATTAGCTGTGTCCTTATCATTTCATTCATAGTGATGATTCCTTTAATCCTAGCTTCCAATATTTGACTGTTAAGAACTTCACAAAGGTTGTTCAACAATATATCACATTTGAACTGGCTCTGGAAATGTGATCTACTCCAATGCTTGGGATCAATCTTCTTCATGTACTCAAATGCACCCACAGACAATTCTCTCAAATGATCCATGGCTCTATCATATGATGATTTGTATGTTGCTTTAGCACAAGCCCAAATTTGGTCTTTCAGTGCTTTACCTCTAAATGTTTTCTTAAAATTGGTGTGAACATGCCTAACACAATATCCATGTTTACTGTAGGGAAACAATTCAGTTATGGCAGGCATTAAACCCTAATTATATATGCAGATTTGATAAATTATTGCCAGTGACAAGGTCAACACATCATCCACAACCAAAACACATTGGCAACAAGTCAAATACAACACAGAATACTAAGAATCAGTTCCAACATGAGAAGTCTTTGCATAATTAAAGTTGTAAAGAAGAAAGAAAATAATTTAAAGTTGGTGTTTTTACCTTTTGCCTATCAAACATGAAGGCCCATTTGTGGCTATCAATAATCCTCAAATCTTGTGCTAGCAATTGCAAGAACCAAGCCCAGTTCTCCTTATTCTCTTTGTTGACTACAACCCATGCAATGGGATAGATGCAATCATTTGTATCTATCCCCACAGCTGACAGGAGCTGTCCCCCAAATGATCCTTTTAAAAAACACCCATCAAGGGACACTAACCTCCTGCATCCTGCCAAGAAACCAGCTCTCAATGGAGAAAGGCAGAGATACATACCTTGGAAGACCCCTTCATTGGTCTCAATAATAGAAGTTGATGAAGGGTGTGTCTTCATAATCTCCAGTCTATAATCATGAAGTCTTCCCATTTGTGATGCTTCATCACCATCTATAATCTTAATTGATAAACACACACACACACACACACACCATTAAAGCAAGCACAAGATGCATTTAAAAAAGACACTTCAAATTTTTTTACCTGAGTGCAATACATTTTTCCCTGTAAGCTTTTAATCTGTTGATGCCCACAGCTTGATTCATCTTGATAGCTTGTACAATTCCAACAATCTTCCAGTTAGGATCTGCCCTAAATTGTTCAAGATAGTTTTTAGTTATCCAATCTGCATTCACATGTCTATTGGTGTGGTCCCTAGAACATTCATGCTCCAAGACACCTGATTTTATCTGTATTGTATCTTTATCATCAACCATAGGTGATGCCCACAAATAGAATGGGCATCCCTTCTTACAAAATGCCTTGCACCTTTTCTTTGTATTAGGCCTAAAATTCATCACATACCTGTTGCTTATTCCATAACTTTTCACTGTATCCTTAAATTGTTTGAAGCTCCTGAATTTTATTCCAATTCTAAACTGTGGATTCCTCATGTCAACCTCCTCATTGAACTCAGAATACTTAGGTCTAAGAGGGGCCACATCTTCTTCATCTGTTGAAGAACAGGACTGAAAACCATCTGAATTAGCATAGTCAGATCCTACAAGGTCACCATCATCTACTTCTGTAGCTTCACCACCAATATCAGCATTTAGTATTGAACCACAATCATTAGAAATCTCTTCCTCCACACCATCATCACTAAAATTTTAATCCGAGTCCTCAAAGTTACATGTTTCATCTCTATCACTACTTCTGCCATGTCCTCTAATTAAAATGTCCTCCAAGTTCTCATCATCATGTGTAACATCTTCTTCCTCCTCACCCACATAATTTATACAAGCAACCATACTACATTCACCAAGCCCCACACCTTCATTACTCACAGGAATGTTGCCTAAGTCACCGGGCAATGGTGTTCCACTACAGGATAGTCTCACACAAACATACATCTCTCTGTTACATCCTACTGAATTTGCCATTTTTAGGGCATCTAGGTCAGTTTTAACTTCCTTGTATCCTCTATCAATGCTTGTTGTGTCTAGCCACCATATAGAACAACCATCAACCTCCAAATTCAACTCTATTGCCATTGCTAGCTAGGAGTTCTATCTTCGATATTTGGTCAGCATAACAATAATCAATATAGCCTGCCATTCCTTCCACTTCACCAACTTTGTAATGCATTCTTATGGAAAATAACTCAGCATCATCATCTGGTGCAATCATATGTAATTTAAATATGAACCATCAGAAGGAATAGAAACTACCTAAACAACTACAATCATGAACCACAACAAGCATATTTACTTAAAATTTCATAAGAGCCTCATAATTAAACAACTTCACAAAAAAATAAGTAAAACAAGTAAAAATTGCTAGAACAAGTACTAATTCCATGAACTCAATTAATAAAATACCACACCTTTGCCTTCATTATATACACTGGAAAAAATAATCTAACACAGTAAACAATGATAGAGGGTTACTAATTTCACTATTGTTTCACTACTAATGCTAAATAAACAACCTCATATCCAAAAAGAAACTAAAAATCCATAGTAACCTCATAATCTCAGTAAACAAAAAGTCCAACCAATTACACATAACAACCTCAACATTAAACAAATTTACAACGAATAAATTATTACTCCAACTACTAGAACAAGTAAAATTGTCTCCATTAACTCGATTAATAAAAAACCACATGATGATTGCATTATATACACATGAAAAAGTTCCAAAACAGTCAACAATGAGTAAAAAAATAAAAGACCAACCAATTACACATAACAACCTCATAATTAAACAACTGCAGAATTGATAACTTATTATTTCAACTGCTAGAACAAGTGAAAGTGCCTCCATTAACTCAAGTAATAAAAACAACATGATAACCCCATTATATACACATAGAAAAAAAATCCAAAATAGTCAACATGATCAAGTATTGTTGGTAGACTTAATGAAAATAAATTATAATTGCAAGAATCCAATTGCAACTAAAGTAATTCAGAAACATCTCAATATCACAGCTACTAACAAACATTAAATTAAATTACACTAGCAACCTGCACTAAAATCCAATTCTGCATTCTCCATTACCAAACACAACTATAGCAAGTTGCTCATACAAGATTTCTTAATAAAAATTGCAAGAATCCAATTGAAACTGAAGTAATTCAAAAGCATCTCAATATCACAGCCACTAACAAGCATTCCATTAAATTACACTAGCACTAGCACCAAAATCCAATTCGACATTCTCCTTTGCCAAACACAACTAAAGCAAGTTGCTCAGACAAGATTTCTTAATAAAAATTGCAAGTTGCATTCTTCAGTATAGTCACCTGCATACAAGTTGCATTCTTCACTATAATTGTTGACACTCATACCTACTGACACGACCCCTTGCATGTATCCCGCAAGTGCAAGTGCTTGTCGAAGTAATAAATTTACCCTGGTGAGTGGGTAGTCGAATCCACAGGGAATAGGGACTTAAGACACGAGATTTCACTATTTAGGTATGCGGTGTATGAAAAGTGAGATTAGAATCGATGAGTGAATATGAAAGCTAATATATAAAGAGACAAGAAATTAAATAGAAAGATGGAAGGTAAGAGAGTGCAAGTAGGAGTGAATAGAGAAGGACTAGCAATGGATGAAATAGGGTATCCGGACGAGCTACCCCTAGGACTTATGCTTCTAGTGCAGAACTATGCTATTATACTTTCCTATTGATGTTAATTGAGTCGAGGATATCCTTATACACACGGCCCCAAACCTAAGGTCAACCGTGACTAACCCCAACACTATGCCCTGGCATTAGGATTCACTTCGACCCTTGACTCTCGTTGACCTGTCAACTAAGCCCTAGGGGAGTTTATCTACCTAAGCCTCACACTACGTGGGATTGCTTTAAACTCTAGTGATTCCTAGTGATAAAACCTGTTCCTATGTATAGTTCTAACCCTTTGGTCCAGGTGGAAGAACCCTAGTCTAAATTAAGCCCCAACACTTAGGATTCACGTCAACCTTTCACTCTGTTGCTTGCGCAACTAAGCCCTAGGGGAGTCCCTCTCCTAGCACTTCACTCTATCTCGACCGCTAAGAAATCATGGAATATGGAGGTAGGAAGAATCACACCGGAGGGGAAAGGGGACGTTCCGCTATCTCACGACTCACCCTCTTAACCCTCTTCAATCTTAAGTAGTCTAACCCTATAGGAGTTGTCACACCTCCAAAGGATAACCTAGATTGTTCTCAACCCTAGTGTCACGGCTAAGGGAAAACAATTGCAAGGGATAATTAAAATTGAAACTCGAATTTATTCATCAATAATGGAAAAACATAATATCAATATCATAGAAACATAATAATCTTAGGGTTTAGAAGTCCGAATACCCACGAGGGGTTTAGCTCATCATGGAGCTATACAAATTCATCAAAATATGAAAGAAAGCACAAATTAAAGGCATTGATGAAAACCCCCTTGTGTATGGTGTGGCCGTGGTCTTGTGCGGCCGCCGGACGTCGATGACGATGCCGATGACACGCTCCAAACCACAACGAAATCCTCTCCGAAACCCTAGCCACGCTCTTCAGAAGTTGGGGAGAAAGATAGGTAAAAAAGATGTGTAAAAAATCTCCAAATAGAGCTTTTATAATGTTGAGTCGCGGCTTTAAAATCGGACTTATCGGGATTTCACACGGCCGTGTGGAATTTCCACACACCCGTGTGAACTCTCTGGTTTTCTGAATTTCGGCCAAAAGTAAACAGTAGTTTGCTACAGTAACTTGCTACAGTACTCACCAAAACGCTCCCGAATTCATTGAATTGGGTACACAATCAATGGTAGATAGTGCCGATTGCTTCAAATCTTCTTCTTGGTAAATTTCTCCTAAGCTACACGAGTTAGACTTATTGTGAATGTGACTGCCCTTGAGCCCCTCCAAAGGAGGTTGGCACACACTCACAAGTCTAGGCTCGTGCCTTGTTCCTTGCTTGGTCCGAAAAAACTCCCCAACAACGGCGAACATGATCTAACTTCGTTCTTTTTCTCCAAATTAGCTCCACAAACCTACAATGCACAATAGCACACAAATGCACACAATTTAGTGATAAAATCTGATAAAAAATATGCTCATTGTAAGATAATGACGCTTCGTTGTATTATAACACAAGCACTTATCACCTACATAAAATCAACAAGTATCATTAAAAACAAATAAATGATTGGAAATACTTAATAAAAATGAACAAATACAGTAATTATAGCAACCTGCATACAACCCTTAACTCCTTAATAAAAATCAGTTCAGTTTTTCCCTTCAGACAGTGCACCTGCAAGCCAACAAAAAAAATAATTTAACAAAGATCCATAGCCACCTGCAAGCCAATAAAAATCAATCTAATAAAAAAAAAAAAAAAGCAATGACCTATTGTTTTTTTCTTCTTCTTTTGTTGCTCTAAAGCCCCTTTTATTCTTTTAGTACTATGACCTCCACGACTTGGCTTATATCTTATAGTCAATCCTTTGGAACCAAAATATTCACAAGAAGAATTTTGATTGCATATATTATTTGTTGATAGACAATCTTCTCTCCCCGAACGAGACATCTTCATAATATCCTTCGCCTTCACATCAAGCACAAAGTAATGGCGCACAACTTTTTTATAAGCTTCTTAATATTCAGATGATTCTAAAATTAATTTCTGGTAACGATGGGAAATATCCATGTATCTCTTGCTCTTTGCCACCCTAGGGTCTTCTTCTGCTGTGATGGTGACAAACATACAAGCATTCATATCTCGTGCTTTCCTAGTCCATCTTTTCATTATGTACTTATCAGGAAGAATTTTTTTTTGATTTACATCTAAGACACGCAACATGTGCATACAAGGAATCCTTGCAAATTCAAACTTTTTACAACTACATTCAATTGTCTTAGTTGAGGAGTCAAATGTCACTAAGCTAGCATATCGGGGAGCATCAACATGAACTGCCTTGTAAGTCTTCAAATTGTTTGCTTCACTTAATAATTCAACCATTACATAAAGGATCTTATTGTGTTCATCCTTCAATTTCTGAAAAATACTCGGAGTATACATTTGCACCATTTGTCTCAAAATTGGGCACAACTCTTTTGATGATATTGATTGATCCATCATCTTATAATCCTCTTGAAGCTCTGCATACCACCTATCTTCAAGAACTCTCTCAAATTGTTCAAAAAATCTTGCTACCCCAAGTTTTGATGTCAAATAATTCCTTAGTACACCATTGAAACTCTCACTTCTTTGGGTCCTCATCATGTTTCCGCAAAAAATATGCCGACCATATACCATCGCCCACTTTTTTCTTTCTTCAAATAATTTCATAAGCCATGGTTTTTCCCTTAAGTTGTATTTTTCAAGTAAATTTTCCCATGCTTCAAGAAAAGATGCTTCATCTTCATAGTCATATATAACCTGTTGAAACGCAACAACAAAAGTGCGCATACCAGAAAAGACATGTGCCAAGTGTTTGGCTGCATTTGGTATATATGCCAAATGCAAAGGCGATGATGAATAGTTGGTAAGGCTATCAGTATTGCTTTCGCCATTGTAGCACTCTGATTAGTTAAAATAGTGGTCAGATGCTTGCCATTCATCACCCCTACAAATGTTTGAAATAACCAAACAAACGACTCCACATTCTCTTGATATAGAAGAGCTGCACCAAAGACTATTGTTTGACCATGATTATTGATCCCCAACAATGGAGCAAAAGGTCTATTATAATTATTTGTTCGATAAGTAGTATCAAATGTAACTACATCACCAAAAACTTCATAATCAGATCTTCCTTTCCCATCAGCTCAAAAAATGTTTGTAATCATTCCTGCATCATCTAATTGCATATCATATACAAAAAGTGGGTCTTTAACTCGCATCTTTTTAAAATATTGCATTATCACTTTATGAAGACCCTTCTCTACTTGTTTCTCCACTTTTTTCCCCAAATGATTTTCAATATCTTTTTTCATAAAACCAATATTCAACCGACCTCCAGCCATCTTGTTCTACAACTCGTATATTTCTGTTGGTGTAAGTTCGGCCTCATAAGCTAATTCGACTTGTGTTGCTTGAGCTTCACTAATTTTCCGGTGCTATCGTAACATATGTGCAAACTCTTTTCGTGCGAGTTCATGATTGTGTTGCCCTTCAAAACTTGATACTGTAAACATCCCGCTATCTTCTCTTGAAACTATCATATGAGATAAACAACCTGTTCGTGTCTCTGCTCAATGAATTTTCAAATTCTCATATCTCTTGTCTTAAGCACGTTTCCCTTCTTTGGAACAACAAAATCTCCTACAATTTATCACACCATCTTTGTTTCTCTTAACCCACCCTTTCCTTATGCTAAATCCAACATTAAATGCATATGCATTGTAAAATGTTTATGCTTCTTTCTCAGTACCAAAGGTTTTACCCAATTTGGGGGATATTATCACACAAATTGTCACCATTTTGTTGAAAAAAATATATTCAATTATTTATTACTTCATAATTATAAATTTTATGAATGTAATTATAGTGATAATTAATAGTAAACTAACCTTCTCATTGTCATAACCACATTAGTTCACATTTTCCTCTTCATCTACAAGTTCTATCATATTTTCCTTATCAAAGGGACTAATGGAGTGTAAAAGATTTGTAAAACTAGAACCATTTGATTTCGTTTGACTTAGTTGATACCTTGAATCCTCTCCCATATCTAAACATTAAAAAAATATCCAAATCATTAGATCTTTACAAAATATCGAATTAATAACAATGAAAATTTTGAAATAATCCACACGTCTTGTTTTTGGGGATGATATAAAGTTTGTTCTTCTTCTTGATTCATTGCTTTACGAACAACATGGCACACATTGATGAAATTCATTTTCGACACAACAAAATGCAAAATTAAAACCTGAGTTTTTTTTTATTTGGCACATTCATTGAACAAGGTACCGCAATTACTGATAATCCAAACTTGGAAGGTAGGTGTAAATGACTTGCCGGAGATTGTAAGTAATGAATTACGGTAATAATGGAAGTGGATTAATGCCACTCCAGGATCAATCCGGAAAACATTTTCACAGGATTAAATCAAATGATAAATTTAAACAATTAATATAATGCATTCTATTGGTTCATGGACTATCAAATGCAAATTTCTCCATTATAACACCATGAACACCATGAAAAGTAAAATCAAGAACTGAAAACTAAGTTAATAGAATGAAGAGCAGAGCACTATTCAACATATAAATTGGATTAAATAGCTCACAAAATGCATAAAATTGATAAGTTGGTAGTATAGTGCCTAAAATTCAAACAATAAGAAGTTCTACATACCTCTTAGTTTTTAAATCAGTCCAACAATAAAATTCTAGAACAAGGGTTCACAACTTCTGAAATTTTGGAGGCTTGAAGGAAAGAAGATGAAAAGTGAAATGAAGAATTTTCATTTCCTGCCTTTGCTACATCCTTCACTATTCGGGATTTCTCTCAAAGAGAAGGAAAGCTGACTGACGATTTATCACCGTCAAAGAGACGGAACGATGTTTTCTAATCAGTCATCTATATGATGGAGTTTTGCAACCACGTGGCCATCTTTTGTGGTGACATTTGTCAAACCGTAATTGGAGGACTTGGGAGTCCCTTTGTTCCAAAACCAAGGGAGATGAATCCTGCTTGCTTTTAATAAAATGTGATTCAACTACCTTTATCAAAAAAAAAATTCAAATATACAATTAAGATAAACGTTACCTGGCTTTATGCAATAATTATTTTAAAATATTGTTTTTTTTATTGTTATATACTTCTACCAAATGTCTTTATTTGCTTATATAACTTTATAGTTGAAAATTAACTTAGAAATTTTATTTTAAAAACCATGACTTAATTTTTATTTTTTTCTTATTTTTTTGGTCTCCAAAACTGAAGGGAGAGAAGTGGGCACATAATAGTTTATTTTCTCATAAAATTTGTTTTCTTAAGAGATATATATATATATATATATCATATTTTGCAAAGATATATAAATAATCTCCATTTGTAAGCACATGTAATCAAACATATATATGATCATAAAGATATATACAATCTTTAATCGGTATGAATTAAGAGGGATTCAAGGATAAAACATACACCTTGGCAAAAAACCGGAAAAGCTGCATAAAAGTTAGGAGTAATGGATAAAAAAATCTATAAAAATATAAACAAGTAGATAAGAGTTAGTCTAAAATTAAAAGAAGAAAGGGGTTTTTCATTTAGGATTCTGAGGTAATGGTTGTGCAGTGATAATTAATTCTTCATTGATTATGAGAACATAAAGTAAAGCCTTCAAACAAGCAACAATTTGTTGGGTTTCAGCTTATTTAGGCTAAAAAAATAAGTTGGGCTTTGGCCCAATATAGAAATGAAAAAAAAAGAAAAAATCTATGTCAATTGGTAGAAAGGCCAAAAGCAACATTGAGTTTTCACGTGAAACCCTATTTGAGTAAAACTCTCATTGATTGATTGAGAGAGAGAGAGAGAAAGTGAGGGAAGAAAGAAACCAAGAAAAGGAAGGCAAAGGGGATTAGGGCAAATTTTGGCAAGAAGATCGGACGGCGATCGGAATCGGATTCCATCTACATTTTAGGTAGAGAGCATCCTTGCTAGTTAGCTACCTAATACTTTGAGTTGATTTTCCTAAATCCTTCTTGATGTCATTGTATCCATCTTGTATGAAGATGAAGATGTATGCATGTGTGTTGATGGTCTTTCCCTTGAATACTCTTGTCTTTGAGTTTGTATGCCTCTAGTTAGTTAGAGAGATCCTGTAAACTCCATTAATTGATATAGTGAAAGTTTTGTAAGAGGCTCTAACGAGTTCTGCGGTTTTTTTCGTCGATTCGAAGGGTTTTCCACGCTAAGATCGTTGTCTTGCATTGTTGTATGTTTGATCATTTCATTCTAACAAGAATTGAGAGGTTTGGTAGTGTTTTGAACTTGTTTTGAAGGTTTGAAGAGGTGTGAAAGGCTTGGGAATGCCATAGAAGCCTCAAGGAACCTCTAAAAGCTTGGCTGTAAAGTATGAAGGTCACATACAGGTTGCATAGTGTCGCCAAAAAGGTGTGCGGGCAATTCTATGGCGCACATTGCCGCTCATGAACAGTAATTTGCTACAATAGTCATAAACAGTGTTTTTCTTGTTGGTTGAAGAGTGTGTGGGCGGCATACAAGCTACACAGAAGGGTATGCGGGCAAGTGCGTGCCGTAGATGGACCGCATATGAACAATACAGTCCTACAATACAATGGATAGTAACATTGCTGTAGTGACTTCCGCTGGCTTTTTACTGTTGCATAGCCGGGAAAACCCGAACACAAACTAGCATATATAAACAAGTGGTTGTTCCTATGTAATATTTATAGTTCATCAAAAGTTAACAGCTTAAGCTAATAGAAATAATACTTCATGTGGATTATATATATATATATACTCGCTCCATTCCAAAATACATGTCGTTTAAGGATGTTGCAAAAGAATTAAGGATAGCATTAATTTTTCTAAAATTTAACATAAAAATTAACCAAATTATTAAACTATGCCTCTCTTGAAACCATATATTTTTCTTGGGACTATAAATATTACTCTTTTTATTTATATAACTTAGGAAATTGAAGATGGGTAAAATTGAAAAATAATAATAATAAATATTGCCCTGATATTATAAAACGATAACTATTTTAGAATATTTTTTTCTTAAAACAACATGTATTTTAGAATGGAGGGAGTATTTATTATATGTATGTGTATGTATGTATTCAAGGAAATATTTGCTTAATTTAGGACTATATATTACCTTGATTAAATGAAAGAGACGGTGTTGTTATAAACACGCAACGGTTTTTATTTTTTAAATAAATAAACCAAGTTTTTTGTGTTATTTTTTCCCTTTGATGAAAGTGGACAAATTGTATCGCTCCACATAGCCATGTGGAACTCGTCAAGGGTGTGTAATACTCCCTCCTTACATTTTTATACGTCACAAATCCATATTCCTTTTTATCTGTCATTTTCTAACATCAAGAAGCATTTATTATTTTTTTTTTCCAAAATTACCTTTAACATTCTATTCAACTTTCTTGTTGGAATTAAATATGAGAAAAAAATGTGAAGATATAAATTAGAGGTAATTTTGGAAAAATAACCAATTTTTTTATAAAATTTTATGAAATTACTAAATTTTTTGGTACATGAGATTCAGTTAACCATGACAGATAAAAAAAAAACGAAAGGAGTAATTTTTTTAAATATACACACACCCTCACCTTGCTTCACCGTGGATTCGATCCCCTATTATCCATAAGCCAAGGAACACTTGGTGGTAGTATGCCATGATCCCATTGATTTTTTTAGTACCTTTATAATTTTCTTTTTGTTTTACAAATGTAACAAGCCCAGTCGATTAAAGGGACTACACACTGTGAATTAAATTGGATAGCTTTAGTTTAGTTTTTCTATATTTGAAAACCCTAATCCTGAACAATTCATTGTCGTTTGCAATAAGCCTTTCAAAGTTATTATTATTTTGATATAAATAAAAAAAAAGTAGGTCAGTATTTTTTACATTAAAACCCTTTAAATAATTTTATATGATGATTTAAGAAACAATAGAATAAAACTTGTGTAGTTTAACTTTAACAAATAGAATAAAATTCGTATTGAATTATTCAGCCACTTATTCCTTCTATGTCCCATAGTGGACCACATTTGCCACTTTTCCTCGTAAGTGTTTAAACTACCAGACCCACCAAGTTCCCTGTGTGAATTGTGGGGTTTTTGGATACCTCCTCTTCGTCTCCCCATGACAGTAAAAAAGAAGTTGGTGACCTCTTTATGGGGCTATAACCTATAATATTTGACTAAAAAAAATACTCGTATTTTTCATAATAAATATTCAGCATATTCTTTAGTGATTATTAAAATTATTCTAATGCTTATATTAAAAATCTTAGCAACTCCAAACGTAAATCGTAGGTTGGAGTTCGTAAGACACCACATGATGTAAGCGATCATGATGTGAGGATATTGTAGCAAGCTTGGAGTTCCTAGCCGCTTACCCTCGATCATAGGGGTTATATTATTGTGTTTTTGTTGTAATACTTTTATGTTATATATGTTTCCTTCTTTTATATTGCACTTTTGTGCTCCTTTTTGTTGTATTCTTTGCCCAGATTGTGTTATACATTCTTTTTTTTTTTAATGAACATGCATATGGTTCATTCACTTTAATATATATATATATATATATATAAATTGATGCATAACCAAACTTATATACATTTAAACTAACACTCACTTGTTTATCTTATCTATAACTATTCAAAAATGCACTGGTCTAGTGCAAGATCAGATGAAGGCTTGAGAAGGATAGTAGGAAGAGTTTTGTTGGAAAATATTGAGATGGTTCTTCAGCTAGTTCATTTCAAAATTCAAAAGGTTACAACCAGCCACTTCTAATATGAGACAACCACAACCTTTTGTGCTACAATCATAACAATTTAAGTTCCTAGGAGAAAGCAACACACTTTCTACCTTTTACAACTAAACCTAGTACAACCCAACTTAATTCTGATTGAACAACACACTGAGCTCAAATCTTCAAAAACACGATTTCATTGGTCAGACAAAAAGCCATAGTGGAGGATGAGCATCAGTGTTGGCTTGTTGACAAGTCAACCTGTAGAAAAACCTTGAAAACAGAGCTCATTCTTCACCGATTCTGCTTCACAATCTTCAATCCTGCAGTAGCAATCCTCCCACAAGGTTCTTCAAATCCATCACAGTGAGAAAAAATATAAGAAATCAAGTAGAGAAGGAATTGGGAGAAGAAAGAAGCATTGGTTTTTCATTCATGGAATTCAAGGTTTTTCATCAATCTTACAATGAGCTCAAGGCTCTGTTATATAGGAACTGAGCTGGCACTAGCTGTAACTAATTGCCAGTTGTCCTAACAAACACGCCAGCTGGATTACAGTGTAATGCAAATGATTAAAATTAATTCATTAAAACTTTAGTAGCATATCTCCAACAACCTCCTTCATTTCCTTTCAATGGTCACCATGGACCATTCAACGCTTCTCTTTTCTCCATTTATCTCTAGAGACTTTTCAACATTCTCCTGAATACCATTTTCAAGTAACAACCAACAATAAAAACACTTTAAACAAATTCGTTTAAAGTTTATGCATTAAACATTTTTTCTAGAAAAGCCTAGGAAAACTATACATGACCACGCACAAAAGATTGTAGCAACCAATATATATATATATATATATATATATATATATATATATATATATGTATGTGCCTGTGTATTAGAGTACGGATCCTAGCTTTTGTGACATTTTTCACGGGGATCCCGTTGTCGCCGGCGGAACTGGGCCTGCTCGGGCACGGCTATTCTTTTGGTTGGGTATCGGGCTCCCTAAAATACTGAATTTAGTTCATCAAAGTGCACTTGGAAAAGCTAATTTGTAGTGTTTATCCTTCTCTAAATTAAACACTACAAATTTATTTATAAATAAGAACAAGTACATGAGTTTTTCATATAGAGACTGAGGAATTAATACAAAATGAATTTGAAAAATAAAACTCACCTGGTGTCGGATAATCTCTAAGACGTCTGGGACTATGAGATGATGATGCTGAGCAAAAGAGTGAGTTGGTGAAGAACAAGACAAAGATGATCATGATCACGATCATGATCATCATGATACCCTTATAATTACTGCGAGCCATGCTGTATACTTCTCAAAGAATGAGGTGCATGTCTATATGTTCTTAACAATTATTTATACAAAATTTGGCTGGGGAATTCGTCAACGAGAGCACTATCATCATGAAATTACATATTAGACTCTTCCATTCAATGACTATTCATGTGGGGAGACAATTTATAATAGCAAGGACTTGTTTTTCTGTAACCTTTGTAGACCATCCTAGATATGTTACATTTTTTTATTCATTATTTTTTTTTGCATTATTATTTATTAATTATTTTTTTTTTGTAATCCATTGTTATCAAATAAAAAATAAATAACGTATCAACCATAAAGCAACGCCCCTTTCTTGATTGCCATTTGTTGTGCCCATATGCTTGCATGAAAGATGGGTGGTACAGTTTTGATTAATTTCCTCGTGATTTTTTCTTTTTTATAATTAAGTTATTCACTTTATTAAAATTAAAAAAAATGGCAGTGACAACTAGGATCTGTACGGTGCTCAACAATTTGAAAAATATATTGTTATGATCTTTATTACCGTTTAATATAACATTTTTTTTTATAACATATTGGTACCAAGTAAAGCAAGATCCAACGCTTATTATGCAAGATTTCTTTATAATGAAAAAAAATTAGCAAAGAATCCCTAATATAATCCAAGGTATCCAACTCTCAGAAAAATTTATGCGCGTGTCAACCGATAATGTGGCACCTTATCAATTGATGACAGGGTGACACATACTATATAGTTTTGGGTGCCACATCATGCCATGTGTCGTTATATCAGCAACTCCAACTAACAAATATAATGATCATAGAAAAAAAACTGAAAATCTCAATTAAAAAATAAAATAACTAAAAAATTATAATTTAAAATAAAAAGACTAAAAATGTATACGAAGGAATTATTTAGAAAATTACACCATTAACTTTTATAAAAGAGAACCCAACATTCATGAAAATGAAATATATAACCCTAAACCCTAAACTATATATAACTCATTAGAAGTTGAGCAGTTTTGATGTAAAAGATGATTCTTATATTTGGGGCATAAAAATAAATAATAAACCATGGTTGAGGTATGACTAGCAACTTTAAATTAAAAAAGTTAAGAAATAGAGAGCATTAAGCTCTCTCTTTCTCATATTAATGTGTTTGTGATATATTTTCTTAAAAACCATAAATCACTATATCATTTATATTTAATAAAATTATGTTTTATTTATTTATATAAAAAATATTATTTAAACATAAAATAAGAAGAATACAAACCGTAGATCTTCCATGAAGAAATTTTATATGAATTTTTTTTTAGAAAAATATAGGATTTATGAAGTTTACAATGTTATTTTGTATTTCTTCGTTATTTTATATCTTAATTTGTAATCTATATTTAATTACTCGTCTTTCAAAGAAGAAAATTTAAAACTGCTGAGAATTCAAAATGAGGAATGAAGAATTACTGTTGTCAAGATCACTGCAGCTGGCATGCATAATTTCCACAATTAATCATACAAGTCTTCTCCCAGGTCTTCTTTAGTTTTTCTTTTTTTCTTTTTAAAATTAATTAATTAATTAATTTGTTAAAAAGACCGGTTCTTATCCATTTTTCCTGAAAAAGAATTTTTTATGTAAGGACAAATATATTTCTATAGATTTAATGTTTATAAAAAGTGTAGAAATATACTAAGTTATATGAAATAATATTAAACAAATGTGATAAAAAATACCATCGAAGAGATTAGAATCTCATTGTATGTGGGGTAACTTGGAACTTTTATTAATTTGAACAAGGAAGATGTTTTTTCTCATAAATATCCATTTATTCACTTTTTTTTTATTTTTCATTTTAATGTTTTTTAAGGTGAATAAACCATGTATATTAATATAAAAAAAAAGTATAATAACAAAAAACGAAAGAAAAAATAACAACAAAATAGAGAATAATATTAAAAAAAACTATTAATCCATTCTCGGGTTTTGAGAGTATCAATAAAAGCATGAGTTTATTGTAAGGCTTTAATAGTAAGCTTATTTTATTAATTTTAAATTTTAGGACCCGTTTGGATCTTGGATTGAAGCCTTGGGAGTGGGAATCACAAGCACCCAAGCATCCCACTCCCATGTTTGGTAATTGGGGAAGGAGTGAATAGTAAATTTTTATGGGATAGGGACTACCGTGTTGGGTGCATGTGACTCCTTTGAAAATTGGGGGGCTTGGTTCTCCTTAGTTAGGAAAAGACCATTACGCTCTCATGATATAAAAAACCTTCTCTCATTGTCACACATTATATTAACTAGTTGTATTATTTCATTTTAATTAATTAAAATAAATAAATAAATATATTGCAAATACTTAATAATAATAAATTATGCTAATTAATCATGCTAATTATTTATTATTTAATATATCAATTTTTTTTAAGTTATATAAAATAGATGAAATATTTAATAACAATAAATTAAAATAAATAATTAAATATATTACAAATATTTATTAATAATTATGTTAATTATTTAATATAAACCATTGTTTTTAAAATGTAATTTTACTATAGTTCTCTCTCTTACTTTTTACCATTCATCTCTTTACATTTAATTAATATTTGAAATTAATATAATTAAATTTATTAATTGATTATAATAATTTCAAATAAATAATAATTAAAAAATAATGATATTAAGTTTAATAAATTTGATTATAATAAATTAAAGTAAATAATTATATTCTAAATAATTAATAATTAATAATGTTAAATATTTATTATTAAACGTAATTCATTATTTTATACAAATGATTTTATTTACACAAAAGGGTATACATGTAATATTCATCATATCTCTCTCTTACTTTTTCTTATTCCTAACTCTCATTCCCTCCAACCAAACACCTTCATCATTATCCTACTCATATTCTCACTCCTCCCTTCTTCTCATTCCCCTCCTTCCCATTCCTATTCCATAATCCAAACGCTACCTTAAATTTGTCTAGCGAAATAAATAAGCACATTTAAAAAATAAATAAATAAATAAACTAAAACTTTATTAAAAGAAAAAAAAATGCAACACACTTGAAGAACGTGGAAAACATACAACACGCAAACAAACACAAGGGGCATGGAAATAAGAAAAGTAAAAACTGACTCAAAATTACATAAGTACCTCTGCTGAAAAGCGGTCACCTCCCAGGGGAGTTGAAAGAATTTTGACCATACATGCATACATACATAAGTATTTATTTTAAATTATTATTATTATCTTGTAAATATTGCATGTCTGGCTCACAGCATATGCATACACACCATCAGTGGGGACGCATTGGTGGTGACTGATATGTAGGTGGAACGGGAGTAGGATCTAATGGTGTCAAACTCCTAGAATCCAATGGTGTATGTGAACTTGTGAAAGTTTTCCTACCACACTGTGCCGGTGAGCATCGATCTCTATTAGGTGCATGGGGAGCCGGGGGCATATTGGGGAAGGAGCCTTCATTAAAAATAAAACGTTATAGCAAAAGATCATGCGTGAAGTAATTTTTCTACTAAATATAAAAAAAGTCAAATTATTTTTCAACCACAATTTAAAAGCATTTCTTTTATCCCTCTAATTTAAGTAAAATATACTAAAATTTCTCCCATATAATTAACAATTATTTACGCCAAATAGAGGAAATGGTTACTTTATCACTTGCAAATTCTTGCTAGGGACAAATATATATATATATATATATATATATATATATATATATATATATATATCATCCATGAATGGAATGGTTTTACTTGCATTATTAGTTGAGATAGTTGGTCAGGGATTTTTTATTTTTTTTAAATATAAACAAATCATAAATTATGTTAAAAAATAAATATAAAATTTCATATGATAAGAAAAAACAATAGCAAACCACGTCTTAGCTTGTTAATATCAGGGTCCTTTATCCATGAGTAAAACGAGGGTTAAACCCATGTTGAGCAGAGTAAGGACGCATAGGATTTATATAAAAAAACCCACCCACATCCATAACATATGATTTCTTTATTTTATAGAAAAAAAAAAGTAAAATCATAACCACCATAGTGATTCGTTAGCTAGGCACAATAAAGATATATTTCAACATAAACCACAGTGAAATAAATTAATTATAAAATAAAAAATTTTAGAGAATAATCTATAAAAAGAAATAAGGTGATAACTTATAACTTATAATAACTTTTACTGTAAAATAATTTCTTGTTTTGAATGAAAGGAAAAGCACTACAAACAGAAAAAAAAAATTGATATACTATGTTTTTGATAATTGAAAAACCTTGTGTTTAAGAATAGATCATTATTAACTTCTTTTTGTTTTGAAAAGGGAAAAAGAACCATTATCAACTTGATCAACTATATATTATTATTATTTTACAATACCCCATAAACATACATACATACACACATATAGATAGATATAATATTTGCTTACCACGCTCTGCAACGATGATGGGCATTATGGCAGTCATAATAACCAGTAGCACTGAAATGAAAAAGGATGCGTTCAGACTCATTTTGCTCCAAGAAAGTCCTTGATAGTTGTAACTCTTTCTATTTTATTTTCAAGTATTAAGAACAGAAAGAAAGGCGGTTTATATAGTAACTAACCAGGAAAGGACAGATTGATGTTTCTTTTGGAAAAAAAAATATAGAAAAATATGCTTTGAATAATTCAATTCGAATTCAAGCGCACATCATGAGTCGCAACATTGGATTCATCTCATTAAATACCATGTCCAACCTTTTCTAACCTATATGTGGAAGATGAAGCTAATGCCATTGTCACACAGTTCCTCATTAAGTTAACAGTGAGGATGTGCTTGCTTGTTATTTAGTATAGAGGTGGGCTCTGGTTAATTCGATTTGGGTAAATTTTTGGCCGACCCATAATCGGGCTGATCTACAGTACTGATTTGCCGGATCAAATTGGTCCAAGAAAGCCAGCGAGTCTCCACTAAGGGTGCCCAAACCCGACTAGTCTCAAAATTCATGGGTCCGAGCCTGGCCTACCCAATCTGGGATTATTTAAATATTTTTTAATTATTTTTAACTTTTTAAAAATATTTTTTTATTATTAAACTGAAAAAAATAAATAAAAAGAAACCTTAAACCCACCTTAAACCAAATGTTTTTAAAATTTCTATGTGAAAAATAAAAAAAATAAAAAAAATTAATTTATCATAACATGTTGAGAATATTTAAAATAATTCAGAATAGCTTAAAAAAATAAATAAAAATAAAAGACTTGCACTTAATTCAGTAACTATTGAATTAAGTTATCTGGTAAGTGTGAAAAAAATCAGAAACGATGTAATTCTTCTATTTTATATCAAAGTTGCCACCCACTTATTTATTCGTCACCATTGCCTAGACTTAATTAACTTCATAATTAGCTTCATTTTTGAACTCTATGGTGGTGTTATTTTTGTGATGATCAAGTGTCAAAGAAGAAGAAGTCACTAGCTTCAAGACTTCCTTTTTTTGTTTTTTATTATCTAACTTAACACTACAAAAATTTCACAGATTTGTAACAACACAATTAGTTGCAAATTCGTTGCAAAGTAGAATTTGCAACGGATTACGAGCGTCACTATTTCTCTGGTCGCAAATATTTTGTGATGGAAAAGTTATCCGTTGAAAAGTTTGCAACGGATGGGCAACAAGTCTGTTGCAAATCCGTTGCAATCTTGCAACAGTTTTGTAATAGATTTGCAACAGATACATTACCAAATCTGTTGCAATTTCGGTTGCAATCTTGCAATAATTTTGTAACAGATTTGCAACAGATTCATTACCAAATCCGTTGCAATTTGTAACAGAAGTTTTAGATCTGTGACAATTTAGTTGCAAGTTTGTTGCGACTTTGTAACACATTTGCAACGGAGTTTTTTTAATTTGTTGCAAATTCAGTGAAAAATCCTTTGCAAAGCCCTTTCAAAGTTGCAACGAGTTTGCAACAACCATTCCATTCCATATCCGTTGCAAAGCCGTTGCAAATTTGCAACAAATCAGTTGCAAAGTCCATTTCAAATCCCTTACATATATGTTACAATTGTTGGTAAAGTACATGTTTAGTCACTAAACAATTCGTGTTTTCCTAGTCTGGTGATTGAACTAAAAAAAAAAAAAATCAATTGGGTCACTAACGTTAGTATTTTCTTCTAATTAAGTCACTTGCCTCAACTTAGTTACCTTGATGCTGAGCTGGCGCACCACCTTACCTGACGCATGTCAGACTTTCTCTTGGGTTGTTGATGTTGCTTTAATGGCCTGGTTTGTCAAAAGAGCTAAACAAGTTTTGGATCCATTAGCCGAGAAAGTTCATGCATGAATCCAAGGAAATGAAGGCACACAACAACACGACGTCGCACCCCACCCCTCCTGCTTCTCCGGCTCTTCCACATATTCCTTGATACTGATGATGCCGGGTCAGAGGAAAATTCCTTCTCCGGCGATGACGACAACTCCGGTAAGGTAGTCATGCACGACATAAGTGGCGGGGATTGTGGCGGAGCTGGTGAACTCATCGGATAGGCTCCGACAAAGAGTGATCTTTGACGTGTGCGATGCCGCAAAGGTGTTTGATGGACTACCGCCTGCGTTGTATAGGAGAGTGGCGGTGGAAAGGTTGACATAGTGGTAGGGGGGGTACAATGGTGGGGTTTGCACGACGAGGTGGGAGAGCTCCGGCCGCCTAGCTCATGGCTAGGACCTATGAATATGTGGATGTGGTGGGGGAGAAGCTGAGGTATATAATGGATCTGGATTTTAAGGCGGAGTTTGAGATTACAAGGACGACGATGGAATATAAGAAGGTGGTGAGGAAGTTGCCAAAGGTGATGGTGGTGGAGCCGGAGGAGCTTTGG
This sequence comes from Dioscorea alata, assembly GCA_020875875.1. Taxonomy (NCBI): domain Eukaryota; kingdom Viridiplantae; phylum Streptophyta; class Magnoliopsida; order Dioscoreales; family Dioscoreaceae; genus Dioscorea; species Dioscorea alata. The sequence continues at coordinate 4,129,747 of CM037027.1, forward strand.
CGAGTGGCGAGAGTGGTGGTGAAGGCAGCGAGGAGGTCGATGAAGAGAAAAGGGTTGCATGTGCCGCTGTAGAGGAAAGGGAGGTACTTTAGGCCAAGTATACTAGAGCATACAACTGAACGGTGAACGCTGGCAGTGGGGCGGTGCGCTGTGGGGATGGAATGGATTGCTGAAGTGGAATGCCACATCACAAACCTAAGAGAAAATCCAACACATGTTAGGTGAGGTGGTGCGCCATCTCAGCATCAGGATAATGGAGTTGAGGCAAGTGACTTAATTAGAAGGAAATGCTAACGTTAGTGACCCAATTGAAATTTTTTTTAGTTCAATGACCAGATTAAGAAAATGCGAATAGTTTAGTGACTAAACATGTAGTTTACCCTTGTTTTAATAGTAAATTTAATTTTCAAATATTTCAATATTTACCCTACTACATTAAATCTTGATATTTAAATTTTGTAACAAAAAAAAAGCTAAATATTCAAATAAAAGTTCTACCATGTTTAACAAAATATAACATCCATAGTAATAACAATAAAAGTGTGTACAAATACAAATGACAAAATAGATCTATAAGTCGAGGTCATCATCATCATTATCATCATCATCCTCATCCTCATCCTGCTCTTCATCCTGCTCTTGATGCTGAGAACTCTGACCTGGTCCATTAGGTAACAATCCAGATTGCATCATCATTCTTATTTGCCTCCACTCATGGCGCATCTGTCTACACATTCTTTAGTTCTGTTGGATCAAATTTTGATTTTGATGCTCCAACTCAACCATCTTCTTCTTCATGCCATCCATCTCAGACATGATCTCTGGGGGAATAGTAGCAGGAATAGTAGCTGCTGAAGGTGGTGGGGGAGCTGATGTAGCACCATTACAAAATAACTCCGGATATAAGCTATATGCCTGTGATCCAAGATCATAAATTCTCATTTTCTTTTCTCCACCAGAATCCTCCAATTATCTATGCAAACTTGCATTTCAATGTTTAGCAAAAATAATAAGGAATTTATTGTGTCTCGTATATTTTTATTTGTATTAAATGTCTACACATACTAAATTGTAGATGTAGGTGGAGCGACGGTGAGTAGAACCACTATTACAAGGTTAAAAAAAAAAAAAGCCCACAATGGAAGATCTCAAGAGCAACACCATTTGTAGACACTGCAGAATGATGGGTGTTCATAGCGGTGCGACGGGTACCCGTAAGAATGAGACTCTCCCCTACGTTGACGTAGGTCTCGAAGACGTTACCCCTCTCCCAGCCTCCAATCCCATCTTAACTCCTACAGGGCGGTCCTGAAGGTCACAAGAAATTAGGATAAATAGTAAATGATTCAGTACAGTGCTAATACAGTCACTCTACAGTCACTTTAGGGCTTTGTTCAGGAATAGTATCCTTTAGGGTTTTGTTAAGTTAAGGATAAAAGAGCAGAGAAATCAGTAGAAAAAGTGATGTTTGTGCATAGTTTCTCTTCAAGGGTTTGTTAAGTTCAGGACAAAGGTTATCTAATTATGCAATCCTATTTGTAACAAGAGATTTCCTAAAGTATACTAAACCCCTGTAGTAAGGGTAAATAGTAACTGATTTATTACATTGGTGATACAGTCACCCCACAATCGCTTGTACACTCTATGAAATCTTAATGTGGATTAACAAGAATTTCTAAAATAGATAATCCTTCTTGCGAATGGATTATCCCTAATCCCATACAGAATATAAATATAATTTCTCCTAAAATCTATTCCCTATGATTGCAAAGAGCGCGAAAATAACTTGTTAATCCACTCGGGCAGATTGAGGAAGAAGAATTCTCCAATATACCCCATTGCTAGGTTTACTCACAATTCACTCTAATCACAATATGTCTATGCTAGGTGGGTATTTCTACTCATCACAAAACACATCAAACATGATAACTAAGACTTTAGCCACGATAGAAATCAAGCAATACAAACATGTAATTAGATTCAAATAACATGGATTGCAATTAAGAAACAAATAAATCACAAAGATCCTCAACCAATGTCAAAACGATAAAATCCTAGAGTTCAACTATACCCAAACATATACAAAATTAGCCCTCCATTAATGGAGGGAAAACATTCAAACAACAAGAAAGGAAAAGAAATAAGCTAAACATGAAAGCCTCCTTCTTAATCGTACCGGAGGGTGATCGTTATAAAACTGTAATACCCTGAACCTTTGGATACCTGTTGGAAAGTATATTCCGGGTATTATAACAGTTACAGTAAGAATTTTCCTGCAGATCAATTTTTCAGAAAAACCCAAGAGGAAATAACAAGGACCTTATTGTAAGAGTTCATATAAGATTTTGGGTTTAAAAGTAATTAAAAAGGACTTGATCAAAACTGTTTCCAAAAACCAAGAACTGAAAAGAAATTCTACAGGGACTTTTTGGAAATGTTATTTCATGATTCAGGGACTGTTGGTGAAGTTTTCAGGGACTTTTTTTGTAAGCGATTATGCTTTCAGGACTAATGGTAATTTTCGGCTAAAGATTTAATTGAGAGAAAAGTCTAGAATGAATTCCTCATCACTTCATCTTCTTCTCCTTCTCCTTCATGCTGCTACAGTAACCCGAGAGAGAAAAAAAAAAGAAAAGAAAACAATAGAAAAATGGGAGGTTTTGAGGAGGAAATTTTGGAGATCGCTGGAGGGAGTTCGCCGGAGATTTGCATTGCTTGGTAAGCATCTTCTTGGTTGAAATAATGCATGATGTTTGGTTAACAAGAAACTTGAGCAACCATGCTAAATTTTAACTTGTTTTTATGAGATTTGGCTTGGTTTTGAGTGGCAAAAGCATGGTTTATTGTTGTTGATAATGAGTGCTTGAAGTTATTTTGGAAAATCCTTGTAATTGTGATGAATTTGGATTGAAATGGAAGATGGCATTTTCGGGTTTACTGTAGCGTTACTGTAGTAACCGAGATTATGGTTTGGTTTGGTTAATTAAATTGATTAAGTTGTTGATGATGATTAAAGTGTTAATGAAGATGGTTGGATGAGAATCGGAATTGGTTAAGTTAAATCAAATTGATTTGGTTGGATCAAGTCAAGTGGGTTTGGATTGATTTAGTTGGGCTTGACCAAATCAAGTGAAGTTGGTTGATTTGGTTGAGTCAAGTTCATTTAATTGGGTTGGAGTTGGGTTTGGATGAGAGTTGGATTTGGTTGGGTCCAATTGATTTGAGTTGGTCAAGGCTTGATCAAATCAAGTTGAGTGGGTTTGGACTTGGTTCAGGTTTTGGGTTAATGGGTTTGGGCTGAACCAATTGAAGGAAGTTGGGTTCAGTTGAACCAAGTTGGTCCAACAGAAAATTATATAAGTATTTGATTGGTTCAATGTTGGTTGGTTTAAATTGAACTTGGTTCAGTGAGATTGAGGCTGGTTCAGGTTGGTTCAGGAGGGTTTAGCCCAAATTGAGGCGGTTTAAGAGCAATTGGAGACCGGTTTAAATATGCAATGTCGGGTTTTAACCGATTGGAGTAAGTGGGCCGATTAGAGAGTCTGTTACTTGTTTATTATAATTTCTTTTGGGTTAAGTTGTGTATTTAGATTGTTATATGTATTTATTTTATTTTGTTACCCTGATAGGTATTGTTCAGGCTTAGGAGGGAGTTCCAGGTCTAGCAAGAAACCCAAGGGAAACCAGGTGAGTTGGTAGTGGCTATTATTTTGAATAATTGGTTAATTATTATTATTTTGAAATTATGATTTGATAGCTAGTATTTTAGAAATAATTGTTTAATTATTTAATTTTATTATGTTTAACTCTGTATATTGTTAAAAGATACTTATATTTATTTGTCGTTGACGTGCCATGACAATCGTATTGATGCATGTGTTTCGTATAATTATATGTATTTTTGAATAGTGAAAATACGTGTACGCATGATTTTAATTATTCATTTCATATATTTATTTTAATGGTTACATATGCTTTGACTGTGGATGATTTGTGAAACTATGTGCGTACATTAAAATGTTTTATCGACAATGTTTGTGGAACTGGTTTTCATTCCTGGCATAGGAATGGTATTATGGATCTGGACTGTACTGGTACTATGCATGTATTGTACTGTGGATATTGTACGGATTTGGATGGTGACTACGGACTTTAGTCCGACACTGCAGTGTGGGGTCCCACGGTCCGGCCTGATGGGAGGCGGCGTGGTTAACCCTGAGTTTAACTCTGGTCAAGAGGTGCGCGAAGCCATTGTCAGGGTTTGGTTCTGTTGAGAAACCCGGGGTCACCACATGGGGATCTCAGTGGCCAACGTCAAGGTTACGAAGACCTTGATGGCTCTCAACCTAGTCGCGACGGCGGCTAAGTCTGGGAGGGTTTTTAGGCCAATGTTTTGAGAATGGTTTTATAGTTTGATTGTGTTAAAGATGTTGTTTTGAATTGTGATGAGGGGGCGAAACCCAGCTGTCGCTCTTAGGAGGGCAGTCTCTCACAAAAATTTATATTTCTTTGGAAAATTGATTTGATGCCGATTTATGATGAATTTATGTTTTAAAGCTCTTTGAAGTTGTATTTTTTTCCAAAATTCTAGTACTTTAGAAAGTTGGGAAATTATTTGAAAAATTGATGTTTATATACTTTATATACGCTAAAGTTAATTATTTGAAATTATTTAGCCACTATCGACCAACTGAAATGTGCCACAGTTGCAGGAGCAAGACCCTGATAGATTGCCTGTGCGAGTATAGAGCCAGTCAGGGCTTAGTTCAGAGTTCAATGGGTCCCCTTCCTTTCTGCTTTTGTTGTTATGATTTTGTAGCGGTTGTACCCGCACGTTGGAGTACCTATGAGTGTTATATTTGTGTATTTGAATCTGTAGTTTGTTAAAAAGTTGTTAATAGAGTTTTGTAAGTTTGATTTGGTGTTTCAAGAGTGTCAGTTTTCCAGTTAAAAGAAATTTTAAATGATGGGTGCCACATTTACCTCGGTAGAAGGGGTGGGTGTGACAAAAACTCCCAAGGACCTTCTATGAACACTGCTAAGCTAGTCTTAACGGCTACAATCCTTCCTCTCCAAGATAGTTGAGTTGAATCTCCCTCCAAAATCACCCCAAAAGCCTTGGAGATTCGTCTCTCTTTTTCCTTTTGTCTCTCCTCCAAAATAGAATAAAAGATGTCCTAGAAATCCTCATCAGAACTATTTATACTATGCCATTTACGGGCTGCTTACCTTAAGGATATGACCATAAAGAGTTGGGAATGATAGGTCGTGTTAGTTCCGCCAGTGTGGTTTATGGGTTTAGTGAATACTCAAACACTCATAGATTTGTCACACAAACCAAAACAAAAAAGAGACACACAAAGGTGGTAACCTAGTTCGGCGTCAACTCGCCTACATCCGGGGGCCAAGTCCGGAGATAAACAATCCACTAAAAGAGGTAATAAAAGATGAGTACAAACACTTGTCACTCATACTCACAAACAAAGATAACTACCCTCTCTAGATTGTCTAGTGCCTCCCTACTCCCTCTTTCAAGAGTCGCACCCAATCTCAGAGCAAGGTAGATTCTATAGACGCCTCAACGTCCCAAATATAGTCCATACCTCTTTTAGAATCTCCACGACTACTAACTTTAGAACCTTCTGAAATTAGCTGTTGCAACTCCTGTTGTAACACGACTTGCAACATGGCCCTGACTGCCGACTTGATTGAGTTCTGGTTACATTGCGAAGCAACCTCAAGACCCATCAACCTCCAGGTCATGCTTAGTCTGAGTCGATGCAGCCAAATCTCCAGATCCCGACTACCAGCAGCTAGTCTACCTCCTCAGCTCCTCATCACGTAGTCTCCTTACAAGGGGCGCACGCCTTTGTGCGTCTTTACGAAACTTACGAAACTTGCTCTTCAATTCACCCAAGTTTGGTTTTCAAATCTTCTATAAAAGATCTTCAGTCAATCAGCCCAATCATGCCAACAATAAGCATGTCTTCAATTCATACCCTTAATAGTCTTCAATCATATCTATTAAGATTCTTCAAATCATATCAAATCATATCTTTAATAGCCTTCAAATCATACCATTGATAGATATTTCTTCATTTAAGCTCCATCCATATTTAGTCTTCAATGAAATCTACTAAATATGGTCTTGATGAGATCTTACCTTCAAGTTGTTGCACATAGCAAAAATAGCTTCATCGAGATCTTCCAAGATATTTGCATCTAAGCCAAGACTCCTTGCCATGTCACCATACTTTCCACGTCATCATCTATGTCACGTCACTATGGTTGCCACGTCATCTTGACTAGGTGTCAAATCATGCCAACTTAAAGTGCTTTCGCACTAACAGGTTGCAAAGCTTTACGGGATCACTTACGGTCATAATTAATCACGTCCATAAGATCTAATTTTCATATCATAAACTTCTCTGTGTAGCGACCATATTTATGGGTGTAAGTTATGCTCGTAAACTTCTTTTGGTGAACATGATAAGATAAGGACGGATATGATATGAAAATTAGATAAGAGTAGAAAAAGATATGAGTATGATAAGCTCATATCCTATCTTGCGTTTTTGATGTGCACCAGAATTATCTTAATATTTTACATTTGAAGTGGACTAGATAATGATAAGATATGATATGAACTACATATAAATAGACAGAATTACCCTTTATAATATAGTTATGCATATATTTTTAAAAATAGACTTTTTTTTTTTTTTTTACTTTTTACTAAGGACTTTGTTCTAAAGGAAAAGAAAAGTACTCCATTCGGACCCTCAGGCGCTCCCTTGACTTCGTGAGCGCTAGACTAGAAGATCACACCGGTCCCCGGCCGCTCACTACACAGGAGTGATCCGCTTCCCTCGTTAGCTTGAAAGGACCTCGGATACTTGAGAATAGACTTTGTCTTCTCAACTGTCTTTTCTTCCTTTATTTTCACTTTTCTATGTAGTTGTTTTAAAGGTGTGCTTGACTATGTTTCGCCTCTTGTCTAGTCTGTTGTGGTGCTTGTCCTTTTTCTTTTTTTCTTTTATTTTATTTCTTTTTGTTTCATGTTTGTTTTCTTATATGTTTTTGACTGTTTCTTTGATTTAAAAAATCTATGATTTATCCACAATATTTATAAATAATAATAAAAAAACACTTCTAAACCGGAAACAAGAGTGATATAATATTTTTAATATTTTTTTATAATTCAAAAGGCTTACCATTTAGGTGCGGAAGTATCGATGCACCGGCATGAATAATTCATTATTAACTTTTTTTTTTTTTCTCTAGTCCTTTGGAAAAAAAATTTATCAACCAGATCAACTTCTATTATTATTTTGCAATGTCATCGTATGAATAGATATATATACTATTTGCTTACAAAGTGAAGAAAACTTTGCTTGTAGTGTGGCAGCATTGGTGAGCATCAAGGTAGTCACGACCAGTAGCACTGAAATGAAAAAAAGATACCTCCAAACTCATTTTGCTCAAAGAAATTAAGCTCTCGAAAGTTCTAACTCTTTTTATTTTATTTCCAAGTATTAAATATAGTTTATCCATTTTTATAAAAAAAAAAATTAAGTATGGATGGAAGGCAGTTTATCTAGTAACCAACCAACCAGTTGGGAAGTACTGATTAATGTTTCTCTTCCAAAAAAATTTCAGAAAAATACTTTGAATCATTCAATTTGAATTCGAGTACAAAATACAGCATTGCATTCATCTCATTAAAACGCCATGTCGTTCTTTAGTAATGTCTTGAAAGGATGAAAAAATTGGAACTGAAGACGGTGACTTAATAGTGACTTAATTTGTGGGAATATGATTTTAAACTAATTAATCAATTATAAATAAATAAATAAATTTCGGAACCAATCCCAAAAAAACATTGGCGAAAAGGTTGAAAAATACCATTACATTGAATTCCCTAGAAAATGAAGCATCTCAATTTTTTTTAATTTCAAATAGATAAATAAATATAATCTTTGAATTAATCTGAAATAAATTAAAACATAGGTGACTTATCAATTTTTTTCATACATATATATATAATGGACTTTAAATATTTACGAACTTCGAATTTCTATCTCATCAAATGTTTTTTCATCATGCATGCAAGTTGAAAATAATTTACTTGTATTAAATGACTACTTCAGGAGTTAATAATATTTTCCAACATGTGTTTGATTACAACATGGAAAATGGGTGGAAATTTTTTTTTCCATATAATATTTTTATAAAAAATTTTTCCATGGAAAACAAAAAAAATGGTTGTTTGATTAGCATTATTTCCTGGCTAGAAAATCAAGAATTTTCTATGAAAAATTCTTATTTTGTTGTTTAATTGTTTCTATTTTCTATGAAAAATGTAACATTTTTCATAGAAAAAATCTCATTTGCTGTGTGTTGAGTGGGTTAAGTTAGTCTGACGTGGAACGAATCTGACATGTTCACTCCAGCTGGGTGTCAGGAAACAATTAATTTAATGTGATGTGGTATCTCCTACTGCCACATCAGATAGATTTGGCCAGAAAAACAAGAGTAACCGTTTGTTGAAATAAAATTGATTTCCGATGACCGCTTTGATACAAATTAAAAAATAGTGAACAAAGTAAAAATTGGCCAAAAACACAGTGACCTCTTCAAAAATTTACCTAAAAAGTCCTTATTCCTTATATAAATTCCTTCAATTTAATAATTTTTCATTTTTATCCTTTCCATTTATTTTCTATCAAATTAAGGCACCGTAAAAAAGCCAGAAGCTGCCTAGCAGTCAAAAGAGCCACGCATTCCCTTCTCCATCGCGGAGGCTGGTGGCGTCGTCTCCGTCCGCCTTCGTTCCTCTCCGATTTCTTCATCTCGTTTTCCCTTGCAAAACCCTAGCTTGTGGTACGTCAATTCGTCTTCTTGCATCTCGAATTCATTCCTCTGATCCAACTCTAATAATGACGTCTCCTTCCCTTCCCCTAATTCCTCCTTTCCATGATGTTTTTTCAATCGAGAAACTGATTCTTGTATTGTTATTTTACGCATAGAGTCTTTCTTTTGGTGGTGTTCTTTCTTAATTCTTTTAATTCTAGGCTGTCCTGCTTAAATTTGATTGATTTTCAAGGGATTGATTGAATTTTTTTTTTCTCTTAGGGTTTAGGGTTTATTAGGATTGGAAATTCATTGTATCTGGCGAGGAGAGGGATTTCATTACTGGATTATGTGATTTAGTTGCCCTGTAGGTTTCTTGTTGCTAGAAGTGCATTTATTTTGACGAGGAGATGCTTCGTGATGCCCTTTTTCTTTGTTCTTTCTGGTTTTTCATTTATCTTTTTTGATTTGTCTCTTTTTTGTAATTGCTTGAATGGTTGGTTGCTGTTGATTATATTCTTTTGGCCTTCCTTGCTTTGTCACAGGTGAATATTTTGTGCTTTCAAAGCCTGATCAGCAGTGAATGAATAATTACCATGAGGTAATCTTCTTATTTTTTTTTACTTTATGCTCTGTGAGGGATATTCATAACTGAATTTTGGTTTCAGTATAGAGCAATGCGGTTATGACTGGCTCTCTTTACTATGGTGTTTGAAATTTCACTTTAATTGGAGGATCATCTAAAATTGAAAGCTGTACCTTTCTGGAAGTGCTTTTCAGTTTGCTACTTAGTGTGGTCGGATATTTAAATCATTGGACATACTTTCTTGCACTATGCCCTCTATACAAAGGCTATATGAAGCCTGCAAGGTGTCATTTTCTCCAAGTGGTCCAGTGTCAGCTGAAGCTCTTGAAAATGTTTGTGCTATGTTAGGTGAGATGGAATATTTATCTTGTTGGTTTTCTTCGGTCTGCCTTATAAGTTCAAAACATAGAAAAGTGAGAACTTTATTGAATATTAGATTAGCTCTAGATGCTATACTTAAACAGTTGAAGGAATTGCCTTTTTCTAGTAGTTTAAATTGGATAAAATTCTGATTTTATTCATCCAACCAAAGAACTTTCATGATCTCGTTCCATGTTTGGACAGTATCATTATGATTAAAAGTTTGTCTTCCCTATGATGTTTCTTTGTCTTCATGAGTAAGGTATATTTGTCTGATGCATCCGTATTATTTGAATTTATATTAATTTACTTTTTCACTATGCGTTATAGTTCTAAACATTAATTCTAACCATAATTTTTTATAAATGCAAAAATATTACCATGCTAGTTAGGTTACAACAGGTTATATTATAAAAGTCCCTCTTCACCATGCAAGCGTCTTCTTTTTATAAAGCAAATCGACTTCGATTCTTGAATGATCCACATCACTTCTGGTTCTATTGTAACAAAAGGTTCCCTTTTTATGTGGAAAAGACCCGTAGGTTACAACAATTTGTGGATTTCAATCCACAAATTTGCTCATCACCCAGTGCCATAGGTGCTTTCGGTTGGGGAATAATTTATCTGAAGTTATTTTTATTTCTCCAACCAAACTCCACGAATAAAGATGATAACTCTTTTTGCACAATTAATTAAATAAATAGAATAAACAATTAGTATTAAAAATTAACAGTTGATTTATTGATCATCAGTTCAAAGATATAAGTTTAATTACAAATATTAATATCTGTTTAATTTGTATAAACTTAGTCATGTGGGTTAACTTGGGATAAAATTTTTTCCTCCAATTCAAAGTTCAAAACCTTGGCTAATCTTGTTCTGACTCCTACCAAACACCTCTGTAGGGTTACTCTTTTGATAATGATGGTACATATTTTCATTTGGAGGCCATATAGCTCTAGCTTGTTAGATGCTTGTTCCGTCCGATGATTAATTCAGGATCTTAGTAGAATTGCATTGAGACAATATTTCTCTAAACTCTGAATTTCACCAAATGTTTGTGGCTTTTCCTAATCTTCCCTATTTATTGAACTGTCATTTTTGACATTTGCTAATGCTTTTGTTGGAATTGATCACATTGTGCTCCACTTGCATAATTGAATACATTTGTGTCCAATTCATCTGGAGTTGGTATTCTCAGGTTCCTTGCCTGTCTCCAATTCTTACCACATAGATTTTGTGCAAAGGAAAGACAATATTTGGTTGTGGGGTCATCCCTTGTCAAACCCAGGTTAACCCAAGTTTCCAAGCAAACACCTCAAAGTTAACCCCACCAACATATTTTTAACAAAATTTAATTATTAAATGTATTTTTTAAAAATTAGTTTTTTTTAAAAATATTTATTTTCCTTTCCAAACAATTTCAAATCATAAACCCATGATCCTTCCCTATGTGAATGTTTAATTTATTAAATATATATGTAGATGGCATTGACATTTTTTATGCGTGTACCTATTTCTTACCTATTACTTCACAAAATTTACACCCTCTAGGTTTGTTCTTTGATGTAATTGCCCGTCTTCATTCTAGTAAGCTGAAGAAAAATCCCTCAGTTTCTTAATTTTGTGTGCTTTCTTCAATTTATGTGCCTGAATTTCAGCATGTATTTGTGTGTATGGATCTTAAGTTACAGTCTGAAGATCGAGTCATATATATAAGATAAATCTTGGATGAACAGATGTTACAAGGCAAGGATATTCTTAAATTGCCATTATCCACTATGAAAACATGCATAAGTTCAAGAGCTACAGTGAGACAGCTAGGTCATCAATATGTTTGGGCCATTGTGGAGTCTTTTTTTTTAGTTTTTGTTGTGTTCTTTTATGAATGTATAGTTCCTCTCATCCACAATATCCTTTTGTAAAGGATCACGTTGTTGTCATTCAAATCCTAAATATAGCTGTCCTATATACAATTTCACCTCCAGTGCAAGATGATTTATTAACAATAATTACAATGTTCTGTTAACCACACTGAAGCTGTTGCTTATTGTTTGATTTGCAATTGCATAGTTTTGCTTGACAACAACTCCTATTTTTGTGGCCAACTGTTTTGTCTATCTTTCTAATTGACTTTGCAATCTTTAATGCCATGGTATCATATAGATAGGATAAGGCCTTCTGATGTGGGTCTTGAACATGAGGCACAATTAGCCCGAGGGTGGAAAGGATCCACAAATGGTGTAAATGGGAAAAAGGGGCGTAATGGAAGTAGCCAATATTTGCCTCCTATCAAGTATCTGCATCTACATGAATGTGAAAGCTTTTCTGTAAGTTTTGTAATTTCTTTGAATCTGGCATTTGCAATTTGTTTTCCATTTTATATAGTGGAACACTTTGAAAAATGGCTTCAGTCAAATATTACAAAAGAATTTATTGTAATTTGGGTAATAACTCAAAATTGTAACTGATTTTATCTGAGTTTTTTTTAACTTACTTTGCAGATAGGAATATTTTGCATGCCACCTTCTTCTGTTATACCACTTCATAATCACCCTGGAATGACCGTACTGAGCAAGCTTTTATATGGCTCGTTGCATGTAAAGTCTTATGACTGGATTGATATAGATAGACCTTTTGATCCTTCTGAAGGTGTGTTTCTCTCATTTCTCTCAGATTTTCTTTTTTAATAGCTCACTGCATAAACTATTGTTATCATGTTTGTTTAGTTTGGTTGTGATTGTGGTTGTTCCACATATCTATCAATTCAAGGGCAAATGCTATTCTTATGGAAAATATACTAGTCAACCATGGATCATGTTTTGCTGGCGTTTAGAAAATCTGGGGGAAGGCAAAGTTTAATTAGTAATGAACAAATGGAGATTGTGTTATTTCCATTGGTAGACTAAGTTTGGAAGCATGGAATCATTGCTTGCTCTCATAACTGGGAAAATGTCTGAGAATATTTCTCATGTCTCATATATGAGAGTTTTAGCCCCCTAAAATTACAGGAGACAACAATCATGTGATATGATGAAATTTATGCTATTTGACAATCATGATTAACCTGAAGTTCTCAAGATCAGCAAGTACTGACAATTGTTCGCTTTATTGTTTCTGGTTGAATTGTAAGGCTAAGTTAGTATTCTTAAGGATCCTCTTTTGTTTGTTTGTGGAAAACCATTTCCTATTCTCTTAAAACATTTGTTTTGGAACTTGCAGCCCGACCAGCGAAACTAGTTCGAGATGGGGATATGTCAGCACCAAGCGGGTCAACCGTTCTTTATCCTACCAGCGGTGGCAATATCCATTGTTTCAAAGCCATAACTCCTTGTGCACTCTTCGATATTCTGTCTCCACCATATTCATCAGAGGACGGACGACATTGTTCGTATTTCCGGAAGGTCTCCAAGAAGGACCCACCTGGTAAAATTTCATTCCTACTCTTAAAGCCTTCACCATTTTCCTATTCACAAACATGAAACAGAAAAAAAAAATAAAAAACAACCCCTGACTACTCTTCACTCCAGCTGACATTGTTGAAGCTGTTCTATCAAATGGAATAAAGGAGTCCGAACTGGCATGGTTGGAAGAGTATCAGCCCCCGGATAGCTTTGTTATCAGAAGAGGTCTGTACAAAGGCCGTGCCATAATTATTTGATTGTTATAGTTTGATGCAACATGCTATTAATTAGATCGGCTCTTGTCACCGGGAAGTTAGAAGTGTTGTTTAGCTGCTACTGGATGTGGTGGTATGAGTCGTCGTCACTTGATAAAACAATAATGTTCACAGCAAGCAGTTTGCATTTGGTTGTACATAGATATATTAAATTCCTGTTAAATGGCATGTATTTGGCTAAATTCCACACTAAGAGTAGTGCTTGAGTTTCCATATTCTATACAAAGTTTTGGACTTACAAAATCACAATAGGTTTGGCCTTCTGTTGGTGCTGGATGCACACATTCTCTTCATTGTGAATATTTGTAAGGTTTCAAACATTTGCATTAAATGGTTTGATTTTTTTTTTATAACAATTAAATTGAGATCCGTGATTGTGTTTTTTTCTCTTAAGTCTGTTGCCTATGTTTGAACTGTATAATATTTCATAGGGGTGTAAAGGGTGGCTTTTATTTTTTGGTGAAATGATGCATACAACCAGAATAATTTGAAATTGAATAGTGATTTTATTTTTCGGTATTTTTTATCCATCATCATTTATCAAATAACCAAATATTTAGACTGTGAATGTTATGATCATTATACTTGGAAAAACATTTTATGGTTAATGATGGCCATGGAGAGTGGTCGTTGTATTTTTATCCTTTTGGTTTTTTTTAGTCTATTTTAACTAAATTAAATGCATTAAGAAGGTTGTTTAAAATTAGTTGATAATCTAAATTTATAAAAATTATATTAACTTTCTGGGATATATTTTAAAATAAATGTGTTATTAAGTATAATTTATTGGAAGTTGCAGAAGTATATTGGGTAAATTTGAGGAAATAATATTTAATCCTTTTAAAATCCATGTATTTATAATTATATTGTAACTGAAAATTTATTGTATTTATAATTACAACAAATCAAACAACACCAAAATGGACAAGCACCAACAAACTTTTAATGAGACAAATAAAAAAGTACTCGAGGAGTAATAAACAAGATTTTTGAGAAAGTCATAAGCAATTATAAAGAAATCGTATATTCGTATGTACATGAATAATCATGTGATAAATGGTCAAATACTATGTTTTATGTGATTAGAAAAATAATACAGGGTTTTTCTGCAAAATTTTCATAAAAAAATTCGAAATCTCTTCCTTAGCTCTGTGTGTGTCTCGATAGGTAAGTAACCTCCGCCCGCTGTTGTTCTTTTCTTCCCATTTTTCCAATCCAATCCAATCCAATCCCTCTTCACCTCCTCCCATTCTCCCTCGAGCTTCATGCACCTCCTCCTTCTTCTTCTTCGATGAATTCGGTCACTCTATATTGCTTGAATTGAATCTTGCAGTGAGTTCTCCCGTCCAAGATCTGGATTCTTTCTTTTGCTTTGAATGGATGCTGGCTTTTTTCTATGTTTTGATCCAACGGATCTGGATTTGATTGTTTTCTTTTTTTGATTTGATCTTTAACCTTGTTGTTTGAGTTTTTTGTTATTTAATTCTGATCATCTGATCCGGTTCTTGTGACAAAATTTGGTTTTGTGTTGGCGTGCGAACATTGATGGGTTGGATCGTTTTATGGTTTCTGATTGTGAGCCATTTGTGGAAATGACAGAGATCTTGAGCTTTTCTCGGTGAAGGATTTCTTAATTTCTTTTTGCTTTTATGCCTTTGATAGAGGTTCTTGAAAATGATGCAAGTAGTCATTTAGCATCTTTTGTTGGTTTATTGCTCTATGAATTATTCAATTTAAAATGCTCAAATTTTCCTGTATTGATCCTAGTACTCACTCTATGTTTATCTTTAGCAGTCGGCAAGTGTCCGAAAAAGTACAAATAAGTCATAGCAATGCCCACTTTATCCATTTGTTGTTCACCAGAATGTTTGTTGAATGCATCTCTTGGATTGGCTGATGAATTTTCAAACTTAAAACTTTTAGACTGTACTCCTTGAATAATCCTGCCTATTGCATTCAATAAGCTGATGTTTCAGTCTACATTGCAATGCCTGTTTTTCTAGTGGAAGAGAAATAATAAGCACTCATGTTCTTGAAGATGTACAATTATGATATAGCTCCTTGGGAAACTATATCAAATATTCGGTTAATAACATCCCAAATGGCTAGAAGAGTCACTATTGGACAGCAGTTTGATAATGTCAACTATTATTATTATTATTATTATTATTTCAAGTTACTGGGAATGATTTATGAGTTTAATTTATACAACTTTAGTGACATTGTCATACAATGCAAACGTATGTCATCATTGTCATGCTATTGTAATTATTAGGTGTGTTTTTACTAGTTATGGCATATGTGTCTAGAAAGGAGAGAATTGTGATGTGATGGTGGTGGTGATGGGAATTCTTCTGTCATCAAAACACTTAAACAGAGAGGAGAAGAGCCTCACCCTCAATCTCACTCCATGTTCATTGAAAATGAAGAGCACTGTCCTACTTCAATTTCTGAACCCAACTGGTTATTCATAAATAAAAGGAAAAAAATAAATTAAATCTTTTACTAATTACTTTCATTTCCAACTAGTCCCTTTATGTTTGTGCTGCTTGGTTTGAACCTTATCTTTACAAATCCAATTTTTTCTGTTGTTCAAAAATCTAGCAGAAGGCTGTTTAACACGATAGACTACTTTGCTTGCTTGTAATTAGCCATGTTCCATAAGACACCAAGGTTGCTTTTAATGAGAACTAATGGATGCTATAATGATTTTTCAAGTTTATACCATGTTCTTTTCTCATTAAAACTCCAATTTTAATTTAATTTAATTTTCTTTTTCAAGGTGTTTGTTGTTTTACTTTCTGACAAAAGTCTCCATAATGACTTAACTATATAAAAAAAAAAGCTCCTTTATAAATTTCCCCATTTGGCTTTCAAGAAAATTTCATTTTGACAAATTTTCTAATGCCTGTGACACCCAATAACTCAAGTACCAATTTGATTGTGACTTGCATAATTATGCACAGTTGCTTTGAGTTGATTATAAAGGAGTTTGTTGGTCAACTCTCGCGACCAATGATTCATGCCATATGCTGTGGATTTGCTATAACAGAACTCTGGTGATCTGAGTCATCCTGGTTACACCCCTGCATATGCTTTCCATGATAAAATTCATGGGTGGGCCTTCTCTACAAATTTTTAAGTGCATATAGTTTTAAATTTTCTATTGAGGTTTTCCTATTGCTGAGAATTTATTACAAAACATCTATGATGTTGATAAGCTGCAACTCTTAGCCTAACATTGGGAACTTCATATTATGTGGCCAACTGAGAAAATGTTATGTTTATTGATCTTTTGCAGAAGTAAGAATTCTATGGCATTTCATGATGATATGGAGGAAGCAATATTGGGATCTACGCTTTCTAGCCTAAGTACTCTTTAATTCATGGGGTGAAAGGTCGAACAGAATGATCTGTTATTACAGATATTTTTGGAGATGGATGAGGTACAAGCTGATTCAGGGCAATCTGAGTCAGGACCTTCCGATTCTACTTGGTGGCCCTTAGAGTTGATGGAAAATTTACAATCTCTTTCGTTGGACCCACAACGAAGGGCTATGAATGTTAGAGAATTTGGAGTCAACGTTGAACAAACTGAAACATCACCTCAAACTGCTTCTCAGGTTTTGTGGTCCACTGGAATTTTGTGTGATCCAATACCCAATGGTTTTTACTCCATAATCCCGGTGAGTTGAACCAAAATTTTGTGATTTACATTGCTAAATTTGGAAGTGAAGTTTATTGTTTTCTTCTTATTAAGGTAGCGAGGGTTCCTTGTGTGGGTTGTTTCTCTTGGGTAACACAAATTGCACTGCGCATTTCAGATCCTATAAGCTTAGCCTTCATATATAATTTGCTTATTTCCAAAGTGATTTGTATTTCATTTTTGTATTCATGAGCAGCTCTGTTACAATATTTGGTCCTCTAATGTTCTTTGAGGTAATCAAACTGTCCCACTTACATTTCAATTGCAGTTTTTGTGTCCATTATTGTTTGTATATGCTTTTAAAATTTTTTTGTTCGACTTTAAAGTAGTGGCCTTTTTTCCTTTATAATTGCCAGAATGTTGAGTTTGGATTTATAGCAGCCTTTATACTCCATAGATACAAGACGTTCCGTGGTTTAGATTTTGTTATACTAGGTTTGCTGCTCTGTCATCTTGACATTGACATCTCAATCATACTCAATGTTCAGTAGTTTCTTACCGGCAATCTTTCTAAAGTGTTATTATTTATACTACTGTCACTTGTAAAATTTATACAAATCTTAAATTTTTAAAAAATTGCAGATAGAGGCATTTATGTGTTTTATAAAGTGTTATCATTTTATACCACTGTCACTCGCAGAATTTATACAAGTCTTAAATTAAAAAAATTTATTTTGTTTGGTAATGGGCATACTCTTTTTATTAGTTGTGTATCTAGTTTGCCTGCTTAATATGATGACTAAATTTTACTTTTTAGTAGATATTGCTAGAATAATCTCTGCAATTATCTTAATATGCTTGGTCTACTGCAATACTGAAATTCATTTCTATATTTCATAATTATAGACATCCCACTTTAAAACTAATGATAATGAAATTTTCAGGATAAAAAATTGAAAGAGCTATTTGATACTATTCCAACTCCAGAGGACTTATGCTCTCTTGGTATGGAGGGGCTTAGGGCTGACATCATCCTTGTAGATGCAGATAAGGATAAGAAGCTTACAATGGTGAAGCAATTGAGTGCTGCTTTGGTGAAAGGGGCAACCAATCGTGCTTCACTAATAAAAAAAATTGCCGGTTTGGTAAATACTATGCAATTCATAGGTTTAACTTCAATTTTGGTTCTTGTAAACATCTTTGCTTAAAATTTCTACTATCTGTCTTGTCTTAGTAAGGTTTATAGTAACTTGAGGATGCTTGTTTTCCATGGCTTGATTTTATTTTACCTTCTGATTTTCTTCTATTTTATCTCTTGGTGTCTTATTTCATTTTAGTTTGTGCTTGATGGATCTATTTTATGGGTTCCTTGTAAAATTTTCTTACAAGTCACTTGGTGTTTAATGTTTTATGCTTCTTCCTGCCCCTAGATATATTCTTGGTCATACATTTGCAAATGCATGCTCGCCATTTGGATTACCGTTCCTCTCTAATCCAGGGATATAATTACTTTGACATTTGCAAATGTATGTGTGTTTTTGCTAACGGTTATAGATTTTTTATTTTTGACTATTTGACTGCTGTTTTTATGTTAAATATTTATTGAAAATAAAGATAGTCTTATCAAGATTTTAAGTTGTAAATTATTTGATTCAAAAGTGACATGCCTTGCGCTCAAGATAGGCTTCATTTTGTATCATAAATGATTGTGAGCATAAGTAGGGGAAGATAATTAATTTGATGCATTGAATCTGATATTTGAATGTGAGATGAGGTGGTGTGTTCATGCATGCATTTTTGTTTAATTAGGAGCCAGCAGTGGGATTGAGGATGATTATGGTTTAAGTGAGGTTAATGGTAAATTGGATAGGTTTCCCTTGAGTTCTTCTGAAACTACACTTGAGAACTTGTTCTTGAGTTGGCCGAAACCACACTCAAAACTCAGAAGCCTGTAAATTTTGCTAGGAAAACTTGCTTAGGTTTAATCAAGATCATTCATATGAAGATTAGGATCAATCTGAAAAAAGAATTATTAGGAGGCTTCCTCATAAGAAAAATCCAAATTGCATTAGCAATATTTACTGACTTTAATGGATGATTAAGTCAAGTTTCATGGCCTTTATAGGACAAAATCACACGAGAGATAGACTTCCCCAACTTAGACCCCTTCTACAAATAGAATTGGGCTCATATTATAGATAGGTTTCACTAACTTGAACTAACTCCATAAATAGAATTGACTGTTTAGGTTTCATGCTATTTTTTGGTCTCTCCTCATGACTTACGATGACTAGGTTTTCATAGTCACAATTGCAAAAACTTAGGCTCTTATTATAGATTGATTCACTGACTTAAACTCATTCCATTAATGGAATTGGTGGTTTGGGTTTTGAGCCTTTTCTGGTCCTCTCCTCATTATTCATTATGGCTAGGTTCTCATATTCACAACTGCAGACCATAACTTAACCTCTTTTAGTCTAGTCCTTTGGTTTTTGGTTGATTGCTTTTGTTGGATTTTTTTTCCCAGCATTGTTCACAAACTCTTGTATAACCCATCACATGTAGATTATCAAATGGTGCCTAGGCATTTTATAGTGCCAAAATGGATTGGATTTCTGTCACTTCTGAAATGCCTTAATGACCTAGTTTGTAATAGTGCAAATAAAAATCATCTCTTCTTAGTTGAATAAGCAAATACTTCAGCCAGTGAGTGTTTTTCATAATCTGCATGTAGAATGTCTACTTAGATGGTTCAAATATGACGAGCTGCTGTTACATGCCCCTTTTATAGTGTGGCGAGCTGCATGTAATCTACACTAGCCCTTACTGATTAATTTTAAATAAAACTAGTTCTAATCATATTCCAATGATTTTGTCCATATGCATTTGCCAAAAAAGTCCAAATTTACAAAGACAACTGATACATCCATATATATATATGTTTGTAGAGCACACCCAAAAATTTGTTATTCAACTAATTCTAGCATTTTATATTAGAAAAAATGGTTCTTCCTGCATTATGACTGAATTCTAGCTGCAACTTACCAATAGCAATTTAGACCAGAGTTTGCTAAAAATTCTTTAGCAGTTTGCGTACCTAACTTTACATGGATCTTTATGCCTGCTTATTCTCTTATTGAGTAGGCATATGGCATCTTACTATAGTTCTGTAACTTAAGATGCTCCTGTTGTTTAATAATTGAATCTCATGCTCGATTGGTACATCTAACACAGGTGGCTGACTTTTATAAACGCCCAAATCCAGAGTTGAGTCCAGCAAAAGCTGCAGTGGAGGAAATGGCTCATTTGATGGAGAATAAAGGCATCCAACTATTGGGTCAAATAAGGAATGGATCATGCCGACCTCGAGCAATACTTTTTAAAGTTCTTGCAGATGCTGTAGGTCTTGAGAGCAAACTTATGGTGGTAATGGTTAATTGCTTGTAGTGATGTATATCTTTTATATTCTATTATAGTATTTATATCTAAGTGTTATCAGGACAAAGTGAAGCAGAAATATCATTTTCAGGACTTCGCTACCCAACTTCAAAAACTTTAACATTTTATCTCATATAAAATTTGTCAGGGCATTCCTAATGATGGTGCTATTGAATACACAGACTCATGCAAGCATATGTCTGTCGTAGTAGTACTGAACTCAGTAGAACTACTGGTTGATCTCATGCGCTTTCCAGGTCAATTGATTCCATTCTCAGCCAAGGCTATCTTTCTGTCCCACATTGCTGCAGCTGGGGAGAGTGACTCTGCTGAGAATGACTCCTGTGATTCTCCACTTGAACCCAACAGTCCTCTGTGTGGTTTCTCTGATAGAGTGGATATGGAAAGGTATGTCTTTGTCCTACTTCCATGAGATCTTTCTATTTTATAGTTGTTAATTGATCTCCTTTAAGGATCTTATATGAAAGATACCTGATCATAAATTCTCAGAAAGGAAATTTGCCCATAGGCCTCTGTGTAAGTTGGTACTTGTGTATTTAGCTCCTTCCTCAGAAACCATCATTATTTGTAGGATTGTTTGGACTCATGAATCAAGGCTTGCTTTGGAAAATAAAAGCAATAGCCACAAAATCCTAGCAATTTAATCTGGTTATTTTCCATTAATTTTTAGTGTCTACATTCTCTTTTATAATGATGTTTCTTGACCTACGGGACCCATATATGCACTTCACTGTATGGAATACTTTGAGATTACTTAAACCATATTTTGTCCACAATACCCTTAACTTCTATCCTCATCTCTCTATGATTGTATAGTATAGGTAGTTTCAATGCTGGAGTTCTTCATGCAGCAAATCAGACTTCATTTATTTACTGTGTCACATTTTGATTTACTGCTGGAGTTCCATCATCTGATATTGCAGTACTGAACATGATGAAAACCTCCAAAACTTGGCTCAGCGTAGAGTTGATGGATCATCAAATGTACCTGAGCCTCCATTGCGAAATATCATGCTGAGACCAGCATCTTTTGCTGAGGCTAAACTAAGGTTATAGTTGTGGCTTAAATTGAAGAAATCTAGAAAGTTTGTGGATTTGTCTTGGTCCCATGGTGATCCTTGGTGGCCTATTATATTTTTCTATACCTTTTCTCATCCTCTGATCTTTATTTTTGATCAATTTCAAACTTTATTGCAGAAGGTGCATGTTGTAATTCTGTTTTTGTTTCTTGTGCTTGTTATAAATTTTTCTTATGCTTGAGACTTGATTGCTATGTTTACAGTTATATTTCATTTCAGTGTATCCTATAGCGAACCAAACATCGCAAATGCTTTCTGGAGGCACAGTAGAAGAAAAGTTGTTGCTGAGCAGGAACGTACAGCTAGTTCAAGGTCTTTTAGCTAAGCCTTTGTTTTTTTTTCCTGAACATTTTTTATTTAGGACCTCAAGGCTTTATGCATGGACTTGCTTTATTTCTGGTGATTTCATTTAAACAAATCCATTATGGTGAAATCAGCATGGTATCAGCTATTGCATCCCCAAATTGGTTCCTATATTTGCTTTTGCTGGTGCTAAATTTTGTTTCCATGTCAGTGTTTTGAAAATATATTTCTTGCAGCCACCCAACTGCACAGCACATGCTAAATGAGTCATTTATTCCTAAAGTAGCACCTTTCCATTCCTATTCGTAGATTTTCTTTTCCCTGTTTGAGTTTGCTTTGAATGTACCAATGTTCTCATCTTTGCAAGTGTTACTTCAACTTGCCTTGAAGTTTGAAAAATTCTTGGCATCCTTTTAGTGGTCTATGTTAGGACTGGAGAGTTGTTTCCAGTTTGTTGATAGTTGTTGTTCAAAAATCTTGTGATCTTATACTTGGTGGAAGTACCACAAATTTCGTTTCTATTAGGATTCACCTTTAGGGTGACTGTTATTCGATGAGTGATCAAGTTTTGCATGTTTCATTCCTACAATGTTGTACCTGGGAACTACAGTGAATTTATAAAGATTATAATTAAGGTGAAGTTGTAGGTCCAGTCCTTATCTTTGACAATGAAGTTACAGGGAATTAAAGAAGCAAAATTTCCAAGAGAAGGCCCTCTCAGAAAATGTTAGAGGATGGTGATCATATGATTCATACCACACATGGGTTGCTTTGAGATTAGCAAACTACAGGATAAGCTTTAAACTTATTAATTTTGATTTAAATTATACATTTATCCTTTGTTATGAAGTAGCTTATTGATCTCGCAGCTTGATTGTCCTCCTATTAGTATTTTCTAAGAGGAGCTCTTGGCATCATCAGGATTTGTAGTGGTATTTTAAATGTTATGGCAGTTGCCACACTGTCAAGGCTAGAATAGAAACTTGACAGGCATGGGTGTATGATAACCTAAGTAGTCAAAACCGAATTGAACCGGCCAGTCCAACTTAACCTAAGTAGTCAAAACCGAATTGAACCGGCCAGTCCAACCAAGTTGGACCAGACCCGGGTATTAGGCCGGTCCTGTTCAATTCACAAAACCGGCTGAGTAAAACACTGGTCTTAAACCCTAATACCCGGGTTAGCTACATCCTCTGATCCTCTCCCTCTCGTCAACCATCAATCATCCCGGCACCAGTGCACTGCCCATCCTCTCCCGCATGTCAAGCATCTCTCTGACCCTCCCCGTCAAGCACACCCCTCCCTATCAACTCAAACTCCTCCCCCGTGTCAAGCACCAACCAGCAACCACTGCCCATCCTCTCTCTCCCCGTCAACCAACGCCCCTTCCCCGTCAAGCATCTGTGCCTGTTAGAGGCTCCTACTCTAAAGAGTAAAGACTTATTCCTTGGTGTTGAAATTTGTTTCCTCATAGATTTGATCTTGCATATTTCATGACACATCTTAATTTGAGTGTGGATTAAAGTTGTTTTAATTTATATATTAGATCTGTTCAAATGAGTCATATATATTCATATATGCCACAGGTTGAAGAGTAATTAGAGCTCATTTTTTATAGAAATTTCCGAAATCGTTGTTTATATATATCCTTCTTCATTTGCTAACAATATAGTAACAATCTCAACTCTAGTGTCATAATATCTATATATATATATATATATAGGTTTTTCTATTAATTGTCTTATATATTTTGCAATTGGCTGGTTCATCTATATAAATCATTAACGATGGCAGGCCAGAGGAATTAAAATGATATTTACGGTATCAACCAAAAAGATCCTTCAATTTCAAAGTACGACCGTGCCATATCAAAGTAACAAAACTTGGAGCAAAGAGATGACAATGAGGGTTGACCACAACATCAACCATGATTTGTGGATTTTGCTTAAGAAAGAACTTTCTAGTGAAATTTTCCTATTTAATATGTTGTGTGGATTTTATTTCAATCCGAGAAAAACTTTTTGTGTATGAAACTATGCATTTTGAACTTTATTAGTTGGTTTATTGTATAGTATTATCTAAATGTATTTTTTGTTGAGAATTACCTATTTAGTGTGTTTTATGGGTTTGATTTTAATGTTTGAAAAACTTTATGAGTTCATTTTAATTTAGTATTTCATATGGATTTAATTTTATGGATTTGATTTCAATGTTTGAAAAACTTCATGAGATTCATTTATTTAGTGTTTCGTATGGATTTAGTTTAAATGTTGCTAAATGTTGTGTTTTAAATATGGAATCAAGACTTGTTTTGTTTGATATATTGTGTATTTGATTTAAAAATTAATTTTATATTTAATGTAATTTATTTTATATTTTTATTTATTAAATCTGGTTCGACCTGGTTAGACCGTGGTCGGACCTCTTGACCCTTGAACCTTGGCCTTCTTTGGTTCAAAATTCTGTTTCGGTTTTGACTGCCTAGATGATAACTCATCCTATGCATTTTGGTTTTATTAATTATTAAAGTTGTGATGTAGTTTTCCCAATCAGGTGCAATGCACTGCAAATTTAATTGTTTGAAAAATTGTAGGCATGATTCTAATATTGAATTGGTTTCCTCTCATTGTATGTATATATGTTTGAATATACCTTTGTGTGTGTGTGTATATATATATATCTGTGTGTGTGCATCACAAAATGCAATTCAGCATTGTTAGCTTATGTACAATCACATTCTTGCAGTCCAGAGCATCCATTATCTAGAGCACGCGCGAGATCCATGCTTGGTGGTGACAGGCAATCTTTTAGAGAATACACTGATGGGGTGGCTACATCAAGGTACATTAAATACTTTTCATTTTAAACCTATTTAGTCAGCTCTAATTTAAACTTCATGAATTGTTGAAGCTTGGCTTTTTCATGCTACAAATTTTTGTAGAACTTTCACATGCCAATATTGTAAGCTCATTGATACTTATGGCATAGAAGTGATTGCTGTCCGGGATGTCTCAATTCATTCACTTTTCCACTTTTGAGTATGTGATGATGTGTAGATATGAGTGGAACTGATTTTTATAACTTTATTACAAAGCATTATTTTTTAGCCATCTAATGTTCTGCAGATTAGGTGGATGCATTTTTTTTAATAATTTTTTTAGCAATTTATTTATTTCAGGAATAAGAGCTTATGTTTTTAGTTGTAAAATATTTAGCGGGTTTATTCTTTTCATTGGTAAACTACCGATTTGATTTCCTTATTAGTTTTTGGTTATTGCTTTTACCATATATATATATTGGTGTATACATAACTTGGGATCTGTCATGGAAACCAAAATTTCGAACTCAAACAATGATTTTTTTTCATTTCTAGAAATGGACTATCATAAACGCATTCCTAAAAAAATTTCTTTTTGATTTTGTGTTGCCACATGATTAGATGCTGAATGTAGTGGATTTAGCTGGCTTCAAGTCTTGGGTGATTGCGTATTTAGTGTTCTTCAAAATGATTTGAGTAGAAGGTTTATTCTTTTAGTGCTTTTTGAAAGAGTTCTAAGGACGCACTAATAAGCCCCTGAATTTTGTGTCTCAACTTACTTATAAGTCCCAGAATTTGGTGTCTCAGCTTACTTTGATATGTTGCACCACAGTTAGTGAATTACTGAATTCTTTCGTCAGAGCTGATTAGCTCTTATTGTCGATAGACTCTCCTTTTATATTACAAAGCCCTTATGTTTCCTGTATAAATTTTCAGTAGTTCCAACCTATTCTCAGTTTGTTGGTTTTTTTTTAAATTTTTATATTTATTTTTACTTTTTTTAACATTCTGATTACTTGGTGTCGTTAGAAACCCAGCAAATTGTTGTAGTGTTAGCAAGATTGAAATGTATTATTAGATTGGTGCATGTTTATTCTTGCTGTACATTTTTGCAATCATATACCCTTTGTAGTAAATTCTCTTAAAGTTTAGATATTGTGTTTCATCTTACCATTTTAATGACTTCTATGGCCAAAAATGAGCTACAGTTGTATCACTTGCAGGTCTGATGGGGCTTCAACATCTGATATTCGTAGAATACGAAGAAGAAGCATTAGCATCACCCCTGAGATCAGTGATGATATTGTGAGGTGAATATCTTCTTTGGCTAGATTGGCTTTGTTCATCTATGCAGGTTTTTTTTGTTATTATTATCCTAGATTGATTTAATCAACTATATTAAAACTCTTGTAGTTCTTGTCTTCTATATGCAGCTTCCATTCTTTGAATTAGCAAATTATTAGCTGAGCGGGCCATCATGCTTTTATAAGCTAGATTCAGTCTTTATTTCTGCAATAGTGTCCTCTGGTCTCCTTGGCTTGGATTGTTTGGTAACTTTGTTTTCAGTAATAAGGAAAATCCTTGAGCGTTCACAATCCAATCAGGATCTGGTACCCATGCGACCCATGTGGCTATTCAACTGTTTCTTTGTTTTCTGTAATAAGGAAAATCCTAGTGTTAGACTGCCTAGAAAGCAGGAGCTGGAATTCATGTGACCCAGATTATTAAATTATTGGCTTGTTAATATTATATTATGAACTGTTACAGTTATTGGTGAATAGTTAAGCTCATGCTATGTTGTAACCTTGTGTTCTCTACCCACTTCATAGAGATCTAAAATAGTTCAGTATATGTCTTTCACTGATGGCGTAGCCCTGTGGTTCTCTGGAGTCTTGGTTAGTGGATTATTGGTAGTGAACAGTGGTGCACTACTTGTCTAATACATTGAAAATTCTCATTTTTGAGATGTTTTCTTGTTATTAATTTTCACTTGGCAACTCTTTTATTTGTCAGGTGCAATCATGT
Organism: Dioscorea alata; assembly: GCA_020875875.1. Classification (NCBI taxonomy): domain Eukaryota; kingdom Viridiplantae; phylum Streptophyta; class Magnoliopsida; order Dioscoreales; family Dioscoreaceae; genus Dioscorea; species Dioscorea alata. Next base: position 4,156,555 of record CM037027.1, read on the forward strand.
CATGTTATTTCTGCAATTAAGATAAGTTGTGATTGTTTTCAAGATATTACTGCCTATCTGATGGGTTATAACTAGGAGAGCGCACATGGTTGGGTTAACTGATTGTTATTCGATCCAATTGTTTTTATTATAATTTTAGTTCTTTTTTAATTTAAATATCAGCTTTCTGTTAGTACTTGAACTGAAATATTATTTCAATTTTTGGTTAAACTTTTGATTAACTGTGGTTAGCCAAAATTCAGAATTATATTGTATAATATTAATATAAGATATTTAAACATGTTTAATATCTAAAAAATTGGTAATATTTTTTCGGCCATTTCTAATCCCAATTCGCAATCTCCAGCCATCTCCTTGTTTTCATTTTTATTTTAATAAGTAATCATGGTTAATAATAATATTTTTACTAGTAGTGTTTTTTATAAAACTTCAGAATTTCGTTTAGTTCGCTTATTTGGTAATTCACTTTGGTTATAACCAAACTGACCTAATGCACACCCTCCTTATCATGCATACTTTTAAGGTTTTGGTCTACCAGGGTCTATTCAACTATTTTAGAAAATATTAGTAGCTCCAAACATGCTGCAATGCTAACTCCACTCGAGCTTTTATGCGCAATAAGGGTACCAGCTAGTTTCGTATTATTATGCATTTAGCAATAATCTGTTGGGCTCTTGATTTATATGCCACACTGTGATTGCTCATCAAAAGCTTTAATGAATTTGTTTTAATTTTAAAAACTAAACCTTTCGATGGATCATGATGAACTGGGGAAAATAGGGGATCAAAGTCGTCATAACGCAGAAATTTTCTGTGGGTCTAATTTGTCGTATTATATAACTTCTTCACTTACAATTGAAAATACAAAATTTTTCGCTAGTACATTTTCTGCTATTTTTTTTTTGCCTTGGATTATATCAAATGATTTTTGCACTTGCCATTAAATCTTAAATCTGCACATCATTATTTTAGGGGCTTTGTTCTTTTTATATGGTATGAGTAATTACCAAGATTGTCTGGCTTTTTGCCTACCATTTTCTTACAGTTTCCTTGTAAAACTCCAATCCAGGGCTGTTCGAATGATGAATGAAACGCTGAAGCAAAATCGACTCCTAAGGGACCAAGGGGAGGACCATTTGAATTCATATTCAAGAATGGATGTAAATAATGTACAAGGTTCACCAAAAAATGTATGTTTAGTTCAGTTTTTGTGTCTGTGCTTTCTTATTTGTTAATAATTGAGTTTCTATTAAACTAGAAGATTGTAAAAGGACTTTTTTCTTTATGTTGAACATTAAGATAAATTTGAATTTGGTATGCATAATAGAACAATGCCAATTACTTGTGATCCATGCATCTTGGCTTTTCCCAGAGATAGAATTCAAATTTATATTCTAGCCAACCGGAGAATGATGGTGGATCAAATCCTGTGAGTTACTTACAGATTCACTTTAGTGGATAATTTAAGACATTTAGAGTCAAATTTGTCATAGCAGTCTTAATATCATACTTTATTCCAATGTTGCTATTCTGGAGCCAATTGTCTTTCTCAACTTGATATGGAAAAACTTCTTATTCAACATATAAAATTGGTCAAATGAACTTTACATTTAGAGGCCTCCCTATTGGATGCACCTAAAGTATGCCTTAATTATTCAATTAACTCTTATGGCATCATGCTAAATTCGGAGAATTGGTTATGTTGGTAATAGGATAAGGATGCTGTTATGCTTATCATTGGCATAGTTTAATGGCTGAGATGAACCTCACTGATGGACTACATTTTTTTGTTGAAGTTTTTTGTTATCATATAACTGGAGCCATACTGAATAATAAAAGTTAATAAAAGACAAAAAATATAATGGCATCAAAGCCTCTGTTTCATTCTCTTTGGAACTACAGGCAGAGATGTGGTTTGAAACTGTCTGCCTTTGAGGAAGCTATATCAAGTGATGTGATACCATGGATTCCTTTGTCCTTGTTGTTGATATCAAGATTGGAGGACCGCCATAGTTATATCAAGTGTTTTGCTTTCTAGCATGCATATCAGTAATTATCCTTGAAATTCCTTTCCAATTTAGTTGAATTTTATGATAACATATTATTTTTGCCCTAGCCTTGCCTCATCTCTGCTGTTCATATTTCTTCTTTAGTTATGTGAATAAATAAGCTTAACTAACCTTGAGTATATCTTTTAGATGGCCAAAATTCGGTTGCATGCTTGTAGCTTTATTGGTAGGCAAGATTCTGTCACCAGTATAGCAGTGTGTTGAAACTGCATATCCTATATATGTATAAGCTTGTATTATCTATACAAAGCATATACAACCTACTTGCTAAACGATGTGACTAATTGTTTTATAACTTCTTGTGCTAACTCTATAATCTTCCATGCAATCAATCTTAAATCTTCTATAGTTACACTGACTATGATTATATTACTCGTTTTCAATTCTTTATTCTCAATCCTATCAAGTTCATGCAGTTATGTGATAAGGGCAGGGTTCATGCTAGGCAACCATTTTGATATAGGAAATTTTACGTAATCATTCTTATTATTAGATATTTTTAATTTCAAACAGAATTAGTGACGTAAAGTTAAAATTTGATGGTATTATTCTTCACCTTGACTTTCAATCTACCTCATTTTTGTAAACTATAAATTGCCTTCAATCGCATAGGATTTTATTACTGGAACATTGTGTTTGTTTCATCTGGTCAAATTTTGAATCTGCCTTCTGCAACTGTCTGTATTCTAGGCATCAAGTTTTCATGCTAGCGGTCATCAAGAAATACCGAATGAACCATTTGGGGGTCACAACAATTCAAAGAAGCAAACAATTTCTTCTCAGAAAGCAATTTCATTACCTTCATCTCCTCAGGAATACAGAAATCAGACTCCTGAGAGAAGTGGAACTTCTGACTTTTTAAGTGAAGAAGATTTGATATCAACATGGAACAAAGTATTACAATCGTCATCCTTCCTAAATAAGCCTCTAGTACCTTTTGCAGAATGGAATATTGATTTCTCAGAGTTAACTGTTGGCACTCGAGTTGGAATAGGTAAGTACTCTTTTTGCCTTGCTATTGTATAAAATATTTCTGAATTGTGTATATGGTTCATGTTATCATTTGTTTACTTCGTTCTAAATACTAGCGGCAAGAGATTTATAATATCAAAATGTATCATTTCTAAACAATTAGTTAGCTTTGGAAGATATTGTAGTAAGAACTGATTATTACTGTTGCTTTAGGTAATCAACCTACTGCTAAATACTGGTTACAAGTTTCTAGTAAAATGGGATATGTACAGTCATTGAAGGCATCACCCATTCTCTGTAAAAAAAAAATGACTGAAGATAAGAGTGTTAGCTTGGTCATAGTCACCAGGAAACATTTTGGAAAGAAATCTGTCACCTCTTAAATCAAAGATTAGCTTACAAGGATGAAAATTTTGATAAAGTACAAAGCTTTTTTAATCAAAACATTTTAAGGAAATATTAGTGACAATGAGAAACACCTTTGTGGGCTTTGATGAGAAATATTTTAGAAAAGGCTGCCAGCATTTTTCAAAAACTAAACAGTTATGTGCAGTTTCAAGTATGGCTTTTTTATTATATTGTCATTTCACATAGTTTGACAGGTCCTGCATCGCCTGACATGATGGCAGAAAGATTGAGGAGAACAATTTTCTGCCCTCAAGTTTGTGCAGTCTAAATATAAGCCCACTTTGTGAGCAGTTTACTGTTGTGAACTTGGTATAGATGAAACAATTGAGGTTTGGTCTAGATATTTATTGGCTAAAAATGACATCACTAGTTAACTTTTATATGGAAACAGAGAAGCTTTTTCTCAACAAGACCAATTTGAAGATGCAATTTTTTCATACCTTTGTGAAAGATTCATGCATCTATTGGGATAGAAAAATTATAGTCAATAAAATGTTTGAAACTGTGTGAAGCTTAGGTCCTGCTTCCAGAGTTGATGTGTTTTCCTGGAAATGGTACTACTAGCATTTTTGAAATAAACTGTCGCATGTTATTTGTTGAGGTATGAAGGATATTATATATTAATTAGTGTATATCCAAAATATATAGGGTTCTTTGGAGAAGTTTTCCGTGGAATATGGAATGGTACGGATGTTGCCATCAAAGTTTTTCTGGAGCAAGATTTGACAACTGAGAATATGGAAGATTTCTGCAATGAAATATCCATTCTGAGGTACCATCTTGTTGCAGTTTGAGAGAAAATTCAAAGCTCCTCATTCATATGTTTATGTAATCTGACTATCCTTCAATTCTTTGTCAGCTGTCTCCGGCATCCAAACGGTAAAAATCTACACTGAAGCTCATGAGTCACTGTTCTCTTGCAGCCATCCAGTGGTTCTTATTTTGTGCTGAAGAATATACATTGATTGCCATCTATATGCTCTAAGAAAGAAAAAAGAGAAAAAACTACATGGATCACAAGGATATGTACTAAGCTTATCTTATGCATATTGCTATCTGCAGTTATATTATTCCTTGGGGCATGTATGAAGCCTCCCCACTTGTCAATGGTCACCGAGTACATGGAGATGGGTTCGTTGTATTACCTCATCCATATGAGTGGCCAGAAGAAAAAACTCAGTTGGCGGAAGAAGCTGAAATTTATTCGTGATATCTGCAAGTGAGATGCTTTCTTAAATTGCATTTCTTGTCTCTATTTTGCAAACGTGCAACTTAAGATGTTCTTGTCATCTTTTTGTAGTCTAGATGTATGCTTATGCCTATCTGCGAGACTTTTAATGAGAATTAACAGGCTAGACTTATTTTGCAGGATTCAATCATTATAGTATTTGATCAAAAGAGCTATTAACACTTCCCAATTGCAGCGATACTAGTATAGTGCTTGTTCAATTTCAGAAATTTCCATTTTAGGTTAATAGATTCAAGAAACCATGATTGGTTTGTCCATGGATATGCCAACATTTATCTTGTAGTAACTCCAGAAATTCCTTTTGGAAGCTGATGCAGATTATCTAATTATAGTCAAAATTTTCTTTGCTGAATAGTTCAAGGATGATATATAAAAAATACAGAAAGCTTATTCTAACAAATATGTAACATGTGTTTGCAATTTCATTCTGGTTAAGTATGACTATATTCAGTTTGTACAAAAAGTCTAATGTTGCATGGTCATCGATCCAGTGACAAGCAACTAGGAACCTTTAACAAGCTATCCTAAATACTATATATAGTATGTCTAAGGTGCTCCACATGACCCTTTGCCGTTACTCTTTGTTACTGTCATATGGATGTGTATATCGTTAGTATTGCAGAGTTATAGAAGATTCTCTGATTATAATGCTGTTCAATCACTCTTGCCGTGTGGCTCTCAAGGGTATGTATCTGAGGACCTGAAAGTAGACATGTTATGCTGATCCTTTCCTCTTGAATATGACAAATGTTGTATTAATATCAGTGAAGGTCAATGTTAGTTCACTTGCATATGTTCATGTAATACGCACTCTTTCCACTTAGAAATTGTTTGATTTCTTATAGACTTCATTGTTCACATGGATCTCTCTTTTATTAATTCTCGAGAAATACTATGACATGCTGCTGCTCTTTTAATAGAATGACTTCAATGTTCATCATACATCATGGGCTTAACCCTAGATTGATGATTGATCTTATGGATGCACATAAATGTGTGCTTAGACCAATGTGCTGTGATCCTTAAATCAGCACTTGTGTATAGTGTTATAGCAATGCACATAAGTACATTTTGAATTCTTACAAGAAGAAAAAGAAACTATGTGGCATTGAAAAGTGTGTTGTTAAGGAAGCCGCTTTGAGGGTTAATGTAGGTTCTGCCCTTGGAAGGTAATTAGGGGTTGCATGGTGATATTCCCTAGAAGGTTGTTATTGATAATCCATTCATCTGATCATCATGAAACCCTCTCACTTTGATGTTCATTCTTACAACCTTGTTTCAGTCTTAGTCTAGAATTTAGTTACTCATTGCCATAATAATCGGATACAGAAGAAACTCAGCAATTTCTTTCTTTTCGTCCATGAAATATTTACATAGTCTTGCTTAACTTGGTTTCCGGTTCAAAGCGCTAAGTGAATATTATTGAACTCTAACTGCTCCTGTCTCACCTGGCCTTGCCTATCAGGACTTCTAATTCTCTTCTTGTATTATCATGTTATTTTGATGGGATACATGGTATACACATTCAGTTATATATCATGCTTACTGCTACATGTAGGAAACTTCAAGTTTCATTTATACATGCATGAAGAGGCACAAGTAAAACTATGAAGGTGTATTTGTTTCACATCATAAAACTTACACCATTATTATATTCATCTTTAAAACGGAACATTTGATAGTGTCTTATTATCTTCCCTAATTCCCACATTTTCACCACAATTAAATTTGTTATTTATTGGCTATTGACCAACTTTTGTCATCAACCTAAACGTATGAAATTGATAGTGTTTATTAAATATTCCAACTGAATTTTCATTTGAATTTTTATCTTGCTGAAGGGGGTTGATGTACATGCACCGGATGAAAATAGTCCATCGTGATCTGAAAAGTGCAAATTGCCTTGTAAACAAATATTGGACAGTTAAAATTTGTGACTTTGGCCTCTCCAGAGTGATGACTGATGTTCCAATGAGAGACGAATCATCTGCAGGAACTCCGGAATGGATGGCTCCAGAGCTCATCCGCAATGAACCAATCACTGAAAAGTGTGATATTTTCAGTCTTGGGGTGATAATGTGGGAGCTTTGCACTCTAAGTAGACCTTGGGAAGGCATATCAGCAGTTAAAGTAAGTCATGCCTTGAGTAATTGTACAAGATCAAACTACAAGAGCAGCATTGTGTTAATCTTAATGATTTTTTGAAACCTTTTTTTTTTCTTTTTTGGTGTGTGTGATGTAATGTCATCGGTTTAGGTTATATATGAAGTAGCTAACGAAGGAACACGTTTGGAAGTTCCTGAAGGTCCGATCGGGAAGCTGATTTCAGGTACTTCAGTGTAGCAAGCATATATTTTCATGTTACTATTTTTTTCACTAATTCTATGATAAACTCATTGATTGGAATTTTGTATATCTATTTTCTGTAGAATGTTGGGCAGAACCTGATATGCGACCAAGCTGCCAGGAAATCCTTACCCGTTTGGTCGACTGCGAGTACTCTCTGCTCATGTGAGGGTATGTACAGCCTGAGTAAACATCTCGAATTTTATCATGATCGAGTTGTAAATTAATCTATCATTTATCAATGTTGTATGCCAAGAGAATTTTCAGTGACTCTGGGTTCCCAAGATTCCAAAGCTACAATGTGTGCCTTCTCCTTTGAATGAGTATAACATATGTTGTACTCATTAAATGAGATTTTCAAAAGTCGAGTATGCAATAGCTTGTGTTGATTTTGTTGGGAATTTTATAGATCAGCGCTACAAAACATGTGTGAATTATCTGAGCAGCGAAATTTGTTGCATTAATTATTTATGAACCTTGTTTCTTGTGGACGGTTTTTTTTTTTGGCTTGATTGATGAAATATGGACTTTTTTTTAGTTGATGAAATATGTTGTCCTTGTAATTGATTTCGACACCCATTTGTTTACTATTACTTGAATTATCGCAGTTCATTCATCCATGTCTCTTCTGCTAAATGCAGTGGTATGTGTGAATAAGGAAAGAAGAAATAGGCAGTGTAAAAAGCTTTTTATCTGTCAGCTGAAATATGAACAATAATTCCCTACTCTCTAGTGATATGAATGATTTTTAATTTTTTTTATTTAAATGTTTATGAGCATTTTATAAAATAAATCAAGTTTTATGACAATGATATTTTATGGATTTTATCACCACAAGAGAGTAGAATATTTCATTTCCTTTCTAAACCTAAGGTAAAGGATTTGAAATCCTCCTAAGGGAAAGATTGAGGATTCACCACTTGTTCACATTAATAAAAAAAAACAAATATATATATATATATATATATATATATATATATAATCAAAGAAAATAAATGAAAAAGAGGTATTTGACAAAGTTTTGCTAAACCTCAAGGTTTTTTATTTTTAAGATGTGGTTTTTGTATTTATAAAATTAGGTGTAAGTATTTGTACAATAAGGTAAAATCGGTGAACAATCAACTAAAGTCCTAATATTTAATAAGCAAAAAAAATTAATGGGTTAAGGTTAGAAATCATAGATATAATAACACTATTAATGTTATCAACACTCGAGACACCACAACAATTGCAACGCATAACTTTCATGAATAAACTACAATCGTTGCCACATATATAAAATATATATAGCAAGATATTATATTAGTAAAAGCTAATATAATATAAAAGCTCTCAAAATACTTATATATATATAAGCTCAACTATAGTTGCTGTTGGATATCATGCGTGGGGGAAAATCGAAATTAAACTCTGCGCCGTGAAGGATAATATTAGTAATTATTCTAATGCACAAACTTATTTTACTTGCCCAGTCAATAAAAGCTTCGTATCTGGAGTATAAAATATCAAGCTATATATATAATATAGCATAATCACTCAGGATCCTAAATCGTTTAAAATTTATATGCATGGGCAATATAAATAAATAACATATTAAGATTTTTTTTTTAAAAAAGAAATTCCATAATGATCAGATATACTGCCATCATTAACTGATATATTGGAGCAAAGGCAATACACTAGGAAAAACATGTTACTCTATATATTAAACCTCATAATAATACAATGATATAAAACAAAGAGGAACAAACCTTTGCCCTATACATTAATTCAATCTCTTATCTGGCCATTTCTTCTTAATAAGTTTATTTCTTCTATAAAATTTAAATATACAGCAGTGGGAATAGAATCAGGAAACATATATAATGCAGTACGCGAAGTATGTGAAAATGTGCTAACAATAATAAAGGATGAAACATCACAGGAACACAAAATGTAGAGACAACTCAAAGAAGAGAAATGTTAGTGCACAGCATTATATTGTGTTGAATCTCTACTATTTTAATATTATGCAGCTGATTGAGCAAAAAAAAGAAAGTTGATGGAACAAATATAGAGTAAAAATGCTGACGAAGTTCTTTCTGGCATCATTAACTGTTGTAGAGAGACAATTCTAGAATAACTGTGCTGTCAGCAATCAAGAGATGATCCGCAAAGTTGGATGCTAATCTGACATAATGAACAACTTGAATGTTTGAACGTTGCTTTTTAATTGCCGATTAGAGAATTAACTATTCCATGCTGATGTATCAATTTAAATAAAGGAAGCATAATTATAGCATGCAATAACCCAAAAAAAAAAAAAAAAAGACAGTTCAATTTAAAGGTAAGAGCCGGACAATGCATGAGTTTGAAAGGGAGCTAGAGGAAGCAGAATTACTGGTCCAATTGGATGACAATGGAGCACCCACTAAAAAGTGTATGAACAGAAACCCCCAAAAAATATGATATTCAACAAGCATCATAAATCTTGACAAATGCACACAAGAGTGGAAAATGAAGGAACACAAGAAAAATACAGGGACTACTTCATTCTGGCATGCTGGGCACCTCATTCATGGTCCATAAACTTATAGTGTACACAATAGGACAAAAACAAAAGGAAAACAAACACACCAAGTTTATAATCATAACACCAACCAAAAGGTTTCGGCTTGATCAACCTAACAGAATTCCCCAACAACCTTTAGAAAGATTACAGACTCTGAAGCTGAAAAAGCTTTAGAACAAAGAAGGCTGTTTTTTACAAGCTTTTATTGTACTCAACCTCAATTCACCATGACCTTGAAAACCGCTATTTTAAAATGTCTACTAGTTGGTTGATTAGGAACTACAACAAGGATCTTTGTAACTAATAACTGTCCACAAGCTCATTAAAATTTGTTTCACATGGACACAAAAGATACTGCCTCAGACAAACAGGTTTCACATACTGCAAAGGTCAAAACTATGATATGTAAATATCATACTCACAAGGACAACACACACTCATATGATAATGCATGCAAGTGTATAGCTAACAGGAATTTTCGGAATCAATACTTGAACATAAATGAAACAACGGAATCACTTGAAATATTCCCACTAGCTCCATTTAAAATTTACAAAAGCTAAAAATGGAATATGTACATTCTCTAATACAGCATACATGAAACATTTAAAGAAATAGGTGCTTAAACATTCAAAAAAGCAATATCTGTTTTATATTTTTCTATTCTAGATTTCGGGTTTCCTTTCAATGACTCACACTTCCTGTTTATGGCTGCCATAATCCATAATTTTGATGCATTTTAGTGTCAGATTACCGTTCCTTGTTAAAATGATAGGCCATGTATTCTTATGTTTATGTAAATGAGAACTCTATTTTCAGGTAATAACCACCAGAAAAAATAGAAACAACTGACTTTTGGGATACACAGGTTGCAGGGCTTATCTTGCAGGCAATGGGTTCATTTGGTTCTAACTTCATTTCCTCTTATAAATTGGACATTTATCTATCTTGGAATCCAATATTACCTTTTTATCCTACAAATTCAAACTTTGGAGTGAAAAGACTTATCTTTGAGACTTAGTATCTTTAATAGTATTAATAGTATTTTTCCAGAGTTGAGTTTTTAGTTTTTCTTGAATAAAATTTTCTATGATCATGCATTAAGAGCTAAGAGATACGGCTATGCATGTCAGAAAGAAAGCTAACCAGGAGGTCAAACATGGCATAAATGCTCCCCTCCAAATCATTGCATGACCCTTACCTCCATTTTCCTTTTCTTCTCTCCTTGAATTTGTTTTTCTTTCTCTTTTTTAAGTTCTTTGAAACAAGAAGAGCCCTACATTTGGCTATCCAGTCCTATGGATACAGGTGATCACATCGTATGTCTAGACACAATTTCTGACAGGAGAGCTGGAGCTGTCCCTCAAATGCTAGCAGGCAGGAAATGCCAACTCTACATCTACACAAAACACATGTGCTTAACTTTGCAATCCAATAGGTCCCACAAGTCTTACCGTATTGAACCCACACACCACAAAAGCAGTACAAAATTGCACACCAATGTTTCCAAACCTGCATAAAACACCACAAAAAGTCAATGTAGCTTACAACTCCATACTGTATTATGCTCTTTAAATTTTCCTGTTCCTTCTCGTAGATGTGGTTCGCATGGTCTTATCAATTGAGCCTTAAGACTCTATCCATTTTCTAACTCTTATCAAACAACATCAGGTCCCTTGTGCCTCCAATGTCATAACGTCAACTACAAAACCTCAAGCATTTCTTCATGTATACAACTTTTGCAAAGAGCCTTCCTTCAGTTACCTAAACTAATCCAAGCCACATTTTCAACTTGGCTGATATCGTGATGCTAGCAAATAAATCCTTTGTTGTCATTTCAAGCATTTTTGGGAGCCACCCTAATATATTTATCTTATTGTATCTTCAAATCTCTAGAATTTGCAATGTCTTTCATCAAGGTGTCATCCATGCTTTGATTCAATCTGAACCCCACTAACCATTTGAATTACAGATCAGGTCTACGGACGAGCTACTTTCACTAAAAAAAACTCACAAACAAAAACTTGTATCACACTAAAAATAGGGTAATGCACAGGACCACGTACAGGCAAAGAACAAAATTCATTTACGGAGATTTACTTGCCAAACAGCACTATAAAAAGAAATATGCAAAGTGCTACCACAACAGTCACCAAGCACTAATATAAGATACCATCACAATCAAGAAAAAGATATCATTATCAAGCATTGACTAGAGTACTATCACATTTCCACTTTAACCTAACAATTATACTTTATAATTCAAAACGCATAAATAACTTAGGGTTGCATTTCATTCTTCCAGCACTCTAATGAGACAACTATAACAACGACAATGCGGAGGTTTATAACTACACCAAAATTCAAACTGATAAATTTACAAACAAATAAAATAGAGGAAAAGCCAAAACAAAAGACATACCAAATTCACAAGAACAAAAAAGCAATGATAATACGCAATTGTCATTGAACAAGTAACTAATTCATTTACCAATTTATATATCAAAAGAAATGTATTAACCATTTGACAAAGCATAAAAAGAGCAAGCATACCAGAATGGTGAACTTCTTCTCGTTGATTATTCTCACCGACTTCAATCATTCTTGAACCCTAATCTTTCTTTTGTCCGTAAATCATATTGCTACACAAGTTCTACAGAATTCAAGGCATGGCTCTTGCATCATTGCCATGCTGCCACACATAAACAAGCTCATCCCATCCGGTGCTTGCAATCAACCCCTCAATAAGGACACTAAGATCCAACCCATAAACGAACTCAGTATGCTGGTCATACACAGAAACCATCGAGTCCTCAGCCCGGTAATCCCACATCCTCACTGTCATATCATACGAGCAAGAAACCAGAATGTTCTCCTGATGAGGCGAGAACTTCACCATCTTCACCCTATAGCTATGCCCGGAAAGAGACACAAGCGGCGCTTGCGGCGAGCGCACGTCCCAAACCCGGATCGTCTTGTCAACGGACGACGTAGCGAAGATACACTCATCGTACTTGTTCCAATTGCAGGACAGCACCTCGTTGTTATGCGCGGGGATGACGACATTGGATCCACAGTCACGGACATCCCAAACGCATACAGTGCTATCGCCAGAGGCAGAGGCGAAGACATCGGCGTGGCGGGGGGACCAAGAAACGGAGTACACGCAGTAGGTGTGCTCCTGAAACGTGCGGATGCTAGTGGGGCGATCAACGGTCCAGAGCTTGAGGATATCATCCCAAGAGGCGGTGATGAAGGAATCCCGGCGGATAGTGTTCCAATCGACACCGTAGACCTCGCAGGAGTGCTCGTTGAAGGAGCGAACGGGGCATCGCGGCGACGGCAAGGGAGTCATGGGACTCAGACCAGGCACAGTTGTAGATGCTATCAGAGGTTTCAAAGGATCAGAGCTCGGAGATAACGCTGGTGGCAGGGGAGAGGTCTAGGATGTGGAGGCGGCCATTGCCAACGAGGCCGAAGTTCTGGGCAGTGGCGACGAGGATGCGGGACTCGTAGAAGGGGCTGAACTTCACAGAGTAGCCATTGAACTGGGTTCTGAACGCTGGCATCGTCGCTTTTCTAGGGTTTTCTCTCTCTCTCTCTTGATTGATGAAGATCTCTGAGAGTTTCGTCGGGGTTGATGAGTCTTTGGACCCTTTCTTGGTGAATATCTTGGACCTTAATTTCACTTTCTCTTTCTGATTTTATATATTTTTAATTTTTTATATTTATTTATTGTGATATCTTTGATTCATTTGAGGGGAATTTGCACAACATTATATAAGGTATCAAAGATAGATTGTTTGGTTTATCTGCAACATAGTTAGTTAAAATAGACTAGCATGTAACAAAGGGCATATTAGAGTAACTAATAATCTCACATAGATAAATTTAGAAAATATGGATTTAAAAATATAAATTTGGGTTTCTTACCCTTTCAAGTTTCAACTTAAGCTTTCGACGTAGTGAGCACATCTCAATATTTAGAGGATGGTGATCATTAAAAGCCTGAGGGCCATGATGATAAAAACAAGGCTTGTGAGCATTGTACTGCTTAAGTCTATTAACCGCTAATAATAATTTCAACTACTGATAATTTTCCAATATTACTCCAAACAGCTTCCTAAGGGACTCCAGAGCTCATCCTTTCTTATCAGAACCAAATCAATGGCTATTTCCTTGAAAAAAGGTCAGTTTTTATCTTCTTGTTCTTTTTTCCTAATTTTTGTATTTAGATTTGTGGAATTTGGTTGGGATAATCTAGAAATTCAAGTTTATCTTTAGATAATAGGATATGGGATTTTATTAGATTGTATATGTTGGATTCAATCAAGGTTCAAAATTGATCAATTTGGTCTGCATATAAAGTAACTATTTGCCCGCATCGAGTAATTTCGAAAATAAGGATTTGAATATATAAGTCTAAGTTTTTCATCCTATCATCTTAAGCTTATAGGTTGAATCAGATCCAGATAATATGTTTGGTTTGCATCTAAGATAGATTAAAGGATCATTTGAGGATGATATTAGGCTAGATTATTAATCAACACTTGCTGGGCACAACTGGTGCCTACTTGTGCAAAATTTGTTATCAAGGTTACAATTAAGTATCAACCTTGTCTATTTACAATACTATAAGTTAGTGAACACTTACAAAGTTGCAGATGCCTTGTGCGATTTGCTAGGGGATAAAGATAAACATAACAAAACACCAATAGCAAAAACTAAAAGAATAATGGTGCATATGTGCAACTATTAAACTTGAATGAGTGATTTGCTTTTTGTGTATTCTGGGTGATAAGACAAGCTACAAAATGAAACTTAGTGTATCAGGCTAAAGCCAAAGTGCAAGAGGATGCAAGTATGGGTTGGAATTTCAAGTTAAACAAAGGCTAAACAGTTTTGAGGGTAGAGTATAAAAGGAAAAGAAAGAAAGAAAGAAGATATTTAGAAATACAAGTTGATACTGCCAGATATATGGCATTCTGGTTTATTCCTTTCTCTCCTGCACATGTTCATAAGATATACATCAAAAGCAACGAATTGAGATTGCTTTGTTCGGACTTCAGAGGCTTGAATGCAATAGTGTTTGCGCATTCTCTTCATTCAAAATGCCATCGCCACCAAATAATATAAGCAAATCTCCATAGCTTCTACTAACTCATGTATTTCATGATTGATTTGTTTCTAACTAGAAAAGAGTTTTCCATTTTCATTGGTTTGAAATTTTGATTTAGTTATTTACCTTGACCATTATTTAGCATGCTCTAATATTAAACATTGATATAATTTATATAATTATATAAATTATAATTATAATTTATAATTATATAACAACACACACACACACACACCATTTAAGAGGCCTACAGCTATTTATATAATTTATATAACTTAACTCGAGTCATATGATCAGAAAAATACAGAACTCTTGAACCAAGATCTCCAAACATCAGTGAGAACTCAAACAAGTAAAAAACTTAAAACTCCAATAACTGATCCATGTAACATTAGTAGGACAAAAATTTTAAATATATATATATAGACTTGTGATGAAATTCACCTAAGTTTTATTCTGGTTGCAAAGTAACGTTCCTCGAATAATGTGAGCAGTGGTTTGTAGCGACTAAAGTTGTCTGTTTGTATTTCTGTTGCATTTCTGACTAAAATCCAAGTTTCTAGTTGAGCTACATATCTACACACTTTGCTTCACCAAATTATCTTCCTCCTCTGAATTGAGACTTGAATCCAATCTTCTTCCAACCATGTTCACCATCCCAAAAGGAAAAAAAGACAAGAAAAATAAACAAAAGGCTTCCTTTAGTAGAATCTCACATCCCAAAATTCTTTCATCTCTCTTTTCCCTCATCTCTCCAGCCTATGCTTGATTTCTTGTTCTCAAGGAACTATTTTGTTATCTTCATTATATCAAGCTCCATACTATTCGTTTGTCGAGATTTTCCCCTTTGGAAAAATCTTCTTTTCTTTCAAACAAATAAAATTATCTCCCCAGGAAACATCAAGCACTTATAGTGCACAAAAATTTTCTAGGTCATGAATTAAACATAGAATGCACTTTCATTCTAAAAATTCACAATAGTTCTTCCAGTTAATCACACAACCCATCAAATAACTCTTAATTCAAAATTTGCAACCTCATCTCACACACAGCTTCATTAGCAACTGATAGACAACACAGCAATCAACATAAATCAAAACCTATCACATCTCTCAAGATAGAAAAACAAACACGAGATCAAAAGAACAATAAAAGAACAAAAGGGAGGCAAAGAAGCCAAAGACGAGGTACCTGTATTCCCAGGTCTGGAACCCTGATTTGTAGAGAAGGTAATGGAGAGGTTCCCAGTAGTTGAACACCTCATCGCAATCATGAATGATGTTCGAAGTCGCACTCATGTACCGGAGAAAGCCCAGAGCCATCAGCGGCATCGCTCACCCAAGCCCCTTCTCCTCGTTGCCGGAGCCCTTCTTCTCCGGCTTGTCATCCTTCGAGTACCGATCGGAGGTCCGAGACGATCCTTCCGCCGCCGATGGCCGGCGGTGCCTCGCCGCAGAGAGCGCCATGGCCGGGCCGCAATGGGAAGGGTCTAGAGCTTCGAGGTGTATCTGATCTCCTGCTTATGATCCAAGTAAGATGATGAAGCTTTTTCTTTTTTAACTTTTTTTTCACTTGTTTTTTTGGTGATAGTTCAAAGGAAACACTTCGCGGGGCACGTGATTTGCACGTTACATTTCCAACTTTAAATAATATATATTGGAAATATTTGATAATGTTTATTGTTTATTTTTTCATTGATATTTAAAAAAAATGTAAATACAGAGTATTATTGTAATCGTATGTACAATGGTTGTGTTTATATGGACTTTGAATATAAAAAAAAGAAAAAAAATAATAAAAAAAGAATTGAATAAAAAATATATATCGGAGGTCCAAAATGAAAAAAATAAAACAAAGTATCACGCTAAGGATAAAAAAAGATTTAAATTTAAATTTTAAAAAAATCGTCAGAAAGAAAATGATAAAGAAGAGAAAGGGATAAAATAGGATTTAAAAAAAAATTCAAATTTTTTTTAAAAAAATAATAATAATAAAAATCTCCCGTATCCTATCATGGGAGTTGGTGATTTGTTGAAAAGAAAATCTCCCGTCACGGGGAGTTGAGGATTTTTGGGAACAAACAAAACAGAGGCTAAAGAAAGAAAAAAGTGAGAAGAAAAAAAAAGGAGAGAGAATTTTTGGAAGGAAAAGAGAGACTAAGAGAAAAAGAAAAAAGAGAGAGTTTTTTGAGAAAAGAGACGAAGAGAGTACAGAAAGAGGAGGGACAAGACAAGGAGACAAAGAAGGAAGCAGAGAACAAGAGGAAAGAAAGGGAGAAACCAGGAGCTCTACGAAGAAAACAAAATCAAAACAAAGAAACCAGAACCGAAAAGAAAAAAAAGAGGTACTGGATTTATTTGTTTATTTTAAAAAAAAAAAGAAAAAAAAAACGTTGAAGCATGATTGCTTAGAGAGTTCTCCCCATTGAGATATGATGCATGATTTCTCAAATTTTATGGATCGATGCATGAATTAGATTAATGTTGGATTTATATTACCCTTATGATGACATACATGCTTGATGGACCCATTGTTGGTTTCATGTTATTCAAATGCATGATTTTCTGATTCTCATGGATGCATGTACCATTATGTTCCATGTTCGCATGATTCAAATTATATCATTATTGAAAAAAAATTTTTGATGAAATGAATGAGGAGTGAAAAGGGAACGCTTGAGGAGATTGCATGAAAAAATACGCAAAAAAAAAATAATCTAGGGGTTTAGCTGCAAAGTTTGCTAAGAAAATAAATTTGTAGAAAGATTGGGCTTTGTTGCAAAATCTATGGAGAAATGTGAAAAAATAAAATATGTGAGGACATTTATGCAAAATTGTGAGGATGTGTGAAAATATGAAAGTTAGAGGGTTTAATTGCAAAAGCTATAAAAATATAGAAATGTGAAAGTTTGGGGTTTATTTGCAAATTTTGATAAAATGTGAAAAGTGTGAAAGTTAGAGGGCGAAGTTGCATAAATCCTTAAATTTGTGAAAAGAAAGGAATTTGTGGGCTAATGTGCAAAATTGTCATGAGAGGGGTAACTTTGTAGGAAAAAAAATGAAAAGGGAAAAATAAAAAAAATGAAGGATGGAAAAAAAATGAAAAGATGAAAAAAAAAAAAAGAGGGAAAATGAAGGAGTTAAAAAAAAATGAAAAGGGAAAAATAAAAAATGAAGGATGAGAAAAAAAAATGAAAAGAGGAAAAAAAAAAGAGAGAAAAAATGAAGGAGTGAAAAAAAATGAAGAGGGGAAAATGAAGAGAAATGAAAAAAATGAAGGATGAGTAAAAAAAAATATATGAAAGGTGAGCTTATTGGTGTGAGGATGTTTTCTTAATTTTTCTTCTCTTTTTGCAGGACTCCTTTTTGGAAAATTCCTCTAACTCCACCTTGAGTTCTTGACATACTTTTGGGGTAAGGAGAAAATTTTCATAAAATTCCTCTGACTCCACCTTGAGGTCTTGACATTCTTGGGGTAAAGAGAAAATTTCTATGAAATTTCTCTGACTCCACCTTGAGGTCTTGACATACTCTTGGGGTAAGGAGGAATTTTTATAAAATTTCTCTGACTCCACCTTGAGGTCTTGACACTCTTGGGGTAAGGAGAAAAATTTCCACGAAATTCCTCTAACTCCACCTTGAGGTCTTGACATACTCTTGGGGTAAGGAGAAAATTTCTATAAAATTTCTCTAACTCCACCTTGAGGTCTTAACATTCTTGGGGTAAAGAGAAATTCTTACAAAAAAAAAAATTACAAAACAAAAAAATCTCTCTTCTTGAGAAAATGAAAAAAATTCTTGAAGTGAAAGGGAAAAGTGAAAAAATGAAAATTCCACAACAAAAAAATCTCTCTTCTTGAGAAAATGAAAAAAATTCTTGAAGTGAAAGGGAAAAGTGAAAAAAATGAAAATTCCACAAAAAAGAAAATCTGTCTTCTTGAGAAAATGAAAAAAATTCTTGAAGTGAAAGGGAAAAGTGAAAAAATGAAAATTCCACAAAAAAGAAAATCTCTCTTCTTGAGAAAATGAAAAAATCTTGAAGTGAAAGGGAAAAGTGAAAAAATGAAAATTCCACAAAAAGAAAATCTTTCTTCTTAAAAATAAAAAAAGAAAAATTCTTGAAGTGAAAGGGGAAAAGTGAAAAAATGAAAATTTCACAAAAAAAAAGAAATTTCTCTTCTTGAAGTAAAAAAAAATCTTCAAGTGAAAGGAAAAATAAAAAAAATGAAAATTCCATGACCAAAAAAATCTCTCTTCTTGAAGTGAAAAAAATCTATTCCTGAAGTGAAAGGAAGAGTAAAAAAAATTCACCAAAAGAAAAAAAAAATCTCTTCTTCAAGTGAAAGGAAAAGTAAAAAAAAAATGAAAATTTCACAAACAAATATCTCTTATCAACACTTATAAAAATGTTGACAAAGATTTTCTTGAAGCTCATTCTGAGATCTCTTTCGTCAAAATTGAAATGGAGAACTCAATTGATATCTTAACTAACGAAAATCAAGCTCATGATTACAGCTTGAGATCCATTTAAAAAAAAAAATCAAAATTGTCAAGTTAACGACTTAATTATGTTAAAGTCCACGGCTTGAAGATTTAAAGGTCAACACTTACAAGCATTGAAGAGTCAAGACCTAAATGACAAATGCAACTCTGGAGTTTAAGACATAAAAAGTCAAAGACTAGAGGAGTTTCACAAGTCAGAGAGTTGAAGATTTTACAAGCATAAAGGGCCAAAGTCTTCAGCGAAAAAAAAATGGAAATGACCAAGCAGGCAACTTATCAATGCAGAGCGCCTGCAACTTAAAGGTTATGCAATGTGTCAAAAATGCAAGCACAGCTAAAAAAAATTGAAGAAGGCCACAATCACCGATGCTAAAGGGTCTTCCGATATGCTTTAGCAAAGGAGTCAAGAGCATTAATCAAATAAAAAAAAGAAATTTGTAGAACATGACAAAAAAATAGCTCTCTTAATATTTTTTGCGTTCTCGCTCATGATTATGTATTCACATATTCTCTGAAATCAATAAAAAAAAATCAATTTTATGTTCGCTCATTTATTTCTCATTCACACATGTTTCTTAATCGGAGGTTCTCATGACATTGTCTGGGGTAATTAATATTAGGGGCTTGCCCCTAATAGAAGTTATGAACCTGCAATCATCTAAAATATAAAAATAATTAAAATTTTATTTGTGATCCATGCTTTTCACCCGGTCAATCTTAATTAAAGGCCGGGTGGAAAGAAAGGAGCCCACAAAGTCTGGCACGCCCGGTGGGGACCTCAAACTTCTCCTCCCATCTTTGAAACAAAGTGTGAATGAGAAATAAAAAAAATGAATGATAAAAAAAAAGAGGTTAATTAGCATTATTAATGTGATGTTTTCCTTTTCAGGTTTTCATAATGGCACCTGTAAACAACACCAACAATGCAGCTCCATCATGCACCATTTTCCTTGGGGAAGGCACTCAAGTGAAGCTGCCTTATGCTTCTGTCTACACTGGCGTCGCGGGAGCTGAAATCAAGTTTGGGACTGTCTCGGAGTATGTCAACTTTGTGCCAAGCCCATCATCATCACCATCAATGAGACGTTGCTCAAATGTGATGTTGCCTGCCGAAGTCGAAGAAAGCGTTGTTGCTGCTAAAGCATCTGTTTTCGACAGACTCACCTTTCCAAAAAGAGTCGTGAACATTAATGGAGGGGAGGATGAAGAAGAACCTTCATTCACAATCACTGCTAGAGGGAAGGAGAGTGGTATCTTTAAGAAGCCTAACGCTACCCCAACAAAATCTTTCATGATGGGGCGCCCAAGACTGACCAAGAGGAAGATACCCTCACCTCAGGAGAAGGCAAGTTTTGTCTCGTTCCAAGATTCAAGGAATAGTTCTCCAGGTTCATTTGCGAATTCTTTCACACCACTGCGAATGGTGAAGAAGAACTCCACAACTGGTGAGCTTCGATCCTAAAAGACCGACATGAAGAAAGGGGGCAGGCCACCAAGGTTCCATCAGTCAAAGAACACTTTTGCTAAGAAGATCTATAATAACTACACCTCCTACAGAAAGCTTCAGACAGAAAAGATGACACCGAGGGAGTTTTACCTAAGGAAAAAGAATTTACTCTCGGAGTCGCGAGCTTCCGTGTTTGATAGGCTTGCACTACCGAAGAAGCAATCTTACAAGAAGACCACCCCCTTTATTCCTCGTTCAAGGTTTCAGTGGATAAGGAAGCAAGATGAAGAGATGGAAGATCTTGAAGTACACACTGTACGGGTGATTACTGAAGGGTCTGAACACCCACCTGAGCCTGAGCGTCCCTTCACTAGGCTGAGGAAGAAGATAACTGTGGGTACAAGTAGTATGCAAGAAGAAGATATTAATCAAGCATTACAAGAAAGGGCAAAAGCCTTCTCCCAAGCTGGGTTTCAAACACCTCCTAGGAGGAATAATGACTCAAGTGAAGAAGAAGATGATAACCTAATTTTACATCGAACAAAGATCCAATGTTTGCAAAATTAAAGAAGCAATTGGATCAACGAGAGAAAGATCACATATCTATGATGCAGACTGTTGCGTCTCTGTCTGGTGTGATCTCCCGTTTAAGTGATCAAGTCCAAAATCTACTCCACGACAATTCAAGGGCTCATAGGCAAGCACCATCTGTACAAGTCATTCAAGAGGAAGAAGATGATGAAGAGGAAGTCCTTGGGTTACATGAGCAAGCTGGAACATCGGCGGCGCCTCAGCCAATGATATCCCGAGAAGAAGTACAAAAAATAGTTGCTGCACAATTGAAGCAAGCTAAGGGTGCTACAGTAAAAAGTGATGGAGATAAACCATACTCAAGCTTTCATGATCAAGTGGCTTATCCTAAGGGGTACAATGTTCCTAAGTTTAAGCAGTTTAATGGCTTAGGGAATCCTGATCAACAT
Organism: Dioscorea alata; assembly: GCA_020875875.1. Classification (NCBI taxonomy): domain Eukaryota; kingdom Viridiplantae; phylum Streptophyta; class Magnoliopsida; order Dioscoreales; family Dioscoreaceae; genus Dioscorea; species Dioscorea alata. The sequence goes on from CM037027.1 coordinate 4,178,198, forward strand.
TTGGCCCATTTCATAACAGCATGCGGAGACACAAGCAACAACCCGTCTCTTTTGTTAAGACAATTTGCTGCTAGTTTAACTGGTGTGGCTTTTGAATGGTATGCAAACTTGCAACCTGAATCCATTCAGACATGGCAGCAAATGAAGGACTCCTTTAGAGTTCGATTCGGTGGAGTTACTGATAAAATTACTATAGCTGATCTGGCTAACACAAGGCAAAACAGAGATGAGAAAGTCATAGATTATGTGATGAGATGGCGTAACTTGAGCATCAAGTGTGAGCAGCCACTCGATCAGGTGCAAGCAGTGGGGCTATTGGTAGGGAATATTGACAATTGGATGGCTCCATTTCTCAGTTCATCCGACATTCACACCTTCCAAGATTTAATCTCACAAGTTAAAAAATTAGAAAGAACTAGTCCAAGGGTGGTATCTACAATGCAACCCACCAAAGTGGACAAAGAAAGGCCAAGAAAGCCAGAAGGTGTTAAGCATGTGGCCTTTACAATTGATCAAGCAAAAGAGGCCACTGCACCAGCAAATTATAACAAGTCAAGGTCACCATCACTTGGGAGTGGAAGTGAGCCACCTAAGCCTATAAGTTCTCTTCAAGAGAGGATGAGTAAAAAATATTCTTTTAGAAGGGACAAAGTGATGAAGATATTCAAAGATGCATTGAAGGTGGGTTTGCAGTTGCCAGAGAGCAAACGACCAGAAGAGGCAGACAAGAAAGATCACCCAAATTTTTGTCCATATCACAGAATATTGGGTCATTCGATTGAGAACTGTTATGTGTTCAAGGATTGGATTGAGCGACAGTATCAAGAAGGGAAGATCACTTTATCTAAAAATGTATTGCTCGATCAACCAGCAGAGCACACCAACTATGTGTCAGTTGTCCTGCAAGAAGAAGCTTTATGGGGGCAAGATGCAGGGAGCACTTTAGAAGACATGCAAGCTGACGGAGGTTCTCAAATTCCCAAGGAGCCCACTCCTCTTGGAGTTCCAGAAGGCTTATGGGAAATTTTTATCTCAAAAAAATCAAGAAAGATGTTGAAGAAATTGGGAGAGCTCCCTAGTATCAAGTGGCAGAGAGCTCAAGAACCAGATGAGAAGCCCAAGAAAAAGGCCAAGAAGAACAAAAATACCAAAAACAAGAAAAAGAAACAGAAACAGATAAAGCCCGCTGAATTTCATCATAAGAAGTCAATTATTGAGGAATATATTGACTCCTTGGAAGATTATCAGCAAAAGGAGAGAGCCCTAGTTACATTAGGTGATTACTTCCCTGATGAGGTTAAGGAGCTGCTCTCAGATTTGGATGAGTCTCAAGATGAGGAGCTTGTGGTTGAGACTTGTCGGGTTATTACCATATATGAAGATCAAGAAGCATGGGATGATGTTGATGATGAAGATGAGTTTGAGCTCTACTACCCAGATGATGGTGATTCTTTATCTGAGCAGCTATATGATCGACATGGAAGACCATATGTGAGTAAAAAGCAGAAAAAGAAACAAGCTTTTAAAGAAAGGGTTCGAATGGCGAATGCGAGGTTGCAGGAAGCTTCAACGCAATCCTGTCAAGCAAGCCAGCATTATCCAAAGGAGAAACCAAGAAGAGCACCTAAATATAAAATACTTAGAAAGGTGATGCCATATGAAGAGATTCCATCCTTCATCCAAGAAGTGACATATGACCTGATTCATCGGAAGCCACATATTCCAGACGGTGATGCCCCTTGGAATGAGTCTGGAATCATGGAACCTGTGGATGATTCTTTTCACCAAGAGGAAACACATCCTCAACATAGTGAAGATCGAAGAATTGATATGGAGGAAGGAAGAACACCTCAACTTTTAAGCAATGTAAGAGATATGAGCTTTTCCATAAGAAGAGATAAAATTCAAGAATTATTTCGAAAGATGGTGGAGGAAGGTATTTTGATTCTAAAGAAGAGAAGGAATGCTACAACAAACATGAATGATCATCCTAGGTACTGTCCTTTTCATCATTTGATTGGGCATGCATTGGAAGATTGTCATGGTTTCAAGAGTTGGCTACATAAAGTACTTAAGTCAGGTGCCATAGATCTACCTGAGGAGTATTTTGAGGTGTCAGGTACATGTTGTGCCTTGACAATCAAAGAAAGACATGATAATGGGTGTATTCGCCAAGATGAGGAAGAGGAACCTCGAATAATTAATAATGTACGGAGGCTTCTTGAACAAGCACGTGGCACTAAGGATAAAGGTAAAGAGAAGACGATTGACATAAATGAAGACATCGTGCAGCCACGGAAGAGCTCTACTTCGAAGACACAAGACTACAACATTACTGCCCATTTGAAGAAAATTCCAGCTCAATTAAGTGTCTTTGACGCTTTGATGATGTCGCAGGAGCTCAGAGACACATTGATCCATGTTTTGCAAAATCCAGATGAATACCAAGCTTATTTTGCTGAAGCTCATATGACGGAAGCTCTCCATATTTTTGGCTCTCCAGCGATTAAGTTCTCAGAGAAGGACTTGTTGTTAAGGACAAGGGAGCATAATAGACCCTTATATGTTACTGGGTCTTGTGATGGGACAAGAGTTAACCGAATCCTCATTGACCCGGGTTCATCTATAAATCTGATGACATTAAAGACTTTGCATGCCTTGGCTTTGGAGACATATCACTTGTCAGCTGAAAAGATTATTGTCCAAGGCTTCAACCAGCATAGTCAAAAGGCCCTTGGCTCAATTACTCTCCCTTTCAAGATTGGGAAGCTCACATCGGAGGTGAAGTTTCATGTTATCAACACTGATGCTTCCTATAAAGCATTGTTGGGGAGACCATGGTTACATGAAAATTATGTGGTTCCTTCCACTCTACATCAGTGTTTGAAGTATATGAAGGACGATGATGTACACCGCATAGATGGAGAGATTCAACCATTTGGTGTGCATGAAATCAATTACGATGATGCACGATATTTTGTTGATACACCAAAAGGGGGCAAGCTTTCTGCAGCAAAGGATGATGCTCTTATGAAGGTCACCAAGACTACCAAGGTCACTCAGAAGAAGGTTTCTTTCATGCCTCTGAAACCACACTTTGGAAGTGAGACGGAATCTTCAGAAGAAGAAGCAAATGATGGAGACATGCATGCCACTAAGTTATGTTCTCACTCTCACAGGAGGAACCGACACTTTGGAAGTGATGATTCTGACGGAGAAGGAATTTCATTTCCACCCATTAAAAAAGAAGATGATGATGAAAGTCCAACAGAAAATTCTCTTTATATTACGAGAATACCAGAAGGCCTTTACAAAGCTCTTGATGAGTTGGATGTTAACTTAGTAGAACGGCTCGTCACCTTCTATGTGCCTTCTCGTCATCCGGAGGAGAGAGGAATCCTCTTCTATAAGTCTGATCCTAATAAGATCAATGATGAAGATATGTTGATGGTAAAGACAATGGGAGATGAAGAACCTTGGCCTTTGAGGATTCCAAATTACTATCCTCCTAGGCTAAGAAGACTCATAAAACAAGCTGGGGTCAGTTTGAACTATTCAAGGGATAGACATGCTCTCTTTGAGAAACTTTGGCATCCTTTCAAGATTGCTATGCAAGGACAAGGCTTAAGCAGGAAGGGGCTTGGGTTTCAAGATGAGCAAGTATATGAATGTCATATGGTGTCGACTGTTGAAAGGTTAGATACAAAGGATGAAGATCCACTTGAAGAAGCATCAGATGATCATCTTGCGAAAGATATTAAATTGAAGAACGCACCCCCTGAGCTTGAAGACGGAGGACAAGCAACAATTGATGAGTTGGTAGAAATTAACTTGGGAAGTGAGGATGATCCTAAACCCACTTTCTTAAGTGGACAATTAACTCAAGAAGAAAAAGAAGCTATTCAAAGCATTCTCGTAGAGTATATCGACTGTTTTGCATGGAGCTATAAGGAGATGCCAGGGCTCGACACCGAAGTAGCAGTGCACAAGCTCGCCATCGACCCAAATTTTCCACCAGTAAAACAAGCACCAAGAAAGATGAAGTTTGATCTGGAGGAGAGCGTTATTGAAGAAACCAAGAAACTAATTGAAGCTGGTTTCATAAGGGAAGAAAAATATCCTAATTGGATTGCCAGCATAGTGCTTGTTAAAAAGAAGAATGGGCAAATCAGAATATGTGTGGACTTTAGGGACTTAAACAAAGCATGTCCCAAAGATGACTTTCCACTACCTGTTATGGAGATCATGATTGATAACACGTCCTCTTATGAGATGTTTTCTTTCATGGATGGTTTCTCTGGGTACAACCAAATCAAGATGGACCCAGAGGATGAAAAACATACTGCGTTTCGGACACCAATAGGCATTTATTGCTACAAGGTTATGCCTTTTGGACTAAAGAATGCGGGAGCAACATATCAAAGAGCAATGACAAAATTTTTTGATGATTTAATTCACCAAGTCGTGGAGTGCTATGTAGACAATTTGGTGGTGAAAACACAATCAAAAGATCAACACCTCAATGACTTGAGAACAGTTTTCGATCGTATTAGAAAATACAACTTGAAGATGAACCCTATGAAGTGTGCGTTTGGGGTATTATCTGGAAAATTCCTTGGATTCATTGTGAGACACCGAGGAATAGAGATTGACCCCTCTAAAATTAAAGCAATCATAGAAATGCCACCTCCAAAGACATTGAAGCAGCTGAGGTCTTTTCAAGGGCGTCTTGCCTATATTCGAAGATTCATCGCCAACCTTTCAGGAAGATGTAAGCCATTCTCTAAGCTGGTAAAGAAGAATGCTCCTTTCAAGTAGGACGATGAATGCCAAAATGCTTTTGAAGAAATCAAGCGCTAATTATTAAATCCGCCAGTGTTAGCGGCGCCAATTGCAGGAAAACCACTGATCTTATACACAACAGCCTTGGATGGATCTCTTGGGGCTCTGCTAGCTCAAGAGAATGAAGAGGGGAAGGAGAACGCCTTATATTACCTTAGTAGGATGTTGGTGGGCGCTGAAAACCGATATACTCCAATTGAGAAGCACTGTCTTTCCTTAGTGTTTGCTGTAAAGAAGCTTCGACATTACTTGCTCTCACATAAGGTGATTCTCATCTCAAGGATAGACCCACTCAAGTACTTGATGTCAAGACCATTGCTCACTGGAAGATTAGCAAAATGGGCATTGATACTCATGGAGTTTGATATAACTTATACTCCACAAAAAGCAATCAAAGGTCAAGCATTAGCAGATTTTCTCGCAGCACATCCTTTACCTGATGAATCTCCCTTAAGATGTGATCTCCCCGATGAAGAGACTTTGACAACTGAAGAAGGAGAGCAATGTTGGAAGATGTACTTTGATGGAGCTTCTTCGATCCAACCAGCTGTTAGACCTAAAATTCCTCAAATCAGAGCTGGCGTTGGACTCATCTTCATTTCTCCTGAGGGTGGGATCTTGAGATACTCTCTTTCATTGCTAAAGCCATGCACTAACAATGAGGCGGAGTATGAAGCTCTTATTGCTGGATTGGAGCTAGCAATCAAGATGGGGATTCAAAGTTTGCATATATATGGCGACTCACAACTCATTATAAATCAAGTTGAAGGAAGTTTCAAGACTTATAAGCAAGAACTTCTTCAGTATCATCAGAAAGTTATTGAATTATTGAAGCAAATTCCTGATGTTAAGCTGGAGAGAGTCTCTAGGTCCGCTAATGGAAAAGCAGATAGCTTAGCCAAATTGGCAAAAGAACTAGCTGATCCAGATCAAGAGGAAATCCAAGTCACCATTCGAAATAGGAGGGTCTTGGGTTCATGTCTTGATGAAGAGTTAGAAAACAAACACCTCAGGGTAGAAGAAGTTCTAACAGTAGCTGAAGATGATTGGAAAGAGCCTTTCATTAAATACTTGAAGTATGGCGAACTTCCAAGTGAAAAGTCTCTAGCAACACAGTTAAAGAAAAGGGCAATGAGGTTTACCCTTGTTAATGACGTTCTCTATCGAAGATCATATGATCAACTCCTACTAAGATGTCTCTCGAAGGAGGAGTCTGAAGAAGTTATGCATGAAGTCCATTCTGGTATATGCGGAGCTCACCAGTCAGGACCCAAGATGCGGTTGAAGATCAAGCATATTGGTTATTATTGGCCAAGTATGATGAACGATTGCCTACAATATGCGAGACGGTGCAAATTGTGTCAAGCTCATGGGGATTTCATTCATCAACACCCCAACCCTTTACACCCTACAATCTCTTCATGGCCTTTTGAGATGTGGGGGACTGATGTGATAGGCCCTATTGAGCCTCCATCATCAAGAGGGCATCGTTTTATATTAGCTGCCACTGATTACTTTTCACGATGGGCGGAAGCTATCCCTTTAAAGGAAGTAAAGGCAGAAAACATCATCAAGTTCTTCAAGGATCATGTGCTATATAAATTTGGAACGCCTCGAAGAATCATTTCTGACAACGGGCGAGCATTCAAAAGCTTCAAGGTTGGAAGGTTCGCTCAGCATCACAAAATAGATTGGAGGTATTCCTCTATCTATAATGCTAGAGCAAATGGTCTTGCAGAAGCATTCAACAAAACATTATCCAAGTTATTAAAGAAAGCAGTCTCAAAAAGTCAAAGGGATTGGCATGAAAGACTTCCTGAGGTCTTATGGGCATACCGAACAACATATCGAACACCAACTCAATCAACACCTTACTCGTTGGTTTTTGGTACAGAAGCTGTTCTTCCACTTGAAGTCCAGATTCCATCTCTGAGAATTGCCTTACAAAATGAACTCACGAATGAAGATAGAGTTCGCTTGCGTTTGGATGAACTTGATGCTTTAGATGAAAGGAGACTTGAGGCTCAACAGAATTTAGAAGTTTACAAAGCAAGGATGGCACGAGCTTACAATAAGATGGCTCGCATTCGAACTTTTGAGAAAGGAGAGATGGTGTGGGTGTTAAGAAGACCAATCATCATCAACAAACATGCTGGGGGCAAGTTCAAGTCAAATTGGGAAGGCCCATACATTATAGAGGTCGTCTACGAAGGAGGAGCTTATCAGCTAGTTGACACCGATGGAAGAAGACCAATGCCACCCATCAATGCGCGCTTCTTGAAGAAATATTATCCATGATATAAAAATGTAAAAAAAAAAAAAAAAAGAATTCGTGATTGTCTATGACGGAATGTCCAGTGCTCTTGTTTGAGCAAGTTGGTCAAGCATGATATATGCTTCTCGAGACAAATTACGAGTTCCATTATATTGTTTTTCTTCGCTAGTTGAATAAAGACATATTGTAAAATAAAAAGAATTTTGTGTTTGTCTACGACGGAATGTCCAGTGCTCTTGTTTGAGCAAGTTGGTCAAGCATGATATATGCTTCTCGAGGCAAAACACAAATTTTATCATGTTGTTATCTCTTCCAAATTAAATAAAGATGTGATCTCATGAATTTTGAAATGACTCTTGTGAATTTAGTTCTAAGAGACTACTTGCAAATCTTATAAGAAACTATCAGATCAAAAAAAAAAGAAGAGAAAATTTATAGAAAAAAAAAGAAAAAAAGGAAAATTAAAAATAAAATAAAAATAAATTCAAAAGAAAGGAAAAATAAGCAGAAAAAAAAAAGAAAAAAAAAAGAAAAAAAAAAACAAACAAACAAAAGAGAAGAAGAAAATCAAGGAAGTGATGAATTTTGAAGGCAAAATCTGCAGTTTTTTCATAAAAGCTCTGTTTTGATCAAGTAGCTCATCGGGAATTCAAATCAGCTCTGATCGTAATGAAATTTTAACTACGGTATAACCACATGACAATAGTTAATATGAACGGTTGAAATTAAATTTGGATTTCTGATGATTTTCAAAGAAATTTAAACTTCATGCTAAGTTTCATGAAATTTGTCCTTCAATGATCAGAGTTGATCAAAGCTTAATCGGACTATGATAACTTCTCAGATTAACCCGTAAATTTTATTGAAGCTTTGAGACGTCATAATGTTTCATATGAACGGTTATGATTATATTTTAAGTTCAAAACAATTCGGAAAAAATTTGTGACTCAACAGTGAAATCCATTGATAATCATCATGGAAATAGTTTCTCATCAAGTTGATGATCGAATAGTTGAAAATTGTGGGATCTTTTTGAAAAATTTTTACATGATCATGACATTTTCATCTTCAATGTGAACGGTGGAGATTAAGTTTGAGGATCATTTACCTTTGACAAAAATTTCATAAATCTCAATTAGGTTTCGTTAAGTCAGTTGCTCGCTCATACCTTCCTCCCACAACTATTGTGTAAGGAAGTTACGAGGGGGGCATTTGTTTATATGGACTTTGAATATAAAAAAAAAAGAAAAAAAATAATAAAAAAAGAATTGAATAAAAAATATATATCGGAGGTCCAAAATGAAAAAAATAAAACAAAGTATCACGCTAAGGATAAAAAAAGATTTAAATTTAAATTTTAAAAAAATCGTCAGAAAGAAAATGATAAAGAAGAGAAAGGGATAAGATAGGATTTAAAAAAAAAATTCAAATTTTTTTTAAAAAAATAATAATAATAAAAATCTCCCGTATCCTATCATGGGAGTTGGTGATTTGTTGAAAAGAAAATCTCCCGTCACGGGGAGTTGAGGATTTTTGGGAACAAACAAAACAGAGGCTAAAGAAAGAAAAAAGTGAGAAGAAAAAAAAAGGAGAGAGAATTTTTGGAAGGAAAAGAGAGACTAAGAGAAAAAGAAAAAAGAGAGAGTTTTTTGAGAAAAGAGACGAAGAGAGTACAGAAAGAGGAGGGACAAGACAAGGAGACAAAGAAGGAAGCAGAGAACAAGAGGAAAGAAAGGGAGAAACCAGGAGCTCTACGAAGAAAACAAAATCAAAACAAAGAAACAAGAACCGAAAAGAAAAAAAAGAGGTACTGGATTTATTTGTTTATTTTTTAAAAAAAAAGAGAAAAAAAACGTTGAAGCATGATTGCTTAGAGAGTTCTCCCCATTGAGATATGATGCATGATTTCTCAAATTTTATGGATCGATGCATGAATTAGATTAATGTTGGATTTATATTACCCTTATGATGACATACATGCTTGATGGACCCATTGTTGGTTTCATGTTATTCAAATGCATGATTTTCTGATTCTCATGGATGCATGTACCATTATGTTCCATGTTCGCATGATTCAAATTATATCATTATTGAAAAAAAAATTTTGATGAAATGAATGAGGAGTGAAAAGGGAACGCTTGAGGAGATTGCATGAAAAAATACGCAAAAAAAAAATAATCTAGGGGTTTAGCTGCAAAGTTTGCTAAGAAAATAAATTTGTAGAAAGATTGGGCTTTGTTGCAAAATCTATGGAGAAATGTGAAAAAATAAAATATGTGAGGACATTTATGCAAAATTGTGAGGATGTGTGAAAATATGAAAGTTAGAGGGTTTAATTGCAAAAGCTATAAAAATATAGAAATGTGAAAGTTTGGGGTTTATTTGCAAATTTTGATAAAATGTGAAAAGTGTGAAAGTTAGAGGGCGAAGTTGCATAAATCCTTAAATTTGTGAAAAGAAAGGAATTTGTGGGCTAATGTGCAAAATTGTCATGAGAGGGGTAACTTTGTAGGAAAAAAAATGAAAAGGGAAAAATAAAAAAAATGAAGGATGGAAAAAAAATGAAAAGATGAAAAAAAAAAAAGAGGGAAAATGAAGGAGTTAAAAAAAATGAAAAGGGAAAAATAAAAAATGAAGGATGAGAAAAAAAAATGAAAAGAGGAAAAAAAAAAAGAGAAAAAATGAAGGAGTGAAAAAAAATGAAGAGGGGAAAATGAAGAGAAATGAAAAAATGAAGGATGGGTAAAAAAAAATATATGAAAGGTGAGCTTATTGGTGTGAGGGTGTTTTCTTAATTTTTCTTCTCTTTTTGCAGGACTCCTTTTTGGAAAATTCCTCTAACTCCACCTTGAGTTCTTGACATACTTTTGGGGTAAGGAGAAAATTTTCATAAAATTCCTCTGACTCCACCTTGAGGTCTTGACATTCTTGGGGTAAAGAGAAAATTTCTATGAAATTTCTCTGACTCCACCTTGAGGTCTTGACATACTCTTGGGGTAAGGAGGAATTTTTATAAAATTTCTCTGACTCCACCTTGAGGTCTTGACACTCTTGGGGTAAGGAGAAAAATTTCCACGAAATTCCTCTAACTCCACCTTGAGGTCTTGACATACTCTTGGGGTAAGGAGAAAATTTCTATAAAATTTCTCTAACTCCACCTTGAGGTCTTAACATTCTTGGGGTAAAGAGAAATTCTTACAAAAAAAAAAATTACAAAACAAAAAAATCTCTCTTCTTGAGAAAGGGAAAAGTGAAAAAATGAAAATTCCACAACAAAAAAATCTCTCTTCTTGAGAAAATGAAAAAAATTCTTGAAGTGAAAGGGAAAAGTGAAAAAATGAAAATTCCACAAAAAAGAAAATCTCTCTTCTTGAGAAAATGAAAAAAATCTTGAAGTGAAAGAGAAAAGTGAAAAAAATGAAAATTCCACAAAAAGAAAATCTTTCTTCTTAAAAATAAAAAAAGAAAAATTCTTGAAGTGAAAGGGGAAAAGTGAAAAAATGAAAATTCCACAAAAAAAAAGAAATTTCTCTTCTTGAAGTAAAAAAAAATCTTCAAGTGAAAGGAAAAATAAAAAAAATGAAAATTCCGTGACCAAAAAAATCTCTCTTCTTGAAGTAAAAAAAATCTATTCCTGAAGTGAAAGGAAGAGTAAAAAAAATTCACCAAAAGAAAAAAAAAATCTCTTCTTCAAGTGAAAGGAAAAGTAAAAAAAAAATGAAAATTTCACAAACAAATATCTCTTATCAACACTTATAAAAATGTTGACAGAGATTTTCTTGAAGCTCATTCTGAGATCTCTTTCGTCAAAATTGAAATGGAGAACTCAATTGATATCTTAACTAACGAAAATCAAGCTCATGATTACAGCTTGAGATCCATTTAAAAAAAAAATCAAAATTGTCAAGTTAACGACTTAATTATGTTAAAGTCCACTGCTTGAAGATTTAAAGGTCAACACTTACAAGCATTGAAGAGTCAAGACCTAAATGACAAATGCAACTCTGGAGTTTAAGACATAAAAAGTCAAAGACTAGAGGAGTTTCACAAGTCAGAGAGTTGAAGATTTTACAAGCATAAAGGGCCAAAGTCTTCAGCGAAAAAAAAAATAGAAATGACCAAGCAGGCAACTTATCAATGCAGAGCGCATGCAGCTTAAAGGTTATGCAATGTGTCAAAAATGCAAGCACAGCTAAAAAAAATTGAAGAAGGCCACAGTCACAGATGCTAAAGGGTCTTCCGATATGCTTTAGCAAAGGAGTCAAGAGCATTAATCAAATAAAAAAAAAGAAATTTGTAGAACATGACAAAAAATAGCTCTCTTAATATTTTTTGCGTTCTCGCTCATGATTATGTATTCACATATTCTCTGAAATCAATAAAAAAAATCAATTTTATGTTCGTTCATTTATTTCTCATTCACACATGTTTCTTAATCGGAGGTTCTCATGACATTGTCTGGGGTAATTAATATTAGGGGCTTGCCCCTAATAGAAGTTATGAACCTGCAATCATCTAAAATATAAAAATAATTAAAATTTAATTTGTGATCCATGCTTTTCACCCGGTCAATCTTAATTAAAGGCCAGGTGGAAAGAAAGGAGCCCACAGGTTGTTTTGAATTTTAATTTTACTAAGACATTTTCATAAAATTGTTAAAATTATTAGATAATTATGTCTTTATAACAAGCTTAATTGACTAAGATTATTAAATTTATTGAATAATTATATATTTGTAACAAATATTTAAGATTTGAAATTAAGTAATTAAACTCCAATATTTTTAAAATATAAAATAATTTAAATATAAACAAAACCACAGAAAAGGCATTGATGCATGAGAGCGCCGATACGTGCGTTTGGTTGAAATTATAAAATTCAGATTTTTTTTTTTACTATCTTTTTTATGGATAGTAATTCCTGAAGACACTATGTTAATTGCTACATATGATAATTTTCTTTTTATAATTTTTTAATGATAAATCATTGAACACTATCAAAAATTCAAAATCAAAAGACGAGATAAAAAATTGAAAGATCACCCGGCATGGGCCATTGCATGCATGCGAAATCAAACCACCACATCACCAATCACACAATCAAAACTCATATTAAAAAAATGAAAGTCACATTACCATAACATGTATATTAAAAACACATATCACAATAAGTTTGATAGCTTGGTAACAAAGTCAGATGCTGTGGTATAATTATATCATCTTAGGCCGACTGGTTCACAAGCACTGTAAATTCACACCACTTTTTTCCATAGACCTTCCACAATAGTATGCAAATATATATATATATATATATATATATATATATATATATTGTTTCAAAACCATGATTTCTTCAATCCTTCTCATCTGGTCCTTTGAATCAAAAACAGAGGAAATATGTTGAACACTTCAAACACATCAATTTATGCAACCAATAATAGCATATATTCTCACTCATCATAATACCTCGTGAATAAATGGCCATCAATCACAAAATCGTCCTCCATACAAATTTGAAGTTTGTTCTAGTGTATAAGAAGTACCACCATCTAAAAGAACAGTTTGAGAGTATCAATGTAGCAGGTGAGAAAATCTGAAGATAACTTACTAGCATAGTACTGCAAACTCCATAAACCATTAATCAAACTATGAAACTTAATTTTACCGAACAACCTTCAGTAAAAAACCTTTCTAATCCTGGTATTAGTATTGTTCTCCTCCGCTAACAGTCCATCCCAATAACCTGAATCTGATTCCTGGTAAACCCAAACCAAACAACTTTACATAGTTTGCAGTTATAGAGATGGACAATATGTTACACAAATTCATCATTTTTAGCTTCTTACTAAACAACATCAATGCTCAATTTATCATCTAATTGGTGTAATAAGGCTTACACTCTTTCAGCTTGCAATTATAGCATCCCTAGATTCAAACAGTATGGTAAACAATCTCATCAAGTATATATCATACTAAACAACTTCACTGGTTCAACAACATTGATGCTCAATATATCACCTGCTTGGTGTAATAAGACTTACCCTCTTTCAGCTTTCAAATTATAGCTTCCCTGGATTCAAACAGGAAGGAAAGCATTAACCAGAATACCAAACCAAACAAATCTGTATAGCTTGCAGTGAGATCATACAGATGCACAATATGGTAAACAATTGCATCATGCATAGCTTACTAAACAACCTTTTAATTCAACATCAATGCTCAATTTCTCACCCACTTGATGTAAAAAGACTTAAAACACTTTAAGCTTGCAATCATAGCATCCATGGATTGAACAGGAAGCAAATCATTACATCTCAAAGATAAAGCATGAACACTCACCCTAAATAAAGCTTCAATCTTTCCTCAATCACAAGTCCAACACATAAAGTATCAAACAAGCACCTTCATATTTGGAGCAAAAGTTCAATAATTTTCAATCCTATCAACAGGAAACCACAAACAATGAAATAATAATAATCAGGATAAATAGAAACCTCATCAAGCAATTTCAGTTTGCAGATGATCAAAAGAAGACTTTTCAATTGATTTGCAGAAGCATCAAGCAGAAGCAACATCATACATCTACTGAAACAAATGCCTCCATTCAACAAGAGGCACAACAAGAACAAGAAGATAAAAGACCAAAAAAAAAAAAAAAAAAGACAGCATGAAAACATAAATATCAGCAGTAAAAGTGAAGAGAGAAAGATGCAATTCTTACAGGTTCATGGAGACGGAATCGAAGAGGAAAGGAAGAGCAGCTAAAGATCCAAGCTCAACAGCGTCTGATCTCCCTGATCGCTTGATCTTCTCGAGCTTGATCTGTGAATCGACGAAGATCTCCATCCTCTGGAACTCCAAGTTCTTCGCGAACTCCATCCGCTGCCGCTCCAGCTCCATCATCTGCCGCTGCTTCGCTGCCTCCACCTTCTCGTACATCTCCCCAAACCTCGTGATCGCGCGGGCCAATGCCCGGATTCCGTCCGTTTCATCCTCCCTTCCCCTCTTCCACCTCTTCGCCGGCCGCTCCCGACTGGATCTCGATGATCCAAATGACCTAGACGATGATCCGGTGTCGACCTCGGCAGAGGCAGCCGCAGCTGCGGCTGCTGCGGCGGCGGCGGTGGTAAACCTTCTTCGGAAGGAATCGTTCACAGGAGGCAGTGCTGGGGGGTGGCGCTTCTCCGGGCGGGATGAGACTGCAGCGGCGGCGGGGAGAGGAAGAGGGGAGCTCTTTCGGTGGTACGGGAGCGGCAAGGCCAGCGGCGGCGGGGGTGAAGGCGGTGAAGGTTTCTTCGACCCGGAGACGGAGGAACCGATGAGAGCGTCAAGGCGAGTGAAGAATTGCCACTGGCTAGCGAGGGCGCCGCCGGAATCCACGATCCGGGCCTTCTCGACCTTGTACTTCTTCTTAAGAGTATCGATCCGGTTCTTGCACTGCACATCGGTGCGCGGCGGCCGGCGAGCTCCCGCCGGCCGCGAGTTCACAGCATCAGCGACCTCCTGCCAGTGCTTCTGCCGGAGATTCCCCCGGCTGAGCTCAAGGTACCGATCGCCCCAAGCGTCAACGAGCACCGACGTCTCTCCTTCGCTCCAGCAGTCCTCACGATACGGCAGCGCCGGGTTGGGAGGCTTCCTCGGCGGCGAGCTCTCCATGAACACCGAAACCCTAACCCTAACCCTAAATGGGGCTTTCTCTCACGGTCACACGTATGTATTAGAGGGCGGCGAAGGGGCCGGCGCGTGGGAAGCATGTGAGTCCGCCGGGGGCGCGCGTGCGCCGACGTTGGCGCGCGGGAGTGTTTGATGGCGTCAGCGTCGAGAACACGTGGGAACATTTAGCGCCGTTGGATTTGGGATGGACGGAAGGGATTTGACGGAGAGACCGGGAATGGGAAGGGATCGTGACATGTCTCGGATACGGCGAACCGGGAGTCCGAAGAACGATGACAAAAATACCCTTGGATAACGGAGAGGGAGTTTCGTTTGGGTTGTATGGGAGAGAGAAGGGTAGTTTGGGAAATTTGGACATTGTTGTTCACGCCAAAGGAAATACAGAGAAGGTTGAGTTTTGAAACGGTGGGACCCGATTGAACCGGTCTTTGTTTGGGAGCCACACCTGATTTATATGCTAAAATAAATATTACTATTAATAAATAACATGTTGACATGTTGGTTATTTCTTTAAATACCTAATCAAATTAGGGCTTATTGTTTATATGAAACCCAGTAGGGCATCTTTATTTTGAGAGGCATTGCCATATGCTGCTTTAAAAATATAAGAAATTGCTTTTATGCTTCCATAACTGAAGTGTAGACAAGTTATATAAAAGAGACACATGTAAAGAGCTTAGCTCTACAACACTAAGTTATTTATTTATATGAATTTTGTTAGTATACTTATATTATACTGTATATTTTATACATATACTATTGTGTATATATATTTCTATGTACACCTCTCTTGTATTTATATAGGGTGGCTTCTATCTAATGAACATATATTCATTCTCTTCTTCTATTTTTTATCTAATATGGTATCAGATGTCGGCCGGTCAAGCCAGAATCTTGTTCAGTCTGGTCTATGACGACGACGTCGCTTGTTCAATTCTCCTTTGCCGGAACATTGTTAGCCCTCCGACGACCCTTGCATGCTCGACCAGCCACCATTCTGTGCCCGCATGATCTCTGGTTTGCTTTCATCCCATGAGAAGTGCTTAGTGACCCAAAGAATTTGTCTATATGATCTCATCCGATGATGAGTTGTATTTCTGCATGATCTCATCACATGATCTCATTCCATTGAGTTGTCCTTCTGCACCGAGTCATTCTGCATGATCTAATCACATGATGAGTTGTCCTTCATCACATACTTAGTATTCCAGAGCTTCTTCCTAACATGTTAGCACTAAGTTTTTGCAGCCATTATTGATTGAAAGCAACGCCGTCAATCAGCTTTGTTACGTTCAGCTCTCAACTAAGTTTTTCACTCCCAAAACTCTGTTATGTTCAGTCTTGTTCTCACTCTCTGAACCAGAACCTGATTATCCTTAAGCGCTTGATCAAGGACTTCCTCCTTCAGTTACCACTCCATCGGTTGACCGTCGAAGACACTACTGCCGCAGCAGGAGATCGTCCGTTGGTTCTGCTGATCTTGGCCGAGACGATGGTGTCATCCATCACATCGAACATGCCACCTTCACTTTCTCTCCGTCCTCTTCCCCGACCAGACGACCAACGCACGAAATTTCTGGGTTTCAAGTTCCAATATCTTGTCGTTTTTCGTTTGGTTTTGATTCTCAGCAACCATATCTATATCTATATCTATATAATATAATATAATATAATATACAATACATATAATAATTAGGGAAAATTACTATTCACCCCTCGGGAATTGCAAACTTTCCCAGACAGCCCCTGCAAGTTTGCAATACCCCAGAAAGCCCTTCCGTTAGTGTTTTATTTCATTTTTACCCCCTGTCGTTCATTTGTACAAGGTTTATGCTGTGAAATTCCGTGTGTACCCTTGTAAATGGTGGGAAAACAACCGCCCAGTCACATCATGTTAAACATTTTTTATTTGGCTTTTGTCAATCTTTTTCATTCCTTCTTGTATTGAATTTTCTGAAACAAAGTTTGGAAGTGTCATCGTTCGCATTCGTTTGAACTCCGCCGGTTGTCCGATAAGGGGAGATAAGGTGAGAATGTCTTCCTTTTTGTCTCTGTTTGATCATCCTTTAAGAGAGAGTACCAATTTATATTTATTTACATGCAGGTTTTTAATGGAGAGTTTTTGTGCAATTGCAAGATACAACGGGGAGGCACGAGTGCTAGTGTTCACGGCAGAGACTTGTTGGGATTCAATCGTAGCGGAGATATGTGACCGATGGGGTCTTGATGTTTCCCATGTTAGGGTGAAGTTTATCACACCCGATGGACATAAAACGATTTGCCCAATAGAAAATGAGGTTGACTTCCAGCGCATGTGTCATGTATACTCACTCTTCAAATGCGCTGCAGTCGATCTCGTTGTTGAGACAGATGATGTGCCATTGTCGCATCATAGTCAAAATGAATTCTTGTCATTGTAAAGTTCTTATCCTTCATCTTTACTCTTAAAGTCATATGTGTTCGCCTAATTATTATATTTACCGTTTAATTATTATAGTTACCGTTTAAGTATTCCAGTTTCCTTTTAAAAAAATAAGTTCCTGTGGTAAACCAATAAGTTATGCTTGTTAACCGGTCTCATCCCCGTTCCCGTTTAAACATATATTTTACCGTTTAAAAATTTGTGTCTGTGTTTAACTTATTATGTTTTAGTTTAAATATACTTGTTTGAAGTGAACTTATTTTGTTTCCGATTAAGTTACTGATGTTTTCCGTTTGTCTGAAGTGTTGGCAGGAATTCTGATTCTGCCAGCGCACCTGTTCCATCTGATGGCGACCCGGATGCGGCAGCATGCCTTCCGTCCTCCTCGGATCATTCCGAAGTGTTGTCGTTGGATATCGGACAACGTTTCGTAGACGTTGAACATTTCAGAGACGCGCTTCGGAATTTTGCAATCAAGAGGAATTTTGACTTCAAATTCGTAAAGAATGAGAAACACAGGGTGACTGTAGAATGCGCTGCCGTTGGTTGTCGCTGGCGCCTTCATGCATCAAAGGAATACAATAAAAATACGTTCAGAATAAAGACAATGCACCCGTCACACACTTGCGGTGGTGGAATTGGCTCGGTGTCACATCCTAAAGCGTCGAAAAAATGGGTAAGCGCTCGAGTTATTGATAAGCTTAAAGGCCAGCCATTGTACAGGCCAATCGACATTCAGAAGGACATGTTACGGGAACACGGTGTCCACATTCCATACAAGCAAGCCTGGTTGGGTAAAGAGCGTGCCTGGGTGATCCTCGACGGCAGCGACGTCTCCAGCTATGATCTGCTGCTCTGGTACGTCGATAAGGTGGCTGAGACAAATCCCGGCAGCATTGCGATTGTAGAAAGAGACGGTGACCGTTTTAAACGTGCATTCTTCTCGTTCCGTGCGTGTATCATGGGATTCAAGCTGGGTTGCAGGCCGCTGCTGTTTGTCGACGGTACCCATCTTCTTGGGAAATATCGTGGCACGTTGCTGGGCGCCACAGGCAAAGATGGAAACAATGGGTTTTTCCACTTGGCCTTCGGTATCGTCGACAACGAGACAGATGCGAATTGGACGTGGTTCATTTCCAAGTTAGGTGATGCGTTATACGATGAAGGCGATTATGAAGAGATTATTACGTTTGTGTCGGACAGGTCTAAGGGGCTTGTGAACGCCATTGCTAGGGTCTTCCCCTCTTCCCCACATGCCTATTGCCTTCGACACTTGGAGGCCAATTTTATGAAAGCCAATGGCGGACTTGGTAGGGCATTGAAGGACGAGTGCTGGTCCATATGCTTTCGTATTGCGTGGGCATCAACGAGTAAAGAATTTGATGATACGGTGAATGAATTGCGGGGCATATCACCAGAAGCACATCGCTGGCTGCTTCATAAGTCAGATTTGTCACATTGGTGTAATTTTTTGTTCAAAGGACAACGTTAGGGCAATATGTATTCAAATGTCGCAGAGTCCTTCAATGCGTGGATAAAAGAAGCTCGCCATTTACCCGTTACGAGAATGGTCGACTCCATACGGTATTTGAATGTTTGATTCTTCGATCTGTTTAAACATCTTCGTCAGTCTTTAACTTCGTTTACTTTACATGTGTCTATAATGGTCTGTGTTTAACTACGTTTGTTACTATTTAACTATAATTGTTTTCGTTTAACTATCCACGTTTATGTTTACGTATTCTTTGCTTACGTTAACAATCAATTATAATTTGTTATGATACAGGTTCAAATTAATGCGGATGTTATGCACACGTCGTGAGCAAGCGAACAAATGGGACACGTACTTGTGCCCCGATATACATAGGAAGGTAGACGAACTGGTTGCGGAAAGCCGAAATCTTTATGTTGGTCGTTGTGTCGATGATCGTTACGAAGTCGTTGACCATTGCAGCAACTCCGTCGATTTATCGGGTAGAACATGCTCATGTCGCAGGTGGCAAATTTATGGTATCCCGTGCACACACGCTTGCGCTGCAATAATGCAGACAGACACCAACGTTCATCAATTTATTAGCCGGTACTTCACCGTGGAGACATACAAACTTGCGTATACGGACGCTATTTTCCCTATACCAGACGATGACAAGCCTACGGACGACAATCGAGAACTCCATCTGCGTCCGCCTGCGACGAGAAGGCAACCTGGGCGACCCAGACGGAAGCGGCTCGAGTCACAAGCGTCCGCGGTCCGCGAGTTACGGTGCAGCCGCTGCCACGCGTCCGGCCATAATCGTAGATCTTGTAATGAACCTGTCGCCGACTAGCCATTGTAAATAAACACCTATTTTAACTCATAATAAGCATATTTATGTCTATATGTTTGATATTTACACAGTAAGTTTAAACATAAATATATTATTTTAATGAGTAACAATTGTTGTTAAAGGGAGACATTAATATTTAAATGGGTTAAGTTAAAATTAAATGGAGAACGTTTTGTTTAAGGGATAACATAGACATGTAACACATATAATACCGAAGCGTAGTTGTCCGGTCAAAATTGATCGACCCTTGGAATTCTCATTGAAAGACATTTAATGTATCTCCTGAATTGAAGTAGCCAAGTTGAACGACCCTTCCATTTCCCGTGCACATATAATGTATCTACTGTATAAATTGCCTTCGAGTGGAATGATTAGATTATAAAGTTACAAAAACAATTGATGCGACATCTGCTCGACCAGGGGATCGCCGGGACACATATCGTCAATGAAATCGGAGTATCCTTGAAGATCAGAGAATCTGCAGGTGGTTGTTCAACTTGCAATTTGAACAACTCCCTGCGATGCCTCTGATTTGCAAGACTCCGACGATGACATTGATGATATGCATCCTGGACATCCCCTGTGCGATCAGATATCCCATCAATTGTTTTAAAACTTTATGAAGGTTTCTAGACACCATCAGATTTTGCAGGCGAAGATAGTACAATGGCCAGGGATAAAGTTACAAAAAACAATTGATGTGACATCTGCTCGACCAGGGGATCGGCGGGACACATCTTGGCGATGTAATCGGAGTATTCTTCGAGATCAGAGGCTTCCCAGGTGGTTGTTGAACTTGCAATTTGAACAACTGCCTGCGAACCCTCTGATGTGCAAGATTCCAACGATTACATCGCCGAGTTGCATCTTGCTCATGTCCTGGTGGATCAGATATCTCATCAATTGTTTTAAAACGTGTCTTTGTTTAATATTTATTCTCGTATTTGCAATAAACGTGGCCTTGTTTGTTATGTAATCAGTTATTCTCGTATTTGCAATAAACATATTTCATTTCATGTGTAAAACTGTCTCTATGTTTAATATTTAAACACAAACGGTTGCTTTTCAGCATAAAAATATTATTGTTAAAGGACTAAAATTCCGGTAGTACAATGGCCATGCTGATGTTTAAATAGAAACTTTTAAAATTAAATATATACACTTATAGTTATACATAAATCAAATTTGCCTTCGAGTGGAGTGACTAGATTATAGAGTTACAAAAACCTGTTCAATTCACGCTTGAAGACGAAGACGATGATGATGAACTTGCGCAAGACGTGTCCATTTTTAGACGATGATGATATGTAACCAGTTATTCTCGTTTTCACAATAAAGTTATTATCGTTTTCTCCGTAAACATGTTAAATTCAAGATTACAAATCTGTCTATTAAACAGAGCCGCATTATTTAAACAAAGACGGAAATAGTTATACAGAAACGAGTGGGTTTCAAAAATAACATATTTAGTTAAACAGAATAATTTAAAACAATAACTCAAGTCGGTTTCCCCTCCATAGTCGAAGACTCGCCTCTTTCTAAGATCCCGGTTCTTCGACCTTCGAAAAGTATGCGGGCAACATACTTTAATCGGAAATATGGTACATCCTTTCGAGCAACGCGTAGCTCCTCAAATAAACAGCGCAGTCGACACTTCCTCGTCTCTGTGGTGGGGTGTCACCGTCGTGAATTAGCGGGTACAGCATAGTCACCGCGTTGCTGAACTCCATATCGACACAGTAGTCAAATAGTTGCCGCTGTTGAGATATACAACCTGATGCTATTAAATTACTATTCATGAACCTGTGACTATGTCTAAGGAACGTACCATTTCAAACGCGTCTCTGATGTAATCATCGCAAAGGCATGAGGAATAATACCTGTATTCCTGCTTCTCATTGTCCAGCACCACCACATGGACGCGGCCGTTAATGATTATTGGAAAGATAACAATGTCAACTTCATGCAGGTTTCGCGCGGCGTCTCCGATCATATCGAGCGACAACTCGCACGCGTCAGGAACCTTGGACATAAACAGTGCCAGTGGACGTGTAATGGAGGCACGCTTCTTATAAGGGTATGGTACCCTCTTCATGGACTTTTGCATTATGCATACGAACGCGTCCATCAACTCGTCGGGCACCATTTCCTTCCCTTCTAGCATAGTGAATAGTTGTCCTCGTGTGGCGCTGACAACGGCATTACTCCAGACGATGGTGCTGCGGTTAAATGGTAACAGGTATAGTTAAACACAGACAGACATATTTATATGTTGAAAGCTTAAGTTAAACGTAAAAATATAGTGCTAAAGGATAATGTCGATTTCTAAGGCGTAATGTTAATATTTAACCTCACATGTACGAACTACATACATACTCGTCAATATAGCAGTTGGCGAAGATCGTTATCAACTCTTGCTCGAATATGTCGAGACGCGAGTACCCGGGGTATTTTTTTTTCACTGGAATGAAGACGTGCCGTACCTGGTCGTATGGTTCATTGTTGCTATTGTCTGTCTGCGATACGGCCACTACGACGTCGTACCCCGGATCTCTGTCTGTCTGTGATGCTGGCATTGTCTTGTCGGCAGCCTGCGGGTAGATTCGCTTCGTTGTTTTTGTTTTTTTCGTACGTCTCCTCGAGTGTGACCGTTTGCGAATGGAGGCCCCAATAACCTCATCGGAGTCAATTTCCGAGCTCATCTCAATGAAGGCACCCGCATTCGCCGGGACTACCTCCGGGGCATCCGAACCGGGAAGTTCATTTGTTTGTATGGACGGCGCAGTCGATTGTGCCCGTCCTTCCATTGCGTCAACCCGAGCAACAAGCTGAGGGAACTCGGTTGTCAATAACTGACATGCCTGCAGCAGACGTGCAGTGACATCGTCGCTTCGTGCCGTCGGGGTGGCTGCCGAGGTCTGTGGGGCCGTATTACGAGAATGGGGGCTTACGTGCTCGGAAGAGATTGGAGTTTCATCATGCATTGTCTGGCGGGCGGCCCCAACAATTATATCTTCATTCGCATTCGCATTCGCGGTAACCAGCTCACGAAACTAAGATACATCCGACAAAGTTATGGAGACCATGTTGTGTTAAACAAAGAAGTATAAATCTAAACGGTAAATGATTTAGTTAAAGATTAATCCATATAGTTAAATAGAGACTTCGGTATATGTACCTCCTTTCCTTCCAGAGATGGCAAAATGGTTTGTATAGACCCTTGCTTGTCGTAACACAGCATCGTTGGTGTCTTGCTAGTATTCACTTTGTTTCCACAGCCGGTTAGCTCGTAAAACCATATGTTCAATGCGAGCGAACAACCCTTCACGAACCCCGTCTGGATCTTCTCCCCGGCGCATCTTGCTCGCACTCTTGCGGCAGCTAGTGGGACGCCATCCATAAGCCACTTGTGCGTCGCTTGCGCCCAAGCGTATCGACCCATGCCAGGTAGATCATCGACGTAATCAACGACCCAATTTGGCACCGAGCATGATGTATTTGGGAAGAGGACTGTACCCATAAGGTACACCATCAGGAGTTTGACGAAATTTTCCTCTTCCCCACTCTGCCGAACAAGTTGCTCAAGCGTGCTCTTGATAGAGTCGCTGTGTCTCTCGTAGCTTTTGGAGAAATACCTCTCTTGGAAAGATGAGCGTGATTTCTTCTTCTGGAAGACGACTTCCTCTCCATCGCAACGCAGACCAAGAACGACGGCGACATCTTCAGGCCTGAAACTTACCATGCTTGCCCCGATCCTGAATTTTTTTGTGCGGTCATCGTACCTTTGCAACAAAGAATCAAGAAGGGCCCTATCGTGGAATACCGCTCCCACCTCAGTAAATGCTTCGAACGGTGTCAATCGTATAAGTTCCCAGTGCTGTCCATTCATGTAAACCTTCAAGCCATCCATCGTGTCCGCAACCGCTGCCATGGAGCATCGGCCATTAACTAGGGTTGCCGCCATAAGCCCTCCGTCGAGACAATGACCGAAAGGTTAATTCCGGGCATACAGTGCGGAGTAGAGAATATATTTCAAAATCCCTGTTCTCCTCCCAACAAGCCGAAATTATTGCAGTGACCGTTACGATCATACCACGTCACACTCCCACGAATTCCCATGCAGAGTTCAAACAAAAACTTGTCTATTTCTCAATCAGTGTTTATGACACACAAGCTTACTTACGTAATCCAAGATATTTATATTTAAACAGAGACCTTTATATTTAAACAGGGACCTTTGTGTTTAAACAGAGACCTTTGTATTTAAACACAGACATTCTTAGTCAAACATGTATTTGTAAACGTAAACACTAACGAATAAAATTTACATTGTATTTAACAAACTAATTTATTCTTGTGCATCGGATGCGGTACTCTTCTCGGCTTTGTCCTTGACACCGGCTGGACTCCCATCGATGAGTATGCGTGCGACAAACTTCGCTCGTAGGTAAGGGACATCCGCTTGTGGTAGGCGTAGCTTTTCACCATTTAGAATCAGCTCAATGAACCGCATCGCGTACACTGCGCAGTCGACAGTTCCTTTTTTTTGTCGTGGAGCACTCCTATCGTGAATCATGGGGTACGAGGACATCGCCGACACGCCCAATTCCATCTCGACGCAATTTTCGAATAGTTTCCGCTGTAACGAAATAAGCTTTAAAGTTAGTATGGACAAATACGAACTCCGATGTGTGTGCTATACGTGACTTGTAGCTCACCATATCGATCGCGTCTCTGTCGTATTCCTCACTCTCGCAAGAGGAGTAATGCCTGTACTCTCGTTTGACGTTGTCCAGCACGATGACGTTGAAATGGCCATTTAAAATTATTGGCATGATCACGATGTCGACATCATGGACGTTCCGCGCAGCATCGTCGATCATGCTGAGAGCGTCTTCCGCCGTGTCCTCTTGTTTGGACAGGCACAGGGCCAGTGGCCGAGTGATGGCAGCGCGTTTCTTGTAAGGAGACCGCGATCTCTTCAGCGCTTTCTGGATGATGCAGACCAGAACGTCGACGACGTCGTCTGTCACCATTTCCTTCCCGTCCAACAACGTGAACACGTTGGCTCGTGTAGTGAAAACATAATCATTCCTCCATACGACAGTCCTGACATTTAAACGAAAAATTAAACAAATTACATTCTAAGTAACATACTTAAACAGATATATAACCTAGTTGATTAATAAATCGGATAGTTAAATATAAAAGTAAACTACTTAAATGATAACATAGATAGTTAAACGGAACTTACGAGTCCATATAACAGTTTAAGAATACCGATATGATTTCCTGTTCGAATTTCGAAAGACGCGGTAACCCGGCATATTTCTTCTTCTTCGGAAGAAAGTTCTTCGGCACGTCATCGAATTGTTGATTTGCAAGGAGTGTCCTCTCAGCTTGAGTGAGCGTTCTTTGCTCGTTGACAGCTCCTTGCCCTTCGGTGGCAGCCTGTTTATTTCCCGTACCTGCTGCAGCAACTTTATTAGACTCCGGTACTGCCACAGAGTCTTTATCCGGTGCCGGTGCCGGTAACACGACAGCGTCTTTGTTCGATTCCAGGGATACTGTCACCTGGACTGTGTCCTCCTTCGTTGCCGGTGCCGCTACCGGTAACAAGCCAAGGTCTTTCTCCGTTTCTACGGAAATCACCGCCTGGATGGTGTTCTCCTTCGTTGCCGGTGCCAGTGCCTCCAACGAAGGGACTTCACTGGCAAGAGATTCTATTATCCTGTCGACATCGCCAGCGGGATCGACAGGCAGGGCCACAGCCAGTGCAGCCGGCGCATACAGTGCTTGCGGCTTTTCCAATGGCGCGCTCGGAGTTAAAGTTGGCTGAGCCTCAGCCATTGTTGGTTCAACATCAATTGGTGCTTCCGTTGCGACGACGTCTGCCGGCGAAGGCAGCGACATTGTCGGTTCCTTCCACGCAAGCCTCTTCCGGCGAAGGAAGCGACGTCGGCCTCGCGGGACTGCTTTCGCAATGACGTCGTCATCGGAGATGGTAGCACAGTCAACCGGTGGATGGAGGGGGGCTCTTGCGTCAACATCGGCCTGCGAACGTGCTTCCAGAGCCGCCACGCGAGCAACAAGCCTGGGGAACTCTACAGTCAATATCTCGCACGCCTGCAATAGACGTGCGGTCAGGTCATCGGATGTTGCTATCGGGGGGGGTGGAGGGGGGCTTGCCCGTCGACGATCAGTCCGTGCGCGGGGTGGGCTCCGAGATGGTGGTCGGCGTCGGACGCGCTTCGAGGATGTTGGCCGATCATCTCTCCTTGACGCCAACGGAACGGGAGCAGGAATATCACCTCCGTGTGTAGTTGTATCACCGACACGCCTCGCCCCAAGAAATATTTCTTCGTCCTGGTTCGCGGCGACCAATTCCGGAAACTGACAATTGTAATCAACAATACTGTTAAACACTAAATACTATGTTTGTAACAAAAACAATTCAGTTAAACAATAACCAATATAGTTAACGGTTAACTTATATGTTTAAAAATTAATATAGTTTGTTAAACGACAAATACAATACTTAAATCGATTTAGTACCTCTTTTCCTTCAAAAGATGAAAATAAGTTTCCCGTGGACACTTGCTTCCGGTAGCTGTTCTCACCGTAGCATAGGATCCTCGGGGTCTTGCCAAAACGAATCTTCTTGCCGGTTCTGGTGAGCTCATAGAACCAAGTCGTTAGCGCAACCGAGCAACCTTTGACATACCCCGTGTTGGTCTTGTTCCCGACGCACCTCGCTTGCACTCGAGCGGCCGCTTGTGGAACGTCCTCCATCATCCACTTGTGGGTCGCTTGCGCCCATGCATATCGTCCCATTCCCGCTAGGTCGTCGACATAGTCTACGATCCAGATTGGAACAGAGCAGGAGGTGTTCGGGAAGAGGATAGTACCCATGAGGTACACCATGAGGAGTTTTACAAAATTCTCCTCTTCCCCCCTCTGCCGAACTACCTGCTCAAGTGTTTTCTTGATGGAGTCTTTATTTCTCTCGTACGCTTTTGATAGGAACCTCGACTCTAATGCCGAGCGTGGTTTCTTCTTGGGGAACACGACAGCGTCTCCAACACACCGTAGCCCCAGGATGAGAGCCACATCTTGAGGTCTGAAACTGACCAGGCTTGCCCCGATCCTGAATTTGTTGCTGCGGTCATCAAACCTCTGCAGCAGAGAATC
The DNA here is from genome assembly GCA_020875875.1 of Dioscorea alata. Lineage (NCBI taxonomy): Eukaryota > Viridiplantae > Streptophyta > Magnoliopsida > Dioscoreales > Dioscoreaceae > Dioscorea > Dioscorea alata. The sequence goes on from CM037027.1 coordinate 4,204,928, forward strand.
AAGAAGGGTTCTCTCTTGGAGGACGGCTTCAATCTCGGTCAAAGCCGCGAACGGTGTCCTTCTAATGATCTCCCAGTGACGTCCACTCATGTGAGCTTTCAATTCACTCAGAGTCTCGACAACAGGTGTCAAGTAGCATCGACCGTTAACTAGGTTGACTGCCATGACCAAAACCCTACAAGAAGAACAATACATCTGTTTAGAGTCGTATAGTTAAACAGAAAGCAAAATAGTTAAACAGTAAACTCAATACTTAAACGGAGACAACATTATAAAACACAAAATCAGATTTATCACACAGAAAAAGTCAACCATCAGATTCATCAACGGCCTCCTTACCTTGGTGTGAAAACTGATGAAATTCCGAAGCCTTGAGCGGGAGTTCTCCTTCCAGACAAGGGTGAAGAGGCAATGATCACAAATAACCCAGCCAATGACAACTTCGGAAACGGAAAAGGTGAAGAGGAGATGATCGCAAATAACCCAGCCAACAACGACAACTTTGGAAACGGAAAAGATGAAGATGCGATGATCGCAGTTAACCGGCGGCGTAAATGGTGCCCTCTCGGTAATAAACAAAGAAAAATAACCGGCTTCCTCTATAAGCGGTAACATCATTCCACGTAAGGGCATTACCGTCAAACCAACTCGCGATTTCACAACTTCCCAGGTAAGGGTAATTTCGTCAAATAAATTCAAATTTAACTCCGTCAATCTCCGTTACAGCCCTGGGGGGTTTGAAATTCATTCTATAGAAAAGGAGGGGTTTTTTAGGGATATCAAAATTCGTGGGGTTTTTTTGTGAATATTGTAAACTTTGGGGGTTTCTTTGGTAATTACCAGTATAATATAAAAAAAACAAAAAACAAAAAACAAAAACAAAAAGAGAGAGAGAAGATTCCATTTTATTTTCCCTATTTAAGAGTCTCTATCTATTTAACTATATATATTAAATTTAAAAAAAACCGGTCCCTTAATTGTATTTCTCTTCCATTTACTCAAATTTCCTTTTATTTAAAAAAAACAAAATAAACAAAAACAAAATAAAAACAAAAACAAAAAACAAAAACGAAAATGACGTCATCTGTTTTTACTCCACAATTCCTAGCTCCAGTTGACATCAAATTAAATGGTTCTAATTATAGAGAATGGTTTACTATTGTTCGTATCGTCTTACTTGGTATGGATTTGCTTGGCCATGTTGACGATACATCTCCCCAACCTTCCACCCTCGATACATCATGGACACTTGCTGATCGTCGTACCATGACCATTATCTGTCAATCTTGTGAGATTGATGTTCGTATGGAGATCGGACATCTTCCTACTGCTCAAGCAATGTGGGAACACTTAGGGCATATGTTTGAGCATTCTAGCTCTGCTTGTCAGTATGCCATTTTGCAGGATCTTACTCACATTCAACAGCGTGAGCGTTCCGTCATAGAATATGTCAGTAACTTGCGGTCCCTGTGGCAACAGATTGATTCTTTGGAAGAGTCCACTTGTCTAACATGCGAGTGTTACAAAACGCGCACTCAGTCTCGCCAAATACAGCGCACATTTGAATTTATGATGTGTCTTCCATCGAGACCCTCTTCCATCATTTGACGATGTCATTCATAGTGTTATTGCTGAAGAAACTCGTCTCAGCACATTATCTTCACGGGTTATTCCTACTGACATAGTTCTTGTTATGACATCTCCACATCCTACTAGAGTATCCTCTAGTTCTTCTGTGTTACCCGCTCCTGCTTTGTCGACCTCTTCTCGGTCTTCTGTATCTGTCACTACTGCAAGCGTCCTGGTCACATGATGAATCAATGTCTAAAGCTTCAGCAACAGCAGTCATCATAGTCCCGCCCTCCCGCTTCTTCCTCTCATGCTGCTTCTGTCTCAACTTCAGACTCTCCTTCCTTTGCTGATCTTCTTTCTCAGGTTGCTCAGCTTATTGAACAAATTCATGCTATGCAGCATGCTCTACCCTCCAGCGGTTCCTCTGCTATGTCTATTGCCTCTGATATGTCTTCCTCCTCCTAGATTTTAGATTCTAGTGCCACTCATCATATGACTGCCGACATATCTAGCTAGCATAGTCTCTATTACCACACCTCATACCTTTTCCAGTGTTCACACTGCTGATGGGCGCCTTCATCCTGTCACGCTGTGTGGTCGTCTTTAGTCCACTTCATTTGACATTCCTGATGTCCATCATGTCCCTGGCTTAGCTCTCAACCTTCTTTCTGTTAGTTAGCTCACTGATTATGGACTCACATTTACCTTTTCTTCCTCTACTTGTACTGTACAGGACCATCTTACAAGCCAGACGATTGGGATCGGGCGTAGAGTTAGCGGTCTCTATCACTTAGACTCTCTTCGTCTTCCTGCTCCTTCGTCTTCTGACATTGTCACCTCTGTATGTTCACTTGATCGTTGGCACAGTCGCCTCGGTCACTTGTGTAGTTCTCACCTGAAACTCTTAACAAGTTCAGGTAATCTTGGTTCTGTCTCTACCCTTCCTTCACATCCGTGTATGGGTTGTAAATTTGCTAAACCCACTGCTCTTCCTTTCTCTTCACGAGAATTTACATCTGAATCTACTTTCGATTTAGTTCACTCTGATGTGTGGGGTCCTACACCATTCTCCTCTCTTGGTGGTTTCAATTATTACATATCTTTCATTGTCGATTTCTCACGTTACACTTGGCTTTATTTAATGTGTTCCCGATCTGAGCTCTTTGCCATTTACTCTCAATTTGCGTAAATGGTATATACTCAGTTTGGTAAACATATTAAAATTTTTCGCTCTAATGGAGCACGCGAGTATCTCTCTACATCCTTTCGCACATTACTTTCTACACATGGCACTCTTCCTCAGCAATCTTGTCCGCACACACCTGCTCAGAATGGTGTTGCTGAGCGCAAACATCGCCATAGCTTAGACACTGCACGTGCACTTCTTTTTGCCTCTTCTATTCCTCAATCATTCTAGGCTGAAGACATCCTTACATTTGTCTATCTCATTAATCGCACTCCTACTTCTACTATCTCTGACATCGCACCTTATGAATGTCTCTACTCCCTTCCTCCTTTCTATGGTCATCTTCGCACATTTGGTTGCACCTGCTTTGTTCTTTTGCCCACTATTGAGCGAACCAAACTCTCTCCCCGTTCTGCTATGTGTATTTTCCTTGGATATAGCTCTGAACACAAGGGCTATCGTTGTTTTGATCCCCATTCCCGCCGTCTTCGTATTTTCCGCACGTCACCTTTCTTGAAGATACCCCTTACTTGTCTTCATCTTTCCCAAATATTTCTTTTCTTCAGTCTTCCGCTAGTGCATCCTCTTCTTTTCCCTCTATAGCTCTCCCAAGTTCCACTACCACTGTCAATCCTATGCCCTCTCCAGACGTCTCCACTTACACTTCTCTTGTTCCTTCTCCCTCTTCCTCTGGATGTATTAATAATTCCAGTGATTCGTCTCCTCTCTCCGCCGACCCATCCTTCCCTGAAGATGCTCCTACAGTTCCCCGTCGTTATCCAGACCATCCTCGTCGCCTTCCTGCTCGGTACGCCCTTTCTCTCTCCTCTACCTACTCTTTCGATTTCCAAGCCTTTCTTGCTGCTATTCACTCGTACTCTGAGCCGCAGTCTTATCGTGAGGCTGTAAAATCTCCCCAATGGCAACAGGCTATGACAGAGGAACTTGATGCTCTTCAGCGCATGCATACATGGGATCTTGTTCCTCTTCAATCTGGTGTTACTCCTATAGGTTGTCGGTGGGTCTATCGAGTCAAGACCCGAGCCAAAGGTAGTATTGAGCGCCATAAAGCGCGTCTTGTTGCTCGTGGCTTTACTCAGGAGTATGGCATTGATTATGAGGAGACATTTGCTCCGGTGGGCAAGTTGACTACTGTTTGTCTTTTTTTCGCTATTGCTGCTACTCATCACTGGTCACTTCATCAGTTAGATGTCACTAATGCCTTCCTACATGGAGATCTCTCTGAGGATGTTTATATGACTCCTCCCCCTGGTTTCTCTCATCCTTTTCAGCATGTCTGCCATCTTCGTCGAGCTATCTATGGGCTCAAACAGGCTCCTCGTGCCTGGTTTGAGCAATTTTGCAGTGTGGTCTTTTCTCTTGGTTTCACAGAGAACTCTCATAATTATGCTCTCTTCACTAGGCAGACTCCTCGAGGTATCACTATTCTTCTTCTTTATGTTGACGATATGGTTATTATTAGTGATGATGTTGATACTGTTCTTTCCTTAAAACAACGGTTACACATCGAGTTTCAGATGAAAGATCTTGGCCCTCTTCGTTACTTTCTGGATCTTGAGGTTGCCTACTCTCGTCGAGGCTACTTGGTGTCTCAACAAAAGTACATATCAGACATTTTTCGACGAGCTGATATCACTGATCTTCGCACTGCCTCTATTCCTATTGAGCTACATCACCGACTCTCTTCTTCTGATGGTGAGCTTCTGCCTGATCCCACTCATTATTGTGCACTTGTTGGCGCTCTCGTCTATCTGACCATCACTCGACCTGACATTACATATGTTGTTCGTGTTCTTAGTCAGTTTATGAGTGTTCCTTGTTCTACTCATTACGCTGCCCTATTACGAGTTCTTCATTATCTTCGTGGCACTATATCTCGCTCTTTACTTTTTTTCTGCCACGTCTTCTCTTGAGTTGCGTGCCTATTGTGACGCTGATTGTCCTTGGAGATTCCCTTATTTCTTGGAGATTCCTCTGATCGACGTTCTACTACTGGTTTCTGCATTCTCCTTGGAGATTCCCTTATTTCTTCGAAAAGCAAGAAGCAATCTACTGTTGCTCTTTCTACTACTGAGGCTGAGTATGGTTCTATGACCTCTACTGCTAAGGAGGTTCTTTGGCTGAGTCAGGTTTTGAAGGACTTTGGTATTTCTATCTCTGCCCCTACTCCTACACTCTGTGATAACCAAAGTGCCATTAAAATCGCAGCCAACCCGGTCTTTCATGAGCATACGAAGCACTTTGAGACCGCTCTCCAATTTGTTCGCCATCATTATCTTGCTGGCAATATTCTTCTTCCTTATGTTGCCTCCACACAACAGCTTGCTAATTTTTTCACTAAGGCACATACTGTTTCTCGGTTTCAGTTTCTAATTGGCAAACTCACGGTTTATGACCCACCGTGAGTTTGAAGGGGGGTGTTAGAATACTTATACTATACTATGTATCTTATACATATACTATTGTGTATACATACTTCTATATACACCTCTCTTGTATTTATATAGGGTGGGTTCTATCTAATGAACATACATTCATTCTTTTCTCCTATCTTTTATCTAACAAATTTGAATTCACCTTTTTAGTTAGATGAACATTTTATTCGGTGGACCTAAACCATCATGATTTGATAAATATATCTATCCTAGAAAAACCAATTTTTATATTTATACTCTGATATTAATAAAAACATATAGTAAAATAATATCTTTAAATATTGAATTTGAAGGAAAAATTTGTTTGGCCCATAAAAAGGTGACTAAATTAATGCTACTACAAACGGAATATTGTAAAATTAAAAATTTATTGTTCTAAATAGTAATAAAATTTATTAAAATTAACAATTTATTTGAGTTAATAATCAATGTATTTATTTTAAATTAGATTTTTGTACAAATATATTTATAATTTTTTTCAAGTTTTTGAATGGTGAATAGTACTCATCACTCAACAAATATAGGGTTCAGGTATGATTGAATTAATATAACACAAGTAAGAATTAAAATAATAGGAAAATTTTGCTAAAGTACCTTGTGATTTATCTTTTTATTAAGTCGGGACTTGTGGTTTTAGTTGTGACACTTTAGTACCCCGTAGTCTAAATTATTTGTAAAAAAGTGCCAAATTACTTAACTCCATTACTTTAAACCTAAATTTACCATTTTACCTTTATTTACATTACTAAAACACGTACTAATTAATAACCATTCAAATCTACCTCTAATTATAACTTGAATGGTTTTTAAATACTATGCAAATAGACATGAATGGTTCTTTTTAGTACATGTTTTAATAATATAAATAGGGGCAAAAATGTAAATTCAAAATAATTTTTACGGCACATCAGCAAAAATTAACAGAGTTAAGTGTTTTGACACTTTTTTACAAACGGTTTAGACTACGGGGTACTTAAATGTTACAACTCAAACCACAGGTCCACAAGTCCCGAATTGATAAAAAAAACAAAGCACAAGACATTTGTGGAAGACTCATCCTCTCTATATATATCCCTGTGCTTATGCATGAATGTAAGTTTTGCAGGTGTATAAATAACTTCCATGAACCTTTGTATTTAATTTCATCTCTATCTACTTTCATTGCAACAAGGTTTCTTTAATAGTGTGCTTGGATTAAAGGCTAGGTAGGAAAAGTAAAGAAAAGAAGAGTTAAGGAGGGTTGGAAGAATCTTCCCCTTGTTTGAATAAATGGTTTAATTTAATAAAGTGAAAAAAGAAGGGTTATCTCTATCTCTCAAAAATCTTTCAAGACCTCACTTTTTCTAACACCCTAATTTTGGATGCCAGGAGCTGAGAAAACCTCAAAAGAATTTTATAACTTTTAAAAGACTATAATACATTCAATTTTTTTTTATTATTTATAGAACCTCACTTTATACTAGGGTATTAATGATAATATATCTTTTCTTTTCTTTCCCTTTTTAACCAAACAAGGTTTATTAAACTACCCTTTCTTCTTTTGCCTCGTTCAAATTTGATTATCCAAACAAAGGCTCAACCTTTTCTTTCTTTTCTTAGTTTCTCTTCCTTTCCCCTCCTTACCCTTTCCTTACTCTTCCTTTCACCTTTGGATCCAAAAAATGTTAGTATTATTTTTCATTGACTTTTTAGTTTTCTAAGTTTTTAGGAAATCCCATATTTATAATTTTTTTAAAATATTGTTGGATTTGAGTTTGTGGAAATTATGGTGTTTCTTGATTTAATAAAAATTATTATAAATTCTAAGTAGTGTTTGTTTCACTAAAGTGAAACCATTGAAGTAAGAATTGATAAGAGTTACATAGATTTTGGCCTCATTTGGATTAGTTTTTTTTTTTCAATGGAAGTGTATATTGAATTAAGGACTTTTAGTCAACCTTAGGTTTTGTTTTTTTCTTTTTGTTAATATATTTTCATAATGAGAAGTTTTAGATAAGCGGAGTAGTTTATGATATGGAATTAAGGACTTCTAGTCTGCCTTTCTTTTTAATATATTTTTATAAGGAGAAGTTTTAGATAAACAGAGTAGTTTATAAAAAAAACTTTGAAAAAGATTTTTTTTTTCTTAAAATGAAAACATTATTACAAAAATTTATAAATTACATTTCAAAACGATGATGTTAAGTCTATTTTTTTTTATTTATTAAAACAGTTGTTATTGCCGCCAAGTGCTCCAAATCAAGTATTCACCAAAAAAACAGTTGTTATTAGAATACTTGATTTATTGAAACAGTTGTTATTCACCAAATGATCCAAATTTCATCTTTTTTGGAGAATCCATAACGTCTCCATCATCCTTAAATCAAGTATTCTCATTGTCAATAATGTGTTTTTTTTAACAAAGTGGATACGCCATATTCATCATGCTTGGTGAGGGATTCGAACTCCCGATTCCGTATGAGACTCTTGTGCCTTACTATTAGGTTGTATTAACATTAACATCTATAGGGAATTCAATTTCACAAATACTACTTTTGAATAAAATTTATGGGTTAATGGATTTTGATTTTGGTTTTGTTTGACTGTTGGTTTAAAGAGAAAATGTGAATTAAAGAGTTTGCAGAAGAAACTATTTATATAATTCTTTAATGATGAAGCACTTCTACCAATGAAAACCCAAAAAGTTTTCTAGTGTAGAAATACTTTGGATGATATATATCCAAAGAAAATAGCTCAATTTACTAAAGAATAACAATTTTAAAAAGGTCTTATCACAAAAGAACTATAGTAACATGGACACTAACAAGATCATGGCTATCACCACTACCCATTTTAACAAGTTTGCTTAGTCTCAGCAAGCAAGCAATGGAGCGGAGCTCATGTGAGCAACTTTGAAGATGCCACCTATGAAGACACCAAAAGCTACCTTGCTATGGTTTCTACTGAGAAGATCATCCTTAAGGGCTTGCTTGGGAGGGGGATAATGAGGATATTGTAAGGTAGGGTTATTAACCCACCCTTGTTTGGATCCAGGGTTATATAAAAGGTAGGGTATGAGGGGGTTAAATTGAGGGTTGAGAAACCTCCATTTACCCAATTTTCTCAATCCTCAAAATTTGGCTGTTGAGAAGGTTTTGATTTTTATATGGACCAAAATGCCCTTAACCTTTCCAAGTAATTACATTTATTTGTTAGGGCTAAAGGGTTTTTCCAAACAATCAGGAAGGTTTCACCGAGAGCTTCATAACCACGTGTGAGAACTTCACCACCGCATACCCTCAGTCTGGACGATTCATAGACAGTGTGTGCAAGAGCTACATCACCTTTCCCAGCTCTCCTTCATCTTTGGGTGAGATCCTTTGAAACCCTTCTGATCACTGCCTCTAATTTCTTCTCTATTGATCTCTTCAGTTTTTTATTTTTTTATTTTTTTTTAGATGAATTATGGAATGAGTGGTTTTTTGAGATCTAGATCTTGTGATTACAGTCTTGACGGTGTTGTTTGTGAGATTCTCTTCTTGGAGCTTCAGAACTAGGTATTATGTATGTGTTTGTATATATATATATATATATGTGTGTGTGTCTAAATTTGGTCATTCTGGTTGTTTTTCGTTAGATGGTGTTGATCTTCATGTTTTGGTTTGGATCTTTTGCGTTTTATTTTTTTGGGACGAGAGCTTGATTTCTTCGGATTGAGTGAAGTTTGAATTGTTTGTGAATGAATTTAAAGGGGACCAGAACTTGTTTAGTGTTGTTAATCCTGTCAATTGATGTTACATATATATATTGAAAATGGACCTGGAGGAGTTTGGGATAAACCCCTTTGAGCAACTGTTCTCATCTATTATACAGCCGGGGATATTCTTGGGACCATCAAGCTTGGAGCAAGCATGGCAACAAGATGCAAGAGGGAGGACGACGGCTAGTTTGTTTTTTTCCTCCTTTTTTTGTATTAACATATAATATTTATATCACTCATTTATTTTATTTTTTATTTTACTTCTTATAACTCCTATCCTCACACTCCCTCAAAACTAGATTTACTTAAGTAAATGACCTAAGAGAGAAGAGATAATTTCAAGAGATTCTCTATTCCAAAACTTCACTGGAAGGTTGTGCAATTGCACTCTTAAGCTTTGAAAATGCCGGCTCAAGGAAAGGTTGCCACGGCGTTAATTACAGAATGATACCATTTTACAACCCAAGGGTCGTCAAACAATATCTTCTGCATGCTGTCCTAAGTTTCACAGTGAATAAGAAGATACCTATTCAGAAGGTCAGAGATATGAACTTCACCAATGCCGCTCCACTTTGACTGAAGAATAAGTTTAACTTGATCAAAAGGAGATGGTTTCCCAAAAAGCTTCCCATAAAGAGAACTTTGAAATCGAAGTCGTGCTCTTGACATAGTATCATTATCCAAACGGATGAAATTAGTAGTATTAGCGTGAAAGCAAGGGAAGCGAAGAGGAACTCATAGGGAAGCTCTCCGGATTAGAACAATGAAGTTAGGATGGCTTATGTTTCTTAGTGAATGACTGAGCATTAGCACGATAAATGTACAAGTGGTAGAAGACAAAAATTGACTGGAAGAATATGGAAATGAAATGCAAACACCATAAACTATAACATATCTAGCTAGAGTGTTATTTCCGAGGCCCATGCCATCAAAGCATTCCACCTCTCAATTATCTTATGTCCATTTTCTTGCCATCACCGCACTGGGCATTCCCATTGATCATAGTAGTCATCTAACACACAAAATCATTCATGTTATTTGAGGAAAAAATAATAAGTATGTCTTAATTTATGTAAAAATTAAAAATCTAAAGCAAATCTTATATTGTCGTTGAAAGTACTCTCAAAAAAGCCCTTGATGTCTAATTTGATCGAAGGTACATTATACTAGGAGCAACATTTATAGAACCATATCAAGAATAATGGATGGAGAGGAGACCAAACCCAACTAATATCACATTGCTAAATGTCATGTGGAAAGCAATTTGCTCCAATAATTGTGCTCAAAAAAGTAAATTTACTGAAGAAATTAAATAAACTTTCAAAATAAAATATGTGTTGCAACAATGGACAAAAATTTTAAAGGTTAGGGTTAGGATTAGAGTTAGGATTAGCATTATAACCTAACATGATGTGATTCTCAACATTCTATATGATCTTGAGGTGTGATGGTTGCCACCCGGCCAATACGGTGGCATATGAGTGTTTTGATGTGATATGATGTCGAATTGTTCTTTCTTTCTTCATTAAATTGATAGCTCTTAATTCTTAAATATTAATTACTGGTTTTTAATTTTAAAATCAATATTTATGTAAATTTAATTGTTTATATTATTATTTACTTAAAATTTAACTACTTATAGTATGTAATATTATTAAATATAACGTTATTGATGAAAAGCTCTTCATAGTCATTTAGAAAATGATTAGGATATTTTTTTTTGTGAAATTTAGAAATAATAAGGCTTTTTTTAAAAAAAAATTGGCATTTGAAGTAACTAATCAGCTTGACACCTAATTGCAACAGAAGATCATGCTAGCAAGATGGTAAATTCCATTGCACTAATTACAATAGAGATTTAATGATCTTCAATTAATTAATTTATTTGTTTATATGTGCTTGCATTACCAAATTTTGGTTATTTTCCATTGATGCATGCTCTTACTTTGCACTATTGATTCATTTGCTTATTTATTTTTTACTTCCCGCTATAGCATTGTGGGCTCCTTTCTTTCCACCCGGCCTTTAATTGGGATTGACCGGTTAAAAAGCATGGATCACAAATCAAATTTTAATATTTTGTAGACTTCAAGGGATTGTGGGTTCATGACTTCCATTAGGGGCAAGCCCCTAATGTTAATTACCCTGGACATTGTCGCAGGAACCTCCGATTAAGAAAATAAGTGTGAACAAGGAAACAAGATGTGAAAAATAAATTTCATTCATTTCGATAAACATGGACTTCATTACAAGAAGTTTGGAATTTATTCATCTTGACGCAACAGTGATTGTAGCTTTTTATCTCCTTTCGACTATTTCGCCGAAAAGCACGCTTTGACTTTTGTTGACTTTTGGTCTTCGTCAAACTTTGCATCTCGAACATGATTTAGAAACTTGTGAACTTGTGTCTTGAATATTTGAATTTGCATCTTGGACTTGATTTGGAACTTGATTTGACTTTTCATAAGCTCCGGCCTTCAGGCTTGTGAAACTTTTGGAACTTGTGAACTCTTCAACACTTCAGCTTTGAGGTTGTTGAGATCATTTGAAACTTGAGTCTTGAACATTTGATCTTGCATTTTTTATTTGATTTGGAACTTGATTTGAATTTTTAAATGCTTCGGCCTTCAGGCTTGTGAAACTTTTGGAACTTGTGAACTCTTCAACACTTCAGCTTTGAGTTGTTGAGATCATTTGAAACTTGAGTCTTGAACATTTGAATTTTTTTGCATCTTATATTTGATTTGGAACTTGATTTGAATTTTCATATGCTTCGGCCTTCAGGCTTGTGAAACTTTTGGAACTTGTGAACTCTTCAACACTTCAGCTTTGAGGTTGTTGAGATCATTTGAAACTTGAGTCTTGAACATTTGAATTTTTTTGCATCTTATATTTGATTTGGAACTTGATTTGAATTTTCATATGCTTCGGCCTTCAGGCTTGTGAAACTTTTGGAACTTGTGAACTCTTCAACACTTCAGCTTTGAGGTTGTTGAGATCATTTGAAACTTGAGTCTTGAACATTTGAATTTTTTTTGCATCTTATATTTGATTTGGAACTTGATTTGAATTTTCATATGCTTCGGCCTTCAGGCTTGTGAAACTTTTGGAACTTGTGAACTCTTCAACACTTCAGCTTTGAGGTTGTTGAGATCATTTGAAACTTGAGTCTTGAACATTTGAATTTTTTTGCATCTTATATTTGATTTGGAACTTGATTTGAATTTTCATAAACTTCGGCTTTCATGCTTGTGAAGCTTTTTTACAACTTGTGAACTCTTCAACGCTTTATCCTTGAGGTTGTTGAGCTCATTTGTTGATTTGCTTGAAACTTGGAACTTGGACATTTGAACGTGCTTCCTTTTTTTATTTGGTTTGGAACTTGCTTTGAATTTTCATATGCTTCGGCTTTCGTGCTTATGAAGCTTTTTACAACTTGTGAACTTTTCAACACTTTAACTTTAAGGTTGTTGAGCTCATTTGTTGATCTGCTTGAAACTTGGAACTTGGACATTTGAATTTGTATATTTTTTTATTTGATTTGGATTACGAACTTGATTTGGCTTTTATAAGTTTCGGCTATCATGCTTGTGAAACTTTTTTGACAACTTGTGAACTCTTCAACGCTTTAGCCTTGATGTCGTTGAGCTCATTTGTTAATTTGCTTGAAACTTGGAACTTGGACATTTGATTTTGCATTTCTCTCTTTTTTTTATTTGAATTTTCATATGCTTCGGCTTTCATGCTTATGAAGCTTTTTTGCAACTTGTGAACTCTTCAACGCTTTAGCTTTGAGGTTGTTGAGCCCATTTGAAACTTGAGTCTTGAACATTTGACTTTTTTTTATTTGACTTGGAACTTGATTTGAATTTTCATAAACTTCGGCTTTCATGCTTGTGAAGCTTTTTACAACTTATGAACTCTTCAACGCTTTATCCTTGATGTCGTTGAACTCATTTGTTGATTTTCTTGAAACTTGGAACTTGGACATTTGAACTTGCTTCCTTTTTTTTATTTGATTTGGAGCTTGCTTTGAATTTTCATATGCTTCGGCTTTCGTGCTTATAAAGCTTTTTACAACTTGTGAACTCTTCAACACTTTAACTTTGAGGTTGTTGAGCTCATTTGTTGATTTGCTTGAAACTTGGAACTTGGACATTTGAACTTTCTTCTTGGACATTTGAATTTGCATATTTGGATTTGATTTGGATTACAAACTTGATTTAACTTTCACAAACCTCGGGCTATCATGCTTGTGAAGCTCTTTTTTTTTTTGCAACTTGTGAACTCTTCAACGCTATAACCTTGAGGTCGTTGAGCTCATTTGTTGATTTGCTTGAAACTTGGAACTTAGACATTTGAATTTGCATATTTGGATTTGATTTGGATTACAAACTTGATTTAACTTTCACAAACCTCGGTTATCATGCTTGTGAAGCTCTTTTTTTTTTTTTTTTTTTTTTTTTTTTGCAACTTATGAACTCTTCAACGCTATAACCTTGAGGTCGTTGAGCTCATTTGTTGATTTGCTTGAAACTTAGAACTTGGACATTTTGAATTTGTATATATTTTTATTCGATTTGAAACTTGATTTGAATTTTCATATGCTTCGGCTTTCATGCTTGTGAAGCTTTTGGAACTTGTGAACTCTTCAACGCTTTAGCCTTGAGGTTGTTGAGCTCATTTGTTGATTTGCTTGAAACTTCGAATTTGGACATTTTGAATTTGCATTTTTTTTTATCTTGGATTTGATTTGGATTTCAAGCTGTGAATATCTATGTTGACAAATCACAAACTTGATTTTGACATAATTTGACTTTTGAAAGGCTCCGGCTTTTGTGCTTGTGAAGCTTCCTTCAGGTCTTGACTTGTGAAACTCTTTGAGTCTTTGACTTCTAATATCCTCAGACTCCTGAGCTCAATTGTCGATTCATTTAATTTTTTATGCCTTGACTTGTGAAACTCTTTATGTCTTGACTTCTGATGTCTTCAGACTGTTGAGTTCATTTGTCGATTCATTTTTTATATCTTGACTTGTGAAACTCTTTGAGTCTTGACTTCTAATGTCTTCAGGCTGCTGAGTTCATTTGTCGATTCATTTGATTTCCCTTTTCTTCTTTTTTTTTGTTTTGTCTTGACTTGTGAAACTCTTTGAGTCTCGAGTTCTGATGTCTTGAGACTTCTGAGTTCAATTGTCGAACAATTTGATTTTTTTATATCTTGAGTTGTGAAACTTTTTTGAGTCTTTGACTTCTGATGTCTTGAGACTACTAAGTTCATTTGTCAATTTATTTGATCTTTTTTGCACATCATCAAGGAGTGACCTTCTGTGTGATGACTTTAGCTTGCTTATTCTTGGATTGGACTTCAAGTTGTAACCTTGAACTTGATCTCTTTTAATTTTGGAATTTGAGGACTTCGGTATTTGATGCTTGTGGAGGACTTTGGCATTTGATGTTTGTAGAGGATTTCTGCATTTCACGCTTATGGAACCCTTATAACTTTGGAATTGTGCTTTTTTTGTCTCTATTTGGAGAAAAGCTTTCTTTCATTTGAGAAAAATCATTCTTTTTTTTGACTCCCAAGTGTGGCATGTTTTGCACTAGGCCACATTTTGGATCAACATCTTCAAAAAAGAATCCTCAATGACCTCTCTATGAATGTCAAGAAGTAATGGGGGTTCTCTCGAAAAGAGCAATCGCCATGTGTTAGAGCGAGCTGCAAGATAGTTCTTCAAAAGTCTTCATCCACTCTTTCAGCTTGTGTGACTGTCAAGAGGCAATGGAGACGCTCTCTCGAGGAGAATATACACTCGCCATGCATTAGACATCAAAACTAGCATCAAGAGGGTCTTTAAGAGTCTTCAATAGTCCATTCGCTTCTGTGATTGTCAAGAGGCAATGGAGAGGCTCTCAAGGAGAATATACACTCGCCATGCATTGGACATCACGGTAGACTTCAGGGGTCTTGTAAAATTACCAAAATTCCCCTCATCTTTGCTAAAAGCCCTTTTTTCTCTTTTCCTTTTTTTCATCTTTTTTTTGCATTTAAACCCTCTTACTTTTCATCATTTTTTTTATTTGATCAAATTTTGCACATAACACCCCAAACTTTCACATTTTCATATTTTTCATGACTTTTGCAACTAAGCCCTCGAGCTTTCATATTTTCACATTTTTTCATAATTTTGCATATATGTCCACAAACATTTCATTTTTTTATTTCTCCATGGATTTTGCATAAAAGCCCAATTCTTTTTACAAATTTATTTTCTTAGCAAACTTTGCAACTAAGCCTTTTCTAGCAAAAAGTCCAAATATCGAATGATGAAGTGCTAGCCAAAGCATGTTTGAACTCAGCATGTTAAAAGTTCAAAACTAACTAGAAGAAAATCTAAAGGCTAAGACATGAGATAGAGGTTTTGATTGAGAGAACATACTGGCATGTAATACATAGGCATACTACCATGTCTACAATTCATAGCTCATTTAATCAAGGAGTGCATGGTTTGTAAAGCAATCCTAAGTTTGGGTCTCACCATGACAAACATTCACAATAAAATTTAAATATATTTTTTTTTCATGGATGCAATTAGAACATGTATATGTTCATGTATATTTGGATGAATTTCTATAAGAGCATATACCTCTTTGAAGAAGTGAGCACTTCACGAGCTTCTTAAGCATGCCTCGAGATTTGTGCTAGGGTTGTGAACACCGTCTCGCATTGTTTTCTTGCCGTTGATCTCCTCAGGAGTCGGAGAATAGAACCAACGACGAGGCTTCTTGGGTCTTGCCAGGGTTGTGAACATCGTCTCGCATTGTTTTCTCGCCGTTGATCTCCTCAGGAGTCGGAGAATAGAACCAACGACGAGGCTTCTTGGTTCTTGCCAGGGTGATGACGGCGGCATAAGCCATATATCGTCACCACCACACTATTGTCCTCCATCTTGTCCTTGACTTTCTCTGGCTCATCTCGTAGTAGCGTTCAGAGAGAGAAAAAAAGAGTGGGAGAGGAAATGAGCAGCGTGTATGTTCTTGTCTCGAGATTTGTGCTCAGTATCATCACCATCACCATCGCCAAGCATCTCCACGATACTTCTTCATCGAAGGCGTAGATGTTGTTGCCGGTGCGGGTTATCCTCTTGCCTTCCTTCATGCTCATCTCCACCATCAAGAAGAAAAGGAACCACGATTTGAATAAATCAAGGGCTTCTTCTTTTTTTTTTCCGGGCCCCCACCGCCATGGAGAGGAAGAAGAGAGATCAATCCCCCTCTCTCTCCTTTTTTTGTTTCCCCTCCCTCGCTCACTCCCGTGATACGGGAGATTTTGCTCCACCAAATTGCCAACCATATGGGAGATTTTGTTTCAAATCTTTTTTTTTTAATTTCAAATTTTTTTTTTCAAAATCCTATCTTATCTCATTCTTTTTTTTTATTATTTATTTTTTTTAAACTCAAAAATCCTTATCTATATTCTTGATTATTATTTTTTAAAAATTTTAATTTTAATTTTTTTTCACTCCTAATACTTAGCGTGACATTTTTTTTATTTGTTTTATTTGTTTCATTTTGGTCCTCCAATATCTTTTCATTTGATTTTTTTTCTTTTTTTTATATTAGTTTTTTTTATATATATATTTTATTGAAAGTCTATATAAACAAGCATATATAACTATCTATATATATTTATGCCCTCTGAGTAAGGTGGATGCCTATTTCTTTAAAGGATCCCCCCCCCCCCCCCCCCCCCCCCCCCCCCCCTTTTCTTTAGGTTGATTAGGTAAATGTGTTGAATGAAGTGAGCCTTTTATATATAAAGAAAACCTTATACATTAATAGTATATATAGCATGATCATATTTATTAATAATATTTATATTAATATAATTACCAAGTATATAGGAAGAATTGTAATATAAAAGCTATATTAAAAAGAGCTTAAACTTATATTAGTTGCTGAGTAATATAAAAATTAATCAATGTCAAACTATCAATTGCGGCCAGCTACAATGGCTCCCCCTCTTAATTATTTCTATTACTCAAACACGCGTGAATATGACATAAAGAAAAACAAGAACTTCCCTGAAATAAAACTTTGGATTTTGTGATACCTAATCGATATTGATATCAATTTTTGGATTTGGTGTCATTTCCCACATTTTGATATATTTTTTGTATTGTGTATTTCTAAAATTATAAGCCCGATTTCCATGGCTTTGGTTATTACTACCTTTAATCTAACACACACCTTCAGTGTTAAGCTCTACTGACTTGCTCTTAATCTCACTTTCATCTTCTCAATCTCCAGCTTTTCTCTCTCCTAACTACCATCTATATGTGTTTCCCCTGGGATTAAAACATAAATATTTGTTATTCTCTCAAACTAATTCTATAACTATAGATATGCATTATAAATTATATGTGTTTCTTTTGTGTTTTAATAACAATTAATTTAATTAACTTATGCTTGGATTTTGTTTCCAGGCCGATTGATTGATACCTTAAATTGTAAATTAGTTTATTATTTTCATACTAGAACCATGATTTATTGTTTACACAAATTTAAAAAGAAATTGTGGGTTAATTCAATTGGACGACTTCTTCCTCTAACAACATCAATTGCATTGCGATTAACCTATTGAATTTTAAAAAGAAAATGATGAAAATTGTATTAATTTTGACATGTATTTGTTTAATTACAGTTTTTTGAGACATCAAATACAAGATAACATATTAATACATGCTTCATATTCCTTTTTGAATGAATTATTTAACTCAAATAATATTATATAATATTCTATTGAGAAATCCCAATTGCTAATGGGTCTCTAGCGGTGGCTAGTTTGTGGTATTTTTTAAAAAACCACACAAATAATATGGTTTTCACAGCATTTTTCCCTAATCGTCACTAAAATCGCAATGCATCGGCATTTTTCAACAATTAATGCAGCCAAATTATTGAAATTTAGCAGTTTTTACAAGTAAAACGCCTTGAAATTCTTGATATTTTTAACAAACGCCCCCAAACAATAGATGTTTTTTTATTTTAAAATTCACAAAATTAAACTTTCGCGGCTCGTTACACCAAAGGCCGCCAAATTATAATTTTTTTAATTTAAAATTTATAAAATTAAATTTTCACTCCTTTTATCCCACAAATCTCCACGAGTCTATAAATATTTTTAAATTTAAAATTTACAAAATTAAACTTTGGCGGCGTTTGTGAACAAAAATACCGCTAAATTAAATTTGGCATCTATTTAAAAAAAATTAAATTTGGCATCATTTATTTTAAAATTTACATTTAACGGAGTTTTTCTTAAAAAAATACCGCTAAATACCCTCATATTTTATTTCCTATAAATACCCCTTTAATTGGAAGATAATGAAAAGAGAAAGAAAGTAGGGAAGAAGGAGAAGAGGAAAATGCAAGAAGGAAAGATGATGATAAAGATGATGATGATGATGATGATCATGTTGACGATGATGATAAAGCTAGTATAAGAAGAAGAAGAATAAGAAACTACAAGAAGCAAAGAAAAAGAAGACGAAGGACGAGGAGGAGGAGCTAGAAAAGAAGAGAAGAGAAAATAATAAAAAATAAAAATAATAATAATAATAATAATAATAAAAATTAGAGGAGCTGATTTATTATCTTTTAAAAAAAACAGATTAAATTAGTTTTATTTTTAAAAAAATCCTTTTAAAATTTAATTATTTTTTTTAAAGCGCCGCTAAAGGTCACAAAAACACTGCAAATTTAGCTGTTTTTGTAGATAAGCACCGCTAATTGTTGGAACATTGCGGACACCATTTTCGCCGGTGTTTTTTGAAAACACAGTTCCGATATTTAGCAGCATTTTAAACCGTAGCTAAATATTAAAAAGACTCCATTAAATACCTATTTTGGTGTTGTGGCTTTAAGATAGCAGACTAAAATACAAAAGAACTTGAATGAGCAACTAGAGGCAAGTGCCATGAAACTATATTGTCCCTTGGATATATGTACATACAATATACTATGATTGAAATATGTATGGCATGAAATTCATAACAAAATTGACGGTTAGTTTTGGTGTTTAAATCTCAATATAACATTAAACTAGGACTTATTATCTACTATTTATGCTAATGTTTTATTTGTCACTCACTATATTTCATGATACTGTGACATTTACCGTAGTTCGCACGTCTTCTTATGTTGATATTTTTTTGTGAGTTAATAAAATTCTAATCTTATATTCTTAGCAGACATGATTAATGTTTTGTTTTGTTTTTTTTTGTTTTTTTGGTTGCATATTTAATGAGAATTGAGGCAAAGCAAAATATGTTTAAGCAATATTGCAAAAGGTACAAAAAAATTTTTTTACTTTGGACGCAAACAATGGTACAAATTTAAAAGCCATAATAACTCAACTCATAAACTTCAACTTAACTCTTTCAAGCTTGATGGATAATGTGAGACAAGTGTGTGATTCCAAGGTTGCTGAATTAGGAGCTTTCCAACCTTACCAGGATAGTGTAATAAAAGGAGCTCATGATGCTAAGTTGACTTTAACTAGCACTTTCTTGGTGCCTAATCCGAATGTGAAAGAGATTTAGATTTTGTTGTTGTTTATTTAATTTATATATTGACAAATCTTTGATTAGTTTGTGACCTTTATTTCTCTATATATGTTCAACTTACCATTATGTTCTCTATATAATATAGATGATTAATGAGTTTGATGTTATTTATTTATTTATTTTTTTTTTTTTTGAGAAAAGTGGATAAACCACAAATGCATTAAATAAGAAGTACAGGAACAAAACGGAAGCAGAAAAACAGCCTCCACTAGAGGTGGAAAACACAACAACAACAAAAGGACCCAGAAGTCGTAAGTAGGAGAGAGAGACTTCTCCTAGCGACCGACCACTACAAGGAGGGGCAGACTAGCCGGAGACGTCGTCATGCCTGGTTGGGTCCTGATCCGCAGGGGCAGGTCCAGAGAAAAGGATGCAGCGCCGAACCGCAGCGATAGAGTCTTCAAGCTTGTGCATCTCACGAGGCGGGATAGCTGGAATCCAAGAGAGGTACATGTAACAAATTTTCAGGAAAAGAGCAGGCATAGAAATACATACTGAATTGAAAATACAGTTATTTCTAGCAAGCCAAATTTGCCAAATAACAACTCTCGCAACTAGGGAGCAGGGTAACCGGCGAGCGGGACAGAGGTCCCGGAACCAGTTACCCCAAAGATCAACATAGGACGATGGGGTCCTAGAGAAGGAGAACAGGGGCCCCAGGCGGTCCCAAATGTCTCTAGCCAGAAGACAACTAAAAAACAGATGATCGACAGATTCCAGCTCAGAGCAGCACAGAAGGCAAGTCGCTGTGGGCAAGGAGTTACAGCCACGAGCGAAAAGTGTATCGAGTGTGAGGATCTTATAGTCCCAGGCCAGCCACGAAAAGGTGGCGATTTTACGGGGGACGGGACATCTAAAGATCAAAGGGGTGACACAACATCTCATCCCCCTGTCGATAAGAAATCTATAAAAAGAGCGAACGCGAAAGACGCCGTCAACAGTTAGCTTCCAGGATTTCTGGTCAGGGGCAGTCGACGCACACTGCGGCCTCCTGTTACTTTTTAAATATCTGAAACTTCTTATAATTATTGAATTTTTTTTCATGTGCAAATATAAAGATTATTAAGTAAAAATATAAAAAAATTGAGAATAAAAAAAATACTTTGCATACATAATTTGTTGTATATAATGATGGCCTTGGTTTTTATTTGAGGATAAAAATAAATAAACGTATACTAAATATTGTTTATGAAATAACTTTTTTAGGTTATTAATAAAATGAAGTAGCCATTTATTGTTTCCCACATGTCATCTCATCTATTTTATTTATTGTTTTATTGTATTAAATTGGATAAAATTGGATTCTAAACATCCATATAATTCTAAATCATGATGCGATATTTTAGAAGCACTATAAGAAACAATTGTTTTTTTATACATTGAAACTCAGTAGCATAAGGTTTGTGTGATTTGAAATTAACTATGTCATAGAAACCATGATTTTAGTACAAGGTTAATTTGATTTTGATTATTCTAGAAACCTTTTCATCATCTTGATATTTGTTATCTTTCAATTTACGGTGTTTCAGTGGCAATTTCTTTTTGTTAGTTTACACCATTAATTTTTAAAAAATGATCAAAAATATAATAGATGTACATTCTGATCTTCTTAAATAATAAACACAAATGCAAATTAAAATATCTTCACTTAAATTTTATTAACTCATCCCTAACATAAAAGTATATAAGAATGTATATATATATATATATATATATATATATATATATATATATATATATATATTATATATATTTTTTTTTTTTTTTTTTTTTTTTTGAGATAGGGCGATAAGCACCAACTCTCAGAGGCGTACGCGGGCGGGGGAATTGCCACAACGTCCTCACCCTCTTGAAACTGGGGAGCGCGGTCAGGGGGAATCGAACTCGCATCTCTCCCAAACGAAGGGACCCGAGGTACCGCTAGGCTACAAGCCCTTTGGTAAGAATGTATATATTCAACCTTAGCATTATTATTTATTATGTTTATAAATAATAATATACAGTAGTTGAAATAGAGTAATAGTGTACAGTGTTAAGAAAATTGAAGGATAAGAAATTCATTCTTACTTAGGACTCTAAAAAGAAATTCCAAAAAAAAAAGAGCCCTTAGCTATAAGGTATATGGTGCTAATTAAAATAATAATTAATTAACAAACCAACTCCTTAAACAACCATTTCTTTTATATTATAAACAAAATAATGATTCATTAAATTTGTTTTGTTGGGTTTCAGCCCATTTGGGCTAAAAAAATAAGTTGGGCTTTGGCTCAATATAAAAATAAGAAGAAAAAAAACTACATCAATGGTGGAAAGGGCAAGGGCAAGGGCAAGGGCAAGGGCAAGGGCAAAGTTGGGTTTTCAAATGGAACCTTATTTGAGTAAAACTCTCATTTGTTGAGAGAGAGTGTGTGAGAGACAATAGAGTGAGGGAAGAAAGAAACCAAGAAGAGGATGGAGAAGGGGATTAGCGCAAATCTTGGCAAGAAGATTGGACGGCGATCGACGCCGGATTTCACCCACATTTGCGGGTAGAGTAACCTTGCTAGTAAGCCACCTAATCCTTTGAGTTGATTTCCCTAAATCCTTCTTAATGTCATTGTATCCATCTTGTATGAAGATGAAGACGTATGCATGTGTGTTGATGGTCTCTCCCTTGAATACTCTCATCTTTGAGTTTATATGCCTCTAGTTAGCTAAAGAGATCCTTGTAAACTCCATTAATTGACAAAGTGAAAGTTTTGTAAGAGGCTCTAAGGAGTTTCGTGGGTTTTCCCTTAATTCGAAGGGTTTTCCAAGCTAAAATTATCGTCTGGCATTATTGTATGTTTGATCATCTCACTCTAATAAGAATTGAGGGGTTTGGTAGTGTTTTGAGCTTGTTTTGAAGGTTTGAAGAGGTGTATTGGACTTGGGAAGGCCATACAAGTCTCTTGGAGGACATACAAGTTTTGTAAAACCTTGCTCGGGCAGTGTGCTACGTCACTAAGGCCGCACAAACTCGGCAAAGAGGTGTGAGCATTTCGAGCCCGCACATGAACAATGATTTGCAACAGTTTGATTAACAGTATCAATGAACAACAACTATGCAATTGCAATCCCTTGTTGGCAGAAGGTTGTGCGGGCTATAGAGAGCCCACAGAGGGTAGACCGAAAGGTGTGCAGGTAAGTGTGCGCCTACAGACGGACCATACATAAACAGTAACGGTGCTATAGTATAGTGAACAATAGCATTGCTATAATACTTCCGCTGAAAATTTCACTGTTACATAGCCCCAACATGTTTGTAGGGTAATGGGTACAGAAAAAAACTATTAATTTATAAACAATTTCTTAAGTAAATAGTAAATGTTATTATGTATAAATTTTAGTATTTTATATTCTTAACAAACTTTATAATAGCTAATCGCTCCCCTTATCACTCCTCTTTAGATACAAACTTCATATTCGTATGATACTAACCTCACTATATTATGTTATTAAATTTTATTCTTATTTGGTGACCGGAATTTATAAAAAATAAATATACATTTATATATTTATAAGCACTCGCAGCGTTAGTACCGGCCACCCTAGCTGCTAGTACATATATACAAGTATAGGTAATGCCACGTGTCATTGGCTAAACAAAGGAACCATCATAGCACGTTCCCAAGCGGGACCAGATCCGCTACGGCCGCCTCGGAATCTAACCAATCTTATAACCCCAACCATACTCATATATATACCAATCCATGCGAGCCCTCTTATCACCGTTGGATCAAACAATTAGATACATTCCGTCAAGAAACAAACGGTCAGATCTAATCCACGCATAGTTTTTTAATCCTACGACCATTCTTAAAACAAAACATTAAATAACACCAACTCCCACCTGCGAACCCCCATGCATTGCCCTGACTTGCGCCATCACTTCCCATACTTCCATGCAGTTGTAAGAAGTCGGTGGGGTACGTGGCAATAACCCATTGGTCCAATCTATTCTTAAATGGAAAACAGTAGCAAAGTCGGTGCAAAATAATACTAGTTTTAGCATTGACATGCTACATCCCATGATGCCAATTTTCCTCACTATTTAATCACTATCTCAATCCTATATAAAGAGTAGAAAGCCACAAGACTTTGGCATTCATCCCTTTGTTATCTAAAGAAACCATTGTAGCTTAAAGAGAGCTAATTAAACATGACGGTGAGTTCAGTCTATATATATATTTTTTGTATTCTCATCCTTTTTCCATATTTTTTTATCATTTAGATTGGTAGATCTGATCAAGTTCTTTTCTTGTATTATTGATAGATTGTAGAGATGTGTGTGCATATGGATTGCGAAGGTTGTGAGAGCAAGATAAGACGTGCATTACAAAAATTAAAAGGTATATATATATATGCATTTCAAATGCATTACATATTAGTCTTTTTAGATAATCATATGCCATATGTGAACTAAAGTTGATAACAAAATTATGTATTTGATTTATTTAGGAGTGGACGATGTAGATATAAACATGTCCATGCAAAAAGTTACTGTGACCGGTTATGTAGAGCAAAAGAAAGTTCTCAAGACGGTGAGGAAGACTGGTAGACGAGCTGTTTTGTGGCCGTATACTCACAATACTGAGTACAATGCCTACAATCAATACTATCCTCAACATCATCCGGCTTTGAATATTGTTACTGCACAACCTTATAATTCTCATTCATCTGCTCCATCATCATCTTATAACTACTATAAACATGGTTATGATGATTCAAACATACATGTTTATCATCAGAGTTCGGCTTATAATTCTAGTGTTATTGGAGAGAGGGCAGGAAGTATGTTTAGTGATGATAACACCTCTGGTTGCTCTATAATGTAAAAGGGGTAATTTGATGCTATGTTATATATATTTTCATGTTATGTATGAGTATTTCTTTAAGATAATGAATAGTTATTTGAGTTATTGTAATTTTATTAATTTTGATAAGATAAATGCTTGATAAGTTTTAAGAAAAAAAATAGTAAAATTATAAACTAAATAATACAAAGTTTTCAAGTGTATGGGGATGTAAAATTATGAACCTATTATATATTTGTAAAATGGTTTCTAGATATTTTTATTTTAAATTAAGTGAATTATTCATTATTATTTTAACAATAGACAAAAAATAAGGGGGAAATCAATCATCTCTAACTATCACTACATTGGTATAAATTGACCAATGACTTTGCTAATTAAGAATTTATGTGAAAAATAAATAAATCTTAAAATAAATAATAAATGGTTTCCAAATATATATATCCATGTAAAATTATAAATTCTTATATAGACACGCACACACATATATTGAGCTATTTAATATGATTTTATGATAATAAAAAATTGGTGGAAAGTCGAGCATATCTAAAATTTTACCTTCATACTGATAGATGGACCTCATAATGCAGCTAATTAAGCATTCATTTTTAAAAATTTATAAAATTTAAAAGTACACACTCTTATTAGTGATTGATAATTAATCTCTTTTGATTTATATTGACATTAATATTATATTGTTATAAAATTAAGAAATAAAACAAACACAATAACAAGCTAGAGAGAGTAAAGATTACAAATTTTTTTCATTGACCTTCTTTTATATATATATCATGTATAAACTCACAAAGCCTCTAGGCTAATTAAGCACAACATAGGAAATGTCACATTTTAATATCGAGTGATGAATGGTTTTAAGAGTTTTGTGGGGATAAAAAAAAATTTTTAGGAGTTTAGTAAGATAAGAGTTGTGTTAACAGGCATCCACTCTATTACGTTATACATACTCACTTTGCTTTTACAATGAGAACACATGAAATTTAATTATATGTATATATTGTTTTAAAAGATACAAGAGTTTTATCCGCATCCCACTCTTGCCATTTGTGTCCTCTGAAAAAGCTTATTATAATACTTCAATTAAAAAAAAAATAATTCTTCTCATTGAATCAGATAAATTTATTCATTTCGCCATTTTCGAGTTAGTGTCATAGCTGATGTGTCAAACAAATTACATTATTATAAGTCTACATTAGTAAAAGAGATCAAAACAAACAAATTCATCTACTTCATGAACTCAAATCAACATTTTTTTTTTTTTTTTTTTTGATAAAAAAACTCAAATCAACATGTTTTCACTAAAATAAGCCAAAACAAATAATAACGCTCACCACATCATATAAGCATGCTGCAAAGCCAGTGTCAGTTGACGCAGTCAATGCCAACACTTGCTTAATTAGTCTCGTGCTAAAAGTACTTGGTAGCGCATGTCACGTTCAATTCACATTACCATTTATGGACTGTTCCCGGGGCCAAATGCTATTCACAATATTGTTTAATTAAATGGGTTCCGATACACATTTTGTCCATGTTTTAAACCACGGGTTAACCCGGCCGGTTCAACTGGACCCGTCCAGATAACCAGGTTGGGTTACATAAAACCCCGATGTAAAGAGTTGACCCGGTTGACCTGGCCGAGTACCCGGTGAACCGGTCGACTCGGCCAGGTCGAACCGAGTCAACACAGGTTTACTATATGTTTATTGTTTAAAACTTTAAAATTTTAAATTTCAAAACTTTATTTACGGTATTAAGTTAATATTTATAGATTCTAAGAAAGACTATTTGTCAATTTTGTTTGTTGAACTTTTGTATTGTTTTTTTTTTTAATTTTTTATTAAGTTATAATATATTATTTTATATATTTATATATGATTAAACTTATAAAAATATATATTATATATAATTATTTATGACCGGGTCAACCTGATTTGATCCCGGTTCGACCATTGACCCATGACCCAGAAGCCTTTCCAGGTCATACCTTTTTAAAACATTGCATTTTGTGAGAGAAGTTGTATCCCTCCCCTGTAGAGTTGCATGGTAGTGAAATTTATCAATTTGGTATAGTTTTTATAAATCTTCTAGTTGTGCACTTGATAAATTTTCATTTCCCTATGTAGCATCAAGCTTAGTTATTAGTCTCTAAGCAATCGATAAATCACCATAACTTGTGTATTTTTGTACTTATTTGTGTTTTAATAAACCCTTAAATGGGGCACTTATTACCTATTGTAAAAAAAATTTATATAGCTAACATTTAGTAAATTTTTAAAAATAAAATAAAGAACCAACGACCTTCGGGTTTATTGGTATTCAGATCCCGTGCCCCCCATGTGCCCGCCCTTTGATTGCGCAGGTGAGGGTTATGTGGGGTTTTCAAGCGCTTCGTGCCCCCCACGTGCCCGCTCTTTAATTTGACGCTTGTCGTCTTTGTCAAAAAAAATAAAATAAAATAAAATAAAGAGTTTATCCGTAAAAATTTTATTTTTTTTCGAGTATGAAAAAATTAAATAAACAATATAAGAAAAATAAAAATTAAAACCAAGTATTTTGATTATCTTTTTTACATAACTAAAACCGTTAGAAAGTGATTCCATCCAAGAGACGCGAGCAATTTGGCGCCAATGCAAATCTCCGGACCGTTAAAACAACCAACCTCCAAACACACCTTCAAAGGCCTCTCCCTCTCAAATAAACATCATACTACACACTACTTCTCCAGAAATAATGAGACTCACTTCCGGCAAACTCTCCCACTCCTCATCCCCTCCTCCGGCCACCACTCGCCGTCATCGCCGCCGCCACCCTTCCCCACCACTCTCCCTCTCCTCCACTTCCCAACAAGAAGACAACATCTCACTCTCCACCTCCAATTCCAAACACCTCACAAATCATCATCATTCTCAGCATAATGCATTTGAAACCGATATCGAAGATGATAACATAGCCTCCTTCTCCAACTTGTCCGGAGCCACCACCACCACCGCTGTGTGTGCAACCTACATCAACGTGGCCCCACTCCCAGTGTTCCATGGCTCTGAAGAAGAGTGCGCCGTGACTCATCTCAGCCGGTTCCAACGTGTTTGTAGAGCCAACAACGCTACAACACTTGACATGATGACCAGAATATTTCCGGTGACTCTTGAAGGTGAGGCCGCTCTCTGGTACGAACTCAACATTGAACCCAACCCTTTTATCTCTTGGGAAGAGATCAAATCTTCTTTCTTGGAAGCATACCGTCCGGAGGAGTCATTTGATGAGTTTAGAGCAGAACTTATGGAAATCCGGCAAGGGGAGAAGGAGAGTGTTAATGGGTTTAGTTTGAGGATGCAATGGATGGTGAAGAAGTGGCCGGAGCATGAAATGCCGGAGAAGGTATTGAAGGGAATATTTGTGGATGGATTGAGAGAAGAGATTAGAGAGGTGGTGGCGATGAGAGGGCCGGAGACAGTGGAGGAGGCTGTGAGGTTTGCGGTGGTGGTGGAGAGGGCTAGAAGAGGAAGAAAGGGTGGTGGTGAAGGTGCGACGAAATGTGGGTTTTGTGATGGATTGCATGAGGAGGGGAGTTGTGAGGTGAAGAGGAAGATGAGGGAGTTGTGGTTGAGAAGCCGACCGGAGGGGAGGACAATAACCGCGGCGGGGAGTATTGTTAAGAGGGAGGAGGAGGAGATGGAGAGAGGGCTGAGCTTGCGGAGGGGAGGTGGTGAGTGTAAGTGTTGGAAACATCAGTGTTGGAAGAGAAGTGATAGTCTTGTTACTGATGTTAATGCTAATGTTAATGATGCTGTTTAATTTATTTCATAAATATTTTAAGACAATTATTCAAATCTATATTTTAATTGTTATATATATGTTATATTCATTTAATATATCAGATGTAATATTCTTACATTCTGTTTTATCTTCCTAAAGGGTTAACATTAGGAAAGGAATGCTATTTATAAGAAATAAATTAATTTAATAAATGAAAAATAATCATGTAAACTATTTAACATATGCAAGGGAGCCATCCCCCAAGCTGAATTTGGACGTGATAAGGCTCAAACAAAATTACTCAATGCCAACTATCAACTTATAGCACAGATTTCTTTATCTACTTCACCACTACCCTCCATCAGTGATCCAACCCCAACGTATTATTTAAACCATACATTATCAACATTACCCTGGATGGATGATCTAAACCAATAGTATCATTTGGTATCAAAGAAACTCAAATTCTTTGCAAACTTAAAAGGGAATAATAATTTGAGGAAGACCTATCACTATGTATATATATATATATTCTCCTGAAATGTCTTTAAGCACAACACCAAAATAGATCTTTAACGGCATTTATTTTGGTTTTTAGCAGTGTTTTAAAACTTCATAAAATATAGAAATGGTGTTTAAAAAAAAACACTAGCATAAATGCTGACAAAGTTCGTGTCAGGGATGTTTCAGCCATTTACGGCGTTTTCTAATAAACACCGCAAATTCAGCGGCATTTATCTACAAACACCACTATTTTAATGGCGTTTTTATGATTTTTAGCGGCGTTTGTTGATAAAAAATGTAATAAATTGTTTTTAAATAACATTTTTGTTAAATGTGTAAAATATACATTGAATTTTACACATGTTATTAACAAGTTGTCATGCCCAAACCTTAGGTTAGTCCTTTTTTTGACAAGTGTATGGAGCCATAATTTTTGACATCCATGTATGAATCCATGGACTTTTGGTTGCACCATTTTGCCTATAATTAAATACATGGCCTTTGGCCATTTAAGATGAACACACAACCACAAAAACGTACACCAAGAGTACTTCTTGGATGAATGAATGTTTTAGGGTTTTAGCTGAGAGGTATTGAGTGAAATCTCAACTTATAAATCTACAATTTCTATAGTGGAATATTTCTTCTTGTTCTCCCATCGGTGTAGGCATCAAAAAGTCGAACCACATAATTTCAGAGTCTTCTTTTATTTTTCCCACTTTAGTGCTGCCACCATCTATCGATTCCAAAAAATTGATATCAAAGCAAGTTTCATTTTGTGGTGAATATATCTACTTGTCGTATGCTCTATGGTTGCTACTAAACATAGATCCTCCACATCAGAAAATAAGTTAAGATTTTATTCATCCAAAAATTTTGTGTTGTAAGCAATGGCAACTACAAGATTTGATATTGAGAAATTTGATAGCAACACAAACTTCACTTTATGTAAGATCAAAATGCGTGCCATTTTGATTCAAAATGGACTAGAAAAAGCTTTGTTGGGGAAAAATAATATGTTAGACGTACTCAATGAGTGAAGACAAGAAGTATGAGTTGATTTCAAAGGCCTTGTTAACGATCCAGTTATATTTATTAAATGAAGTTCTTCTAGAAGTCATCATAGAAGATACTGCTGCTGGCTTATGGTCAAAGTTGGAGTCCCTCTATATGACTAAATCTCTAACTGAAAAACTATATCACTTGACTCGGTATTACTCATTTCAGATGCAAGAAGGTACTTCTATCAAACCCCCAACTTAATGAATATACATCCATTCTAGTTAATTTAGAAAATGTGGGTTCTAAAATTGAATATGAACATCCTACTATGAAATTATTATGTTCATTACCATCATCATATAGATATTTTCGAGATGCATTATTATATGAGAAAGATGCTGTGTCCTTGTCAGAGGTCAAGACAGCTTTGCTTTCTAAATTTATAATTGATGAAAAAATACTTGGACACAAAAATAATAATTTGGCTGAAGGTCATATTACTAGAGGAAGACCTAAAGATAGGGGGTTAAGAAGTAATAAATCTAGATCAAAATCTAGATATAGAAATTTGATTTGCAATTACTGTTGTAAAAAGGGGCATATTAAATCTGATTGTTACAAATTAAAAAATAAATAATGAAGAAAAGCAAAGTTCCTAGAAGCAAGTGTTGCTGAAAATGAGTCGACATATGAAGTTCTTTCAGTTACTAACATTGATAAATGCAGATTTAGCAATGAGTGGATCATGGATTCAGGTTGCTCTTTTCTGAGTCCCAACAGGGATGGGTTTTCCATATTTGAAGCTATTGTAGGTGGAGTCGTTTCGATGGGAAACAATGCTGCTTGCAAAGCTGTAGGCATTAGATCAATCCACATCAAAATGCATGGTGTGATCATCAAAACATTAACAGATGTTCATCATGTTTCTGACCTGAAGAAAAATCTTATTTCAATGGGCACCCTTGAATCTAGTGGGTGTAAGTACACATCTGAAGGTGGAGTAATAAAGGTCAGCAAAGGTTCTCTTGTTGTGACGAAGGCTCAAAAATTTGGAAGCCTTTATGTCTTAGAAGGTACGACAGCTACTGGTTGTGTCCACATAAATGTCAGAGTCTGATGTCACTAAACTATGGCATATGAGGTAAGGCCACATTAGTGAAAAAGGCCTAACCTTATTAAGTAAGAGGGGTCTTTTATGAGGCCAAAGCACAGGAATGCTAGAGTTCTGTGAACATTGTGCAAAAAAAAATGTGTAAGCTTTAGTATCGGTACTCATAGACCAAATTAAGGTGCTCTTGACTACATCCATTCAGACCTTTGGGGCCATCAAAAGTTCCTTAAAAAACAGGTGCCAGCTACATGCTTACCTTTATTAATGATTATTCAAGGAAGGTTTGGGTTTATTTTTTGACGCACAAGAACCATATATTTTTTTATATATATTTAAGAAGTGGAAAACAATAATAGAATAGCAAACTGAGAGGCATATCAAGCGTCATAGAACAGACAATGGCTTGGAGTTCTGTAATAGTGAGTTTGATGAGTTCTGTAGCAATGAAGGAATTATGAGACATCACACTATCTGAAGCACACCTCAACAAAATGGAGTTGTTGAGAGTATGAATTGAACCCTTATTAAGAGAGCTCAGTGTATGCTCTCAAATGTTGGTCTGCCTAAAAGTTTTTAGGTAGAAGCTGTTGACATGGCTTGCTATTTGGTGAACCAATTTCTATCTGTAGCACTTGAATTCAAAACTCCTGAAGAAATATGGTCAAGTAAGCCTGCTGATTACTCAAATTTAAAGATTTTCGGGTGTCCTGCATATATGCATGTTAAATGATGAAAAATTAGAGCCCAGAACCAAGAAATGTATCTTTCTTGGATATCCATCAGGAGTAAAAGGCTATAAATTATCATGTCCTGATCCAACATCTCCCAAATTCATAATCGGTAGAGATGTTATTTTTTATGATGGTTTTATGCTTAAATCAAAAAGGGAGTTCTCTATACAACATAATTAAGATAAGGAGGATGATGACATCGGGAAGGTTGAGCTAAATATTGATGATCAACCATCTCAGCACAAGTCACTATCCACAATAGAGGCAGAACCAAGGCCATCTAGTTCACTTCATTATTCAGAAATAAGTTCAGATGAAACTGAACAGAAGTGACCATACTCTATTTCTCTAAATCAAAGAAGGAGAAAACCATAGGTACCTTCGAAATTTGGAAGTAATTATGTGGAATTGGTTGCTTATGCTTTGACAGCAGCTGAGGACATAAATAATACTGGAGAGCCATCATCATATTCAGAAGATATTTTAAGTACCAATTCATATAAATGGTTAATAGCTATGGAAGAAAAGATGGAATCTTTGCACCAGAATTACACTTGGGAACTTGTCAAACCACCAACGAAAAAGAAAGTTATTAGTTGTAAGTTGGTCTTCAAGATAAAAGAAGACACAGCAAGTGACACGACCTTTTGCGTGTGTACCGCAAGTGCACGGCCTTGTCGAAGTAATAAATTTACCTTGGTGAGAAGGTAGTCGAATCCACAGGGAATAGGGAGATAGAATATAAGGTTTCACTAATTAAGCTATGCGAAATACGGGAAACGATAATAGGATTGATGAGTGAAAAATAATGCAAAGCCATAAACTAAATAGAAGGATGAAAGTAAGAGGTGCAAATAGGAAAATCGAGAAGGACTTGCAATGAGTAAAAGGGGGTATCCGGACAAGCTACCTCTAGGATCTATGTTTCAAGTGCAAGACTATGATATTATACTCTCCTATTGATGTCAATTAAGTCGAGGAAATCCTAAGACTCACGGTCCCAAACCTAAGGACAACCGTGACTAACCCCAACGCTATGCCTTGGTATTAGGATTCACAACACCCTTCGCTCTGTCACCTAGATGATTAAGCCCCAGGGGAGTCCATCTACCTAAACCTCACACTATATGGGATTGCATTATGCTCTAGGGATTCCTAGTGATTAAACCTGTTCCTACAAAAATAGTTCTAACCCTTTGGTCCAGGTGGAAGAACCCTAGTCTAGATTAAGCCCCAGCATATAGGATTCACTACAACCCTTCACTCTATTGCTTGCGCAATTAAGCCCTAGGGGAGTTTATCTACCTATTGCTTTACTCTATTTCGACCGCTATTAAATCAAGGAATCGGAGGTAGGGAGAAATCACATCGGAAGGGAAAGGGGTACATTGCTACCTCACAACTCTCCCTCTCAACCCTCTTTAATCTTAAGTAGTCTAATCCTATAGGAGTTGTCACACCTCCAAAGGAAAACCTAGATTGCTCTCAACCCTAATGTCACGTTTAAGGGAAAACTAATATCAAGAGATAATTAAGATTAAAACTCAATTTATTCATCAACGATGGAAAGCATAATAATCAATGTCAAAGAAACATAAGAACCCTAAAGTTTACAAGTCCGAATACCCCGCGAGGGGTTTAGCTCCTCATAGAGCTATACATGTTCATCAATGTGAAAATTAAAGCATAAAACATAGACATAGATGAAAACCCCCTTGAAGTTGGTGTGGCCGTGGTCTTGTGCAAACGTCGAACCTCGGAATCGATGCCGACGATGTGCTAGAACCTCCACGAAACCCTCTCCGAAACCCTAGCCGCACTCCAGAAAGTTGGGGAAAAGTTCGGTTCCAAGATCCCCCAAAAGGTTGCAAAAATCCCCTTTTATAATGTTGAATCGCGGCTTTA
Organism: Dioscorea alata; assembly: GCA_020875875.1. Classification (NCBI taxonomy): domain Eukaryota; kingdom Viridiplantae; phylum Streptophyta; class Magnoliopsida; order Dioscoreales; family Dioscoreaceae; genus Dioscorea; species Dioscorea alata. The sequence goes on from CM037027.1 coordinate 4,238,370, forward strand.
AAATTGGATTTATCGGGGGCTTCACACGGCCGTGTGGAATATCCACACGCCCGTGTGAAGCTTCTGTCTCGGCTGAAAAATTAATTTCACACGGCCGTGTGGAATTTCCACACGCCCGTGTGTCTTCACTGGATGGCTGAAATTGCAAAACACACGGCCGTGTGGAATTTCCACACGCCCGTGTGACTTCTCTGGAACACTGGTCTTCAGCTGAACAGGCTTGGTAACTTGCCGAAACGCCTCCCAGGTCCATTGTTCTTCATCGAGGCCATTACTTGGGCACACAAGCAACGGTAGGTCGCGCCGATTGCTTCAAGTCTTCTTCTTTCGCGAAATTCTCCTAAGTAACACGGATTGGACTTGTTGTGAATGTGACTGCCTTTGTGCCCCTCCAAGGGAGGTTGGCACACATCCACAAGTCCAAATACGTGCTTCGTTCCTTGCTTGGTCCGAGAACATCTCAACATTGGCAAACGCGACCTAATTTCATTATTCTTCTCCAATTAGGCTCCACAATACCTTCAATGCACAAGAGAACACAAATGCACACATTTAGTGATAAAATCTGATAAAAGGTATGCTTAATGTAAGATAATAGCGCTTCGCGATACTATAACACAAGCACTTATCAAACTCCCCCACACTTAAGCTTTTGCTTGTCCTCAAGCAAAAATAAAACGTGAAAGTACTTGGGAAGAACAATTGAAAGTGCTTGGCCTTAGGTTCACCAAAAGTGCAAAAGAAGCATTCTACAAGTAAGGGGAAATCAAAACATTGCATAAGGTTATCAATGCTCTAGCTAAAAACATGAATTAAAAAGGATAACAACTCGAAAACGTGTTAGTGTGTGCGACTTCACTCAAGAGAACCAACGAGTACTCCTCAAACTCTTATTTACAAAGACTTATTTACGAACGAAAAAAATTAAGAGAGGAAGTAGTAGCTTCACACATCCTCGAAGGTAGCCCTTTCCTAGGCGGCCGCCAAAGGTGGCTTTCACTCTTTCGAGGAGGTAGCTCTTTCTACCGGGGTAGTAGCTTTCACGCATCCCATGAGATAGCTCTTTCTCTCATTAGGGCATAACTTGTATCCGACTTATGAGAGTAGCTACATACTTCATGGGTGGTAGCTCTTTCCACCTCAAATGCATACATAAAAGAAAGCAACTATTCACAAACTCACATTTTTCTTTTCATTTTCATTATTCTTTTTCTCTTTTTTTTTTTTTTTTTTTATATATATATGCATTTTCCAAAGTAAAACTAAGAACGATGATAAATTTGTCCTTTAAAACTTCAAGATCGAGTTTCCAAAAGATTTCAAGAGTGAGTAGTGCAATAGGGTGTAATCGAGCAAAAATCCCCTAAAATTCAAGTGGAACTAGAGCATGATAGGATACAATGTTAAAAATTCTCCTAAACTCTAAGAATACAACCGTTGCAACTAAGGTGAACCGCCATAGGCTACATTAGCATAAACAATTGAGCGCACAAGTAAAGGTGTGTGCAATGTGAACTCCCCCCCACACTTAAGATGTACATTGTCCTCAATGTACGCGTAGAAGCACAATAATAAGTGAAAACGATAAAAGCAACTAGTGTGGAAGTGGCAATTGAAACATTACTCCCCTGAACTCCAAGTGTTGCATTTGATTGAGCTAGGTCATTGAGAGATGAGTCTCAATGGTTTGTGGAGCACACACGATCCCATGACCGTGTCAATGACTATTCCTCAAAATCCTTACATCCAAGACCATCTGCGCACACATAAACGAGGGTTCAGTAAAGCTCAATAAAACTCGAGTATATAAAATGTAAAGCAATGAATACAACTCGAGATAAAAAGAAAAAGCAAAATAAAAGCTATACTCAGAAGGAGAATCCTTTCTGAGTACTACAAGTCCAAAATAAATGTAACGATACACAGAAATGACAAATAAAAGAAAAGAATCTAAAATCTAAGACGCCTCAGCGTCGGTGTCCTGAGTGGTGGCCTCTGGTGCTGCTGGAGGCTCTGGATCTGCTGGTGATGCTGGAGCTGCTGGTGCTGAGGGAGATGGAGGTGGTGGAGTGGACACTCGAGGTCGGACCACGAAGGAGGAGGAGGCGACAATCTGCTCGAAGGTCTGTCGCAAGCTCTGGAACTGCGCCATCACCTCCTGGTGCTGTGTAATCTGTGTGGCCCTAACCTCGGCCACCTCAGTCTGTAGGATCCCCACTGCGCTCTCGAGGCGCTCCAGTCTGTCCTGGCCTCGAGACGGTGAAAACATCCGCACTGGAGGTGGCTCCGGCGCGGTGGGGGGTACCTCGGTCTCTGTGTCCTGCGGGGGTGGCTCCAATGCTGCCCGGGATCCCTCGCCCTGCTCTGTATGGGGTATAATCCAGGTATACGTCCCTGATCCTCCTCTGCGGATCATACCCATCATCCTCAAGGTATCTGTGCCCAGGGGAGCTGGTACGGTCGTCTTCTCTGCTCCCCTGACTCCATCTCTGAGCCCCAGGCCAATGAGAAGTCTGGTGATGTAGGGGCCTGCAAAGATAACTCCTACCCTGGGGTACTGGCCCTGATGGCGAATGTAGTCGGCCACAATGTGCCCCAGGTGGAGTGGCTCACTCTCCACCATCGAATACAAGTAGAGGAGCTCCTGGCGACTCAGAACACCAGTACTGTCTCCCCTGCCACTGATAGATCTGCTCATAACTGCGTGTAGACATCTATAGGCAGGTCGAGAAAGGCATGAAGCCTTGGAGACACCCGGCTCGTACTGACCCTGACCACAAAGTCTGCTATACGCCTGCTGCGGTGTCACGGTACCCGGGTAGTCTGTAGGGAGCAATGAGTACTCCTCTGTCTCAGTGTATGCCTCATCATATAGACCCATCCGCACCGAGAACTGGGTCATACTCAGCGTGAAATGTCGACCGAGGGCTCTAAACTGAACTGTGGTGCCCTCGGTGAAACTGCTGTACCCCCGGTCGAACTCAAACGACGCCAGGACCTCTAAGGTGAGCGGTCGGATCACCGAGTCCCGGATAACCATCAATCTCTCCCAGTTACCGACTGAGAGAAGCTCGCTAATCTCATCTGCGACGCTGTCTCCCCCCTGAATACTCCTCACTATACTCAAATCCAAATATCTCGTCTGTCCAAAACGGAGTCCTGATAAACGCTCGAACCGAACCTGATGCTCGGCTATACTAAACTCTGTCTCTGCTGGAGGAGGTGTGGGCTCACGGGGGCGCTTCCCTGTCGATTTCCTGGGTCTAGAAGACATTCCTGTAAGATTGGAAAAGAAAACAATCACAAACAGTTCAAAATAACCAATCTGCAGAAATCCACACGGCCGTGTGTTAATTCCACACGCCCGTGTGGATCATCGGGCGGACAGAGTATAACGGCCGTGGGTTAAAAAAAATTCAAAATTTACAATCTAATTCGCTTTAATTCATTCTTAAGCAACATTGCATACTCATAAATCAATTAATAAAGGCGAAATCATCAAAAGAACGAATTAAATTGAGAATCGACGAAGAAAAAGGCTTTGAAGTTCTTACCGACGGAGTGGATGAAGAAATACTAAAAATCGGCCGGAAAACTCCAATAAAATGCCTCAAAAATCCTCTGAGATGGTTGGCGAACTAGTGGAGAGGGTAGGAGAAGAGTTTAGAATGGAAATAGAAGAGGCACAAGTGAAAACCAAAAGAAATCAGTCGGCTTTTGGAGTTCTGGGGATTCACACGGCCGTGTCACGATTCCACACGCCCGTGTGCCTCTCAAATTAGGGTTCACAGGGGCCAACCCACGCCCCTGTGTGCATTCTGTTTGTTCTCTGACTACCCCACACGGCCGTGTGTTAATTCCACACGGCCGTGTGCCTTCACAAAGATATCCACAGGGGCTGGTACACGGCCCTGTGGAGTCTCGGGAGAACACAAAAGGTCTCTGAAAAACTTCACACGGCCGTGTGGAATTTCCACACGCCCGTGTGGAATTTCCACACGCCCGTGTGTCCAACCTGGCCAAGAACACAAGGCCGGTCACAGGGGCATGTCACACGCCCCTGTGACCTCTCTGGATTGCCCGAGAAAACTAAGTGTTTCACACGGCCGTGTGAATGAACCACACGGCCGTGTGCCTTGACAAGCTCTCCCACAGGGGCTCACACACGCCCCTGTGGTTTCTCGGGAAGTTTGGGGTTCTTTCTGCAGAATTTCACACGGCCGTGTGGAAATTCCACACGGCCGTGTGCCTTGGCACAGCGGCACTCACAGGGGCATCCACACGCCCCTGTGGACTCTCTGGAAAAAAGTTGAAATTCTGCGGAATTTCGCACGGCCGTGTGTTAATTCCACACGGCCGTGTGTGTTCTCTGGTTTACTTAGAAAATTTTACAGACTCTCAGAAAAATTCAGAAACTCTTTTAAAACACTTAGAGCCTGTGTAAACCATAAAAACATGACCAGAGACTATCGAAAACACACTCAACCGACTCAAACTTCGTCAATTAACGTTAAGGCACATGTAAATAATCGAAAATCCACAAGAAAACCCAGCATATGCACATGAAAATTGGGACACCATTGCTAAGACTTTTATTCAATCCTAAAACTAAACTAAGTACTAGAAAACTGTAAAAACGCTTGGGTTGCCTCCCAAGAAGCGCTTGTTTAACGTCACTTAGCTTGACGTACCTGTCTTACCTTACGGAGGTTCATGAGTGGAATTTGCCCTCTTCCCTAAAATTTGAAAGCAAGCATTGCATAATCGTTGCAAGGTAGAGGGAGAATTATCGAGTTTGTTACCACACACGGGTGAAACACCCTTACTCCGTGAATGCTCATCCCCTTTCTTGTTGGGGTTCTTGTTGTGGCGACGTCTCGACCGCTTCAATCTCCGAAGGACTTTCTTCCTAAGCTCCTTCTCCTTCTTGATGTCTATCTCAACTGAAACAAGCGCGAGCACTTCTTCCTCTTCAGTCTCTATGTCTTGGTCCGGCCACCCTTCATATGGATCCGGGTTAAACATATCCTGCATATATTCATCAATGCAATCATCAGTGACATCAAAATAATATAGAGCATCATCAAAATCAAGAGAATGTCGCATGGCTTCGGCGAGGCGGTAAGTGAGCTTGTCGTCCCCAACCCTAAGTGTGAGCTCTCCACCGTCCATGTCTATCAAAGCCTTGGAAGTGCGCAAGAACGGCCTCCCAAGGATCAGCGGTACCTCGACATCCTCGTCTACATCAAGCACTACAAAATCGACCGGGAAAATGTACTTATCCACTTTCACCAACACATCTTCAACAACACCCCTCGGATGCCTCACCGATCTATCTGCAAGCTGAAGTGTCATCCGGGTAGGTCTAGGCTCGCCCAAGCCTAGCTTTTGGAAGAATGTGTAGGGCATGACATTGATGCTTGCCCCCGAGTCGGCTAGTGCCATCTCCTCACCCATATCACCAATATTGCACGGTATGATAAAACTTCCGGGGTCCTTCCTCTTGCTTGGCATATTCTTCTGTAGCACTGCCGAACAGTTTGCATCGAGGATGACGGATGCACTTTCCTCTAACTTCCTCTTATTGGTCAAGAGGTCTTTTAAGAACTTCGCGTACTTGGGCATTTGGGCTAATGCTTCCGCGAATGGAATGTTGATGTGCAATTGCTTGAAGACACCCAGAAATTTCTTGTATTGCTCATTGTCTTGGTCATTCTTCAATCGTGAAGGATAGGGAATTCTCGGCTTATAAGGTGGGGGTGCCACCTCTTTCTCCTTTGGTGCTTCATCCTCTATTTCCACGACTTCGGGTGAGTCCTTAGTCTTCTCAAGAGGGAGATGTCCCTCAACCTCCTTACCACTTCTCAAGGTTATTGCCTTTAGTTGTTCTCTTGGGTTGGTCTCCGTATTGCTAGGCAAACTACCTTGAGGTCTCTCCGCCAAAGTTTTCGCAATTTGTCCTACTTGGTTTTCCAAGTTGTGTAAGGAAGCGGTGTGATTGCGAAGAGTAGCTTCCACCGATTGGAACCTTGCATCCGAAGAAGAAACGAACCGTGTGAGGGCTCTCTCTAGATCAGTCATCTTTCCCTCCAACCCGGTCACTCGGCTTTCTAAATTCGGAGATTGTTGACTTTGAAATCCCGGTGGTGCACTATTTTTGTTCTGTTGTGACTGTCCTTGATTGCTCCAAGAGAAGTTCGGATGGTTCTTCCATCCCGGATTGTATGTACCACTATACGGGTTGCCTTGGCCTTGTCCTCGATATGAATTCCCCACAAAATCGGCCTGCTCCACCGCACTAGTGCCTCCAATAGCAATAGGACAATCGCTTGAAGCATGTCCTCCCCCACAACCGTTACAAGTAGTGATGGCCGCAACTCTTGGCGAAGCTAGAGCATCTAGCTTCTTACTCAACGATTCCACTTGTGCTGCCAATGATGTAACCGCATCAACCTCATGAATTCCGGCAACCTTTTTCCTATCCCTTGAGTTCCATTGATAACTATTCATAGCCATCTCCTCTACAAGGTGCCGAGCTTCACCGGGAGTCTTGCTTCCAAGAGTCCCTCCGGCCGCCGCATCTAAGAGTTGCTTTGTACTCGGATTCAACCCGTTGTAAAATGTGTGAATAATCATCCACTCGGGGAATCCATGTTGCGGACATTTGCGAAGGAGCTCTTTGAACCTGTCCCATGTCTCGAATAGAGACTCCAATTCCATCTGTACAAAGGATGATATCTCATTCCGGAGTCTTGCAGATTTCCCCGGTGGGAAGTATCTAGCCAAGAATGCCTCGGCCATCTCCTCCCACGTAGTAATGGAGGCTCTCGGTAATGAGTGCAACCAATGCCTTGCTTTTCCTTTCAATGAAAACGGGAAGGCTCTCAATCGAATTGCATCTTCCGTCACTCCATTTATCTTCAACATGTCACACACTTCCAAGAAATTTTCTATGTGACTATTAGGGTCTTCATCGGCTAACCCATTAAACTATGCGGACTGTTGCAGCATCTGAATGAACGATGGCTTCAATTCGAAATTCATTGCTGTAATTGGGGGCCTGACAATGCTTGATTGGGTCCCCATAACTGCGGGTCTAGCAAAATCAGACAACGTTCGCTGCTGCTCGTTCTGTTCTGCCATTGTCTCTGACCCTTCTGTCTCAATATCGGCTTGATTTGATGCTTCTTGTGCAGGTTCTTTCCCTTTACGATGTGTTCTTTTTCCAATGTCTGGGTCTCCTTCAACAAGTATTGAAGGGTTCCCACGGGTCATAACCTGGAGCCGAAAATAAAGAAAAGAAAAATAAGAACAATGATAGGTAAAGAAAATATGAGATAGAGTGTGAAGTGAATAGCTAAAGTAGTGAAAAACAAATATCTAAAACGCCTATTCCCCGGCAGCGGCGCCAAAAACTTGACACGACCTTTTGCGTGTGTACCGCAAGTGCACGGCCTTGTCGAAGTAATAAATTTACCTTGGTGAGAAGGTAGTCGAATCCACAGGGAATAGGGAGATAGAATATAAGGTTTCACTAATTAAGCTATGCGAAATACGGGAAACGATAATAGGATTGATGAGTGAAAAATAATGCAAAGCCATAAACTAAATAGAAGGATGAAAGTAAGAGGTGCAAATAGGAAAATCGAGAAGGACTTGCAATGAGTAAAAGGGGGTATCCGGACAAGCTACCTCTAGGATCTATGTTTCAAGTGCAAGACTATGATATTATACTCTCCTATTGATGTCAATTAAGTCGAGGAAATCCTAAGACTCACGGTCCCAAACCTAAGGACAACCGTGACTAACCCCAACGCTATGCCTTGGTATTAGGATTCACAACACCCTTCGCTCTGTCACCTAGATGATTAAGCCCCAGGGGAGTCCATCTACCTAAACCTCACACTATATGGGATTGCATTATGCTCTAGGGATTCCTAGTGATTAAACCTGTTCCTACAAAAATAGTTCTAACCCTTTGGTCCAGGTGGAAGAACCCTAGTCTAGATTAAGCCCCAGCATATAGGATTCACTACAACCCTTCACTCTATTGCTTGCGCAATTAAGCCCTAGGGGAGTTTATCTACCTATTGCTTTACTCTATTTCGACCGCTATTAAATCAAGGAATCGGAGGTAGGGAGAAATCACATCGGAAGGGAAAGGGGTACATTGCTACCTCACAACTCTCCCTCTCAACCCTCTTTAATCTTAAGTAGTCTAATCCTATAGGAGTTGTCACACCTCCAAAGGAAAACCTAGATTGCTCTCAACCCTAATGTCACGTTTAAGGGAAAACAATATCAAGAGATAATTAAGATTAAAACTCAATTTATTCATCAACGATGGAAAGCATAATAATCAATGTCAAAGAAACATAAGAACCCTAAAGTTTACAAGTCCGAATACCCCGCGAGGGGTTTAGCTCCTCATAGAGCTATACATGTTCATCAATGTGAAAATTAAAGCATAAAACATAGACATAGATGAAAACCCCCTTGAAGTTGGTGTGGCCGTGGTCTTGTGCAAACGTCGAACCTCGGAATCGATGCCGACGATGTGCTAGAACCTCCACGAAACCCTCTCCGAAACCCTAGCCGCACTCCAGAAAGTTGGGGAAAAGTTCGGTTCCAAGATCCCCCAAAAGGTTGCAAAAATCCCCTTTTATAATGTTGAATCGCGGCTTTAAAATTGGATTTATCGGGGGCTTCACACGGCCGTGTGGAATATCCACACGCCCGTGTGAAGCTTCTGTCTCGGCTGAAAAATTAATTTCACACGGCCGTGTGGAATTTCCACACGCCCGTGTGTCTTCACTGGATGGCTGAAATTGCAAAACACACGGCCGTGTGGAATTTCCACACGCCCGTGTGACTTCTCTGGAACACTGGTCTTCAGCTGAACAGGCTTGGTAACTTGCCGAAACGCCTCCCAGGTCCATTGTTCTTCATCGAGGCCATTACTTGGGCACACAAGCAACGGTAGGTCGCGCCGATTGCTTCAAGTCTTCTTCTTTCGCGAAATTCTCCTAAGTAACACGGATTGGACTTGTTGTGAATGTGACTGCCTTTGTGCCCCTCCAAGGGAGGTTGGCACACATCCACAAGTCCAAATACGTGCTTCGTTCCTTGCTTGGTCCGAGAACATCTCAACATTGGCAAACGCGACCTAATTTCATTATTCTTCTCCAATTAGGCTCCACAATACCTTCAATGCACAAGAGAACACAAATGCACACATTTAGTGATAAAATCTGATAAAAGGTATGCTTAATGTAAGATAATAGCGCTTCGCGATACTATAACACAAGCACTTATCAGCAAGCATTGAAGAAGCAAGATATAAAGCATGGCTAGTCACAAAAGGATATAGCCAAACACAAGGTATAGATTTTAATGATGTTTTTTCACCTATTATAAAACAGAATTGTATTTGTGTTTTACTTACATTGATGACCGCCATGAATGATATGGAGTTTGAGCAGTTAGATGTTAAAACTACATTCCTGCATGCTGAGCTTGAAGAGAAGATCTACATACAACAACTAGGCAAAGAAGATCATGTTTGCTTGTTAAAGAAATCCTTATACGGCCTAAAGCTATCTCCAAGATAATGGTTCAAAAGATTTGATTCATTCATGATTATTAACGAGTTTGCAAGAAGTAACTATGATAGTTGTGTTTATTTTAGAAAGATAGCAGTGGGTCATTCATATACTTATTGCTGTATGTGGATGACATGTTAGTTGCTGCAAAGAATATTTCTGAAATTGAGAAGTTGAAGGCTCAAATAAGTTCAAAATTTGAAATGAAAGATCTTGGAGCAGCAAAGAAAATTTTTGGAATGGAAATTCTAAGAGATAGGAAAGCAGGAAAATTACTTCTTACTTAGAAGAACTATGTTGAGAAAATCCTAGAACGCTTTAACAAGAAAGAAGCTAAAACTGTAAGTATTCCTATTGTTGCACATTTTAAGCTTTCAATAGCACTATCACCTCAAATAAATGAAGAAAGAAACTACATGGAGGAAGTTCTATACTCTAGTGCAGTAGACAGGCTCATGTATGCCATGATATGTACTCGACCTAATACTTCACATGCCTTTAATGTTACCAGGCCAGTTGATACATGGCAAATCTAGGTAAAACTCATTAGCAAGAAATAAAATAGATTTTAAGATATTTAAGAGATAGTGTTGATTCATGATTGGAGTTTTGCAGTGGTAGTAGTAAATTAGTTGGTTATGCTGACTCAGACTATGCAGGAGATCTCCATAAAAGAAGATCTTTGACTGGTTATGTTTTTACATTAGGAAATAGTGCCATCAGTTCGAAATCAACTTTACAATGTACAATCGCATTATCGACTACTGAAGCAGAATTTATGGCGGTGACTAAAGTTGTTAAAGAGGTTATTTTGCCAATGTGGCTTGTTCAATGAACTTATTTCAGATCATCAGGAGATTGTTGTCTTTTGTGCTAGCCAAAGTGCAATACATTTGACCAAAGATCAAATGTTTCATGGGAAGACAAAACACATTGATGTCAGGTATTATTTCATTCATGAAATTATCGTTGAAGACAAAGTAAAAAGATTAGTATTACAAATTAACAATCCTACTGATATGTTAACTAAGCCTCTACCACTAGCTAAGTTCAGTTATTGCCTGAACTAATTGGCATACTAGGCACTTGACAACCCTTGAGGGTTATTTCAGAGAAGGAGGACATCTACAAGTTTCAAACATGCAAAATTCAAGACAATGTGGAGATTTGTTAAGTGTGTAAAATATGCTTTGAATTTTACACATGCTATTAACAAGTTGTCATCCAACGCTAGGTTAGCCCTTCATTTTTGACAAGTGTGTTTTAACTTGTATGAAGCCACAATTTTTTACATGCATAGAACCACAATTTTTGACATTCATGTATGAATTCATGGACTTTTGGTTGCTCCATTTTGCTTGTAAATATATGGCCTTTGGCCATGTTAAGATGAACACACAATAACAAAAACACCAAGAGAGCTTCCTGGATGAATGGGTGTTTTAGGATTTTAGTTGAGAGGTATTAAATGAAATCTCTATTTGTAAATCTACAATTTCTATAGTGGAATATTTATCCACCTTCCCAGTGGGCATTAGCATCAAAAAGCCAAACCACTTAATTTCGGAGTCTTCTTCTTTTATTTTTCCCATTTTCATGCTGCCATCATCTATCGATCCCGACAAATTGGTATCAGAGCGGTTTTAATTTTTATGTGACTATATCTACTTGTTGTATGGTCTGTGGTTGCTAGATACTAAATGTAAATCTTCCACATCGGAAAATAAGTTAGATTTTATTCATTCAAAAATTTTGTGTTAGAAGCAATAACAACTACATGATTTGATATTGAGAAATTTGATCGCAGCAATAACAACAAAAACTTCAATTTATGGAAGATCAAGATGCGTGCATTTTGATTCAAAATGGACTAGAAAAAGCTTTGTTGAGGACCAAAACAATTTGTTTCTAATCCGTTTCTAAATTAAATTAGCAATATATTAGAAATGGGAAAAAGCTGTTTCTAAATCGTGATTTTGTTGTGGAGACGAATATTGACATTCTTTGATATATATATATATATATATATATATATATATATATATATATATATATATATAATTCTTGTACTCATTACCCCACAATACTTAAAATAAATTAAATAAAAATAATCAAATTATTGTATTAAATAAAATTGATGTTAAACGATAATAATAAATGATTTGGCCAACCAAACATAGATCATCATATTTTTGTTTTGAAATTATATATTTTAGGTTTTTTTATTAAATTTTATCGATACATAATTATGAATTTTTTAGGATATTAATATAATAATAATAGTAATAATAAATAAAAATAAAACCGTGAGAAAGATGCAACCCTTTCAATCAATAGTGCTTGAGTGAAATTCAACTTTAGGTTAGGTCTCTTTGTTTAATCTCTTTCAATTTAATGTTTTATCTTACATGGTGGGGCTTTATCATGCTTGTTTATTATTAGTTTGATATTTGTTATGAAAAAATATTGGATATTGGATCATTATTGGATATTTGTTAAATAATTGTTGGATGTTTGTTTGATTATTTATTAAATTTGTTATGCAGAATTTGTTGTGAAATTATTTTGAAAAATTATTAGATATTTGATATATTATTTGTTGTGAAAAACTTGTTTTTTATTATTTGTTAAACAAATGTTGTATTAAATAATTAAAATAGATTGTGAATTTGAGTTAAATTGTCTTTTAACTGCATAATTTGTTGCTTTGTTCTTAATTTTGAATTGAATTAATTATTAATTAGGTAGATATGATTATTTATAGGAAAGATTTTCTAATGTAGAAAGTATTCGATGATGGAGGAGGTGAGAAAAAAATCCAATCCGATATCCCGTTTTTTTATCCGAATTTTTTTTGGGTATCCGATCCGAAAAAAAGGGTCGGGTATCCGGTCTGAATTTTTAAGGTAAAAACCAGATTGGATCCGAGTAGAAAAAACTTGAAAGTCGGTATCCGAATCCGATCTGGATTTTAGTGTATATATATATATATATATATATATATATATATATATATATATATATATATATATATTACTTTTTTAGACCCCTTAAGATATATATATAGAGAGAGAAAGAAAGAGAGATTTAAAATTTTATAAGGGCTTAAATAGAAAAAATCAAAATCCATCGTTCTGGTTAAACCGGGCACCCGATTTTCAGTACTTGGTTTAAACCATTCAACTCATTATACAACCATATTTCAAATTTGAGTTGAGCTTTTGATTAAAAACTATTTGTTTAAAAATAAATAAGGCAATAATGATCTATAAGATATTCAAGGCAATAATGATCTATAAGATATTCAGTAAATGGATTGTAAGAAGTCCTCGGGGGCTGGTTCTGATTCATTTTGTCCTCCTAAACCTTAGTAGGTTAGGCATTTGGTACATTATTTGTAAGTTTATATTATTAAAAAAATGGAAAAAAAAAATTTCTACCTTAAGGTTGTGTTTGATTGGCCATTTTTTCCAAGAAAAAAATTTTCCATCATGATATTTTTCAATCATATGGGATGTTTGATTGGAAAAATTTTTTATGGAAACTTTTCCACAATGCTGGTCACGTGACCACTTTTTTCTCAATTTTGTGGACAAGTTTTGCCCTCCCAACTCAAAAAAAACTTTTCATGGAAAACTGAGAGGCTTTTTGAAAAAATAAATTGAGGTGCAACTTGAAAAACCTTTGTTGGAGATAGAAGTCATAATTATTAAATAAATAAATAAATATTATGATAATTATATTACTAGGGAGTAGTAATTCGTTAACAACTGTTTTAATTAATTAGGCAGATCTGATTCGCCAGCTTCTTTTCTCGTATAATATAACATTCGATGTTTATATATTAAAATAATCAAATTAATACAATAAGTTCTCTTTTGGTTTTTATTTTAATTTTTAAAAATATTTCTATTTTTTGGGTTATTTTTACTTTTATTTTTAAAAAATTATTTTTTTTATAAATTAGGTATCTCTCTTTTTATATTTTTATCTCTCTTGGTTTTTATTTTTCTCTTTCTCTCTTTTGGTTTTATTTTTAATTTTTAAATTATCTCTATCTCTTTTAGGATTTTTATTTTTATTTTTAAATCAATTTCTTTTAACAAATTAATATCAATAATCTAAAACATAATATTTTTTAAAATATTTTAAAAAAAATTATTATTTGGTCTATTGATATTTGAGTATATTTAAAAAAAACTATGTTTTAGTTTTTTATTTTTACAAATTAAGTTGTATAATATATAAAATTATATTTTTAGTAGAATTTTTGTAAAAATTTATTATTTGTTATCTAATTTTTATAAACCAAACTAAATTAACATATGAACAAAATTAAAAAAAAAAAGTAATTTCCTTAAAGAATATAAAAAAAAATCTTGAAAAATATAGTTTTTTTCTGGGGAAAACGATGCAATCAAACAACAAATGAGATTTTTTTCATGAAAAAAAATGTTACATTTTTCATGAGAAATAGGAGCAATCAAACAACAAAATAAGAATTTTCCATAGAAAACTTTTGGTTTTCTAGCCAAAACATAATGGCAATCAAACAACTGTTTTTTGTTTTTCATGAAAAAATATTTTATGAAAAAAAAAAATTTCATCCATTTTCCATGTTGTAATAAAAAAATAGCCTAAGAGTTTAGGATTGATAGAAATATAGAAGGATAGAACACATATAAAATAACAAATAATAGAAAGAGAAATTATGTGAAGGACCTATTTATATCTATCATACAATAATATAATAGGATGACAAATCAATCACCATAATAAAATTTAATTAAGATTTTTTAATATAGACCAAATCAATTAAGTAAGCCTTAACATAGATCTAATTAATTAAGATCTTTACTTGAACACCAAAGCATGCTGTATTGCCCCCATCTTCAACTTTAAACCTATATAAAATAACAACTAAAATAAAGAACTACATTAATATATCTAAATCCGAACCAGTGCAAACACACACAAGATAGAACAAGACAAAGTGCGCTTGGTGAGTAAATATGATGATGATCATCATCATAACGACAATACAACACTCTCACAAAAAAACCAAACATATAACACCACAAAATACGGAAAATGAAACCCAAAAAAACCAAACAAGAGGCCAAAGTGCGCTTGGTGAGGAAATCAAGTGTGGGCTCAAACACAAACAGATATGTATCATGATGATCAAGAAGATTATGATGACAAAAGGGCCCTCATAATATTAATAAAGAGAAGAAGAGTGAGTGTTTCAAAAGCCTAAAGATGTATAAAAGAAAAGGATTGAAAGGACCCCAACTAAACTGAGAGAGCACTACATTGCGGGATTCGCGAGGAGAAGCACAGTCAACCGTTCTCAGCATCATTGCTCCAATTTCAAGAACTTTATTATGTATGCACCTCTTTTCATGCTTACATTACATGACTCTTTATTTTTCTTGGTGATTGACAGCTCTTAGTCCCCTTCTATTCATTCATGTCAAGCTCTTCCTCTTCTTCCACTTCTATGGGACTTTTTAAAAGAAAATTCCTGTTCTAAGTCCAAACTTACTCTAGATTAATTAATGGATTGTTATTTTTTTAATAAAAAATACTTGAATGATAATTAAAAAAAATAAGAACATATAAATTTACATAAAAACTTAAAACTAAAAAAAAAAAAAAACACTGATTAAAAAAATAATAATTTCACCATATTTAAAGTTGACTATAAAGTGTGGGTTTAATTTTCCAAAATTAATTCAACATAATAAAACTCTAAAATATGTTTTTGTATGTGCTAAACTGAATATAAGTCATATTGATTTACATTAGTGAAGGACTTGACCCAATGTTTTCATTACCATTTACAATCTCCAAAATATCCTCATAGTTTAAAACATCACGTAAGTCAACTCCATGAGTTTTTAGGTTGAGTCTAACAAAATTTGAGTTATAAACTCAAATATTTAATAGGGCATATGAACAAGCCATACTCCAAAATAATAATAATAATAATAATAATAATAATAACAACATATATAGCATTGCTAGTGCTACAAAGGGGATGATGTTTCCTTTAATTCTCAATGTAATCATCTACAGTATTTTATAAATAACTTAACTATAATCCTATTTATTATGTTCAAGTGTTTGCAATCATACTAATCCAAGTTTATTATTCTTATCTCTTCTTCTTCTTGTCATTAAATAAGATTTGATTTGATGTTGTTTTATAGGAGACACACGAGGAGGAGAAAACCTCTAATGATGAAAGGTTAAATTCATTAATTAATGAGGTTGGAGTCTTCTAAGTGGTAGTAATCTTGATTAGCATGTCATTTGGTGCAATGATGATGATGATATGCTTAAAAAAAAAGCCACCTTAAACTTGCATCGTTATTAGTGTTTGTGTCTCATTGGGACCTTGAAAATATTATCATGGAAACAAAGGCCCACGCACCACCTTGTTGTATTGCATGATCATCATGATGAGCCTCGCCGCTCCTCTGTTGGAAAGGGTGTGCCCTTCACAAGGTTAACAGCCTTTTAGGTGCCTTACACAAGGAAGGGCACTTCTCTCTAAAGTTTTCTACTCTTTTTTTCTATTATTATCTTTCTTTCTTTTTTGGTTTCATATTAATTTAATCAACGATTAATTGGTTAAATAAGAAATAAAAACATATTTATTTTGATCGTTGGACTGAACATATTTGTTGAATTTAATTTTTTTAAATCAATAGATTTATGAATAAATGTTCTCGTGTCAAAATATGAACTCGGTTAATTATGAATTATTAGAGGGAACAAATTATAAATTTGCAACATATATTTTTTATAAATATAAGTGATGTATGAAGATGAAAATGGTAGAATAACAAGGAGGTTAAAAGAGGTTAAAAGAGGTTAAAGTGGCGATGATATTCTTGACATGTTATTTAAACAAGAAAAATCATATAATATTAATTTTAGCTTATTTTTAAGTAACTTTGACGACCTAGAGAGGCAACTATCCCCGAAAGATCAAAATTTTAAATTGATTGGCTTAAAATAAGAAGATACTTATACTAAACAATCTGTCTATTAAGAGATGCAACAAACATCCAATGGTCACATGTATTTTTAGCCTCTATGCAATTAAAATAGTTGATCATCATTACTTATCCTTTCGTAGAGTGAATTTAGAATTGTTTTGGCCATAATTTTGGCCTGATAAACTACCAATAATCTTTGCTTGACTTGAGCCTCTTAAGGGTATAACCTTGAGACACAGGTCTAAGACGGGGGAGGTGGGGAATTTGCTTATGCAAGCTATAATCTGAAAACATTTGGCTTGAACAAATTAATCGCATATTTTATTCCAAATCACTTTTGCTAGTCATCATTATGATCAAAATAAATCATGTTTTCGTTATATGGATGTTTGCAATACTAGAAACAAAACGACTCAAGCTGGAAAATGCAATCAACGTTGTTAAACACAGTCTAGAATTTCAAAGGTCCCAAGAGTGTGACACTGGTGGCACAACACCCAACTTCAACTTGGCAAATACATCTAAAGGATCACTAACTCCTGTCATCCTCATTGCGGTCTATGTCCTATAGTCTTTCTTTGTGTGTGTGTTTTTTTTTCTTTGGTATGTTTTAGCTTTAGTCTATCTACCCTTAGTAGATTTATTTTTAATATCCGTTCTTCTATATTTGTTCTTCGTGTTTCATCTGTATGCACTGTTTCTTTAGTTTCACTTGTTTTTTACTTTATATGTATGTCTACTTTACTTTTAACAAAGTTCTGATTTATTAAAAAAAATTCTCTTAATTTGTATTTTTTTTTTTTGACCATTGTTATCATATATATTGTTAATGTAGGACTTGCAAGCCTTGATCGGATGTTACTTTACAAGGTTAAAACAAATAAAGTCATTCAATTCATAGAAATGAATGATTAATTTTCTTTTTTTGCTTTTTTTTTATATCCATTGTATATTTTAAGTTCATACTATATTGTATGTTGGAAAATTTATTATACCCAAATTAATATATATTTTGAATTTACGGAACTATATATATTTGTAATATATAATATATGTTATGAGTTTTTTTAGTTGCTCATGTCATGCTGCAAATAAAGTAATTATTATTATTTTTTTTATACGCATGATTTCAACCAACAAACAAATGCTAGCCAACGTTGGTATAGTTCAATGTTAAAGCATGGAAGTGTTAGGCGGGAGGCTGAAAGTTAAAATCCCTCCCCATATATGAGTAATGAAATAATATAAATAAAGGCTTACTCATTTTATTAAAAAAAATTGTTTAACAATAAATAAACATATCAAATAACTATAAAACATAATCATATAAAGTAGAATGTTTAGATACCATTTGATATTAGAAACATAAATAAATATAAAAATTTATTTGACTCAAAAAGTGAAGTGAGGTACTAAAAGGTTTATAGAACAATAACCTCTCTCAATATATGTTTTTTACATTCACAAAAATTCAAACTCAAAACTATTTACTTAAGTGATCTAAACATTCATCATTTCGACCAACTTCATTAGTAAATTTAGAGTTTTAACTTAATTTATTTCAATTAATTAATATAAAATAATTTAAAATATATACTTCAAAAAAACATATATAAATTAAAGCACATCAATATTACTGATTTTCAAAATAAAGCACGCAAAAATTATCTGTTAATAAATTAAATATTTTTGAAAGGAAAAAAATGTGAACAACTTTGAAAAAATTAATTTTTTTTTTTTTTAAACAAAATGCCACAAGTGCATGTAAAGACAATAACATGCATATGCACTAGAGTAAAACAAACCATCTATACATTCTCATCCAACTGATAGAGGGATTGAGTTACAAGTATATACGCACAATCGAGAACCTTTGGCATCACTATATCCACTGTTTTTTTAACTCAAGCAATAAGTATTTCACAATATATATTTTTAAAAATGAACTTAGTGCCACCTAACCAAAAGCCTTTTTAGCAAAAATTTAAAGTTTTTTCCAAAGCACTTGCTAAAATTATATGTTCAAATTATCTCGTTAAAAACGCCTTCGATTCAATTTTTTTAATAATTGTATATATATAAGCAGAAAAGACATCAAAATTACCGTACAAAAAGCAACAAAACAGCAACCTGAAAATAATCAACTATGGGATTAAAATAACACACACGAGACACAACACAGGGCATGCTATAAACTCTCCACTAAAACCTCAAAACCATGTCTTTCATGCAAACACTAGTGTCTCTTTCTTCCGAGCACCACCACCACTACTAGTACTCCTACTCTACTTTGTGATAATGGATCCATGCTCCTGTCACAAATTCCTGAAATGCCCTTCACTCCCTCTAGACAACATTGAAGAGGAGGATACCAGTACCGAAGAGAACATCATCATCAACAACAACAAGCTAGAAGAAGAACAAGAAGAAGAAGAAGAAGCATCATCAGTAGTGGTAGCACCACCACCAGAGACTCCAACAGAGACAATGGAGTTCCTTGCAAGATCTTGGAGCATCTCAGCCTTGGAACTCTCCAAAGCTCTCACTGCTGTCTCTCGCCACCCTCCTCCCTTACTCCACAACAACAACAACAACAACAACAACAACAACAACAACAACTCACAAGTCACAGCACAAGAGACTCAAAAGATGACCAAGTTTCACCCTTTACTCCCATCTGACTTACTTGCCATTAACCCTCCCATTTCTCCAAGAGATCATGGAGACCTTAAGGTATCACTACTACTCTTTCTTCTGTTCTATTAAAGTCATTATATAAAAAGGAAAATATTTAAAACAAAGCAAGTGATTGTTGAAATGTTTTGTTATTATTATAAAAAAGGTGCAACTTTTAAGAGGAGTAGTGCCAAGAGGAGGAGGAGGAGGAGGAGGAGGAGGGAAAACAATGGGAGATTGGCTGAAAGATAACAAGGAGAGAAGAAGAGAGGAAGCGCGCACTAGAAACGCGCAAGTGTATGCGGCGACGTCGGTGGCCGGCGTTGCGGCGGCAGTTGCGGCGGTGGCGGCTCAATCGAATGGAGTATCGAAAACTAGTGCGGCGTTAGCGTCGGCGGCGGCGCTGGTGGCTTCGCATTGCGTAGAGATGGCGCATGTCGTTGGTGCTACGCGTGATCAGATCTTGGGTGTCGTGCATTCGGCGGTTAATGCGCATACTAGTGGGGATATCATGGCTCTCACCGCCGGCGCCGCAACAGGTCTGCCTTCATTCTCTTATTATTATGATTATTATTATTATTATTATTATTATTATTATTATTATGTGTTAATAATAGAAATTTTGTGGTATATATATATACCTTATAATTTCTTTTTTTTTTTGCTCATAAATTTTTTTTTCATATATGCTAATATGCTTCTAAATATTTAAGATTGTTATGTGTTTGAACATAACATCTAAGTTGAATTAGTTATTAAAAATATTTACAGTATTTTTTGTATGCCTAACAAAAATATTGAAGATGATAAAAATTTCAAAGATGAATTTTTTTTAAATAAAATAGAAAAAATCTTTAATGTAATAACTACTTGACTCCCATCCAAAAGATTGAGAGTTCTTAATGCATGATTGAGACATAAAAAAATAAAAAATATGTTTGTATTTAAGGTGGCTTGTTCATATTGTAAAAAAAATAAAAAAATAATAAGGTGTGCATGTACATATACATGTATATGAAAAAAATTCTGTGTAAACTGTAATTTCATGTTTATATAGGCGTGTAAAAAAATGAAAATTTTTAAAAATTATATATATGCAAAAACATAATAAAGTTAATTATTTACTAATATTGTTTATTAAAGAAGTTTCTATATTTAAAAATAAATTAATTAATCATTGATAACACTAATAACCATCCATATTTTATTTCATTTGGAATTTAATAAATGAGACATGGGAAAGAGCTAACTTATTTTCATCACTAATCAAGCATTTGTTATGTTAATGATGCCATTTAAAAATGCAGCTTTGCGAGGAGCAGCAACACTAAGAGCGAGATTTCACAAGGAAATTAATTGTTCAACATTAACAGGAGATAATAAAGATTCAGATGCTAGTTCATCAGTCCTGGCATTTATTTCTCATGGTGGAGATCTGCTTAAACGCACCAGAAAAGGTGTAGTCATACAAAACTTATTTTTTCCGCAATAAAATTCAATAAAAAAAAAATCTGAAATTTGCAAGGGTATCTGTGCAAAAGAAACTTATTACTGTATAAAAGAAAAAAACTGTAACTACTTGAGAATTTGACTTTTTACTTTGATGGTAGGTGTGCTTCACTGGAAACAAGTCTCTGTCTATGTGAACTCAAGTTGGCAGGTATGTCATAATCACCATAATCCATAATTAGCAAAGTTTCAGAAACAGCTTATTACTTTCTAATATGAACATTGGATCAATCTAACACAAGCTGCAGGTAGTTGTCAAAATGAAGAGTACACACATGGCTGGAACTTTTGTGAAAAAGAAAAAAAGTAAGACAGATTTACCTGGTTTGACCAAATAGAAATGATGCAACAGTAAAAAAAAAAAGGTTGAGTGGTGCTGTTCTTTTTCAGGTGTTGTTGTTGATGTGTGCTCTGATGTTTCTGCATGGCCTGGTAGAGAGTCAGGAGAAGAAAACAATAAGAAAGCTTACTTTGCAATCAAAACACCAGAAAGATTGATTGAATTTGAATGCAAAAGTAAAGCTGAGAAACAGATGTGGGTTGAAGGCATACAGCAAATGCTCAATTCCCCTGCCAACATGAGCATTTTTCTGTAATTACAAAAGCAGGACATCAAGTGAATGGTCAAATGCAAGGAGGTTGCAAAGTAAAATGGAATTATGTTTCTATTTGAACGAAAAAGAATGTCTAAATTTATATTATTGCATCTGCACCAATCTATGTAATTACAATTTACACTATCTACAAATGATATTGGCCGGATAGTGTTCCAATTGATCGGACTTTCTCTATATGTTTGAAGCAATTGCTGCTCACTCAAGTTCTGTGGTAAAATCGATATTGTCGACAAATACCTGCACAAAATCCAATTCTCACATTGAATGCAAGGTCTGAGAGCTTAAATAATAACACATGGTAACACAAAAAAAACAACACACTGAGTAACTAACAGAAGGAATTTAAATCAGTACACAGAGTTCATGCATATTCAGAAAATAAGGTATTAAGTAACATCTAGATTCGTTAACCCCAGTTGGGTATTAAGATCTCTAGCCCTAGATGTGTCGTGATATTTAATGAAAATTGAGATGAGTTAAAACTAAATAGCTAGTAGGTCTACAGAAGTACCAAAAAAAGAACGCATGCAAAACTCAATAACCAATCCTGAGCTGCTCTCTTTAGTTTCACTAGGATATTTCAGTTCCCATTTATTAGGTTCCTTGACATTTGTATTAGATAATAAAATACTAATGGAGATTCAACAAGGATTTCATTTCAAAAGAATTTATTCAGGAAAGAGGCTTCAATTGAAGGCAAATTGCAGCTTGACAATTCTTATCTAGATTTGCCGGAGTTCAAGGAACAAAAAGGTTCTTCAATTTAGGAAAGATGATGGTCATTCTATTTTCCACTCGGTCCCACTTCACATAACACAGTATAATGCATGATATAAATCAGGCAAGTGATAGTTCAGTTCCTTGTGCACAAATACACTAATTTTAGCAAGTTTCGTGAAATAGAAGATGGAAGCGAGGTCTATAAAGAATTGAGCAAAAAGTAGAAGTTGGCCCATACTGTTTTCCAACCATCAGGATCCAAGCAGGCAGTGATCTTGGTGTTGATGTCAGGTAAAGGACCGGGTTCACGAATTATCTTTCCCCCACATATTTTTATTGCTTCTGCTGTTCTATAAACATCATCTGTACCTATTGCAATCTGTCATGATAGAATGCGTCAATCTCCTTAGTATAGTAGTGAACAAAAGAATTACACCAGTTGATTTCTACATGATCCAACTCTGCTAAATCTTTTAAACCTGGGCCTAAAGCTTACCTGTGCATATCCATTTCCTTTGTCATACTCATGAACCCCATAGTTATACGTCAACTCCAAAACTGTACTTTTATCTTCAGGTCCATATCCCATCATTGCTACTGTACACTGGAAATCATTCCTGTTATTGGTTTAACTGGATAATAGAATAAAAATAAAGACAAGGGACGCAATGACATATAACTGAATTGAAAGCACACTGAAGAATTGAATTTTTTGCATATACTGAAGAATTGAATTTTTTGCATATATTCAGCTGCAAAATAGCATAATTACATTTACACCCTTAAAAAAATTAATTTTATTTGGCTTATCCATACTACTTGCACAATGCCCTGACAATGTCATTAATAGAATCGCAACTCAATGGGTATACTTGCAAATATATGCATTTATTGAAATTTTGATATAGCATTTACAACAGTATCAACACAACGAAATTTCAGCCACTTTACAGCAGCATTTACACAAAGTTAACTGACTTTGGGGAGACAAAATTGCACCTGAGTTGCTTTACAGGAGTATGCATACTCACGCGCAAGCACACACGGGAAAAAAGGACATGAAGGCTTCATCGATCTCAAAAGGACTTTAACCAGAGATCAATTTAAGAACTGCTAAAGAACTAATTAAAGAATTCAAAACTAGTAAAACAACAGTAAGGTTGAGCGGATGGATGACTAATGCTTTCGAGAACTGTTCATTCTCAGGAATAGTGAGAACAAATTCAGAGAAGAATGAATTGTACTAACACCAATTTGTTCCTTTTATGAGCACATTTGAATCAGCAAAAAACATGGACCATATATAATTGAATTTATTTAAATGAAGAAAATTTTAAAATATTAATTTCAAAGATATTATAAAGAAAATGGGTGCAAAAACAGCAGAAATATCAAGCCAATCTACTAACTAGATTGCTTTGTTGGAAGGTTGTAAAAATTAGTAATGATAGGCTGAACAGCATTGCTCAAGTGAAACTACCCAACAATAGAATCACATTGCCTTCTTGAATCATTTGCAGATTAGTCTCCCACAGCAGTCATAATTAAATGTAGTTCATTTAAGATCTACATTCTTACAAAATATCCTTGAGGTCATAAAACCTTTCATACCAAACCACTATACTTTAAGTATGTTCTTTTATCATATTACATATCAATCTGCATTATCTTAAATCGCAGGTAAACCTTGATAATTGCTCTCTCTCATGGAGAAGAAATGACTTTTGGATCCTCCATGAGACAAAAGACCACTTTTATCCTTTTGCAGTATAATAATGCACATTTTTATTGTTGAAAATTAGAGATCACAATCAAGAGACTCAAGGAAATATTTGCAACTGTATGTGATGGCAATGAGATTTTTGTAGTTTTGAACTTTTAACAGTTTATATCAGTTATGAAAATTTGCAGTATAAGGTTATATCAGTCAAACTTGTTAGAATTCATCTGAAATAGGTCTGCAAAAAGGAAAAAACATTGAAATGACACATATGCAAGGTTAAAAGAGCTCATGATGACAATAATTGCAATATGCATCCTCAAATTTGCAAGTGAGTCAAATTATAAATGCCAGTCACCATAGATCGATCATGGTAGGTAGTGTTAGGGTGGTGACCTTCGGAACTCATATACCTTTCAAACCCACACATGGGCCCAAATCCTGTGTTTGCCAGGAGGTGTGTGAGGGTTTCATACCTTGAACTCCTGTTTTAGTGATACAGTATGAAGCTTTGACTTGCACCCAATTAGCACATAACCTGAAATCCAGATCTCTAAATTCCTCAAACCAAACACTACCCTAATAGAAATCATGGATAATAAAGATCCATATGTTACTAGCCAAGATTACAAACATAGCAGCACAATTCGTATTTCTTTAGCAAATAAAAGAAAATATAAATTAAAAAGAAAATCCATAAATTGTAAATCAATTCTTTAGGAAGTAAACAAGCACTTCACTGATTGCTTAACCATGGTTATGACATCTTATAGTTGATTGTTTAGGAAAGCTATGAAAAATGGATCGCAGACTGAAAACATTGAAATTGGTCTCAAGGCCAAATAATCTGACATCAAGCAGGGAACAAGCTAGGACATTAGCTCACAAACAGAACAGAAATCCAATACCATAAAAATACTGAGACTTAGGTGCTAACCTTGTTCTCTGGATTGTCTTGTTTGCGCAGAAGCTCCATGCCAAAAGCCTGAGCTTGAACATAAGAACAGATTCAGGACTTCAGAAAAACAGAGTGAAATTTCCATGTATGAACAGAAAACCAAAATAAACCCCATAAGAAAACCATATCAAATTATTAAGACTTACTTTTTCATAGAAATTAATGGAACGACCAAGATCGCCCACCCGAAGCATTACTTGACACAAGGGCTCTGGTGTGAGGACCCTTTCCAGAAGCTTGAACTTGTAACCATCAGGATCTTCAATAAAAGCGATCACAGTATTGTCGTCACTGACAGGACCAGGTTCCTTAATAACCTTTCCCCCCTTAGCTTTGATGAGATCCACAGTTTTGGACACCTATTTGAAATTTAACTGGCTTTTATGAGAAAAAATATTTGTGTTTCCTCATTTGATTCTTTTTTTTTTTTTTCTCCACAGCTTTCTAGTCACAAATGGCTTTTATAAGAAAAATATGTCTGTTTCCTCATAATAGGCATGATTCATATTAAATAAATCCAATAAAAGGGGAAAAGTAATAGTTTTACCTTAGAAACAAATAATCAAATAGCTAAATGACAAAAACTGTCGTAAATCTTCAGCCATAAATATATGAGCAAGAATTCAAAAGAAACCATTATACATAAAACATCAAATTTGAACCCACTATGACACTTTGAAAACAAACAAAAGAGGAAAAACAAATCCAACAAGTATGCTTATGAACAAGAAACAGGATCTTACATCTTCAACTGCTATGCCAAAATGACCAAAGCCTGTTCCAATATCATACTTATCCACTCCATAATCTGTCACAATTCACATGTAAAAGTATTTGTATTAGACACATATAAGTTCCAAAAATGTTCCTTTCCTATAAGAGACATGAAATGAATGGATCTGTGAAAAAATTATCAGCATTTAAGCATATAGCAGCTTCAAAGCATAATAATATTGGAAGCATGGCCAACAGAGGTTGAATTACTGAGAGACATTAAGGTAGATTACTGTAAGTCAGCTCAACAACAAAGTGAGAATCTTCTGGCCCAAATCCAAGGAAAGCATTTGTGTATCTTTCCTCAGGAATGTCACGTCTCCTTAGCAGCTTCATTCCCAAGCATTCAGTGTAGAACCTGCATTATTCAGATAAAGACAAGGTTCAGAAGCAGTTAATAACCATAACCCCCAAAAAGCATATTTGAAACAGAAGCCAACTAGAAAAAAGGGTAAATACTTTATAGTCTTTTCCAAATCTCCAACACGATAAACAACATGAAGTAATCTCCTTTTATCTCTTTTGACCCACTCCAGTGCACTTTCTTGACTGATGGTGGTGCTCGCACAAGCCATATTTCCAGCAGTGCTGGCTTCAAAACTGTTTACTTCAGCTCTTTGCTTCATGTAAGTTCTTATTCCAAACAACTGTGCTGGAAATAAGGCTGGAAAGTAACTCAAAATCAATCAAAGATTCAGCCTAATGTAGGTAATCATCTTCCATAAGCAAAAATAACAAGTTCATCACGTGCAAAGGCATGACTGTTAGTCGAGCTTTCTCACATGAACAGAAGTGCACCAAATGGGAATGTAAGACAAACTGCCCACTGCAAGTGTGATTGTAACCCTTCTCCAAAAATCCAATGGCATCCTTAGTTTCTATAAATAGGTACAATGGTAAATTTAACAGTTTTTAAAAGTAGAAATTTGACATCTTACCTCATTTTGCATTTTTTTTCGACTTAATTTTGTTACCGAAAATTCACACATGGATCAAATTCAATCAAACATGAAGTGTAGTAAGATTTCCTTTCTTTTTAGCATGGTAAATTCTGATTCAAGCTAGCCATGGACGGTTCATTCAAACCATCTTCACAGGAGAGCAAAGTTGTGGGCACCTGAATCTCACTAGTTATCTTCATATCTATTAGGTAGACTTTTATCCTTGTTGAGGATAAACAACGTGCAGAGCAATAGAAGTGATTTACAATAGCATTTCTAGCACAAGACTTAGTCATTTCATCACCACTTTGGTATATTATCCATTTTGACCACCCGTATTGTTGTATCCAAATAAAATAAACTTGAAACCAACATTCAAGTCATTCATGCACTGGTGGAAGGCACACTCTTGTCCTGTATTTCCCCATCACAACTTGATTTTCAAAATGTTGACACAAAACATCAAAGGTCATTTTCCAATTCAATCTTGGTATAACTGAAACTGACACATCAAAACTCCACATCCTTGAGAAAATAATAAAAACGAATACATATTCTCTTATAAAGAAAGATAAATCCACTCAGACACCACCAAAATCAATAAACTCACACATCAGAACTCCGCATCGCTGAGGAAAAAAAAAAAAAAACCAAGCCAAATCATCTAACGACTTAATAAATGAATTTTACGTTTCAACAAGAAACGCAATCAAAACAAACATAAAAAAAAACGAAAATTTATCAAAACAATTCGCCTAAAATTTATCAAGAATCACACGGAGGAACACTTGCAACCAATACATACAAAGACAATAAAAAAAAAAAAAGAGAAACTTGAAGATAATTCTAAACCCTTGATTCAATAGAGGCACAAAAAGGCTCACCGGAGACGCGATGAGAGAGAAAGAGTGGACGGAGGCGAGGGAAGGCAGAGAGGCGGGCGACGTTGGCAGAGGACTGGCGGAGGGATGCCAAGTTGATGGAGGATGACGAGGCCATAGGAATGATCCTCACCATCACCGAGCTCGTTCTCTCTCGCTCTCGTTGAAGTGATGATGGCTTGTTCTCGTTCGTCCTGTCTCGCTAGTTCGCACTCTTCGACGCTTGTTATTTAAAGAGGCTTTGGTAGGGCATGCCACATGTGATGACGGTGTTTGATAGGGAATCGAGGAATGCTGACCGTACGATGGAGTTTAAGCAGATGAACCCTTGGAAAATTAGTTAATTACAGATAAGTCAGTGACTTTATACGTTAAATAATAATAATTATTATTATTATTTAATTTGGATTGATATGGTGAACATATTGACTTGGAAGTTGGGAGAACATGCTTGAAAAATGTAAAGAAATATTTGTGGGTTTTTATTTTTAAGGTTTAAGGAATATTATTAATTTTCTTTTCTTTTTTTAAAAAAGGAAGGATGTTTGTTGAACTGGTCTTAAATGTTTGTTTATTGTTGGCATCACTTGAACTTGAACTGATAACCTATTGTCATGCATTTGCCAGGTGCTTGTGAATATGTTTTTCTCTTAATGACAGCATAAGCTAGTTCAGAGATTTGCTTGGACACAAAATTACTATCTCAATATATTTTATATGAGTTAAGATTTAAAATTTTTTTAATATATAAATCCTTTACATAAGGGATTCAATGTTGATAGACCCAAAAATTATTGATGGATGCATTCTTTTAACAAAATATAAATTGTTAGTTCGTGAATGTGTGTAGAGGAGTAATTTATTTATTTATTGTTTGATTGAAAAGAGGAGTGGGGAGGAGAAAGGAGTGTAATGTATATTTGACTATTTTGCCCTTTTACAATAAAATAGGTATATATATATATATATATATATATATATATATATATATATATATATATATATATATATATATATATAATCAATTGCACAATATATAATATATGACAAAAAAATATAAAACATATATATAATACAATAATCAGAGAAAATATTTATTTGAAAATTATGAGGAGTCATAACATCTTTGTTATAACTAATGAACATTGGTTAAAATGTGAACATCTAATAATCATTCAAACAATCTCAATTAACTTAGTGTGATGATAGCTTGGGCACATGATCACAAGTATCCACTCACATGCCAAATAACCGAATCACAGCTAACCTACAATCTTGAATTAAAATCACAACTGGTAGACAAGTCATATTACCCTATCTTAATTAAATTGCGCATTCTAACATACCATGACTGAATTAAAATTCATCATACATTATATTAAGCAAAAGTTCAAATGATGTTTGATAAACTTCCCAAAATAGTTCAGACTTGAACATCAAGTTAACTTGCATCAAGAACATCCAATAGCTCAACAAGCTTGGTCTTCATCTTCACATATATCAACTTGTTCAGATTCTTCACATTATACCTACATAACAGTAATAAGTAGCATTTCAATCACAAAAGATAAAAATCAACAAAGAAAACAATAATATAAAACTATTAAATTAAAGACACAAGATGAATAAAAAGATTTATTATCATCATATATTGAAGCTTTTAAGATCCCCAAGGAAACTAATTAAAATGTACTCCCTACGGTGTTCCATTGGACAACCAAGTACTCCATTCAACAAATCTACATTCATTACGAGCTTACTGTAAATATTGTGAAGCAACGGTCATTGAAATTCTAAGTCCAATAGGATTTGATATGTCTCCATTTGAGAAATTGGAGGTTTTCTTGCAATGGCCTCACTGGAAAAACAATATGACAAAGAAGCATACATGATTAGTATTTTGGTGGAAACAAAAATTAGAAACATACTGAAGATAAGTAAACACAACAAACAAACACAATGAAAGATAACATGGAGACAAAGCTAATATTAAATTATTGTTGTATGTAATCTCTCCACATTGTAGTAGATAATTCGTCTTACACATTCTCCTATCGCAACATCAACACTGACACTACTCTGAGTACAATGTTCTTCATAAGTCATTTCTTGTCTAGCTAACTGTGTGTCAACCTCTGTAATAAGGTCCTCATCAGGATCCTCAGACATCAAATAATTATGCAAAATACAACAAGCTAGGATTATTGAATTTTGTGCTTTCACGCCATAATGGCCATCATAAGCTAGCATTTAAGATAATAGTGAACCTCTTCTTCAAAACTCCAAAAGCCCCTTCAATGACATTATGCTATGATATCTTGATGTGTATTCCTTTAAATGATATCGTACACCTCTATAAGGTGTAATTAGTCCTTTTGTTAACATGAACCTAGCATCTACAAGGTAGTATTTTCCTGAGTTGAAACATATACATAAATAAAGTTTTTATCTAGAATAAAGTACATTAACATAAAAGCCAAATAAAAAAAAACCTAATGATGCTTTATTTACCAGTAGGAATTTTGAGATTGTCCTTTCTTGTTAATAAATCTTTTATAATAGTAGAGTCCGATGCAATCTTTTCCCAGCCAATGAGCACATATGTAAATTTTAAGTCAAAGGTGCATGTTGCTAAGACATTTTGCATTGGGTAGTCTTTCCTACTATAGTACTTAGGCACATCTTCAAGAGCCACTTTTACAAGTATATGAGTGCCATCAATTGCACCAATAGTATCCTTACCTATCAACAGAATGTAATACTTCAAAATTAAATTTCTATTTTTATCAATCACATGAAATAATTATATGTAGGCTAAAATATATACAATTTTACCTTGAAATATGGGAAAAATCTATCACAATCAAGAATCTCAGAAGGGATAGATGTACCATTTGGCTGAAGAAGGAATTTAACTTCTAATTGGATTATAGACTTTATCACATTATGTAAATGCCGGCTAATAGTCTCCCCCGAACGTAGAAACCAAAAATTTACTTCACGATTCTTGGCACTATGTATTAGTATGTATAGGGTCTTTGCAACTTGTTTTTCCACACTCGCCCATCGTGTAGGTCTAAGACCACTATTTGCCTCTAATAATTCAACTAACCTCAAAAATGCAGGGGGTCGATCCATTCTGATAATGGTACGACCAGTTTCATAATATGGTTCTTATCTCATCTCTATTTTGTTATCTTTCTGAGCTTGTACTATACGCTATTTTTCTTTTACGTGAAAGCTTTTGTGCAAAGTACCATTGAGCAATAAGACAAATCACATATGTTACCATATTTTGAATTGCAGTCCACCAGCCTATAACTTCATCATTATCCATCTAAATTCATTAAATATATGAATGATTAGAATTAGTAGACATGTAGTAAACTACAGGTAAATAAGAACAAGATAACAACCAAAATAAGTACTTGTAGTAAAATATAAATAGTTAAGAATTTGTTAAATCTCTAATTAATTGTATTGAAGATAAGAAACCAACATTATATTGTCATATACAAAAACACACACATTTATGCTATCATATATGAAAAACTTAATAGTTAAATTTTCATTTTTCCATAATCACCATCATCATCATCCATTCCAATAGCACACACATTCACACTTTCATTTATGCAATCACCATTCAAAAAACAAACATATTTTATAGTATCATTTATGCAGTCATAATCATCATCCATTCCACATGCATTCCTTTTTCCAAATCTTCATTTCCTTCACTGTAACTTAATAATTAAATCAAATTAACTTTGCTACCATTTTAAATTTAAGGTGTCACATAACAAAGAAAATTATGGAAAATCAAATGACTATGTATTTGTTGATGTTTACTTGAAGATGTTTTCAATAAGGCAGTCCTTACGGGGGAGTTCTTTTGGGTTATGATTACAAGGGGTGTTGCCACCAGGATTACCACTTTCTTTGTTTTCTTGCACACCTTTGCCATTATCTGCCATAAAGGGGGAAAAATGTCTGTCATTTTTTTTACTCTATGTTATCTTGTTTGCCACTAGTTACTCTTGTGTTAGTTGTGTTACAATTATTTTGTTTTCAGCAACTAGCGTCTTATAAGAATTGTTGTTTTCAGTACATGTTGTAAAAGGATGTTGTAACTAGTATTGGGCTAGTAGAAGAAGAGAAGAGATAATGCTAAATGGGGAATTTGTTAGGACTGAAGACTTGGATTGACATTATATGACAAGCCAGGAGATGACATGGTAAAGGAGATGACGTGGCAATGGTGACTTGACAAAAGAAGAGGTAATAAGAATGATGACATGGCGTATGAAGACATGAGAACTAGAAAAACGTGATGGAAGATTATGTTTAGAGAAATTTCTCTCATTGGTTCACATGAAGAATAACATTTTTTAGAAAGAACATCAAGGTAAAAGGATCGATCTCTTAATAATAAGTTTATTTTAGTTATGATTTTATCTATCTTTGGTAAGATCCAAGATGATAAATTGTATCTTTGGTAAACTCTTTTTATGAGAGATCTATTTTTAAAGAGAGGAATAATATATTGATTGGCAAGATTATCATGAATATTGCATGGAGTATAAGTTGGTTAGTAGGCTATTTATGGGCGGAGCTGTTTAAGGATATAGAACATTTATGGTGCGATTTGATTGAAGATTTGAAGACCCAAGCATGGATGATTAAAAATCATGCTTGGAAGATATTGAAGGCTAAACTTGGATAAAAAGAGACCAAGTTTAGTAACAATATATTGAAGACTAAACTTGGATGAGAAGAGATCAAGTTTAGTAACAAAAGATTGATGAATCAAATGAAGATCATAATTGAAGACCAAACTTGGACCAAGTTTGGAAAAAAGATTGGGAGATCTTTGGTGGCCATCTTTAGTGAGATGGTATTCGTGACTTGGTGGGTGCGACCCTTGGGAAAGGGGCTTGCTGAAATGACGTGAGGAGCTCTGGACGAGTCAACTACTACGAAGCAAACTGAAGGAACCAAGAGAATTAAATGTGTCACAAGTTCAGTTGCAACTGGGCTAGAACTCAATCAGATTCAACAAGGTGGGCAGTGTTGCAAGTTTGGTTGCAGTTGGTGTTGCACCACCTAACTTTGGAAAGTGTCCAAGTTAGGAAGCCACAGAGAAGTCTCAAAGAGAAAGATCTATTGGGACGTTGGTGCGTCTATATAAGATACCCTGTTTGAAAATTTAGGCTGAGCTACTCGTGAGAGACCCCAAGGTGTGTGGGTTAAGGAGAGTGGGCATCGAGCAATCTTTAGAAGGTTTTCTTTGTTATTGTGTGAGTGAGGGAGTGTGTTGTACTCTTTATTCTTTTACCTCTTTAGTGGATTGTTTCTCCGGGCTTGGTCCCCAAGATGTAGGCAAGGTTGTGCCGACTGGGTAACCAAGTTGTGTGCCTTCTTTCTCTTGCATGATTGCTTGTGTGTGTTTTATTATCTTGTGAGATTGAAGCGTTTATCTTACACACACCTACTCCTCCGAAACTAATGAAAACCATGACTTCTAGACAAACTCATCATGAAAATCCTCATTAAATATAAGAGATGACAAACCTCTTTGAATTTGGTAGAAGCCAAGTTGGAGAGTTTGAAACAAACCTCTCTATTTGGAGATAGGATGCCAATCAATGAGCGATGACCTCCACAGTACATGTATCAATGGAAGCAATCTCTTCTCATTGGTGAACTGAGAAAGATAGGGCTTTTAATAAGTAAAGGATATAATGGGAATTATTGAAATAAGTGAATGACAGTATTGGTATTTTATATTATTTAAAAAAAATACAAGCACCCACTCTCCCAAAAGACCCCAATTTGGGGGAGTAGGTTATGAGGGGTGAGGAACCTCTCCTCACCCTCCTTCACTCCCCACCCAAACATCCACTACAACCCCAAACACCCCCTCAACCCTCCCCACTCCCCCAACTAAACATAACCTAAGGGTCCATTTGATTCGCGCTAGAGTACAGCACATCACAAGTACTTGTAGTACAACACAAGTGTTTGTTTTGTGACATGTTTGATATTTAATAACAACACAATTTAATATAAGACAATTAAATATAAAATTACTATAATATCCTCAATATGTTCCTATGTTGTTTTGGAATAAGAAGATTAACAAAAAAAAAAAAAGAAATATTTTAAAATTACTTGGCATAAATATATTTTTAAATTTTAAATATATTAACTAATAATTATTTATAAAAATATATTATAAATTTTGTTAACATTTCTTATCTTATTAAAAAAATTAATTATCTTGATATTTGTAACTATAATTCAAAAAATTAAATATGTTTATTATAATTAGAGATAAGAAGCATGTGATCTTAACAAAATAATGTTTTTTTACTTAATGAATAAATCTAACAAATTTGCCTAGAAGAAAATCGGTAGATCTTGCAAGGTGCCCGGAAATCCTAGAATTCTCAAAGAGAATAGAAAGTAAGAAGGAGAAGGCAAGAGAAGAGGAGAGAGGTTTGAAAAGGAGAGTGTCGCGATGAAAAGGAAGGCCGAGGAAGGAGGTTTACGGCGGTGGATGAGATCGGGCAATTCGTTGAATGATAACTCTAAATTTTTTGTTATGATACGTTTTTAATTAATTGTTGTAATTTTTGGATTTGAAATGGGGCAAAAGTGACTTTTGTTGTGCTGTTCCATAATTTAAAACTTGTACCGTGGTTTTGGTGGGACAATTTTTTTCCCGACTTGTGCTGTACTCTAACACGTTGTTGTGCTGTACTCTAAACACATTTGCAAATCAAACGAGAGACAAGAGAGTTTGTGTTGTCCTGTCTCTCATTTTTTCGCATATCAAACGGACCCTAAAAGTATGGTTACAAAAGTAGTTATTTTAAACATCCTAATTTTGAAGACCTCATCATTAATTTTAAAGTTAAGATAATTTTTGGGTCCTTAGAACCCTTTCAATAATTATTCATTAGAATAAGTTAAGATATTAATTTTTTTAATTTAATGCTTAATAAGTGTTATATAATCTCAACTAACTTTTTCAAAAAATTAGGGTAATAAGTTTAAGTTTTTAATATTTTAATTTAATACTTAATCAATTACATGATTATCTTTTCTCAACTAACTTTTTATAAGAGTTATAAATTGCCTCTTTTTATCCTATTAATAGCTTATTTCAAAAATATTACTTTTTTCTAACACTGATGTAAAAATTATTTTTTATTATTTATTTTATAAAAAAAGACATAAATTATGATATATTATAAAAAGATTAGTTAAACATGGAAGATTACAAATAACACAGAATAGAAATAGAGAATTACAAAAGTAAAGCAAGAAATTCAAAAGGAGAAAACATGATAACCAACTAGATGTGTAAACTGTTTGGATCGTAGACTACACAATGTGTCGTGATCAGACATCATATATGCATTAAGTTGTATATATGATTTGCCTTACTAATTATGTATGTATTACCATATTTGATTTACAAGACACTACAACAAAAAAAAACATATTGTGACATTTTTGAAACAACATTTTTGATTAGTGTTACTATAAACTAAGGGTGAGCAAAAAAATCCGGATCCGATGATCCGATCCGATATCCGCTTTTTTGACCCGAATTTTATGGGTACCCGATCAGAATTTTGAAGGTGAAAACCGGATTGGATCTGGGTCGGGAGAAATTAAAAACCAGATATCCGAATCCGATCCGGTTTTTAGTATATTCTTATATATATAAACTCTTCTAGGGTTAAAAGTAAAAAGAAAAAATTTTAAATCCTTCCCTCCAAGTCCTCAACGTCCATCACCCCGCTTCTTCTCTCTAGTCTCCATCCATGTCTAAGATTCATGCTTTAGAAGATATTTGATTTTTTTTTTTTTAATGTCTAAGATTGATAAAGCTCTTTATTATTTTTTTATGACTTTTTTTTATGGGGTAAATAATGTAAGGTTTTAATCCTCTTAAGTTTTTCATATTTGTTTGTTTTGATGAATGTTGATGTTGTTATATAAAACAAATCCATGGAGTAGATGAAATTTAAATTCGGATCCGGATATCCGATTTAAAGCGGGTACCCGGTTTTCAGTACCCAATTTAAACCGAGTTGGATACGGGTTGAGTTTTTACCGATCCAAAAAACCAGGTACCCTATCCGGTTTTGAAAACTAGGTCGGGTACCCGGTTTTGCTCACCCCTACTATAAACCATTAAAATGATTTTTAAATGATAGTTGTGATAAATGTTGGTATACTTTTATTTGTTTCTACTTTTATAATGACATTTCTACTTATAGTCACAATAGGTTTTTGTTTTACGATATTTTTGAAGATTTTAGGGGCGTTGAAAAAAATGTCGGTACAATATTATTTGTTAAAACACTTATTATGACCTACGTAACAAATGTCATAATTCAATATAACTTTTATTGTATCAATTTGTTATGATATATTTGAAAATGTTATTTTAAACTATGATATATATGTATAGATATTATACTAAAAAAATATGAAAGAAAATTTGAAATAAAAAGGTATTTAAGGAAAATAAAATCTGCAATATTTTGAATTTCAAGAGTGCAAAAAATTAGGTGGCAATTTTTTTAATGAGCGCCAAAACCTACGTGTGTGGCTTATATATACAAGATTTATAAGTCAAGAAAGAAACCCTAATAATGTAAAAAACCAAAAGTATAGTTCTTGTCGGGAGAAAAAGTAAGTACCTCGATTTTTCTTTATTCTATAGTATTTTTGCATTGTTTTTCTTGTAATATTATTTAATTATTTAATTATTTAATTATTTGTTTATTTTGATAGATGATTAATTTTTTAATTATTTTTTGTTTTAAAAAAGTATGAGAATTTTAGTTAATCTAATTCTAGGGTTTCAGAATATTTTTTTATAAAAAAAAGATTGAATTTAATTGGGATGAGATCTCCAATATATCCTCTTTTTTGTTGGAATTAAAATGTGTTTTGGTTTTCTCCTTGCCGATGTGATAATGGGGATGTCATGATATCATGTGGTGGTCATGGCATGGATCTAAGGCTTCAACCCTTGAGATTTCCATTTAGGCTATGTTTGATTACAATATGGAAAATGGGTGGGAAAGAAAATTTTTCCATACAATATTTTTCGGTGGAAAAATTTTTCATGGAAAACAAAAAAAATGATTGTTTGATTGACATTATTTTCTAGTTAGAAAATCAAAAATTTTCTATGAAAAATTCTTATTTTGTTGTTTGATTGCTGCTATTTTCCATGAAAAATGTACAATTTTTCATGGAAAAAATCTTATTTATTGTTTGATTGCATTAATTTTCCCTAGAAAAATTATATTTTCCACGGAAAATTTTTTATATTCTCCAAGTAAATTGTTTTTTTTAATATACTCAAATATCAATAGATCAAATAATAATTTTTAAAATATTTTAAAAATATTATCTTTTAGATTATTGGTATTAATTTGTTTAAAAAATTGATTTTTAAATAAAAATAAAAATACTAAAGAGAGATAGAGATATTTTAAAAATTAACAATAAAACCAAAATAAAGAAGGAGAAAAATAAAAAAACGAGAGAGATAAAAATATAAAAAGAGATACCTAATTTATAAAATAATTAATTTTTTTTAAATAAAAATAAAAAAAACCCTAAAACAAGATAGAGATATTTTTAAAAATTAAAATAAAAAACCAAAAGAGAGGGGAGGAAAAAAAACCTATATATATATATATATATAGAGAGAGAGAGAGAGAGAGAGAGAGAGAGAGAGAGAGAGAGCATGAAAAGGGGGAGGGTAGGCATGGAGGGCGGCCGCCCCCAATGCCTCCCCTCTCCCTCCACCCCTGCCAGTGTTTTTGTTCTCAAACTTGTTGTTAACAAGTTACTACTCCCGAGTAATCTAATTATCAACGTATTTATTATTTATTTAATAATATTTGTTACGACTTTCATCTCCAACAAAGTACAAATTTCCAGATAGTAGGCATATCAGCAAATAGAACTCATATTTTTCGAAGATATGAATAAAGATTGAAAATTCACAGGTATATGCGCAAAATAAAACACTAAATTAGGCATTTACATAGACTTATGATATTCGATGGCACCGGCTTGGAGTTTATAAAAAAAAATTTCAAATTGCCACTTAATTTATTTTTTCAAATAGTCGTCTCAACTTTCCATGGAAAATTTTTTTTTGGTTGAGAAAGGAAAACTTTTCCACAAATTTGAGAAAAAAGTGGTCATGTGACAGCTTTGTGGAAAAGTTTTCCATGGAAAATTTTTGCAATCAAACAGCCCATTTGACTGGAAAATCCTTGATGGAAAAATTTTTCATGGAAAAAATGGCCAATCAAACATAGCCTTAGTTTTTTTATTTAACCCTAGTTTTATTGAAGTTTTAGAATGAGATACTCGTAGCTTTGGTGAAGTTTTGCAATTTGCTCTTATATAATTTTTATTTTTTATAGGGTTATCGTTATAGTTATAACCCACACATAGGTGAAAGGTTTGTTGAAGTTTTATATTTTATCCTTTTTTTTTCTAAATTAAATTTTTAAGGGTTCTTATTATAATACAAATCATATATTCTCGATTAATTAAATAAAAAAAGTTTATTTGTATTCTTATTATGCAAATTATATATCCTCCGCATTGTTTTTTTTTATATTTCAAATTAGAAATTAGTGTATTATTGATTTTAATATATCATATATGTTGATATTTAATTTAATTTATTTTTTATTGTATATTATTATGTTGATTTTGTTAAGTATAAAAATTATTGTAGGTTGGAGATACTAGAAGTAGTCCTTGTTCTCAATTTCATTATAACGATAACAATCCTATTATGATTTTTATAATATCATCTAATAACATTTTTAAATTTTAAATTTTATTATTTATTAATCACCTTTTTTTTAAATTGATTTTGATATCTACTAATGTATTTGTATATTTTAATTTTTCAAATAAGAGGTCACCATGATAAAGTTAAAGATAATTCCAAGGATTGAAGCCTTAGCTTTATTATAATGTTTACAAGCTATTTCATTGATATTTGTAGATCATGTTAATATTATTTTAATTAGTGATTACATTTTCAAAGCTTTAAATTATAAAATTTATTATTTCTTTATCACTTTTACTTTTTTAATTGATTTGGATATCTACTAAGGTAGTGTTTGGATTGAGGTAATGGTTCCCCCAAGGGGGGAACCAAGGGGGGAATCATTACTTACACATTCCTATGGATGTGTTTGGCAATGTTTTTGAGGGGTTATCATTACCCTAGGGGGGTCACCATTAACCCTCACAAGGTAATGAACCATTCCCCCCATTTTGGGGGGAATGAACCATTCTCCCCTGTTAAATGATGATTTTGCCCTTGACAAACAAAGAAAAGACACCTCTATAAAATAAAAATAAAATAAAATAAAAAACCAAACCATAACCCATGGAAGCTTGCCATCATCCTTGAGAGCTGCACACCCTTGTGAACTGTCAAGGCCTTTGAAGCTCTCCATCTTGCCGTCATCATCGTCGCCGGCGCATCTCCGTCCAACATCAGCATTACCAGGGCCGCCATCAGTTCACCATTCTCTGTTATTAAGCAATTGGTTTTATTTGTTTGTTGAATTCAAGCAATTGGTTTTCTTTGTTTTATTTGTTTGTTGAATTCAAACAATTGGTTTTCTTTGTTTTCTTTGTTTGTTTATTTCTTTCTGATTTCGATTATTTTCTTATCAGTTCCTTCATGTTTTCTTTTTTCTCTGATTTTTTTTTTATTTTGATTTTGATTTTTTTTTTTTTTTTTGTAGTATGGAGATACATATATATTGAATTTGTCGATTGATCAGAAGAAAAATCAAGTGCCGATTTGGGGAGACAAGCAAGCACTGTGGATTGTGAAATCGCTGTGGCAAGGTAACCCTCATTCTCTTTTTTATTGATGATTTCTTTTCATCCATTTTGTTTCTGAAGTTCAGCATGGTTTTGATTTTAGACCCAATATTATTTTCTTATTAGAACAAACTAAAGATGCTCTATGTGCATTGTGCATTGATATTAGTATGATTACTAATGGTTCTTATAACTTACTTTGATTTGTGGAAAAGAAGATCCTTTTTGCAAGTGATTTTTGATATCCTAAATATTATTCTAATGACGTAGTGTTGGCCATGGATGAGCTATCTCTGATGTGCTTGCGCCACATGCGGTTGACCAATTAATTATTTGCATGCTTGATTTTATTGAGCAATTTTCCCTTTCATCTATTAATCTTCCATGCATATTTTTTTGAAGTAAAAAAAAAACCTTTACTGAATTTTCAATTATGGATACAAGAAACTTTAATGAGAGCAGAAGTCCCAGAAGGAGAATTAGGAATTTATTTACTAGGAGATAATAGTGTTTTCCCTTAGAGATTGAAAATTTGTCCACCCGGAAATGTTGATTGCAAATTCTGAACCAATTAGTTGAAAGAATTTGTTGATATCACCATGATAATTTTGCTATTTGCAACTTATACAAAAGTTCATTTTATTCTATGCCTTTTCACTCTTCATCTTTGATTCTTTGGATCAATCTTAAACCCTGTAGCCTATTTTTCTGCAACTAAGCATTATTTGCTTATGTCATTCATTTTTTTCACTCACAATGTTTGTTTGTTTATTTTTTCACCAAAGGCATATTGGTAAGAATTTAACATTGTAGCAATTTAACTTGGATGATTAATTAGTGTTCATTACATGTATATTTAACATTGCGCTTTTGCAGGTTTATCCATTTCATGAGCAAGTGTTAGAATGAGGAGATGAGTACGGGAAGGAGTTGCTTTTTCAATGTTGTTACTACTTAAACGACGCATCTTATCATTTTGAATAGAACTATGTGGTAGACCCCGAAAGTCTTGGACCTATGATCGTAGTTGTCGTTTGTGATTTTTTACTATTTATGTGATGGTGAATTGTTTGTGCAACTTTGGTAGTTGGTGTTTTTTTTTTAAATATTTTTTAGTACTCTTTGTTTTATGAATGTCATTGAAGAACAATGAGCTAGTATGGTGAATGCATGTTTAAAAATTGCAACAACTTCTTCTTAATTGCTCTTTAGTGATGAGCCTTTACATCCATGCAATTGTTAAAGGATAAATTTGGATATGCTTAGTTAGTACTCTATTTTTGGTTTTTAAATTGTTGTAGTTGAAGTGTTTGAGATAATGAATGGTGAGTTATTTATTTATTTTGTGTTAAGTTTTTCGCTTGGGTTCTTGATTTGAGGATTTGTGGAGGCTTTTGTTGTGGAGATATTGAAGAGGAACAATATTCTTCATGAGGTTATTTATTTCTTTTTTAACGTGTTGTGGTTGTTGTTTTGAATGGTTAATTGAGTGATGATTGGTTAAAATTTATCTTGATTTGTTATTTTCTAGAGGTATTGAAGGGGAAGAATCTTGTTTGATCTTGTGTGAAAATGTTAAAATTGTTATGTTTTAATTATTTGAACTAAATATCATTTCTAATTAAACATTAAATAATAATAAAATAAATATTTATGTTTTAATTATTTTATAATTAATAAACTTTTGAAATAAATATCATTTGTAATTTAATTAAAACATACAAGGTACAGAATAAAATTAATATTTATTTGAAATTAATTTCTACTTTAAAAACAATTAATAATAAAAAAATATTTATGTATTAATTATTATATATATAATAATTATATAAAATGAATTTCATTTGAAATTAATTAATAAATTTTAATTACATAATTAAATTAATAATTATTTGAAATAAATTTTGGATTAAACACTAATTATTAGAAATAAATATTTATGTCATATTTATTTATAAATAATAATTATTAGAAATAACTATCATTTTTTATACAAGGGGTAAAAATGTAATTTTAGCACAACTCCACTTTTTTACTTTTATCATTCCCAATGAAATACCCCTCCAACCAAACACTTTTTTCATTATCATCCCCTACCCATTTCTTTCCCCCTTCCACCATTACCTCATTCCCCTCATTCCATTACTGTCATCCAAACACTACCTAAATGTATTTATATATTTTCTTTTGTAGATAAGAGGCCACCATGATAAATTTAAAGACAATTAGAAGGATTGAAGCTTTAGATTTATTATAATATTTGAAAGCTATTTTTTTTTTTTAGATTTGTAGATCATGCTAACATTATTTTAATTAGTGATTATATTTTTAAAATTTAAAATTTTATTATTTATTTATCACTTTTTTTAATTGATTTGGATATCAATTAATGTATTTGTATATTTATTTTGCATATAAAAGACTACCATGATAAATTTGAAGACAATTCGAATGATTGAAGTGTTAGCTTTATTATAATGATTGAAAACTATTTCTTTGAGATTTGTAGATCCTATTAACAATATTTTAATTAGTGTTTTAGTGCTAGATGGGATTCTTATATTTTTGATAAATAATTTTAATTACTATTTTATTATATTATGTAAATTAATTTTATAGAATTTAAATTTTATCTTATATTTATATATTTAAATTGTATATAAATAATATTTAAATTAGTATTGTGAAAAATTATACAATATTTTTTCAACACTTCCAAATGTTGCATTTCATTGTTATCCACAAATACTATACGGTTAAAACAACAATAATGAAATATTGATATGAGAGTTATAAGAAACACTTAACAAATGTTACTAAATAATTTTTGTACAAACATTTATAAATGAAATTTAATTTTAAAATTAGATATGATGAATAAAAACTTTTACCAACATTTAAAAATATTGACTTAAATTGGGATTCATAATTTCTATTTTGTTAAACTAATATTTACACAAGGTCAATATAAGTAATTTAAGAGACCTTTAACAAATGTTACTATATAATCTCTATAATAACAATTACAAGCGTTGCAATATTTCAAAATTAATGTGATAAAAACTTATGGCGACATCTGCAAATGTTGCACAAACTAAAAAAAGTGTTGCTTAAGCCATATATAAATGTTAGAATAAAATTCATATTGAGACTGTTTACAAATGTTGAGAAAATATCACAATAAATGTCGGAATATATAGGTACCGAAGTTTCATGGACAACAAAGTATAACGACTATGGCAATTACAACATATAATCGACATTTGTTATAAAAGTCGGTATATAGCTATTGCAATGGTTTTTTGGCTATTTTATGACACATGACAAATGTCTCAAAAACCCTTTTTTGTTGTAGTGATAATTGTAATGATCTAATTAAATTTTGGATTGGGTCATAATTATCTAAATTATATCTGTTTTTTAATTTAATAATATATGGATTTTGGGGGGAAGGTTGTTAATTCTATGATGGACATACTTGTAATTAGCCCCATAATTTTTTTTATAACATGCTAACAATTGAGATTCGGAATTATTCTAGGGTTTTCTCTAAATTAGGGTTCTTATCTCCCTCTTTATATGCAATTTGTTAGAAAATCCACCATACCCAATTATCCATATCAATGGATTTAATTGCAGGTATGTTTCTGCTATATTTTTTATTTTCCAACTAATTTCAACAAGATGATCCAAGCCTTTACAAAGATTATTCCTATTAAGTTCCATCAGAGACAACACAGCTGATGAGAGAAAAAGAGAAGGATGATAGCATTCCCTCATTAAAGTAAAGAGAAAGAACACTTGCGTAGTCACCAGAAACTAAAAAACTTCAAGTCAAGCTGGTTCCTGAAATCATTTCTAGCTCATCAGGATTACTTACCCTACTTGTGAGGAACCCCAAGAACTCTAAGCTTCTCTTGACATCATTAGATAGAATTTTCTAGCATAAATTTCTTTAAGGTTGGAAATGAAGGAACTTGATGGATTTCACAATGCGAATAATCCCTATGAAAAGCTAGGATCTTCTTAATTGGAAATTATTTTAGAATAAATAATAAATTGTGGAAGCGTACCTACACTTGAATCCATTGATGGTGTTGATGATTGGGTCTTGTGATTTTTCTAACTGATCACACGCGGAGAGGGAAGATGGGAACCCTAATTCAGAAAATCTAATTCTGAATCTCAAATCATTGTGTACTCAGCCAGGGACCACACCCTATTTATAAAAAATCTTTACGGGGCTAATTACAAGTCTTGCTATCATAGACTTGACGATTTTGGCCTCTAAAATTCTACACATCATATTATTATTATGTAAATCCACGCATCTAATTTTAGATAATTAGGACCTTATCCAAACTTTAATTAGATCACCACAATTAGGTCCATTCAAAATTAAATATGATAAGAT
Organism: Dioscorea alata; assembly: GCA_020875875.1. Classification (NCBI taxonomy): domain Eukaryota; kingdom Viridiplantae; phylum Streptophyta; class Magnoliopsida; order Dioscoreales; family Dioscoreaceae; genus Dioscorea; species Dioscorea alata. The sequence goes on from CM037027.1 coordinate 4,282,099, forward strand.
ATACACAATTATAAATGTTATTTGTGTACGTCTACACAACTTGTGCAAATATATCCTTAGATCCCTATATGATGCTTGGTCCAAAATCCAACAATCTCTCTTGGACCATACAATCATGCACCTTCGGGAATTAAAAAATAGTGTATAAATTACCATCAACAACTAAAATGTGATCACAACTGAAAAATTATCTAAGTCAATCTCGTCCTCCAGCCTCATCTATATATGGAACAAAGGGGTAGTCGTCACCAGTACAATGTAACTAAACCCACAATGATGAGGTTGGAACAAATGACATAAATCAAGTGTGGATGTGTAGCATGGAATTTACAAGCCAATATTATCCACTCTTGTCTATTTCCAACTGGTCCAACTTTAAAAACTTTATGAGATCATAGTTCAGAATAAAATAATGAATAAACTAAAAATTTCATAAAATATGTTAAAAATGTCATGACATTATACAAATATTAAGCCAACGGAATATAAACTCCTACTAATCAAAGCATCTCTACTAATACTCACTATATAAGCAACATTCTTGTTAAAAACTATAGGGGCCGATGCAAGCGAATCCATAACAATGGAGTTTATCCCTATAAACTCAATATTCACAGAACCCTTCTGAACTCTCTCTTCTTCTAAGAGCTTGAAGATGCCAAATTAGCACTCTCAACCTTACATTATTTCATTCGGTCTTCCTCTTGCACTAAATATGAGATGAGTTTATTTAATGTCCATTTTTTTCTTTTGGCAGTTATAACTCACTTTAAATTGACTGAATTGATGAGGGAGGGAAATCAACACCAAGTGCACTAGAATATCTTCTGACATATCATTCAAACTCTTCAATTTCCCAGCTAAATGACACATATCGAGGACATACTCCCCTACATTCTCGTCACCCTTATACCTCATAGAGACTTATTTCCTTAGGGTAGCATGAGTCTCCGTCTTATCACTTCTTACAAAGTGTTCTTCTAAGGTGTCGAGGAACTGCTTAATATCCTTTTCATTAGACATCGTGTCTAGTAAAGCCTTTGGGATTGTATTCTTCATGATCATTAGACCTATACTGTTAGATGGCTCCCACCTCTCAAAGACTCTCTTGTCATGAATGGTTCTTTGATCTGTCAGAAGGTGTAGGACATGGTTCCCTTAACGCATAGTCTAGATCCATTCATCACAAAAAGAGCGCTACCTTATTTTTTTTCCAAGTATTGAAATTTGTGCCATTAAACATGGGAATGTCATTAATGTAGCAAACACATTATTAACACTTATGATATCAACTATACAAAGAGAAATAATTGTTAATTAGCTGACAATTAATCAACCATATATCTAATAACCAAAGCATACAAATAACAACAATCCATCTTCAAGTTAAACCAACGACATCAAATTTAGTCTTTGGACAGAGATTCAGTTCACTAGTTGTAGTAATCAAGTTTTATAGTAAGATTCAGTCAAGTATAAAGCCTTCCTTTGGGCTGACTAAATACTCACAATCGACACCTTATAACTATAAACAAAACTTATTACCACATATGCAAACAAATCTCTACCAGACAACAGTCTTCCTTTGGATCGACATGTTGCCTGCATGAGAATAAGTATGCATTAACAGCATGGTTATTCACAAACAAATTGTTTCCACAACAAAGGTCACTTTAGTAACGATTACTACAACAAAAAAGGCTTATTGTGATATTTTTGAAACAATATTTTTAATAAGTGCTACTATAAACCATAAAAATAACTTTTAAGCGATAGTTGTAATAAATTTTAGTATACTTTTATTTGTTCCTATGTTTATGATGACATTTCTACTTATAGTCACGACAGATTTTTGTTTTGCGATATTTTTGAAAATTTTAGAGTTGTTAAAAGAAATGTTGGTAAAATATTATTTATTAAGACACTTATTACGACCTATGTAACAAATGTCATAATTCAATATGACTTTAATTGCATCAATTTGTTATGACAAATTTGAAAACATTATTTTAAGGTAGGATATATATATAGATATATTCAAAAAATATGAAAGATAATTTGAAATAAAAAACGGTATTTAAGGAAAAATAAAATCGGTTATATTTTGAATTTTAAGAGTGCCAAAAATTAGGCGGCAATTTTTTTTATGAGCGCCAAAACCTACGTGTGCGGCTTATATATATACAAGATCTATTAGACAAGAAAGAGACCATAATAATGTAAAAAACCAAAAGTAAAGTTTTTATCAGGAGAAAAAGTAAGTACCACGATTTTTCTTTATTCCATAGTATTTTTTGCATTGTTTTCTTGTAATATTATTTAAATATTTATTTATTTTTTGTTTATTTTGATGGATGATTAATAGATGATTGATAGATGATTAATTTTTCAAATAGTTTTTGTTATAAAATAGTATTAGAATTTTAATTAATCTAATCCTAGGGTTTGAGAATATTTTTTATAAAAAAAAGATTAAATTTAATTGGGATGAGATTATCCTAAATATCCTCTATTTTTGTTGGAAATTAAAATGTGTTTTGACTTTTCTCCGTGCAGATGTGATGATGGGGAGGTCATGATATCATACGGTAGTTATGGCATAGATCTAAAGCTTCAACACTTGAGATTTCTTTTTTTTTTTTAAATTTTATTTAACCCTAGTTTTGTTGAAGTTTTAGAATTAGCTATGTTTTTTTTTAATTTTTAATTTTTTATAAGGTTCTTGCTACGAGACACTCATAGCTTTGGTGAAATTTTGCAATTTGCCCCTTATATAATTTTTATTTTTTTTTATAGGTTATCGTTATAGTTATGACCCACACATCGGTGATAGGTTTGTTGAAGTTTTATATTTTATCCTTTTTTTCTAAGTTAAATTTTTAAGGTTTCTTGTTCCTCCACATTGTTTTTTTTTTATTTCAAATTAGTATATTATTGATTTTAATATATCATATATGTTGATATTTAATTTAAATTAATTTTATTGTTATATTATTTGATTTTGTTAAATATAAAAATTATCGTAGGTTGGAGATACTAGAAGTAGTCCTTGTTCTCAATTAACTACTTCTCCTATTATGATTTCTATAATATTGTCTAATTACATTTTCAAATTTCAAATTTATTATTTATTAATCACTTTTTTTAAATTGATTTTGATATCTACTGATGTATTTTTATATTTTATTTTGCAGATAAAAGGCGACCATGATAAATTTAAAGACAATTCCAAGGATTGAAGCTTTAGCTTTATTATTTTTTTGAGATTTGTAGGTCATGTTAAGATTATTTTAATTAGTGATTATATTTTTTAAATTTTTAAATTTTATTATTTATTTATCACTTTTTTTAAAATTGATTTGGATATCAACTAATATATTTGTATATTTTATTTTGCAGATAAGAGACCACCATGATAAATTTAAAGACAATTTGAAGGATTGAAGCATTAGCTTTATTACAATGTTTGAAAACTATTTCTTTGAGATTTATAGATCCATATTTTAATTAATGTTCTAGAGCTTGGTGGGATTTTTGTATTTTTGATAAATAATTTTAATTACTATTTTATTATATTATCTAAATTAAATTTATAGAATTTAAATTTTATCTCATATTTATATATTTAAATTGTATATAAATAATATTTAAATTAGTATTGTGAATATTATACAATATTTTTTCAACACTTGCGAATGTTGCATTTCGTTGTTTTCCACAAATACTATATACGGCTAAAACAACAATAATAAACTATCGACATTAGAGTTTTAAGAAACACTTAACAAATGTTACTAAATAATTTTTGTATAAATATTTATAAATGAAATTTAATTTTAAAATTAGATATGATAAAAAACTTTTACCAACATTTAAAAATATCGACTTAAATTGGGATTTAAAATTTTTATTTTGTTAAACCAATATTTACAAAAAATCAATATAAGTAATTTAAGAGAATATTAATAAATATTACTATATAATCTCTATAACAACAATTACAAATGTTGTAATATTTCAAAATTAATGTGATAAAAACTTATGGCGACATCTACAAATGTTGCACAAAATAAAAAAAAAAAAAAGTGTTGCTCAACCCATATACAAATGTTGGAATAAAATTCATATTGAGACTATTTACAAATGTTGGGAAATATCAAAATAAATATCGGAATATATAGGTACCAAAGTTTCATGGAAATGTCACAACGAAGTATACCGACTATGGCAATTACAACATATAATTGATATTTGTTACAAAAGTTGGTATAAAGCTATTGCAATGGTTTTTGGCTATTTTACGACACATGACAAATGTCACAAAAACCCATATTTGTTGTAGTGGATGTTGCTTCTACCAATTGCAGTAAATTGCCAAGAAAGCAACTCTAAGTTGTTGTTTTCCTAATGATTATTAAAACAACCTGGACAAAAATTAATTTCATGATAATTTAAAATAAACCTCAACAATTAAACTAAAATACTAGTGTGCAAACCAAATTATATATATTAAATCAATAAATTCAAGCATTAAGATTTAATCCAAAATATCTAATTAACTAATGATCCCAAATAATTATAAAGCAAGATGTCTCTGGTACCACTTGAAGGAATTTGATGGATTTCACAATGGGAATAATCCCTATGAAAAGCCAGGATCTTCTTGATTGAAAATTATTTCTGAATAGATAATAAATTGCCGAAGCTTACCTACACTTGAGTCCATTGATGATGATGATGATTGGGCCTTGTGATTCTTCTAATTGAACACACCATAGAGAGGGGAGATGGAAACCCTAATTCAAGAAGCCTAATTCTGAATCTCATATCATTGCGTGCTTGATCAGGGACCACACCCTATTCATAAGAAATCTTTATGGGGCTAATTACAAGTTTGCCCATCATAGACTTGATGATTTTACCCCTAGGAATTCTACACGTCATATTATTATTATGTAAATCCACTCATCTAATTTTAGATAATTAGGACTAATGAGTGTACAACATTCATATATTTTAGATCACTTTGTATACTCATTTGGCATGAATTAGCGTCATATTGTGGAATTCGATGATAAATATAGTGTGTTTTACATTCTCAGGGTTAGGACACCATTTCAAGACGAGAAAGCCAAAAGAAGCATTTCAAACCTCAAACAATGAAGTTGGAGCTCTCTTGGCATCATTTGAATAAGGACAAAGCAAAATTGGGTGGCTTATGAGCAGCTTACGACCAATCTTGCAGTCGTAAGTAGATTCTAGAGAGCCTTGTGCGCATGCTTATGCCATTAAGGGAGGATTCAGAGCCAAATCAGAGAACCTTATAGGCAAGGCTTATGCTCGTAAGGAGACCCGTAATGATCATCCAGAGGAGTTTATGACCACAACATACGCTCGTAAAGGCAGTCGTAAGAAGCAACACAGTGAGGTTTACTGTCCAGCATTTACAGTCGTAAGCAAGACCATAATACAAACAGAATACCTTACGGACGTGACTTACAGCCATAAGTGGTTCAATAAAGCTCATGACTATCTTCTCCAGCTCCCTTACGGTTACGTCCTTACGCCCGTAAACAGGGGCGGAATCAGGACTCGATGGTAGGGGCTGAAGCCTAAAAGTAAAACAAAAAAATATAAAATATAAAAAATAATCCAACAAAATAATTATTTTAAATGAAGAATAATATGCTAATATAACACAAATTTGAATACATATATTAAAAAATATAGAGTATAATTTAAATTTTTATTATTACCTATACAAATATATGAGATTTTCAATAATTCAACTAATAAGAATGCATTTCAAGTTTGTATTTTTTTTAAAAAAAATATGGTAAAATTGATCCCTCTTATTACAAACAACCAAACTATTATTTATACAAAACTTTTGTTCTTTCACTCTAGCATATATGGTACATTATAGCATATTTGTATATATGTTATAATATATTTGTTTGGCCTCATGATCAATTTAAACTTTTTTAAATTACTAAAATTTGTATATAAGATTTTTTTTATTAAAATTTTGAAATCCTAATAATTTTTAAATTTAAAAATAAAATGGGGAAAAAATGCACCAAAAGGGATTTGAACTTGGGTGAGTAAAAAAATCACGAACTTTATGGGTAAACCCACTAACCACTCAAGCACACCTACATTTTACACTTATATGTGTTCAAATATTATATTTTACATTAATTTAAGCATATGAAAACTAAAAATCATCAAATCTTATACTGCTTGAAAAGTATTCTCTCCGGCACCGAGGGAGGGCTTCAGCCCCTGCTAGCCCCCCTTGGTTCTGCCCCTGCCCGTAAACAGCCCATAAGAAGTTGGGTATAAATAGACCTGCTAAGGATTTTTAGGGTATTCTTGGCTTTTCTTTTGGGCGTTTCTTGGAGGTGAAGTGATGGAAGATAAAAAAATGAATCTCCAACACTTAAGGGGTGATTTCAAAGGGGATTCAGATCAACATTCAAGGAAATTGAAGATCATAATCGTCAAGTTTACCTTGGCTGTGTGCATGGAAGCTTTCCTAGGGCTTCTCCGCCGATCCATCATCGGCAAGATTGAGAAGGGCGTTTTCATGGCTTTCATATTTCCAATTAATATTTGTATCTTGAATGATTCCCCTCCATTAATGGAGGGCTAATTTGTAGATGTTTAGGCATAATTGAACTCTAAGGTTTATACTTTTGACATTGGTTGTTGGATCTTTGATACGTTAAATTATTTTCTTAATTGCAATTATGTCTATTTAAGTCTAATTGTGTGATTGAATGCTTGGTTGCTAATGAGGAAAAAGTCCTAGCTATCATATTTGTTATGCTGCGTGATGACAAGAAATTCCCACCTAGTATAGACTTGTCGCAATTATAGAGGATAGTGAGTGCGTCTCTGATAGGGTACTTTGGAGACTTAGTCTTCTACAATCCTTCCGAGTGAGTTAGCGATTATCTCCATCCTCTTTGTAATCATGTGGAGTGAATTTAAGGAGAAATCACATTCCTACATTTTATTCAGATTAGGGGTAATTTCTTTGTTTAATTGTCATTAGCTAATGTGAGGTTTCATAGAGTGTTAATGCAATTGTGTTGATGTCTATATCAACTCTACACCTATTTAGTTACTATTTATCTGAGAAATCAGGGTTTAGTATACTTCTGGAAACCTCTCAATTTAAATAGGATTGCATGCATAAACAACCTTTGCCCTGCACTTTATAACCCTAGAGAGATGCTATGCCCGGACATCGCTTTCTTCTTTGACTTCTCTCCTATTGTTTTCTGTATTTTCTTATCTTTGTTTATTTTTGTTCACACACACAACATTTGATCACTTAGGCTATTTTCCAAGTTTAGAGTTACTACTAATATTCACTTTCTTTCCTGTGGACTAATACTTTGCTTTAACACACACTTTATTACGCGATCGGTAGGTACACTTGCGTCCCTATCAAGGACCCTACCTAAACTTTAATTAGATCACCACAATTGGACCAATTCTAAATTAGATATGATGAGATATATACAATTATAAATATTATTTGTGTACGTCTGCACAACTTATGCATATTTATCCTTAGATCCTTACATGATGTGTGGTCCAAAACCCAACAAGAACTGCAAATATGCATCCAAAGGAGGAATGCATGAGCAATTTTATAAACAATTGGAATGAAACTTCTAATTAAAAATGGTTTATTTCACTCTAGCCAAATTTTACTTAATAGATACCTAACAAGAAAACTCTCAACTTTCCTTGTTAGGTATCTATTACGTAAAATTTGGCTTTAAGGGATTACCTTATGTCTTTAAGGAAGCTTGAGTATCTAGGTAATTCAAGTTAATAGCTGAAGAAATTCCATATTCCTTTCATCAATGAACATTGGATAAACAAATGGCTTGATGGTTCAATATTTGAGTGATATAGCAAACAAGTTGTTGTTAATTATCTAATGTATCTCCGTTTTATGAGAATGTGCAAAATGAGGATCCAATTATCCTAAGCAAGCCAACTAAAAAAGATTATCTATAATAGGGCTCTCATTCTTCTAAAAGGAAGAGGTTACGCTACAACATAGACCTTCGTAGATCGAGAACCAATAAAAGGATTTAACCATAAAATAGTTATTTGAAGTAAGGCTCCATCTAAAAATAAGGTTACACTGCAATATAGACCTCCATAGATCAAGAAATAATAAAAGTATTTAACCATGAAATAGTCATTTGAAGGCACCACCATTTAGAGTCAATACCACCCTATGAAACTCCAACGAGACTAGAAGCGGAAAGGGTGGCTTGTGGTAGCAAATGGGAAAGTTCTACATAAGACATCATATCTTTGATAGTACCTAATGGTTTGAGAATTTCCACAATGGCTTCTAGACATAGGTTAATAGGCACACAACCATTTACCCATCAACCTAATTGGAAGAGCACATAAGTGCCATCTCTAATGATCAGGGAAGTACACACCTTGAAAGTTAGAAGACAAATCAAGATTTCATTTCAGAAGAAAGAGATCCTACTAGGATTTTTAAGAGGTTCCAAAGAGGATATTCAAGTAGTTGAAGTGTACCGCTTAGTGCCCACACTATATCAAAATCCTCCACCACCATTTACCTAGAAAAGCTGCACTACATTCTTTAAGGTTTAGAATCCCCTAACTCCCTTATTTCTGAGGTTTACAAATGTGTTTGTAATTTATTAGTTTACAGCTTTTCTTGTCAACATCCATCCAAAATAGCAGGAAATCTCACTGAATCTAATCTATAAATTTAATGACCCAATATGGGAGTTTAAAGATAGGCATCCAATACTTGGGATAACTAAGAGGACTGAATTGACATGTGTGCCTTCATGCAAGAGAAGTGTTCGACTTGCAAGAAGAAAGCCATGACCAGATAACTGCAAATTTCTTGTAAATAAAGCATTTTTAATTATTTACATCGTTACATTTTTCTTTGTTCTCGAGATCTTCTTGCAAATTTAAAATACATTCATTTATCATAAATGATATTAGTTATAGTAAAAAGAGTTACAAACATCTCATGCAGGTAATTTTTTTAAACAAATTTCAATAATATTTAGTTTTATTAAATATTTTAGAAACTTCTATAATAAATAATAACAAGTTGTAATCAAGACCTAAATACAAACTCATACCTCTTTGAAACTTTGAATGCTTTGTAGAAGAGAATAAATAAGCCCTTTCAGAGTGATCTCCAACTTTAAATGATCTCTTGAATAAAGCCATGATTGTGTAAAGCAAGCTTTTTGTCATATAGCTTTCTTTTGTTGAGTTTCAACTTCTCTTTCTCAGTTAGCATTCTCACTCTCATCAATCCTTCATACCAAATATATGTAAATTCACTTTACATGGTTCAACCCAGACATGTGTGAACCCAATAGTATTTTAGGCCATGCCTAATAGCAAAGCTTGTTATACAAGTTGAGCCATGATCTAGTTCGTATGTTGGTCTAACTATGCGCCTTTATACAAATAATCCCATCTTTGTATAAAATTCTTTCAATTACAAATATAACTAGCTTTTAAATTTAATGCACTTTATAAAACTTGAAGTAAAGCACTATATATGAATAATGCAAGTTAACCGTGGTAATTTATAACAAAAAAAAACATATTTAATAAAATGCATATTAGGTAACAAAGGTTTCAAATCTATTAAATAGTAGGAAAATAAATTTGATGTATGTTTTCTACATGTGCCTTTTGTTTCATTGTATTAAATTACAAATTAAAATTAGTTATTGCTTCCATTAGGTGGGAAACCCATATTGCTAATTACCTTTGAATGAAATTACAAAAATATCTTATTAAAAAGAGTACAAAAGAAAAAAGGTAATAAATATAAATAATATATTTATTTTTCCTTTTCTTTAGTCAATTGGAATAACTTAACAAAGGGCACCCCACCTTACTAATATAAACAACATTTGAAAATCTAAACCAACTAATTTCATTTTAAGCTTATTAATGTCTTTTAACAAAAAAAAAATTAGTTATTTCACTATAAAAATGAATTTGTACACTCCAAACAAAGTATCTTTTTATAAGAAAATGTTCTGGTTTAAATCTACTTGAGTATAGAAGTAAATTCAATAGTATTTGCTTTTTTACTGTAAAAGTTGCTTAAAACTTCAAACTCCTCATTGGGCTTTATTCAAGGGATTCTAAACTCAAATCTATCTTTTATGAGAAGACATGAGCTTTCCAGATTTAGGTCAATTATAAGTAATTAATCACTCTAAAGCAAAACCTCAAGTATGGACTCCATAGCTTAGGGTTATCCTTTGGAATTTCAAACGTTTCATGTGAAAAGGATTTTTAGCTCAACATTTTTAGTGTGAAATTTTGAGTCATAAATTACCCTCTAAAGTGAACACTTAAGGGCAATTTTGACTTAAGAGTTCATTGTCTCACCATGCATTGCTTTTGTTTGTGTAGAGTTACATCTTTTTATTGCTCATTATTAATGTTAGCATTCATTTACAGACCAATATAAACTTGTTTGTAAGTGTGATATTAGCAACACGGGTGTCCTCATCTATCTTCATCATCATCATTTGAAATCTCCAAACCTCTCTACCATAATTCAAATTCAAACTCTATGTTAAGCAATGCATACTTAACTTGAGAGCTGAACATATTGGGAATTGTTAATTTATCATTAAATTTTATTATAATGTTAAGATTAAATTTTAATTTTAGATTTACCCATCTCATCTTTGTTCTCTTAATTGATTACTATATATAGTCATGTAAGTCTTGTGAAAAATCTCATAGAGTTTAGAGTAATTATAGTGTCTTGATGTAGTCCGTCATTTATTTATTTCTATATTTATATTTATTTTAAATATCAACAATCTGTGTTTCATCTTTGTGTTGCTTGAAAAACACTATTAATTAACTTCCTATTTGAAGCTTGTTTGTCTTAGGCATCACCATTTGTGTCCATGTCAAACAAATCACAGCTATTAGTTAAACATACATTACACAAGCTTTTCACAGGCATGTTTTTTTCAAGGAACGTAACTCATAGAGTTTTAAAACACATGTAAATAATGTGGTGGAAATAGTAAAAACACCAATTAAAGCACCTCTAATGCTAACCTCTGGAAAATAGTGTTGTTTTTTTAAGAACCAATAACTTTAGCGATGTTTTTCAAAATAAGTGCTGCTATTTTCCTAACGATTTTTAAAAATAATTGCTACTAATTTAGGGGAGTTTTTCTCAAAATAAGCACCACTAAATTACCGGTTCTTTCTAATGAAACACAGCTAAACAACTTCAAAGATATTACTGTGATCCTTGTACTTAGAATCCAATTCTATAGTATTGACATAATTATTCAGTTCATAGAGCTGAAGTCCATCCATATCAAAGATGAATATAACTTATAATTAATGAGTAATAGATTATGCATACAAATGTAAGCATGAAATAGAATGAAAAAGAAAATTGATATCAAAACCTTAAATTTATATCTAAAAGTAATCTCCTAAACAATGTATTACAAAAAAAAAAAAAAAAAAAAAATTCAAGCATCCAAACATAAGTAATTATGATCGCCATAATAGTCAGCAATGTCATCCTTCAATGGCTTTTGATGTCTTCCCTTTCTTTTATACACAAGAAGAGGTTTTCTTGCCATCATTCCAGCTACGTCATGACCAATGACAACAATCAACCCTTCCTTTTCCTTTATCTCTTCACATTAATTCAGATTATTCCAATCACAAAACCACAAGAAGAGGTTTTCTATCTCTTTCCATTAATTGCAAGAACCTTGGTAGTGAATCAAGCTTCATTTGCATCGTTCCTTTATCACATTTCTAAATCAACCAATATTTTTTCTGCCTTAATAGTCATTCAAGCCTCAATTTTCTTTTCAACTATTACTATCCAATTATTTGGGAGTTGACCTTGAAGGTTGTTTAGCAAAAGCAATTAATAAAAAGAACAAAATATCTATACAATACTTGTTGACGCTCGGCAAAGCTAACACTTTACAACTTTGTGTACAACGTCTTTCCTAATTGGCAGATCAAAAACATCACAAGCCAGCCAAAACCATGAAGCCTTTATCCTCATTATGAAAATTTGTCACTTTAGTCACCAAGTCTTCATATTGCCCTAAAATAAACACAAAGCGCTAAACTATAGCTCTTGTAGTTAACTGAAATATGACATAGCTAAATAAATTGATAGAAAATTGAATGAATTTTACACCATCAAGGAATAAAAAAAACACATATGCAAATGAATGTTCTAACAAGAAAAGCAAATATTGAATTGTTCTAGTAAAATAGCAAATTTATTGAAAAAACCAAATGGAGTGATTTGAAAAAGAAGTGACTACTAATGACTGGAAAGTGTCCCAACACTTGCTTTCTCAACAACTACGGAGAGATCATGTACTCATTTGGCAGAGTTTCCAAAGTCGAAGGCCCTCTATTCTTGACTAGAGACGACACTCTTTGCACCAATACAAACAATCAAACAAATACATGAAGGGCAACATCAAATGCTCCTGAGAATGAACAAGAGAGTGACTAGATCGAGATCAAACATTTTACAATGGTGAATGGAGAGGATTGGAGAATGGTAGGTCACGCAATGTCCAAGGCTCCTATAACTAAAGGTGAAATTTTATGGAAAATGGGAGGAATGACTTTTGCGTTAAAATATAATAATAATAATAATAATAATAATAATAATAATAATAATAATAATAAAGCCTAAACCTTTATATGCCTACGTCATTTCTTTATTTTTAATTTTTTTATTTTATCGCCTCTTTATTTTTTTTTTTAATGTTCTGTTAACATGGCACTGTTTTTACAAAAAAAAAATCACAAATAACCTTTCCTATTATCTATATCATAAATTTTTAAATAAACATTTTTTAGCATAGTCATTTTTAAACTTACCAGTGTTTTTTTTTAACATTGTTAATTTCTTTTTACTAACGCTTTTAAAAAAAATGTCACAAATTTTTTTCTTCACATGAAAAATAGATTTAGCAGTGTTTTTTTTCTTATAAAGTGCCACAAAAGGAATGTTTCTCTCTAGTGTTAGCAGTAATTTTTAAAGAATGGCACTACAAAAATGTTGTAAAAGCACCATATTGATATAGTGATACCCTTGTCTTTGGGCCTTCTCCTTTTTTCTTGTGTGTGTGGGGGTGGGGGGTGATGACTATGTCAGGGTCATATTTGGACTGAGGTTGGAGTGTAACAAAAGCTTGTATAGGCTTCTCTGAAGCATTTTAGTTCTTGAATCTGATATCTTTCTTATGGCTGTTGTTCAAACTAAAACTTGTTTGGTATTATGATTAAACATGGTTTGCTTGCTTTTCCTTCTTTTTTTTTTCTTTTTTTTTTGGGTAATCCTAGAATGCTTCAAACTATAAATTTTTTATGGCCTATGAATGATGGCATGCACAAGGTAGTTTGAGGTGTCTATCATTTCAAATTTGAATTGGTTTATTATGTCCTTGTTATGATAGGGGCATTCTTGTTTTATTTGAATTGATATATATACTTCGATGTGGGATAGATAATTCTACAAACTCCACTAAAAAAATCCAAGTAATCAAATTGTTTATTATGTTATATCAACATCCAACATTGAGGACTATCACTTGATTCCCAACAACATTCTATTATTCTATAAATCCATATTCACAACGCATATATACTTATGCCATAAAAAGCCTGTGTGAGAATTATAACAATAACTATTAATCCCATATCGGTTAATTAATTTGGGCAACATGGACATAAATATATAAGCCTGGTCTCATCCTAATAACTTGAGTTTTAAGTTGAATCATGTTTAGATAATATGTCTGGCTTGTATCTAACTGATATCATTACTCTTTCTATATCTTTATTCCATCAACATTGTTCTTTTTCTTTTTTACTTGGCATCATAATACCAAAATAGTAGAGCTTTGACACAATGCTATGCTATGCATGGACTAACATTTCTCTTCTTCGAATTAAATTCACATTTTGTGTTTATTTGATGTTTCATATCCTTTATTATTACCAAGATAGTTTCACATACTTCGCTTACTATATTATATATATTCGTTCATCTTCTTGTAAATTCACTCACAATCAGTATTGATTTCATACTCTGCATCATCTTATGGGATTATTATTGGTCGATGTTGCTCAAATTTACTTTACATAACTTATTTACCTTAAAACAATAGATCATTCAACATTTATAGAGATACTGCTAGAACTCATTTTGCATACAAATTTAGAAGAAAAATTAATGGTTTTGACAAATTAGCACCCACTTCTTGTGTTATTATTCTAGTGTTTGCATATACATACTTGTAAAAAATCATATTGAGTTTAATGGCAAGATTTTTAGAATCTTCATATGAGATTCTTTTTGTATGCTTTTACTTAATTATATACTTATAGCAAATGACATCTCGATCTATTAGCATTGGATCTCTTGTGTAGGGTGCTCATGTCTAGAAATAGGCATGGAGTGAGGACTCCCTGCCCCCAAGGTTTGTACCCATTTAGAGAGGGAAATCCTTCCCCAGTTGATGGGGGAATAAATTCCTCTCATCCCATTATAGTGAGTGTGTAAAAGGGGGGGGGGGGGGGGGGGGCAAGCGAAGTTGCAGGGAGCACGTACTGAGCAATAGGGGGTTTCCTTCTCATTTTCTGCTTAAGATCTAGTTGTTGTATTTGAGGGGTCAATGCCCTAGAAACCATTTCTGAGCCTATTTCTAATGCTTTCAAATTCTAGCGAGGACATCCATGTAACTTGATTTTGTTTTGGATTTTGAGTACATTTTGTTTTCTTGTTTTTAAATTGGAGGATGCTTTATAGGGAGATGTAGCATGAGTGCACAAGGTCACTGGAGACGATGCCATGCATGGGAGAAAGGGTTTTTAATTTTCTTAGTGCCATATAGAGTAATTAAATGAACAACTAAATTAAGAGTATACTTATATTTCTAAAAATTAAGTAAATAAACAAATAGGCTGATAATAGTTGAAAAATTGAGTGTAGTTTACCAGAAATTCTGAAATGCAATAATAAAAATAAAAATACAGGAGTTTAAGTGGATTACTTACCTAGTAACCGAACTCCAAGATATGATTTGAATTCCAATTATATCACTTCTCAGTATGGTCCTAATTCCCAAAGATTGACAACAATCAAATTTCAGGATATATTTCAAACTTTTCTTCTTTTTCTGTTTCTATTTTTTCAATAAACTCTTTTAATTCTTCTCTTTGTCT
This sequence comes from Dioscorea alata, assembly GCA_020875875.1. Classification (NCBI taxonomy): domain Eukaryota; kingdom Viridiplantae; phylum Streptophyta; class Magnoliopsida; order Dioscoreales; family Dioscoreaceae; genus Dioscorea; species Dioscorea alata. The sequence goes on from CM037027.1 coordinate 4,297,408, forward strand.
GATTTTTGCTGCTAAATCATGTTCAAGTTTTCCCTCTTTTTCTTTCAAGATTTTTACCTCTGTTTCAAGAAACTTGATTTTTCGTTCTTAGTGATGTCACGATCTCCAAAGGAATAGTCTCTGGCCCATGAGTTGATCTTCTTCATGTGAAGGGTAGTAGGTGTCATGGTCATGTGTAGATTGGGGAAAGGAGAGTACATAGGAAAAGGAAGGTCAGCAGGAGTATAGACCTTTATGATAGCCATCTCAAGGATAAGTTAGCAGTGCAGGTACATATGAGTACGCTTCTAGTCAATAGCTACCATATGTGCTTGCCATAAATGGATCTGCTGTTGAAGTTCACCAAGAGTTAAGACAATATTAATGTCATCATACGGCATTGGAAGTTGATATGGTTTGTGATGACGAAAGACAGTGATCTTGATGTGATGGCATGCATTATAAGAGTATGGCCCAAAAGCAGGCAATATAGTGTGAAATTCCAAGTTGATGAAGCCGTCTTTTAAAGTATCTTATTTAAAGAGTCGGTGAAGAATATGAACAAGTTGCCAGTATTTGTTATGAGAGTATGTATAAGAGTATGTACAAATGTATGAGAGTATATACAAAGGTATGTATGAGAGTATGTACGCCTAGGGTATATCTTACCTTCTTTGGAGGTTATTTATTAACCTACTTTAGAGGTTACTTATTATGGTTAAGTGTCAAACCCTATACTCTACGTTAGGGTTATTATTGAGTTAAAAGAAAAATTATCTAAAGGAAAAGGAATTGTAATTACAGAAGCAATTGAAGAAGAAATAAAAAATTATGAAGAACTAATAGAAAGAGAGTAGAAAATAGCATTATCCCAAAACACTTATAGTGATAACAATCTCCTAAACTTAGATTGTATCATAGAATTTAAGGATGGGTTTAAAGTTAATGTAAAAGGTATTATAGATACAGGTGATCAGTGATTCGCAAAGGGGTATTGAAACGAAGGTTTGATCTCATAGGGAAAATATGAAGTTTTAGGGTAGGTTCTAAAGGAAAAGTCGTAATTTCTTCTCCTTGGACTATAAGTCCACCATTTCTATGTTTTATAAAATTCATTCCAATGAGAAGTCTGGCTACCTTTTTCCCTAATGTTGGTTTTACCCAAATAAATGGTAAAGGATATTTTATATTATTGAATATTACTGTGCAATCTACTAACCCCTTATGAACAAGAAGAATTTAAAAAGCATATAAAAGAATTAGAAGAGTTAAAATTAATTACTAAAACGCAAAGTCCACATAGAACTAGAGCATTCATAGTCAATAAACATAGTGAAATTACCAGAGGAAAAAGTAGAATGGTATTCTATTATAAGAGATTAAATGATAATACAGAAGATGATAAATATCCACTTCCTAATAAAAAAGTTGGTAATAAATAAAATAAAAAAACACTTATATCTATAGCAAATTTGATTTAAAATCTGGATTTATGCAAGTCCCTTTAGAAAAAGAAAGTAGACCTAGGACTGCCTTTATTACTCATAATGGACATTATAAATGGGTTGTTATGCCATTTGGTTTAAAAAATGCCCCACACGTATTCCAAAGAAAAATAGATGATATATTTAGAAAATATGCAGATTTTATTATAACATATATAGATGACATATTGGTTTTTAGCAAATCTGTAAAAGATATCATGTGCAACATTTAATTATATTCTTTAAAGAATGCCAAGAGAATGGTTTAGTATTATCTGAAAAGAAAACCAAAATGGGAAGTCGAAAAATTGAATTTCTTGGTGTAATAATAGGACAAGGAGAAATCTATCTCCAAAAACATATAGCATCTAGCATTTTAGAAATGCCAGATAATAATGATGTCAGCTGAAACAATTAGATTATTAAAACAAGTATCTGAAAAAATAAGAAATAATCATGATATAGATGAAATTACAAGAAAGTTTACAAATTTAAGGGTAACTAAGAAAAGTAGATCTCCTTTTGTAACATGGTCAGAAGAAGAATTAAAAAAGAACCCGGGAACCCGGGAATGAAAGTAGGATCTCCAGATATAACACGATATAGAAGTTAAAAATTAAAAATGGAAGACTTAATTAAAAAAGTTATCTACTCAAATAAAATATTATCATATCAAATTATTAGAAAATACATTAATAAGATTAGATTTTAAGGATTATAGCGTTAAACAACAAATAAAATATTATCATATCAAATTATTAGGAAAAATAATGCATAATTATGGGTTTGAAACTAGATAAAAATATCTAAAAGAATTGGAAGAAATTAGGACTTTTTATGAATAAAAATGCCTTTAAAAATTGTAAGATCAGTGTATAATATTAGAAGGTTTAATTCATTTAATAGAGTTAAATATACTAGGACACCAGAAACAATCGGTACACCAGATGATCAAATTAAAAGGATTAAGGAGAAAATTTTAAACTAGTGCAAGGGGAACATTTATATAAACTTGGTAATTTTGATTTTCAGAATAAACTGTCTACTTTCTTTTGCTCAAGGGACTTGCCAAAATCCAAATTTTAAATCAAATATATATATATACACACTTTTATACAAAAAACTGTAGCTTAGAATATACATAATTACATGTAACTATATTCTCTCATGTATGGATCTCAACTTGGGTTTAAGAGGATCCAGATCCAATCCTTTTAACAAATACAATTCTCAAACTAGAACCAAAAATAGCTGCAGTGTTGGCCTGGAATTTGCAGGTTGCTAGCTGCCAAGCCATTCTAAATCTGAAGCCCGCGAATTAACTTGGCGGCATTTATGTCAATAAAACGCTAATAAATAAAAAAAATACCTGCATTTTTTATAAAAACACCTTGAAGTAAAATATATTTTCGTGCCTTAATTCCTCAAAGCCCGTGAAATAACTTTGCAATGTTTATGTCAATAAAATGCCACAAACAAAAATATATTGGCGGGGTTTATAGAAAACGTCGCTAAAAAAGCGCCACAAAAGCTGTACTTTGGTGTAGTGTCACATAATAACTAAGCCACCAATAGTAGTAGCAAAGAAGATAAGGTCCTAAACAAGTCAGCTACAAACGAGCTCAGTGGAATCAAATGAAAGAGAAAAGAATTCAATTTAGATCAATACTACAAAGGATATACACACTAGGTTTTAACATGCAAAATATCATGCACCAAAAGTCATATTCAAGCAAGCTTCAGGAACAACTACTCATGCATCAAGTTCTACAACCACCAAAAAAATAAAGAAACCTACCTAGAACTTGTTGAAGAATTGGCGATTCGCTGCTCCTCTTAGCCTCACCTCAACCGTCAAAGAATTCTGGCAGTGCTTCGCCTTTAGTTTCTCTACCCTTAAATCATATATACCAAATTGGAGAAGAAGAAGAAAATTCATTTCTCATAACTAAAGCCTTGTCTCAAGGTGACAGCAATTTGACAAAAGCCAGAATTTCACCGGGAATACATGCACTTTGGTTAATATACAAGGGCATGGAGACAATGGTGTTCTTTAGACAAATGCTTGAATGAAAGATGGTAGGGTTGATAGTAGTTTACAAATAAAAGTTCAGTATCTCATAAGGATAGAGATTTACTATCTCTTGTAATAATCCCACCAAAACCATACAATTGGCGGGATCCATAGAGGGGACTTCCTCCTACCCAGTGTCCCAACAGGGGAGGGGATGGGGAATCCATACCCGGGATTGGAAGTGAGTGGGTGAGTGGGCCAAGCTCGCCTCCCCGCCCCACCATGTGGCCATTCTTCTATTCATGTTTTATTGAGACAAGTTCTAACCTCAAGTTAATTAGTAGAGTGAGGGCGTAGGTATATTGAAATACTAACTCCACACCTGTGCACTCTCCTGACAGGTGATTTTTCTACCCAGTGTCCCAACCCAGGAGAGGATGGGGAATCCATACCCGGGATTGGAAGTGAGTGGGTGAGTGGGCCAAGCTCGCCTCCCTGCCCCACCGAACCTCAAGTTAGTAGAGCGAGGGCATAGGTATATATATTGAGATACTAATTGCACACCTGTGCACTCTCCTGACACGTGATTTTTCTACATTTCGTAATAGATATGTACTTATAATGTATAAATGCATACCAACATTTGACCATGGACAGATATTGATTTAGTGTTTCTCTTGCTAAAATTTGAATAATGTATACATGTAATTCTTGAATATTGGTGCAAATTAATATGCCGTACATGTTATGTAATCCTTTTCCTTATTTGTGTATACATCTATGTATGGCATTCAATCATATTCATAATTATTAAAAAAAAAAGATAAATTCTTCTTGTGGAGTTCGCCGTATCTCCTTTTTCATGTTGATATGATACCTTACACTCCTAACACTTGAATGACCACGAGAATTCATTAATTCGCGTGTCCGTTACTTGCATCATTTGTAAAGTTCCTTCCATTTGAAATATGAACTTGGATTCAATACCATTAATTAGTCAATAGTAGAAGTTTGTACAAATTTATAAATGTGAATTTAAAAGCTTTCTTGTTAATATGTAATACTTGTTCAAGAACTTCAAGAGTTTTACAAACAAATCATTACAAATTATTTTTAGTTTGATAAATGTCTCTCTAGAACCTTCCCTTATCAGTCTTTCAACAAGACCCCTCCATTTGAACGATGAACTTAAAATTCAATGCATGAGTCAATTGTATTATTAGTGCGGACCAACTTACATATAGACATTTAAATGCCTTGTAATTGCACAAATCTGCACTTTCAATTTTGTTAAATATGAATGTTATGTCTTGCTCCTCTCGAGCAAAGAGATGTGCATTCAAGAGGAACTTGTTCACATTATGATTTTTTCTTATACTTAGTCACATTTTTCACACAAAAATTATGTAAAAAGTTATATTTTTATGTTAATTTTTCTTGCTGTAGTTTAAAAACTAATCTTAATTGACCCAATAAAATTCTTCAAAACTCAAAATTCAACATAAGTTTTTAAGTGCAGCAATAAATGAATCGAGCTTGATTGACCTTGGGCTCGATTAATTTGTATTTGCATGGCTCAATTTTTATATATGCAGTAAACAATATAAATTATATAATATTTTAAATAAAAAAATAGTTTTAAATCATGAAAAAAAACAAGATATCTAAATTAAATTCATGTAATAATTCAGCATATACTTTATAATTATACAATTACTTTCAAAATTTTTAAGCTTCGAGAGGAATTCAGAAAATGAGAGAAGTGTTACTTCTCTGAAGTGGAGGGAAGTGATATTAGTTTCAGGACTTCTGATATTCATTTACCCGAAAGTGAGAATACAACCGAAAGATTTAGATGTTGAATGAAATTCTATGAGTTCAAAAAAGATTTTAGAAATGAAAAGAATTTAGTTTTTATAGATTGATTCACTTCCCCCCACTTCAGTAAAAAAAAATACCGAAGTGGGCTTAGTTTAAAATCCACTTCAGTCGGAAATGAGGAAAGTGCTACTTCCTTCACTTCAGTACAAATAAATACCAGAAATAAGATAAGTCAGACCACTTCCCCCATTTCTCACACTTTTTCTGAAATAAACGCCCTGAACTTCATCTTTTAACATACCAATTAAACAATTGATTTTTTCTTTTGAAAAAAAAAATACAGACAAATCACGTGTAAAATTTGAACCCTCAACGTATGCTTAAATAATTTTATATAGTGAGACCCTTTCTTTATATTTTTTCTTGTAATTATGGGATGTTGTCATAAATTTCTATATCCTTTATTTATATTTATTAATGGTTTTCGTTGTTTCCTTACTGATTTGAATAACAATTTATATAAATGCCTTCAATAAAAAAAATTATATATAAACATTTATAGCATCAAACTAAATTTAGAAGCCAGTGAGAGAAATTAAGAAAGGGACCCATAAATCCAACAGTAATGAGACCACATATTTCGCCAAGACAGGCACATGCATCAACTGACTGACTGAACATACCATTAAATTCCTGCTGCAAAACCTTCAAACAGCAACAATGACACACAAAATACTTTCAAACATATCAACTTAGGATCTCAATCCCCCTCCCATATTCATTTCCGCTGTCATCTGACCACAGATTTCAAAACCCCTATCACTGCCCCCAATCTCAAGTACACTATACTTCCCCTTCAAGATCACACAAATCTCACTATTTAATTCAACCATCCATTCATTCACTCATCCATATAAGTCTAACCCCCCTTCAACAAACCAACAGTTGTTCCACAAACACAGCAAAACACAAGCAATGGAGTTTCATGGCAGCAAGACATGGGACCTTTTAGAAGAAGAGCAAAGAATAAGCTCTCCAGCACGTCACTCATGTCCATCTTTTCACCCATCCACTGAGCATGAACCAAGGTTAAGTTTCTCTAGACACTCAGTATCAAGTCCAGGAGGATCCCCATGGAAAAAACTCCACTCTATTCCACGTTCACCATCTCCATCAATCCTCTACTTGTGCTTAGCCTCACTAGAAAGCCAAGGAGGCAATGTCTTATCCATTGCAATATCAAGAGGAATAGTCTACACAGGTTCAGAGAGTGAACGTCTCCGTGTCTGGAAACAACCAGACTGCACTGACCAAGGTTATATCAAAACTGGTCATGGTGAGATAAGAGCTATCTTGGCATGTGGGAGCACAGTGTTCACCAGCCACAAAGATCACCGGGTTCGTGTCTGGTCGGTGACCGTGACGGACCGGCTAAGGGCGAAGAAACTGGCGACTTTCCCGCAACGTCACTCATTCTTGAGCTTACAACGTAGACGACGTGGGAACCAGCTGCACAAGGATTGCATCTCATGCATTGCATGCAACTACGTGGAAGGAATTTTGTACACTGGGTCATGGGATGGGATGGTGAAGGCATGGAGGTTGGTGAAGAGAGAGTGTGTGGACTCGTTTGTGGCACATGAAGAGAGAGTGAATGCAATGGCAGTGAATCAAGAAGATGGGTGTTTGTTTACAGGAGGGTCAGATGGGGTGGTGAAGGTGTGGAGGAGAGTGTTTGGGGATAGTTCACATGCGTTGGTGGGGATGATGAGGTTTGAAGGGACAGTGGTGAATGCAGTGGTAGTGAGTGAAGGGAGTAGGAGGAGGTGGTGGGTTTATGCAGGGAGAGGAGATGGGTGTGTGAGTGTGATGCAGAAGGAGGAGGTGGGAGGGAGGTATAGGAAGGGAGGGGTTTTGAAAGGGCATAGATATGGGGTGTTGTGTTTAGGGGTGGTGGAAAGGTTGGTGTTTAGTGGGTCAGAGGATACAACAATTAGGGTTTGGAGAAGGGATGGAGAAGGAGGGCATGAGTGTGTGGCAGTGATGGAAGGGCATAGAGGGCCTGTGAGGAGTTTGGTGGCAAGGGTGGAGGTGGTGGAGGAAGTTATAGGGGTGTTGGTTTATAGTGCAAGTATGGATAGGGTAGTGAAGGTGTGGAGAGTGAAGGTGATGGTGAGGGAGAGGGAGGAGGAGGAGGAGGAGTGTGGGGTTGGTGAGAGTCCTGTTTTGTCACCTTTGTGGGTGGAGAAGAAGTTGCAAAGAGGGGTTTCATATTGATTAGGGTTTTGTTTTCTTGAGAATATTAACTTTGTTGTGTGTGTTTTGTGTTCTGCTTTTTCTTTTTTCTTTTTTTATTTTTTTTTAAGAAAAAAAATGGTGGAATGAAGAAATTGTGCCTAATAATTTAGTGAAATGTTTTGAATATGAAGATTGATAGTTATATTTAGATTAATTTTCTGAACAGAATTCTTAATTTATTGATTACTATAATTAACCTTTTTTTTTTCAACATCACAATCTTGAAATTCCAGTAAATACACTTTGTTTATAAAATTAGCTTTACCATTTTATATGTAAACAGATACTGAGAAAGGATGAATGAGGGTAATGGAAACAATTTTAATTTAATAAAAATATAGGATAATATAAATTAATGGATAGATTGTAGTAACAACTTTCACATGCAATGAGTTATTGAGAAATTTAAAAGCAAATGGTTTTGATGGGAAGATGGATAATTAATATGGTTATAGTTTGTCACTTGTTAGGTTTTTTCTTCTTTCTTTTCCTTTTTTTAATGTTGATGAGTTACAGTAGCATGTCATGCAAGCAAAAAAGTTTTTAATTTATGTTGTTTTTCAAAAAAAAAATTATTTCTCATATAATCAATTTAATTGATGGTTGGCCATGATTTTTGTTTATTTATTTAAAAAATCTATAAACTAAAAAAATCTTTCCACATAATTAGTCACAAAAAATAAAATTTATTTTTTGACATAACATAGAATTTGAACACTCGATCTCCCAAATGAGACTGTTGGGCCTCACTATTGAACTATATACCTATATTGACATAAATAAATTTTATTATGATTCTCATCTATGACAATTTAACTATATATATATAATTTTTCTTAAAGCTATAATTTCCTCAAACAAAAATAAGAAATTAAAAATAATAATAAAAAAATGATTTCCTATAAAGAAAAAGTTAAAATAATCAAATTTCTTTCCTAATCCCCACTTCACGTTCCATTTCCAATTGTGAACAAATCTTCGCCTCCTTCTCTTGGACTACTCTTCATTGGAAGTTTTGGCTCTATGGAATCCTATTACTTTTGTGGTCCATAGCTTCTTTGGATTCACAACGAATATCAAAATGAATATTCCCTTTATTTATTAAACTAATTCCAACCAATCAATGATTGGAGTTTGAAGCCTCTTATCTAATAGAACCCTCAATAATCAATATCATAATTAAGTTATCTGGAACTAATGAGAACCAATAATAAAAAATAATCTCAAGTGAAGAAGTTGGTGGAAGAGAGAAGAAGATTCCCTCACATCCCTTTTGTAGCTTTTTTCATGCATTGCTTGCCGGCCATGTCTTTGTCCTTGTGACTCCTCATTCATGAATTTTGTGCACAACCTCATCAAGTCATCATCTCCAACCATCCATGGGATATTCCTTTATTATTATTATTATTATTATTATTATTATTATTATTATTATTATCTCATGTGGATTAATAAGGTCCGGATTAAGACATTTCATAAGTCACATCATCCTTACGTGATAAATTAAGCATTCTCCCATTCTATGTTTATCAAGAATATTTTAATAATAATTTAAGATATTTTAATTTTAATATATATCTATCAATAAATAAAATAAATAAATTCGAAAAATTTAGTTTTGTGTTTAAATATGCTGTATGTAAAAAAAAATTGCTGGAAGAATACCTTTCATAAGGCTCACATACCTCACATTAGGAAATCGATAAATCAAAAATAAAAAGTAAATAAATTTATGATTTTTATAAATATTAATCAAATTTAATTTTTTTTTTATTCTTTTACTACATGTGAAATCCACCATTGATATTTTTTTGCTTAAAAAATAAAAGAATATTATAAAAAAACATTTTATTTTTTATTTGAAAGCAAATAACAAATGATCCAGTGTAAATATTTTTGTTAAGTTTTAAAGTCTTTGAAATTAAAAATTAAAAATTAAAATACATAAATAAACCCTACACCACAATTATTAAACAGACAAAATCTAACTAGAATCTTTTATTGTTTCGAGATATTAACTTCGGATTAAAAAAACAATTTCTAATGTCTAAAATCTTTTTTGAAAAAATCATCCCTTCATAACTATTAGACAGACAAAAAATCTAAATAGAATCAACTTGCATGAAATAAATTTTGAGTCATGTGTTACCGCCAATGACATACATGAAAACAACGTGATCAACTTGCATACATGGTCGGTGCCATCTGTGGCCATTCTTTGATATCCATTCCCAATGGGCCAATCCCCATCTCATTTTATTTATTTATTTATTTATTTATTTACTTATTTAAATTTTTTTTTATAAAATGGATAATCATTGTCCTAACAAAAATTTGTCAATAAACAAATAAATATGATAATGTATTAATTATAGTGACTTAATTAACTATTTAAAAATTTATTAATTAAATTGATCAAATATCATATATGACAATTAGAGTCTTGTATATATACATTTAGAATGCCCTATTCAGTCATTCTAATATAATCAGTCTGTTTTTTTTGTCTCTCTAATATGATTTGTTTATAGAAAGTCCTCGTATTTTAATTTTTTTTAAATATAAGTCTTTTTTTAATATAATTTATTCTTAAAATATTTTTATAAGAATTTATATTTTTCAAAAATTAAAATATAATTTTTTTAAAAATAAATTATATTAAAAAAACCAAATAAACATATTAACTATATTAAAGCGATTAAATAAGGTATTCTATCACTGATAAATCTACTTCTACCATCTGATTATTAAAAAAAAAAAAAATTTGAAGAACGAATCTTCTCATGAGAGATCCCATCCACAAGATTGAATAAATAGTATTTTCACAGTTGAATTACTGATCCGTTAATGATTTGATTTCTTATTACAGCTCATGAATCTCAAGTCCAACATGACAACATGTCCCATCCCATCATACCCGGGCCCACCACACCTTCACCACATTTGATTGGTCGGTCGGTCACATGGACCAAGTTCACTCATTAGTTTCGCGACGCTTCGACCTCGATGCACGTTGTTTCATAGCTGGCATGACCCCATTGGATAAGTCCTCCACCTCATCTCACCCCACTTATATATAACCACCATCTCACCACCACTTCTCCTTGTTCTTTTATCATTGATTAATCCCCTGTTTCTATTTTAAGTTCTTGAATCCAAATCCAAAATGCCCGGCATTGCTTTCGGCCGCTTTGATGATTCATTCAGCGTGGCATCACTCAAGGCCTATTTGGCCGAGTTCATTTCCACTCTTTTGTTTGTCTTTGCCGGTGTTGGTTCTGCCATGGCATACAGTAAGTAATTTATATATATAGTAATAAATATAAAATAAATCATATATTAAAATGTGTATGGATTTTTTAATTATACTACACATCCTTATTTTATAAGATGAAAATTTACATGTTTTAAAAATTCACACACATACATATATATTCTCTGGATATATTATTTGTCTATATTTATTTATTTAATATATTATAATTGGTTTTTTTATTAAAAAAATTATAATTGGTTTTGGATTAGGCAAAGTGACGGCGGATGCGGCGTTGGATCCGGCTGGGTTGGTGGCGGTGGCGATTGCACATGGATTTGCGCTGTTTGTGGCGGTGGCAATCGGAGCAAACATTTCCGGCGGGCATGTTAACCCGGCGGTGACGTTTGGGTTGGCTCTTGGAGGGCATATTACTATTCTTACTGGGATTTTCTACTGGATTGCTCAGCTTGTTGGTGCTGTTGTGGGTGCTTTTCTCATCAAGTTTTCTACTGGACTGGTATGTTTATGTTATCTTGTTTTTTTTTTTTTTTTTTGTGACAATTTTCATTTCTAATTAAAAATAGTGGTAGTAATAATTATTTGGAAGCTGTCAAACAAATAGTGATGTCTTTGGATTATTTTCATAATAGTCAATCTTGCGTCAATCCAATATATATATATATATATATATATATATATATATATAGATACATTATTTTAACATGAGGTACCTATTCAATGTTAGAGTTACACAATCTCATAATCTTTTAGTTTTATAAAATTTAATTTGTGTTAAAAATAAATTGTAATTTGAGTATAATTATCAATTCTGAATTTGAATAATATTAGTCCAGATTAATATGTATAACTCATAGTCCCATGTTCCTCTTTTTAAATTGAATGGTTAATTGCTTGTAAAGCACCCTATTATATATATATTTTTAAATTATATATTTATATAATAATAATAATAATAGTAATAATATATTAAAAAATAGAAAATTAACAAATTTGGCATGAAATTTGGAAAACAGGAAACCCCAGTGCATGGATTAGGGGCAGGAGTGGGAGCAGTGGAAGCAGTGGTGATGGAGATCATCATCACCTTTGCACTGGTCTACACCGTCTACGCCACCGCCGCTGATCCCAAGAAGGGATCTCTGGGCACCATTGCTCCCATCGCTATCGGCCTTATTGTCGGGGCCAACATCCTCGCCGCCGGCCCATTCTCCGGCGGATCCATGAACCCTGCCCGCTCCTTTGGCCCGGCTGTCGCCAGTGGTAACTTCACTGATAACTGGATCTACTGGGTTGGCCCTCTCATCGGCGGCGGAATCGCCGGACTCGTTTACACCTATGCCTTCTTGTGCTCCGATCATGAGGTTCTTCCCAACTAGATCATCTTTCCTTTCTTTCTCTTTCTCTTTCTCTTTCCATTTCAGTAGTATGCTATTGTTGTTGTTGTTATTGTTGTTGGTCTTGATGATTATGATGTGTCATTTGGTTTGGAATTTGGATGGTTTTCTTCATTACTCTAGTCTTTGTTCCATTGTACCATGTACCATGCTGTTTGTTGTATTATTTTATTCTCCATCTTTTTCTACTTTCTCTGGTTCATCTCAACCACAAAATCTTGAGGTTTCTGTTTTTTTTTTTTTTTTTTTTAATAGAAGTGGTTTTTGAAAAAAAATCACAAATTTGGCAAAATAATAATAGTAGTTATAAATAAATGAAAAATATTATAGGCTAGCAGTTCTCGACTGCAGATGTGCAGACTTGATGATTAATTTTCAAGCTGCATGTAAGCCACTGTTATATATAATACTATTTGATGTTTTTATTATAAATAAATAAATAAATAAAATAAAATAACATATCAAAAGATTAAAATTAAGTATCACTGGCCAAATAAAATAAACATGCTTGGTCTTATAATTGAAGAGTGATTTATTTCATATTAAAGTGTGAGAGTTTGTATGGCTCCCAACTTAGAAGTTGGCGATTGTTATTTAATCATATTTATTTTTTTAAAATATTTTTAAAAATATAACATAAGGTCATGAATTTCACATGAATTTCATGGATCATCACTAAGGTGTAGTCTTAAATTACAAATAAATAATAAATAATAGATAAAAAAATTTAATAACATCTATAAAGTAGTCATCACCAAGAATTATTAATTTTTTTTTTCATTTTTAACAATGTCGATAATTTACTGACATACATTCATCAAATCCTTTGCCATATTTTGAGACAGTGTTAACTTTATACATAAAAGTTAATGGTATTATTGTGAATCTATTACAATGATAACAGAATCACACTTTTAATGGCATTGAAATACTATATTTTAGTGTTATACCAGAATAATCCCTCTATTGTAGTCAAAGTACATTTTTGCCACTCTAATAATTTTTTTCCCTCGCCCTTTATTATTCATTTTACAAAATATTAGTCACTCTCCAAAAATTATAAAAATATTAAATAATAAAAAAAATATTATAAAAATTATAAAAATATTAATTAATATTCCAAAAATAATTAAAATATTAAAATATTATTAAATTTCATATATATATATATATATATATATATATATATATATATATATATATATATATAAGTTTATTAAATATTATTAAAATTTGCCATTAAAATATTTAAAAATTTACTTATGGCTTACCATGGATAGCTATGAAATTAATAAGATAAATAAAATATTGTCTAAATATAAAAGCTTAATTAGGATAAATAAATTATAACATAAATCCTTTTGTGGAACATAACAAATTATTATATAATTAGAGAATTCATTTAATAAAATAAATAAATAGATAAAAATATAAACATAAAAATTATTCTTTTTAAATTGTCATTTACTGAACTATTATTTTATGTTAAATATTTTGAAATTTTAATAATATTTAAATATTTTTATTTAAATTTTTAATAATATTGTAATTATTTTTATTTTTTTGAAATTTTTATAATTTTTTAATAATTTTATGTAAACAAAGTGTGAAACATATAAAAAGCATTTAACCATTACCAGAGAGAAGAAATTCACAATGTAAACATCTCTTACCTTTCTTATGCTAATCCCTACCCTAAAAAAAGGTTTTACATCTCTATATGTTCAAGATGCAAACCATAACATTAATCTAGATATTTGACAAGAAAAATACAAAGTTTAAAAGAAAGGGAACTACTTATCCTTCACACAAAAGTTGAGTAGTTGCTCGCCGATCAACAGATCTAAGTGGATCTAAGCTCCACCTTTAGGGGCCGTTTGGTCCGTGGTAATAACATATTACCACATAATAAGATTACCATGGTAATATGGGTGGGAATGTCATATGATTAGAAATATTGTGGTAATTTGATATAACTAGGTTGAGAACTCTTATTACTGGGAATAATTCATTACCTTGTTTGGTTCATGGTAATCAATTTGGTAAAATATAAAAAGTTATGAGATTACCATGGTAATCCAAAATAGACACCAAATTTGGTGGTAATAGGATTACCACCTTCTTGGTAATATTTTCCTGTTGGTAATATCATATTACCATCCAGATTACCACGTAACAAGTGGTAATCTTTCTCAGTGCAATGCCAAACGTTGTAATTTTTTCAGATTAACACGTAACAGACGGTAATATTTTCACATTACCGCGAACCAAATGCCCCTTTCCACTCTTAGTTTGCTCTTAAATCCCTTCTTGCCCTTGGATATGTTTCTAGCTTTCAAGCGCCAACTAACCTCCCTTTTGATACTTTTTCAGCCTCTTTTTCTAAGGGGTCCACAAAGTAGGGTTTCACATGTCCATCAAGCACCACAGTGTGCTGCTTGACACAAGCGGCCCATGGGTGTGTTTTGTGACATAGCCTAGTCATGGTTCTTGTTGGACTGGACTCCTTGCTCCAAAGTTTGTCTCTTTGATCTACCCTCTTGAAATATTTCATATCATCATGAAATTGAGCACCAAACATCACCTACTTACATGTAAAACATTAAAAGAAGTGATCCAAACTAAAAATGCAAAATTTACTCAAAAACTAAGAAAAACACCATGTTAACAACAATTCAAAGCCCAATTCAAATTGAGATTTTATATGGTTTTCAACCACATTATCAACACACCCAACTGATAATATTATTAGCATCATTAGTGGACCACAATAAGTTTTTCCCCCAAAAACTACAACTTCAATGGAAGTGGGTACTAATAAAAAACAAATCTAAAAATTAGAATTGTTAATTGCACAGAGTTTATCGAGAGAATTATGTGACTAAAATTTTATTAAAATTGGGCATCAAGAACACAAAATTTTTTCTTTCTTTGGCTTTTTTTTTTCCTCTTATTTTCCAATTTCTCTTTCCGCCTCTTCTTGAAAGAAATCTTTCTTCTCTTTTATGTTCTTTTTCCTTAAGTCTAATTGACTTGGTTATTTGTTGGTCAATGGTGATTGTGTGTGTGTGTGTGTGTGTGTGACGTACATGAAAGAGGTCTTAACAGCATAGAACACTGTAACATTAATCAAATGATAAAGTTCTTGAACAATGTTAATAAAGAAACCAACAGCAAGAGACCATTCAAGAAACCAACAGTAAGAGACCATTGAATACTACAAACAACTAACCAAATAGTTCATATCATTAATACATATGAAACTCATTTGTCCAACAAGTTGATAACAAAGAATATCATATCATTGTAAGGATTTGCACTAATTTTTCTGATTAATAAATGAAAGGTATCAATTCCGTTCATTGTATTTGCAACAAAAGTGTTTGTTGAAGATTCCTATGCACCTTCATTACTTGATCCTCCCTAACAAGTCTTTTGTCTTTTACCTCTACCTTCCCTTGTATAAACTTACATTATCAATTAATCTCTTGAACACTTTTCATACATTCTACATCAACCTCTCTCTCTCTCTCTCTCTCTCATGGCATTAATGTTGAGTTCTTATGTGATAACATGTGGCAAGCAAAAGACAAGTCCTTTTCCATCTTCTTCTCCCCACAACTTGGTTTTCTCAATGGCTTCATCATTTAAGGTATTAAAATGTCTCTTCATGTGATATATATATATATATATATATTGGAAAATCGTTAGTGTTTATATCTATATTTGTGAGTTTATGTTTACTACTCATGTTTATATGTATGTAATGGAAGATGCTTAGTGTTTATATACATTTCTGAGTTTATGTTTAGTCATGCTTTAGATGTTTTATATATTGGATAATGTTATTTAGTAGTATTCCAGATTAATAAGAGGCATGTTTATATAATTAAGAATCTTAGTGATCATGTCATGTAATATAGTTTGCGCCGAAATATTTTTGGTTTCTCGGTATATCATGATAGTTTATATTTTATATGATTGGTATTTTCATCTATAATTAAAATTTATATTGATAATCTCTATTAATTTGAAAATAATCTTCATATTATTATTAGAATTTTTTTTGTATTATTATAAGTAAGCAAAAGTTAGAGAACCACTCTTAGCCCTGGGTTGTCCATAGGCGCAGGAATGGGGAGTAATGAAGAGGGGAATGGGAATGGGAATGGGGATAATGGGGATGGGATAGGAATGAAAACTGTGTTTAGTTAGAAAGGGTTATGCATTGGGAATGTAAAAAAAATAAGTGGAGAATATATGAGATAATTACTTTTATACCCTTCTTAAAAAAAATAATTATGTATATATATGTTCAATGACAATTAAGAATTATTAACTTAATTAATTAATTTAATAAATTATTCTTATTAACTTGATTAATTAAGATAATTAATTAAGTCAATTAAGTAATTAATTATGTTAATTAATGATTTTATTAAATAAGTTAATCAATTATTTTATTAACTGAATTAATTAAGTTAATTAATTATTCATTTAATTAAGCTAACACAATTAATTATTTTATTAACTTAGTTAACTATGTTAATTAATGATTTTATTAATCTATTATTTTATTAACTGAATTAATTAAGTTAATTAAGTATTTAGTTAATTAAGTTAATACAATTAATTATTTTACTAAGATAATTAATAATTTTAATTAATTAAGTTAATCAATTATTTAGTTAATTATCTTAATACAATTAATTATTTAATTAACATAATTAATTATTATGTTGATTAAGTTAATTAATTATTTTATTAATTAACTTAATCAATTATTTTATTAAATGAATTAATTAAGTTAATTAATTAAGTTGACACAATTAATTATTTTATTAATTAAGTTAATTATTGATTTTATTAAGTAAATTAATCAATTATTTTATTAACTAAATTAATTAAGTTAATTAATTATTTAATTAATTAAGTTAATCAATTATTTTATTAACTGAATTAATTAAGTTAATTAATTATTCAATTAATTAAGTAAATACAATTAATTATTTTATTAACTGAATTAATTAAGTTAATTAATTATTCAATTAATTAAGTAAATACAATTAATTATTTTATTAACTGAATTAATTATGTTAATTATTTATTTACTTAATTAAATTAATACAATTAATTTATTTATTAACATAATTAATTTTGTTAATTAAGTTAATTAATTAATTTATTAATTAAGTTAATCAATTATTTATTTTAATGTGAAAATGGGCAAAATTGTAATTTCAACTTTCATTATTGGAGGAAATAATGAATACCCCTAGCCTTCAATGATTACATGCACAAAAAGCCATCCAAACAAGGGAAATGGAATGTATAATCAATGATTACCCTTGGTAGGGTAATCATTGATGTCATCCAAACGCACCCTAAGTCATTGTGGGAGGAGTGAGATTTATCATCTTGGTGTTATATATATATCATCTTGGGTCATGTGGCAAGCTATCATTGCCCTGTGTGTTAGCTCGCTCCACATAGTAAATTCTTAGGGAGTTGTTAAGCTACCATAACTGATGCACCTCCGTATAATGCATGTCCCTTTGATGGCACTTATCTCATTTATGAAAAAAATGTTTATATTGATTTTTGCTTGTGTTTTTTATTTACATAAGCGGCAAGAGTAACAATCCCTTACTCATCATGCGTTCAATGGGATTTGAACATCTAATCCTACCTATGAGAGTAAATGACTTATAGCCCAACGTTAGCAGTCAATATAAATACCAGTCTTTTTATTTACATAAAGTAGAGGACTATTATAATATTTTAATCTATTTAATATATTATTGTTTTTGGTTTTTGTTCTTGTCATTTATATCACTGGGGCTTAGCTTTATTTTCACATAAACTATGATTAATTCTCATTTTTTTAAGCAATTCAATATATATATATATATACTTTCCTCTATTGTTATTGAATTTATAGATGTTTAAACATAAATAAATTTGAATTTTGATAGCCTTTAATAAAGAAGGAATGGAAACAGCTTTCATTAAAGCAATCACTTGCCAAACACTTGCAAATGATTATCAAGAACATCTTGGATGCCTTTGTTGATTCCAATTACAAGTTCGTAGATCAACCAGCTTTTCATGAGGTTAGCCAAAATATATCTATATTCCAACATTGATTATAAGATTTCATAAAGAACTTTAAACACAAAGATGATGCTCATACAGGGAAATTTCGCTCCAGTGGATGAAATCAGGGAAATGGCGATGGTTGAAGTCTCTGAAGGAGAAATCCCTCAGGATTTTCCTGAAGGTGTCTATATCCGAAATGGTGAGTTATATGAAGTTAATTAAATTGATAGAATGAGAAACTCAGACTTATATATTCAGGTTCAAACTATTTGTACCCGACTAAGACGGAGGCAATTTCCATCTTTGGGAAAACTGCCTACACTTCATATGAAGGTGATGGGATGCTACATGCCACTTATTTTAACAAAGATATCGAAGGAAAATGGATAATATCATACAAGAATAAGTATGTCGAGTCCAAAACATTCCTGAACGATAAAGCGAATAAAAAGTATGGCTGCATACCTTCTGCTGATGGACAACCCTTTGCCATCCTCGTAGCTATTATTCTCAACTTGGTAATTCACATCATTTTGATTTTATGTCTTTAAAAACTACACACATATATATAGATAACAATCTCTAAAAGTTTAGTTTATCTTAAAGCTGTTATTTCATGCTTAGAGCAAGTAGACATTTTTGTTCATTTTGATTTTTTTTAAAGGAGAAAATGTTCATTTTAATCATATAATTATTTAATTAAATTATTCCATCATTTTTTGTTAATCATACACTATAAATCCAAATAATTAAGTAGTAGCATGGGACTTATATGTTATGCCAAAAGGTCAATTTTGTAAAGTGACATGCAATATATTATTTTTAGTTTGATGTTGAACATGTTTTATAGACTGTTAGTATTAATGTAATTTTTGGGCCAAAACAATCAAAGCATTTTAAAAACATCATTAAGTGTGATTAATTAAATTAATTAATATATTTTGAAAGAGTACTGTAATTATCAATAGTACTATTAGACTAAAAAATGAGACATTTCAAAAGCATCTTTTGAATGGTTTCATTAAAGATAAAGGTTGTGGAGAAGAATGAGGCTTGATAATCCTAAATGAATATTGACAATATATATATAGGTGTACAGAAATTGTATATATTAAAGAATATACTTACAGATGGCCAAATATAATTATACCAATTATACAAGTGACCAAATATAAGCATACAAATGAATGACCAAAATCAAGCAGACCAAGGGAGGACTGAACATTCAGATTGGATTGAAATTTAGAGAACAAGATCCTTGGTAAATCATTGGTCATGATATCTGCAAATTGAAGGGATGAACAAACATGAAGAACTCGAATAGTCCAGGCATCCACTTTTTATGCATAAAGTCAAGGTCAATTTGAACATGTTTAGTGCGCATGTTCTGAACTGGATTATATGCAAGAAAAATAGCACTAACATAGTTACAAAAAACCAAAGTCACAGATGATAGTTTATAGCCAAGCTCAAACAATAGAGAATGAAAGCATGAAACTTCATTTATAGCATTAGCAATAGCCCAATATTCGGCTTTAGCATTAGATCAAGAAATAGTAGGCTAGCCTTCTGAGGACCAAGATATGAGTTTTTAACCAAAGAACATACAATAACTAGAGGTGGATTGACGAGTGTTAGGACAACTAGCTCAACCAATATTAGAATAGACTACCATTTTATTTAGAAATCTTGGGGAAAGTAAAAGACCATAATCAATAGTATCGGTAAGATACCGCAAGATTCGTTTAACAATCTTCATATGACTCATCCATGGAGCATGCATGAATAAATAGACTTGCTAAACAACAAAGGCTAGGTTAGGACATGTGAAAGTAAGATATTGAGGGCACCAACAATACTGCGATACTTTGTAGCATCAGATAAAAGATCACCATCAGTTAATAATATTTTACACTTTGAATCAATAGGCTTAGAAAGAGAGTTGGTTGCAAATATATGACAACAATTAAAAAGTTCCCAAGCATATTTACATTGAGAAAGAAATAGATTGGAAGAATAACTATTAAAAGAGATGCCCAGAAAATCATGCAAGTCACCCAAATCTGACATAACAAATTCGTGTTGCAAATAAATAATAATGGACGATAATAAAGATGTCGAGGAAGCCATGAGAATAATATCATCCACATAAAAAAGAAAAACAACCATATCTAAGCCCTGACGATACACATACATGGAGGAATCAACTTTACTATTAACAAACCCCTTCGAGCTCGTGTTGGAAATAAGTAATAATGGACTATAATAAAGATGTCAAGGAAGCCATGAGAATAATATCATCTACATATATAAGAAAAACAACCATATCCTAGCCCTGACGATACACAAACATGGAGGAATCAGCTTTACTATTAATAAACCCCTTGGAGCATACGAAAGAAGTAAATCGATGGGCATATTATGCCTGATTGAGCTTACAACATATTTTTGGATGGGCAGTGTTGACGAGGTTAGGAGTTTTCTTCATAAAGACAGTCTCAATAAGAAATCCATGGAGGAATGCATTTTTGACTAGTAATTGATGAATAAGCCAATTTTTTGAAACAACATAATCAAGACAGTGCGGAAGGTGACAGGTTTCACCACAAGACTGTAGGCATTACCACAATCAATACCAAGTCTATGACTGAAACCTTGGGCAACAAGATGAGCCTTATACCATTCTAATTAACCATCAGCATGTTGTTTAACCTTGAAAACCCACCTAGAACGAAAGACATTAACACTATGTGGTTTAGGATAAGAGTCCCACGTCTAATTTCTGGCCAAAACATTAAGCTTCTCCTGCATTGCTATTAGCTAATATGGATTCTAACATGCTTTGTGTACAAACTTAGGCTCCTGAGGAAGAGCATTAGAAATAGTGCCATGTAAAGAAAAATAGATTTGGGTTTCTTGGTTCCATTTTGAGTTCATGTAACCATGGGATGATATATGGATAAGGGACGTTGATCGGGAGATAAGGATTCGATGTTAGTTGCTTATGACATGGGCAAAGGATTATAATTAGGATTAAGCACATGTGCAATGGAGGGTAGTGAGGTTGTGTTAGAGATCGAGACGGACAAGGGTTGGTCATAGGTTAAGGGTTTTGACTTGCTATTATGGTTTCACTATCCTAAGAGGGTAATGACATGTAAGAAGAAGAGTGATCTTGATTAATAGAAGGAATAAGATTTTGTGGATTTGTACGAAAGGAGTTAAGGAAAGAGATGAAAAGGGGAAATATGATGTAGAATGAGCAATAGGAAAATGACTCTCATCAAAAGACACATGACGAGACGTAATAACTTTGTGAGAATTGAGATCACAGGATCTGTAACCTTTTTGTGCTGTTGGGAGATATCCCAAGAAGACACATAAAGTGGATCAAAGAGATAATTTATATGGAGCTTATGAAAGAAGGTTGGGGCAACGAGCACAACCAAATACCCAAAGATGATCCAAAGATGATCGTAGGAAGGTGGTTTATAGTAGAGAGTTTCATATGGGGATTTATAATTGAGTAAAAAAGTAGACAAAAGATAAAGAATATGACCAGTTGTGAGGAGTGCTTCAGCTCTAAAGGATGGAGGAATAGTGGCTTGTATTAGGAGAGTACGAATAATGTTTCCAACAGTGCGATTAAGGCATTCAACTTTTCCATTATGTTGTGAAATGTATGGACATGAAAAATGAAAATGGATACCATTAGAATATTGAGTACCATTGGCACATTGAAATATTTTAATGGTGGCATGAAACCAATTTTTAACGAGAACATAAAATTGGAGAAAGTTAGTGAAGATTTCATCTTTGTGTTTGAGAGGATATACCCAACAATAATGAGAAAAATCATCTTTAAAAGTGAGAAAATGACAATAACCATCATGTGAAGAAACAAGTGAGACCTATATATCAAAATGTATTAGTTCAAAAGGAGAAGAAGTGTGAGACTTAGATTGATCAGAGGATAAGCGAACATGCTTTTCTAATTGACATGCATGACAAAGACAAGTATTTGAATTGTTAGATTTATTACAATAAATCAAAGAGCATTGAAAAAGAAGAGAAAGAACTCTAGAATTAGCATGCCTAAGCGATGATGCCAAGCAAAACTATTGACACCTACAACAGCAAGACTAACATGTTTGGTTGGTTATTGGAACTATGGAGAGGATAAAGGCTATCTTAGCTAGAGAAGCTGCAAATTTTGTACTTGGTTTGGAGGTCCTTAACACAAAAACTAGAAGGAGTAAATTCCATAATACAATTATTATCAATAGGAAGTTTTTGAATAGAAACTAAATTTTTAGTAAGAGCAGGAGAACAAGGACGCCTTTTAACACGTTGGAATAACATAATACCAAAAGAATTTAATATGGAACTCAATACCATTTCCAACACAAATCATATCAGGACTATAGTATGGAGAAAGATCCAACTATCATCAGTCATATAAGTAGAAGTGCCAAAATTGAAGACCCAATTGTCAGTGATAGATTTATTAGTAAGGAACACAGCTAATGCCTATGGATTAGCATTAACTTTTGATTCAGAAGGACAAAGTCGAGACACATGACCAAAACATCCACAAATGTAACATTGAACATGATGTTGAAAGTGCTAAACTTCTATAGTATTTGAAGCATGAGGCAGAGGACCAAGCATGCCAGAAGAAGAAAAGCTTGTAGAGGTATTATTAGTCCTTGGTTGAAAAGGTTGAACACTACCATGCCCACCTCTATGCCCACCACGTCCACCTTGATTTATAATACATCCGGCACTAGTACAGAGATTGAGTCTAAGCAAGAAATGCCTGTTTAAAAATAGCCGATTGAATATGAGAAAGAACAACATAATAAATTTGCAACCACTAGCCATATCGTAGATCATCAATGGATGAAGGAGGAACAAAATTATCAACATGTTTATAAACTTGATGACCTTTTAAGACAAGAATGAAAAGTTCATGCCAAATTAAGTAATTAGAATAGGTAAGTGCTTTCGGAATATGCTGACTAATATTGGATAAAGAGATTACAGGATAAGGACTTCTAGAAGAATGGGAAGGTGGTGTAGCTCTTGTTTTCAAAGGAGTAATGCCAAAGGGTAAAGAAGAATCAATAGTTGACATTGTGAAGGAAAGAGGACAAGACAATATCAGGAGTGAAAAAAGAAAGAGAAGGACAAAAAAAAAAATTTAGAAACCAAGCTCGAGTACCATCAAGAAGAATGAGGCTTGATAAGTGTAAATGTATATTGACAACATATATATAGGAATACAAAAATATATATATAACTAAGAATATACCTAGGTCTGTATATGTTAGATGGCCAAATATAATTATACCAAGTATACAAGTGACCAAATATAAACATAGCAAATATACAAATGAATGACCAAAACTATGAAGACCAAATATAGATATTAATGAGTTGTACCTCTTCAAATGAGTCTTTTGGAGGCTATAAATAATGGCTGATTCAAGCCATTTGCCATTCAAGAAATTCTTTGCATTAAAACAACTTTGTCTTCAACTTTTCTATCTTCAAATAGTGAGATTTTGGAAAATCACATTTTTCCTAAGTTCATGATCTTTAGTTGTATCGTTGGATAGATCGCATAAAACTCTCTTTGGAAATCTTTGTGATAAGGTGCGTAAATCACTCTAAGGATAGCGGCGACACAACCCAAATTGATCTTACTTGTTCAATTCCTATGCTTTTAAGTGATTAGTTAGAACAATAACCCTATATTTTCCTAACAAACCACTAAAACAATGTCATGATATGCAATAAAATAAATTATTTACAAATACATCAATCTCTAAATCAACAATTAACTCAATTTATAGCATGCCATGTAGAATGTTGGAAAAAATTAACGTAAAAATTCCAAACACTAAAGGGTTTATAACCCAACGGCATTAGCCCCACTATGAAAGCATAGTATGGGCATTTAAGAGCCTCGAGTTCAAGTCCCACTGGACGTAGTGGTGATAACGGGTCCTTGGTTGTGGCATGTAGGTTTGGAACCCAAACCTAGTATCCCTGGGTAGGGCATGGATTGGATGTTCAATTTTTTGCTCATGTGGACTCATCTTGATTAATACGTGATTGTCGCATTTGTCAAGATTAAAAATCTTAACAAATACATAATTAATAAATCATAGGATAAACACACTAAAGACACTCTTCTTTCTTTCAAATTATTTGTTAATATTGTTATGATAGTTTGTGTTATTTTGACAAGATGAGATTTGGCAAAGCAGCAAGAGATATTTGCAACACTAATGTGTTTGAACATGGAGGAAAAATCTATGCAATCACGGAGAACCACTCACCTTATGAGATTGACCCTTCCACTCTCAATACTTTGAACAAGTGGAGTGTCAATGGAGCTTGGGACCGTCCATTCACTAGTCACCCAAAGGTTTGTGTGTGTGTGTGTGCGTGTGTGTGTGTGTATATATATATATATATATATATATATATATATATATATATATATATATATATATTGTTTTTATTTTAATAAATGTGGACAAGCTATGTGTCAAGGGCATGTGCAGGATTTTTAATTATATCACATGCTCTTACCTTGGGGTAGTGGAGAGTCAAAATTATGACCTCATCCATGCGCAAGAGACCTAGGTGGCAATAGACCAAGAGGCCAACACATTGCATATCTCACTTTACCTATTTTAAACGTTAAAATTTATCATTTGTTTTTATTAGAGAAACTAATAGCCCCATGTCAGTTAATTAAAAAAAACATATTTAAATATATAAGTGTGAGTTTCTTATCTTATCACTGTAAACTTTAAAATCACGACACTTAATTGTAATATACACATAAATTTTCTTAATCAATCAATAATAATAAGTTTTTTTTTTAAATTATTTTCATATAACCTCAAGGGGTTCCACATAACATTAGATTTTTTTTAATAAGTCTTTGACACACCAGTTTTTTAAAAGCCACCTGGCCTAAACCAATGCAAGACGAGATTATTGAGATCACTTTAAAGTGGTAGACCTCTCATCGTAGGAGTTTTTTTTGCATACAAATATTTAAACTCAAAATTACTTGTCAAGTCTTCGCTAATTGGACCAACCCTTGTTGGTCAAATAACATTAGTTTGGATTATCGATGATTATTTTGTACAAGACAAAGTGTGTAACTACATTTCACTGGATATAAACAAAATATTTGTTTTATAAGTAAGAGGATTACTTAAATGAATGATTTACTTAGATCTTTGTTTTCTTAAATTAACACAGAAAGTTCCAAGCACAGGAGAATTGGTTATGATGGGGTGTCATATCTTTAAGCCTTACTTTCTTTTGGGTGTTATTTCAGGTAAGAAATCATATTAGATAAATGTATTATTTAATCAAATTAATAGTAGTATGACTATCTTAATTTCTTTTTTTATTATTAATTTTAAATTTTAAGTTCGTTAACTATGTCTAAATTGAATGGTAATTTTATTTTTCAAAATTAAAGCCAATTTTGGTCTTCAATAATCTCTCAAAGAGATATGATTACCCATTTTAGCTTTTGTTTTTTATTTAAAAACAATCATTTTGGGTCCTTAACTGTATATAAAATATTTAATTTGGCATTTTATCATTTTTTAAGTTTTCTTTATATTGTATTCTCACCAGCTGATGGCAAACAAATGCTTCACAAAGTAGATTTAAAATTCAAATCTAGTGCAAACATAATCCATGATGTTGGTGTGACAAAAAAGTAAGAAGTTTTTGTTATTATATTTTGAGAATCTTCATATATTTCTTTGTTGTTATATACTCGATCGGGTTTTTAAATTTTATTGCATTAGTTAAGAAGCGCTTAATGTTTGTTAATGCCCAAGAATCTCAAAAACTTTGTGCTTACCTAACAAATCCAACTTTTACTTTTGTGGCTCCTTACAAATCCAACTTGTGCTTTAAAGGTTTCCATGCATGAGTTTAGGCCTTTCTCCTTGGTTGAAAATAACTATTAGAGTTCCTTCATCTTCACATTCCAAATCCTAGCCCAAAGGATGTTAGTTTACATAGAGAAAATAAAGGAAGAGGATGAGAGAGAGAATTAAGTTTATTTCATTTTTGTGTAGTCATGAGGGAGTTCAATCCTTCATGGTCCATACTCTTCACTCCTATTTTAATACCCTTTTAAGAAACACATGCCAAATAAAGCATACCATAAAACATGCCATTAAACATGCCATAAAACATGCAATAAAACATGCCATAAAATAAGGAATAAAACATGTATATCATATTATGCTTTATGGATACACACAATAGTGTTACATTCTTTTACTTGTACACAATAGTAACAACATATGTTCCATTAGCAGCAACACATGCCTTTAGGGATGCAAGTGGGGCGGGGTGGGGCAGGGCAGGGCAGGGAATGGGATCCCCATCCCCATCCCTGCTTCCCAAGGGGCGGGGATTCCCTGCCTCCAAATTCCCTGCAGATGAAAAAATCGCCCCGCTCACTCCCCTGAGAAGATCCCCAGGGGTCGGGGAACCCCCGCCCCCTCCCCCGCCCCCGCCAATGTTTATTTTATTACATAAAATTATATATATAATTAAAAATCGGGGAATCCCTGCTGGGAGCAGGGCGCGGAATGCCCTCCCCACCCCCGCCTGCCCTGCGAGACGGGGAGGAATTTTCCCCCATTCACCAGCCCTTGGGCGGGGTTTTTTCCGGGAATCCCCGCCCCATTTGCATCTCTACTGATGCCTCATTAATAGCAACCCATGCTATCTAATCAGCAACATATGCCTTATCTCTTAACCTCAAAGATTCATTCTCATATTCATACGTGAAGTGGAGTATGTGACCATACAAGAAAGGTACCGATGAGGATCATTACATTAAGTCACCATCAAACTAATGCTACATCACTCAAAATCTCATTATAACCCAAATCATTTTAATCACACTAGATTTTGCACCTTTGATCCTTCTACATATATAGAGGTATACAAAACCCTATGATGCATTTGTGCTCATGGTTACCATAAACAATTCATGTTCATTGATAACTAATGTCTTTGTAACCGTTCGAGCAATAAATCACAAATAACTTGTGTGATATCAAATGGTTTTTCCTCAAACATTCAAGTCAATCCATCAAGTTTTGATTGCTTTCTTAGGCATATTCCTTTAGACCATATTATTTTTGGCCATTTGATAATATGCTAAAGTAGCACCACCAATCTTCAGTTTCTCAACATAGGCTCAAGTCCCAAAGGGTATGGTAGTGGACCACTAGTCCACAGTACTCACATAATGATGAAGAAGGGATTCATTCATCACTCCCTTTGTTGGTCAATTTTAGCACATGTAATATGAAATGCATGTTATGCTAGAGCCTCCACATTGGGTTTGTCACGCTCGAAAAATACACATACAAAACATGGTCCAATTATGCCACAAAGTGATTGACTTAAGCCACCATAGACTCAAATATGGTTTATACAAGCTACATAAACAACATACGTCTTATGTTTGACTACACAAGTCTCATCTTAGCACTTTTCTAAGGCAACATATAAAATCCTTGATCACACAAGCAATTAAGGAGATTGTTAATAAAACAACACTTGGCAATCCAATTTGTCTCATCCCATTTGCTATCACACGGTTGGGGAGATGTTCTAGAGTGAGAAAACAACATCTAGCATAGTGACAATTTTTTATATGTGTCATTTCAATTAAACCTTAATTTACTATGCAAAAAAAAAAAATTAAATACATTTTTTTATTGCATAAGTAAATGTACAAGTATATCAAATCCTCAAAAAAGCCTAAACCCCATATGTACTTTTGAAAAGCAACTATAGCAATGGGTTTAGTAAGGAGATCGGCAACCATGTCGCTCATGGAGATATGCTTCGGAATTACAAGTCATTGTGCAATGATGTCTTGAATGAAGTGGTAGAGGTTATTAATGTACTTGGTCTTTCCTTGATACTTTGGGCTCTCTGCATAAACAATGACAGGTGTGATATCACAATAGATAACTGTGGCCTCACACAAATGCTATGTAATGTTGTGCCTACAAAAAAAATCATCTCAACCATATCTCCTCTTATACCATTGAGGTGCATCCGTGCATGTAACATATTTGGACTCCATCATGGACTGTGATACACAATATTGCTTCTTGCTACACCATAAAATGGCTTCTCCCTTGAGAATATAGGCATAGCCTAATGTGGACTTTCTGTCATCTCTATCAGTGGACTGATCAACATCACTATATCTAATTAATTTAGGTTCTCACCTTGATAGCATAAAGCTATGCTAGTGGTTCCTCTTAGATATCTAAAGATTCTCTTGACCATAGCACAATGCGCAGGTCCGAGATTAATTATTTTGATATCTAATAACCATCCCAACTCAATGTATATGTTGGGTCATGCACACATTATAGCATGCATTAGACTACTGGTTGTACTTGTATATGGCACCTTAGCATTTGCTTCTTTCCTTCTTCTGATTTTGGTCACTGATCCATACTTTGGCATTTTTCCCATTAGCGTATCAAAGAACATGTAGTTATGCATACAAAAATATTCCTAGATCCTATTAATATATGTCTCTTGAGACAAACTCGGAAATTTCTTGAAATGATCCCTCGAGATCTTAACCCTGAGAATATAATCTACTTGGCCCATGTCCTTCCTCTCAAAAATAGAGGACAACCATCTTTGATTGGTGATGCTCATCTCCGTATCATTCTCAGCTATTAAAATATCATCCATGTAAAAAAAAAAGTCTGAGAAACATATTCTCTAGTCTCTTTATATAAATGCAATGTTCCTTTCACTTATTGTAAATCCTGTCGAAGTAATATCTTGATAACATCTAAGATACCATTGCTTTGATAATTTTTTTAGGCCATAAATGGAACGCCTTAAGCAAAACACTTTGGGTTTTTGCCTATTTGCATGAAATTCAATTTATAGATCACCTCATTTAATTCTCCATTGAGAAATGTTGTCTTCTCATCCATTTGAAAGAAATCTAAAATCTAATTGCGCAATAATAACTAGGATAAGGTGAATAGATGTAAATCTCACTGCATGAGAAAATGCCTCTTCATAGTCTACACCTTCCTTTTGTGTATAGCCTTTCGCTACTACTTGGGCCTTGCACTTATCAATTAATCTATTTGCCTTGCTCTTGACCTTTAAGACCCATTTGGTTCCAATGGTCTTATGCCTACGGGGTAGATTAACTAAGTCCCGCATATAATTCTTAATCATGGATTCCATCTCATCTTCCATTGCTACAAACCACTTATTTAAAGATGGTAATCGAGCTCATTGATTTTTTTAGAAGAAGGCTTATCAACATCCATAGAGATGCTTAAGAAGGACCTATCTTCCATTTTGAAATGTTATATGGAACATGTCCACATTGGCTTCTACGCAATTCAGAATCCTAAGATCCATCTTGTGCACTCCTAATAATCTCAATTTTGATTGGAGTGGATTGTGAATCTAAATTCGTTTGGAATTAACCATCTTGATGTTCTTCTAACACATGGAGCTCAAGAATCTATCTGATTTCACCAATACTAGGAAAATCATCCTCTAGAAAATCCACATCACAAGACTCAACATCAGCAAGCCCTCCAACATGATGTTCACCATACATTACATAGCCCTTAGAATATTCACAATATCTAATAAACATGCATTTATTAGCTCTAGGGTCTAACTTCCCATTTATGAAATGAATGATAAACATAACCGGAGGATCCCCATGGACATAAGCCTTCCAAAGCATGCTTGTTGCCATTCCATAACTCATATGGAGTAGTTGGGGCAGATTTGGTGGGCATAATGTTAAGGATGAAAGCCACAGTTATAAGTGCATTCCCCCCAAAACCTATTTGGGAGATCAACCTACTCCATCATTGACATCACCTTGTCTAGAATTCAATTCCTTCTTTCGGTAACCCCATTTTGTTATGAAATTCTATGTATTATTAATAGTTGATGTATACCTTTGTTCTCACAGAATTCTCTGAACTGATAAGAGAGATACTCTTAGCATGTATCAGAGTAAAGAGACTCAATACTCCTATCTTTCTGATTCTCAACCTCTGTAATAAAGTGTCTAAAATAATCAAACGCTTTGGACGAGTGAGAAACATAAACACCGAGCCATATCATAAGAAGTCATCTATGAATGTGATGTAGTAAGTCACACCATTACATTTCTTAGCATTCATAGACCCACAAATATCAGAGTAAATTAACTTTAGAAGATGAGAAGCCCTCTTAGCTTTACCAAAAGGCTTTCTACTGGCTTTTCCAACAAGACAAAGCTCACAAGTAGGAATATTCACTTTGATGAGAAAGCTCAGTAATCCTTCTCTAGCTAATCTGGATATTCTATCATGTCCAATGCATCCCAATCTAACAAGCTATTTAACGGTTTTAGATGCAACATCATCAGAAGAATATGCAATATTTACAAGACATTTATGTGATTTAAACATGCATTCTAAATCCATCATAAATAAACTATTACAAATTAAAGTGCCTGTGAACATAAAGGGTACAATCAAGATAAATGAACACACCATTCTTATTGATAGGAAAAGAAAAAACCCAAGTCTACAAGTGTTGAAATTAAAAATAGATTATATTGAACAGTGGGCACATGAAGCACATCATGTAAAAGTAATTTGCACCAGCTACACAAAGTAATTTAATAGCCAACGACCATGTGGTCTATTGGTAGTCGGGTCCCCAATAGAACCTTTCACAAGTGGTGAGAGTTCGAATCTTGGGTGAGAGCATATTTCTGGGAGTGTGAGTAGTGGTTGTGTGTGGGTGGTCCCTGCGCTCATGTGTGCGCGGGCCCCGCTCCCACTTGCTCCGCTGAGACTTGTGCACGCCCCTGTCTTAGCGGTTAGACCGCTCATCTTGGCAAAAAAAAGTAATTTAATAGGTTCCCACACCTACGACCCTTTCTTTTGCTCCATTCCCCATTGTTATAAAATGTTTACCCACTAGTAACCGATGGTAATCTACGAAGTCTACACGACTAAATTTCAAGTGTTTATTGCTCTCATATCTGCAATCTAATCATTGAGAAAATGAGCAAAAAATTAATGCATGCAAACAAAAGTATGCATAAAAGAAGGAAAATAAAGACAAACCTTACAAGACTCAGTACACTCTTGAACATAGTGTCCCTTCTTTCTCTAATTAAAGCACATAATTTTAGATTTGTCTTTCTTCCACTACACTTGCCTTTGTAGCAATTGGCATTCTGCCTTTCTGGAGGCCCTTAGTTTGTAGCTTTTCTCTTGTTTCTCTTAGAGCCATTACTTTATGACCATCTAGTGCAACTAATGTAATAATGTGCTTTGGGTATGTTATATACTAATTAAACCTAAGCATTAAGGAATGAAGCCTAGTGGTTTTGGTCCCTTCATATTTTAACCGCAATTGATCCAATGTCTCCTTGATAGTTAGGTAGTGCTCAAACTCTCTAATGAGTTATATCATCACACATGCATGTTAACAAAGTAAAGTGTGTACTTTTGTCCCTTTTTAATTAGAGACCATAAGCCTCACAGTCACGGTGATGTTTCGTCGAATTCCCAGCTTCAAGTGGATATATATTATTGATAAGATGATCAAGCAACTTATGCTCGTTTAGAATGTACTGAATCTTCCTATGCCACATGTCATAATTTTTTTCCTATCAAGTCTCTTACCCCTAGTAACCCCAATTGTTGTACTCTTGGTTTCAATTCACTACATCATTATAAAGGTCTAATTAAGCACATATCTATTTTAATGCTAATCTTAATTAGTTAGCTCAACTCCTACTTACATTATTAGTAAAAAAATTTAACAAACATGCTACTAATCATCTCTAATAATTTAAGTGGTCTCAAGTTCCTAATTATATTTATCCAAAAAAAATTAATTTAGTTTTATTTTAACTCATTGCATTAACCAATCATACATCTGCAAATGAGTCCATCTTTAGGACTCCATTGATATTTTGGTGCCTTAATTATGTCCTAAATAAATCTATATACATGGAATTTATGTAAAACTTCATTCCCCTATAAGACCTCAATATTAATGATACAAACCATTAATAATTACAAATCAAGGAATAAATCCTATTACAAAAATCTACTAGAGTAAATATGGATGTCACACTTGTTCCATGTATATAAAAAAATATTTCGGAAAAAAAATTCACATACAACATAGGCACTAAATCATAATATCAATGCATCTCCATTCCCTAAGCTAGTAAAAATGGATTTTGATGAAGATGGACCAACCACACCACCTAAGTGTGATGCCATGGCTCTAAGGTTTTGATCAATTTATGTCCAATGATATAATTAATAATTATTAGCCATTTAAACATATGATAAACCAATATATCACCCAGATAAATATTATCTCATTTAACATATAAATGGCATAAATAATAAATGAAATCTATAACACATAAACATGCATAATAATTTCATGAAGGTAATATACAATTATTAAACATGAAAACCTTAGTTCATAGTCAAAATATCATCTAAATCATGTAATCCTGCTAAATGAAATCCATTACACATGAACATGCATAATAATTTCATGTAGGTAATACACAATTATCAAACATGAAAAACTTTATTTCATAGCCAATTATCATCTAAATCATGCAATCATACTAGATGAATCCATTAAAAAAATCATTATGCATGCATGGCAGCATGAGCAATTTCTAACAAATATGGCAAACTATTCTCATTTAGCACAATATGGATGAAAGAAAGTAAAAATGGCTCTGATCCCATTGTTAGATAAGAGGTAGCAGCTTATCATATGCTAATACCCAAGAATCTCAAAAACTTTGTGCTTGCTTTACAAATCCAATTTGTGCTTCAATGACTTCCATGCTTGAGTTTAGGTTTCCTCCTTGGTTGAAATCAACTAATAAAGTTGCTCAATCTTCACACTCCAAATCCTGGCCCAAAGGATGTAGCACACTTAGAGAAAATGAAGGATGAGGGAGGATGAAGTTTATTTTGTTTTTGTGTAGTTGTGAGAGGGTTCAATCTTTCGTAATCCACACTTTCCACTCCTTTTTTTTTATCTGCCCTTAAGCAACACATGCAATAAAACAATGAGTAAAGGTGGCATAAAATATGCTATAATATAAGAAATAAAGCATGTATGTCATGTTGTGCTTTAATGGGCACACACAATAGTATTACATATTGAATAAACCAATATTATTATTGAATAAACCAATCTCCTTGTTCTCAGGCGATTAAAGATATGTCATACTATCAATTGGTTCAAAGATCAAAGATGGGTATAAACACAAAATATATATATATAATAATAATAATAATAATAATAATAAATAAAAAGATGAAAAATTGGTGAAATATGTCATTTAGAAATTTTATTTATGTAACTTTTCCAAGTCAGGTTATTAAACTATTGATCATTAATTAGACTTATTAACCTTGAGTAAAAATTGTTAAATAATATTTAGTTAAACTTCAGAATAAATTGGAATACATTTATTTTTATAATATATATTCAATATTTTATATAAAATAAGAAATATATTGTTATAAATTCTCCATTGGTGTGGTGTTTCAGCTATAATATTATTTTAGACTATCCTCAAAAGTTCGGAATTGAAAGGCCAATCCTCGGGAAACGGTGAGTTATCTTTGAACTTTAAAATTTTTAATTAAAAATTAAAAAAATAAAACAAATTGATTGATATTTTTATTTGGTGTATTTCTAGATTTATTGAATTTGATCAAAATGCAAAATCAAGAATAGGAGTGATGCCTCGGTTCGGTGATGAAGAATCCATTCTTTGGTTTAATGTCAAAAATCATTGTACTTACCACCTTATCAATTGCTTTGAAGATGAAGACAAGGTTATTTCTATAATTCTATTCAGATGGTAACATTCTAAATATTTATGATTTCATGAATTTTGCATTTATCAACAAAAAAAAATTATTAAACCAAAATTTGAATATAAATATAATGCGACGTTTGTAAGGTTGGAATAACATGATATGATTAATATGATCCATAAGTGGATTATATTTAATTACATAATTATTAAATATATAATTTGTATAAATGTTATAAAATATAAATATATTTGCTATGATAATAAGTATATATAAATATATATTGTGTCTTACCATATATGTGTTTTTTTAATAGGTAATCGTCAGAGGTTGCAAATTATTAGACACAATAATCACAACCCCGGACGATAAGATTGAACGATCTGAATGGTATAGAAGAGCTTACATTCAACATGATGAAAGTTCACAAGATTATGATCCTTCAAAGGATGGGGTTCTCATCTCTCGCCCTTATGAATGGAGGCTTAACTTGAAAACCCATGGAGTGGAAGAAGGATATCTTATTGAAAATGGAGTGGCAATGGATTTCCCTGTTATTAACAATAGATTCACAGGGATTAAGAATAAGTATTCTTATACTCAAGTTGCTGATTCAATTGCAAGCTCTACTATAGGTAATTCATATTATTCCTTAACTTATACTCTTGAAAATATTATGCAATATTACTTGATATAGATAAAGGCTTAAAGTCACTAATAGCTTATAAAGTGATGGTTATTATTCCTTTTGTTGCTTTAAGATAAGTTTTACTTTATTTTTAGTTTGTTTCAGCTAATTAAAATGAACATACTTTGTTTAAAAGGTTAAAACTAACAAATTTCAAAGACCATTTATGACTTGAAACTCATAGTTAAATAACTTTTAGAAAATTTTTTAAAATTTTTTATATAAACTCTTAGTACTTTGGATTAATGGTTTTTGAAAGACATTTTGATTTTTAATGAACTAAAAATGCAGGGATGTTCAAATACAAGATGTTTGCAAAGCTTTACTTTGATGAACATGACAAGGTTTGGACTATTCAATGTGAATAATTTCATTATATTTTCTCCTTGATAACTTTTGTGATAAATAACTTATAAGTATTACTTATTTTATGGATTTCAGGAAAATAATGGAAATATCAAAGTTGAATATCATGTAATGGAAGATAATCACTTTTGTTCTGGAATTGAGTTTGTGAAGAAACAAGATGCGATTGATGAAGATGATGGATGGGTGGTATGCTATGTCCATGATGAAAACAAGAATCAATCCAAAGTAATATTTCTATACTATTTTTATTTTTTTTTATAGTGGTTCTTTGTTTAATAAATTAATTTTAAATCATATCCAAAGATTAGGCAAAAAGTTTATTCTTTTAAGTAAAATGAATCCAAGAAATAATAAATATACAGATATTATGATGAATGAGAAAACTTTATACAATTAAATGTGCCTTGCTAATTTAAATTGTTTTCTCTTTTACAGGTACATATTATTGATGCAAAGAATTTCTCTAAAGAGCCTGTTGCCAAATTAAAATTACCTCAAAGAGTACCTTATGGCTATCACGGCATCTATTTGTATAAATGAGGTCAAAAGTGTAAATGATACAATTTGTGTTAAAGTAAAATGTTTTCTTGCTGGATGTTCTAAATAATGTAATTGTCATCCGTAGCTTAACTTTTCATTTTTTTTATTTTTCGGGGCAACCAAGCTTTTTTGAAAGTATAATTTTGCATCCATTCATTTATGGATTAGTTTTAATTTTATTCCTATTTAAAAGAAATTTTATTTGATTATTATCAATCAATTATAATTCAAAGTTTTTTAGTTCAATCACAATGCCGTTTTGAATTTAGGGGTGTATTCGAGTCGAGCCCTTCGTGAGCGGCTCAATGTTCGGCTTGGTAAGGGCTCATTCATGTTCGACTCATATTGTAAATGAGCCAAGTTTGAACTTCATTTTCAAGCTCGATTAATAAATGAGCCAAGCTTGAGCAGCCAAAAGCTCAGCTCGCTTTGGCTCACAAACATAGCTCATGAACACAGCTCGCGAACAAACTAGAGCTATCAAAATGGGCCTAACCCGTTGGGCCGGCCTGCCCCGCCAACAAAAATTGGCGAGTTGGCTGTCCTTTTATAGGCCCGTTTGGAAACGGGCCTAAACGGGTCAACCCGTTTAAGTTATGGTCCTTGGCGGGGTGGGACGAGCTTTGGCGGGCTGGCCCGCCCCTTTAATTAATAAATTTTTTTTTTAAATCTTTCTCAGATTCAATCAATTTGGATTCTCTAAATCATCTCACGATACTCACTCTCAATACTAAAAAATACAAGAACCCTAACGCCCCCGACGTCCAAACGCTTCAAAGTTCAAACACCATCTCCGACGCCGACTCCGACGCCGAGTCTCCGACCCCTTCATTCCTTTGAGTCCAACAAGGTTAGTAATTTTGACAGATCTTGCGAGTGAAACCTCAGCTCATGATCATTAATCTTGTGTAATATGAGATGCTGCCTTGCTTTTGTTCTTCTTAGAAGGCATCTTTACATGGGCTTCTTTTTTTGATGGATTACACGCAATCTTTAGGTTTATCCTTTGTTTGGTGTTGTTGGGGTTGCTATCGGGATCTGTGGCTACCAGCTCTTCCGTAACCTTCGCATCAATCTTGAAGTGAAGTGAGTCTTCGGCCAAGTTCATGCCCTTTTAAAAAAAAAAATTGAGAAAGAATCGGTGGTGTTTGTTTGAGATTCATGAGGAGATGAGATCTATGGTTAATTATATTATGCTTGATGAATGAGTTTGTGTTTCTTTAAAAAAAAATCTTTTTTTTTTAATTTTAATATTTATATGTTGCTTTGATGCTTGCAATGGAGATTTATGTGGTGGTGGATCTAGGATTGTAGTGCCTTTTTCAATGGCGTTAGGGTTTGTTTGGATTGAGGACAGGAATTAGAAAAAATTAAGCTGGAAAATTTTAGACAATGATGGGGAAGGGAAAAGAATTTATTTTTATTTTTATTTTTAGTTTTTATTTTTTGAAAAAGTGGAAAACTACAGATTTTAACAGTATTGTTTTATTGGTAACAATTTAGTTTATTTCATGATCTCACCAAAGGAATCAAGAAAATAATGGCTCAAAATTGTCAAATGTTTTTGAATTTTGAAATTAAGCTTTAGCATAATAACTAGTGTAGGTATTTTCAAGTGGGCATAAGCACAATAATTTATTTATTGTGCGTCTGGCATGCCTTTCACAATCGCATGCTATTCAAGCTTTTACAAAATAATTTCATAAAACAAGCATCAAATGCGGATAAATAAAGTTTTCATTCAATTAAGAGGATAGCGTTGTTAAATATAAAAAGGTGTTCGCTTCTCTTCAATTGAATTATAGAAATTATAAGTATTGTCCTTCAAATGAAGAATGGAAAAGAGGGAAGAAAATATATGAGTTCTTGGAGCCATTTTATGACACTAGTAACTTGATCTTGGGATCTTCTTATCCTACGGCAAACTTGTATCTTATGCAAGTTTGGAAGATTGAAGTTTTTTTAAAGAAAATGTATCAAGTGAAGATGTGGTGATTAGTGACATGTGTAGAAGGATGGAAGAAAAGTTTGATAAATATTGGAGACAATATAGCATGGTGCTTGCATTTGGGGTTATTCTTGATCCAAGAATTAAAATTTCAATGTTGGATTATTTTTATGGGAAGGTTGAGAGTGATTCTACTATATGCCAAGAGAAGATGTCACTTGTGAGAACAAAGCTATACACACTTTTTCAGCATTATTCAAATGCTAATAAGTCAAGTTCTTCACAACCACAATTTTCTTCTATCATTACACCTACATCTACACAAGGTAGTGGAGGAATTAAAAGTAAGGGCA
Organism: Dioscorea alata; assembly: GCA_020875875.1. Taxonomy (NCBI): domain Eukaryota; kingdom Viridiplantae; phylum Streptophyta; class Magnoliopsida; order Dioscoreales; family Dioscoreaceae; genus Dioscorea; species Dioscorea alata. The sequence goes on from CM037027.1 coordinate 4,335,631, forward strand.
AAAGAATCTTTGATGTAAGTGTTATAACACTTTCTTTCTTTCTTTTTCTATTTCTCTAATTTGTTTATATTTTTTTATGATAACATATGCTAATTATTAATTATAGGGAATTAAAGCATTTGAGAGTCAATCAATTACAAGTGTGGGGAAATCTCAATTGGATCTTTATTTGGAGGAGCCAAAGCTTGAGTTTGCTTATTATGAAGATTTGGATGTGTTGGAGTATTGGAAGAATCATAAGCATAGGTTCCCAATTCTTGCATTAATGGCAAGTGATGTCTTGGTTATCCCAATAACAACTGTTGCATCTGAATCGGCTTTTTCTATTGGTGCTTGTGTGCTCAACAAATATAGAAGTTGTATCATTCCTGAAAAAGTACAAGCTCTCATTTGCACCCGTAATTGGTTGCATGGTTATAACATTGGTAATTTACAAGTTATTAATTTAAATTGTTTATTTAGTTGAAATCTTGAAATATTTGTTTATTTTAAATTTAATTTTTAATTAATTTTTATATTTGGGGTTTTTTATGTAGATAATGAAGATGAAGCAAGTACTAAACCAACTACCTCCGATGAGGGTTCAAACATTTTTGAAGTTATTGATGAAGATAGAATGGAAGGAGGAGATGGAGAAGATGAAAATTTGAATGATTTAATTTAATAGTTGATGAATTTTAAATTTGTAATGAACTTTATTATTGTATGTCTTAAGACTTAAGAGAGAGAGAGACATGAAGACTTAAGTTGGCATGTGGATGGAATTATTGTTGCTTTTAAGTTTTTAATGGATGACAATGATGATAAATGTTTTAGGTGATTTATGTAGTATCATGATATTGATGTTTCTCTTATATATGGTTGGTGTTGATGTAAGAATTTTTAATGTTGGGTTAATCGGTTAATTTGGTTGGATACATTGTTATTTACTTATTTTATTATTTTAGGTATGTGATTTATTATAAACTCTTTTGGTTTGGTATATATATATATATATACACGACCTCACAAACAAGCTTATAAACGAGTTGAGCGGGCCAGGCCTACCCAACCCACCTTGGGTTGGCAAGTTGAGCGGACCAGCCCGCTAAAAATATAAAATAATTATATATATATTGTAATATTTAATTAATAAGATATCTGTTTATATCATATAACAATATGTATAAACATACAATAATGAGTAATAACTTAAAATAATAAGTATGTACAGTATAGGATGTAATACTTTAAACAGAAATGCCAAATAATAAATCGAAGCATAAATTAAAGTTATTTGGCTTAATTATTTAAGTTTCTATGTATTATTCAGAGTTAGCGCTTAGTTATTTAGATTTTTGTTTATTATTTGGCTTTTCAATTTAAAGTATTACATCCTATATTGTACGTACATACTAATTATTGACGTTTATATGAGATATTGTTATATTATTAAAGATTATTTAAATGAGATATGACTAATGTATTGTTTATGTATTTATGTGAAGTTGTGGTGCTTGTCACCTTCGTCAAAAAGAAAAATTAAGGATATCCGATACATAATAATAATAATAATAATAATAATAATAATAATAATAATAATAATAATAATAATAATAATAATAATAATAATACATTTAAATGATGTATGCCCCTTACGATACATGGCCGCGTCGCATGCAGGAGTCAGAGGGCGCGAGCCCATAATGGAATTTTTAATTTGTTTTACAAAAAACCAAAAAAAAAATACAAAATCAAAACAAACCCTAGAAGCATCATTCTTTTCTTTCATCAACCCTTTTCAGCCTAAGCTGCCACACCAGTCCACCATCCACCCACAACCTGCTCCTGCATTCTTCATCACCGGCCAGCCTTCATCCCTAACTGGCTTTTGCTTCGGAGTGCACTGACGAACTTCTCATTCGAAAGAGAAAAAAAAAGAAGGTAAATCTACCTTCTTCATTCTCTTCTTCTTTCATCTCTCTTTTTCATCACTGATTTTACTTTTAGATTTTTTTTTTTTTTTTTTTTTTTTTTTTGCAGAATGTCTACTCCTACATCAATTGATGAATCATCTGCTAATGTTAGTCCCATTGGAAATGTGGAAAATTTTGATAATGCTGTTAATGAGGTGAACAATGTTGAAGTTAATGAATCTCCCATCAATGTTGAAGATGATGAAGTAGAAGAGAATCCATTTGCAACCAAGAAGAGAAAGAAGGCCTCCAAAGTTTGGGATGAATTCAAAGAAGTTACTTTCTCAGATGGAACAAAGAAGGCATAGTGTATTCATTGTAGGAATCAACTTGGTCTATTGAAGTCGGGAACAACAACTCAGTTTATTCGCTATTTGAAGGTGTGCGTAAGACGACAATTAGCATTGATGGGACAAAAGCAGCTGACTTTCTCAACAAATTTGGCAAAATCTGAAAGTGTGAATGCAATTGGAAATATGACCAAGCAAAGGTGCGGCAAATTTATGCTCATATGGTTTTAGTGCATGATTTAATATTTTCATTTGCTGAGAATGAAATTTTTAATCATTTTATGATAACAGTTAGTCCTAATTGGGAAAGAATAAGTAGAGGACTTTCAAAAAAAGACTATATATCTGCTTATGACATTGAGAAAAAAAGAGTATCTTTATTATTGAAAGAAGTTGATTGAGTTAGTATCACTACTGATTTGTGGACATCTACGGTGCAAGATGTAAAGTATATGGTTGCTACTTGTCATTTTGTGGATTATGATTGGAAATTGCAAAAACGTATGTTATGTTTTCGTCCTATTGTCTCTCCACACACTGGTGTTGCTGTTTGTGATGAGTTAGAAAGATGTATAGCTGATTAGGGTCTTGGAAAAAAGTTGATGAGCTTCTCAGTTGATAATGCTAGTTATAATGATCTTGCTGTGAATTTGTTGAAAGCTAATCTGAATTTGAACAATCGGAATGCACTTGTGCTTGATGGGAAATTATTTCATGTGAGGCGTTGTGCAAATATTTTAAATCTCTTAGTTCAAGATGGGCTTGGTGAAATTAGTGATATAGTTTGCAATATGCATGAAAGTGTGAAGCATATCAGTAAAAGTGTGTCTCGTCTTACTATGTTTAGTGATATTACTAAGCAATTAAATCTGTCAAATAAAAAGCCTATTCTTGATGTCATAAGATGGAATGCTACATATTACATACTTCAAGCAGCTCTAGATTTGAAGGATGTCTTACCTAGATATCAACTAAGAGATTCAAACTACCATTACTTGCCATCCGAAGAAGATTGGAGTAAAGTCCAAACTGTTTGCACATTTCTTGAAGAATTTTATTATGTTATAAATGTTATTTCAGGTTGTGAGTATCCTACTTCAAATTTGTTTTTTTTTTAACTCACCACTATGAAGAAAGCTTTGTCTAGACATGTGGAAGGTGATAATGATTTTATGAGACAAATGGCAGCAAGAATGATTAGAAAGTTTGATAAATATTTGAGGGACAATAATTTGTTGATATCAATTGCAGCTATTTTGGATCCAAGGAATAAGATGACTTTGGTTGAGTGGGCTTCCCTTTTTTCTATTCAGTGGATGATGTTCCAAACAAAATGAGTTTTGTTCGATCATCACTTTACAAGCTTTATAATGAGTATGCGGAAGCTTTCAAGGCCAAGAATGACATGGATACTCAAAGTCAACTTTCTGCTCCTACAACTTCTTCTTCATCCAGTGTTTGTGTTGGTAGATCAAGAGGAAGGGCTGAATTTGATAATTTCATTAGAAATGTGGGTTCTTTTCAATTGATAAAGTCAGAATTAGATGTGTACTTGGAAGAAGGTGTTCACATACACAATGAGAGCATTGATCCTCCATTTGATGTCTTGGAGTGGTGGAAAGCTAATTATTTGAAGTTTCGGGTTTTGTCAAAGATGGCTTGTGATGTTCTATCCATACCAATAACCACAGTACTTTATGAGTCTACGGCCAAAAGAGTTATTGAGTTGCATCGTGCTTCATTAGCACCGGCTACGGTTGAAGCATTGCTGTGTGGTGGAGATTGGTTGAGAGTTTATTATGGGATTCAAAGAAAAGAAAAAGTAAGTAAAAATAATTTATGTTTCCTATATTTTTTTTAAGTTAATTATATGTAAGACCATTTTTAATATTTTTTACATTTTGTAGGAGAAGAAGGAAGTCCTTGAATTTTCTTTAAAATAAAAAATCTTTGACAAGAAGACAATTAGTAATCAATATCGGTACGAGTACTACATCTTTTGAATTTTACATTTTTTATTTGTGATTAACACTATTTTATCTTTTTTAGGTAATTATGCTTTTGTCAAAATGCTTAGACTTGTGAGTTTGTTTGGAGTATGATGAGTTTGCTTGGAAGAAAGGCTCAAGTATCCTTTTGCTTTGTTATTTAAATGATTTATGGACAAAATGCTTGTCATTTCAATATGGATAAATTACTTGTATAGGATTCTATGTTGTTGTTTATCTCAAAATTGTGTTTGAATTTATCATTTCATATTTTTAGTTTATTTATTGCAATTGATGATTTATTTTAATATAAAAAATGCATAAGTATATTATTTGTGAATATATAGGTTCTATTCTTCATAAACAAGCTTTATAAGCGAGCTTTGTAAATAAGTTTTATAAACGAGCTTCTAAATGAGCATTTAGCGAACTTGAGCTCAAACGAGCGTCTAAACAAGCATTTAAATGAACTTGAACTTGAACGAGCTAATAAACAAGCTTTCTCGAGTCGAGTTTGAGCCGAGCTCGAGTTCAATAATTCTTCAAACGAGCCGAGCTCAAACAATATTTAAAGCTTGATTCAAGCCACGAGCCGAGCTCGATCTCATCTTTTTAGTCACGAGCCAAGCTTGAACACATAAAAGCTCAGCTCGGCTCGGCTCGACTCGGCTCGGCTCGAATGCACCCCTATTTGAATTCTCATGGCATTATTTATTCATTTTTAATAAAATATGGATAAAAGACATTTTATTAAAAATATGTTCCTAACTCTCAACAACCACATAGGGAGGAAAATATTACACCAATTCTTTATTACGAGCAAATCATTGATTTTAGTATGCTATATATATACCACCAATGTAATTTAGGGGGAAAAAAAAGAAATAATGAAATAATAATTTAGCATTTTTTATATAATTTATGATGAAGAAGCCAGAACTATACTCAACTTGGAACATGCCAAGATTGCCAACTATTAAAGCCTAAACCCCACTTTGTGACATGCCAATATCATACATATTTATGCCATTTTAATATGATGAATTAACTTACATATATGTGTATATTTAACTTAAAGGTTTTAACTACTTTTCTTAATTAATTCATTAAAAAAATTTCCTTATTGTAATTTTCCCATCAAAGATTATGCACCTAATTTAAAGGACTTCATGCCATTCTCATGAATAGATTACCCAAACTAATTGCATGCCAATTAATGTGTGCGCCTATATATATATATATACATAGATGCATACCATTGAACAATCACATAGGGAAAATAGTTTTCATTTATAATTCAAGAATGAGAAAGCTTGCAGCCATAGCACTCCTTGTTTGCTTGGTTTCATCAATGGGTATGCATGTATAAACTTATAATTCTTGGAACATATTGAAGAAAATTTTATAGGAAATATTTTATTTGGACTCTACTTATCTTTGTATTCATTTTTCATGTAATTAGTTCTCTTTATTTCTATCATATTGCTTTCTTTTCTTGTCTCTTTATGACTTCTTTTTGTAACTTAACTTTTACCTCTATGTCTTGAGAACTAGGAAAACTCTTCCTCTCGTTTTTATAAGATTTTTTTATTTTTACTTTCTAATTTAAAAGAACATGTTTATTTGAATTGTTCCAAGAACGAATTTTAGAAATAAAAAATAAAAGATATGATTTTTTTTATAAAATACTGAATTAACACCTGTTTTAAATTCACAATGGTAATTAAGTCATTAATTTTTGTTCATATATTCTTATGGTTGATAATTAAATAAAAAAAAATTAAAAATAATATATATACATATAAGATAGGTTTTTAGTTCTGATACAAAGAGAATTTAAAGATAAAATTCATAAATAGAAAAATATTAGTTTATAGCACAATAAATTGTTATACATATGCATAATAAGATATTTGGTTCACCACAAAATTTTGAAAAAATATAAAAAAAATTAAATATAATTTTCTGACTTTTTATAAAAAATGATATTAAAATGAGTACACATATACATTTTTTGATTTTTTTTAATTTTCCATCAAATGAAAAATCAGAAAGGATAATCAGCAAGCAAACCTTATTTATTTATTTTTTTAAATACTTCAAACAGTAAATTTTTTATTAAATATTTTAAATAATATTTTTTTTGCTTGTTATTAATACAGGTGGCAAATCACAAGATGACCAAGATTTATATTGTGTTGGTCTATGTGATGAAGATTGTGGTCAAGTTTGCAACACATTTGGATTTGGTGAAGCAGCTGGTTGTTTTCCAATTGGGAATCAAGAAAATAATTTATATTGTTGTTGCATTAGTAACAATTAAATTAAATTAAATGTATTGTCTTACTAAATACTAAATAAACAAAACTTAAATGTTCACAAGTTTACCTTTACATTATGTTATCTTTATATTATTTTCATGTTTCCTTTATCTTGTATTTTGATTATATTATTGATTAAAACTCCAATTTCATAATGGATTTAATATTATTGAATTAAACGAAAATTATTAAAAACTCCTTATATACTTTCATTCTGATCATATACTCCCTTTGGTTTTTCCATTTACATTTTAGTTTATTTTATTTTTTTTTATCGTTTTAATATTTTAATAGAATGTAGTTCAGTTGGTCTGTTAGTGAGAGGGTATGACATGGCAATTTTGTAACTTTAATTCAATTTGGATTGAAAAGAAAAAGTTTTGAAAATTAGGATGTTTTGGAAATTTACTAAATTTGAAGGATTTGTTAAGGAATTGAAAAAATTGGGAAAAACTACTGTTACTTCCTCTTATTAAAATTTAAAGATAACAATTAATTATTTCAATTATATATGAAAAAGTAATTTTTACCTATTTTTTAAACCTTATAATATAATTTAATCACTTTATTTCAACTCTACCTCTTTCTAGGAAATCAAATATTGTTGCAAAATTAATTTCAAATTTTCAAATTTTTAGTAGTAAGTGGAAGACATGCTTAGGATGTCTTGATTTATGGACAATTATAAATTTGATTTTTTTTCTTAATAAGTGCATGAAATTATTTTTATTTAATATTATTTAGTAAATAACTTGAAATTAATCAACATCAATATAATCTATTAATTAGAGCCAATTTCTATGTACGCTCACAACAATTTCATCACTTCTTGCTGGACGGATGATTTTTTTTTTTTAAATACTTATGAAGTATTTTTTTTTTTTTTGTTTTTTTGATAAAGCTTATTTCATAGTTTCGCATAGACACAAATTATGTGGTGTTTTTAAGAGCCGAGGGAACGCTTAATAACTCGAATATTTTTCGAGGGGTAGCATGAATAGAACGCACACACACACACAAAAAAAAAAAAAAAAAAAAAATACACAATCACACTTAATACCATTGATATTGCAATGGTTAATTTTATGATAAGATATTTGCATATACACTTCCGAAAAGCCTCGTAATGATATATATATATATATACCCGTTAAAATAATATATATATTTGTGTCTTTATAAAATAATATTTACTAATATTTTTATATATATCTCCTGTTTTCGGTAATATTAAGAAAATGTTAGATTTATTGAAATCACAGCCAAAATAACTCAAGTTGTGAGTTTTGGGCCATTTTAGGATGTTTGTTTCATTTTTCAATCTGAAATGATGATGTGAAAATTCTAAAACTCTTCTGCTAGGGTTTTTTACTTCAAAAAAAAAAAATCATAGTGGGATGTATTTGTTTTTATTACTTTTATTTTATTTTATTTTATTCTTTTATTAATGTATTTTTAACATATTAATTATAGTTATCAATTTACATATTAACCATATAATTATTTTATTTATTTTTTAAGTTCAATTTTTTTAATTGTAAAATAACTTGTAAAATATAAATATGTTATAACTCTTATCAGCATCATAGGTGATATCAATAACAAGTTTAAACTTAAATTACATGTAAATTGGACAAATAGTTTAAAAAAACTAAAGTATTTGAAAGTATATAAAAAACAATAAATAAAAGATAAAATAACTAGATAAAACTATTTACTAACTATTTTAATACCAATTTTTGGCATAAAATTAGAGAAAGCATAAAATGGGGGGAAAATATATGGAATAGTTTGAAAATAATAACATGTATGAATTAAACAATGTCTATCACTTAACATGTTATTTAAAAAAAATTAATGAATAAAACTAAATAACAAAATTGAAAGAGGCTTTCTTTAAAAAGGATGAGTGGAATCCATTTCCCGATTAGAGATGTCACATTTTCTCTTGCAACCAAACATATGAAATTAGAAAGGGCTTTTTGTTAAATTGGCCTTAATTTTTTATGATATTATCAAAATTACCTTAGGACCATTTTATTTTATCAAAATAACTCTAGGGCCATCACATCAATGCCCATTCAACACCCATATGTTGACTAGTCTTGGGTGCTGAATGAGCTGCTAATTAGGTACTTTTAATTTTTTTTTAAAAAAAATTGTATTTCAACCCCTCATCTCTTTTATAATTATTTAAATAGCTTTGTTTTGGCTTTTTTAACCCAATTTTTTTTAAAAAAATTGTTACTAAAATAGAAAATATTATTTAAAATTATTATTATTATTATTATTATTATTATTATTATTATTATTAACTATTAAAACGGGAATTATTTTAAATTATTTTATTATTATTTTGATTATTATTAGAGTGGAAATTATTGAAGTGAGAATTATTTAAAATTATTTTTATTATTATTAGTAAAATATTATTGTTATAGTGCGAATTATTTTAAATTATTTTAGTGATGAAATCACCTCCAGGTCATGACTTTGATTCAAGCACGCTCGAGTGATCAAGTGATCGAGCGACGGCATTAGCGAGGTCGTCCGGGTGACGGCGGCATCCTGTGGTGATGCCCCCACCACATATCTTGGCATCACATAAAACCTTTCGCCAAGAAGGCAAAACTGGGTGCCCTAGGGACAAGTGCCACCACTGCGAGCATGCATTGCTCAATCCCCTACTGAGGTCCGAGTGGCTCACCGGAAGCCATCTGGACAATCCCCTACTGTGTGCATTTCATGTAGTGCCCAATTATACATTGACACATATTCCATGTGTAACTCCACTTCCTTTTCTTTTTCACCCGTTAACTCAAGCCTTTCCCTTTTGTTAACTTTCAACTCCTCCTTCATTGCATCCGGCTTTCTCAAGCTCCTCAACTCCACCATCAATTGCACCACCTTCCCCAATCTCTGCTCCGACCACCTCTCCTCCACCTTCCCTTCACTCACCACCACCGCTCATCTCTCCCCCTTCATCACCCTCCTCATCCTCCTCTCCTTAATCAACTTTACCACCCTCACGGTCGTTGGCTACTTCTCCATTGCTCTCAGAATCATCTCCCTTCTTCCCTTCGTTCTCATGACATTCATAGCTTCTCCGGTCGTAGTCCTAGCGCAGTGGACAGCGGTGAGGAACAACGTTGAGTCACTGGCTTTATTTGAACACATTGTTTTGGAACTTGAATTTTTGGGACAATGGCAACATCCTTGTAGACGAGGTTTAGAATACTTAAAGAAATTTCTCGGCGGCCATGCTTTATTTGAACACAGTTTTGTTTTTGTTTTTTTCTTAATAAACAAAGGTTAACAAAGGAGAAGTCTTGAGTTAACAGGAGAAAAAGAAAAGAGAAAGTAAAGTTACACATGGGACATGTGTCAATATATAATTTGGCACTACATGAAATACACACAAAACACTTCATGTAAGTTCTCCCCATAATAGTATGCCTATTTCTCCATTTGTTTGTTTAACACTATTAAAGTTTTTTTTTGGTTAACCTTAGGGGGGTAAATGCACAAATATGTGCAGTTTATGGGTATATATGCAAATGTATGTTTTTTCAATGGGATATAGGCATATAAATTTTTGGGAGGTATATATGTAATTTTCCATTTATATATGCAATATGTTATAACTATGCACACCGCATTGCTTTTTAGTACCCCGAACATTATTTAAACATGATTACATTATAATTAAGAAAGATTCATATTTTAAAATAAATTAATTTAAATAAATAATAATTTTTTATATAATTATTCAAAAAATGCTTTTTTAAAATTTACAGGAAAGTATTGAATCATCCCTGCGAAGTTTGCACTTTCCCTCTAAATCCTTGCAAGTTTCCCATTTCCTTTTAAGTCTCTCCTTTATTGGGCATTTACTTTTCAGCCCTTATTCCCCAAACGGTGTAGATGGGGTGTTAAATGCCGGTGAAAATTACCAGACTACCCTCCATGAGTGGAGAAAGTTCTCCAGCCACGTTAAATGATGAGAATGCCCTCGAAGATCTTGGTAACTGTGCACAGTTGGATTGTTGGATTTGTGAAGTGTTGGGAAGCCAGTGGAGAACCCTTTCCCCATAATTATTTTCCTCGCGAGCATCGTCTTTCATCTTCTCTGAATCTATTGTTCTCTTTTTGAAGGCCGGCCATTGAAGAAGTTTCTCCAACAAAATCACAAGCAAGAGGTGAGAAAACGGGCCTTTAAGCAGAAGGACGATAGTATTATGCATAGTGTTTGGATGTTTATCTCCTGTGTTTACAGTTTAGATCTTTATTTCTTGTGTAGCATTGGTTCCTTTCTGTTTGAAATACGACATTATCATGATGCCTATTTGCTTAAGTTTGTCATTTACTTTGTGTATCTTACTGTGTAATATTTTCATTCATGTGTAAAATAAGGTGTTCTTGTGTACAATATCTTGTTCGTGTGTAAAATAAGTATGTTCGTGTTTAAGATATTTATGCGCTTTTTTGCTTTTATTTTCCACAACAAAAAATAGCGACGACATTTGTAAATGCACGGTGTTATCTTGCTCCTGTTGTGGAGATGATCTCCACATTGAGGAAGGGAATCAACAGGCGACATTGGGAGATACTCCGAGGCACTCATTTTGGCCATTTCATGGATGTCTCACCCATCTTGCAAGAGAGAAGGGTGCCTGATGCGCTGCTGCAGGTCTATAATGACCGTAGCTATCGCTTCGAGATAGGAGAGAGAATACTGGCATTCAGGCCAAAAGACGTGGCACTTATTCTCAGCCTCCGCTACAAAAGGGATATCATATCATTCAAGCACGAGAGGGTCCAATGCGAGTTTGAGGAGACATTCCTCAGTAAAATAAATAATCGTCACCACGATGCAATTAAAGACAACCTATTCAGGCTCGTGCGAAGGAAAGACGGTGACGAGGAGATATTTGTGAAGCTTTTGGTGGTTTACTTCATGGCCACCATCTTCTTCCCCAGCACTTCTCTTAACGTGTCAATATTTACGACCAGTTATGTTGATGATCTCCCCTCACTTGGTAGTTATGCTTTGGCCTATACCATTTACATGTGGCTGATGACCGATCTCCCAATAATGGCGACACATGTACAAATATGGTGCAAAGGAAACTACAACATTGCAGGTTATTTGAAAGAGTGCGTCATGACCCTCATCATTTGGTTCTACGAGATAACTAGCAGTGTGAAGAAACAACGGCTGGGAAGGACACCTCGTATAATATGTTATGGGGAAACCAGTTACATCAAGACGACTTTAATTGGTCCTATGTTCAAGTCACTTAAAGGGAGAGAAGTATGTTTGTGATCTACTTGTGTGAAATTTTTGCAAAACATGCGACTTGGGTTATTCCCTATGTATAATATTGTTTTTCTGTGTATAAAAATGTTTTCATATGTATAATAATTTCTACATGTGTAGAAAACGGTTTTTATGTGCATAATAAAGATTACCTGTGTGACGAAACGTTTTGATGTGTAGTGTTATATGTTCCTGTGTAGAATAAATAGTTTGTATGTATCGTTAAGTTTTTTATATGTATAATAAGGCTTGCCTGTGTAATATATTATCAATTTTGCAGTTTTACGAACTTGTTCCAACCAATGATGAGAAGATTGAATTGGTTGCCGTTGCAAGGCGGGGAAGCAATAAGCAAGTGTATGAGAGGTCGTCAGTAATGGGCGATAGAAAGAAAATGGCTAGACGACACTCCCCACCAACAAGGCATGTGGAAAGAAAATAGGCCCTTCCCATGAATCCTCTGGAAAACCAAGCCAATAGCTGGGAAGGAAGTAATCCCTAGAGAATTCCACTTGATAACTCATTAAAATTCTCTCGCCGTCAATCACAGGGAGACGACGATGATGTGCGCAACCTCTTATAGTAGGTATTAGAGAAATTTCATGAAATGCGTGCGCGTTTAGACAAGCGTGACGCGAAAGATGAAAAGCGGAGGAGAGCCGTATCAAGGTCACCGCCACTAGATAGTAACATACAGCAACAAGCAATGGATCATTGTCCTCCTCTTTCTTCAGGTAGGAGGTTCAAGCGGGTAGTGCGGTCTTTTAGAGGCCGGTCTACCCATAGTCGGGAAAGGGATACTTTAGAAACTTTCACTAAGGTTCCTGATCCTGATGACACCCGAGAGGAGATATCTCCTACTGCAACACCTCCAAATGAAAATCCCATTTCTGAGGCCCCAGCGCCTTCTCTTGTTGTAGAGCCTACACCTGTTGCCGAGCTTGCCCTTGTTACAGAGACTTCCACCAGCTAAGATGGTAAAGTTAATACACCGCCAAGGCGTGTAACACGCCGTACTGCTAAGGCAGACATAGCTAAAGCTAGCCCCGCCAAACTATCATCAAAGAGAGTTCCACCCAAGAAAGCCCTAGTAAGGACACCAATAAGAAATGCCCCACTGAAGAGAGCTCTGCCAAAAAAATTTTACACCCAAGAAAGATGCACTGAAGGGAGCACGAAGTAGAAGGACCCGTGGTCCAAAAAACCACCCGCCTATGTGCCTCACCAAAGAGAATGTTCCCACTTGACTCCAGTTCAACTGACATACTAGATACTGAACTAGAGGTCTTACGAGAAGCCGATGTACTTGTAGAATCCCTGACTGGACTAAAAAATACAACACAAGAAAATAATTAGCTTGTAATAATTCCATACGAGGGTCCACCAAAAGAGATGACCCATAAGTGAAGACCCCACCTGGTTTCCTCCCACAAAAAAAGAACTATGCAGGCTTTGGGAGGCTGAACCAGTTAGAGTGGGCAGCAATTACGCATTACTTGAACACCCGAGTGGATAGGTAATATATGATGATTGTGTAATTTACTTGCTTCATGTGTATGATAACTATTATGTGTGTAAAATAATAGCATGTGTAAAACATGCTATACATGTTTAAGATAGTGTTGTAGTGTGTAATATGTATTATAACTATGTAATATAGGTGTTGTATCTGTTTAAAATATATTATATGTGTGTAATATATGATTAATGTATAACTTTTCATCTCATATTTTTTCATTTCGGTAGTGTGGAGGAACAATTGCGGGTTTACAACGAGTTAAAGCATTTACATCCTCCTCGAAGGCAAAGATCAAGTCCTCGACAATGTTGTCGACATCCTGGTCCTCATAATGTGTGAACAATTACTCTCAAATCCCCTCGCATTCCAAAAATGAGCCGTCGTCACGCGTTCTCTGGCGCTCTCCATGCAGAAGTCAGAATTCGCCACATACCAGGCTATATACATGATGGAGGATATCATGTTTGGCCACAAAACAGCTGGCATTATCATGATACCAATTTTTTTAATGGCTACTATCATTTACTCACTCTTGACTTGGAGAATTCAAAATACATGCACTACTCATCCCTTCAGTCATCTTTGTATGACTCAGATGCCGTTGACATGGTAAGCCCTTTTCAAACGCTTGACATTCCTCATTTGATATACTCCTTACTGATGATGGGATATAATGCTTCAGTGGAATCTCTTTGAACTATGTTTGGAGATTAATTTAGGCCACAACAAATTCAGAGATCTACCTTTAGAGCATGTGCGTGACTGCCCTTAACAACCCCTGGGAAGCAATGACTGTCCAACATTTTACGTTCACTACATGGAACAAATTTTGAATGGAGAACGATTGGACGTACATACCGTGGAGGGATGTCCCGTATTTGAGATTATGTTGTGTCTCATGGATATAGCTGCATGGAATGCTGTGAAAAAAATATAAAGACTGACGATGTTGGTAGTATTTCTAACACAACAAAGGACGCTAGTAGGGAAAAGGACGATGGCAAGGCTGGAGAGATGCAGACGAAGGCTGCTTAGGACCAATACGCTGAACGTTACACGGATACTACCGAGAACGCTGAATCTACCGCGGAGACTACAACGAACACTGAACCTGCTGCAGAGACTGTCGACGACGGTGATACTGCCCAAGACACTGAACCTACTGCAGAGACTGAACCTGCTGTGGAGACTACCGACGACGCTAAACTTGCTAAGGAATCAGAAGCAGACCATATCAAAGATGCTAAAGAAGCCACAGATTTACATCAAGGCGAAGATGGAAACTATTGAAAACATTTTGGTACTATAGAACTAAATATGCAAAAGTTTGTACTTAAATCATTTATGTATCATGCCTTGTGGGTAAAATCTTTACTTTGACATATAAACATCTATGCAAATAGAAATCCAACTTAGTATGATTTTTATACACAATAACACACGTTACTACACAGGAATGGATCTTTTTACACATTAGTATGGTTTTTCTACACAAGAATGTCCAACTTTACACAGGAACACACTTTACTACACAATTGCAACTAAAATTAAATAGGAACAAATTTGATTCCCTAGCATAGACATAAAAGACACATGCAGCCCTACATGCGAAGCTACACTTACATAGTATAAATCTTCGAAAAAGGTAAAATAACTGCATAAAGGAGTTTTCATAGCTAGTCCGCAATGACTGCATTACAAGATCGTCGGTTATGTCAACTTTGGTGACACCTTCCACAATGTAAATCGTGCACATCAAAGGCTTATGACTCGATTTTTTTTCTTTCATGATAGCCAAGTCATTTCTTTGCTATTGGTGGCCGCATTCGGAGTTGACGGGTGTCATCGGATGGCTTGTCATTGTTAGGGATGGGGTATATTTGTTCGCCGTATGTACGTTAATACAATTCAACTGTAAAATATTCATCAACATAACAGTGTATATTTGTGTATGTTTGCATAATCATGGTAGTTGTATGCTTACACAGGAGTCCATGTACTTTCCATCTCCTGCAGGAGCACTTCCGGACGCATAGGTTGACAGCACTATTATGATCGTCAGCCACTTCATAAATGTCATCGCTTGATCGACCAACCCGCAAATACCAACTACCTTCGATAATTTGTTCAACCTTCTAGTGTATCTCCGGACAAAGGTATGTATCCCATATAGCGGACACTTTATGCCGCTCAGTCAGCATTTTCATAAGTTGAAACTTGCGTGTTAACATGTGAGAAGCCAGTTAAGAGTTAGTCAGTTATATAAACATAATTTGCTACACGAATTTGTATTCATACATAGCAATTCACGATTTTTCCCTTTAACGCTAAATGCTACATAGATTTTGGAAATATTACACATGTACGTAATATCGCATACAGTAACTTAAAATAATACATAAATAAATATTATTTTACATATTAATGTTAGATACTAAACATGTATTAAAAATATTGGACATGAACAAGTATTTCTACACATTACCATTGTTTACTACACAGGGACATAAGGTTTTACACAATAATGACAACTGTTACACAGTAAGATTGAGTAGTACACAGTAATTACTGAACTGTAGATTTAATCTTACCATATAGAATCGACTATGCTCGTTACCAATAGATGTCTTGCCTCTTTGATCCAGGCATTGAAAGACTCTGCTACATTCGAGTACATCTCGGACCGCAGTATACCCTTGGACAAATAGTTACACCAATGATCAACGTCAGACTTGTGTAACAACTAATCATGTGCATTGGCCGATATAGCTACAAGTTCATTGACTACATCGTCGAACTTTTTAGATGTGTATTCGTACAAAATTTTCATGATTACTAACTAACATTGTTCTTTCAATGATTTCTCGAGCCTGCCGTTAGCCTTCATAAAGTTGGCCTCTAAATGGTACAGACAATAACCATGCAAAGATGAGGGGAACACGCACGCAATTGCATTAATAATACCCTTCAACCGATCTGAGATGAATGTAATAACTTCTTCATAATCATCTTCACCGTATAATACCTCTTTGAGAGTAGCAAGGAACCAAGTCCAATTATCATCTGTTTTGTTGTCAACGACAATGAATGCTACATGGAAGATACACTCATTGCAATCTTTGCCAGTTGCACCTAACAAAATCCTGCCGTACTTGCCAAGCAAATGAGTTCCGTCAACAAAAAATAATGGCATGCACTCTAGCTTGAACCCCAACAAACATTCCCAAAAACAGAAGAAGCACGTTTAAATTGCTCACCGTCATTCTCAACGATTACAAAACTGTTGGGATTCATCTCGGCCACTTTGTCTACATACCAGAGAAGCAAATCATAGCTACTAACCTCGTTACCATGAATGGCGCCCCGTGCAACCTCCTTCCCCATCCAAGCATACTTATATGGTAGGTGAACACCATGGTCCTGTAATATTACCTTCTGAATGTTGACAGCTCTATATAATGGCCGTTCCTTGAGTTTCTGTACTACAAAGTGAGGACCCATTATTTGCTTGCTTTAATGTGCGCTATTGTACTAATGCCTCCACTGCAACTGTGCGTTGCATACATTGTCTTCACCCCAAAGGTGTTAACGTTTCCCTCTTTCGATGCATGCACACGCTACTGGAAATCTGGAGCAGCACACTTGACGACCACCTCAAGTTTATCATTTTTTATAAACATAAAATCAAAATTTTGTCTTATCCCGTTGCTGTGTAGGCAATCTTTGAACTGGTCTGCATTGTCAAAGCGTTGACCCACTTTTAAGGTCGATCCATCAAGTGTTTGTGAAGACTAAATAATATTGAGCACCCCCGCGAGAGGATGTTGGGACAGATATGTCTCGACATCAGCGTTCATACTTGCTGAGAAGGCGTCCCTGCATTATAATGCATAACATAGACAATATCAATACTATGGTTTATTACACAAAAAATTTGAAACCCACACAAGAGCGGGTAATATTACACAGAAACTCATAATATTACACAGAACGAACATTTACTACATAGAATACTATTTTAATACACATGAAGCCAATTTAATAAACATGCAAGCGATTAATTACACAGAAACACACAAATCAAAGGTAACCAGCAATAGTTATCATTGTTATTACGATGGAATCAATGAGGCCGAGTTGCTATCCACTGACCCACTCGTGTCCTTGATGGTAATGTTAACGACAGTCTTGTTGAAAGTATGATATATATGACACATGCGTTAAAAGTCAGCATCTGACTCTATTGGGCAAATCGTCTTATATGAGTCAGGTGTCACAAACTTCACCCTGACCCTAGAATCGTCCAGTGCCTACCACTCACATATGTCACTCATTACTGTTTCCCATGAACTCAATACGGTGAATTGAAGCATACGCCCTTCTCCTTTGTATCGCGCCACGGCACAAAAAGTTTGCATTGATTATGAACACCTGCATGGAATTTGAAAAAGCTACAAAGGTTATCGGTTGTTACTTACTATAAAAGATGAGAAGATAAAGAACCTCAAAAAACTTTCCCCACGGTCTTTACAAGATGGAGAATAAAAAAAGGAGACAATGACAAACCTAACAAAGCTCTTTTCCGAGCCTTAAGAAGATACAAAGAGGACAATGAAGAATCGAAGGAGAACAAAAAAACGAGAAGCTTCAACACCAAGATGAAGAAGAACAAGATGAAAAAGAAGAAGAAGACTTACCTAAAAATATGAAAAGGTTCTACATTGGCAACTTATTTGGGATTTGCCTTTAACTTTTCTCCAAAAGTGGATGTGGCATGGAGGGAAAAATTCCTACAATGTTTGCTTTTGAGACAAGGGGTAATCTTGACATTTCACAGCCACTTAACTGAAAGGGAATGGAAACAATAAAAGAGGGACTATATGGAATATGGAAAAATTAGAGGGATTGAACAGGAAGAATAAAACTTCCCAGGGACTAAAAAATAATGTTCCCTAAAATTTATTATAAATAAATTATATAAAGTTGATCCCCTAAGAGCCTTGCATGCCATTTGGAGCAAGATGATTGGCTTTGGTTTTTTTTTAAAAAAAATTATTAACATAATGTTTAGAGCATTCCTATCAATGCTTAGATTGCTTATTATGGTGACGGTGTGTTTCTTGGGTACCTAGGCAATACTATGCGCGGTGTGTTTGTGGGTACCTGTCCAAACTCTTCTTTAGAGGAACATTTGCCCATTTCCTATTGGTTGGGTAATTTTTTTTACGTATATACCCCTAATAAATCTTATTATTTGCATACAAGGCATCAAACTTTTTCAAATTGATTTATAGTAATTAATAGTCATTATTTTTTTAAACTTATTACTATAGAATACTAATAATTAATATTAATGTTGTATAAATAAGTAATGTATAAATAAGTAATTATTCTATAACTTTTTGTTAATATGTTATATAGCTATATATTATTGAGAGTATATACATCTGGTTTACTAATCAAAAGTAACAAAGCATCCTAATACGATGAAGTTTAAGTATTAAAAATACTATTAAAATTGTTTTATAATATAACTTGATTTAGCTTCTTAGCAAGTAAGATATTGAAAAATTATAGTAAAAGACTTACTTTTGTAATGTACATGTAATATAAACATATAAATACCTAGAGAAAAAAAAAATCCATAATTCCTGCAACGGTAGTGCAGGCATGCACACTATTAAGTTATATTAGGGATCCCCTAGGAGTTTTGGCATGCCATTTGGAGGGAGATGATTGGGTTTTTTTTTTTTTTTTTCCAAATAATAAATCTGCACGACATGTGAGAGTTTTGGCATGCCATTTAAAGAAGATGATTGCCTTTTTTTTTTTTTTAAATATATATATTAAAATAGCAAATATGCATGAATGACATGTGTCAATATATTAAATTAAGTTATATTTGGAATAAATTATCATATTGCTTTTTCAAATATAATAACAATTGGTTAATGTATCTCATTGTATATATTAAAATTAATTCTTCATATATTTCAATGATTCGATTTTTAAGATTAAATATATTTTGAATATTGATAAATTTCTTATCTTACTTTAATTTTTCGTAATTTATCTCATTATATATATTAAAATTAATTTCTTTATATATTTCAATGATTCGATTTTTAATATTAAATATATTTTAAATAATGAAAAATTTCTTATCTTACTTTAATATAGAATTTTTTCGTATAAATAGGAAGGTCAAACCCAAAAAAAAACCCTCACCTTTTGGGGTTATCTACAAATTTCTTATCTTATCTTATAATATCTTTTCCTTTTCTATAAATTATCTTAATTTTTCATTATGGTGTGAAAATATCATGTAATACTGAAACATTTGTTTTTGAAGATGTAATAAAAAAAGAAGTTGATAGGGATAATACAAAAAATACTGGAAATCTTATGAAAAACGAACAACCATAGCTCACGTAACAAGCCATGTGACCGAATGGAGTAAAAAACATGTGACCGAATGGAGTAACAAAAAAAACTGTTTTTTTTTTTAAATTTAAATTGCTTCTTTTTCCTAACCCTCTTTAATCAAGCTCACAAACCCTAGCCACCATGTATCCTCGACTTCCAATACCTCAACGAAAGCCTCGGCGACCAGAAGAACAAGCGCAAGAGATTGCCATCAAACTGGCCGACCTCCTCTCCACCTCCGCCCTTCGCATGACCTTCCTCAACACGCCACAACCACAACCGCCTTTCCCACTTCTCCTCCGCCTTCGGTCGCTTCTCTTTACGGCTACATTTCCGCTTCCTTTCCATCCCCGATGGCCTTCCGCATGATGATCCCCAGTCGGCGACCGGCTTTTGGGACCTTGATGACTCTCTTAGGATTCGATCAGAGGCCCTTCTCCGATCCCAAGAAGCTCGCCTTCGGCAAATCTATCTACGACAGCATCATTGCTGGAAAGGGTTCCGGCCACAAGTGGAAGAAGGTCCGGACGCAGCACGGCTCTGTAGGTAATTCTTCTAGAATAATTCTATTGTTATTCAATGTTGTTTTGGAATATGTTCAAACAATAACTTGATAAAATGATTATTGTTGTTTCTAGATTTGTAGAAGCTATTTAAAAAACATTGGTAATGATAATTAACTTCTATAGGCCACATATACCTAGAAGCTAATAACTATTTAGGATAATGAATGAAAAAACACAACCATATCTATCCTCAAGGCCTTATTACTAACAATCAATTATTGGTCAATCACGAAGCTAATCAATACTTTACACAAAAAGAAAAAAAAAAAAAAAAAAAAACAAAACAAAAAATTGGTAATATTCTTCTACAAATGCCCATTTCTGATACTGTTACAACTGGTTATTATAAATTTACCCACCCATTCCTATCCACCACCCCACCACCAATCACCACCACAAAGCATGGGAATTGGAAACCACCACACCCTTCTCCTCTTCTTCCTCCTGACAACCATCTCTGTTCTCATGCATGGCTGTGTAGGTATTCCTGGTGGATGGAGCCCAATCAAGGACGTTAAGGATCCACACATCCAGGAACTCGGTAAGTACGCTGTCACAAAGCACAACAAAGAGGCCAAAGCGGCTTTGGAGTTTCAGCAGGTGGTTTCTGGAGAAACCCAGGTGGTAGCTGGCATGAATTACAAGCTTATCATCTCTGCTAAGGATGCCTCTCAAGTGTCTAACTATCAAGCTGTTGTTTGGGAGAAGTCTTGGCTCAATTTCAGGCAGCTCACTTCCTTTAAGCCTGTCAAGTAGTTTTCCCTTTTTTTTTCTTTTTCTTTTTTCTTTCAATGAATTAGCTTGCTTATCCATGTTTCCTGTTAATGCTTGTGATGAATAATGAGATTGAGATAACAAGTATTACTATAATATCCATGACTATTTTCTATCAAAAATTCAACATGAAAAACACATCATCATCATCAGCAGCAGCAGCAGCATACAGTATAATAATCTAACTATATGAAAGAATGATACAAAGGAACAAGCAGGTATAAAAAGAACAACTCAAACACCCTGATGATTCTGAGACTGCATGTGGCCATTGCTGTGAAGAGCATTAGCACCATTGAGAGACTTGTAGTTATAAATTTTAGGGATGACAATTGGACATGCCAATAACGTCTTTAGTGGGGGTAGATCGTGAATTTTTTTGGAAGGAGCGGGATGGCAGAGTTTGGGGCTGTTAGATGTTAATCTAACGGCCAAGATGTGGCCCAATGTATACATATACAGCGTGAGATAACTCAATTGTTTGTTTTTGTAGGGGTATATATGCAAACATCTCATTATTATTCAAGCAATCTCACTGACAAACAAAAACCCTATTCAAAACAACAAATCGCTTCTTTGTTAGCTCCCCAAACCGAGACTCCGAGAGCGCGCTGCGGCGTCGCTGGCCAGATCTCCGCTCAGGCAAGGAGGTCTTTTGAAGGTGGTATAGAGTAGCAGAGGTGCTGGAGATGGCGGAGAAGCAGGGTTTGAGCTTCGATAAGAGACGGGTTGAAGGCAGGGACAAGGTCTGGGAGCCGAAGGACCTTAAACTGAAGTTGAGGAAATTGAATCCCGTGAACACTACTTGTTACGTTCAGGTGAGGACTGTGAGGTTGGATTATGGATTTGGTTCTAAATTCTGGTGTTTGGATTTGATTTTCTCTGTAAATTTGGTTTCTTTTTGAAGATTTTAGGTACTGGGATGGATACACAAGATACTTCGCCTTCGGTTTTGCTTTTCTTTGACAATCAGAGGTTTATATTTAATGCTGGTGAGGTAATGACTAAATATTTTGTGCTGCATATACCTTTTTTCCCCCTCAATTGGTGATTTTTTTTCCAGTTGAAATAAATTGCAATAGGATGAGAAAATATATTAGAAATAGTAATTTCTGGAGCGTTCTAGCCCTTTTCTATTGGTTACTTAATTAGCAATGTCTTTCTTTCTCATGGATTTTGTATAGTAATTTTTTTACTTTGTTTTGAGCTTTACACTGGTCATATTATGTCATGCATTAATTTTGGTGGTAATCATAATTTGTGACAAGATATAGTTAATGAAATTCAATTTATAATTATCACCTTTTTTTGGGCAAAAACTTCTCATAAGGGCTTATTTTTGGAAGTATTATTAGAAGGACCATCTTGCCATGCACAAGTTACTTTGATTGGTCAATTAGTGATATGCTTGAATATATCTATCTTAATTCACATTGCGCTATATTCTTTGTTGCATGGCTCAAAGCAACTCATGTATGGTAAGATTGACCTTATCATGATATTTATGAGAAAATCCTATTATGTTAGAATTTTTATCTCTTCTCTTGAACAACCTACTTTTGTCTCTATCTTGTTTCCTGGGATTCACTTATGTGTATTATTTTAATCTCCCTTGGAGCATCAAGTTTGGTTTTAACAATTACAGATTTACACTGTCAGTTAACATGGTAGAACCATAGAAGACCATAAATTGTGTGTTGTTCTAGGCTTATATCTTAGTAGTAAGAAATGAGATTGTTGGATTTCTTGTATTAGTAACTACCCAAATGGTTTTTACTCAAATGAACCCACATTATTGCACCTGTGGAATAACTCACTATCCATTGTATTCTAGCATCACGTCCAGGTTTTATATTTACAATTGCTTTTTTACTTGTCATAAAATGCATGCCTATTATGTAAATAAATTCCATTTGTGATAATTTCTCTGCGGAATATCAACTTAATATACTTTCTAAATGAGTTTTTCTTGCTTCAGGGATTGCAACGCTTTTGCACTGAGCACAAGATTAAGTTATCTAAGGTATGTGAACATGTATTTTTAATTTATTAGAACAATTTGTTCCATCTCCTTATAGATAAATATTTCCTTGTGCATTATAGACGTGAGAATGATGCCATTAAACTGATATGGAAGTTGATTATTTATTATTTCCAAATTATCACTATACTTCTTGTTTTAAAATGCAGACATTTACTTAACACTCATCTTTATCTGCTTGTTGTTTGACTTCAGATTGATCACATATTTCTTACTCGGGTTTCCTCAGAAACAGCTGGTGGACTTCCAGGTTTGCCGCTTAGTTTGGGTTTTGTCTCAGTATTTTCATTATGTATCCTGATGTAATGTTTCAAAATCTGGAAATTAAGGGCCTTTTTCATTAAAGTGAAACTTGTTTTCATTTTGTTTATCATTAGATTGTAATTTTCAGTTTCAGTTTTATATTACAAAAATTTTAAAGAAGCTTCAAGAGGTAGATAGAGGAAGTGGGTGAAAATAGAGAAAATAGTTAGTTTAAGTGGGTTGTCAGCCATATAAAATAAAAGGAGGTGGGTAGGAATTGACATTTATGGCTGCAGAGGGAAAGTAGGCAGTAGGAAGTGAAAAACTAAGATCGGGGTATAAAAAGGATTAGTGAGCTATGGGGTAGGCTAAGGGTAGGTGTGTAAAGTAAAAGAGAGAATGGATTTGAGATAGAGCGGAAGTAGGGTTGCAATAGAAGAAACTGTGGTACAAAGAAACTGGGTTAGAGATGAATGTGAGTTATGTAGAGATAAATGGGGTAGAGAAAATGAGAGATGTGAAGCAGCAAGGAAGTGACAGCTTTTGGGTTAGAGAGGATGTAGGAAATGAGAGTTTGAGAGGGACATTCAAGGTTTGGTGGTGAGCTATGTGTTGGAAAGGAAAAACAATGGGGAGCTGAAGAGGACGTGGGTAAGTGCACTGGGGAGAGAGTAATGAGAATTTTTAGAAAGGGAATGGATAGAAAATAAGTAGGGTGAGGAAGTAAAAAAAAAAAAAAAAGTGGGTTGTCCAGAAAAATAATGGCTGGCGAATTAAAAAGTGTGACTGACGTTTGGAAAATGGAAAATGGTAGTAGAGAGCAAATTTGAAGAATTTTCTCAAATTGGTTTTTTTAAGAAATGTTTTCTGAATATGATGAATGCCTCTTTAATCAATTTGTTTGGTTTTTAGTTAAAATGGAAACAGAAAATAAGGCAAATAATCAGGCCCTAAGATTCTGTAAATATGACTAAGGCGCTCAACAAGGAAGGCGTGTTGTTGTTTACAATGATACCTTGAAAATTCTTGACTAATAATGCTCATTATTCGCTACTACTCTGCAGGTTTGCTGCTTACTTTAGCAGGTATGGGGCAGGATGGAATGTCTGTGAGTATTTATTTGTTTATACAAATTTCTGTTAACTATTGGTTTGAAGAATGCTACATGGAACATATTGCAAATGGTTGCCACCTTCCTTATTAGCACATTCTTAGCTCTTATTTATTTTTAGGTTAATATATGGGGCCCATCTGATCTCAACTATTTGCTTGATGCAATGAAATCATTCATTCCTAATGCGGCTATGGTTCACACACACAGCTTTGGTGAATCAATAGACGGTGAAAATTCTATGCTTTTTGGTCCACAAGTGAATGAGTCAATAGACCCTATAGTTCTCATTGATGATGAAGTGGTCCGGATATCCTCAATTTCCTTGAGGCCCATCAATAATGTGGAGTTGGTAGATGCCATATGTCACTCTAATGCATCTGGTATGAATCCCTTGATTAGTGGACATAAAACAACTCTATTACAATATCCTTTGATGCACTGTTCACAAAACATACATGCAGCAAAAGAATCTTCCATAAATCCTGGTGATATTGCTGTTATTTATGCTTGTGAATTACCTGAAATCAAGGGGAAGTTTGACCCAGCTAAAGCTGCGGCCCTTGGACTAAGACCTGGACCAAAGTATCGGGAACTGCAGCTGGGGAATTCTGTGTTGTCCGACCATCTTGACATCATGGTAAGTAATTTGGGAGCCCATATATGATTTAACTTGTTTTTAGTGTTGTTGCCATTTCTCATTTAAAACACAGTGCGATGTTCTTCTGTAATTTTGTTTATTTGTTAATTCTTTTTGCAGGTTCATCCTAGTGATGTTCTCGGTCCTTCATCCGCTGGGCCAATTGTCCTAATTATTGACTGTCCTACTATATTTCATATTCCGGATTTGTTGTCTAAGCAATCTCTTAACTGCTACTATGTTGATTCTGGTGATATTGCCCAAGAGAATATCAAATCCGTGAGTTGTATAGTTCACATGGGTCCTGCTTCTGTAACAAAGAGAGCAGAGTACCAAAAATGGATGAAAAAGTTTGGCAGCACCCAGCACATCATGGCAGGACATGAAATGTAATGTTTGGTTCATTTAAGTTGTGTCTTCACTGTTTCTGCTCTACTCGCCTCTTTCAATAATATGTTGCAAATTTGTTTTTAAAGTTATCATGACCTTTCCAGTTTTACATGAGAATAGCCTCTCTGTAACATTTATACAAGTTCTGAAAAATGGGGCTAGGTAATAAAGTTATGATAGGCAATAGGGCTCTTAGTTTCTCTTTTTCTCCAATGGCTCTTAACTGTCTTACTTGTAGAAGACTACATAGAAATATGATGGATGATGGATCATTATGTAGCACAAGCAAAAACATGAGCTTTTGTCTTTATAACATTGATATTTGTATGGTAAAAACCAACCAGATGACTTTGGATTTATTTTATATTACATATACTCTGTGTCTTCAGATTTTGTAAGACAAAATAAGCATTTTCTCAAGGAAGCTTGTGCTTTTAGGTTAGAATGGTTTATAATGAAGTAGAAGCCAATAAATGATTCTTTTGGTTGGTTATCCTGTTATGGCGGTTTAATGTGTTTAGATTTGGGGAAAAATTGAGGCAAAGAAAAGAAAGAAGTGGGAAAGCTATTTTCCCTTTTCTTTTTGTTTGATGAAGAAAATAAGTTAGACAAATGATGGAAGATGTATTCTCAATATTTTCTTTTCTTTTTCATCTGTTATTCTATTTCAATTTCTTTTCTTCCATTCTCCTCTCCTCCTTTCCTCAATCCAAACACATTTCAAAAATCCACATAGAAACGTCATTAGAAATTAATGAGCAGGATATGTGGAATGTCCTAAATATCCAGAATTATTGTTTTTCATTATTCCATTCCCTTTCAGAAAAGCTGCTGATATAAATTGTTAGAACTTTCATTTTTTCTTTTATGTTTGTTTAGGTAAAGTACTTTGGTTTAGTTGTGAAGATGAGTTTTATCAATTGCAAGGTGGCAACCATTTAGTTTTATGAGCTCTTCAGCTCTCGCCCATAGAAGTTATTGATCCAAAATAAGAAATACTAAAGCTCTTTGAAGCGCTTCCTTGTGATTTAAGTTTTATGACTTATGGATGTGTGATGATGCATCATATATGGTTCGAATGCTGATTACTCAAATAATTTGTGAAAAGGTTGAGTTGAGCAAGTTTGATAAACTCATTAGAATCCATGGTGGCCCTAACAATACTGTTTTAGAATAGCAAGTTAACCTTGATTGATCATATTTTGAGTATGTATTTTTCTTTTTTGTAAAATGCATATGTTACACCACAGCATGCGTGCGTGTAGTTATATTATCTGTTATTGTTGGCTCTCCTATCATTCTATGACCTGCTGTTTTTCCCCATACCATTTTGGATGTGATTATAATGAAAATTTTGTTGAGCCTTCTTTATTTGAAGCTCCAGTTAGTGCAGGTTGTTGGCATTGCCTCATTAAACTTTTAGAGTTTCCTGGACTACATGTTTGTTGTGCTTCTATTGGTAGATATTTCTTAATCACTAACCCTTTTCTTAAACAAAAGCAGGAAAAACATGGAAATCCCTATTCTAAAATCTAGTGCAAGAATTACATCAAGACTCAATTATTTGTGCCCTCAGCTTTTCCCTGATCTAGGATTAAGATCTGTTAATCAAACAAACGGTCTATGTTTGACTTCTGATGGTTCATGTGAGGTTTGTATGTAATTAAAATGGATTGAATCCACATGGTTGCTTCATTTGGTCATATTGAGATTATGACCATTTACGATTTATCTGTTCTTTTGCAGGACTCTTCTTCAATTCACTGTGAAAGCACTTCTGCTGAAAACCTTCTCAAGGTATAAAATTAACTTCAAGCAGTAGAAGTGGTTTATCCTGTTCATGCTTTGTCATTTATAGACTCCCAAAAGCATATCATTATTTGTGTTTTGTCTTGCTAAACTTGCGTCCTCTTGTATCAATAGCAACTAGTTGTGGTGTACAGAATGCTTGACAATGCCAAATTCACCTTTAACTGCTTGTATTTTGGCTATGTTTGGTTACTAGATGGTGAATCTGTTGGGTGTCTGAGGAAATTTGGTTGGTATAACAGACGAGTATTTCTATAAATAATTGATTAATTAACATTAGTTATATCAGCCTTGACTTGACATTTTACACTTTAGTTAACCAAAATATGTGACCAACTTTTGTTTACATCTGATTGTATGGCTAAATCTATTTGTTGCCTTGCTTTCCAATATTAACTTTATAAGAATTAGACATACTGTATTTAATACTTGCCCTCATTTTCATGTGTGCATTTCAGTTTCATTTGCGCCCCTATTCTCAGATGGGGTTGGACAGATCTGCTATTCCGAGCCCGCTTAATCCTATGGAGATTGTAAATGAGCTTATTTCAGAAATTCCGGAGATAGTAGATGCTTCCACAGAAATCAGTGAGTTTTGGGAGAGAAATCATTTGATTTGTCCAGATGATTCTATAGATTTTCTTGAAGAACCATTGATAAATAAAAAGTCATCTGTTCTTAGATCAAATGCCAGTGGACAAGTGGCAGCGGCATGTATGAGTGACCTTTCCTGTCCTGATCGAAGGCAGAGCAATATAAAAAATCATTCTGATATTCCTACTTGCTTGAGGAACATATCAAGGGAAGATATGGAGATCATTTTTCTGGGAACAGGTTCATCACAGCCTTCCAAATACCGCAATGTCAGTTCAGTTTTTGTCAATCTTTTCTCAAGAGGGAATTTACTTCTAGATTGTGGTGAAGGAACTTTGGGGCAGCTCAAAAGAAGGTAGTATGCTGATAATATGTTTGAACACAGTATTATATGTTGATATTTTTCTGTATTATATGAAGTTTGACAATAAACTTGTCCTGAAATGCAGGTTTGGTGTAAGTGGTGCTGATGATGCTGTGAAGAATTTGAAGTTTATATGGATATCCCACATTCATGCAGACCACCATGCTGGTCTGGTTAGAATACTTGCTCTCAGATTTCAATTGCTGAAAGCTGTACCTCATGAACCCTTGCTTGTAATTGGGCCAAGGCAGCTGCAAAAGTTTCTGAATGCTTATTCTCGACTTGAATATCTGGATATGCAGTTCTTGGATTGTAGGCATACTTCAGAAGAAACAATTAACTCTTTTCTGCATGGTCAAAGTTTAGGTGAAAACTTCTATTCTCAGCACACAAACAAGAAGGTTGATATCTCTGCAAACCAACACTTTGATCAGTGCAACATAATTCAAAATGCTATGGACCGCCCTGGAAGCCATGTGGTTGATACCGGCATGGTTCTGCCTGTCTTAATGAAACTGAAGGCAGTACTATCTGAAGCAGATTTGGACGTGTTGTACAGTGTCCCTGTTGTGCATTGTCCGCAGGCATTTGGTCTTGTTTTAAAAGCTAGTGGGAGAAAAGATGGTGTCGGAAAAATTATACCAGGCTGGAAACTTGTTTATTCTGGTGATACCAGGCCTTGCCAAGCGTTGATCGATGCATCTTGCGATGCAACAGTTCTTATACATGAGGTTAGTATCCCCATTTGGCAACTTAGTTCTGATCGTGCTGTTTATGTTGTCATGCATTACTTTTGCTAATGTTTTTCAATATCTATTTATTTTGTTCAATCTTCTTGCTTTTCGGTGTGTGTTATATTAAAACTTAATTCCAATCTCAAAATAAGACCTTCAGGCATTGTGTATTCCAACTCTTTTGAAAGAGACTGATCGATCAATATTTATTTGCAGGCAACATTTGAGGACAACTTACAAGATGAAGCAATTGCAAGAAACCATAGTACCACGACAGAAGCCATCAGAGTTGGTACGGTGGCCGGAGCATACCGAATTATCCTCACACATTTTAGTCAAAGGTACCCGAAAATCCCTGTCTTGGACGAGGCTTGCACGCACAACACTTGCATTGCCTTCGACCTGATGAGTATCAATCTCGCGGACTTGCCTATGTTGCCAAAGGTCCTTCCTTACCTTAAAGGCCTGTTCAGAGACCAAATGGGACTAGAAGAATCAGAGGAAATTCTTGATGGTGTTCTTTAGTAATTTTTTTTTTTTTTTAATTTTAATAAAGTGGATAAATCACGAATTTATTAAAAAAAAAGCTTAAAGTATATTATTGACGCGAACAGAAAACAACCAAGGAAACGAAGAAACTGATAAGAGCCTCACCAGAGGTGAGGGAAAAGCAAGAAAAGCGAGAAAAGAAGACATAAAGTGGGGAACTCTTTAGTAATCTCATTTTCTTCATCATGTGGTATTTTTTTAAAATTTTGTAAATATTGAATTTTATTGTCAAAATGATTTGGATAATGTCTGCTTCAATGTTTTTAAAATCGGACCGCATAGCAAACCAGGCTCATTTTTCGGTCATGGGTCGGTCCGACTGGATGACCCATTCATGTCGGATCAGATGACATCATAAATAAATAATATATAAATATATAAAATAACAGAATTTATCATGTATATTTTTTTTTGTTTTTTTTTTTTTGAAAAAGTGGATAAACCACATTCATTAAATAAAAAAAAAGTACAATGAACGAGGAACTAGAGAAAAGTACAGATGAACGAGGACTAGAGAAAAGGAGCCAGAGCTCCACAAAAGATATCCACCAGAAGTGTCAGAACAAAACAGAGAAACAGGAGAGAAAAGAAAGCCCCCAGAGGAGGAACATCCTAAGGGGGTACACCACAAATCACCAACTAGGGCTCGCCAGAGGGAGAGGGTCTCGTGATTGGAGCCTCAAGCTCCTAATCTTCTGAGGTCAAGAACTCCAGACTCCTCCTGATCATAGAGACGGGATCTTCAAGCTTGGTCTTCTTAGGTTCTGGAGCTCTCTTAGAATTTCTGAAGGGAAGTCTGTGGTGTCAAATGTCATGTATAGAGCCGGTACGTCTTCTCCAGTGACGGTAATTTCATGCTGACGACGGTAGGTATCTGCCACCAGACCACCATTTTGCATCACTTGAGATATGTCCTTGGCCAATTACCCTTGAGCTTGGCGCACTATGCCCACGTCCATGGGCAATGGATGAGTCAAGCCCAACATTGGTAGGACCACTCTTTAAATAATTATTTTAGTATCATTATGATTTTATCAAAAATCAAGATTCAAATAATTAATCTAATAGAAGCAACAAATATAACCCTTGAACATTTTTTTTTTCCTAATCTATTACATAGCGCAAACATTCTACTCTAATTATGTGAGGATGATACTAGGCTTGAACAAAAAACTACAAAACAAAATTAGGACTAACCATCTTAATTTAATCTTCAGATCAGATCACCGTTACTATTAAAATATAAGTATAGAATAAAGTAATTCTTAGATGATCTATACCTTTTATATAATCTACAGGTTTGTTCTTTCTTCTTGCTTTGTCATACTTTCAAACTCCAAAGTTCCAAGAATCCAAACAACACCTTCAACCAATCAAGATTCAAAGGGCATAAGGAAACTAACAACAAAAGGATCCAATTCATGCCTTAAGTCCTTCATTTCTTTACTTTCTGGATAAAAAAAAAATATATGTAAACCGGGTTCTATACACTTTTGGTCCTGTAAAATTATTATGGTTTTTGATAGAAAGTTCATATTCAAATAAATAATATTTATTAAGTAAAAATAAAACATCCCATCTGCATTCCTCTGCATGATGGTTCATTGATTCTAGATTGGAAAGCGGCCTGTAAAATATGAGTTGCTGTTTATTTTTACTCTGAAAATACATATATATTTTTAACTCACAGCAACCATTAGGATAATATTTGTATGGTACATTAGGATAATATAACATATGTATGCTTTGATGTGGATGGGAAAAATTATTGTGAAAAATGACAGGTTTTTAGGTTTGTATAATAAATAGTGGATGTCTACTGTAACAGTCACAGTACTGTAGCAACGCCATGTTGTATTGTATCAGCTGCCCACGTGTTACTATAGAAGCTGCCAACATTGTTATTATTCCACATACCAGGGTATTTTAGACCGTCGAATTGAATGAATTCTGACCATTCATTCAACCTTTGAAGGACTATAAATACCCCTTCATTTATGTATTTTGAGATAAATAAGAAGAGATATAAAAAAAAAAAAAGTAAGTAAAGGAGATTCGGTGTAATTGACGGTGATCGGTACATTTTTTTTTCTTTCTCTTTATATCTTTTTCTCTACTTATTTTCTATTCATGGAAATCTACATATATATTTATATTAAAGATAAATTACTTGTTGCTTATACAATACGTTATTAGCATGAATCTAATTCTAATCTTGTTATACATTTTCATTTAACTTTAATGTAATTCTATACAAAGTATTCGTACTTTACTTTTCTTTTAATCTTTCTTCTAATCACCTCCTATATTTTCTAGACTTTGTATTTAATGACTAACATTATAAGAAAAGAATTCGAGGCTCTTTACATTTTTGGGAGCAATAATATTTCATGGAGTCTCAATGTCAAGCTCCATTTAAAGGCAAGGAACCTAGGCGAAACCATTAAGGCTAATAATAATGAGCCTAATGATAATAAAGCAAAAGCCTTAATATTTATAAGGCATCATCTCGATGATGGTTTGAAAAATGAATATTTGACCATTGAGGATCCATAAGAATTGTGGTTATCCCTGAAAAAGAGATTTGAACATCTCAGAATGGTTTACTTGCCCAAAGCACGTAATGATTGGTCAAATCTCAGATTCCAAGACTTTAAAAGTGTGCAAGAATATAACTCTGAGTTATTTAAAATAGTCTCAATGCTACATCTCTGTGGAGAGACGGTAACATAACAAATGATGCTCGAGAAAACATTTACAACATTCCATGCTTGAGATGTTATATTGCAACAACAATATAGAGAAAAGAATTTTACGAAATTCTCTGAACTAATTTCTTGCCTCCTTGTGGTGGAGCAAAACAATGAATTATTGATGATGAATCATCAATCTCGACCATCTGGAGCAGCATCATTGCCTGAAATTAATTATGGGCAAAGAAAATGGCTTGGTTATGATAATGGTTACAAAAACTGTGGTGGAGGAGGATATCGTGGCGGTCGAGGATGACGCAGTCGTGATGGGGCCGAAATTATATCAGACCACGCGATAGCAAAATTGATGTACATCAACAAAAACAACAAAGCCACAACATGGGGTCAAAGACAAAAAAGGGATACCTACCATCGTTGTGGAATGGAAGGTCATTAGTCCAGAATCTACAAAACTCCTAAGCACTTTATCCATCTTTACTAAGAATCACTTAAAAATAAGAAAGGTAAAGATTTTGAGACAAATTTTGCTTACAACCCCATGTTTAATAATATTGAGAATAGTTCTACAAACGATATAACCCAAAATACATTTTTAGATGTATCTAATTTTCTAATGGATTAAATTTGTAATATATATATATATAGTATGTTTTATTTATTATGTTAAAGTTATATTTTCTTTTGATTGTTTTGATAGAAAATGTGGCTCATGAAGAATGCATTATTGATTGCAGGACAACGCACACAATTTTAACAAGAAAAATATATTTTATCTCCTTATCAATGAGAAGGCATGCATAGCCACAATAGCAAGATTATCGGACCTAATTAAAGGCTCAGGAAGAGCAGTATTGGTGTTACCAAATGCAACATCTTTGCAAATGAAAAATGCTCTATATTCTCCTAAGTCCAGGAGGAACCTTCTCACTTTCAAAGATATATGTTTCAATGGATATCATTAAGAGACGACTGATAAGGAAGAAAAATAATATCTTTATATTACACAAATTATTTCATGCTAAAAACGTGTACTTGAAAACTTTCCCTGTATATTCTTAGAATTATATTTTACATCTATTAAAGTGATGGAATCACATTCGGTCTTAACCCTGAAGGTAAAAGATCCAGAGATATTTAAAATATGGAATGAAAAACTTGGACATCCGGGTGCTATTATGATGCGCCGGATTATTAATAACTCTCATGGACACCCACTGAAGAATTATAAAATCCTATCAAATGATGAATATGCATGTTAAGTATGCTCAATAGGAAAGTGGATAACCAAACCTTCTACAACAAAGATAAATAGTGAATTTTCTAAATACTTAGAAAGAATACAAGGAGATATATGTGGACCAATACATCCATCATGTGGATCATTTAGGTATTTTATGGTTTTAATTGATGCATCGACTCAATGGTCCCATGTCTCACTTTTGTCTACAAGAAAATGCAGCTTTTGCAAGATTATTAGCACAAATTATCAGGCTTAAAGCATAATTTCCAGACTACCTCATAAAGACAATTTATCTTGATAATGCTGGTGAGTTTACATCAAAATCATTTTATGATTATTGTACGGTAGTTGGTATATAAGTTGAACATCCAGTAGCTCACGTACATACCCAAAATGGATTGGCGAAGTCATTAATTAAAAGACTCCAGATTATTGTTCATCCAATGTTATTAAGGACGAAACTGCGTACAAGTGCATGGGGTAATGCAATTTTGCATGCAGTAGCTTTAATACGGATTCGACCTACTGCATGTAATTCATATTCACCACATCATCTTATTATGGGTAAAGAGCCTGATATTTCATATATAAGAATATTTGGTTGTGTAGTATATGTGCCAATAGCACCTCTAAATCATACAAAAATGAGCCAACAACGCAGATTTGGTATATATGTTGGTTATAATTCCCCTTCAATTATACGATATTTAGAACCAGTAACAAGGGATGTATTTACTGCAAAATTTGTAAATTGTCAATTTGATGAATCTGTCTTCCCTTCATTAGGATGAGAAATGGTTACTCAAAATGAGACAAAAGAAATTGATTGAAATGCATCACGATTATATACATATGATCCTCGCACCAATGAGTGTGAACTTGAAGTCCAAAGGATCATTAAATTGTAAAAGATTGCAAATGAAATGCTTGATGCATTTACTGATACTAAAAGTGTAACCAAATCATATATACCAGCTATTAATGCTCTTGCAAGAATTGAGATTCCTAAGACCCCATTAAAAGAAAAACTTATAGAAATCAAACCATGACAAAAACATGGAAGACCAACTGGCGCCAAAGATTCAGTTCATAGAAAAAGGAAGTAGAAAAATAAAGCTCATGAAGAAGGGTATCTCCCATGTGAGAAAGGAGAGGAAAATATAAAATCTTCAGAGCATGATAATGAAAAAGAATCAAAGGGGAATGATATATCACAAAATACTAAAAATTCAATTTGTTATGTAGATGATGGAAAAATAATAAATCAACATGAGACTGAAATAAATAACATATTCATCTACAACATGGCTACAAATATAGAAATGAATACAAATAATGATCTAGAGCCACGATCAATTAATGAATGCCAAAAAAGAAATGGTTGGCCAAAATGGAAAGAAGCCATCCAATCTGAGCTAAATTTCCTATCAAAGCATAAGGTGTTTGGGCCAATAGTACCAACACCAAAAAGAATAAAACTAGTTGGTTATAAATGGGTGTTCGTGAGAAAAAGAAATGAAAATAATGAAATTATAAGGTATAAAGCAAGATTGGTTGCTCAAGGATTTTCTAAAATGCCTGGTGTTGACTATGAGGAGATATATTCTCCTGTAATGGATGGAATTACTTTTTTATTTTTAATTGCCATGGCAGTAAGTAATAAATTAGATATGCAGTTGATGGATGTTGTCACAACATATCTGTATGGATTACTTGAAAATGACATATATATGAAAATCCTGAAGGATATGCAATAACAGACATTACAAATTAACAACATTTATACTCTATTAAATTACAAAGATCTCTTTATTGGTTAAAGCAATCTAGAAGGATGTGGTATAACAGTCTTAGTGATTATTGATAAGAGCCTAAATGTATCTATTTATATGTTGGTTTTGTATATGTTTTTATACTATTTTGGATGAATCGATGCCTTTTTTCGCCTAAATTGGTTATTTTCTTGTTACAAGCCTCAAAGAAGCTAAAATGAGTTCGAGAACGCAATCGGAGTGAAATTGGCAACAAAAATCGTGTTTTTGAAGCAAGGGCAATGTAGCGGTATTGTAGTAAGGAAGCCGGGTCCTACATGAACCAAGCTGTGAACCACGCGGGCACTGCACGCCCGCGCACCGCCCGCGCGGCTCAGAGCGGATGGCTTTTAAGCAAAGCTAAGGTATCAAAGAAGAGGTCTTTGGCCACCCTTTCTCCACCCTCATCACCTAGGACTTTAAGGCGGCGGGAGAAGACAGATCTAGGGCGAAAATTGAAG
Source organism: Dioscorea alata (assembly GCA_020875875.1). Taxonomy (NCBI): domain Eukaryota; kingdom Viridiplantae; phylum Streptophyta; class Magnoliopsida; order Dioscoreales; family Dioscoreaceae; genus Dioscorea; species Dioscorea alata. The sequence continues at coordinate 4,371,491 of CM037027.1, forward strand.
AGGAGAAGAGGAGTGCTATCAAGGGGAACATCATGGAGCTTACCGGCGTTGATTCGACAAGATCTCATCACCACCTTCTAGTCAACATCTAAAGCGGGTTTCTTTGGTTTTATTCATTGCTTTATATGTATCTTGAGATCTCTCTTTTATTCATGTTGAACTAGACTCCCAAGGTCACGGGGCATCTGATGAACCTTGGGATGAACTTGCTTGTATGGATGTTTTGAGTTATTTCTAGTACATTTGGTTTGGTTTGTGGTTTAAGCTTGGTGAACTTTGATGTGTTGATTTGCATGAGAACTTTGTATTTCAACTTCTAGGTTGTACTTGGTGCTTGACCATCGCCCTTGTACTAGTTACATTTGGTTTGATTTGGTTTGGTGAGTTATTTCTAGTACATTTGGTTTGGTTTGTGGTTTAACCTTAATCCGCAACTCTCCCTTTTCTTCAGGGGCATGGAGCGGCCAAATTGGATTGAAGAAATTCGTTCAAAGCTCTCTCTCTCCTTTTGATGTTTTTCCTCTGTTTTGTTTTTTCTTAGCTGTTCCAGCTCTGTTATTCCAAAAAAAAAAAAAAAAATTGGGATCGGCTATGTTTACTGAATTTTAAAAGGAAGGTTTTTTTTTACTTGAGGATAAGTAAATATATAGTTGTGATTATGCAGAAAAATAGAAAATTTTTTTATATTAATATATATTTTTAAAAGATGTTGTCTATGCATTATGTTATTTTTATACTGGTGTTCTAAAAATCTAACATGTGTCGCATTGTGAGATTTTTTTCCCCATGTTATAAGGTAATCACTTTCTCTCACTCTCTCATTTTATTAAAAAAGAATATATATATATATAGAGAGAGAGAGAGAGAGAGAGAGAGAGAGAGAGAGAGAGAGTGTGTGTTAAAGATTTCTCAACCAAATAAGATCGGGTTCAATATATGAAAAACAAATTTATAAAGATAATACAAATTTAGTAAAAAAAAGTGATCGATAATATAATTTTTTTAAATCATTTTTAGTAGGGGAAATATATTTTCAAAATTTAAATGGTTGGGAAATATATTACTGGACTGATATTAAATTTTTCATTGAATGTTAGAGGATGAGCTTGAAACTATTTATATATGTACAATCACATGAATCTAGAAATTATAGGTTAGAAGGGTAAATTGTAAAAGAAAAAAGTTAATTGATAAAATTTTTATAATTTTTTAAAAATTTTATTTATATGTTAATTTATAGTTTAGTTTATAAAAATCAAGGTCAAACAATAGTTTTTTACGAAAATTCTGCTAGAAATATAATTTTATATATTATATCTATTAATTTATAAAATCCAAAAACTAAAGCATATATTTTTTTAAAAAAAATATATTGCATAAAATAATTTATAAAATATCAATAAATCAAATAATAACCTTTTGTAAATATTTTTTTTGAAAAAATATTATTTTGTAAAAAAATTGATATAATTTAAAAAATAAAAGATTAAAGAAAGTGATAGATATATTTTTTAAAAATTTAATATTAAAATCATAAATATAGAGAGAAAGAATTAAAAGATTGTAATATATCCCATTTATTCTATATAATTGATGGTGGATATGAGTATTATTAATGGGTTCTATAATTGATGTGATGTGGTCTTTTTCATTTTTTTCACTAAATTGATATTGCTTTATCCTTTACATCATGTACTTTTTATTAACATTTATTTATCAAAATAAATTCTTTTATTTATTTATATGATGTTTGATTCGCATGCATCACATACGCAAAGATGTCTATAGGGTAACACCACAACGCAAGCCTTTCTCTTTCCACAAGCTTTACACCCCCTCGTTACCTTCCTTTGGCGGCGGTGGTGCCACCACCTCCACCGCTGCAAGACCGAGCATCATCATCATTTCCAATACCATTACCACTCTCTCCAAACCCTTTCATATAATAACTTTTCAAAGATTTGAGTTTAGCAATAGATTGTGTTTATCGTGGCCAACACTTATCCATTGCTCAAAAGCTGAGGTAATCAATGAGACTAGCCTACATATAATTATAATCAAACTTATCTTTTGCTGAATTTTTAACGATTTCATATGGTTTCTATTTTTAGTATTGGATGCAACATAAAATAACATCTGAGAAAGTGCTCATGATAGTATGTTGTCCCCGGTTTTTCAACTCAAACGTAGATCAGAAACAACAATGTAGTTGTTCTTTGCCACGTTGAATTAGACCTAGTTTTCACCGGCAAGTTGCTGTAACTTCTGGTCAAGCTCTAAGTTCTTATTCTTCATAACTTCAAGGTATGTTTCTCTTTTTTTTTTAGTCTTCTTTGCCATCTCCTTCTCCACTGGTATTAATATTGTTCAATAATGCAATGTCTTTTTCGAGTATTCATTTTAATACTGTTGGGAATGACTACTTGAAAGATTTTAATAAAATTTGTTGGTTGGTTTAAAACTTGTCCTATTGTGGTTTTAATTGTTCAACAAACTGATAGTTCTTATCTGTAATGATTGATTTTCAAATTTTGGTTACATATTTTTTTTATAACAACCGGATTTACATGTGTTTTATATTGCAATATTCAAATTTTAAAATAAAAGGATAAGATAAGCTTTGGGTTTTAAATAGGACATGGAACTTCTTCTTCCCTAGGGTTTTCTCTTTTCTTTTGGCTTTGGCTTCTGGGTAATCGGTGACTATTCCAACTCCTTGCCACGAGTGCACGTGTTTGGGGGTAACTGTGTTAACCTTGGGGGGCGAACGGCGATCTCGATTGCACCTCAGTCGTGCCAGAATTTTGCTTTCAGGACAGTAGTATCCATGGTACAACTTTCAATTTTTCCAATAATCTGAAAGCGAAATTTAACTTCAGTTATGTTTATACCAACCACAAATCCCAACCTGTCAAAACTGGAGCTTCTCAACGGCACCAATTACCGCAAATGGTTGCAGAAATTGCTCATCTTCTTTGAGCAACTAGGGGTTGATTACGTCCTCTTCACTGACCACCATGATGACCAATCGGATACCATCTCCATCCCAACTACATCTGTTGCTACACCACCAACTGACCAAACCAAGAAGGCAAATGGGGACACTAGAGCTAAGTTTGAGAATGACAACAAGATGATTTGCGGCCACCTCCTAAACCACATGATCGACCCTCTCTTCGACCTATTTGTCAACCAAAGGTACACTAAAACTATATGGGATACCTTAGAAACTAGATATGGTGCAGATAATGCAAGCAAAAAGAAGTATGTGGTTGGAAAGTGGTTGCAATCCCAGACAGTGGACGAGAAATTTGTGATGGACCAAGTCCATAAGTACGAAAACCCGGTGGGCAACGTCCTATCTGAGGGGATGAAGATGTGCGACATACTACAGGCCAATATGCTTCTAAAGAAATTCCCGCAGTCCTAGAGTGACTACCGGAACCATCTCAAGCAGAAGAAGAAGGACCTTACCCTGCAGGAGCTGATCAGCCACATGCGCATTGAGTAGGCGAACCGATTGAAAGATAAGCAAAACTCAAACTGTTGTGCGTCTGTTAAAGCTAACTTGGTTGAGTCAATTCAACGCCAATAGATAGGTCCAAAAACAAGGGCAAGAAGGTGATGAAGGACAAGCCTTACAAGAAGGGTACGCAGTTCAAAAGCACTGATGGGAAGATTCGGAAACCCAAGGTGGCATGTTTTTACTGCGGGAAGTAGGGACCCAAGGCCTACCAGTGCTACATGTGCAAGGACCAATCTAGGCAGGGCTAGAAGTCTGATAGCCAAGTTGCTCCATAGCCCAATCTCAGTAAGAAAGAAGACATCATTGTTGCTGTGGTCCTGGAGGCCAATCTAGTGAAGAACAAGTCAGACTGGATCCTTGACATAGGGACATCCAGGAACTTCTGCTCAAACAAGGAGATGTTCCACGAGTTCCAGGAGGCTGCTGATGGGGGGTGCGTGTTCATGGGCAACTCCGCCACCGCTAGTGTACTCAGGAAAGGGAAGGCTCTTCTAAAACTCACTTTTGGCAAAACTCTTGCACTCAATGATTGTATGTTTCTTCCTTGCATAGGAACTTAGTGTCTGGCAGTCTTCTGAATAGGGTCTAGCTAAAGATTGTGTTTGAGGCTGACAAGGTGATCGTTACTAAAAATTGTGACTTTATTGGTAAAGGGTATTTAGCTGATGACCTTTTTGTTTTGAACACTATTTGTGTTTCTAGTGTTAATCAAAATGTTTCCCGTTCTACTTATATTGTTGACACTATTGATGTGTGGCATGGTAGATTAGGACATGTGAATATTGCATCCTTTAAAATGCTTAAAAACCTACATCTTATCAATGCATTTGAGGCTAGTGATCATTTTAAATGTTCAGTTTGTGTGGAAGCAAAATTTGTGAAAAAAACCTTTTAAACCTGCCACATCTAGATGCACTGAATTGCTTGAATTGGTACATTCTAACTTGGCAAATTTTAAAAACACTATGAGTAGAGGTGTTAAAAAATACTTTATCTCTTTTGTAGATGATTTTTCTAGGTACAAAAGAATTTACCTTTTAAAATCAAAAGATGAGGCTATTGAAATATTTTTAAAATGTAAAGCAGAAGTTGAAAACCAATTAGATAGACAGATGAAAAGAATAAGGTCCAATAGAGATGGTGAGTATGGTACATATTTTCTTAATGAATTTTGTGAATTACATGGCATCATACATGAAACTAGTGCACTATACACACCACAACAAAATGGCATAGCAAAACCTAAAAATATAACTTTTAAAGGAAATGATGAATGTTGTGTTGTTGAGTTATGGGTTATCTGATAACATGTGGGGGGAAGTCATACTTTCTACTTGTTTTATTCTTAATATGGTCCCTAACCTGAACTATTTGAAAGTATGGGAATGCTTAGCAAAGGTTGCATATCCAGTATTTAAAAAACTTAATATTGGACCAAAAACGTTTGACTGTGTTTTTATTGGTTATGCTCGTAACAATGCAACTTATAGATTCATGTGCTTGACTGACAATTCTATTTATGAGTCCAGAGATGCAGAGTTCTTTGAGCATACATTTCCTATGGTCAAGGCCATTGACACTTCCATTGGTACTTCAAACATTGACAAGGCATCTATCTCTCTTCCTTCTACTTCTGAACCTGTTAGGTATGAACTTAGGAGAAGTAAGAGAAGAAAAACTAAGAAAAATTTTGGGTCTGATATCTTATCTGCTTTCCTAGTAGAAAACCTAGATAAGATTAATAATTTGCATCTATGTTTTTAATTAGCGAGGGTCCTAAAACCTACCAAGAAGCTTTAAGTTCAATAGATTCTAGTTTTTTTAAACAAGCATCAAAAGCGAGCTAGATTCTATTATTATGAGGCACACATGGGATTTGGTAGATTTACTTATAGGTAGCAAACCTATTATGTGTAAATGGATCTTTAAGAAAAAAGATTAGACCATATGGTTCAATTGAGAATTTCAAAGCTAGATTAGTAGTTGTGGGATATACTCAAAAGCAAGCTATAGATTATTTTGATACATATTCTCCTGTTACTAAAATTTCTACCATTAGATCTTTGATTGCCCTTTTAGCAATTCATGCCCTAGTGATCCATCAAATGAATGTGAAAATGGCCTTTCTCAATGGTGATCTAGAGGAGGAAATATACATGGCACAACCCAAGGGCTTTGTGATTCCCGGTCAAGAACACAAGGTATGCAAACTTAAAAAATCTCTTTATGGGCTTAAACAAGCACTCAAGTAATGGTATGCGAAATTTGATCATACTTTGGTAAGTAATGGTTATAAAGTTAATGCATATGATTCATGCATTTACTCTAAATTGTTTGGGTCTCATTGTGTGATTATTTGCTTATGTGTGGACAATATGCTTATTTTCAGTACAAACTTGCATGTGATCAATGAGACCAAGTTGTTTTTATCTTCACATTTTGATATGAAAGATTTGGGTGAAGCTGATGTAATTCTTAGTGTCAAAATTAGGAAAACTGAAAATGGGTTTTCTTTAAACCAATCACACTATATTGAGAAAATGCTAAAAAGATTTGATTGCTTTGATGAGATAACCATGAGAATACCTTATGATGCCAGCATGTGTCCTAAGAAAAACAAAGGTGGTAGTGTGTTTCAAACTGAGTATGCAAAGGTCATTGGTAGTGTTATTTTTTTAATGAATTATAGTAGACTTGACATTGCATATGCTGTGAGCAGATTGAGCAGGTACACTCATAACCCTAACAATGAGCATTGGAATGCACTTCATCGTCTGTTGAGGTATCATAAAGGTACCATGGATTTGTGCTTGCACTTTAACAAATTTCCTGCAGTGTTAGAAGGATATTGTGCTGCAAACTGGGTGACGGACAATGACGAGGTGAGCTCTACAAGGGGGTATGTGTTCACATTGGGTGGAGGAGCTGTTTTATGGAAATCAACCAAGAAAACATGTATAACACACTCCATCATGGAATCTGAATTTATAGCTCTCGAACTAGCGGACCAAGAGGCGGAGTGGCTAGAAACCTATTGGGAGACATGCCCTTGTGGGGCTCATTTGCACCAATCTCCCTACATTGTTACTCACAAGCCACCATTGGTGTTACCAAGAACTGTGTTTATAATGGCAAGAGGAGGCATATTGGCATTAAACATGGTGCGGTTAAACAACTATTAAGGAATGGCATTGTCCCCTTGGAATTTGTGAAATCCAAGCGAAACTTGGCAGATCCTCTCACCAAAGGATTGACAAGGAGGACCATTCTTGAGTCATCAAGGGGAATGGGTCTAAAAGCCATAGAGTGAGTATATATTCTCTATCCTTACTCTTTATTGTGATTGTATTCATAGCTTTGTGTGTTGGATGGTCCTAGTGAGGGCTTGATGAATGAGTTGTTGACTTTGTGATGTATGAGTCTTATGGACTCTTAAATCTTCATAGCTCTTTCTTTGAGTGATCCTTTTGTGATATGGACTTAATGAAGTTATTTTATATGAGTGTGAAGGTAGGCGCCTTCTATGAAAGAATAAAGAGTTTTTTTCTAGAGCACTCATAAGAATTCAAGGTGTATGCGCATGGCCTTGAATAGAACTTTGATAAAATTGTATCGCGGAATAGCTTACATTAAGGAGTTAATATGTGTTGTGGGAGTCTCAGCTTGAGCTTTTGAAAGTTCAAGAATCATTTCACTTTTATTAGCTAAGTTGTTGCCTCACTTCATTATGCATTAATTCAATCAAAAGATATTGATGCTTAAGTAATAAAATTCCTTCAATTACCCAGAAAATATTATTTATGACTAGTTAGTCATTCGTGGGGGATTATTGGGAATGACTACTAGAAAGATTTTAAAAAAAATTGTTGGTTGGTTTAAAATGTGTCCTATTGTGATTTGAATTGTTCAACAAACTGATAATGCTTATCAGTTATGATTGATTTTCTAATTTTGGTTACATGTTTTTTATAACAGCCAGATTTTTTTTCTCCAGGATTTCGTGTGTTTTAAATTGCAATTTTCAGATTTTAAAATAAAAAGATAAGATAAGCTTTGGGTTTTTTAAATAGGACATGGGAACTTCTACTTGCTTAGGGTTTTTCTCTTTTCTTTTGGCTTTGGCTTTTGGGTAATCAGTGGCTATTCCAACTCCTTGCCATGAGTGCATGTGTCTAGGGATAGCTATGTTAACCTTGGGGGTGAACAGTGATCTCGATTGCACCTCGGCCCAATCTTGAGTCGGAAACCATTATTGTCGGCCCAATCTTTGTTCTTTCTATTTTTTGAGTAAGTTTTCATTTTTCGTCTATGAATTTTCTTGCATTTCTTGTCTTAGTTTTTTACTTTGTTTCTTTTTGTTTTTCGATTGTGTGATCATTATGTTTTTGTTTGTCTTAGGATGGCAAATCAATATTGCAGTGATTTTACTGGAAAAATTCCTCAAGATATAGTTGAAGAAATCCTTGGATATATTTCAACATCTTGTAAATCCCTTCATGATTTCGAAATTTTACGTCGATGGTAATTTCATTCATTCATAGAATTTTTTTTAAAAAAAATATTTCTTTCAATAATAACGAAATGGGTTTTTTTTTCAGTTGCAAGAGTTTTTATGAAGCATCTAAAAGTTGGAGAGTGGCTAATTGATGCGAATAGATAATTTATGGTACCTTGGCATGGAAGAATATATTACTTTTCTTTAGAATTGTGCATCAAGTGAAAATCTAGAAGCTTGTTTGAAACTTGGCTTAGTGAAAAATTTATGATTTCAATATTTTTTAATTTTAGATAAATTGTAGTATTAATATTGGAAACTAATTTTTAAAATTGTTTTGTAGGTAGAAGGTATTAAGTTGAAAATGAATTTAAGCATCCAATATTTACAGAATGCTGCTTTTAAAGGTTATTTGCCTGTAAGATATGCGGTAGGGATTATTTTGTACAAAAATCAGATAACACGTACTTCTGGTATGACAATGTTGAATTTGGTTGCTAATGGCAAAGTAGATAATGTTTCAAAAACAATAGAGAGCAACAATGCAGGTAATCATATAATATACAATTGTCAATATATCATAACAAAGTTTTTTAGAGAGATAGTATGGATTATAGAAGGTAAATAGATGGAAAAAAGGCATGGGAGTATGACAAAGAGTTATGTGGTCCAAAGGCTAATGATGTAATTTACGATAGATGGTTAGGTAAAGATGGATTAGTGAGAGAGTTTGGCAACCAAGTTTGTAGGTGGAAATATGAATTTAATTTTCTTTTAAAACTTATGTAATATTTGTAATGTTTAGGTTTGTTTTTGTTGTAGTTCTTTGTGTGTGTAATTTGGTATTACATGGGTACTTTCTTGAATGAGTGTGATATGTAATGAAGTTTTGAAGGAAAATTGGTTTAAGATTCCATTGATGTAACAAAGGTGGGCATCTTAATTGTGTTGTTAAAAAAATATCCAATATATAGATGTGTGTGCGCATGCATGTGGTGTATCTTTTCTTGGCTATTTTAATTATAATATGAAATTTTGTATTTGTTTTATCTTATAGGAATTTTTAAACATAAAAGGTCAGTAAAAATTAAAATGTACATTTTTTTTATAAATGATCTTGTTTGCAAAGTTAATAAAATGATCCTACAAAAAGAATACTAAATTATATATATATATAAAGCTTTATCTATTGATTTATTGATTTATTATTATTATTATTATTATTATTATTATTATTATTATTATTATTATTATTATTATAAGTGATTTTTTTGTTAGTTTTTTATAAGTGATTTTATTTTTTAAAATTTTGTTTATACAAAACCAACCCAACACTCTCTCACCCTATTCTCCTCCCGTGCAATCCTATGGTTACTGTCGTTGACCTTGTTGCATTCTTTCTGTACACCAATTCCTCTGTCTCTCTCATCTTGCTTCTCTCTCTTCCTTTTTTTAATTTATGGATGTTCTATGAATGTCCGAAAATGACATTTTTACACACACACACAGATATATATATATATATATATACACACACACACACATTATTATATACATATACTATATCTTTTACAAAAAAAAAATGAAAACTTCAAAAATTAGCGTATGCATAGTATATCTTAAAAATACAATGGAAATCTATACTATATTTGGTCTTCCCATCCTTGATGTAGAACTTGCGGATGTCGACCACGACCTTGCCTAGCCAACTCCTCACCTAAACCCTTTGGTTCTTTCCAATATACCATTAAAAAAACCAACGAAAAACAAGAAAAAAAAAAAATAGAAAGTCAAATGGAAAGCACTGAGAGGATCTAGTCAACCTCGCCAATGACGATGTTGTCGAAGTCGTCCTCAGAGTCCTTGGCCTTGTTCGACATCGGCGCCATGTCGGAGTCTGCTACCCGTTTGCTGGGACGATCACTGTCGCTACGCTTCTTGCCCATTCTCGACATATCTTCGTTTTTGGGACTAAGAGAGTGCATGGGATTTCGGAAGGACGTGAAGGAACTGGGAATGGGAGATGGATTCCGGTGCTCCCATGACATGCAGAGGGTTTAAAAAGATGGAGATGACGGCTAGGGTTAAAGCCAAAGAAGAAAGCTTAATTATTCATTTTATTTTATTTTTAAAAAAATAAAAAAATAAAAAAAATTCAATCAAAGAATGACAAATATTACTCAAAATAAAGGCAGGGAATGGGAGATTTTTGGGAGTTAACTTTAATATAATAAAAAAACCAATCAAAGAAGGACAAATATTACTCAAGATAAATTATGGGAATGGGAGATATAATAATGTATATAATAATAACATCATACATATAATACATTAAAAAATACAAAAAAAAACACTTTAATTACATATTTAACATGATTTGTCTTTCATTAGTGCATTAAAGAACATAACATTTCAATTAAATTAAAATTTATTTTAATAAGTATAAACATTGATTCTTTATCCACATTTAGGAGGGAAATCACTGACTATAGTAGATTTTTTTCATTCGATTCATAAATAAATCTTGATTACTTTTCATATTGTTCTTCTTCATCTAGTCTCAACCTGGTCTTCAGCTCTTTCAACTCATTAGTAACCGTAGCAAGTCTTTTTGATAATATTTCATTAGTATCTTTAAATTATTTTAATTCATATTTAACACCATATAGTTCCCTCTCACTCACATCTTTAATGATAATATTATAAACATTTTGAAGATACCTTATAACACTTAAGACAACTTCATTTTTAGCTTCTTTCTTTGTATACCCTTTAAATCCGCATTGTTCATGAATTCCAAATCTATCTTCAAATTTGACTTTAGTTAGAAAATATGGTTGATGATCTAGACCGTGTTTTTCACATTTATAGCTTGCAGGTGAAACCTTAATTTTTCCAAGATCTCATTAAGTATCTCCTTAAATTGAGCAGTGACAACAACATGGCCTTCATCGTCCATTTATCGTTTTTTTTATTATTGTGATTTATTGATGACAAACAAAAGTTCCTCTCAATGAATTGCATAAACAATGTCATAAGTAATTGCAAATGGATAGTAATTCAAGTTAAAACAATATTTAAATACGAAAGGATCATAATGATGTGAATATTTTATGTAATATTTATAATAATTTATATTTTTAGAATCAAGAAATTATTTATTAACATTATCAAATAAAAAAAAGATAGTATGTGTAAAATTCACCTACTCTCTCAAATGAGTGATATCCTCAATCTGGCAATCCTAAGACAAAGTCTTGGTTTTCTGGAAAACTCTTGAATTTAAATTAACAGCAAGTGCTTTATTGTCATGCAATGTGTTCTGTCTTCCTTTTTATAAGCAATGGAGGGGATAGATTTTTTATTTTGGTTCCCTGTTTAAGGATATGAAAAAGTAAAAAAAAAAATGATATCACCGAAATATGAGCTTATTTTGTAAGTATTATGAAAGTTGAGCTTAAGTGATATGTAACTCAATCTGGGTTACATACTCTCACATACCAACATATTTTATTTTGTAAGTATTATGAAAGTCGAGCTTAAGTGATATGCATTCAATCGACAATTTACACATTTAATGCAAATATGAGCACTGCTTTATATCATCCCATGAAATTATTAATAAAGCAAATTAATAAATGCTAACAATGACTAACATGTATCTTGGTGATGCCAAAAATAGTGACAACACTATGAATCACATGGAGGGCCACCTTTTGAAGAACCCTCTCACTGTAGCATCGCAAGAATTCAAAATGATAACAACACAATTTTCTTTTAACCCAATCAAAGAAAGACAAATGTCACTTAAAATAAAGGATCGGAATGTGAGTTTTTTGGAGGATAGCTTTAATATAATATGTGTGTGTGTGTGTGTGTTGTATTAAGGGTCATATGGCACTTTGATGATTGTTTTTTTATTTGACTTTATAGCATCTAAAAATCTAACACATGCTGCATTGTGAGATTTTTTCCCCCAGTTCTAAAGTAATCACTCTCTCTTACTCTCTCTCACTTAGGGGCTGTTTGGTTACCTGTGAGTAGATGTAATGTAATTTAATTTACATGTAAAATATCAACACGAGCTGTTTGTTTTGCTGTGAAAGGAAATATACAGTAAATTAAATTACAGATTTGGATTGTTTTGCAGCATTTGGGTTGGAGTAAAGTAACCCTTCTCTTCTATGGGCTCCTGTCATCACCAGCCAAACAAGAGACCTCTTCTCTCTCCTGCGAACTCTTCTCCTTCGGTTCCAGTCATCACCGGTTGAAGGTTTTGCCTTCAGATTCAGATCCGGCTCCGGTGGATGTGGATTAGGAGCCCAAGAAGATAGATCAGGAAAGGAAGTTTGTGGATCTGATTAGAGGGGATCAAGGAGATGGTTCTCTGACGTCTAATTGCCATCCGCGTCGGCGTCTGGTGTGGAAGGATCGGATGACACTTTGCTATAAGGATCAATCACTGGGGTGTGGTGTGGTGATGCTTTGGATGGAGGAGATCGAGAGAGATGGAGCTAGAGGATGAGGAGGACGATTCACTGTTCGCTGGACTAGGGGAGTTGCCGTAGTGCCCGGCGGTGTTTAGGAAGAGGATGATGGCTGCGGCGGGGGAAACGAAGTCACAGAGATTATTCGGATTGGCGATATATTGAATAATTAATTTTTAAAAAAATAAAATAAATTTTAAATAAACAAAATTCATTAACTTAAATCTATTAAATAAAATACATTAACTTAGATAAATAAAACAGATTTTAAATGAAATATTAAAAAAATTATAAATTATAAATTTTTTTTTGAAAATATGGGTAATCTCACCACTTACTTTACATGGTAATTCTAACCCACAACTTACATCAAACCAAACACTTGAAAAGAAAATGTATCATTTTCATTTACAGGCAACCAAACAACCATGATGTAAGTGAAAATACAGTAATTTCAATTACATGTAATTTGACTTACACTGTAATTTGAAATACAGATAACCAAACAGCCCCTTATTAATAAAAAAAAAATCTTCATAAAAAGTTAAAGATTTCTCAATCAAAGGGTAGGAGTTTGGAGTTTATTATTACATTGTATCAAGGGTCACATGGCACTTTGGTGATTGGTTTTCTATTTGATTTTATAACATATTCCATACTAGCTATATAAATAATATACTTAAGCTAAGGACATGATAGATAGTAGCTATATCTATTTCTATCCCTTGGTGTCCTAATAGCTTGACGCATGACCTAATGTGGTTTTTTTGTCATGTTCTAAAGTAATCACTCTCTCACTATCTCACTTATTAAAAAAAAATCTATATACAAAGTTGCAACCATCTTTCCACACACTCTCTCTCTCTCTCTCTCTCTCTCTCTCTATATATATATATATATATATATATATATATAATAAAATATAATTATTTAACTTTCTTAGATTTATACAGTGTTGACTTATCAAGTTTACATAAAGTGCTTGATTTCTTATATATATATTTCCTCAGTGTTGTTTACTTAAATTTTATAAACTCTGCTTAGTGAATCAGTAACAATCTAATAGCTTTCAATTTGATTAGATTTTGGATTAAAGAGGGGTCAAGATGGGTGGGACATGATTAAAAAGGGGGACATAGTTTGGACCCATGGATTGTGTGTATAGGTACACATATATATTGATCTATCAAATCCAATAAAATAAATAACATAGAAGAGCTCTGCGATTCTTCCCTTTCTGAATCATTATGAGCAGGAGAAGGCACCAATTCCATTAACTGTTAGAGAGTCAATTTCTAATGGTAATTCATGTTCCATTCACTGCCAGTATCTTTCTCTTGTTTCTATTTTTAATTTTTTACCTTTTGTTTTACTAGTTTATCATTTTTAATTAAAAGAATGATCGTCTCATTCTTAATCCTCTTGTTGCGTATCCTTTTTGCTAAAGCTGATGCTGATGATTTTGGTGTTGGAGCAAAGGAGTATGTACATGTGAGCATATAACACCACAATGGGAGGAAGAGTCTAACCATTGTACAACAATTGAAGAAAACACGCTCGCCGTCTGCTCTTTCCTTCCGCCCGCCATCGCCGCTTGCGGCTTTCCTCCGCGCGTCTCCATTCCCTTTCTTCTGCGCTCCACACTATGAACAGGTCTTAATTGTGCAAACTCCACAGGCTGCTCTTGGAAAAGGGCGGGGTTGTTCGTCCGCACTATGAAGCTTGTAAGTCATCTTCCTTTCCACCTAATTCTTCAGACCCCTTACTCTCTCTCTCTCCCCCTTGCATTGTCTCATTGGCATCTTCTCTTGCTTTGCAGACGTGCCTTAGCATGGGCCGCGGGCTCTATTGCCCTCCTTGCCACATGCTCGAGCTTTGTGGGTTCCGCGTCCTCCTCGAGTGTCCTCTTGATCTCTCCGCCCTCACTGTCTTCTCCCCGGTCATCCCCAACTCCGCAATCGACCTCATTCGCGCTGTCCCCTGGTATAAGAGCGTCAAAAGCCTCCACCTTTGGGACCCCTCTCTCATTGACCTTGTTCTCATATCAACCCCCTACGCTATGCTTGGCCTTCCGTTCCTCACCCGCCTGCGTGACTTCTCTGGCAAGGTATCTATTGAATTATATTTGATCAAATTTTTGTTTTGGAGGCATTGAACTGTTTGAAAGATTGGAAATTTAGGGGTTTTTTTTTTTTGTTGGTTTTTGTTTAGATTTATGCTACAGAGGCGGCGGTGAGGATAGGGTGCCTTATGATGGAAGAACTTGTGTCTATGCATGCAGAGTATAATCAGTTTTATGGTCCAGATGAGAGGCCTGGTTGTCCAAGATGGATGGAGTGGGAAGAGCTCAAGAAGCTTCCGTTGGAATTGAGAGATATTGTTATGGGGAAAGATGGAGAGGAGCTGGGGTCTTGGATGCCATTGTACAGGTTTGTCTTCTTAATTAGTTGGGTAGTCATAAAAATTACCATTAGTGTTAGGATGTTGTGACAATATTGATTTAACTGTATTATTTATCATTATCAATCATGATATACATGTGTTCAAACCATTGGTGGTTTTTACAATCTGACTTTTAACACACAAACAACTTACATTCAATTGTATGATGCAATATTATACAAAAGGAAGGATTGGTTTTATGTTATCAGTGAAGCTTAATTTCTACCACTATTACATAAATAAAATGTTAGTAGGAGTTTTGGAAAGATGGAGGCGGTGCTATCCAGGTGGGTTGGTATAGAAATTTATACAAATTAGTGCCAAGATTTTTTGCTGAATGAAATATCATGGAGATTGATGTAGATGTACCTGCCAACAGTGAGTTAATGCTGCATTTGTATGCTGAGAGGTGTTGTTTGGCATAATGTTTGAGTAAGATGGTAATGCAAAGTTGTGTAATACTTGATTTTGATATGCTTAATTTGCTTGTGGATGTTTCAGTTGTTGGCTCTTGTGCTTTAGCTATTGGGTTTGAAGGAGTGGACATGAAGTAAACAACTTTTACATTTAATTTGTTGTAGTGAAATTCTTTTTGTTCTTTATATAGTTTGAATTGAGGAAGTAGTGAACTGGGACAATTTTGTTTAGTCACACCAATCCCTCGTCAATGGGATTAGTTACTTAGCAGCCTTGTGAGGAGGATAATGTTGTTTATACCAAGATTCTAGAAGAGTTTATAGGTAAATTAGAGCCAGTGAGATGTGCATGAGGGGCAAGGTTGGTGCACAACAATGAAATTTAAAAATTTAGAAATTCAGAGTTAGAGGAGATTGATGAAGTCATCTCTATGTTTTTTATTAACTCAGTTTTTATTAAGGCTCAACTCATACAGTAGGTTTAGGTTTTATGATAGATCCTAGGGATGGAGCTAGGGGTGGGCGAAGGGAGGCCATGGTCCCTCCTAATTTCTTATAAATTAGTCTCTAACTCTTTTTATAAATTAATATATATAATATAAAAATTATATATTTTTTAAAAATATTTGTAATGATTAATTGTTTGGTCCTTTGAATTTTTTATAAATTAGTATATATAATATAAATAAATTATACTTTTAGGAAAACATTTGTAAAAGTCTATTTTGGCCACTGGTTTTTTACAAATTGGTATATATGATATAAATAATTATCTGTGGGAAAATACTTGTAAAAATTTATTGTTTGTCCTCCTGCCTATTTACAAATTGGTATATATTGTACAAACAAATTATATTTTTAGGAAATGTTCATCAATATCTATTGTTTTACAAATAGGTATAGAGCTGATAATTCGTGCTTGGAGCATGTTGAAGGATTTCAAATCCTGGCTTGGTGGGTGAAACCTCAACATCCACACCACCATACTAGTTTATTATTTTTGTTACTGACTGAATTTAAATATATATAGATATATATTAATATATATCTATATATAGAATATGATAATGCTGAATTTGAATGTGCCCTGCTATGTTTGAGGTTGGCTTGAAATCAATTTCAAAATATAGTTCCAGCTCAAGTTCTGCTTGTTATTAAATGATCAAGCTGAGCTCAAGCACTATGAGCTGCTTGATTGTTTGACAACCCTAGTTGTAGATATATTAGCATAAAATTTCTTCATATCAGGCAAGGCAGATACGTCCATACTTGATGGCAATTACACTGCAGGCCCTCTCTTTAGACTCCAATAATCAATAATCCTCTTGAATCTATTCAAACTGAAAACAAGTGGCTAAATTATTTTATTTTATTTTATTATTTTTCACTTTAGGCCCATCATTACAGATAAAACTTATTGGTTGTCTATTGAAAGATCATAAAAATATAGATCCTGTTGTAAGAAATTAAGCGGTTAGTTTGATGTTACTGAACTTATTGGTTATCTATTGAAAGATCATAAAAATATAGATCCTGTTGTAAGAAATTAAGCGGTTGATGTTACTGAAAATTATGCATATCATGTATATTTTCTGGATTTTATCAGATTTTTATTTTTATTATTAATTTCTTACTGTATTTCAGAGGAGAATCTCATGTTAAGTTTCCAACATAGCTATTGGCCACCTGTAACAGTAGCTGACCCAATAATTGTTTTATTTGATAAAATCATCAACTGTATTTTTGAACAAATTCCACAACATGTTTCTTTACAATTCAACTTAATTGGTGGTGATGCTCTTGTGCTGGACTTGGTAACTTCTGATTGCAAGTTTATATTTATGCTAATTTTCAAGATTTGAAGGACTCTTTTATTGTATTTTATTTGTTTATCTCTACTGTCAGCATGTAAAGCTTTTTCTTTTCTTAAGAACTTGGCAAGTCTTTGTATGTTCTTAATCTTTTCAGGAGTTTTATTGTGGATGTGCCTTTTTTGCTTAGCTCATTTATGGTTCACTGCTTAATATCTTAGTGATTCTTTTGGTCTCTGTGTGTGTTTATTTTTATATGCAGTGCTACAGATGTAGAAGAATGCATGCTAAAGATCCACTCTCTAAGGTATGGTGAAGAAGCTTGTTACAATAGCACCTTAATCCTGAAATCGTTCAGTTCCGGTTTGGAAATCGGTAGTTCCAATTGGATGATAAATGGTCCAAGAAGAAATTTTACTTATTTGTCAAGCTCCATATTCAAGTCTGCACATGCAATGGGTTTTGATTACTATTCCCTTCGAGGGAATGACTTGATCTTGTTTTCAGATTTATCTGTGGAAGTGATGCATGATGGGTCTAATGATGCTAATGGATGTAAAATTTATAATGAGACAGTGGTGGAAGATCCTCTTCCTTATCATATTTCAGCTGTTGGGTATGGTAGCTCTGGCTTAAAAATAACATCCTTCTGTTTCCAAATGTGCATTTTCCTTTATTTGCTCATTTTAAAATGATTATAATAATCCTAAAAATTATGTTATTTTGTGGACTTATATTAACCTTTTTATTACAGGGCCAACTGTGCTAGTGAGCAAGATTTAGGCAAATGCTTGCTTGAAAATGATGAAATTTTGGAGGAGTCAGACAAAATTGCTTTCATATGTTCTTGTGTCTTGGATTCTTTAAATGAAGGTGGCTCTGTTTTAATCCCTATTGGTCGAATTGGCATAGTACATTTCCTTTTGGAGAAAATATGGCAGTATCTTGAATTATCAAATATGATGGTTGGTTCTTTTTCTCTCAATCTACTTGCATTTAATATTTTTGTATTCTTTTTGCATTTTGACCCTATCTCTTGTTCATTGAATGATATGTCATGTCCCTGTGCACTTTATTTTTCATGAAATTTATTAGAGAAGTATTTTTTTTTTTCAGCATAAAAAGGATTGGGAGGAATACATATATTATTGATAGTGAAAGAAAAGTTGATATAACTAGGTGGCTTTTATATGTGAAGGGAAGAGGATAAATTTTATTCTAAACTTTGTCTAGAATTCTTTGGAAAGCAATAGCTTTCTCTGTTAAAGCTTTTGAATTTGTACAAGTACACACATAAATTTGGGAGGAAAAATTATTATTGCAGCGCTTTAGAGCACAGATAAAAAATGGCAGTACGCCTTTGGCTCTTTGAAGATCTTCCTCATACAATTTGCTGTTTTTGAAGCATTTTATCATTTGATGATTTCTCCGTGGTAGACACAATTGTAATGCTCAAGTAGTTAACATATTTCTTATTTCTCAATGTCTTCAATGGTCATTGGTGGTAGAGAGCATTCTCTCTTGATATTTCCATATGAGATTCTTACAACCATTGTTGAACTTTTTTGTTTTTACTTCTTATTTTTATTCTGCATTTGCATCATATTCCAATCAACTTCTCACAGACATACATCTACCATAAGTAGTCTTTGATTTGGTTTGTGTAGCATTGTATACTTATATCCTAATGGTTGCTTTTGCCCTCTTTTATTTTTTCTGCATTTCTAATGCTAACAAAGCTAATTCTTAAAGGTTCCAATATTCATGATTTCTACTATTTCAGAGGAGATATTAGCATCTATGAATGCTATGCCTGAATGGCTTTGTGAAGAACGCCAGCTAAAGGTCTTCTCTAAACTCTGCCTTTCTTCCTTGTGTTGGATGACTTTTATGTGGAATCAATGAGCATTAAGGACAGTTTCTTCGTTTGTTTTGCAGTTATTCTCAGGCGAGCCATTGTTTGGCCATATAGAGCTAATTAAAGAAAAGAAGCTTTATCTTTTTCCAGTCCTGAACTCATCTAACCTATCGTAAGAGACATGACCTTGCTAAATTAATTTTTATGGCTTTGTTGGATCATATTATACTGATTACGACGACTATGTCCAAGCAAATAAAAGAAATTTATGAAACTTCTGCTTTCGCTAGTTGTAGGAAATTTACATGAGAGATTTATATTCATATTTCTTGAAAATCTACAGCACCCAGGAGGATTGATGACCATGTGAAACGACTTGATACGAATGGCAACTATGCTTTAGCTGAATTAGGGCAATAATAAGCTATTATATTTAAGCATGCTCCTCGCAAGTTTTTGACTCTTTTCAAGTATTCTTTGATGCTAGAAGATCTTGGAGATCTTTGCAATCCTCTTTTTAATTTAGGTCAAGATTTCACAGAATTTAAAAATAACTGGAAAGACTTTTGGCTTGAACTGTGAAGTTTGGCGTAGGAGATTTCACCCTGAGAAACCAATTAAGGATGTATGATTGGTACTTAAGTTGCTTATGGTTTTCTGCAATAATTTACCATTGACATTGACGTGACATTTCAATTACTGAGATGGGAATCTTCATTTGCGTTAGCATTTTACTTCCTGGTTGTTCCAAATATAGAAATCATGCCTTTTGTACCAGGTATGGCATCTATCACAATTCTCTATGCCTTGTGTGTCCCCTTAGAGTGTTTGCTGGCCTATCACAGAACTCAGCATATATAATCCTGTCCTATCTTTCTGAGTTATTACCTTTTTTTTTTAACTCAAAGCTGATAAGGTCAAAGTTGTGCCCTCCCTTAAATTGTACCCATATTTTTTTTCTTGTTTTTATTTTTTATTATTTAGGTGACATGGTTGTCAGCAAATATAATACTTTTTACATAAATTGGTTGTCATTTAGGCGACATGGCCGCCTTTCATTTTTATGATTTTATGACTGGATTTTGGACACACTCTTGTTTCAACACTGTTTCACTTTCTTGGCAACTGAAATTATATGATTTTATGTGCCAAATTATGATTTTGGCAACCATGGTCATCGGTGTGTTGCTATTTTACCATCCATTTCAGTCGGCAGCATTGCATACCTTACTCATCTTTACCTTTAGTGTTATTAGTTAGATTGCTTATGGCACTTTTCATCAGTTGATATATACTGATCTTGTTTCCTGTTCTTACATGACTAATGATCAAGTTCCTTTTTCTTTTATTCTGATTCATAATGAATGGTATAAAAAGTCATTCCCTCTCTGATCAGACTTTCCAGTGATAATGTGTGTGTGTTTTCTGTTGTGTTAAGCTCCAACAGTGGTTTTCATTAATGATGTAAGACTCGGCTCCCTCTCTGTGGCAATTCCTTATGCTTGCCTTGACTTTCATTCTCCTGCACCATGGATCACTTCAGATCTGCACATTTTCTTTTCTCAACCATATCTAATTTTCTCCCTACTTTCTTGTAGATTGGCTAGCAGTTCATAGGGAAATTATTTCTTTATTTGTTTATCTGCTCTGTTGATTCCCTCATTTTTAAAGCAAGGAGGAAAATTTTCTACCTTGTTCCTGTCCCGAACTATAAAGGTTATAATAGTTGATGACCCAATCACTTGAGGAATATTGAAGGACATCAGAACTTTCTAATTTGCTATTTCAGAGTGCTGAAAGTAACAAGCAAGAAATGTTTATGCATCTTAACCAGGCCAGTGGAAGTGTCATATATCAGGATGGAACTGCTTAGAGATGATATTGTTTATTTCCTGCAGAGAAAGTGTGTACTACGGCCTAATGATGGAAATCATCTGTATGGTGGATGCCATTATTATTTTGAGAATCATAGCTTGGTGTGGGGAGATCTTGGAAGATTCATCAACGATAAGCCAGTGAATATGTGTTGATGGAGTGACTGTTATTTTTGATTGGTCAGTTGAAGTAGCTTCAACAATCCTGAAATATGATTATGTGAATAACACCTGCTTCATGCATCGAGAACTTGTAATGGTTGACTCCTTGAGAACCGATGTATTTAGGAGAATTAGTTTCTCTATGAAAGTTTTTCTGTTGACGAGTTATCCTTTTGTTTGTGTAGATAGATATAATTTGTTTCGATCTCTTAACATCAGTATCATTTACTATACAAATATTAAAAAAATAACAGAGTTTTCTCACTCTGCCAATTATTAATTAAGCTGTAAATTTCTTATGAGTGGTTCTAGTGAAGAAGCTGCAGATATTCAGGTTGAATTGCTAGGGTGCTTTTATAGAAATTATGGAAGTATTGGTTAGTGTTTAAGCAACTTGACTTGGTAAGGTTGGAACAACAAGTATTAGTTTGTACGTATTAAATTGTTACCCTGATTGGATTATTATTTCTAATTTGTTCAATTGATTTTGAATTTTAACGAAATCAGTGGAACTAGTTCATTCTTTTATCTGAAAAGGAGTTGCATTAATCTTGCACATATTGAGGCTATGAGGCTTCTTTTTCTATTATATCATAAATGATTAAGATTATTATACTGCTAAGCTGTATTTGAGCACAATTTTTTATGGTGAAGATGCTTTTATAGACTGATGTTATTTTTCTGTTTTCACTGGCAGAATTTATTTTAAGTGACAGTGAAAGAAGTTAAAAAAAGTAATCACAACCTATATTTGAATGATAAAATTTTTCTTGTCCTTGGTATTTGTTAGTTTGCTTAATCTTTTTTTGCTGCCTGCAGGATAATATGGCAGGAGCCGTGTTTAGTGTTTTGCCCTCATTGGAATCTTCGTCTTGGTCCTGCTGTTCATTTACTTCGTCGCTGGCATAAAGACCATAAATCCTTACTCATTCTGGAGGTACAAATTTATCCCCACTCCATCTCACATGTTTGTGAATTTTCTACAGTATGGTTTTGTGAAGTTAAGATGTAAAAATTTTGTACAAATGTCACATTCCCTATACCTTTTTGTTCTAAAATCTAAATTACACATGCACCCACATAAAGTTTCTCCTTTCGTAGATATCTTTGGAAACTTGAGATTCCTGCATACATCACCTTGAGTTCAATTAACTAGCTATTGTCCTCTAACAATGGATAAAATAAAAAGGTGAAATTTTTTTTACACCCTTTATATGTAAAGCTTTAAACGTTTAACTTTTCATATATAACTATATAGGCTGTATATTTGCTTTTTTTACATGATTTCTATTTTACATTTTGCGTTATAACCATTTATAAAATAAATTTTTAGTTTGAATATATACTATCTATTTGTCTACCTAAAAAAAAAAGCCATTATCTATACGAGAGAAAGCCTGCAAAACTGGATTTACTCCATTCTTTCAATTTAATGAACCAAGTTGTGTATTCTTCTAAGGAATTAGAAGGAAATTAGTGCCAAAAGATGGTATGATTGTTGAGAACAGAGATCTGTGCTTCTTGGCTGATTTTCTTGAACATTGCTGGCAAGCTTTTTATGTTCAGAATCTCTCTGTTTCAAAGAATAGTTCTCCGTTATATCTGGATAATTCATGTTAGTGAAGATCTAATTCATTTCTCTGTTTCAGGAAGGTGTTGATGCTGAAATGGCTCTTTTACCATTCAAGACATTGTCAATGAAGGTTCTCCAATGTTCTTTTCTTGCCGGAATGAAGTAAGTTGAAATGTCATTTCATTCTCACATTTTTGCTTAGCAACTACAGATTTTCTGTATCAGGTAAACTTTGATATTATAATGATTTCTGATGTCTCGAGAAAACAAGTTGATTATATCCATTGAAAGCTCAGCATTTTATATTTGTATGTTACTGGAAATGTGGTGTATTGGTGGGTCCACACAATAAATGCAGCTGAAAGTTCAGCATCCTCTAATTCTATGTGATGTAACTCCCCATCCAATTTAAAACTTATCCTCAATTTTTTGCTTTGCCTGCACTGGCTTGATTGAAATGCTCTCCATCTTATCTTTAGGTTCATGCTGTTTATTTGTGGCTGGTGCTTATTAATTAATGTTCAGTCCAATGTGATGTTTGGTGATCATTGTCATATAACTAGAGTTTACTAGATTTAGCTCCAGTCATTTTGAATGCAATGGATTTAAGTCATCAACTATAGCCAATTTAAAAATTAAGTAATTCATGCTATCCACTTTCGTTGTAGCTACTTAATTTTATTAATGTATCGTTCATCAATTGACATATAATTTTATCTTTTTTGTTATTGTTATTAGATTTTCACTCAAGTCGACATTAGTAAGGCCTTAGTTTGTTCTACCTTTATTAGTATATGGAATTATGGATCCAATATTATTTGTTTCTAAAGAATCTACTTCATATTTTTATCACTCTCAGTGTTATACAGAAAGAGGGCAAGGCTTCAATGCTCTACATCGAGTAGGCAACAGCTATTTATGTTTTGTCCTATGACTGATAGATAGGCTGTAGGTGGAATGGATATATTTATTGACCTAACACAGTTTTTTTTGTTTTTTAAATAATTGGATGCTTCTCTTATTGTACAAATAATTACAAACCCACTTAGCTAAGCCATCAGGTTTGGTCCAGTTATGTCAGAATCCAACCCATTGAAAAATTCAAACAAAGCATGCTTATAAAAACTAAATTTCATTACATCTCTATCAGCTATTGTAAGATACCATTCAGATATGTAGTTGTAACTTTCTGACAACATCATTGTTGATTGGATGAAACTACTATATGAACTTCTGAATGGAAATATACATACTCAGATGTTTAAAAAGTCAACTGCTGCAGTTTACAACTGCTACTACTGTTTTGCTATTTTACTTGGGAGCCTTTTCTTTCTTGTTTGCAGATTGAAGAAAATTCAGCCATTGCTAGAATTGCTCCAACCAAAGCTAGTCTTGGTATTCAATTGTCACTATTTTTTTTTTAAAAGGAATCTGAAGTTTCGTAAGTGCCTATCTTGCCTGATTTTATGTTTGCAGTTCCCTGATCGATTGAAGTCCCAGCTCAACTTCTCAAAGAACTACACACACTTGTACTATTCTGAGAATTCGACCCTCAGAGTACCAAGCTTGAAGGACGACTTCGAAGTTCGGTTGATGAGATACTTGGATTTTAAACTTCAGCCTAGAGTATTACCACAGGAAAATTTGGCCATTGCTAGATTAGAAGGCCAGCTTCTTTTAAGCAATGGGAATCATCTGTTAGTCCCTGTCAAAAAGCCCACCCGCTTCTCTTGCAAACAACAATTGCACTGGGGCTCTGTAGATACTGATCTCCTACTCAAAGCTTTGAAAGATAAAGGAATTGATTGTCTTATTTCTTATGATGAAACTGCACCGAGCCATGGTGTTCACTCCATTCACATCAGTGCACCTGATGAAGCTGTGATTGAGATAGACTCGAAGCAAACAGTTATTTCTGCTGCTAATGAAAACCTGACTGCTGTAATCTGTGAAACTTTTAGCTCTGTATGCAGTGGGATGTAGAACCAATTTTGTTGTTTGATGCTCTTGCCAGATCTATACTAAATTCTTCTAATTTAATTAAACTTGACTGTTGTAATTTCCGATCCTTGTTCGAGGTAATTTTGTTTGACATAAATTAAAAAAAAAAAAAGAAAAATCTAATTTGGTGTGGTAAAGGTTGGTATAAATTGGGATTGTGGTGGTGATTTGGTTTGTGAATGTGTTTGGAGACTCACTAGTCTTGTACTAATTTCAAGAAAACAACTGTTTTTAATCTATTTATTGTATTCATGTTGTATGAGAAGGTTTTGTCAAATTTTATTTTGGGGATCTTGTCCTAAATTTAGGCAAGCTATACATGTGTTTTTTTGATGGTTTATGGTTTATTGTATGTAACAAAAGATTCTATAACAAATAGTTTAATCTTTCTATGCGACTATGAAATGCTTATATAACATGTGAAACACCATTTTTTTCATAATAGTTGATATTTATTGTTATCCAAAAAGAATTGCATATGTAACCTATCATCTAAGGTTTATGTAGCCTTTAAAAACTTTACTCGATATAAGTCAAATTTAGAGTAAAAATAGGGAATGTAACATCTGTTCTTTAATAACCTAGAATAGGGCAAATTTAGTTTAGTGAGTTGAATATGTAGTAATTTATGCATCGTACGTAAACATCCAAATTTATTATATATGTGATATTACTTAAAAATAATTTGGAAAAGTTCAAATATAATTTGTGGTTACTTGACACAAGATTTCATTTGCACAATGATGAAGCAAAAAGAGTGAACATGATTTTGTATGCACAATGATGATTCAAGAAAAGTGAAGAGGAACATTGAGGATTCTAGAGAGGTTCATACTAATGTTGTTGAGGAATATCATTATGTGTGTCAGTATGTGCATACCTTTCCTGAAAGAAGTATGTGATACCTCAATTTGTAGATATATCAGAGGACTACAATGCAACATAAACATTGTTGAGGAATTATTGCATGATCATTTCAAGGAGTTTGGTATTAAACTATAACCCCTATTTTTATTAATTAATTTATTTATTGATAAATAAATAAATAAATAAATAATTAAAATTATCATAATATCTCGTGTAACCCATATATTACATCATAATATATATCCTTTATAATAAATATAATTAAATCATTATTTTTCTATGCTTTATAATGATAGAAGACATTAGAATCTATTTCTCATCCTTATTCAAACATTAATCTCATCAAAATTGCAAGAATATAAATTCAATTAGGTTAATAAAAAAAAAAGGAGAAAATGAATTGTAATTAAAGCAAGGAGAAATGAAAATTTAAAAGTTTTAGAAGAGAGAAACCGGTACTTATATGAGGAAAACAAGAGGAAAAGCCGTAAGGCTTTTATATGATTTCCCCTCTTTTTTCACACTTGCAGGAAAAGCTAGTGTCTTTAGTCTTAGGGTCTGTTTGGATAGCCCAGAATTATGGCATAATCCGTACATTATGCTATAAAATTATTTCTTTAGTCTTAGGGTCTGTTTGGATAGCCCAGAATTTGGAAAAGCTAGTGTCTTTAGTCTTAGTGTCTTTAGTCTTAGGGTCTGTTTGGAAAAGCTAGTGTCTTTAGCCGTTTGGGTACTTATTTTAGAATATAAAATTATGGCATAATATAAGTATTATGACATAAAAAAATATTTCTTTCTTTTTTGATCCAGCCACCTGTCATTGGTCCACCGGTGGTACGGCCGGCCTCCAACGACCGGCCACCGGTCCAGCCGGCCTTCGGCGGCAGGCCACTAGTCCGATCGTTGGTTCGACCGACTTCCGGCGACCGACCACCTGCCGGCTAGCCTCCGGTGACATGCCGACGATCAAGTGGTGGTCCAAGTGGTCTCCGGTGACCGGCCACCAGTCCACCGGCAGTCCAGTCGGCTACCGGATGACCTCCGATGACCAGCCACCGGTAGTACGACCATCGGCCACAGTCCACCACTGGTCCGGTTGGCCTCCGGCCACCGGCCACCAGTCCACTGGCGGTCCGATGGCCAATCGACAGATTTCCATAATTTTTTTATTTTGTTAATCAAACACTCACAATTTCTGTAATAATCACTTGCACTTCCTGCATAATAAAATTATGCCATTTTTTTTATTTTGCAGCCAAGCAGACCCTTAAGAATGTTACATATTATATAATGAAAAATACGAGTGCAAGCATGAGACCGAAGCATGGAATAGTGGAGAATAGGGTTATATTAATAGTTGTGTTCTTGCCCTCCATCTCTGCACATGTTGTGCATCACAATCTTTACATGTCATCTTTACTAATGAACTAGATTTATGTACCCGCGCTAACGCTGCGGGTTTACTATATCTAAACGGAAAATCGAATTAGTATATCATATCACTTTTAGTCAAAATTTTCAAACTACATAACATGTTTGCATTTATTAACAAATAATAAAATTTACAAAATCAACACAATAACATAATTTAATTACATATTTTAATATACAGTGAGCATGTTATGAATATAAACGGCGAAGAAATACAAAACACAACTTTTATTAAATATTTAGTATTATTAGACTTACATTAAAATACACATTAACATATTAAACACATGGAGAGGAATCAAGCATATCTACTTTTCTAGCAACTCATATTGTTTTCAGACTGTTCTGCTTCAATCAGTCTTATTCTGTCTTTTAGCTCTTCTAATTCAGTAGTCATCGTCTCAAGGTTGTTTGATAAGATATCGTTACAACTTTTTAGCTCTTCTAATTCATTTTTAACGTCATGTAGTTCCTTCTCGTTTACATCTTTAATAACAACATCATAAATATTTTTCAAATGCTTTATGGCATGTAACGCAGCATAATTTTCAGCCTTCTTTTTTGTATTTGCTGCTAATACAACTTGTTCATGAATTCTACAGCTGTCTTCATATATGATTTTGCATAAAAATATGGGTTGTTATCTGGACCATGTTGTTCACATGCATAAACTGCATGTGGTAATCTTAATTTTTCCATAATCTCCTTAAGTAATACTTTAAATTGTACATCAACAACGATTTGCATGTTTGCTTCCATTTTTCCACCTATTGTGATGTATTAAGAATAGGTAAAAGCTTCCATTATCAAAAATATAAAAAAAACATAATAATCAGTGGTAATATTAAGATGTAGTGTAATTAATGAACTAATAAATTCACATATATAAGAATCACTAAAACATATATATATGTTATTTTTAACTTGGTTCAAACAATATTTATAATATACCAAGAATATTAAAATAAAGTATAAACCCATTTATAGATTTAACAATAAAAATCTTATAATTTAAAAATATATGTGAACATGCTATCACATATATTTTTAAATTATATATATATATAAACAGGTTATATTATATTATTTACAAAATATATATGGAAAGTTTTATGAAATAAGCACATAAACAATTTAAAAATAAGAGTTAAGTATATTTTTTCAAATAATAATATATAAATTATGAAATCATGAAAACATATGAAAGTGATCAGGATAATATTGTTTATAATCTCTCTTTTTTCAATATGTAACAAACAATGTAAATTTAGAATTAATCTTGATCAGAGATTGGAAGGCTTATAATGTTTTGAGTTTAAGATTATATCCGTAGTGGTTATATTCTCACATTAAAAAAATTATATATAAATTTCTATATGTATTTATTCTCACTCACATACTAACAACTTTCACAGTTTAAGTTGTTGGGTTTTAATTGAGTAAATGATAGGCTTCAAATCTTTTGGAACATAATGGTGTAACTATTGTTGAACCGAATATTAACTATTAATATTATTAAGTTTGAAGGATCTAAAAGTTGCTTGCTGGACTTACCTAACTCAATTTATTAAAATAATAAACAATTACAAAATTGGAGTAAGGGGCATGTTATCCCAATATAACATTAAATAAGCTGTTATTTTAAAAAAAATAATATTTTTATTATATGATGGTTTAAGTTCAATCTCAGATATTTTAAATATGTTCATTTTTAAAAAAAAAGTTGATGCAACGGTTGAACACCTATAAACTCATAATCTCTTACCATAAAAGACTAAATTAAGCATTATATATATAACAACCAATTTATAGAAAAAATATTTTATTAAAAATAATAAGTAATATCATAAACAACCAATTTATAAAGATCAAGTTATTTGTTTTTTTTCAAATTATATATTTTGTTAATAAAACTTCCCATATCTCTTATATATATATATATATAAATGACATTAACAATTTTTTTAAAAAAAAATTTATACTATCTTTAAAATTTTCTTTTAGATATAGTCAACACGCAGCGTTAGCGCGGGTATGTATATAGTTAACAATTGAGATGAATTAATGTATAGAAAAAAAAATGATTACTTTCCAACTACATAGGGAATGACAATGTTATGGTGTTGTAGGTCTTTTTGGGGGTTATGCATGGAAAGGGTATCAGTTGGCATGGAGAGAAGGGTAGCATGCTTGGTATGGTCTCAGGTGGTTGCTCAGCATGGGTGACTGACTTTCAAACACTCACTCACTCTATTCCTTTAATGCTTTAATATAATATAATATAATATATATGCTTGAGTGAAGAGGAAAAAGAAAACACTAAAGGGGGCGTTTGGTTGGACGTAATTGAAAATGCAGTGGATTTGTATTTACAAATCCTTGTATTTGAAAATTCAGGAGAGTCAAGTCCAGTGTTTGGTTGGATGTATTTGCAATGCTGGATCATAGAATTTTGTGTTTGGTTGGAGGGATTTGTAAATTTGGATTTGAAAAACATGTGTTTGGTTTGATGTATTTTTGCCTGGATTACATGTTATGAATAATTAATATGATAATTATATACTTAATTTATTATAATAAAATATAATATATTATTTATTTATTCAAATAATTAATGTAATATAATATATTAATTATATATTAAACTACTAATATTAATTACATTATAATATATTTTATTTAATATTTTATAAAATAGTTACTAGTTTTATATATTATCAAATATTATGAAAAATAGTGACTTATTGGAGTTCCAAATCATGGAGTTGGAACTACACCCAAATTGGGTGTAGTTTCAAATTCACCTAAAACCATTGAAAATGTATTTCCAACTACATCACCTTTTTTAAATCCCCTAAACCAAACACATGATTTGGGTAAAATCATGGAATTCCAACTCCCATAACTTTTAAATCCACCAAAACAAACACCCTCTAAGCATGAGATATTGGATTTGTGAGGTCATGGAGGAAGTTAATGGAGTTTGTTTTTCACTTGGCTAGTTGCCCATTATTCATCTCATGATATATGTTTGGATAATATATATAAACAGGTTATATTATATTATTTATAAAATATATATATATGGAAAGTTTTATGAAATAAGCACATAAACAATTTACAAAAAAGAGATAAGTATATTTTTTCAAATAATAATATATAAATTATGAAATCATGAAAACATAGGAAAGTGATCAGGATATTTAAGTTAGTATGGATATTATGTATAATTAATTAATTAACTTATTATTCAATCAATTATTTCTAATATATTGCTCCCTCACAGACAACCAATGTGATTATATTCTCCTTCATTCACACACACACACATATATATACACACACACACACACACACATATATATATATACATACATACATAAAAACAATAAGATACCAAATTTAATATGCCAAATAAACATATGAAGATAAATATAAGAAAGTAATTCAACTTATACAAAGATAATATACAAACATATCATGATCCATTCCATTTAAGAACTAAATATTTAAAGAGGTTGATAATAAATGTAAAAATAACACATGTATCTGTTAACATTACAATTAGAAATTATAAAATTTACCTGATTTATTCTCAATGAAGGATAGTCTCAATCCTCAATCCCGAATGCAAAGGTTTACATAGCAAGCATACCATTTTATAAGCAATGACAGAGTTATATATATATATATATATATATATATATATATACACTATACCAGTCTGTCAAAAGTCAATATAAAAAAAAATTATCACTGACATCTACACCCAATGTCAATAATTTAGGTGTAAGCATGCTAGCAAATAGTTTTAGATGGGACTATGGCAGGAATCTTTTGTAAGCATGCTTGCAAATAGTTCTCGATGGGACTGTTCATAAAAAGAATGGTTGAAAGGTGGAGCAAAAAGTAAAAAGGGAAAAACTATCTCTGACAACAATACCTAAATTGTAACAATTATATACAATGTCAACAATGGGATCAATTATTATGTTAGCAAGTTTGGCAACATCAAATCAATCAGATCCAGAAAGCAAATAAAATAGTTAAGAGACCTCTTCAGTCATAGCAAGAAACATTTTGAAATGTTCTCACAATTAAATCAGGAAATTTAGCATTAAAAAGAATAACATATAGAATTGATATAAGTGGGTAATTATTGAAGACACTTCATACATATAGTCAACAAATAAGATCAAAATAATATAAAATTAGTCCTCTACACATAATATAAAATTTGTGTAGTTTCACTCATTTTTATCTTATCCAAATTCATATAATGCATGTAATCCTAACAAAAACAAAAAAACATTTAAATCAAAACAAATGGCTCAGACTTCTCAATGATTAAAATACGTAATTTAAAAAAATAAAATAAAATCACGCCCTAATTTTACACCAAATTCGCAATCAAGTCAGACACCATACACCATACACCATATTTCAATTCTTAACAAATCAAACATGGAGAAGATAAATCCAAAAAAAAATCCCAACTTTCGCCCAAACCATCATCCAATGAACAGTAAAAAATAAAAAATAATCAAAAGGTAGAACTTAAAAATTAATTCAAAAACCTACATTCGATCTGGAATTCGAAATAATAAGAAAACAATACGAACTAAAAGATCATGAAATAGATTAATCTAAAAATCCAAAAAAAATCCCAACTTTCGCCCAAACCATGATCCAATGAACAATAAAAAAATAAAAAATAATCAAAAGGTAGAACTTAAAAATTAATTCAAAAACCTACATTCGATCTGGAATTCAAAATCATAAGAAAACAATACAAACTAAAAGATCATGGACAGTGATTATGCTATGAAGCTAATAATAGAAACTCCCGGGAAGGGCCATGTCTTGATTTCAATCCACTGAAAAATTTCCCAAAATGATGAGAGAGAGAGAAAAGTTCCCAGTGTTTATGTTATTTTGTTCTTAAGCCAAAAATTCACAACAAAATCAGAGGTTTTTTATTTTTTTGGTTTTATTTACTTATTCAAACAGTGACAAAACCCAGTTTTTGAAACAAAATCAAACAAAGATTGAATCTTTTCACCCAAATGATAACAGTTCCCATTCCAGAGAGAGGAAAAAAAGAGAAAGAAGAGTTCTCTCTGAAACTACTTTGGTTCACAACCCAAAATCAACAACAAAATCAGAGAAATTTTATGCTTTTTCACATATTAAATCACTACAAAACCATACACCATATTTCAATTCTTAACAAATCAAACATGGAGAAGATAAATTAATCATCTGAATTAAAACATCAATAAAGGAAATGAAGGAAAAAAAGGGGTATATCACATGTAATTTATTAAGGGAAAAAACAAAAAAGCTCACCTAGATGCGAAGATAATGGCGGTGTCTTCGTTTACGATGCCGATTCCTCTCCCATCGCCTCCTTCATCCCCAGCCTTGTCAGATGCTGATCTTCTCCGTTCTCTCCTCCGGTTATTTAAGGAGATCGCGCACTCTGAACTCCCTGGTGATCTGTTTTGCCAAGGGTTCGCCTCCGTAGCCCGCAAGATCCGGGTTATCTCTGTTATTTTTGAAGACCTCCATGGCCGAGCTTGATCTCAGCGAGGACGTGCGAGAACTCGTTGACCTTCTGTTTCGCCGAGGGTTCGCCTCCGTAGCCCGCAAGTTTCGGGTTCTCTCTGTTATTTTGGAAGACCTCCAACGCGATCGGATACCTCGCCTTCGCCGCTTTGCAGAACCAGAATCTCTCTCCAACGATCTCCACTCTCCATGGCCGAGCTCGATCTCAGCGAGGACGTGCGAGAACTCGTTGACCTCCTTCGCCGCCAGTGCCGACAATCGGATCCACCGTCCGATCTTGAAGAAGAATCACTCCGGCTTGAGATCCTGGCTAGAGCGGAGAATGGAAAGGACGCAGAGGAGGCGATGGAGGGGAGGCGGCTCTTTCTAAACCCATCCAGATCTAGGGTTTCTCAGCGGAGAATGGAGAGGACAAGATGGAGGGGAGGCGGCTCTCTGGAACCCATCCAGATCTAGGGTTTCACAAAATAAATGAAGTGAAAATCTGACCGTTGATTACAAAGGAATAAATCGGACTGTTCATTGTGATGGCCAATAAGAATTGGCCAAATGTCTATCATAGGAAGGCTTCTGATGAATAGGGTTTTTGGGGGATAAAATTAAGGTTAAGCATATATGTTAATCTAGTGCAAATTTGGATCTTTCAAATTATACAACAGTATAATTTAGAGATATAAAATGGTGTCCGTAGGTTTTCATATGTCAATGCCAAATACTTGCTTGAGTTATTTTTTTTTTAAATCTATTTGTTTCGTATTTTAGACTTTCCTTGATTTTGTTATGGACCTATCTTTCAATAAAATTTATGATACATTTTTTAGTTTCACAAGTGGATTGATAATCATTATATATTACAAGAACACACAAATAACATATCTTCTGAAGTATTTACAAAAGAATAAAAAAAAAAGAGCAACATGCATCTTTTGCATGTGGGTTGGACCCACTTTAATGAGCTCTATGGCACAAGTTTCATGTGATAACATGTGATTAATGCATTGAATTTTTATGGCTGTGACCCAGTGAAATATCAAAGAAACCTGTCCACGAGATTTCTGAATGGATGATAGAATAGTTTTATATTTCTGCTGCCCCAAAACACATTGCTACTAACTATTTAAAGAAAATTAATTTGAAAACCCTAAGAAATGAAAATGATAAAAATACCTAAAGCAACAAATAATTAAAATGAAGCTACAGTATTGACTGTCGGTGTGTTATGCATCAATTAAGAGACTTTGAGTTGCTCTAGCACTAGCGCCCCTTCTGAATCTACTATTACCTTTATGAGAGACTGCCCTCCTAAGAGTGACAGATCAGATCAGATAGACAAATGCACCCACGGGCCCTCTCAACACAATTCAGGTATTATACAGTAGTAGCCGTGAAATTCATATTTAGTGGTATCAGAGCGATAGTTAAATTTTGATGATATTAGTGGGTCAGATAGAATATTTAGGCCTGTAGTATTATGAAAATTTGAACCTAGAGACTCAAAATTTACTGGGAATTTATTTCCTATTTGTTGATGAAACTATTGTCCCCTCCTCTTTCTTAGATTTATTCATAGCAGAAAGTATTAGGCCTTAGTTTTAGTTTTAATCCAACTTATAGCATTGATTTGTATAATCAAACATCTGTCTTTGATTTGTCTTCATTTACTAATATGGTGTTTTAGCACCTTTTGATGGAAGTCTACTAGCAACCCTTTTTATTCTCAGTAAAGAAAATCTTGTGGTCATGTACTATTTGTAATTTATTAGCATGTGCATTAGTTACCTTCTTACATTAGTTTTCTTTGACTTTCAAGACCAGGAGAATCTTATGGATTGACAATCTTATACGTCTTGGCACTAGGAAGGGTTGTGGTTGTCACTATATTTCCTATAGATGCCCTTTTTTTTTACTTTAAATTCCTTGTCAGAAGTTGCATGTCAGGATAGAAATATTTGTTTTGGTAATTTGAATTGAGAGATCTTGCTTTGGTTGAAATTTAAGATTGGATCTTGTCTGGTTGTATTGTATCTGATCTTCTTTGGACATGGCGATAAATGATTCATGAAATCTTAGATTTGACAATTTTGCAAAAAAAAAAAAAAAAAAAAATGATTAGAGTTGAGCTATTGTATGGTTATATATAGAAGCATAGGAATTGTGACTTTCAGGATTTTGATTTGAGTTGGCTGAAATTATGCCCAAATTTAGAGACTATAAATATAGAATTTGGAGGAGTTTAAATCTAGAGAATTGTGGAATTTATCCATAGCTACCCACCTGCAAAAATTTGAATTTATTAGATTTGTATCCAAAGAGATATGCTCCTATTAATAGGTCTATTGCGGATGTTACTATTGTGCAAGACCTAAAGAGTAAATGGCATTTTTCATGACTTTGGAAGTAGTTTAGGAAAAAGTGTGAAAATAAAGAATATTTGTTATGATCTCAGCTACCTATCTATAAAATATCTCTAAAATTGGATGTGTATTTTGGGAGATATTCATGATTTTGTAAGACTAGGTTGAAAAATAAATGTGCTGAAATCGAGTGAGATTCAGATTGATGCTATAATTTGAGGTGGGCTAAGAATATTTTGGAACTTGATCACATTGTTGCTTAGTGAGTCTAAATTTATTTGAAAGAGGAATCATGATGTTTGGCAAGTTAAATATTGCTATAATTAGGAAAAATACCTAGAGGTTAATGTGTGCATATCCCTAGCCTTTGCTTGTTTGTTGGGTAGTATTTGGTGCTTTGAATAGCAAGATAATGATTGAAATTTTTGAGGAGATAAAATTCTTATAATTTGATATTTTCTTTGGTTTTCTTGAAACTAAGAAGAGGTCCTGATTGATATATATGATATCTTAGTTTGTTCAATTGTATTCCTCAGTGAATTAATGGTTATCTTGAGAATCATTATATACTTGGAAGGTGAAATAAGCCCCATTGTTATAACGCTAGCAGCAAAGAATATGTAAAGGATCATACTATAATTTTCAAGAATATTTAGTTGGTTTTGATGATTAGTTTTAAAAAAATTTGAGGATGAATCAGGCAAGTTTAAACTTGGTAGATGCTTGATGGTTGTATAATTAGATCTATGATGATCATGTCAGGTGGTTTTTGATGTATTGAGATAGTAGTAATGAGTTGTTTAAATTCTATTTGAGGGTTGGATGACAATTAACATGATAATAGATCCTTAGATTGATGATTGATAGAGAATGTCAAAGGGCATTGATTTCTGAGTTATGTTTGATATAAGTTGGTGCAAAACCCTAACTTGGTTTCATGTTCAATGTTGTAACCTTTATCCTTAGAAGTATCATCAGTCAAGTTTTGTTTGAATTCCTTGGCCTTTGAATCTTGTCAGCTACTCCGATGACACTCGAACTTTTTCATGGTCCGAATCTTACTGAAAGCTTGCTTCCATTGATCAAGTTTGAGTTTAGAGGACTAAGCTCTTTTAAAAAGGGGGAGTTTGTGGGCCCTACTAAGAAATTAATTTTTTATTTTAATTTTAAATGTTTATGCTAGGCGGTTACGTTAAAACCTTTTTATATTCTATTTTTTTTTATTTTAGTTTTTGAAACCCTAGCCGTCTCTTCACCTCCTTCCATTTTAGATCACCATTTAGGTAAAAAGGAGATAAACCTAACCTCATTTCTTTCTCTCTCTTTTTGCGTGTGGTGCCGGCCCCGAGGACGGGAGAAGGTTCTCGTCGTCAAGGGTTGTTTCACTGTTATTGTGATGTAAGCATAGTCATCTTTGGATCTTTGGCCAAAATTGTTGAATTGTTATTATTGTTTTCTAGATCTTGATCTGTTAATGTCAGATGTTAGTAATGGATGGGTTAGGTTAGCTTCTTGTTTGAGGAGTTTGAGATTAATTTGATAGGTTTCAGATTTTCATTTTTGATAATAGCACAAACCCCTTTTCCATTTTAGGGGTCTTAAAGGCCAAATTTGGAGGAGAGCAGAATAAGAAACATGTAGAGTTCGACATTGGATAAGTACTTGCAATATTTCAAAATTTTTGCAGTTGTATCCTGTAAGATATAGCCTTTGAATGCAGGTGCCTTGGGTAAGATTTCTGTGAAGGCCTTTAATGGTTTTTTTATTTGTTTCATGGTTTTTGAGTCTGAATTAGACATAGATTTATATAAAAAAGTTGTAGAAGATGATTTTATCTTTGGCCTTGCCAAATTTTAGAATTTTACCCTTGTGATTTGCGAGATATGATCAGATATCTGTAGATGTGCTAAATGACATTTCTGCAGGAAGCATGAAGATTGATAAGAGAATTTAAGGATCATAGAAGTAACTCATGTTTAATTAGAATGTTGTCCAATTTTGAGTTAATTATATGCTCCTAAACTTTAATCTTAGAAGTTATATGTTGTGAGATTTTTTTATTACAAAGAGCACATCTGAAATTGTTGGTTTGCATGTTTATGATTTTTTAAAAGCGATCTCTTAAATTTCGTAGATCTCAAATCATTGTGAGATTTGGATATGTTATAGACGTAGATGTCTAGTTTTCTGAGAAGATTGAAATTTTTGATTTGGGTTAGATTTCGCAAAGCTATGTTGATTTCAATCTTAAGGGTCATAGGGGAATTGGTTATTAGTCTCGACTTTTGTAGCTTCATTAGTGTCTTGAAAATGTTTTTGCATTCATGTGAATTTTAGAATTTATGTTGTATATAATTCTGATGGGTTATTCCCAAATATAGGACTTTTCCGAGAAAACTTAATTGGTGTGAATTCGAAATCTAGGCGTTAGACAGGTAAGTATCCCATATATAAATTTTATTATTTGTATATACTTGAAAATTCTAGTATTCTGAACTTCTGCATTTTTTTGAAAAAAATACTTATTATTTTGATCAAAATTTTGAGTTGCTTATTTATTTATTATTTTCAATTCATATGTAAGTATTTAGATTTGGAAATGAATTGGAATTATTTTCTATCTAAAAACAAGATCATTGAATTTCTATATTTTATTTTGATAAATGTTTGGACATAACGTAATTTGACAAAGCAACTTGTAGTCCCCAACTAACTTTGCAATAACCCTGTCATTGGGGGTTAAAACTGACCGTGTTGACATGTACCTGTGAAATGGAAACTATAATTTCGCAACATTCTGTCAGTGAAGAATAACAGCCTCTAATAATTCTGGCTTGGGTCACCGAGGGTAAACTTATGATATATGATATTCTAGCTCAGG
Source organism: Dioscorea alata (assembly GCA_020875875.1). Taxonomy (NCBI): domain Eukaryota; kingdom Viridiplantae; phylum Streptophyta; class Magnoliopsida; order Dioscoreales; family Dioscoreaceae; genus Dioscorea; species Dioscorea alata. Next base: position 4,409,237 of record CM037027.1, read on the forward strand.
TCACCGAGGGTAAACATATGACCTCTAGCATTTTGTTTTGGCAATAGTTATTTGTGGAACATATATGCTTGACTTTTTGATCAGTTATGTTTTATTGAAAAACTTGACTTATGAATTTGATTCCGATAAACTTGTATTTTATTATACTTTGTTTGAGTTTTGAAATTTTGAATCTTTTATGATCCCAATATTTTTTAGTGGTCACTTACTGGGTTATCAAGCTCATAATCTAGTTGTTAATCTTTTTCAGATCAGGAGTATAATAGCTTACTGGGAGTAAGTAAGTAGCAAACCTATCTCTGGTCTAGTTGAGATAAAATCCTTGTCTGTTTGTAAACTCTAAGATTTGTATTCTTGAAGTTTTGTATATTTTAAAGCTTGACCTTTGAACTTTATAGTATTGTTACTTTGTATGTTCTGTTTTGTAGTAGGTTCTGAGGGCTTGCATGCCAGTTGTGCTACACACTATGGGTGTGCGGCCATTTGTCGATGCACCAAGTCTAGCAAGGTGAGTTCAGGGTGTGACAGCTTTTATGCCTATACCATTCACATTGTCTTCAAAAGGACTCATCTGTGAATTTGTGTAGGATAAAGTGGTACATTTGGGTAATACTTCATGAGATCCAAGATATTAAAAGTTGTAGAAATCGCCTAACGAGTTGGAAGATCAACAACATATGCATTGTCATTGATCTATTAGAGAATCTTGCATAGCCCAATGTTCTTCGATTTCAACTTGCAAGTGCATCATCACCAAATCACCTTTAGCAAACACCTTATGTTGACACTTCATATCAATGGCCCTTTTATACTTAGCATTATTCGACGCCTCAAAATTTTGAATCATCTTAGATTGAACCTTTGTAATTCATTCTGCCATATGTTTTACTGTAATACTATATCCAAACAACTTTGGCAATGTGATGAAATTTAGAGTGAGCTATGAAAGTCGTTGATGTACATGAGCAGAAATCCGCGTGGTGCTCGCGCACCTTACAGCCAGACGGATCATATGGGGGGAGGGGTTGGGGGTTAAATCCCCTCTCCTCTCCAATTTCCTCCATTCGTCATCTTCCTTGTTCTCTCTCATTTCTCATCTGTTTTCTCATCATTTTTTTCACCGTTTTTCTTCATTTTTCTTTCTCTAATCTCCTTTCCCACCTCTTGCATCTTAGATCTAGTGTTTTATTTGAGGTTTCACCATCTATTTCACCGATTTTCATCGATCTATGTTTTGGAGCCCTAACCATAGTTTTTGGCCAAACTTGATTTTCCTTCTTGTTTTTACATGCTTATCTTATGTTAAACTATGGGAAATGTTGTGTGGATGTTTAATCTTTGATTTGTTTACATTTTGGGACATTATTTGTAAATTTTTGGGCTTCAAAAACAAGGGGAAACTCTTGCTCTTTCAATTCTGTGCTACAGTAACTTTTGGATGGTGCTTTACTTGAACTTGTTTGACACTTGTAGCATCTTTGTAAACCCCCTAGCAACACTTGAATAGAGAGATTTGGACATCATGATATTGATTGAGCATAAGGCTTGGTTGGATTCTTTCTTGTTTCGGTGTTATCGTCATTTTAGTTGCTTGTTCGTTGTTTTTAGTTGTTCTTTTGTTTGTTTGTTTGTTTTTGTATTTGTTTTTGTGTTTGTGTGATAGATGCCTTGAGATGATGTTCCATTCTACTTTACAGGGTGGAATTGGGGCGTCAAGCACACATTTCTTTCTCCATCATCTATTGAAATCGTTGGTGGCCACCCCCGGCTTATGGACTTCAAGCCTCATGCTTCGAGACTCAGGGAAGTTCAAGAAACCCTCTTGCTATGCTTTTATGGTCTATATTGTTGCATGATCTTGGTTTAGACACATTGAGGACAATGTGTATCTTTAAGTGGGGGGTGGATTTTCGTGAACTTTGAAAATTTTTACTTGTGCATGCTTACTTAACCGATGATAGCTATGATCTATGGGTAAGGATTTCCTAGTTTGAAAGAATGATGGATATGAGTTGCTATCCCTGATGATGCATGAAATGAAGTTCTATTCCTCCTTTAGTGCTTTCTGTATATTTTTCGCACATACTTCTATCTTGTTCATTCCAACTAACCCATTGCTATGACTTAAGGTGTTAGGTTGTTAAATTCTACATTCAATGATCATCTAAGAGCTTTTGGTACTCATGTATTTTTGCTTTTAGTCCTAAGTGAAGTTTTGCATGAAAAAGGTCAGGAGATATGAACTAAGGCTTGTATATAACTGTTTCGAAAAAAAAAGGGAGTCTATGTCAGCATTCCTCTGCTTATATGGCATGAATACGTCTATGTAGGCTTGTAATCTAGTAAGTTGGGTGTCTCTTGTGCCTAACTAGCATGTACATCCTTCAGAAAGATTTTGTGCAGCCTATGTTAGGCGGACTCAAAAAAAAAAAAAAAGAAAAAGAAAAAAAAGAAGAAAAAAGAGTGATTGATCTCTTGAACCCTATCATGCATTCGCTTAGAACCTAAAGTTTCTAGTGAGGACCGAAAGACTCTTAGTTGATCATTGAGGGTGTTTTTAGCAACCTTAACACCTATAGCCATAACACGTGGAGTGATTAAGAAGAGCAGGGGATGAAGTACGCACACACCCATATGGGAGCACTTTAGTTGGAGTGGAACTATCTTTGATGTGTTGATTATTTGCAGCTCATTATCTTGATTTCATTTCACTCGTGCTAGTGGAGTCTTTTACTCGTGAGTTTGAGGTCATACATTTAGCCTCTTATCATTATCCTCATGTTCTTCATGTTTTGTTTGCTTGAGGGCAAACAAAAACTCATGTGTGGAGATGTTTGATAAGAGCCTAAATGTATGTATTTATATGTTGATTTTGTATATGTTTTTATACTATTTTGGATGAATCGGTGCCCATTTTTTACCTAAATTGATTATATTGGTGTTACATGCCTCAAAAAAGCTAAATTGAGCTCGAGAACGCAATTGGAGTGAAATCAGCAACAAAAATCATGTTTTTGAAGCAAGAACACTGTAATGGTACTGTAACAAGGAAGCCGGGTCCTACATGAACCAAGCTGTGAACCGCGCGGGCACTACCTGCCCACGCACCGTTGAAGAATTCGGAGCCAATTATTGTGGATGAATCACTGTAGAAAAAGTACTGTAACAGAGCACTGTAACACTGACCTGGTTTTTGCGAGCAGAAAATCAGTGAGCTGCGCGGGCACTGCATGCCCGCTCACCACCGGCACGGCTCAGGGTGGATGGATTTTAAGCAAAGCTAAGGTATCAAATAAGAGGTCTTTGCCCACCCTTTCTCCACCCTCATCACCTAGGGCTTCAAGGTGGCGGGAGAAAGCAAATCTAGGGCGAAAATCGAAGGGGAAAAGAGTAGTGCTATCAAGGGGAACATCATGGAGCTTGCTGGCGCGGATTCGACAAGATCTCATCACCATCTTCTAGTCAACATCTCAAGGGGGTTTCTTTGGTTTTATTCATTGCTTTAAATGTATCTTGGGATCTCTCTTTTATTCATGTTGAACTAGACTCCCAAGGTCACCTGGCATCCGGTGAACCTTAGGATGAACTTGCTTGTATGGATGTTTTGAGTTATTTCTAGTACATTTGGTTTGGTTTGTGGTTTAAGTTTGGTGAACTTTGATATGTTGATTTGCATGAGAACTCTGTATTTCAACTTCTAGGTTGTACTTGGTGCGTGACCATCGCCCTTGTACTAGTCACACCTAGCTTAATGGGCATTCATGTATGAACATGCTATGACCACCGGGTGTTTCATACCCCTCCAACCATTAGGGCTGGACCTAGGTTGAGTATCGACCCTAATTAAAGATTTCCTTGAGTGAATTGCAATCGTAGGAGGATTTGGCTGGAAGAGATTCTGAGTTAATACTTGTATGGGATTAGGGGTTCTCGTCGTGACCCTCGTGGTAACCTACTTTAGGATATCTCTTGGCCCAAAACCACCATTACCTGTGTAATTCTAGCATCCATCTAGCTTTAGTAGTCCCGAGGGGATCCTTGCCCAGGCCTCGCACTTGTGGTGCGCCTTAGTCCAACCTATATATAGTTATCTTTCTTGTTAGTTTTCTTATTTTGTTTTAACCCTATATTTGTTAGACTAGACAGTGCCGCTTAGGGGGAAGTAATAGCAAATACCCCAGGGAATGCGACCCTCTCGTGCTTGTTCGAGGGGTATTACTTGACGACCCGTGTATTTATTAAAATGATAATATATGTCCATGTGTATTTATTAAAAGTTCTACTAGCAGTTTTGTTGTGATAGCAATATATATGGATGATTTAAATCTTGTAGGTACCCTTCATGAAATTGCAATTGCAGCATCATATCTGAGAAAAGAATTTGAAATGAAAGATCTGAGAAAGACCAAATTCTGTCTTGGTATACAAATCGAGCACTTATCCTCGGGAATATTTGTGCATCAATCAACCTATACAGAAAAGGTGTTAAAGAGATTCAATATGGAGAAGACTTATCCACTGAGTACTGATAAGTGCTCGTGTTATAGTAATGCGAAGTATTATTATCTTGCAATGAGCATTGATTTAATCAGATTTTATCACTAAAAGGTGTGCATTTGTTTACTTTTGTGTATTGTAGGGTTGTGAAGATAAATTGGAGAAAAGGAATGAAGTTAGATCGTGTTCGCCGTTGTTGAGGAATTTTCGGACTAAGCAAGGAACAAGGCATGAGCCTAGACTTGTAAGTGTGTGCTAACCTCCTTTGGAGGGGCACAAAGGCAGTCACATTCACAATAAGTCTAGCTCGTGTTAACAAGGAGAACTTGCCCAATAAGGAGATTTGAAGCAATCGGCACGGTCTACCGTTGATTGTGTGCTCAATTCAACGGCCTCGATGAAGAATGATGAATTCGGCTGCGTTCCGGCATGTTTACTGTAGCAGCACTGTAGTAAGTTACTGTTCATTATCTGCCGAAAATCAACAAAACAGCAACTTCACACGGGCGTGTGGAAATTCCACACGGCCGTGTGAAATCCCGATTTCAGCCGATTTAAAGCCGCGACTCAGCATTATAAAAGCCCGTTTTGGAGACTGTTTTTGTATCTTTTTGGCTCTCTTCTGACCTAACTTCTGGAGAGGACTTCGTGGAGGTTTGGAGCGCGTCATCGGCATCGATATCAACGTCCGACTGCCGCACAAGACCACGGCCACACCACACACAAGGGGGTTTTCATCGATGCACTCAATTTGTATTTTTTTTTTCTTATTTGGATGGATTTGTATAGCTCCATGAGGTGCTAAACCCCTTGTGGGTATTCAGACTTGTAAAACCTAGGATTATTATGTTTCTTTGACATTGCTATTATATTTTTCCATTATTGATGAATAAAGTTGAGTTTCAATCTTAATTTCATATTGTTATTGTTTTCCCCTTAGCAGTGACACTAGGGTTGAGAACAATCTAGGTTATCCTTGGGAGGTGTGGCAACTCCTATAGGGTTATACTACTTAGGATTGAAGAGGGTTGAGAGGGTGAGTCATGAGGTAGCGGAACGTCCCCTTTCCCCTCCGATGTGATTCTCCCTACCTCCATGTTCCATGATTTATTCGCGGTCGAGATAGAGTGAAGTGCTAGGAGATAAACTCCCCTAGGGCTTAGTTGCGTGAGCAACAGAGTGAAGGGTTGAAATGAATCTTAGTGCTGGGGCTTAATTTAGACTAGGGTTCTTTCTCCTGGACCAAAGGGTTAGAACTATACATAGGAATTGGGTTAATCACTAGGAATCCCTAGAACTCAAAGCAATTCCACACAGTGTGAGGCTTAGGAAGATAGACTCCCCTAGGGCTTAGTTGACAGGTCAATGAGAGTCAAAGGTCGTAGTGAAACCTAATGCCGGGGTATAGTGTTGGGGTTAGTCACGGTTGACCTTAAGTTTGGGACCGTGTGTTTAAGGATTTCCTCGACTCAATTAATATCAATAGGAGAGTATAATAGCATTGTCTTGCACTAGAAGCATAAGTCCTAGGGGTAGCTTGTCCGGGTACCCAACTTTACTCATTGCTTGTCCTACTCTTTTTACTCCTACTTGCACTCTCTCACCTTCCACACTTCTATTTTAATTCTTATTTTTAGTAATTGCTTTCACACTCACTCACTTCGTTTTCTATTTCACACATCGCATTAGCTACATAGTGAATACTTGTATCTCAAATCCCTATTCCCTGTAGATACGACTACCCACTCACCAGGGTATATTATTACTTCGACAACCCGTGCACTTGTAGGGTACACACGCAAGGGGTGTGTCAAGTACCCCAATAGTCATCCAGATACTTGATATTCAAAAAGATCCATTTCGTCCACTTGAAGAAGGAGAGATCATTCTTGATCCAGAAACTCCATATCTAAGTGCAATTTGTGCATTAATGTACCTTGCAAATAATACAAGACCAGATATAGCTTTTGCAGTAAATCTTCTGACAAGATACAGCTCTAGACCGACACAAAAATATTGGAAAGGAGTAAAGGATGTGGTACATTATTTACGAGGAACTACAGATCTAGGCTCATTTATCCACAGGAATCTTCATCTAACCTCACAAGCTTCGCTGATGCTAAGTATCTGTCTAATCCTCACAAAGGGCGATCTCAAATTGGATACATATTTTCTTATAATGGTACAGCTATCTCATGATGTTCTACAAAGCAAACCCTTATAGCTACTTCATCAAATCATGCTGAAATCTTGGCTCTCCATGAAGCAAGTCGTGAATGTCAGTGGTTATGATCTATGATCAGACATATATAATCATCATGCAAATTACCATCAGCAACAACAAATGCTACAGTAATATATGAAGACAATAGTGCTTGCATTTCCCAAATACAAAGAGGTTATATTAAAGGTGATAGAATGAAGCATATATCACCAAAGTTTTTCTACACTTATGACCTCTAAGAAGGCATTATAGACGTTCAAAAGATTCAATCTAATGAGAATCAAGTAGATCTATTCACAAAATCACTTCCCAAGTGCATTCACTAAAGACTTGTACATAAAATTAGGATGAGAATATTCAAGGATGTAAGTACTTCTGAAATAAACTAAAGTTATTTATTTGAGGGGGAAACTGTACTTTTTTTTTCTTCGCCGAGGTTTTTATCCCAATGGGTTTTTTCCGAGGCAAGGTTTTTAACGAGGTAATAATCCCTAAAACACAAAGGATACTATACTCTTTTTCCTTGTCTTGGTTTATATTCCATTAGGTTTTTCCTAGCAAGGTTTTAACGAGGCATATCCTTTAGTCGTAAACATCTAAGGGGGAGTGTTATGAATATTATAATAAATAGTGAGTGTCCACTATAGTAGACGCAACACTGCAGCAACCGCCAATGTGGTACTGTATCAACTAGCACGTGTTATTCTAGCAGACACCAGTATTGTTACTATTCCACCTACCAGAGTATTTTGGACTGTTAGATTGAATGAATCCTAACCGTTCATTCAACCTTTGAAGGCCTATAAATACCCCTTCATTTATGTATTCTGAGATACATAAGAAGAGATATAAGTAGAAGTAAGTCGAGGAGATTTGGTGTAATTGACGATGATTGGTACATTTTCTTTTCCTTTCTCTTTATATTTTCTTCTCTACTTAGTTTCTATTCATGTAAATCTACATATATATTTATATTGAAGATGAATTACTTGTTGCTTATACAATAAGAACAATAATGATGGCAATAAGACAACTCCAAAAAGCATTCATATAAGTAAGACATGTAAATTTACCTTTAAACCCATTCCAATTAATATTGCTATAGGAAATCCATACGTAATGCTTTATAACAAACCAATTTAAGTGAGTATATTGAAAGGCCATACCTGAAAAATAGAAGAAAATGTGATATAAATGAAACCTACACAATCGCTTAAGCTATTGACTTACAAGAGAAGTGTCCAGCCAAGTGCTAATCCAATAGTGCCCAAAGAAACCTGTACATGTAGCAAACTATCTAGGTAAATAGGATTGGAGCAACCTTCAACATTGCAAGTGACCTAATCCTAAAGATTTTTCTAAGAATAGAGTCTATTAAAGCAAAAGGGAATATTTCAAGATGAAGCAATTACAAAGAACATCTTTAAAGGAGTACCATATATTGTATTGGAGAAATAGTAATTTTTTTTTTCCCATTGAGAAAAGGCATAATCAGAAGTATAATGACACAGGTCATTATAGATCAAGTTGTCGATTCCTACAAGGTTTAATGGCAACTATTAGATAGCAAATATAGACACAAAGTTTTAGGAAGAAGTCTATCATTCATGGACAAGACAAGGGAAGAAATTACTATTGAGACAAGGCATGATGAGAAGGTAAAGGTAATGCCATCACAACTTTTGATCAAAGTAATTTATTCCTTGAAAGTTCAATAGAAAGAAATGATTACTGTGTATTAAAAAAAAATTAACTAATTAGATGTCTATTCATTTCAGAATATGGCATGATTTGTTAGCAAATTCAGATTAATTCTTCCATGAAAATTTTTTAAACATATTACTCATTGCACAGAATTCATTCTTAAATGGATGGGTAGAATCAAAAGATTCTGATAAATTCTTAAACTATATCTTCCAATAAGCATGTTCTATAGCCGCAATTTCTGCAAAATTGCAACAAAATCAAATTGTGATACTTTCAAATAAAGAACAATTCAACCATGTAACTTCTTAAATGCAAAACAATAAATTCTTCATAGCTTCTTGCATATATAAGCTTCATGTACTATAATTACATGGTTTGATATGATTCACATTAGGGTAAATTTACTGATGACACTTGTTATTATAGACATCCACAAAAAATATGGACGAGATTGGGGAGTTCCAACTATATTATGTGTTGTATATGGGTTACTTTTATGTCATAAACATCACAATCGTTGCATGTGCAAAAAAGAAACTTGATGATAGAAATGGAAGTATCGAATATGAGATTGAGTTAGTGTCTATTAGGCACCACAGACATTATGAGTATTTGATTTTGGTGATTTATGAAAGTGATGGTAAATGCATTGATAAACTACACAGGGCTCAATGTTGTTTTCAAAGTTTGCGTCTGGTGGGATATAAAGCACGAGAAATGCCATTGTCGAGGAAATGGTCACAATGTTTTTAAATATTATTGCACACCATGTCAAAAATAAGATAATTAAATTTAATTTTGTTCGATCTGCTGAAGCAATTAGTCAGCACTTCCATGCTATCTTTAAATCAATTATTCTATGCTATGGTGTGCTACTAAAGAAGTTTGAACCTATCCTTGAAAATTTAAATGATTTCATGTGAAAAATGGTTCAAGGTATCTACCAAATACATAGTTTTTTTTAATTTAATATAATTGTGGATGGCTTGCAAGTAATAATTTTTTCTTCTAACATGGAATTGTCTTGAAGCACTAGATGGAATGCATATCCAAGTGAATATCCCTAAAGTTGAACAATCAAGATATAAAACAAAAAATCTAACTATTGCACTCGTTGTAGTCAAGATATGTAATTAATATATGTCTTATGTGCTTGGAGGGTTCAACTTATGATGGTTGAGTTCTTAGGGATGTTGTTATGAAGCCTAATGAATTGAAGGTTCCAAGCAATAAATAAAATGTGCTTTTATTTAATTTGTAGTTGTTTTTGACAATAAAATGGCTATCGACTATTAACTCCTTGAGAGTTTTTTAATATGAAAAATGCTACTATTAGAATGTGATTGAGAGAATGCTTAGTCTTCTAAAAAAATTCATTGGAAAATTCTAGCAAATCCAAATTTTTACAACATAACCACTCAATAGAGTATATTAAACACGTGTCGTTTGCTACATAATTTATTAGATGAGAAATGCCATAAGACTCTGCAGAAGATAAAGTTGATGTGATACCTTCAAAGGAAAACATGCAAGATGATATGAATAGCATTACAGTTGTCAAACCAACAAATGAATGAACCAGATGTAGGCATGTTTAATACTTGACAGTAAAATTAATTTTGTTATTAAACATCCACGTACTGATTATGAACGCAGGTTTCTTACATTCAATCATTTTAGTTATAGTATACTCCTGTTGCTCTCCTTTGATTTTGATTTTTCTAAACAATATTTTGGATATTTTGTAAGGTCTATAGCATTAAAATGTATGCAACCAAATCTCTTTATTGAAGTTATTTCGCTTTATTGTTAGCAATTGATTTTGACTTTTAATGCAGTTACATGCATGTTGTCTTGTTTGTCTAGAGTCTAGAGTACAATGTTTTTAAAACTGAACCGGACTGGCCAGTCAAACAGGTAAAATCCGCAACCGGGCCGTAGCCCAATTTGGTTTTATTATATTTGTTGACCAAGTTGTGAACCGGTCAAACCTGGCAAAATCAGCCAGTCGGACCTCAGGATAGAACCCGATTTTCAATTTTTTTTTATTATTTAGAAAGTAAAGAAAGGAAGGACTTAAGGCATGAATTGGGTCCTTTTGTTATTGGTTTCCTTATGCTCTTTGAATCTTGATTTGTTGAAGATGTTGTTTGGATTTCTGGAACTTTAATTTGGAGTTTGGAAGTCTGACAAAGTCAAGAGGAAAAGAAACCTATACATTGTATAAGAGGAATAGATCATCTAGAAATTATTTTATTCTATACTTTTATTTTAATGGTAATGGTAATTAGATCTGAAAATTAAATTAAGATGCTTAGTCCTAGTTTTATTTTAAATTTATTATTCATGCCTAGTATCATCCTCACATAATTAGAGTAGAATGTTTGCGCTATGTAATAGATTAAGAAGAAAAAAATTCAAGGTTGTGTTTGTTGCTTTTACTAGATTAATTATTTGAATCTTCAACGATTTTTGAAAAAATCATAATGATACTAAAATAAATATTTAAGATAATTATAATTATCATATTCTATTATATATATATATATATATATATATAATTTATTAATGATGTCATCCGGTCCGACCAGAATGGGTTATCCAGTCGGACTGACTGACCCGTGACCCAAAAATGAGACTAGTTTGCTATCTGGCTCGGTTTTAAAAATATTGCTAGAGTTAGATGCTCTATGTTCATCATCCTTGAATTGTATTCCATTTCTTATACTGTCAAATTTTTATTTTCATTTGTGATACTATGTTTGGACACTGTCCTATATACTTACAGTAAGATAATGTGTGAGGTATATGCTTCTTTTAAACTCAAGTTTTAGATGAAATTTATATTATATTTGTTCTAATATTAGCTTTTGATTTTTATGCAATGTTTTGGAATTAAATCTTGTTATTGTTCTCAATGTTTAAAAGATAAAAACAAAGTTTTTTAGAAAGGCTTGATAAAAAACTATTGGGGTGAACAGACATGGGAGAGATTCAATCATTAACTATTGTGGGAGAGAAATGGGAGACATGTGAACCCTTTTTTAAATTTTAATTTTTTTTTAAAACATTTCAACTGAACTAATGTTTGTATCATGTTAGAGGGGGTTAATGTGCCAAAGTAGTTAATCAAAATAACTAATTGTAGTAATTAATTTAGCATGTTGGAATGAATAATTAAATAGTTAATTGTAATAATTTGTTTAAATAGGTATTTCATTTATAAACAAACAACGGTATTTTTAAGTTAAATAGTTAATGATTATAAAACTTAAAATGAATAATTATGTTTGAAATATTTTATAAATAAAAATTTTAATTAAAACAGTTAATTTAGTAATTAAATCATGCAATAGTTAATTATTATGAGTAGATTAAATAAAGTTTCCATATATTCTATAAATAAAGAATTTATTTATAATTAAACATAACTCAATATTTTATATATAAATATCATCTCATTACATTAACGTACATATACATATGTAATTTTATGACATTTTCACTATTTTTTTCATTTTCAATAAATTAGCCTCCAACTTACCCCAATCAAAGAAAGCATGATAAAATTTAAAATATATACTAATTTATTGTTTATTTGAATAGTTACTATTTGTTGAACATTATTTAGTTCAATGAAAAACATATGGACATGACTGAGGAGGTGGAGTCAAAACCCTCTACCATCAGTATTGTAGCAACACTGTGCAATATTGTAAAATATTGTGTTGTACCATTTACTCACTATTTATTGTGCTCTTTGTAGGCGAAATCGTATTTTTTACCACTCTAAAGTTGCTAAGTAGAGGAGATTTACTACTATACATTATAGTCTTTCTATATCATCTTGGATGTACGTGATAATTCATTATTTCTTTATATGTTAGCTTATCGTATCATAACTAGTGCATTATTGTACTAATCTCTCTCACTTTAACAACATGTTTGTGATGTTTGTCCCAAAAAAAGTTATTTTTTATTTAATTAATTAAAATTTGTAAAAAAAATAAATTGGATGATCTAAGAAAATCCGCATCATAGCAAGTAGGTAATAACTTTATGAAGCATTTAAATTTTCTGAATAAAAAGGAAATTGGCCACAATTTATCTATCAATAAATGTCCTTAACAAACATTTATTGATCACAAGGACCACTAGTGGACCACTTATAAATGGCCCCAACCCTATAAGCATGTGTATCACATGGAGCTCATGACATATGAATAATTAAATAAAACATAATAATTCAAAATGTTAAAGCCACAAATAATGGCTTGCTTCCTTTGTCTTTGAGAATAAAAAATTACTTTTATTTATTTGGTGGAACTCAGTGAGCCACATGTACTTACATAATAGTAAATATAGTTGTACACATGGCACTTGCAAAATAATAGTAATAATAATAATAATAATAATAATAATAAATAAAAGAACAAATATTGCTATTTCAACAATATATATACATTCGCATGAAGGATGACAAATTCATTTTTGTCTTTTGTCATTATTGTGTAATTACCATAGTGCCATTATGGTTTAAAATCCCTTTGTAATTACTTGGGTTAGGGGTAGACATAATCGATGTATGTATGTACGCAACATCTTGTGTTTTATGTAAAAACATTTATGTGAGTATTTTTCTTTAATATTTTTTTTAATTTTATATTTTATGATATCCGTTGGCATCTCAAACAGTCCAGGTGTAATATTTAGCATATTTTAATATAAAATAAGAAATTACAAAAAATGGACATGACATGGAGTTAAGCATATATATGAGTTTGAGCTAATTATATATTTTTTTTGTTGATCCATATATAGTAGTTTAATAACATTTATTGAGAATTATTTGGAACTATGGTGAAGCTATGGTAATATGTATTTTTAATATTTTACAATTATTTTTTTAAATATTTAATCATATTCATTGTGTTAATCGTATTCATATCACACAGGCCCAAAATCGGAGAAGGCCCAAAAATCTCTAATTTGGAGGCCCACTAAAGGAACAAACCCACTTGGGTTGGAACACGGCAGCGCTTTAGACCGCATCGCCAACTTGGATCCTTCTCCTCCGCGAGCCGTGCGCATACTCGCCCCTCTCCTTCCCAACTTCTCCTCTTCCACACCAAAAATCCCTTCTTGGATCCTTCTCCTCGTTTCCCCCTTCGTTTTCTCCCCAATTAGGGCTCCAATTCCTTCTATTTCAACCTAGATTTGGGGTTCTGACTCGTTTTATCGGGTGTTTTCGCTCTTTGATCCGTTTGTGCTCGATTTTGCGGTCGCCTGGCATGGATCAGAGCCGGAGAGCTGTGGAGGCTTATTGGAGGTCTCGGATGGTCGATGGCGTGACCGCAGATGAGGACAAGATCGCTCCGGTTTATAAGCTTGAGGAGATCTGTGAGCTCCTCAGGACTTCTCCGGCTGGCATCGTTAAGGAGGTCTCGGAGTATATTCTTAAGCGTCTTGATCACAAGAGCCCGATCGTCAAGCAGAAGGTATGTGGGTTAATTTTCTCGCTCTGTTTTTGTTCTTTTCTGTTGAAAAAGTTGGGATCTTTATGTTTCTCTGAGGATTATGAAGGGATAAAGCTTCAGGGAGCTGAAAACTTGTGTTTTTGATGGAATTTGTTTGTAAAAGATTGAAGGTTGTGATAAATGTTTGATAATAGTTCTGATGGAAATTTAAGACTTGGAAATAGCTGAAATTTTGCTGCGATTGATGTACTTAGCAAATGAAGTTTTAATTCTAAATCTCTGAGAAAGTTGGATTTTTTCCCAGGATGCCATTGTGTTTGTGAGTTTCTAACTTCTGATTCCTGTTTGGGATTTGTCTTTGATGATAGGCTCTAAGGCTTGTGAAATATGCGGTGGGGAAGTCTGGTGTGGAGTTTAGAAGGGAAATGCAAAGGCATTCAGGAGTTATGCGGCAACTGGTTCATTACAAGGGCCAACAGGATCCTCTGAAGGGTGATGCTCTTAATAAGGCTGTTCGGGAAACTGCTCAGGAGGCTATCTCTGCTATGTTTGCTTCTGAGGACAATAAAGTGGTCGTACCTGCGGACAATTTAAACAAGCGCATCCAAGGTTTTGGTAATACAAACTATGAGATGCCAAGTGAGGAGAAGAAATCTTTCCTGAGTGAAGTAGTGGGTCTTGGTAGTGCTTCTATTATTCAGGGATTGACCAACATTGCTTCGGCTCATTCGATGAAGAAAAATGATGTTGGGAGCTATAAAAGCCCAACTTTGCGTAGGTCTCTAACAAATGAGATTGATAGTCGTGAAAAATATGTTGTGAATGAACACTACGGAGAGAGTTGGACCTCTTCTGTGGTTTCAAAAAATGCAGGTTCTGGAACTTGGTCACAGGATTCAAGAGCAAATATGGCTAGTTCGGTGGCATATGAAGATTCTGGTTCAAGCCAGAAAGGAGTCAAGAGTCGTGAGGACAGGCTTTTAGAAACCATTGTATCTTCTGGGGGTGTTCGTCTTCAACCAACACGTGATGCTCTTCAAGCCTTTCTTGTAGAGGCTGCGAAACTGGATGCAGTAGCTATGAGTCACGCTATTGAATCTAAACTTCAATCTCATTTGTGGCAGGCAAGTTTTTGTCACCTCTCACTTAGCTTAGACTACTTATTTGTTTGATCCTTTGTGCATTTTAGTTGCCATCATGCATTTTTTTTTTCTGAATAACCCATTGTAAAGTTTATTACTTTATTTGTGATACATCTAACTAGAACAGTCATCTGGGTTCCAGGACTTGTAGTTGGTACACACATTTCATTAGAACATGTGTAAATGAATGGGTACTTATCTCATTCTAGCTAATGCCTGATTCATCAGAAGTGTAAGATCTCATTTGTCTTTTATTTTGTTTTATCAGGTTCGAATGAAGGCAATCTGTGTCTTGGAAGCAATACTGAGGAAGAGTGACAATGATCATTTTTCTGTGATAGCATCCTATTTTATAGAGAATAGAGATCTTGTGGTTAAATGTTCTGAGTTACCACAATCCTCTTTGAGAGAAAAGGCAAACAAAGTATGTGACTGGATTTCAAATGCATTAATTTACATCATTACTTGAAAATCTTATTTTAGTGATGCAATTAATCACATTAGCATGTTTACATATTCAGTCATGCATTATAGAACAGGTTCTTTACCATTGTCGCCCATTATCATGTTACTTGTCTTTGTAAACCACTATTGACTTATCAACTATTTCCTATAATTTCTGAATGTATATGAAAATTTAATATGTCATTATATGGTTTCTATTAATTTAACTTCTGCCATGCCTCTTGGAAGCATATAGGATGCCATTATTATTTAGTATAGGCAGAGGTAGGTTTCTCTATTCTCCAATTATTGGTTAATATGTTTTCTTGTTCATGTCTGCTTATTGTTCTATTCAACTTCATCTTTACTTCTTATTTCATGCTATGTGCAATCTTGTAATTCAGCTAACATGTGAAACGATGATTAATTTCTTTGCCTGAGTTATTTAATTTGACTTCTGTATGTTCTTCAAAATACATATAATGCCTTCTTTTTTTTTTCATCTTGTTTCTCTATGCCTTTGCTTTTATTACAGACATGTAAGTTATTGTTAGAATGAGTTCAAGCAAAATATTTTTCCTGGAACAGTGCTTGATGGGGAGTGAAAGATGCAAAATGATTATGGTTTTTCAATCATGCAAAGGAAAGCAGTGTTTTTAGTAATAGACTGTTGGAATAAATTCTGCACATGATAGAATTGAAAATTAAAAGAAAACATAGAATAAGCTAACACGTACTCTTGGTTAATTTAGTTATCCTGGCTTTGTGGGGATTGAGCTATCTTTCATTTGGAAGACTAAACATTACTGTTGTTGAAGAACCCAATGTAATTTAATCTTGTCCGCTACCTCTTTTGTCTGTCATCAAGTGCCTTCTTTTGAGACCATTTAAAAGGCTTTTTGTCTATGAATAAAGATTGTGCTGTTCATCATTTTAAGATGACGCTGACCTGATTCATACAATTTGAATGATGGTTCCTTCGCTTGAGAGATGGAAACAATCAGTTATGCTCTCATATGTGCTTCCTTTAAACAAAAGTTGTTCCCATAAGAATGACAATTTGATGAGCACTGAGATGTAAACTGGGGAAGTTTGATATCTCACTTGTTTGGACAATTATATATCTATCCTATATTCGAGAAATTCATTATGGTTTTTGTGGTGAAAAAATGAAATTAAGAGCTGGGAGTATTTTGTAGATGCAATGTATACAGATTTATAACTGGTGCAGCAAGGAACAATTGGGCTAGGATTGATCTGACTAATGCAATTTGGCCGTCATCAGAAGCTATTTTTGTTGGTAATCTTATTTTTTTAGGATCAATGTATTAAAATACAGTTCAATGATGGTTCAGGTTGGATTATGTGACATTGAGCATATAATCTTCCGAGTGAAATATAATGCTTGCTAGGAGGGCATTGGCTTTTATGTTGTCTTTTTTATTGTTTTTTATGAATATTTGGGTGTTTTAGTACCAAATCTTAATTTCTAATTTGAGTTGATAATATTTACTTACGAGTCGGAAATATGGTTCCTATTACATGTGAAATTGACCCCATGGACACTAAATATGAAATGTTAAATTACTCTGCCTGTCAACCATGTTTGACGTGTAACCTGCAACACCAAATGTGTCGCATTTAACGGGCTGGTTACCCATGTTCTGATGAGAAGACAGCTTTTCTTATTCATTATTTTTCCTAAAACTGCTGTCACACAGTGATTATGCCACTGAAAGATAGGCGCTTCACTGGACTGATTTAACTGTTGGAAGAGAGTTAATGTTGAAGTAATTCTTCTGATGGGATGTGATTGAATCCATTTTCAATCAATTTAATTTTTCATAGTTTTGATGCACTTTTGTGTCATTTTCTGTTTCTTGTGTCTCAGGCTTTAATCGAGCCTAAAATTATGTTGTTTTTGTTGTCATTCATTAACTTGGATTTTTTTCCCCAATGGCTAGGTGTTATTTCTTCTGGACGGGGATAATGCTTCCGAAGTGGGATACACAAGAGAGTCTTCTGAAGCAAAAACTGCACCAGTTCCAGTTCAGATGCCAGATCTGATCGACACCGGTGATCTGAATGATTACGAGTCTGAATCTTCTAACCAGCATCAGGTTGATCAAGGAATTGGAGATCTTACATCTGGTTCTATAGTTGATGATCTCTTTGGTGCTGCTTCCATTGCTGATCAAAGCAGCCCTTCACAAGTAAACAGCAATGATCCATTTGCGGATGTGTCATTCCATGCAACAGAAGACAAGGAATCTGATCTATTTTCTGGTCTAACAGTTGAAGATAAGAAGTTGAATCGTGGCCTAGATAATCCTATAAGTAGTTCCTCCCCATTTCTTGATATTTTCAGTGATTCCCTTAGTCCGCCGGAAACAAAGACCAATGAGAATAATGTAGACAACCTGATGGCTGATTTATCTCTCAATGGTGGCACACAAGAGAACAAGCAACATGTATCTCCTGGAGGTGCCTTCCCAGTCTCCAGTTTCTTAGATGGTAGCAATCAGCCTACCGAGCTGCCTTTCGCTGGAGCTCTGAATCCTATGATGGGTTCAAATGCTTTCCCGACTTTGGCCCAGTATAGCATGCCACCGAACATTATGTTCAATCAAGTATTTCCGACAAACCAAATGGATTATGCTGCCATGGGAGCATACATTGCTCAGCAGCAGTTGCTATTTCAAAACCTTGGGACTCTAAACCCTGGATTTGCTCATGCTGCCGGAAATGTAAATGAAGGTAGTTATGGTTCTCCGCTGCCTGACATTTTCCAACTCTCAAGCAATCCTATTCAAATGCCCGCGGCAATGAGTGCCAGCTCAAAGAAAGAAGAAACTAAAGCCTTTGATTTTATTTCGGTATGCTTTTGAATCATTATGTCATACTCATTATTAATTTGTTGGCAGTACTGGAACAGAAACCTTGAAGTAACTTCGATTTCTTCTCTGATTTCAGGATCATCTTTCAGCAGCCCGTGATTCGAAAAGAGTGACTTAGGCTTTAAACAACAAATATAACATCTTGTAAAACCGATCAAATGAAGACCACTGCCTGGTGAAATTGCATTCACTAATTCTTTTGCAATAAAAAGTTTTATCAAGCTCCAGTGTTATCTGATGCTGTGAGATGCTGCATAATTGTCGATTTTATGTTAGAATCTATCTAGTGAATGATCGGAGAAGGATGCTTAGGGGTTGTATCATATCTGTAACAATGAACCTTGTGACAAAAAAATCAAATCTGTTTGTCAATTTTCCTCCAAATAAAGGTTGTGTCAGGTACTTTGGAGCTGTCTGTTTTGTGATGTATTTTTGGTTGACGTTGTTGTACATTGAATGAGATGAATAGACGCTATATTTGTAGTTCTAGTACTTCTCTCTTGTGATCTTTGTGTATTCAGTTATGCCTTTTATGTTTCTTGTGATCTTTGTGTATTCAGTTATTTCTGTTGGTTATTTTTCTTGTGATCTTTGTTTATTTGGTTGTTTCTGTTGGTAATATAAATCTCAACTTTTTAACAAAAGCCTCTAAGATTTTTTTTCAAGATTATATGTTTATGGTTTCTAACAGAAACCTCTAAAAACAATGAAATGGAAACTTATCTTATTGAAGTCATGAAACACACATGATGTATTCATAAATATATTTAGTAGATAATTTTTTTAGAAACAATTGAAAGTTAATAAAAACTAAAATTATTGTTTGATATGTTTTTGACTTTTCTTTGACATTCTCAACATGAGACATTCTCGACATGAGTAGGAGGGGGCATGCTTTATTAATTTGTTGAATTGTTGATTTTTTAAAAACTTTTCCCTATTTCGTGGTCAAAGAGCATGATTAAATTTGTTTCCTTTGATTTAGTTGAGCTTCATTTTCAATATTTGAAGCTTGCATCTTGATGAACATTTTTTTTTTTACCAAGGAAAAAAATCTTCTTCATTTGATTTTTTTTTTAAATAGATAAATCATAAATTTATTAAAAAAACAAAATAAAATAACAAACACTAATGAGATAAAAAATGAAGGAGTTCCTGGGTGACGCGATTAGCAAAAACTACCACATACACTATAGCTATGGGGTCCCCTATAGCGCAAGGGGTGCAGCATCATTCACACAACACTCCGCCAACATACACAATGGAAGGGTGGCAATTGGTGCAATGGTGTAAGCACAACCCTCTTGGTTCAAACGATCCCTAGAACATAAGCAATAGGTTAGAAGTAACCAAATCATCAACAAGATTCGGAGCATTCAAATCAGAAGCTCTTGCACCTTTTTTTCTCCACCCAGATGGACAGTAGGCGTAGCCTAAAAAGAAGGCATTCTCTAGTAGTCCAACCCCCATGTTCCCACTGCCTTCAGTCTGATCATTCCAGGCATACATGCAGGCATCGCACACTTGCAAAAGTTGTTATTGTGTTGTACATGTTGTCATGGATTACCCCTTGCCTCTGGATGACTGGCAACCCCGGTTCCCAAAATGAAAACATTTCAGATTGAGGAAAAAGAACGTCGCCATACGAAAAACCCTCGCCAAATTGACCGAGCAGAAAGCCTAACATCCCAGTACCGCCACCCATGATGACAGTCTCCTTGTCGACCACTGACAATATCCGTAAAGAGAGGAAATAACTAGCACATTTCTCAATTACTTCGGTTCTTTTTAGTCGAACCTCAGAAGCAACTCTATTGGAAGGTCTCAACAACATTCTTTGCAGGAATATCCTCAAAGTCACTCCTTTTGCAAACAGATAGTTCACTGTCTTGTCAAAAAAGTGAAAGAGGCAAGGACAACAACGGACATTAACCCGTTATATGTGAATAGTAAACATGGTCCTTGCATGGTTTACCATGCAAGCTGGACACCAAAGATTGGGGTTCTAAAATCTTTGTTCTTGGTACCAGTTTAGATCAAATTGAAGAATATCCCCTACATTGTTAGAGCCATTCATCAATCTTGGAGATCATTCACCTTATGGGAGACCTCATCACCGTGTAAAACAGCTTGGAAGCTTCACTCGATTTCGCTTGCGTATTGGTGAGGCTTCGACCAATGGCCTAGTTCTCACATGAGATCAAATTTTTTATGGAAGCACGTAATTATTTAGTGCATGCCGAATTCTTTTACCCTAGAGGCCGTAGATCAAGGATTGTCGAAGCAATGCTTGTCTTCAACCATCCAGATGTGTCTACATAACAAGCCACCCAACAATAGGCTTGACCACCTAAAAGTCTCTCTATGGAAGATTATGTGTTCATCGTGATTCTCCACAGAGAGACATTTAGGTGGCCGAACCAAGCTCCCACCATCCAAAACCACTATTGAATGAACTAAGGCCAATGGTTGAGCGTTACAACCTCAATAAGTATCACCATTTGGCGATTGAGCCCAATTCTTATCACTTCTCCGAACAAGATGGGCAGGCATCTGAGTGGCCCCTCATAGTTGTTTGAACTGATGGCCCTCCCGGGGAGTGGGGATGGACCTCTAGTTCTTTCACCATGACCTTCGAGTGGTCAAGTAGCCAATTACCAGATATTGTGCTCTGAAAACTAGCTAAACATGGCATGTACGGGTCTAGCCCAGTGTTGAACATTGTCAAGAATGTTAAAGTGATTGCCAGCTCAGCTTGGGCTACGCTAGGTGCAGTCCATGCTGGCGAGGTGCAAGTCCCAAGTTCAACACCATGCAAATAAATGCACTAAATTAAGTCTCACACATTCAATCACGTGAACATATTCAATAGGTGCAGTCCAAAGTGCATTTTACAACAGAGATCTCACACATTCAATCAAGTGAGCATATTAAGGATTCGTATCCACTTCTACGATGTCATGCAAACCAATTAAGTCTCAAGTCTTAATGTCCCTAGCGTAGGCATGTCTCAAGTGAAGTCAACCATATCGGTCAAACACAACTTCATAACTTTAGACATGAACTTCCAATCAAAGAGTAAAAATGAGTATGCTAAAAGTTCTCTTCTAAGAAAGCATAATGAATCTCCTATTATGCACTCACCCACCTTCTCGAGTTCCAAGGCATTTGTGCTGACTATTAAACTAATGTTTCTTAAGAGCAAGCTCTGCATCTGAGCGAAAGAAGTCGTCGGCCTAGTGACCCATGGAAAAACTCACTTTTCCTAGATCTCTATTAGCTTGACATTCTTAGAGAAGTAAGACGATTAATCCCTGATAAAAAGTCCAAGGAAAAAGACATTCGGGCTAACCTCACCACCATTGTTATAGAGGGAAACCGAATAAAGGGAGACAACAATTGGTGCAGCTTTCACCAATCAATTTCATAACAAATTTAGGAGTAAACAAGATTTTCATTTCTAAACCAATTTATGAAGATTGTTCTTTTGCAAGGATGTTGTTGATCTATCCGCCCTAGAAGACCTGTTCACCATCCTTGAGAATAGACAAAGCGCCAGATCCAGATGGATTCCCATTGTGGTTCTTTCATAAACAATGGTTAAATTTCCAACCTGATCTGGTTTGCCTTTACGAGAACTTCCACAGTGGGAAAGCCAACTTATAACGCCTAAATTAGGCTAACATCATATTAATCCCCAAAAAAATTGATATAGATGGGATAGCCGATTATTACCCAATTAGTTAAGTAGCAAACAAAATTATAGCCTCATAAAGGGGAGAGATATTGTGAACAAAATTGTAGCGGCAAAAGAATTGATCTTCATTATTCAAATGCATAACCTTGAAAGCCATATTTTTAGTCAACTTTGCATAGTGTATTGGAACTAATGCTAGAATCCTCATTAATGGAACCTCAATGGGATATGTTAGATACGAAGAGGACTTAGGCATGGTGATCATCCTTCTCATTTACTGTATGTTTTAGTTTTCAATGTGCTTATTAGTGTAATGGTCAACCATGCATTAGCGTCCACTGTGTTTCTTTTTTAGGGAGTCAAGGGAAAATGTATTAATTGCAGTATGGATATGATTTTCTTCTAGTGGCTACAGGAGGATCGGAATATCTAAATATCATCATACTCATTTTGTACCTTTTTAAGGAATCTCCAGTTTGGCAATCAATTTCTATAAAAGTTGTTTCTACTATGTAAGATGTGACAAGCTACTAGGTTTAGCTAAAGTCCTCACACTGCATCGCTGACCAACTTCCAATTACATACCTTAGAGTTCCTATTTCTAGTCATAGGTTGTGAAACCAATATTGGCTAAGGCTTACACAAGCGATTCAAGCACGACTCTACTCTTGAAAACTTCAATACATATCCATGGTTGAAAGATTAACCCTAGTTAATCCAGTATTCTCAACTATCCCCACCTATTAGATGCTAGTGTTTGAACTCCCAAAATGGGTAATCAACCAAATTGATAGTATTAACAGAGAATTTTTTTTTATTTATTGAAAGGCAAGGACCCCACACGCTTAAGACATGGGCTAGTCTCTTGGTTGCATATTTGCAAAAGAAAAGAGTAAGGGGGTGGGGGTTCTCAACTTAAGAGACTTCAACTGTGCCCTCATGAGTAAATAGTGGTAGAAATTCTCCAGGAATAACACCTCCTACTATTTACAGGTGATTGAACTCAACTTTAAATGACTTGAACAAGTTGTCTATTCCCCTCTCGCCATAAAGAAGATCATTTTTCTGGAAAGGTATCCTAAACTACAAAGAGGTTGTCCTACTATATGATGACATAACTCTCAAAAGCAGTCAAGCTACCCTTTTCTAGCTAAATAAATGGCTCGACGAACAAGCGCCAAAGGATATATGGCCTAGCTAATTCCTCAAGTAACCAAACCAATACATCATAGTTTTTGAATTTAGTTCACTCTCTGGTGCCACCCTCGACACTAGCCTCCTTGATCTTCAAGGATTATGTTGAAAATTCTTACCCAGGGTAAGAACTCCTGCAATACTAAAAAATTCTCAAAGAAATCCTTATATATCCTTTAAAATGACAATAGCCTTAGGAGCCCTTTTTTTTAAATCCTGCTGGAAAAGAAGTCATCTCAACTGCTTCCATAACCAGGTTATTCTCTAGTCTTTTCCTATCACAACCTGACACGTGTCCCCCAACCATAACATAAAAATAACAGCATACGCGTCAAGATATGATAGGGGAGGATAAGGGAATACTCTGGTTCTGCAACCATGCAAGATGGCTACGCTAGAAAGGAGACCTTTTATGTAGATCAAAGTTTTCAACTGGCTAGCCTTGGATAACAAGATACTAATATTAGAAAACCTGGCAAAAAGAAGGTGCAATAGTATTTCCATGGCTACTTGCATCCTTTGTCATATAACAATTGAAACAATAGACCATTTACTCTTGAATCGCCCTTTTGCTGCTAAAATCTAGATGCATTATTCAACCCTTTTCAATTCCTTAAGTATTTTGACCGTTGAAGGAGGTCCGACTCTCTTGGTGTTGAAACAAGGGTCTAAGCTCGAATGGTCTGGGTAACCTCCTTGTTCGAGTGATTTGGTTGAACATTTAGATCAAACGAAACAACCACATTTTCTCATGCATTTTTGCATCGCATATTTAAATTTTATGTAAATTGACTATATGCTCATTGTCTGGAAAAAATGTAACCCCTAATTCTCGAAGCATCCATCTTAAGGAGTTACTCTTGACATTAAAAAGAACCCTACACTTCTCGAAATCCCAAGCGGCTTCAAATCTTGGAGGATTGAACTTCAGAGAGAATGGCCTTCCTGACCCAGCCTTTGGACAACTGTTGTTTCCACTTCATCTATAGCGACACCTATGACTGTGTTTGTATTTGTTAGGTGTTCGTTGCTATCCACCCCTAGTGGAATTTTGTATTGTTGTTCTTTTAATCCAATTGTTGGGAGTTGGGTGCTTTAGTCTGATTTGGTATGTTCTAAAACTCTTCCATATTTTTAAGTCTTCGCTTGTCATAAATGATTTGGTTGAGAAAATAGTACCTAAAAAAAAGAGATTCCAAGATGCTAAAGTAACATTGGAGCGCAGCACCTTAAAAGGTGAATTTCACTAGCACCACCTTTGATCAAGTGTAGTACCTTGAAGGGTAAACACCACATAGACCTATCTTATTGATTAAACATTTGGATTTGAGTGTGTCATTTGAAAGGTGAATTTCATGGACTAACTTTATGATAGAGCATTGTAGGTTGCATGTGATACAACTAGAAGGTTGATTGCACAAACAATGGTATGTTAGTGTTAAAATAAGGCACCAATCTCCATGGAAGACAATCTATATTCATGAAATTTGTAGGAACTCATACAAGCTTGAAATATAATCTCTACTGTCTAGATTAAAGCAATAAGTGACTTGATTCTTCACTTAAAATTTCAGTAAGATCAGAGAAGATCTCAATATTTGATCTTTCAATTGATTTCAATACTTAAAGAACTTCAAACTTCATTTTTTATGGCACCTCATGTTTCCAAAATTTTACAAGGAATATTCTTAGCTTGAAACACATTCATCACCATTCAAATTAAAAAATAATAACCCTAGAAATTTTCATTTAAAAATTTGTCTAAGTCACATGATATTACCACTTAATCAACTGCTTTATGAAAACTAACTTTTTTTTTTCCTCTTTGTTTTTGGGTAGTTTGGTGGGGAAGGGATACATCGAGTTTAAAAACATAATCAGCACCATCATCTAGGCTCAACTACAATATTTTTTTGAGTCTTCATGTAAAATTTGAATAAGATTGAAGATCATCAATCTCCAATTCTCAATGATTAGTATTACACTTAATTAAGATTAGTTAAGACAATAAAATACAACAAAATTTAACTTTTGAATTTCTTCTCGTCCTATTATTTTCAATTTTTTAGAATATAAAATTTTTTATTAAAGCCCAATTTTAGCTTGAATTCAACTTTTATTCAAATTGGTGTAAGAGTTCCAATATAATAATTCGGTGATAATCAAAGTGTCAATTGGAATAAGACTAGGATGTAATTATCTTATTATGTATAAATAAATCTAAATATAACAATGATTCAATTTATAAAATTTTAACTTGATTATCTTCAGCTTTGTCTTTATCTCAAACTTAGCCTTAAATTATTTATAAAATGGTATTATTAAATTTATTTTATTAATTCGTCTAAAACGTAAATTTTAAAAAAATTACGACACGTGGGAGTACTCCAATATATGTATATATAAAAAAATAGTCTCAAATTCATCTTTATGAGGGTATATGTGTAACTTCAGTCAATAATCAAATATTATGGGGTGGTTAATTGGAGAATGTATAAAATTTGTGATTATGAATTCATGAAAAAAAAGAAAGATAAATAATATAAATATATTTGAATTAAAAATAGACCAAATCAAACATGTTCACATCCGACAAAAAAAAAAGCAGGATAAACACAAATTAAATTTGATAATAATAAAAATCATAATTTGGAAAAAAAACCCAAAAAAAATAAAAATTATAATAAAAAGAAACAAAGATAACAACAACCATCCCAAATTCAAAAACTCAAAACCAATCAAATCTAAACAAATCCCTATTTCCAACAGTAATAATCCTCAACAACTCCACCATTAAATAAAATTTGCTCTCTCTCTTCTCCACTTCAACTTCTTCTTTTTTTCTTTTTTCGGTTTTTTTCCCTCTAATTTTTAATTACTTGAAAAAAAAAAAAAAAAAGCAATGGCTGGTTGTAGATCAGGCCAGGCTTTTTTCAGAGCTCTTGCTGCAATTGCAACCTTAACTGCTGCATTACTCATGGGACTCACTCAGCATACTGTTGATTTTGGAGTTATATCTATGCATGCAAGCTATAAATCTTCTATAGCATTCGAGTAATTAATACTTAATTTGTTTTTATATCTTCATTTATTTATTTTACTTTATTTCAATGATTAATTGTTATATATATATGTGTGCAGGTTTTTCATGTATGGTAATGCCATTGCATCTGGATATTCATTGTTGTCCTTGCTTTTAATGGCTTTTTCAGGCAACAATTTCTTTATGCATATGCTTGACATGGTAAGTTATGTATGCTATTATTATTATTTTATTATTTTTTGTTAATATCTTTTCTTTTTTTGAAATTTGGGCTTATTTTGATGTGTTGCTTATTTAGATTTATTTTTTTATTACTCCTTTCATCTTATTTGTCTTTTTTTTTTTAAAAATTAATTCTTATGTGTTATTTTTCAGTAGTGTTTTATAAGATTAGTAGAACAAGCTAATAAGAAACTAGAATAATATTACTTTATTTTAGAATAAAATTTTAAAAACTAAAAACATTATTCCTTTTCTAGACACATTTTTAATCATTGTTTTCTTTAATGTTTAGATCCACATAAATTTGCTTATAAATGACCTACTCACTTTTATATTCAGTATTTGAAAATCAAAACAAAAATAACTTAATACATGCAATGTGCATCCAGGTCCAGTACTATTTTTAAATTCCTTGAATGAGGGGCGTTTATTAATAAAAAAAATTGACTTAATATTTTTTTTAGCAAATAATAAGTTTGTATTTAATAAATATAATATTAAATTATTAAAATAATCAAAGATTTTTTTTTTTATATAATTGTTTTGATGATGCAGATGGCAATGGGAGGAGTGATGGGAATAGCAACAGGGGCAGCAGCAATTGGGTATGTGGGTAAATATGGAAATAACAAGATTGGTTGGGGTCAAGTTTGTCCATATTTAGGGAACTACTGCAACAAAATGATGTACTCTTTTGGAGCTTCTTATCTTGGCTTCATTTTGCTCTTCATTGTCTCTCTTTTCTCTGCCATTCGTAAACCCAATTGAACAAACAACTCTTTTTGGAATTTTGTGACATTTTTTTAATTTTAATTTTTATTTTTGGAAGATTTTTTTTAGTACTTATTATTGACTTTTTGTAATTTTATTGATTTGTTATGTCACTTTTGTTTAATTAGATTCTAATTATTTGTGTTGTGTGATGTTTGTGACTCTTCACTGAAAAAAAAAAAGAATTGGTAAAATGAATCTAATTTGGTGAATTATTTATTTTTAAATTTTTTTAGTGTATATATACACACACACACACACACAATTGTCCACATAGATTGACATTTTCTTTAACATATGGCTTTATTATAAATAATAAGATGTTTTTTGTATTTTTTTTTTTAATTCTCTTCTACTTATCAGATAAGTGCTAGTTATTGGTTTTTTTTTTTTTAGAATTTTCCCTAGCAAATATTAAATAATATTATAAACTTGTGGATTGTATCTCTAATTATATTCATTTTTTTAATAAATATGAAGGAGACACAAAGTTAAATAATCAAACTTTGAGTTGGGAGAAAATTGAAATACCAACCAGCAGGTCTGATAATTTTTTAAAAATAAATTTACCCATTCCAAGCATACCTTAAATACAAAACTACAAAATAAATAAATAAAAATGAATGACAAATGAGTGAAACACAAGATACCCAAAGTCAAATACTTGAGCTTTGCTCAATAGCTTTCAGTCTTTTCCTTAAGGAACAACCATAAATTAAAGATAAGCATAGCTTGCTTCTAAGTTATGTGTTTTCTTTATGTTGACAACTACCAGTAAATTAAGTTTCCCTAATTTAATCCATCAAACTCAAACCAAAACCAAATGCCACCATAAGTTTTTCACAATCTAATTATCCCAGATCATCTCCACATATTGTTCTTTGTTGGTACTAAAAGTAAGTTTCTAAACCATTTTATTTATTTACATATTTTTCCTCATTTTTGTCTCAAAGTTCTATCTCTTATGTTAAGTTCTTCTTATATTATTTTTTCTGCATCATTGCTTTGTGTTCAGGTTTTGAGCTAGAGATCAAAAGCTTTGAGTTTTTCTGTTTCTGAACATCAAAAATGGCATCAAGAAAACTAGTTATCTTACTTGCAATGATAACATTTTCACTTGTAATTTTATCAACCTTAATGTTTCCATCCAAACATGCAATATCTCCACTTTTCCCTGCATTTACTGTTCCTGATCCTCATCTTTCTGAAATGAGTTCCCAAGTTAGTGATTCAGAAAAGCCTTTCCTGCTGCTGAATGATCTCCAAAGTATCAGAAATTTGGATGAAGGTAATTTTTCCTCTTCTCAAAACATTTCTGCAGAAATAATATGCATAAGTAACATGAAGTTACTGCTATTCTACAGGAACATGAACCTTACCATCATAATCAATCATTTGGTATTATGTTTTCAACTTTTGGATGAAGGATGCTGTTGCAATGTTCATGTATTTCCAAACAATTATTAGCATGTAATATGTAAATTTATTCAGCCACTTTCTCATATGCTATGTACTTTATTATGTGTGTGTATATATATATAAACTATTAAGGGTTAAAATAAATATTTATCCCATATACACAAAGCATCCTTCTTTTAATCCTAACTGTTGTACATGATCATTATATCTAAAAGAATACATAAGCAAAGAATGGGTTAAAAACATACTTTTCTTCTAATTTTGTGGAATATATAACTTTTGGTAACTGCTACAGAGAATGTATAATGTAAAATTAATTTCCAGCAATAAGAAAAAAAAACATGGAGTTTGTTATTAGAGATAAGCATTGATAACAAATCTAACACTTGAATTTGAACTTTGAAAGATCTTAACAATTCCAACGTATCTGTCTCTGTCTTCTCACTCTTCCAAACTACTTTTTCTTCTCCATTGTTTCCATTATTACCTCTCCACACACTCTGAAACAATAAAAAACATCATCAATGGAAAACAACAGCAACATCAACAACAACAACAGAGGAGGAGAAGAAATATCAATAATACAGCAGAAGCAAAACAAAGTGATGAAAAGAAACAGTAATGGTGGATACCCAATAGGCCAAGGTTTCTTCAGAGCAGTCTCAGCCATGGCCACTTTTGCTGCAGCTTTACTCATGGCTCTCAATCAAGAAACCCATACCATTGATGGTTTCCCCATGCATGCCAGCTATCATTCCTCTCCTGCATTCAGGTACATATACACACTTGGTTAATCCTAATAAAGAGGAAAATATTACTAATCTCTAATGGTGTTTTAATTATATACACAGGTTCTTCTTGTATGGGAATGGAATTGCATGTGGATACTCATTGGTTTCATTGCCTTTAGTTTCTGTGTTTGGAACAAGCTATCTCATGCACTTGTTTGATATGGTAAAACTAATTAAACTAAGTTTAATTTTGGTTTATAATTATGTATGTTTATGTGGAAATTTTTGGAGTAATGATTTGTTTGGTGTTGGGTGGTATAGTTGGCAATGGGATTAGTGATGGGATGTGCAACAGGAGCAGCAGCAATTGGGTATGTTGGGAAGCATGGGAACAATCATATTGGATGGATACAGGTGTGTAGTTATTATGAGAAGTTTTGCAAGCAAATGACATTCTCTGTTGGCTGTTCATATCTTGGATGTCTCCTTCTTTTGGCTGTCTCTGCACTCTCTTCTGCTAATAAGCTCATTTGAACAACAACAACAACAACAACAAGACAAGTGTTTGTTCTTTCTTATTTTTTTGTTGTGGTTATGTCTTTGGGATGGTGTATTAGGAGAAGGCATGGAATAAGTAATATTTGTTGTTTGATTTTTGGTTTTGTTTGAATATATATATTTCTTTGTTTTATGTGTTACTTGCTCTTTAAATTTTATATGCTAGTAGTTTTGAAGGATTACAAGGGAAATAAGTTGGTATAATGCTAGTATTGTTATTTGCAAGATTAATTATTTAAAACATAACTACTAGATGATATAAATTAATTTTGTTTTATGAACAATTTGCATGCATACTTGGAAAAACACAAGATTGAGTATTCATTCATAAACAAATTACATTCTCCAAGCTAAAAAAAAAAATCTACAACCAGTCCCACATAAACAACACAAATTAAACCTTCAAATATACAAGAAAGTAAAACCCAAAAACTTTTAATAAAAAATTAAAAAAATACACAAAAAAGAACAAAAACACCACCCTCCATGTCCAAATTCAAACAGCAATGTTCCCTCCACTGATGGCAGTATCACTTGGAGGATCAATAGCAATCCAAAGCAAAGAACAAGTAATTGCCACAAGCCCTGACCAAACATATACAATAGTAGGCAACCTCCCTCTCCTTCCCATCAACCCTTTAGCAAAGGGATACATATGAGCAAGCACCCAAAAGCTAAAGAACAACCCACCAAACAACTTCCCCCATTGTGGTATCTCACTATATATGGTCCTTGAAAGACCGACAACAATAGCCGCGATGTTTACAACGATAATTGTCAATGGAGGTATAAACAAGCTTGTCCACTTTATAAGATAAAGATCGGCATAAATATCGTCTTCATCTTCATTAGCGGATTTTGAAGTCAAAGTGAATGATATTTCAATGCCTGCAATAACTTTAAGTAGGCCTTGAAAGACGGCAGCAAGATGTGCAGAGGTGCCACCAATGACCCAGAATTGCTCATTGCGCCAGAGCTCTTCGAGAGCAATGCCGGACCATTTAACTTCAAGAAGGGAGAGTAGAGTGAGAGTGATGCTTATGATTAGGAGGTAGGAGAGAAATGTGACGTCAAGGCCTTGGACAATGAATTTGCCGGAGAAGAGGGAAAGGGCAGGAAGGAAGCAATAGGCAACAAGGAAAACGGAGGTGAAGGGATAGATGCCAACATTGAGGTAGGCAACCCGTTGGAGGAATTTGAGGCGGCGAGAGGCACAAAAGGCATTGTTGCGGGAGAAGAAGATCTCAACAGAGCCAGTGGCCCAGCGGAGGACCTGGTGGAGACGGTCTGTAAGATTGATTGGAGCTGTGCCACGGAAAGCATCACGCTTGGTTATGCAGTAGACTGAGCGCCAGCCACGATTGTGCATGCGATAACCGGTGACCACATCTTCAGTGACTGAACCGTAGATCCAACCAATGCGGGTGCCCCACTCAGTCTTGTCTTCATACCTACATCAAAGCAATTCATCAAACCTTATGATCATTAATCTTGATATCATTATCGGATTTTGTTGTATGTATGGCAAGCAACTAACTATTTTATCAAATAGTTCATGTAAAATGAAATACCATGCATCCTGTGAAAACAAAAACCATAAAAATGTAGTCATTAATTCAAGTTATATCAAGATGGCAATGCTGCTGATTTGAACGAAATTAATGCAGTTAACTAGATCACATACTTCCAAGTAACAACAAAAAAACTTACCAACAAGATATCACCGAGACAGCCTCTGCCACTGTTGGTGCATCCAGCGGTGGTCGTGGTACAAGTAAAGCACCAGGAGGCCGCCCATTCTTCACCCCAGGATGGTCAGCAAGTGGTCGACCTTGATACTCCGCAACAGCTATAGATTCTATTAGCATGGTTGAATTCCCAAATTTTCTTGGCAACTCCAAATCTGGGTTCATATAAGGTGACCCTTGAGCATTTTCCCCATCGTGTGCTGTCACCTTCCGCATTGGTTGTTTGTGTTGCCCATATAAACCTGTGTACTCATGAGCGCGTGGTGGATCAAATCCATAGAGAGCGTATCGTCGAAACAAACAACCAGTACCCACATACATAGGCCCTTGGAGGCCATCAAGTGCTCTCATGTTGCCATCAAAGAAGACAGTGTTGTGGTTGGCATAGCGGTCTGACGGATCAATACCTTCAAATCGCTGTGGGAACTGGATGTAGCAAATGCGGTCACCACCACGATCCATCATAAAGCACATGCCCTCGCGAATGGCCATACAGTTGTAGATATAGTGATCACAATCAAAGTTGAGGATGAAGGGGCCATTGGAGAGGATAGCGGACGCCCGGACTAGAGCATTCATAGCACCTGCTTTTTTATTATGATCATAACCAGGGCGCTTCTCCCTGGAGACGTAGGCGAACATTGGTAGCCTCATATCAATTCCAGTGAAATCTATGAATTGGTGGTCACCTGGATTGCCATAAACGGGGTCATGATCCGGGATTTTGATCATCACTTGAAGAATACCAGCATGGTCGCCTTTGGAGTGGTCTTTAGAGGGAACAGCCCAAGTGCCAGGCCAGTGTGTGCAGTCTGCCATCCAAGTAGCCTTAACAAATTTAACAGTATCAACAGGCTCACCTCTTTCTCTAGCAAGATTCACCTCTTTCTTCTGTTCACGATTGTTCAATGATTTAGCTCTCCTGCTAATCACATCTGGGAGACCATTAATCCTCACTTTGAATTCATCGTACTCTCTTTTGATCCATCGTCTATCTCTGACAAAATCTGGTCTTTTCTTATTCTTTGTAGGGTCACCCTTCAATGCAAAGTAACTATCTGGATTGCGAGGCTCAATGTTGTGCTTGCGGCAAAAAGGAACCCAGACTTGAGCAAAGCTAGAAGCCTCAGCCATAGCCTCGAAAGTTAGCAATGCAGCACCATCATCAGATATGTAAACAAAAATCTTCTCGACCGGGTACTCAGTGGCAAGAATTGAAAGGATGGTGTTAGCAGTGACTAAAGGAGGTTCTTTCTCAGGGTCAGCTGTGGAGATGAATACATCAATGCCAGGAAGGTCTGAACGACCATGAGGATTGGAAGGGGATGGGGTTTCAAACTTTTCTTGAAGTGCAGCAAGATCAGTCGCTCGATTGATAGGGTTTAGTTTAGGAAGTTGGTCTAATATCCATGAGAAGACGAACCATAATTCACACACAATGGATAACCCCCATAGCCACATTGCATCTTCATTTGGGTTAGACACTCGCCATGCCACGAAGAACACCAAGGCCACCAGCCGAACCACCATCAGAAGCCTGTAATGATTCTTATTGTTAGCGTTGGAGAGGGTAGAAAGAATCATATATATATATATATATATATATATACCTGTAAGGGCTGAGAATTCCTGCAGGGATCCTGACTTTTCGGGTGAGTGGTTTCCATGGTTTGTCCAAAAAATCAGTCATGCAAACTCCATCACCTTCTTCAGCAAAATTGCCATTGTCTTGTGGCCAGAAAGCATTCCCAATGCCATAAGTACCTTTAGTTTCAAACAACCATCGGTTGTGGTCGAAGTCTCCTGTTTGGCTACGAAGCAGCATTGACTTGGTCGAATTCATCACCGACATCATCCGCTCCATCTTTGCCCCTGAAGTGCTACCATCTTCTCCACCTCCACCACCACCTCGTCGTTTGACATTTGGCCCATAAGGTGGAAGAGGATGGTCATCGGGTTTCGAGGTTGAAGCACCAGAAGAGGCGAAGTAAGGTTGGTTGTCAGGAGTGGGGGGCATGAGAACAGTGTAGTTCATGTAATCATTAGGACCACCTGAAGTGCTGGCTGTAAATTCACCAGAAAGTGAAATGTCAATGTCATCATCACGAGAAAGGCTGACAACACGGCCACTTGAAGTCCGACGAGCAAATTTCACAGGAGGTTTTGTGGTCGGAGATGCCATTAGAGGCGATAGTCAACAAAACCTTGCATGCTTTTGTATATGAACAAAAGATGAAAGAAGGAAGATGGAAGATGGAAGATGGAGGTGATCAAGTATTTTGAGAATGAGTGGCATGGAGAGAATCAAGCTTAAAAGAAGGGACGGAAGAAAGGAGGTGAGGAGACAATTGCGGGAGAGTTTTTTCTCATTTTTCAAAATAAATAATTAATAAAAATAATAATAAATAAATTCAAATTTTAAATACTTTATTCAGTTTTAAACATTTAATTGTATGAATTTCATGCTAAACTAATGTATAAGTCTATCATATCATGAGGCAGCCATAGCATAATTTGGCAATATTTAAGGATGCAAGTGAAACAAAGACATGTATGAAAACTCTCTAAAAAAATGAAATGTTGTTATTTTTATTTTTCATAGATTAAGTAATATTGAAAAAAGAAAAACAATAACAAAAAGTTTACTAAGCATTTTATATCCACAGTAAATAATGTTGAAAGAAAAAAGTTATAAATTTGGAATAAAATGGAAGACAAACACTCAGACCAATAAATAAATTATAAAAAAAAAAAGAAAGGATTTTACAAGACAACGAAAACAACAATATTATATCAATACAGTACCATGAAACCCATATGTTTTTCCTGCAAAAACTTAATCGAAAAAAATTAAAGCTACAATTGGCTTTGACCTCTAAAGTAAAAGATTGTCCATTTTGATATTTCAATCACCAAAACTTGTTCATTTTGGTCTTTTCGCTCAACATTGACTTATAAATGTGCCATATGTCTAGCTACATTAATTGTCAATATTGGGCAGAGGGGCCAAAATGAAAATTCTTGTAATTTAAGGACAAAATTATTATTTTTTATTTTAAGAGTAAAAAAAATAAAAATAAATAAAAATAAAACTTTTATGGCCTATTGGTGCTTTAATCCTATTAAAAATGCACACAAATCTTCATAGAATAATCACAATGATCACATCAGAAAAATGAAGTGCAAAACTTGATTTAAGTTGTGCTATAATGCATCACTCATCTTATTATCAACCAATTAGAGGTGTAGTTCATGATCAAATCAGTAGGATGAAGTGTGAGGGCTGGAAGTAATTAGAAATGAAATTTGCATAAGATTTAAAAGGCAGGAAAGTGCATAGATTTCCTTGAACAAACAAACAAAAGCATGTTCTTATGACCAAAATTACGTGTAAAAGATTAAATAACTAAAGCTCTATCAACTAGGGTTATTCAACCCATGACCATGCACAAATCATGTTAAGTCATTTAACACAATAGCTCAGAAGGTATGCAGCTCCGCATTGCAATCACAGAGTATGAAAAATATACACTATAAGAAAAAGATTATATATATATATATATATATATATATATATTCTTTTTTCGCTTGTTGTTGCAAGATCAAGAGGAAAAAATTCAAATAAACACACAAAGGAAAGAACTAGAACAAATTTAACTGCAGCAGACAAATACTGCAAAGCACAAAAATTTTCTGAACATTACAATGTTTTACCAGTGAAATTTTATCAGTCCTCAAAAAGGATATCTTTAATGTGATACTAGTTAAAAAATCAAATTGTAAGCACCAAGTCCGATGCTGGAAAATAATGGATCATTTCTTACTTGCCTCATGGGTTTTCTTGGTTGGGGATTTCTAGCCCTTTGTGATTTTATGTTTCACAAACCAAGAATTGTTTACATTTCTAAACACATGAACTCATAAGAAATAGAATAGTGTTCTTCTAAATGTCACACTATGACACATGGATCATAGAGGCAGAACCAAACTAGACTGCCATCCAAGTATCCAATTTGAAAGATAAGTCTTGAGAGCAAAAATGTGAAGTATTCAGCTAAATAGTAAATCAAATGGATGATCTTTCACAGCATCCATTCACTTAATCTCTCCAATGATGCTAGAACCTCCCAACATTAACAAACAGAAAACCAAACAAACATCTTTTGAACAAACAATCGATAGACATGAAGCCTACTTTACACTATGAACACTAGAGCATTTGGGGGCTCTCCAGTGACATTAATGATTAAACCATTGGTGTTTAAATATGATTATTTCACTAGAGTTTAGTATAAAATCCTTTGTAATCGGCTCGGTTAGGGTATAGGAATAGTTTTCTTATGTGGTTCATTGTATTCTTCTTCTTTGATTATTGAGATAGCAGAGCAAGGCCTGATCATAGCTTTGTGGAATAAGCAAGATTGTGTAACCACATAAATTCCTATGATTTCTGTTTAAATTTTTGTGATTTTTCTTTCAATTCTCTTTTAGTTTTTGTGATTTCATGCACATTGCTTGAGAATATAGGCAAAAGCATTACCCAAGATACTTCAAGCAAAGCAGAGCAACAATGACAATGCATTCAAGGAATTGCACAAAATCCAAGTCCAAAAGACTGATCAACAGTAAAAAGAAGAAGATTGCAACAACTAAAGAAGATCAGACTTACTAAAACTAACCTGAGATTTTCTGTTAACCTTTACTTCTCTCTTTGCACTGAGCTCACACACACACACACGAGAACCATGTAAGTATTCCCAAACAGGCATTTTGTCGAACATCTTGCGTGCAACTCAGGTAGAAACCAAGCTTACTCTTGCTCTGAGCCTTTGTTCTTCTCCTCCTTTCCATCAGCACCAAAATCCAGAAAAAACCCTTCCAACTCCTCCGATTCCACACCTTCATCGTAGTCATCATCCGCACTGAAATCAAGCTCCACCTCTTCATCATCCTCAGATTGAGACGAAGGCTCATTTTCGTCCTTCTTAGGCGGTGCAGGGGTGATGCGGCGGCGCATGCGAGTGATGGTGCGGGAGAGAGTCAAAGAGGGAGGGACGCGTGGTACTTCGGGTTGTCGACGATGCTGAGGAAGCACAGTGAAGGCCATGGCAAGGGCTTGGAGGGATGGTGGCCGGTTTAGGCTGACAAAGCTTCGCTTCAGTGTCGCTCCGGCGAGCCGCATCGCTTGCAACATTGCTCGCTGGCAAGAGTGAAGAGCACAAGAACCACGCCCTTTCCACAAGTTCTTATAGTTTTTCCTTTTGGAAATAAATTATTTTATGCCCCTCAACATTGCATAAATTATTTTTCTTATTTTTTTTTAAATAAAGTGGACATGGGTGCACGGGATAGGAATTCAATTAATACCTCAATGTCTTGTAAGGGTGTATTCCAGCCATGTGGTGTTTTGATTTTTTGTTTGCGTAGACCCAAACTGTTGGTCGAGCTTATTTATTTTTACCTCAGCAAGTTAGACCGAATTCGTTCTGCGTGTTTGAGTCATGTTGAGGTTGAGTGTGAGGGTGCACGCTCGTCTTCTTAGCTTGAGCCATAAGTATGATCAATGATGGCAAAACACATCTAGTTGAACACTGGCGTGTAAAATGAATCATCAAAACAATATTGCGAAAGATATACAAGAAATCACATCTTAAGAGCTCCTTTGCATGAAAACATCAAATTTCTCAAAATATGAAATCAACATCTCGATCATTAAGTGTGGTCTAAAAACCTCTCTAAACTCTAATTGTGTCTATGGCTAAGTTTAGAGCGGTCAAGGTTCTCACGCCCTTGGCATTGGTCCACTGGAAATCCTTGTGGTGACTCCGAGTTCTTGATGTTTATCCAATCAGAACTCTAAGCACTACTTGAAGTAGACAATAAATCTGGGTCTTTACGCTACATCTACATTCTGCCCATGAAGACCACCCATTGCAGCAAGGAAGGGCTACGCCCGATCACCATCAAAACTTGTGGAAGCTCAATAATATGAAATTAATATGTCACATTCAAAGTCCAAATCCAGGACAACATCTCTATGCCAGGAATAGAAACCATTTCCACAAATATTAATGACAAAACACAATAGTATGTAAATACGGTTTCATAGTTTATTCAATCTCAAAATATATAAGTATGATCATTGACATATTCGCTCAAATATCAAACATTTCATAAAACAACAATAGCATGGAAGATCTTTTCAAATTAGTTAAAAACCTTTATTCAACACGATAAACTATGAACCATTGTCATTCATACGAATAGGATACATAAACCATATATTCTATTAGAATTGTGCATTCATATCATCCACTCACAACTTAGGTGAGAAAAGACTCCAAGCATGCTACTTCTCCTCCGGCTCCTTGTCGCACGATGAGCTCTCACCACCTAACCAACCAAACACAATCATGAACAACAATAATTAGTAAAGAAACACAAGAATGAACCCTAGGTTCAACCAAGCAATGCAACCCTAATGAGGCCTAGGTTTGGCTCACAACTGGGTTTCAAGGCTACCAATGAGTTTTTAAGGATTTGAGCTTCACTCTAAACCAAAGAATTCAAAGAAATGACTATGTTGTAACAACAAAAGCAAGAAGAATAACAAGGATCAAGACTCAATCCAACCCTTAGATCATCCATTCTCCAAACAACAAGGAAGACAAAGGAGATGGGGGCTTACCTCAAGGTTTCAAGAACAAGATGGATGGATCTTGGGCTTTAAAGTTGGAAGAACAAGACCAACAAGGCTCTCTTCTTGCTCTAAATATTATAAAGGATCATATTTTGAATATGATTTTATAATTGAATAATGTTTATCATGTTTTATGATGTCTCTATAAATATGACTTTTCTCTAACTCTAGAGACAATCAATTAATTTTCTAGTGAGAAAAATCCACAAGCACTCTCTACCTCTCTAACCCTAGCCGCTATTTGGAGAAGAAGAGGAGATTGTTTCTCAATTCCGGAGTGTGATCTAGAGGCGTGAGACTTTCGTTTGGTGCTAGGAGATCTACAACAATTAGAGGGACAAATTCAACAAGTCAAGGAAAAGGTTTTCAAATATTAAAAGGTAATTCTCTAGATCTTTCAATTAAATTACGATGTTCATTAAAACAATTATATCATATCGCAAATTTTATCATTGCTTCCGCATGCCTCTAATGGTATTATATAATTTTGTGATATTACCTAACAACGAGACATATACATAGAGGAGTACCGCATAGAACCACGGTTCATACCTCTACTATGCAGAAGGTATGGAGTAACTAGAGAGATGGTAATAGCCTATGATGACGCTCATGCGGTTCTTCAGTATGGTGTGGAAGTTGAGCAAAGGAATCAACGAAGCCGATGTCAGAGGCGTTAGTTTGAATCTAGGACTTGTTTTGTAGGCAGTTATCTCACGGCGATTAATGTCGTTGTTGTTTCTTAGTCATGTCTGCTTGTTGTTGGTGTACGCTTTGCCTCTGCTGTAGCTATCACCTTCTGTGCTTTTTGTCCAAGACTTGTTGTGCCTTAGGGTTGTATATCTTTATGTATCTCTGTGTACTTTAATGATATGCGGTTTAGCTAGACCCTTTTTGCTTCACTTAATCGATGTGTTTGACTTTGTGATGTCACTGTTAGTAATACAGTGCATGAGTATAAAATGAGTTTTGGACATGAAGTTTGAGAAAAGGTAGTGATTCCTGTGGAGGCAGTTGGTGTAGCGAGCCTCAATATAGGTTTGTACCCCGTAATGAAAATTTCGAGGACGAAATTTCTTTAAGGGAGGTAGAGTATGGTGCTAAAGATCTTTTCTTCGGTTTTGTTGTCTTTGCCGAGTTTATTTTGAAGTGTTTGGTTCAG
Organism: Dioscorea alata; assembly: GCA_020875875.1. NCBI lineage: Eukaryota > Viridiplantae > Streptophyta > Magnoliopsida > Dioscoreales > Dioscoreaceae > Dioscorea > Dioscorea alata. Next base: position 4,448,870 of record CM037027.1, read on the forward strand.
TCGGGGGAGTTTTCAGTTGTAGAATAGCCTTTTTAGTTGTTTTCAACCTAAAAATACGAGCACTCCCGTGTTTAGGCAGTGCATTTTGCCCGTATACTTAACTGGAAATTGGGGACTTGTACTGGTGTGAAAATCAACCAAATTGTAAAGTGCAACCCAAAAGCATGCCCTAAGTATGGCAGTGCTTCTGTCTGCATGATCGTGCTTTGGACACGATACCCATGCTTTTTCTACTATAGCAATGTTACTGAAGCATGGTCATGCTTCGAAGAGCACACCCGTGCTCAACCTTTTTCCCAACTCGAAACCCCCTTTTTAAAGGTCTTTCTCCTTTCTCTTCTTCTCATTTCTTTCCTATGGTGATTCTTTGGAGCTAGAGGCGTGGTTTTGGTTGATCCCTATTCTCGTTAATTTGGAACTTCAAGATCCTTTCTTGCTCTTTGAGATCTAGAGATAAGGTTCTCATCCTTCTCCTTCTTCCTTGTCTTTGGAATGACTGGTAGATCTAGGGTAGGGTGTGAGCTTGAAAGGCTTGATCCTTGTTCTTTTTTTTTTTTTTTTTTTTTTTTTTGCTTATTGTTGTTGGAACTTGGGAAGAATATTTGCATTGCTATGTATCCCTTCAATCTTGTGGGATCCATGAATCTTCTTCTTCCTTGTTATTGGATAACTGTAGCACCTGAAGAATTTGGTTGCTTCTTCGACTTCTTTGGTTTAGAGTGAAGCTAAAACCCTTAGGATTCCATTAGTGACCCTAAAACACAGTTTTGAGCCAATCCTAGGCCTTGTTAGGGTTTCATGTCATGGTGGAACCCAGGGTTTCATTCTTGTGTTCCTTTGTTTGATTCTTGCGTTTTTTTTTTTTTTTTTTTTTGCATGTGTGTGTGTGTGTTTTAATTAGGTGGTGAGAGCTCGGCTTGAGGCAAGGAGATGACGGAGGAGTAATACCACTGGGGTAAATAGCTTAAGTTGTGAGTGGGATTCGTGATTGCACAATTCTTTTAGAATATGACTTGATTATCCATATTGCTTGATTAAAAGTAATTCATGGGTTTATTGTATTGAATTAATGTCTCAATTTGTTTTAAAAAGAAAATTTTATGTTATTGAACCATCTAAGAAACTCTTTATGTTAGAGTGAATGTGTTTATGATTATACTTATATTTGGTGTTAAAATTATTTATGAGCCTTTAGTTTGATTAAAAGGAATTCTTGGTTTTATCATATTAAGCTGATGATTTAATCAGATTAGAAAGAATTTCTATGTTTTCTGTTTTCTAAACAAAACTCTTGATGTTTGATGATAATGCTTATGATTATGTTGGTATATCGGGTTTTGAAATGAACTTTACAACTTGCTACATATATTATGCCTTTGGCATTGGTTTTATATAGAAATGATGTTCATTCCTGACATGTGAGCATTTGTCCAAGGCAACTAGGCAAGGACCATGTGATGTGATTTATGTGGAATGTATTATTGAGACACCTACAGGGTGGTTTGTTTGGTGATATTCTACTACAATAGGTGGTCTTCGTGACCAGCCTGTTGAGATGGCGTGGAAGACCGGTTGATTTTTTTCTTCTAGTTCAAAAGAGAGTGTGGAACCCTGATTGAATGGTCATCGGGAAACCGGAGTCACCACATGATGAACCAATGGGTCAACGCCAAAGGCATGAGTACCTTGACAGCTTTGACTCTAGCAGCGGCCACTGCTAGAGTTTAGAGAGATTTCCAGTCCATTGTTTGACTCGAGACACAAACTTCGTATTTTAATGAGCTATATCTTTTTGCAAAGTAAATATTTGAGACATGATTATTTATATACCCTTTGAAAAATAAATTGATTTGATGACGAGTTTTATGTTTTAATGCTCCTAAAACTTGTTTTATGCCAATCTTTGATATTTTGGATGTTGAAATCCTCACTTGAGCAAAAGTGACTCTTTATTGGTTATTTATCAAGATTTTATTGATATTCTTGTATACTCCTTTGGGAAATCCGTATTATTCCAAATGGTGATTTGTGAATGTTGGGAATCTTATTGGATCAAGTTGGTGTTTATGCTCATTGATGATACTTGTGTTTAAATCATTATTTTACTCATAAGGATATACCTTGAGGTTTTGGTCATACTTTTGAAAACCTATGTTTTGGTTTTAATGATGTAGGTTCGCATCCCACATTTACATACTGTATAAATGTTGAAATGTTTCAAATCCATATGTACTATTGCAAAGGTTTGGTTATCAAAAAGTGTATTGGCTTGTTTTGATATTCCTTTAGAATTGTGCTAACCCACTCACTAAGTGACCTGGGTTACTCATCCTCTCTCTTCCATTCCAAGCTTTAGTAGTTATGGGCGTCGCTGCGTGGTGGAGTGTTGGGTATAATCTAGTATTATTGTTTTTATTTTCTCTTTTCCAGCTTTACATATGTGAATCTTTGATCATGTTTGCATTATATAATAGGCATGGATCCACTAGTATCTTTGGCTTCTATAACTTGTATTGTTGCATACTATCTACTTTTTGTAAAAAAAAAAAACTTTATTGTATTGTGACTTATATAACCTTTTGAAATCCTATATTCGGTTGCTCAAGTTGCTGCTTTCCTCTATGTTACTAATATACTCTGCACCTTGAGTATTTTGTATTTGTTATATTTGCTTTCAGGATTGTGGAAATCTTGGGTTTTGTAAGCCTTGCGATAACTTGAGAGTTGAGTGGTATGAATGTTCTTCCTAGAGTTGTCACATGATGGGCCCGTGGACCGGGGTGTAACACAACATCTGTTAGAAACAGAACCGATATTTCTCAATCCAAAAAATATAGAGGCTTATGGTGGCCAAATTAAAATAGAGGGATAAAAAGATATGTTAATCAATTTAGAAGGACTAATTAAAGGATTAAACTTTAAAATATCCTATACAACAAACTCATTGCTAATAGTTCGGGAAGTTTTAAATAAAGTTTGGTATTTGTGTGTGTATAGAAGTTATTGAGGTGAATATAATTTTTGTATAATATATTATATGCTAATATATGATCTATTAATTACTAGATGTGATTTTCCTAATCAATTAACAATTTAGAAAGATAATATTAGTTTTGGTATGGGAATGCAAGGCGAATTCAATTCCGGGCCAAGGCTTAGGCTAATAAGACATGTGCCTCGACACCTGATTTATAAAAGCGTCATAATTAATGGGTTTTTTTTTTAAATTCTATTTAGTATTATTATTGTTATTATTATTAGTATTGTTAGTATTATTATTTATGCCAACGACCATTTGGTCTATTGGCATCGGATTCCTTGAGTAGGGTTTTCGCCTCGGGTGTCGAGCTGGACGTTCTGCCCGGATTCGAAACCTATTACGCGCAAGTTGAGGGCATGGTGAGCGCGGCTCCCCACGTATCCATCCCTGATTAGACGCTTGTCGTCCTTTTAAAAAAAATTATTATTTATTTTTTAAAAAATAAAACTTATTCTATCCAATTGATTTATAATAATATTAAATTATATTAATGTAATATTACTATTAGGCTATTTTTGGGGCCCGTAATTCATGATTTTTTTTAAATTTAAATTTAAAATATTTATTTTTTATTATTATTATTATTATTATTATTATTATTATTATTTCATCAACATGCTTATTGGTAAAATTATTAACATTTAAAAATATAAAACTTTGGTTTATCTCATATATATATAGATTTTTTTTTAAATTTAAATTTAAAATATTTATTTATTTATTTATTTATTATTATTATTATTATTATTATTATTATTTCATCAACATGCATATTGGTAAAATTATTAACATTTAAAAATATAAAACTTTGGTTTATCTCATATATATATATATATATATATATATATATATATATATATATATATATATATATATATATATAATGTTTTGCTATTTAATAAAAAATAATTTTAAATTTTTTTATAAATTTGCCTCGGGACTTATTTACATAAAACCGACCTTGATAACTGATTATGCACTCTTATCATTTTTTTTTTAAAATGAAAAATATTATTTTTTTTTTTTTGGAAAAGTGGATAAACCATTTTAATTAAAACAGTAGCGATAGACAAAAGCGACCACTAGATGTGGTACAACACACAAAAGAGAAACCACACAGGGGCTGAAAATAACAAAGCGCAAAAGGAAAACACATAGGGCTGCCGACCAACGTCAGCGGAGATCAGGCAAGAACTAGCTCAAAATTTGAGAAGATGCCTCCTCGCCCATCGAGTCATTACCGGTCGCATCCGATCTCTACCCTAGAAATCCAAACTGTGCCTGATAGTGTGAATAGGCTCCTCAAGCTTCCCACTAGAACCCTCTGCCAAAGCTGAAAACCATGAAAAAATCATACAATCACATTTCAAGATCACATCAACCGCGAGCAAAACAATAGCATTAAAAAAGCAATCATTTCGTGCAAGTCAAATATTCCAAACAATCGCTTTCACAATCCACTCCGCAATAGCACGAAACGCAGGCCGGAATCGTGATCTCCACGTATCCCAGATGTGACACAAGGAAAGCGGAGGTTCAAGGAGGTGGAACAAGTTGACAAAATAGCCCTAAACAAGTCTAGCAAATGGACACTGAAGGAACAAATGATCGACAAATTGAATCCCCGCGTGACACATCACACACGTAGTTGTCGAAAGCTTATTGCATCTATGCCAAGTAAGGTTCTCGAGAGTAAGGATCTTATTCTTCCAAGCTAACCAGTTGAAAAGGTTAATTTTTCACAGACATCCCTTATGCCAGAACCAACTTGCAATCGAGCAACGGGTGCCACCATCATTGATAAAGTTGTAGAGAGAGTTGACCGAAAATCTCTCATTCGCCGTGAGAGACCACCATTTCTTATCTCTACCGATTCCCCAACTCGAAGAGAAATGAGCCAGAAGAGGGCCCGATTCAACGTTATCCGCGAAAGGGGCAACCGCGAGCAAATGCGCCATGTCCCTAAGAGTGTCGTTACGCTGAGAAGACTCTCTATATGCCTCTAGCCACAGGAACATCGGGGCCCTACCGTTGAACCACCGATCTTGGCAAAACAAAGTTTCAGAACTAGAGATGACACCTTGGACCACAAACGCACCTAACTAATCAACATCCAAGGAGAATTTCCACCACCATTTCCCAAGCAATGCCTAGTTAAATGCAGAAAGATCTAAAATACCCCAACCCCCCTGATCAAGTGCACGACACAGATTCTTCCATCGAACAAGCCTACAACTCGCACGGAGGTCAGGGCTAGACCAAAGAAAATATCTACGAATACGGTCAATTTTCTTTATCACCCAACATGGTAGTCGGAATATTGACATCTAATATGTGGATAGTGCCGATGGAACTGAATTGACCAAAGTAAGCCGGCTACCCAAAGACAGGTTCTACGCTTTCCAAGAAGCAAGCCGCCTTCTGATCTTATCGATAAGGCCTTCCTAATCAAGTCTACAAGGTCTCCTCCCTGAGACAGGAATACCCAGGTAAATCACTAGCAGGGTACCAACCTCACAGTTTATGCCGCCGCCTCACTCGGAAGCCTCCTCCCATTGCTTGAGTAGAGGCACGTGTTTATATAAAAATATTCGCATGTCCTAATTCAAATCAAATTAAAATTTTAAATCACATATAGCCAAATCCTAATCGGATTGGGACAACATGTGGTTAAGATAAATTAATATTTGGATATATTCTAGATTATCTGAAAACACATATTTCGAGGTAATCTAAAAAATACAAATCCCTAGATTAACCGAAGACAAAGATCTCGAGATGATCTAAAATACACAAATCTCAAGATCAGCCAAGAGCACCGATCTCGAGGCGATCTAAAATACACAAAATCTCAAGATCAGCTGAGAGCACCGATCTCAAGGCGATCCAAAAATACTCAAATCTTAAGATCAGCGGAGAGCACCGATCTCGAGGCGATCTAAAATACACAAAATCTCAAGATCAGCTGAGAGCACTGATCTCAAGGCGATCCAAAAATACTCAAATATTAAGATCAGCCAAGAGCACCGATCTCAAGGCGATCCAAAATACACAAATCTTAAGATCAGCCGAGAGCACCGATCTCGAGACGATCTAAAAAAAATATTCAAATATCAAGATCAGCCACGAGCAGATCTCGAGGCGATCTAAAATGTTTAAATCCCGAGGCGATCCCTGTCCCAAGATCAAATATGGATACAAATCACGAGGCAAAAAAGTTAAATTAAATCAAAATATATCAAAATCAAACAAAATAAAATATATATATATATATATATAATAAATAAAATCAGATAAAAAGATAAATCAAATCAAATCAAATTAAATATATATATATAAAATAATAAAATAAAATCAGATAAAAAGATAAATCAAATCAAATTAATATATATATATATATATATATATAATCAAATAAAATTAAATATATATCTATATAAACCAAATCAGACAAAAATAATAATAATAAAAAATAATATATTAAAATAAATCAAATAATAAAAAAATACATAATATAAGAAATAATAATAATAATAATATATAAATAAAATAATAAAATAATAAAATAATAAAATAAAATGAAATAAATATAATAATAAACAATGATAAATATAATGATAAATAAAATAAGAATAATAATAAAATTAAATAATTAAAAATAAAATAAAATAAAATAAAAATAATAAAATAAAATAATCGTGTGGTCGTGGTCCCCACGATCAACGCAACGGCCTCGTTCGCCTCACGTTCGCCCACCACCCATGCAACCATCGAGAGGCTTTTAAAAAGGTTGAAGAGGAGAGGCCAGAGGAGGAGGAGGATTGGAGATCGGTTTCTCTACAAAATATATAAAAATAAAATAAAAAAATAGGAGACGGGGGACGAGGACCAGATCCAGGAGGGGCACCAAAGATGAAAAAGACGGAAAAAAAAAGATGACGAAGAAAGAAGAAAGTTCTCTCTCTCTCTCTGCTAGATATGTATATGTATATAGATTGAAGGAACCAGTACGAAAAGAGCCAGTGAAGGAAGAAGAAGAATTGCCGCCGCCGCGCTTCTCTCCCTCCCGCTGAAGCCATCGCCTCCGGTTCGCCGCCGGTGATTTACAACCACAAACGAGCCGAGCTCAAGCCACCAATAGCGAAGATCGACGCCGGAGATGGCCTGAAGAAGCTCGAGTATCTTTCGATCGTCTCCAAGGTCTGCACGGAGCTCGAATCTCATGTCGGCTGCAGTGATAAGGTCCTCGCCGAGTTCATTACTGAGCTTGACCGGAAGTCGGAGACGGTGGAGGAGTTCGACGTGAAGCTTAAAGAGAACGGTGCCGAGATGCCAGACTACTTCGTCCGCACGCAGCTCACCATCATCCATGCTATTCTTCCCCGAAATCCAAGTTCTGAATTCTAATTCATTGACTGAGCTTAAAGAGATTTTTCCTGTGAATTCTAATTCATTGACTGAGCCATTGTGGGGTGCAGCAACCGTACCATATCCTTATCCAAAAAAATAAAATAAAATAAAATATTTATTGCTTTAAGTGAATTGCAGGTGTGTACACATGATGAGTACTTAGCCTTAATTTGAACTTCACCATCCGCGTTGATTTCATTGGGTAGTTGACATCATTATGCCCGGTTCTATCTTGATGTTATTTGGAGATTGTGCCTCAATTTCCCTCTCTTGACAACATCTTGATTTCACTAGGAATATGCAAAGCTCTTGAAAGAACAGCTTGAAGACTTGGAGAGAAGACAACGAGCAATTTCTGCTGAACTATTCATCATTGCTCGGCAGAAGCAGAAGATTACAGCCCGCCTTGAAGCATCTCAACGGAGGTCAAGGGAAGCTGATGATCAAGAGTCCTGAAGATAGGGGGAGTTGCAGGAGAAGTTGTAACATGTTTTGCAACATCTGTGAAGACTTTGGCATCAATTCTGTCACAAAGGGGGAGATGATTTCCTGCACCACCAGACTGATTTTTTTTTGTTTGTCTTGTCTGTTACATTTGTTATACTGGTCGCATTAGTTTGGACAAACTTTATGTTCTGGTATTTCTATTATGTTTAAGCGTAGCATATTTGTTTCTCTAGTTGCAATTGTTTCTGTGATATTTCACTCTCTGTAAGCAACTAGCAGATTTTCATGTCAGGTCTGCGTCTGGTCTCCAGTAAATGTTATAACTGGATGTTGTAACAAGTGTCAGTCTGTGTCACAATCAAATGTTGTAACAGGGTGTTGTAACAAGTGGTCAGTCTGGGAACAGAAACAGTTGTGTCAAATTATGCCAAAGGGGGAGATTGTTAGTACAAATGCACTTTAATGATTGGCATAATTTGACACCTAGTCAAAGTGACGTGGCAAGCATGATGATGTGGCATGAATGATGACGTGGCATGAAGGATGACATGGCAAATACACTTGGCTAGGTGGAAGATATCATGGGAGATCTTGGAGGAGTTATTTTTGGCAAGAAGTTGCAAACTCTCATGAAGATTGAATGAAGATCTTGGAAAAACTATTTTAGGCAAGACGATCAAGCAAGCAATATCTTGGAGTCAATATCTCATCAAGACCATATTTAGGAAATTGATTGAAGACTAAATATGGGTAAAGCTAAATGAAGACATAACCTATCAATGGTATGATTTTGAAGACTATTGAAGGCAAGATTTGAAGATCCTTGTTGAAGATTTGAAGAACCCTAATAGAGATGATATGAAGTCTATTAAGGGTATGTTTGAAGATGCGCCTATTGATGGCAAGATTTGGATGATGGATTGAAGATCCTTGAAGACCAAACTAGGGTAAAGTGAAGACTAAGTTTGGCAAGTTTCATGAAGACGCACATATGACGTGCGCCCCTTGCGAGGGGGCTGTGTGGTGAGGAGCTGAAGAGGGAGGTTAGTTGCTAGTAGGTTCGGATCAGGTGATCGAGCTACATCGACTCAGATAGGGTGTCTTGAGGTCGCTTAGCAATGGAGCCAGAATTCAGCCAAGCCAACAGCCAGGGCCAATGTCGCAACAAATGTTACAACATAAGTTACGACATCTAATTTCGGAAGGTTCCAAAGTTAGAAGCCGCGGAGATTCTAAAAAGGGTATGCGCTATATTTGGGACGTTGAGGCGTCTATATATACAACCTTGGTCTAGGATTGGGTACGACTCTTGAAAGAGGGAGTAGGGAGGTACCGGACAATCTAGAGAGGGTAGTATTGTTTGTTTGTGAGAGAGTGACAAGTGTGTTTTGTACTCTTCTATCTTTTACCCCTTTTTAGTGGATTGTTGATCTCCGGGCATGCCCCCCAGATGTAGGCAAGTGGATGCCGAACTGGGTTACCAACGTCTTGTGTTTCTTCTTGTGTGGTTTGTGTTTGCTTTTCTTGAGTGCTTAAGTGAGTGAGTGTTCCTCTAAGTTCACAAACCCTAACCGGCGGAACTAACATTAACCATGGCGTTTAACCCCACATATATCCGTGCTAATACCGCGGGAGCAAAAGCGATCTTCTTCCCTTATATAACATCATAAGCCATCAGAAAAACTGTCGGGCTGATCAAATTACGTCCTCTTGGCATGATGAAGCAACAAATCCAAAGGGCTATGAAAGCCGCTAAGTCAGCATATTGAGAGGGTTTTGGAGGAGGATCAGACTTTGAATCAAACTGTGTTCTCTTTCTAAAAAAACTTATCCAATTATCAAACGACACACCTTTATCATGTCGGGAAAAATCTTGTCTTGCGAGCCATTGATATATATCAAAAAGGTTTCGCAAACCAGAAAAGTCAGAAATACCTCTTTGCTGAAGTATGTCATTAGTGGGGATGAACTCATCATACATATCACCGCTGATAGGAAGCCCTCCAAGAAGTTTGATGTCCCACAAAGAAATTCCTACTTCTCCATGTAGAAAGTGAAAGGTGTTCTTTTCAGGACACCACAATTCCACCAATGACTTATAAAAATTAAGATCTATATCATATCGTCCAATTGAAGATATAATTCCCCCCACTAATTCCCCATGGGATAACTCATTGCGATAATAATTAATGACATCTTTGGCTCAATCAGCATAATCCGGAGAATCAATCAATTCACTTCTAACGGGATTCTTACCCTTCCACCCTAGACGGTGATTGATGATTTTATATCCAAGAGGTTGGAAAATATGCGAATCTTGTGCACTCCCTTCAGGCTTCAAGTAAATTGCATCAATCCTGCTATCTTCATGAGATCGGTTCAGAGTAAGCCTCGCAGTAACTAAACGAGCTGCAGGGCGTTTCACTCACTCTGAATGCTCTTCTCCCTCATAATTAATAATTGCTTCAGATCCTACACCAAAAGTAGGGATATGTCGAGTAAAAATTTGACCATGTGGGGATTCATTGCAACCTTGGTCAATATCCCAAAAAGGTTCCTTCTGCGAATTGTTGGCCATGACAACACAAAAGATATGGAGTTCCTACTTCCCTCACTCAATCTCACTAAGGTTTTTTCGTGAGAAAAGTATGAAGGGGGCATTTGTTTATATAAAAAAATTCGCATGTCCTAATTCAAATCAAATTAAAATTTTAAATCACATATAGCCAAATTGTAATCGGATTGGGACAACATGTGGTTAAGATAAATTAATATTTGGATATATTCTAGATTATCTGAAAACACATATTTCGAGGTAATCTAAACAAATACAAATCCCTAGATTAACCGAAGACAAAGATCTCGAGACGATCTAAAATACACAAATCTCAAGATCAGCCGAGAGCACCGATCTCGAGGCGATCTAAAATACACAAAATCTCAAGATCAGCTGAGAGCACCGATCTCAAGGCGATCCAAAAATACTCAAATCTTAAGATCAGCCGAGAGCACCGATCTCGAGGCGATCTAAAATACACAAAATCTCAAGATCAGCTGAGAGCACTGATCTCAAGTTGATCCAAAAATACTCAAATATTAAGATCAGCCAAGAGCACCGATCTCAAGGCGATCCAAAATACACAAATCTTAAGATCAGCCGAGAGCACCGATCTCGAGACGATCTAAAAAAAAATTATTCAAATATCAAGATCAGCCACGAGCAGATCTCGAGGCGATCTAAAATGTTTAAATCCCGAGGTGATCCCTGTCCCAAGATCAAATATGGATACAAATCACGAGGCAAAAAAGTTAAATTAAATCAAAATATATCAAAATCAAACAAAAAAATATATATATATATATAATCAAATCATATCAAATTAAATATATATATATATAAAAAATAAATAAATAAAATCAGATAAAAAGATAAATCAAATCAAATCAAATTAAATATATATAAAAAAATAATAAAATAAAATCAGATAAAAAGATAAATCAAATCAAATCAAATTAAAATATATATATATCAATATATATATATATATATATAATAAAATTAAATATATATCTATATAAACCAAATCACACAAAAATAATAATAAAAAAAAAAATAATATATTAAAATAAAACAAATAATAAAAAAATACAAAATATAAGAAATAATAATAATAATAATAATATATAAATAAAATAAATAAAATAATAAAAAAATAAAATAAAATAAAATAAAATGAAATAAATATAATAATAAACAATGATAAATATAATGATAAATAAAATAAGAATAATAATAAAATTAAATAATTAAAAATAAAATAAAATAAAATAAAAATAATAAAATAAAATAATCGTGTGGTCGTGGTCCCCACGATCAACGCAACGGCCTCGTTCGCCTCACGTTCGCCCACCACCCATGCAACTGTCGAGAGGCTTTTAAAAAGGTTGAAGAGGAGAGGCCAGAGGAGGAGGAGGATTGGAGATCGGTTTCTCTACAAAATATATAAAAATAAAATAAAAAAATAGGAGACGGGGGACGAGGACCAGATCCAGGAGGGGCACCAAAGATGAAAAAGACGGAAAAAAAAAGATGACGAAGAAAGAAGAAAGTTCTCTCTCTCTCTCTCTGCCAGATATGTATATGTATATAGATTGAAGGAACCAGTACGAAAAGAGCCAGTGAAGGAAGAAGAAGAATCGCCGCCGCCGCGCTTCTCTCCCTCCCGCTGAAGCCATCGCCTCTGGTTCACCGCCGGTGATTTACAACCACAAACGAGCCGAGCTCAAGCCACCAATAGCGAAGATCGACACCGGAGATGGCCTGAAGAAGCTCGAGTATCTTTCGCTCGTCTCCAAGGTCTGCACGGAGCTCGAATCTCACGTCGGCTGCAGTGATAAGGTCCTCGCCGAGTTCATTACTGAGCTTGACCGGAAGTCGGAGACGGTGGAGGAGTTCGACGTGAAGCTTAAAGAGAACGGTGCCGAGATGCCAGACTACTTCGTCCGCACGCAGCTCACCATCATCCATGCTATTCTTCCCCGAAATCCAAGTTCAAAACTCCCTCAATTGATGCCTCGAAGAAATCCTCCTCTGCTTTCCCCACTCTGTCCCGTCCTGACTACCGTGAGCACACGAAGAGGATCCAGCTCGAGATCGAGCGCAAGACTGAGATGAAGGTAGCGGAGGAGGAGCGCGGTTGTGATCGTGATGATCGGGATAGAGACCAGAGGCACGATCGTGATCGAGATGGATATCGAGATAGAGAAAGGGGCAAAGACAGAGACAAGCATAGAGATAGAGATAGGGATCACGGGTATAAGAATTCCAACGCTTACGATGATGAAGAAGAGGAAGAAGAAGACATGAGAAATGGTGCCACAAACCCTAGTCGGAGAACTGGGGATGAGCCTGAATCGTATCAGGTATATAAAGGGAGGGTCTCGCGGGTAATGGACACTGGATGTTTTGTTCAACTGAATGATTTCAGGGAAAAAGAAAGACTTGTTCATTTTTCTCAGATGGCAAGTCGGATAGTTGCCAGTGCAAAGGATGTTGTGAAGAGGGATTAGTTGTGTCCAAAGATTACACGCCATCGAATGGAAGCCGAGTTCTTGTTCAAATTGAGTTTGATGTCCTCAACTACCCCATTTGTTTTGAGGCTTTATTGCCTCCTATATATCAGTGCTCAAATGGTCATGTGGTATGTTTAACAGGCTGTGTTCGTCTCACTGGAAAATGTGCATTCTGTTCTCAATTCATGGGTCTCATACGCTGTCTGGCTCTTGAAAAAGTACCTGAATCAATAAAATCAAGGTGCAAAAATGCCAACTACAGATGTCATGCAAGGCCATCCTATTTATACAAAGAAGAGCACCATGAATCATACATGTACACACCATGCTCCTGCTCTGTATTATCTTGCTCATTCAAAGGCGTCATGAAAAATCTTTCCAAGCATTATATACACAACCATAAGGATTCTGCAGTTGAATTCAGTATCTCTCAAGACAAGCGTCTGTTTCTACTGTTGATTAATTGTGATGTAGTTGGATGAAGACACTCTCAGTTATTTGCATTTGTCCGGCTACTGAAGATAATGAATTCATGTATGAGCTTTCAGTTGAAATGCATCCAACTCATCTTAAGCTGAAATCATCTGGAGAAAGGACTTGCGAATGGAAGGGTGTTTGTCCTAAAATTGTTCTCTTTGTTCCTGACGATTTATACAAAAAGTCAAACAGGTTTGAAGCTGGGTGATTGACTACTGAATTGCAGAGAAGGTGAGCAGCTTAACAAGGATTCTGTTGGTGATGGTGGCATCATTGGCAGTATGAGCATCTTCGGATACGCTTCCTTGACAAATCAGTAGCTTAATTAGCCATGAAACAATAGTGGTTAAGATTTCTCAAGTCCCCAGCCATACCAGCAATCCAATATAACCTCAAAGCTTCAGAGATGATCTTATGTTGTTATTCACTGAAGAACAAAGGAAATACATAAACAGGTTTGCAAAAATCATGTAAGAGTACAATGCTAATTCATGGATGAAGTTTAATCATGGCTCCTCCCATGTCCAGTCATGGTTGTTCATATATATATATATATAAACTATAAGATATATATTGGTGGGCTCAAACAGGAGCGTTGCGAGTCGGTGTTTGTGCACCGGGATGTTCAAGGGTGTCACGGCTTTGTAGCGCTGCTGAATCGGCAAAAATAGTTAAAGATGAGGAGAAGTACAAGCAATAAGTGCAAGTTCAGCAAGAGATTTTTCCTGTGACACATTCCATAAGCCAGGTTTCAAGTTACATGTTTTGGTACTTCAACATTTGTTCTGAATTCTAATTCATTGACTGAGCCATTGTGGGGTGCAGCAACCGTACCATATCCTTATCCAAAAAAATAAAATAAAATAAAATATTTATTGCTTTAAGTGAATTGCAGGTGTGTACACATGATGAGTACTTAGCCTTAATTTGAACTTCACCATCCGCGTTGATTTCATTGGGTAGTTGACATCATTATGCCCGATTCTATCTTGATGTTATTTGGAGATTGTGCCTCAATTTCCCTCTCTTGACAACATCTTGATTTCACTAGGAATACATAGACTTGGCCACCTACTTGTTGCAAGGGTTGTTCAAACTGCTGGTGATGTTGACTGACGTAGCAACTGTTCTTGTACAGGCAATGGACAATTAATGTTGTCAGTTCATTTCAAGCTAGCAAAATTAAACATGTTTTGTATAGTGTTTGCCCAAGTAAAGGCTCCATCCATTGATTAAAAATAAAATAAAATAAAACTAACAAATAAATAAAAATGATGAAATGAGAAACATGCATACGTATGAGAGTTTTCAAAAAGGACATGGGCCCACCATGCATATGAATTGAGGTACATGTAAATGTTATGCATGCAAAAAAAAAAAAAAAAAAAAATTTCAAGAGGGCGGGCCCACCATACACATGGTGAATAAATATGACAAGTATGGATTATATATACATCTTAATATATATATTTATATATACATATATTTTCATCCCAAAATAATGGCAAGGATATTCATTTTGAAGCAATAACAAAAATTTTAAATTTCAAGACAATGAAGATGGCAACAAGCTATGCGACATGGTGACGAGGCACGTGCAGTGGTTATGTTCAAATTTTATACAAATCGACAATTGAACTCAGCAGTCTCCAGATGCCGGAAGTCAAAGACCCAAAGAGCTTCACAAGTCAAAACTCGAAGGGAGCTTCACGCGTATAAAAGCCGAAGCTTATGGAAAGTCAAAATCAAATTTATGATTCATCAACGTAGAGAATTCATAATTTGAAATTCAAATCAAACTCAAGATGCAAATCAAACCCAAATACCAAAACGTCCAAGACACAAGTTCAGACACAAGCCAGTTCACAAGTCAAGATGATTTCAAATTCATGCATTTTCAACGAGTCTATGAATTTATTGAAATAAATGAAATTGATTATCACAACATGTTTTCTCTGTTCACACTCGTTTCTTAATCGGAGGTTCCTACGATAATGTCCAGGGTAATTAACATTAAGGGCTTGCCCCTAATGGAAGTCACGAACCCATAATCTCTTGAAGTCATATAAAATTAAATTTGATTTGTGATCCATTATTCTTTAGCCGGTCTAATCATAATCAAAGGCCGGGTGAGAAAAAAGGAGCCCACAAATTCTGGCACGCCCGGTGGGACCTGACTTCTCCTCCCATCTTTGAAAATGAGTGTGAAAAAGATATTGATAAAAATAAAAAAATAATAAAAATATCAGTGTTTCATCTTCTATGACTGGTGGGTTTTGTTCCCAACCAAATGAGAAGATAAAGGGGGCAAGCCGCCAAGGTCTTAAAAGAAGATCCCGCTTTGCCTAGATAAGTTGGAAGACCTATTGTTACCAACGAGCGGCCCGGGGGCAAGTTCAAAACAAATAGAGAAGGTTTATGTGTTGTGGAGATCGTCTATGAAGGAGGCGCATACCAACCCATTGATGCTAATGGAGAATGACCTATACACAAATCAAAGAAGTAGACCGGTCATGTACAAATGTGCGATGAAGTGCATGGCATGTTATCTCAAAGTTTCATTTTATGAACCAAGACATTAAATCTCAATTAATTTTCTTGATTCAACAAAAAAAAAAAAAAGAGAGGAGTAATGTAATCACGTTGCTATGATTCCATCATTGAATGAATATTCTCCAAGGCATAATATGAAATGGAAAGAAATTAAATCATGTTAAAGAAAATTTTATGTTCATAGTAAATGTCTCAAAAAACCAACTACTAAAGCAAATATATACTTAAAAAATAGTCCTACAAGCAAAACTAGCTACACAAATAAAAAAAAAGATAGAGTTCTTCAATGTTTGAAGAATTGAGCACAAGACTTCTTGGCTTTCTCGAGTCTATCAATCAATGTGGTGAAGAGAGCAACATTGTTATCATCTGAATCGTCTTCCCGAGCCTCAGCAAGTTGTGCTCTACTCTCATCCAGCGTAGTTTGCAAGTTGGTTTGTGTGAGAGTAGAAATTTGCAAGGACTGCTCTGAAGTTGTTACTTCTTGACGCAAAATCTTTATCCTATCTGAAATCTCACAAATCTTGTTCTGAAGTTGGTGGTGTTTGGCTTCAAGTTTCTGAAGTTCATCCTTTTTCATATTATTGTCACTGATCAAATTCGCTTTGTGCTTGTTAAGATCCTCGAGTGCTAATGTTGTATTTAGCACACGATCTTTGGCTTGTTGCTTTTGTACATGAGCTTTGACATTGGACTTTTCTGAAATCTCTTTAACAAGTAATGCACATCGAGATACCTTTTCCAAAGCATGTTCAAAATTGTTCGAGTTAATGCCGAAGGACATAAGAAATTTACTTGATGCTTTCACGTCATCAATAACATTTTGGTAGTTGTATTGATCAAGAGAGTTAATACTTTCGACTACCTCATCCCGTAGGAATAATATAGCATTACTCAAATCTACAAACAAAAAAAAAATGATGATAAATAATGATAAATTAGTAAATCAAAAGAGAGTGAAAGTAATTTTACCTTGTGGGATTGAAGTAGACGGGCCCGCACTAGTGTCGACATTGGCAATGGTAGACTCTAATTCTTTTATATGTTGTCCTAAAAGAATGAAAGATTGTCACTTCATTGAAGGGCTAAATTTCAAGAATTTTGTCAAAGATGAAGGTAGAGTGAAATTACCTTCAGTCTGTTTTGATGATGATATAATTTCGACATTTGTGTCATCATCCTTCAATTCTTGTGTGGAGGGAGTAGACTGTTTAATAAACTCTTCAGAAGGAGTTTGTCCCAAAGATGGCAAACTTTCATCATCTCCAAAACCTGAAATTCAAAAGACATGTTAATGCTATGCGGTATGAATAGGTAAATAAATAAATAAAAGAATACCTTCTGGGACTACTGGCGAATGGTGTTGTGGTTCAGTCTCCAAGACAGTCGGCATATCACCTAAGACATAGTCAAATGCAAATAAGGACAAAAATAAAATAAAATAAATAAATAAGAAATTTTGATGAATGATAACAAGTTGATCATACCGTGTGGTTGATCAGGAATGATTTCCTCATCTTGGGCGGGTATGACATTTTCTGATGGTGTATCATCAATTTGTATACCTACTAAAAAAAAAAAAAAGTTTGAGTAAAGAAAATATATGTATTCGCCACAAAAAAAAAAATCTGAAGGATATTTATACATGTTATATGTATATATAAAAAAAAAATCTGAAGAATATTTATTGAAAAAAAAAAGCTGGAAATTCACAAAAAAAAAAAAATTAAAATTAAAATGAAAGGCGGACACAAAGATGGCAAATGAAGCAGCACATGTGCTGAAGATTTATATATATATATATATATATATATATATATATATATATATATATATATAAAACAATAAATGAAGAAATAAAAAAAACCGGCGAATTAATGAGCTTGTGCAGTTGTAATGGTTTATATATATAATGATGACAATAGTGGAGGTTAAAAAAAAAATTCATTGGCGAACAAAACTATAAAAAAGCGGATATATATAATAATGACAAAAGTGGAGGTCGAAAATAAAAAAAAACCCGGCCAATGAATGGGCACCTGCAGGCTGCAAATGCTTTTGTTTAATATATATATATATATATATATATATATATATATATATATATATAAACATGGAGGGCTACTATAAAATAATAATAATAATAATAATAATAATAATAATAATAATAATGATAAACAAATAAATGAAAGTTTTAATTTGTGTATATATATACACACCTTGAGTTCGTTGGCGTTTTACGGAAGAGGGTGGATCAACGGTAGAGTAACCCCGCTTGGATGTAGAGAGACTAATGAAAACACTTTCATCAATAAATCTTGGTGTTCTTGAAGATTGACCTCGATCCTTATTTGTGACGGGCTCTTTTTGAGTTAGAGATGCAATGCTTTGATTGAAGAAAGCTTCAACATTGTTGAACCACTTATGTGCATAGATTAACAAGAGTTTACCACTCCTGTCATGCTCAGGAATATAAAACAAACTTGAGGTTCTTTGGCGAGAGAAATGAAACCAGTAACCCGCAAGAATCCCAAGAGAGGAAGGTTCTCTAGGGATATTAACATATTTTGGAAAATATTGGTCATAACCAAATTGACGCCCAAATTGATGAGGATTGTAAGGTTCTGCATAAATATCCCAAGCACAACGTAGTGGAAGAACCCCACAACGAAGATAAATTACATACTCTATTGTGGAAGAGTCCAAAGCTTCTGGCCCTGAAGAATACCTAGAGTCTCGTATCCTCTCACCATTGTATTGTAGAAACGGAAATGGACGCCATACAAAATTTTCTTCACGTCTGATAAATCTTCTCACATTCAAAGGGCAATCAAACGGGGTTGGAGAAGCATTCATATAATATAACATCTCTAGTATCGCCGAAAATCCTGGAATAGTAGATGTGTCAGCATGAATTCTCCTTCGAAGATATATTCTAGGGAAGTGACATCCGGCCCATGCATACAAAAAGTGAGAAGGAAAAATTGTTGTGGAAAATCCAGGGCCTCTCCTATTATTAACTGTTCGTGCAAATGCACTTTAATGATTGGCATAATTTGACACCTAGTCAAAGTGACGTGGCAAGCATGATGATGTGGCATGAATGATGACGTGGCCTAAAGGATGACATGGCAAATACACTTGGCTAGGTGGAAGATATCATGGGAGATCTTGGAGGAGTTATTTTTGGCAAGAAGTTGCAAACTCTCATGAAGATTAAATGAAGATCTTGGAAAAACTATTTTAGGCAAGACGATCAAGCAAGCAATATCTTGGAGTCAATATCTCATCAAGACCATATTTAGGAAATTGATTGAAGACTAAATATGGGTGAAGCTAAATGAAGACATAACCTATCAATGGTATGATTTTGAAGACTATTGAAGGCAAGATTTGAAGATCCTTGTTGAAGATTTGAAGAACCCTAATAGAGATGATATGAAGTCTATTAAGGGTATGTTTGAAGATGCGCCTATTGATGGCAAGATTTGGATGATGGATTGAAGATCCTTGAAGACCAAACTAGGGTAAAGTGAAGACTAAGTTTGGCAAGTTTCATGAAGACGCACATATGACGTGCGCCCCTTGCGAGGGGGCTGTGTGGTGAGGAGCTGAAGAGGGAGGTTAGTTGCTAGTAGGTTCGGATCAGGTGATCGAGCTACATCGACTCAGATAGGGTGTCTTGAGGTCGCTTAGCAATGGAGCCAGAATTCAGCCAAGCCAACAGTCAGGGCCAATGTCGCAACAAATGTTACAACATAAGTTATGACATCTAATTTCGGAAGGTTCCAAAGTTAGAAGCCGCGGAGATTCTAAAAAGGGTATGCGCTATATTTGGGACGTTGAGGCGTCTATATATACAACCTTGGTCTAGGATTGGGTACGACTCTTGAAAGAGGGAGTAGGAAGGTACCGGACAATCTAGAGAGGGTAGTATTCTTTTTTTGTGAGAGAGTGACAAGTGTGTTTTGTACTCTTCTATCTTTTACCCCTTTTTAGTGGATTGTTGATCTCCGGGCATGGCCCCCCAGATGTAGGCAAGTGGATGCCGAACTGGGTTACCAACGTCTTGTGTCTCTTCTTGTGTGGTTTGTGTTTTCTTTTCTTGAGTGCTTAAGTGAGTGAGTGTTCCTATAAGTTCACAAACCCTAACCGGCGGAACTAACAAGTGGTATCAGAGCTTAGGTCATCATGTTAACTTTGTTTTCAAGGTCGGCGAGATCCTATCTAGTTCCTTTGATGGCCGGAAGAGAAGGTGCCTCCGTCACACGTCCTCCATTGCTCAACGGCTCCAACTACCCATATTGGAAGGCTCGAATGAAGGCTTTCATCAAGTCCATTGATGAGAATGCTTGGATGGCTGTTTAAGATGGATGGTCTCCTCCAACTCAAGTTGATGAAGACAAAAACGAGATTGTGAAGAAGAAGATCAACTGGAGTGCTGAAGATATGAAGAGAGCTAATGCAAATGGTAAAGCTCTAAATGCAATTTTTGGAGGTGTGGATGAAGATCAGTTCAAGTATGTGGCTACTTGTGAGAATGCCAAAGAAGCTTGGGAGATTCTTCAAACAATTCATGAAGGAACAAACTTGGTAAGAACCTCTAAACTTCAAATGTTAACTACCATGTTTGAAAATCTCAGGATGAGAGAGGAAGAGACAATAGCCACTTTCAATGCAAAACTGATGGATATTACGAATCAAGCCTATCAACTTGGAAAGAAGTACTCCGATAAAAAGTTAGTGCAAAAGACTCTTAGGTCTCTTCCAAGAAGGTTCGATGCAAAAGTAGCTGCAATTGAAGAGGCAAGAGACATCACCACCATAAGAATTGACGAGTTAATAGGGCCATTACAAGCATATGAAATGAATCTGAATCCTGAAAGAAAAATAGAAGACTATGCTTTGAAGATAGAAACTGTCAAACAGAAAGAGTTACAACAGGCTGTTATAACAGATGATGAGGATGAAGAAGATGGAGAATTTATTTTTCTATCAAAGAAGTTGCACAACATGTTCAGAAAGTATAAGAAAAAAGACAACAGATTCCGAAAGAAAGAGCCTCCCAAAGAAGAAAAGGAAGAAACAGAGGATAATCAACAAAAGATCAAATGTTGGGAGTGTGGCGGTGTTGGACATTATCAATTAGAGTGTGCTAACACTCTTAAAAAGAAGGGAAAATCACTCAATGCCAAATGGAGTGATGACTCAGACTACAGCATGGAAGAAGAAGAAGTTGAAGAAAACTGCGACCACCATATCTCTTTTTCAGCAGTCATAAGTGGGGCAGCCTGCAAATTGAAACCTGTTGCAAAAAATGTTACAACATCTGTTACAACATCAGGCAGTGACAGTGAATTCGATGAGGTGATTGAAAAAGATCTTCTCCTGAGTTACAAACTTATGCTTACTAAATTTGATAAGATGATGATACAAAACAAACATCTGGAGGAAGAACTTAAAGCCTGTCAAGGGAAGTTGAGCCATGCCGAAAAAGTTCTAAATTCCATGAACAAAAGCACAACTAAGCTTGATGAAATACTTTCGATTGGAAGATCAAGCAAAAACAAGAAAGGCATTGGCTATGTTGGAGATACTTCAAATGCCAAGACAGAAAGAGCAGGAGTTATTTTCATTAAGGCATCTACTCAACAGAAAGTGAAGGAAGTCAAGGATGGAAAGACGCATATGAGAGAAGTGTCTACATGCTTTCATTGCGGAGAAACCGGGCATATAAGACCAAAGTGTAACAAATTAAGAGAAGACTTGAAGAATGGAAGAATAACTGGTCATGTGCAAGCAACCTTCAAAAGAAGAGTCAGAGGAAGAACTGTCGTCATCAAAAAGATGTGGATTCGTAAAATTGAAGTGTCTAGAGAAGATGTGGTTTGCTCTACCTCAAATCATATGATGACAGGAAGGCTAAAACAGGATGTTACGACATCTGATTGCAACAAACAGAGTTCTGATCAAGGACCTAGAAGGTCAACATACAAAGTATCATGATGACGATTTAAAAAAAAAAAAAAAAGGAAGAGATAAAATAAAAATAAAAAAAAGGGAGGGAAAAAGAAAAGATAAGTGAGGTTATATTTTTTAAAATTGAAAGAGTTGTCTTGGAAGTTATAACCTATTTATGGTTATGTTTAAAATCCCTAAAAAGAAAACCCTAAGTTCTTCCCCAAAATTAATCCTCACTGTTAGACTAAATCCTGTCGAAAGAGAAGAAGAAGAACCAGAAGGTCATCAAGATGAGAACCAAGAGAATGGCACGGCGTGCTCGTGTTACTCCTCAGGAGGTTGCTGCTCGAGTTGAAGAAGAAAAGGAGGTTCAAAGTCCACCGAGAACTGAAGAGACGGAAGATCTCTCACAGGCTATTGTTCCATTTGCTGAGTCTACTGAACCTGCCGGAGAATCTGATGCACCCCCAGGACAAAAAGATCGAGATGAACTCCTCAGATAGATACGAGATTCCTTCCCAGGAGCGTATATTCAACAAGAGGTCAGTTCCTCAACAGAATCAGAGGATGAGGATGAGCAACCGGAAACCGACGAACGTGTACAGGATAAAGAAGATCCTCCTATCAATGCTGAAGAAGAAGTTGCTGAAGTCTTGAAGAGCATTCATCAAGATACAGACCATGTCACAGAAACTGTTGTAACATCCACAGCAACATTCGAAAGTTCTCACAACTCTGATGATGTACCATTGAAGGAGAAGTTGTCAAAGGTACCTAAGAAGAAATCAGAGTCCTCTAACAAACATCAGAAGAAGAAAGGCAAAAAGGGACAGAAGAGGAAGTCTTTTGCTGATCCTGAAGTAAGTCCTAAGCCAAAGAGAAAATGTACAGATGTTGCAAAACAGGAAAAGAAGAAGTCTTCAACCCTTGTAAAGGGAAAGAAAACAAAAGACTCTTAAGGTACTGAAGCTACATCCCAGAAAAAGAAAAAGACTACTAAGGTAGAACAGGGAAAGAAGAAGAAGGCTACCCAAGTATCAGAAGATAATGATGAAGAAAAGTTTCGAGACAAAGAAGCCAGGATGAAGTTCAAAAAGGTAGAGAAAAGAGGAGTTGTAGTAGAAAGAACAATTGATGATGCTGCTTTTCTGAAGTATGGTCTGACTGACCTATTGCAAAAGAGAAGTCTGTTTAAGGCAGCCACATTTGCAGAAGGGTACAGTTTGACACTAGTTCAGGAGTTCTACAGTAACCTACTTCCATCCAGCAAGGGAATTTCCAGAGTGTTCATTCGAGGCAAATGGATTCCATTTACATCTGCCACACTTAACAGATTTCTGGATTTAAAACCAGAAGTGAAAGGAAACTTTGAAGAAGGACTTGAAGTGAATGAAGAAGTCCTGAAGGAGATTACAGGAGGCAGAACTGAATCATGGGGAGAAGAGACTCGTCTACCAGCATCTCTACTTACAGCTAAGTATAATGTTCTTTTTAGACTTGGTGTTCTTAACTGGCTACCGGCTCCACACAATTCAGGATTAGTAAAAGATCTGGCATTACTGCTGTACTCTATCGGGATTGGAAGGAAGATCAATCTAGGGAGATTAATATTTCAAAACATTGCGAAAGAGGCAGACAGCATGAGTACTGCAAGTTCTCTGGTATGTCCTGCACTACTGTCGCACTACTTGTTGCAACATGGAGTAAAACTCAAGAAGAGGGAAGTGTTTACCACACTGAAGAAGCTGAAAATTTCGCAGAGGCTATTCACTCCAGGAAAGAAGATAGATTTGCCTGTTGGTCGAATGTCTCTATCATCGCCAAATGCAGAAGAAGCAGAAAGGTCAATTCTGAAGATTGAAGAAGAATATGCAAAGCTCTTGAAAGAACAGCTTGAAGACTTGGAGAGAAGACAACGAGCAATTTCTGCTGAACTATTCATCATTGCTCGACAGAAGCAGAAGATTACAGCCCGCCTTGAAGCATCTCAACGGAGGTCAAAGGAAGCTGATGATCAAGAGTCCTGAAGATAGGGGGAGTTGCAGGAGAAGTTGTAACATGTTTTGCAACATCTGTGAAGACTTTGGCATCAATTCTGTCACAAAGGGGGAGATGATTTCCTGCACCACCAGTCTGATTTTTTTTTGTTTGTCTTGTCTGTTACATTTGTTATACTGGTCGCATTAGTTTGGACAAACTTTATGTTCTGGTATTTCTATTATGTTTAAGCGTAGCATATTTGTTTCTCTAGTTGCAATTGTTTCTGTGATATTTCACTCTCTGTAAGCAACTAGCAGATTTTCATGTCAGGTCTGCGTCTGGTCTCCAGTAAATGTTATAACTGGATGTTGTAACAAGTGTCAGTCTGTGTCACAGTCAAATGTTGTAACAGGGTGTTGTAACAAGTGGTCAGTCTGGGAGCAGAAACAGTTGTGTCAAATTATGCCAAAGGGGGAGATTGTTAGTACAAATGCACTTTAATGATTGGCATAATTTGACACCTAGTCAAAGTGACGTGGCAAGCATGATGATGTGGCATGAATGATGACGTGGCATGAAGGATGACATGGCAAATACACTTGGCTAGGTGGAAGATATCATGGGAGATCTTGGAGGAGTTATTTTTGGCAAGAAGTTGCAAACTCTCATGAAGATTGAATGAAGATCTTGGAAAAACTATTTTAGGCAAGATGATCAAGCAAGCAATATCTTGGAGTCAATATCTCATCAAGACCATATTTAGGAAATTGATTGAAGACTAAATATGGGTGAAGCTAAATGAAGACATAACCTATCAATGGTATGATTTTGAAGACTATTGAAGGCAAGATTTGAAGATCCTTGTTGAAGATTTGAAGAACCCTAATAGAGATGATATGAAGTCTATTAAGGGTATGTTTGAAGATGCGCCTATTGATGGCAAGATTTGGATGATGGATTGAAGATCCTTGAAGACCAAACTAGGGTAAAGTGAAGACTAAGTTTGGCAAGTTTCATGAAGACGCACATATAACGTGCGCCCCTTGCGAGGGGGCTGTGTGGTGAGGAGCTGAAGAGGGAGATTAGTTGCTGGTAGGTTCGGATCAGGTGATCGAGCTACATCGACTCAGATAGGGTGTCTTGAGGTCGCTTAGCAATGGAGCCAGAATTCAGCCAAGCCAACAGTCAGGGCCAATGTCGCAACAAATGTTACAACATAAGTTACGACATCTAATTTCGGAAGGTTCCAAAGTTAGAAGCCGCGGAGATTCTAAAAAGGGTATGCGCTATATTTGGGACGTTGAGGCGTCTATATATACAACCTTGGTCTAGGATTGGGTACGACTCTTGAAAGAGGGAGTAGGGAGGTACCGGACAATCTAGAGAGGGTAGTATTCTTTGTTTGTTTGAGAGTGACAAGTGTGTTTTGTACTCTTCTATCTTTTACCCCTTTTTAGTGGATTGTTGATCTCCGGGCATGCCCCCCAGATGTAGGCAAGTGGATGCCGAACTGGGTTACCAACGTCTTGTGTCTCTTCTTGTGTGGTTTGTGTTTTCTTTTTTCTTGAGTGCTTAAGTGAGTGAGTGTTCCTCTAAGTTCACAAACCCTAACCGGCGGAACTAACATTAACCATGGCGTTTAACCCCACATATATCCGTGCTAATACCGCGGGAGCAAAAGCGATCTTCTTCCCGTATATAACATCATAAGCCATCAGAAAAACTGTCGGGCTGATCAAATTACGTCCTCTTGGCATGATGAAGCAACAAATCCAAAAGGCTATGAAAGCTGCTAAGTTAGCATATTGAGAGGGTTTTGGAGGAGGATCAGACTTTGAATCAAACTGTGTTCTCTTTCTAAAAAAACTTATCCAATTATCAAACGACACACATTTATCATGTCGGGAAAAATCTTGTCTTGCGAGCCATTGATATATATCAAAAAGGTTTCGCAAACCAGAAAAGTCAGAAATACCTCTTTGCTGAAGTATGTCATTAGTGGGGATGAACTCATCATACATATCACCGCTGATAGGAAGCCCTCCAAGAAGTTTGATGTCCCACAACGAAATTCCTACTTCTCCATGTAGAAAGTGAAAGGTGTTGGTTTCAGGACACCACAATTCTACCAATGACTTATAAAAATTAAGATCTATATCATATCGTCCAATTGAAGATATAATTCCCCCCACTAATTCCCCATGGGATAACTCATTGCGATAATAATTAATGACATCTTTGGCTCAATCAGCATAATCCGGAGAATCAATCAATTCACTTCTAATGGGATTCTTACCCTTCCACCCTAGACGGTGATTGATGATTTTATATCCAAGAGGTTGGAAAATATGCGAATCTTGTGCACTCCCTTCAGGCTTCAAGTAAATTGCATCAATCCTGCTATCTTCATGAGATCGGTTCAGAGTAAGCCTCGCAGTAACTAAACGAGCTGCAGGGCGTTTCACCCACTCTGAATGCTCTTCTCCCTCATAATTAATAATTGCTTCAGATCCTACACCAAAAGTAGGGATATGTCGAGTAAAAATTTGACCATGTGGGGATTCATTGCAACCTTGGTCAATATCCCAAAAAGGTTCCTTCTGCGAATTGTTGGCCATGACAACACAAAAGATATGGAGTTCCTACTTCCCTCACTCAATCTCACTAAGGTTTTTTCGTGAGAAAAGTATGAAGGGGCATTTGTTTATATAAAAAAATTCGCATGTCCTAATTCAAATCAAATTAAAATTTTAAATCACATATAGCCAAATCCTAATCGGATTGGGACATGTGGTTAAGATAAATTAATATTTGGATATATTCTAGATTATCTGAAAACACATATTTCGAGGTAATCTAAACAAATACAAATCCCTAGATTAACCGAAGACAAAGATCTCGAGACGATCTAAAATACACAAATCTCAAGATCAGCCGAGAGCACCGATCTTGAGGCGATCTAAAATACACAAAATCTCAAGATCAGCTGAGAGCACCGATCTCAAGGCGATCCAAAAATACTCAAATCTTAAGATCAGCCGAGAGCACCGATCTCGAGGCGATCTAAAATACACAAAATCTCAAGATCAGCTGAGAGCACTGATCTCAAGGCGATCCAAAAATACTCAAATATTAAGATCAGCCAAGAGCACCGATCTCAAGGATATCCAAAATACACAAATCTTAAGATCAGCCGAGAGCACCGATCTCGAGACGATCTAAAAAAAAAATTATTCAAATATCAAGATCAGCCACGAGCAGATCTCGAGGCGATCTAAAATGTTTAAATCCCGAGGCGATCCCTGTCCCAAGATCAAATATGGATACAAATCACGAGGCAAAAAAGTTAAATTAAATCAAAATATATCAAAATCAAACAAAATAAATAAATATATATATATATATATATATATATATATATATAATCAAACCAAATCAAATCAAATTAAATATATATATAAAAAATAAATAAATAAAATCAGATAAAAAGATAAATCAAATCAAATCAAATTAAATATATATAAAAAAAATAATAAAATAAAATCAGATAAAAAGATAAATCAAATCAAATCAAATTAAAATATATATATATATATATATATATATATATATATATAATCAAATAAAATTAAATATATATCTATATAAACCAAATCAGACAAAAATAATAATAAAAAAAAAATAATATATTAAAATAAACCAAATAATAAAAAAATACATAATATAAGAAATAATAATAATAATAATAATAATAATAATATATAAATAAAATAAATAAAATAATAAAAAAATAAAATAAAATGAAATGAATATAATAATAAACAATGATAAATATAATGATAAATAAAATAAGAATAATAATAAAATTAAATAATTAAAAATAAAATAAAATAAAATAAAAATAATAAAATAAAATAATCGTGTGGTCGTGGTCCCCACGATCAACGCAACGGCCTCGTTCGCCTCACGTTCGCCCACCACCCATGCAACCGTCGAGAGGCTTTTAAAAAGGTTGAAGAGGAGAGGCCAGAGGAGGAGGAGGATTGGAGATCGGTTTCTCTACAAAATATATAAAAATAAAATAAAAAAATAGGAGACGGGGGACGAGGACCAGATCCAGGAGGGGCACCAAAGATGAAAAAGACGGAAAAAAAAAGATGACGAAGAAAGAAGAAAGTTCTCTCTCTCTCTCTGCCAGATATGTATATAGATTGAAGGAACCAGTACGAAAAGAGCCAGTGAAGGAAGAAGAAGAATCGCCGCCGCCGCGCTTCTCTCCCTCCCGCTGAAGCCATCGCCTCCGGTTCGCCGCCGGTGATTTACAACCACAAACGAGCCGAGCTCAAGCCACCAATAGCGAAGATCGACGCCGGAGATGGCCTGAAGAAGCTCGAGTATCTTTCGCTCGTCTCCAAGGTCTGCATGGAGCTCGAATCTCACGTCGGCTGCAGTGATAAGGTCCTCGCCGAGTTCATTACTGAGCTTGACCGGAAGTCGGAGACGGTGGAGGAGTTCGACGTGAAGCTTAAAGAGAACGGTGCCGAGATGCCAGA
Source organism: Dioscorea alata (assembly GCA_020875875.1). Lineage (NCBI taxonomy): Eukaryota > Viridiplantae > Streptophyta > Magnoliopsida > Dioscoreales > Dioscoreaceae > Dioscorea > Dioscorea alata. The sequence goes on from CM037027.1 coordinate 4,477,364, forward strand.
CTACTTCGTCCGCACGCAGCTCACCATCATCCATGCTATTCTTCCCCGAAATCCAAGTTCAAAACTCCCTCAATTGATGCCTCGAAGAAATCCTCCTCTGTTTTCCCCACTCTGTCCCGTCCTGACGACCGTGAGCACACGAAGAGGATCCAGCTCGAGATCGAGCGCAAGACTGAGATGAAGGTAGCGGAGGAGGAGCGCGGCTATGATCGTGATGACCGGGATAGAGACCAGAGGCACGATCGTGATGGAGATGGATATCGAGATAGAGAAAGGGACAAAGACAGAGACAAGCATAGAGATAGAGATAGGGATCACGGGTATAAGAATTCCAACGCTTACGATGATGAAGAAGAGGAAGAAGAAGACATGAGAAATGGTGCCACAAACCCTAGCCGGAGAACTGGGGATGAGCCTGAATCGTATCAGGTATATAAAGGGAGGGTCTCGCGGGTAATGGACACTGGATGTTTTGTTCAGCTGAATGATTTCAGGGAAAAAGAAAGACTTATTCATTTTTCTCAGATGGCAAGTCGGATAGTTGCCAGTGCAAAGGATGTTGTGAAGAGGGATTAGTTGTGTCCAAAGATTACACGCCATCGAATGGAAGTCGAGTTCTTGTTCAAATTGAGTTTGATGTCCTCAACTACCCCATTTGTTTTGAGGCTTTATTGCCTCCTATATATCAGTGCTCAAATGGTCATGTGGTATGTTTAACAGGCTGTGTTCGTCTCACTGGCAAATGTGCATTCTGTTCTCAATTCATGGGTCTCATACGCTGTCTGGCTCTTGAAAAAGTACCTGAATAGATAAAATCAAGGTGCAAAAATGCCAACTACAGATGTCATGCAAGGCCATCCTATTTATACAAAGAAGAGCACCATGAATCATACATGTACACACCATGCTCCTGCTCTGTATTATCTTGCTCATTCAAAGGCGTCATGAAAAATCTTTCCAAGCATTATATACACAACCATAAGGATTCTGCAGTTGAATTCAGTATCTCTCAAGACAAGCGTCTGTTTCTACTGTTGATTAATTGTGATGTAGTTGGATGAAGACACTCTCAGTTATTTGCATTTGTCCGGCTACTGAAGATAATGAATTCATGTATGAGCTTTCAGTTGAAATGCATCCAACTCATCTTAAGCTGAAATCATCTGGAGAAAGGACTTGCGAATGGAAGGGTGTTTGTCCTAAAATTGTTCTCTTTGTTCCTGACGATTTATACAAAAAGTCAAACAGGTTTGAAGCTGGGTGATTGACTACTGAATTGCAGAGAAGGTGAGCAGCTTAACAAGGATTCTGTTGGTGATGGTGGCATCATTGGCAGTATGAGCATCTTCGGATACGCTTCCTTGACAAATCAGTAGCTTAATTAGCCATGAAACAATAGTGGTTAAGATTTCTCAAGTCCCCAGCCATACCAGCAATCCAATATAACCTCAAAGCTTCAGAGATGATCTTATGTTGTTATTCACTGAAGAACAAAGGAAATACATAAACAGGTTTGCAAAAATCATGTAAGAGTACAATGCTAATTCATGGATGAAGTTTAATCATGGCTCCTCCCATGTCCAGTCATGGTTGTTCATATATATATATATATATATAAACTATAAGATATATATTGGTGGGCTCAAACAGGAGCGTTGCGAGTCGGTGTTTGTGCACCGGGATGTTCAAGGGTGTCACGGCTTCGTAGCGCTGCTGAATCGGCAAAGATAGTTAAAGATGAGGAGAAGTACAAGCAATAAGTGCAAGTTCAGCAAGAGATTTTTCCTGTGACACATTCCATAAGCCAGGTTTCAAGTTACATGTTTTGGTACCTCAACATTTGTTCTGAATTCTAATTCATTGACTGAGCCATTGTGGGGTGCAGCAACCGTACCATATCCTTATCCAAAAAAATAAAATAAAATAAAATATTTATTGCTTTAAGTGAATTGCAGGTGTGTACACATGATGAGTACTTAGCCTTAATTTGAACTTCACCATCCGCGTTGATTTCATTGGGTAGTTGACATCATTATGCCCGGTTCTATCTTGATGTTATTTGGAGATTGTGCCTCAATTTCCCTCTCTTGACAACATCTTGATTTCACTAGGAATACATAGACTTGGCCACCTACTTGTTGCAAGGGTTGTTCAAACTGCTGGTGATGTTGACTGACGTAGCAACTGTTCTTGTACAGGCAATAGACAATTAATGTTGTCAGTTCATTTCAAGCTAGCAAAATTAAACATGTTTTGTATAGTGTTTGCCCAAGTAAAGGCTCCATCCATTGATTAAAAAAATAAATAAATAAAACTAACAAATAATTAAAAATGATGAAATGAGAAACATGCATACGTATGAGAGTTTTCAAAAAGGACATGGGTCCACCATGCATATGAATTGAGGTACATGTAAATGTTATGCATGCCAAAAAAAAAAAAGATTTTTCAAGAGGGCGGGCCCACCATACACATGGTGAATAAATATGACAAGTATGGATTATATATACATCTTAATATATATTTATATATACATATATTTTCATCCCAAAATAATGGCAAGGATATTCATTTTGAAGCAATAACAAAAATTTTAAATTTCAAGACAATGAAGACGGCAACAAGCTTAATGATCCTAATGTCCTCCAACCCACTGTGGTAAAGATCAATAGATCATCCGCATAGTGGAGATTGCACATGTTGTCATAATCCCCAAGCGGCACCCCCACCGGGATTTTGGAATGCAATGCATGTCTAAACATTTCCCCCAAGACATCCGTCACCAAGACAAATAGTAACGGAGATAGCGTGTCCCCTTGCCTGAGGCCTCTCTGATAACGGATGTAACCATTCGGCGAGCCATTAACTAAGACAATCGCCTTGGAAGAACGCAAAATTGTTTTAATCCATCTAACCCATCTTTCTTCAAAACCCCTAGCCTCTAAAAGGTTCAAAAGAAAGTCCCAGTCCACCGTATTGAAGGCATTTGCGAAGTCCACTTTAAGAATGTGCCCCCACAAGAGTTATTTTTGGATACTACAGAGCAGCTCTTCCGTAGTAGCGATATTGTCCAGGATACATCTACCCTTTAAAAAGGCCGATTAGGCATTGTCAACCAGATAATTCATCACAGAGCTAAGTCTAGTGGCCAGCGCATTGGAAAGTATTTTCAAAGAAGAGTTAATAAGGCAAATCGGCTGAAAATCCCCAAGGGTTTCAGGTGTTTGCACCTTAGGAATGAGGGCAATACTAGCCTAATTAATTCTCTTCAGATTGACCCTTCCAGAGAAGAAGTCTTCACAAAGCTTCAAAAGGTCTCCCTTAACCTGATCCCAAAAAGTCTTGAAGAATTGTATAGGGAAACCATCTGGAACCCGACGCTTTATCCCCCCCAAAATCAAACATTACCTTTTTTAATTCCTCTAGCGTAAAAGGGCGATCCAAGTGCGACAAATCAACAGGAACTTTCTTATCCAAAAGCTTTGAGAGCGACATTGAAGCGGAAATCCCATTTGCGCTCGAACAGGTGTTGGAATTTGTCTACAAAAACTTTGCCAATGTCTTTAGGGTTGTAAGAGATTCTCCCTCACTTAAGAGATTAGGAATGAAGTTCCTATTCCTACTCCTGTTAACCACCTCATGAAAAAACCTAGTATTCTCATCCCCTTCCTTTAACCACTGCAACCTTGATCTTTGCTTCCAGTAGATCTCCTCTTATTTGCGTATCACTTCTAACTGCTCATACAAATCCCGCTGTTGACTAATCTCGCGAGAAGTAAGCCCGCGAGATTCGCTAGCGATGTCCAAAGCATCAAAATCATGCAATATCGACATTTTACTAAGTTTGATAGACCCAAAATAGAACTTTGCCCAATGCCTCAATTGCTCCCTAAGGTGGGTCAGCTTCTTTTTATACAATGAAAGCACCACAACCCTCTGGCACAATCTTCGTCCACCACCTATGCACAAGCTCCTGGAACCTAGCCACCATTAACCACACCAGTTCGAACCTAAATTGATGAGAAGAAGACCCGTTATTGCCCACTTCAAGCTGTAAAGGAACATGATCAGACCCAGTCTCGGTAGGCAGGTTTGAGAGAGTTGTGGAAAGTGATCAGCAAAAGCATTATTAACTAGGAAGCGATCCAATTTGACCCAGATAGGATCCGCCTGGCCGTTAGTCCAAGTAAACCTTCTACCAGTCGAGGGATGTTCCCTCAGCCTGATGTCCATTAAGTTTGGGATGCCAGAAGCTTTGTCCTCCAAAGCAAAAATTGCTTTAAAGTCACCATAAATAACCCAAGGAACATTAGAGGCGGCAGCACAACTCCTGAGCTCGACCCAGAAGTCACCCTTACGCGACCGCATAGTCGGTCCATAAACTCCTGTACATCTCCAGCAGAAATGATCGCTGATAGAACAGAAATCAATTGTCAAACTGAATTCGCGCACTTGGACCAACTACCCCTTTAAACTCGCACCATTCCAACCGATAATAATGCCACCCTCCGAACCGCGAGCAGGAAGGAACAACAATTGATTGAGCCGCTGACTGCCGACCTCACGCCAAGTAGCGGGAGAGACGACCTCCAACTTAGATTCTTGTAAACAACACACATTAGCAAAATGCAAGCTAAGAAAGTCCTTAACCAAAAAATGTTTGGCCGATCTTCCTAGACCCCTAAAGTTCCAAGAAATAATATTCATTAATCACTATTTAACACTTGCGGACCTTAGAGAAGGTCTCCGCCAGGTGACTCAAGGAGGAGGCTACCGGTATCCCCCTAAGTGTAGCAACTTTCAAAGTTTCAAGTGATCGAATATGTGAAATGCAATCATTCAAGTGAGAGGTGGAATCAGAGAAAATAATACCATAAGCCTTGCAATAACTAGTAATTTGCGCATTTGACCAAGCAGAAATAAGCATGGGGTTAGAGGTCGTGCCTTCCTCGGAATCAACCCGTACCACCAATTTCTTCTTTGGCGACCATGGTGGTTCCTCCACAAAACTCGCTTTCTCATTCTATTTGGAGGACGGAATCTTCTGCCTTTCACTTCACCTTTCCCCAAGTTCTGCTCTTTGGGAACCCCTGATTTGTCCTCCTACAGACCGGGTATAAGGACCCGGAGATTTCTTTCAAACTAAACCACCAAGTCATCTGACTCGATCTCATCCTCAGGCAATTTGCCAAACTGGAACAAGAGCCCAAAACCTTGAAAGAAATTTCCAAGAGAAACCAGGCGGTGAAGCAAAAGCAGGCCTAACATCAGGATTGCCAAAATCAGCATCCTTAGTCATCACCACATTAACCTCCATAGATGTATCCCTCCTCATAAGCCTATCAACCTTCCTCGGCCCAATCTCATCCTTGCTAAAATTTTGGGACCAAGGATTGGCCCATATCATAAAGCAAAATGGGGTCCAAGAACTCCCCCATCGAACCAAGGCCACAACCAACTTCCATGGTCAAGTTAGCTTCACACTTGTGCTCGAAACCAGCAACCACAGGATCCACGAAATCCGAGCCCAACCCAGTATATACTGGGTCCACGGAATCAGAATCCATCCCAATCTCGTTGAAACCTTGATCAAGTCCACCCAATGGTGAAGCCTCGGACGCAACAACCTCAGACCTAGGAACCTCGACCAAAGGGAGCCTGCCATCTGTCCCATGTGACTGTGCATGTTCAGCGTGAACCATCCATCGTTCGACACCGCAACTTCTCGAGCCCTCTATCGACGGACTGTCACCACCTTTGCGCCCATCGCTCCTTCCTCGTCGATCAGACTGACCGTCAGTCCCCGTTCGCTTCGTTCGTTTGTGTAGCAGTGCCTTACCGTCCCGATCATGGGAGCAACGCTTAACCATCACTAGCCGGGAGTGAGGCTCAACTAACTTCGGAGGGACAGTGGGATTATTATGGGAGCCAGGCTCAACCCTCCTGTCGGCAATGCAAAGAGAATCTCCTCTGCTGGTCTTGGTCGCAAAACCTCTCCGTGGCAGCTCGCACCGAACCCTAGGAGCGCCGTCGGGCTTGCATGCTAGCTGATCTCCATTGACGCCACCGCAGGAGTCCACGCGCACTCCCAGCTGGGTGACCATGGGCCTCTTGCCCTTCTCCTCACGCACCACATCGTGCGTGCATTGCCATTGGTCAGCCAAGCCACCATTCTCTCTATCCTCACCAAAGGCCGTAAGCAGGAAGCGCCCCCGCTCGCAAGAGTACTTAGAAAGGGTCCCCCGGTCGCTAGTGAGCAATAGCACGTACCTGCTCATACCGAAGCTAAAATCGATCTCCATTGGAAGAGAAGCGCCTAGCCACTGGCGAACTAGCACCAAAATAAACATCTTATGGGGAATGGATGCTTGCGACAGGGCCATCAACTCGCCAACTGGATTGAGCATATCGATGATGACGCACAAGCACCATCCGTGCAATAGTAGATTCTATATCATTACCCCATTGCCCCACCCCTGCAGCCTTACCCTCAGCCTCGATCTCAGTGGACCATGGCGACACCTTCAGAGAGCATCCACAGTCCTTGGTTGCAACTTGCGTCGAGCCCAGCTTGCACACCTCCTTTATCTCTTCTCTATTCTTCATAGGGACAAAAACCATACAGTCTTTCACCGGCGTAATAGGTCCGACAATCAGGTAGTTGAGAACTAAGGAGATGACCTCAATGACACTAGCTTCATTCACGTGTCCGTCGACGACCGACACTATCGTGGCCTTGGCCAACTCATTCCTAATATTCGAGATATCCAGAGATAGCACGAGCGACAGAGAAACACGGTTAATTCCAATCGGACCCTGGGGATTCGACACCGGACACTGAGCCCTCTCCGGTACCAAGGCCTTGTCCTGCACCTGCCCGATCTGTCCCACCTTGGGACTCATCCATTTAGATCACACGTGAATCTTCCGACGTGACAGGCTCCACCGAGGTACAACTGAGCATCTCGCCGCAACGTGACCAACGCCATTACACCGTAGACAAACCACCATGTGCCTATACTCGGAAATCTTGTGCAAGGTTCTAAAGCATCGCCCGCAAGCTGCACTCCTCGGAGACCATGGATGCTTCGAGCCCACCACTATGGAAGCAAGCCCTTACTATTGCCCGAGGACGACGAGCTCGCCACCTGAGCATACGACGCCACCATCCGCTTCCCCATTGCCGCTCCTCCACACTGACGCGCACTGGTATCTCCAACACCGGTCACCGGCCACAGGTCGCCCAAGAGGTTCCCTATCTATTAAAAATATTCTATCTAAACAAGTTTTAATTAATTTTTCCAATGATGGGTGTAATTTTAAATAAATAAATAAATAAACAGACCAATCTGAAAAAGTTTTTTTAAGAAACAATTTTAAAAAATGATTCATTTATTTGTGCGCATTTAAAATATGTAAGTTTCAAACGAACCTTTTTCCGGGTACTTTTTCTTTTGATTAATATTTACGCTGTGTTTGATTACAACATAGAAAATTTTTCCATGGAATATTTTTCCATGGAAAACTAAAAAATTGTTGTTTGATTGCATCAATTTTTCCTGGAAAATATTACATTTTCCATAGAAAATTTTTTATATTCTACAAGGAAATTGTATTTTTGGCTAACTAAAATGCTATTAATCCTAATCAACAGTTTTTTTCTATTTTGTGATCATTAAAAAAAATTATTTATGCTGACTTTAAAAAATTCAGTATTTCGGATTTTTAAGCATAAAAATCTTGACGGTTTGTTTTTTTTTTCCTAATTAAAAAGAGATATTGAGAGATTTTTTTTGCTTTATTAGGATTTATCTCTCTGTTTTTTTCCCGGATTTATATAAAAAAAAATTTTATTTCCTTTTTTTACTTAAGGAATAAAGATGGGTTGCTTTATTTTTTTATGTTTTATTTATCCGAATTTGAAAAAACCGGATATTATTTATGTTTTATTTATCTTAAATAAGGATTTTTTTAAGATTATAATAAAATAAAATTTCAAATTACCCCTTAATTTATTTTTTCAAATAGCCTCTTTAGTTTTCCATGGAAAAATTTTCTTTTGGTGGGAGAGGAAAATTTTTTCACAAATTTGTAGAAAAAGTGGTCACGTGACCTATTTCGTGGAAAAGTTTTCCATGGAAAATATTTGCAATCAAACACCTCATTTTTAGGGTGTGTTTGATTGCCCTTTTTTTCAATGGAAAATTTTTCCACGGCAGTTTTTTAGGGTGTTTGATTGCCAAAATTTTCCGTGGAAAATTTTTCCATAAACCTGTCACGTGACCCTATTTTCCCTCAAATTGGTGAAAAATTTTTCTTGTCTCCACCATAGGAAAATTTTTCTTAGGAAAAATAGAGAGGCCTTTTTGGTAATAAAAAAAAATAAAGGGGGGTTTTCGTAAAAAGACAAAAAAAACCCTAGTTTCTTCTCCCTCGACATGGATCTTCTCAAGAGACACTATTTTAGGGTTCTTCTCAATTGGTATGCTTTGATCCGATTATGTCATATATATCTAATCAAAATATACATATATATATCTTCTCAATTGGTATGCTTTGATCCAATTATGCCATATATACCTAATCAATATATAAATAATACATATATAATGTTTTTTTAAAATATGTTTAAACAATTTTTTAATAATTTTTTAAAAAAAAAATCCATAAAAATGTGATTTTTTCCATGGAAAATTGATGCAATCAAACAACAAATTCTAGCTAAAAAATAATGGCAATCAAACGACTATTTTTTCATTTTCCACAGAAAATTTTTCCCTGAAATTTTTTTTTTTCCACCGGTTTTCCATGTTGCCAATCACACACAACCTTAAAGTCTATTCATGAATCCTTAATTTCTTTAATGATTTTATATTTATATAAATTTTCCCTTCTTTGAAATTTAATAATAATAATAATAATAATAACCGGTTTGGAATTTTAAGTTCTCATGAGTGAGATTCACTGCCTTGGGTTATGTTTAGTTATTTGCAAAAATTTAAAAACTAATAAAAAATAAAAAAACAACTAAAACAAAGCTAACAGTAAAAAAATTAAAAAAAAAAAGTAAAACAGTCTCATAAACCCCAAAAACCAGAGCTCCAAATAAACCCTAAAGAAGCACCAAAATCATCAGCAAGAACACCTTAAAAAAGAAAAAAAAAAAGGAGAAACAAAAGATAGAGAGAACAATGAACTAGATCATTCGGAATCATCCTTAGACTTTGAATCCCGGCCCTGATCGGAATCATCGTCGTAGTCATCCATCCCAGCGAATTCCGCCGGATCGCCATCTTCGAACTCATCATCCATCTCGCTATCGCTGTCCTCGTCCTCGCTCGCCATAGGAACTTGACGGCCGCGAGCGTAGCCGCGATGGAGATCCAACGCTGAAGCCCGATAAATTGGGAGTAGATCAAAGTGAGGAAAGAGAGCAGCACTGGAGACGAAGATGGAGCGCGCCAGGATTGATGGCGACGGTGCTGGCCGGCGGAGGACGGAGGCCACTGCAAGCTGCCTCAACGCCGCCGAGGAGAAGGACGCCGCCACGCGCTGCATGACCTTCGATGAGATCGGGGAAATGGAGGCTCTCGAGGGTTTTATTAGGGTTTTGTGTTCTGAATCCATGGAGATATATATACAGGAGAGAGAGGGAGAGAGGTAAGATGTTCCGGCGGATCATTTTATGGTTTTAAAATTTTAAACAGTGGTTCAAGAAAGTTCTAGTGCTTGCTTGAGTCACTGATTGCTTTGGAAATTTAGCTTAATGTCGCTTAAAAATTTTATAATTGAGTTTATAGTGTGTGTGTGTATATATATATATATATATATATATATATATATGAACAAATGCATATAATATATCCCCAAGAATTTTATGAGCGAGAAAATGAAAATGAAAATTTTTTTTTAAAAAGGAAATTTAATTAATTATATAATAAATATTAGCAGTTTTTTTTTTTTGTTTTTGATTAATTTTGATATTAGGGTTTTATAAGAATTGTAAATTTGAGATTAAAAAAATATCTATCAACAAAATCTCAAATTAAAAATTAGGCACTCAATCAACACTGGTGTCATGTCTCATTAACCCGACAGTGTAGATAAAAAAAAATTTGAAAAAAATAATCATATATTTATCTGATAGATTTTTATCCAAATAATATGAATTGCTTCATGTAAATATCCACATTTCTGTCATGGAAAAATTTTAATTATTTTACGAGATTTAGGAAGAGTTCAGAGTTTTATAAATTTAGAAGTTTAGGTTTAAAATTTTATAGAGTTTTGCGTTTAAAGTATAAGAGAGAAAAAACCGACATAAATGCTTCCGAAAAAGCTATTTTGTAGCCTATTAAATAAATATAACATTAAGGCTGTGTTTGATTGGCAACATGGAAAACGGGTGGAAAAGAAAATTTTTCCAGGGAAAAATTTTCCATAGAAAAATTTTCGTGGAAAATGAAAAAATAGTCGTTTGATTGCCATTATTTTTTAGCTAGAAAATCAAAAAATTTTTATGGAAAATTCTGATTTTGTTGTTTGATTGCATCAATTTTCCATGGAAAAAGTCACATTTTTCATGGATTTTTTTTAAAAAAAATTAATAAAAAATTGTTTAAACATATTTAAAAAAAACATTATATATATATATATATATATATATATATATATATATATATATATATATATATATATATATATTGATTAGATATATATGGCATAATCGGATCAAAGCATACCAATTGAGAAGATATATATATATATATATATATATATATATATATATATATATATATATATATATATATATATATATATATTTTGATTAGATATATATGGCATAATCGGATCAAAGCATACCAGAGAAAAACCCTAAAATAGTGTCTCTTAAGAAGATCCAAGCGGCCTTGTTTATCTCGATAGAGATATAATTCGAGAAATTCACCAAGAATCTCTCTCGGATGAGAAATGCCTCTCGCTCGGCAGAGATCCGATGTCGCGGCGCTGCGGGGAGGGAGAGTAAGGATTTCGGCGGAGGCTTGGAGGGAGAGGAGAAACTAGGGTTTTTTTTTGTCTTTTTACGGAAACCCCCTTTATTTTTTTTTATTACCAAAAAGACCTTTCTATTTTTCCTGGAAAATTTTTCCTAGGGTGGAGGCAGGAAAAATTTTTCACCGATTTGATGGAAAATAGGGTCATGTGACAGGTTTGTGGAAAATTTTTCCACGGAAAATTTTGGCAATCAAACACCCTTAAAAACTGGAAAATCACCCGTGGAAAAATTTTCCATGGAAAAAAAGAGCAATCAAACACACCCAATATTTTTTTCTTAAACATTGAGTTCAATGGAAGAATTAAAATATATATAGACCAAAAATAAATCTTCCCACTTCAAATTTGTTCCATAATTTTTTTTAAAATTTTCACTTTTTAAAGGGAAAAAAATGAAATGAAATTCAGCGAAAGTTGATAAAAAGAAGCAAAGTGATATTTTAAAAGAAAACGCTTTGCTGATCTTGACTTTTGTTGGAGTTCAGAAAGAAAAAAGAAAGTTCCTGATCATTTATATGGATGGGCATTTACCAGCTCAAGTCTTCCATTCTGCACACAAAGCATCAAAATGCAGTAAAACTCCATCTTTGTAACTACCAAAATTACACTATTAAAAAGAAATCACCTTATCACTACCAAATCACTCTAAATCTTCAAACTAACACTACAACAACAAGAAATGAGTATGTTTTATGCTTTGAATAAATTATAAAAGAGCATTCTGGTGTGTCCAAATTAGCAGCAAATTTTTTTGAAACAAGTGATGAGAACATCAATTTCATTCTTTGTTCATAGACCTTAGTAAAGGCAGCAGATATGTCTCCTTCATTGTATTTTCCTTTTTCAGTTATATAATCTCTTTCATTTTGGAATTTACCAGGTGCATACCTGATCATTGTTCATGAGTAAGAATCTTGCAACTAAGTTCCAAAATTCCATAGGACATCATAGTCAAATGTTTGGTGCCATGCTCAGTACACATGCAGGAAGATACACAAGGATCATGATGCAAGTATTACGAATGATCCTGAAAGACGACGCTCATAAACTGATGATGAAAAAAGTAATTGTCAAGGATGGTATATGATTATCAAGGAGTGAGCAAATTCATCCTCATATAAAGATTTATAGAGCCGAAGCGCAGTCCTGGATTGTTACTTATTAGGGATTGTCCTAACAAAGAAGAAATGATGCGCTTAATTTGTTTTTTGACTTCAAGAATTATGCGGGCAGTCTCAAGGTAATATATGACAGTATTTATTACATACCTGCGAAAGCATATTGTAGAACAATCCAATGAAGCTTGATGCTTTGCTTTTCTGGTTCCAATTAATTAACCTGAATACTGTGCTAGTAATCCAAGCAGAAGGTTAGAATTCCAATCATCAGAATAATAAGAAAAGAGAAAAGTGCAAATAGAAAAGCTCAATATTTCAAAAACACTTTATTTCTTGAATGCGAAGTAAGAAGTAATGGTTAGTTCAAATACACCCAACAAGGTATTTTGTTAACAAAAGAGTGAAGCTTACATTCCTTTGAGATGGTACCGTCCTGGCATAAAATCAGTTACAAATCAAGACAAGATAATAATAAAAAGTAGCAATGTGTACCTAAACCACCAGGCAGTACTTCCAAACACATAATATACTTCAGACAACATAATTTGTTCTTGAAATAAAACTTAGAAGCGAAAAATAGGTACTACTTTAATTGTTTATTAAAATATCACCCAAGAGCATCAGCAGCCAAAAGAGTTCCACACAGCAGGCATCAGATAATTTTTATACTATTTTAAATCAACAAGAGTGTAGCCAACATAAAGATGAAAAGCGTCGCTCCCAAAACAACACTAGCATAAAGTACTCACAAAATTATATCAGATAATAAAGTGCAGGGTGTCTCCCAAACAAACCATAACCATAAGAATTTCCACTTTAAAAAAAAAACTTCTTATCAACTCATTTTGATTATAAAATCAAATAAACAAGCAACACATCAGTTCTTAATAGTAACAGTGCTATAAAAAGAGTACTTCGTTTCTAAAGATTTCCAAAAAAAGGGTCATAACATCATGCTCTATTGTCATGCTATATGATGAAGTATTCAAGAAAAAAAATTACATTTACATTTACATTTTCAATAAAGACTGATACCATCACTCAGAAAACCATGTTAACACAAGAATCTGTTGGGTGAACTGAACTCATGATATCAGGGTAAGAAAATTTATAATGTTGATTATTTCTGCTGAACTAATTACAGTCGATGAATATTTACACAATCAATTTAAGGTGCTGCACAAGAGTTAGCTTGGTAAACAACAGAAATTTCTATACAAATGTCAATGTAACAAGTAAACATTCAAGGGATTTACTTTGAACTTATCAAATTCACCAATCTATTTGCACTACAAAACTTGATGATGAAGACCAATGCAGCTTGGTTGATGTGTAGATGTTAAAACATTTTAAATTCATTTGATACTCAATCTTGGTCTTCAACAATAAATCAAGATTTTACTTTATTTCATTTTATTTTATTTTTTTAACGTACAAACTCAAATAATTACTTCATCATCTCCTCTGCATCCAGATTGATCATATCCACCACAAAGTTAAAAAAAACTTCAACCAAAGTAGTTTCATTATCTGCATAGCATGGGCACAATTAAACATTGTTAACTTTTCATTAAGAAAAAAAATCAGGTCGAGTTCATTAAACATTACAGCAGATCCCATCATCATACCATTATCAGCATTATGTCTGCAAAAAGTAATCACGAATGATTGGAGAAACTTGCTCAAATAAACTTGCTATCCTTTTAGGCAACAAAGACGCATTCACATTTGATGTACACACTGTCAAAGATGCAAAACAGAAATGTTAGAGAAATGAAGCTTCCTTTAGCTGTCCAAGCATCTAAAACCATAAAACGACCTTTCATTTCACTCAGAAATTTTTTCAGCATTTAAGAAAATCAATAAAATAAAGAAAACGGTGAAAAATATGGAAACTTTCTGTAAATTGATTGTTGATATTAGGCTTGTTACCTGTATATGTATTTGAATGGTGCCCAATGAGCTCTCCTTCAAATTCCTAATAGTATCAATGGACAATAGTCAAATGATAATCACTAATGTCCAGCTGAAAAAGGAAAGTTTGAACTTGTATTATGGACATTCGACAGTTCTTGATTGGGATAACCTGGTGAAAGACTATCCATACTTCTAGTCAGTGGCCTAATAAAAAGAATAGTGCTAAGAAGCAATCTGGCCGCAATAGCCAAAAACCTAACAACTGCGTAAGGCAGGGAGAATATAAACACTTTCTCCAAAATGGCCACACTCCAAGACAGATGAAAAGGAAAATAAAGTAAAAGCCAATGAAGGTGCCAAAAAGATTTCTTCTAGAACTATATGAGCACTGGCTTCATCCTAGACTACATATAATCCTACATAGAATCCTGAATATTGCCTTGTAAAATAGGTCACAAAAGAATTAACGCAAACACTTCAGAATCCTTTCTAATAAACAAATTAAAACTATGGTCCTGACAACAGAATTCAGCCAATATCATAATAAACCAAATAAACAGAAAACAGATTTCAAATGAGTGCCTAATGGCACAAAATAATTTAGAGAAATCAAATAATGTCCTATAGGATAAAACCAACATGTATGACCATCACAATTAGAGTGACCGTCTTTAAGACCACAACTAACATCAATTGTCAACCAGAGCTTCTTGTCCTAAATCCTCCTACTGTGAACATAGAACACTATGTTATCAAAATGATATTAGAACTACACTGTAATTGCAATAAAACTTAAATCCCATTGTTCAAACAAAAATAGGGATTACTTGATTGATCTTTGACAAGTAATATCTTGCTGCAGTCCATTATTGATAAAGAAAACTAGAAAAATTCACAGCAACAGGACATTTTTTATTATCATCTCCCTAAATTTCCTTCCAATTAAATTGTTCACGGTTGCTAGACTATATATTTGGCAAACATTTGTTTATGTACCTCAATGATTGCTAGACTACATATATCTTTTATTTAATAATTATAATTGCCTTGCAAATTGTGATTTATGGTACAACAGAAATCTCTGAAAATAATAATGGTGATTGCCTATAATAACAAAGTTTAGTAGGGCTGAATTACAGTAAGACATAAGAAAAGCGCATAATGAACTTATAATAAGAACAACAGGATTGAGTGCTATATGGTCATTCAACAAAGAAAGCGTACAAAAGTAAGAAGACACACACACACTGCATACAAAATAAAGAGTAGCTTGGGCAAGGGGCGTACTGTAAACATCTAGACCAGTAACATAAGAGAAAACTGACCCTATCGCTGTAACTTTTGGAACAATAGAACTATTACAAGCTACAAGACTGTGGCTTCATTCTGCTCCAGTATTAAACTTCTAATGATCTTCCCAAAAGAGTTTCTTGCAACAAACTTACAGACTAATTGAAGAAACAATTTCATACCCACCAGACTGTCTAAATCTTGCTGGAAGAATGCAACGACCACCAAACCGCTGCTGAAGGAATATGAGCACAGCAAGCAATACTCCTTCACAGGGAATAATGATATCCCATGTCGAGGAGAAGAAATCATTCTTCGGATTGGCATAGATATATGATGAATCAAAATAAGGAACATAGTGGTGAGCTCTATATGCATCATATAAATGAGGCAGAGCCCTGACAATGGTTGTTCCAACATAAAAGACAGGGGAGAGAGCCTTATCTTTGGAATTCCAAAATATATTTAGAAGAATTTGAGGGAGCAAAAAACCATCAAGTATCAAGCCAGCATAAGATATGAGGTCCTCCCAGATAGATCGGTGGTTTGCACTGTTGAAATCTTGCCTTTGAAGTTGAGATCTTGACTGATTAGAGTAAACAAACCAAGCAATCAAACCACCAATAAAGTATAAGGGCAAGCACAGCTGCAGGGCTTTCCTCTCGGCCACCCACAAAGCCTTTTTGCTCTCCTCACGGTATCTTGCAGACCATACCACTTGAAGAAAACGGAACTGCATAAGAAATGCCACCATTGTTATCACCCTCACAATTACTTCATTGGCCTCAAGCCACCCACCACTCCATGACAGAACATTCTGTGTATTCCGTCTCATGAACAACGCCTCGAAATTTAAGACCAAGGGGATCATGTAGCCCAGAGTAAGTATAACAAGCATTGTGACAGAGATAGATGGAAGGACATCAGGGTTCTTATTAATGTAGAAAAGCTGAAACCCTATGAAAATGCACAAAAGGGTGAGAGAGATAAGAACCATGGTGATTTCCATGTCCATCCTCCAAATTGATTCAACTGACTGGGCAGTGTACATAACATACGACTGGGTCTCCAAAGGCTCAAAGTAAAGTGGATCTGACTCTCTTCTGCTGCTTTTAATTGAGCCATAAAGACGTTCTCCAGCTTCTGGATCAAAAGGAGAGAGTTGCATATTTATCAGAATTTCGCAATCTTTAGAACCTTTGACTTGTTTTTCATTGACTGAGGCAAGCAGAGACCGACATCCCACCATGCAGAGCATTCCAGTCGCAGCGTTGTACACTCCCTCTGCCAGGATCTCTGTTTGTCCACTACCATCATAGGATGAATTTGGTAGAGAATAAGATATTCTATAGCTTACATTCGAAAGGCTATGGTTCAAATCTACCAAAGATGGTGGCGGCGTTGGTGCTTCCAAAGAAACCATGTAAGAACGGCCAGAGAAATTCTGCCCGATGAAAAGTGGGTTGGCATAGCCCCATGCCCGTCTCCCCTTGGCATCTCTCAAAGAGAAGTCAAACCTCATGTCCCCAACCGACTGACCATCAGGATACATCTTCCTAGATTTTGGCAAGTTAAAAGCTTTGCAAGATTTATTCACACTGTCCAGCTTAGTGTACTCATATCTCAAGTCAGGAGTCGAATCAAAGCTAGCCTCTGAACTCCAGAAAGAAACCATATCAAAGTAGCCTAAATCCTTCTTATCCTTGCCGCTCCACAACTGCCCAACAACGCTGCCACTACTCTCAATAGATAAGACTGCCGGGATCCACAAACAAACCCTTATACTGCAATCTCTTACAGAAGCATCTCCTCCCGAACCTTCAACATCCAATACTCGACATGCTACCATACATAGCCGATTCTTATCATGATCCCAAAAACCCTCGGCCACCAAAGAATGCTTGGGCACAAAGATACTCCTCTCACCATATCCAGTATAATTCGAGAACTCCATGTACAAATGCATCTCTCCATCATCCGAGCACTGGATATGATTCCATGACATGAAACTCGGATAGAAACTAAGATCCTTGGCAAAAGGACCACAATTCTTAGGAGAGCAATTAGTACCATTACCATAATCCAGTCTAAATCTCCCTCCCAAGAACCCCATGAGAGAAGAGCACCAAGAGGTCTTGTCCAACCCGAGTGATTCTACTTTATGGTCAACGCGAGAACACGAACCCTTGGCATCAGAGATCATGGTGTAGTTATAGCTCTTCTGAGAATAAGCGAGGATTGAAATGGGATGGAAGTAATTAGGGCTATCAGCGGAGTCAAGGCTGGTGATCTTTCCAGCAACGACGCTGGTGGTGATGTTGGAGGACTTCGGGTAACGGAGATTAAGAACAGCAGGGAGTCGGAGAAACTTACCGTCCGGCGAGCGGGAGACGCCATCGCCGACCATGCAGAGGAGGCCGGAGGACTCGGACCAGTAGCCAGAGAACTCGAAGGTGAGGGGGCGGCTGCGGGTGGGGATGCCGATGCTGGCGCGCTGGAGGAGAGAGGAAACGTTTCCGATGAAGCGGGAACCACCTGTCCGGACGGAGAGGGTGGCTGTGATGCGGAGGACGCCGGCGGTGGTAGTGCGGTGGAAGGTGTGGGGGAGGAAGTAGAAGGAGCGGAGGAGGGGGGTGTTGGGGATGAGAGGATCGCCACCGGAGAAGTGGCCATTTGAGAGCGAGAAGGAGTCGTAGGGGTGAATGACGCGGGTCGTAGGTGTGGATTCCGGCACGGTGGTGGCGCAGTTGGAGGCGTATGCCGGCGCGGCAGTGACAGCAGCAACAATGGAAAGGAGGAGGAGGAGGAGGAGAGAAGAAGAAGAAGAAGAGAATTGAGAACCCGCCATTGGAGAGCTTTTGGTCGGACCTCGGAGAATGCTCCGCCCAGTGATATTTAAGACGTTTGCTTGGAGAGGGAGGTGGGGTTGGTTGTGAGAATGCCCTTGTAGTTGTCAAATATAACCAGAATGCCACTATGGTTTATTTATTTATTTATTTATTTATTTATTTATTTATTATTATTGTTGTTTAACTTGAATTTTTATAAATATAGCAGAAATTATTTTTAATGTAATTTTATTTGTAATATGTATATTTTTATAATTTATTAATTTTTTGTTAAACTATATAATTAATAAAGAAAATAAGTAAGTATTTAATGTGGCTTTTTTTAATTAAAAATGTAAAATACTCTAATTTTTTACTTAATAATATCTAAGATGCAGATTATTTTTTCTTTTTTTTAAAAAAAGAAAATTTTTATTTATATTAATCTAAATTAAATAGGAGTGGTAAGCAGTTTGGTGTTTTTCCAAGGCAAAGAAAAATGTTTCTTGGAGATATAATTTTGATAATTTTTAACTTTTGCTGGACAATTTAAAAAAAATTGTAAAATAAATGAAACTCATAAATATGCCAACTTTCACTGGGACCACCCCTGCAGTTATCGAATATAACGAAAATGCCATTGGGTTATTATGACATCATTGTAATAGTGTTTAATTAGTGTTCAATCTTTTGACTGCCCTACTTGGTTTTTGTTTTAAGAACATTTACTTTTTTCTAAATAATGATGATAAAATTATTTTAAAAATCTAAAACTAATGAGACAAAAAATAATTTTGATAGTTATACATAAAAAAATATATATATAGTTTTTTAATTACCACCCCAAAAAACAAGGGTGGCTGCTTAACTTGGTTCCATATATTAAATTTTCTTTTTCATATAAAATCTATTTTATAAAAAAAATTGTTACATAATATATATATATATTATATTAACCTTTACTGTTATTTAAAAATCATAATTTATTTTTTAAAACCTTTTATGTAATACTCATCATGGTTCAATTAACGCACCACAAGTTGCCCAAAAATAACATTTGTACAAGTTCAATGGACTTAACAAGTCGGGGATGAGTGAAGAATATGTAAAACAAAAGGAATAAAATAAAATAAGTTTATTGGATTCATAATTCATATTTTCCGAACAAGAGCATGAAATTGAGCTTTCAATCATTAATTTTAGTCGAAGTCTTCATAGCCAAATATAAACGCCAAAATATTTTTGTTTTTTTAAATATAACAAAAAGGACGATGAAATATAGAACATTGTTTTCTCCAACTTAATCTAAAATAAGTCAAAATATAAAAATTATTTGGTTTGCATTATTTCTCATTGTAGATATTTTATTCTATTTATTCATATTTTTTTCATAAATAAAATTTTATAACCCAATAAAATTCTGCATTCTTATAAAAGTGTTGATGCTTTCACATAATTGTGTTTGTCTATATATATTATTATTAAAAATACATTTTTTGGGTTTTATTTATAAAATAAAATTATGAGAGAGAGTGACAGCTTTGTTTTTGTCCAAAGAAAATAAAATGCTAAATTTAGAATCAACTATGACCAAGTCAAAGTCAATGGTATTTGTCCATCCAATGGGCAAGGCATATGTTAATGGTTCAAGTGTAAATTGGAAGGTGTTTGTGGGCATTTAAGGGAGAACGAAGTCAAGAAGAGAAAAGAAAGCTTATTTATGTGTTCGTTGGGTATTGGTTGTGCCTTGGGTCAAAGTCTTCCATTGGTGTTCAATTTTCCTCTTAAATTTCAATTCAATGATGACGCCTTTAGATTAGTCCAACCAATCCCATGCACCACATGCTCTCCATTATGTCCTCTTTTTTTTTTTTAATAAATTAGGACAAATCACTGGCTTTCTAAATATAACACTCACTTCCACTCTTGGCAACTGAAGTTTTACCCTGTGATCTCTGGGTGAACAGAGGAATTGATATCAATAGACTAAAGTATAAAGTATCGTTGGCATATCTAATTTTTTAGAGTATTGCTTGAATTAAAAAAAACTTCTCAATTAGAATTATATAAATTTCATGTAAGTCAAAGGTTTATAATTTTAAATATTTAAATTATTCATTTGATTCTTGCTTGACTCTCTACGGCGACTAATCAACATTTTCGCATTCCAGAAAGAGTAATTCTATATAGAATGAAGGAATTGATATCAATAGACTAAAGTATAAAGTATCGTTGGCATATCGTGTTATAACCAGTCTTTTACTGTAGAAGTAACTAGCCCATTTCGAGATTTTTTCTTTTTTTTTCAGCCCAGTACTGTAGCCACCTGGTATTGTAGCAGTCCGCTACTATAGTGGCCTGTCACTGTAGCAGCCCGTTACTGTAGCACCACGAATTCTTCTTAAAACCCTTCTCCTTTCTTCTTCTTCTTTCTTTGCTTTTCTTTGGCCGAACCCTAGCATTCCTCTTGGAGTTTTCCGGCGAGCTTTCCGGTGAACCAAAACCTCCATTCGCCTCCTCACACTCTCTTAAATACGGTAAGCCTTCAACTCAACCTTTTCATTCCATATTTTTTCTTGTATTTTCTTGTTTTTAGAGAATTTTGAAACTTAGAGTAAACTTTAGATTTTTTTACTTGATTGTGGATGTTTATGAGCTTAAATTGAAGCCCTTGAGGTTGTGATTCTTTGTGGTGATTTATTTTGAAGAAAATCTCCTTGTTTGATGTTGTATTTGGGAGAAAACACTTGTTTAAGGCCGGGGTTTACTGTAGCAACCCGAGGTACTGTAGCACCGGCAATCTTTAATTGTTTCTTTAATTTCTTTGGATTAGATTGAAGCTAAAACCTTTAGGAATTCATTGGTAACTTTTAGATCTAGCTTTGAGCCAACCCTAGGATTAATTTAGGGTTGTTTGCTAGGAAACCTAGGGTTTTTTGTTTGGTTTTGTATTAACAATTATTATTATGTTTTTGTGGTGCTTTGGCAAGGAGGAGACGTGTTGGCTCGAGGCAAGGGATTAGCCGAGGAGTAGCTTGCGAGGGAGACAAATCGCCATTTCTGTGAGTGGAATTGTTGAGCATAGCTTTATTAAAAAGAAATGCCACTAATTATATATAGCTTTATATATATATCATGTTTTAAGTAAGTTTTATGGATTTATGCTTGTTTGGTATTTTTTTGTTGGTGAATGATAGTAATTATTGAGATAGGTATTGGATGTCTCGTTTAGTATTTAATTTCTTATCATTGGATTTGTGATTGTTATACATCTATGAGTTTGCAAAAATATGTGTTTTGTGTGAAACTTGGGAATTGTTGTGAATATCCTGGATTTGGTGAAAACTAAGGCTTGAAACTTATCTCGAATGGTTGAAAGGAAAATATTTTCATGTTGTTTCTTGTGTTGGGATTTGTAAGTTGATTTGTATTAGAAAGCTTGAGCTTTGCTTGTGTTTTTGTATTTTTTTTCCTCGTGCAAATGGCCGAGGTGTTATTGATTGATGATTATGGATGGTTATTGTACTCCAATGGAGATGTACTTGTGTGAGTTGTTTGGTGGTATCCTACTGCAGTAGGTAGTCTCCACGGCCAGCCTTTTGAGGTGGCGTGCTAGACTGGGTATTTTCTACGAGGGCCAGGTTCAGGTGGGAGTGTAGAGCTCTGACTGGATATTCATCGGGTAGCCGGGTCACCAACCGGTGAACCGATGGGTCAACGTCAAGGACATGAGTACCTTGACGGCTCTGAACCTAGCCATGGCCACGGCGAAGGTTTAGAGAGTTTTCTAGACCACATTATGATGGGTGAGTGTTGGGTATTGCTTTATATTGAACTTAAGATTTTATCCCGTGTATTCCTTTTGTAGTATCATCTTGAATGTGTGGTGAGGGGGCGAAGCTCAGCTGTTGTTTTTAGGAGAACAGTCTCCCACATATTTGAGTTGCTACCCGTTTTGATTATTTATTTCAAAACCATGGTGTTATGTTGTTTTACTTCTTTTAAAGACTTCTATGATGTGTGCTGATGTTTCTAAACCAGTATTGCTTTTACTAAAGTATTTTTGTTGGTAAATTTTATTATTATTATTTAGTATTATTGTTGTTGTTGTTGGCATATTTCTTTTAGAGTTGTGCTAACTTCCCTCACTGAGTAACTGTGGTTACTCATCCCCTCGTTTCTTTTCCCAGTCTGTTGCAGGTAGTAGGTTTGGCGGTGTGGCAGTGTGCTGAGCATTTGCTGCTTTATTTCCACTTGTTGTATTTCTTTCAGTCTGCGTATGTTATTTGTGTTTTTGAGCATGCTATTGAGTGTCGGATCCACTAGTTTGTAGAAAACTTTGTTGCATGGTTTGGTGTTTCATCATTTCCTACTGTTGTACTTGTTGATTTCCTGTGTACTTGGAAACCTCTGTATCTTGTTGTAGTTGCTGTTGTTGTTATTGATACTCCTGTTATGTACTATTATTCTCTATTCTATATTTGCCAGAGATATTGTTGAATTCCAGGTGTATTAGTTAGCCTTGCGGCGTCTCAAGGGCTGAGTGGCTTGTTATCCCTCCTCGGGATCGTCGCGGCGGTTGTCGCGTCCTGTGGGCCCGCGGGTCGGGGCGTGACATATCGAGTATTGCTTGAATTAAAAAAAACTTCTCAATTAGAATTATATAAATTTCATGTAAGTCAAAGGTTTATAATTTTAAATATTTAAATTATTCATTTGATTCTTGCTTGACTCTCTACGGCGACTAATCAACATTTTCGCATTCCAGAAAGAGTAATGCTATATAGAATGAAGGAAACACACGAACTAGCCACACAACTAATGTGGCTGGTTATGTGGCAATTTTTTTTAAATTAAAAAAAATAAAAACTTTAGTAAAGTAAAATAGGAGACTTTCATTTCTCTTGCTCACTCTCTCTCTCTCTCGGTCCTGAGCGCCACTTCCGTCTCTTTCCCGGTCCTGAGCGCCGCTTCCATCCGCAGCTCCCCCGCCCCGTTCCCCTCTCTTGCTCCCGGCCCCTGTTCCGGCCACCGCTTCCCTCTCTCGCTCATGGCCCTTGTTCCCTTCCCCTGCTCCCGGTCCTCGTTCTGGCCGTTGGATGGCCTAGTAGGCAACCACTACTCCTATTGTTGTAGAGGGAGGGGGAAGGATGGGAGAAAAGCTTTACTTTTGAATCTGAGCCTCTTGTTTGATTCTGTTACTTGATATTTTATATACATTCAGCATGAATCAGTTTGTTGCATCATGTATTTTTATCTGTCAATGTGGCTGGTTCGTGTGTTTGCTTTGTTCTATATAGTATTTCTCTTTAGAAATGATGTTCTTGTGGCCATGATGATTTGCCCTATAAAAGAGTATGGAGATTAGGTGGCGTGGCAACTTTAGTTGCAGCCCTTGATTCAGGTTTATCCATGTGAAAGAACAGAGGGGCAAGATTTGAGCCTAGAATGAAACATGAATTCATTCTCAGAAAATTTTCTTGTATTTTTGCAGGTTTTACAAGGTAAGATTGAAGCTTTTGATCCTGTCATAGATGTGTACTAGCAGAACTCATGTGCTCTATCTACCATTAATGCATGGACATCAAACTGATCAGCCTTTACATTCAAGTATAATCTTGATGAAAAAAGTGCTTTATTCAATTGTTATTGTTCAGTGCTGTGCATTATTATGTAATCAGTTATATTATGGATCTTTTGTAGGTTTGTATCATTTTGTTAATTCTGATGAACTGTCAAAGCTTGCAGGTTTGTATCATTTGATTGATTAGTTTCTCTCTGGAATTGATTTTGTTGTGAAATTTTCATTATGATTTTGTATAGATTTTTCTGAACTAGGATATGTATTTAGGACATGGATTAAAAATTTAAAGCTTATTCTTGATTTTTTTTTTATAAATATTTTGAAGAACTATATATCTGAGTTTGTAGGTTTGTAGCATTTAATTGATTGATTTCTCTCTTGAATTGATTCTGTTGTGAAATTTTCAAGTTCATTTTTTTTTAATGGATTTAGGAGTTTGGTTTCACTATATCTGCATTTACTAAACCTGGAATTGATTAAAACTTAGTTCTTACTCCTTAATTATATTCTTAATTTTGACAAACTATTTAAGAAAGCAAATCTATAATGTTGATTAATTTCTCTTGTTCATTGGTTGGTACTTTGTTCATTGTATTGATATTTG
This sequence comes from Dioscorea alata, assembly GCA_020875875.1. Classification (NCBI taxonomy): domain Eukaryota; kingdom Viridiplantae; phylum Streptophyta; class Magnoliopsida; order Dioscoreales; family Dioscoreaceae; genus Dioscorea; species Dioscorea alata. The sequence goes on from CM037027.1 coordinate 4,501,760, forward strand.
CCGAAACTGTATATCATAGCCTAGTTCTTGCTCCCTTAATTATCTGCAGTTCTCATACTGATTTCTTTCTATTCATATTAATTGAGTTCTTGAATCTTGAAACTGAACAATGCAGTTATTAAATTAGTAGAATGAGACTCATCGAGAAAAATCGTAGAAATAATCTGCAGAGCAAGCTGGTTGAAGACCGAAAGCAATTGCGGCCAGATAGAAAGAGTGTTAAAGGTTCATAACACATAGAAAACAATGTAATGGAAGTCTTAATTAATCTTGTTTATCACTAATTAATCTTGTTCGAGTTCAAGCAATTCTCTCTTTCTCTCTTTTTTTTTTCCTAATTTTTTGTATGCTTTTTTAAGTTCTTGTTCTGAAGTCTAGTTGCTTTTTATTTATGGTGTTTGTCCTTGTGGTATGTGATGAAAGTTTGATTTTTTTTTTTTTTTTTTGGTGATTTGTGGATTAGGATTTATGTTTCTGTGGTTACTCAGTGTGACGAATTTAAATTTTTCCAGGATTTATGATTGTATTTTGTAGTCCTATTATGTTTTGAGCTCACAAGTTTAGTCAAGATGCAATTTTTGTTTTTTTTTTGGATGATTTCAGATCAAATCTATGCATGATGGATTTCTTCTATCTGTTGTGATTCTTGATTTGATGTTGTTATGTTGGATTTGAGTCTTTAAAGAAGACTTTCAGTTTGTTGTGTTCATTGCTTTACTGACTATGGATTCAGGTAGAAGCATCGCGGAAAGTAATTTTATATAGCATGTAAGTGTCATTACTTTCATGGATTGATTGGGGAAAGATCGAAAAATTCAGAAGGAAGTTGGTTGAGATGGATGGGAAGAGCAGAGTGGGTATGAGGAATTGGGAGTTTTTAGATCACACTGGACACACTAGCTCACTAATAAAGTCTAATTTTGGTGTTTCGATTGCCGACAATGCCTCGGTGGATCAACCAACCTTTCTGAAAATGAACACGTATCCTGATAGAAATACAATGATCGATGAGTCTAACTGCGATGAAGCCAGTGAAGGTCAAGAAGCAACAAACTTCTGGTAAGAGTGCAAATCGTATTGCATCGAAGGCATTGAGACCAAAAGAACCGAAGAAGCCGCCTTCTGTGCTTAGATCTTTCGACCATACCTATGCCAGTGTGATCATGTATCAACAGTAAAGAAGACAAACACAAAACCAAACAAATATCTCCTATATGAACAACACAATCTCATCCAAAAATCATCAAACAACACAATAAAATAAATAATTCTCAAGATAAATGTTACAATAAAGAACACAAACACAAAACCTAAACATAAAGAACAAGACAAATGTTATAATAATAACACAAACATAAACACAAAAATCTTTACTTATAAACTTCTTCTTCAGAATCAAGCATCATACCGGCCTCCGGCACAATATTTTCAATTACATCCACATCTACCGGTTTATCTTTGGCATGTATTTCATAACTTGAACATCCAACTTCTACATTATCTTTTCCTTGCTGAGAACACCCAAGTACCACTTCTTCCATGTTCTTGCTTTAAGTATATGTATAAAAACAAATTAGACAAATCTTTACAAAACATGAAATAAATCTTTGTTTTATAATCCTAAATAACTCCAAAAATAATCTAGATACATTGCCAAGAAACAAAAATAATCCAGATAATGCCTAAATAACTCCATAAAATCTTTGGTTTATTTTACAATAATTTTACAGAATCATTAGTAGGCCTGGATCATAAAACTCCTCTCAACAAATCATAAGTCTTATAGGTGACTATAGACCAGAAAACAATAACTATAATCCTATTATTGCTTTTGTTAGGCCAACATCTACGTTCTTCTAATCATACCACAATTCCAAATAAACAAAAAAATCTAAAGAAAACGCATAATGAAAAGAACTTATAGATGATACAAATGCTTACATGAATGTAACCAGCGAGGAACCGGGATGGAATGGCTGTGAGTGGGGGAGGGAAACAGCGCCCCAAACGAGGGCCGGGAGTAGGGGAGGGGAACAAGGGTCATCAGCAGGGGAGGGAAGCGGCGGCCAGAACAGGGCCCGAGAGCGAAGGAGGGGAACAAGGGTCGTCAGTGGGGAAGGGAAGCAGCGGTCGGAACGGGGACCTGGAGCAGCGGAGGGAAGCAGCGCTCAGGATCGGGAGAAAGAGAGAGAGAGAGAGAAAGAGAGACGAGCCTCTTTTACTTTACTAAAGTTTTTATTTTTTTTAATTAAAAAAAATAAAAAATAAAAATTGCCACGTAGCAAGCCACATCAGTTGTGTGGTTGGTTCGTGTGTTTCCTTCATTCTATATAGCAGAATACTCCATTCGGAACCTCAAGCGTTCCCCAGATTTTTTGAGCACTAGATCGGACATTCCAGAAGGCCGTACGACTCTTCCATCTTAGGAGTGATGCATTCTCGATCCTGTCTTGAGGAGGCCTTGGATATTTGGCGGTGAACTCCGCCTCCTCATTTTGTTTTTTTACCTCCATGTGTTTTCCTGTCTTTTGTTTGTGTTGAGGTGAGCCTCACCCCTAGTGATTGCGTTAAACTTTAGTTTGGTTGTTTTTGCTTTCTTCTCCATTTTTCTGTACTTCATTTTTTCAGTTTAATTTGTACTCGTTCGTTTTTGTTTAATAAAGCAGTGGTTTACCCACTTTATTAAAAAAAAATTCAAATATTTAGATTATATTGTCTATTTAGAAACCTTATTTCATGCAAATTTAGTTACCATTAAATAAAAATAATATTAATTGGAATTAAAACTCATGTCCAACTAATCTCCAACTTAACATAATTTTATAAGGATTGCATTCGTTGATGATTATTTGAGATGTGATATGGGAAGATTAGATATATCAAGATGCTATTTTGTTCATGTATATATATATATATGATTTGTATTAATTTTATTTCAATATAGATCGCTAGGCCATCGGAACAATAGTCGAACAACTGAGAATTGTAACAACCTGACAGAAACACATTATGTGCCAAAAAACTCCTTCACTCATTACATTGTTTTCTAGCGAACCATGTCCTCTAATTACATCATTTTCCATAACTATCTAATTACATAATTCTTGTAGCTTAATTCAAGAGCTATTAAGCCATAATAAAGTTATTAAACTTGGTCTTGTTTAACCCTCTATTTTGCCCATAACTTCGCCTGATTGCAAAGCCGGCGCTAGTGCCAATGTGTTGTGAATTCTTCGATCTATGTTCTGACAACAATACTCAATCAATGGAATTCACTTAAACAACTAGAAATCCAACAGACATTTAGTTTAATAGCTTCTATATCCAAGAACAACTTCAAAATCAACAGCTAACAGTACAATTAACCCATCAAACATAACCAGATGAACTAGATCAGCAACACAGAGTAATATCACAGATCATCACATCCAGACATCTAGAAATACCGAGAGTTCAAAATGGAAACAAGATTCATGGATCGATCTACCAATTCAGTGAATATAGAGTAGTATTATATTAGATAACAAGGAAATTACTTCCCTCCCGTGCCGATACCGGAGTAGATCACCGAGGATCGGAATCACAGGCCAAGCTTCTCTCCAGAGTCTTCCTCAACTTTCCTCTCGTTCTTTCCCCTTTTTCTAGATGGTTATCCTGTCCCAATGACCGACCCTCTTCTCAGCCAATCAGAACGCTTCATTCATAAACAACTTCTTTTTCCTGCCCAATGCCTGCCTTCTTAGTTGCCACATCAGCAGGTGTAATATAACCTGCGAGCTTGCAACTTCTCCACTTCCTTCTTTTGCTTTTCCACCTGGCGCCTTCTGATTTGTCCATCTCAGCGTCCAGCGTGCCCTCTGTCACGTGCTCATCTTGTAACTGACTTAATGGTTCTCCAGCAACAACACAATGTTCACAACATTATCTTACATTTAACTTCGGTGGAATTATCTTATGCCATGATTTGTTTAAATGAGTATATCAAACATTATGATTTATTTTATTTATGATGAAGTTCAATGCATTTGATTCTTCTTTTTATATTCTAACATGATATGGTCAAAGTGGATGTTAAAATTATCTGTGACACCTTAGTTCCAATTTTGATTATGATTAGAATTTTATATAAAGGAATGAACTAAATAGTTCTACATCAAATAAGGAAGATAAAGATCTTGTGATTCTATATATGATTTGGATAAAAAATGTGAGACACTTTTCGTTGGCACAACTATGAATAAAGAGGTTAAAATAGATAATTCCCCTTATGAAATGGTACTTTTTTTGCATCAATAATTATTGTTATGTTCATTTTTTACTACTTTTGATTTGAGTTCGAGTTTAAAACTGTGGGTTTGAAATAATATTTTCAAAATCATAACTACTTGAACTTAAAATTTGGACAACCAAATACACAAGAGTCTTCAACAAATGTTTGCTTGATCACTTATAATAGCAATATCATGACAAAGATTTGCCAAAATCATTTGAATTGGTCTTGGAAATTTAGCCATATAATTATTGTATCTAATCATCTAATTTGTTTAATACATAATAAGTCTAATCTATAATGCTTTGAAAGTGTCATGCAGAAAAATAAATATAAAGCATTCATAATTATATGTTAAAAATTCAAATTATTGTGATTTAATTTTTGAGATATACCAAAATTCAAAAGCTTATCTTCTTGTTCGATTAGATATGTTTAATATATTTTGTGCGCTTAATATTAAAAGCATATTTTGGTCATGGTCCGAGTAAATGTTATATTTTGATATAATTTAAAGATATAGATGTTTTCAATTATATTAATTTGTTTAGATAATTCTATAAATAGTTAAAGCTCTCACTTTCATCATCATCATGATTATTATAGTTAAAAATTATTATTTGAATTTAGAGCGTGTTACATCTTAATCAAATTTTAAGTTATTCCAAATCAAAACTAGTTTCATCTTAAATTAATACTTTGCCTCATTAATTTTATTTAATAGCTTTGAGTTTGAACACAATTGATATGAAATAGTCAACCATTGGATAGCCCAATGTATCACACCAAAGTGTAAAAAAAAGAGGTCATGGGTTTAAATCCTTCCCCTTCTTGTACTATTTATACACTGTTCACCCGGGATCATTGTATTTTTATGTACTATTTATACAGTGTACATCCGGACTCCAATACTATTTATATACTATTTATGTAATGTACATATGAGTCCAGTACTATTGTCGTACTGTTTACCACTTGGGTGTGGGTCTCCTGTGTGGGAGAAATAGTGGTTTAACCCATATAAATTGCAGTGCAGGGGGATTTTCTTAGGAGGTCTGTAAGCTATTATAACCGGTGCACCTCTTTACATGTCTGTTTCTTTGACAAATCTCTTGAGTGAGGGGCACTTATCACCTATTAATAAAAAAAAAAAAATTGATATGAAACATGATTGAGAATAAAATATGATTCAAAATCTTGTTATTTAATGTACTCTGATTAGTTAGTTGAATGAACTTCCTCTTCATTTCATTACTCATAAAGTCAGAATTTGTAGGCTTTAATTTATTATGCTTCTAATTAAATAATTATCTTGTCAAATATTGAGCAAGCGAGGGGGAACCCTCATTATATTTAGAGCATTTTTAAATTAATTATTACTATTTAATAAATGATAAATGACTGGCAGGTGCTTTGCTGGTTCCAAATCGATGGGAAGATTCCTTCAAATTTTGAAATGGCGGAATCTCTAATAGATTAAAAAGACTAATTGATTAAAAAAATTTAATAAAACTTTTCCTTCGCACTCTCCAAAATTATTTTTAATCTCTCTACCTGATGCATTTAAATTCCTTATAATCTCAACTCATGAACGTTAAAAGTGAAATGAAAAATAAATTTGGATATATATATATATATATATATATATATATATATATATATATATATATATATTACAAACAAAAGGACCAATAAAACTCATAAAATTTCAAATGATCATTGGGCAAGTAAAAATAAAAAATTGTATTTTCAGGTACATCATTATGAATTGGATTAATCTTTCTAGTAGCTATCCTTAATTAGCTCATCTCTTGTATTTTCAGGTATATCAATATGAATTGGATTAATTTTTCTAGTAGCTATTCTTAATTAGCTTATCTCTTGATTTCTTAAACTTTTTTGGTATTTTTCTTATCCAGGTTTTTTTATTAATTAATATAAAGATTAGTTAGTCCACCATATTCTTCTGCATAAGAAGATAACAAGATAGTTCCTTGCACGCTGCTTCATTATTTGAATTCTAGACTTTGACATATTAAAAAAATTAATTAATTTTATATAAAATTATATTTCTATCCCTTATCTTTCTTTTTCTTTCACATTCACCAATCATCACCACTTTTACAATCCCTCCACTTCTAAGTCTTACCGTCGCTGTTAGACCAAAGGTGGTATTCTTCACAACATCCCTATTAATGGTAGCTCATAGAAGAACTCCTCCTCTTTCAAGGATTGTCGCCGCTCTTGTTTTTCTGGCCCTTATATAACAAACCTGAACCCAAACTCTAACAATACCAAATCCTAGACCCATAGCTGAATCTCATCATGAACTTCCCAATTTTTTTCACTGTAGAGAAGGGGTTTAGATTCTTGGATCTAATTGCAGGATTACCAATAGCAGAATGAATAGCTTGGATTGAAAGAGGATCAAGCTTGAAATCACTAGAGTCGTTGATCAAGGAGCTCAATGGAATTACATTTAGTGGGGTGAACTCGATCAAAATCACCATCTTTATCCCTCGTAGGAGGAGTGAGCTCCGGGTTGCTCTCGCAGGGGATTTAGTGAGCTTGAAGTTGAAATGGAGATGAAATACATAACAGTGGTGTTACTAGAGTTTAGTAGCCTTTTCTTTTTCCAGGCGTAGCAAAGGGAGATCATTAAAAACTATAAGGTAAAATAGTGAATTCGATAAGAAAGATGAGTAGTGATTTGTGTTTTAAAAAGGGCTTTTTTGCAAGTGTACCACTGAATAATTGCATATATACCCCCAGGTACAAATTAGTTGAAAAACCATACATTAACAAACGAAAGATATATAAAATGACTATTATACTCTTTGCATACATACCCTTGAAAAAAAAATTATTGTAAAATGACCATTTATGAATAACCCCCTTTAAAAATCTAAAATCTAAAATAGTTAAAAAATATATTTTATGTGCAATTATACCATCCTATTTATACTTCCAAATATACCCCAAAATTTTAATTTTGATAAAAACCTAAATGAGAAATACACCATTAAATACATTGATCTACATGTATACATTCACAATAATGATTTACTATACATAACACATATATCTAATATCATCAAATCAACACATCACCATTAACCATCTAACTAAATCAAAATTTCACATTATAGTTGTAACATATAATCATAAAATGTTTCCAAATACATTAACATGTCCACATGTCTACAAAATGTTTACAAATATATCAACATGTTCACAAAATGATGTTTACAAACACATCAACATGTTCACAAAATGTTTGCATTCCATTAAAAGTTTACATGTTCACATGAACATGTTTACAACCAAATATCAAAATAGAGTCTATTACAATCATAAAGCTCCAAGTAGCCAAACCTGCAAAATTTACAAAATAGATTATATATGTTAAGCTCCAACTTATGCAAGCATTTGTTGGATCGTTCCCTCTACATTCCCATTGTATTGCATCAGAAGATGTATGGCATATGATCTTGGCAAAGCGACGAATTCCTGGAAAACTAATTAATGAATTCATTGAGCATGCTTAAGAAATTGCGAATTATTAACAAATGTGAAAAACACAAAAAGAAAAGCATTAGAAAATTGATAATGAAAAGTTGTTGCCGGTCATTTTTGCTTTGAAATAAAACCAAGTCTCAATTTCTTGCAACCAATATTAACCAATTAGTGAGCATAAGAGACTAAAGCAGAAGCAAAGAAACTTGCCTTAACTAATACAATGGGCAAATAATACTTAAACATGGATTTCTTTATCTCTTGGAGTTTTTCTAGGCTTGCTTCTTCCCCTACAATTTTAAATTAAACTTGATTAGCAACTCAACAAACGACTAATTAATTAATAAGAGGGAAACTTTAACATAGATTACAAAACTTCAAACAAAATTAAAAACAATTTAAATCAATCAAGTAGAACATTTATACAATTTTCAAGACCTTCCTCGGGAGCTACTTGTTGATGGATTTGTTGAATGTTCTAGTTCTTTACAAGTTCTTGCTTAATGACCAAATCCACCACACCTAGCACATTTATGTCTGCCTGACTTTATCTCATATGCAGCCCTTATCCTATTTTTCTTCGGTCTTCCAGTTGGTCTCCTTGATAATGGAGGAAGTAAACCATCCAATTGACCATTAGAAGTCTAGTGGTTAATGTCAGACATGGGAGCAATCTCTAAGTTGTAGGCAACCCTAATTTTCTCTACTGAAAAATATAAATCAACATATTCTTCTTATTTTGCACCTCTGATACTGAAGATGAACGCCATAGCATGTACACAAGGTATTCGAGAGACTTGCCACTTTCTACAACTGCATATTCCATCAGTCAACACAACCTCACACCTTTGTGCTTTATAAGAGACCTCAACCTTTGAATCACTACAACGTTGCACCTCATATATGTTGCCAATCCTCTGGATAGGTTTCTTATACATATTTCTTCACAGATGGCACAATATCAACTTTCCATTTTGTTGTCATTCTTCTTCTTTTATCCATGGTCACCATTATCTTCTGTCTGATTGTGTCTAAAATATCCAAAACAGGCATTTCCCTGGCTTCTGCAACCCATGCATTGAATGACTCAGATATGTTATTTGTGATGTAATCACATTTGCAAACAATACTAAACTGTAATCTACTCCATATCTCTGGTTTTTTTCCCCAAGTCTTCTATCCAATTATAAGCTCTGATATTAACTAATTTGATGTCTTCTATGGATGTTTTGTAACCTCTAACTGTGTATGATCTTGTAGCAACCCAAACGCTTCTTTGTGGACTTTCCCCACGGAATTTCTTCTTGAAATTTTTGTGCATGCGCCTCACACATGTTCTATGCTCCACTGATGGATAAACCTTGCAAATTGCTTCCTCAAGACCCTTCAGCCTATCAGATGCAAGTGCCAAACCTAGGCAAACCTTTTGCCTCATATAAGTCATTCAAGAACCATGTCAAGGACTCAATGTTTTCTGACTCTAATATGCCATAAGAAACTGAAAAGAGTCGATTACATCCATCAATAGCACTAGCTGCTGCCATTACTCCTTTGTATTTGCCTTTGAGATGGCATCCATCAAGTCCTAAGAAAGGTCTACACCCCAAAAGAAACCCTATACTGCATGTTCCTAGACATATGAACATCCTCTTGAAATGTGATTTCCCCTCCTTTAACTCTTTGTCAATTTTTACTATACTGCCATGATTCCTTCTCATCAACTCATCCTTGAAATCTGTGATCTTCATATAAGAATCCTCCCAATTACCATGTATGGTAAACACTGCTTCTTCTTTCCCCATCCAAACCCGATGATATGGTAGATCCACATTATACTTTTCATTTAGCCTTCTTCGTAACTCTTTGGCAGATAAATAACCTTCCTGTTGAAGCCATTCACAGACCTTACTTGCAATCCAATGTTGGGTATCCATTTTATTCCCACATTTCTTTATTGAGCAACAAGAGTGTTCATCTGGCCTTGTCTTTACCTACAAGGTATTAATGCATATTAATTACTAGTTAATGTGTATTGCAAAATTAAGTAACAATTAATAAATAATAATTGTTCTTATTTGGAATACACCTTGCTCTCTAACAATCGATGTATGGATCCTCCAGGAGCATTTATAATCTGCACACCTTGCAGTTACTCTTGACTGATCACTTTTGATGTACTTAATGGAAAACTCCCTAAGAATGGAGTACTATTCAAGTGTCCCTTCGGAATTGATAACAATCAACAAACAAGGAGTCAATTTTTATACTTGGGTTTTCACCACCAATTTGAATTTGGTCTTTCTTAGCAACTAATTCATCACCTGATTCATCATCTGATTCACTGCTATATAATGAATGATAGCTAGTTTCACTGTTAATCTACTCAACCAAGTCAAGATCTTGACCACAATCTTCTTCATACATCATATTGATGTTTTCATAATTTGCATTAATGTTTGCTTAAGCTGGAATAGGTCTATCATTAGAAGCACTCCTATCCATTATTTCTAAATTAGCCGCCCTTTGCCCACCCTCCTGTACAGAAAATGGTGTTGCATCAACCAATGTTACATAAATCTCACACTTCTTTAAGCCCTTATACCCATTAAACATGTTGGTAAGATCTTCTTCTCTTCTACTTTCAACAAATGACTTCTAACTGTTTTGTCTTGTCATACTCCAAAATATTGGTATACTACATAAATCTCACACTTCTGTATAGAAGATGGTGTTGCATCAACAAATGTTACATAAATCTCACACTTCTTTAAGTCTTTATACTCATTAAACATGTTGGTGAGATCTTCTTCTCTTCTAATTTCAACAAATGAATTCTAACTGTTTTGTCTTGTCATACTCCAAAATATTGGTATTTGATTCAATCCCCACTGTAGAATTGAGATAGATCTTCTTCCATATTCATTTTGTTGTATAAATCGGCATCTACAGTAGTTGATTTTTGTTTTCCCAAATGATACCTCAATCTTGTAGTGCCTTTAATTTCCTTGAAGTATCCACCATACTTAAATGTCAACTTGTACACACTATTGACACTATCTTTGTATGAAATGGAAATTGTTGGAATTCTTTAAAGAATTTACAACCTAAACCAAAGTAGGAAAACATTTTAGCAAAAAAAACAGAAATCTTATTTTGATACCACATTGTTATAAACTGAAGAGGAACCAAGAACCAGCCTTTAATCACTCGTGAAACAACCGATCCTCTCGTTGATTCAATATTGCATGCACCTAAGCCAGATTAGAGAAGTTGGTAGCTAGTTCAATAATGATTGCAATTTAACCTTGAAAAATATAAATGAAAGTTATCTATAAAAAAAAGGTATTGGAAGAGTTCTTTACATTCTAGTAAATTTCTAATTCTGGTAAATTTATGTAGAAGAGTTCTTTACATTCGACCTAAAAATAAAAGATTTGGTGTCATAGTGTATTAACTAAACAAAAACCAAAATTTTCGACAATAAGTCTAAAAAACAAGGAAAGGAAATAGTAACAAATCACGAATAGGCCACTTCACATCTGAAGCTGAAACATCTACAAAGTATGAACACAATGCTCAGAACATGAACTATGGAACAAATATACTTATGTGCTTCCTCAGAAAGTGGAAACTCAGTTCAATAGGATTTGAAATAATACAAGGAAAATGATAAGTTAAAAAGGTGAGAGCATGGGCCATTTCTAGTGTTTCAAGAAATAAAAACTGCAAGTAAATATCATAGTCTTAAAGAATATAAATTATAGGTGAGTTGTGTCTGATAATACAAGTGAAAAGTCAGTCACTCATGGGAATCTGGGAAAATTGGCTGGTTAGTGACTTGCATATGACCATCTTCACAATCCTAAGATTAAAATATCAAGAACACCATGTCTTTATGATGGTCATTTGGCAACTTAGTGAATTATACATTAGCTTGCATATATACTTTGAAGCAGCTCAATTCACAGAGTACAGAAAACCATGAATTTTGTTTACTGAATTTGAAATTTCTGAACAAGAATAAGATGAATTTTGAGAATTTAAGGGTGAAAATGGACTAAAATTATGTACTGAGGGTTTCTCCATGAAGGTTAGTTTCTCACTAACAAGGATCATTCTTGTTGAAAATTTTATTCAAAACTTTATAATTGAACCTGCAAACATAAAACTCCCTAATCCAATGACAATCATGACTATACTTAAAAAAGAACAAACTTATCCTTAACTAATTCAAAAACAAATTTTTTATTTAAAAAAAAAAACAAAACAGAAAGATGATTATCTAAGTCGATAGATGATGTGATTGTAGTGCACATGCCAATGTTGTTGAAACTTATAACATAGAATTCTTGGACCAAACACATTTAAATGTTACATCACTAAAACAAATAAATAATGATGGAAACAACAAATAGTGTGCAAAAATTGTATAAAACTCACCATAAATTAAGCATTAACACCACGAAGATTTTCAAGTTTCCATGATGCTGGGAATGTGAGGATAAATGATTTTGTTTCACCGTGCTGAATACCAATTATCGCATCAAGGAAACTAGGAAGAAGGTTATTGGTCTTTTCTATATCCAAGTGAAAACCTAGAAGAAAAGCTAGTGAAACCAAAAAAAAAAAAAAAAACCTTATCAAAGTCATGGAACAAACCATTTCAAATAATGCCCTTCAGAATAATGCCATGCCAAATGAACAACAAATACATCATTCATAGAAGTGGGTTCAAGAATGGAGAAAAACTAAGTAGACACAAATATCCCAGAAGTTGAAAGAAAAATTAGAAAAAACTAAGATCACCTTGAATCGAAGATGGCAAACCTCACTCAAAACCCAAGACCGGATCACCAGATTCGATTGACAATTCCACCGATTATCACCAACCTAGAGATCGATTATCACCAACCTCCAAGATGCCTGAGATCAAAGCAACAAGCTAAGGCAAGGAGAATAGTGATGAATTCCCTCTTTGATTCTCATCTCCGGGCCAATTTTAGCGCCACATCAACCTTCTCATCACTGAGCTGAACAGGAGACAGATGAGAAATGGGAGAGTGATGGAGCAGAGAGAGAGAGAGAGATGATCAGAAATGGGAAATGGGAGAGAGATTGGAGTTTTTGTTAGGATACTGTATTGGTTAAGTTGTACAATGGTTATTTTAGACCTTTTATATATATTAATCCAAATTATAACCATAGTTAATAAAATTTGATTAACTTCTGTTAACGGAATCTAACAGTAGGGGTATATCCATAATTACTTATATTTTTCAGGGGTATATATACAATTATGTTTTGTTTTTTAAGGGTAAATATGCAATTATAGAATTTTTGAGGGGTTTATAACCAATTTTAACTTTTAAAAATAAGGATCTATTGGTTATGGAAAAGTTTGTGGAGAGCTACAAGGGAATTTGAAGCTTTACAAGGACCTTTTAATCCTTTACCATGTAGTAAGGGGGTGTTTGGATGTCAAAATTGAAGTGGGAGTGAGGGGGGATTGGATGTAACCCCTTGTTTGGGTATACATCAATGGGAGTGAGGATGGATTGTGCAGGAAATGAGACTCACCTATGTAAGTGAGTCTCACTCACCAACAATTGGGGGGATTGCCTAATCCTGGATATGGAAAAGACATATTTACCCCTAGGTTAGACCAATATTCCCCCTGTGAAGGATGAACGCCCGATCTTCCCCATTCTCCCAAAATTCGCCGAACTACCATCCTCGACCACGATCACTCTTTGGAAACCACACAGTTCCGATAAGTCGTTCATCGGAAAGCTCGACGGAGAAGGTTTGCTGTTCTTCACCATCTTGCGTTTGCATTTGCTTCCCATCTTTGGTTCGTTGCTCTTCACCATAAGCTCGACGGAGAACGAAACCCTAATTCTCGTTTTTCTAGGGTTTTCAATTGCGTTTTCTTCTCATCTTGGATCAGTTGGGTCTCTTTTGAGGAGGAATCTCTGGTGATTGAGTGTTCTTGGGCTGAAAAACTACATCGAATTGTGAAGTGAGTTAGAGGGGGGCACGGGCCGACTTTTGGCCCGGCTAGGCAGATACCGCCTGTTAGCTGACCTGGCGAGCCGGGCCGGTAACCAGTAACCGTCCCGCACTGTAGTGGGCCCGGTTATGGGTTGGCATTTTGTTGACCCGTGACCCACCGGGTTGACCCTGCGGGTTGGGTTTTTTTTTTTAAAATTTTCGGGTTAAAAATCAAAACTTTTTAATTTAATATTTAAATTAATAATAAATAAATAAATAGCCCGTCAGATCAGGCAGGCTTGCCCCTGCCCGATGAGTTCTTTACTATCCTAGGCTGGGTCCGGGTCCGGGTCACATGTTGGTGACCCGTGACCCGGCGGGTTCTCACTATTAGTCGGGCCGGTTTCGGGTCCGACAAAACCTGACTCGGACCCGTTGAGCCGAGCCGGCCAGCGCCCCCCTCTAGAGTGAGTGATGTTTTCTTTTCAATTCTTTGTTGATATTTATTTATTTATTGAATTTGATGTTGGGGTTTAGGTTTAGGTCTGATGGATTGAGTTTTGAGGTTTTCATTAGGGATTTTCTATTCCGGAATGACACCCTTTTTTTTTTCATTTGTTTTGGTTTCTTTTTTCCTTGAATTGATCTTTGGTTTTGTGTTGTTGGTGGAAAGGATTAATATTTTGGAATATTTTTTAATCAAATTTCATTGTTTTAGGTTTTCATTGGGTTGTTTCTTGTCTTCCCTTCAAATTTCTCTCTTTCTTAAAGGAATCTTTGTTAATTGGGATTTTTCAATCGAAGTGATCGTATCTTTACCAGTTGATTTATTTTCTTTCTCACATTTTGATTTTTTTTTTCTTTATTTTTTGAACTGATTTTTGTTATGGGTTGTTGATGGGCTGGTTGAAGTTTTTGGGTTTTTCAATAGAAGTGATTGTATCTTGTGTTAAGCTCTACTAAACTTATTAAATGCCTGATAATGAATGATTTGTAGAATTTTTTAATGGGCAACTTTACTGCAGATTTCATGATTATTTCAATTTCTCGTCTTAAAATTAGTGCAGATTTCCTGCATTATACATTCACAAAACCACGGCGGGTACTTAAATCCAACCTACAGGCTTCAGTTTTGGTCGCTAATTTCTTTTTTTCCATTTTGAGAGTAATTTGAATCCCAATGCAATTTCGGGGACCTTTGTTCTAAAGTTAGTGAGGAACTTGAACTTTTTATATGTTGAGTTTTGATTGTTGCCAATCGAATATTTGTTCCAAGTTTTGATTTTGCCTTGTTTCCAAGACGGTTGTGGTCGAATTTTGTTTGGAAGGACTGGATTGTAACTTGATTGACTGTGCATCAGTACTTTGATGTTGATCTTTGATTGAAATGCAGTTTCCATAATCTGAGCAAAATTTCAATTTGATGTGCTTTTTCTAAAATTTATTTAGTAGCAAACCTTATCTGAATCGTTCTCATTGACCAGTTCTTTTTTCCGGTGTATATAGAGTGTCTACGTGATGTACTAGCAAAATATATTCTTTTGCTTTAAAAAAGCATATATAAAACTATACAGTTAGTAAGGATGGGAATTTGTCTCTTATGAAGTTGTGCTGCTTATAGTCCATCGCCCATAGGATCATAGGAAGTGATGATGTTTGTATGGATACATAGGAACCCATGCCAACTCCATCACCCATAGGATCATAAACAAGTACCTCAAGAGTACGTCGAAAGAGGAAAAGTGTCATGGACCAATCAGTAGAGAAAATTTCACAAAATTTGAACTATTTCGTTGAAGTTGTTGATCCAGGATTTAAGACACTAGCCAATGCTGCTGCACGTGAAGTAGCTCGTGATGAGGCCCATGAAGCCCGTGAGAAAGCACGTGAAGCCCGTGAGAAAGCACGTGAGGATGTTGTTGCTGAAATTGTGAAAATGAAAAACATGTTGCCACAAGTACTTTTTCAGATTGATGGTCTTTCTGATGATGAGGTGATGTTCATCTTACAGGTACTTTGTAACCACAATTCAATTTTAATTCCATGATTTGTCTTAAAACTCTTTATAATTATGATATAATATTAGTTCTTGTAGGTTCTGCCTAAAGACGACGACCAAATGAAAATTTTCTTTGGGTTACCAGACAACAAGAAGCTTTGTTTTTGCCATGTTATCTTGTCAAGGTTGTCATTTAGAGCACCTAATATGTGATTGTATTGCAAGAATAATGTGTTTGTTTTAAAGTTTGTTTTTATGGATTGTATTGCAAGAATTTGTTGGTGTTGGAGCAACATAGGCAGCTTTTCTGGTGTAGTTGTTGTTGTTGATCCTTGAATGTAGCAATGAGAATACAATGTTCTTGTTTGGTCATTTGTGAGTGAAAGCTTATGTTGTTATTATTACACCAAAGCTTCTTCTTTGTGTCTTTTTTTTCAAGTATATATATGGCAAGAAATCAAACCTTATGTTGTGAGGTATATATACAATGTTCTTGTTATTAACATGATGACAGTAATCATCGCCATTCAATTGCCATATATGACAAGAGAAAAGGAAGAGATGGCAAGAAAAAGTTATGTTATTATTATTATTATTTTCAATGTTATTACAAATATTTATTTTGATAATTAATTAGAACAAAATTGTAGTATTATAAGATTAAATAGTTATTTTTGATAATTAATTAGTTACAATTTTTCAGTGTTTTAACAAATATAATTAAAAATAAATCATTATATTTAACACCATTAATTAATAGGTAATTAATGATATTAATATTTCATTCCAAAAATTAGAATGAAATTGTAGTATAATAAAATTAATTATTTATTTTTGATAATTAATTAGTTACAGTTTGTCAATATTTAAAAAATATATATAATTAAAAATAAATCATTATTATATATACAATATCATTTATATGCAGGAGGGGCATAAGTGTCATTTTATCATATTTACTTTCTTTACTTTCCCCATTCCCAATAAATTACACTCTCTAAACCTTACCAACCAAACACATTATTCATTCTCACTCCTACTCTATTACCCCTCATATCACTCCCAATCCATTCCTTCCCCAATCCTCTCTTGACATCCAAACAACCCTTAAATGCTTTTTTATGTGGCAAAGTATAGATAAAAATAATAATAAAATACAGTAAGACATTTACATAGGAATAGAGGGAGTATATTTACATAGAAATGAGGTATAGTAAGGTCTCATAAAGTAAAGTAAGGGAAGGGAAAAGAAGGGAATGAATCAACCTAAAAGGGGGCGCGCGGCCGATTAACCGGGCCCGGCGGGTCCGGGTCAGGTTTTTTGCCGGACCCGGAACCGGCCTAGCCAATAGCCCGGACCCGACTCGGGATAGTAAAGAACCCGCCAGGCTGGGCCGGGCCCGCCTGATCCGATAGGTTATTTATTTATTTATTATTAATTTAAATAATTATTAAAATGAAAAATAAATTAAAATGTTATGGGTGAGATTTGAACCACCCATAACACCAACAAGTATTTTTACCAACTACCCTATAAAGGTTTTAAGTATTTATATTAAAACATCATAAATAAAAAGAAGACTTCAAAACAAGTTTTTTTAAAAAATAATTTAAAAAATAAAAAATAGTTAAAACAATTTTAATAAATTGTAAGAATTTGAAACGACTCAAAATAAATTAAAAAAAATATTTCTCTATAGCATCTCTCCTTTTCTGTATTCTAACCATTAGCTTAGTTCTAATCATTTCATTCATAGTAATGATGCCCTTTGTTCTAGGTACTAGTATTTGATTGTTAAAACACTCACATAGTTTATTCAAAAGCATGTCACATTTGAATTGAGTTTGGAAGTGAAATCTACTCCAATATTTGGGTCCATAATTGGTCCTTAAGGGCCTTACCCCTATAGTATTATTTTAAGTGTGTATGGATGTGCCTCACACAGAATCTATGTTCAGAGTTTGGGAATAATTCTTCAATAGCAGGTATAAGACCCTACATGATTGTTCATTTTTATTCACCACAACCAATAAATAGAAGGGAACATGACAATGACAAAAACAAATAGACAAACACAAATGCACAATGAGATCTGAAATTTAATTGACTTTAGAAAGCATTAGATTAGGATATGACAAACTTGTCTATCTGTCATGAATGCCTAGTGGTGGCTGCTGTTAATGCCCAAATCTTCAGCTAGCAACCTCAAGAACCACTGCCAATTCTCGTTGTTCTCTTTGTCAACCAGAGCTCATGCCAAAGGATATGTGCTGTCATTGCCATCTATTCCCACAGTTGACAGAAACTGACCACCATATAAGCCTTTGAGGAAACACCCATCCAATGAAATTATGCTCCTGCATCCCTATAAAAATTCAACTTTTAGTGGACCCAAACATACATGCATTCCTGCAAAAACACCTTCATTACATTTGAACTTCATTGTTGACATGGCATGAGTTCTTATTAATTCAAGCTTGTAATCATGAAGTCTCCCTATCTGTGACTATTCATCACCATCCACCATTCTTCCAATAAGGAAAAAAAATTATATTAGAGTCATGTAAACATAAATCTACTATTGTACAAAAATAATTTAAGACATAGTAGTTGAGATAAACCCATAAAAATTAGCAAGAATCACCTAAGAGCAATGCTTTTGGCCCTCCATGCTTTAAGTCTGCTTATATCAGCCTGTTGGTTCAACATGACAGCTTGAATGATCCCTGAAATTTTCTAAGAAGGATCAGCTCTAAACTGATCCAGATAATTGTTAGTTATTTAGTGTGCATTCACATGCCTAATATTGTGATCTATTGTGCATTCATAATTCAGGGTACCAAATTTAATTTGCACAGCTGTTTATCTTTATACATGGGAGAAGCCCACAAATACCAAGGGTAGCCTCGTTTGCAAAAAACTTTTCATCTTTTCTTGTTGTAATTTTGTTTGGCTTAAAAATCATCAATTTTCTATTCTTTATACCATAATTCTTGACAGCTTCTTTGAACTGTTGATAACTTCTGAATTTCATGCCAATTTTGAATTATGGTTCTCTCATATCAGTCTCTGCATTGAAATCAGAATATTTGGGCCTTGGAGGATCCAAATTTTCCTCATCTGTGCTAGAGCAGAATTGTATGTCATCCAAGTCATCAATGTCAGAGTCTTCATGTTCAACATTAATCTCAGCCTCTTTGCTAACAACTCTAGTTTCTTTCTTCCCTAAGGCTTGTTTGTTGGTCTTTCCCCTCAGGGCCTTCTTCCTCAGGATCTTCCTCATCAAGGTCTTTCTCTTCAGGTTCTTCAAATTCATCACTGTGAAATGTGTAGTCTAAGTCATGGAGGTCACTTGCCTATCAGTCATTTTCATCTTCTATTTCTTTCCCTGTGTCCTTGCCACCAAATGCAAAGTTTTCAAGTTCAGCATCTTCACCCAGTTGCATAGTTGTTGCACCATCATCTCCCTTTCTAATATCTTCAGCTGCACCATGAACATCATTGCTACTTCCTACTTAGCACAATTTAGCATAAACACGCATAACTCTTCTACGATCAACCTTCTTTGCCATTGAGAGAGCATCCAAGTCATTTTTAATTTCAACTAATGTCTTCTGTCCATAATTCACTTCCATTCAGAAGAAATTAGTGCCATCCACTAGCAAATTCAACTTTTTGGCCATGTTAAGTATTTCGAATTTAGACATTTTATCTTGATAGTAGTAATCAATAAACCTTACTAGTTTGTAGTCAGCCCATTGGTATATGTCACCATTGGTGTAATACATGTTAATTGTGAAATAATTTGAATTGTGTGCCGAAACAGAAAAGTGAAATGTCTGTTAGCTACAATCCACTAATTGTCATCCTAAACTAGTATGATATAATTAAATTAAACTACTGTAAGCTAAACAATTGTGAACTACTATGTTGTAATTAAACTAAACTACAAAAGTTCAAAGCTGTAAACGAAACAACTATAAAATATATGGTTAAAAATACCTCATCAGAAAAATTCTATACAATTACATCATTGAACAAGATAATGGCAAATAAATTAATTATGTCTTAGTTAATTTTAGCTTAATACTAATATATTTGTACAAAACTTTGAACAAATTACTATAGAATCTTTCTCCCATTTCTAAAAGCTATGCAATTGTCATCCCAAACTAGCATGATCTAATTAAATTAAACTACTGTAAACTAAACAATTGTGAACTACTATGTTGTAATTTAACTAAACTACAAAAGTCCAAAGCTGTAAACTAAACAACTATAAAATACTATGGTTAGAAAATACCTCATCAGAAAATTTCTATACAATTACATCATTGAATAAGATTATGGCAAATAAATTAATTATGTCTTAGTTAATTTTAGCTTAATACTAATACATCTGTACAAAGTTTGAACAAATTACTATGGAATTTTCTCCCATTTTTAGAAGCTATGCAATTGTCATACTTCACCCAAAAAAAAAAAAAATTACAATGATGAACTTCGCTAACTAAAGGAATATAAAATACAAGCTAATTCAATTAAGGTAGACATCTGGTTACCAATTCAACATTCTCCTGTGTTATTTTTACAACAATTAAAAAAATCTAAACCCTAATTATAGGTTTTGTTATCAACAAATGGCAAAGATGTGAAGATGCCATTAAACACTAATTAGCTTATTCTTCTTCATCCTTAGAAAAACCATACCCATAAAAGGTACAACCCAAAACAAAATACCAAAAAGGAAAAGAAATAGGAAAACCCCTCAATTTACTAAACAAATACCTAACTACATTGGGCCGACATTTAACCAAGCTTCCAACTAATTAACCTAAATTCCCTCAATTTCGCTCCTCCATATGCATGCAAGCATAACTCCAACCTGACTATCTTGAAGGAGAGGAGTGCTTACGGTATTCTACTTCTCCTACATTTGCAGGCCGTATTACCCAACAAACTTCCATGTTGATTCCTAGACCAACTTCAAAATGGCTATGCCCTGGTAATTGATTGCCTCCGGTGAATATGTAATACCTCTCACTCAATCTCCGGTTTAATTAGAGAAGAAGAGAACAAGGAGAAGATGATGAGAAGAACCAGGAGAAGATGATGAGAAGAAGAAGAAGAAGAGAGGGATGATGATGTGTCGGGTGATGTGGACTGAATGTTGTGAGGTGGATTAAAAAATTACAGCTGACAACTCCACGTGAGCAACTGACCTTTCAAGGCCTCGCCGCATCATTTTTCCGTAGTCCAAGTCATTAAGTTTTCACCAGAAAATAACAAGTACCCTTATGTTGAAATGAAATTAAAGTATGCTATCCAAAAAGAAATAAATTGAAGTTGGGTATCCATTCTAAAATATGGCGATTGTTTTGTACCCTTTCAAGATTATTACCCAATAAAATAATAACAAGAGGTTTCGATGTATCTCCAGTGATGAAAAGAGGAGAAACCTCAATATGTTAGGGTTTTTTCTTACATTCACTCCCAAAATATAAGGATATTATTAGTCACTACAAAGTTAATACAAGGATATTTTCGTCTATAAAATTATCAACTTTTTCAACATTTCAATTTGGAGGATTGAGAAGTGGAGATAAAATGGGGTGTTTTCAACCCCCCATTTACCTCCTAAATCCTTACCCCTCCCCCTCAACCCTTCTCCTCAAGCAAGGCCTTAAAATAGCTTCAAAATATCTAATTTTATGCTTATCCCTTACTAGTTCATATAAATTTCCAAATAACCTAGGTCTTGAGAGTTTTGTTTTGTTTTGTTTTATCCTCTACATATTTATTGTGATTTTAACCATTACCTATTAAAATGAATGTGCTCCGTTAAACATTTTTTCTGTATTTAATAAATGCCACATGTCTGAAAATGAATGAAAGACTCATGTAGAGTTGTGTGAAGCGGGCTTCATCTAATATTTTCTCCTATGTTTGATAGGGCAAAAGATGTTTTCCATTAAGGTAATCTAAAAATAATTTTTTTAACTCCAGTCTTATTGTTTGCTTTATCAAGCACATATAATAAATTATTATTCCATGTTTTATTTAAATTTACTAGATTTATAGAAACATAAAGACTCAATAAAATATTAAATTTATTAAAAATAATTACCAAATTATACACTGGAATAAACAAATAAAGTGATTTCAATTTTCAATTATAAATAATGCAAAGTGACTAACAACTCTACCTCAACCAATAGGAGGAGTTGATTATTTAAACTCTCACTTGATAAGAAAATAAGTTACCCCTTTTTGTTGGACATGAGAATTTGGATATTATAACAAAATTAAATAACTAACTAATTATTTCATACTCCATGCACTCAATAGCCTTGGCTAAAATTGTTTATATAATTTTCAGAGATATTTTAAAAATTATTGCATTAATAAAACTATTATGAACTCAAATTATAATGAAATATACTCCCCGTGTAGAACACATTTATAGAAACAAATTTATTCCTAAATAAGTGTGATTTTAAAAAAATAGGCTAAGATTTTAATTTGTTTTCAACTTTAGCCATATTTCAATAAAAAACTTTTATAATTAGCAGAAGATTAAGTAAGTACTATAAATGGTCTCAATTTTAAATTTTTATATATACTATATTAAAACAATACTTATTTGAGAAGTTTATTTTTTTTATAAGTTCTCCGTACATTCACCAAAAAACCAGTGAGTCAAATATTAAAAATAAATAAATAAACACAACCCACACTTATATACCATTGAGACATGTGCTTGTTCTTTTCAAAACAAATAAATAAATATTAATTAAAAAAAGGCTGCTATAATTATCAACCAACTTCATCTTCTGAAAAAATTTGTATAAAAATTAATAAAATAATAACTAAAAGTATTTTAAAAAAACATTTCAATTAAATATTTTTTATTATAATGTTAAATGAGGAATATCAAACCAACAACTCTATATTCTTAATTAATGCCATCAATGGAAAATGGAATCACATCACATGCAAGCAACTCTTACTTGCAACTAATGCCACGAATGAGAGTTTAAATTTCCCATCCCAAACTTAGCCATTTTATTTCATTCTCAGCCATAACTGCTCTCCTTCCAACCTTGCCCTTCACACCATTTTGTTTGGTTTGAGGGGTGGAGTTTGGATGGGGTTTTTCCAAGTGCTTAATTATATAATGAAAATTATTTAAAATATCAAAAAATAAAATAGTATTAATTTTTGACATTACAAAAATGTTTTAAAATTAATTTTTTTTAATAAAGGTTTAGATCACAGGATAATTACTATGGGAATGGAAATCACTCTACTGTAATGTATACATACTTGTTAATTTCTTACTAATTATTTTTTTAATTTTAAATAAATATCACTTGTTTAAAAAATAAATTGTAATAATTAAAGTAAATAATGATATTTAAAATATTTATAAATGAAGAAAATTTACTCCGTTTTCTTATTAATTATTTGTTTATTTGAAATGAAAACTATTAATTTAAATAATTAATTTATAATGATAAAGATGCATAATAAGTAAAGTGAATAAGGATATTAAAAATAATTTATAAATAAAAAGAGTTTATTTAGGGCTTTTTAATAAAGTGGCCCTATTATTTTTTATTTAACCAAATGGCCCTGGGGCCATTTTAATTGTCAAAATGGTCCTAGAACCATCACATCACCTATATGGGTATTGTGATGTGCTGATTGGGCGCTGAGTCAGCGCTGACTGGATTGCTGATGTGGTATTTTCAAATTAAAAAATCATAATTTTTTGCATTTTAACCCCTAAATTGTTTTATAATCAATAAGTTGATTTATTCTTGAGTTTTTTTAACCAATTTTTTTTAAAAAAAAATTATTAGTGTTTTAAAATTTATTAAACTTTTAAATAACTTTTATATAAGTGTGTTTTTTATTTAAATCCCTTATTTGTTTTATAATTAACAAATTATCTTTTTCCTTTGATTATTTAACCCAAATTTTGTTTTAAAAAATTATGTAATTTTTTAAATTTATTAAAAAAATTAATTTTAAAGAATATATTTGAATATGAAAACAGAAAGGGCTTATAATTTATTTTTCTTGTTTGTTTGTATAATTAGCCATGACTTGTATTAATTGCCCAAAAATAATTTAATAATGTTTATCATATTATGAAAGTTTCTATTTCGAGTAGGACTCATAATTGAATAATGTTTATCATGTTTTATGAAGTCTCTATAAATATGACTCCTCTCTAACTCTAGAATCAATCAATCAATTCTCGAGTGAAAGATCCCCAAACTCTCTTTTCCTTTCTAACCCTAGTCGTTATTTGGAAAAGAAGAGGATATTGTTTCTCAATTCTGGCGTGGGACCTTCGTTCGGCGCTAGAGAGATCTACGGCAATTCGAGAGACAAATTCAGCACATCAAAGAAAAGACCCTCAAATATTAAAAGGTAATTTTCTATGCTTTATAAATTAATTTACGGTGTTAATTAAAACAATTAGACCATATCGCAAATTTTATTATTGCTTCCGCATGCTTTAATGATGTTATATGATTTTTGCAATATTACCTAACAGTTACATCATATATTTCTCTCTTGTGTAGGGCAAGTACTTCTATAATGACCAGGTTATTTACATGTAGCGCAAGTAGTTACATCATATATTTCTCCTTTGGCTTGGACATGTATTAATTGCCCAAGAAGTAGGTTCAGGTGTAGGGAGAATATGATTCCACTTACAACAAAGGTGTGCATGCTTGTATAATTAGACATGACATGTATTAATTGCCTAAAAAATAGGTTTTAAGTGTAAGGAGAATATGATTCCACCTACAACATGTGCATGCTTGTATAATTAGGCATGACATGTATTAATTGCCTAAAAAATAGGTCTCAGGTGTAGGGAGAATATGATTCCACCTACAACAAAGGTGTGCATGCTTGTATAATTAGGTGTATGAAGAATCCAATGCCTTCATAGATCTAAGCAAAACCCTCTCTCTCTCTCTCTATATATATATATATATATATATATCTTCCCTTCCATTTTCATCTTCACCAACTTCAAACTCTATCTTTCTTTTGGTATTCAAAACTTGATATTCAAAAAAGTTAGTAAAAATTTTATAGTATACATAGTTTATAATAATTATCTCATATTAATTTAATTTTTTTCTAAATTATATATATATATTTTTTAAGGATGAGTATTACTGAAGTAACGGTGATTGTTTATTGGGGTGGGCATTTACAAGAGTCTAATGATACTTATTCGGGAGGCTATAAAACTGTGGTTGGAGTTCGAAACAATAGTAATTTGAATGAGTTGCAAGAAACAATTGCTGCAGCTATTAACTTCAAATTAGGCGACAATTATATGAACATCAAATGTAGCTGGCCTATGGATCGACACACTAGTACTGTAATCAACATCGACAATGACAGAGAAACATTACTGATGTTGAGATTATCTACGCCAATATTATATGTGGATGAAGGAGAACCACGTGTAATCCCAACCACAACATCTATTGCACATACATTGTAAGCTCATGGACTTACTACTTAATAAGATTTACTTGTTCCCTTGTTTAATCCCTTACTGACAACGCATATGTTGTGTTTTGTTTTTTTTTTTCTTTAATTATTATTATTTTTTTAGCAGGCCACCTATAAACATTGAAGCTGGAAGCTCTATTGGCTATCAACAGTCAAGGTATAATGATAATGTCGATGGATATAAACATAATGCTTGTAACACAGATTTTGAAGCCCCAAGAAATAATAGTGGTGATGATCATAGTGATGATTGTAATGACAATGATGACGATGGCTATGATGATAGCGATGATGACGATGATAGGAACGATAATAATGCAAGTCTTTCCATTGATGTTCAAGAAGGTGTAATTGCAGAAGATGCCATTCGAACAACAAATATAAATATGGAGCAAGGGGCAAATGTGGCCTCAGTTGATTACACACAGTTTGAGGAAGTTCCAGGTATGGCACCAATAGATGATTGGTACAATACAACAATAATAAATGATGTAGATCCACATATATCTGCAGGAGATGAACAATCATTAAATTTTAATGATTGGGTTGGTGGAATGTTTAATTCAAAAGCTCAATTAATAGATCTATTAAGTCGATGGTCTATACAAAAAGCAGTTGCATTTACTCGTGTGAAAAGTAATACGTCTAGATTCACTGTAAAATGTGTCAGCACAGATTGTCCTTGGCGTCTTCATGCTTCAGTTTCATCCAAAACATCCCTGTGGGTTGTAAAAAAATGTCCAAGGCCGCATATCTGTACAAACGAAAGAATCCAATCAGACAATCGCCATTGCACTGGAAAGATAATATGTGAATTAATATTGCCAACATTAAGAGCTGATCTTAGCCTGAGCATTGCACAAGTACAAGCGATGGTCAAAGACAAGTACCATATTGATGTTAGTTATGGAAAAGCTTGGAAAGGTAAGAATAAAGCTCTTAAATATATATTTGGATCATGGGAGCAATCTTATGCCGAATTACAAATGTATTTTAACACTTTAGTCAGTTGCAACCCGGGCACTATTGTTGACTTTGATTCTGATTGGGGTCATGGATGGGAGCGTTTTAAGAGTGTTTTGGGCTTTTGGACCATCAATCATTGGTTTCAATGCATGTCGTCCTGTTTTCTCAGTAGATGGGACATTTTTGCATGGGAAGTACAAAGGGACTATGCTAATGGTGACTGGAGAAGATGCTGAAAACCATTTGTTTCCTTATGCATTTGGTATAGTTGAAAGTGAGAATAAGGAAAGTTGGTCATGGTTTTTAAATAATGTATACAAAACATTAGATCCTACTTGTCCTATGTGCATCATCTCCGATAGATTTAGAGGCAGCATCAATGTTGTTCGTGATGCTTTCCCTCCGCAATATGGCCATGTTCATCGATATTGTTTGCGGCATCTAACTGATAACTTTTTACAACTTTGCAAAAGTAAATTTGGTGCAGATATTTTTTGGAAGGCATCAACGGCTGAATCATCACGGAGGTTTGAAGAATTGATCAATGTATTAACAGAAAGATATGTTGTGTTTACTGATTTCGCATCATCTATTGGGCCAAGGCAAATGTGGGCAATGGCGTATGATGGTGGCAAACGGTGTAGACGACATAGCACTAATTTATCAGAAAGTTTTAACTCAGTTCTTAAAGGTACTCGTGGTTTACCGATAAGAGCTCTTGAATCATCCACTTTTCACCGTACTGCAATGTATTTTTTTAAACACCGTGAGATTGGACTTGCTATGGATCGAACTTTGACGACAAGGCAAGAAGCAAGGTTGAATGATAATATCGAGAAAGGCAGATATTTAATCGTGCGGCGTTTTAATCACAATGAATTTCAGGTAACAGAACATGTTAATGATGAGACAATTGACTATGAAGTTATTATCAATGGAGTTTTATCCACATGTACATGTGGATTTATGGTTGCTTGCCGATTTCCATGTATACATGTCTTGAGAGTTTGTAGTACTGCAAATGCAAACATTAACCCATATGTGTTATGCCCCAATTGGTTGACTGTAATGTCATATAGACAAACTTATGCTCCATGTTTTCATCCGGTACCGAGTTCACAATTTTGGCAGCCTGTACCTGGGCCAAAGATGGTTCCACCTATTGGCCGACGTACTGCTGGCCGACCAAAGATCAGACGTAGACGAATGCATATGGATAAAAACCCTGATCCTTTTAGACGTAATTTATGCTCTATATGTAAACAACCCGGTCATTATAGAACTACTTGCCCTAGGCAAGGGAGAAATAAATGATGTAACTTTATTTATATTTAAATGCAATTATGTGTTTTAACTTCAAATAATTTTACAAGTTATTATTGATTTCATGATTTGATTAAAAAATAAATTATTAGCCCTTTGTGTTTTCATATTCAAATATATTCTTTAAAATTAATTTTTTTTAATAAATTTAAAAATTACATAATTTTTTAAAACAAAATTTGGGTTAAATGATCAAAGGAAAAAGATACTTTGTTAATTATAAAATAAATAAGGGATTTAAATAAAAAACACACTTATATATTTCTTAAAAATTTATTTAAAAGTTTAATAAATTTTAAAACACTAATAAATTTTTTTAAAAAAATTAGTTAAAAAACACGAGAATAAATCAACTTATTGATTATAAAACAATTTAGGGGTTAAAATGCAAAAAATCATGATTTTTTAATTTGAAAATACCACGTCAGCAATCCAGTCAGCGCTGACTCAGCGCCCAATCAACACATCACAATACCTATATAGGTGATGTGATGGTTATAGGGTCATTTTGACAATTAAAATGGCCCCAGGGCCATTTGGTTAAATAAAAAAAAATATGGCCACTTTTTTAAAAAGCCCGTTTATTTATCATTAAATATAACTCAATATTTTATATATCAATATTAATTATTTGCATTAAGTGTATAAAAATAATTTCGCAATATTTTTTTCCTTTCACTATTCTTCCTCCCCTTTCACGAACAAGGTAGCTAAATGAACCGTTAATTAAATTAAAATAAAATTAAAACTTAGAGCTATTTCTTTAATCATAGCATTCTTTAGCCACATGAGTAAAATAAAATAAATAAATAAATAAATAAATAAATAAATATATATATATATATATATATATATATATATATATATATATATATATATGAGAATATTTCGAACATCCATAGAAAATCCGCAATGTGGGAAAAAGATAGAAATAAAGAAAGACAGATAATCTAGTATATAAATAGTACCAAAAACATGCATTTGTTCAGAAGTTAGGGTGTGTTTAGTTTTTTATAAATTTCTTTTGTAGTAGAAATTGATTTGGACGACTGTAATTAATTGAATTACTGTTGTGATTTTAATCTGCCTCGTCTAATCATTTAGATTAAAGCATTGTGCATATTTTTTTTACCGTGCAACTGTTTATGATAGTGTGCATCTTGTTTTTTACCATTCATTTCAATGTGTAAAGGTACAGTATTTCAACATTATACATGAACATTATTTAAAAAAAAAAGGATGATTTGCAACCGGTACATCAATTCTACTAATGTAAGTGGAAGAAGCACCCACTCTCCATAGGTATATATGTATATATTAATATATATATTGGCATGTTGACCACTCTTGTTTTTTATAAATAATAAACTGATTTATTTATTATTTATTTTTTTTAAGTTATTAATATTTTCTAAAATTTATTAATCTATACATATATTAAAAGAGGAAAGTCTCATGCTACGTGTCGAGCTCTCATTAAAAGTTTTCCCGCCAAAATAAAATATTATAACAGTATCAAAATATTTATAATATAATATATTAAATTAATTTATATTAATTTATAACTTTTTTTTAAATAGGAATAGATTATTTTTTAATGATAAATTAAAGTATTATATTTATCAAATTACAAAATTAATAAACATAAATAAGATATCTTATTTTTTTAATAAGTGAATGATTAGATTAATATTTTTAAAATAGTTTTTTTAAATATAAAATAGGCAATTTATCCCATGATAAATTTAATTTTTTTATCTATAAAATTATAATATTATAAATAATATAATATATTAAATTAAGTTATCTTATTTAATAAAATTATAAAATATGAAGTTAGAGAATCGTTAAAAAAAAATGGAAAAATCTATAAATAGTTTTTTTTAATTTAGATTAAGTGTGTTGTTTTTTAAAAGTTTGAGTAACGATATACTTAATTAAGTTTCAAACAACAATTATGTTGCGTGTAAACATTATTATTAACATATGCTTCTCTCCCATGCATAGCTCCGGAATATACCACTAGTTTTTTTAAACTACAGGAAAGCTATTTAAATAAAAGAATTCGTAAATAAATAAAAAATATATTAAATAATAACAATGAATGATAAATGAATTTACAGTGAATAGAATAATAATAACAGTTAATTTAATTTTAAAAATTTCTGATGTGTATAGGAAACAAAATCATGCTTATAAGTGGGAAGTGAAATTTGAAAAATCACATCTAGTTCTATTTTTTTAAATAATTATTGATCTTTTAATAATAATAATAATAATAATAATAATAATAATAATAATAATAATAATAAAAAGAAAAAGAAAGAGAAGAAGAAGATATTATTTAAAAATAAGTGGGGTTTTTTTAAAAAATAAATTTTAGAAAAGCAATAACAATTTTTTAAAAAAAAAAGGGTTGAAAAATGGGCTTTTTAATAAAGTAACCCTATTTTATTTTTTATTTAACCAAATGGCCCTAAGACCATTTTAATTGTCAAAATGGCCCTAAGACCATCACATCACCCATATAGGTGTTGTGATGTGCTGATTGGGCGCTGAGTCAGCGCTCAGCGCTGACTAGACTGCTGACGTGGTAATTTTTTTGGGTGGGTACTTAACTTTGCCCATGTTGCAACTTAAGCACAAATGTTTAATTTGTAACAAAGTGAGCACATAACTTCTATTTTGTTTCAACGGGAGGGCACCAGCCATATTCCGGCCTGTGTTTGCTGATGTGTCCACCGGTCTGCTAACATGGATGATGCTTTACCACGTCAACCGCTCACGTGGTAAGCTCCACGTAAGCAACTTATCTACGTGGCCTCCCTTCAAGTCCACATAAGCGCCACGTGGATAAGTCCCCCCTTTTCTTCTTCTTTCCCCAGCCCGAAAGCTCCTCCCTCCAATAAAACTGAAAATCAAATGAAACTAAAAAAATAAAAAACAAATCTTCAGGTTAAGATAATACTCAAAATCACAATAAAACTGAAAACCAAACCAAATCAACTCTCATCCAAAGATCCATTACAATCCCACCAACATAATTCATCCCAAACTGAAAACCTAATTTATACATTTCAAATTTCACAATAATTAATCTAATATCTTACCATAAATAGGTGATCCTGAGTCTAGTGGCCTTATCACCAAATCAACCTTCATGGTCAATGATCGCAAGGGCAGGAATCTGGTTTCTTCGGCTACTTGGTGCAAGGGATCAACAGAGCTTATGGGATGAGGGATCTAGTTCCTTCGAACACTTGGGCTGGGTCATTTGGTGCGCAGCTCGGAGGAGTGGTGCCATTGGGCGGAGCTCACATGTGGGATCTAGAGAAATTAGGGCATAGAATCAGAATTAGGGAGGAAGGAGCTCTCGGGCTGGGGAAAGAAGAAGAAAAGGGGAACTTATCCACGTAGCGCTTATGTGGAGTTGAATGGCAGCCACGTGGATAAGTTGCTTACATGGAGCTTACCACGTGAGCGGTTGATGTGGTAAAGCATCGTCCATGTCAGAAGACCGGTGGACACATCAGCAAACACAGGCCGGAATATGACTGGTGCCCTCCCGTTGAAACAAAATAGAAGTTATGTGCTCACTTTGTTACAAATTAAACATTTGTGCTCAAGTTGCAACATGGGCAAAGTTAAGTACCCACCCAAAAAAATTACCCAAAAAATCATGATTTTTTTTGTATTTTAATCCCTGAATTGTTTTATAATCAATAAATTGATATATTCTTGGGTTTTTTAACCAATTTTTTTTTAAATTTATTAGTGTTTTAAATTTATTAAACTTTTAAATAACTTTTTAAGAAATATATAAGTGTGTTTTTTTTAAAATTTAAATCATTTATTTATTTTATAATTAATAAATTATCTTTTTCTTTTGATTGTTTAACTAAATTTTGTTAAAAAAAATTATGTAATTTTTTAAACTTATTAAAAAATTAATTTTAAAGAATATATTTGAATATGAAAACACAAAGTGCTTATAATTTATTTTTTAATTGAATCATGAAATCATTAATAACTTATGCTCCATTGGTTGACTATAATGTTATACAGACAAACTTATGCTCTATGTTTTCATCCGGTACTGAGTTCACAATTTTGGCAATCTATACCTGGGCCAAAGATGGTTCCACCTGTTGACTGACTTACTGCTGGCCGACCAAAGATTAGACGTAGAAGAATGCATATGGATAGAAACCCTGATCCTACTAGACGTAATTTATGCTCTATATGTAAACAACGGGGTCATTATAGAACTACTTGCCCTAGACAAGGGAGAAATATATGATGTAACTTTATTTATATATTTAAATGCAATTATGTTTTTTAACTTCAAATAATTTTACAAGTTATTATTGATTTCATGATTCAATTAAAAAATAAATTATAAGCACTTTGTGTTTTCATATTCAAATATATTCTTTAAAATTAAATTTTTAATAATTTAAAAAATTACATAATTTTTTAAAACAAAATTTGGGTTAAATAATCAAAGGAAAAAGATAATTTGTTAATTATAAAACAAATAAGGGATTTAAATTAAAAAAACACTTATATATTTCTTAAAAAATTATTTAAAAGTTTAATAAATTTAAAACACTAATAAATTTAAAAAAAGTTGGTTAAAATACCCAAGAATATATCAATTTATTGATTATAAAACAATTCAGGGATTAAAATACAAAAAAATCATGATTTTTTATTTAAAAATACTACGTCAGCAGTCCAATTAGCGGTGATTTAGCACCCAGTCAACACATCACAACACCCATGTGGATGATGTGATGGTCCTAGGGCCATTTTAACAATTAAAATAATCCTAGGGCCATTTGGTTAAATAAAAAAAAAATAGGGCTACTTTATTAAAAAGACTGTTGAAAAATTCACAAGTTATAATTATAAAAAAAGGAGGGACAAATTATAAAACCCACACTTTTTTTGTGAGCAGGCTGCTCAAGTCATCTGATTAAGCAATGATGTAGACATGAGGCCATTAGGGCTAAATAGGGAAATTGGCCTGAAACTTAGAACCACTTAAACATCTGATTATCTATTTTCATAAAAAAATCTATTTTTATAAAAAGAATATAAAAAAATTCAAAAATAAATTTTAACGATGAAAACAAAAATTACAAAAATAGAATTTTTTTTAAAAATTCTTCACTTCTAAGACTTACCGAAATTAAAAAAAAAATCTCAACTAATTTGTTTTGTGGTGGTCCCAAATGTGTGTGTATATATATATCAAAGTTATACCAAAATTGGATAACCAAATTTTACACATAACTCCACCTATAATTTTTAATTCTTCATAAGATTTTTTAAGGTAGCATGAAAACATTGAAAAGCAGGACATTTACCTTTGT
Source organism: Dioscorea alata (assembly GCA_020875875.1). Taxonomy (NCBI): domain Eukaryota; kingdom Viridiplantae; phylum Streptophyta; class Magnoliopsida; order Dioscoreales; family Dioscoreaceae; genus Dioscorea; species Dioscorea alata. The sequence continues at coordinate 4,534,756 of CM037027.1, forward strand.
GGTGGACCCAAATGTAAATATATATAACAAAATTATACAAAATTGGATAACCAAAATTTACACATAACTCCATCTATAATTTTTAATTTCTCAAAAAATTTTTTAAGGTAGGACGATAAGCAGGGCATTTACCTTTATCTTAATATAATTACACATGAATTTTATTAATCAATCAACCAACTTTCATTCAAATCATTATTGAGTATAATTTTCTAAATAGTCACTTTATTCGTTCAAAGTTACCTTTTGTTGAGTTTAGAGTTTAAGGTGGTTAATATGACTAAATTAAAATTGTAAAAGATTAAAACAGTCCAAAGTAAAGAGACTAAAAGGGTATATTTGAAAAAGTAGATGGACTATTTAGAAAATTATACCTTAATTTGGGTTCAAAGAGTTTAGCTGATATTTTGATATAAAGGTATAATTTTTTAAAAACTATCCTTCTACTTTTTCAAACTTATCATTTGAATTGTCTACTATTTTAATTTAACCATATCAATTCACCTAAACGATAAATCTTAATTCTAATCCCTTAAGATAGAGGACTAGTATGACTCACTTAAAATTAAAAGATTAAAATTTAAGATAAGGAACTAAAATGGTAAGTTAAAAAAAAAAAAAACTATTTAAAGAATTACACCTTGCTATAACTTAGGGTTTTAAGTTGAGATGAGTGTGTAATTTTAAGATTTTATAAGGGTATATATATGCAAAACATGGAAAACATAAATAAGTAAAGTTTCACACTTTATTTCCCTCCAAGTTTGTTTTCTCTCTTTCTTTTGGAGGTTTCGTCTCCATTGAGCCTCATCCATCGCTCCGTCCATGCCATGGGAAACGTGTGCTTCTCATCCTCTTCCAGCGCCACCGCTCATCAGCGCAAGAAGAATAATGTGTGTTTTCCCAACTGTGTTCATCGTTAATTGCTGTTTTTCTCCATAAATTTGCGATCTTGACAGTGTTCTTGGATCAATCTGAGTAGATTTGTTGATTGTTGTTGATTTGGTATTTTAGGTTTATGAATTAATGGGAGTAATTGTTTTTACAGGCTATTTTTACTTATAATTTGTGCTACTTTGTGTTAAATTTGAAAGAATAGGGTAAAGTTCATTGTTTGCCGTCTAGATTGTTCATAAACCTAAAATTTTTTGTCATGGAGGTGCTTGTTTGGTTGTGTTGATTGGATGTTCATAAGGGAATAATTTCATAAGGGGGAGTGTTTCTTTGGTACTTAAATCATGAGTATTTGGCTTTGTCTTTTTCTGATCTTGTTGACACTGGAGGGTTTATGATGTTATTGGAGTGGTTTTTCTTTTGTTGTTTTGTGCATTTAGGAATTAGACTTGAGAAGCAGCATTTGTTTCCCAAAATTTTTATGAAAATTTAATTTCAGATGTAGTTTTTTTTTTAATGTGTTTTTGGTAGTTAAATCATGAATACTTGGCTTTGTCCTTTCTGATTTTGTTGATACGATTTTCTGATGTTATTGGGATGGTTTTTCTTTTGTTCTTTTGTAATTTTATGAATTAGACTTGAGAAGAAGCTTTTGTTTCTCAAGCTTTTTTTGAAAATTTAATTTCAGATGCAGTTTTCATGTTTTCTTGCTTTTTTTTGCAATGGTATTGCTTTTGCAGAGCTTAGCAACCGAATCCCAGAAGGCAAAAATGAAGGATTTAATGGAGAAGGCTCCTGTTGATGAGATTGATTCTAAGTTTAGACTCTTTAAACAATTTGATAGTGTTCAAGATTATTCTGATCATCATTTCAGAAATAACAAGTTTGTCCAAGAAAGCAAGGTAAGTTGCATCCATAGTTTGATCTGAACAGGACTGTTCTTTGATACATGTATTACTCATTGTTATCTATAAACTCCAGCTACAACAACAATGGATTAGGAAGATGCGTAATGAGTGGACACTTCTAGAGAAGCATTTGCCTGGTAATTATATCTTCAACTTATCAGAATTTATTAATGTAGTGCATATGATCCTCAATACATGTTTAAAGTTCCATGTATCTAGTTGATTATGAATCATGACACTTTAAATGTTATGAGTTTTGATATGTGAACCAAATTGTTAAATGTCATTGGTATTACTTCCAAATCTAATCATAATTGTTAAATGGAGTAATTGTATGTGTAATTGCAGGGAAAAAAAAATCTGATGTACAGCTAATTTTTATTTATTTATTTTTGTTAGCAGAGTTGATATATGTTAGAATATATGAAGATAGAATGGACCTTCTCAGGGCCGTGATTGTCGGACCAGCAGGAACTCCATACCACAATGCTCTCTTTTTCTTCGACTTCCATTTTCCTGAAGACTATCCGAATTCACCTCCGGTACACAACATCTCGTCAATCTTTTTAAGGAAACATATTTGTGATTCATTAGTAATTTGAATTTTTCTTGAATCCTTTGCAGCTAGTTTATCACCACTCCCATGGACTTGGATTGAATCCAAATCTTTACGCCAATGGACTAGTTTGTATTAGCCTTCTAAACACTTGGGCTGGCAGGATATCTGAAAGATGGAACCCTGTGATGTCTACAATGCTTCAAGTTCTGGTCTCCATCCAAGGCCTAATCCTCAATGAGAGACCATACTTTAATGAGCCCATGTTGTCTTATTTCGCCAGTACTCGGTTAGCGAATATTCTGTCTAGGGCTTACAATGCTGACATATTTCTGCTATCCTGCAAGAAAATGCTCTACAATCTTAGGCGGCCTCCAAAGGTAAAAATACGAAAAATGTTTGTCCACTGTCCCTTGTTATATTTCACTTAAGACGAAATGTTCTTTACACCATATACTAGTAGCAATTTGACTGTGTATTTGCAGCATTTGGAGGACTTTGTTGCTGGTCATTTTCGCACACAAGGGCGCACAATTCTGAGGACATGCAAAGCATACATTGCTGGTGTTCCGGTTGGCACTGTTGTTACTGATAGCATGCAACTTGATACATCTCGGATCAAATCATCAAAATTTAGCTCAGAACTTGAGTTACTGTTTGTGGATCTCTTGGAGGCATTTTGTGCTGTTGGAGCCGAATGCAATGAATTCCTTTGAGTTTTTTTGCTTGTCTAATTTTAGTGAAGTTACAAAGTGCTTATAGAATTTACTTTGTTAGAGCTTTCTAAGAATTGTTCTGTCATCTTGAACTTTTTATGAAATCGGTTTTATTATAGATTATACTTCTCGATTAATTCTTGGTTTTTTTACTAATGTCCTTTTTTTTATTTCTATTTATTATATATCATGGATTGTAACTCAAGAAATAACATAATGAAAATTTCTGAAGTTTCAATACTTTTAGAGAATGTGAAATTTCTACTGAATTGAACTTGAAATCAGTTCAAAATCATCTATTTATTTATTATTTATTTATTTTTTTTATAAATTGGTGTTAAGCGCTTTCCACTTAAAATAGTGTTAAAGAGATAGATATGTACCAATTATGGTGGTTTAATCTCTTGTAATTTATTATGTGAGATACCATGTAGGGTGGGCTAACATACAGGGTAATGAAAGTCACATTTGTTCAAAATGATATATTGGAGACCATAATCTCTAATAGTAAGTCTGTATCATATAATTTAAAAAAAGTGAAGAATACAGTTCTTCTTACATGGGACCTATATTAGTATCTAGTGTGTCAATAAAAAAACGATTAAATAGTACTCTATAGCTTTGTCAGCATGGATTTTTGAATATGTGCTTGCCTACTCACAATTAAAGTGAGAAACTACTGCACACTGGATTGTGCCGTTGTCCTCACTTAAATTTTTTTTTTCTCCATCACATAATAGAGTTAAAATCCTTTTTATTTATCCCAAATAAACTTAATCATAGGACTTAAAGAATTCATCTGAAATGATAAGTATTGATCGGACGTTTTAAACAATTTAAATAAACATGATAAGATGCAATATCAAGTTTGTAATGACACGAGACAAACATAATTTATTTTAGATAAAGTGAAAAAATTATTATGCACATTATTTACCACAAAAAGAGGGATTTGTTATCCAATTTCTCACACAGGACTCCTGCACCTTCCATTAGACTATACTTTGTGAAAATAAATTTTTAAAAAGGCTTATAAAAAAATTAATTTAAATAAATATAATAATATGAAATTTTTTGGTTCATCCATTTATATCTTTAATAAAATAAATTTTTCAAAAGCTTTTGTCCCAAGAAATATAATGTTGACGAATAATTAATAGATAACACATGATAAGTATATAATTAGAATTAAAATTAATGCATTTAAAATATGAGCAACTACAAACACAATAAAAATTATTAGTTAACTCTAATCCATCTAATTTGGTGGACTCACTTGCTTATATTTATTCTTTAGCTATTTATATTCTTTCATTAGCTAGTCAGTCGAAGCCACTAGTGGTCAATATTTTTTAATCCATTATTATTAGATCCATTAGCTCATATTTATTTCTTAGATGCTCATATTGTTTTATCACCTCGTTAGTTAGAGTCGCTAGTAATTCTAATTTATATTTATTAGACCTATTAATTTACTAGACTCAATCTTATTTATTCATTTATTCTCCCCGTATCTCAACTCATGTGAAAAGAATGAGCATCATCAATAGATTTCTATAATAAATATAAAATTAAAAAAAAGACAAGAAAAATATGAATAAGAGAAAAGAGGAAATACTTAGATATAAGAAGAGAAAAAAACAAGGAGAAAACATTTATGAAAAAGAAAAATGAAGAAGAAAACATGATGATATGATAGACGAAAGGAAGTCAACCATTAGATAGCCCAATGGTATAACACCAAAGTATAAAAAGGAGAGGTTATAGATTCAAATCCTTCCCTCAGCAGTATTGTTCATAAAACTATTCATGCAATATACAGTACTGTTCATACACGGTACACCAGGGCTCAACTGTTCATAAAACTATTCATGCAATATACATGCGGGTCAAGTACTATTCTTGTACTGTTTACAGCCTGGGTGTGGGTCCCCTGTGGGAGAAACAGTTGTTTCACCCATCAGGTTGCAGGGCAGGGGGATTTTTTTAGGAGATCTGTAAGCCACCGTAATTGGTGCATCTCTGTACTTGTCTATCTTTGAGTGGGGGGCACTTGTCGTCTATTAGTCAAACAAAAAAAAAAAAAAAAAAAAAAAGAGGGGGCGGGGGGAAAGCACTTTTAAAGCTATAGAAATTAAAAAGTCAATTTAATGTCTACAAAGACCACAAAGGAATTATATATAACAATAGTGACTTATATAGTAATTGTAAATGCCATAAAAACTTCCAAAACAATTTGTAAATATGAAGAGAGATCTAACCATTTTGCATAAATATGTTATAAAATTTACTTTCCCTCCAAATCCTAGCTACATTTGTATGTCTTAATTTTAATCAATAGTCAACTCTTTTGAGAAATCCTAATTTCTTTTTTTTTTCATAAACTTGCAATCATTATTTATTTATTTATTATTTTTTTCTCTGTGTTATTAATTCTTTGTCTAATCAATAGAATTATAAAGTCAAAATTTGTTGATTTCAACTGAAAATTGCATTTAACAAACATCATTTTTCGTCTAATCCATTGCTAACTCACTTTAGCAATGGATTAGAAACAGAATTTTTCAGTTTCTAAAAAGTCAGAAATTTGATCTGTTTCAGAATTTAACAATGGATTTGCAACAGAATAATTTTCGTTCTTGAATGTAGAAATGGATTTGAAATGGATATGGGGATGTTTTAAATTTGTTTTTTTAACTAGAAACAAAAAAAAAAAAATATTCCATTGCAAATCCATTGCTAATATATATATATATATATATATATATATATATATATATATATATATATATATATGTTTTTCTAATCCATCGCTAAAATCCTAATTAACAACAAAAATATTATATTTATTTATATAATTGATATATACAATTACTGTTATAACAAATTAATTTTTCCAACTAATAAAGCTAACAAATAATTATTTCATTAATGCATGTAGAAAACAAATGTCCGAAAACAATGTTTAACAAAAGAAACATGCTAACAAATAACTAATAAACTACAACTCATCTAGATGGTCAATATCATGATCATCATTAGCTAACTGTGAGTCAAGAGTGAACTGTGAGCGCTGAAGGATCTTAGCCTTGAACTCCATCATCATATCCTGCATCTGACGCAACATTTGTTCACAATACTGATTTCTCCCATATCTTCTTCTCAGATTACAGTCAAAGTGAGCTCCTTGAAACATATACTCAATTCTGTTAATGGCCGCCAAACACCTGATGGAAGTAGTCCCATGAATGCTATTGGAAATAACCTTTGCATAAAGACATGACAATCATGGCTTTTCATACCAAAGAGCTTAAGCTTTCACATGTCAATACATCTACTCATATTTAACGCATATCCATATGGGAAGTTAAGATTTCGAAGCCATTCGCAAAGCACAATTTTTGAATGTTTATCCAAAGTATAACATGCTTTGGGATATTTCCCCGTAGCATCAATTCTTTCTAACTCAGGTCGATAACAGAATTCCTTCAAATCTTCTCTTGATTTAGCATTATCTTTGGTCTTGCCTTCGACATTCATCACAGTATTAAATATGTTATCAAACACATTTTTCTCAATATGCATAACATCAAGATTGTGACAGATTAGATTTGTTCGCCAATAGGGTAAATCCCAAAAAATGCTACATTTTCTCCATCTAGCAATCTTAGCAATGCGGCTATTGGTTTCATATGCACCAGTATCGATGACTCTTTTTAGCTTCAGATCTTGTATTTCTTTAAGGATTTCTACACTAGTTTGGATAGCATGAGCCATTTTTGTGACCATTCTATTTTTTTGAAAAGCAGTTTTGTTCTTTCTAAATGGATGATTAGGAGGTAAGCATTTGCGGTGATTATCAAACCATGATTGCTTTCTCCATCTTGTTAAAGTAAATGCATCTGGATCTTCCTTACATTACGAACAAGCTTTTCTACCTAAAGTGCTCCATTCAGACAACATCGAAAATGCTGAAAAATCACTTATAGTCCACATGAGTCCAACACGTACTTGAAAATTATTCTCTCTTGATGCATCATAGGTTTCAGTTCCAATTTCCCACAATTGCCTTAATTCTGCAATGAGAGGCTGCAAATACACATCTAACATATCTTTCGGGTTTCTTGGGCCTAGAACTATCACCGTTAGGAACATATACTCCTCTTTCATACACATTGAAGGAGGTAAATTGTAAGGAGTGACTATTACTAGCCAAGAGGAATACTGCTGGCCTAACTGCCCAAAAGGTCTGAATCCATCAGTGAACAACCCCAATCTCACATTCCGACTTTCTGCTACAAATGAAGGGTAGGTGTTATTAAAATGCTTCCACGCAAGGCAATCAGAACAATGGTGCATGACCCCTTCTTTAGTCTCATGTTCGGCATGCCATCTCATTTCTTTTGCTATTGCATTTTATGCATATAATCTTTGTAGCCTTGCCATTAAAGGAAAGTAATACATTTTCTTGTATGGAATATTATATATATATATATATATATATATATATATATATATATATATATATATATATATATATATATATATATATATATATATATATATGAGCTACCTTGTCGGTGCTTATACCTAGGATGCTCACAAATGTTGCAACTCATTAGTTCACTATCTCCTCCCCAATATATCATGCATCTATTAAGGAAAAAATGAATTTTTTCAAACGGTAGACCCAAGCCTTGAACTAACTTCTTTGTGCTGTAAAAGTTACTTAGTATTGCATTATTGGCCGGTAACATTTCTTTCAAAAATTGACAAAGGTCATTGAAACACCTTTCTGATAAATGATGTTCTGCCTTCATATTTAACATTCTTGCAACCACTGATAGTTGTGAGTGATTTTCACATCGCGGCCATGCCACTTGATTAGCGGCTCTTAACATATCAAATAATTTCTGAGCCACTACATTTGGAGGTTCCTCCATAGAACTAGGTGAGAAACCAAGCCCTCTAGCGTCTATGACCATATGTTCATATATATTATATGATGATGGTCTAACACTTGTAACTAGTTTAGCGGTTACATCCTTTTTGCCATGAGCATTGATTTGTGGCTCATTAGATTCTCCATGGAGAATCCATCGGTAATAGTACTTTATGAATCCATACTTCATTAGATGATATCTAACTGTATTTTCATCCAAAAAGGCACGATTTTGACATTTGTGATGATTACAGGGACACTTGATTTTGATTCCATCCATACATTCTGGGTGCTTCTTTGCAAACTCAATAAATTCATGGATTCCTTGTAAAAAATTAGGGTTCAGAAGGCCATCTTTAAGCCTAACATACATCCAACTCCTTTCTGAACTCATTTTATTAAGCACTGTGTTATAAAAGGAATCAGTGAACATTGTTTATTGGACCTCTAACAATTAAAATATTGTGTTTAAAGAGAAAACTACATGCATATCGAATTATTGCTCACATTCAACATTGCAATTTCTAGTGATGGGTTAAAGCTCTAGAATGGTTAAGTGTTGCATATCTAGTGCCATGAAATATCATGTACATGTGACCCTATCATAGTTCATAAAATCTATTTTTATTTTTAAATTCATATAAATAAAAAAAAATACATAGCACTTACCTTTGTAATGTGCTTCACTTGAATAAATGCCAAATTACCAATATTCTAGATAAGGCTAACCAAACATGTCAAGTGGTAGCAAAGAAAATTCAACTAATCAATAGGCTGCAACAAAATGTGAAAGAATGAGATAAAATACTTTTATGATTAAATTTATAAAATTAGCATGAAAGGTTAAATCATTGTTTCATCATTAAGAAAATATATATGCACGTTTTGAAATGACTTACTTGGGTAGACAATAAGTAAAATAAATATAATGTTTCAAGACTAAATATATACATGTCTCTCAATGAATCACATCCACTTAATTTTCTCTAGAATTCTTTAACTGCTTAGTTGCTTACATCACTCTTGACATAAATATAGGAGAATGAAAATCCATTACAATTTAGATGGCTCAGTATTATGATCGAGTATTCAAACATACTACACACACACACACACACGAATATATTATGCTGAAACAAATGTTTGATTTTCAAGTTTCAAGGACTCACTAAAATATTATGTTTGATTATTCAAACATAATAAATCTATATATATACACACACACACACGAATTTATTATGTTGAAAACAAATGTTCAACTTTCAAGAGCTCACCAGAGCTCAAGTTGAAGAAAAGGAACCATTGCAGTGTTACCAATACAAAGAGAACTCTCAAATTGAAGAAAGGGAAGCCATTGCAAGTGAGAAGCTTACTATTTTCTTTTTAACTTCTTTCTGTATGTATGGGATTTATTTATAGCTTAATAGTTGTCATGCTATGTTTATATGTGAATCAGACTGCGGAGTTGAAGGTGAAGATGGCCTATGATAGCTGTGAGAGGAGAGTGAGGCATGTTGTTCATTCCATTAAATGTTCAGACATTCTCTCTTTTTAACAATATTGCATATTTTCATTCGTACTTCCTCCAACTTCTTTCCAAGCATAGCTTCAAATATTAAATGTTTCATTTCCTTGTTATTTTGTTTGTTCTCTATATTTTTATGTTTTTAGTTGTTTACCTATTCTTTTGTAGTTTTCTATTTTCAAAGTAAACAAAAATAAAATTTCAGTTAAGTCAAGTAGTACATTGCAGCAGATTAAACAAAATAAAACAAGGAAAATAATTTGTCATCCTAATTTGTTTTCTATGCATTGATTGATCTTTAACTCAACATTCATGATAGGAATGACAAGAACTTGATTGTAAAAAAATTTGATTCACTAGTTGCACGTTTCTTCAAAATTTTACAAACATACCAAGGATCTATTTGTAATTTTTCTTTATAAAAATTTTATGTGATAATTAATCTTTGTCTTTAACATTTTTTTATTGTGTGGCTGCCCTTTTTCATTTTTTTTTTTTCTAATTTCTTTGTTGCATGGCCCATTCCCTTTTAGTAATATATTATACTAAATGTTTTCATTGCTTTTGTTTGGCTTTTGATGTTTCAACTAGCAATTGAAATGATACGCCATTGACACATTAAATCTTCAGGATAGTCACTCAAACCTTGTGCATTGTGGATCCTTTGAATTAAATAAATTTAATTTTTCATTTTTCATTTTTCATTATTAGATGTTGGACTTGTCTATTTTCAATTCAAATACTCACTAGGTCTTAAAGTTGTTACATGCATCATAGCTCTTCCATGAATGTTCTCCAAAATTTGGCACCGGAATGATTTATTATCTATTTATAACAAGCTTAGCATGTATCACTCACACACTATTTTAGCTACTCCATTAATTTTTGGTATTTCTTAGTATAATTGGGTATGTGATGTAGAATTTATAAAGTATGTATTTCTGTGAATTACTGATAAGATGGGAAATTTGAGTAATGCATCTTTGGATGAAATTTCTGATTTTCATTAATCATTGAAACTGCTATGATTATCACAGAGCATTTCATATCCATTGAACTTGATAAATTTTTCTATGCAGGAATTTGGACATCACCAAAATTTTAAATTCGATTTACTAAGCTATGCTTTTTTTACTCTTTACTTATTATTATCTCTTACTTAAAAGAAAATCACAGAAACCTTACACTTGCTCTTTACTAAACTATGCTTCTTTTTTTTTTACTGTTAATATGATAGTAATGGAACTGCAAATTTTATTCCCGCAATATTACAAGCTATAAAGAAATAACAGATAGCTAACTATCTTACATTTAACAAAAGACATCTGCCTTCTAATGGATAATTTTATTCATGAGCCTCCAGTGACTTATACTAAGTTTGTTTTAAGCATCTCATATAAAAATATAATCTTAAAAAAATTAAAAAATTAAAAAAACATAAACCACATCAAGTATGTTTAACCTATTTATCAATGCCATAGCACAAGATGAAATTTATGAAAACCCCGCCCATACAATTAGGGAAAGAAACATATATGTTATCCAGTAAAAGTTATGCTAGCATTGTTGAGTTGCATGCTTAACACACATCATAAAATTAGAAAAATTAGAAAGAGTGTGATGATATGGTACAAGATAATAATATATACAACTATCCATGTTTAGCAAATTAAATACCATCATCTTTGGGTTATGTTTCGGTTCTAAGGATACATTAGAAGTTCCATTTTAACTAGAAATGCTAATTGTATAAAATCAGTGAGAAACCAGACACTATTAAGCAGGGTTAAGATCTTGGAAACATAAGAGAGATAAAGTATGAAATATCAAGCCTAATGTTGCAAAAATCAATACAAAATCAACAAATTTTACCTAAAGGAAAAAAAAAGACTCTGTAGAAGAGAAATCATTAACAACTTTTTTCATTTAATTAGACCCTAATCAAACAAATGAGATTCCATTGAAAAGGATGAAGATCTTGGCAATATAAGATTAAACAAATGAAAAACACTGATAAATCAGTACATATATCAACAGATCCAACCTAAAGAAATCCCTAAATAGACTCAAAAAACATAAAGAAATACACTGTAGAAAAGAAATAATCTAATTAGACCCAAATCAAACAAACGAAATTCCATTGAAAAAGGTGAGGAATTTGGAAACTCAATTCAAGATGAAACAAATGAAGCACACTCATAAGTCACTACAAAGATCAAGAAATCCTTAAATAAACTCAAAAAGAAAGAAAGATTGATACACCAAAGATCTCATTTCTCAATCTTGGCATAAATAAGCGATCAACATGAAAAATAAGAAGAGCTTGGTGAGAATACAGTAGAAGAGCATCTTACAAAATGTTGATGATGATGTTGAGGGACAAAACCAAAACCTTCGATGATGAGCTATTGTGACCTCTCGGATGAAATTTTTAAGGTTAGCACTGCAAATTCAGGAGGGATAGAAGAGGAGAAAGAGAAAGAGATGGAGAGATATTTCAAGTTTTAATTTTTGCATGATCGGGATCTGATCGGGATCGGGTCCGGATCCATTAAAACAGAAACAGATCCAAAGTCCGTTTGTAGAATTACAAACGGGTTTTGGACACATTTGTAATTCTACAAACAATCCTCAATCCGTTTGTAAAACTACAAATGAGTCTACAATCTGTTTATAATTTTACAAACCGATCTTTCCGTTTGTAAAAATACAAATTGTCCATGATCCGTTTATAATTTTACAAACGGATCCTTGGTCCATTTGTAAAATTACAAACAGGTCCATGATTCCTTTATAAGTTTACAAACAGATCCTTGGTCCGTTTGTAAAATTACAAACATGTCCTTGATCCGATTGTATTTTTACAAACATATCCTTTATTCGTTTTGATTCTTATTGTTTAAATTTTATCATATGTATTTCATTTTTTTAAAATTATTTAATCTATATTTAGTTATTATATTTATAAAATTTATGTATTTTAAATTTTTTCAAAACCTTTTATAACTTTATACAAATATAAGTTCTTATATCAATTTTTATTTTATAAATATATTAAATTTTTTCAGAATATTATTATATCTATGTATATATGTGAAGTCATTTAAATTATTTTCCAAATAATTTTATATTATTATTTAATTATTTTTTTTGAATTTTTTAACTAATTCCAAAAGTAAAATAATATTTTATAAAAACTTAGCTACGGATGTGAATTCCGTTTCTACATTTTGCAACGGAATTAAAATTCGTTGCTAGATGTAGAAACGGATTTCAACTCCGTTACTAAAATAGCAATGGCATTTAATTCTGTTTCTAATCATAGCAACGGATTCCAAATCCATTTCCACTATATATATATAAATAAAGGGCAACTTGTCTTTATGACGATTACTCTTGAGTTAATCCCTCACCACTCTACACCCCACATGGGAGACTTATTTTTTTGTGCCGATAACAACTTGAACCAAGTGGTTTTTGCTATATAATTTAAATTAATTATTAATAATTAGAAATTAATATTTTATGACTAGATTTAAGAAAATTTATAATTACCAAAATTTATTCCACTAAATTTTTTTCCAAAGAAAATATAATAAAAAAATAAAATTATTTATCCAATATTTTAGAAACATATACGGGAGACATTTGTAATTTTAGAAATGGATCCCCTAATCCGTTTATAAAATTAAAAATAGACAAAAATCCGTCCCTATCGTTTGTAAAATTAGAAACAGATCCTTGTATCCATTTGTAATTTAATATTTTAATTATTCATGTTTTATTTTTAAAATTCATTTTATCTCAAAATTCTCAATACATTTAGGAAATTTAAATATTGTAAGTTTTTTGAAAAACTTATTATGATTGTTTCTATATTTAAGTTATTATATCTATTTTAAATTGTTAATTATATATATATTTCAAAATTTGATTTAATAATTATAAATTAATATTTCATGAGTATTGTTAAGATAATTTATAAATAAATAAATCGATTCCAAGCAATAATTTTTTTCAAATAAAAAATAATCAACATTTTAAAATATTGAACTAATATTCATTAAATCCTAATCCTATAAATAAGTATCTCCATAATATATTTTAAAACAAATATTATACTTATGCATATACATAAAAGTTATTTATCATTTGCTCAAATCATCTTAAATGAAAAAAAAATTAATTTTAGCAACAAAAGTTTGTTTCCATTTCTAATTTACAAACAGAAATATTTTTCGGTGCTAATATTAGAAACAGATTTGTAATTCGCTACTAACTTACAAACGAATTACAAATCTGTTGGTAATTTACAGACGGATTTCCATTTGTAAAACTGAAACGGATGAGCAATCCGTTACTAATTAGTTGCTAATTAATAACAGAACAAGTACGTTGTTAAATTATAGTTTCTAATTCAACATCTTCTTGTAGTGAAGTTTGGTTTTTATAAAATAATGATAAGTCACGATATGTATTATCGATATCTAATTTAGGTGAGCTAAAGTTATGTGAGATTTTAATCATTTTATGTTGAGCATACTATAATGACATTTAGTTTTAATTACATAATTGTGTCATATTCATGTTGTATAAATTCTTTTAGTACAAATGTACGTCAAGATTTTAATTCTTATACCACTTACATAATTTAGTGGAGAATCCTTTAAACACCAAAATAATGTTGAATACTGTTGCGACTGGCCCTACACAGCTACAGGTGATGGAAGCGGGAGAATTTAGAAGAATGGTTACAGAAACAAAGGGGTAGCTGGTGCAAAGTATGATGTTTTCATGATAAATTAGCAGAGTGGGAACTCGGGTGAAGTGATAGTAATTGATAATTATGTAATTAGTAGTATGAATTAGTAATGAATGATATGACTATGTAATTAAGGAGAGCCAGATTGTTAGAGAAGTTGTTGTAGAAGTACCAATTGTCCTGACACATGTGGTGCTTATTAGCGAGCTTGTTACAAATGATTGTAATGCTCGCATTATAATTAAAGGGGATAATGAATGAAAGCAAATGCAGGAATCTTTTTTCCGGACTCTTTCTCCTCCTTCCTCTCGTCTCTTCTCTTTCTTCCCTTCTTCTCCTTTGATGTTACTCTTCTCTGCAACAAATACATATACAATTTGCACATTTATAATTTTTTATGAAAATTAAAAAGAAATCAAATTAGTTATCCATGAAATATATATATATATATATATATAAATTAACATTATAATAGAGCACAATCCCTTGATAATAATCTCTTACTTCTCTTACTAGATACTATCAAGGAAGAAAAAGTCAAGACTTTATATAATTAGTTATAACATCTCATCATATTGTCCATAATAATTTTCCAATTTTGCAAAACTAACCTTATCTCCATTGAATTTTTTTACGATTATTTTGTTATTAAGGATCTTGACAAGGGAGCGATTATAACTTGCAACCAAAATAATCAAAATCTCTACGCACTTCAAGCAACATCAACCTTCAATTCCATCTCCAAAGCTTATGTTGTTCATGCTTCTTCTCAATGGCATCTTGGACATCCCTCCAATAAAAATTTGTCTCGTATCTTCAGCCACTTCCACCAAGCTTTGTAGTCATCATCTAGTAGCATTCTAGGTTGTAATTCATATTCTTCTAATAAATCCCAAAAGCAACATTTTGGTACATCTAATCTCTCTAGCTTTCACCCACTTGAGCTTCTTTACATAGATCCATGGAAGCTTGCTCTTGTGACCTCTATCGATAGTTTTTCTTTTTTATGTCATTTTTGTTGGCCACTTTCCAAATATATTTGGTTATATCCCTTGAAACAAAAAATTGATTTATTCTCTATCTTTCCCAAATTTAGAAACTTGTTGAAATTTTTTTCCAAACAATCCATTTCTACCATTTATTTTGACTGTGGAGGTGAATGCCAAAATTTAAAACAATTCTTTTAAAATCATGGCATCACTCATCTTCAAAATCCACCCTTCACTCCCAAACATAATGGATCTGCTGAATGACACCACAGACATCTCATTGAAACAGCTCTCATTCTTTTAAAATCATGGCATCACTCATCTTTTAAATACTCTAGGGTTCCTCATCGAAAGACCCTAGCATTCCTTCGTCTCACTCTGGACATCATTATAGAGAAGAACTATCTGCAAAGGATGATGGTTACCTTTATGCAGTCTGGTTTCATCTCCAGCAAGGAGCTCCAGAAAGTAATTTCCAAAGAACTTAGCATGCCAAAGGAGGATTCAATGACCACATTTAGGGGTAACTCTTTCCTTCTTACTTGTAACAATGCGGAGGAGGCGAAGCAAATCTTGAATTTAGAAGAACTCCAACGCTCTTCTCCTTATGGAAACTACATAGTCGAACCCTTATTGTGGTTCCTCGAGGAGTGGGCAATGGGACCACATTTGGAACCTTCTTGACTATTATTAGGGCTAGAATACGGTTATTAATGTGATGAAGCCCAACAAAAAAGCCCTAACTATAGAGCTAAACGCCCTCTTGCAACTCAGACTAGCAACCTTGCTTCCCCGGGATATAAACCTCAACATGTGGTTCTTGATGTGCATAGATAGAGCTCTTCCAACAACAACGTGGGCAATAAGCTACTTCCAATCTACACGTCAAATCCCAGCTACAATTAAAGGGAAGAGCAAAATTGTGGATCCTCTTTCGGACAACTCGATGGAGAACACAACATAATAATGAGGATGTTCGCCATCCTCCCAAGATTTAAATGGCCCCTACAACCAAGTCTATAGGCAGTGATCTCTTGACGGCGATAGAGGAAAGAAGCTATTGGGGGACCATCAGTCAAGCCCCAATCACTACAATAACTGGTGGTACATTAGAGAGCCTACCAAATTAATAAAAGGTCCTAGATTTCTAGACCATTATGGGATCAAAAATACTTGCCCTGGCGTCATGTCAGTGAAGAGACGTCGGGTAATATATTGAATCACAAATATTATTTTCTTTTACTTTGATTTTGTGGACTCTTCCATTCCTAATAGAGGCAAGCCTCTATTATTAATTACCCCAGACTAAAATCTTGGGAACCTCCAATTAAGGTCATGAGTATAAGTAAAGATAGAAAAATTGCAAATTATAAATTTTCTTATTATATATATATATATATATATATATGCTTCTCATGACCATCTTGGAATTTTTATATTTTCTAAAACAAAATTTTTGTTGCGTTCTCAAGTTGAGCATTTTTGTTGTTGCTTCAAAATGGGTATTTTTTACCATGATTTTTTTTTTACCACATAAATTTTCCCCTCATACTTCTTGGGAAATAAATAGTCTCTATTTACAAAACATAAACCAAAGAGAAAACACCAATTTAACATGTCCTCTTGATTCCACTTGCCATGTGTCTTCTTCTTCTTTTTTTTTTAGAAATTGCCATGTGTCTTCTATAAGTTTATTTATTATTTTTTTTTTATTTTTTATTTTTTTTTTTTTGAGTTTGCCATCTCTGCCAAGAGGCCAAGTGGCCACCAGGTCCATCGCATGCATTTTTTTTTAATGACAACAAACGCATAAATGAAAAGTGTATGCACTTCTTAATAGTGGTTCATGACCTTGCTTTGCGTGATCATGCATGCATAAGTCATGTAAATTAAGGATTTCTTTTTATTTCTTTTTATTTATTTTTAAGGCTTTTACATATTTACCCTTTATTCTTCATAATATCATTCTCTAAGTCTTTGAGACTGCATTGGATTGCTGATGTACCAATTTCATATAGCTTAAACTCGAAGAATCTTAAGTTGGGTTGATATTTGGTAATTTCAAAGAGTTGCAAAGCATGTGCAATGGTCAATACATTATCAAATGTAATTCAGAAATATAAACGAAGGGACCAAATGTATATTCATTTGTGCTTTCATTCATCTTCATATACATATAATTCTCTTCAACTCAAAACATGGCAAGCTCAATTAATTTATCTTTCATTAATTTGTTTTGAAATACAATCACTACAAAAGCATGCAGAAGATTGTTTCATTAATGTTAATGCTTGTGATAACTAAATTCTCTATTACTGCATTTGTATCAAGTTTTGCATTGCATGATCATGATCACCGAAAACTTCTCTTCAGTAGGGTAGGTCTGGTAACTTCAATAGGCATGTATGGTTCTCCATTAGTAGCTGTGGTGAGCTCTCTATTCTTAGCACTCTTCTTCTTTGAGAATGGTGACAATCCAGTAACAAATCTATATTGACACTTGACCAAACATTGTACTCGCGGATCAATATGGTGACTAGGGTGCCACAAAGATGGTAGTGAACGCGATTCTGTGCCATAGGCTTGCCAAGGCAGAGAGTGATAGTATAAATCAAGGTATTTGCAACCACCAACCATTTGATTCTTCGAATGATGTGGCGAAGTGACAAGCCCTAGGTCGGCATAATCTCTGGTCCTTGTTCACTTTTATCTTCTTTGAGAGCTTGTATTTTGAGGTTCTTGTAGTATTGCACAACAGGAAGCTTGTCTACTATGTTGTAGCGAATAACACATATATGATCGTCACAACAGTGCTGACAATGAAGTAGAGGTTTGCACTCTTTCTTAGACCATTAGCATCTTGAGGATACATTGATTTTGTTATAATTCTAATGCCTTATACTAGAACTCCAGAAGAGGCGGTGATAACAATGGTAGCCTGCATGGCTTTGTCCCTAGCATAAGAATCATTATGACCTAACAACATGACTTCATAGTGATGAGTGAAGTAGTTGTTCGAAATTGTGATGGGTGTCCAGCCTAGGACTGTTTGATTTTTCATCAGAACCAACATCTATGTCGTACTATCATATGCGGAAGCAGGATCACTTACCTCCAGCCATAGCAAGTTATAAAAGACGACGAGAGTCCTTAAGTCCACGCCTAAAGTAACCAAAGGCTCTTCCAACCTATCCCATCCTCTCCACCGATGGAGCTATGTATTTGCAAGAATGATAGATTTGGGACCCCTAGTGTTGTCCTATATATAATCCTTACAAGCAAAGGATTAACTCCACTTTAATGATAGAATTGGCACTTTCCAAAGTGCCAATTAAAGTTAACTTAGGATTCTATTAGATAAAGTCATGGACCACTTTATTTAGCTTGAATTCAGGTTGGATTAATATCATCATGAAGTTAATTCAAAATAGAATTCAAACTAACATTCTACCACTTGTTCCAACTTTAGGTAACTTAATATCCATTCACATTAACCCATAAATCAGTATGTCTACATCAAAGAAATAAATTACACAAATCATGGTGGTAAGTCATCATTATAATCGAGTATTACCTTCCATGCATTACGATACAATCTCTCTCTTTAATGCAAAACCTATTTATGACATTTTATTATAATGAATAAGCTAAATGCTTATTCGAGTCCAACACATGCAAACTAATAATGCATAAACTGAATAATTGTCATTCTCAAACTTAATGTATACGCTTAAAGAGAAGACAAATAAATAAAAAAATATTTAAGAGTTCAATACTAAAATAATATTAATAGTTCATAGAGAAAGACCAAGTCCCATATGTTCTACATGATCTCTAAACAAATTTGGTGAGATTCCTTTCATCAAAGGATCTGCAATCGTCAACTCTATGCTAATGTGTTGAATGGTTACTTCACTGGCATTCACACGTTATTATTCTTAGAGAAAAACACAGCAGCAGATTATCACAATATTTCATAATGGCTTAGATATATAATCAATGATTCTAAGCCCTGGTATGAAACTCCTCAACCAAATACCCTGGGAACTTGCCTCAAAACATGAAATGAACTCAGCTTCCATAGTGGAAATAGCAACCAAAGCCTTTTTTGCACTTCTCCATGAGATAGCACGACTGGCCAACATGAAAATGTAATCGGATGTTGATCTACGAGAGTCAAGACACCTAGCGAAATTTGAATCCGAGTACCCAATGACCTCCAAATGATATGATCTTTTATATGTAAGCTTGTACTCCTTTGTACCCTGAAGGTTCTTCATTACTTTCTTTGCAGCTTTCTAGTGGTAAACCCCTAGATTACTTTGATATCTTCCCAACATCCCCCACAGCATATGCAATGTTTAGTCTTGTACAAACCTGAGCATACATAAGACTTTCAACGGCTGAAGTATATGGGATGTTTTCTATATGTTCCCTTTCCAAGTTATTTTTAGGACATTGGTCCAATTAAACTTGTTACCTCTAACAATAGGCGCAACACTAGGCGAACAATTTTCCATCAGAAATCTCTCAAGAATTTTATTAATATAGGCTTCTTGAGACAAACCCAAAACACCACGAGATCTGTCTCTACGTATCTTAATGTCAATAACATAAGATGTCTCACCCATATCTTTCATGTCAAAATTCTTAGAGAGAAATCGTTTCACCTCAGGCACCATACCCTTATCATTGGTTGCAGGCAAAATATCATCAACATATAGGACTAAAAAGCAAACCTTGCTCCCACTATCTTTATAGTATATGCATTGATCCTTAATGTTCTCAACAAAATAGGATGATGAGACAACATCGTGGTACTTCAAATACCATTGACGGGACACTTATTTCAATCCGTATATAGATTTCTTAAGCTTGCGAACCAAGCCTTCACCTTCACTAGAGAAGAATCCTTCAGGTTATTTCATAAATACTCCTTCATCTAGATCTTCATTAAGGAAAGCCATTTTCACATCCATCTGATGTAATTCCAAGTCAAAATGAGCAACTAATGTCATTATAATACTAAACGAATCCTTTTTCAAAACCAGAGAAAAAGTCTCATTATAGTCGATGCCCTTTTTCTGAGTAAATCCTTTAGCAACCAATCTAGCCTTGTAACACTCAATGTTGCCTAGCGAGTCTTTCTTGGTTTTGTAGACCCACTTACACCCAATGGATTTTGCCCCTTCATCCAACTTGACTAGATCCCAAACACCATTATGTGCCATAGAGTCCATCTCATCCTTCATAGCATCATACTAGAACTTAGAACTACTACAACTAATAGCTTGTGAAAATGTTTTAGAGTCATCAGCGCCTCCAAAGTCATAGTCAGACTCTTGTAAGTACACAACATAATCACTAGATATTGTTGATTTCTTAATTCTAGTTGATCTTCTTAATGTCACATCATTATCTTCTTGATGAAGTTGTTAATCAATAACTTCAGATTGATAATGTGGGACTTGATCAACTGGATCAGCAGGATGTGGTTCCTCAATGATTGCTTGTTTAATGTTTTTCAAATCTTGATGGTTATCATGTGAAACAATCAATCTTTGATTAGTGTCCAGAGTTTCTATATGATCTTCTTCAAGACCTAAGTCTAGAGGTTGATCACTCCCACTAATCATGTCATTCTCAAGAAATTTGGCATTTCTTGATTCCACAATTCTAGTGCTATATGATGGACAATAAAACCTATAACCCTTGAACTTTTTGGCATAACTAATAAAATAACCACAAACATTCATTGGGTCCAACTTTCTCCATGTGGATTAAATACTCTTATTTCAGCTGGACAACCTCAAACACGCATATGTTGAAAACTCGGTTTCCAACATTTAAATAATTCAAATGGAGTTTTAGAAACTGCCTTGGTCTGAACACGGTTTAATATATACGCTGATGTTTTAAGAACCTCAATCCACATAGATTGAGAAAGTTTGGAATTACTAAGCATACTCCTTACCATATCCATTAAAGTGTTGTTTCTTCTTTCAGCTACACCATTTTGATCTGGTGAGCATGGCATAGTGTATTGGGCCATAATACCATGCTCTTCTAGAAACCTCGAAAATGGACCTGGTGCTTGTCCATCCTCTATATACCTACCATAATATTCTCCACCTCTATCTGATCTCACAATCTTTATTTGCTTACCGCATTGTTTCTCTACATCAACTTTAAAGACTTGAAAGCATCTAATGCTTAACTCTTATTATCAAGCAAGTAGAGATACATAAACGGTGAATAATCATCAATGAAAGAGATGAAGTATCTCTGACCATATGAGTCCATCTCTGGACTATAAATGTCTATATGTATGATCTCTAATAAGCATGAACTCTTCTTAACACCTTTCTTAGTCATGTTGGTAAAATCAAGAGAGTCAAGAATTCTATCATTCACCAACTTTTCCATTCTCTTTATAGAGATATGCCCCAATCTCCTATGCCACAACATAGAATATTTATCATTCAAAACACTATGTCTAATACCAACATTTACTTGATCATGCAACACAATATAAGAAACATTACTTTGTAAATAAATTTGAAAAAGACCATCACATAATGCACCATTCCCAACAAGAGAAGAATTATAAAACAAATGAAAATATGTTTTATAAAACTTAAAGGAATATCCTAATGGTACAATTGTGAAATAGAAATTAAATTTCTAGAAAAACTAGGAATATAAAAGGTATTTTCCAAATCTAGAACAACTCTTGAATATAAAACTAATCTGCATGTCCCGATAGCCTCTACATGTGAACAAATCTTACTCCCTGCAAGGTATTAGAAATATAGATTGTACTACCAGAATCAATCCACCAAGTGTTATGACAAACATCAGCCATATTAGATTCATAACAAACATCAGCCATATTAGAATCAATCCATGCATCCCAACTAGAGAAGAATCAACTTCTTCCAAGTTTTATAATCATCACCCCTTAACATAGGAACATGACATTTCTCATCAAAAACATATGATTGCATAGCTACAATATACAAAATGACGTACATATCATTCTTAATATTCAAGGCAATAAAACAAGTTGGTATACTTACCAATGCAAGCCATACTAAAAAGAAAACATGAATCAATTTGTCATCATAATCTGCCTATGGGCAAAGACATAGATACAAAATAGATTCACAATCATCGATAAAACTAATGGATAATTAAAATTTCTTAATACCTATGGGTGACTTAAGAAATAAAAATTAACCATTATTTCAGCCTGTTAATTATATAAATATAACAAAATCCCTATGGTGCAAAATAATTATATCAAACATAATTAATCACAACTTACCACCTGATAAAACTACTTAATACTTGTGGGCGACTTAAGCAATAAAAATTATTCATTATTTTATCCTAATTAATTATGAGAAATATAACAAAATCCTTGTGGGGCAAAATCATTATACTAATCATAATTAATTACAATTCATGTCATTTAAGCTAGATGTGATCCATCACACTCATAATGTGTAATTTATAATTTTTAAATAAATAAAATCATGAATATTGTGGCCACTCCATAATTAACAAAATTCATTCGATCACATAACATACCAAACATATACATGAACAAATTAAATGTAAATAATTAATTATACAAATTATAATTAATCCACTTAATGCATGATAATTCATACAAATAAACCCTTAGAAAATAAATAAATAAACAAATAAACAGGGTTTAACATGCAAAAGCACACTCAAGCAAAGCAATTTTGCAAAAACACCAAGTAATCTACTTTATTCACACTATCATTCAAACTAATGAATAATTAAACAGAATAAAATAAATTACAAAATTAAAATAATAATAATCATCTAGGGTTTTATCTCACTTCTCCATGGACAATCACCGACGGTCTGGCCGCTCCTGACCATCGTCGGCCGGCCGACGCTGCACACTCATAGAGCGAGCGTGCAGCCAGCCAGCGCGTGGCGCAGCCAGGTCCAACGCGCGTGGCAAGGCCTAATACCCAAATCTTTCAAACCCTAAATCATGCATAATTTTTTTATTGTAAAACATGCGTAAACATCAAGGTGATTCACTTAATTCATGCATATTTATTATAATTTATATGAAAATAATGCACTAGTTCAAACACTATGTAATTTCGAAAATCACATACATGTCAAAATTTAATCAAGGTAGGCAGAGGTATAAAAACTGTCTCTGATGCCAACTATTAGATTTTTCATCAGAACTTTATTATGATATCTATGTTGTACTATCATATACAAAAGCAGGATCACTTACCTCCAGCCATAGCAAGTTGTAGAAGATGACGAGAGTCCTTAAATCCATACTTGAAGTAACCAGAGACTGTTCTAATCTATCCCGTCCTCTCCCACCGATGGAGCTAGGTATTTGCAAGAACGATAGATTGGACACCCCTAGTATTGTCCTATATATAATCCTGACCATTAAAGGATTAACTCCACTTAAAATTTAAGTAGATCATTATCCAAAGTGCCAATTAGAGTTAACTTTGGATTCCATTAGATAAAGTCATGGACCACTTTATTTAGTTTGAATTCAAGTTGGATTAATATCATCACGAAATTAATTCAGAATAGAATTCAAACTAACAAGGATGACATCTATAAGCTCATCAGCGCACTTGGAGAGCGAGCAATAATCAACCCAAATATGGCTTGAGTCGAAGATGCAAACAACATCGCCATCAACCATTGTTCTCTAGCCATAGTGAAAAGGTGAATTGTGGACCATGCACTGCCTATGGGCTTCTAGTCATAGATGATGATATTCGTTGCGAATTGCATTGTTAGCAGGCACCATTGGCAATGTGGACATTGACACCACAGCCATTAATTGTCTTGAAGTAGTTCGTGTGATAACCATGTCACACTTTGAAGACTATCCAAAAAGGCTCATCTTGAATGACGGCATGACGGAGAGTGTCTGGACAGGATTAACTAGATCGTCATCACCCGGGTCACTAACAATATAGTAGCGTCCATCACGGCCGCCTATGGCATTGAGACCAAAGCCAATGCCACAATCTGCAAGTTTCTTATGATAAGTACCCATGAACACGGGAAGCTATGTGATTATTGATTACCATATGGACTTTAGTAGCAACCATCTCCGAGTCATCAACCGCACCATGAACTAGTTCATGGTCAAACATTAAAGCCTTGGGATCAGAACTCTCATTCACTTCGCTTCATCTTATGCTCCTCCTCAACCTTCACGCTCTCATGAATCAGCAACGTTGCATCACCACCATCATCAAAAATAAGATCTAGGCCATCACAGTGGCCCAAGTCAAGGCAATGCTTAGTGCACCAACAATACTCCTGTAGGGTTATGTCCTTCCAAACGAACACAATAGCTGAATTGTGAGCAATGGCGGTGACAACGTGATCTTAAGTGAAGAAGATGTTGCAGGAACACCATCAGACCTTGGCACCAAGGGTGGTAAGGGTTTCGATGAGGATGGCAATCTATATAGTCATGTGGAGGCATCCACTAATACATGCTCCGATGTAAGGTTTCGAGGAAGGTTGAACTAGACGCGATAAGATATGAGACCTGACATCTCTATCTCAACAAGCTTAATCTTGAGTTGGCTGAAGTCAGCCTGAGATACATCCTTGACCTTAAACTCGCGGCCAGAAATCATCTTTTCGACAAACAATGCTATTGTTGGAGCTTGAAGAAGAAGAGGAGATCGGAGATAATGACGTCTAGAGTTTGAACCATGGCGGTAACAGAGGTCAAGGCAAGGATGCTTGGAAAATGGTTGCTTTGGGTGCGCTTCCTCTCGCCGATGAAACCCTTGCTTCGTTTTATAGAATCCATAGCTTCACCTGTCAGGATCTTAGCCTGCAGAGTAGCAACTAGGACAACACAATGATCAAATAAGGCACAGCTCCAACATCAATCACAACTCAAACATCATCATCCATCCCACAAGCGAAGCTACTGATGGCGGCCACTGCTTGAACAATGACATCGGGGTACTGGGCAGATGCTAGGGCAGTCATGATGCGAGGCACAATGTCGAGATGGATGTAATTTAACTTCTTTATCTTGTTCCCAATAATCTAGTTCTCGATCTCTCTCAGCACCATCAGTGACGCCTCTTCCCTTTCCTCGGTGGTGGCTTTGTTCGTCCTCGCCATCAGATCTTCAGGTCAGCGTGATGGAGACAACGATGGTTGAGATTCTTTTTGTCTGCTCTCAATCTCCCTCTTCCATCTTGCAAAGTGACAGCAGCAGCAATGACAATGGTAGCAATAATAGCTATGGCAAGGTTGATAACAATAGCGACGGTAATGACAAGCAGCTGGCAGGCAACAACATCGACTGGCAAAGACGGTAGCAACGTCGGTAGGTAGTAACAGTGTTTTTCTTTTTTACTTTTTTTATAAATATATATATATATATGTACATATGGGGGAGGAGAGAAAGATATTAGCACCTTCTTCATCTCTAGTCTTCTTCAAATTCTTTTTTTTTTTTTGGCTAGTTCCATCTTCAAATTTCTTTACCTACCTTCCTCTTGCCTCTCCCTTTAAAGCATTCCAAACCTCGTCGTTGTTGATCGTGAGGTGTGGGCAGTTGTGTTGATCGTGGGGTACCACGACGAACACCCAGACATCTGACGTTTTAAAATTTATTTATATTTTTATTTATTTTTGTATATATTTTTTTATATTATATTATATTTATCTTATTTTGATTTGATTTTTTTAATATTATTTTATCTGATTTGATTTTTTTTTAATATTGTTATTATTATTAATTTATTTTTTTTACTTTACTTTATTTTATTTTATTATCATTATTATTATTTAGTAATATATATATATATATATATATATATATATATATATATATATATATATATATATATATATATATATATATATATATATATATATATATATATATTGTTTCGTGACTTGTATTCGTGGGTATTATAGAGGTTTGAGACATTTTGATATATTCAAGATCTGTACTCTTTGCTGATCTGGTATTTTGGATCACCTCAAGATCTGTGCTCTCAGCTAATCTTGTTATTTGTGTATTTTAGAACACCTCGAGATCTGTGCACTTAGCTGATCTTGAGATTTGTGTATTTTAGGTCGCATCGAGATATGTGCACTTGGCTGATCTTCATATTTGAATATCTTAGGTCGCCTCGAGATCTGTCCTCTTAGCTGATCTTAATATTTGTGTATTTTAGATCACCTCAATATCTATGCTCTTGGCTGATCTTGGAATTTGAATATTTTAGACCACCTAGAGATTTGTGCTCTTTGCCGATCTTGATATTTGTGAATTTTAGATCACCTCGACACATGTGCTCTTGGATGATCCTGAGATTTGTCTATTTTAGATCATCTCGAGATCTGTGCTCTCGGCTAATCTAGGGATTTGAATATTTTAGACAATTTCAAAATCTGTGCTCTCGGCTAATCTATGGATTTGAATACTTTAGACCGCTTCAAGATCTGTGCTCTTGGCCGATCCTAAGATTTATGTATTTTAGATCACCTCGAGATATATGCTTTTGGCTGATCTTGAGATTTGAATATTATAGATCACCTTGAGATATGTGCTCTCAACTGATCTTGAGATTGTGATATTTTAGATTGTCTCGAGATCTGTGCTCTCGACTAATCTTGGGATTTTAATAATTTAGATCTTTTCGAGATCTATGCTCTTGGCTGGTATATTTTAATTTTGATTTAAATTTGGACATGTAATTGATATATGTATATTTTTTATTTATAATAATTAATTAATTGATTATTTTTTTTATATAAATAGCCATGTATAGTGGTGTTGCCTATCAATTGGTGTAAAGAAAGCATGGCATTAACTTGTCAAAGCAGGACACATCCTACCAACATCATGTACAATGGCCCATAGAATACGAGTCCATATTCTGAGGAGTTCCAAATTCAACTAATACTAAGTGTGATTTAATCACACCAGTTCAGGTTGGGTGCAACCTAGATCTCATAGCCATATCTCATGGGCTAATTGAGTGTGATTCAATATCACGACATATTTCTAAATCTAGTGTGTATGAGCTAGATCTAACGGTTGAATTTAAACCTAGGGAAAGCAACTCAATTAGGTTAGCTGAGCCCAATGAAATGAATGAGCCTGAGCCTTCTTTAAACCAAGCCCAACTGTCTTAGCTCACAAGAACTAAGTGGCTAACAGCCATCAGTTTCACCTATTTTAAGACCAAATTCACTCAGAGCTGGAGAGAGTTGCAATTTGGGGCCTTCTTCTACAAGGGATCAATTAAAATATTTTAATCAGGATGCATCCAAACTACCTCGGGAAGGTTCATCCACTTGGATTTACTTGGTACAACATATTAGGGATTTAGTCCATTGTCGTTAAAATCATCATGAACATTACTTTCCCTGAGGATGCAGAAGAGCATTTGGTTGAAGATGCTCTGCATGAAGCCATTTTACCAACTAAGGCCCAACAAATGGAACGTCTTAGGCTCCACTAGAGGACATTGGCTGGAGTTCCGCCAATTACAAGGGCATTAATTTTACCTAGTTTAGAGGGACAAAGCACACAATGTGTCCCTGTAGATGGCACCCTAGCAAACCATTAAAGCAACATACATAAGAAAGGTGCCTTTAGACATTCCCCAGAAGGTAACCCTTTCGACCTATTTATTTTTGTTTGGTCTAATATTCGGCAAGAATAATATTGTATGGCATGTGTCATTATTTTAGATGATCATTCAAACCATAAATTAGAATACTTCAATCGTATTAAACATTTTGAAACCCTTCATGCTAGCCAGTCAAAAGTACAACTAAGTCTTATTGCGGAGGCCTATTAACACAGCCCTGCCTAATGAACATTATTTCTTGGAATATAAGAGGTCTAGTTAAGTTATCAAAGAGACACTTAGTTAGGGATTTTCTGGACCTACACAACAATTACATCTATTGTTTTTGAGAGTCAAAATTAGTGATTTTAATCAATCTAACTGCCTTTTAATTGGTGGTAGAAAGGTCAACTTCTTTTGATTTTCCCAAGCCCACGGATCCTCTAGAAGGATGATTATTGAGTGGTATACGTTTATGTTCACAAGCATCCCAATCCACTTGGGTATCTAACTTTGAAGTTTACAAACCAGAACAACCAAACTAGTTAAGTCCATATCATAGTGTATGGGCCAACTCCAAACTCCATAAATCAAATTTTTAAAAGGAAATTTGGGAAAGCAAGACCGATAACTTGCTAGCCTAGGTTATCTGTGGGGACTTTAATAAGATTTTCTTGGTCCATGATAAGAATTCTTGAAAATCAAATTGGGAGTATATCCAGAATGCCTAGGACTTGCTTAGGGATTTAAATTTAATAGAGCCACCATTGAGAGGTTGCCATTTTTTATAGGGAAGAGACCTTGGTGTGGGATCGACTGGACATGTTCCTAGTCATCTTAGACCAAACGAATTTTCCAAAGTCCAACAAGTCTGTATCCTCATAAATCATTCTGACCATGTCCCCATCTACTTGTAATAAGGAGGGTACACATTCAAACCTAAGCACTTCAAATTTAACTTTCTTGGTGCTCAATCTATGGTTTTTCGGGTTTAATACAAGTGTGGTGGAACAAGACGCAATTGGTAGGGATGGGTCATTCATAATCTCTAAAAAAAACTTGCCTGGCTTAAAAAGAGGCTAAAACTCAGGGCATAAAACAGCTTGGGAACCATCAAAACGTGTGAGCTCACAATTCTTCAATCATTAGAATCCTTAGATACAGCCAAGGAATCCCGTAAGCTTCAACCGGAGGAATAGGAGTAAGAACCTACTAGAGACATAGGTTGCAAGTAACCTGGCTAAGGGAAGGAGATGCAAACAATATTTTTTCACAATATTGCTATTGGCCATCGAAACCTTAACTTCTTCCAAAAGGTTAAGTAAGATAATACCACTTATGTCGGTGAAGGTGAGATTGGCATGCCTTTCATCACCCTTTTCCAATTGCAATTCAGTTCCAAACACCCATACTGTTTCAAAATGGACTAGTCTAGATTTCTTTCATCCAAATCTTTTGTGGGCCTACCCTACTTAGAGGTTCTTTTCTCTGTAGAAGAAATCAGAGCTACCACATCTGAGTAAAATGCAGATAAACCCCCTGGACCAAATGGATTCCCAATGCTCTTTTTTAGAGATTTTGGAATGTGGTAGGTTATGGCATGGTCAAACTGTGTGATGATTCCTATAATAATTTTGCAAACTTAGAAAGGATCAACTAGGTGTATATTGTGCTTATCCCAAATATTTTCCAATGGCTATAACAAATTACTTGTCAAAAATCTTGATCAACTCTAATAGCCGACCATCCAAAGTGATTAACTAGCTAGTTGATAAGTCATAATCTATATTCACCAAAGGCAGATGTATCATGGACAACATGGTGGTAGAAGAGGAATTAATCTTTAGTCTCCAAAAAGGGGGCACTCCAGGCAATGTCATTGAAGTTGACTTTGCCAAAGCCTTTGACATGCTAGATTGGGAATTCTTATTGGATTTGTTGGAAGCCAGAGGATTTGGACTGCATTAGAGGAAATGGTTAGATAGTTTGTAGGGAACTTTTAAAGCCTCCATCCCTGTCAATGGTTTCCTTTATGACTTTGTTCGATGCCAGAGTTAACTTAGACAAGGAGGTCCTCTCTTTCTCTTTCCACTTCTGTTTATCCTAGCTGCTGATGTGCTCTACATAAGGTTCTCATACTCCTTTTCAACTAGATTTCTTTATGGTCTATTACAAAGGGCATGGAAACTGTGGTATTCTGACTTTTTTTTTCCTACATCCTAACTTCATTTTTGACCCGTTCTCTCGTGTGTATCTTTTGTGTGTGAGTTCTCTTGGGTGATTGCCTTGCATTAGGACCCTAGTTGGGGTTATTTGGGGTTATTTTTTGTTAGGACCCTTGTGTTTCAATGCTTGTCTTTTCAAAGCCATACTTGTCATTTCAAGGCCATGCTTGTCTTTTCAAAAACCATACTTGTCATTTCAAAGCCACGCTTGTCCTTTCAAAACCATTTTTGTCTTTTCAAGGCCATGATTGTCCTTTCAAAGTGGTACTTGTCTTTTCCAAAGCCATACCTCTTGTATTTTCAAAGCCATGCCTTTGTATTTTCAAAACCATGCCTTTTGTCTTTTCAAGGCCATGCTTGTCCTTTCAAAGCCATGCCTCTTATCTTTTCAAAGTCATACTTGTCTATTTACAGCCATATCTATTGTCTTTTCAAGGCCATGCTTGTCTTTGCATTCCCTTCCTCCATTTTCTTTTGGATAAGAAGGAGGCCTTCAATGGTTTTTCTCTCCTTGATAGATGGAAGCTCCATCTTTCCATCCTCCTCTCTTGAAGCTAACAAGGTGGTGAACCTCTTCCAAGGGGAAAAGAGATCGCCGAGGAGTAATCGTGTCCAAAGCCTAAGTGATTTATTTTTTGTGAGTGGGATTAATTATGCATAATTCTACTAAGAGAATACCTATAATTATATTTTATTACTTGAGTTAAGTTCTGTTGTCTTTTATATTTGAATCGAGGCTTGATTGACTTGAAATGGGTTTATTTATTAATTCTTCATACTTGCAAAATATTGTTGTTCAAAGGAAAGAATTTTCAAGATGATGTTTGTTTTGTAAATTGTTTATTGATTTGCTTCACAAACTTGGGTATGCTTGTGTTTTCATCATTTCTTTTGTGGAAATTGTAATTATTCTTGGTTATTGATTATTATCTTGACTATGGACAACTCGTTGTGAGATGCATGCTTGTATTATTTGGTTTGTGACATCCTACTACAGTAGGTGATTTCAACAGCTAGTTTGTTGAGGTAGCGTGGAAAACCAGCAGACTTATTGGTCCATTTCAGGTGGGAGTGTAGAGCCCTGATTTGATATTCATCGGGAAAGCCAGGGTCACCACATGGTGCACTGATGGGTCAACGTCAAGGGCATCAGTACCTTGACAACTCTAAACTTAGCCGGGGCCATGGCTAGAGTTAGAGAGTATTTAAGACCATTGATCAATTAATTAGGATGCAAATTTGATTTATTTTTTTTTCTTTTGTTGTAAAAGATCTTTGTTAAATTAGATCATGATGAAAGGGCGAAGCCCAGCTGTCGCTTATAGGAAAACAGTCTCTCACAAGATCATATCTTTTGGATTTTAGACTGTGATGAGGGGGTGAAGCCCAACTGTCGCTCTTAGGAGTGTTGGGATTATGCCCTCGAATGCCAAGGAGGATACTTGTATTAGTGCATTTCATTTATATTATACATTCTTATTATTATAAACATTTATTTTGATGTTCATATAAATCTTGTGATGGCATTATAATTAGTTTTGAATATCATAGTCCATGTGTATTAAGTTAAACCTTCTACTCTTTGTGGGATAAAGAAGAAAGCACTAAAAGGGTTTGGTACTTATACACTTAAATAGTTCACAAATCGGAGAATCTTTAATTGGGCGTTAAATATTTATAATGATTTATATGGCATATACTTTGACAAAGAGTGCTGGTTGAACACTATGGAATAGTGGGAGCATATATCATAAATACATCACTGGGATTGGTGTATTCAAACATGACTCGCAACAATCCAATCACATGGGTTTTAGTCTTTGACAGTCAATGATTGGGATTGTTGGTTATGATCATATGAATAGACCTTAGACCTGAGGTGTTATGATCACAATGTACCTGTGATGTCTAGTCTGTTAATAGAGTTGTTAGGCTCAGTTTACCGTTTGGTAAAGCTGACATCGAAGTACGACTATGTCAGGCAAGTAGCAGTTGTGAGTAATCACCAAGAAGGAATTCGTTCTCTTGGAAGTAAACGAGTTAGTATCCTATGCGATTATAAGTATATGAGATTAGAAGACCTTCGCCAAGGCAGTCAAACTAATCGTGTGGAACACAAAGGGTAGTTTGGTAATCTCACTCTACTATAGTTATTTGCATATGATCGAGTTTGGTGAGTTTGACAATTACCATGGCTCTCACTCGGTTACGATACAAGAATGAAGGGTTTATACACATATGGTAATCATAATCAGAAAGGTTTGTAATGATCTACTCATTCGTGTTCGATTGAGTTACGACGTGGAGCCACGGGGTTGGCTAGGTGTCACCCATGTTCTTTGGTATCCTCCTATTGCCAATTGGAACGAACCTAGGGAGTCACGCTTAAAAAGATAAAGAATCAATCTCATTTTTTAGTGTAGGGGTAAAATTGTCATATTCTGAAGGTTCACATTTTGAATAGGACTTCATAATTGAATAATGTTTATCATATTATGAAGGTTCATATTTCAAATAGGACTCATAATTGAATAATGTTTATCATGTTTTATGAAGTCTCTATAAATATGGCTCCTTTCTAACCCTAGAGGCAATCAATTAATTCTCTAGTGAGAGAATCCCCAAGCTCTTTCTTCTTCTCTAACCCTAGCCGCTATTTGGAAAAGAAGAGGAGATTGTTTCTTAATTTCGGCGTGTGATCTACAGGCGTGGGACCTTCGTTCGACGCTAGAAGATCTACGGCAATACGAGAGACAAATTCGGCACATCAAAGAAAGGCTTTCAAACATTAAGAGGTAATTTTCTAGGCCTTTTAATTAAATTACAGTGTTCATTAAAACAATTAAACGATATCACAAATTTTATTATTGTTTCCGCATACTTTGATGATGTTATATGATTTTTGCGATATAACCCTACAAGGAGGACAATCTATCAGAGATTTGATTTGATGATGAGTCTTATGTTTTATTGATTTTGAAACTCATATTATATAGTTTGTTATAAAAATATATATGGAACTATGCTGTTTTATATGTATTATTGTAACAGGCTTGACTTGGTAATCATCTTGGGTTATAGTGTAAAACCCGTATTTAGTACTTCATGGATTTATTGTTGAAACCCCTTAGTTCGGGTAAAAAACTTTCTTTGCACTATCTATTGTGTTAAGGATTACTATTACATGTATTTATTTTCTAAACTATTTGTACTATCAATAAAACCTTATTTGGATGATTTGTACCGTGTATTTTGGTATATTTTTGTAGAGATGTACTAACCCACTTATTGAGTAACTTAGGTTTTCCACCCTTCTTTCTTCTTCCCAGGCTATTGTAGGCAGTAGTACAGCAGTGTGGCGGCGTGCATGGCATTCGCTAGTCTCCTACCATCTGTGTTCATGTTTCAGTTCATGTATGTTGTTTTAGTCATGAACATGTTATATGAATCTTAGATCCACTAGTATGTTGAAAACTCTATTGCATGGTTGTGTATTCGAACACATCTTAAACTCTTGTGTTTAAGTATTGTTTCTTGTTGTTGTTATTGTTGTTATTGTTGTTACTGTTGCTACTTCCACTGCATGTCTTCTTCTTCCTCTACCCTGCACTTGTGTTTATTATTGTTGATTCCAAGTTTGTTTGGTCATCCTTGCGGCGACCAAAGGGTTAAGTGGCAGGGTATCCTTTCTTGGGTTATCGAGGCAATTGTCACACCCTGTGGGCCCACGGGTTGGGACATGACAGAAACACTTGCCACCTACAATATGCGAAAAATCTTATCATCCTTAAAGCAGGCAGAACAGAGGATCTTAGGATCATTATGTTGATCATATACCTTTTTGAAGGCATCTCAGGCCTGGCCATTAACTTTCATAAGACCTGCCTCTATTCCACAAAATTTGGACTCCCACTAGACCAAGACACTCTAAACATCTTGAACTAAATATCTGGTCTCCTTCGGATAACTTATTTGGGAGTGCCGATATTTGGAAATCATCCCGGTAGGCAAGAATGGGAGAAGTTAATTGATGGAATTATATTACGATTATCTACCTAGAAAACAAATCTCCTATCTATTGGTGGTAGACCTAATTAATTCAATTTTGTCTGCCACACTAACTTGGTGGATGCTTATTTTTAAACTACCCACTTAGGTGGTGAAATCAATTGACCTCCTTAAAAGAGATTTCCTTAGAGGGGTCTAGATATAGACACATTTAAATGTTAATTAGGTAATTGGAAACAATTGTGCCAACCATGAGAATAGGGAGGGTGGGGAATAATCAACTTGGAGGAATTTAACCACGCACTCCTCTAGAAATGGTGGTGGAAAATCATAAATGACACCTCCTAGTGTGGGTCTTTAGCAAATAAGCTTAAATATTTTCAGAACACCTCAAATTGGAGCCTGATATTTAAAAGACAACAAAGAAGCTCAAAAATTGTGCCCAATCTATCATTAAGGATGGGGCCTCCACTCTCTTTTGGCATGACAATTGGCATACTAATAAGGCTCCAAAATACCTCTAGCCTAAAGAAGTCTTGGTGTAAGAAGCACCCATGGGTACAGTTAAAGATTTAATTGCAACTTTCATGAAGACCAACATGGACTTGGACCCATTGTTGGAGGAAATAAGTGACAAGATCAATTTGTTTGTTCCAAAGAAGAAAGATATCATGATTTGGAAACTTACACCAAATGGCCAATTTTCCATGCTATCTTTTTTTAGGTTTTTGATTAACTGAGGACAACGATGCAAGATTACACCAATCATTTTTAAATGCTTATGTCCACAAACAAACAATGGCTTTAAATGACTTGCTCAAGACAACAAAATTCTTACCCTCAACAATCTCTCTACTAGGGCATGTAATAGGTTGCCCACGGCCACCTGCACCTTTTATTACAATGCTATCGAAACTATGGGCCATTTGTTCATCAATTTCCCTATTATAACATCCACTTGGAATCATTTTGCATAAATTCTAGGGTTTTTCAAGACCCCCGAACTTGATAACTAACCTCTGGGTCCTTGGCATAGGCTGTTATGCTCATTGCTCTCAAGGGCAATTGTTTAGCAAATTAGGTGGGCAAAATGAATGCATTTTTATTTCTTCTTTGATTTCATTATCTTCCTTGTTTATGAAAACCAGCCATATGTTCCTCTTTTGGGTTTCCATGGCTCTTGTAGTCAAAAGACAAAAGCTGGAGGATTCATCCACTGTGATTAGGAGTATCCAATTCTCAGAGCCTTCCATGCACCATGAGTGGAACCTTGATGATGGCCCTAGATGACATCATAAGCTAGTCTACAAGTATTGTCCGATCCCTAGGTGGATAGGTGGAGATCCTTTCTATGCCTAGGGGCTTATGTCTTCTTGTTTTTTTGGCTATTATTTTCATTTTTTTTTATTTTTTTTAAAGATTGTATCTGTTTTGGTTTTTTAATGAATTTATGGTTTATTCATTTTATATATTTAAAAAAAATTGTTATTGGACATCATTCTCCAATAATTGAACTTTTATGTTAGATTAAATTTGGGTTTTGTGGTGCACAGGTTGGCCAATGTATTTGATGGACTCAATCTCTATATCCTAGCTCTAGTGTAATAAGAAATTTGTGGCAAAGAAATTAAAGTTGATTAGTAGGATTTCTCTGTTATGGCTTGTTAAGATATGGTATGAGAATTTCTAATTAATACAAGTATATAATGATAATGTTGAGGATAAAGATTTACTTTGACTAACTTTATATTTATCATATGAATATGATTTATCAAATTGTCCTCATCAAGTTATAATTTAGTTTTCAAAACCATAAGTGCCACTATGAAAATAGAGATATTAGACGTTTGTAAAACGATAGCATTAAATGCTTTGAAAATGATGACTTGATAAAATAATAATAATATTAATATTAACATTAATAATAAATAACCAGCACTTAGTTTGGTGGTAATGATACTTGGCAATACATAGACAGACACAAATTTGAAATCCTACACCTATAGTATTACTCTTGCATTGTTTAATTCGTCTCTAAAGGGCCAATAAGCTATTATAACTAGCGCATCTCTATATCCATTTGTCTATTGATAAACCCTTAAGTGGGGGTGCTTGCCGCCCTATCGTAAAAAAAAAATTATTAACAAAATTATTCACCTAAAATATTGAAAAAAATAAGAGTATCAAAAGCTTTAAAATGATGCTTTAGCAATAGAAAAATTATTCATAACAAATATTTTTAGGTTAAATGACAGTAATTAAACCTGTAAGTATATATTGAAGTATTTCCGGCAAAGATGAAAAGGCCATCATGAAAATTTTAAATATGAAGCATTAGAATATGTGAATGTTAAAAGTTTTAAAAAAGATAAATTAGCAATAGAAGAACGTTATTCATTAAAAATTGGTTGGAGAGAAAATGAGTACAGGTCTTTTATCTTTGAGAAGTTTTTTTTTACTTGCTAGTTTTTGAGCTTTTTTTTTTTTATTTGTAAGATTTTGGATTTTTATTTAGTTATATAATTCTTCTTCTTTTTATTTGAAGATCCAATTATTTTGTAATTCTTTATTGATTATTAACTGGTTATTTTTAACCAAGATTTCATATTTATTGTTTTATTTTATTTTGGGGTTAAATCACTATAGATCCGATTAATGAATATTATTATTATTATTATTATTATTATTATTATTATTATACCAACACTGCTTCCTTATATGGTTTTAGAAAAATGAGATAAAATCTCATTTGTCGTAATAAACAAATAAATTCATAAAAACAAGTAAATGGATAGTAATTGTTTTGAGTGAGTACCGTATGTTGGAAATATAGTCTCACATCATTTGTGTGATAGAAGTGTAATGGATTTATATATAGAGGGATTGAGCCACTAAGTCTTGAGACTTTTTGGTATAAAACCCCTAAGCTTATGTATAATCCATATAAGGCCCCCTAGTACAAAATATAAAATCTAACATGGTATCAGAGAAATATAGTGGAGCTCGTTAAAAAAAAAAAAAAAAAAAAAAAAAAAAAAAAAAAAAAAAAAGACCTCTGAGACACAAGTAGTGTACAAGTCCATGTGTGTAGGACCTCTGAGACACAAAGTGTGTACAAGTCCTGGTAAAAACAAATCTCTAGTGTACAAGTTTGAGCAAGTTCAAACTTGGAAAAAAAAATGACCCAGTTGAACTTGGGGGAGGGTGTTGGAAATATAGTCTCACATCGGTTGTGTGATAGAAGTGTAATGGGTTTATATATAAGTATAGGGGGAGCCACTAAATCTTAAGATTTTTTTATGTAAGACCCCTAAACTTATGTATAACCCATATAAGGCCCACTAATACAAAATATAAAATCTAACACGGTACTATCATTTTGAGCTTAGAATTTCAATTTATATGATTTTAATCATTTTATTTTAATTTGTATTTACCTATGATACTTACCAGATTTCGGTGAAAAATTGATGACCCGTATAGCCAATTAACCATATTGACTCCAAATTATCACGTCAACCGCTCACATGGCAAGACATGTCAACGGGGGAGCCACATGCCCCTTCATGTTTGTTTTACATGTGGACATGACGTAGCTCCGTCAAGTCCATGTATGCATTTGACATGACTATCTAGAGTTGATATAATTAATCCGGTGTACAAATCATTAATTTCTCACTGGAATATCAGGGTATGAGTTTATGAATCATATAAAATAATAATAATAATAATAGTTTGATACCCTATATAAAATGAAAACATACCATAATTTGATACCCTATATAAAATGACTGTATTTTTTTCTTCGCCTTTTGTTCCTCTGCAGACTATCCAGATCACCTCCAATATGCAACTGCAAAAGCAATGTCATAATAACCGGAGTTTTTCTTTACTCTTTTTATGCAGATGGCTTATTTCTACTCTTCAGAATATCAACTAAATCCAAATCTATACAAAAATGGCGCGGTTCGTCGTCTTAGGCTCCTGAACACATGGAAAGGCTCAAGATCTGAAAAGTGGAACTCATTAATGTCGACAATATTTCAAGTGTTGGTCTCAATACAAGCCTTGATTCTCAATGAAAAGCCATACTTCAATGAGCCTGGTATTTATATTCCTTCAATACAGTGAAGATAAATTCCTTGAATCCTGCAAGGTAATAATGTTATGCTTTTTAAGACGCCTTCCATGAGTTAGTCTCCAATTTATTTATTTATTTTTGACAAAAGAAACAAGCGCCTCTAGTTAGTCAAGGGACTTGCATGGAGTCAATATCTCACGCAAGCTAACTTTGAGTTATTGAGCTCCGCACAAGAAGTCCAAATTACTACAAAGTTATTAACTCTACATGAGTTTCGAACATGCAACTTTCTTTTTTTTTCCTTGAAAAGATCCTAATCAATGCTACTAACCACTCAAATCAAGTAATTTAAGTGTTAGCTTCCATTTATCATATGGTATGTTGAGAGTTCTAGATCTATATATTCATTCGAGTATGACATATTTTTCATTAATATATGCAATTTTGTCACCATTTAGACACTTTGTCAGTGGTCATTTTTAGAAACATGAGCGCAAAATCTTGCAGGCATGCAATGCTTATGTGAATGGTGTTAAAGATGTAACTTATACTGAAGAAGGAAATGAACAAATTCTCTCAATATCGAAGTTGCGTGACTCACTAAGGGCTGTTTGGCATCATTTTTTATTTTTGTTTTGATGTTAATTTTTATTTTTTAAAAAATAAAAATATGTTTGGATACACTAATTGTTATATATTTTACAAAGTTAAAAACAAAAATACATTTTGTTGCACAAAATTATTATGATACTTTATTATTATTTTTTTCAAATTCAAATTTTTATTTTTTATAAAAATTTATTTATCATATTAGTTTACTTGATTGTATTGTTAAATATATTTAAATTGGACCTATCCAATTTAAAAATTAAAAATAAAAGGGGAGAAAGAGCTATAAAGAGATAATCATAATTTTTTTTAAAGATCAAATAAATAGCTCAAACAATAAATTTTTACAAATATTTATATATTTATATATTATAAGTTATATTTTTGTTTATAAAAGTTTGGGAATCAAACAATAATTTTCACAAATTTTTAAAAATATAATTTTGTATACTGAATAAACTAATTTATGAAATATCAGCATATCAAATAAAAAAAATTATAAATATTTTTTTAAAATGCTATTTTTTTTAGACTACTAGTATTAATTTAAAAAAATATTTAAAAAAAACCCAAAATGAGAGAGAGAGAGAGACAGAGAGAGACAGAGAGGTTTACATGGGGGAAGAGGTTTTGAAAAAGTTCTAAAAATTTTGAAAACATAAAAATATTGTTTTTTTTAATCATAAACTTGTTGCCAAATTTTTAAAAACAAAAAGAAAGTATCAAACATGTTTTTATTAATTTTATTTAAAAAACTAAAATTAAAAAAATATATATGAATTAACAACCAATTCCAGCTCTGTTAGTGGCTTTGTAGCCGAAATCAGTTGTGACTTAACTCAATAACTTAAACATGAGATCAACATCATTTATATATTCAAATTCATGTTTTTCACATTACAGATATAGGATTGTTTGTCTTCTTTAATATTTGATAAATATTTTTTTATACATTAAAACAATGCTTTATATTAATTTCAACCCAACTTGAACTATCAAAATTTGTTTCACATGCTGGTTAACTAAACTAAATTACATGAAAACTAACAAAGTGTTTTTTTTTTTAATTCTGAGTTTTCAAATTTTTTAAACTGTTGTAATCCTCCAAATATAGTTTTACAGCAAAATATACAGATATAAAGCCATTAACCTTGCATGATTCATCTTATGAATTGTTTTAAAAAATCTAAAATGTATTTTAGCTTGGTGAAAAAAATAATAATACAATCTTATATTTTAATAGGCAGCAAATGACAATTAATATCACTGTTTATCAAAACAAATTAAAATCACAGATTCAAATAGCAAGTATAAGAAAAACAACAACATACAAAAAAAATTAAAATTAACTCAATTGCTAACAAAACAATAAAACTCTACTTCTTGAAACAAAAATAACTTCAAAATAATAAACTCTATAATAATAGAAATTGGTAGAAATCCAAAAAACCAGCACCAGCACATGTACACCTCCAAAAATAAATTAACCCAAAAAACCAAAGAATATATGCATATGTACACCTCCACATGAATTAAACAGCACCAGCATTCAACTCTATAATAATAGAAATTGGTAGAAATCAATTGCAATTAATTTTCTTAGTTCTAAGGTCCTTTGCAACAAACTAAATTAGGTCCTTGAGTGAGTCAACCATGACAAATAATCAAATAAGCATAAAATTACTGTCAACAAAGTCCTTAGAATGAAGAAAAATAACAAAATAGTATGAATCTCTCACTTTATACGAATAATGTAGACGTATCAAATCTAGGTGCTTTAAAGCTGCATTATGTGTTGAAAAATAATCAGGCTCATTGTTGATTGAAAAAACAAAGGAAGATTAGTGGTGGCTAATAATAAGAGAGGTCATATAAATGTCAAGTCTTAGCAAAGGAAACAAAACCAACAGGAAAACATAACTAAGGAACTCACTCCATTCCAAAAGGACAATATTGCCGAAATACTAACAAGTCTCATGCCAACAATTTAATGTTAACTAAAATCTGAAACAAGCATGTCCTCTTGCTTAACTATTGAAAAAAAAACCGAAAGAAAAGATAAGTCCTTGATATTTCCATACTGGCAATCAGCTTTCAGTCTGTTCTCTCAAGCGGCGAATGGTACTCCTCACAGTAACAGCGCTGGCGGTACTATCATGGACAAACAAATTATACAAAAGAATACATGTCAATGAAATCATCATCAGAAATTAAGGAACAGCAACTTACTTCAAAGTATAAGCTCCTCCGGCCTTCACCTTCCCGCAGTCCTTGCATCCCCAAATCCCAACTGCTTTTCTTTTCACAGCATACTACAAATCAACGGCACAATCACATTGGTAGAACAAAAGCAAAGCATGCATCAGTTAAAGAGTGAAGAAAAGGGTAGCCATCATCTCATCTTTATTTCTTTATTCTATATCAGATTAAACATAGGATATTAATTGTCATATTTATGCCCGTGATATTTTCAAAGATACTTACAAATAGACAAGATCATATTGAAATTATAACAGATTCCATTGAAGAAGGACAAATGAGGTGATACCTTTCCACAGAACTCACAGAAATATTTTGCATGTTGAGAGACTTCCATTTTCTTAATTTGTTTCCGCAAACTGGCACCATATCTTGTACCTGAAATACAGATGCCATTCAATAAGATAAGCCAGATGAAAAGAATTAAAATCTAATAAGCCTCCAAAAATATTTTTTCCCAAAGGATAGGAGGTTTATGATTGCACTAACCATATTTTCCTACAATTCCAGCCTTCTTAGTTCTCTTCGTCTGCACAAAATTACAAGGTAGATCAAGAGAACTTTCTAATTGTACAATTTTCCTATGGCTCATTCTAATAACACATTTAAATTTCATTACAATAAAATTCCACAAGTTCTTGCTTGCATGGTTTAACCAAGGAAAAACATGACTAGAAGCAAGACAAGAAAATTTGTCATCTTACGTCATTCAAATTGTACTAAAACAAAAAAGCATCTTAACTTATTAGCCAAATTTTTACTCGATCAGGAAAGTTAATGCAAAGGGTACTTTCAAGTATCGCAAAGAAACAACAAAAATGAAAGAGAAAGCAAAGTAAAACAAGATTTAAAATAAATGCATTCTACATCAAACCAAATTGGTACTTGTATTATCAGGAGCCTCAGACCTATATGTCCAATGAGAACAAAGCAGTTAAAAGGTTAACTTTGATCTTTAAGAAATAAGAGTTCAAATCAACAAAATACAAAAATGATAAAAATTACAGAACAACAATGATACAAACTATGCTTAAATTAAAGGTTATAATAATTAAATTTTACACAATAAAAGAATTTCAAAAACAATAAAGGAGGACTCATCAAACATCCAATTTCAGACCAAAATGGTACTCATATTATCACAAAACTCAAGCCTTTATGTTCAATCAAAAACAAAGCAATCAAAAAGTCCACATCGATCAATTGATAGCAAAAGTTTATATCTTGATACTACTAACATGATGAAAATTACATAACAACAGTAACAAAATCATTGCCCAAATCAAACACTACCTTCCATAAAATTTAACGTCAAAGAAATCAGAAACACTAAACCAAAATTATCAAACAAGCAAAACCATTTTGACCATTTAACATTTCCCTAAAAATAAAACTCAAGAGAACAATGCATACCTTTAAATCTAACAACAAACACAAAATCTAAGGAACAAAAGGAACGAAAAATCATCAAAACCAGTGAAGATCCTACGCAATAAATTGAACAAAATTCAAAATATCCGAGTGCTTACCATCCTAACACGCAAAGCTCGATCGAGAAACCGGAACAAAAGCGAAGACCAGACTGCCGGCGGCACTAGGTGCTCTCTGTTTTAAGGACTAGGGTTAGGGTTTCGCCAAGTTTGACATTAACCGCACGATTGTAATCCGCGATGATGAATTGTGAACCGTGCGATCTTTGCCAGGGAATGATCATCTGAACCATTCGATGCAGCAAACATCATAACTAGCGAATCTCTACTTGCCACGTAATCGTTAAGCGCGAAGAGGGCAGTAGGTCCCACCTCCTCGATTTCCCGCCAAAATGGTCCTATATTGGCGCCATCTCCTCCATTTTCCCGCCCAGTGCACCGAAGAGGGCTCTTCGCTTCGATCGATCGATCGAGAGAGAGAGAGAGAGAGAGAGGTCGAGCAAGAGGCCAAGGGTGGCAATGGAGTCTGGAAGCTTCTTCGTGGATGAGAAGGCGGTGAGGGTGGAGAACATTTTCCTGGAATTCCTCAAGAGGTATGGCATTCCACTTTCCTAGGGTTTGCTTTCAATTTCTCTGGTTTC
The DNA here is from genome assembly GCA_020875875.1 of Dioscorea alata. Taxonomy (NCBI): domain Eukaryota; kingdom Viridiplantae; phylum Streptophyta; class Magnoliopsida; order Dioscoreales; family Dioscoreaceae; genus Dioscorea; species Dioscorea alata. Next base: position 4,577,957 of record CM037027.1, read on the forward strand.
TCACTTTTTGATTTTGTGTGATCTGTTTATCTTTAATTAATCAAAGGTTCAAGCTTAATCCGAATGCCGCGGAGCCGTACTATGAGACAGAGATCGACGCCATGCGGGACAAGGAATCCACCACAATGTATGTGGATTTCACCCATGTTATGAAATTCAACGAGGTGCTCCAGAAAGCAATCTCTGAGGAGTATCTCAGGTTCTGTTTTTCCAATTCCTATTTAGTTTTCTGCTATTCAGATGAGAAGAATGTCCAAGGCTAAATTTTTTTTGGGGGTTGTCAGGTTTGAGCCAAGTTTGAGGAATGCTTGCAAGAGGTTTGCAATGGAGCATAAATCAAGTGAGAATAGACCCGCCTTGGTCTCTGATGATGGTTCCTTTCGAGACATTAACATCGCCTTCTATAACATTCCTTTATTGAAGAGGTTACCACTTGAAAGTTGGGATTTTTTTTTCCTTATAATTCATTATAATGAAGGGTTTTATAAATTGCAGATTGAGAGATTTGACAACATCGGAGATTGGTAAGCTGACATCGGTTATGGGGGTTGTAACTAGGACAAGTGAGGTGCGCCCTGAGCTTTTGCTGGGGACGTTTAAGTGCCTTGATTGCGGAGGAGTCATCAAGAATGTGGAACAGCAATACAAATATACTGAGGTGGATCTAATTGTTGTTGATTTTTATAGCACAACAAATTTCTTTTTATGCTTATTGTTCAATTGCCTTCAGGCTGTGTCCTAGAAAGCATGACAGAGTTCATTGTTCAACTATTTGTTGATGTTACTGATAGCTTTTGTGATTGATGTTCATCATGTGGTTTTGCAGCCCATAATATGCTTGAATGCCACATGTTCAAATCGTACGAAATGGGCTTTGCTCCGGCAAGAGAGCAAGTTTACAGATTGGCAGAGAGTTCGGATGCAGGAAACATCCAAGGAGATACCTGCTGGCTCTCTTCCTCGGTCCCTGGATGTCATACTTCGACATGAGATTGTTGAGCATGCAAGGGCCGGAGACACGTAATTTCATTTTTGGCTTGGATCATGTGTTTTGACAATGCTCTGTTTGGCTTCTACTGTAATTTTGTTTATTTTGCTTTTATGTAGGGTCATCTTTACGGGGACTGTTGTTGCGGTGCCAGATGTAATGGCACTAACTTCTCCTGGTGAAAGAGCAGAGTGCCGGAGGGAAGCACCACAGCGTCAGAACCCATCTGGTGGTCATGGAGGTGTGAGGGGTCTCCGGGCTTTGGGAGTCAGAGATCTCTCCTATCGCCTTGCTTTTATTGCTAACTCAGTCCAGGTCTGAGTTGTCCTAAAATCTTAGTCAAACTCTTTAAGCTGTCTGGATGATATTTCTACTCAACACTCTTCGGTTTGCATATTATTTTCTCTTCTCTCTTGAGTTATCAGGTGTCAGATGGTAGAAGAGATGGTGATTTTTCTAGAGAGAGGAAGATGGATGGAGATGATTATGATAAACAAGAATTCACAGTAAACTCTGGTTCTTGTTAAATTCTTTATTATATCTCTGCAATTAAGTTATGTGATCTTCAGTTGTCTATGCTGTATTATTAGGTCGTGAAAGGTGGTATGGTTTTTACCCTTCCTAGACGCATAATGATTGTAATCTAACATGGCTGTATTTTTGTTATTCATTTGTTAGTTTCCTCTGATTCATTTCTAATGCACTTTCTTATATGGGAATATAATCCATTGCATCTCACTCAACAAAATAATATCAACTTACCCCTGCATCTTCTGTGTTTAGGCAAAAATGTTAAAGGTTCTTTCAATTTTTTTATGTTCACTAGATTGCTTTTAAATGTATTGACTGTTCCTATATGCCTCCTTTGAAAATGTTCACCTTAAATGTTATAAAGACTACCAGAGTTATTTGCTTGATGGATGAAATCCATATGTTTTTCTATCTTTTATTGAACGCAATTGTATGCCTTTTCTCACAAAAAGTTGATCCAATTACTTACTGTGATTTTCAGAAAGAAGAAGAGGAGGAGTTTAGAAGTTTGAAGAACATCCCTGATTTCTTTAACAAACTAGTTGATAGCATATGCCCTAGTGTATTTGGTCACCAAGAAATCAAGAGGGCTGTTCTCCTAATGCTTTTGGGAGGTGTTCACAAGGTAACTCATGAAGGAATCAACCTCAGAGGTGATATAAATTTGTGTATTGTTGGAGATCCCAGTTGTGCAAAGTCTCAATTTTTAAAGTGAGTATGCTGATATCTGTTTCATTGCTGAAGTTGTTATTTAATGTGAATGATGTAATTCATCTGTCTGCCTTGATTTTGTCATTCTTAATTATTTATTCAGCCTATTTGATGTGCTGCACTAAATTCTTTGATTTCCATGAATCTTTAATCTTTGCCACCCACTACATCAAGTCACCAACATGATTGAAATCTTTGTTATTGTTGATCATAGGGCAGGATGCCATTAGCATGAACCATCATATAAGTTTATATCAAGTAAATATAGCATCAAGGACCAAAGGCTGCTTGCTGCCATAAGTTTAAACTATTTAACGCATGTAACAGCTCCATAATTTTTTTTCTCTCGAAAACATTAAGAAAAAGTTTTTTACTCCATGCCTGATAAACTAATGTTAGTTCAAGCTCCTTGTTCTCATAGAATCATGGAATGGAACAGTGCCAATGAGGTTTAGCCGTTGGCTTCTTTCTCTTATAATATATGGACTAAATATTTGTAGTAATCCACTTTGTTTGGGTGGCAGTACTAACTTCTTTTGATTTCCTTCAATCCAGTCTCAGCCACCTGCTAAATCATGTTATCAACAGAATTGAAGACTTTGCTATTGTAGATCATAGGGGTGAGTATCATCAATCTGAGCCATTAAATTAAGTTTCCATCAAGCTCGGCATAGCATCAAAGGACCACAACCTGATAGCTGCTAGTAGTTTGAACTATGTAGTCCGTATAACACCTCCATAATTTGTTTCTCTGAAACATTAAGCAAGAGATTGGACTGCATTGCTGGCAAACTAAAGCAAGCTTAACTTACCCGCCCTCTGTAGTCAGGGAAAGAGACACTGACAGTGAGGTTTGTCTGTAGCCGTCTTTTTCTCTAATGACTGTTAAAAGTGTGCTCAAATTGTGATATATGGATTTAGTTTTTTTTCTTTTATTTTTAATAGTTCTGTCTATTTCTCCCTAAAATTCTAAATTGATGCACAAATAGAATGGAGTACTGACTTTGGTGGGAAGACCATGAAAATAAATTACCCTTTTATTCTTGCTTCACTGTTTCATAAATGCTTATCACAATCATCTGCTCCTTTGCAATTTGTGTTGGCAATCATTTTTAGTAATGATATTAATTAAGCAGGTACACAGCTGGCCTGGTTCCCCGATCTGTTTACACATCTGGAAAGTCCTCATCAGCTGCTGGGTTGACAGCGACTGTAGCTAAAGAACCAGAAACCGGGGAGTTCTGTATTGAGGTAATGGTGTTGTTTGTCCATTATATATTCTTCAAAGTCCTCATTAACTTGATGTCAATGCTAGCGTGCTATAAATTGATACACTAGTTGCCACTATCTGGAAGCTTTTTTTTTTTTAATTCCTGGGAAATGTTATGATGGTTTTCACCCTCTAGAAGGAGTTCTCTTTTTTCTTATTCCTAAGATAAGCTATTGTACTTATACAAATGGAAATTTTTACTCCAGTGTCTAGTTTGTGGTATATTGTTCTTTTCTTAAAATGTTTGATTAGCAAGCCTGCAAAAGTCACATTTATAATAATCCAGTAGATTGAGTCACACTAGTTTATAAATAGATGTAATCCGAATTATTCTTGAACTGCATCTAGATTGAGTTCGGTCTGCCACAAAGCGTACTAATCATCAACCAAGTTTTGTTGGATGCTGCTAATATTAGTATTAGTCTGTGATATGCTTGTTTTGACCTTTCAGACTGTATAAAGATTTCATCCTTGCAGCTTTAAATTTGGAATAGAAGTGATGCTTTTGAATTTTAAGGAAAGTTATTTTGTTGGCTCTGTCATCTAAGTCAGAACTTAATTTCATGATGCAGTTCATCTTTTATAAGAAAATTATGGAGTGTCCATACGTAGAGAAAATATCCTGAATAAAAAATGTTAGTCTGATTGGATATCTTATTTATTCTTGCAGTTAGGGCATAATGTAATTGTATTTTGCAGGCTGGTGCTTTAATGCTTGCCGATAATGGTATATGTTGTATTGACGAGTTTGATAAAATGGATATACGGGATCAGGTACTCAATTTTTTTTTTTTTATTCTGATTCTATGCCTGAGATTGTATTCTGAACCTTCTCATTGAACTTAAGGTCGCCATACATGAAGCTATGGAGCAGCAGACTATAAGCATCACAAAAGCAGGTATTCAAGCAACGTTAAATGCTAGGACTTCTATTTTGGCAGCAGCAAATCCTACTGGCGGACGCTATGACAAGTCCAAACCACTGAAGGTTAGCTTTTATGATCAAAACATTTTGCCTTTGTACTCAGATCTAGAGTAATCTTAGAACCATATGTTCTTTCCAGATGTAGGCTTTTTAAATATGCTGTTTCTATGGCCTGCATTTTGACAATATCATGATTTTTTATCTTTACTGGATCATCTTTATTGATTCTCTATCAACTTATTCTGTGCAGTACAATGTGGCTCTGCCTCCTGCTATACTTTCCAGGTTTGATCTAGTGTATGTTATGATTGATGAGCCAGATGAGCATACTGATTATAACATCGCCCACCACATTGTGAGAGTTCATCAAAAACTTGAAAATGCACTTGCTCCAGAATTTACCACTGCACAGTTGAAGCGTTATATTGCATTTGCGAAATCATTGAAACCTCAGGTTTAATAATCCTCTTTTGAGTTTATCTTGTCTGTTAAAAACAGTCAATATTTCATATTCTGTCTCTTAGATGATATTTGCCTCACACAGCTAAGCCCAGAAGCAAGGAAGGTGCTTGTGGAATCATATGTAGCCCTTCGCAGAGGTGATAGTACTCCTGGAAGCAGAGTTGCTTATAGAATGACTGTTAGGCAGCTGGAAGCATTGATTCGGCTATCTGAAGCCATTGCTCGAAGTCACTTGGATGAAGTGGTAATAGTCTTAGATGATTTTGGCATATTTTTAGGATATTTGATTGCATATTTTTAAGGTATAATTGCCTTACAAATATTCTCCTAAATTACAGTTTCATATAAATAGGCCTATACTCTTGTATTACAAACGCAACAATCATTGAAATACCTTTTTCACTACTATTTAACTTATATTAGGACACTAATTAAGGAAAATATTTGGAAGACAATTGTGCCCCAATATTATACAAGTTTATAGTAGTGAAAAGGTGTTTCATTGATTGTTGCGTTTGTAATACAAGAGTATAGGCCTATTTATATGAAACTATAATTGAGGAGAATATTTTTAAGGCAATTATACCCTAAAAACATGCAATAAAATATCCTAAAGATAGACAAATCATTTAAAACATTTTGTGATGTCATTGCACATGTGCCCTGAAGCTTCTCTTTAGCTTGTGTTTAATGTATATGTAATCCTAAAAGTGCAGCATCATAGAGTACATTCTGAAACTTTAAACTCGTTTCCGTTACTCATAATATAGGTGCTTCCTGCTCATGTTCGAATGGCGGTAAGGCTGCTGAAAACATCCATTATCAGGTAAGAATATGTCTTATTTCTGCAACTTTCTTTGTGTTCTGCTACACCATTTATAACCCATTGAAGATGCATTCCTCTTTACAGTGTTGAATCAAGTGAGATAGATCTCTCTGATTTCCAAGACCAAGATGGAGATGGCAGTCAAGGACCTGATCAGGGCACAGAGCAGCCAACTCCTGCAAATGGTGGACAGGAATCAGCAAGTGAAGGTAACCTTATAATCAACATAAACATTAAGGAGTAACTTGTCTGAAAAGATAGATCATATATGTCTATGGACTTTGTAGCTGGTGGCCAGCATAATGAAGCTCAACAACAGACTGAAACACAACAAAAAAAGAAATTAGTTATTACCCAGGAGCATTTTCAGAGGGTTACCCAAGCTCTGGTTATGCGCCTGAGACAACACGAAGAGTCAGTTATGCAAGATGGTATGAATATTCACCGTTGCTGCATACTTGTCTTTTATTTTAGTAATGCTATTGTTTCATAGCTTTTTGAAGAGAATTTAATACTCCCAAAATGGTAGATCTCCACTTCTACCTTGGTAGGATGAAATATCGTTGATATGATCACATTTGCAACAAATGTTTTCATCTCAGGATTTTAATAGTTCCTTCTTTCTATTTAGATTGTGATTTTTTTGTTATTAACTTATCATTTGTAGTCCTCTTAGTCATCTACCACTGGCATCCTTTTGGTGGTCTTCATTTTTTATTCTAATGAGTCTGCTGCTTATGCATGTTAGGTAGATATGCATTCAAAACCTTGATATTAGCTAGATGAGATTTTTATGGGTATTTGAAGTGCATACAATCAATACCCTTTAAGCAGGTGTTGCCTGCAGCCACTTCTTTTCATTTGTAACAGGTGATGTCTTGTCAATACAATAAGCTTGATATGTTATGTTAAATTAGCGTTACGCTCATCTGTCCTTTATTTGATGGAGTTTGATGCTTAGATTTACTAGATGGTGATGATGTATACAATACTGTTGGAAGTGCATAATCTTGAGAAATTATTTAGTTGTTCATAAGAGAAGGATATATATCTTTGCATAGTGGAAGCAATGTCATGAGGCACTATCATCTACATGGTTCTTTCAAAACTACATGATCTGAGGCTTGAGTAAGCAAAGAATGACACATTAATCTACCTTATCTTCACTGACCGACAGATATGCTGACTGACAGCCCTAACTTCATTATGCAATTATGTTACTTTTTGTTTCAAACTAGCCCCAGTCTATAATCCCCCGTTTGTTTTGTCAATGATATTGTAATTTATCCGCTTTAGTGATCAAAGGAATATCAAAACTTTGTGCCTTGCATGGTTTGTTGATTGTAATTGCAAATCGCATTTTACATTTAACACAAAGATACAAGATCTCTTTCCAATTTTTATTAAGTTCCCTTTGCAGGAAGTGGCCTGGCTGGGATGAAGCAAGGAGACCTTATTGTTTGGTATGTTGATCAGCAAAATGCCCAAGGAGCATATAGTTCAACAGAAGAGGTTGTAGAAGAAGTAACATGCATTAAAGCTATCATTGAGGTATGCATGCTCATTGTTCATTTAAAGATAGACCAAGGAATGCTCTATGAAAAATTAAATTCATTCAAATGTAGCTGATTACCCATCTAGTTTTAAGGGCATGAGATTAATGAAAACCGGCTTAAATGCAGAGACTCATACAAAGGGAAGGACATCTAATAGTCATAGATGATGGAAGTCTGGCAGAAACTTCAGACGGCACTAAAACTAAGAAATCCTCCAGTGAGAACAGGATTTTAGCAGTGGCACCAAACTATGTTATTGATTGAGGCATGCTGCAATCTAACCCGACATTTGAGTTTGTTTCCGGAAATAGGCATTTAGCCAAGAATTTTCATCTCATGGGATTGCAGTGCTCCATTATTGTATCATCACCTGAGTTTACATAGTGATAAAGATAACAAAAGTTTGGAAATCAAACACTCCTCGATCAATTGTCTTTTTTCTTTCTTGAGATTACTTTTAAAATGCTTGTGTAATAGTGTAGTTTCTACTTGGTTTCTCCAAAGGCAGCCTGGAGAAGGCATGTGGACTTTAATTCCATTTTATGGTTTACGCCATCTTTTCTATCTATTCATACAGTACAATCACCTCTAATATAAATCCTATTAATGCTTGTTATTTAACATTTTTAGCTCTTCAAATTAATGCTATTGCTTTTTGTTTGATGTTTAAGTCTACTACTAATCTCTAATTTCGTTGTTATGCTTTGAATGGCCGTTATCTGAATGTTGAATGGAAATTCCTAGTGGGTCTGGAGGGTGTCACTTGCTGTAATTTTGAACCCAATAATATAATAAGGGAAAATTACCTATAAATCCCTGGAAGTTTGTATTCTTCCTTGACAGTCTTTCTAACATTGCAGTATTCCAGACAATTCCTGTACTTTTCAGATATTTATCCATTGGTCTTCCCCGTTAGGGTTCAAATTCCGGCCATGTCACATCTACTATTTAGTGTAGTACAGATAATCACAAATGAAGCTTCTTTCCTAGACAGTCCTAACATTGCCATGCCAGATGCACACATGGACATGACACGTCAACATAGGAGCCACATCATGCCCACATGTGAAGCAAACATGAAGGGCCACGTGGCTCGTGGGTTGACATGTTATGTTCATATGTGCATCTAACATGGCAATTTGGAGTTGATAAATTGGGCGTACAAGCCATCAATTTTTTACCGGAATCCCTTAGGTACACTCCTGGTAATCTAGTTTTGAGCCAATTCTAGGCTTGTTAGAATTGCGTTGCTTATAACCTATGGTTTCATTCTTGTGTTCTTTTGTTAATTTATTATTTGTTGCTTGTGTGTGCGTGTGTTGGTTGGTTAGGTGGTGAGGGCTTATCATTATATCCAGTTATTACCCACAATCAAATCAAAAAATAAATAAAATCAGTTAATGAGTGAATACGAAGATAGAGTGACAAACTCTAACACCATATTCTACACTGTAAGCAACCTATAATACAACAAAAAAAAATACATAATGAAATGTATAAGACCCCCCTAAAACCAACACGAAGAATGTTCTATTGAGGATTTCCTAGCACCGTCGACCTGTGCTTCTTTAACTCCGAGAGCGTTGCAATGGCGAGGGTCAAATAACACCTTACACTAACTAAATTGGTAGTTATATCATGTTATTACCCACTATCAAATTAAAAAATAAATAAAATCAATTAATGAGTGAATATGAAGATTGAGTGACAAACTCTAAAATCGTATTCTACACAGTAAGCAACCTATAATACAACAAAAAAAAAAAATCCATATAATGAAATGCATAAGACCCCCCCTCTCAAAAAAAAAAAAAACCAACAAGAACCTAAAAATTTTGCATTTACACAACATCTAGAATGCCAACCCTCTTCTGCGTTCACCCCAGATAAGCAATAAGTCTCTAGACATAAAGAACTCCAACAAGAAGAAAGCTGTAGGAAAAACTCTCCAAACAATATTCGGCAAAAATATTGAGAAGATGAACCTCGCCTACTAAAAAGAAAGAAATAGTAGGCGAGCAAGTTAGCGAAGACGCTTACGCTTATAGATAAAAGAGCGTCGGTGCGTAGCCTTCATTCGAGCAATGGAGAAAAAGAAAAGGAAACATGGAGCCCAACGTCCGAAGATTCCAACCGTCTCACTCATCATTTTCCAAGGCCGTTGGTTGTGGGCACTTTCATCTTTTCACCACTTAGGAGAAAACTAATCATCACTAGGGGTTTTCTGGTCATTTCTTTCGTGCCTTAACATTGTTACAATGCCGTCAATAAAATTTGGATTGAAAAATAAAAACCATGAAAAAAGGGACTTATTAGAAATATGTAAATTTGGAGGGATCCGTTGCGAATAGCCAAAGTATTAAAATACTATCAGTTACTCCGCAGTTATGACAATGATATTCTTGCTATTTAAAAAGCTAATTCTTGATGATTTGTTATCCTATAGTTATTATGAAATCCACAGTCATATTAAGAATGAAAATTAGGGTTTGGTCAAGAGGAAAATTTAGAGTTTAATAAAAAAATTAGAAAAATGAGGACATATGCCACTTCTTTATCTTTCGCAAAAAGGTGTAATACCTTGTTTAGTCCATCTATTATAGTTAAATAGCCATTTAGTCCCTCTATTATTTTTTACCCTCATGAGATCCCTCTATTATTTGTTTTGGGTAAAGATAGTCCATGTTCTTAACAACCGTCAAATTTTCCGTTCATGAGGCTGGCGTGGCATTTTACGTGATTAAAATGTCAGCTCAATGTATTACCAATGTTTTCAGAACCAGACCGGGAAGTGAACCGGCCAAGCAACCGGGTCATGGGTCAATCGGTTGGACCTGATGACCCGGTTTGGTCGAACCGGATGACGTAATATATATATATATATATATATATATATATATATATATATATATATATATATATATATATATATATATATATATATATTGCAAAATTCTAAACTCACATATATATTTCATGTCCAATTTAATCTAATGACAAAAAACTACATCTTATTCATCACATAATGTCAAATGGTAAAAACAATGTTAAAGAAGAACATCTAAATAATATGACGAAAATTTAACAATATTACAAAGAAAGAAAATTTAACTAGGTACAAGGTCACAATATAAATGAAAATTTAACATGGTCTCAACAACATGAAAAATTTTTTAACAAAGTCACAACAATGTCACAACAACATGAAAAGAAAACTTAACATTGTCACAAGACTTGTAGCAACATGAAAGAAAATCTAACAAGGTCACAACAACATGCATTAATGAAAAATAAAAGGTTTAGCAAATAAAAAAACATAACATCTTCATCTAATTTCTTGGAGGAGGTGGAGGTGGAGGTGGGGATGGTAGCCAATCTTTTTCATCTAAATTATTGCTAGTCATTTCTTGAAAACAGACTATTTCATGGTCACTATCTTCGGTGATCATCACATCATCTTGTTCATCATCACTTAAAAATTCATTTCATGAATTAATAGTTATGAATATGAATATGAATATGAAGCATTGACATTAAATATAATTAATAGTTAAAAAAGAGTTAGAAACTTAACCATTAGATAACTTAGTTGATTGTTCACTACCTCTTCGTTGCTCCTCCAATATGTTCTCTAATTCATTATAGTCAAGTTCTCCTTCCGGTTCTTCTTCCACAACCCAAAATTCAGTTTTGTCAATTGATTCATAATCTAATGGATCATAAGTGTTAGGAAATACAGCTGTGTATACAGCTGTATATCTATATTTGTATAGCTACCATATATATATACCGGTGTATCTATATATATCTTGTATATTGTTCTTTTTCAATAATACAATGAATGTGATCTTTTCTATCTAACATGGTATCAGAGAGGTTTCCCTCAACCTAAACCTAAATTTTTTTTTTTTTTTTTTTTTACACCATTGTCCGTGCCCGCCGCCGGCCGCCCGTCGCCGCCAGCCCGCCGTCCGCCGCCCTCGAGCCGCGCGCCCGCGCCCCGAGGCCCGTGAGCCGCCAGCCCTCGTGCCACGCGCACCGCGGCCCGAGACCCCCGCGCCTCGCGCCTCGCGCCTCGTGCCCCGTGCCGCCCCAGCCCGCGTCTCGCGCCCCGCGCAGTCGCGCCGCCCCAGCCCGCGTCTCGTGTCCCGCGCAGCCGCGCCGCCCCCGCCTGCGCCTCGCGTCCCGCGCCGCGCCTGCACCCCGGGCCTCGCGCTGTGTGTCCTCCGCTGTCTGCGCTCATTCTTGGCCTTGACGGCAGTTTTTCCATCTCGTTCTTTGTATTGGTGTTCCATGGCTTCTGCTCAGGTCTCCTATCTCTAGAGGGCAGACGTTATGCTTGATGGCAAGAATTATAAAGCATGGTCTTCCACTCTCCGTGTACTTCTTAGTGAACTTAATCTTTGGGGCCATGTTGATGGTACTCGTCCGTCCCCGGTTTCTTCCACTGTCGCCTCTTCTACCTCCTCTTCATCTACAGATATCAGTGCGTCTTCTTCCCCGTCTGCTGACTTGCTCAAGTGGACTGAGGATGATGCCCATACTATTGCTATCATTTGTCAGTCTTGTGAGCTTCCTATTCGTTTGGCTGTTTGTGATTTTCCTACGGCCAAGGCGATTTGGGATCATTTGCGTGCACTGTATCTTCCTTCTATTCAGGCGTTGCGCTACTCCCTACTGCAGACTCTCACCTCCACTTATCAGTGTGAGAGCTCTGTTTCGGATTTCTTTGCTGTGCTTAGTGACTTATGGCGTCAGTGTGATGAGATGGCTCCCTCTCCTTCCCCGACCTGTGCCAGGTGTCTTGCCATTGCTCAGGATCGCGATTATCTTCGCATTTATGAGTTTCTTATGCGTCTTCGGCCTGAGTTCGAGGCAGTTCGTGCTCAGCTACTTCACCAGGTTACACCCTCGTCTGCTAGTGATACTCTGGCTTATGTACTTACTGAGGAGACTCGTCTTCGGTCCCTAGATGTGGTTCCACCACCTGCTGCTCCTCACTCTGTCCTTGCTGCTCCCCAGCAACAGACAGTGCCGACTATTGCTCCTTTGATGCCGTCTCCTGGTCTTATTGCTCCTGTCCATTCTCATTCTCAGTCTCCGGGACAGGGTTCCACTGCATCCCATCGACGCCCGGTTCGGTGTCATTATTGCCATGCTCTTGGTCATGTTCGTACTGAGTGTCGTAAGCTACAGCGTGCTCAGCTGACAGCACAGCAGCGCACTACCACCACCCCATCCTCCACTCCTCAGGATGGTCCATTGTCTGCTGAGCAGTTTCAGCAGCTTCTTCAGCAACTTTCCAGGAATCAGATTTCTCGCTCTTCAGCTCCCGCACTCACTCAGGATGCCTCCGACGTCTCCACTCATCCATCAGTAGCCTCTGCCCCTACAGGTATTTCTTCATCCTCTTGGTTGCTTGACTCTGGAGCTTCTTTTCATATGACCTATGATGCTACCCACCTCCACTCACTTCACCCCCTTTCTTCTAACCTTCGTGTCATTATCGCTAATGGCACGACCCTTCCAGTCCCCAGTCGTGGTCTTTTACACACCACTCAGTTTCATATTCCTGATGTTGCCTTTGTACCCCAGCTCTCCATGAACCTTATCTCTGCTAGCCAACTTGCCTCTCTTGGCTATCTTGTTATTTTTGATGAGTTTGGTTGTCGTGTGCAGGATCGTCTTACAGGGACACTTATTGGAGCTGGCCATCGCCATAGTGGGGTGTATGTGCTCGATCATCTTCGTCTTCCGTCTTCCTCTCCGGTTCCCGCTGCATCTGTTTCTTGTTTTTCTTCTATTCGTTTTAATCAATGGCATCATCGTCTTGGTCATCCTAGTGGTACTTGTCTGTCTTCTCTTATTCATCAAGGTGTTTTAGGTCGTGTTTTAGTTGATAGTTCTCATTCTTGTTCGGGTTGTAAGCTTGGCAAACAGCTACAACTCCCGTATCCTTCGAGTATGTCTAGGTCTGTTTCTCCTTTTGAATTAATTCATTCGGATGTTTGGGGCCCTGCCCCCTTTGTCTCCAAGGGTGGACATTGTTATTATGTTATTTTTGTTGATGATTTTTCTCGATACACTTGGATTTATTTTATGCGTTCTCGTTCTGAGTTTTTTAAGATTTATGTTGCTTTCTCTAGTATGGTGCGCACACAGTTTTCTGCCACCGTTCGTACTTTCCGTTCTGATTCAGGGGGGGAGTACCTCTCTCATGAGTTTCGTCAGCTTCTTGCCTCCCACGGCACCCTCCCTCAGCTTTCTTGTCCTGGTGCCTATGCTCAGAATGGCACTGCAGAAAGGAAACATCGGCATATCCTTGAGACTGCTCGTACTCTTTTGATTGCCTCTCATGTTCCCCCTCACTTCTGGGCTGAGGCTGTCTCTACTGCTGTTTATCTCATCAATCTTCAACCCTCTTCCTTTCTTCAGGGTCGTAGTCCAGGGGAGTGTCTTTTCTCCAGTCCACCTCGTTACTCTCATCTTCGTGTGTTTGGTTGTTTGTGTTATGTCCTTCTTTTACCTCGAGAGCGGACTAAACTTTCTCCTCAATCTGTTCCTTGTGTTTTTCTTGGTTATAGTCCTGAGCACAAAGGATATCGATGTTATGATCCTGCTGCGCGTCGCATTCGTATCTCACGTGATGTCTCCTTTGTTGAGGATCGTCCTTTTTTTGTTCCTTCTTCTTCTTCCTCTTCATCTCACTCGTCTACTACTTCGGCCGATGTTCAGTTTCTTATTGTGTCCTCACCACCTCCTCTATCCCCACCTCCACCTGTATCTTCTCCATCTTCTCCTCCGTCTGTTTCTCCATTGTCTGCTGATCCTTCTCTCCCGGTTCCTATTCCCGTTCTTCCTCTTGCTGAGCAGTCACCCCCGCGCCACCGGTTTCTTCTGATGTGTTCCCTCCGGATGATCCCCCTGCACGTCGTTATCCTGTTCGAGATCGTCATCCTCCTGACCGCCTTAATCTTGCCTCTCAGCTACTTGACCTACCTATTTCTCCCTCCCGTGGTCCTCCAGAGCCAGCTTCCTACCGAGAGGCTGCCCAAATACCTGAGTGGCAGGCTGCTATGTCTGCTGAGTTGGAGGCGCTCGAGCGCACTTCTACATGGGACTTGGTTCCTCTTCCTCCTGGTGTTGTTCCCATTACATGCAAGTGGATCTATAAAGTCAAGACTCGCTCTGACGGTTCTGTAGAATGGTACAAGGCTCATCTTGTGGCTCGTGGTTTTCAGTAGGAGCAGGGACGTGATTATGATGAGACCTTTGCTCCCGTTGCTCATATGACTACCATTAGAGCCCTTATTTTTGTAGCTGCTATTCGTCGATGGTCCCTTTTTCAGCTTGACGTGAAGAATGCTTTTCTTCACGGGGATCTTCAGCAGGAGGTTTACATGCTTCCTCCCCCTGGCCTTTCTTCTCCTTCTGGTTTGGTTTGTCGCCTGCGGCGTGCTCTCTATGGTCTCAAACAGGCTCCTCGGGCCTGGTTTGAACGTTTCAGTTCTGCTGTCGTTGCTGCTGGTTTTCAGCCTAGTCCACATTATCCCGCTCTGTTTGTGTACTCTTCCTCTCGTGGTCGGACTCTATTGTTGTTTTATGTAGACGATATGATCATCACTGGTGATGATCCTGCTCATGTGGATTTTGTTAAGCATCACCTTCAGCAACATTTTCAGATGACTGATCTTGGTCGTTTGAGCTATTTTTTGGGCATTGAGATCACTTCTACTCCTGCTGGTTTTCAGTTGTCTCAGCAGCGTTACACATCTGATATCTTAGCACGAGCAGCTCTTTCTGACTCTTGCGTTGCGGCCACACCTATGGAGTTACATCTTCAGTTGCGTGCTGATGAGGGGACTCCCTTATCTGGTCCGACACGCTATCGTCACTTAGTTGGGAGCCTGGTCTATCTTACCATCACTCGACCAGACATTGCTTATTCTGTGCATGTTTTGAGTCAGTTTGTCAGTGCCCCTACTTCTGTTCACTATGCTCATCTTTTGAGGCTTTTACGATATCTTCGGGCTACTCAGTCTCGTGGTCTTCTTTTCTCTTCGCATAGTTCTCTGGAGCTTCGTTCCTATTCTGATGCTACTTGGGCTAGTGATCCGTCTGATCGTCGTTCTGTTACTGGATTCTGTTTGTTCTTGGGCTCTTCTCTCATTGCCTGGAAGTCCAAGAAGCAAACAGGTATTTCTCGGTCTAGCACCGAAGCAGAGCTTCGTGCTATGGCTACTACTGCTGAGGAGATTGTTTGGCTGCGTTGGCTTTTGCATGATCTTGGTGTTGTCTCACATGCTCCTACTCCTTTACATTGTGACAACACCGGTGCTATTCAGATCACTTTGAATCCCGTCAAACATTCTCTCTCCAAGCATATTGGTGTTGATGCTTTCTTCTTGCGTGATCAGTACAGCAAAGGCATCCTGGCTCCCCAGTTTGTTCCTTCTGAGCGTCAACTTGCGGATCTATTTACTAAATCTCAGACACGGGCACAACATGATTTCCTTTTATCCAAACTCTCGGTGTCTGATCCCCCGTGAGTTTGTGGGGGGGTGTTAGGGAATACAGCTGTGTATACAGCTGTATATCTATATTTGTATAGCTACCATATATATATACTGGTGTATCTATATATATCTTGTATATTGTTCTTTTTTAATAATACAATGAATGTGATCTTTTCTATCTAACAATAAGATCTATTTTTAGAAGATGACCTATAAAAAAACAAAATATTAAATAAAAATCATTTGCATGTAAAGAGTACTTGACAAATTAAAACCATAAATGCCATACCTATGTTGCAAACGTAGATTATAGTGAACATACACCAAGTCATTAAGCCTTTGATGCTCCAATCTATTGATTTTCTTGGTATGTATACGTTCAAACACACTCCAATTACGTTCACAACCAGAAGAAGAAGCAGTTTGACTAAGAACTCTAATAGTTAAATTTTGCAAATGGGGCACATCACAGCCAAAGAATTTCCACCACTCATCTATGAAAAAGAATACAAAACTATATTAGTAGAGCAAACAATCATATAACTCAATTTAAAAAACAAATCAGATTTATTCTCACCAGGAGTAGTAGTTTTGCAAGTAGTTAAAGCAAGTGGCCAACTAAAAGTCTTCTGCTTTTCTCTAAATATTCTCATCTCTTCCATTAAATCACTTGATTTGAACAAAGCCTGTCGCTCAATCATATCAAGTATACCACGTTGAACCTCCAACTTTTGGCACAAGTTTTGCTCACTAAATTGAAATGCCGGATTCAACCAATATGCTAAAGCATGTATCCCCGTGCTCAAGGTCCTATTCCATCCATCTTTGATAATAAAAGTATAAGGCTTATACAAGTGCTTCTTATTTCTGAATAATTCTTTAATTCCCTTGTGAGCCTTATGTATTCCATCATATATATATATATATCATATTGCCGGCTTCTCATCAGAATCACATATTCTCAACAAACGTATCAATAGACCCACAATCTTCACAACTATCAAGCAATTCTTCCAAAAATTTTCATCCAAAACAATTTGCTTAACTTCTTTTCCTTTTTGCAATTTGAGGAATTTTTTATCATTTGAACAAACAACCAAAGATTGTAAGTAATTTTTGTGGTCATATAAACTCTTCAATGCAATAAAAGTTGTGGCAAAACGAGTAGCTCTAGGACGAACAACTTCTGTCCACTTTGGTTGTTTTCTCAACCAATTCAAAATCCACTTATGATTATAAATGAACACTGTAATCTTTGAAGCAAGAATTGCCAAACTCTCAACAGTTGCCATTTCAGCAATGTCTTTCATAATTAAGTTTATGTAATGAGCAGCGCATGGAGACCAATATATATCAGAATATTTCTCTGCAATCTTCCTTCCAGCAGCCTTATAATTAGCTCCATTATCTATCACAACATGCACTACATTTTGAGGACCAACCATCTCAATAATTTCAGAAAAAAGATTGCATAATGTCTGAGCATCTGTAATAAAACCTGAAGCATCAACTGATTTAATGAATGATATTCCTTTAGGAGAATATACCAAGAAATTGATCAATGACCTCTGCCTATTATCTGTCCATCCATCGCCCATAATTGTACATCCTGTTTCAGCCCAAGTCTTTCGAAAATTATAGATAATTAATTTCACTTGTTGCTTACAATCTCTCAACAAATTGACCCTCAATGCATGATATGTAGAACCTGTATACCCATGACCCATACTTGCTATCTTGCTAATTGCAGTTTGATAGAATGGAGAATTGACAACATTCAATGGTATACATGCATCATAAAGCCACATAGCAATCGCCATATCAGTATCATGCCACCTCTCCTTACTTTGCATAGAAGCTTTTATAGACGGTTGGATAGGATCACCAACTCCATGCTTAAAATAAGACCCAATGTCACAACTAGTTTTTCATTTCCCTTTAGAGGATATATCCACACATGTCCTACTTTTACCAACCAAAACATCATCACCTTGGCATTCATGCATAGACTCTCCATAAGATTGGTATCATCATAAACTCCTTTTTTTTCTTTGGCTTTTTGAACATTTTCTTGCAATGATCCTTGAATCAAAAAACGAACATCATAAGAAACTTTTTTGCATGAATCCACATTGCCTTTTGATCCAGCAAGATGTTGTTTCATTCGGTTGATTCCCCCGCCCACATTTTGCTTTTGGCAAAAATTACAAATGAAGATCCTTCTACCTTGAGAATTTTGCCCCTCAGTTACATATCTCCATGCAATATCTTTTTTTTGTCAGATATGTACACCAGAAGAAGATTTCTCGGTAGATTCAACTTCATTTGATGGTGTTGATTGAGATCCAATAGTTTCCATCTATTTGCAATCCACAACACAAAAGGAAAAAGAAGGAAACTATAACAAAAATTTCTTATATGGACTAAAATGTATTGAATTTTTTACATGATAATCAACATCTAAACACTCTCCAAACCAAAGAATCACAAAAGCTAAAAACACCATATTTTGGTACAATTATCATACAAAATGAAAATGACAAAAATTAGTTAAGATACTTACAATATCATAACTACATCCAATTTTGGTACACCATAACTACATGCACTAAAAGCACAAATTTTGGTACAATAATTATCATACAAAATAAACTAAAAAAAATAGTTATAAAATAATCACAATCTAAACAATCTTTGATTCTTCTTGACTATGATGCAGCTAATTCATAACACAACATTGACACTGTCGGCCCTGTTGACTCTTAAGAATGCACATAGATGATGATAACTAGCATCCATATGAATCTCATTAGCTATCTATGTTTGTATGTAAATGTGGTAATCATCTTACAAACTAAATGGCAGCCAATGTTGCTATATTTATCCAAATAAAAGTATGTTAATGTTTTTGTGTCTGTTATTAATGGATGTGTCTATTACAAACTATATTGTGAAGATGTGCATGAATTACTAAGTCTCAGCTTCAAATTTTGGTATTGACAAGTGATTACATAGTAAACACTCACCCCCAATCCCCATAATCACCATCACAGATTCACAAGACAACATTTTTTTGTATCATCATCATCATCATCATCATCATCATCATCATCAGAAATTAACTCAAAATTCACCACCAAAGCATCACAAACAAATTAAACTCACAACAATCTAATAAAAAAAAATCATACCTTTTAATCTAGATCCGGACAAAAAGATCAAGCCCAAGCACAACCATTCTCAAACAGTACTGAAATTTATGAAAAAATTATAAATAAATTTTATATATGGACTGAAATGGGGTGAAAAAGAAGAAAAAAAATTGAAAAACAAAATGGGAAAAAAGAATTGCTTGAATACCAGCCAGCCAGAGAGAGAGAGAGAGAAATGGGCTCTGATGGTGATTCGTGAATGAACTTGGAGTTGGGAGAGAAAATGGAATCAAGGAAATCTCAAATCTTTGAATGAACTTGGAGTTGGGAGAAGGAGCAAGCATCAGCTTCCAGATCTTTAGTAGAGGGGGGTGGAGCTTTTGTGGCCAGGTTTTGGTTTCTTTCAATATTTCCATTGCTTGTAGCCTTGTAAACTGAAGCCTGTGAATATATTAAAGCTTAAGAAAAACTTTAGAACCGGTGTCAAACCGGCCAGTACGCCGGGTTTGACCGGGTTGACTCCCGGTCAACCAATTCTATAAAACCGGACTTCCGGCCGGTTCCTGATTCTGCAGGTCCGACCGGTCGGTCCGGTCCGGTTCTGAAAACATTGTGTAGTACTCCTCTAACCTTATTGTTGACAAACCAATTAGAATTTAGTGCTAATTAACCTAGTTAACCTAATTGGATCTAGAACAAATCTGGATCAGAAATTAAAAGTAAACCTTACTTCATCACCCCCAAATTCCCACTCCTTCATATATACCCACCGTTGCAATTTGCCATCGTGTTTTAACCTATCACATCTAGCACCTCCCACCTAGTGAAAAGACATTAGGATCGGCGGCGAAGGGAAGCTTTCGTTCGTTTGAGAGCCTTCTCAGCCTGACAATCCGTGGAAAGCAACAGTCCATCTGTAACTTCTCAACCCTTGTAGAATACTTAGATTCTTTAAGCTTGTATACTTTGTTTATTCCTTTACTTATCGATTTTGTAGAATGCTTAGATTCTCTAAGCTTGTGGTCTCCTCGGTGGTGTGTACATTTTATAATAATCTTAAATGAAGGTTGATAGGTTTTATTTATTGTTAAACAATTCATCAATCTATGTGAATGTGGTCCCCTAACATGACAAAAGTATATTATTTTGTGTTTCTCTTTGAAATAAATGAGATTTTGATAGCCTCTGCTTAGGATTGACAGTAAAGCAAATTTTTTTTTTAGTAATTGTTGAGGTAATAGGAAAGTGATCTTTTGTTGTTCAAATGTGGTCAAGGTGAGAGTTTGAAGGTTTTAAATCATGTTGAGTAATTTTTTATTAGGGTATTATACCTAAATGTATGGCTTTGTTCTTCAAATGTGGATTTAGATTTATTCTTTTCTCCATATTAGAAAAATGTATGGATGTCAGCTATCATGATAACATAGCTAACCTTAAAAAAGAAAAAAGCACATACGCAAAGTTAGATAAAGTGTATTTAGCCAAAAGCTAATGCCTTTGGGAAAAGCTACTCATTTTGGCCAAAACTAGTAGCACAAAGCTAAAGCTGCCAAAGTTAATATCACAAAGGTAAAGCTAAATAAGCCTAAGAAAATTAAGATGCTAAAGAAGCATAAGAAAATTGATTTCATATCCCTTTATTTTTAGGTTAGCAAGTCATGTCTGCTTGTAAGGAGTACATCATAAGGGTCTAAAATATGAAAACGGGAAGATGGACGACTTTGGTGTGGACCCTAACAAGATTTGCCTTTCAGATTTGCTAGGGGATGTGCAGTTGTTAGGTTATGACATCAATTTGAATGTCACTTTGTTGTTTGTGAACGGGGAAGGGGATTTGAAAGAAATCATCAATGGCACAAAAGTTGTAAGTCTAGCTGAGCAACTAAGAAAACAAATTGTTGTGGACATATATATTGAAACGATGAGAATGAGGAATGAGAGGGTCCTACCAGAAATTCTAAGACCTAGTGTGTAGAAGTTATTACCATAGTTGCTATCAACAAGTGGTTCAAGTAATTTTCATGGAAGAACATTGCCAACTATCATGGTGACTAACTTGGTTAGTGAAGATGAAAGCCAAGGAGATAGACAAGGACAGGAAGACTTGGTTGGTGAAGATATTCCAAAACTAGCAACGGTTGTTGGGAATGAAATTCAATCTAGTGGAGATGTTGAGAACAATGAAGCAGTCCAAGTGCAAGAAACTGATACTAGGAATGAACTCCCAATGTAAGAACAGAACAATGAGAGTGGAGATGATGAAGAAAGGCTAACTTAGGTGCTATTTGGTGATTGTAACTCAAATGAGGATGCCGAGAGAAATGAAGCCAGAGACAAAGTCAGAAAATATGTTGAATTGAAGAAATGATTGCAAGAAGCTGATGAGGATGCTAATCATGAACAAACAGTGGACAATCCTTCTGATGGTGGCCAAGAGTGTAGTAACTTGAGACATGTTTCTAAATTTGGCAAGGTTAGGAGTTATGAGAGTGACTACATCTCATCGTCAGATCCAGGAAGCTATGAAGACACAAGTGAAGGTTCCGATGTAGAAGATGCACAAAGGCATAGGTCCTCCAGGAAGATGTATGACCACAGTGTTCCTCTGGAGGATTTCTTCCTTGATCTTAGGTTCAAGGATTTGAAGCTTTTCAATAATGAGTTGGTTGATTTCTTCGTGAGAAAATGTTTTGAATTTAGGTATGTTAAGAATGATTATGTGAGGGTTAAGGCAGTGTGCTCGGGTAAAAATTGGAAGTGGTTAATTCTATATTCTTGGTGCAGTGGGAAAAAGTCTTTCACAATTAAGCACTATGTACTTGAGTATTCTTTCCTTCTTGGTACCACTAGAAATAGGAGAGTAACAACCCAAGTAGTTGCCAATTGATTTAGGGAGATGATTGCAACCATGCCTTTCATTAGACCAAGGCATTTGAGGGCAATGGTGAGAAAAGAGATGGGAGTCTTCATCATAAGCAAAGTTTGTAGAAATGCAAAGATTTTGGTCATTAAGAAGATTAAAGAGCAGCTCTGGGAGGATTTCAGGGTTTTAAACAGGTATGCACTTGAGTTAAAAGCCACCAACCCAGACAGCAATATCTATGTGTTGTCACAAAGTACAGGCAAGCTGA
This sequence comes from Dioscorea alata, assembly GCA_020875875.1. Classification (NCBI taxonomy): domain Eukaryota; kingdom Viridiplantae; phylum Streptophyta; class Magnoliopsida; order Dioscoreales; family Dioscoreaceae; genus Dioscorea; species Dioscorea alata. Next base: position 4,600,025 of record CM037027.1, read on the forward strand.
GCTGCCTACAGTCCAAAAGATGAACATTTGTTTGACAGCTGCAAGAGTTGGTTTTTTCGTGGATGTAGGAGGATTGTAGGAGTTGATGGTTGTTTTTTGAAGGGTTTGTTGAAAGGTCAGCTACTTGTGACTATTGGTAGAGATGGGAACAATCAAATGTTCCCTATAGCTTGGGCTGTGGTACAAAAAGAGACAACTGAATCATGGACTTGGTTTTTTGAGAATTTGAAAGCTGACCTCTCCATTAGGGAAGGAATCAGATGGTCTTTGGTTAGTAATATACAAAAGGTTTGTATAGCATTTTTTTTTTTTTAAATGAAAACATACACTAGGAAGTATGCAATTGGAACTAAATCCCATCTTCTATGAAGGGTCTTATACATGCAACTCATGATCTCTTCCCCCACATTGAGCATAGAATGTGTGCTAGACACATTTATTCAAGGTGGGGGAAAAAGCATCAAGGAAAGGAACTTCATATGGCATTTTGGAATGTTGCAAGGTCAACCAGCCAACTGGAGATGCAAAAAAACTTGGACCATATGTCAAACATGCCTAGGGGACATGATGCTGGCAAGGACTTATTGGAGAATTCACCCATCACAGGTTGGTGTGAAGCTTTTCTTTTTCTGAAGTAATGAAGTGTGATGTCATAAATAATAGCATGTGTGAGACATTCAATGGGGTAATTATGGATGCTAGGAGTAAACCAATCGTATCTATGCTAGAAGATATAAGGCAGTATGTCATGGCAAGGATAACAGTCAAAAGAGGGTATGTTAGGAAATGGAGGTATGAGTGTGAGCCAAATATACTTTCAAAGATTGAAAAAGAAAGGTAAAAGAGTGTTAAATGGCAAGTTGAGTGGAATATGGGGGGCAAGGCATGAAGTGTATTGGGATAACTTAGTGTTTGCATGTGAGGGAAGCACATATATATATAGTAGTGCTCGCAGATCATACATGCACATGTGGAAAATGGGCAAAATCAGAGATTCCCTGTCAACATGCAATGGCCTGCATTACATTCAATGGAGCAGATCTACTGGACTAGAGCATATATCTAAATGGCTCCAAAAAGACACCTACTTGAAAGCATACCAGTCTCTTGTGAATCCAATGAGGGGGAGGGAATTCTGGCCATCAAGTGTGAAGCTTTGCTGCTACCAATGGTAAAGAAAAGAAGAAGGAAGCCAATGGAATTATGAACAAAACCACAACCAAGCTCATAAGGGCAGGTAGGGTGTTTAAGTGCAGGTTGTGTCTTGTTGAAGGCCACAACAGACTCACATGTCTAAAAAGGAAGAAGTTAGATGTAAGTTGTATTACTGTATTTTGTAATTCATACTAAGTAATTTTATTGTTTTTAACCCTAACTATATTTTGTAGGAGAACATTCAAAACCCACAAGATGGTGTGATTCTTCAACTATTCAAACAAGTCTTAAGAACCCTTCTGCTTTAGGGAGTAGACAACCAAGGACTACAGCTTCATACAAAGGCAAAAAAAATAAAATCTACCTGTCAATCCTACTAACCCCAATACCAATATTTCAACTACACAACCAAGCCCTCGAGCAGCAACACCAAAAGAAAAATCCACAAGCTCTATAACTGCACTCAAACAAAGAAAAACATCAAATCTTGAGAACCTTGACCACATTAAAAATGCCATACTTGGACAAACAAGTCATGGGGAGGAAATTCCCACGAAGGACAAACAAATGAATGTTGTGGCAACAACAAAAGGAAGAAAGAAATTACCACCCTCCACACAAGGTCCTCAACACATTTTCAACGTAAGAAATAATTATCTATAGTGTTAACCATGATAATATTGTGCTACAATATAGAGTGCTAGGCAATTTTGAAATAACAGTCTGGATTCAATTTGTAATGAGAAAGTATTTGTCAAGAACTTATATGAAATTTTATAATTTTCCAAGGCACACTAGAGGATATATAATTGGAAGGGATGTGGCTCATTCCACATCATTCATCACTACATATAAATTGTTGGTAAAGTTTTTTTATCTCACATAGTCTTATACCCATGCAAAGCCTCACTCTTGTAGGAAATGCCATATAATCTTGGCTAATTTAATGTTCATGCCATTAGGAATAGCCTGGCTAGTGCAAGAAGCTAACAACGGAATGAGGATACCATGGCAACCACCACAACAAACTTTGAAGCTCCAGAATTCTCTACACAGCAGAGCATGACAAGTGTTGCATTTAAGGAAAACCCAAGAGTGTGAAGATAGTTTACCTTTGCTGAATATGTGAAGGAACAAAACCCACAAATTTTTTTTCTTTCTTTTTTTTTTTTTTTTTTGATTGGCATATGAAATCATACAACTAACATGTGAACAAAACAACTATGTTTACATTTGCTGAAAATGTGCAACAATTTTGAGAATTTCTTGTTGCCATTTTTGTGTATTTAACTTTAACATTACCAATGAAATTGCAGATAGCAGACTGCATAATTAGAAATTGTAAATTCCAGTACTTGTTCTCTGTGTTATCATCAGTTATTAATATATTTATCAACAAAATTTTGTTAATTATATGAATGTTTCTTCATTAGGTCTTGTTAATGTATAGTTTATTGACCATGATTGTTTCCACAACTAAATTATCCCGCCATACATGTGTTATTGATCTGATTTTTTTCATAGCATGATCCCACATATCATAAGTGTATCAACAAACAAAATCAATTTATTGACCACAACCTTTTCAACTAAAATGCTTGATGTATTTACATTAATTAATATCATACATTAACAAACAAAAGTCAATAATAATAATTAAAAAAAAAAACACAGATTCCCCTCTAGGAATGTTGTCATTGCTCATGACTGTGGTTCTCCGCAACCTCAATAATTACTACATGAAAACACGTGTTGGAGGTGCTAGTGGATGGTGGAACCGGTGGTGGTGGGAGAGGTGATCGTCGCCAGGGGATTGGACGCTGGGAGTGCTGGCAGTAATGGTGCCACCGTTAATGTCGACTGTTTATATGGACTTTGAATATAAAATAAATAAATAAATAAATAAAAAGAATTGAATAAAAAAAATATATCGGAGGACCAAAATGAAAAAAAATAAAACAAAGTGTCACGCTAAGGATAAAAAAAATTGAAATTAAAATTTTTTTAAAAAAATTCAAGAATATAAATAAGGGAATTTTGAGTTAGAAAAAAGATGATAAAAAAGAGAAAGGGATAAGATAGGATTTTAAAAAAAAATTGAAAATTTAAAAAAATATATAATAAAAATCTCCTGTATCGTATCATGGGAGTTGGTGATTTGTTGAATTTCCAAAGCTTATTGATGAAGTTTGGAGGAAAATGCCAAAAATAGAAATTTGAGGACTAATCTACAAAATTTCAAAAAAAAAAGGGGGGGGGGGGGGGGGGGGGGAATATAGGAGGTCGTGCACCTGTTTATTAAAAAAAACCTCCTAGGAAAAAAAAAAAAAAAAAGAGAGTTATTTGCAAAAGTTTGAGCGTAGATGTGAAAAGGACAAATCTAGAGGGTTTAGTTGCAAAATTGTGAGAATGTGTGAAAATATGAAAGCTAGAGGGTTTAATCGCAGAAGTTATAAAAATATAGAAATGTGAAAGTTTGGGGTTTATTTGCAAATTTTGATAAAATGTGAAAAATGTGAAAGTTTGGGGTTTATTTGCAAATTTTGATAAAATGTGAAAAATGTGAAAGTTAGAGGGCGAAGTTGCATAAATCCTTAAATTTGTGAAAAAGAAAGGAATTTGTGGGTTAATGTGCAAAATTGTCATGAGAGGGGTATTTTTGTAAAAAAAAGGGGGGGTGGCGGAAAGAGAGAAAAAATGACGAAGGATGAGTGAGAAAAGAGAAGAGAATAAAAGGAGAGAAAAAAAATGAAGGGATGAGAAAAAAATGAAGAGGAGTGAAAAATGAATAAAAAATGAGAAGAATGAGGGATGAGAAAAAATAATGAAGGATGAGTTTATTGGCGTGCGGATGTTTTTTTTTTCCCATAATTTTCTTCTCTTTTTGCAGGACTTCTCTTTGGAAAATTCCTCTAACTCCACCTTGAGGTCTTGACATACTCTTGGGGTAAGGAGAAAATTTCTATGAAATTTCTCTAACTCCACCTTGAGGTCTTGACACTCTTGGGGTAAGGAGAAATTTTTATGAAATTCCTCTAACTCCACCTTGAGGTCTTGACATACTCTTGGAGTAAAGAGAAAATTTTCATAAAATTCCTCTGACTCCATCTTGAGGTTTTGACATTCTTGGGGTAAGGAGAAAATTTCTATGAAATTTCTCTGACTCCACCTTGAAGTCTTGACACTCTTGGACCACCTTGAGGTCTTGACATTCTTGGGGTAAAGAGAAATTCTTACAAAAAAAATTATGTAAAAAAAAAAATTCTTGAAGTAAAAGGAAAAGTGAAAAAAATGAAAATTCCAAAAAAAAAAAAAATCTCTCTTCTTGAAATAAAAAAAAAATTCTTGAAGTGAAAGGAAAAGTGAAAAAAATGAAAATTCCAAAAAAAAAAATCCCTCTTCTTGAAATAAAAAAAATTCTTGAAGTGAAAGAAAAAGTGAAAAAATGAAAATTCCACAAAAAAAAAAAAAATCTCTCTTCTTGAAATAAAAAAAAATTCTTGAAGTGAAAGGAAAAGTGAAAAAAATGAAAATTCCAAAAAAAAAAATCTCTTTTTTTGAAATTAAAAAAAAATTCTTGAAGTGAAAGGAAAAGTGAAAAAAAATGAAAATTCCACAAAAAAAAATCTCTCTTCTTGAAATGAAAAAAAATTCTTGAAGTGAAAGGAAAAGTGAAAAAAATGAAAATTCCACAAAAAAAAAATCTCTCTTCTTGAAATGAAAAAAATTCTTGAAGTGAAAGGAAAAGTGAAAAAATGAAAATTCCACAAAAAAAAAAATCTCTCTTCTTGAAATAAAAAAAAATTCTTGAAGTGAAAGGAAAAGTGAAAAAAATGAAAATTCCACAAAAAAAAAATCTCTCTTTTTGAAATAAAAAAAAAATTCTTTAAGTGAAAGGAAAAGTGAAAAAAAATGAAAATTCCACAAAAAAAAAATCTCTCTTCTTGAAATGAAAAAAAAATCTTGAAGTGAAAGGAAAAGTGAAAAAAATGAAAATTCCACAAAAAAAAAAAAAAATCTCTCTTCTTGGAATAAAAAAAAATTCTTGAAGTGAAAGGAAAAGTGAGAAAATGAAAATTCCACAAAAAAATAATAATAATAAAAAAATCTCTCTTCTTGAAATGAAAGGAAGAGTAAATGAAAAGTTCACTAAAGAAACAAAATATATCCTCTTGAAATGAACGGATGGGTAAAAAAATCTTTCTTCTTGAAACAAAAAAATTTGAAGTAAAAGGAAGAGTAAAATGAAAATTTTGGAAAGGAAAGGAAAAATGATAAAAGTCTTCTCTTCAACACTCATTGGAGTAAAAGTGTTGACAAAAATTTTCTTGAAGCTCATTGTGAGCTCTTTTTCGCAACAAAAAAAAATGAATGAAATGGAGAACTCAATTGATCTTAGCTAACGGAAATCAAGCTCATGATTATAACTTGAGATCCATTTAAAAAAAAATTAAAAAATTGCCAAGTTAATAACTTAATCATGTTGAAGTCCACAACTTGAAAATTTAAAGGTCAAGACTTACAAGCATTAAAGGGTCAAGACCTAAATGACAAATGCAACTCTAGAGTTTAAGACACAAGAACGTCAAACACCTGAGGAGTTACACAAGTCAGAGAGCTGAAGATTTTACAAGCACAAAGAGCCAAAATTTTCAGTGATAAAAGAAGCAAAGACGATCAATTAGGCAGCTCATAAATACAGAGTAGCCATAGCTAAAGAGTTATGCGATGTGTTAAGATACAAACACGCATAAAAAGAATTTGAAGAAGGTCACAGTCACCAAGCTAGAGGGTCTTCTGATATGCTTTAGCAAAGAAGTCAAGAGCATCAACCAAGTCAAAAAAAAAAAAAAAGAAATTTGTAGAACATGACAAAAAAATAGCTCTCCAAATATTTTTGCATTTTCGCTCATGATTATGTACTCGTATGCTCTTTGAAATTAATAAAAAAATCAATTTTATGTTTGTTCATTTATTTCTCATTCACACTTGTTTCTTAATCGGAGGTTCCCATGACATTGTCTAGGGTAATTAATATTAGGGGCTTGCCCCTAATAGAAGTTATGAACCCGCAATCACTTGAAATATGAAAATAATTAAAATTTGATTTGTGATCCATGCTTTTTATCTGGTCAATCCCAATTAAAGGCCGGGTGGAAAAAAAGGAGCCCACATCGACACTTAACAACTTCCTCCACTGAAAAGGGCTCACTAAACGAGATGCCCAACGTTAAGAGATGCATGTGCATTAGGTTAACATTATTTTCGGATCGGGGTCAGATTTATTAATAATAAGGTTAGAATAGTAATACACTGAGCTTGCATCTCTCATAATTTTTTTTATTATTTTAATCACGTAAAATACCACATCATCCTCACGAACATAAAATTTGACAAGCATTAAGAAAAGAGATTTTTTTTTTACCCCAAATGAATAATAAAAAGATTTCATGAGGCCAAAAATTAATAAAGAGAGTAAAAAACTATTTCACTGTAATAGATGGACTAAACGGAGCATTACACCTCAAAATATAACTTTCATTCCTCCTGTAAACATCTTACCAACTTTTGAGCAAATATTGGACTATTTTGATAAATGACTTAAAACTTCAATTGAAAAAGTAAAAGTAAATAAATAACAAATTTTTAAAAAATTCTGAAACATAACAAAAAAGTGTGGTTCAAATTAGATTTCCAAATCTTCCAAACAAAGCTGATTCATAACTACTAGCTTCTCTAAACTAGCCAGAATTTGCAACTCCCCGATTCACTCTGAACAGAGACAACAACAACAATTAATTTCATCAATAATGCATTCATCCTTCAAAAGTGATTTAATTTCATTGCATTTGACACTTGCGAAAAGAAAAACGGAGAAGTAAAAAGTATCTCCATCTTCACTTTTTTTTTTTTTTTTTTTTTTTTTTTGGGTCATTTGAACTATAGTTCAGTTTACCCTGCACTCTCCTACTTTACAAGCAACAAACATTTGGAAGCTACAGCAGGAAGGCCCAGTGAAAGCAACTCTACAACAGAACATCAGGAACCAGTGGTTCACCATCCTCAAATCTCAATGGCTTCTCTTCTGACCAACACAAAAACCTTAAAGAGGGGCAAAGTTGCGCAAAAACAGCAGAAAAAAGAACGAAAAAAACTAAAGAAATGCAAAGTAGAATCACTTGGCAGCACCAGCACCAGCACCAGCACCAGCACCATCAACAACCTGCAGAACTGGCTGCTTGATACCAGAAAGGAACCTCAATGTATCAGCCCAGTCATCGCTGAACACTGCTCATGGGGACAAAAAAGAGGCTTGCGTCATTCTGTTTCCTTGTAGCGCTCTTGAATGTTTTTTTTTCCCGCAAGGATGCTCTCGGCCAACCATTCAGACTGTTACCAGCAAACAAGCCAAATTTATGAAAGTGGTTTGTTCCCAACATGCCCAGCCCTTTCCAGTTTTGGGCTTTGCAGCATTTCACATTTTGTATTACTCCATTGCAGATATCTCCCCATTCTTGGTGGGTTCTAACTCATTCGGCGTTAGACTAGATACTGATAACTTTGTCTCACTCGCCTTTTTCACTTGGATCACTTCATCAGTTTTTAGCTGTAGAAACAAGGTAACTTGTTGCTGATCAAATAATGTAGTATAAGCTAACATGTGTTCCAGAAATCTATTTTGTTCAGAAGTTAATGGGGGCTAATTGTCTCAAACATAGTTTACAAGAAGAATAGTCATATTATGACATCTATAAGCAAGTATAATTCTATGTGACTAAGTCAGAACCAAAGCCCCACTTCAGATTGCTTACCGATAGACGTTCCAAATTTGGTGTAGGTTGTCGGATCTTCTTGTCTTGCATTGCTCTCTGTCTGTTTTCATAAAAATCGAAGTCATCCAATATGGAGGTTTTGGAAGAATAGCTCTTAAAGATGTTCAACATCTCAGTCCCCTGAGAAAATTTCACCTGAAATACAAATCCATTTAAAATTTAATTAATGAAAAGGAAGATGAGTACATACATTATAACAAAGATCATCTCATCGAAAAAAAATGAGGGAAAAAAAAAACCGTACAAATCTTATAAGATAGCCATAGAGAATAAAATTCAAAAGGAGCACGGCTGGATGAAGTGATTAAGCAAATAGCAACATTCAAAATCTTTGGGGAAGAAATAGGGATGTTTACTTGCAAACAAAGAAGACCAGGTGATTCATCAAAAAAGAAAAAAAGCATGTGAAGTACAGATATATTTAAAAATATCTTAAACAATTTGGCAAAATAATCGCCTTAACTAAAATCAAAACCAAGAGAAGATTAGTTTATACTCAAATCACCAGAAATGATACATTTATTTATATATACATAATACTAGGCAAGCTAAATGGGGAAATATAATCATCCAACGCATTATGTTTATAATATTATGCCAACAAGAAACTGTGCTCCAAAAAGATCACTAAGAATACCAAATGATTGTTATGAGGCACGGTACCTCTTGGGTATCTCTGCTGTTTGTAACAGGCTTGTTGTCATTGTTCTCCAAAATGATGTGACGAAATTGTGGATTTGGGACATCCTTTATAATGTGCCACTTAACAGGGAAAAAACCACTCCACTTATCTTGTTGCCAAAATTCCATGTTCTTGCTGAAATCAACTCGCCCAATCATCTCAGCGACACCACAGAATTGACCACTCGCATTAACCTGAACAGGGAAAAATTGTTAAACAGATGTACCAATCAACAACCCGCATTTCAGCATATACGAACTTAAATGTCAGCCAAATTAACTGATTTTGTATTAATCCTTACATATCTATTAAAAACACTTCGTAAACATTTTGAATTTAAAATAAAAAAGTGTTTTCACTTAAGTATACAGTTGAATAAGCTTACAACTTTCAAATTCCACCATGATGACAAAAACATAACTAAATTCATCTAAGAAGCTTCATGAAGTTAAAACAAAAGCAACCATAAGCATTAGTCACTATAGGTGATTCAATCAATGAAAAACATGAGCAGTAATTTTCTCATTCCAGATCTAAATCAGGCCCCCTCATATGTTTCGCGAACTTCAATCTTCAAATATCAAATCTTCTGCAGGTCAAAACAGCAAACAATATAGATATAGAGATTACCACCAAATGAGATAATACTATTTCAGAAAATAACAATAGGTTTGATACTTTTCAGCAGCTAATAGTTGTCTGTTTACAAGTTCTTTGAAGCACAAACACAGATATGAACATAAAAATAGACTCTTAGACAAAGGCGAAGAAATATTTAGATCTAATGCTAATGTTGTGTGGTGACAAAAACCGACAAACATATATTTGTAAAGTACCCACCAACAAATATCCAACTTTAGTAGAAAGTATAGATGGCACAACTGACAGTAATTCAAATACAATGATAAGTGCTTTCAGGAGTTTGATAACTTACAGAGAAGAATAAGAAAACAGGACACTTGCTTCCTTTCTCTGACATTTTATCCTGTGCAATTTGATAAGCACTGTCTAGTCTCTTGTTCCCGTTAGGAGTGCTTGCCCAAACATTATATTTAATGCTTTTGTGAATATCATCCTCACTGTATGATTTTATGACAAAGAAATAAGCGTGATCGTATTTGGTTGGAAAATCTGAAAGGTTATATTCATCCTTCCTCACAACAGAAAATGCCAGATTGCTTTTTTCATTTCCCTCAGAAGCTAAAGATCCAAGTTGATCAACATCAGAGGTCAAGGAACTCCTGCTTCCGTTAGTTCTTGGACCCCGGTTCTGTTCATTCAGCGTGTCAAGGTCAACAGCCCCAAATCTGTGCCGGACCTTGACCTTATCAGTCCCAGCCCAATTTCTTCCAGCTTCCTTGACATGCAATAGACCACCTTTTCCTTGATTCGGGTATGAAGAGAACTTGTTTATTGGAAGAAAACCTTTGGATAGAGCAGCTGCTGCCTAAGGAATAAGTTTTGATGGTAAATTGATTATATATCAAAGACGTTAAACTGATTATACAATACACATCCAAAAATCATATGGAAAATTCAGTTACCGTATACTTCTAGATAGCAATACCTTATTTACAGAATTGACAGATTGACTATGAACTGCAGGTAGTGGTGATGCATCCAATGTTTGAGATCCTTTCATATCCGAAACAGCTGACTTTGCAGAGATCGAAGCCTTTGGAGGAGGAAAGGCATGGCTAAATTTTGGCTTAGGAGTAGATGTTGCTGGATCTAATCCAAATCCAGTTCCACTGATCCCATCCACATATAGGGAGGGATCCCAGTATGCAGGGATAAATTCAGGTCCATATGCAACAGATTGAGGAAAATACCCTGGAGAAACAAGGGTCTGGGGAAAAACAGGACTTGGATAATATGGCTGTTGACCAACAAATTGTCCATCAACACCAACCATAGCTCCTGGCAAGAATGAATATGGAGCATAGGTTGGTTGCGCACCAGGAATATAATATAGAAATGATCCATTATCTGTTTGAATAGCCTGAAATGAAATATGAAACATATAATTAGTCATTAACGTCAACACAAATATCATCTACAAGTAAAATATTCAACACCTGCATCCAAATCCCCATATGGATGGTGGAAGTTGCTTAAGTACACCCTTTCTTAGTTGAAAATAAGGCAGAAAAATTAACTTTCTTGTACATCATGAACTTGAAGTAGTTGTCACACAGAATGAAGAAATTACTAAAATCTAGATCATCAAAGGAAACAATTATTGATATTTGAAATATCTACTTCCTAAAGATGTAAACATGGAATAGCCAATCAATGATCAGAGATTCTTAAGCTACTACGATCTCATAACCTAAATGCATAACTGACTAACTATTACTTCATGACTGGAAGTTGTACCATCTGCTAAAGGCTGCACATGCAAAAGTATAAGAATGAAGATTACAGATTTTTAACCAGACAGATATGAAAAGAAGAAATGTCTAGTATCAGTTAAAGGAAAAAGCAAACATATCAACATATCAAGGCCTTCGTCTTCAACAAATGAAATTAAAACAAAACCAACCAAGGTCCTAGTTCTCAGCCAATTATCAAAATACCAAACTGATGGATTTGTGTACAAGGTGCAGATAACAAACAACTGGCAATAACAGCCGGTTACTGAATTTGCAGACAGAACAACTTACAGGATGAAGAACTTCTGAACCATCAGCCCCAATAGCATAACTAGGAGTATCCCACTCCCCAAATGTATACCCTGTTAAGAGTGTTATCATTAGCCCGGGCAATAATAAAAATGTATTCAAAGAAATAATGGCTGGCCAGCATCAACCCAAACCTGGGTAGTAGTAACCATAGTAATCATTGACAGGATAATAGACGCTCTCAGAAGCTTGAGAACCCTCTTGGTCCACCTCACAAGCTTTGATGCTGCTTGTGGCATCCACAGAGGAGATGCATGATGTTGCATCCGATGGACTTCCATCTTTTGAACCAAACTGCAAAAAAAAAAAAAAGAAAGAAAAGAAAAAAGAAAATTGGCACATAGACAAAACTGGTGAGGAAAAGCAATCTAAAAGCATTAAGAAGAAGATATCAAGAACATATCACACTACTAAAACCAAGCAAATCCACATACCGCATTGGTATCACTGCTTTTAGGACCCGAAACCATTTTCAGATTTTCTTCAACAGCTGGATTAGAATAAAGGTTAAGGCAATCACAGATCAAAATTTTTTCCTTTTTTTAAGTACGAAAGTTAGCTTTATGCCTTAGCTACCATTAACATTATGCTCAAATACATATCAACAAGCAACTCTGACTGCTCAGCTATCAAGCAAACAATATATTCCCTTGGATCGAACAAAGCAATCTTCAAGCTTGATGCTCAAGCCACAACAAACATGCTACCCAGATCACGGATCTGATCAATCTTTAAAAGACTAAGGGAGAAATGGCTACAAATAACAATACCAAATTTCCACAAATAAACATACTCAAAGACCCCAAAAAAACATAAAGGCACACAGAGAAAACAGCAAGTAAAAGCTTTTGGCTGATTGTACCAAAAAGGGATTGAAAACACCAATTATACTACAATATCACAGCAATCATGAAATTGCCGGATCAAAGAAGCTACCCAAACGAATGTTCTCAATATCAATCAAAGATTGAAAAAGATTATCAGTAACAAGATCCAACTGATCCTAAAGTAAGATCAAGCATTTAAACCACAAATAGGTAGCTTTAGATCCATTCAACACTATCAAACAGATTAAAATCAAAAAAGTTGATGAAAAAAATGGAAAATTTTTAACATGAAAGCATTCCCACTACCACCAGCTAAAGACTGCACAAAATACCTACGCGAACCCCTCAAACTTAACCCAAAATCACACAAACAACAAGCTCTGAGGCTTCCACAATCAAGATCCATCAAAGAAACAAAACCAAACACTTCTAATCCGACCTCCAAATCACACCCAGATCCATCTATGAAACCATCAAAGAACTCAACAAAAACCGTCGACAATCAATCAGATCCCAAATAAGAAAAAAAAAAAGAAAGAAAGAAAGAACTCAAATACATCGATTAAATCACAAGAAAACAATGGCAAAAACCGCCCAAGATCATCGACCACAACCAAAACCAATAAAAATACACATCAACAACGCCTCCAGCTAAAAGGATACGGATTTCAGCGGCCATGAAGTCACACCAAAGATCACCGCAAAAGAACCCCGCTCCTCTCTCCTCCAGCTCGAAGAACCACGAAGACCCAAAACCCTACCTGAAGCCCGTTCCCAATGATCACCCGCAAGGAGATGACCAGCGTCCCTCGCCGGAAAAAGGCCGGAATTCCGACGACGAAGAGGAGGAGAATGCGCGAGAGATGGAAAGAGAGAACCAAAAAAAAAGAGGAATTTTTAGTGGTGGGTGGGAATAACAATGGGTTTTTGGTTACGAGTTATGAAGTCAATAGAGGTAAAAAAGAGGGAAAAGGAACGGTTGATAGATCGCCACGTCATCAGAATAGTGCCCATCGAACGGTCCCATCCGCTTCGCGCTCCACAACAATGGCTTCTTGTCCGTCCGATGATCCCGAAACGCCGTCGCGGTGAACACTGTCCAAAATCTAGAACTTTTATGGGTCTGTTGTCCTTTAGGTTCTACTTTTCTTAAACTGCCCCACCAATGGGAAGGTGAAACGTAAATGACGTCATTCACTTTTGTTTTGTTTCCTATAAGTGGTGTAGGATAGGTTTGGATGTTTTTAGCTGTGAGTATCCAGTGACCCAGGTGAGATGACCGAGTGTTTGCGTTCCACGTGGCGAATGGTGATTGGTTGGAGAAGGGTATGTTTTCCAAGGTTTCACGTTTCTCTTGAGGTGAATTGAGTGGCTGGTGTTGCGGACCAAGTTAGCGGAGCTGGTTGAGCCAAGTTAGCATGATGAAAACTGAACCGCTTATTTGGGCTTAACCCTTCTTGAGTTTTGATGATATGAAAAACGCCACGAATTTGGGAAGAAATAAATTCTAATAAATTAAATTAATTAATATTCATGTCATTTTTTAAATTTTAATATATATTTAGATTTTTTTGTTAGAGAAAATTATTTTTTAAATTATGTGATTTGATTTGAGTTCAATCAATTACTCCTAAATTTTTAATTGATCTTATATTTTTTATATTTATTATAAACAAATAATCAAACCAATAACTGTTTAGTTTATTGGTATTGAGTCATCTTTTATATATATATATATATTCGTCTTGCAGAGAAGTTGAATTAGAATCTTGGGTCACACAAGAGGAGAGCATAAGCATTGTAGAACTCAATTCTTTGTATGTGTCTGTCTTTAACATATGACTTGTTCTCATTTATTAAAATAATAATAATAATAATTAAATTGTCAATAACATTGTGACCGAACTTGAATTTGACTAGGGAAAATAGTTAAAAATGTCATTAAATAAATTAAATGAAGGGGTGTGATGCATATTTTCATGATTATATATGATTCAATTAATCGAGGCTAATTTACATTATTTAATATTTAATTTATTTTGCCATTGTTATTATTATATTTAATTTCACATCAAAGTAATTTATATTGATTGATGAGATTTTTTTCGTCAAATAAATTCTAGAATTTAGAAACAAAATTCCAATTAACAATAATTAAAAAAAAGGGAAAAAAAAAAAAAGAGTTTATTATGTCCACAAGCACAAGACATCTAACTTTAGATACAATAACACTCGCCGGGCCCTGTTCCCTTTCCATTATTTGATGACAATGAACCACCCTCCAACACAATGAATGAGCTCATTATCACAACAATAAAATAAAATATCATAAGTATTAATAAATATAAAATATATTTATTAATTATTTATACCTATTGATTAGTAATTAGTAATATATATGAGATCTAAACTTTGAAACATACTTCATGATATTCCATATTGAACACATAATGACTTCATCCCCTTCTCATGTTCCACTTAAACAAAAATAATTATTAAAAATATTTATATATTTTTTAAAATATAAACAAATCACCCCAAATACAACCCATTTATTATTACTCCTCAATCTTGTCACCATCGCATAAATATATTTATAGTTTGAAAAAATTAAAATAAATTTTATTATTATGAAAAAAGAAATTTTCAAATTTTCAAAAATTTTCCTTTAGGCGAGTCAAATGAAATGAAAGAAATGATAATTATGAAAATTAAAAGAAATAAGTAAATAGAGTTATTTATGAAGGTTACTTTTCCAAAAAGGATGATTAATATATATATATATATATATATATATATATATATATATAGATAATAAGATTCCTTTTTTCTTGTGTTTTGGAGGCTTACTTGGTCCCCAAGTTTCAAGGAAACGAGTAAGCTCAGACTCAGCGCACCAGGGCACCACTATTCAAAAGGTATGCATGACAGCTGTTATTGTACATTCATTTTTATTTATTTATTTATTTATTTATTTGATTTTTAAAGCTTTCTTGCTCCCCAAGGTTCCAAGGTTTTCAATTTTTTTTTGGTTGGGTTATTTAATTGCTCAAGTAAAAACCAGAGTCTATTGCATATTAATGCTTCATTCGTTCTGTTTTTTATTTGTCATGTTTTGGAATTCCTCTCTATTTTTTTATTTGTTACACTTTTAAATTTATTTTTTAATTTAATATATATATATATAAATAATTTTTAATAAATCGCAATCAACTAAATAATAAATTATATATTTTATTTAATAGAGTTTTAAATAAAAATAATTTAAAAAAAAATAAATTTTTTTATAAAATTTAGTAACCAACTAGCTTCAATTAAATTTTTTTAATTTATATAAGTCAGATAAATGTGACAAGTAAAAAAAAAACGGAGAGAGTTTAATATAATCTTATATATAAATATTTGAAAAAAAAATAATTTCCCAATTTGGGTTTGACTTTAGGATTTTTTTTTTGGGAGAAAATGAAGAAATTTTGATTTAATTTTAGTTTTTGAGGACCAAATTATAATTATTTCGATTAATTGGTTTTTTCTTGTTTATTAAATTATCGGAATGCTCAACTTAAATGTAAAAAAGAAAATAATTTAGGGGCACAACTAATTTAGGATTTGAAAAGTTAATATTTTTCAAAATAAAATTTTTAAAATAATTAGCTAAACCGAAATTTGGTTGCTTTGCTAATATTAATTTTTATATCATGCAATGAAAATTTTCTCTTAATTTAGCGGTGGATAATATATTTTGTTGCTACTCAAACATTGATAAAAAAAATTATTGATTATTTAAAAATTGTTATATTATTCATGGAGTTTTTCCATGTTCTTTTCAGAAAAGTGACAAGCAACTATACACTAGGACATCAGGGGACATGGTATTTTTGTTGTAAATTGTTAGTTCCGCCGGTTAGGGTTTGTGAAATAAGAGGAACACTCACTCACTTAAGCACTCAAGAAAAATAAACACAAACCACAAAGAGGAGACACAAGACTTTGGTAACCCAGTTCGGCATCCACTTGCCTACATCTGGGGGGCCATGCCCGGAGATCAACAATCCACTAAAAGGGGTAAAAGATAGAAGAGTACAAACACACTTGTCACTCTCTCACTCAATACAAAAAATACAACCCTCTCTAGATTGTCCGGTACCTCCCTACTCCCTCTTTCAAGAGTCGTACCCAATCCTAGACCAAGGTTGTATATATAGACGCCTCAACGTCCCAAATATAGCGCATACCCTTTTTAGAATCTCCGCGGCTTCTAACTTTGGAACCTTCCGAAATTAGATGTCGTAACTTATGTTGTAACATTTGTTGCGACATTGGCCCTGGCTGTTGGCTTGGCTGAATTCTGGCTCCATTGCTAAGCGACCTCAAGACACCCTATCTGAGTCGATGTAGTTCGATCACCTGATCCGAACCTACCAGCAACTAACCTCCCTCTTCAGCTCCTCACCACACAGCCCCCTCGCAAGGGGCGCACGTCCTATGTGCGTCTTCATGAAACTTGCCAAACTTAGTCTTCACTTCACCAAAGTTTGGTCTTCAAGGATCTTCAATCCATCATCCAAATCTTGCCATCAATAGGCGCATCTTCAAACATACCCTTAATAGACTTCATATTATCTCTATTAGGGTTCTTCAAATCTTCAACAAGGATCTTCAAGAATCATTCCATTGATAGGTTTCTCTTCATTTAGCTTCACCCATATTTAGTCTTCAATCAATCTTCTAAATATGGTCTTGATTGGGATCTTGTCTTCAACTTGATGCTTGCTTGATCATCTTGCCTAAAATAGCTTCAACAAGATCTTCATTGAATCTTCATGAGAGTTGCTCCTTCTTTCCAAAAATAGCTTCTACAAGATCTCTCATGATATTTTCCACCTAGCCAAGTGTATTTGCCATGTCATCCTTCATTCCATGTCATCATGCTTGCCACGTCACCATGCTTGCCATGTCACCTTGACTAGGTGTCAAATTATGCCAATCATTAAAGTGCATTTGCACTAACAATCTCCCCCTTTGGCATAATTTGACACAACTTCTTCTGCTCCCAGACTGACCATTGTTACAACACTCTGTTACAACATTTTACTGGGACACAGACTAGACAGACTGACATATCAACTAGTTGCTTACAAGATACTACAACTAGTGATTTACAAATTCAGCATAAATGTAAAAAATACAAAAGTAAGACAACTGGACCATTCAGTCTGGAGCTCTTCAACTCTTTAATTTCTCCCCCTTTGTGTCATAATGTGCCAAAGTCTTCACTGGTTGTTGCAAGATATGTTATAATTTTTTCTGCAACTCCGCCTATCTTCAGGATTCTTGATCATCAGCTCCCCCTATCTTCAGAACTTCTTCTTGCTGCTGCAAACGACATTGATAAACTGTAGCAGATGCAGGTCGTTTGCAGTCCCCAATAGGGATTAAAGTTGGCAAAGACCAATCTCACCCCTCAACTTTTCATATCTTGTAGCATCAAGGGGTTTGGTGAAGATATCCGCCAATTGTTTTTCTGTTGCAACATAATCCATAACAACTGTTTTGTTTTCAACCAAATCTCGTATAAAATGGTGTCGAAGATCAATATGTTTGGTACGAGAATGTTGGACAGGATTCTTGGAGATATCAATTGCACTTTTGTTGTCACAAAATATAGTCAACAATCCTTGTTGTAAGCCATAATCTTCAAGCATTTGCTTCATCCATAGCAATTGTGTGCAACAACTTCCTGCCGCTATGTATTCAGCCTCTGCTGTGGAGAGTGAGATAGAGCTTTGCTTCTTGCTGTACCATGTAACCAAGTTGTTACCAAGATAGAAACATCCTCCTGAGGTGCTCTTTCTATCATCAATGTTTCCTGCCCAATCTGCATCACTATACCCGGCAAGATGTGAGTTGGAGTCTTTCGAATACCAAATTCCATATTCAGCAGTGCCATTGACATATCGAATAATGCGTTTAACAGCCTTCAAATGAGATTCCTTTGGTGTTGCTTGATATCTAGCACAAACTCCAACACTGAAAGAGATATCTGGCCTACTAGCTGTGAGATAAAGCAAGCTTCCAATCATGCTTCTATAGAGACTTGGATCCACATCTTTTCCATGCTCATCTTTCATCAACTTCTCATTTACACTCGTAGGTGTCCTCATGTGTCTGGCATTCTCCAAACCAAACCTTTTTACCAAGTTCTTTGCATATTTGGTTTGAGAAATGAAAATTCCTTCATTGCTTTATTTGACTTGAAAACCCAAGAAGTAGCTTAGTTCACCTACCATGCTCATCTCAAACTCTTCTTGCATTAGAAGAACAAACTCATCCACTTGCTTCTGAGATGTTGAACCAAATATAATATCATCAACATAGATTTGTGCCACCATGAGATCTGACTTGGACTTCTTGATGAATAGGGTTTTGTCTACTCCCCCTCTTTGGTAGCCCTTCTCAAGTAAAAACTTTGTGAGTCTTTCATACCAAGCCCTAGGAGCTTGCTTCAAGCCATAGAGAGCCTTTTTCAATTTATACACATGATCTGGATGTTGATGATCTTCAAACCCTTTTGGTTGCTCCACAAACACTTCTTCATTTATGACTCCATTTAGAAAAGCACTCTTGACATCCATTTGATGTAGCTTAAACCCCATGCAACATGCAACTGCTAACAGTAATCTGATGGATTCTAGACGTGCAACTGGTGCAAATGTTTCATCAAAGTCAATTCCTTCTACTTGTGTATACCCTTGAGCCACTAGTCTTGCTTTATTTCTTGTGATGTTGCCTTTGTCATCTGTCTTGTTCTTGAAGATCCACTTTGTTCCAATAACATTCATATCCTTCGGTCTTGGGACCAATGTCCACACATCATTTCGAACAAACTGATTTAATTCTTCTTGCATTGCTTCCATCCAGTATTCATCAACTAAGGCCTCCTTGACATTCTTTGGTTCAATAAGAGAGATGTAACATGTGTATCCGGCCAATTCTCGATAATCAATTCTTTGAGTGCTTCTAGTTCTTCTTCCTTCAGTCACATTACCAATCACATTCTGTATAGGATGATTCTTCTTTATTCTGGAGGATGGTTCAAGGCTGATGTCTTCATCTTCTTCATCTGATTCTGAAATAATTCCGCCTGTTGTAACTTTTGTTATAACATCGGTTGCAACATCAGTTATAATCTGCTGTCTGTCTGTTTCCTGACTAGTTTCTGTTGTTGCAGTTGGAAGTGTAACTTGTTGTTCTGCCTGCAACTCTTCATCAGCTGGTTCACAATTCAGTGTAATAAGTTTCTTTGGCTTGCTTGAAGAATCTTGAGTCTCCATTTCAGAGAAGTCATCAATAACAACATTAATGGTCTCCATCATCTTCTTGGTTCTTGAATTGAACACCCGATATGCTCTACTTGTGGTTGAATATCCCATGAACACTCCTTCATCACTTTTCTTGTCAAACTTTCCCAGCTGATCTCTATCATTCAAAATGTAACATTTGCTTCCAAAGATATGAAAGTATTTAAGGTTTGGCTTTTTCCCTTTCCAAATTTCATATGGTGTCATGATGGTTGAAGGTCGAATATACACTCTATTGATGATGTAACATGCTGTATTGATTGCTTCGGCCCAAAACCTTGTAGGGATATTCTTTGAATTCAACATAACTCTAGCCATCTCTTGAAGAGTGCGATTCTTGCGTTCAACAACTCCGTTTTGTTGAGGAGTCTTTGGAGCTGAAAATTCATGACGAATCCCATGTTCTCTACACAATTCTGCAAACTGAGCATTTTCAAACTCTCTTCCATGATCACTTCTGATTCTAACAATCTTCCCAATTTGGCACTCTTTCTCATTTTGAAGTTGCATGCATAGTTTCTTGAAAGCTTCAAAAGCATCTGATTTCTCCTTGAGGAAATCCACCCAAGTGTACCTGGAGTAGTCATCAACACAAACAAATACATATCTTTTACCTGACAAGCTTTCTGTTTGTGTAGGTCCAATAAGATCCATGTGTAAAAGTTCTAGCACTCTTGTTGTAACAATGTCTCGTAGCACTTTGTGAGTAGCACGACTTTGCTTTCCCAATTGACAAGGTCCGCAAACACCATCTTCCCTTTTTGTAAGCTTTGGCACTCCCTTAACAGCTCCCATTTCGGTTATCTTCAT
The DNA here is from genome assembly GCA_020875875.1 of Dioscorea alata. Taxonomy (NCBI): domain Eukaryota; kingdom Viridiplantae; phylum Streptophyta; class Magnoliopsida; order Dioscoreales; family Dioscoreaceae; genus Dioscorea; species Dioscorea alata. The sequence continues at coordinate 4,620,377 of CM037027.1, forward strand.
TAGGTTTCTGAAGTTCAAGTGTCCAAGCTTTTGATGCCAGATTTCAGTGATGTTGCAAGAAGTGTTATAACATACTTCCAATTTTTCCAGCAAATAGCAATTGTCTGAAGATCTTGAACCGGTTAGAACACATTGGCCAGCTTCATCATATACCACACATTTGTCCTGAGTGAATTTTACCACCAGATTTCGATCACATAATTGACTTATACTCAGAAGATTTGCCTTGAGTCCTTCTACATGCAGAATGTTTTTCAATCTTGGATATCCCGGAACCATCAATGTTCCTTTTCCAACTACTTGACCTTTCTTACCATCACCAAAAGTCACATGTCCAATTTGACATTCTTTGTAATTCATCAGAAAATCTTTGTCACCTGTCATATGTTTTGAGCAGCCACTATCAAAATACCAATTGTCCTTTTTGGATTTTTTCATTGAAGAGTATCCCACTAAGTCTTCCTTTCTAACCCACGTCTTCTTAGTTTCTTTCTTCTTTTCTCTGGTAGATGATGGCTTCTTCACATGTCTGCCCTTATTCAAGTCTTTCTTCATTTTCCAACATCTTGGACGAATGTGCCCTTTGACCCCACAATAGTGACATGTTGGAATCCACTTCTTTGTTCTCCCATTCTTCATGTCTTCCTTCACCTTTTTGGATTTTTGAGATTTTGATAGTGCTTCATCCAACTTTTCTTGACATTCTGCCAACCTTTGTACAAGATGTTTATTTTCTTTGACCACCTGATCGAAAGCTTTTAACATAAATTCATACCCATGAAGAAGATCTTTTTCAGTAACCACTTCACAATCTTTTTCTGTGGATGTTGCAACTGATGTTGTAACAGGACTTGCAACAACATTGAAATTTCTGAAAACTTCACCTCTATTCATCACAACTGGTAAGGACACATTATGGTTGATTATGTCTTCTGCTTTTCCTTCTGTTACTGTCGATCTTATTGCTTCAGCTTTCAGGGCTATATCTTCTTCTCTTCTTCCTGGTTTCAGATTCATCTCATAGACTTGTAGAGATCCCATTAACTCATCAAGTCTCAAGGTAGTGATGTCCCTTGCTTCTTCTATTGCAGCAACTTTTGCTTCAAATCTTCTTGGAAGAGATCTAAGAGTCTTCTGAACCAGTTTCTTGTCCGAGAACTTCTTGCCGAGTTGATAGGCTTGATTGGCAATGTCCATAAGCTTTGCATTGAAGGTGGCTATTGTCTCTTCTTCACCCATCCTGAGATTCTCAAACATGGTGTTCAACATTTGAAGTTTAGAGATTTTTACCAGGTTTGTGCCTTCATGAATCGTTTGAAGAATCTCCCAAGCTTGTTTGGCACTTTCACACGTAGCCACATACTTGAATTGATCTTCATCCACACCTCCAAAGATTGCATTTAGAGCTTTACCATTTGCATTAGCTTTCTTCAGATCTTCAGCACTCCAGTTGATCTTCTTCTTCACAATCTCGTTCTTGTCTTCATCAACTTGAGTTGGAGGAGTCCATCCATCTTCAACAGCCATCCACGCACTCTCATCAATGGACTTGATGAAAGCCTTCATACGAGCCTTCCAATATGGGTAGTTGGAGCCGTTGAGCAAAGGAGGACGTGTAACGGAGGCACCTTCTCTTCCGGCCATCAAAGGAACTAGATAGGATCTCGCCGACCTTGAAAACAAAGTTAACACGACGACCTAAGCTCTGATACCACTTGTTAGTTCCGCCGGTTAGGGTTTGTGAAATAAGAGGAACACTCACTCACTTAAGCACTCAAGAAAAATAAACACAAACCACAAAGAGGAGACACAAGACTTTGGTAACCCAGTTCGGCATCCACTTGCCTACATCTGGGGGGCCATGCCCGGAGATCAACAATCCACTAAAAGGGGTAAAAGATAGAAGAGTACAAACACACTTGTCACTCTCTCACTCAATACAAAAAATACAACCCTCTCTAGATTGTCCGGTACCTCCCTACTCCCTCTTTCAAGAGTCGTACCCAATCCTAGACCAAGGTTGTATATATAGACGCCTCAACGTCCCAAATATAGCGCATACCCTTTTTAGAATCTCCGCGGCTTCTAACTTTGGAACCTTCCGAAATTAGATGTCGTAACTTATGTTGTAACATTTGTTGCGACATTGGCCCTGGCTGTTGGCTTGGCTGAATTCTGGCTCCATTGCTAAGCGACCTCAAGACACCCTATCTGAGTCGATGTAGTTCGATCACCTGATCCGAACCTACCAGCAACTAACCTCCCTCTTCAGCTCCTCACCACACAGCCCCCTCGCAAGGGGCGCACGTCCTATGTGCGTCTTCATGAAACTTGCCAAACTTAGTCTTCACTTCACCAAAGTTTGGTCTTCAAGGATCTTCAATCCATCATCCAAATCTTGCCATCAATAGGCGCATCTTCAAACATACCCTTAATAGACTTCATATTATCTCTATTAGGGTTCTTCAAATCTTCAACAAGGATCTTCAAGAATCATTCCATTGATAGGTTTCTCTTCATTTAGCTTCACCCATATTTAGTCTTCAATCAATCTTCTAAATATGGTCTTGATTGGGATCTTGTCTTCAACTTGATGCTTGCTTGATCATCTTGCCTAAAATAGCTTCAACAAGATCTTCATTGAATCTTCATGAGAGTTGCTCCTTCTTTCCAAAAATAGCTTCTACAAGATCTCTCATGATATTTTCCACCTAGCCAAGTGTATTTGCCATGTCATCCTTCATTCCATGTCATCATGCTTGCCACGTCACCATGCTTGCCATGTCACCTTGACTAGGTGTCAAATTATGCCAATCATTAAAGTGCATTTGCACTAACAATCTCCCCCTTTGGCATAATTTGACACAACTTCTTCTGCTCCCAGACTGACCATTGTTACAACACTCTGTTACAACATTTTACTGGGACACAGACTAGACAGACTGACATATCAACTAGTTGCTTACAAGATACTACAACTAGTGATTTACAAATTCAGCATAAATGTAAAAAATACAAAAGTAAGACAACTGGACCATTCAGTCTGGAGCTCTTCAACTCTTTAATTTCTCCCCCTTTGTGTCATAATGTGCCAAAGTCTTCACTGGTTGTTGCAAGATATGTTATAACTTTTTCTGCAACTCCGCCTATCTTCAGGATTCTTGATCATCAGCTCCCCCTATCTTCAGAACTTCTTCTTGCTGCTGCAAACGACATTGATAAACTGTAGCAGATGCAGGTCGTTTGCAGTCCCCAATAGGGATTAAAGTTGGCAAAGACCAATCTCACCCCTCAACTTTTCATATCTTGTAGCATCAAGGGGTTTGGTGAAGATATCCGCCAATTGTTTTTCTGTTGCAACATAATCCATAACAACTGTTTTGTTTTCAACCAAATCTCGTATAAAATGGTGTCGAAGATCAATATGTTTGGTACGAGAATGTTGGACAGGATTCTTGGAGATATCAATTGCACTTTTGTTGTCACAAAATATAGTCAACAATCCTTGTTGTAAGCCATAATCTTCAAGCATTTGCTTCATCCATAGCAATTGTGTGCAACAACTTCCTGCCGCTATGTATTCAGCCTCTGCTGTGGAGAGTGAGATAGAGCTTTGCTTCTTGCTGTACCATGTAACCAAGTTGTTACCAAGATAGAAACATCCTCCTGAGGTGCTCTTTCTATCATCAATGTTTCCTGCCCAATCTGCATCACTATACCCGGCAAGATGTGAGTTGGAGTCTTTCGAATACCAAATTCCATATTCAGCAGTGCCATTGACATATCGAATAATGCGTTTAACAGCCTTCAAATGAGATTCCTTTGGTGTTGCTTGATATCTAGCACAAACTCCAACACTGAAAGAGATATCTGGCCTACTAGCTGTGAGATAAAGCAAGCTTCCAATCATGCTTCTATAGAGACTTGGATCCACATCTTTTCCATGCTCATCTTTCATCAACTTCTCATTTACACTCGTAGGTGTCCTCATGTGTCTGGCATTCTCCAAACCAAACCTTTTTACCAAGTTCTTTGCATATTTGGTTTGAGAAATGAAAATTCCTTCATTGCTTTATTTGACTTGAAAACCCAAGAAGTAGCTTAGTTCACCTACCATGCTCATCTCAAACTCTTCTTGCATTAGAAGAACAAACTCATCCACTTGCTTCTGAGATGTTGAACCAAATATAATATCATCAACATAGATTTGTGCCACCATGAGATCTGACTTGGACTTCTTGATGAATAGGGTTTTGTCTACTCCCCCTCTTTGGTAGCCCTTCTCAAGTAAAAACTTTGTGAGTCTTTCATACCAAGCCCTAGGAGCTTGCTTCAAGCCATAGAGAGCCTTTTTCAATTTATACACATGATCTGGATGTTGATGATCTTCAAACCCTTTTGGTTGCTCCACAAACACTTCTTCATTTATGACTCCATTTAGAAAAGCACTCTTGACATCCATTTGATGTAGCTTAAACCCCATGCAACATGCAACTGCTAACAGTAATCTGATGGATTCTAGACGTGCAACTGGTGCAAATGTTTCATCAAAGTCAATTCCTTCTACTTGTGTATACCCTTGAGCCACTAGTCTTGCTTTATTTCTTGTGATGTTGCCTTTGTCATCTGTCTTGTTCTTGAAGATCCACTTTGTTCCAATAACATTCATATCCTTCGGTCTTGGGACCAATGTCCACACATCATTTCGAACAAACTGATTTAATTCTTCTTGCATTGCTTCCATCCAGTATTCATCAACTAAGGCCTCCTTGACATTCTTTGGTTCAATAAGAGAGATGTAACATGTGTATCCGGCCAATTCTCGATAATCAATTCTTTGAGTGCTTCTAGTTCTTCTTCCTTCAGTCACATTACCAATCACATTCTGTATAGGATGATTCTTCTTTATTCTGGAGGATGGTTCAAGGCTGATGTCTTCATCTTCTTCATCTGATTCTGAAATAATTCCGCCTGTTGTAACTTTTGTTATAACATCGGTTGCAACATCAGTTATAATCTGCTGTCTGTCTGTTTCCTGACTAGTTTCTGTTGTTGCAGTTGGAAGTGTAACTTGTTGTTCTGCCTGCAACTCTTCATCAGCTGGTTCACAATTCAGTGTAATAAGTTTCTTTGGCTTGCTTGAAGAATCTTGAGTCTCCATTTCAGAGAAGTCATCAATAACAACATTAATGGTCTCCATCATCTTCTTGGTTCTTGAATTGAACACCCGATATGCTCTACTTGTGGTTGAATATCCCATGAACACTCCTTCATCACTTTTCTTGTCAAACTTTCCCAGCTGATCTCTATCATTCAAAATGTAACATTTGCTTCCAAATATATGAAAGTATTTAAGGTTTGGCTTTTTCCCTTTCCAAATTTCATATGGTGTCATGATGGTTGAAGGTCGAATATACACTCTATTGATGATGTAACATGCTGTATTGATTGCTTCGGCCCAAAACCTTGTAGGGATATTCTTTGAATTCAACATAACTCTAGCCATCTCTTGAAGAGTGCGATTCTTGCGTTCAACAACTCCGTTTTGTTGAGGAGTCTTTGGAGCTGAAAATTCATGACGAATCCCATGTTCTCTACACAATTCTGCAAACTGAGCATTTTCAAACTCTCTTCCATGATCACTTCTGATTCTAACAATCTTCCCAATTTGGCACTCTTTCTCATTTTGAAGTTGCATGCATAGTTTCTTGAAAGCTTCAAAAGCATCTGATTTCTCCTTGAGGAAATCCACCCAAGTGTACCTGGAGTAGTCATCAACACAAACAAATACATATCTTTTACCTGACAAGCTTTCTGTTTGTGTAGGTCCAATAAGATCCATGTGTAAAAGTTCTAGCACTCTTGTTGTAACAATGTCTCGTAGCACTTTGTGAGTAGCACGACTTTGCTTTCCCAATTGACAAGGTCCGCAAACACCATCTTCCCTTTTTGTAAGCTTTGGCACTCCCTTAACAGCTCCCATTTCGGTTATCTTCATTAGGTTTCTGAAGTTCAAGTGTCCAAGCTTTTGATGCCAGATTTCAGTGATGTTGCAAGAAGTGTTATAACATACTTCCAATTTTTCCAGCAAATAGCAATTGTCTGAAGATCTTGAACCGGTTAGAACACATTGGCCAGCTTCATCATATACCACACATTTGTCCTGAGTGAATTTTACCACCAGATTTCGATCACATAATTGACTTATACTCAGAAGATTTGCCTTGAGTCCTTCTACATGCAGAATGTTTTTCAATCTTGGATATCCCGGAACCATCAATGTTCCTTTTCCAACTACTTGACCTTTCTTACCATCACCAAAAGTCACATGTCCAATTTGACATTCTTTGTAATTCATCAGAAAATCTTTGTCACCTGTCATATGTTTTGAGCAGCCACTATCAAAATACCAATTGTCCTTTTTGGATTTTTTCATTGAAGAGTATCCCACTAAGTCTTCCTTTCTAACCCACGTCTTCTTAGTTTCTTTCTTCTTTTCTCTGGTAGATGATGGCTTCTTCACATGTCTGCCCTTATTCAAGTCTTTCTTCATTTTCCAACATCTTGGACGAATGTGCCCTTTGACCCCACAATAGTGACATGTTGGAATCCACTTCTTTGTTCTCCCATTCTTCATGTCTTCCTTCACCTTTTTGGATTTTTGAGATTTTGATAGTGCTTCATCCAACTTTTCTTGACATTCTGCCAACCTTTGTACAAGATGTTTATTTTCTTTGACCACCTGATCGAAAGCTTTTAACATAAATTCATACCCATGAAGAAGATCTTTTTCAGTAACCACTTCACAATCTTTTTCTGTGGATGTTGCAACTGATGTTGTAACAGGACTTGCAACAACATTGAAATTTCTGAAAACTTCACCTCTATTCATCACAACTGGTAAGGACACATTATGGTTGATTATGTCTTCTGCTTTTCCTTCTGTTACTGTCGATCTTATTGCTTCAGCTTTCAGGGCTATATCTTCTTCTCTTCTTCCTGGTTTCAGATTCATCTCATAGACTTGTAGAGATCCCATTAACTCATCAAGTCTCAAGGTAGTGATGTCCCTTGCTTCTTCTATTGCAGCAACTTTTGCTTCAAATCTTCTTGGAAGAGATCTAAGAGTCTTCTGAACCAGTTTCTTGTCCGAGAACTTCTTGCCGAGTTGATAGGCTTGATTGGCAATGTCCATAAGCTTTGCATTGAAGGTGGCTATTGTCTCTTCTTCACTCATCCTGAGATTCTCAAACATGGTGTTCAACATTTGAAGTTTAGAGATTTTTACCAGGTTTGTGCCTTCATGAATCGTTTGAAGAATCTCCCAAGCTTGTTTGGCACTTTCACACGTAGCCACATACTTGAATTGATCTTCATCCACACCTCCAAAGATTGCATTTAGAGCTTTACCATTTGCATTAGCTTACTTCATATCTTCAGCACTCCAGTTGATCTTCTTCTTCACAATCTCGTTCTTGTCTTCATCAACTTGAGTTGGAGGAGTCCATCCATCTTCAACAGCCATCCACGCACTCTCATCAATGGACTTGATGAAAGCCTTCATACGAGCCTTCCAATATGGGTAGTTGGAGCCGTTGAGCAAAGGAGGACGTGTAACGGAGGCACCTTCTCTTCCGGCCATCAAAGGAACTAGATAGGATCTCGCCGACCTTGAAAACAAAGTTAACACGACGACCTAAGCTCTGATACCACTTGTTAGTTCCGCCGGTTAGGGTTTGTGAAATAAGAGGAACACTCACTCACTTAAGCACTCAAGAAAAATAAACACAAACCACAAAGAGGAGACACAAGACTTTGGTAACCCAGTTCGGCATCCACTTGCCTACATCTGGGGGGCCATGCCCGGAGATCAACAATCCACTAAAAGGGGTAAAAGATAGAAGAGTACAAACACACTTGTCACTCTCTCACTCAATACAAAAAATACAACCCTCTCTAGATTGTCCGGTACCTCCCTACTCCCTCTTTCAAGAGTCGTACCCAATCCTAGACCAAGATTGTATATATAGACGCCTCAACGTCCCAAATATAGCGCATACCCTTTTTAGAATCTCCGCGGCTTCTAACTTTGGAACCTTCCGAAATTAGATGTCGTAACTTATGTTGTAACATTTGTTGCGACATTGGCCCTGGCTGTTGGCTTGGCTGAATTCTGGCTCCATTGCTAAGCGACCTCAAGACACCCTATCTGAGTCGATGTAGTTCGATCACCTGATCCGAACCTACCAGCAACTAACCTCCCTCTTCAGCTCCTCACCACACAGCCCCCTCGCAAGGGGCGCACGTCCTATGTGCGTCTTCATGAAACTTGCCAAACTTAGTCTTCACTTCACCAAAGTTTGGTCTTCAAGGATCTTCAATCCATCATCCAAATCTTGCCATCAATAGGCGCATCTTCAAACATACCCTTAATAGACTTCATATTATCTCTATTAGGGTTCTTCAAATCTTCAACAAGGATCTTCAAGAATCATTCCATTGATAGGTTTCTCTTCATTTAGCTTCACCCATATTTAGTCTTCAATCAATCTTCTAAATATGGTCTTGATTGGGATCTTGTCTTCAACTTGATGCTTGCTTGATCATCTTGCCTAAAATAGCTTCAACAAGATCTTCATTAAATCTTCATGAGAGTTGCTCCTTCTTTCCAAAAATAGCTTCTACAAGATCTCTCATGATATTTTCCACCTAGCCAAGTGTATTTGCCATGTCATCCTTCATTCCATGTCATCATGCTTGCCACGTCACCATGCTTGCCATGTCACCTTGACTAGGTGTCAAATTATGCCAATCATTAAAGTGCATTTGCACTAACATAAACCCATACCCATAATTAAAAATTTGTTACCATTATTACGTCTAACTAGACTTGAACCTTAAGGACTCTTAAATAGTTAAATGTTAAATGTCTCACACTCAGTTTTTTCTGATGGGGCCAATACCACCGGCTTGTGAATCATTTGGTTTTTTTCACGTTTTTATCTATTCAATTTTTTTTACAAAATAAAAAATAATATTAGCTTCTAAAGTTCAGAAAAGTGTCACTTGAGCAACTTTATTTTATTTTATTTTATTTTTACATTCAGTGCTACTATTTCCATTAATTTTGTATCATGAAAAATAAGTGGTTTGGGAGACAACCTTCTCAGAGCCTGCACTTAAGCATAAAGCATGTTGTTTTAGCCAAATCATCAGCAACCCAGTTCACTGAGCACCATATATAAATACACCTTACATTGCTCAACTGTGCTAATAAAAAACAACCGTCATTGGATACTATACCTAATTCATAATTCATATGAGCACAAATGTTGAAGCACTTCACTTCTTTTAATCTCGCTCCTAAGTAAATTTTTAAATTTAAATAATTTTAAAAATATTTGAAGTTTACAAGTGTAAATTAATAATTACTAGAAATATAGTAAGTAGGACAATGATTGTACAATATTTAACGAACCAAACTTTGAAAAAATTAAAAGTATTTTATAAAAAGAAAAAATCAAATTTAAAACTCAAATACAAATTATTCCTACCCCAACCTACTGCCTAACAAATATTATTAATGAACCCTAAATAAGGTGCACTTGAATTAGGAATAGATTCCAACAAAAGAAAAATAAATCACTGGTTGCACATCAATCTCAAATAAAATTAAAAGAAAGATTAAATTAATAAGGGAATAACATGCATGTTCAAACTAATGTATAGTTTTAAATTTGAGATTTAAAATTAATTAAATCATATTTATGTCAGTGAAAACTAATAAAATGGTAAATCTAATGTTATTAGAGAAAGACAACTTATTATTAAGTTAATGAAAATGCACTAAAAACTGTAACAAAATAAAAAAATCCAAAAATGAAAAAAAAACAACTAAAATATATCATAGTTGAACAAATGGACAATTAAGAATATTAGTTGCTATAGTGAAACTCATTGAAAAAGAGAATAAATCAACCAAGGTCCATTTGATATATAGAAATTTCTAGTGAAAGTAGGGCAAATGAGTAATACTAGGGTGATAAAAAATATTTGTGCGGAGCCAAATTTAAGTGTTAGCTAAAAGGTCGTTTTGCATTGTTTTTGCTTTTTTGTTTTTGCTTTGTTTTGATTTTATTTTCAATTTTTTGAAAACAAAAACATATTTGGATATACTAACCGTTGTGGATTTTTAAAAGCTGTAAACAAAAACATGTTTGTTTAGCCCAAAATTATTATAACGCCTTTTTTATAAATTTTTTAAAATTCATATTTTTTAAAGTTTTTTATAAAACTTTATTTTCATATTAGTTTACTTATTATATTATTAAATAAAATTAATAACATAGGCTGGTATTGTATGGGTAAAAAATATCTCATAAAAATTACACCATTTGAAACTAAAAAATATTTTGTCGTTTGCTTAAAAAATTATATATATATATATATAATGTTATACCATAGTTTATAAAAATCAACGGTCAAACCATAATTTTCACAAATAATTTTTAAAAATATAATTTTTTATACAATATGAAATAATTTGTAAAATATCACGCCTAAATAATAATTTTTTATAAATATTTTTCTTAAAAATATATTTTTTTAAATTATTAATATTAATTTGTAAAAAAGTTGATATCTTTTAAAAAATTAAAAGTTAAAATTCAAAGAGAGAAAGAGAGAGGAGTAGAAGAGATGGATTTCATGGTGAAAGAAAGAGCTTTAAAAACGTTTTCCAAAATAGTTGAAACATAAATTTGTTGTTTTCTGTTTTTTTTTTTAACATGAGGATGGTTGCCAAAATAAAAAAAAAAACAAAACAAAATACTAAACATGTTTTCTTAGTTTTGTTTACAAAACATAAAATTTAAAACAAAAAAAGAATTGGCAACAATATCAAACGACCCCTAAATAAGGGTCATCCACTGGTTGCCTAGGGCTTTTTTGCTCCATTTTTTTATTATATAATTTATTATTTAATAAAAATAATTATAATTTCGGCTTAGGTGAGGCCTATGATAGCCTATAGTAAGAGTAGTTAACAACTCTATAAATTATCCCAACTCACAAGAGAAGTGGAAAAAAAAAAAATCTAGCTGAAAAAAACCAATAATCCTTATAGGTTATTTGGTATATAGAATCTTGCATTATCATTCAGTATATAATTAGTGCAATTTTTGTTTAGTTGATGAAGCAATAATATGCCTGAAATATAACATGGTTATCATAAATCTTAAATTATCAATTATATTTTTACTAAAATACCCTGCCTAATATATGTTAAACATATAAAAGTTCATAAATTTTGATGTAATTATGAAAGTTGTTTAATAATAAATATTTGTTATTATTAAAAAAATTAAAAATATTTAACTTTATAAATATTAAATAAATCAAAATTAATCATGGGCTGTTTGGTTAACCCAAAAATATGTTATAATCCGTATAATATGGCATATTTTAATATTTTCACAGAATTATGGCATAATGGTTGTTTGGGTATTTATTTTACACTAGAAAATTATGCTATAATGGGGTGTTATGGTATAAAAAAATATTCCACTTCTAGTGGAATATTTTCTTATTGTAAAAAGTCTCTCTTTTTCTTGATCTAGCCATTGGCCACCGGTCCACCGACGGTCCGGCTAGCTTCAGACGACCGGCCATCGGCAGTCCAGCCACCATTCGGCCGACCTCTGACGACTTACCGGTGGTTCGGTTGGCCTCCGGGGATCGGCTACTGAACTACTGGTAGTCTGGCCACTGGCCGACCATTCTTCGTAATTTTTTTATCTTGTTAATCAAACACTTATTCTGTAAGAATAAAATATGCCACAATTTTTGTAATAATCACTTGCACTTCCTACATAACAAACTTATGCCATATATTTTTTTTTATTTTGTAACCAAACATACTTTTATATATAAACTTTTATCTCCGACTTAATATTGAAAAAAAATTGAATCTCAAATGTTTTTTAACCTCCAAACAAATATTTTCATAAATATATTTCTATATAAAAGTTATATGTAAAATGGGAAAAAAGATTTTTTTTTTATTTTTAAATTTTTAAAATTGAATTTTTTTTTATTTTTTATTAGACTTGATGGTAGAATTTGAAAAAATTTCGCATTCTACTTGGAATGTTACATTACAACCTCTTAAGTTAGTAATCACATTACCAATGATATTAGCTAAGTTATCAGATTCTACTAATACAATATTCTCACTTGAAGTAACTAAATAAAATAATATTACATTACATGATTCAAATTCCGGAGGTAATATTATACCCCAAACAAACACCACCTTAGGGGGCGTTTAGTTCGCGGTAATGTGAAAATATTACCGAGAATTTGGTGGTAATGTGTTCAGATTACCATGGTTGGTATTGTAGCAGTGGTAATGTTGATGGTAATGTGAGATTACCAATAGTAAAATATTACCAAATGAGGTGGTTATCACATTACCACCAAAAATAGGTGTCCATCCAGATTACCAAGTTGGTGGTAATGTGTAATATTTTTTTTTTCCAATTATAACCCCACTCATTTAATCAAATTCCTTATTACACTCATTATCAAAACCTTAGTTTTTATTTTCTTTATTATTTTTTTATATTATAATTTAATTATTTATTTATCTAAATAATTTAAATTAAGTTTTTCAAATTTTTATATGTAGGGGTATTTTAAAAAATTGTAAAAAATAAATAAATTTGATATTATAATTTAATTATTTATTTATCTAAACACTTTAAATTACATTTTTCAAAATTTTATATTTAGGGGTAATTTGGTAAATACAAAGGTATTTTAAAAATTTGTGAAAAAATAATTTTTAATATTATAATTTAATTATTTATTTATCTAAATAGTAATTACTTTAAATTATATTTTTCAAAATTTTATATGTAGGGGTAGTTTGGTAAATTTGACATATTACTAAGGTGATTACCATAACTAACCAAACATGGCAATAAAAGATTACTAGTAATGTAAATTCTCAACCAAACATGATAATCTCACATTACCACAACATTCCCAGACATATAATATTCTCGATCTTATTATCGTGATAATTTAATTACTGTGGTAATATATCATTACTGTGAACCAAACGGCCTCTTAGTGTTACCTTATGCTTAGAAAAAAAAAGGTAAAAAATTTTTTTTTTATAGTAATAGTTTTATTCTTTGCCTCATTAAATAGGAATTATCAAGGGTGAACAACGGGAATTGAACCTGTCCATTGTTATTTTTTAAAAATGATATAAATAGTTATTAAAACAACACTGGATGCGTTCATCACTTTAAAGTTGACCCATCAACGAACAAATGTCTCAAGTTGACATGGTTTGCATTATCAAGATAAGATGATTAAAGAAAGGACCAAATGGATGGAATGCTTATTCTAAAGCAACATAACTTGTGAACCATGTTCACTTGCTTTAAACAAAGTATCTGATCCTTCTAATCAAGGGTATAACAAATAATTAAACAATCAGTATAAAATATTATTTAATTGAAAAGCCACCTCTTTATTTAGAATACAAATTCTTATCATGAGTGGCCTGGAAACCCTATTTTGAATATATATATATATATAATTTTTTTAATAAATAATTAAACTTTAATTATATATACAAGTTTATTAAATAAATATTAATTTCATTTTCTGTCTAAATCCAATAAAATGAATGTAATTAAGAAAAATACCAATAATTGATTGAAGTCTTTTGTGCATTATTCGTTGCTTTGTGATTAGAAATGAAATATAGGTCCCACAAGGGGAACATGAAATGTGCCTTTTGGGAACATGTTCACTACTCTTGATCCAACCACTAATGGTCTAACCTTGACATTCCATCACACATTGCTCATCACAAACATTCATTTATTTGTTTATTTATCTTTTCATTTATTTCATATATTAACTTTCCCATATGAATTACTTCTTATATATATCTCACTTTCAAAATCCTTTTAGTTTGCATGTCCAAGTACTACTTAATAATGAGAGACAATTTCCTTTTAGCCAACACTTTCATCTTTAGTTAAGCATGTTTCACTGATAAAGTATAAATGAGTCCAGCCTTAGCAACCATTCAAAAACCATGCCTCCCTCTCTTCTTTTTTCTTTTTTTTCCCCCAAAGATGTTATGATTTAAAGTTGCATATAACCAATTATAACCAAAAGAATTGCTGTTGAAGATAATTAGAAGTAACACAATTAACAGCGCTCAAATGATCGGTGTTATGAATCAACTGTAGATTTATGGTGATCAAATTATTGATCAAACCATAGTGGCTAAGGTGTTGCGCAATTTAACACCTATATATTTGACCTTGTTGTAGCCATAGAAGAGTCAAAGGATTTAACTACATTCATTATTAGGGGACTCATTTCTAATGGTTTAATTTACCTGAAGCACTACAATACAAATAAACAAGTAGTTGATATTTTTACAAAAGCATCACCAGTTTTAAAAGTTCATATATTTTATATCATATGTGGGTGTGTCCAACTTCAAATTAAAAGGGGTGTGTTGAAGATAATTAGAAGTAGCACCAGTGGGAGCAAACTTGGAAGTCTACGTGGAATATCAAGGTATTCAGTTAATTAATTAGTTTTAGCACTATCAGTATAAGGGGTAGTTTTACATTCAGTCTATTATGTATGTGATATAGGGGGTGTAACTCCTATATACGTGCATATTAATTGGGATATAGAGGTTGTGTAGTCTAATAACATTCGTAGATTTTAGCGTAAGAACGTTCATAGATTTCGAATCTATAGACGTTCATATAAACCAGTAGATTGAAATCTAATGATTTCAGATCTGAATAAAAAAAATTAATGTGATTATAAACAGTTGTACATTGAAAAGTGGAATGCTTTCACCATAGTACCTCAACAAATCTTAATCATTCAACCCTGTTTTTACTAAATTTACATCAACATTTTATAAACAAAATTATAACTAATCAACCCAAACCAAAACCCAATTAACCCTCACTATACTCAATATTTTTTACTGTGCTCAATTGCCTACGTCCTACAAAAGTCTGCAACTTATATATATATATATATATATGGTGTAAGTGGTGTACTGTCTGCATAATATATAATGAGTGTTTATCTTTCATCTTAATATACTTGCATTCTCCGAATTTTGTTACTTACACAAAAGGGACCAACAATTATAGCTTATAATTTGAACTGAAAATTGGTTTATATTGGATTATTTTAACAATTATACCGATTCTACTATTTATAACTGTATTTTATTTCCAGGCAACTTATATTAAGTTATTGTTGCAAACTCAAAAATATTATTACTATAAAAAAACAAACATGGATCAAAAGATCTGATCTAAAAGTAAAGACGTCATTTCTTCATATATAAACTAAAGAGGTAACTCATGATAATTTTTGTTATATCAATCATTTTGGTAATATTGCCAGCATAATCTAGTGATGTATTTCTTATCATATTTTATTATTTTAAAGTATTATGGCGGCCACAAACTTTTCTATAGGGAATATGAGAATAATAATGAGTTGAGATTCTTTGTGAGCTTCCTATAATGGTATTTTAAACTTTGGAACAATGTATAGGAATCTTTTGTTGTCCTTTAGGCCCTTGATGGGAGATGGTGGCTTGCGACCTAGATGCTATTCCTTCATCCCTAATAATTAAGTTTAATTAGAGTACCTTATCAAACAATCACACATTAAAAGCCAACTAGTAGCCTAGTGTACTGGGCCTGGATTTTTTGGGCCACTATCATTATCCAAGTTTTGTGGAAGAATAAACTTTTATGAGAAATTCATAAACAATATTGGTAAAAACAAAACAATATTGTAAATAATTATACAAATTTTTTGTTCTGTAATATTACTTATCTTGTTTATACCCAAAGGAATACTCTATTATAATATAACTATTTTTTGTGTGAAGTATAGAAAAACGACGGTGATTTATAATATATTTTATTTTAATTAGTTGCAAGTTTGATTTTTTTTTTTTTTTTTTTTTTTGGTAAAAACATGCAGGAAAATTTTTATGTGAAATTTTTTTTTGAGGCTAAAAACTACAATGTAGGGTCAATATTTCACTATCAATAAAACAAGTTTGGTTCTTATTATAAATAAGCCACATCAATTTTTTGACGGAATTATTTTCTAATTTAAATAGTTTTGAGATATCAAATAAACTAGATTTGAAAACAGGAATTTTATTGTATTTGATTTGCACAATAGATTAAAATATTTTTAGATATCACATAGCATGAGTGATAAAAGTTAATTGTCTTAATCTATGCTTCAAACTTGTTTGAACGAAGAAATCCTAAAACTTTTTAACCACAATTTCTCCCTCTCAGCCTTCTTCTTTTTAGAATGTTCTTTTATGGATCAGAATAGAAAATCATAGGCCTTTTATTTGTAACTATAAAATCTTTTCAAAAGGCAGAGGGTAGGGAATTTTTTTAAAATATCCTCGACTCCAACTCTTTAATCCTAAAGGTCCATCACATTGAATTCAGTCAAGTAAAGCCAGTCCAATAATTACATGGGCCATTATATGTTATTATCAAATAATTTAACAATCTCCCGCTTGGCCCGTGTGATGACTTGATGATTCAAGTACAATGAGCATGCACGATACATTGAAACTATCATATCACCATCTTTAGCTGAATCGAATTAGTTGGATCATGGCAGTTTCAAGTCATTTAATAACATGATTTCTTCCATGTATCACAAAATCAACTCAACTCATAATAACTTTAACCGAGGAATACTACAATCCTCAACTTTAACATCTCTTTCGAGACAATATACTATCACACAGAACAATACATGTATACAACATAATGTGAATAACAATCAAATATGCAGAAACATAACCTTAAGGTGTCGTTTTGTTCATGGTAATGTGAAAACATTATCGGAAATTTGGCGGTAATATAAACATATTACTATATTTGGTTACTGTAACAGTGGTAATGTTAATGGTAATGTGAGATTACCAAAAGTAAAATATTACCAAATAAGTTGGTAATCAGATTACAGGTTGGTGGCAATTTGTATTAATTTTTTTTTTCAATTATGCGCCCCACTTATTAAACCTAATTCCTTCTTCTTGTTCAAATCAAAACCTTCTTTTTTTTTTCTCTCTCTCTTTCAATAATTTTGGCAGATATCTACACCTCCATCCACAACCATTGCCATCATGACTGAGGTACCACCAATATCTATTGCTGTTAACCAAGTTGTCATGCCGCGTTGCCACCGTCATGCCATACAGCATTGCCACAGTCGAGATTTATGGAGTCAGCCTCATTGCCAAGCAACCTCATCATTTCAAGTATGAGACGATCTTTGTATTTATCTTCTTTATTTCTATTGGCTTTCATTTCTCATGTTGGGATTAGATGTTCGTATTTATCCATCCAAATGTATGGTTCCAATTTGTTTAGATTTCTTTAGAGCATCATTCAGCCCAGATGTATTAAATTTGTTTGGCCTTTTTCCATATTATCATTAATGTTTGGATTTCTTTTCAATTCTTATGAACCCACCTCTTTTAAAACTCTCTAAGGATTCCCTCTGAGGTAATGCTTGATCCGAGATTTTCGCTAATGCATCAGTTTTAACATATGATTCTGTGATTTTTTATGTTGTTTTTGATAGTTTAGATGTGATTTCTTTGTAATTTAAGGGTTTAGAGATGGAATCGTGGGATAGGAATTTATAACTATCTAACATTTTACGTACAATTTGTCAATAGTTTTTCCGTTTCTTATAATTACAGTGTATCCTTGTCATTGGCTGAAGTGGCTGATATTTTTCTGATATTACTTCTATTGTTGTCTTGATAGTTTTTTACTAAAAAATTTAGTTTTTAATCTATCTTCTAATGTTGTAGATGATTAATTGTTGTTATTTTGATTATCATTGATTTGTATGCAAATCCTTGTATCCCTGATAGCGTGAGGTTGGTTCCTCAGATCCTTCTGACTTATTTTTAGTCCACTATCTTTTTAGTGAAAGACAAGTTTAGATTCTTTACAATAGTGGACTGTAAGCTCTAAGACAAATATGGCAGAAAATTTACAAGTCATTCATCTTTATTAAGAAAATTCTTTGGTTTTCTAAAAACAAACAAAATGATTTCTTTTTTTGTAATCTACTCCTAAAACTTTGCACACAAAAAAATAAAAATAAAATAAAATAAAAAGAAAAGAAAAGAAAAGAACAAAAAAAAAATAATTTCATGCTTTTTACTTATGTTTATTTGTGTCCTGTTTTAGATATGGTAAAAAGTCTAAACTTTTATACTTTCCAATTAAAGTACTTAAATAGCTTGTTTACTTATAATGGTCATTATACTTTACTTTTCAATTGCTTTATATTATTTTTTTCACAATTGATATTTTTAGATATTACTAAATGTTCACCTTATATATATATATATATGTGTGTGTGTGTGTGGATGGATCTTTTCTCTTCAAAAAATTTGGGTTTGCTTGCAACTATAGCTTATTTGTATGTAGAGACGATGAAAAAACTAGTTATATTAGTTTATGTCATTGCCTATGATAGAGTGAGTGGACAATTGATCAGTGATGTATGTTAAGTGCAACAAGTAATGTGTGTGCTATTATGTGGACTGCTTGTTATGCATTTTTTGTGTTGTGTAAACATTTTATATGCTTTGTGTTGTGCAACTAGTAAGGTGTGACTGAATTTTATTTTGGTTGCTTAAACATTTTATATGCTTTAGGTTAAGTGAAAATTAACTTTGTAGAATATGTATTCTTTTTCCAGATTTTTCATTTGTGACATGCATTCAATTTGTGGAATACATATTCAATTGTGATAATATCATCTTGGCATATGCATGATTACTTGGACTAAGTTTGTTCTTAATCAATGTATTATGAATCTCTATATTCTCTAATGCCTTCTTTATGTAGTTTATAATGATATGTTGTTCTTTATGAAATTAATTATATAGAGACTAGCATCCAAGCCAAAAGACTGGTTGAAATTAGATTAAATTTGCTCAAAATTTTAAATACAAAGGTATTTTAAAAAAATATGCAAAAAAAAAAAATTATGATATTACAATTTAATTATTTATTTATATAAATACTTTAAATTAATTTTTTTCAAAATTTTATATGCAGGGGTATTTGTGAAAATTTGAAATATTATTGAGGTGATTACTAGGGCTAACCAAACATGGTAATGAAAGATTACCAGTAATATAAGTTCTTAACCAAACATAATAATCCCACATTACCACAACATTCCTAGGTATATAGCATTCATGACTTTATTACCACACTAATCTCATTATCGTGGTAATATATCATTATTGCGAACCAAACAACTCCTAATTGAATTCACAAGGGTTATAACAATAAGAGAAAAACAATCATATGTACATATCATACTTTTATGCTAACAAGGACTTGTTTATAATCACATCTGTTCAACATGGCCAGAAAATGTTTTGGGTTGTAAATCTTTTGTTAACGGATCTGCTATCATAAGATTATTACTAATATGCTCAATCGACACCTTATGTTTTTGCACTTCTTTATTCATGGATAAGTACTTCAAATCCATGTGCTTCGTACCCTTGGAATATTTGTCATTTTTAGAGGATAAAACAATTGCGGTATTATCACAGTAAATCCTAAACGGTCTAGTTATATTATCTTCAATACCTAGTCCTAAGATGAAGTTCCACAACCATAATGCATGAATAGTGGCCTCAATGCATGCATAAATTCAGTCACCATAATGCAAGTAGTAATAACAGATTATTTCCCACTTTTCCATGAAACTGTTCCTCTAGCAAATAGGAATATGTAACCAAATGTGGATTTCCTGGGATCCACACATCCTACATAATCCAAATTCAAATAGCCTACCACTTCGAGGTGATTTGACCTCTTGTATGTGAGCATGTAATCCTTGGTGCCTTGTAAGTACCTGAGAGTTTTCTTTATAGCTTTCCAATGGTCCATGTATGAGCATGCATCAAACTCCCAACCATTGATGCATAGGGAATAAATTTCATTGCTTTTTGTTCCAAATCATTCTTCAGACATTGCATTTCACCAAACCGATGCTCCTTCTGAATTGGAATTAAACCTACAAAGCATTTTTTCCATTCTAAATATCTCTAATACCTTATTAAAATAACCCTTCTGAGATAGTCCTAATAGTCCTCATGATATATCATGGAATATTTCTATTCCTATCACATAGGATGCCTCACCCATATCTTTCATTTCAAAGTTGTTAGAGAGAAACTTCTTTACATCATGTAACAAGCCAACATTATTTGTAGCAAAAAGGATGTCGTCAACATATAGGACTAAAATAATGGACTTGCTCTTATTGATCTTTATGTAGATACATCGATCAACAATGTTTTCTACAAAACCATATGACTTAATAGTATCGTTGAACTTGAGATACCACTATCGAAAAGCTTGTTTCAATCTATATATCGATTTTTTCAACTTTTACACTAAGCTTTCCTTTTCTGTTATCATAAACCCTTCAGGTTGGTCTATATATACTTCTTCTAATGGGGCGTTCATTTGTCCGTAAGTGAGCTGAAGTGGGGGGAAGTGGACTGACTTCCCCCACTTTTTATGTTCTTTCCTCTAAAGTGGGTTTTAACTCAAACCCACTTCAGAATTTTTTACATGTAAGTGGGGGAAGTGAGGGAAGTGAGTCCCTTATAAAAGCTCACTTCCACCCACTTTTAAAACCCTTATAAAGTGGATCGGGCATCTCTTCCGCCAGCATTGTCAAGCCATGCCTATTTTTCTTGTTGGTCAGAAAACTTCACCGGCGGCCGGATCTCCACATCACCAGCAGCTGGATCTTCTGTCCGGCAGCGACAGCGGTTGGATCTCTTCTCTGGTAGCATGAACTCCCCTCCGGTGATCGCTCTGTTGATCAAGCATCTCAAGTCCTCACTGAAATTTTCTCTGATTCAGGTGTGTTCTTCTTCCAAGTTCTCATAGGAGCATTTCTTTTTTCTTTTTGCTTTATTGTAGATCTGGTTGTTTCCCTCCACCTTCCAATGAGCTCTCCAACTCACTCTCCCAATCACTTGTTCTCAATCTGAGAATGAGATTAGATTCTCAAGTATGTTTTTAATGTTGTTTTTGTGTGAGAAGACGTTTACAAAATGAGATCTTTGTGGATGTTGCTTGGACCAGTTGTA
Organism: Dioscorea alata; assembly: GCA_020875875.1. NCBI lineage: Eukaryota > Viridiplantae > Streptophyta > Magnoliopsida > Dioscoreales > Dioscoreaceae > Dioscorea > Dioscorea alata. Next base: position 4,641,645 of record CM037027.1, read on the forward strand.
ATATCTCCTCCCTTTTTTTCTTTATGTTTTTTGGGAGGTTTATTGATGTTTATGCCACTTTTTATGGAAGTAGATGTTAGAAAAATGTGATCTTTGATGTTTACCACCATCTGGTTAATGGCAAAAATGAAATCTTTGTAGTTGTTGATTGAGAAAATTGTGGTTTTTGTTTGAGATATTTGCTTGTTTTTCTTTCTTAATGGTTTTTTTTTTTGTGGGATTTTATAGATGTTTAGGTGCTTTTAATGTTAGAAAAATGTATTCTTTGTGGATGTTAAGTGGGCAAGTCCCTTTTCTTTTATTTGTTTAATTTAAGTGTTTTTTGAAGATTAATGATGTTTATTCGCATTTGCTTATTAGACAAAGTGAAATATGTATGTTTTAGTTATGAAAGTTGTGGTTTCTTTGTATATGTTTGCTTTTCTTGTTTTCCCAATTGTTCATGCCCTTTTTTAACTTCAGAAATGTTAGCTTAAATGTGATGAAATGATATAGAGATGAAATATTTTTGGAAGTCATTTGTTTGTGTTATTATTTGTTTGCTAGTTCTGCTTCTAAAATTCATGAATGTGAAGCTATTAATATATGAGCCTTTGGTGTTTGATTTAATACAAGATTTTGCTTTTTTATTAAATTTCATAATACTCTCTCTCTCTCTCTCTTTCTCTCATATTATTAACCTGAAAGTTTTGAAACTGCATGAATTATTACTATTTGTATATCAGAAACCTTCACTATATCAGGAGATGCATGAATTGTTACTATATATTTGTTTATTAGATAACCTTCATTATATCACATGATGCATGAATATATTACTATTTGTTTATCAGTTAACTTTCATTATATCATAACATGCATAATTTAATGATTACTTATGTTTATCAAATAACCTTCATTATATCATAAGATACATGACTTATTACTATTTCTTTTTATCAAATTAATAAGCTTCATTAATTAGATCAGACATGCATGACATATCATCATCCGCATAATGCTTTCTCTCATTCATGTACACACACATATTAAAACACTCATTCATTTCTATCCTCAATTAATGAACATTGAATTAAGAATAACAAAGGAGCTATCCAACAATGTATATCTATATATCTTAAAGAGATATTAATGTTATTCTTACTCTTTAGTTAGCTATAAAAGGTTAAAACGTACATAGCTTAAATAGATATTAATGTTATTCTTACTCATTGCCTTTATACATAACTAAATTGTGACTTCCAAGGCACCATCACCAGTGAATGCAAATACATTAGTAAATATTAAATAACTGTTTTTTTCCCAAAGTTTCATTGCCTTTATTTGAGTAATTTAAGGGCGGCATGTACTCTGTTGAATTAGCATGTTATTTTTTAGTGACTTTTTTTTTATAAATATGAAACTTATGATAATATCCAAAAAAATATTTCTATGTCAATATAGGTTTATAATGACAAATGACAATCTATCTGAATTAATCTACATCGACACTCCTGTGTTTGTAACCATGGCCATCATTTTAGCAATGTTCTCTAACCGACGAAGACAAGTGTTATCTTGAGAACCTTCTTTCATTAGAGATATTCATCGAAATGCACACATGGCCCGAATATTAGATGGAGACATTCATAATTGTGTTGAATGTATACGAATGTCCAAGGATACTTTCCTCAGACTTTTCAATATATTAAAGGAGCATGGTCACTTGAGGGATACCATCCACGTCGCGGTAGAAGAACAAGTGGCATTGTTCTTACACATAGTCGGCCATCATGCAAAGAACAGGGCAATCAAAATTGATTTTGTTAGATTTTGTTGAATGTATACGAATGTCCAAGGATACTTTCCTCAGACTTTTCAATATATTAAAGGAGCATGGTCACTTGAGGGATACCATCCACGTCGCGGTAGAAGAACAAGTGGCATTGTTCTTACACATAGTCGGCCATCATGCAAAGAACAGGGCAATCAAAATTGATTTTGTTAGATCAGGTGCCATGGTGGCAGATATTTTAATAATGTCCTCCAAGCTATTTGTAGCATCTGACATTTGTTTGTTAAAGAACCGAGCACATCAATACACCCTGATATAGAATTCAACCCAAATTTTTATCCTTTTTTCAAGGTGTGATTTATTTTTTTCCCATTAAATTCAAATTAGTAAGTAGATTGCACTAGATTTGTTGATGGAACTCATATAGACGCAATGGTAAGTGCTGATCTAATGAGTAAATTTCGGGGCCGCTTGATTTGGATCTAAAATTTATATATGTTCTTGCCGGGTGGGAATGCTCGGCAAATGACTACTTAGTTTTAAAGGATGCATTATCACGACCATCACCATATGGATTGCATATACCTTCAGGTTTCATAGTACAATACTAATTATATTTTTTTTCATATATTTTCGGTCAAATACCCTAAATAGTCCCTCTACTTTTTTTACTTTACCATTTTAGTCCCTCTATTTTAATTTTTTCTTTTTAGTCCCTCTACTTCATATTTTTTTGGTAAATCAAGTCTACACCGAGAACGGTGTTACCTCTGCTGTTTGTTTGTGTCTGACGTGGAGTTTTTATGAATATAATATTATTAAAATAATAAAAATATAGATAAAATATTAATTTTTTTTAATGGTCTTTTTTGGATCTGAAATCCGTCTTTCTCAGTTCTGAAATCCCTCTTTTCACTTTCAGATCTAAGATGCGTTTATAACCTAATGTATGCCTTCTCCTCCAAATTCTCTTTACTTATCCCTCGTTATCTCCAACAGCATCTTACCATTTGAGTCTCTGGTTGCTGGTCCTACTATGATCGGGACTATTTCCTTGCGGGTCTTACTCTAATCGGGTCCCTTGGTTGTTGATCCTACTCTAATCGAGTACCAATCATCAGTCGGTCAGTCCGTTGTGGAGAAATTAGGTCCACAAGTCAGCAAGGTGAACAATTTCTTCCTTGATTTTGATTTTTCTTGAATGAATGCTAGCATAATATATATTTACCTTCATAATATATATTTATCTCATCTTGTATCAATTTTTTGTATTTTATTTCAAGCTTGTTGATTTTGAGTGTTTCTATTGATGTTTGTGTTGTTTGTATTTTATTTTGAGTTCTTTATGTATATTTATCTCTTGTTGTAGGTCCTACTCTGATCGGGACCATTTCCTTGCGGGTCTTACTTTGATCGGGTTCCTTGGATGTTGATCTTACTCTAATCGAGTATCAATCATTATCACCTTTCAGTCGGTTAGTCCCTTGTGGAGAAATTAGGTCCACAAGTCGGCAAGGTGACCAATTTCTTCCCTGATTTTGATTTTTCTTGAATGAATGCTAGCATAATATATATTTACCTTCATAATATATTTTTTGAGTGTTTCTATTGATGTTTCTGTTATTTGTGTTTTATTTTGAGTTCTTTATATATATTTATCCAATCTTGTTTATGTTCTTTGTGTTTTATTCCAAGTTTCTTGATTTTGAGTATTTCTTATGATGTTTCTGTTATTTGTGTTTTATTTTGAGTTATTTATGTATATTTATCTAATGTTGTTTATGTTCTTTGTGTTTTATTCCAAGTTTGTTGATTTTGAGTATTTTGACAATAACCCGAAAGTGCACGGGTTATCGCAGTAATAATAGTACCTCGGTGAGAGGGTAGTCGAATCCACATGGAGTAGGGATTGTAGATATAAGAGATTGCTATCTAATTAATGCGAAATACGGAAAGTGAGAGTAAGAATCAATGTGTGTGTGTGAGAGAATAATCAGAAGCAATAAGAAAATAAAAAAAAAATATGGAAGATAAGAGAGTGCAAGCAAGAGTAAGAGAGAGGGAAACAATCAAGAATGAAATAGGGTACCCGGACAAGCTACCCCTAGGATTAATGTTCTAGTGCAAGACAACGTATTATACTCTCTTATTGATGCTTAATGAGTCGCGGACATCCTAAGGCACACGGTCCCAAACCTAAGGTCAACCGTGACTAACCCCGCATTATGCCTCGGCATTAGGTTTCATTATGACCCTTAACTCTCATTGACCTGTCAACTAAGTCCCAGGGGAGTCCATCTTCCTACGCCTCACACTACGTGGGATTGCTTTACGTTCTAAGGATTCCAAGTGATTAGCCCTGCTCCTAAATGTAGTTCTAACCCTTTGGTCCAGGTGAAAAAACCCTAGTCTCAATTAAGCCCCAGCATAAGGATTCACTACAACCCTTCACTCTGTTGCTCGCGCAATTAAGCCCCAAGGGAGTTCATCTCCTAGCACTTCGCTCTACTTTGACCGCTAAGAACTCTTGGAATGTGGAGGTAGGGAAAATCACACCGGAGGGGAAATGGGACGTTTTGCTACCTCACGACTCACCCTCTCAACCCTCTCCAATCTCGAGTAGTTTAATCCTATAGGAGTTGTCACACCTCCAAAGGACAACCTAGATGACTCTCAACCCTAGTGTCACCTCCAAGGGAAAATCAACACAAGAATAAATCAAGATTGGAACTCCATTAAATTCATCAATAAAGAAAGCATAATAACATGTCATAGAAACATAATCATCCTTAGGTTTACAAGTCCGAATACCCATAAAGGGTTTAGCTTCTCATGGAGCTATACAAATCCATCAAAGTATATGAATAAACACAAATCGAAAACATAGATGAAAATCCCCTTGTGTAGTGTGGCCGTGGTCTTGTGCGGCCGTCGGGCTTCGATGTCAATGCCGATGGCGCGCTCCAATCCTCCACAAAGTCCTCTCAAAACCCTAGCCGCGACCCTCTAGAAGATAGGCGAAAAGATAAAAGGGGAGGGTGAAGGGGGGGTCCCAAAATAGATCTGAAAACGGGCTATTTATAGACTGAAATCTGGGTTTCACACACCCCTGTGGAATTTCCACACGGGCGTGTGGATTCTCTGTTTTTTTTATTTTCGGCGAACAGTAAACAGTGACTTGCTACAGTAATTTGCTACAGCGATAGGGTTAACCGACATGGTAATGTTACATAAGACAACAGACATTTATGTCGAAAGCTCAGAAACAATGCATGGGAAAAAGTTGCCAGAAACTTTGTTATCCAATTCTGGTTCTGATGGTGATAGTGACAATGGTTTAGAAGGCAGTAATGATGATGATGATGATGAGTTGGTGGATGTCCCATTTATTGAGGTCAATTCAGAAGCTGATGAAGAAACTTCTCAGGCTAGAGACTCACTTAGAAAATATTTTGATATGAAAAGGTCAGTAATTAATAATATGGGGAGGGAAGGTGGCAATGAAGGAGAGGAAGTAGGACAACCTATCAATGATGTGGAAGGTATTGCTGAACACACTGCGAACACTATTGCTGGTCAGGCTGATAAGGTGACTGGATATGACAGTGATTATATAAGTTCTTCAGATCCTGGGAGTTACGAGGATACTAGTGAGGGGTCTACAGCAGATGATGCTAGGAGACATAGTTCAAGGAAGGATTACTATGATCCTAATGTGGAGCTCAAGGATTTTTTCATTAGTCTGCAATTTGAGAGCCTGAAATTATTCAAAGGTGAATTAGTTGAATTCTCAACTAGAAAAAGTTTTGAGTTTAGTTACATTAAAAATGATGCATTGAGGGTGCGGCCCAAGTGTTCAAGAAAGGGTTGCAATTGGTTGATATTGTGTTCTTGGTGCAGTGGAAGAAAGGTCTTTGTTGTCAAACATTATGTGGCAGATCACTCATGCATGTTAGGAGCAACTAAAAATAGAAGAGTGATAGCTTATGCAGTTGCCAAAAGGTTTGGAGAAGTGATAAGTGGGATGCCTACAATTAGGCCTAGACATGTGAAGGCACTAGTTAGAAAGGAAATGGGTGTGTTTATTACTAACAAGGTGTGTAGGAATGCAAAAGCTTTGGTACTGAAAAAGATTGAAATGCAATTTAAAGAAGATTTTAAGGTCTTGAACAATTATGGGTTAGAGTTGAAGCGTAGTAACCCTGGCAGCAGTGTGAATATAGTGTCTACTAGGCAAAATGCAAGTGAGGTCCCTGTTTTCCAGAAGATGTATATCTGCTTGACATCCATTAGGAAAGGGTTTACTGCTGGATGTCGAAGACTAATAGGTCTTGATGAGTGCTTTTTGAAAGGAGTAATGAAGGGTCAGCTGCTAGTGGCAGTGGGAAGGGATGGAAACAATCAGATGTACCTTATGGCTTGGGCAATTGTGGAGAAGGAAACCAATGAGAGCTGGGCATGGTTTATAGAACAATTGAAGTTTGATCTTAGGATTGAAGATGGTTTGGGCTGGGCAATAATTAGTGACATGCAGAAGGTATTTGCAAAAAATTATATATACATTGTTTAACATCTTTTTTTATTGAATTGAAACTACTTTGCATTTATACATTGCTTTCCATTGTAGGGACTTATACATGCTGTGAAGAATCTTTTACCCATGATTGAACACAGGATGTGTGCCAGGCACATATATGCAAGATGGGGAAAGAAACATCCAGGGAAAGAATTGCAACTCAGTTTTTGGAATGTTGCAAGGTCCACAAGTGTACCTGAGATGCAGAATCATTTACAAAGCATGAAGAATCTCAATGGAAGGGAGGCAGCTGCTGAAGAATTGCTTCAAAATTGGACAATTGAAGGTTGGTGTCTTGCATATTTTGGTGATGTGGTGAAATGTGAGGTTATAGACAATAATATGTGTGAGACTTTCAATGGAGTGCTAGTAGAGGCCAGGTATAAGCTAATTATCACATTGCTAGAAGACATCAGAAGGTATGTGATGAGTAGAATAGTTGTGAAGAGAGAGTATATACAGAAGTGGAGATGCAATTTTGGGCCAAGTATAGTTGAGAAACTAGAGAAGGAAAAAAAGAAGAGTGGCAAATGGCGAGTGGCATGGAATGGAGGTGCAAGACATGAAGTTTACTGGGATAACCTGGTTATACATGCTAGAGAAGGATATGTTGTCCTATTAGGCAATCATAGCTGCTCATGTGGTAAATGGGACAAGAGTGGCATCCCATGCCAACATGCTATAGCTGCAAGTATATTTGAAGGAAATGATCCATTCATGTATGTTGCTGATTGGTTTACAAAGGACACCTACCTGAAAGCATATACTTACCATGTCAATCCAATTAGAGGAAGGGAATTTTGGCCTATTAGTAAAGAGGGTGCATTAGAGGCACCTATAACAAAGAGGATGCCAGGAAAACCTATAAAAAGAAGGAGGAGGGAGCCACTAGAAGAAATGAATAAAAGTAAAACTAAACTTTCAAGAGGAGGCATGGTGATAAGATGCAGGATTTGTCATATTCAAGACCATAACAAGATTCATTGCCCACTCAGAATTAATACTGTAAGTTAAATGTTCATGAATTTAAATGTATTATATGCTCACACTACTCATGATATTATTAATTTATAATGTTCAGGCTGCATATGACAATTCAGAAGTTGACACAACTGTAGCATGACTTTCCAGTACCTCTGAACCAAGGGATCACTTCAGGGTAAGTTGGACATGTGGTTATTTGCATGTTGTTTTTGGTTGTAACATTGAATTGAATTTATTGAACCTTTTTTCATGTACAATTTTTACTTGCGTGTATGTGGTGCTGACTGTTCTTACACAGTCTAAAGTTCACAATACTAAAGGAACATAAGGAAATGCCACTGCTTCTCAAGGAGCTAGAATGAATAAAACAAGATCTGCTATTAGCTCTATTTCATCAGTGAAGATTTTAAAGGTAATGATCACACTGGTTGGGGAAATTTTAGTAAATTTAGTGGTCGGGGAAATTTTCTTCACAAAAACTAAAATGTTATCATGATTTTGGCTTCAGGGTGCTCACACTGGATAGTTAATTGTTGGCAGGGAAGTGTCTCACAGCTCTTCAGTCATTTCAATTGAAGAATTATTGGTAAATTATATATGAGTTTAACCTAGTTTTACCATTGCACATAAATTATTGTTAACAAAATCTTTCATTGGTGTGATTTGCAGGAATTAAGGAAAAGGAAGATTGTTGGATTACAAAATAAAAGTGTAGAACCTTCCCACAATGAAGAATCAAATCAACAATCCTCATCTGCGAGAAATGAATACCCTGACTTTCCAACACAACAAGCAGACTAGAAGCTCAAATTGATGCAAATCCTTAAATATGAATGCAAGGATTCCCTATGAAACTGATGTAATTAATAAAATGTTTTGTGTAGGCTAGGGACATGAGCCTCAAAACTGATGATATACAATCTCATGGTTTTTTTTGGTTAATTGTATATGATGATGTAATTAGAAACCAGTTTGTTTTTTAAATGGGTGACAGATGATAGATGTGATGAACATGTGGCATTACTAATGAGGTTTGTGTAAACAAAATGATCAATGGAGATGTAGCTTTTGGTGTTTATTACAAGATTGTGAAATGTTGCAATTGTTGCTTTTCTTTAGTTCAGTAAATCGATTGTGCAAACAAAATGATTAGGAATGTTGCAATTAGTGTGATTTGCATGAATTAATTAAAAAGAGAACTAGTTTTAGAACAAAAAAAAAAAAAAGGCAAAGTTAAAAAACATCTGAATGTAAAAGAGGGATCCGGATCCAAAAAAGACCATTGGAAAAATTAATATTTTATCCATATTTTTATTATTTTAATAATATTATATTCATACAAAATCCCACGTCAGACACAAACAAACAGCAAAGGTAACGCCGTTCTCGGTGTGGACCTGATTTACCCAAAATATGAAGTAGAGGGACTAAAAAGACCAAATTAAACTAGAGGGACTAAAAGGTTAGAGTGAGAAAAGTAGAGGGACTATTTAGGGTATTTGACCTATATTTTCTCGTAAAGTGAACTCAATATATTTAATATTTAATGTTAGGAAAATGCTACCTTGTTGATGCCAGGTACACAACAACATATGGTTTCATATCTCCGTATCGGAAAGTTAGATATCATTTACGAGAACAAGCAGGTTGTAGACCCCAAAATGCGAAGTAGTTATTCAATCTTCGGCATTCTCAACTTAGAACAAGAATAGAAAGAGCGTTCGGGATTTTAAAGAATTGATTTAGGATTTTAGACTCAAGGCCATTCTATTCTTTCAAAACACAAGTGGAAATTGTTCTTGGTTGTTGTGTGCTACATAATTTTGTGAGGGAGATTAATTAGGACGACATTGTGGTGCAAGAATTTGAATATAGAAATATTTAAAAATACCACACCGATGACTCATTGAGTGTGAACTTTTTTGGTCAATGACTAATTTTATATTACCGACGACCAAGTGATTTATTAGTAGCCAGATCCCCACTAAAACTCTTTATAAGTGGTGAAAGTTTGAATCTTGGGTGAGAGTACATTTCTAAGAGTATAAATAGTGGTTGTGTGCGGATGGTCTTAGCTTTCATGTGTGCGGGGGCTCCGCTCCCACTTGTTCCGCCGAAATTTGTGCATGCCCCCTGCCTTTCTTAGTGGCTAGACCACGCATCTTGGTAAAAAAAAAAAAAAAAAAAAAAAAACCGACTTTGTATGTCTTGACTTTATTTGTGGAAATTTAGTCATTAGTGTATTTGGAAATGCAGATAATGGATCATTAAGATAATGCCATTATGAGACAGACCACTGAAGCTCCAGCCACAAACACTGGTAATGGTTTATTATGTCTGAGTGCATTCTTTTTGTTACTTTTTATATGTCAATGCTTTCCAGATTTCTAAATGAAAATATAAAAATTAAAAAGTAACAAAAAATGCTCCAAAATAGAAAATGTTAACAGGACCTGAGGAAGAATATTAATGCAAGTACTTCTATTACTATAGTCTAAAAATAAATACAATTTAACACAAACTTGAATCATTACATGAGCTTTTAGTTTTTCTTCTCCAGAAAGCATGCATAAATTTGATAACAATGAATGATGTCCCAAAAGGATAAACTAAAATTAATGATTATGAAGATGATGAGATTAACACTTCTGTGCTTACTAGACAGGTAATTTCTGTAATCAAGTTTCAGCTGATTCAGTGATTCTTCAAAGGAATTTTTCGGCTTTGTATTTGATTTGTGGATTCTTGATGTCGTCCTGGCTCTGGATTACTCTTGATGTCATCCTGGCTCTGGATTAATCGAATCTCTAAACTACTTGTTTGCGGATTGAACCCTGCTTTTAAATAGTCAGATACTGTTCTTTGTAGTAAAGCCTGTAAAATGAGAGAATATAAATCGGCATATCAGTAATGCCTTATTATATCGAAAGAATCAACTGAAACAATGCATAATAGTAACAATGTTTCCTTGCCATGCGAGAACCAAAATAACAGTTCCTTAGGAAAAAAAAAGAGCCTTGTGATAAACATGTGTCTAATCGATAAAAACTTATCAATAACCAAGATATGCAAAGTAATAGACAAACTAAATAAGGGATTAAAACAGATCAAATGAAGATACCTGCAAACTTGATACTGCAAGCTCTGATGCTATCTCAAGGTTATCAGGGTATTTCTGGTAAAACAGAAGTATGATGTTAAGATTCTAGTTGTTTGGGAAAAATCAATTTATTGGTGAAACTGATGAACTTAAGCTGGTTATAGAATCCAGTGGTGGCCTTACATTGCTCCATCCTAGTAAAAGTGCAGTCGTTAAATCCCCGGTTCCCTGCATGTTTTAGCCACACACATGGACCATTAACACAAAACAAATATAGGATGTTATTTACTACATGAGTTCAAAACTCAGGATGTCCACATATTAGTTCTCTCTCTTTTGACATAAAACAAGATCAAGATGAGGCTTTTTTTAATTAATAAAATCATTTAGGGAACAAAATGAAAAAAGAGGTGGCATAGTTCTGCTACTTATACTGCAACACGTACCATGAAATATGCGGGAATCTTGGGTATCGCTATCTTAAATTGTTCAGGTGGATGATCCTGCAGTAAAAATGCCCTTAGTATGTATTAAACAAGGCTAACCTATGGATAAATTAATAATAGCAATATGATCAAAATAAACTACAAGGCTAAGAACCCAATTCATATTAAAGTTGATAAAAGTTACCAAAAAAAAAAGGCTTCTTCATATTATAAGCATAATGAAGCAACGCCCATAGACAAATTGACTTCTTGTGATTTAAAATTATAACAGAACTTTTACAGTTTCCTGAACAGTGATTATTGTTATCAAAATGACTGCATCAATTCTTTTAATCAAGTTGAATGGGGATGCGGAGATTCCAAATTTATGCAGCTCATAAAAGGCAACCTAATATAGATGTGAAAAAAATGTATTACTTTTTCTTTCAGATGGCTGCCAATGAGAAGAAGAGTTCCTTTCAAATGCAAACTAGTTATTACCACCTGAGGTGGAAACACATCCAAGATTAGGAAGAAACAAAATAAACAAACAATAAACCAGAATCTCAAATTGAAAATGGCTGTAAAAATCAGAAGGACTATGTCTACTCCAAGCACATCTCCTACCTAAATTTGTCTCAGCAAGAGAAGTACTGCTGGCTGGTGACAATATTTACTAGTTAAAAAGAGTTAAAACGCATACTAAAAATTTCAAAATAATCAACACATTGGAATGAACCAATAAAATCTGGCATTTCAGTGGATAAATCCTGCAACTTCTAATAACATTGACAAACACAATTACCAAATGCGACAAACCTTCTTTGCTCCAGCTGCATGAAGAATATTGCATGCCTCCAAGCCATCTCTTTCAGAAGTGATTCTACAACACATTAAGTGATTTCTTTCAGCACGGATATTTCTACAAGTGTTGGACAATATGCAAAGAAAGAACAAAAATGGATGAAATGGAAAGGAGTCTCTACAGTTAATATGTGAAATGATTTATTTAACAGGTTACAACAAAAATTAAATAGATAAACAACTTCTACACTTCAGAACGGGTTATCCTTAAAAAATTGGTCACACAACCCGCTAAGATAGTAGTTCATTCTAATGCCCCATGCCCAAAACGGGTTTTTGTACCTTTATAACTCTTTTGACTCATCCCTAATAATGATTGTAACTCAAAAGTCCTCCCCCAGTCGGAAAAATTTCAAGTTAAACTTATGCCAGGGTTTTAGTCATAAAATTTTTATTTATTATGGTCTATTAGAATTAACAAAAGTGAAATATGATACGATTTTTTTGGTAAATTTGCAGTACTAATTTTTTAAGGCATGGTCACATGCGCATGGCTCCACAAGTTCTTCCTGAGAAAATAGTTAAACAAATAAATTTTTCGTATTGTTCAACTGATATCTCACGTTATAGATATTGAAGAGTTCCTCTGATTTAAGAGCAAGTAGAATTCTATGCATCTATATAAGTTGTTATTACATAGTAGATTCCATTCCTGCAGGTGAAGAGAGGGATGCAATGTTAATCCCTTCAACACACCACACTTTAAGAGCCATGAGCAGATCATAAACCCAATTAAGCAAACAACGAAGAAAGAACAAAGCTAATGACAACAAGATTTACATGGAAAATCCAGAGTAAATAACTACAGGCCTTAAACCTTTTCTTAATCTCCAACACCAAGATGATCTTTTGCATGAAGCCCCTAGTTGCAAAGAAGAAAACCTTTTCTTTGTTGCCCCCCCCCCGGTTAATTTTCACATTAACTTCTTAGTGTTCTCACACTTTTCATCCCCTTGAAACATAGGCCTAAAATAATTAAGATGACTCCATGTGCCAAGCACAACAAATTAAGGTGTGAACCCAAAAATACTAAGCAACACATACTCATTAGATGGATGTTTCTAGGATAGTTAATGAACCCTTATTGATCTTCTTAGTTATGGTTCTAGGCGTGATTGTTCTAAGGAACATTTTTTTCTTACTCATCATCAACTTCAAGATGAGGATCATCATCAACTATCTTATCTTGGCCTTGGACATCTCGCAATTCATCAACAATCAATAAAGGGGGAAATAGATCTCAAACTAACTTCTTCACTTAGCCTTTGGACTCTTCACATTCTTGAATTTTCCAATGGTTTGATATATATATATATATATAAGAGGAAAGAAAGAAAGAAAGAAAGAAAGAAAACATCTTGACTTCTTACCTACTTGTTGGTCTATGGAACCCAAAGCTGATAGCAAATTCATAATCACCATATCTCAAGAAGGTACATGTTCAAGTGCTTGAAAGAAACTGTTTTCCCAGTCTATATTTTTTTCGGATAATCACCATCCAAAAGTTTTGATAATCAAATGCCAAATTGCCTGTAAAGCTTCACCTGGAAAGGATATTAACCACTTGGCTTAGGACAACACTTGATGAACTCTTTCACAAATGATCCAATCAATTCTCTCTGCCACACCATTATGACGAGTATTGGGCACTGGCTTCTCACATCTAATAATTGGCTCTTTCAATATGCTTCAAATGATCCACTATTTCCTCCGTTATCAATTTGGATGCACTTCAAAGGTTTTCCGGCTTCCTTCTCAACTATGGCATGAAAGTGCTTAAAGATGCCAAAAAATTCATCTGTCTTTTTCAAAAACTTCATTTACGAAGATGACCAAGTAGTACCACTCATGGATTTCACTTGCATGGCTCATGCTTTCTAAAAAAAAAGTTCTAAAGGAAATCCTATGTTGTTCACCAAGGAGTGAATGCATCGGTTCAAAAAAATTACCTTTCTCCACCGAAATTAGAGATTTTCTTTCAAGAATTTGGAGGTCTTTCTCATTCATTTGACGAAGACTCTTATGCCATAGATCTATAGCTTCACATTACTCCATAGCATTGAGTTAATCCTTGCACAACTTCCTATGTGCTCAATAGAATGCACAACATTTCCTCTTTCTTGCTATAACAAGAGCTCCCTTGATAAGCTTCCAACACCTATTAACAAAACAATTTTCAAACCCTTCATAGTCCAACTTGCGGTAGACATCAAGTTCAAATGAAGATCCAGAACATGTTTCACATTCTTTAACATCAATTTGTTTCTCATGCCAGTTAAGACAAGCGTCTCTAACAATGATTGTAAGAATTGAAGAAAACCAATCTTGGTGTATAGCATAGTATGAAGCACTAGCATTAATCACCCAATCCAAGCCTTCACTTGAAATGATACAAGGCAAGCTTCACGACAAGTGGATAAGATAATGTACTCCTCACAGGAAGTGACTGCAAGGGTGTTTTTATCCTCTATGTCTTCATTCTTTCTATCCTTCTTATTGAAAAACTTACAATATTTCTTTACATGCCGGGCCTAGCACAATTGTGACAACGTATTTCTCTCGTTGACTGAGGTCTTCCTTAAGGTTTGCGGTGGTTGTAAGGTCACATACTCTTGCTTATTCCTCCATTTTCAAAAATAAAACATGTAATTGAGTGGATCGGCACTATTCTTTCTTGTCTCATTTGCAAGTATGCTTTAATCAAATTCGCTACTTGTTTAGTGCCGATGCTCACCACCAAAGTTTAAAAACTATTCAAAAGCGAACTAAGTAGCAATGCTTGAAACTCATCATCAAACATGATCTTCGCAGTTGCAAGTTCATTCACCAAACTTTGCAATTCGTTTGAGTGGCCCACCATATGAATGCCTGGAGTTTTAAATTCAAAATTCTTAGACAGGTTTATTTTGGCCGTCTCCTTTTCACACAAGTCATCAAGCTTCTTCCAAAGTAAATTTGCTGAAGTCTTATTATCCACTTGGTGATAAACATTGTTTTCCAAACATTAACGAATGTGTTGCCGACTCAAGTGTTTCCACTTGTCATCACTAATTTCATCATCACCTTCAAATAGAGCATGCATCTCCTTGCAATAAAGCAAATCAAGCATCTTGTCCTTTCATGTTATCCAATTAGCACTATTGAGATTAACAATTCTTCTATTGTTCACCTCAATGACTCTAAAGAATTTCATCAAACCCCTTGAGCACCGACCAAAATCTGATACCACTTTGAGAAGAAATGTGATAAAATGTCAATCCCTACAAACTGATTCCTACTACTAACAAATTCTTCTAATTTATGATCATTCATATATCCCTTTCCTTTCTAGCACCCATTACTAAGGAATTCTTCTAATCTATGATCTATCATATGGATATATCCGGACTTTCCAAACCATTTTACACAAGAAAATGTGACAAATACTTGAATTTTGGTTCATTTTCCTACTATAATGTTCTCTAGAAGTTTCAAAATCAAGGTTAAGTGCAAGCAGCATTGTGTTATGGTGTCTTTGAGCTGAGTTATGATGGGTTCAGTATTGAGAGTTTCAAAGCTCCAGTATCCTATATACTATGTTTTATTGCAAACTACAAAGATAGTATATCTTTAAGACAGGATTTCTCTTTGTTATCCTATTGTATGCTTACACTAGATGCTATATTTTGGGAATATATGTATAAATTTTGATCTTAAATTGCTTACTAAATTTCTGATTAAAATTAGTTCTAACATGAAACATACAACTATACAAGAAAATATACAAATATCCCTTCCAAAACTTATATTGCAAATATACATTTACAAAAAAAATATTGCAGTACGTAAACATCCAACTCCTATCAATCAACTCAAAATTAGAATATCCTATTATTTTAAAATGATTTTTTTTGTCAGGAACATAAGCAATGAGAACTGATATGAATGGACGAATGCTTACAGAGCATGATAAATCATTTCACATGACTCCATGAACTTTCATATAGTGAGAAACAAAATCATAACCCAGGCCATATGTGAAAGAATCTAAAGTTTGCAAGGGTGTGGTATGCAAGCAAACAAAGAGTTGCAGACTATATCTATTAACAAATTTGGCAGGGATTAAGCGCAGCAAAGAACAAAAAAGTGAGTACTTTCAGCATCTCTAAGTTTGCGATACTTACAGGACAAAGCTTCCTCACAATTTTAGCATGCCTTTCAACTTCTGTTCTCATAATCTTGTTCTCCTTCAAATGCTATTAATAAATGCAATTCAATGGCGTCAACATTTGAAAGAAATGAAGGAGGTGCCCTTGGCTATATGCCTTTCTTTATTCAAGAGCCTTTGCGGATCTTTCCCACTCTAGTAACATTTCTGCCACTTCTAATGACAAAAAACTTTTCCCCCGATAAAAGACAAGGTAATCTTTGTTCCTAGAAAGAAGGGTACCCCCTGTCATTTTCTGCAAAAAATCAGAAGCTCGTATGAACATTTCTCTTTCAATAGCAAATATCATATATTTAAAATTAAGGCATTATGAATTTCACACTTATTTGGAATAATAAATATCAACCTGTGCATTAATAGAAAATGAAACTTAAAGTGATAGCATGGTAAGAAACTAATAAGATGTCTCTAGCAATTATAGAAAATAGATTTTGCATAGTGACAGATACAAAGGTGATAAACCAGACAATTCTAGGAGACCAGCTTTACAAGTGGAGTTTAGCACAAACTGGACAAATTTATGAACTGGTTCATACATTTGGTGAATAACATTAAAACGGGAATAGACTTCCCATGCAATCCACAATACCTAGAATACAGGGAACTAGTTCCTACCTCCTCCAGAGTAAATGCTTTGCACAATTTTCACTTGATTAAATTATCCTTCATTGTAAAACTGTGAAATAACTCTATCTCTCAAGTACAATGATATTTAGAAACAAACAGATTGAGTATGGATGTAGAACTCTGCTCTAAAGAAATAGGGAGAAACAACCTATTTAGAAATTATAAATTGAACAAAGCACTCGTAGTAGTTGCTCATTTCAAATACAAACAAAAGTAATGATAGTGCTCATGCAAAGCCACACAAGGACAATATTAGAACTATTCATCAGACATCCCCATGAATGATAAACTAGGCATAAGGCCAAAAACATTTCTCATTAACATCCAGGTAGACTCAATATAGCAAATTTTCAGAAATATGTTTAGGGTTCAGACATGCATTTTTGAATATGTATTCAAGTTTCACCTATGCTGCTTTTAGTAAGTTGGAGTTTGGAAACATATTGAAGTGCTTTCCATGGAGACATGGCAAGCAGATTGAATCATGTCTTAGCTTCCTCAGTCTTTTAAGGCATTGTTAGAACCTATCCTATGTTAGACTATACAGACAAGGAATTAGAGGAATAAGTTAATTCTTCTAAATTTTAAATATCATTTTTATTGAGAAAATTTTATATCCACTGTTACTCCAGACCATTATTTGAGAGGAACCATTTTCTGCTATAAAGGACACAAACTACCCATGGAAAATACTATCAAATAGGTCAGATGAATAAACTTGAAATTGAAAAAAATACAATATTCTAGAGAGGTAAAAACTTTTTAATGAAGATTGATGCAATGATTTATGCTTAGTATAAAAAAACAATTACTTTGATATCTTCAGCCATTCTTTCACTAGTTTTCAACTGTACACCATGCTTCAAAGCAATCTTTGCTATGGGGCATTTTTCCCACAACACTAGCATGGCTGCAGCTAGTCCTTGATATTGCCTATTTCTCCCTGCAAATATGATGGTAGCATATAGTTTGTGAAAAAACAGTGAGAACGTACACAGAACTACAAGTTAAAAGAAATAGAATTATCCATACCGAGGGCAAAATGAGGTGGTAATAACCTTGCAAGCCTTCGCAATGTTGTCCCTTCCTTAGGACCCAGTGATGATTTTACCCCATAGGGAAGAACCCTAAAAGGAGGTTTGTAACCAGGAACAGTCCCAGCAAGCAAATCAGCATCTATAGGTGATGGATCAGATCCTGGCCAATCTGTATAACGTGGACCTAAATTATCTAATAGTTTCTCGATCTCAATTTGAGACTTATTTTCTGGCACTGTACTAGCATCCTTTTTCCTTTCAGATGGAGGTTGCATGTTACAGTCTTCAGTCTCTTCCAGGGGATCCCTCCTTGACATACAACTCACAGTTTTAAGAAACTCACTACACTGACTTGATTGGTTTAATACATTTTCCTTCACTATAAGAGGAAAGCCATAGCCTGCACCTCTATATAATAAAATAGAAGTTCCAGACCGCCATATCACCATTCCACCTGTTCTCCTCTGTTCAACAATACAGAAATGGCTGTCATCACACTGGAATGGAGTCAACTGAAGAAATGCAAATGAACAGTAAACACCAGAAACATGTTATGGAAATATTTTGGCCTTTGGTAATGACTGAGCAGATGCCCAAATTCACTGACTAGATTTAGAAGGATTAAAGCCTTCAAGAACTTAAACAGAGAACTATCATAGTAACAAGAATATTTAGAAGACTTGTTGAAGCTACAAATATGCAAGTTCTAAGAAAACATTTCAGGTCAGATTTACTGACAACACTACCATAGTTACCAAGAGTAGTCTACACCGAAAATATTTAAACAACTTACAAGGTGTTTGGTTGGCTATATTTGACCATCAGAATTTTAAAATCCTAAACCCTAAACCCCCCAAACAAACACAAACTTGTTCTAATACGAATTTTCAAAAATCCATCTACTATAACTTCAAATCTAAATTACTTCAAATTACCTCCGAGTAGATTCTACCCTAACTGCAAATGGTCATCTACATCAACAAGGCTATGCTTCATCAGCAATTCATCTAAATTAAAATTTAAAGCTCAAGCATCCAATTCAACATGTCTGATCCAAACACGTCTAGAAAAAGGAATAGCATTGCACACAGAAACCTATTACACAATTCTCCACAAAAATAATTCAAAACTCCAACTCAAAAAAGAAAGAAAGAAAGAAAGAAAAATGGAGAAAGAGAGATTTTGAAGGACTCTAAGAACTCAAACCTCCAAATTCTCATGCATAATCCTCATGTTAAGTGCAGCAGGTCCCTCGCACTTGAGCCTCACGACCTCCTCAGATCGCCACCTTCTATGGATCGCATCGACAACCTCTCTCGTCAAACCTCCACCTTTGATCTTCACCTTCAACTTGATCCTCAACCCTAAATCTCTCAGCCTCCTTATCTCGTCCTCCGAAAGCTCAATTTCAGGTTTTGATGCAAGTCCTTCCCGATCAACCGCCACTAACCTGCAATTGACTGTTAGAAGATGCTCACACAGGTCACAGACACTCAGTACTAATTGAAAGCACACTCAAAACAATATAGAAAACACTCAGCACACCACCAAACACTTCAATTACTTAATAACTAATACAACAAGCCATAAACGAGAAACCAGAAGCTATGGAAGCTTGGAGATCTCTCAAATCTTCACCCGAACATGGAAGAAGATGAACAGGATTCAGAATAGCATAGATGCCCTCAATAATGCCCCTCTTCCCGAGATTTGCTGGAATTCATTCAATCTTAGAACAGCTGGGCCCGATTGCTGACAACCACAGTAACTGATTTGATACATTCACAATAACCTTTTCCAAAGACGATAATACCCTTGCTGCCTCAGTGTACCCAAAATAACTGTTCAAGGGCAATTAATGACTTTTTCACTCTTCCATTCCCTCTTACCGATTCAACCCTGAAAATGACAACAATGCCCTCCCTCCTTTCTCTCAACCAAACAGTAACGGCCAGGGTCAACTTATGACATTTCACATAATTCAAACAGGATGTAATTACTACGTTGCCCTTAGCTTTGTTTCTACCCGCTTTCAACTGTCAGGGTACCTGCTGTCTTTTGGCTCTTCCCTCTCTTTCCTCTTCATTCTCAGCAGCTAAGTCTTCCCTTCTCTTGGCCTAATTCCTCTGCAGCTAATACATTAAAGGATTTGCAACAGGTTTCTTCTCCTCCTTGCGAACCCCAAGCATCCCAGGGAGAAATCGGAGAACCTCTTCACTGAAATCAAGAGATAACCCACCTCGCGGGTTGGGGAGAACGCCATCTTCGGCATGGAAGATGTCTTCCACGGAGCCTTTCTCGGGCGAGAAGGGATGGGATCCATTGACGGAGTTGGAGACCTCGATGAGGCCAAGCTTCTGGAGCTTGTTGAGGATGCGACGCATGGTGGTGCTTCCGATGCTGCGGCTGGAGCCAACCTCATCGTCGTCGCTGGAGAAGGCATCGTCATTGGAATAATCAATCGAATCACGGGGTTTCTTGGGAAAAGGGCGGAGGTAGGGGTGGGTGGAGGACCAACCATGGATCCATGGTGATGTGGTGCTTGGATTGAGGTTCTTGGCGGAAGAGGAGAACCGCTGGAGAAGAAGACGGCCCGAAGAGGCAGCAGCCATTTTTAGGAAATTCGATTTCCCAGTGCTAGATATGCCCATTTATTTCTGGCATAATTTTTTAAAGGAAATTATTCTAAATTATCTCGTGGTTGGTTTCTTTTTCAATTTAATATTGTGATTTTATTGTTAGCATTTTATTATGCTATAATTTTTACTGTTTATATAAAAAAAAAAAAATCAAAACACTCACCGCTTATAGAAAAACAAAACATTTAACTCTATTAATTTTTAATGTGATATTTAAAAACATATAAATTTATTTTTTTATTCTTATATTATGAAAAGTTTATTATTTAAAACTAAAAAAATAATAAGATAAATTTACGTGTTTTAAAATGTTACCCAACAAAGATTGATGGGTTAAGTGTTTTGGTATATTTTACTAATAGTTAAAACCATAGCACATATAACAAATTAAGAAAGAGACAAACAGCAAGATAGTTTAAAATAATTTCCCCTTCTTTAATACCAAACTGCAAAAAAAAATAAAATAAAAAATAAAAATAAATAAAAATTTGACACATTGACAAAACCGGTGAGGAAAAGCAATCTAAAAGCATTAAGAAGAAGATATCAAGAACATATCACACTACTAAAACCAAGAAAATCCACATACCACATTGGTATCACTGCTTTTAGGACCTGAAACCATTTTTAGATTTTTTTCAACAGCTGGATTAGAATAAAGGTTAAGGCAATCACAGATCAAAATTTTTTTCCTTTTTTTAAGTACGAAAGTTAGCTTTATGCCATAGCTACCATTAACATTATGCACAAATACAAATCAACAAGCAACTCTGATTGCTTAGCTATCAAGCAAACAATATATTCCCTTGGATCGATCAAAGCAATCTTCAAGCTTGATGCTCAAGCCACAACAAACGTGCTACCCAGATCACTGATCAATCTTTAAAAGACTAAGGGAGAAATGGCTACAAATAACAATACCAAATTTCCACAAATAAACATACTCAAAGACCCCAAAAAAACATAAAGGCACACAGAGAAAACAACAAGTAAAAGCTTTTGGCTGATTGTACCAAAAAGGGATTGAAAACACCAATTATACTATAATTGTTGGTAATAATTGATCTAATCAAATTAGGGTTAGGAAAAACCGTTCTAATCAAATTAGGACTATCAATTTCAATTAATTGATGTTTAATCAACAATTGATTGATCATCAAGGATCGATCACATGAACACATGAATATATGTGAAAGATCACGGTAACCTCACAGAGATTTCACAAGCGCAAAATCCTCCATCGCGCACACGCAATGTTCTCAAACTTTTTACCCTTGATCCGAAAGAAGTGATGGCTTCTTTTGCTCCAAGCAACTAATGTGAATATTAGGGTTTTTTTCGTAGCCGACAATCACAAATTAAATTAATTGAAGAAAACCCTAATCTCATATCACATATTTATAGGGAATATATATTCGGATATGGTTAGAATATGTAGCGTGGACCCGTTTGGGATCATTACATCTTTAGCAAATTAGTCCATACTAATTTTAATAATTACAATCATGTCCATCAACAAATTGCAATTTAATCCAAAGATTAGAGATATTCATATGTGAGACCCCAATATAATATTTTACATATTAGTCCCTCTATCAATAAATATTCGATATAAGTGGGATGATTAGACCACCAATGGCACTGTCAATCTCCACTTACATGTGTGTTTCTTTACACTATTGGACATAAAAACAATTTTTAAAAATATGTATAATAATATATATTTTACATATAATAAAATACTTTCAAAAGATTAACCGAACGGATTTTTGTCTAACACATAAGAAACGCAATCTAGAATATTCTCTCCTACAATAGGAGTGATAGATCTCATCTTGGATGACTACAAACCTTCATGTATTTATTATATAACACAATGTGTCCGTATATAGCCTGCAATTAGTATCACCGGTTGACACTATCAAAATAATATAATTTATACATAAGATTTAATAACATCCTCAGATAATAAGGACTTTCTGTAACAGAATAACTCTTTTGTTCTATGACAGTGTTTGGTCTAAGAGTTCTGTATGGTTCAGTTCAATATTTGTCAACTACAAATATCCACAATATTACTAAGAGTCTCCACTCTAGTGGTTGAGACATACCACTCCATCACATATAGTAGTACAACATGTGACAACCAATAATGAATACAAAATCATATTTTATCTCATAGGTTGCGAACTATTTTGGGTTGTAAGGAACATAGATAACCATGCCTCACTTTAATGATCTCTATCATTAATTGGAAATCTATACAATGCAAGCCCATAATAATATATCATCAAACATGAATAATACAATACCCATAATTATGCATGCAATGAAATAAAACTATTTTATTATTAAACAATAACTAAAATTGGCTTTGTAGGGCATACTAGTTTTTCAATAATATCACAACAATCATGAAATTGCCGGATTAAAGAAGCTACCCAAACGAATGTTCTCAATATCAATCAAAGATTGAAAAAGATTATCAGTAACAAGATCCAACTGATCCTAAAGTAAGATCAAGCATTTAAACCACAAATAGGTAACTTTAGATGCATTCAACACTATCAAACAGATTAAAATAAAAAAAAGTTGATGAAAAAAATGGAAAACTTTTAACATGAAAGCATTCCCACTACCATTAGCTAAAGACTGCACAAAATACCTACGCGACCTCCTCAAACTTAACCCAAAATCACACAAACAACAAGCTCTGAGGCTTCCACAATCAAGATCCATCAAAGAAACAAAACCAAGCACTTCCAATCCGACCTCCAAATCACACACAGATCCATCTATGAAACCATCAAAGAACTCAACAAAAACCATCGACAATCAATCAGATCCCAAATAAGGAAAAAAAAAAGAACTCAAACACATCAATTAAATCACAAGAAAACAATGGCAAAAACTGCCCAAGATCATCGACCACAACCAAAACCAATAAAAATACACATCAACAACGCCTTCAGCTAAAAGGATACGGATTTCAGCGGCCATGAAGTCACACCAAAGATCACCCCAAAAGAACCCCGCTCATCTCTCCTCCAGCTCGAAGAACCACGAAGACCCAAAACCCTACCTGAAGCTCGCTCCCAATGATCACCCGCAAGGAGATGAACAAAGTCTCTCGCTGGAAAAAGGCCGGAATTCCGACGATGATGAGGAGAATGCTCGAGAGACGGAAAGAGAGAACAAAAAAAAAAAGAGGAATTTTTAGTGGTGGGTGGGAATAACAAGGGTTCACGTTTCTCTTGTGGTGAATTGAGTGGCTGGTGTTGCGGACCAAGTTAGCGGAGCTGGTTAAGCCAAGTTAGCATGAAGATAACTAAATCGCTTATTTGGGCTTAACCTTTCTTGAGTTTTGATGATATGAAAAACGGTTATTTTTTTTGATAAATCACTCAAGTTTGTCGAGATATCACTTTGTTAACTGAAATTTGGTTTGTTTCAAAGTGCTTACTAAAGTCACTAACCATTTCACAAATAGGTCACTTGATGGATTAATCTCGTCATTAGCTGATGTGGAGGCCATTATAAGCCCAGTCAGCTAGATAGAGACATGTCAGTTGTTCTGAGTGGCAACACACCTGAGATTATGTTGCCACGTAAGCCCTTTTCATTAGAAAAACCCTTGGCTTGCCTTCACTTTCATCGCCCGAGCAGGACAACGAGGAAGATGAAGATGGTGGCTGTTCGAGGAAGATGAAGACGGTGGTTGTCTGGAGCTAGTGAAGAGATCAGTGTCAAAGAAAAAGAGGAGCTTAGGTGCTAAGAATGTCGGTGAGCTGGGAGATTCGACGTGATGGGGAATATGCTCCGGAATACTGTAAGTGAAACCCTAACCTTCGATCTGTTCCTATTATGCAATTCTAGCTTTTAGATGTTAGGGTTTAAGTTTGAACAAACTCATTTTATTGAGTTATGCCCCCCACACACACACAGAAACAATTTTGTTAGCTTTTAGATGTTAGGGTTTAAGATTACTGAATGGTTGTTCTTGTAAGATTACCGAGGTTTTTTTTTTTTTTTTTTGATAAATGAGTTAATGGATGTGTACTTTTTAAAACCAATGAAATGAATGTGAAGACTGGTTTTTTTATTCCTTTGCATAATGGGATTCGAGTTGCATATCCACTGAAATTGATATTGTGGAGATGATTTTGTTTTATTTTTATTTTCCTTTTTATGTCTTTATCCTTTTGATTGTGGGTTCACTCATTTGCAACTTATACTTATGATTATGGGTTCACTCATTTGCAACTTGTTCATAATGTTTACATTTACTGAGTTAATTAACTTAGGAATTTTGTTCTTATTATTTGCCATAGTATAATTACTAATTGGCCAATATTTTTTTCTTTCTATTTACTTGTTGGCTTAATTAAAGTCAGTTTAATTTTTTATGAGTTTATTTGTATGAGTGTTTATGAATTTTTTTAAGCTTGTTGTTAATCATTGCCATTGTATATGTGTATATTATGTTTACTGATTTAATTTTTCATTCATTACTAACACAATATGATGCCATCTGTGTCATTTTATTTCTATTTAAACTTACCCATTCTTGCTATGCCCTGGTCATAATTTTGCTTAATGTTTAATGAAGTGTGATGAAGATTAGTTATGTTAAGATTAGTGCTAGTGTCATGCATTTGTGGTGTCTAAGTCAATCAATTTTATATTTTAATCTCATTTGACTTAATTGCCTTAGTATGATTAATTGTACTATTTATTACCTTAGTATCTTATCATTGATTCTATGAGTTTAACAAAATCTCATTGGTGGCTTTAGAGCAACCTGAGCTACGAGTTAATGAGGCTGTTGAGCCCTGACACTTGTCCTCAAACCATTCGGCCTCTAAATGATTTTTTGGGATCATCAATAGAGTCAATGGTTTTTTTTTCTGTTTACTTGTTGGCTTAATTAAAGTTAGTTTAATTTTTTATGAGTTTATTTGAATAAGTGTTTATGAGTTTTTTTTTTAAGCTTGTTGTTAATCATTGCCATTGTATGTGTGTATATTATGTTTACTGATTTAATTTTTCATTCATTACTAACACAATATGATGCCATTTGTGTGATTTTATTTCTGTTTAAACTTACCCATTCTTGCTATGCCCTGGTCATAATTTTGCTTAATGTTTAATGAAGTGTGCTGAAGATTAGTTACGTTGAGATTAGTGCTAGTGTCATGCATTTGTGGAGTCTAAGTCAATCAATTTTATATTTTAATCTCATATGACTTAATTGCGTTAGTATGATTAATTGTACTATTTATTACCTTAGTATCTTATCATTGATTCTATGAGTTTAACAAAATCTCATTGGTGGCTTTAGAGCAACCTGAGCTACGAGTTAATGAGGCTGTTGAGCCCTAACACTTGTCCTCAAACCGTTCGGCCTCTAAATGATTTTTTGGGATCCTCAATAGAGTCAATGTTTTTTTTTTTTTTCTATTTACTTGTTGGCTTAATTAAAGTTAGTTTAATTTTTTATGAGTTTATTTGTATAGTGTTTATGAATTTTTTTTAAGCTTGTTGTTAATCATTGCCATTTTAACTCTGGCTTTTTTGAATCAAATTTCAGTGTCCAATGCAAAACTATTCACAATAAGTATGCATTGTATGGTAAGTGGTGTACAAGAATTGGCAGGGGTATGTAGATTATGTATGTGCAGATCAAATATCAATGCTTGAATTACTCAGTATGGCCAGAGAATTTGAGATGGAGGTGAAAGAGTGTAGTATATGGTATATGGCTGACCACATTGCAAACAGTGGCATGAAAGAGATTGTAACTGATCTAGATGACTTAACAACGGCTAATTCAGTTGATTCTAGTAGAGAAATGTTTGTGTATATCAATACTACCAGAATGGGGAAGGGACATGAATAACTTGCAGGAGGTAGTAATGACCATGAAAATAAGTCACATGCAGTTAGGATTGAAGACTCCCAAGAAGAGTCAGATGCTAATGAAGAAGATGATTTCGAGGACATTCTCATTGGAGGAATCAGTAAGGAAAAAAGAATGGAAGAAGAATTTGAGATACATGACTCAGAATATAGCTTTGGGGGGTGTCAGATGATGATGGCAAAGACGACTGTATCAGTTCACTTGGCCTAGTAACAGTACAAGGAGATGCACCACATGATGCCTTTGATGAGGAAATATTCTCTAAAAATAGGGAATCTGATGAGTTACATTCATGCTCATCAACAAATAGTGAAGAAATATTGCCTTCTAGACCAAAGTATTCTGAGTTTAATGAAGACATTAATATGGGTGACCCTTAGCTTCAGATAGGCATGAAGTTTAAGGATTTTAATCAGTTCAAAACAGCTGTGAAAAATTATGGCATTAAGAACCGATATGTAATGAACTTTAGGCCAAATGATAGCACAAGATGTAAAGGTATATGCACAAGAGGGTGTCCTTTTTATTTGTGGGCTTCACTTATGAGTAGGGATGTCAGTACAGTGCAAATCAAATCAGGGAAACTCAAACATGAATGTGCAAAGGGACACAAGAATAGATATGTCAATGCAATGTGGATAGCAAAAAAATACATGGAACAGTTCAGAGCAGACCCTTCCTGGAAATTAAGTGGAATAATGCAAGCTGTTAAGTTGAACCAGAATGTTGAGATTAGCAGACTAACAGCCTTTAGGGCTAAATCCATTGCTTTGAGGTGAGTTTTTGCAATTATTGTTATTTTGTTGGTTTCTTTTAATTTACAACAATCTATGTGTGTATGGTTTTTACTAGTGCAACTAATGATATTCACTTTGTATGGTTGTGTGTTATTTTTCTCAAACAAGGGAAATAGATGGGGATGAAGCAACACAAATGGCCAGTTTGTATGATTATCGATTGGAGTTGATCAAAAGTCACCCAGGGTCAACTGTCAAGTTTAGATGTGATGATGGAATTTTTGAAGCCATGTATGTGTGCCTTGCACCACTCAGGGTTGGTTTCTTGTCTAGGTGCAGGAGGGTCATATCAGTTGATGGGTGTTTTCTTAAAGGGCTTTATGGCGGCCAGCTTTTATCAGCTGTAGGTGTGGATCCAAACAACTGTAGTTACCCAATAGCTTGGGCTGTTGTTAACAAAGAAAACAGATACAACTGGTCCTGGTTCCTGGAGTTGTTAGGTGAAGATCTCAAAATTGAAAACAACCATGGTTGGGCATTTGTCAGTGATAGACAAAAGGTATGCTTGATGATGGAATTTTTGAAGCTATGATGTGTCTAAATTAATTTATCCAAACAACTGAATAGTTGTTCTGTTTGATTTAATTTCCCGTATGCAATTTTTGAAGCTATGATGTGTCTAAATTAATTTATCTAAACAACTGAATAGTTGTTCTGTGTGATTTAATTTCCTGTATGGAATTCTGATGGCTATGATGTGATTTAATTTTTTGATGGAATTCTGATTTAATTTTTCACTAAGGTAAGTTGTTCTGTTTGATTTAATTTCCCATATGCAATTTTTGAAGCTATGATGTGTCTAAATTAATTTATCTAAACAACTGAATAGTTGTTCTGTGTGATTTAATTTCCTGTATGGAATTCTGATGGCTATGATGTGATTTAATTTTTTGATGGAATTCTGATTTAATTTTTCACTAAGGTAATTGCTTTGCCTACATTTAATTGTTCTGACCTAAATTTTTTCTCTTTTGACTTGTTTTGTATATGGGTGTTGGGTTGTGGTGTGGCCATTAATTACAAAACTATAGGGTTTACTCAATGCAATTGAGGACTTATTTCCTAATAGTGAACACAGGTTCTGTGTGAGACACATTCACACTAATTTTAGGAAAAAATTCATGGGGAAAGGACTTAAGGACCAAATGTTTCTTTGTGCAAAATCAACCTACCAGGCTGCATTTGATAAAGCAATGAACATCCTTAAAGGAATGTCTATAGGGGCCCACCAATTTATGAAAAACATAGATCCCAAACATTGGTCTAGGACATATTTCCAAACACAATTCAAATGTGATATTTTATTAAATAACCTATGTGAGGGTTTTAACAGTCATATACTTGAGGCCAAAACAAAGGGTACAGTAACTATGAATGAAATAATAAGAGCCCATTTGATGATTAGGATACAAAAAATAAGGGATGCAGTGAAGCATTGCACAACCCAACATTGTCCATGGATCCTTAAAAAATTGGAGAGATTCAAAGAATTGAGTAAATTCTACACACCAATGTGGTCAGGGGGGGGGGGGGAGGGGGGGCTGATTATCAGGTTACAGGCCCTGATGGGCAGTTTGTTATCAATAAGGAAGAAAGGCTTTGTTCCTGTAGGCTTTGGTAGTTAACATGAGTACCGTGTAGTCATGCAGTGTCAATGATATATTACAACAGTGACAGACCTGAAAACTATATCCATCCATGTTATACTGTGAGCACATATCTAGCAATATATAGCCACACCTTAAACCCAACCCATGGCAGGATTCAATGGCCCAAGAGTGACCAAGGGCCCATGATACCACCTTTGGCAGTCAACAAGAAGAAGGGTAGGAGGACAATGTCGAGGAGGAAAGAATTTGGTGAAGAAGTCAAAAGCTTCACAAATGGGAATGTGAGCAAAAAAGGAGGCTATGTTAGATGCGGGTTGTGTGGTGAAAAAGGACACAATAGAAGATTTCATGCTAATCAGGTTTGTTTGTCATCTATATTCATCTAATCAAGGTCTGGAATTAAATTAATCTACATGGTTTACATCACCATTTAAATTTGCAGGCTAACAGGGCAAGTGCAGATGGAAATCAAGATGGAGTTGCCACAGTCCAGATGCCAACAATAACACATGTAAAGTTAATCTGAATAATTTATATTTAAGTTTTGTTTGCACTTCTGATATGGCATTCATTTAATCCCTTGTAGGGTGATGATGACAGTACAAATACACATGGTCCTTTGTCACAGGTGAGGCATATTAATAATAACTGTTTCAGATTTTCCTCCATCCATAAATTGACCTCAAACTTTACTGCAGTTGATTTCCACACCTGAAGTAATAATCCATGCTGGGGCAATGACTGATGCTAACAACAAGGATAAGGGAAAAAAATTGTCCACTAAAGGATGCAAACAGGCTGGAACCAAAGCTAGGACAAAGGTGCAATTGGATGAAAAGTGTAATGATAGAGGGCCTTCAACACAAAAAAAAAAAAAAAAAAAAAAAAAAAAAAAAAAAAAAAAAAACAAGATTATGGCTTCCATGAGCTAAAGGACTGAAGGGATGAACTGTTACAAGGAAAAGAATGACAGTTTTTTTTTTTTTTTTGTCTTGGGTAATTTACTAGGCCAAGATTTGTAATAGGCAGCACTTTACTTACTTTTATGTGTAATGCATTTTGAGCTTATCTACTCATTTCTGTACTCAGACACATTTTCATGTGTCGATGACATCTTTTCATATATAAATCACAATTTGTGTTACAATTCAAATTAATATACAAGTTATTAGTATTGATCCATGAATTTTGTTATTTGTTACACCTAATCTCAGATAAACAGCTGTGAAAATACAGAGAATACTACTTTCATAAAACTTGTTATTCTGTCCAAACTGTTATTGAACTATGTCCAGTTTCTTGTTATTCTGTCCAGCTATGAAAATACAAGTTATTCTGTCTAGTTCTTATTCATAAAACTTGTGGTATAATTTGAATGCTGTAATTGAACTATGTTCTCAACTAATGTGAGTGTAACCAATGAATTTGAGTGTGTTTAACTTAAATTGAACTATGTTCTCAGATAAAACTTGTAATTGAACTATGTTCTCAGATAATGTTATAATTTCAATGTTGTAATTAATCTTGCACTGTTTCAAGAACTTAACTTAATTAAATTGTGTTTAACTTAATTAAATTCTGCACAATAAATAATTATTGCAGGATTTTCACAGGTTTACTTTGATAAGAAATTAAGTCAAAATGAGTGTCTCCAATGGGATTCAACTCAAATTCACAATGTAAATTTGAGAATTCAAGTGAGTGAATGGTAAAAAAAGAACTACAACAACAAAACAAATCAAAGAATTTCCAGTCACCCCTAGGGCTTCATACAATCTTCATCCTCTAGCAACCTCAAAGTCCCCAATGGCAATCAATTTGAATTCAAAGAAACTGGTAAAAAAAAAAAAAAAAAAACCAACAACAACAAAACAAATCTGAGAAATTCTTTCTAGCCCTAGGGCTTTAAACTTTCTCCATTATGTTGGTAAGCTCACATGACTTAGTTGGGAGGCTTAGAGAGGTCCTGGCCAAGGTGAAAAAAGCATCCCAAAGGTCTCCACGACGGTCGCACACCATCAACCCACTCCACCACTCTCGTTCCATTCGAATGGATGAAGAAGATGAAGGTGACGTGGCAAACTTATGATGACATGGCAAAGGCTTTGGCACAGCTGACATGTCCCTGTCTAGCTAACTGGGCTTTTAATGGCCTCCGAGTCAGTTAATGATGAGATTAATCCATTGAGTGACCTTTTTGTGAAATGGTTAGTGGCTTTAGTGAGCACTTTGAAACAAACCAAATTTCAGTGAGCAAAGTGATATCTCGACAAACTTGAGTAATTTATAAAAAAAATTAACCTATGAAAAACGCCACGAATTTGGGAAGAAATAAATTCTAATAAACAAAATTAATTAATATTCTTGTCATTTTTAAAATTTTAATATATATTTGATTTTTTATTAAAGAAAATTATTTTTTAATTATGTGATTTGATTGGAGTTCAATCCATTACTCCTAAATTTTTAATAAACCTTATATTCTTTATATTTATTATTAGCAAATAATTAAGGCAACAACTGTTTGGTTTATTGATATTGAGTCCTCTTATATAAAATGTCCATTTTACAGAGAAGGTGGATTAGAATCATGGCTAATGGCTCATTGTAAAGCTCAATTCCTTGTATGTGTCTGTCTTTGACGCATGACTTGTTCTAATTTATTAAAATAATAATAATAATTAAATTACCCATGACATTGTCACTTAGCTTGAATTTAACTAGGAAATTTAGTTAAAAATATTATTAAATAAAATTAAATGAAGGGTGTGATGCATATTTTCAACATTGTATATGATTCAATTAATAGAGGCAAATTTACATGGTTTAATAGTTAATTTATTTTGTTATTGTTATTATTATATTTTATTTCACATCAAAGTAATTTATATTGATTGATGAGATTTTTTCCGTCAAATAAATTCTAGAATTTTAGAAACAAAATTTCAATTAACAATATTTAAAAAAAAAAGAGTTTATTATATCCACAAGCACAAGACATCTAACTTTAGATACAATAACACTAGCCGGGCCCTATACCCTTTCCATTATTTGATGACAATTCCACCCTCCAACACAATGAATGAGTTCATTATCACAACAATAAAATAAGATATCATAAGTATTAATAAATACAAATTTAATTTATTAATTTTTTATACCTATTGATTAGTAATTAGTAATTAGTAATATATATTTAAAATTATTAAATATATTTATATATTTTTTTAAATATAAACAAATCATCCCAAACACAACCCATTTATTATTACACCTCAATCTTGAAATTTTTAAAAAATTAATGATAAAAATTAAAATAAATTTTATTATTATGATTTCAAAAATTTTCTTTGTGGAGTAAAATGAAATGAAAGAAATAATAATTATGAAAATTAATAGAAATAAGTAAATAGAGTTATTTATCAAGGCTACTTTTCCAAAAAGGCATGATTAAGAGAGATATATATATATATATATATATATATATATATATATATATATATATATATATATATATATATATAATAAGATTCCTATTTTAATGTGTTTTGGAGGCTTGGTCCCCAAGTTTCAAGGAAACAAGTCAGCTCAGACTCAGCGCACCAGGGCACCACTATTCAAAGCCATGCATGACAGCTGTTATTGTACATTCATTATTTATTTATTTATTTCTCTATTTATTTATTTATTTGATTTTTAAAGCTTTCTTGCTCCCCAAGTTTCCAAGGTTTTCCTTTTTTTTTTATTCAATTGCTCAAGTCAAAACCGGAGTTTATTGCATAATAATATAATATAATCTTATGCATAAATATTTGAAAGAAAAAACAATTTAATTTCACAATTTGTTTAGCCTTTAGGATTATCTGGGAAAAAATAAAGAAATTTTGATTTAATTTTAGTTTTTGGAGACCAAATTATAATTATTTCGATTAATTGGTTTTTTTTATTAAATTAACGGAATGGCCAACTGTAAATCAGTGTATTTATTTTAAATTTTTTTAATTTGATAAGTTTTTTCATATTTATTATTATATTACTATAAATGATAAAAAGCAAATAATTTAGGCTTTGAAAAAATAATATATTTCGAAATAAAAAATTCAAAAAATTAGCTAAACCGTTTTTTGGTTGCTTTGCTAATATTAAAATTTTTTTTATATATCATGCAATGGAAATTTTTTTCTAAATTTAATGGTGGATAATATATTATGTTGCTACACAAACATCAGTAAAAAAATTATTGATCATTTAAAAATGGTTATATTATTTTAAAGGGATTTTCCTGTTTTTTTAGGGACAAACACTATACATTATGAGCATGCACATATACTAGAAATTGATCATTTAACCCACACACTTCACTTTGTAACATGAGATTTATACAGTAAACCTACACCTATAATTGAAAGTCTATTACTATCATTACTTCTAATGAGACTTGAACTCTGAGATCTCTTAAATATCTCACATTTATTTTTCACTATAGGACTGAGACCGTTGGCCTATCAACCATTTGGTTTTTTCCTCATTTTTTTAGCGCCATTTTTTTTTTTACTTTTTCATAAAATAAAAATTAGAACAATTAAAAATAATATGAGCTTCCACACACACCTTTTTTTTTTTTTTTTCTAAAATGGCCCCTAAAGAAATTTTAAATTTTAATAATTTTAAAATTATTTAAAGTTTACATAGTGTAAATTAATAAATACTAGAACTATAGTAAGTGAGACAATGGTTGTACATAATTTAATGAACCAAACTTTGATAAAATTAAAGTATTTATAAAAAAAAAATCAAATTTAAAACTCAAACACAAATTATTCCTACCCCAACCCACCGCCCAACAAATATTATTAATGGGCCCTAAGGGGCTGTTTGGATGTTAGGAGTGGAGTGGGAGTGAGGGGGGATTGGATGTAAGGGGTGTTTGGGCATGCATCAATGGGAGTGAAGGTGGCTTGTGGAAGGAGTGAGACTCACCCATGTGGGTGAGTCTCACTCACCAAGAATTGGGCAGATTGACCAATCCGGGATAAGGAAATGACAACTTTGCCACTAGGTTAAAAGGCCATTATTCGCTCTTCGCCGAACCCTCATCTTCAACCGCGATTAATCTCTGGAAACTGCACGGTTCTGATCAGAGAAGAGAGCGGAAAGCTCGACGGAGAAGGTTAGCTGTTCTTCGGATTGTTGTCCTCCAGATTGTTGTTCTTCATATTGAAGGAGGTGTTGAGAATCCATGGTTGGTCTTGATTATCAGGATTGATGTTGTTTGGATTGCAGGAGAAGGTGTTGAATCCACGGTTTGAGAAGTTGTGGAAGTAGTTCGGGATTGCACAAATTTGTGAAAAAATTCTCAATCGATTCATTAGATCCAAGCTGAAGAACCTTGGTATGCCTTGTCATTCTTGGGTTTACTGTTGGGCTTATCTTTGAATTTTTTTTTTTTGACCCTTTTAATTCTTGTATGGCTTTCTTATTAATTTCATGGAGCATTCTCATTCTTGATGGTTGATGAATGCCTTTGTATAATATTTGAACATTGAGGTTTATGTTATGAAATCTGAAATTTTTATAATATTTTAATTTTCTGTTGAGATTTCTGTTGAGGTTTTATCATTGCAATCTCCCTATCTAGGATAAACAATAGAAACAAATGCATATCCATACATATATAATGTGAGAGAAAATAATGGGAAGAATATAACCACCAATAAAGATTTATAAATTTCAATTAGGTTTGTTAAAAAAAATATAACATCATGAACGAGTTGCATATTTGTTAATAACCACCAATAAAGATTTATAGATTTTCAGTTTCTTCACATAACGCAGCCTGATACAAAGATTCAAACAAGAAAGATCTCGGATTAATATGTTCAAGCTAATAAGATTCAAACAAGAAAGATCTCAATTCAAGGCTAAAGAGGAGAAACTAATTCATGTGATTGATTCAACAAAAGGATTGAATAAAATACAGTCTTAATTGAGTTTGGCATTACATGCTCCTGTAATGATTGAACCCTTGAAGGAAGTGTTGCCAGTAGTTTGTTCACCTTTTAGGTTTGCATTAGTTAGGTTTGTATTTATAGAACTCAACAAAAAGCAAGGCATTAAGCATAGAAAACACAGTAATGGCTTCCATTAATAGTTAGATCCAAAATCTAGGTATACCTAACATTTTTCATTTGTTCAGAAAGTAAGCAACAAGAAATGATTCCATAACCAATGATTGTGGATATCAAAGTCAATGGCAGTGGAAGACTGAAAGTAATAACAATACCATTGGATAGTGAGCATATATACAATAACTTACCAAAGATGGATGGCAAAGACATCCCACAGATTCTCTAGCTTGGAAAGAATTAGATTCTCAATATCCTCAATTCTCCTCTGATCCTCGTAATGTTCAGTTGAGATTAGCTTCTGATGGTTTCAATCAATTCAAAACTATGACTATTGTTCATAGTGCTTGGCCTATTATCCTGATACCTTATAATTTACCTGTATGGATGTGTATGAAGTAGTCAAACTTTTTTTTTCCTTGCTTATTCTGGGTCCAAAAGGGTCTGGAAACAATCTAGATGTATACTTGCAACCGTTGATTGAAGAATTGCAAGTACTTTGGGAAGTTGGTATGGAGACTTTTGATGCAGCCACAAATCAAACTTTTCAGTTACATGCAGCAGTTATTTGGACAATCAATGACTTTTCTGCATATGCCAATTTGTCTGGATGGAGTACTAAAGGAGAGTATGCATGCCCTTGTTGTGGATATGATACCAACTCTAAGTGATTAAAACATAGTAGAAAGCATTGTTACATGGGCCATCGTAGATGGTTGAAACCTAATGATAAACATTCTTTTGATGGGACACAAGAATTTAGAAATGTTCCATCACCATTATCCGTATTGAAGTGTTGAGACAAGTGGAAGATATGAATGGTAGCAAAGATAGACCTTGGATAAAGAAGAGCATTTTTTTCACATTGCCTTATTTGAAACATCTTCTATTACATCATAATCTTGATGTCATGCATATAGAAAAAAATGTATGTGATAACATCTTTGGCACATTGATTGGACAAGATGGGAAATCAAAGGAAACTTATAAGTCCAGACTTGAACTTGTTGAAATGGGTATCGGGAGTGTTCTTCATCCCAAAACTCATCCTGACACTAATATTCAATATTTACCACAATCTTCCTATCATATGAGTTTGGAAGAAAAAAAATACGTTTTTGAAGATTCTCAAGGAAATGAGAACTCCAGATGAATATCTCATGTTGTGTGCAACTTAAACAACGGAAGCTCATAGGACTAAAAAGTTATGATTGCCATTTATTAATGCAAGAATTTCTTCCCATAGCAATACGATGTTCATTACCTGAAAAGGTGTGCTCAATTCTAATTGACTTGTCCAATTTTTTTAATGACCTTTGCTCTAAGGTTCTTCAAGAAAGTGACTTTGATTTGCTTGAATATCGAGCTGCTTCAATTTTATGTGAAATGGAGAAAAAATTTTGTCCGTCTTTTTTTACCATAATGGTACATTTGGTTATTCATTTAGCAAATGAAGCATGACTTACTGGTCCAGCCATATATCGGTGGACTTATCTTGTTGAGAGGTATATGTTGCATTTTAAATATTTATTTTAAATACCTAAATTTCAAATTTATATTTAATACATATATTTATATTTGAATTTATATTTGAATATGTTTCTTCTTACGCTTAAGGCGTATGTGCATAATAGAGCTAGTCCAGAGGGCTCAATTGCAGAAGGCTATTTAGCTAATGAATGTATAACTTTTGCTTCACGGTATTTATTGGGGATTAAAACTAGCTTCAATCAATCAACTAGAAAGGAATAAGATTCAAATGTTGTCATTGATGAAGAAGTATCCATTTTTGCAAATGTTGGAAGACCGTTGGGAAGGGGAAAAAAAAGGCTTTAGTAGTAACAAGCATAAGAGGGTCTCACGTATTACACTTGACAACCAAACTTTGGTGCAAGCACATCGTTATGTGTTGTTCAAATCTGATGTAGTTGCTCCATTTTTACAATAAGATTAATTCATCATATAAGTTTTTATGCGTGCTAAATTATATTAGTTGAAATTCTTTTATTTAGTATATTTAATTTTGTATTTAGGAATCATAAGCAATTTATTAAGAGGCGTAATCGCTCCCCACGTCTTTCGCCTTATGAGATACAAAAGTTGCAAAGTGAAACATTTCATGATTGGTTTCATGATCATGTAAGTGTAAATTCACATTTGGATTACTTATAATATTTTTAAGTTATAGCATTATTTTAATTAATTATGTATGATATCACATAGATTGCACAATTGGAGCAACAAGGAAATGCAAACATCACCGATGAACTTAGAATACTTGCTTGTGGTCCAATGGATAAGGCAAGGAGATACACTGGATACATTGTTAATGGTTTTAGATTTCACACCAAAGCTCATGAAATATGGTTGAGAACTCAAAATAGTGGGGTTGTTGTAACAGCTATGATGATGAGTCATGCAAGTTCAAGGGACGCACAACCTATTGAAGGAGAAATTAACTATTATGGGGCTTTAACTGACATCATTCAGCTAAACTACAATGGTAGATTCAAGGTTGTTTTATTTAAATGGGATTGGATCGATCCAAATAGAGGTTTGAAGAAAGATAAATTTGGTTTTAATGTTGTGAATTTTTCACATCTTGCTCATAGTAGAACTAATTTGGTTGATGTTCCTTTTGTTTTGGCATCATAAGCTAAGAAGGTCTTTTATGTTCAAGATGAAAAGAATAAAGATTGGCTTATTGTCAAGCATGCAAAACTTAGGGACATATATAATATGGGTGGTGGATCATCCTTTGATAGGGGTCAAGGGAGTACAGAAGTACAAGTTGATGACTCACATGACACTACAAAATGGGTTCAAAAGGAAGTTGATGGAGTGGAGGTCACACAAGAGATGAAAAAGAACAAGCTCTTTATGAACATAATGAGGATCTTTTTTAGATCTATTTTATGATTTAATTTTGTGTTATAGATGTTGATTGTAGAACCAAGTTTGTTCATTTTATTTTGTTGATGTGACTATGTGGGTATGAAGTTTAATTTGTGTGTTTGAATTTTATTATATTTTGATTATATTGGTTAATGCATGTACTTTAAGAGCATATAAATGTAAATTATTTATTTTCCTTTAACTAAGATTTATTTGAGGCATTTTTATGAGGAAATGAATTATTATGTTAATTTTTTATTTCAGATAAATGGGAAAGCCTAAACGGCTGAATATCACTAAGGAAAATTGCACTTCGACTTCTCGACAACAATCTGAATTAGGCTCATTATCTGAACAACAATCTATGTTTTTAGGAACTGAGCTTTCACCAAATGAACCTCGACAACAATCTGAACAACCATCAACTTCTTGTATAAATTTTAACGCATCAGTTAATGTATTTTCATTTACTTATATTTAACTATGACTTAAAGTTTTTTGTGTTATTCTTTTATGTAGGTAATGCTAAGCCAAAAAAAGTTCGAGGTCCTATACATATGGCTGATATTTGCGATTTGAATAATGAAGAACAAGTTGTTGTCAAGTTAAACAATCACTGTATACCAGTTGGAGAAGAAACTACTAAATTAACTCGATTTATCAGTAGTATGATGCGAATGCCTAACTTTGCACCTATTACTTACAAAACTTGTCATGAGTTCCCAAATTCTACAAAGGAAGAAATATGGAAAGTAATCGAGGTATTAAATCTTATTATGTTCAAGCTAATTTTTTTAATTTACTTTAATATATTAACATTTAACTAATACTTTTTTTCTTAAACTTTTAGACCAAATTCACATTTGAGTTGTTTCATTCACATGAGAATGATGAGTCTTTAAATGAAAATACAACTCAAATGGTTAAGAGTTGGATAGTGTTTGATATGAGTACTAAGTGGAGGCAATGGAAGAATTTTTTGAAGTCCAAATATTATGACAACCACAAGACAGTTTAGGAAATGACTGTAAAAGATTGATGATCCTCGGGTAGACAAACAACAATTTTTTGTAATTGCTACTTATTGGTTGACTGACAAAGCGAAGGTATATATCTATATATTTCACATTATATACCATTTATATTGTTTTGATAACCAAAACATAATGATATATTATGTTATATTCTATGTATTAAAAAATTGTATAGGAACAAAGTGAGACAAATAGAACAAATCGTTCAAAATCTGATGAACCCCATTGTGCAGGAACAAGATCATTCCCTACTATTATTCAAATTGTGGTACAGATTTACAATTTTTTTTAATGAATTTTGACTAATGTTATGGATTTTGGAAAATTGAGTTTGTTATATCTACTTAAGTAAAGTAATTTTGTAGACGGAAGAATCTAATGGAATTCCACCATCACGTGCTGAAATGTATATACGGACTTGTACTTGTAAAGATGGAAGTGTCGTGAATGAAAAAGTAGCTTATGTTGTGGTATTTATTTAACTTCATGCTATTTTTTTTATTAATGGTTGTTTTTTTCTAATAACTTGACACTTACACTAAATTCAATGGTTTGTAGAATTATGGATGGCAAGGAAA
The DNA here is from genome assembly GCA_020875875.1 of Dioscorea alata. Taxonomy (NCBI): domain Eukaryota; kingdom Viridiplantae; phylum Streptophyta; class Magnoliopsida; order Dioscoreales; family Dioscoreaceae; genus Dioscorea; species Dioscorea alata. The sequence goes on from CM037027.1 coordinate 4,680,837, forward strand.
TAGAGGTTTAAGTATTTTTTGATTTATATTGTAGGAACTTATGAATAAGGGATTAAGTGAAAGTAATTCACAAGATCCTAAAAGGTGTTCATGGGAAAATGATGTGTATTCACAAGTTAAAGGACCAAAGAAAAGAGGGTGTCTTCATTGTATGGGAACAATTCTACTTCATCAAGCAAGTCTGGTCCTTCATGTTCTCAAATCATATATCATAATGAAGTACAAGGTTTGAAGGCTGAGGTCCATGGATTGAAGGAAGCTTTAACTACTATGATCTCATTATTTCAAAAACAATTTCCTAATGAGAACGTGGAGGTCCTAAACACTGTTACTCGCATAGTCAATGGAGAGGTATGTGATACTATGTGGGGGGGGGGGGGGGGGGGGGGGGTAAATACATTTATTTTTCCTTATTGACACATATAAGTTTTTTTGTCATCTTTTGTTTTGATTGTTGTATACTTAATTATTTTATTTTGGTTTGTTGTAGGATTTTGATGGTATTGTTGGTAATTTTTTAATGGTCTTTGATATTTATCATTGTTTTTAAATATATTTATTTTCCCTTATTGTCATATATAAGTTTTGTTCATTTTTTGTTTTGATGGTTACGTATGTAATTGTTTTATTTTGGTTTGTTGTAGGATTTTGATTGTATTGTTGGTAATTTTTTAATGGTCTTTGATATTTATCATTGTTTTTAATATTTTCAAGTTTATTAGTAGCTTGCAAGTAAAATTGTTGTGTAAACAATTTTAACTTCTATTTTACATAATTTGTAGGTATGTGATGCTTCTAGTGCTCAACAAACGCCGCGTGGGAATAATCATTCTCATGAATCAAGTCATCAAGCAAATCCAAATGCATCGAGTAAGCTCTTATTGTCTCCAAATGAAAATGCTTCTAGTGCTCAACAAACGCCGCATGGGAATAATCATTCTCATGAATCAAGTCATCAAGTAAATCCAAATGCATCGAGTAAGCTCTTATTGTCTCCAAATGAAAAGAAGGCATGGCATATTGTATATTATTTTACTTATAGTTTTTTTTCTAAATTATTCAGCTTATTATTTTAAGTTTTTATATTAGTGTTTTATTGTTGCATACATCTTATTCATTTTAATTTTTAAAAATGGTTCTTGTAGGTGATGCCGTTTAGAAGATGACATCGGTTCTACTTGGGAAAATTATTGTTGCTTTATTTGGTTGTTAGACATTAAATGAAAGTAGTTATCTTTGTTTTAGATTTGGAATTGAGGCAAGAACTCTTGGTTGTCAAGATTGAATGGTAGTTTATTGGGCATGTACCTTATAAATATATGCTTGTGGTGATGTAATAGTTTTTCTTTTTTATTTTTAGTGGCATGCTTTTGTGTTTTTTAATGGCATCGATTGTTTTAATTTATTGTAACTTAATTTAATTGTGTATAAGTTATTAAACTATTCATAATATATTTCCAGGGGTAATAATAATAGTATTATTGACAGATTAATTATTAATATAAAAATTTTTATCGACAATATAGTCGTTGATAAAGCTAAACATGTCTTTTTGAATTTACATCTATAGCAACGGATGTTGTAGTCATTGATAAATCAAATAGATTATTACAACAAATGTTGTAACTGTTGGTATAGGTCTATGCTTATGAGATTTTTATTGACAATAAAAATTGTTGGAATATACATTTTATCATTGGTATAAGGTAAATAAATCTGAGATGCTTTACCAACGGTGAGACCAATAGTTACAGTTATATTCCGTTGGTAAATCCCATGAATCTTTTCCAATAGAACCTATAACCGTTGGTATAGATGTATGTGCACAAGACTTCTACTAATGGTAAAAAATTGTTGGAATAAGTGTTTTTATTGTTGGTATAGGGTAAGCAATTTGACGGTGCTATCTCAACAATATGACCAATAGTTACAATCATATTCCGTCGGTAAAACTAATAAATCTATTCTAATAAGCGCTATATCCGTTGGTAGAGGTGTATACCTACAAGGCTTTTACAGACGGTAAAATCAGTGTTGGAATAGGTATTTTTACTGTTGGTATAGGGTTTTGTGACTTTTACCAACGATTTTTTGACTTTTACCGATGCATTTTACACCGTCACTATATGAAAATTTATTTGTAGTGTTCACCAAAGTTAGAAGTTAAAGTTCTAAAATTAGCCCACTTTGGTCAAATGATTTTTGAAAAAAAATCTAAAGTGGGACCTTGAACTGTTTTTGCTTGTGTGACCAAGTCCCACTTTGGGTACCTGATGCCATATGAGGATTGGAATCACACTCCTCTCCCACCTATTTTCTTAATATTCTCTAGTGTGTTCTTCTAGAGTTTCCTCTCTTGCCCTCCATCTTTTTATCGACTAGATCCTTTTGGACTTGATAAAGTTTTTTCTTTCATCGTCTCCCTGAGTTTCCTTTCTTTACCTTTTTTTATAGGATGGCGGCATCATTCCTATCATTTCTTTCTTGCAAGCATGTAGGTGGACATAGACATTATCCCTTGGCTTATCCTTGTTGTTAATAAAACAAAACTTTTTTAAGTATTTCATAGAAACAACCCTTCAATTTTTACAAGTATAATGATTTCTTATGGATATTGGCATGTGTTGGAGATACTTTTGACAAATGTTGTTCTTATTCATGGCATTAATCTATATTTCTTTCTTTCTTTCTTTCTTTTTTCTTCTTCTTGTGAGCTATATGCTTTTTGGTTTTATCTATTTTAACCAACTTGCAAACCAAGAATTAGGGTTTTCTGACATATGATAGATCTATTACTTGGCATGTTTATTTTTTATTTAATCTTAGTAGATCTATTGGATTTGTTTGGGTTTCTTATTGTTAGTTTTGTTAGGGGTTGTGAGTTAGTAAATTTTAATGATCAATGCGCATGCGCACACACACACACACACCACAACCAATGAAAGAAAATGATACAAGAGGTTTGGTAATACAGTTCGGACCCACGTGTCTATGTTTGTGGGGGCAAAGCCCACTATAAGAGGCAATACAAGTACAAATGGTCTCGTACAACTACCCTCACTAAGAGATAAAGGGTACTGATTTAAGATATCCACTTCGAAGACTTGCTTGATCAACCTCCCGTTGATGCTACATGACTTCGCTAAGATATTCACCATGATCACCATGAATGATAAGCTTACTCTCACAAGATTGACCAATACTTCCACGCCTATAATTTAGGCTTCTCTCTCACTGCATCATATATCTCTAAGCAGAGACTTATTAAGTTCTCCACACAAACAACCTCTTGAAAGCCTTCCACTTCTATTTTAATTCTTCGCAGCATCCAAATTTAGCACAATCCAAATCTAGTGTTACAACTCTATTACAACTTAGTCCACATGTTAACACTAACTTAGTCAAAACTTGATTACAATTCGACCTCTGGACACCTCCAACCCTCTCGGTCAAGTTTGACTTATAGGCCGCTGAATCCTCCCGATCTCGACAGACAACAACAACCAGTTGAACTCCACATTATGCCATCAGGAACCCCACCTAACCTAGGGTCTTCATGCATGCACCCAAACTTGGTGCTTTTCTATACTGGGCTTCTAATGTGATCTTCATCAATCTCATTCTTTAATTTACCAAATTTGGTCTTCACTCATGCATCCAACTTTGGCCTTCAATCAGCCTTAATAGCATCCAAAGATAGCTTATGAAATCTTAATCATCTTTAAACCAGCTCCATGTGATTCTTCATTATATCTCCAATTTAGCTAATTTAGTCTTCAATGGAAACTTGGTATTCAAGTAATCTAAGCTAGCACCTAATTTAGCCTCATGCAAAGTTCTTCCAAAAATATCTTTTGCCTTCTTCAATCCAATTTAAGCTTTTCCCAAAAATATCTCAATGGCACTCTCTTGATTTAGCTTCATTCAAACTTACTAAGCATGATCTCTAATTAATTAGCTGCTTGCCAAAGATAGCATGTTTAAGTTTGGTCTTCAATCAATCTTCACTCCAAACTTGGTCTCTCATAAAATATGCGCATAAAAATTTCTCCTCAAGATCTTATTGCCATTTTTAAGCTCCTCCAAAGATAGTCTCTATCATCTCACCATGTCATCGTTTGCCATGTCATCATAATTGGGCCACGTCATTAGCTGCCACCTCAGCATGTGACAAATAATGTCAATATAAACACTAACAGTTATTATATATGTTCTAGTTTTATTTCAATAAGTACTTTCTTCTGCAGTGGTCTTTTTGTAGTTGTTTTCTTCTGGATTCGAACCTAAGAGCTTTTTCATGGCTTCCACATAACGTCCATACAACAATGTTCTATATGTTGTGGATGTATTTTGAAAAAGGATTTTATCATATAAATTACTTATATGCTTGCTTCTTTAATCATTTTATGCCCTTGATTTGCCTTTGATTTTTTTTTTAAATCTTGATTCATATGTTTTTCACCCATATTTTCTAGATTTCAACTTTGTTTATCTTTTGGTTGATTATATCGTTAACTGATTCCCTTCATATATTTGAAACCCTAATATTTTCTTATTTAACTAAAGTTATTTTTAACTGATTTGATCTCTTTCCCTTAGTATACTTTCTTTTCTCTTGTATTAAAACTTGATTGCATGTTTTTTTGGGGATATTTTATTTTATATGTTTGGGATGTATTTCTTATTACAATTTCTTTTTGTTAATGTTTCATACAAGTTTTGGGTGTTAATAACTTACATGCTTCTCTAATTATTTTTTGTTTTGGCATGCCTTTGAGATAATCTTGACTTGATTGGTTTATTATTTTATTTTTAATTAAAAATGTGCTTGTTGTGGTTATTTGCCTCCTTACTTGATATATGAACCCTAGGATATATATATATATATATTGAACTAACTTTATTTGCGACTGCTTTGGTGTTTTTCTCTTGGTCTACCATGTCATCACTTATATTAAGATGTGCTAGCATGGCTTTTATTTATTTATTTATTTATTTTGTGTATTTGTGAGTTTCCATATTTTGTTCTATATGTTTAGAGTTTTTGGTTTCATTTTGATCTCCTTTGATGTTCTTGCACTATAGTTTTCATGTTAATTATTAACATACATGCGACTTTGGCTATTTTTGACTCTTTAACTACTTTTGATTTCAATCTTTACTAGGCAAATTCCCTGGCTTTGTATCGGAGTTTTTAAAATTTTGAGCTAGGTTTTATGGCAATATTGTATATAAAAGATGATAAAATTAAAAAAAACTCTTGCAATGAAAATTGTTGTATATTTTTTCAATTATTAATAAATAATATCAACAAAAACTTATATGTAATAAAAAATTTTAAATTTGTTCCTTGAAACATCTTGGAATATATTATACATCTATTTTAACAATATTGTATAGATCGTATGGATTATATTTATTTATTTATTTATTTATTTAATAGTTTTTAGCTTTCTCCCTTAACTTTCTTATGGCATATGTTGTCAATTTTTTCTATTTAAGATTTGAGCCTTAATTTCTTTCGGAATACGCTTTTATTTATTTACATACTTACATACTTATTTATTATTTATTTTGTCATCCTTATTTTTATGAGAGAAATAAATGATACGGAACTCCATGTTGAAATGATCTTATTTTATGAGAAATAAATATTGAAAATGAAGAAATAGTTTGTGGTTACTTCATAAAAGTTTCAATTTTTGTTAAATCAATACTCGAAGTACTAGAAGTGATGTTATTTTCCCTCATTATAAAAAGTGATACTTCCTCTATTTTTTTACTTAATTATGTGAATAAACTAAAGGTTAAAAATAAAAAATAAAAAATAAAGGGGTAATTTGATCTCCATGGGAGGTGGTAATCGGAATCACACTGCCAAGCAACCCAAACACAAGAAGTCATGGAAATTACACTCCAAAGGAGTAGCACTCACAAATTTTCATGACTTCTGAAGCACTTCCCAACCAACCATGCTGTAATGTGAAATTTATTCTTCGTTTCAATCTCATTTTTTCATTTATTCATATTTTAGATTTAAGTTGCCACAAATTTGATAATGGTTTATTTTTGCATCTAGTATATATATATATAAAAGAAGAAAAAGAAGAAGCTGCTATTATTCATTGATCTACTCCACAAAAATTATTAATTTAAAATTTTGAAAAAAAATAACTTTTATAATTATTTTTCTCCCAAATTTATTCTACTTTTCATTATGTTAAGAGTTAAACAAGCGAGAATATATAGTCATTTCAATGAACCCTTTGATTAGTGGACCTTAATTGGGGAGATTGGAAAGTAAAATGCCACATAACACTTATTCTTGATTAATAGAAGAGCTCTTCAAAGTAGGAAGCCTCACTTACTCTTTTATTTTGATTTTGGATCAAAAGTTAAAAAAAAAAAAAAAAACACATCATCTATTTTAAATGATGTTATTTCAAACATATTTAACAAAAAATAAATTTAAATTAATTCAATAAACTAAAATAACAAAATTAGTACAATAAATAAAAAAACAATCGATCTATTTAATAAAATACATTCCGTGCGGAAACTTTAAAAAGAAGTATCTTTTCTCAAAACTTTATTGCATTCCACTAACTAAACAAACTCTTAAAAAAAAATTATTACAAACAAATTTGAATGGTTTTAAATAATTATATTTCTCTTGCATAAAAAACTTTCATATTTGATGGGAATTACTCATAAAATCAGTTGCACAAACAAACCAAACCTACATAAAATTTTGGGCCAATAAAACCATTACTAGGCCTTTAATTATTGAATTGGGCCGTGGGCTTTAGACCATCCACATCCCACGGCTCACCACGCGTTTCGGCGTGGCAATCAAACAAATCCAGCGAGGCCACGTGGGCGGGTCGAGGGTTATCGGGCTGTACCTGGCCCACCCGAACCTATCGCCAGCTGTCTTCTCCTATTCATTTCCTTCTATCTCCTCCTCTTTCCCTTTTATTTACGCCAATGCCATCTAACCTAAACAAGCCTGCTTATTATTAATTAAGACCTAACTTTCTTAAAAAACTTAGGCATTCATCCCAAGCTATAATATTCCCTTAATTATTTATTCTAAATAATTTTTAATATTAAGTAGTAGATGTATGGATTGCTTAAGTGAGTGGTTTCAAGTTTGAATTTTTATATATGGGAAAACAAACTATGCAACACTGATCCGGCTAATCTGCTTTTGACATCATTGTCATACTGTGGCAGAACCAGAAAAAGAGTAGAGGGGTGTTGACTCAAAGAATTAAAATAGGTTTTGGAGATTTATTTAAAAAAAATTAAAAAATATATAATCAGATTAGTTAAACGACATATCCATTATCGTTTGGCTGATCTAATTAAAAAAAAACAAAAACCAAAAGACTATAGGATACAGTCAATAGTTTTTTTTATGTAAGACTTACTAAAAAAATTAAGGGGCAAACAATAGAATGTTATAAAAATTTTTCTATATATATAAATATATTTATTTATTTATTTATTTATATGTTATATCCTAGCTTATAAAAATCACTAAGTCAAACAATACATTTTTACCATTTTTTCTAAAATTATAATTTTTATTCTATATAAATTGATTTATAATAAATGGAGGGGCCAAAACAATAAAAAAAAAAATTTTTGAAAAAAAGAGGATTCTTTTACACTATATGAACCAATATGTAAAATATCAAAATAATAAATTTTTGTTTTTTTCCAAACATTTTTTTTTAACTATCCATATTCATTTGTAAAAACTTGTTATTTTTAGAAAAATAAAATAAAAGTTCAATGGATAGGGGGTGCTCAGGCACCCCCTGACCTCCCCTCACTCCTTCCACCCTGTTGTCATGTATATTTTGTGTATGTGCTTTTTCTATTTTCAATTATGTGTTGTAGTTATTTTCTATCCATCTTTAGTGGATTGTTTTTTTTTTTTTTTTTTTTTTTTTTTTTTGTCATCGTACCCTACTACTTGTCACATTTCTTGGTTGTTGTTCTTCACTGTCCTTTTCTCCTCTATTTATCCCATCGTTTTGTTACTAAAAATAATTATGGTTTATCTATTTTCACAAAAAAAAGGAAAAAAAAAAAGTTTGGAGAGATCTATTCCCTTATATGACTTCTAGTACACCAACAACTTCTTGGTCTATTAACACCGAGTCATTTGCTTAGGGTGTTCGTGTCTTTACTAAGAATGAAAGTTCATATTTTAGCCCATGCATAATGAAGATATAAGTGGGTTGAGATATTAACTTCTTATTTGTGCACACCACCATTGACATCATTTATTCCCATCAATTAAAAAAAAATCCTGCTAGTAACTCATCTTCACTAATTTAAATTCGGTGACACTAGCTTGAGAAATTAAAGGACTAAAAAAATAATAATTAGGGTACCCCAAATCCATTAGGTACACCAACACATGCTAATAATTTCTCGACTCTACAAACTTGGTTGTTTTTGTAATTTCATGTGAAAACCAGGGTGTTCTTATGAGTTGATGTCCTTGTATAATCTATATTTCCCACCCTGTCTTGCCTCCCAAGTCCCCCCTGTCCATTTGTTTCCATCACACATTGTTGCCAACCTCAAACCCTAGTTAGCTCTTTTCCCCCTCATAAGAACTTGTGGACACATTCTCAACCAAAGAACCAAATCTAACAAATCTCTCCATGTGTGTATCTCTTCATCTTTCCCTCCCCTCCTCCTCCTCCTCTTCCTTCTTCTTCTTCTTATGATCTCTTCTTGATTTGTTTGTTCACTTTGCTGCAGATATATTCATATAAAAACACAGAATCAAAGACATGGGTTATTGGAAATCAAAAGTGCTTCCTAAGATCAAGAAGGTTTTCGGATCAAAGAAGGCTGGGGCGACAGAGCCAGAAGCTCCGGCAGCTGAGACGACTAGCAAAGAAGTGGCAGTCGAGACCGAAGAGAAGAAAGAAGAAGAAGAAACAACTCCACCTCCACCTCCAGCAGAAGAGATCCCTGCAGCTCCGGCAACCACTGAAGAAGTTACACCGGCTGCTGAGCCATCGGCACCGGCAGTGGCACCGGAACCAGCTAAGCCTGCGGAGACCTCTGAGGAGCCTCCTAAAGCTTGAAGATATGTTCAAGCAAGTTAAACCTCTATGATTGCATGCATGCATGCATGCACTCTTTTTAAGTCTACATGATTTGATTATTTGTTATTCTTTCCTCTCAGTCTAGCTCTCCCTTTTATCTCTTCTTCACTTTCATCCTTTGTATCTAAACTTTGGTTGTTTGTTTGCTTCCTTGTGTATTATTATTATTATTATTAATTATTTGTGAGTCCATCAATTGAATATATATGTATGTATGTATTTATGTATATGTTCTAGTAGTTGTTTCAGCATTGTAATGTTTATCAAAAAAAGGAGATTAATAGAGAGGTTGTGTTTCATGATGTTGTTCGTTTTTATTTTTCCTTTAATTTAATTAATTTTTTTGGGAAGTTCATGCATATATGCATGGTTTGGTTTCTTGATGAGAATGTGGGAGAAGAGAAGGGTTGTGGATAAACATGGAAGATGAGAAGTTTAAACAAAACACAAGATAGAAAGGGACCTGGAGTTATCTTTTGGGGGTTACTGTCACAAAGAGCATTCGTACACGCATTGGCAAAACACATGGTGGTCGAGTCTTGGTGTTGTTTTCTCATATTAATTTCTTTACTATTTTTTTAATAGTTTTGAGAAAGATATGTATACTATAAATTATTATTAGATGTGTGGAACAAGATCATTTTGTGGTTTGATTGTAGGGGAGTCAGTGGGTGATGGGGTTGGTATGAATATGAATGATTCAATGGAGTGGGGCCTTGAAAATGAGAGGGTGGTCTGGAATCAAATCAAGAAGCTGACAATAAGCTTCCATTGAGCTGTTGTGATTTTTTATAGGTTTATAATGATCAAATGGGGGATAGATATTCTCTTGTGTTTCATTAGCCATGCAGCACAAGTGGAGGTGGCTGTGCAACTAATCAATGCATGGGCTACATGGTGTTTACTTTTTTCTTATAATAAATATATATGTAATTATTTGTGCATTATATATGGTTTTTTTTTATAATATAGAGTTCTGTATTGGTTAATTTGACATGTAAAACTTTGTGGAGAATTAAAAACAAAGAGAGGAAATAATTATGCTATGTGTGAGAATAGTGCGAAGGTTTAGAAAAAAAAAATGATATAATACATATAAATCTATTGAGTATACTACTCTTCTTTTCCTTTGAATTCTATGCAGACTTATCAATTACTAAACATTTTTTATGAATAATCAATTACTAAACATAGAATATTACTTTAATAATGATATTACTAAGTATTGAGAATATTCTAGGATATAATATCATTACATATTAACTATATAAAACATCATATATAATAATCTACTATATATATATGAGCATTGAATATACTATAATAATATAAATATATAAATATAGGTCCCTCATCTTATCAATTTAGGCTTTTGTGTTAAATTAGGTTGGTATAATATAATTATTTTGGTATTAAAATTTGATTTGTTTGCAATTTATTTAGGGGGGAGATATAAAGTAACTAATAGTCTCATACTGATTTATTTGGTAAATGAGAATTTTGATATGTGTAGCCCTATTGATCCTAAATAATGTATTTGGCTTGTGTATAAGAAATAATAGAAATCCATCTATGTTGATGGACTGTTGTATTTTTACATTGTTAAAAAAGTTAACTAATATATACTTTGTTTTTTTTTATATGATTTGAATTATACTTGATGAGGGTGTAACCATTTTTTTTTTTAAAGAAAACTTAAGAAATAAGATTCATTGTTATAAAACATCATCAACAAAATATGATGTAACTTATCAATTATGAAAACGATAAATTATATATGACCTATGACTATTTTATAAAGGTAAACAGACTTATTTTTAAAATGTTTTCTTAATTATTATTTCTTAATTGATATTTTTTACTTGGAATTGTCACATGTTACCTTCAATATTTATATAACTGACGTAAGAGATTTAGAATCCCGTTTCAAGAAAGCATAGACATTTGAATGGCTTAGGAATTAGATAATTTTCTCTTTCATTTTCATTAATAGAATTATGTATGAAAATGTTTCATGGAATTCTTTGACCAAGTCACCATTTGAAAATGTTTTGCCAAGTTATATATTGACTCTATGAATATGTAGTTTTTTTTTTCTCTTTAATAATCATAAATTTTTATTATCTACAATGTGGATTTGAATCTCTAAGTGCATATGAGCTGAAATAATATTCAAAACTTTAGTTGTCATAACTGCAAATATTGCCATTGGTACAATATATTTTTTTTATGAGAGTGAAAATGTTTTCAATAAACTTTTAAAAAATCAATTTAATTTTTTAGTCTTCATTTGCCAAGTCATCATTACATCACCTATTCTAGATTTTTTTAATAGACATATATTTTTAAATAGCATGCAGCAGTCAACATGTTAGAAGGCAAATGTTTTTTCTTTTAATTCCAAAGGCAAATGATGTGGCATCACATGTATTACATACTATGATACTATGCTAGCCATTCATATATATCCATCTCCAGTATTTATCAATTTCAAATATTTTTTTAAAAAATGCCATATGATAACTGGCGTGCCACGTCACCCCAAATTAGCTGGAGAGTAAACAATTTTTCCTAAAAAAATAAAAAAAATCCCCTTGTATTACACACACACACACACACAAGATGCCATATAGGGTTTAATTTTGAAAAATACGTGAGTGCCATATCAACCGTACATCGAAGTTAATTATATTACCAATAAAATATAAGGATTACAATAATATTAATATAACACCTCTTCGTATTTTTCAAATTCTTTTATGTTAAAATAAATAATAATAATATGACAAAAAAAAGCTAAGTTCTTTGATTATTTGCTTCCTTCCATGTTTAAAGCAATTATTACAATTTAAACAACCGCTAGTTAGTCCAGTGGTTATTATAAATACAATGCATAAGCAAGGTGTAGGGTTAAACTTTTGTGTCAAAGTACTATAACAATATTGTAGCAGTAATATAACAATGATGTTTATGCACTATTTCAAGACTAGGTAATGTTTATTGGATTCAAATAAGTCTCTTATGAGAAGTGAGGCATCTCTCATCTCTAAAGTTGTATGGCATTGGAGGTTTCAAATCGTTTATGGTGTATCTTAAAAATTTATTAATCCACTATAACTAAAGCACTTTTGTAGATACTTGTTCTTTGACAATAATTATCACTTTCGTAAAAAAAAAATATTACAGTTAAAAATCTTTATAAAATAATATAATAATAAAAAAACCGTTTATGATTATCTATCATAAAATTTACATGTAAAATTCTTAAAATTTAATATATATATATAGGAGTGGTAATTCATTCGATATATGATTTCAATAAGAATGTGGTAATTCATTCGATATATGATTTCTTTACATTTATATATATATAAATACGATACATATAAAGATGGGAACTTTGCAAAACTCTATGATATAAGATCTTCATAAACTCCCACCCTATTTGTGAATTAAAGTAAGTATTATTTTCAAAACATAAAGTTCAGTTTATTGTCATAGCATTAATTGAAGGACAAAAATCTCTTGAAGAAATATATTTAAAGATGTAGGCTAATAAAGAAGAAGCATGAAAACATGATTAGATTCCAAATGACAAAACCGGGAAGAAGCTAGGCACATGTCCTCATTTGCTTGCTGCCTTCAGTGCCTTGTTTTATATTAAACCAGTACAATGGTTGTTCACATGATGAACAACTTAATTGATGAAAGTTCCCAAGCGTTTATTTTGGAAGTTTTCTTACTGTTTACGCATGATAAGATGTTTTTCATGATTAATATTTTTTATAAAAATTATATATAATATATTTGTTGAAATATGAACAAACCATTCTACTATATACATGACTTGAATCCCTAATGTGAAGTAAAATGCTTTAAAAAAAAATTAATTGAATTCTAACGGAAGATTATCACTCATTCTTTATGTTTTATTAATGGTTTTCTCTTTTATAATATAAATTTAATTCATACTAGCATGAGAGACCCGTGCTTCCTCTACGGGTATATATATGAAAGTAATTTGCTTTTAAATTGTATATGAAAATTTAAAATTTTTAGTAGTTTAATTTTTTTAATTTTTTTAAGAAATATAATAATTTTTTATAATTTATATTGTTTAGAAGACATATAGTATGTGTGCAAAAATCTCATATATTTAGTAATGATTTATTCATACATGAATAAATTATAACATAATTTTTTTTTTTTTAACATCAAGAGAATTCTTTCCAATCTTGAGGTTGCTTGCCTAGCGGTATGCCATCAACACCAGCACTTGATCATAAAAGTATATATAAGAGATAATTTTAATATATAGGCAGAGGAAATAGAGTTAGCTTTACATCACTTTATTCTTTTCATCTTTAATGTTTTTCTTTGTGAGTTGGCCATAAATTAAGTTTTTTTCCTAGTACAAATAATGAAATATTCGCTAACAAACTTGCTAAAAAATAAAAACAAAATACTAATCTATGTTACACACGTTCCCATAAAACAGTATACATTAATTACCGATATAGATTAATTTACTATTAAATTTAATCAAAAGCATCTTAGAGATAAATTTAGCTTTTTTTTAAAGCAGAAGTATCAAAATGTTCCAAAAACAACTTGTTAAAAAACAAAAACCTATCTAATCTAAAAAAAAAAAAGATAAACATGAATAGAGAAAAAAAAATCTAATCTATGTCACACATGTTCGCATAAAACAATATATGTTAATTACAGATATAAATTAATTTACTATTAAATTTAATCAAAGGCATCTTAGAGATAAATTTAGGTTTTTTGAAAGCATAAATATCGAAATGTGCCAAAACAACTTGCTAAACAACAAAAAACTCTCTAATCTAAAAAAAAAAAAAAAAAATTAACAGAAAAAAGATAAACATAAATAGAGAAAAAAAACCTAATCTATGTCACACATGTTCCCATAAAACATTATACGTTAATTACATATATAGATTAATTTACTATTAAATTTAATCAAAGGCATCTTAGAGATAAATTTAGGTTTTTTAAAAGCATAAATATTGAAATGTTCCAAAACAACTTGCTAAACAACAAACACCTCTCTAATCTAAAAAAAAAAATTAAAAGAAAAAAAGATAAACATAAATAGAGAAATAAAACCTAATCTATGTCACACATGTTCCCACAAAGCAATATATGTTAATTACAAATATATATTAATTTGCTACTAAATTTATTCAAAGGCATCTAAGAGATAAATTTTGGTTTTTTAAAAGCACAAATATCGAAATGTTCCAAAAACAACTTGCTAAACAACAAAAACCTTTCTGACCTAAAAATAAAAAAAATAAAAAAAAGATAAAAAAGATAAACATAAATAAAGATAAAAATCAATAATATACTACAACATTAGTTTCATATGCTTTGATTTGGTATTTAACTAATAATTCTAACATCCATTTTTATATTAAAAACACAATAACAAAGCTGCCAAATTTTGTATAATATACTATTGGTGGCGGTGGCGGTGGTTGTGATGGTTTAGAACAACACAGGTAAATAAAACATATTAATTGTTCAGTTCATTATTTTTGTTAAAACATATTTACCTTATGGCATTAAATCTCTGCTATGGGAACTACTTTGGCGCTTTCCCTTCCTACTTCACCTCCCTAAGAAAAAAAAAACAACTTTTACTAACGAAAAAGAGAGAGTCAATTACTATCACTTTACCAAAATAAGTAAACAAATAATAATTAGTAACAAAGGTAACAATCTATATCTATAGCTACAATTTCATAGCCGCAAAAGATATTTTCATAGGTAGAACGTTACAATAGCTATAGACAAAGTCATTTGTAGCAATATATAATTTGATTAGATTTTTTAGATCATTTTTGTTTTGATATCTTAATTTTGTGGCAATAACTAAGCTTTTAGTCACTATTTTTAGCCACAATAATATATTATATCAAAATACCTTATCTAGCTACAAATATTTATTGCTTGTAGCAATAATGATTTTAAATTTAGATACTAGCCACATTAAGATAATAGTGGCTATTTATTAATATACAGCTACAAAAATTCTATACATATGGCAAATTATAATTTTAAAATTTAATTTGTTATGAGTATAGCTTTTGTAGCTATACTTGATAATATATATTCTATAGCTAAATATATGCATATTAAAGAGCCACAAGAAAAAGTGAGACTGTGGTAAAAGAAAAAATCCATGTTACAATTTAAATCGTGATAGAAAATCAATTATTATACTATATCCATCTATTTTTTTTTAAAAAATAATTCAACTTCTTTTATATAGCAAAAATATGGTAATAATCTAAAATGCTTTATGTAATGAATAGACTGCATGGAAAAATTATTCAAAATAAATTAAAATCTAAAAAAAATGCATTGAATGACAAAATCCTCATCAAATATATATTATGCAATGGGAATTAATATGAAAAACATTGACAATAGGAGAAGATTCTTTCCATGCTCATATTCATGCCTGAAATCACTCTAACGGGTTGAAAATATATTTGTTTAAGCTTTCCGAGAAAAAAAAACAATCAATATTAGACTCTTTATTGTGAAAGAAAAAAAAAACACACTTGATTTCCTAAAATCCCTTTAAATGACATTCTCATCAAATACAATATGGTCATAACTAGTTCACCATTCAGCACTTAAAAATAAATCAAAAGTAACTAGCAAAAAAAAAAGTCAACTTAAAAGCTAAATAAAAATTATTTCTATTTGGATCTCTCTGGTAGCTCCATAAAAAAGATAACCTGATTCTTTCTTCATTTTTATCTACAACAAAAAAAAAATTAAAAAATAATAAATAAAAACAAGATAATTATTTTAATTAAAAAATTAAAAAATACTGAAAATAATATATGTATTTAGTTTACCAGCATGGTATAATTTGCTTATAGCAATAAATCTTCATCAGTATCAGGATCGGATTCTGTATCTACTTCTACTAAAATTTCATCAATAAGATTAACATCAAAGGCAAAAGCTGAAAAGCATTCACACTATTTCTCCCCAAATTTATTAAGCCGTCATCCTCTTCAACTGTGCTTAAAATTTCACGATAGTTGTGATACATTTTGTTGAAAAACTTCCTCATCAATATGCATTGCATCAACATTTCTCAAACCTTTTATTGGTAAATCATAAAAATTTTCATATTGCTTTTTTAAAACAATAACTCAATTAGGATTGTTGTTTTAATTGAACCGACTGAAAGGATCCAAATAAAAATTGATTCAAGATTTGTTTTTTTACATTACTTATTATATGCAGCATATAATTATATTTATGTAATTATATTATATTATATTATGTTTTCAATTCGGTCAGGATGTCTAAATAATAGTATGAAGATTTGTATCCAATTTAGTTAGGGTATAACATCCTTGTGAAATTATGATCATAGATATTTGTTAAAAAAAGCATGATCATAGATGCATGAATAATATTTACTTTGAGAAATTTTAATTATAAAATCTATAAGATTAGGGCACCCGAAAATTTCAAAAGAATAAATATCTACTAACTCAAATTTTAAATGTAAATATTAAAAAAATATCAATAAAACATGAACCAGATGAGATTTTTTTTTTAATTTTTGGCCAATATGAAGAAATATATTTATACTGAAAGATGGACTCAAAATTAATCTTTCACATTATAAGTCACCATTGTTAAATTTATATGTAAAATTAAATCTAAAAAGAACAAAACAAAATATAAAAATTGTAAGATAAATAAATATTGGTTAATTTTTACTTTAATTCCTTTCAAAAGAAATAAAATAATTTTAATTCCCACCATATATGTTTTGGATAAAATTTAATTAAATAGATTTATTTTGGATGAAAGTAAAATACTTTTAGTTCCCTCCTTTTGTTATTTGGGAGGGAAATCAAAAAGTTCAATTTCCGCCTTAATTTTAAGAAACTACTAATATTTATTCTTGTTTTTTTTTATTAAAACCTAATTTATATTTTTTATTGTGTCATCTTCCTCTACTATTGAGGTCAAAGCTCTATTAATATTTATTCTTTTAAATTAATCTTATTTATGCATATTGAAAGTAGGGATTGTAGTCATATGGTTCCTAATCATGCTAAAACATAAATGTTTAATACTCTATTTAGTCCCTGTATTATGGTCAATGTACCTATTTAGCCCCCCTATTATAATTTGTCTTTCATAGGTCCCTCTATTTTGACATTTGGGCAATTCAAGTCCCTTCGCCAAACAGTCCTTCATTTGGCCGTTTGAACTGCTGATGTGGCAACATTAAATTTTGAAAAAGTAATAAAGAATTGTTTGTTGCTGACATGGACAAGGTTAATATCTCATTAATCCATAGCTAACGAGTCCTAATCCGATTTGGATCCGAACCTGATACCTAAAAGCCCAAATTCCTCATCTTCGTTCCCTGATAGCCCTTCCCTTCCTGAGACCTTTGAATAGCTTCAAGGATGCATAGGGTTCCCGGAGCTTGCCCAAGCCTCATCATCTGATGGCAACCTCCCCACCACAACAAGACAGTCGTATGCCAAGCTCTAGTCCCCTCTCATCTCATTAATGGCCAAGCTCGAGAATTGCTAATATACAATCTCGTTCTGGTGATGGTGGTGATTCAACGGAATGATTTTTTATTTGATTGAGAAATACACAGACTTGGCACAGAACGTTAATGAGATGAGAAAGTTTGTATACATCCTTGTTCTAGTGATGTTGTAATTTGTGAACAACTGTTCGATGGCTGTGTTTGTATTTCTGGAAAGAAAGTTTGCATTAACATAGTTGTTCATTTGATCATGTAATAAATCCATGATGCTTTTTATAGCACAAAATATACAAAAGATGTTTGCAAATTTCATTGATGCTACAGAACATACAAAGCTGTTTGCAATTCTCATCCCTTTAGTATATAATTAAGCTTTGCAATCTAAAAACACACAAAAGAAAACCATATTGAATAGGTTTTTGTACATAATTAACCTATTCTAATCCAAAACATCCATAACAAGCCTCAGAATTTTTTTTCCAACTTCTCTAGCTGCCTTTAGGAAGCTTCAAGCTGTTTTGTCTTTCCAGCTACTTTCAGCAGGGTTCAAAGTTTTTTGCATCTTCTCTAACTACTTTTAGAAAGCTTCATAGTCTTCTCCAATTGAAGCATTTGTTGTACTCTGTTGTGTTATGCTTTCTGGGGCTTCACAAGTTACTGAACTTTGTTGTTGGACATCTGCAGCCTGTTTCTGTCTTTTGTCAAGAAAAAGCCAACTCTTTCTTGCTTGGGCATTAAACCACAACCCAAAACAATGTCAACCATCAGTTTAAAGCTACATACACATACAAATAGTAATAAATTATGTATATATATATATATATATATATATATATATATATATATATATATATACCATCAATTCTTTTGCAGTGGTGAAGGAAGAGAACATTTGGTTTTCCCTTCCAACTATGACTACACCAGTGTGAGCACCCTACACAAAGCAATATGATTTTGTGTTGAGTTATTAGAAGCACAAAAATTAAATCAAGTATTTAAACTCACCCTTAGAACCCTTACTGGCAGCTTCTTCTTGCCTTTTTCTGTTGTTCTTCTCTGCTAGTTTGTTTGTTCTGATGTACCAGTAACAACATTGATAACCTACAAGTTCACAATAAAATTAAAAAACATGAAATATTGACACAAAAAATATAATAAGAAGACTCACATGTGCCTTGGCTCTCTGTGGATAACTCCTCTTATTATGACCTTCCTACTTGCACAGTTTGCATTGGAAAACCCTACCTGTCCCGGACAATCTTGTGTTGCTATTTTTTTTAGATTCAAGTGGCTCTCTTCTCCTTTTTTTTGTTGGTCTTCCAGGCATTCTCTTAGCAATAGGAGGAAGTAAGGGCCCTGCTTCACTTATTGGCTAGAATGCTCTGCCTTTAACTGGGTTGACAACAAATTGGTAGGCCCTCAAGTATACATCTTTTCTGTACCATTCAGAGACATAATCCATTACGTCTATACCATTGAAGGCAATGGCAGCCATTGCATGTGGCATGTAATTCCTGTCTTGTTCCATTTTCCACATGTACAATTTTGATCTGATAGGATGACCACATATGCCTCCCTTACATGCAAAAGTAGGTTGTCCCAGTACACCTCATGATTTGAAGCCCCATTTCACTCTACATGCCACTTTGTACCATTTTTCCTTTCCTTTTCAATTTTGGAAACTATATTTGGGTCATAGTCACATGTCCATTTTCTAACATAATCCCTTTTAACAACTATCCTTGTCATGACATATTATCTAATGTCTTCTAGCATAGTAATAATGGGTTTACTCCTAGACTCTAGAACAACCCCATTAAATGTTTTACACATATTGTTATCTACAACATCACATTTAACAATATCATTAAAGTAAGCTTGACACCAACCTATACTTGGCCAATTCTCTTGCAATTCTTTCACAGAACTTTCTTCTCCATCTAACTTGGCCATAACTTCAAGTTCCCTATTCATTTCTGGCTGGCTGGTGGACCTCGCAACTCTCTATAATTGGCACTGAAGCTCCTTCCCATGATTTTTTTTACTCCACCTTGCATAAATGTGTCTTACACACATTCTATGTTCAATGAAAGGTAGAAGCTCATTGACTGCATGTATTAATCCATGCAAAAAAAGGTCATATCTTCAAATTAAAATACAACATCTATAAGGAAAAACTAGTGACTTGTTATTACCTTCTGGCATGTCACTTATAATTGCTCATCCTAGACCATCTCCAATGCACAAATCAGACTTCAAATGCTCAATAAACTATGTCGAGGACTCTGTTGTCTCTTTCTGCACAATTGCCATGCTATTGGGAACATTTGGTTGTTCCCATCCCTTGCAACTACCAATAACTGGCCCTTCAACAGATCCTTCAAAAAACATCCATCAAGCCCTATCATCCTCCTACAGCCTGTTAAAAACCCTTCCCTTGGAGCTGATGGACATATGTATATCTTTTGGAAAGTAGGCATCTCATTTGGGCTTTTCCTTTTAGAGATAACTTCCACAGAACTCTCTGGGTTTGTTTCCTTTAACTCCAATGCATAGTTATTTAACAACTTGAATTCTTCTGTGAACTGTTCTTCAACTTTCTTTAGAACTAAAGCCTTGGCATTCCTACAAACCTTGTGTGTGATGAAAACACCAAATTCCTTCCTCACCATTGTCCTTAAATGCAATGGTTTGATAAATGTCATGGAAGTTATTATATCTCCAAATTTTCTAGCAATGACAGGAGCTGTAACTCTTCTGTTCTTAGTGTGTCTAAGCAAGCAATATTGCTCTAACATGTAATTTTTCATTGTAAACATTTTCCTAGCATTGCACCAAGAACAAAGAATCAACAATTTGCAACCTTTTGCAGAACAGACAGCTCTAACCCTCTTTGCAACATTTTTCATGTACTTGAACTCAAAACATTTCCTAGTTGAGAAAACTCCTTCTTAAATGACTTTAGATATTTAAATCTTAAATCAAAAGAAAAATCCTCCAAACCTGAGTTAGGGTCATAAGTTTTTCTGCTAGAACTTCGCCTCCTTGCATCATCAGCATCTGACCACTTACATGTCTCAGCATAGCTACCAGCATCTGATGAGGAAATGTATCCACTTTCATACCTTATAACTTTCCCAATATCACTATCAACTGCCATTGGTTTTTTTGCATGCATGCGGTCAGTTTGGTTGGTTTCTCCCCCATCACCACCTACATCTCCATCATTCTCTTCATTCATCTCTTCATCTTCATCCCCATCTCCATCTCCCTGACTAGCATCATCTATCAATGAAACCTTAAGTTAGACAAATTCTCTAATTTTGGGCCTAGCCTCCACTTTTTCTGCATCAACATCAGAATTATCATCTACAAATGTCACATCAGCCAACCTCTCCTCATCATCAATATCTGAATCACTCCCATTGCTATTATTAGTGTGCTCATCATCAACAACAATACTGTCCTTGTTTTGCATCTCATGTGTTCTATTAGAATCCTGAAATAATCCTTCTAGTAGACTATTCCCATGATTAACACCTACAAACTCCACAAAAACATTTGCTGTCCTTTTTTCCCTTAGTTGTTCAGTTAACCCTATCACCCCATTATCATTAGAGATACTATTCAATGTTCCATTGCCATCTACGTAAAAGAGCTCCAAAAGTTTTTTTAGTGTCATAATCCAATTCTTTGAGGTCTCTTGGCAAATCCTAGTAGTAAATTTTATCTAGGTCCACTGTGAATTCATCCATCTTCCCATTGATATACTTAGGCCCTCCTTCTCTTACCAATAAACCTCCATGATGATATTTGACAATATACTTATCACATTCAGCCATGTTCTGATGCACAACCATAACAATTAATTCCAACCTAATAACGCACACATAATTATATTAATCAAATTGGTATCGATACAAAATCAAATTTATCAAATTTTTCTTTCATATTATTTTATGTCAATTTATCAAATTGGTATCGATACAAAATCAAATTTATCAACCCATATTTTCCTTCAACACTAAACCACACGAGCCCCACTATCATGTTATATGTCATCTTTCTCTTTGCCCCCTATATTCACACAATTTCTTTATAGATTTTTTTTTGTAGGTCTAGATCATGCCATGTTTGTATTTCACTCTCAATTGTATGCAATTGTTTTTTAATATTTAATTTCAAATTTTATTTACATAATCTTAGTAATTAGTAATTATGGTCTTTTAGTTGTTTTTTTTATTTTTCTTATATATTGTTTTATGTCAATTTTATCAAATTAATACCTATACAAAATCAGATTTATCAACCCATAATCTCCTTCAACACTAAACCACACGCACCACAATATCATACTCTCTTCCTCTCTCTCTTTATCTCTTTAATATTTTTTCTCCTATCCAGTTTTTTTTAAGTTTCCGTTTTTTATAAATTTATGTGTTAATTTTTACACTGAACCCACTGACCTTTCCTTAATTTAGAACTTTTGATTTTTTAAAAAACAACCCTCCTTGTCATTTCGCAGAAAGCTTTTTAATCAAAGTTTATATGTAATTTTTCGTGATTTAAAGTATATAATTTTTCAAAATCAAACTTGTTTATTCGCTTTTTTTATAGGGTCTATACTGTAGCATGTTGTTTATTCATTATTCACTAGATCCCACTATGAGTCCATGTGGGAGGGGTTATATTCTCCATATCTCCATGACTGAATAGGATAAGAAATTTATAATTATTGCATTATAATCTTTGATATATTATGTTAGACACACATAGCATGTTCTCGTTACTCCGTGCTAGGGTGTTGGCACATTTAGGACCCAAGATGTGAATAAAAGTGGGTCATCCAATTAATGAATAATTGATTTGATTAATGTAAACATGAACTTACTCAAAATAATAGGTCAAAATATCAAAATGGTCCTTCTATTTTGTGTTTTCTGCCTTTTTAGTCCCTTTAATATAAAATCTGCCTTTTTGGTCCTCGTATTTGCACATTTCTGTCCTTTTAGTCCCTCTAATTGATGGATCTGCCCTTTTGGTCCTCCCAGCTGATGAACTAAAGGGACCAAAAAGGATGAAAATGTGTAAATATGAGGACCAAAAAGGAGGATTTTATATTAAAGGGACTAAAAAAGATGAAAACGCAAAATAGAGGGACCATTATTATATTTACACCAAAATAATATAAAATACATGTTTGCTACTTTAATATATATATATATATATATATATATATATATATATATATATATATACACACACACAAACACACACACACACACAAATTTAATATTTAAAATAATATAAGATAGTATATTATTATTAATTTTACAATTGGGAAAATTACTATTCACCCCCCGCGAATTGCAAAACTTCCCAGACAGCCCCTGCAAGTTTGTAATACCCCAGAAAGCCCTTTCGTTAGTGTTTGAATTCCTTTTTCCCCCCTGTCGTTCATTTGTATAAGGGTTATGCTGTGAAATTCCGTGTGTACCCTTGGAAATGGTGGGGAAAAACCGCCCAGTCACATCATGTTAAACATTTTTTATTTGGCTTTTGTCAATCTTTTTCATTTCTTCTTGCGTTGATTTTTCTGAAACAAAGTTTGGAAGACTCATCGTTTGCATTCTTTTGAACTCCGCCGGTTGGCCGATAAGGTGAGAATGTCTTCCTTTCCATCACTTTGATCATCTTTTAAGGGAGAGTACAAATTTATATTTATTTATATGCAGGTTTTTAATGGAGAGTTTTTGTGCAATTGCAAGATACAACGGTGAGGGACGAGTGCTAGTGTTCACGGCACAGACTTATTGGGATTCAATCTTAGCGGAGATATGTGACCGATGGGGTCTTGATGTTTCCCATGTTAGGGTGAAGTTTATCACACCCGATAGACATAAAACGATTTTTCCAATAGAAATTGAGGTTGACTTCCAACGCATGTGTCATGTATACTCACTCTTCAAATGCGCTGCAGTCGATCTCGTTGTTGAGACAGATGATGTGCTATTGTCGCATCATAGTCAAAACGAATTCTTGTCATTGTAAAGTTCTTATCCTTTATCTTTACTCTTAAAGTCATATGTGTTCGCGTAATTATTATAGTTACCGTTTAATTAATATATTTTTACGTTAAGTATTCCATTTTTCGTTTAAAACAATAAGTTCCCCTTTTAAACCAATAAGTTATGCTTTGTTAACCGGCCTCATCCCAGTTCCCGTTTAAACATATATTTTATCGTTTAACTAATTGTGTCTGTGTTTAACTTACTATGTTTTAGTTTAAATATACATGTTTCAAGTGAACTTATTTTGTTTCCGATTAAGTTACTGATGTTTTTCGCTTAATTGAAATGTTGGCAGGAATTCTGATTCTGCCAGCGCACCTGTTCCATCTTATGGCGACCCGGATGGTTCAGCATGTCTTCCGTCGTCCTCGGATCATCCCGAAGTGTTGTCGTTGGATATCGGACAATGTTTCATAGACGTTCAACATTTCAGAGACGCGCTTCGGAATTTTGCAATCAAGAGGAATTTTGACTTCGAATTCATAAAGAATGAGAAACACAGGGTGACTGTAGAATGCGCTGCCGTTGGTTGTGGCTGGCGCCTTCATGCATCAAAGGAATACAATAAAAATACGTTCAGAATAAAGACAATGCACCCGTCACACACTTGCGGTGGTGGAATTGGCTCGGTGTCACATCCGAAAGCGTCGAAAAAATGGGTAAGCACACGAGTGATTGATAAGCTTAAAAGCCAGCCATTGTACATGCCTATCGACATTCAGAAGGACATGTTACTGGAACACGGTGTCCACATTCCATACAAGGAAGCTTGGTTGGGTAAAGAGCATGCCTGGGTGATCCTCGACGGCAGCGACGTCTCCAGCTATGATCTGCTGCTCTGGTACGTGGATAAGGTGGCTGAGACAAATCCCGGCAGCATTGCGGTTGTAGAAAGAGACGGTGAGCGTTTTAAACGTGCATTCTTCTCGTTCCGTGCTTGTATCATGGGATTCAAGCGGGGTTGCAGGCCGCTGCTGTTTGTCGACGGTACCCATCTTCTTGGAAAATATCGTGGTACGTTGCTGGGCGCTACAAGCAAAGATGGAAAAAATGGGTTTTTCCACTTGGCCTTCGGTATCGTCGACAACGAGACAGATGCGAATTGGACGTGGTTCATTTCCAAGTTAGGTGATGCGTTATACGATGACGACGATTATGAAGAGATTATTACATTTGTGTCGGATAGGTCTAAGGGGCTTGTGAACGCCATTGCAAGGGTCTTCCCCTCTTCCCCACATGCCTATTGCCTTCGACACTTGGAGGCCAATTTTATGAAAGCCAATGGTGGACTTGGGAAGGCATTGAAGGACGAGTGCTGGTCCATATGCTTTCGTATTGCGTGGGCATCAATGGCTAATGAATTTGATGATACGGTGAATGAATTGCGGGCCACATCACCAGAAGCGCATCGCTGGTTGCTTCAGAAGTCAGATTTGTCACATTGGTGTAATTATTTGTTCAAAGGTCAACGTTGGGGCAATATGTATTCAAATGTCGCAGAGTCCTTCAATGCGTGGATAAAAGAAGCTCGCCATTTACCCGTGACGAGAATGGTCGACTCCATACGGTATTTGAATGTTTGATTTTCAATCTGATTAAAAATCTTCGTCACTCTTTAACTTCGTTTACTTTACGTTTGCCTATAATGGTTTCCTTTTAATTATGTTTGTTCGTGTTTAATTATAATTGTTTTCGTTTAACTATCTACTTTTATGTTTAACTATTCTTGGCTTACCTTAACAATCAATTATAATTGGTTATGGTACAGGTTCAAATTAATGCGGATGTTATGTACCCGTCGTGAGCAAGCGAACAAATGGGCCACCTACTTATGCCCCGATATACATAAGACGGTAGACGAACTGGTTGCGGAAAGCCGAAATCTTTATGTTGGTCGTTGTGTTGATGATCATTATGAAGTCCTCGACCATTGTAGCAACTCCATCGATCTATCGGGTAGAACATGCTCATGTCGCAGGTGGCAAATTTATGGTATCCCGTGCACACACGCTTGCGCTGCAATAATGCAGACAGACACTAACGTTCATCAATTTATTAGCGCCTACTTCACCGTGGAGACATACAAACTTGCGTATAGGAAGCCATTTTCCCTATACCAGACGATGACAAGCCTACAGACGACAATCGAGAACTCCATCTGCGTCTGCCTGTTACGAGAAGGCCACTTGGGCGACCCAGATGGAAGAGGATCGAGTCGCAAGCGTCTGAGGTTCGCGAGTTACGGTGCGCCGCTGCCACGCGTCCGGCCATAATCGTAGATATTGTAATGAACCTGTCGCCGACTAGGCATCGTAAATTAACTCATAATAAGCATATTTATGTCTATGTGTTTGATATTTACACAGTCAGTTTAAACATAAATATATTATTTTAATGAGTAACAATGTTTGTTAAATGGAGACGTCAATATTTCAATGGTTTAAGTCTTATTTAAATGGCGAACGTATAATACCAAAGCTTAGTTGTCTGGTCAAAATTGATCGACCCTTGGAATTCGCATTCAAAGACATTCAATGTATCTCCTGAATTCAATTAGCCAAGTTGAACGACCCTTCCATTTCCCGTCTACTCTATAAATTGCCTTCGCGTGGAGTGATTAGATTATAAAGTTACAAAAACAATTGATGCGACATCTGCTCGACCAGGGGATCGCCTGGACACATCCTGGCAATGTAATCGGAGTATCCTTCGAGATCAGAGAATCCGCAGGTTGTTGGTCAAATTGTAAAAAATATATTTGGTTAGCAATTTGAACAACCCCATGAGAAGCCTCTGATTTGCAAGATGCCAACGATTACATTGCTGAGATGCATCAAGGACATCCCCTGTTCGATCAGATATCCCATCAATTGTTTTAACACTTTATAAAGATTTCTAGATATCACAGGTTTTGGATGCAGTTGGATGATGTTTGCATGCGAAGATTTTGCAGGCGAAGATGAACTTTCCAGCTTGAAATGATTCCAATAAAAGTACTGCTCAAATTCCCTGAAGGTTCATCTTCGATTGGAATCATTTCAAGCTGGAAGGTTCATCGTCGTCGGTTTCATTTCAAGTTCATTGTGTAAATGCACACTTGTTATGTAATCATTTATTCTCGTAATTGCAATAAACATATTTCATTTCAAGTGTAAAACTGCCTCTACGTTTAATATTTAAACAGAAACGGTTGGTTTTAACCATTCACATAATATTGTTAAAGGACTGAAATGCAGATAGTCCGATGGCCAGGTTGAAGTTTAAATCGAACCAGTTAAAATTAAATATACATACTTATAGTTATACAGAAATAGGGTTCGTTAAACATTAACATATATAGTTAAACTAAATATTTCAAAACAATAACTCAAGTAGGTTTCCCCTCCCCAGTCAAAGACTCGCCTCTTTCTATGATTCCGGTTCTTCGACCTTGAATAAGTATGTGGGCAACATACTTTAATCGAAATATGGTACATCCTTTCGAGGAAGGCGTAGCTTCTCACCTTCGAGTATTTGCTCGATAAATCGCATCACATAAACGGCGCAATCGACACTTCCTCGTCTGTGTCACGGGGTGTGACCGACGTGAATTAGCGAGTACATCATAGTCACCGCCTCGTAGAACTCCATATCCACACAATAGTCAAATAGTTTCTTCTGTTGAGATATACAACCTGATGTTATTAAAATACTGTTCATTAAACGGTGAATGACTGAGGAACTTACCATTTCAGACGCGTCTGTGGTGTACTCATCGCTTTGGCATGACGAATAATGCCTGTATTCCTGTTTGTCATTGTCAAGCACCATCACATGGAAGCGGCCGTTCATGATTATTGGAAAGATAACAATGTCAACTTCATGCAGGTTTCGCGCGGCGTCTCCGATCATAGCGAGAGACGACTAGCATGCGTCAGGTTGTTTGGACATAAACAGTGCCAGTGACGTGTGATGGAGGCGCGCTTCTTATAAGGGTATGATACCCTCTTCATGGACGTTTGAATTATGCATACGAACGCGTCCATCAACTCGTCGGCCACCATTTCCTTCCCTTCAAGCAGAGTGAAGAGTTGTCTTCGTGTAGTGCTAACAAAGGCATTAGTCCAGACGACAGTGCTGAGGTTAAACAGTAACAAATATAGTCAGACAAAGAAACAAATAATTAAATGTTGAAAGACTTAGTTAAACATTAAAGTATAATCGCAAAGGGTAATGTCAATGTCTAAAGGATGTAGTTAATATTTAAACATCCCATGCAAAAACTACATACATACTCGTCAATTATGCAGTTGGTGAAGATCGTTATTAACTCTTGCTCAAGTATGTCGAGTCACGAGTACCCGGGGTATTTCAAATGCACTGGAATGAAGTCGTGCCGTACCTGTTCGTATGGTTCATCGTTGCTACTCTCTGTATGCGATGTGGCGACGACGACATCGTTCCCCGGATTTCTGTCTGTCTGCGTTGCTTCCATAGTCTTCTCCGCAGCCTGCGGAGAGAGATGCGTTGTTTTTCTTATTTTTTTCGCACGTCTCTTCAAACGTGACCGTCTTCGAATGGCGACCCCAATGACCTCGTCCGAGTCAAATTCTGAGCTGTGACTGTCCTTCGAACCGGGAACTTCATTTGTTTGTATGGACGACGCATTTGATTGTGACTGCCCTTCCATTGCCGCAACCCGAGCAACAAGCTGAGGGAAACTCGGTTGTCAGTAACTGGCATGCCTGTAGCAGACGTGCAGTGACATCGTCACTTTGTGCCGTCGGGGTGGCTGCCGAAGTCGGTGGGGCAGTCGACATCAAGGGGGGTGTTCCCGTCTGCCGGCTTCCTCGCTCGGAAGAGATTGGCGTTTCATCTTGCATTGTCTGGCGGGCGGCCCCAACAATTATATCTTCATTCGCATTCACGGTAACCAGCTCACGAAACTAACATACGTAAGATACGGTTTTGGTGACCATGTCTTTTTAAACGAAGAAGTACAAATGTAAACGTTAAACGTAATAGTCAAATAGTAATCCCTATAGTTAAACAGAGACTTCGATATATGTACCTCGTTACCTTCGAGAGATGACAAAATGGTTTGTGTCGACCCTTGGTTGTCGTAGCACAGCATCCTCGGTGTCTTGCTAAAGTTCACTTTGTTTCCGTAATCGGTTACCTCGTAAAACCATATGTTCAATGCGAGCGAGCAACCCTTCACGAACCCCGTCTGGATCTTCTCCCCGGTACATCTTGCTCGAACTCTCGTGGCAGCTAGTGGGACGTCATCCATAAGCCACTTGTGAGTCGCCTGCGCCCAAGCGTAACTGCCCATGGCCAGTAGATTATCGACGTAATCAACGACCCAATTTGGCATCGAGCATGACGTATTTGGGAAGAGGACTGTACCCATGAGGTACACCATCAGGAGTTTGACAAAATTTTCCTTTTCTCCACTCTGCCAAACAAGTTGCTGACGAGTGCTCTTGATAGACGACTTCCTGTCCATCGCAGCGCAGACCAAGAACGAGGGCGACATCTTCAGGCCTGAAACTTAGCATGCTTGCCCCGATCCTGAATTTACTAGTGCGGTCATCGTACCTTTGTAACAGGAAATCAAGAAGGGCCCTATCTTGGAATACCGCTCCCACCGCAGTAAATGCTTCGAACGGTGTCAATCGTATAAGTTCCCAGTGCTGTTCATTCATGTAAACCTTCAATTCAGCCATCGTGTCCACCACCGCTGTCATGGAGCATCGGCCATTAACTAGGGTTGCCGCCATAAGCCCTCCGTCGAGACAATGATCGGAAGGTTAATTCCGGTCGTACAGAAGCTGGTACATAATGTATTTCAAAATCCCTGACCTACTCCCAAGACGGAGAAATTATTGCAGTGGCCGTTACGATTAAACCACATCGCACGCCCACGATTTCCCATGCAGAGTTCAAAGCAAAAACTTTTCTGTTTGTCACTCAGTGTTTATGAAACAGAAGCCTGCTCACTTACACGAAGACAATGATATTTAAAACGAGACCGTTTTATTTAAACATAGACACTGATATTCAAACGTATTTTTCTATAGTTAAACACTAATACAAAAAATTTACATATGTTTTTGGAAAAAACTGCCTACGATACGGACAACCGTTGTTTGTTATGTTAGGAAGATTACATTGTAATTAACAAACTAAGTTATACTTGTGCATCGGATGCGGTGCTCTTCTCGTCTTTGTCACTTACACTGGCTGGACTCCCATCGATAAGTATGCGTGCGACATACTTCAGTCGTAGGTAAGGGACATCCGCTTGCGGTAGGCGTAGCTTTTCACCATTTAGAATTTGCTCAATAAACCGCATCACGTACACTGCGCAGTCGACACTTCCTTTTTTATTTTGTCGTGGAGCACTCCTATCGTGAATCATGGGGTACGAGGCCGTCGCCGACACGCCCAATTCCATCTCGACGCAATTTTCGAATAGTTTTCGCTGTAAAGAAATAAACTTTAAAGTTAATTCGGACAAATACGAAGCTCGATGCGTGTTACCTGTAACTTACCATATCAATCGCGTCTCTGTCGTATTCCTCACTCTCGCCAGAAGAGTAATGCATGTACTCTCGTTTGACGTTGTACACAATGACGACGTGGAAATGGCCATTTAAAATTATTGGCATTATTACTATGTCAAGATCATGGACGTTCCGCGCAGCATCGTCGATCATGCCGATAGCGATTTCCGCCGTTTCCTCTTGTTTGGACAGGCATAGTGCCAGTGGCCGGGTGATGGCAGCCCGCTTCTTATAAGGAGACCGCGATCTCTTCAGATCCTTCTGGATGATGAAGACGAGAACGTCGATGACGTCGTCTATCACCATTTCCTTCCCGTCCAATAACGTGAACACGTTGGCTCATGTTGTGTAAACATAGTCATTCCTCCATACGACAATCCTGATATTTAAACGAAAAAAAACTATTTAAATACTAACTAACATATTTAAACCGAGAAATGATATAGTTAAATAATAAGTCAGATAGTTAAATAGAAAAGTAAAATACTTAATTGATAACATATATAGTTAAACGAAACTTACGAGTCCATATAGCAGTTCAAGAATATTAATATGATTTCCTGTTCGAATTGCGCGAGACGCGGTAACCCGGCATATTTTTTCTTCTTCGGAAGAAAGTTCTTCTGCACGTCATTGAACTGTTGATTTGCAAGGAGTGTCCTCTCAGCTTGAGTTAGTGTTTTTTGCTCGTTGACGACTCCTTGGCCTTCGGTGGCAGCCTCTTTATTTCCGGTAGCTATGGCAACGTCTTTATTAGAATCCGGTACTGCCACAGAGTCTTTCTTCGGTGCCGGTACCGGTGCCGGTAACGCAGTAGCGTCTTTGTTCAATTCCAGGGATACTGTCACCTGGATTGTGTCATCCTTCGTTGCCGGTGCCGCTACCGGTAACAAGCCAGCGTCTTTCTCCGTTTTCACAGAAATCACCGCCTGGATGGTGTTCTCCTTTGTTGCCGGTGCTAGTGCCTCCAACGAAGAGACTTCACTGGCAAGAGATTCTATTATCCTGTCGACATCGCTAGCGGCATCGACGGGCGAGCCCACAGCTAGTGCAGCCCGCGCGTCCAGTACTTGCCCCTTTTCCAATGGCGCGCTCGGAGTTAAAGTTGGCTGAGGCTCAGCCATTGTTGGTTCAACATCAATTGGTGCTTCCGTTGCAACGACATCCGCCGGCGAAGGCAGCGACATTGTTGGTTCCTTCCACGCAAGCCTCTTCCGACGCCGGCCTCGTGGGACTATTTTGGCAATGACGTCGTCGTCGGAGATGGTAGCACAGTCATCAGGCGGATGGAGGGGGGCTGTTGCGTCAACATCGTCCTGTGAACGTGTCTCCAGAGCCGCCACGCGAGTAACAAGCTTGGGGAACTCTACAGTGAATATCTCGCACGCATGCAATAGACGTGCGGTCAGGTCGTCGGATGTTACTATCGGGGGGGGTGGAGGGGGGCTTGCCCGTCGCCAAGCAGTCCGTGCGCGGGGTGGGCTCCGGGAAGGTGTTCGGTGTCGGACGCGCTTCGAGGATGTTGGCCGATCATCTCTCCTTGACGCCAACGGAACGGGAGCGGGAATATCACCTCCGTGTGTAGTTGTATCAACCCGACGACTGGCCCCAACAAATATTTCTTCATCCTGGTTCGCGGCGACCAATTCGGGAAACTGACAATTGTAAACAACAATACTGTTAAACACTAAATACTATGTTTGTAACAAAAACACATAAGGTAAATAATACCCAATATAGTTAAACGTTAAATCATATTTTTAAACACTAATATATTTTGTTAAACGACAAATACAGTACTTAAATCGATTTATTACCTCTTTTCCTTCAAACGATGAAAATAAGGTTCCTGTGGACACTTGCTTCCGGTAGCTGTTCTCACCGTAGCACAAGATTCTTGGGGTCTTGCCAAAACGAATCTTCTTGCCGGTGCTGGTGAGCTCATAGAACCAAGTCGTTGGCGCAACCGAGCAACCTTTGACGTACCCTGTGTTGGTCTTGTTCCCGGCGCACCTCGCTCGCACTCAAGCGGCCGCTTGTGGAACGTCCTCCATCATCCACTTGTGGGTCGCTTGCACCCATGCATATCGTCCCATGCCCGCTAGGTCGTCGACATAGTCAATGATCCAGATTGGAACAGAGCAGGAGGTGTTCGGGAAGAGGATAGTACCCATGAGGTACACCATGAGGAGTTTTACAAAATTCTCCTCTTCCCCCCTCTGCCGAACTAGCTGCTCAAGTGTTTTCTTGATGGAGTCTTTATTTCTCTCGTACGATTTTGATAGAAACCTCGATTCGAATGCCGAGTGTGGTTTCTTCTTTCGGAACACGACGGCGTCTCCAACACACCGTAGCCCCAGGATGAGAGCCACATCTTGAGGCCTGAAACTGACCAGGCTGGCCCCGATCCTGAATTTGTTGCTGCGGTCATCAAACCTCTGCAGCAGAGAATCAAGAAGGGTTCTCTCTTGGAGGACCGCTTCAATCTCGGTCAAAGCCGCGAACGGTGTCCTTCTGATGATCTCCCAGTGACGTCCACTCATGTAAGCTTTCAATTCACTCAGAGCCTGGACAATAGGTGTCAAGTAGCATCGGCCGTTAACTAGGTTGACCGCCATGACCAAAATCCCTACAAGAAGAACAATACATCTATTTAGACTTGTATAGTTAAACAGAAACCAAAATAGTCAAACAATGAACTCAATACTTAAACGGAGACATGCATTGTTAAACGGAGACAACATTATAAAACACGAAAATCAGATTTATCACACAGAAAACTCAACCATCAGATTCATCAACGGCCTCCTTACCTTGGTATGAAAACTGATGAAATTCCGAAGACTTGAGTGGGAGTTCTCCTTCCAGATAATGGTGAAGAGGCGATGATAGCGTGATGCCCAGCCAATGACAACTTCGGAAATGGAAAACGTGAAGA
This sequence comes from Dioscorea alata, assembly GCA_020875875.1. Taxonomy (NCBI): domain Eukaryota; kingdom Viridiplantae; phylum Streptophyta; class Magnoliopsida; order Dioscoreales; family Dioscoreaceae; genus Dioscorea; species Dioscorea alata. The sequence goes on from CM037027.1 coordinate 4,714,106, forward strand.
GGCGATGGTAGCAAGATGCCCAGCCAATGACAACTTCGGAAACGGAAAGGTGAAAAGGCGATGATCGCAGTTAACCGGCGGCGGAAAATGGTGTTCTTTCGGTAATAAACAAAGAAAAATAAACCGCTTCCTCTATAAGCGGTAACATCATTCCACGTAAGGGCATTACCATCAAACCAAGTCGCGATTTCACAACATCATTCCATCATTCCACGTGAGGGCATTACCGTCAAATTTAACTCCGTCAATCTCCGTTACAGCACTGGGGGGTTTGAAATTCATTCTATAGAAAAGGAGGGGTTTCTTAAGGATATCAAAATTCGTAGGGGTTTTTTGTGAATATTGCAAACTTTGGGGGTTTCTTTGGTAATTACTTGTTTACAATTTCATATATATGCTATATGATAAATAATATTGATCTAATTTTATATTTTAAAAGTTATTTTAAAAATATTAATCTAATGATTGTGATAATATATTTATCATTATTAACTTATATGTTTTATTTATCATGAAAAAAATAATATTTTCGAATTTTTAAAAGTTAGACCATAAGATTATTTCATGTAATATATACTATATTATAAATATTTAATGTTTAATATTATTATAATATTTTATTTATATTTTGGTGGGAAAATTATTCATATTGATGTGTGAGCTTTCTTGGTAATTAGTTATCCAATTTTTTAAAATAAAATCCATATCTTTTAGAATATATTTACCTATATAAGGTGTTAAATTTTAACTTTTAAATTTTAAGAATTATGTGTGTGCTTTCTTGGTAATTAAGTATCTAATTTTTTTTTCTAAAATTCCATATCTTTTTAATTTATCTTTTTTTTTATAATATATATCAAATAGCATGATAAAATAATTTTTAATCTAGCCCAATTCTCTTGCATACCATCGTCTTTTTGTTCTCTCCCACGGTTTTCTATCTTCAATAATCACTTTTTTCTCAGTTAGTAAGAATATCGGAAGATGGGTATCGAAAGGTTGCTTCTATTGTTGAAGACAGTTATGGCTCTGATCACCATCGAGGAGCTGTGAAATCAGACTGTCACCATTGATGCCTATTCATGGCTCCCTAAGGGTGCTTTCTCATGTAGTATAGAGCTTTCTAAGAGACTTCCCACCTCCAGGTATTTGATCTACTTAATTCTTATTTTTCTATTTAATTATCATTGCTATAATACTCTATTGATGAAATAAATTTAAATAGACATTAATTTTTTTTTATTTGATTTGCTTTTTTCCGAGAAAGATTATATACATATATGTTTTAATTACCAGATTGGTCTCTTTGTTATAGTGAAAGTACCCTTTTAATTCCTCTAATATTTTTTGTCCCTAGGAGATTCCTCTATTTTACTATTTAGTGATATATAAGTCCCTCCATCTCATATAATTTGTCTTTAGAAGGTCCTTAAGAGGGACTGGTTTTATCCAAAATGAACAATAGAAGGATATTCTGAGGACAAAAGATATTAGAGAGATTAAAAGGGCACTTTCACTATAATAGAGGGACCAATTTGATAATTAAACCATATATATAATTTTACTATCATTAGTGTGTGATGGCACTAATGTATGGGCCGTACAAAATTTTTAATTATATTATTATTTTAATCATCCAAACCAATCAATATATATTAATATATATTAAACGTAATTTATTATATGGTAACAGTACACCATATATAACCATGGGTTATTATAATATATCATTAACATGTAATATTATATGGTTAATAACTTTATTATAATAGAATCTAATAAATAATATATATACATAGCTACATATTATTAATCTTGTTGCATGCTGATTGGTTGAATTTTTTTATATGGTATACGTATTATATAACATATTATAATATTATATTAATATAATATACATATAGTTGTCAACGTATATGTTATATGCTCATATTTTATAAAATTTATTAATTATATATTTAATAGTTAGTGTATATGCAATATGCTAATTAAATTTATCATATTTATATATTAGTATACATATTAGTATCACTATATAATATGTATTAGTGTAGTTAAGTGTTTATATGTGCTTTATAAACCAATCTTAAAAAGTTTTATGGTATGATGGTGATAATAAGATTTATTAGGGTTGTAAATGTTAAAAAAAACCCGAAGAAAGAAAAAAAAAAAAATCAAAGAAATGGAGATGGGGCAATTGTCGGCTCCAAAAAAAAAAGGTTTTGAAAAGAGAGATTTTTCGAGGATAAAATTAATTTATAGTACAGAAAATTGTCAAAAACACCCCCAAAGTTTGCAATATACACAAAAACACCTCCTAAATTTGAATATCCATAAAAAGCCCTTCTTTTTTAATACAATGATTTCAAACCCCCAAGCATGTAACGGTGATTGACAGAGTTAGTTTTGAATTTTTTGGGCAAAATTGTCCCTTGCGTGGGAAGTTGTGGCAAGTGCGACATGGTTTGACCATAATGCCTTTAGTTATAATGATTTTTCTGCTTTTAGAGGAAGCGGTTTTTTTTGTTTGTATAATCCCAAGAGAACACCATTACTGCCACCGGTTATTTGCTCTCATCGCCTTTTCAGCTTTTCCCTTTTCAAAGTTGTCATTGGCTGGACATCTTTGAAGGACTGGAATTTCGTTCCACATTATCTCAAAAGAGAACTCCAGCTCAACTCTTCGGCATTTCATCAGTTTGCGCTATAAGGTATTAAGGCGAGGTGGACGCCATTGAAGAACTTGTGCAGTTTTCTTTTGTTTTTACATTCAGTGTGTTGTTTTTGCCTATTTGGTTTGTAAAGTATTCTGTTAGAAAGAGAGATTTTTCGGGTTATGCTTTGATTATTGGATGATATTGTAGTTTGTAGGGAGATTTTTCGGCTAGGGTTTTATTTTATTTTTTTGTCTGTGTACACGATCGAAAGTGATAATGTTGTGCTGAAGGAGATTTTTCGATTGTTATGTAATCTCATTATACTGTGTAATGTTTATAAAGTATATTTCCCTTTGAATTTGATATTGTTGCATTATGTAATGTTTAATAGTATTAGTTTAAAAAATGAGTTTTTCGTTTAAAAATAGCTTTTCCATTTAAAAGTTCTGAATAGATTTTTTGACTGTTATGCAATCTCACGTGTGTGTTCTTCATTATGCTGTGTAATATTTATAATGTATGTTTACCCTTTAATTTGATATGGTTGCATTATGTAGTGTTTTGTAGTACCAGTTTAACAAAATGAGTTTCCCGTTTAATAACATAGTTTCTCATTTAAGAGTTCTGAATACTGCTTAATATATTGCTCTTGTTGTAGGCTTGTACTCATGGCGGTCAACCTAGTTAATGGGTGATGCTACTTCACACTGGTGGTGGAGACTTTGGTTGAATTGAAAGTTCACATGAGTGGATGACACTAGGAGATCATCCGAAGGACACCATTTGCAGCATTCACTAAAATGGAACCTTTATTCCAAAAGAGGGCTCTTTTTGATTTTCTGCTGCAAAGGTATGATGACCGCACCAATAAATTTAGGATCGGGGCAAGCCTGCTGAGTTTCAGGCCTGAAGATATGGCTTTTATTCTTAGGCTACAATATGATGGAGACACAGTCGCATTTCAGAAGAAAAAAACACACTCATCTTTTGAAGTCAAGTATTCATCGAAAAACCTACGAAAGACATAGAGACTCCATCAAGAGAACACTTGACCAAATTATTCCGCAAAGGGGAGAAGAAGAAAATTTTGTAAAACTCCTTATGGTATACCTCATGGGTACTATCCTCTTCCCAAACACCTCATGCTCGATTCTGAATTGGATCGTTGATTATGTTGATGACCTACTTGGCATGGGATGATATGCATGGGCCTAGGCGACGGCACGAGTGACGTATGGAGGATGTTCCACAAACGGCCGCTCTAGTGCAAGCAACACATGGCCGCATTGAACATATGGCCGCATTGAACACATGGCCACAACACAAACGCGCTGGGAAGAAGACCAACACATGGCCGCATTGAACATATGGTTTTATGAGCTCACTGGCCCGGCAAGAAGCTTCGCTTTGGCAAGACCCCAAGGATTCTATGCTATGGTGAAAATAGTTATCGGAAGCAAGCATTAATAAGACCCATGTTGTCATATCTCGAAAAGGAGGTAATAAATCATTAATGTTTGTCAGGAGTGACATTTTTTGTAGAAAAATTGTTTCTGTTTAAGTTTACTTGTTATCGTTTAACAATATTGTTTTGTGTTTAAAATTTTTTTTTAGTGTTTAACGCTGTTGGTTATTGTTTACATTTTTGGGTTACCGTTTAACAATATTTTTTTAGTGTTTAACAACATTGGTTATTATTTAAGTTGAGGGATTTCATTGAGATTGTGTTGTTTACAAATGTTAGTTTCCTAAATTGGTCGCTGCGAATATGAATGACGAAGTCTTTGTTCGGGCCACCCGCCATGGAGATGACATTCCTCCCGCATCATTACCTTGAAGGAAAGATTAGAGGCCAACCTCTTCAAGGCGTGTTTGACGTCGCTCTGCTTCTTCCAGCACACGCACTTCTTGGCGCCGGACAAGGCCCCCAACCCCCGGAGGCCAACAGTCGCCAACGACGTCATTGCATGTTTGTTACAGGTGTGCGAAATACTAACACAGGAGTTCCCCCGGCTTATTGCTCATGTCGAGGTGTTGGAAGGATGTGCACAGTCAAATATAACGTCTCTCCCTACGTTGGCTGACGTTGAAACAAATGACCCACATCGGTTATATTGGGAATAGCTTGGATGCTACTGACGCAGCCCCGACATCATTAGGATGGCTATCCGAAAAGGCCCACATTGGAAGAGGCTTGCGACGAGAAGAAAATCAACAGTGTGTCTCCATCCTTTGACTGACATTGAAACAACAGTAGCACCAGCCGCGGCTAATAAGCCAAATAGAAGGGCAGCGTCTGAGGAAATTGCCCCAACAGTAGCTCCGCGAACTGTAGTGGAACAACCTCCACTAGATGTGTCTTCGGTTGATGATGTCATTGAATCTCTTGCCAATGAAATCCCTGTCTCGGAGGAGCCGGTAGACGACAGTGCCTCATCGAAGGAAGACATATTCCCACACCAACACGAAGCAGCAACTACTGGCAGTGAATCATTGTTGGACCAAAAAGAAATGTCAATGAAGAACATATCACCCGAAAGACTGTTATCGGGATTCGAAGATGTCTCGGCTATTCCTGGTGATGAACCCTGTGGCAATAACTCTCAACCGAAAGACACTGCTAACGAATTGGCAAGGAAACATCAATGAAGAAATAATGATCACTGACGTTAACAGTACAATCCTTGTAAATCAACAGTATGACGATATGCAGAAGAATTTTCTTTCGAAGAAGAAAAGATACGCCGGATACATGCGCCTCGACAAATTCGAGTAGGAGATAATAAGGATCTTCCTGAACTGCTAGATAGACTCGTAAGTATGAAATATTTATGTTATAATTTAAATATATGTGTTACGATTTAAGAGAAGTAGTTTCCCTTTAAATATTTATATTATCATTTAAATATATGGGTTACTAGTTAAGAAAATTAGTTTCTGTTTAAGTATTTATGTTATCATCTAAATATATGTAGTTTCCTCTTAAGTATTTATGTTATCATTTAAATATATGTGTTACTATTTAACATCAGGATTGTCGTTTGGAAGAATGATTTTGTTAATACATCACTAATAAGTGTGTTTACGTTGTTGGATGGGATGGAAATGACCACAGATGATGTCATGGACGTTTTTGTATGTATCATTCAGAAGTCACTGAAGAGAGTACAGTATCAGTATAAGAAGCATGCTTCCATCACGCGTCCACTGGCAATATTTATGTCCAAACAGGAAGACGCATCTGAGACAACTCTCATTATGATCGACGATGCTGCACATAACTTGCATGATGTCGACATTGTAATTCTGCAAATAATCCTTAATGGCCATTTCCATGTCCTTGTTTTGGATAACGAGAAACAAGAGTGCAGGCATTACTCTTCATGCGAGAATGAGGAGTACGACAGAGACGCCATCTACATGGTAAATTACATGCTAAATAGAGACACATATCATAGTTCCTATTTGAGAATTATAACTTTAAATTGTATTTCATGATAACGGGAACTATTCGACAATTGCGTCAAGATGGAGTTTGGCGAAACGACGACAACCTCGTATCTCCTAATTCACGACGGGGACACTCCAAGACAGAAACGAAAAGTGGTGTGGTTTATTGAATAAATGCTTGACCATAAAAGGCTATGGCTACCGCATACTGACGTCCTTTACTTAAGACTAAAGTATGTTGCACGGATACTTATGGAAGGGAGCACAGCCGACATTAGTGACAAAGCCGATACATCAAATGGGGTGCAAAAACTATAAATTTGTTTGTAGTTATAATATACTCATGCTAACCTAAATTCTTTTCCATAAACTTATTTAATTTTTCATGTAAATATCGTTGTCTCCATATAATAAAGTACGCTTATCTTTATGCTTGCCTGTCTTTGTTTAACTATTAATATTTCTATTTAACATATTGCGCTTACGTTTAAAAAAGTGCTTAAATATCGTTATTTCTATTAAAAGATGTATGAGTGGCCAGGATTAATTGGTCTTTATACCCATGATTAATTAGTCACGTAAATATCATTTTTTCTTTTTAAATATCAATGTTTCTGTCTAACTGTCAATGTTTCTGTTTAATTCTCCATGGTTCTGTTTAAATATTAATGTTTTTGTTTAAGTATCAACGATTTGCATGTAAATAAGTTTATTTCTATTTAAATTTGTGTTTATTTACAATATTATACTAGACTTTGTAACGAACATATTGTAACGAATATAAGTTGTCATCAATGCCTAGTCGACGACAGTTTCATTGCAAGATCTATGATTGTGACCAGGTGCGTGGCAGCGACTAAAACATAACTTGTAGACCTCAGACTCATGCAACTCGATCCTCTTCTATTTAGGATGTCCAGGTTGCTCATGCGTCACAAGTGGAGGCAAACGCAGTTCTCGATTATCGTCTGTAGGCTTGTGATGGTCGAGTATGGGGAAATTAGCTTCCTTATACGCCAATTTGTAACTGTCAACAGTAAAGTAGCCGCTAATAAATCGATGAACGTTGGTGTCTGTCTGCATTATTGTAGCATAAGCGTGTTTGCACTAGATACCATAAATTTGCCACCTGCGACATAAGCAAGTTTTACCCGATAGATCTATGGAGGTGCTGCACTAGTTAATCACTTAATAACGGTCATCGACACAACTACCAACATGAAGATTTCGGGTTTCCGCAACAAGTTCCTCTACCTTCTTATGTATATTAGGGCATAAGTAGGTCTTTCATTTGTTCACATGCTCACGGTGGATGTATAACATGCGCATTAACTTGAACCTGAATAATGTAGAACATGTATAGTTAAACATTATAACTCATTGTTAAGCTAAGACGCTGAAATTTAAAAAAAAAACAAACATTTTTAAATGATAACAAAACACAGTTAAGTGAAGACCCTGATATTTAAATAGAAACAAACAGGTTTAAAGGATAATAACCATAATTAAGTATTAAATAAAATCAAGTATTAAAGGATAATTAACAAACAGAGTCGACCATTTTCATCAGAGGTAAATGCCAAGATTCTTTGATCCACGCGTTGAATGACTCTGTAACATTTGAATACATCTCACCCCAATGTTCATCTCTGAATAAATAATTCAACCAATGTGACATATCTGATTTATGAAGCAACCAGTGATAGGTATCGGGTGATGTGGCCTATAGTTCATTCACCGAATTATCAAATTCTTTAGCAGTGGATGAATATGCGATACGAAAGTATATGGACCAACACTCCTCTTTCAATGCCTTCCCAAGTCTAACATTGCCTTTCATAAAATTAGCCTCCAAGTGTCGAAGACAGTATGCATGTGGGAAAGAAGGGAAGACCTATGCAATGACGTTCACAAGGCCCTTAGACCTGTCCAATTGGCATCACCAAACTTGGAAATGAACCACGTCCAATTGACATTAGTCTCATTATCGACAATAACGAAGACCACGTGGAAAAAACCATTGTTTACATCTTTGCCTGTGGCACCCAATAAAGCACCCTGATATTTTCCAAGAAGGTGGGTACCATCGAGAAACAGCAGCGGCCTGCAACCATTCTTGAATCTCATGATACATGCACGGAAAGAAAAGAATGCATGTACCACCTTATCCACAATCACAATGCCATCGGGGTTTGTCTCAACCACCTTATCCATGTATTAAAGCAACAAATCATAGTTGGAGACCTCGCTACCTTCGAGGATCACTCGGGCATACTCTTTACCCAACCAAGCTTGCTTGTATGGAATGTGGACACCATATTCCATAACATGTTCTTCTAAATGTCGATGGCTTGTACAAGATCTGATCCTTAAGCTTCTAAAACAAGTGCTTACCCATTTTTTGGACGCTTTCAGATGTGACACCTAGCCAATTCCACCATAGCAAGAGTGTGACAGGTGCATTGTCTTGATTCTGAAAGTATTTTTATTGTATACGTTTGATGCATGAAGGCGCCATTGGTAACCAACAGCAGTGCATTCTATAATCACCTGGTGTACTTTATTCTTTATGAATTTGAAGTCAAAATTTTGCTTGATTGCAAAATTTTGAAGTATGTCTCTGAAATGGTCAGTGCCTAGAAAACATTGTCCAATATCCAAGGACAACACTTCAGATTAATATGACAAGGAAAGATGGCCTACCACACCGTCAGGGTCGCCCTGAGGTGGAATAGATACGCTCGCAGAATCCGAATATCTGATAAAACCAAAGAACTTTACAATGAGAAGAAATTTTAAGTGGAAGCATAACATTTTAAATGGAAACTAGATAATTTAAGCGTAAAAATAAAATTTTAAAAGGAATCTGGATAAATTTAAGCGGAAATTGGGATGTGACAAGGATAACAAAGTAAAACTTATGTTTTTGCTTTGTTTTAAGCGGAAACTTATATTTTAAGGGAAACTGGAATAATTAAGCCAAACATATACTTTTAAGCGGAAACTGGGATAATTAATCAATAATTAACTTGTGCAACTATGTAAACATAAAGGAGAAGAACTTTACAACGAGAAGAAATCATTGTCAGTAAGAAGGAACAATGGCACATCATCTGTCTCAACCACGAGATCGACTGCAATGCATTTGAAGAAGGCGTACAGGTGACACATGAGTTGGAAGTCAACCTTGTTTGTTTTTTTGGATAAACCATTTTATGTGCATTGGGTGTGATAAACTTCACCCTGACAAAGGAAACATCGAGACCCCATTGCTCACATATGTCCGTTAACACTGATTCTCAAGAAGTCAGCACCGTCAACACTAGCACTCGTCCCTGCCTTTTGTATCTAGCAATAGCACAAAAACTCTCCATAGCAAACCTACATAAAAATAAATTGTTACTCTCTCTCTCTCTCTCGCAGGATGATCAAGGTGAGGGGAAAGAAGAGATTGTCACCTTATCGGGCAACCGCTAGAACTCCAATCGAAAACAGCAAATTTTTACTCTCTCTCGCAGGATGATCAAGGTGAGTCTTCTAAACTTTGTTTAAGAAAAAGCAAAAAAGAATGCAAAAAAGTATGTAAAAAGGTTTGACATGATATGATTGGTCAAATTTTTTCCCACCATTTTCAAGGGCAACGATGGAATTTCCCAACATGGACTCAGTCTTAGTGACCTATAGAGGGCAAAAAGGAAGTAAAAACAATTATGGAAGGGTTGTCTGGGGTATTCAAAACTTACAGGGGTTGTTTGGGAAGTTTTGAAATGTTTGAGGGGTAAACAATAATTTTCCCTTTATAGTATAATATATATGTATATTAATAGCCTTAGCTTCAGAGTTTTTATGCTTAAGAATGAGAGCCTCCGCATGCTTTACTATAGGTTAATTGAGTGCAAATTATTTTTTTAATATTTGTGTTATTAAAATCTTAGGTTTGTTTCTTGAATTAAAACAGTGGACAATTTTTTTATAATTTTTTTCTCTATTAAAGAGTATATTTACTTGAAAATTTTGAAAAATTCGAGTTTCTTAACTAGTACTAGAAACTGACACAATAATTCAAATTATTATTATTATTATTATTGGCATTATAAATGTGGTTATAATCTTCATGAAACATTGTCTTATTAATGCCTTAGAATCAAATGATATATTTTAGTATTTATTATCAAAACTGAACATTATGCGGTCTTCTATTAGATTTTTTTTTCAATAGTGATATATTTGATTAAATTTGAATTTATGATTAAAGTTAACAATTGATGAATAGTAATTGGTAGTTGGTAATTTTCATTATTTCTCAAACCCTATATCTATCTAGAATGTGACATATATTTTTAACAACGAGGTTTATGTTTTGTGAACGGAAAGAATCTTAAATTGACATGAGCACCGACCTCGCCTTGATGTCCCTGGCATTCATGGACCTCACCTTGAGTGCCCCAGCCATGAGAGAATCTCAACCTCCTCCTCATCGCCATCATGATTGTCACCTCATTCTTCCCTCCAATCTACTACATCTTCCAATGTGACACTCATTGGTAACTCCTGTACCTCTCCTCCATCTCCTTCTTAGGCCTCTTCACCATCGCCAACCTGTTCTCCACTCACCTCTCCACCCCTAAATTCCTGTCTTACGGAGCTTCTCTCTTCACAGCCATGGCTTTCTCCAACATCATCCCTACAATACATGTAGCAGCGGTTAATTGGAATGAGCCCAAGAGGAACATCACCTTGCTTATGAGTTGGCAATGGCTTTGTTCTATGTGGTTGGGAAAGGGGTGGTGAATTGGTGAAGGTTGGAGTTATTAGAGGACATGAAGGACCTGTCAAGTGATTGCAAGCTTCAGGACTTGGTTTTGGAGGAGGAGGTGGTGTTGGATTCATGGTTTGAGAGTTATAGTGGAGGTTGGATTTATAGTACTGGGCTTGATAAAAGTTTGAGAGTTTGGTGGGTGTCAATGGAGTCAAGTGAAGTGAAGAAAGACAATGATTAAAAGAGAGGGATTCGAGGAGTTTGTCATATTGAGAGTTGAACTAGGTTTATTTTGCATTGTTTTACTTCTCTGTTTTAGTATGGGAAGCATTGCATGGGTCTTTGTCTTTCATATTTATAATTATTATACTTGAAAAACAATAGATTGTGAGATAGGGAAATGAGTAATTTTGTTTATGAAACTTTATTATTTGTCAGGCTTAAAACTTTGTCAGGCTATTTTTTTTAAAAAAAACTCTAATAGATAATTTCATTTTCAAACTTAGATTTCTATGAAAAATTCCTGTGTATATCCAAACACCATTCCGTAGGAATTTTTCCTGTAGTAAATTCCATAGGAATCATTTTTGAATCCTATGGAATAAAATTCGTATGGAAAAATTTATTATGCATCCAAACAAGCCTAGAGCTTTCAATCCCTCCACATCCATAATAACAGCAGAAACACCAATGTTATTCACCTATGCCCATAAAGTGTTCAACCAAATGGCTCAAAGAAAAACACAAACAAACAAAAGGACCAGAGCTTAGATATCCGAGCAACTGACCAAGATATCAAGTTTCCCAAACTCCGCTCCGATGAAGTCAGCGAGGGTGGTGATACTATGATTATTAGAGGATAGGACCAAATAACAGAGAGCGTAAGGGAGAGAAGGAATCTTTCCTGTGAGATTGTTGTGCTTGAGGTCAAGGTGGAGAAGGCGAGGGTCTGCATCTTCTCCATTGACGACGTCCCCATAGGTGGCATTCTCCCCGGCAAAGCCCTTTCCCATATTGAAGGAAAATTAGGGTTCCAAAAGGGAAATTAGCAAACATGTCTCCATTGACCAAATGAAGGTTAAAAAAGGAATATTTTTTTTAAAACAAAAAAAACAAACCTAACATTTACAAAATCCAAAGAAAGAACTGCACAGAGAGAATCTTAGAACAATGAAGCTCTCCGGCCAACCGTTGACACTTTTCTTCTTCTCCTTCTCTGAAAATCCAAGCTTGAATGCGCACGCCCGCACACACACACATACACAGAGAGAGAGAGAGAGAGAGAGAGAGAGAGAGAGATGTCAATGTTCTCCAACCATGAAGATGAAGCGATTGTGTGGAGGTTCCCTAATCCTCTTCCTTGCTTTCATGCTCACTCTCAGCTACACCCTCTTCCTTTCTACCATGAAAGTGCCATCATCTTCCACTGCCGCTGGCAAATTAGGATTCAAAAAACCAAACCCCAGTGAGCAAAAGCCGATTGGAGAGGGTTTGAGGGACTATTAAGTTATTTACTATTTTTTTGTAAACCAATCCCAAAGGTCCAAATGGTGTTTGAAGAGTCTTTGAGGGACAATTAAGTAAGATTAATATTGTGTATATTTTTTATATTTAGCATCATGATATTACTTGGGTGCATGTAATTTTTCTTTTTGACAATATTATTCTTATGGTTTATTATTTACTACTAGCAATCTATAACTAGTATTATATCATTATTGTTATCGTTATAATACCTTATACATATATGATAACTGACTAATGTAATTGTTGATAGTAGAAGCACATCACGTGTGTGTGTGTGTGTGTTGGGGGGGGGGTGGGTTTGGTTTGTTTTTTATACTTACAGCTGTAACCATAAGTATAGTCTAATACATGCTCTAATGAATAGAACAAGAGTAACATGTGATTGATTGTCAACTTTTTATTTGCCTGGCCTTATTTATAGTATGGGTTGCAATTCTTTGATCCCAAGTACTTGTAGAAATTGAAAAAACACATATTTGCATTTTGAGTCGCCGCTCTATGAGTATAAAATAGTTACAAAAAAGAATAAAGTACATGTTATCTCCATGAATTTTATGAGCTAAAATAAGATATATACTAAGAAAAAGAGGCCATCAGACGAAACAATCATAGTAAAACTCTAATATGCCATTTAGTTCCATTATGTGTAAGATGCAAGTGTTAGTGAAAATGCAATGGTCTACTTTATCATTATGCTGTAAACTAACAGGACAAACACGCCCCCTTTCCCCCAGGCTCATATAATAACAAGTAATAAGTAATATGTTGGCTAGCATATATCATGTGAGCTCTTTTCTCATTTGCATTTGCCATGTGACTGATCTTTCAATTCATGTATTTAACTCTTCGGGCTGATGTAAAATGTGGAACAAATGTTTTGAGAAATTTTTTGAGAATTTTTGACAAACTAGTTACAACTCCTCTTTTAGATTCATACATAAAGGACATGCAAGGTAAATGTCTTGAAGGCATGAAAGAGTTAATACCTTATCTTTCCTAGCTGTATCCCTATGTACAATGGCAATGATGAATACAAGTGCAAATGCACGGTAACATGTATAACCAACCAAAGTAAAGCATATAAATAGGTAAGAAGCAATAATTAACATAAGTGATAGCATCACTGTAACATCTGCCTTCCATCCATTTACAAGCAAAATGACATTCATAGACACAAGTGAAAGCATTCATTTAACTCGTTTATTCACTCCACATAATTGAGAAATGAAAACATGTATAACTCATCAAATTACATAAACCATATAAAATGAATAAGTTCAATTAGAACTTCCATTAATAACTAATAAGTACTCCATACTAAAATTTAATCCCTGTTTGTACTCATCTCTTGTAAGTTGGTTGTTCTATTGATGACGTATTCCACCTCCTTAATATCTTTCTCCTTGATGAGGTCCTATAAGGCATTCATAAGATTGTCAATATGCTTCTAGTGTGTTAGCATGCTTACAAGAGGCTAACATTTATGTTAAGCTTGTGTATGTGTATAACCTATGTGGACTATTTTGATCACAAGTTTCCCCACATTCATCAAAATCCTATGATGCGTGTATTTAATAAAACTAGAGGTATAGAGCTATATAGCATATTCAAAGTGTACAATATTCTAAATTTTCCCTTAAGTCACGCCCTTAATTTAAATCTAGCTTGGTTTTGTACATTTGTAGTGTAAACCTATCTTATTAGAATATGTAGAATTCCCACCATAGAGATCCAAATGCAAAGAGATTTTACAAAAAATAAATAAAGCTAAGACATGAATGTACACTTTTCTTGTTTTGCACCTAGTCTAAGTCTATATCTAAGATCCTGAAAATATCACTTAATTTGCAGTGCTTGAGACAAAAACCACATTTGAGATTAGTCTATTAAAAGGACCATAACTCACAATTTACAAGTTCAATGAATCCAAAAATTTTAAAGGAAATAGGTAAAAAATAAATGAACATTTTCTTGTCGTCTATCTTATCTAATTTTTCTTCAAAAATCCTATAAAAGAGTCTTTATCCTGCAAGTCATGCATAGGAATAACAACGGCAATAGATCTCACAAAAAAGACCCAAACTTATAACTTATAAAACTAAACAATCTAACTTTTTGCAGGTGTAGAATTGAGACAAAAGGCTACCAATTTCTAGTTTTATACTTGTCCTATTTTAAACTCAAACACCATTGAATTATAAATGAAAGTTTGGCCAACTTAATTGTGAAGGCTAAAATTTACTATCCTCACAACTCCATTAAAAACCATGTATAATTCTACATTCATACTCCCAAACATCATATATCCATGTTTTCATCTATCATTGTTTCCCTGTCATAGAAAGGTAGCAAAAAATGTAAATAAAATGAGAGAAAATAATTGAAAGTCATCAAACCAACACATTACCTCTTTGATTTCCCTTCCTCTCCTTCAAGCTTCTTTTACTTCTCTAAGCAACAACCTCTCTTTTCCCTTTTCTTCCATCCTTCTTCCCTCTTCTCCCCCAAAACTTTAATGAATTTAGGAGAAACTTCCGGGGGCTACAGTGAAGTGATGTTACAATAAATTTAGAATTTATTTTTCTTGCCCTTTATAATACATGCTACATTAAAAAAATAATTAAATTTCCAATTTGTTCCTCACCATCAATATCAAATAAAAGAAAAACAATTTCAGTAATCGGATCCCCTATTAACCAATAGGGAAAACTTTTACACAAATATTCTAGGCCTTTTAAATATAATGTGCATGCCTATTTGGCATTGAAATGCAGGTAGGTTATGGATATACATCACATGTTAAGCAAAATGATGAAAATCTAACTAAAAAAAAAATACTGGGCAATAAATAATCACTCAAAATCAATCTAGCAAATACATAGGAATTACATGGTTCAACAATTTACTTATTCCACCTACTTTAATTTGGATTTATTGTTCTTCACAAAGGATAACTATATATATATAGGAGCTTACCTATCCTATTTAGGGAAAAGCTCTATCCTAATCTTTTTCTTTATAATTGAATTTTATTTGGTCATAAAAAACATAGACCTAATAGAACACTGAATATCAGTGGCACAAATCATGCTCACACTAGGAGTATACTTCAATTTATATTTGCTTACAAATCAAACTTTTTTTAGGCAAATCTTATTACTACAATTGCTAATCATCATCTTTGTTGTGGAAGTCATCTATTGGTATTCGGTTCCTTATTAGAACACTTCACAAGTGATGAGAGTTCGAATCTCGGCTGAGGGTATATTTCTGGGAGTGTGAGTAGTGGTTGTATGCGGATGGTCCTAGCACCCAATTGTATGAGGGCCCTGCCCCCACTTGCTCCCTCAAAGGTTATGCATGCCCTGGCTTTCTTAGCGGTCTTGCCCTTCATCTTGCCAAAAAAAAAAAAAAGGGGGGGGGGGGGGGGTAAGAGCATTACACACAACTTATTAAGTGTAGGCCAATTGTTATCAAATGGATACTCTATATTGTTTGATAATGAAGCTTGCATCATTCGAAACAAAGATATAGGTTTGCAATTGGTAAGTGCTCAAATGACCAAAAACATGATGTTTCCTTTGGAGGTTTCGAATAATAAGGGTCACAACTTGGTCGTAGGAGGAACTAAAGAGTTGAAAGATTCTTTTTGTTGGCACATGTGTTATGGTCACTTAAATATAAAAGGATTAAAGTTGTTGCACTACAAGAACTTGGTTAAAAGGCATCCCAACATCAATCAAATTGGGATCTATGAAGGGTGCATTTATGGTAAGCAAACAAGGTGATCATTTTCATTTGGGAGAGCATGGAGAGTAGCTACTCCATTTGATCTTGTTCATGCATACCTATGTGGACCCATGCAAACTAAGTCCCTCAATGGAAGCACCTATTTCTTATTATTCACAAATGATCACACTCGTTATAGTCGGGAGTATTCCCTTAAGGCTAATCTACAAGTCTTTGACTACTTCAAAAAAGTTCAAAGCACTTGTGGAGCGACAGAGTGGGAACTTCATCAAAGCCTTGCGCACCGACAGGTGTGGCGAGTTCCTTTCCAAAGACTTCCAAAGCTTCTGTGAAGAACAAGGAATCATGGGGAACTCACTGCACCTTATTTACTAGAGCAGAACGGAGTGGTAGAGCGAAAGAACCACACGGTTATGGAGATTGCTTGAAGCTTGCTAAAGGGAAAGGATCTTCTGAATTAAATTTTAGCCAAAGCTGTGGCTACAGCTATGTATCTTCTTAACATCTCACCAACTAAAGCAATAGTAAATCAAACTCCTTTTGAGGCCTGGCAAGGTACGAAACCCTCCGTAACCGTTTTAAAATTTTTTGGCAGCATTGCATATGCACTTATTCACCCACATCTAAGTCAAAAGTTAGATGAGAAATTTGTCAAACGTATTTTTTGTGGGTTATTGCACTGAATCCAAGGGATATAAGGTGCATAATCGTTAGTGGTAAAATATTTTATATTCAATAAGGAAGCCAAATGGGATGGGATTGGAGAAATAAAGAGGAAGCACAACAAAAGGTACCATTGAATATCATCACAGATCCTATAGCAACTGATTCTAGTCACACATTGATATCAAATGGTGTGAGTCCAGCAAACTCACCAAGTATTGAAGTAGTTGAAAGTGACTCAAGTGCAAGAAACAACTCACCCGAAGAGACACCTCTAGGAAGAGTTAGATCTTTGAGAGACATATATGATTCTTGCACCTTTGTGTTAAATGTTTTAGACCTTGTGATGTATGAAGAAGCTGCAGAAGAAAAGATATGGCAAGATGCAATGCAAGAGGAGTTATAGGCTATTCAAAAGAACAAGACGTGAGATCTTGTTGATCTACCTAAAGGGAAGAAGCCGATAGGGTTGATGTGGGTGTTCAAGACAAATATATTGCAAACGAGATCTTACAAAAACGCAAAGCATGTCTCATTGTGAAGGGGTACTCACAATGACAAGGAATTGATTTTGGGGAAACATTCTCACCTATGGCTCATTTTGAAAAGGTAAGAACCTTCATTGCACTAGCTGCATAGTTGGGATGGCCAATGTATTAGCTTGACGTGAAATTTTTCCTTCCTGATCGGGGAACTATTAGAAGAACTCTATGTAACTTAGCCTGAGGGGGTCATCATCCGAGGAGATGAAGACAAGGTTTATCGGCTAAGAAAAGCCTTGTATGGGCTAAAACAAGCTCCTCGAGCTTGGTATAGTAAAATAGATGAACACTTGGTGCATAATGGTTTTGAAAAATGTGAGAGTGAGCCAACCCTTTACAAGAAGAAGCAGGGTGATGGTTTTGTGCTAGCTTGCTTGCATGTTAAAAAAGAAGAGAAAAATCATAGTACATGGTGTTGATGTCTAGTTGTCTATTTGAGTTTAAATCTTCAATTATTGAATTATGTTTAATTAATTGCAATGATGTTTTTACTGAATTTTTGTTAATTGCATTTACTTGTTATTATGAAAAGTTTCGCTGTGAAAAGACATATCCTATGGAAAAATTCTTTTCTTAAAAATTACATATTATTGTGAAAGGTTTCCTTGTGAAAGGGCACATCTAATGAGTAGATTTGTTTTTCAATAATATACATGTTTTATGAAGAGTTGCTTTTGTGAATAGGTATGTCTATTAGTATCCTATAAATATAGATGATGTTTAATTTGAGAATGAATGATGTAACATTAACATAGTTATTTGCATAATGAGAGAGAATACACAAAGTTTGATAGAATCAAAATTGTGGTGCTACTGATTTTGATTAGATAGTCATATCCTAGTAATTTAGATGCCTAACTAACTACAAGCACTGAGTAGAGGAAAATTCTGTTTCAAGGACATTGCAAATTTGTAAGCTTATGTCATAAACAAGTTAGTTCATATATGTATTTATTTTTGTTTCCATAGTTTGTTAGACATTTGCATTTTATTTTATTGATTATTACTTTATAATCCTTGGCTGATCTAATCAATAATCAATAACAATCATCAAACATAATTATCTTTGATTATTATAGATCAACAAGAAGTTGCTATTATAGGTGTCAACAGGGTTAAAACCCACATTTTGAAAACTTGGAGAAGTTCAAAGGGACTGACTTTAAAAGATGACAATAGAAAATGTTTTCTTATTTAACAACAATGAACTTGGCACATGTGATTAGAGAAGAAAAGTCACAATTGATGAGAAACCAATAACAAAAGAGACTATTAGTGCCATTGAGGCTTGGAATCACTTTGAATTTTATTGTAGAAATTATATTTTGAATAGTTTGGATGATAATCTTTATGATATCTATTCCAACTATCAAACTGGTTAGGAATTATGGGAGTCATTAGAAGAGAAATACAAAATCGAAGATGTTGGTTTCAAGAAATTCATACTAAGCAAGTTTTTGAAATTTTCTATTGTTGACTCTAAATTTGTTGTAAGTCAAGTTGAAGAAATCCAAAGAATGATTCATGAACTTCTTGTAGAAGGATGCAAGTTCAATGAACACTTTCAAGTTGGTGCCATTATTGAAAGGTTGCTACCATCTTGGAATGACTTCAAAATTTATCTCAAGCACATGCGTAGTGAGATGAAGATGGAGGATCTCATTCTCAGGCTTTGAGTTGAAGAAGATCATTGAAAGGGTGACAAAATCAATTCATCTGCTTTTGAGGGAAAGGTCAATATCATTGAATACAAAAAAAAAAAAAAAAAAAAAAAAGCCAAACAAGAACAAAAGTATAAGAAAAATTTCCATATTTGTCCCTAAGAAAAAGGATTTTAAGAAAATTAAAGGATCATGGTGGGTGTGTGGAAAAGTAGGACATAAAGCACAAGATTGTTGCCATAAAAAGTGCGACAATTCAAAGAACAATCAAGCAAATATAATGGAAGAATTTGCTGCTATCATTGAAAACAACATGGTACCAAATACAAGTGATTAGTAGTTAGATACAGGTTCAACCAAGCATATATGTGCCGATAGGGATATGTTTTCGACCTTCCATAATGATCAAGGTGGTGAAACGCTATACATGGGAAATAATGTTGCATTTAGTGTTAAAGGAAAAGGGGAACAATTTGGTGTCAGGTCCTATAAGATGTTGCTCAAATTAACCTTTGAAAAAAACCTTGCTTTATAAGATGTTTTCTTTGAAACTAATATATGGAACAATTTGGTGTCAGGTCCTATATTAATTAGTACATTTTAAAATTGTGTTAGAGTCAAACAAATTTGTAATTACAAATGGAGGATCCTTTGTGGGAAAAGTATATTTGGCTGATGGTCTCTTTAAACTTAATGTATTGTCTTTTAATGATGATGATAATAATAATAATAATAATAATAATAATAATAATAATAATAATAATAATAATAATAACGCTTCTACTTATATAATGGAATCCCCAAATATATGGCATGATAGATTAGGACATGTTAACTATTGTTGTTTACATCGCATGTGTAATTTAGGATTATTTCCTATTTTTGCTTTGAATCATAACTATAAATGTGAAATATGTACATAAGCAAAGTTTGCTAGAAAAGCTTTTAAGTTAGTTTCATTGAGATCAAATGACTTACTTGGCCTAATTCACTGTGATCTTGCTGATTTTAAATCAACACCAAGTAGAGGTGGAAATAATTATTACATTTCTTTCATTGATGAGGAGTGACCCATAGCCAACACTTAGGGTGTGTTTGGTTCATTGATTTCTTGCCTGAAGTGACGAAAGTGGAGGGAATTGTTACACTTCTGTGCACTCGGTTCGTTGAAGTCAGCTTTAAAGTGTTGATATGACACCTCCAAACATTGCTCACTTCTAGCACATGACATCACATACACTTATGATTACCCCATCTCCACCCCATTTCCATCTGCCTTTCTTCCACTCCGATCTAGGGTTTCTCCTCACCATCTCCTATCTTGATTCCTTAAAGGTTCTTGGTCGATGTTGCCAAAATTCCTTCATCTTTGGTCCTAGGCCTACCCCCTTGACTTGTTACTTTCTCCTGCTTGTTAGTTGTTTGCATTTTTCTTGCCGCCCTAATTCCCTTCTTCTCTAATTTGGTTTTTATTTTTTTCTTTTAAACTATTTTGTTCATTATTGCTTTTTTATATATAATATTTGTCATTGTCATTATATTTTGTTGATTATATTTGTTATTATTTGTAGTACGTTTCTTTTCTTGATCTGTTGTGCTTCTTCAGATTTTGTGTAAGTTTTGGTTTATTTTTGCATTGTTTCTCCTTGATTTGTTCTACTATTTTTATTTCAAATATTTTTTTTATTTCACCTCTATTTATCTATTTTTATTCATATTTTCCTCTTTTGATATGTTGTGCTCCTTCAGATTTTATATTAGCTTTGGTATATTTTTGCATTGTTTCTCATTGATTTGATTTGTTATTTCTATTCCAAATCTCTTGATTTGTTGTGATTCATAGCTTCTTTGTTAGCTTTGGTATATTTCTTACATTATTTCTTCTGATCTTGTATGGTTTAAAATGTTTATCTTGATCTAGTATGCTTAAAAGTTTCTCTTGATGTATTATATTTGTTACAATGTTTCTCTTTATTATTTTAGTTCTTTGTTTTTAATTTTTTTTCTTATTTATTGAATTATTTATTTTTTACTTATAAAGGTATTGATTATGTTCATTGCATGCTTGTTATTTATTGTTCTCTCTGTTTTACTCTTTTGCTCTGCTATGTTCTTTTAGAATTTTGATATTTATTGTTTTGAATTTTTTTGTTAACTCTTTTTTGTTGAGGTTGTATACAATTTATGTTCAATATTTCACCTTTTTTTTTTTTTGCTTTATTTTAAATTGTGCCCAGTTTTTAGTTTTATATGTTGCTTATTGTTGTTATTCATGATTCTTTATTTTTTTTATTGGCTTACTTATTCACTTATTTATTTTTTCTTTTTATTGACTAGGTTCATAACATGATTGTTGTTATTCTTGGCTTCCTTTGTTTAACTTTTTGGATTTGCTATACTATTCATATTTTCCTTTCTTGCCTTGTTATATTTGTCGCAGTATCTCTCTTGATCTAGTTTGCTTAAATTAAACTTATTTATTTTATTCTTTGGTATTAATTAGGCTCATTGTATGATTGTTGTTGAGTGTCTTTTCTTATGTTTCATTTTTGGCTATATATTTATATACAGGTGTTTTGTTATTTATACCCAAGTTTTTAACTAACTATTTAACTTGGGTTTGCTGATTATTCAATTGTTTTCTCGTGTAGCCTATTTCATTATGGGGTCGTTTGGTTCGCAAATTGGTAATGGAATATGAATGAGAATGGGATTGAAGATGGAGGAATGGAGTGGGATTGAGAATAAAAACCTTGTTTGGTTGGAGGAATTATTTATAGGGAATTGGAAAAGTAGAGAGAGAATTATGATAAAATTACATCTATAACCTTATAATAAACAATTAATATTCCTATAGATTAATATGTTAAATCATATATTTAGTGGATATAATTTATTCCAATTATTATAATTTAATATTTAAAATCAAGTATTTTGGTTATAAAATTTTTAAATTATTAAAATTTAATATTTAGTTTTAATTATTATCCATTTTATCTACACCTATATATAATTACGAAAATCACATAATTTACTCTAAAAACTATTTATTTTAATTATTATAATAAGCCATTTAAAAAAATAACAAATGCTAAAAGGCACAAGTTCATCCTCATCTCACATATTTGAATCACATAGTATCATAGATGAGAATTCAGGTTCAAGGAAAATAATCGTGCAAACTGACCATTAGCTCAAATGGTCACCATTCTTTCTTAATGAGTAACCATTTTCTGCCCTCCACACTGGATTTATAGACAACTCAACCAAGACATCAATAATAGCTTTACCTTCCTTTATAGTCCAATAGTGTTTGTTTTGACTCCTACCTCTTGATTGTGAACCTAAATCCATACTGGATAAAAGCAAGGAAAACAATAAAAATACATGTCAAGTAAACATATTGCGCAATAGACACCAACAATAAAACTTAGCTATTGTCAAGAACATTAAAATATATTTCGTAACACATGTTTCCAATATCAAAACTGAAACACAAGATTACAAAAAAACAAGCATCAATAGCTAATAATAATAAGTAGAAGCATTCAAACATTGTACATCAATAGAAAATAATAAAATCAATTTGACTGGCAAGCATTAAACTTTTCCACAACCATGATAAGCCTAAATTGTGTCCACTCATCCCTTGGATCAACAGCTGTAATGTTTTCAAAATCATTGTGTATTTTCATTTAAGATTAGATTATCCACTTCATCTTTTGCAGAGTCTTCTACCATCTCCTTTCTAATATGTTATGTAACAAGTAACATGCATAAATGATACGTCGTTGAGTGGTCATGCTATACAAACTTGGGATAGACAGAATTTTCCAACGACATTTTGAAAGACCAAATGTCCTCTCTATCACATTTCTTGCACTAGCATGTTTCATGTTGAAAAATTGTTGAAGTGTAATTGATTGATGACGATTAGCCCAAGAACTTAAGTGATACCATTGTCCTCGAAATGACACAAGAAAACCAGGGCAATTTGAGTATCCCGCATCCACTAAGTAAGAGAAACCTTATGGAAGAAAAAAAATTTTGTTAGCTAATGGTTTTGTAGACCATTTTACTATTAAAACTTTAAAAACAATGAATACTTTCATTTAACAATTAGAACCCTTAAACCATTGGGCTTCGTTATAACATCTTTAAGAATTCGGTCATCATGAGCTGATCTTTCCCAGCCATACAAGACATGTAAATTGCATGTCTTGGCTATATACACCGAGTACATTAGTGGTTATTTCAGATTTTCTTGATCTAAATCTGGGTTGATCAGCTTTAGGCACGTTTACACGGATGTGTGTCCCATCTAAGACTCCAAGACAATTCTATGTTGATTTAAAAAAAAAATTGTTACTTATAAAATACAAGGCAAGATAAAAAAAATACAAATAAGCTATTACCTTAAACCATTTCCATCTAAAGTCATTTGAATTTTCAAGTATAGGCTTTGGCTTTTCAATAGAACACTATGACAACAAATAATTGACTTCAAAATAACAGGGAAATTTTGATTAACTGCCTCTCTAGATCAGACAAAATCAAATTTAATTATTCTATTCTTGATATGGTATCCTATAATGTTTAGGAACATCACATTCATTTCCTCGACCCCAACATTTATTGTGCCTCGTAGACCCCATAGTTGTAGTTAGCAATTGGCACAAGTTATGAAAACAATGTCGGTCCATACATAATTTATAAATGCACTTAATGTCACTTTCATAAACCACTCAATGAAGGTATTTGTCATGTTTGCAGTGCCTACTAGATATTGATGCAATATCACATTCAATCATTCTATTTCTATGATTGTGTTGCCTTGTTGCACATGTGGCGACCATGACGCTCAATATAAATATGTAGCATATAATCATTGTGCAATATCATTGAAGTTCTTTGATCTTCCTCATATCTAAAAAAATGGCAGTTACATGTACATTCTTTTCATTGAGTTAATAATTTTGAAAAAAAATAATTGAATACAATTACATGTGATCAATGGTTGGCTTGACTATAAACTTTTTTTTATATATTATGAATTGTATTTGTAGCTTGACTATAACTTTTAGAAATAATTAAAAATTCCTATAACATAAACACTATTTGAAGCTTGTTATAGAAATCTGTGACATAGTATGAGATAAATATTATTTGATTACTTGAAGATACAAGGGCCACATTTTTCTCATAGACTAAATGCAAAACACATCCTCTTTGGCTATGTTAAGAATGTTAGAATCATGAAATTAGAAATTATGTTAAAAGATACCGATGATAAGATTAAGTAACTATATATTGCTTTTCATAAGAGCAACAAAGCCACAAACTTAACAAAAGGAAAGCTAACAAAATAAAACCATGGGTTATAAAACTAGCCAAAACATATAATTTATTACTCCATGGCTTATAAAACTTTAGCCAAAACTAGCTATCAAGAATCTTTTGGCAGGTCATTCAATTGGATCTAATTTGGGGTCAAAGGTTATTTAAATAGTAAAACTTTGAGCCACAAACCTTTGGAAGAAAGTACATGTAACAAGCAAGGAAAAACACAGGAAATGAAGGAATTAAAATCAAGATTAGCAGGTTAAAATCTACATCCCATACAGACAAAAGGAGAACCTTTCGAAAAGAATAAAATATACAATTTAGATGATAGTTTATTGCCCCACCCTCACATGTTTAGCACAGATAGGATGTGAATTTAGCTTCCATGATCTAAAGTAGACTAAATAGTTATTTTTTGTTTTTCCTCTTTAAGCTACTAATAGTGTCCATTTATAAATAAGACAAATATCTTCAAGTCCTCATAATTTAAAGAATAGAATCCCAAGTCTTGGAATCATCAAAGAGTGAAACACCAAGGATATAATTATGTTCAGTGACTTACATAAGCATTTCCACTTCCAGTTTATGCTACAGAATAATAAGTTCAGCATAAAAGTTACAATCAAGTAATTATAATGATCAAATGGACAACACATAAGCAATTAAAAATCTAGAAGAGAATAGTCCCTTGTAACACCATGTCCATAAGAATCAACAAGAATACCTTAAATACTGCATCAAAATCGAACAAATCTAGGTCTTTTCCAAAATGAAGATGGTCTTTCATTGTAAATTCTGGTTGATAGCCAACCTAGGAAACAGAGAAAAGGTACAACAGTCAAAACTAACCTCATTGCAAAAGCAACTATTTGCACATGTTGAGGAGAACTTAAAAAATAATCAACAGAATCACAGTTTTATTCAAGCACTTACTTGTGAGCCTCTAAAAAAAACTCATATCTTGTAAAAATTTTGTTTGTCTTTGTTTCTCTCCTCCATTTTGTTTCTCTACATTTGTTTCTCTCTATAGCGTCACTTCTCTACGTTGATGCGATAGTTTCGTGACAAAAGGAACCTTCACGTATGCTGGAATCCACGATGGAGTTCACCCTCTCTAATATTTCTCCATTTGTTTTACTAGTCAAAATCCCTTGTTTTTTGGTCAAAGTCTAGATTTGGTGTTTGTGTTAAGGGCAGTATTGTCATTTCTAACACAAGAAATCCTCAATCCTCTCATTTTTCAAGGCTTTTGAATCACCTGTCCTTAAGAATTGATTACATTGCCATGCCTTCACCAATACCATTAATGCACACCCAAATAAGGGTGTGCATGGATTTAGGAATGAAAGGCACTCCATTCCTGGCAAACAAACGACCCCTAAGTGCTTCTCTTCATTTGGTTTGCTTATTTTGTTGAGTTTTCTTGTTGTCCTATATGTAAGGGGACTTGTAAATTGCAGTGAAGATGCTATGATTTTTGTTCGTTGAGCCATGTTAAAATTGTGGTTGTTGGAAGCATGCTCACTTGGATATTTTGCATATTTTCATTTTTGAAATGTGATGGATCTTTGCTCTACATGTGTGGTTCTTTGCAATGTTGTGTTGGATCTGGCTTACAGATTTCCATTTTGACTTGCACAATAATAATGTCGTTGTGGCTATAATTGCATTTGTAATTGTTTACATTTGTTTATTTATTTTATTTTTTGAACTTGTAAGGAATACATGATGTAATAATACATTTGAAAGTTATATGACATCTAGATTAACTTGTAATAATATTTCTAGAGTTCTTTTCCTTGTCTTCATTTTGCATTTTTTTTTAAAACTGGCTGATGAACTTGCTTTGATGTGTAATAATTTGCTTACAAAAATTGACTCAATTTTACTGTAATTATTAGTTTGTTGTAATTCAACATGGTGGGTATTGATAAATATATTTATTAACCGAAAACAAAGAAATACAATCAATTTTGAATGTAAATTGCTTACAAAATATAATTAATTTTTTCTATAGTTATACTTTGCTTGAATAAACTTATTCATTAAAAAGCCGTATTTTAACTCTGAAAGATTATTTTTTTAAAAAATTAACATACCAATTATTATTTTTTATATACATAAAGACAATACACATTAATAAAAAAAGAAAATACTTGAAAAAAAATACCTCACATAACATATGTTAATTAAAAAACTAAACATGTTAAACAACAATAAACCCTTCTAACAAATATAAGGAGGTAACTGAAACTTTTATTTTGAGTGGAAGGTGACTTACTTTCAAGCCAAAGAATGTTTTAAAACAACAAATACGTAAAGCAAATTTATTTAGAAAAAAATTCAAATATTGAATTTGATTAATTTTTTTTTTTTACAATATGGAAAAATCATCTTCACACATATTTTTTATTATTACACCTCAATCATGTATTAGGAGAAAATCCATAATTTTTCAAGTGGGAGTCAAATATTTTACCTCTTTGCACACTTATTGCGATGGTGAAATTTATTTAAATTTTGTTTTAAAATATATTATACTATATTATATTAATATATAATATATTTTTATATTTATAATATGTATATATACTTAACCTTAATTCTATCCCCCAAAAAACCCTATTCATCAAAAGCCTTCCTATGATTGACATTTGGCCAATCCTGATTAGCCATCACAATGAACGGTCATATCTCTTCCTTTCTAATCAACGGTCAGATTTTCACTTCCTTTATTTTGTGAAACTCTAGATCTGGATGGGTTTAGAGAGAGCCGCCTCCCCTCCATCGCTTCCTCTGCGTCCTCTCCATTCTCCGCCGAGAAGCCCTAGATCTGGATGGGTTTAGAGAGAGCCGTCTCCCCTCCATCGCCTCCTCTGCGTCCTCTCCATTCTCCGCTCTAGCTAGCTTGGGTTTCTGGGTTTGTTTGGTGGAGTTGTTTTGTGTGAGAGTCAGAGCAAGGAGTATCTTTTGGTGAGTGTTTGGAGCTTATTTTCATTTCGTTTTGTATTTATTTGTTGGTAATCTGGCGTTGTTCTTTGTTCTTTGTATTTTTTTTGGTTTGCTGCTTGATCCGCGCTTGATTTGATTTTTTTTTTCTATTTAAATTGTTTTCGTTGAAGTGATTATTTTGTTTTTATAAAAAAAATTTGGCCTTGGCTTCGGCTTCTTCGGCTTCTGACCGATCGGGTACAAGTTCTTTGTAAAATAAAATTCGCAAAAAGTTGTTGTAAATATACTTTTTTTTTGAAGTAAAATTTAGCAAGTTTTCTTTTATTCGTACTTCTTTCAATTTTTTGTTCTTTTGTGTGAGCTTAGAATTTGGAGATCTGTTTGAATTCAAGGTGTTTGGATTTTGTTGGAGAGCGCCAAAGAGAAAGAGGGGGGGAGAACTTTGGAGCTTCAATTATTATGAAGTCATTGAAGGCTTAGTTCATAGCTTTATCCTTTGCAACTATTCCCGTTTGAATCCCTTTGATCTGTCTCTTTCTGGACGTCATTAAAAGCAAAAAGGTTGCTTCTTTATAAGGATCTGGTTCTCTCTCTCTCTCTAAAAGCCATTGAAGCCCAAAGCTTGCCCTTTTATACTTCCGTTGTGAGGGTGAAATCACCGGGAAGAAAGAATGGTGAAGTTACCGTACCTATCTTCGCATCCAGGTGAGCTTTTTTGTTTTCCTATTTTGCTGGATTAGATGTTTATGTGATCATTAGTTCATGATGTTTTTTAATCATAAAGCTCAGTAATTTACTCAAAAGTATCACATTAAAGTTCTTGATCTATAAGCACTACAGTTGCTTGGTATGTTTGTTTTAGTGTTTGAGTTTCTGCTTGCTTAGTCTCTAATTTGAATTTTATTTCAAATTCTCTTTTGAGCTAAACATTAGATAGCTGGGGAAATATCATTAAGAAAAATATTCAATTCGATTTGATTTGAAGTTTTTTTATCCTTGATTTCTTTTATCCTGCTTGTCAGGACTGTTTTGGTCGCCCAATTGTCTTTTGTAAATTAGCAAAGTTCAGCAAGATATATGTGGAAACAATCATACTATATGAACTGAGAATCCTTCTCATTGATGCAGGCTTATGTGACACAAGAAAATGTTCTGCTTGGGACTCTGACAGTTAGAGAGACCAACTACTTTCATCTTCAACATTGAGGTCAATCGTTGATGAAACCATTATTTCTTTTTTCTGAGCTGAATGGATTATGTATAGTATATTCTTGAATTTTTTTTCTAAAATTTTTTAATTTGATTTAATTGATTTTTTTTCCTGGGAAAGGGTCAAACACAATTTTTGTGGACTTATTATTTTTTCTTTCATTTAGAATTTATTTAAAAAATGCTAGCAATCCAAATTTCATAGTTGAGGTTTTAAAGGATCCTCCTGAGATAAAGAGAAACTGATTGATATTTTTCAAGCTCAAAATTTTTTTTTTTCCTATTTCCTTATAGTCTCAATCCGCCTTATTATGAGTGGTTTCAATAGTTGAGAAGTTTTAGTTATTTATTTTGATGTGAATATTGATTTTGTTAGGATTACATGTATTATTATGTGAATTTGGATGAGTGTTTTGAATATTTTTTGTCCATGCTTTGTTTTGTCAGTTTGCATAGTTGCTCTTTATTGTCATACTGTCTGTTGTGCATCTTTGTGTGAAATATATGTTCATATTCATTGATCAAGTTGTCTCTTATTTTGTGAATCTTCTCTTCAGTCACTCTTAAGTTGATTTAAACTAATGGTTTGGGCTATAAACACACATTCCACAATTGAGTGATTAATTTGATATAATGTTATATAAAAACAAATTTGGTGTGAAATTAGGGCGTGATTTAATTTTTTTTTTTAAATTGGGTATTTTAATCATTGAGAAGTCTGAGTCATTTGTTTTGATTTGAATGTTTTTTTTTTGTTTTTGTTAGGATTACATGCATTATGTGAATTTGGATATGATAAAAATGAGTGAAAAATAGATAAGTTGTTATAGTTGAGTGGATTGATTTGGTGAATTAAGTTATGCGTGTAACTATGTAAACAAACAGAAAAAAGTATAAATGTTTTGGTTATTTGCACCTTTATCACTATATGTTTGTGATGTTCATTCGGCCAAATAAACATTACCAAATAAAAGAATAAGGCCTAGATATTGATGGAAAAAGTTATTCACATGGACTAATTTGAAATATTTTTCAAATATTATCCCCTTAAATATCTTCCTTCCCAACTCTCATTTGAGGTGGGCATTTGTCACTCTCATTGGTGTCTTTTTTTCAAACCTGATTTTTACTGACCTTCTTCATTTGTATATTATTGAATCAAATCCAAATTCCTGATGTTTTTTTTTTGTGATTTGATAGTTTTGATTATGCATATATTAGTGGTATTATGCCTTCTACTTGGATTTTTTCCTTCTTTGTAATAATTGAAATATGGTGTATGGTGCCTGGCTCGATTGTGACTTTAGTAGATTCTGTTTAATTGATGCCTATATTTTATTTTGTTGTTGTTTTCAGATTAGATGTGGTGTTAATGAAATATGGAAAAAGAACTATATGTTAGCATGCTTACAAAAGATTACTGTCATAGTCCCATCTAGAACTATTTGCTAGCATGCTTACACCTAAATTGTTGACATTGGGTGTAGATGTCAATGATTTTTTTTTTATATTGACTTTTGACAGAATGGTACAGTGTGTGTGTGTGTATATATATATATCTGTCATTACTTATAAAATGGTATGCTTGCTGTGTAAACCTTTGCATTCCGGATTGAGGATTGAGACTATCCTTCATTGAGAATAAATCAGGTAAATTTTATAATTTCTAATTGTAATGTTAACAGATACATGTGTTATTTTTTCATTTATTATCAACCTCTTTAAATATTTAGTTCTTAAATAGAATGGATCATGATATAGTTTCAGGGGGACTTAAGATTGAAAAATGCTTTCCCAATGTCAACTTAAATGTCCTGAACTCCACTAACATAATTAAAGATTAACCCTTTGAATAAGGAGACATAATATAGCTTAATATTATCATATAATATCCATACTAACTTAAATATCCTCATCACTTTCATATGTTTTCATGATTTCATAATTTATATATTATTATTTGAAAAAATATACTTATCTCTTATTTTTAAATTGTTTATGTGCTTATTTCATAAAACTTTCCGTATATATTTTATAAATAATATAATATAACCTGTTTTTTTTTATAGTTTTACTAGTGAAAGAGATTCACAAAAAATAAGAAATAAAGTGAATTTATTAAGCATGTTTTATGTTTTTATATATTAAAAAAATGTCAAAGAGGCCAAATTTTAAAAGTTTTTTGTTTTGCTTGCAGGTCCTCCAAAAATGAGAAATTATTTATTTATTTTTTATAAAAAACAATATTTATTAACATATCTATACAAATTATTTTTTTTACTAATTAATAAATATGTGATTTATTCATATTATTTTAAAAAAAAATCATTTTTATTTGCATATCTACATTTTAAACTAAACATCAGCTAAAAAATTGTAAAAAAAGAAACTAAACTATTATATTAGCAATTATACAGTTTTACAAGGGGTACACAAGCAATTTTCTCCATTAAAAATCTGAAAGGAATTCCACTCATTGTGTCATACATTGTATAATTTTACCCAAATAATGTGGTTAACACAAGTTAGGAATGCAGATAGAAACTTGACATTAACTGCATTTGATTGATCTAATACTGATACTGATTCATCTTCTCATCTTTGATATATGTGATCTCATTATATTATTAATTTCACTATATCTTAATATTAATTAATTATGTATTTTTTTAGTAAAAGTTTTCATATATTTTTCATAGATAATATAATATAGCTTGTTGATATATATATATATATATATATATATATATATATATATATATATATATATATATATATATATATATACATATATATATATATATATATATATATATATACATATATATAATTTCTGTAATTTTTAAAATTTAAGATAATGTAATATAATTCTATCCCATAGCATCAAAGCATACAAAGTAAACAAACAACATAAAAAGTAAACAAACATGAAGATCATTGTATATGTTGTGTATTTTAGGTGCTGTTTGGTTGCATGTAAGTAGATGTAAGTGGCTGTGAAGTAAATGTTTTTACATGTAATAGTATGTTTGGTTTGCTGTAAAATACCACTTACATGTAAAAATAAATGCACCATCATGTCCTTTTGCTGTAATTTGACTTACAATCAATTTGGTTGTAAGTCAAAATGCAGTAAAATGTAAAGGGTTAGAATCACCATCACAATCCATCAAGCCCTTCATTCTCAGCCACCCATCTCCATCTCTCTCACACCCACCCTCTTCGTGCTGTGTCTTAGCGCTGCTCAGAGAAAGTCGCCGTCACCGGAGCCGGAGCCAGAAATAAATTAGATCCATCTTGGCACCCATCTCCATCTCGCTCGTAGCCTCTTCATGCTGTGTCTCGGCGCTGCTCGGAGAAAGCCGACGTCGCCGGAAAGAAATTAGATCCGTCTCGGCCACCCATCTCCATCTCACTCGCACCCTCTTCGTGTTGTGTCTCAGCGCTGCTCGGTCAAGCCGCTGTCGCTGGAAAGAAATTAGATCCATCCAAGGTTTGTCTTTGGTCATTTCGATATGGGTTATCCTTTGTTCTATCAAGCTGTTGTTTTTTCTAATTTTGGTGTTTTTGTTTGAGCTCAGGTTGTTCCCCAAGCTGATAGAGTTTTTATTCATCTGGAGGAGTCGCACCAGGTATTGTTTTTCTTTTCAGTCCAATCTATATTATGATCTGAGATGAAGATTTAGGTTGTTCCCACATCACCATGTTTGCATGCTACAACAAATAAATAAAACAAAATTACAACCTTTGACTTTGAATTTCTGTTTCTATTGATGCATTGGTTTGTCAATCTTACATTTGGTAGTTGTATGAATGGTTTTTGGATTTTTATAAATATGTTGATTTTTTATGAATGGTAGTCTTATGAAGCAGAAACTTGGTTTGAGATGTCTTTGATCTTGATGATGTAGTGATACAAGATATGATGAAGAAAATAGAGCAAGAGTCCAAATCAGCTTACTTGGAAATTTGAAAGAAAACCATATACTGGCACCGCTTGGCAACTAATATGTTGTACTTATAACACTTAGTTAATTTTACTAAATGAACACAATGAAGGATTAGAGATGATAAGTGGGTATAGATGATATATATAGTGCATAATCCAACCTAGATATTTAAATCTATGTTAGAAGCAAATCAAAACAGATGAACTAAGCTCAATTCAACTCAAAACATGTAACTAAACATATTGTGTAGAAAAAGAATGAAGGAACGAGAGATATATTTAATATGTCACAATTCTTGAAGTCAGTCCAGGTGCAAGCCCAATGCTCTATATTTGTGAGTTTGTGGGGGGCCAATTATTGTCTTATCTAAAAAAAAAAAAAATTTCAACCTTGTATGTACTTTTTCTTGGTCCTTTAGACGGTGTGTGTGGAATGAGAGGAAGTTTAGGAAAAAATAAAGTAGAAAATTCAAAGTTTACAGGAAAAAAATGATCATGCTAATCACACAACAATGAGTATAAATTAAGGAAACAGATACTTGAATAATGAGATAGAACAGTATATCATAATCTGCAACTCAGTAAATGATCAACTTTGTGCATTTTTGCGGAGCATAATCATGGCAATCAAGAAATGTCAACCGCATATCAATAATAATAATAATAATAATAATAATAATAATAATAATAATAATGTAGCTGCATTTTTTTATAAATATGTTGATTTTTTATGAATGGTAGTTTTATGAATTTCAATGTACCAGATGAGGCTGCAGTAATAGACATGTCAATTTCAATGGTGGTGTCAGCATATCTTTAAAAGAAAACAATATTTACTTAATTCAAATGCACTAATACGTTTTTAGAAAAAATTAATGTATAATTTACAGCCCACGACTAATGTAAATTTAATTATTTTTTATTTAAGTAATGGTTTATTTTTATTTAGATGGATTCTTGTGAGAATGTGCATGCCGCGGTCGCAACGGTCTTGTTTATCACTATTTTTGCTTCAATGTGGTACAAGCAAAAAAGAGGGCTCCATTTATCATTGGAGCCTAATTATAATAGAGATGAGCAACGCACAAATTATATTGCAAGAATAGTGCAAGGATCAGACGAGGCTAGTATATCAATGTTGAGGATGAATAGGGCATCGTTTTTTGGATTATGTGATACTCTGAAAGAAAAAGGACTACTATACAACACTTTACATGTGAGTGTTGAAGAACAAGTAGCCATGTTTCTTCATATTGTCGGGCATAATGTGAGGAATAGAGTTATTAGCGTTAATTCTTTACGCTCTGGAGAAACTGTTAGCCGATATTTCAACCATGTTTTACATGCTATTGGAGAACTTCGAGGTGAACTAATTCAACAACCTAGCACAACTACTAGTCACTCATCACACATGATCCAAGATTCATGCCATATTTTAAGGTAAATAGATTAATTATAGTTAAATTCCTAATCAAAGATTGTGTAATATTATTAACTAATTTGATAATTACATAGGATTGCATTGGAGCTCTTGACGGTACTCACATTCATGCATCGGTTCCTCATGATATTGTAGCCCGTTTTCGGGGAAGAAAACCTTATCCTACTCAAAATGTATTAGCCGCGGTTGATTTTGAATTAAAATTTACATATGTATTAGCCGGTTGGGAGGGTTCCGCACACGATGCACTAGTCCTTCGGAATGCTTTGGAAAGAGAAGATGGACTTGTAGTACCCGAAGGTATTATATCATTCTATAAAAATGTTAAAATACTTAATTTAGTGCAATTACGCAAACAAGACCTTGTAAACATTTTCTTATAGGGAAATACTATCTCGTAGACGCCGGGTACTCTACAAGGCCGGGGTTTATTTCACCATTTCGTGGCGTTCGATACCATCTTAAAGAATTTAGTGCACGTACACCATCAAACATGAAAGAATTATTCAATTATAGACATTCTTCATTACGCACTTCGGTGGAGCGAGCTTTTGGAGCTTTGAAAAATCGTTTCAAAATTTTAACATCAAGACCATTTTTCCCTTTTAACACCCAAGTTGATATTGTCATCGCTTGTTGTATTCTACATAATTATATTTTACGAAGAGGTCAAGACATATATATACCAAATCTTGAAGAATGGGAACCAAATATGCGTGAGGTGAGAACACAATCTCAAGTTCGAGAAGAAGCTAGAGAATGGGTAGCAATTCGAGAAGCAATCATGAATGATATGTGGCGTAACATGTAAAAAGTTTCTATGTTTTATGTGTTTTTTAATTATATTTTTGTGTGCTTTTTGAAGAGATTATGAAACATATCTTCAAATTTTGTTATTTCTTATAGAAAACAAATCATGTATTTTGCAATTTATTGAATACCTTATGTGTGAAATAATTACTATAATGTTAATCATGACACTTAGCAGATGGATTTTGAAGATATGATACCAGAGAATCATGATTTTGTTAGAAGGAAGACATCAACCAATTTCCGATGGACACCCATGATGACCTCGTTTATGTTGACATCTTTAGTTGAGCAAGCAAACCTTGGGCTTAAATCTGACAAAGGATTTAAGAGTGTTGCTATTAATGCCGTTGCTAGGGCCGTTGGCGCAAGATTCAACTTGGTAGTAAGTGACACACATGTCAATAATCGTTTGCGGCACGTGAGGAAAATATGGTTAATAATAAAGAAGATCAAAGGTTTAAGTGGTATGTCATGGGATGATGCGGAAAAAAAAAATAATTATGGGGGACGAAGAATACCGAACATACATACAAGTAAGTAGCAAGTTGAATTTTTTGAGTAATATATGTATTTATGTAATATTTGTGCGTTGACCAAAATCACAAAATGCTTATTTTATGTTTGTAGGCACATCCTGGAGAAGAGATTTATATTAACAAACCAATCCAAGACTATGAAGAGATGGCAATTGTATGTGGAGACGATCAAGCAACGGGATCTTTTGCAAGAACAGGTTCTCAAAGCTCTAGAAGCTTAGGTGCGCGTATGGAACAACCACCACCAACACCAATAATTGACATTGACAACGAAACCCAAGGATTTAATGATTTTGATGAGTTTGCACAAAGTCAATCTCCTATTAACGACATACCGACAAGTTCTACCTCCAAGGCTAAGGAAGGAAAAAAAACGAGCAAACGTGCTAAGGCGGATGAAGAAATCATGCGAGATGTTAAGTTCGAGTTGGGTAGGATTGCAAATGCACTAGAGGCGGATAAGAGTAAATTTATTAGCAAAGACTTGTTTGATGAAATCATGACTTTGAGTGATCGTTATACCGAACATGATCTTGGACGAGCATATGACTATTTGCTTCAAAATCTCCCTTTAGCAAATGGGTTCATGAACAAAACTCATTCCTTTCGGTGCATTTGGATGGATGATTTTCTTGATCAAGTAAGTGGTGGTCATCGAGCTTGAGTTGTTATTTTGTCTTGTCATATTTGGCATAATGTTGTGACATGAACCATGTGGTATTTTTTTTCATGTTTGGACAATTGTGATGTTGTATTTTTTTTCTTGTTTGGACAAGTGTGTTGTATTTGGACAATGTGATGTTGTATTTTTTTCTTGTTTGGACAAGTGTGTTGTATTTGGACAATGTGATGTTGACAATGTGATGTTGTATTTTTTTCTTGTTTGGACAAGTGTGTTGTATTTGGACAATGTGATGTTGTATTTTTTTCTTGTTTGGACAAGGTGCTAACTCTTTGGTGCATTTGGATGGATGACTTTCTTGATCGTTTGAGGGATGATCATAGAGCATGAGTTAAATTGGGCAAATATTAGGTTATGCTTTGTTTGGTTTTTGGACAATGTCATGTGGTATTATATTGTGTCATTGTAATGTTGTATTTTATTTTGTTGTTTGGATTTAAATATTTTATTTTGATTTAAATATTTTATAATGTAATTTTATGTTAAAAAATATTTTTTGTTAATTAAATTTAATGCTATATATATATATACATTTTAAGTTAATTAA
Organism: Dioscorea alata; assembly: GCA_020875875.1. NCBI lineage: Eukaryota > Viridiplantae > Streptophyta > Magnoliopsida > Dioscoreales > Dioscoreaceae > Dioscorea > Dioscorea alata. Next base: position 4,750,587 of record CM037027.1, read on the forward strand.
CTTTTAAATTAAACAAATATTTTAATTAACTTTTAAATTAAACAAATATTTTTAATCATTAATAAAAATAATTAATATTTTTATTTTGAATAAATATCTTAATTCACTATTTTATTATTAAATAGTTTTTAAAAGTAAAATTTAATTATAGTCTATATAATTAAAAAAATATAAATAATATTAAATAATTAATATTAATAATATGTGATAGGGGTAATCTTACCACCTCACTTACGTGGTAATTATACCCCACAACTTACATCAAACCAAACAAAGAAAAAGCAAATACATCATTTCAAATTACAGCAAACCAAACAGCTATGATGTAAGTGAAAATACAGCATTTTCACTTACACTGTAATTTCACTTACTGACAACCAAACAACCCCTTAATGTAAGTCTAATAATACTAAATATTTAATAAAAGTGGTGTTTTGTATTTCTTCACCGTTTATATTCATAACAGGCTCACTGTATATGTTAATTAAAATATGTAATTAAATTATGTTATTGTGTTGATTTTGTAAATTTTATTATTTGTTAATAAATGCAATTGTAGTTTGAAAATTTTGACTAAAAGTGATATAATATGCTAATTCGAATGTTTGCAAACTTCTGTTATATATATATATATATGGCAAATATCTTATTTAAGAAAAAAAATATTAACAATTTGTTTAAAAAATTTATACTATCTTTATGATTTTCCGTTTAGATATGGTAAATCCGTAGCGCTAGGGCGGGTACATAAATCTAGTATCTATATATGTATATATACTTATACATAAAATGCCGCATTGTGCCTCTTTTCTCAGTTCAATGGCGCAGCCAAACAGAGTACAAACCCTCGTCGATTCCGGCCTCGCTGTCGTCCCTCCACAGTACATCCAGGCTCCCGATCACCGCGCCGGCGGCCTCCGCCATGATGCCGCTGCTGCTCCCCCTATCGCCGTGCCGGTCATCGACCTTGATCCTCAGTCCGGCGACCCCATCCTTGACATCCGCCGTGCGTGCAAGGATTGGGGTGTCTTCCAGGTGATCAACCATGGCGTACCTATCTCACTGTTAGAGGAGATGAAGCGTGTTGGCCTTGCTTTTTTCAGGTCACCCACGGAGGCTAAGCTCCGGTACGCCTGTGACCCCAGATTCCCGGCTTCCGAGGGCTATGGAAGCAAGATGCTCTCCAAGGATGGAGGAGTTCTTGATTGGAGGGACTATTTTGATCACCATACCCTTCCGGAGTCTCGTTGTAACCCTAACCGCTGGCCTGATTACCCTGATAACTATAGGTAGTGAAAAATTCCAACTTCTTCTCTGCGTTTTATGCTTGCAAGCTGCTTATTTATATATATATATCTCTTATTGCTTTGATTTATGAATGCTTGGATTATACATGGCTTTCGCTTGTTTTCATCGGTTTAGATTGCAATAGTCATGACCTGGGCTTGTTTCTGGTGTCCAATAATATCTGATGGTAATTAATGCATGTTTTTTAGTTATGGGAATGAATTTAGGTATCTGAACTTATTCTTTTTGTGGTTATTACATTGCATTGTTGGTTATTGTGTAATGGAATCATGTAGGAAATGATTTTGTGTGATATAGATGTTTGTCTTTGTTTCATAGATTGATTTGTATCATGTTTTAGCTTCTCTAGATTAGTGTGGAGGATGGGTGATGAGTTGCTTTCTTGATTTTCAGACGCTTACTGTTATTTATTTATATCTATATAGCTATAGGTTGTAGACTAAATCATTACTTTTATGTGGGTTAGTGTTTGGCGTCTTTTTTATTAAATTATGCTAGCCTGGTGAGCGTGCTGAGGTATGTGTGTGTGTTTTTTTTGTTTTTTATCTTTTGTATCTGTGTGCATCTTCTTAATGTGACTTTTTTTGGGATATGATTTGTATCTCGAATTGATACTACGTGGATAAGATGTTGGTCTAAACTTTGGTGCTGATTTTGGGTGGTTTAGTTTGAATGCTCTACACTCCATGGAAAAATTATTTCTCCATGGAAGTTGTATGGAGCTAAATCCTTCAAATTGATATTTTGGTTAGTGACATTTATTAAGTGGCCAACTAGATATTACATTGAGAGTCTGAGTTAAATATCACAATAGCAAACCAGTGGATCTGTTTTTATTTGAATTAGTAATTAAAAAGTGCTTATCTTGATATCTTCTGAAATGAATATGGTAATTCTTTTCAGGCACGTTGTGGGAGAATATAGTAATAGCATGAAAGCTCTTGCCCAAAAATTGTTAAGAATGATCTCCATAAGCCTTGGTCTTGCACCTTCTTATATTGAAGATGTGATTGGGGAAGTGTATCAGAATATAACCATCAGTTACTATCCCCCCTGCCCACAACCTGAACTTGCTCTTGGTTTGCAAACCCATTCAGATATTGGTGCAATTTCACTGTTGATACAAGATGATGTTGGAGGCCTTGAAGTGTTGAAAGATGGGGAATGGGTGCTAGTACAACCACTCTCTGATGCCATCATAGTCTTGTTGTCTGACCAAACTGAGGTATTTGTGGCTATTTAACTGTTTGTTTATTTATAACTTCATGGAAGAGGTTTCTCTCACAAGCATTACTAGTGACTTTTTCGAATACTATGGACTCTATAAGCTTGGTGCTTCTGTTAAAATCCATGCAGTCAGGCTAATTTGTTAGTTTGTGATATGAGTAGCACTTTTTCCTTAGAACATAGTATATGTATATATAGCACTCGGGCATTTAGGTAAATTCTAAAATTTTATCATTTGGAATTTGACGTTTTAGGTTTAAATTGAAAATCAAAACCTTTTCTCTTGAACTAAAGTATAGAAAATGGTTACAAACTAAAATTTGTATATTGTGAAGTTATTTTGCATATAGATCACTAAGACTAACTTAATATAGAAAATTCTTTTGTTCTCTGTAAAGCTAATTGTATTAGGAGGGACAGCTGATAGGATTCAAATGAACATGATTAGAGATAGTTGTCATTCTGTTCCATTCCTTGGATGCCATAGATGCTGCATTATCAATGTTAGAATATAAGAAAAGGCAACGGGAAAGAGCATACCTGCTCTGGAAGGTTGAGTTAATATTATGAAGGATGTTTTAGAAATAAGAATGGAGTAGATGGCACAATTCAATAGATGTCGAAGGGCCACATTGAATGCAAACCTGCAGTTAAGTAATTTTGAATCCTTTCCGAATCACAAAAAGGGCCCATACGATATGCACAGATAGTGAATCTATAATATTGATTTTTAATTCTTTAGAGCACAAATAGGAAGCATAGAAATTCCACAAAAATCTGCAACAACTTGGCTCTAATGCATAGTTGGTTAGTCTATCAGACATCAACTTTTATTGGAAAACTGTTGGCTGATATTCATTGTTTTAACGTTGTTAAAATATGGTCATGTGAAAATAGATGTGTTTGTTCAAAGGCTGTGGATGTGGTTTGGAAGGGTGCTATTCCTATAACCTATTTTCCTTGGCTCTTTCTCAGAAATGCTGACTGATCTTCATATTTCTAGAAGTTGTTTTCCTGAGAGAAGGATATCATATCAATTGCTTTTAGTTGCCCATACTTTTGAATAGGCTCTTCATCATGACTTGTTTATATGGCAAAGAATATTTTCTATCTTTAAATTTTCTTTTGGTACTGTTCAGCAATGCACCACATTAAAATACGCAAATTTGATATATGAATTAGTGGTGGTCACTTAAATGTTTCTGCTTGTTAACCATGTAATTCCTAAAGCTCAAAGATGAAATTTTATTATCAATTATAGGTTTTTGTCAGATGGAACTTGCCTTTCACTCTTGCTATTTATCTTTAAATTTACTCTGGTAAATAGAATCCTCTTTGTGAAAATAAGAGGTGCTCGCTGAATTTTGTTTATATTTGCAAATTGATTTTTAATCCTCTGCAGTAACAAAAATAATTTTGTATCTTTTGCTGATGTGGCTTGAATGATTTGGCCTAAACACATACTGAGGCAGGTGTTTGATGTTTGGATTTTGTTTTTGGGCCCTTGATTTTTTTTTTGAAGAGAAAAAAATTTGGTGAACTTTGCCTTTTTCAAGTCAAACTACAGCTCCAAAGCAAGTCAAGTTTGGCTCAACTGTAGTTGGTCCAAATTGAACTAGCTCTTGCTTGAAGTTAAATTCTAACGCAGCTTGAATCAACCTACTCTCACTCAGGCTCAGCGAATTTACATCGCAATGTGCAATTTCACATTACTATTTCTATTTTGGTCGATTCATTTAGATTTTTTTTTCCTTGTTTGTAATTTACCCTTAACTTGTTTGAAATATATACGATTCTATACTGCAGTCAAAAGAACAATTGATCTATGTGGGACTGAACCTTGGCTAGTTAATTAAAATTTAAATTGCTTTCAAGAAATGTCCAATATTAGTCTTTTGGAAATTCGACATATAGCAGTGGATACTTATTTGTGAATAAATGTGGGCCTATTAGGAATAGTTGGCGTGTGAGTGATATTTTGCAAGACTACATATTTTGATGTTGGTGTTGAATTACAACTTTTACTTGAGCTCATATTTATTCCAAAATATGTGCAGATTATAACCAATGGGGAGTATGCAAGTGCAGAACATCGTGCCCTTGTCAATGCCAAACAAGTGCGACTATCTGTTGCAACCTTCTATGATCCTTCGAAAACCAGGGTAATATCACCTGCTGCTGAACTTATCACCGATCGTTCTCCACAGAAGTATCGAAGTGTCGTGTATGGTGATTATTTGTCGTCATGGTATGGTAAAGGCCCTGAAGGCAAGCGGAATTTAGATGCTCTTTTGATTCATCAATAGAAGCTATATTTCGACATTGTACATCAATATTTATGAAACGGAAATCATGAAATTTGTAGATGCATGTAGGTCCAAACTGTTTCGGTATGATCTCTCGGGGATATTGTTTTATGAACCCGTAACAATTGAGTACTTTCAGAGACAAATAAAGAGAACCAGGATCACAGTCTTGATTGTTTTGATTTATATTATTTTAGTATTAATTTAGGATACTGTTAAAAAGTAAATAAATTTGTGACATATAAATAACTAATAAAATAAATGAAAGTAAAATAAATACCCAAATTACCTATAGAAACAAATAAGGAATAATATAATGAGAAGAAGAGATAATATTCAAGATAGAATTGTCCTTACAACACACATCGGAACCCTTATATATATAGCCCAATGTTAAGTAACGAAAAAGGATATTAATGGAGAAGAAACGCATCCACATTAACTTCTCAACGCATCAATTCATAACACTCCCCCTTGGATGCGTATAACCAAAGGATATGCCTCATTAAAACCTTACCAAGAAAAACCCAATGGGATAAAAAACCTGGTGAAGGAAAAAAGAGTACATGATCCTTGGTATATGGAGTAATTGCTGCCTCATTAAAAACCTTGTTCCGGAAAAACCCTATGGGATAAAAACCGTAGCGAAGGGAAAAAGAGTACAGCCTCCCCCTCATAAAAGTAACTATCAACTTGTTTCAGCAATGATGTTTTTGAGTCTTCTCATCCCGATTTTGTGCACAAGATTCTGATGAATACACTTTGGTAGTGATTTTGTGAATAAATCAGCTTGATTCTCACTAGATTGAATCTTCTGGACTTCTATAACACCTTCTTTCTGAAGATCATGAGTGTAGAAAAATTTGGGTAATATATGCTTTGTTCTATCTCCTTTAATGTAACCTCCTTGTATCTGAGAAATACAAGCACTGTTGTCTTCATAAATTATTGTGGCATTTGTTGTAATTGATGGCAATTTGCATGATGACTGTATATGTCCAATCATAGATCGCAACCACTGGCATTCTCGACTAGCTTCATGGAGAGCTAGGATTTCAGCATGATTTGATGAAGTAGCTGTAAGAGTTTGTTTTGTAGAACGCCATGAAATTGTTGTACCATTATAAGAAAATATATATCCAGTTTGAGATCGTCCTTTATGAGGATCAGACAAGAATCCGGCATCTGCAAAACCTGTGAGATTGGATGAAGACTCTTTGGGATAAAACAAACCCATATCTGTAGTTCCTCGTAAATAACGTAGCACATCTTTAACTCCTTTCCAATGTCTTTGTGTCGGTGTAGAACTATATCTTGCCAAGAGATTTACTGCAAAAGCTATATCTGGTCTAGTATTATTTGCAAGATACATTAATGCACCTATTGCACTTATATACGGAGTTTCTGGGCCAAGAATTTCCTCTTCTTTACTAGGTGGACGGAATGGATCTCTCTGAACATCAAGTGTCCGGACAACCATTGGGGTACTTAATGGATAGGCCTTATCCATATTAAATCTTTTCAGCACTTTTTCTGTGTAAGCTGACTGGTGAATAAATATTCCCGCATGTAAGTGCTCAATTTGTATACCAAGACAAAATTTTGTCTTTCCCAGATCCTTCATTTCAAACTCCTTGCTTAAATATGATGCTGCAATTGCTATTTCATGAGGAGTACCTACAAGATTTAAATCATCCACATATACTGCTATCACAACAAATCCGTTAGTAGAACTTTTAATAAATAAACAAGGGCATATATTATCATTTTGGTACCCTTCTTTTATCAAATAGTCACTGAGACGGTTATACCACATCCGTCCAGATTGTTTTAACCCATAAACAGATCTCTGTAATTTAATAGAGTGCAAATGCCTCTGCTTTGAAGTGTCTGGCATTTTGTATCCCTCAGGGATTTTCATATATATGTCTTTTTCAAGTAATCCGTATAGATACGCGGTGACAACATCCATCAACTGCATATCTAATTTATTACTTGCTGCCATGGCAATTAGAAATCGAAAAGTGATCCCATCCATTACAGGAGAATATGTCTCCTCATAGTCGACACCAGGCATTTGGGAAAAACCTTGAGCAACCAGTCTAGCTTTATATCTTATAATTTTATTGTTTTCATTTCGTTTTCTCACAAATACCCATTTGTAACCAACTGGTTTTATCCCTTCAGGTGTTGGCACTATTGGCCCAAACACTTCACGTTTTGAAAGGGAATTTAACTCAGCTTGAATAGCCTCTTTCCATTTTGGCCAATCTTTTCTTTGTCGACATTCATCAATAGATCGTGGCTCTGGATCATTATCTGTATTTATTTCTATATCTATAGCCACATTATAGATAAATATATCATTTATATCGGTTTCACATCAATTTATTATTTTACCATCATCTACATAACAAATTGAGTTTTCAGTATTTTTAGAGATATCATTCCCCATTAATTCTTTTTCATTGACATGCTCTGAGAGTTTTATATTTTCATCTCCCTTTTCACATGGGAGATCTCCCTCTTCAAGAGTTTTATTTTTCTGCTTCCTTTTTCTAGGAGCTGAATCTTTGGCACCTATTGGCCTTCCACGTTTTTGGCGTGGTTTGTTTTCTATTTGTTTTTCTTTTAATGGGGTAATAGGAATCTCAATTCTGGCAGGAGCATTGACAGCTGGTATATATGACTTGGTTACCCTTTTTACATCTGTAAATGCATCAGGTATTTCATTTGCAATATTCTGCAATTTAATGATCCTTTGAACTTCAAGATCACATTCTTTCGTACGAGGATCATATGTATATAATTGGGATGTGTTCCAATCAATTTCTTTCCGCTCATTTTGAATAACCATATCTCCCCCTAATGAAGGAAAGGTAGATTCATCAAAATGGCAATCTGCAAATCTTGCAGTAAATACATCTCCCGTTAATGGCTCTAAATATCGTATAATTGAGGGAGAGTCATAACCAACATATATACCAAGTCTACGTTGTGGACCCATTTTGGTACGATTTGGTGGTGCTATTGGCACATATACTGCACAACCAAATATTCTTATATGTGAAATATCAGGCTCTTTACCAACAACAAGTTGTTGTGGTGAATATGAATTACATGCAGTGGGTCGGATCCGTATTAAAGCTGCAGCATGAAAAATAGCATAACCCCACACACTTGTAGGCAGATTTGTTCTTAATAATATTGGGCGAGCAATGATTTGGAGTCTTTTAATTAATGACTCCGCCAACCCATTTTGGGTATGTACATGAGCTACTGGATGCTCAACTCGTATTCCAACTGCCATACAATAATCATAAAATGATTTTGATGTAAATTCACCAGCATTATCAAGACGAATTGTCTTTATAGGATAATCTGGAAATTGTGCTTTAAGCCTGATAATTTGTGCCAATAATCTTGCAAAAGCTACATTTCTTGTAGATAGAAGTGAAACATGGGACCATCTAGTCGATGCATCGATTAAAACCATAAAATATCTAAATGGTCCGCATGATGGATGTATTGGTCCACATATATCTCCTTGTATTCTTTCTAAAAATTTAGGAGATTCACCAGCCAACTTACTTTTAGAAGGTCTGGTTATTAGTTTTCCCATTGAGCATGCTGAACATGCATATTCATTATTTGTTAGGATTTTATAATCCTTCAATGGGTGTCCATGGGCACTAGTAATAATCCGACGCATCATAATAGCACCCGGATGCCCAAGTCTTTCATGCCATAGATTAAATATTTCTGGATCATTAACCTTCTTGGTTAAGACCGTATGTGATTCTATCACTTTAATATGTGTACAATATAATCCTGAAGATATACAAGGAAAGCTTTCAAGTACCCTTTTTTTGCATGAAATAACTTGAGTAATATAAAGATATTCTTTTCCCTCCTTATCAACCGTCTCTAAATGATAACCATTGAGACGTATATCTTTAAAACTTAAAAGGTTTCTTCCGGATTTTGGAGAATAAAGAGCATTTTTAATCTGCATAAGTGTCCCATTTGGCAACACCAATGCTGCTCTACCGAAGCCTTCAATCAGGTCTGATGACCCAGCTATTGTGGCTATAAAAGCCCTTTTCATTGATAAGGATGTAAAATATATTTGCTTTTGCAATACAGTATGTGTCGTTCCACAGTCAACAATGCATTCATCATCACCCATATTTTATCTAAAGCATAACAAAGGAATATAACTTTAATGAAATGTATAACATATTGAATAAAAAAAAACATACTACATATATTATAAATCTAATCTATTAGAAAGTCTGACATATCTAAGTGTGTATTTTGAATTATATCATCAACAAAGTTAGTTTCTGTGGAGTTGTCTGCAAAATTTGTCTCAACACCTTTACCCTTTTTGTCTTTAAGTGAATCTTGGTAAAGTTGGACAAAATGCTTGGGGGTTCTACAAATTTTAGACCAATGACCCTCCAGTCCACAACGGTAACATGTATCTCTTTTCTTGTCTAATCCATCATTGTGGTTTTGTTGTTTTTGATGATGCACATTTATTTTACCATCGTGTGGTCCGAAATAATTTCGGCCCCCACCACGACCACGTTTGCCACGACCACCACGATAACCTCTTCCACCTCGGTTCTTATAACCGTCATTACGACGATGCCGTTTTCCTTGCCCATAATTAGTTTCAGGCAGTGGTGTTGATCCGGATGGTCGGGTTTGATGATTTAGCATCAACAATTCATTATTTTGCTCTGCCACAAGGAGACAAGAAATCAGTTCAGAGAATTTAGTAAAATTCTTTTCTCTGTACTGTTGTTGTAATATAACATCTCGAGCATGAAATGTTGTGAATGTTTTTTCAAGCATCATATTTTCTGTCACCGTTTCTCCACAAAGACGTAACACTGAAACTATTTTAAATAGCTCGGAATTATATTCTTGCACACTTTTAAAATCTTGAAACCTGATATTTGCCCAATCATTACGTGCTTTTGGCAAATAAACCATTTTGAGATGCTCAAATCTCTCTTTTAGGGAAAACCACAATTCTTGTGGATCCTCAATAGTCAAGTATTCATTTTTCAGGCTATCATCAAGATGATGCCGTATGAATATCAATGCTTTTGATTTATTATCAATTGGCTCATTGTTAGCAGCCTCAATTGTTTTTCCCAGGTTTCTGGCATTTAGATGGAGCTTAACATCGAGGTTCCATGATATATAATTGCTCCCAGAGATATTAAGAACCTCGAATTCTCTTCTTGCGATATTCGCCATGATATCAAATTCTATAAAAAATAAATGATATAACAATAATTCAATGAATAATTAAAATAAAATATTGAAATAATGAAAACGACAAATAATAAATTTAGTATTAGTCAATATAAAGGTAAAGCATATATGAAGTAAATCAAAATAATATATATATCAAAAGCAAATTCGTGCTGATAACGTGTTAAAAAGTAAATAAATTTGTGACATATAAATAACCAATAAAATAAATGAAAGTAAAATAAATACCCAAATTACCTATAGAAACAAATAAGGAATAATATAATGAGAAGAAGAGATAATATTCAAGATAGAATTGTCCTTACAACACACATCGGAACCCTTATATATATAGCCCAATGTTAAGTAACGAAAAGAGATATTAATGGAGAAGAAACGCATCCACATTAACTTCTCAACGCATCAATTCATAACAGATACTTCTTTATTTATTTATTTATTTATTATTATTATTATTGTTGTTGTTATTATTATTATTATTTTATTTTTAACAAATGTGATAAATGCAGTTCCACAAGAGGGTGTAAAAAGATAGACACGTAAGATGTGTACCAGTTATGGTGGTTTAACGACCTCATTCGGATTTATAAACTTGGTCAGACATAATATAGGACGATTAGAGTTTTGTCATGTGTATACCTAAAAGATATTTTAATAATCAAGTTGAGTTAATAAATTCTCTATTATACAATCCTAGGAGGAAAATGATATCCTCCATAGGTGTTTCATAGATAGTGAATGAATCTCAGAGTTCATAATATTTCTAATGCATCAAGTAACGGTTAAAAATTTGTTTTAAAGTTTGTGTTTCTTGTGCAAGAGGAGTTAATTTGCAGCAGAAATTAATTGAACATTTTGAAAGTTTTTGAAGTATTTTTTATGGAGAATATAATGGCATCTTTATACCCATAAAAACTCATGTGATGTCTCCTAGGTTTTGAAGTGTTTTTACGAATCCCACTGCATGGTTTTCCAAAATTTCAGGTTTGTTTGAAATTTAATAATAATTTAATACGCCTGCAGTCTTATTAAAAAGAGTTTAATAGTAATTTAAATTTGATTCATGTTTAATTACTTTTTAGTAGTTTGAGATTCAAATCACAATATGTTATTAAATAAATATTTTATTATATTCATGTTTGTAGGGTAATTTTTTTTGAGTGGTCACCGAACTTTGGTCAACTTTTACTTTGGTCACTCGACTAAAAAGCCCATTAAAATGGTCACCTATTTTTGAAATATTTTCACCGGGCAGTCACCCCCACTATTTTGGTGATTTAATGCTGATGTGGCGATCGAAAAATCCAAGTCAGCCTCATTCAGCCATGTCACAAGCTCCAGGTGGCAAAACACATTATCAACTATCTTTCCCAGTCAGCACCTTGTCCATGTGGGCTTCTTCTCCAATGGGATAAAGCTGCTCCTCTTGAGATCTAGGGTTTGCTCATCGCTGCTCCGAGAGAAGACCACCTTTTCATCGTTGCTCTTTTGGAGATCTAGAGTTTGCACATCGGAAGTGAACATAGGATTGCCAAGCAACAGTGAAACATCAGAAGTCACTTAACAAAAGGGATTGAAAATTTGTCAATGTGTGTTTTTTTTTTTTTTTTTTTTTTTTTTTTTTTTTTTTTTTTTTTTTTTTCAAACGATTGAACTCTCTCAAATGGAAACGTGTAACCTGATTTTTTTTTTTTTTTTTTTTTTTGAGAATCCTTTGTATTTGTGACCAGTTATGTAAAACAGTGAATAAAGTAAACATTTTCTTTTAATTTCAATTCACCAGGAATGCAGACAATCTTCTCCTAAAATTTTCAATGTTTATATGATCAGGAAAGTATACTAAACTATAAAATTTTGTCAGTTAGCTCAATTTTCTCCTGATTAAAATACAATGAAATTTTTATAAGCACTATACATAATTTAAAATGAGCAAGACTTGAGTTCATAGCTGAATTGAAGTTTTTACATATGTATATTTGCCTTAAACTCATCAGGATTTGATTTCATGAAATGTATACAAACACTTCACATAATTTAAACTCAGTAGTAGAACTAAACATTACCAATTTGCACAAAATCAGCAGGGCACCTACTTCAAAGGTTTCACACAAGATCTGCTTGAAGTCTGCTGAACAAAATTAGCAGGACAACTGTTGTACACATATTAAGCTGCTTCAACGATAACAATACACACAATAGCAACACATTCTCAGTTCCTTGGAGGAACCCATGCTTTCCTTTTCTTGGTAGCACACCCACCTCGTCCACTTGTTGGTTGATATTCACCTTTTCTTTCTCCTTAGGTTTTTGTTGCTTGCTAGTATCTAGTGCAGAATCCCTGTTGGGTGTAGCTTCAGCAATTTGGTTCATCTGAGCAGCATTTCCTGTGAATCTCTACTGGGCAAACTTACCTTTGCCTCCCATTGTTGTTAGCTTTTTCCTTGTTGATGCTACCATGACTGATGGAAGCTCACGAGTATCAATTACCTGCAATGTAACCATTTGACAAACAATTAATACTTCAATGGTTTTCTTTGTTTTCAGAATTCTATATATATAAGTCACTTAAAATACCTGTGACAATGGATCTTCATGCACCTCTACCATTGAGCTTGTCTAATGAAAGAATTCTGGCACAGTTGTATGCTCTTAAACCTGTTCCTGTGGCTCTTGAATGGGTTCCTGTGATGTGTGTCCCTCTGGCACTTGGGGTTGTGCTGTCACATTTGTCTCTGAGGTGGGACACTCTTGATGAGTTTCCATAACTAAAGTGTCAACCTATGTGTTATGCAACAACCAATCCAGAATTAGGATGAACCAAACATCAATTCATTCAGGTTCTAAAATGATATTACATTCATTACAGCAATATAGAAAAAGCCATAACAAACCATTTGAAAATGATCATGCAGAACTTCTGGATCAATTCCATCCATTGGATTTTCCTGCATTTCTTCATCCTTGCCACCATGGTGTTATCCAGATGTATCTCCCCCTGTAACCTATTATTCAGACAATTATTAAGACAATTGTTCAGACAAGTAAGAAGAATGCATCAATTAAAATGGTTTGGCAATTTGGAACACAATAAGTTTATTACCTGTCTTTGCTGAACATGATGCCTTTTATTGTGACTTGGATTCCTACAAATGATGCACTTCATCCTCACACCTTTCCTGCTTACTTTCCTATTAGTGAATCCTTTGGTCTCTTCACCAACTTCTTTCCTTCTAAACATAGTCTTCTTCCCTCTCTTTCTACACACTGGTTGAGGTGGGATCATGGGGCCTTCGTCACTTTTTGGCCAACAGTCTTTGTCATGAGTGGGGTTCAATGTGTGCTTGTAGATGTCTAAGTAGGTTGTGACCTTGTACCAGTCTGCTAGATAGTTTTCAGCCTTGTCTTTATTGTAGAAAATCACTGACATAGCATGATTGCAGGGAATCCCTGTCAGTTGTCATTTCCTACATGAACAAGAACCCTCATCTTTGTCTACAATAAACTAGCCATCTGGGCCTAAAACCTGGTATTTGCTCCCTCCAGACCAGGTTGTGTTGTAGAACCAACTCATATGTTTAGTCTTTTCTAGTTTTTTTATAATCCTAGGACAATGGGCTGTTAGGCACTTCTTCATAGCATATCTTCTTTTTTGGATCCTAATCATCAATTTTGTCCTGATCATCTCATTCATTATCACTATCCCTCTAGTCCTAGCTTCAAGTATTGTACTATTGAAGCTCTCACATAAATTGTTCAGTATGATGTCACAGTTAAATGTGGGTTTAAAGTAAGCCCTAGACTAATGGTATGGGGGTATTTGTTTCATATAGTCACATGCATCCTTGGACATTCCATTCAAGATTTCCATGTTCTTTTAAAATGCTAGGATATAACTAGATTTGGCACACATCCAAAGTTGATCTTTCAACCATTTACCCCTAAAATTCTTTCTAAAATTTGTGTGAATGTGCCTCGCACAGAACCTGTGTCTTGAATTAGGGAACAACTCCTAGTGGCTGGAATTAAACCCTAGGTTTGTGGATTTAACAGACAGGAAGGGAAACATATCAAACAAAAGGAAACAAAACAAAAAGAGCTTAATTAGAGGTCTATGATTCTGAATTCAACTAACAACACAATTAAACAATATGAACAGAACATGGTAGCATTTTCATTCTAAACATGGTAGCATTTATACAATATATACTATAATATGCTCAGAACAACTTGAATAGTGTTCACAACAACTTGAATAAAGGATGAGATGCATTACTTAAAATAGACCATCACATCGTTGTAGAGAAATTGGAGACTAGTGAGATTTTTCAGGAAAGGGTAAGCATCAAGAGATAAGTCCTTCAAGATCAGGAAATACCCATTGGGATTCGCATTTTACAACTTAATCCATATCCTAACTATGTGGGAATTAGTTTTGGAGGTGTTGGATAATGTTTTTTAAAATGGACTATTGCATGTCAATAAGGTATGGCGGCTAGTTTGGTTGGTAAAATAGATAGTTTTGAATCTATATTTCTCTTGCATTTGATGATGAAAATGTTGGGGATCATGACACACCCCTTGCGTGTGTGTACCGCAAGTGCACGGGTTGTCGAAGTAATAATCACCCTGATGAGTGGGTAGTTGAATACACAGAGAACGGAAGCACTAGTAATGACTAATTCTCAGTTATCTAGTCGAATCGATAATATGAAGCAATGGATGTAATGTGTAAAATAAGAAAATCACAAGCAAGCAAGTAAAGGAAAAAGATAAAGAAGATCTCTATCAATGAAGATGAGATACCCGGGCAATGCTCCCCCTAGGCTCTATCATGAAGTGCAAGACTAGCTAAATGCTTCTAAACCGAGTTCTATGAGTCGAGGCAATCCAAGAATAATCGGTCCCTGCCTCCAGGCCACCGATGCTAGTCCCCTACAAGATCCCGGCGGAGAAATCGCTCAATCTCAACACCTCACACCCCATATGACCGCAATGAACTTTAGGGATACCTAAGAGTGAAACCAATTCCTAAAATTAGATCTAACCCTACTTCTAGGTGAAAGATCCCTAACCCCTACAAGGTCCCAACGGAGAAATCTATCAATCTCACGCCTCACACCCATACGGTTGCATAAAACTTAGGAAAAACGGAGATAGAAATCACTCAATCGAAAGGGAAAGGGGACACTCCTCTATCTCAAGACTCACCCTCTCAACCCTCAATGGAGACCTCTCTCTCATTAAGGTAACTACTCAAGCATAAACAATTAATCACAATGATGGACATGTCAAGCAATCAATGATTAAACAAGGTTAAAACTCAAATTAACTCGGAATTAAAAGAAAGCATAAAGAAAGTCAATACATGATCGAAGCCTAGGGTTCACATGCCCAAGTATCTACTAGGGTTTAGCCCTCCATGGGGCTTATTACAAAGCAAAAGATAATGAAATAAAAAGCAATGCAATCCATGAAAGTAAACCCCCTCGAATTCGTGATGATGGCCTTGATGAATCGTTCAACGTCTCGAAGGAACCTTCTCCAAAGCTAGGTCGCCAATGGCTCCCCGATGCTATCTCGTCGAAGGATCTATCGAAGTTGGTGAAGAACGACCCCCAATATCTCCAAAGACCTCATCCTTGAAACCCTAGCCACTCTAGCCTTCAATCGTGCGCAAAAAGTCCCCAAAGAATCGGCAAAAAGGGCTATTTATAATTCTGAAACACGCCAGTCACGTGCTTCCACGTGACCACGTGAGTTCCCACGTGGTTGCGTGGGCTGCAGAATTCCCACGCGGTCGCGTGGGACTTTCACGCGGTCGTGTGAATAGTAATTTCTGCTACAATACTTGTTGCAGTAAAAATGAACAGTATTTGCTACAGTACTCTTCATAAAACGTGGTCCAAACTCTCTTATCTTGAGGCCACATGGTCGGGCACACGTTCATGTGGTGAGTTATAAGACTTTTTCTCCATCGAACCATCGTTTTGGAGCTTTAGCTATCTTCACACAAGTAGGGACATGAAGGTGTGACTGCCTTTGTGCCCTTCCATCACACAAATCGGCTTGAATTCTTCTGGAAGTTAGCACACACCCTCATGTACATGATCCCCTCTTGTGCCTTGACACTTGTGTTGTACAAAAGCTCCCAGCAATAGGTCTTTATAACCCATCTTTGCTTCCTTTTTCCTCCTTCAATACTTTCACAACCTAATTGCACAAAAGAACACCAAAATACACTTTATGAGAAATAATCCATGGTAAAATGATGCTCAATGCATGTAAAACAAGTAGATAAAACATGTCTACTCAAGCACTTATCAGATCACGAATGAACTATCAAATTCTTTATGACAAAAAGATCAAAATATTAATAATGCTATGGTGCTGACTAATACTATGAAAGATCATATACAAGATTTAAGAGATAACAAATGTGATGAGTTATTAGTGTTGGATTATATCGCAAAAGTCAAAGATATCATCAAAAACATGCGGAAGCAATAATAAACTTGCGATATAGTCTAATTGGTTTAATGAACACCATAATTTTAATTAATTACAAAGGCCTAAAATATTACCTCGTAATGTTTGAAAGCCTTTCTTTGATGTGTTGAATTTGTTTTTCGGACTGTCGTAGATCTTTCTAGCGTCGAACGAAGGTCCCATGCCTCTAGATCACACGCCGGGATTAGGAAACTATCTTCTTCTTCTTCTCCAAAAGGCGGCTAGAGTTAGAGAGGAAGAAAGAGCTTGGGGATTCTCACACTAGAGAATTAATTATTTTCTAGGGTTAGAAAGAAGTCATATTTATAGAGACTTCATAAAACATGATAAACATTATTCAATTATGAGTCCTATTCAAAATATGAACCTTCATAATATGATAAACATCATCATAAAAGTTCTATTAGAAATATGAGTCCTAACCTAACTAAAACTACTTTTGTCTTTTAGTCATTATAATTTTGATTATCTATTCGACTCCATCGAATTTAAATCAAAATTTAAACTCAAGACAAAAATCCTAGACCAATTTACAATTTAACTTATCCCATGAAGTAAAATTATAAATTGACAATTTTACCCCTACACTCAAAACAAGATTGATTCTTTATCCCTTTAAGCGTGACTCCCTAGGTTCGTTCTGATATGCAATGGGAGGATACCAAAGAATATGGGTGACACCTAGCCAGCTCCGTGGCCCCACGTCGTAACCCAACCGAACACGAATGAGTAGATCATTACAAACCTTTCCGATTATGATTACCATATGTGTATAAACTTTTCGTTCTTGTATCCCAACCGAGTGAGAGCCATGGTAATTGTCAAACTCACTGAACTCGATCATATGCAAATAGCTATAGTAAGGTGAGATTACCAAACTACCCTTCGTGTCCCACACGATTAGTTTGACTGCCTTGGCCAAGGTCTTCTAATCTCACATATTTATAATCGCATAGGATACTAACTCGTTTACTTCCGAGAGAACGAATTCCTTCTTGGTGATCACTCACAACTGCTACTTGCCCGACATAGTCACACTTCGAGGTTGGCCCTACCAAAAGGTAAACTGAGCCTAACGACTCTAGTAGCAGACTAGACGTCACATGTACATTGTGATCATGATACCTCAGGTCTAAGGTCCACTCATATGATCATAACCAACAATCCCAATCATTGACTGTCAAAGAGTAAAACCCATGTGATTGGTTTGTTGTGAGTCATGTTCGAATGCATCAATCCCAGTGATGCATTTATGACATATGCTCCCACTATTTCATAGTGTTCAACTAGCACACTTTGTCAAAGTACATGTCATACAAATTCTTACGAACCATTAATGCCCAATTAAAGGTTCTCTGATTTGCGAACTATTTAAGTGTATTAGAACCAAACCCTTCTAGTGCTCTCCTCTTTATCCCACAAAGAGTAGAAGGTTTAACTTAATACACATGGACTGTGATATTCAAAACTAATTACAATGCCATCACAAGATTTATATGAATATCAAAATAAGTGCCCATATAATAATAAGAATGTATAATATAAATGAAATGCCCTAATACAAGTATCCTCGTTGGCATTCGAGGGCATAATCCCAACAATTAGAAGGTCCAGGTTAATATCTTTTGTGATAGAATATGTATTTCAGTGTCTAGCATGGAAGATAAAATACTATTTGGGGTCATTCTAGGCTTGAAGAGCATTAATTGCTTGCTGCCATTATTATCATATCGGGATTTTTATTATAATCTTGATTTAATTAATTACTATTGAGAAGAATGGTTTATTCAGTACAACAACTACAAAGTTACTAACTTACAAATCATGTCTTCATCCAAAAGACTCATTTTTCAAATTCCATTATGGTAGGCTACTTTGCCTTGCTAGAATTTATGTCGATGATTTTTTTTGTACAAGATATTCAAGTCCTAAAAGAGTAGCGTCACACCTAAATGTTGTTGTGAAGCTATCTAAAACTAAAAAGCATTTACTTTTTTCACTAGTTTAACACATTATTGAATTGTTTTAATCTTATCGGCGATAACAACATCAGTTGAAAGAGCCTTTTCAGCAATAAACATCATCAAAACTAAGTTGTGTAATAAAATGGGAGATGAATGGTTGAATAATATGATGGTGTGCTACATTGAATGATGGGTGTTTGAAACAATTGATGATGAAACTATTTTAGTGTGGTTTCAAAATATTCAAAGCCGAAGGATTCAACTCCCACCTGGTAGTGGTAGTCGTATGCGGTATATATATTTTATATTTTTCAAAATTTTAATTATTATAATCTCAAGCTTGAATAAATTTAATTTTTTTAATATTTATAATTTTTTTACTCAGAGGTCATCACCCACTTGGTGTTGCTTTTTGTTCCACTATTGGATTAGACGTCAGGGGTCATCTAATGTTTACTGGATCCTTTTGCTTGTCCATGCAGTTCTGTAATTCTCATGGAAACTCCCACTAGTTGTGCGCCTTAGTTTATGAAATTCTATTGAACCAAGGCAATTTCTAGCTGTCGTGGGTAATCTATGGAGACTTTAATGCAATCTTTTTTGTGTATGATAAAAAGAAAGGTTGTTCTAACCTTAAGCACATTAATAATAATGCCTACCTTTTCTCCTGGGACCTAGGCCTAACCAAGCTCCCTTATTCAGTTAAAAAAATCATCTAGATTAATGGGCAAGCTTATCTGACTTAGGTTAGATCCAACTATTCCCCCAATAGTTAGAGATGATTTTCTATCATCGCCATGTCGCATCAAGCTTGCCTATCTAGATATGGTTTCGACCATGTGCTCATTTTCTTAGATGCTAAGAATTATATTTTCATACCATGGCAATTTATATTCGAATTGGCTTGATGTCCAATAGAGGGCTTTTGTGTTTTAATGAGAGTTTGGTGTAATAAAGTCAACCCATCAGGCTGCAGTGCTTTCATTTTTTTTTTTTAAGATTATCTTACATCAAATTCAAACTGAAACCCTACACAAAGGAGGTTTTTGGCTCCATCGCCTTGGCCAAGAAATCTATCCTCTAAGAAATGGAGCTTCTAGACATTATAGAGAAGAATTAACTGCTGTCAATAGGTGAATTTTAAAAGTAGAAGGCCTTAACTTCAAATTTAGTAGCAACTTTTGATAAGAGTTTCACTGGAAACAACATTCTTCACTTTCTTGGCTCAAAGAAAGTGACACCAACACTAGGTACTTCCACTCAGTTACTAATGATCATTAGAACCATAATGATTTTCCCTAAATCTTACACAATAATATTTGGATCACTGAGGATAAAAAAATTTGGGATGCATTCACTATTTACTTTTTCAACCTTTTTGTATGTAAGCACAATTTTCCCTTCAAACCAAATGGGACTAGATTTTTCCTATTTAAAAGAGCTATTTGATCTTACCTTAAGGCACACTTCTCACTGGATGAAGCCAAGACAGCGGCCTTTGATTTAAGCGGCAAAAACACCTAGTCCAAAGATTTCCCCATCTCTTTTCCAAAATTCTAGATGGGCATCTAAAAAACCTTCTTCCAACTTTGTCAAGGCTTCTATAATAGATCTACGAATCTCGAGCTAATGAATTGGACAAGCATCTCTCTTATTTCTAAGAAGGATTCTCCTTTTCAGGATTGTTGACTTCTATTCCATCAGCCTAATTAACCCTCCCATTTAGATTATCTCCAAAATTCTAGCTAGCAAACTTAGCTAAGAAATGCACGACCTCGTTAACCACACCCAGCCAGGTTTCACTAAGGGGGTGTTTGTTTGGGGTGTTTTTGAGTTACCTGTAACTCAAGTTACTAGATATTTTAAAATCTAGTGTTTGGTTTACAAACTTTTAAAACCCTATGTAACTTGAAATACATTAGATGAGAGATTTTGTCTTGCGGCCAAATTGGCCGTAAAACAAAATCCCATGCTTTTCATTTCTCCATGTGCTATGCATGTGAGAGACCAAGTAACTCAAACACCAAAACTTTGGGGTAATCACAACCACCTGATTTCTTTTCTCCTCTCTCAAACCCTAGCAGCCACCATTGAATCACTAATTCCTCCTCTCCTCCCTTGAATCTCAGACAACTATCATCGAAGCACCTAACTTCTCCTTTTGCGAACCCTAAGCAGCCTTCATCGAAGCACTCAACTTCTCCTTCCTCATTCGCATCCGCGGTCACCGTCAACTTCTCCCTCAGACCTAAGCAACCACAATTGCCATCGCCGTCAACTCCTCCCTTGAACCCTAAGCAACTGCCATCAACACTCAATTGCATAAGTTATGGCATCATATTATAGATGTTGATGCTAAGGTTTTCATGGCCGTTGTCTTCCTAGATGAAGCTCTTTCTTTTTCTTTTATTTTTTTGTGAAATAAAAATCAATTTTGTATCATGGTCATGGTCATGACTCATGGAATGCTTGTGGTTAGATTCATTTAACATTAAATGTTATTAATGTCGTGAGAGAATTTAATGAAAATTTGGTTTTTTATGAGTATCTTTCTATGTTTATATAATTAAAACCAATAAAAATAAAAATAGTTTACATAATAATTAATATTTATAAAAAATTAAAATAATAGAAATAAATTTAAGAATTAATTTCATCTTAAAATTTATAGTTAAATTGATTAATTTAATAGTTGTAATCATAAAAACAATTTAAATTTAAACAAGAAAATAAAAAAAATTCGTATGTAAAAAATGGGGTTAATCTCACCTTAGGTGTTTATATCTATTTAATACACCAAACTAAACACATATTTTCCAAATTCAGTTTTACAAATCACTCCAACTAAACACAAAATTTTATAATCCAGCATTTTCAGTTACATCCAGCCAAACACCAGATTTTACTCCACTGAATTTTAAAAACCAGGTATTTATAGTTACAATGTAACTGCAAATTCACTGCATTTACAACTACATGCAACCAAACACTACCTAAGGGTAGGTATATTATTAATAACATTGTCACCATTGTTACAGGAGAAGAAATGATTTTAGTCTCCAGAGGTGCAAGAATAAAGAGAACATTGTCAAAGTTGACTTTGCAAAGAAGTTTTTGAAGTGGTTGATTGGGACTTTCTCATCAATCTCCTTACAGCTCATGGCTTTAGACAGCATTGAGTTGCTAGGACTAGAGCAATCTCTCCACTTCAAAAGCTAGAGTTCTACTAAATAGTGTTCCCAATGGATATCTCCAATATAAGATGAGTTTTCAAAGAAGGTAAATCTTTAATCTCCAAGATTTCAACCGGGCCTTTCTTTGTAAATTGTTATGAAAAACTATATTAGGTTCTCATGGTGTTTGTCTATTGTAATTCACTTTTTCTGAACAAGTATTCATGAGTGTTTGACAGCCTTCCATGCCATGGCCAACTAGTTATCAAGAATGTCACCTCCACTTTATTTTGGCATGATCGTGGGCTCAAGAATAGAGCCCCATGCAATATCTACCACATTTTCCCCATGATTGGTGACATCCTATGACCTTTGCTCATAAGGCCCTCGCTTTTGTCTTTTTGGCCTTAGGATGGAAAATCTCCTGGCAAGAATTCCCTATATATCTTGAGTCTCCCCAAGGTCGGCCTAATACCAAATCATTGTGTTTGGAAGGTAATGGAAAATTCTCTATAAAATCATTTTATAGATTCCTAAATGATGGTGGTCTTAAGTATCCTACTAGTTAGATAATTTGGATTAGATTTACCCCTTGGAAATCAACATTTTTGCTTGGCTAGATTGGGATAATAAAATTCTAAAGCTGGTCAATCTTGTCAGCCATAGCACCTTGTGTGCCATGTTGTAAAGAAAAATATTAATTACTTTTCATTTACTGGCCATTTTCCTCCAACAATTGGAATTATTTATCCCCATCTTTATCCTCGTCCATGTTCCATCTTAATTATAGGGGGTTGGACAATATGGAGGTACAACACAAGCACTTCTAGGACATTGGAAATCTCTTGTCATGGCAACCCTTAGCAAATCAGGCTAGAGAGAAACAATCGCATCTATAATACTTGTGTTTTCTCCTTTTCTCTTATATATATATATATATGGCCAAGAGCGATCACATACTTCTCTCATGGATTTTTGTAGCCTTAGACATAGAACATAGTAAATTGGACGAGTTCGACTAGTTATTAAACAAAGTCTTGTGTTCCTTAACCTTATCGCTGCTACTAATAATAGTAATTATAATAGTTGGTCCAAGTGATAGAAGGTTGGGTAGCTTAAGCAAATGGTTTTGTATTTTAATCATTGTGTACTCAAGAAAAGAAAAAAAAAATCTAGGGAATGTTTACCCATTACTTCTAATACCTTCGGATTAGTTTAGAGCCTGTGACTTCTAGGAAATTTGTTCATGATGCTTGACTAGGGCCAAACACTATGTTGGAATGTGGCTTGTTGTTAAGCTGGCCCATGGTTTTCAAGGCCTGCATGCTAAACCATGCCATGTCAATGGTTTTTTTTTTAAAAAAAAAAAATCTATGAACGTTGATGTAGACCGTTAGATTTCAATCCAATGGTTATGCACTATGCAGTGAACAGTATCACTGTTCTTTGGAATAGTGGGTTGCACAATATTTTGATCTCAACTGTTCAATCAATTCCAGCACAGTATCTGAAAAATTTTGAACCGTCCAACCCTATTTCTACTACACCTACAGCAACTAGTTTAAAAACCAAACCTAAACTAATCAACCTAACTAACCCTTAATTATGTCTAACTGGAGCACCCTAATCATATATTTAACCCCAAAAATATTGTGTACCTTATTAAAAAAATAAAATTTTACGTGTATATTTGATTCTCATCAAATTAGTTGAATGTTTTAATATAAAACTATTTGAATTATAAAAAAAAAAACATAATATATTTTAATTGAAATCTATCAATTTTAAGCTTAAACGAAGTTTAAGAATTTAAGTTATATTTTTTTAATTGTATATTAAGTCGGTCAACTACAGTGGCATTTTTGGGATTTTCGATAAGCAAACAATACAATGCTCCAAGGTCAAGCAAACATTTATATATATAATACTTCAATAATCTAAATTTTGAATGCACTATGATTATTAACTCAACTTCCATTGTGTAATATTTATAGTGCATCCAAGTATATATATATATATAAACACCCACCTATCGGCCGTGGTGCCTAGTGCCTGACTTTTAACCAAGCACTAGATGACCTGAGATGATATATATATAACATAGCAACTGCATTCAGAGCCTATACTTAATATTGAGTCCTCCATGGTCCGCACATGAGTGAAGATTAAATATCAAATCTTTTTTCTCTATGATAAGTGAGAGTGCGTGGTAAATTTAGAAACCCCCATACGCATGATTCTTTTACATTTATTAAAAAAAAAATTACAATTATATATAAAAAAATTAATAATAATAAATTATTCATGTCTCGTAGGATGAATAATGAAACCAAGGTGTGATTATCCTTTAGACCAAATAAAATATGTTGATATTATATATTCATATAAATAGCTTGAATCAAAGCTTATGAATGTGGTTTACATTTCGACAAGAAGTACATATAGGGTGTGTTTGGATGTTAGGAGTGGAGTGGGAGTGAGGGGGGATTGGAACCAAGGGATTGTTTGGGTATGCATGAGTGGGAGTGGGGGAGGAGTAAGGAGGGAGTGAGAGAGGAGTGTGTGAGGGAGTGCCAATCACCACCAATTGGGGGGAGTGGCCCAATTCGGAATTGGGAAAAAACAATTTTACCCCCCAAAAGCAAATCATTCGTCACTCCCAATGTTGTTATAAATATTTATTTTTATAATAAAGTAGTTGTTTTTGTTTCAATGTTTTATGAAATTTTATAATTAAAAATAATTCATTATATTTAAAATTAATTAATGATATTAAAATTAATATTTTAAAAATAGAATGAAAATATAGTATTATAAAAATAAATATTAATTTCTGATAATTAATTACTTATATTTTTTAATGTTCTAAAGAATATAAATTAAAATTAACTCATTATCATATATACAATATTATTTAATTGTGCAAGGGGTATAAGTGTTATTTTATTTTATTTACTATCTTTATTTTTCTCATTCCTAATAAATTACACTCTCCAATTTTTACCAACCAAACACATTATTCATTCTCACTTCTACTCCACTACCCCATGTGTCAATGAAAATGTAGTATCTTTTTTTTTTTTTTTTAATAAAGTGACAAAAGCAGTTGATATTGACACATGCCTATGTAAAAAGAATTAAACAAATAAAATAAAATGGTATATCTACTTTTTGTTCATTAAAAAAGAGCCTCCTATAAATAATATAAATATAAGATGTATAAATCCCAAGTCTTGTATTAATCCTTTATTAGTCTGAAAACTTTCAAGAAGGACCAAACAAAGAACGTATTTTTCAGAAGACCATATATGGATAAGCACGGAAGGCTTCTGTTTGGTTGCGTACACGTGAAATGAAGTGATTGATTTGAATTCCATAGTGAGACAAATGTTATAGTGATTTATGGGGCCAAAGGACTAGAAGATACCTTGCATACCATGCATCCTGTTCCTTTCTTTGTTTATTCGTTCAAAAGGGGAAGATATTAAAATTTTCTAATTGTGTACTTAAATCACTTTCATTCATATGATGGTGATGCCCTTATCTAAAAATTAATAATCTCTTTATGTGTGGTAACCATTGAGGGGTTATAAAAGTATTACTCAAGATAATTGACAATCAAACTTATTGTTAGGTTTGGAAATCTCTTATCATAGGGTTACGTTTTAGCTTTTGGAGTTTAAAAGAAAATATAGGAGCCAGTTTTTTTGTAGGGAAATTTGTATATATATAATTCCAGAAACATGCATATTTGTTTGTATAATTGTATACCTTCCTAAAAACTATATATATATATATATATATATATATATATATATATATATATATATATATATATATACCACCTATAAACCACTCATATTTTCTCGAATACCCTTAAAGTTAATAATAATAATAATAATAATAATAATAATAATAGTTTTCCGTGTATATCTCTAAAATATTGGGTCAACCACCACTTTAGTTATTTTCCATAATATAATATATAATTAAATATGATTGAGTTTGTATATCCTAACAGTCTTTTCTTATCATAATCGGAGGGGTATAAGTACTAATGTCAGTGCTTTATAAGAGTATCAATGAATATATTATTTTTGCGTGGTGCATTAGATTTAAAAAAAAATCCCTTTTTCCTAATATTTGGGTGGGTTTTGATGATTTGATTCTTCACTTAAACGGTTGTCTAGACTTCATTAAAATTAAAATCTCTAATTTAGTGTTTCTAGTGGGACAAACTTTTTATTTTGCAAAGACATGCTTGAAAGGCAGTGCCACCACATCAAGGTAATTTTATTCATATTATAATTAATAATAATAATAATAATAATAAGTGGATGCCGTTACGACACTTGCTGCCCAAGTCGAGGCTATTGCTAAGCGGCTTGATGCCATGCACGTACCTCCCCCGAGCACTGGACGTTCTTGCAGCTCTGGTGGTCCCTCTGATGTTATTCTGTTCCCTCCATCATTCGATTCGGGATCAGGGCCAGTGGAGCAAGTCGACTATGTGGGGCAAACTTGCAGATTTCATAACAACCCATACAGTAACACCTACAACCCCCGGATGGAGGAATCACCCAAATTTTTCTTGGTCAAATCAGTCTGGTCAAGGGCAGGGGGTACCACAACAGCAACACGCTCTTCCCCCACCGCATGCACAATCGTCACATTCCTCTTCATCATCTGAACCAACCCCCGACCTCACTAGTATGATGGCTAAGTTCATCAAGAGTACTGAATCTCGTTTTTCTAGCCATGAAGAGATGATTAGGAATACCAATACAACGGTGCGAAACTTGGAGCACCATATGGACCAATTATCCAAATTGGTGGATGAAAGGTTGCCGGGATCTCTTCCAAGTAACACAGTGGTGAATCCTACGGAATCCTTGAAGGATGTACAGTTGCGAAGTGGAAAACAAGTGCAAAACCCTATTGAGAAGCCCCCTACAGAAGAACATTTCAATCCCACTGGGGTTGTAGACTTGGAAGCCTCAATTGAGGAGCCGGGTAAGGAAAGGAGCCAGAGGTGGAGTATCAACCAAAGCTTCCTTACCCGGTGAAGCTAAGAAAGGAAAAGCAAGAGGAGCAATTCAAAAAATTCTTGGATGTGTTCAAGACCCTACACATCAATGTTCCCTTTGTTGAGGCTCTTGCACAAATGCCAAAATATGCTAAGTTCCTCAAAAAGTTGCTCACGAACAAGAGGAAATTGGAAGAAGTGTCGTCAGTAACACTTAGTGAAGAATGTTCGGCCCTTATTTGTAACAAGCTCCCTAATAAAGAAAGGACCCAGGTGGATTCATTATCCCGTGCAATATCGGGGGACTTGTAGATAAAAAAGCTCTTGCGGATTTGGGGGCAAGTATTAATCTCATGCCCTACAAAATTTTTCAGAAATTGCGCCTCGGGGAGCCAAGAGCCACCAACTTGATACTACAGCTTGCCGATAGGTCCGTCCGGCAACCGAAGGGGATTATTAAAGATGTGCTAGTCAAAGTTGACAAATTCATTTTTCCCGTGGATTTCGTGATTCTTGATATCGATGACCGAGTTGAAGTGCCATTGATCTTGGGTCGGCCGTTTCTTGCAACATCGAAGGCCTTGATCGACGTAAACAATGGCCAGATGACACTTCGTGTAGGGGATGAGGAAGTCATTTTCAAGCTTAAGGAATCAATGCGACATTCCATGGATTTTGATGATACATGCTACTTTATTGATGTTATTGATGATCTTGTTTCTGATTTTGTTCAGGACACATTCGTAAGGGATGACTTGGGAGAATTGTTGGGGGAAGAGTCCCCATCTGATTATAGTGTGATGGAGGAGTCTCAGTGCGCAATCCTCGCTGCAGTAGAGAGCATATCGCCTTCCACACCTACTTTGAGGAAGCTTTCTCACGGGAAATCCTGGTGGCGTTTTTCATCCATAAAAGGACGGAAAGCCACATCACCCCCTCCGGGTCCTACCAAAGACGATCTGGCCCCGACCTTTCAGTGAGTGTGAATTAATCGATTCTTTGCATCCATATCTTTGTGGTTTGATTCCAGGAAAATTGCTGAGGCCCGGACTGTTCGAGCCCACTTGAGACGAGACGTAGACGTCAAGCTAGTGACGGAAAAAGAGCGCTTCTTGGGAGGCAACCCAAGCGTTCGGTGTATAAACTCTTTCCATTTTAAGTATGTTGTTAGTATTTTGTTGAATGATTTTTGTTTTAAAACTTTGCTGTGGAGAATTCGTGGGAAACGCCTGTTATTGTTATCCTTCAATTTTAAGTAATAGCTGAGGATTAACCGATATTGTTGAGATTGTTGTTTTAGGAACGAAGTTATCATTCTGAAGATTGTTTATGCTTGACACGGGTGTGACACCACTGTGTTCGAAACGCTGATCTTTACAGGTTGTGAAGATTTTGTATTCTCCTGGCTGACACGGGCATGACACAGGCGTGTGTAGGCCCTAACACGACGAGCGCACTTGATTCACGTTCATGTCCCATCTTGGTAAGTCTAAATAGTTTTCCCTGCAATTTGCAGCATTTGAGACACTTGCGCGACACGGGCGTGCCACCTTGGGAACGACGCGAGCCTCGGGACACGCGTGTCAGGGGCGTGTTAGGTCGCCCCTCTTCAATGACGTGCCGTTCCCTTCGAGGTGCCTCTTCACCCTCCACACGTCCGTCCATCGCGCCGCCGTTTCTCTCCCGATCTCCTCCTTAAATCCTCACGAGCCAGGTTTTGTGCTTCTCACTTTTCCATTGTTGACCCCCCTTTGTTCGTGGGTTCTCTGAGTTAAGGTATGTGAAATGTTTTCATGTCCGATTCTCTCCGATTTGGTGTAGATCGGTAGTTGTTGCCTGTGATCCTTGCTCCTAACGTTCATATTGCTTGCATTCTCATTCCCTTGGGTTTGATTTTTAACTGATTTGGTGCTTGAGGTCTTCGCGACCTCAGTTGGGGATGATGACCATGGTTAACACGGGCGTGTCGTTTTGACGCGACCGTGTCAACCCCTTGTCTAAATTTTCTTCGCTGTCTCGACACAGTCGTCATCCCCATGGCATGATCGTGTCGATGACCTGTTTGCAGGCTATGGCTGATTTCGTGTTATCGTCTTCTCTTGCAGGTCATGCCTCGGAAATCTGTTGCTTCTAGGGGTCCAAAGGCACCGAGGATTGACCCTCCTACTACCCGCATTGACACGACACCGCGATTCCACACTCAACTCCACCAAGCACGTTATGATCGCCTTGTTCACCGTCGTTTCGGCGAGTCACGCGAAATTGATTGGGATACTTTGCACGAAGTGGGTCTTGAAGCTGACGTCCGACCATTAGTGGGCGTTGGGGCTTGGACACAGTTATTTTCAATCACTGATACCACATATAAGCAGTTGACTCTCGAGATTCTCTCTACATTCAAGATGTTCAGGGGCAACCATTGCCTTTCATCAGGCCGATTATATTCAATTCCAGGCTTTCGGAGCTCTCTACCGAATGAGTCTTACTGAGTTCTCCATCCATTTGGGGCTTTATGATGCTGCTTTCACTCAGACCCCCGAGTACGATGCTTTACTGACATCTCTACCACCGGGTGAGTCTATTGAGCAGGCTTGGCAGCGCATTGGCACGACACTACCATATGACCCTCGCCGCACTAAGGCGACTGTGTTGCGCTCCCCCGCGTTCCGTTACATTCACTATTTGCTGAGTCACACCATAGCGAGGCGTGGGGACAGCACAGGAGTTATGAGTCTGCAGGAGTTGGATTTCTTATTGAGTATGGTGGATGGTTTTCACCTTCATTTGGGGTACGAGGTCACCGTTTCCATTTCGCGTCAAGAAACGAACCCCAGTATTGACGCTATCTTCGTCGGCCCATACATCACGCGACTAGCCCGGCACATGGGACTTTTTTCTAGCACTGTCACGTGCGCGATGCGAGTGGTAGGTGGGGTGCTTCCCATTTTCGTTGAGACACTGAGGTCCATGGGGATGCTTCACCGAATTCAGACTACTCGGGGGATCGAGTACCGAGTTCGGCACAGTTCTGATCCACCGGCGACCGCTCAGGTCGCAATGCCGTCCTCTGACCCCGGCTCCTCTGCTTGTCACCCGGGCCTGATCACATGTTCATTTGTGGAATTCCGGTGGATGCAGAGGAGTCTCCAGCGTATCGCCGATCATTTGGGAGTCCGTCTGCCGACCCCGCCACGTTCACCTGCTCGTTCACCTCCGCGATCGCACACAAATACAGCTGGCCCTTCGTCCCCGCCTACTGATGTTCCTCCTGCCCCTGTGCTCTCTGGTTCTGGTTCGAGCAGTGCATTAGAAGATGACGCTTCTAGCGAGGGCGAGGCTTCTGAGGACGACAGCGCCACCCCCTTGATCAGCTCCTGCAGCATCTGTTTTTCATTTCCTGTTTTTCTGTTTTCTTGTTTACTATTTTTCGTTAGTTAAACTTTGTACTTTGTAAGTCCAGAAGTAAGGAGACCCACCTGCTTAACTCGTATTTTGGGTTTGATTACTTTTCATTTGCCATTGCCATATTTTGTTGCACTATTTCACTTTTTGCCTCCTCATATCTCAGGTGTGTTTTGTTTGCTTGGAGTTAAGTTGGCAATGCGTCGAGAGTAGCCACATCACTCTCAGCAAATTTTTTGTTTAGCACCCATGTGTGAGCGGCATCTTCACTCTCCATGCTCAGGGAAGATTTTCGCACTCTTTCCTTTTTGTGTCCAATGATCACTCTATGTATTCTCTGTTTCTCCATTGGGGACAATGTAGATTTTAAGTGTGGGGGAGGGTTGCATGTTTGCATGAGTGTTGTATGCTTGTATAGATGAGTACCTTGCTAATGATAACCTTTGAATTGATTGTTTGACTCGGTTTAAACTTAGGAGGACATGAGCATGTTAGGAGCCCTTTGAACTACAGTGTAGACCCTTCTCTACTTGCAAGACAAATATTCCGTTCACTTTACTTGGAGTTGTGTGCCACTCATTTTGATTAAGACTTGTTAAAAAAAAACTGGAAATTCGGATCCCGACCCCGGGATGCCCTACCAGTTGCATTGTAGTATAAACTATTGGGAAAAGATGGTAGAAAGAGCTATCACCTTATGTTGAGTGAAAGCCGCTCTTGAGTAGTCGAATTTTGGGGATTACACTTGTACATTTGATGACCTACCAGGAGAAAAGGCTACCTCTAGGATGTATGAAGCTACTACCCATTTTGTTGAGTGTAATTAAAGTGGGGTAGTTTCAGTCCTTTCGAGATTGTGGGGTTCATACTCTTGGGTCTTGCACACACACATGGTCTTGTAAGTAGAGGAGAGTCTTATATGAATTATGGGGTCTTCTAACTCTCACTGTCCCTCTTTTGTTTTAAGCTCTGTCTTTCATGTGAGGTTGGAATTTTGGCACTCATCTGTATTTCTCTTTATGTGTTTGTGTTGTGCTTGAAGACAAGCAAATGTTCAAGTGTAGGGGTATTTGATGAGTGCATTTTTGTATCATATTTCTTACCCCCTATTATAGTCTTGTCTTTGTCATTAAGCATATTTACTGACTGGAATTGGTTCTATTTAAGGTATTTTATTCCTTGTGTAGGAATCTGGGGCCCGTGTCAATTTGGTGTGAAACCGAGGGTGTTTCCCTCGCGTGCAGTGACCAATGGTTCAGAACTGGCTGACACGGGCATGACACGCTCGTGCCCCAAGTGCTGCAAGTCCCGGCCTGGAGTGTAGAAGAGCTAAAATCCTGACACGGGAGTGTCCCAGGCTGACACGGTCACCACACGCCCGTGCCCCAAGTGCTGCAAATTTCAGGAGACGTTCCCTCATGAACAACACGGGCACAGTACCTGGTACACGGTCGTGTGCCAGGTGACACGGGGGACACACGCCTGTACCCCAGCTGCTACAAATCTCAGGAGTTTCACCTCTGGATTCCCATGTAGAGTTCACGGTCGGGACACCCCCGTGTCCAGACCGTGTCGGGCCCCGAGTCTGCCTTTTTAACTCCAGAAATTAGGGCTCTTTCTCATCTTTTGTTCAAAGATTCATCTCTCCACCAGGAGGACGTTGATGAGATCGAAGATCAAGCTTCACCAAAACGCCTAAGGAGATCAAGGACTAGTAGGAGGCATAGCAAGAGGTGGAGTTGGCGCAAGGACACTACAAGGGAGGTCATCTTGAGTATTGAAGGAGGTTCTTTCTCTCTTTCTTTGTTCTATCTTTTGCCTTACCTTGTGTACCTGCCCTCAGGGGCCAACTGGCCATAGTGCCTTGGTTGTGGACAATTGTCAGACTATATTACTTATTCACTCATTGTATTTGGCTATGGAGTTCTAATTGATGCTTGTGTTTAATCTTGTATTGCATAGCTGTAGTGTGGTTGCAATGCATAGTTGTTAGGTTATCCTAGCAAAACTGCGGTGTATCTTCGAACACATAGATGCAATATTGCTATTGAGCACACACGAATGTCATTGGAATGTACCGAGGTAGTCAACTAGGATGAGATAGTGTGCACGAGTCATTGGAGACTTCCGTAGGGATTTACTCTTGTGACTGTTGAATACTTAGTCCTAATCTCCTCCATTATCACCACCATTACCTTTTATTCATCGTTATGTTGATCACACATCTTTTCTACTTGTTTCACTATACATCAAAGGATCAACGAGTACTTTAAGTACAGTTCCCTGAGGTTCGACAACCCTACTCTTAATCGAGTACCACTTTATTACTTCTTGCGACCCGTACACTTGCGGAGAGCGCATCAAGTTTTTGGCGTCGTTGCCGGGGAACTGGTCACTTTTAGGAAAATTAGGAATTTGGTGATCTAGTGTTTGAATATTTCTTTTCAATTTTTCAGTATTATTATTTCTTATTTTGCTTTTGATTTGGCTTTTGATTGCCCTGCGAACTCATAGCACTTGCTTTGTGCGCAGGTACCGTTGTATGACCAGTGGGAGTACATCATCCCCACTACTGAACCCTGATCCAGAAATTGAGAGGAATTTCAGAAGAAGACTTCGACAAGTACATCTGAGTGATTCAGGATCAGTTGAAATCAGTGTGGTTGGGCATGACTGGGGAGCTCTAGTGGCGTGGCACCTGTGGTTGTTCCGGCCGGACAAGGTGAACCCTTTGGTGAATCTTGTTTTTCTTTGCAAGCGCCGGCAGTGATCATGTTTTTATTTGTTTGTTTAGTGATATTTGTATTGTTTGTAATTGTAACTATGTATATTTGTTTAGTGAATGAGGATCAGACAAAAACTTGCCAATTGTCCAAAATTGGCCCATTGTTGAAAGGGCCAATTTTGGACTGTTGGCAACTTAGCAATTAGCACAATTAGATATTTGGCCAATCTGCCAATCTGCCAAAGTATCCGAACAAAGCATGAAAGCAATGGTCATATTACTGACCGTTGTATTTAATTAATTAATTAATTAATTTTTAAATTTCACATCTTCCTCAAATTCCTTGGTTATAAATACCTCACTTCACTATCCAATTCCCTCACACTAAATTTCTCTCAATTGCTAATTTCTCTCAAGTCTCAACCTCTAATTCTCTCTAGCACTCATAATTCAAACAAAAAAAATGGCAAGCTCTGGAAGTGGTTTTGGTGAGAGTCGTGAGATAGAACATCCAACCCAAGGAAGTGAAAGTAATTTGCCATTGTCATCACAACCGGAAGGAGAGGCAAGTGGAAGAGATTCAAATTCTGATATCTTCAAAATTCATTTCAAAAAGATGGCAGTAGGAGATGGCAAGTTTGATGTCTCTTGTAATTATTGCAATAAAGTTTACAAATATTCAAAAGGAGGTGGCTATGGGACTTTCATCAAACATTTGCAAACAAAGCATCCACTTAAGGTTTGATTGAACAAAGGACAATCTCAAATGACCGAGTTTGCCTCTCCTTCTAACACTACTCAATTATTTCATTATAATGAAAAGGAATGTAGGACCGTATTAGCTTCGATGGTTTCTATTAATCATTTATCTTTTAGCTCTGGTGAAAAATTTGGCTTTAATAATTTTTGTCAAAATTATGTAAATCCTTGTTTTAAAAAAGTTCCTAGAAATACTTTGAAAATACATGTTTTGAAATTATATAAAAAACATAAAAGTAAATTAATACAATATTTTCAAAATAATAATTTTCATGTTTCTCTTTGTAGTGATATTTGGAGTGATCATTGGTGTGAACATTCTTATATGGGCTTAACTTGTCATTGGATTGATGAAAATAATGTTTTACAAAAACGATTACTTGCATATAGATGTTTTGATGATAGGCATACCCTCAAAAATATTTGTAAAATGATTTTGGATATTTTGCAAGAATATCGATTGGTTAATATAGTTTTTTTCAATTTCTTTTGATAATGCATCGGCTAATACCGCATCCATTTTTGAGTTAAAAAGAACTTGTCAACCGAATTTTGGTGGAAGATTTTTTTTCATATATGTTGTGCATGCCATATTTTAAATTTATGTATACAAGATGCTTTGGCTAATGAGCTCAATCAACATATATCTCCAATAAGAAAAGTAATTTCATATATTTGGGTGCATCCACAAGTTATGAAAGAATGGGCAAAGTTTTGTAAACAAAATGGAATGAAACCAAAACGTTTTCCAAAAGATGTTTCTACTCGTTGGAATTCCACGTTTAAATTACTTGATCAATCTTATGAGTATAGAAATTTATTGTGTTATTTTGCATCTATTTATATTAAACATCATACACTTTCGCCAACCCAATGGGAAATATGTTCTACTATTTTAGATATTTTTCATGTTTTTAATGATGCAACTCATACATTTAGTAGTGTATACAAACCAACTTCTCATCAATTTTTAATTGAAGTGATAAATATTAGTGGTGCTTTAATGGAAGGACTCAAACATCCTCCTATTTATGATACAATTTATGGCATGAGAGAAAAATGGTTGAGTTATTATAAAACTATTCCCGATATTTATCTTACTACTATGATTTTTTATCCTAGATGTAAATTTGAAGGTTTAGTAGAGATGTTGAACACTTATTATTTTGATTTGTTGGGGGATAATGATGAAGATATTGATGTAATGTTAATAATTAGTAGAATTAGAACATTGTGTAATGAGTTATGTGACACATTTTCTCACCTTCTACTCATGATGAAGAAGCGGAGCCTCCACTACCTCTATCCTCCTCGAAATTGACAAAATGGGGTAACAAAATTTTAGAAAGGTGGAAGAGGCCTAGAACATCCAGCTCATATTCTAAACTTGAAGTTTATTTAACAATATCTTTTGAGTTTAGTGATGATACAGGTCCAAATTTTTCAATTTTGGAATGGTGGAGTAGCACACGGAGACATGTCCTACTTTAGCCAAGATTGCTAAACAACTCCTTGCAATTCCCGCCTCAACCATCTCAATTGAGCAAACATTTTGTAATGGAGGCAACATTTTAAATGAAAAATGACCAAGGTTAGGTCCAGAATCATTGGAAGCGCATACTTGCCTCGAGGATTGGGAAAGAGCTAAACTAAGAAGACAAGATGACCTTATACACTCATCATCATCAGATGAGTGGGTAAATGATGGCTCTGGTATAACAATAGCAGCTTCTAGTTCCAACTCCTCTAATGATGATGCAAGCAATGCAAGCAATTAGCCATTACGAAAATATGGGAAATGTGATAATAAAAATAAAAGAACTATGTGGGCTTTGATTCCTCGAGAGGATACATAGGCAACTTGATATAATTAAGTTCAATCCCTTTATTTTTTTTATTTCACATATTGTACTTTTATTGCAAAATATTGTTTTGAATTATTAATACTTTTATTTTTTAATAAAATATTATATTAAACTTATATTTTTTGTGTTTATTTTAATTTGAAATATTGGATCATTTACTTTACCAAAAAAAAAAAAAATAGCCCGAACCACTTGAACCGTCAAACCGGAACAATTGAATCGAACCACCCGAACCACCAGAACCAGAACCATAACCAAACAGCCAAGAACCTTTTCTAGGCGGTTCGGTTCCGATTCAAAGTTTTTTGGAACCGAAACCGGCAATTTCTGAACCGTGCCCATGTCTACATTTGACCTTCGTTATTGACATGGCATGAGTTCTCAATAATCCTAGACTGTAGTCATCAACCCTAGTAATCTATAATTATTTGTCACCATCCACCATCCTTGCAAAGGAAAAAATATATGTTATACTCATAACCCTTAAAGTAAAAAGAAGAAAAAAGAAAAAGCTATCACCTAAGAGCAATGCATTTAGCCCTCCATGCTTTAAGCTTGTTTATACCAACTTGTTGGTTAAGCCTGATAGCTTGGATAATACCTATAACCTTCAAAGATGGATCAGCTCTAAACTACTCCAAGTAATTGCTAGCTATCCATTGTGCACTCAAATGCCTAATATTATGATCTCTTGTGCATTCATGCTTTAGGTTCCTAGACTAAATTTGAACACTATGTTTGTCTTTAAACATGGGAAAAGCCCATAGAAATACCAAGGGAAACCTCTTTTGCAAAAAGCTTTGCACCTTTTCTTGTTGTTTGGCTTGAAATTCATAGCACACTTGTTTTTTATCCCATAGTTCCTAACAACTTCCTTGAATTATTTAATGCTGCATGAATTTCATGCCAATTTTGAATTCAGGTTCCTTCATGTCAGATTCTTCATTAAACTCAGCATACTTGGGCCTTACAGGATCCAAATCTTCCTCATTAGTGTTGGAGCATGATTCCAAGTCTTTAGAGTTAGCAATTTCAGAATCAACATGGTCAGAATTAATTCAGCATCCTCTTCCATTACTCTAGTTTCTTCCTCAACAATTGCTAAATTGTCTTCCTCATCAAAAGGTCTTCCTCTTCATGGTCTTCCTCTTGAGGGTCTTCAAGTTCATCTCTATGGAAACTATAATCTGAATCATGTGGCCCATTTGTCTGTGGAAGATGTTATCATAAGAAATATGCTAAATTCATAGATGGTAAACTATTCATAAGTGGTAAAATCATTACAAGATGCTAAATTCTTTCTGTAACCATAGATGCTAAATTGATAAGTTGATTAGGTTATATGTTATCTTTTATTAATTGTTAACTCTACCTTAATAATATTTTAATTACATAAAATGCTATTAAAATTACTACAGAATATTTGTGCCATTTTTAACAACTATGCAATTGCTATATTTGGCTTAAGTAATAATACTAATGATAAACCTCTTCAATTGAAGGAATGCAAAATACCTATCAATTCAATACTCTTCAATATTTTTCTTGAAGTAAAATAATTACCCAAAGATGCTATACTAGATTATGTATAAAGGTTTCAACAACTTTTATATGATGAATTCTCAAAAACCGAAGAGATTGAACTAAAATGTCAATAAGCCTACTTACCTTATGGCTCTTCATCCCTAGAAAATCCTGATTATAGATGGCATAAATGGAAGCAACACACTAAAAAAAAAGCCTCAAATCAACTACATTTCCAAGATACCCACTTACACATAGCGGATTGTTAACCCTAACTATAATGGAGCCAATCTTTCTATTAAACTTCAAACTAAACTTAAATTCTCTCAATATATAAGCATCCAAATACAATCATACTAGCATCACTAGCTCCCTAAAGTAGAGGAAGAGGAAGCACTGTATTTTGGCTCTTCTAAGTCTACAAGCCTTATCGCCCAATCAACTTCCATGTTGTGCAGGCTAGACCTCACACTAGAAATTTCTTTCGACTAAATGACGTGCACAGTGACTCTCACTCGCTACAACTCTGTATTCATGTTTAAGCAAAGAAAAAAGAAAGAACAAGAAGAAAAGAAGAAGAAAACTAGGAGATGAAGAGGAATAAGAGAGGGAAGGAAGGGATGCTGATGTAGCCACAAAAAATTGGTGACGTGAATTAAATGGGATAATGTGGATTAAAAAAGAGTGAGGTGGCTCTCTTACGGGTGATATGGATTATAACCTCTTTGCTAGCAGTCCCACGTCAATATATGACCTATCAAACCACAATCCACATGGTCGTTTTGATGTTCACGTCAATAATTTCTCACTAGAAATGGGTGGGTACCCTCCTGTTGAAGCCCAATCAAAGTGTGGTATCCAAAAAGAAACAAAATGAAGTTAGGTATCCATTTTGATATTTGACCATAGTTTGGTGACCTCAAATGTGGGCTTCATATTAAGTCATTATTTAAAAAAAAAGATATTTTTTAAAAAAAGTTCTCATTATTTTTTTTAAAATAAAATATTTTAGTGATCATTATAAAAATTAGGAATATATAGCCAATATTTCTAACTTCCCCTTTAAGTTTTTTTTCTTTAAAAAAAAACAAGATTAAATAGATATATTAAATACATGCTTCTTAGTTTTTAAAATAAAAAACAAAAAACAATGAAGATGGTGTTTCAAATGAAGACTTCCGGTCTGTTTGATTGTTGTTTTCGGAAACAGTTTTCTGCTTTTAAAAACAAAACAAAAAAAACAAAAAGACTTGTTTGGGGCCTAAGTTTTTTAAACTGTTTTAAAAAAACTAAAAAACAACTTAATTCATTTTTTATTTCAAAATAAAAATTAGAAATATTTTCAAATCTCATTTTACTTTACAAATTTTAGTGATATTTAAAAACAAATTTTAAAACATTAAGACTTGTTTGGGGCCTAAGTTTTTTAAACTGTTTTAAAAAAACTAAAAAACAACTTAATTCATTTTTTATTTCAAAATAAAAATTAGAAATATTTTCAAATCTCATTTTACTTTACAAATTTTAGTGATATTTAAAAACAAATTTTAAAACATTAAGCTAGAGTTTCAAATATTGTGTTCAAATGTATGGTCAAATTTTATGTTACTAAAATAATTCACATAATATGACGTAGTTCAAATGGAAAATTCATAGAAAACATGGGTAGATTATAATTTTTGGTCAAATTTTCAAATGGAAAATTCATAGAAAACATGGGTAGATTATAATTTTTGGTCAAATTTGATTGGCCTTAGCCACAGAAAATAAAGGAAAATTATCCATGTCAAAGTGGATGCTTACTAACATATCCTTTAAAATTGTATTTGTATATACACATCTATATTAACCCCCCCCCCCCCCCCCCCCCCCCCCCCCCCCCCCCCCCCCTTTTTTTTTTTTATTAGTCAATTTATAATTTTATAAAAATATAATTGGGCCTTTGATTTTTTGTAATATCTTTTTCCAGTTTATACTCAAGATGAAGATGAATAATGAGAGAATTCAAATGACAATTTAATACTTTTCTAATCTAATGATCTTCATTCTTAAAATTGATGCATGATATGCAGGAATTTGAAGACAATAACAACAACAAATCAGTAAAGATTGAAGAGCTTCTGGATATTTTACTATTGCATCTTATGCGCTTCACTTTTAAAAAAATCTCAGGATTTGTTAAGCTTGATAAACCAGTTAAATTCCCTATGTATTAAGAGATTGAAAATGATATTCTCACCAACCTATCACAACATCAAGTTAGCAAACATATTTTTTTTGTTTCTACATATTAGATTAAATTGGACATAATTAACTAAACCTATGATTTTCAAGCAGGGAATCATGTATGAACAGGGCATTACACTGTTAACATGAAGTACCCCAATGACCAATGGATGCCCTACGATGATGAGAAAGTTACAACCGTTAGCTTAAGCAATGTTTTGCATGGACGAGCTTTTATTCATCAATACGAGCAAGTATGTTGCTATTAGTGTGCTTTTGAGGGCCTATATAGCATTGATTGGCAGCCTCTTAGTCTTAGAAAACAACATCTGTCGAGTAAAATTTCTTTCTTGAGTTAATCATTGGTTTTACTTTATTTTTTATTCCTCCACACATAGCCTTTACTATATAGTGATATGGACGGTTAGAAGTTGTTGTGAATAAAGACTTAATTTGATCATATGTTTGAAAGCTACTATTCTAAGGCCAAAGAGCTACCACCTTTGAGGTGTGAAATTTGCTCTTGCGCAACTAGACACTTTTTTTGAATAATGTGCAATTGATTATTTACCAAGAGTAAAGGCTACCTCGGGTAGGGGTGTAATCGATCGAGTTCGAGCCGAGTAATAAGGTGCTCGAGCTCGAGCTCGATTGAAAATTCGGTACTCGAAACTCTGCTCAAACTCGATCGAGTTTCTTTTTTAAAACTCGAGCTCGACTCGAAACATAATTCGAGCTACTCGAGCTCGCTCGATTAAGCTTTATTGAATTTTATCAACTAAATAATATCTATTTTTATCCATGAAACATGATATTCCTTCATTTTCATCCATATAACATGATATTTTTGCAATATCACAAAATCATACTAATAATCATAATAAAAAAAATTATAATAACATCACATCAATACACCCAAATTTAAATCCTTATGAATACACAAAGATTATAGCATTTTATTTCCAAATAAAACATACAATAACCATAAAACCTCATATTCATTCATTTTCATCCTCAAAACATAATATTCATCTATCACAAACCCATAATAATAATAAATACAAAAAAAATATATAATAATATTACATCAACACACCTAAATTTAATTTTATGTGAGGATAACAAAGATAACATCATTCTACTTAAACAAATAGAACATTTAAAAGTTAGAACAATAGAACAATAAAATTATATGGTTTTACAATTCATACTTGTCACCACTTGCAAGTGGCAAATTAACAATACATCATATTGCTAAATTTCAAAAAGTCTATGACTCCATAACAAAAAAGAAACCATTAGTAAACACATTAACATATATGCTCTCACAATCTAATGAACAAATTTTCTTGAGTGAGAGTTTGTCCCTTGTCTTTCATCAAACCTATACAAATAAATAATTAGAGAACAAAAAAATTTAATAATTAATGAGAAAAGAAATAATAAGGCATAATTAAATAAACTTAAATGCTATTAACAAGAAAAAACTAATGTTTCATATCATTTAAGACTTCAACTTCAAGGAATTTCAAGTGCAATCTCAACTTGTTTCTTCTCTTTCTAAATGAAAAGAAAAAAAAAAGCAAAATTAATTATAT
Source organism: Dioscorea alata (assembly GCA_020875875.1). Classification (NCBI taxonomy): domain Eukaryota; kingdom Viridiplantae; phylum Streptophyta; class Magnoliopsida; order Dioscoreales; family Dioscoreaceae; genus Dioscorea; species Dioscorea alata. The sequence continues at coordinate 4,791,489 of CM037027.1, forward strand.
CAACATTACAAATTAATGAAATGCGAAACATATCACATTAAAGCAAACTAATAATCATAGTCATTCAAAAAAAAAAATCAAATTGACACAAAAAATAGCAATGCACTTACTTTATTTTTCTTCTTTACCCCATGAAGGTTTCGACACCAATCTCCTCCACAAAGTAATGCTTGCACTGTTTCAGGATCTAATGAAGCTTGATAAGTATCAATAACCCTACTCCTTGCACTAAATGCAGCCTCTGAAGCCACTGTAGTGATAGGAATAGCAAGTATATCACGAGCCATTCGTGATAAAATGCGATACTTTAAAGTAGTCCCTTTCCACCATTCTAGAGCATCAAACTGATTAGGATCTCCTTCAAAAAAGAAACAACCTTCAGCTAGGTAGGCATCAAGATCAGAATGTTGTGGTGAGGCTTTTTCAACAGATTTCACATAGTTTGAAAATTCATACCAACCTAAATTTTTCTCTTTATCATTCCTACCAACATCATCATTGTTCAACATTGAAGTTTCACCACTATGCTCATTGTCAACCTGATACTCACGAACATATTCTTCATAAATATCATATAAAGCTTCTCGAACTTTAACAATATTTTCTCTTGCATCTCTATCTGAATACATCTTGGAAAAAAAAATTCAACAGCCCTCATTTTGCATCTTGGATCTAAGATCGCAGCCACCGACATCAACAAATTACATTCACCCCAATATTTATCAAACTTACGCTTCATTCGACCAACCATTGCTTGAATAAAATCATCTCCATCATTTTCCCTTTTATCCAACAAGACCTTCACACGATAAACTTCATTTAAGAATAAATTGGAAGTTGGATAATCACTACCAGAGATGATTTTTGTGATTGCATTAAACACTTCAAGAATCTCACAAATTTTCTCCACCTTCTCCCAATCTTCAGGACTTGGACAACAATGATAAAGAGATTCCCGATCTTTGTACATTGGAAAGACTTCTTTGAATTTTATTGCAATTGATAACATCTCAAATGTTGAATTCCACCATGTTTTACAATCAAGAATGAGTTTCCTTTCAGGCAATTGAAGCTGTTGCACAATATCGAAGAATGACTTAAGCCTTGCCTCATTTTGATTCACAAATTTAACACTTTCATGAATATCTTCAATTTCAGAAATTCCATCTTGAACCATGAGATTTAGGATATGTGCACAACAACGAACATGAAACATCTTTCCTCCACAAAGCAACCTCTTAGTTCTTGAAAAGGTATCTTTGAGAATTGTAATTGCCACATCATTGCTTGAAGCATTATCAACAGATATTGTAAACACTTTGTTTTCAATTCCCCACTCCTTCAAACACCTAAAAATGCAATCGGCAATTTCAACACCATGACGAGGAGGTGGAATGTGAACAAAATTAATGACACGCTTTTACAACCTCCAATTACAATCAATAAAATGGGCTGTCAAAACTATATACTCAATCTTCTGATGACTTGACTTCCACAAATCTGTAGTCAAACTGATCTTGTTAACATTCTTCAACAATGCCTTCAATTTTTTTTTTCATTCTCATAAACTTGCATGCAATCTTTCTTGATGGTAACACGTGAGACTTTTTCCCATTCAGGCATCCCATGTTTTTGCATCATATTGAAACCTTCTTCTTCCATTATTGAAAATGGATGCTCATGTATAAGTATCCAATGTGCAGCACCCTCTCTCATTTTCACCATGTCAAACTTGCCATTTGTGAGAGCCGGTGACATTCCAATACCGGAACTACTTCCTGCTTCGATAGGCTTGAAAGATATCCTTTATTGTTGATTTTGATAAATCTTTCGCTTCAAACATGTTGATATATGTCTTTTAAATTGAGTTGTACTTTTACTAGCACTTATAGCCAACCTTCTCTTGCAATGGACACACTCTCCTTTTTTAGAACCATCGGCAAGAGTAATTTCTTTAAACTCCATCCAAACAATAGAAGTTTTTGCCCTTTTCTTCTCATTACCTTCATCTTCCTCTCCCTCTGCCTCAAGGTCAACAACATCATGTTTTTCATCATTGGGATCAATGGATTTATTTGCATTACCATTATCACCATCTAAACTTTCATTCATTGAAGAATCACCATCAAGCATAGCCCGATTAGTAGATGAATCTATTCTTGATTGAAATGGTGTAGAGGAGACATTTGGTGTGTTTGATGACATGTTGTCTAAAAAAAAAATCAGCCTTAAAAAAAAACACATGGAGTACAAGTTAAAAAAAAATACCTTTCGTATATGGAAAACCGGATTGTTATTCAAGACAAACAAAATTCTTTAGAAATCTCCTTTCAAGAATGCATTTTCTTGGATTTGGAAGTCTCCTGTTCTTAAAAAAAAAATCAATTTTAGTAATTAAACCGAACCTTTCTTTCTATTGCAAAACTAGTTCTCATACTAGTCCATTTTTCTTTTTTTTTAAAAAAAAAACTTTAAAGAAAAGATATAATGATGACCACTTGTGCCACTTGTTAATTAGTCAGAGAGATAATGCTATCTTATGCTATCAGAGCACTCTAAATATTTTACAACTTAGATGGTTATATAGTTATAACAAACCCTCACTCTTCATTAATTATAGTTATATACAAATAATACCATATTACTAAAATCACAAATTCACAAATTTCAAAGAGGAAAGTAAGTAACCAAAATTCAAATTTTGGCATCCCTATCCACTTGCTACCACCTTATCTTCCCACCCATCAATTCACAGGACAACTCTCAAAAATCTCACATTCAAACAGAACTAGCATGAATCCATAACCTGAATATGTTACTTGTACACAAACTTATCTATGAATGTCTAATGCATATAATCATTCCAACTTTCAGCCAGTAAAAGCATAAAATGCAAAATAGAGATCATTATCACTATATGATTAAAATATGTTACTTGTACTATCACGAAGTTAAGCAGCTGGTCAAATCCTTTTAGGGTACGTGTTACACTGTCACTGCAAATTTGCCACCTTTGAGCCCTTATGAACATTTGAAGTATTCCAAACAGCTCCCACCCCTGCATTTTATGTATATATTAATTCTCAATAAATATATTTAATTTAAAGAAATATATGATTAAAATATGTATGGCAAAGCTAAAGTGAATATAAAACATGAACTAATTTAGTTTGAACATGTGTAACATGGAAAAAAACATTATAAAACCATGGGAACATTTGCAAAAATAAAAAAATAATAATAATAATAATAATATTATTATTATTATTATTATTATTATTATTATTATTATTATTATTATTATTATTATTATTATTATTATTATTATTATTAAATAAACATGAATGATATTGACACACTAAATATAAATTTAAAGATGTGATACCTGCATTATCAACAAATTAATCAAATTGATTTCATATCAACGCTTGATTTGAAAATAATTGAAAAAAAACTACAATCTTAATTAATATATGATTAATTAATTCAAATTAATGACTCAACTTATGTAAATATTATTTACAGTTTCATTAATAAAATCATGATGGGCATACTCTGTTTTCAATATATGTACAATCATGTAAAGCAGATGACAGTTCATGTATGAGATTTTTTTTTCATTTGAAGTGGTCCAACTTATGCCTAAGAGTATTAAATGTGGTAATGCTAAAGTTAATATCTTTTCAACCCTACCTTTCAAATCCTTGAAATGAATCCGAGCAAGTTGCCTTTATATATGATACGTCACAGAAATATTTTATTATTAGAATTAATGAAGTTGTAGACAAATATCTGCAGGAATTTATGTATCCATCTTCTCCATAAGTTTTTTTAGAATAATGTATAAAAAAAATGTTTACATCTTGTAATCTATTGTGCAGAAAAAAGAAAAAAAAAAGTACAGATAGCAACAGCTAATTAGTCATTAGTCTAATCAAATGCAAACTTCCCAACCCTCATTGTAACTTAATCACACATGTAAATCTCCTAAATTAACTTACTATTGATAATAATCAAAATAATCCTTCCTGTTTTTATAATCAATTCAAAAACCAAAAGGAGGAAAAAAAATACCAGTGGAGATGCAGCAACTAAGGAGACACATCTTATGGAGTGGAACGGCCGGTTGGATGCGCACGGCGCAGGCGGGGAGTGGAACGGCCGGTTGGATGCGCACGGCGCAGGCGGAGTCTAGAACGGTATACTCAGCAAAGCTAGACACGTTCAGGAGTCTGCAAGACTGCAATATAACTTCAAAATTAGTATCATTACTGATGCCAGTGAAAAAGTCAAATTTCAAACTGATAAAACTTCAAAATGAGAAGGTTTTCACCCAAAACAAATCTTAAAATTTAGCAATTACTAAAGAGGAAAAAATTGATCAAGCCTTCAGGAATCAAAACCTTGTTGATAAATTAGGGAAACATACATTATTGGTGGGAACTTGGGCTGGTGAAGGATGGTGGTGGCCAAAGAAGGATGCTGGTGAAGTGGAGTCTGTCGGCGAGCGTTGCGATTCTTGCGAAGATGGATGGAGGCGGAGGCGAGGAGGACTGTGGAGTATGGAGGCGTGGAGACTGAAGACAGATGAGAAAGAGACATTAGGGTTAGATTTTCTTTATTTTTAGTTTTTTAAAATTAGGATTTTTTTATTTAAAATTTAAATTATAGTTTTTAAATCTTAATGAAAAAAAAGGTATTTAAAACTTTTAAATATTATTGGAGGATAAAATTGTAATTTCAGTATATATATATATATATATATATATATATATATATATATATATATATATATATATATATATATATTTATTTATTTATTTATATATTTATATATAACTACTCGATTAGGCTCGCGAGCACTCGACTCAAGTATTAAGATACTCGAACTCAGCTCGCTCGACTACTCGAGCTACTCGAGCTCGAGCTCGACTCGACTATGATCGAGTCGAGTTCGAGCATTTTCCGAGTCGAGCTCGAGTAACTTGCGAGTAGTGGTATATCATTTGCACCCCTAACCTCAGGGGATTTGTGAAAGCTACTGTTCTATGGACAAAAACGCTACCGCCTTTAAAGTGTGAAAAGCTACTCTTGAGTGATTGGATACCATCCATCACCAATGTGTAGTTGATGATCTACCAAGAGAAAGGACTACCTTAAGTGATGCATGAAAGCTATTATTCCATAGGCAAAGAAAGCTACCACCTTTGAAGTGTGAAAGCCACTCTTGAGTGATCGGATACTATGCATCGCCAATGTGTAGTTGATGATCTACCAAGAGAAAGGGCTATCTCAAGGGATGTGTGAAAGCTACATACCTCATTGTGATTAAGAAAACAATTTTAAGAGCCTAATAAGTTTTTTTTTTCATAACTTGATCTGAGTTGAAGGAAAGCAAAGTAGAAAGGATTAAGAGCATACATATGTGAGGAGCCATAAATAAGAGTGAAACTTATTCTTTTATTGGTATTGCATGTTTTGTTTGACATTTTGGAATTTTTTGGATTATTGAGACTCTCAATTTTTATAGGTCGATTAAAGAAATAAGCATGAACTCTGAAATTTCTACAAGCAATTAAGAAGTGCCATGGAGGCGAAGATATGTAAATATTCTTCTCGTTATGGAGTATGTGATAGATTTTTTGTTGTTTCATGAATGAAATACATGAACTTCATGAATTACATGCTTTGAAAGGCATTGGAAATTTACAACTTGGCTATCATGATGATACTAATTTTATGATGTCAAGAGGCTTGAAAAATCTTGGCAATCTTTGCTTTGTCAATGTAACATTGCAAGCTTTGCTTTCATGCACACCGTTTGCTCAGTTCGTACTAGAGCTCGGAAAATGCAGTATTTAGAGGATATTTTTATTTCTTAATCTTTCACCCAAATTAAGTTTGTATAGTGATAATAATGTTATTGTTCTCACTTTTGTTTTGTCTACTGATGATCAACTTATTATTTCATTATGTTTTAAGGATAAGCATCCAACATTGCATGCATTTGCTAGCTTCATCTCAAAGTTTAGCATTCCATATTTTCATAGCATCAAGAGAAGGAAGCCATTTAGTACGAGTATGTTTAAGGGTATCATTGAGAAATTTACTGTTGATGTGCCCACAAGTCCATCTAATGGAAGAAAAAGCTGACTAGATACCGAAAAATTCTTGGTCTTTATCATGGATGGAATGCATGAAGAGTTGCTGAAGTTGAGAGGCTCTTCTTTGGTACAAGACATTTGGGAAACAGTTTAAAGAAACAATAAATCCTCTAAGATATGGAAGAAGAAATTTGTGCCATCAGAGTTGAGTGATATGTTTTGGGACAAGAAATGAGTATCATCAACACAAAATGTATGCTTTTTATTATGATTTGTAAAGTTCTTTATACTTTTCAGTGCAAATATGATCACAAGCTTTCTTTTTCATGTTTGATTTATTGATTTTATTAGTTGGTTTGATTCATTCACTCATCATGTGAATGGTGTTTGTTGATATTAATTGATGCTATTTGCAATATTGTGAAGCAAACAATCAATTTGAAAAAAAAAATGAAATTGTTACAATGCCAATAAATGATTGATTGCTAATTCATAGATTTTGATCAAATAGGCTTTCCTTGATAACTAACTTTGAATATGATATGCTTTTCTAAAAATACATATCAAGTTATCAAAATTGTGCAACCATTCCTTATTCTCTGTCTTGACATCCACAGAAGCACCGTACACACTATTGAAGGCTCACTGAGATTATATTCTAGAACAAGAACATTAAAGGATACAAATCATCTAAAATGAAAATGATACTTCTCTACAAAACATTATATACGAGTTCTGATCTAATCATTTTCATGCTTAAAATTGGTGCACGATATTTAAAGGAAATAATAACTCTAGCAAATCAGTGAATATTGAAGACCTTCCTGACATTTTAGTGTTTCACTGTACTTCAGCTTTGAAAATTCTAGAATTTTTTAAGCTTGGTAAACCAATTAAATTCATGTTGTATTTTGAAATTGAAAATGATATGCTCGCCACCCTGTCATCACATCAAGTAAGCAAACTTTTTTTTTATCTCTACATATTAAATTAAATAGGGTACAATTAACTATACCTATGATTTTCAAGGACATTACACCACTAAAGTGAAGTGCCCCAATGGCCAATAGATGCACTATGATGATGAGAAAGTTACAATTGTTAGCTTGAACAACGTTTTTTTTATTATAAGAATGTTATAGTTGTTGTGAATAGAGACTTAGTATGACCATATGTGTGAAAACTATTGTTCTAAGGCCGGAAAGAGCTACCACCTTTGAAGTGTAAAAGCAGCTCTTAGATAAATGGACACAATGCTTGAGCAATGTATAGTTGATAATTTATGAGGAATGGGGGCTGCCATAGGGGATGTGTGAAAGCTACTGTTCTAATGACAAAAGGCTACCACCTTTGAATTGTGAAAGCCACTCTTGAGTAATCGAATATTATAAATCACCAATGTCTAATTGATGATCTACCAAGAGAAAGGGCTACCTTAGGGGATACATAAAAGCTACTGTTTAAAGGGCAAAGAGAACTACCACCTTTGAAGTGTGAAAGCTACTATTGAGTTATCAGATACCATGCATTACCAATGTGTAGTTATTAATTTATCAGGAAAAAGGACTACCTCAGGGGATGTGTGAAAGCAACTGGCCACATTATGATTTAAAAAAAAAAATTATAAGGGCCTAATATGTTTTTGCTTGCATAGCTTGATCTGAGTTAAAGGAAAGTGAAGAGGAAAGTACTTAACGCATACATATGTGAGAAGCCATAAATAGGAGTTAAACTTATTCTTTTATTGGGATCGCATGTTTTACTTGCCATTTGGCAATTTTTCTTGGTTAATTTGTTGAGACTCCCAATTTGTTGAGGTTGATTAAAGGAATAAGCATGATGCTTCTGTATGTTCATTTTCACAACTAGACTAACTTGACATAAGAAAGAGAGAAATGGCAGTTTACAATGGGTATTAGAACAATCAGTAAGATAATATATATGCATCCAGCAACAGGTGAACTCTGTTACCTAATATTATTACTAAATGAAAAAAGAAGCACAAACTTATAAGGATCTACAAACAATTAATGGTTTGATGTATCAAGCTTATAAAGAAGTTTCCTTTGCTTTAGGGTTATTAATTGATGATACAGAATGGTCAAACACCTTAACACAAGTTACTCAATGGAAAGTTAACTTTTTCTATTTTAGAGGGGTTAGAGGTACATTTGGAAATTATTAGTTTTAGAGAATTAGCAGTGTGATAATGTTTTACTCAACTTCTCATGTATTGCAATCATACACAATCAAGCATGCAAGAGAAATGAGACACTAATTGGTTACCCAGTTTGGCATAACTTGCCTACATTTGGCGGGCCAATCCCGGAGAGAACAATCCACTAAAAAAGAGAAAGAATGAAGAGTACAACACTCACTCTCACTCACACAATGACAAAGAATAACCCTCTCTAGATTACCCAATGCCAATGCCCACTCCCCTTAACTCACACCCTTGGGTCTCTCATTCATGGCTCATCCTAAATCTCAAAGCAGGGTATCTTATATAGATGTCTCTATGTCCCAAAATAGCTCTCTCTTTTAGACTCTCCGTGACTTTCTAACTTGGACACCTTCCAAATTTAGACGTTGCAACTCATGTTGCAACGAGGATCATCTACTAATCATGACTGAGTTCCAGCTCCCATTGTAACGCGACCTTGCGACACCCCCAGTCCTCCAAATTGTGCTAGTCCAAGTCAATGCAGGTTAACTCCTCTCGATCTCTTACAGCCACCAACTAGTTTGCCTCCTCACATCTTATCAGTAGGTTCTTTTTCCGAGGGTCACACCTACCAAGGTGTGTCTCCATCTCACCAAATATGGTCTTCAAAGATCTCCATAATCTTCTTTCCAAACTTGATCTCCATGCATCCATGTTAAGCTCTTTAAGATCTTCCAAGCATGATCTTCATTCATCTAAGATTGCGTCATCAATCTTCTTCCAAATCTATGCACTTGCCAAAGATAACTTGTGCCCTTGAAATAGCTTGTGTCTTTAAATAACTTGTGTCTTCAAATAACTCCATGCCCATAGTAAGATTTGGATCTTTTCTTCAAATTGCATTGCTAATTATGGCCTTGAAAATCATGTTGGCTTCCCTTTGCTTTTCTTGGTTTGTGTCTTCAATTAGCTTCACACCAAACTAAGCTCTATGCAATCCTTGGTCTTCAAAGTGATGATCTCTGTACTTGCCAATAATAGATTACTCTTTTTTTAGAAAATCCTCCACAAGGTCTTCAAAAAATAAATCTCTCATGAAAATTAGAATCACCAAAGATAGATTTTATCATCTTGGATCTTACCAAAGATAGATTAAATCATAGCTCTAGTTTTTCTCCTCATGGCTTGTTCTTCAGAAGAGATCCTTTTACTTTGATGCTCCTTACCAAAAATAGCTCCAAAAAGATCTTGGCCTTCATGTCTTCATTATCACCTCTTGCCACATCATCAAGTGCCTGGTCATTTGCCATGTCATCATTGCTTTTTCCAGGTCATCTTCTTACTTGTCAAATAATGCCAATTTGAGCTTCCACCTCTAACAATCTCCCCCTTTGGTATTATTTAACACAACATTTACCGTCAAACTACTGCTAGACGGACACCAGTTACAACATGTACTGAAACCTTGACATGACTCAACTAACTCTCACAAGACTGATTTGATAAGACATCATCTAGTTATTGTATACATGAGTAGTTTTAGCACAAATATCAAATAGCAACTAGTGAATACAAAATATTTAACCAAATAACAAAGCACATCAGTCTTTTAAGCAAATGTTTTACACACAACAAATCATTGACAAACAAAGACAAATGGCAAACAAGAACTGGCAGTCAGTAGATTTCAAACTTCTCTCCCCCTTTGTAGCATATAATGGCAAAGTCTTCTTGTTATTGCAAAACAGGTTGCTACTTCTTTGTGTAGCTCCCCCTGTATTTAGAATCAGTAGTATAACAAAAAAAACTCCCCCTTCAAGATAGACCTCCTACATATCATTGCAAAGGATATCAATAAATATAATTAGATACACAGTTATTTTCAGATATCTTCCAATAGGGATTAAACTTGGCAAAGGCCTAGTTCACCCCTTAAGTGTTCATATCTTGTAGGATCGAGAAGCTTGGTGAAAATGCTGGCCAATTGTTTCTCAATTGCGACATGATCCATGGTGATAGTCTTGCTTTCAACCAAATCTCGTATAAAATGATGTTGAATATCAATGTGTTTGGTACGAGTATGTTGAACTGGATTCTTGGAGATGTCAATCACACTTTTGTTGTCACAAAATACAGTCATTTGTCCTTATTGTAGTCCATAATCTTCAATCATTTGCTTCATCTAGATCAATTGTGTGCAACAACTTCTTACTACTATATACTTAGCTTCAACAGTCGAAAGTGAGATGGAACTTTGCTTCTTATTGTACCAAGTGACCAGGTTGTTCCCTAGATTAAAATATCCATCATAAGTACTTTATCGATCGTCTATATTGCTTGCCTAATCAGCATCACTGTAGCCTACCAAGTGTATATTTGAATCACTAGAATACCAAATCCTAAACTCTGCAGTGTCATTGATATAACATATGATGTGTTTGATTGCTATTAAGTGTGATTACTTTGGTGATGCTTGATATCTTACACAAACTCCAATACTGAAGCAAATATCTGGTCTACTAGCTGTGAGATAGAGGAAGCTACCAATCATGCTTCTATAAAGACTTGGATCCACATTATTCCCATGTTCATCTTTAGTCAATTTCCCTTTAACACCCATTGGTGTCCTGACATGTCTTGCATTTTTCAATCCAAATCTTTTCACCAGATTCCTTGCATACTTTCTTTGTGAGATGAAAATATCATTTTTACTTTGTTTAATCTAAAAGCCTAGGAAGTAGTTTAGTTCTCCCACCATGCTCATTTCAAACTACTATTGCATAAGAAATACAAACTCATCAACTTGCTTTTGAGATGTAGAGCCAAACACTATATCATCAACATATATTTGTGCAACCATGATGTCTGACTTTATCTTCTTGATAAATAATGTCTTGTCTACTTCACCTCTTTATTAGTCTTTTTCAAGTAAAAACTTTGTAAGTTTTTCATACCAAGCTCCAGGAGCTTGCTTCAATCCATAGAAAGCCTTTTGCAACTTAAACACATAACCTGAACGCTGAGACTCTTCAAAACCTTTTGGTTCTTCTACATATACTTCTTCATTGAGAATACCATTAAGAAATGCACTTTTGACATCCATTTGGTATAGCTTGAAACCCATACACATGCAATGGTTAATAATAGTATGATGGATTCGAGACGGGCAACTAGTACAAATGTTTCATCAAATCAATTCCTTTTACTTGACTGTACCCCTGTGCTACTAGTCTTGCTTTTTTTCTAGTAATTTTGCCTTTGTTATCAGTTTTATTCTTCAAGATCCACTTGGTTCCAATGACATTCACATCCTTTGGTCTTGGAACCAAAGTCCATACATCATTTCGAGCAAACTAATTTAATTCTTCCTACATGGAAATAATCCAATGTTCATCATTCAAGGCTTCCTTCACATTCTTTGGCTCAATAAGAGAAGTGTAACACATATATCCTATCAATTCCTGATAGTCTATCTTTTAAGTGTTTCTAGTTTCTAGTACATCTTCCTTCATTAATACTACCAATCACATCCTATATCAGATGATTCTTCCTTTTTGTTGAAGATGACTCATAAATGTAGTATTCTTGATTATCTTCATCAAATTCTAAAATTAGTATCTTTTGTTATATTTTGTGTTACAACATCAATTGTATTTAGCTGTTTGGATGTGTCTTGATCAATTTTAGGTGTTACAGTAGGTGTTGTAGCATGTTGCTTTTCATGAACATCATCATCAATTGAAACATTGTTTTGTGTGTCATCTGACTCTCTCAAAAGACTTTGAGGTTCCATATTAGCTGATAGATCATAAAGGTCATCAATGACGACATTAGTGGTCTCCATTATCTTCTTGGTTCTTGAATTAAACATCTGATAAGCATGACTATTTGTAGAATATCTCATGAATATTGCCTCGTCACTCTTCTTATCAAACTTTCCCAGCTGCTCTCTGTCGTTTAGAATATAACATGTGCTTGCAAAGATATGAAAGTAACTGAGATTTGGCCTCCTTCCTTTCCAAATTTCATATGGTGTCATAGTATTGGAAGGACGAAGATACACTCTATTGATGATATAATATGTTGTATTTACTGTTTCTACCCAAAATTTTGTGGAGAGTTTCTTTGAATTTAGCTTGATCCTAGCCATTTCTTGAAGAGTACAATTCTTGCATTCAACTACTCCATTTTGTTGAGGAGTTTTTAGTGCTAAGAATTCATGATATATCTCGTGCTCTTTAATGAATTCTGCAAACTGAGCATTTTCAAATTCTCTTCCATGATCACTTCTGATTCTTACTATTCTTCCAATCTGACAATCCTTCTCATTTTTGAAGTCGAGTGCATAGCTTTTTAAATGCTCCAAACATTTTCACTTTCTCCTTGAGACTTTCAACCAGATAAATCTGGAATAATCATCTAGACATACAAATATATACATATGGCATGACCAGCTTTCTACTTATGTAGGACCAATAAGATTCATGTGCAATAGTTCCAGCACTATTGTTGTAACTATGTATTTCAACACTTTGTGAGATACTCACTTTTGTATTTCTTATTTGACAAGGACCACATTCTCTGTCTTTTTTCTATGTTAGTCTAGGTAGTCCTTTAATAGCTCTAATTTCTTCAATCTTCATCAAGTTCTTGTAATTCACATACCTAAGTTTCTGATGCCAAGTTTCTGCCATGTTGCAAGATGCGTTGTAACATACTTGTAATTTCTGAAGCAAATAATAATTATCTAAAGACCTTGCACCAGTTAAAACACATTTAGAAGTATCATCATAGACCACACACCTATCCTTGGTGAATTTTACCATCATATTCTGATCACATAGCTGACTTATACTCACCAAGTTTACTTTTAAACCATCCACATGTAGAACATTCTTCAGTTTTGGTATACCAGGCAGCATTAAGGTTCATTTTCCAATTACCTCACTCTTTTGTCCATCTCCAAAAGTGTCTTCCATAACTAAGTAGTTTTTGTAATTCTTTAGAAAACTTTTATTACCCGTCATGTGCCTTGAGCAACCACTATCAAAGTACCAATCTTCTTTGAGCATTTCTTTTCAGATGTATATGCTACTCCACATTTTAAGTCTATCTTCTTGATCCACACCTTCCTGATTCTTTTCTTTCTTTGAAAGTTTCTTCTGGAGTACTATGATAGCACCACTTGTCTTCCTTCATTTAAGTCTCTATTCAATCTCAAACATTTTGGTCGAATATGACCACTGATTCTGTAATAGTGATAAATAGGAGCATATTTCTTGGTTTTTCTTATTTCTCCAGGTGTTGCAACTAATATTGTAACTTGATCTGCTACATGACTAGGATACTCAATTACTCCAGCCCCTTTTGTAGTTGTTTTGAAGACAGTATGATTGACAGTTACTCTTTCATCAAGTTCTTTATCATTTTGCTCATTTGTTTCATCATCATTTATGCTAGTGAAGAGTTTTGATTTGTTCTTTTTAGTGTTGGCACACTCATACTAAAGATGACCAATTTTCTCGCACTCCCAACATTGCATTCTATTGGACCTCTTCTGAAACTTCCTTTGATCTTTCCCCGTGTTCCACTTTTTGTAGCCCTTTCTGTGTAAGATTTTTTGTAACAATTTGTTGAGATCTTTAAAAAGTAACATTACATTGATCTCATTTGCATCTCCTTGTTACAACTCTTTTTGCCTACTAGCTTCTACTTTCAATGCCATGTCATCTGTTTATCTTTCTGGTTACATACTCATCTCATAAGCCTAAAGTGAACCCATTAAATTATAAAGTCTTGTGGCTGTAATGTCACGTGCTTCTTCTATGACTGCCACTTTTGCTTCAAATCTTTTAGGTAAGGATCTAAGAGTCTTTTGAACTAGCTTCTCATCTAAGTATCTCTTGCCAAGTTAAAAAAGTTTGGTTTGCTATATATGTCAATCAATTTGGTGTTGAATATGGCAATAGTCTCATCTTCCTCCATCTTGAGATTCTCGAACCTAGTACTTAACATTTGAAGCTTTGAGATATGTACAAGATTTGTACCTTCATAGATTCTTTAAAAAATATTCCAAGCTTCCTTTGCTGATTCGCATGTTGTAACATATTTGAACTAATTTTTATCAACTTCTCCAAAGATAGCATTGAGAGCTTTCCGATTTGCATTAGCTTTGCTTGTATTTTCTAGACTCCAGTTGCACTTCTTCTTCTTGATTTCATTCTTCTCGTCATTTACATCAATTGGAGGAGACCAATTTTTCTTCCACCAGGTCCACGTACTTTCATCAAGGGATTTGATAAAGGCCTTTATACGCGCTTTCCAATAAGAATAATTGGAACCATTGAGTAGCGGTGGTCATGTAAGAGGTACTCCTTCTCTTCTGGCCAACATCGAATCTTGCTTGGACCTTGTCGGCTTTAAAACCAAAGTGAACAACGGTGACCAACACTCTGATACCACTTGTTAGTTATGAAGGGTACTGGTGTGAAAATTTTTTACTCAACCTCTTATGTAATGCAATCACACACAATCATACATGCAAGAAAAAAGAGACACACGAATTGGTTACCCAGTTTGGCACAACCTGCCTACGTTTGGGGGACAAGCAGGAAGAAAACAATCCACTAAACGAGGGAAAGAATGAAGAGTACAACACTCACTCACTCACACAATGACAAAGAATAACCCTCTCTAGATTTCCCGATGTCCACTCTCCTCAACCCACACCCTTGGGTCTCTCACTTGTGGCTTATCCTAAAGCTCAAAGCATGGTATCTTATATAGACTTCTCTACATACCAAAATAGATTTCTCTTTTAGACTGTCCGCGGCTTCCTAACTTAAACATCTTCCAAAGTTAGATATTGCAACCGATCTTGCAGCGAGTCCCATTTACTGATCCTAACTGAATTCCAGCTTTTGTTGCAATATAACCTTGCGACGTCCCTAGTCTTCCCGACTGTGCCAGTCCAAGTCGATGTAGCCAACTCCTCCCGAGCTCTTACTGCCACCAACTAGCTTACCTCCTCATATCTTATCAGCAGGTCCTTCTCTCGAGGGTCGTACCCACCAAGGAGTGTTTCATCTCACCAAAGATGCTCTTCAAAAATCTCCATGATCTTCTTTCCAAACATCTCCATTCATCCACGTTTAGCTCTTCAAGATCTTCCAAGCATGATCTTCATTCATCCAAGCTTGGGTCATCAATCTTCTTCTAAATCTATGCACTTGCCAAAGATAGTTTGTGCCCTTGAAATAGCTTATATCTTCAATAACTCTGCGCCCATAGTTAGCTTTGCATCTTTTCTTCAAATTGCATTGCTAATTATGGTCGTGAGAATCATGTTGGCTTCCCCTTACCTTTCTTGGTTTGTGTCTTCAATTAGCTTCACACCAAACTAAACTCTATGCAATCCTTAGTCTTCAAAGTGATGATCTCCATACTTGCCAATAATAGATTACTCTTTTAGAAAATCCTCCACATGGTCTTTAAAAAATAAATCTCTCATGAAAATTAGAGTCATCAGAGATAGATTTTATCATCTTGGATCTTACCAAAAATAGATTAAATCATAGCTCTAGTTTTTCTCCTTATGGCTTGTTCTTCAAGAGTGATCCTTTTACTTTGATACTCCTTGCCAAAAATAGCTTCAAAAAGATCTTGGCCTTCATGTTTTCATTATCCAAGTGCCTAGTCATTTGCCATGTCATCATTGCTTTTACCAAGTCATCTTCGTACTTATCAAATAATGTCAATGTGAGCTTCTAGCTCTAAAAGAAATCTTTCAACTGAAGTACCACGTTGTCCTTGTACCTGTTCCAACAATTAAGATTGAGGGATCAACACGCTCACCGATAACTGAGCCACTAAGTGCTTTCTTCTACAAAATTATGGATCAATTCAATGTGTTTTGTCTAATGTTAAGATTGAGGGGAGGCTGTCAAAAAAGTGATATTGACACTTTAAGTAGATTCTAACTTTTGGACAACAATTACACATATGAATTTTTATATTAAACCAATGTTACAGTGGAGATTATACAATTAACATTTAACCTGAAAGTCTTAGTAGAAACTGTCATGATGATGTATAAAATTAAATAAATGGTTTTAACTAAAATGACCATATGTGAAAATTTAAAGAATTCTCAACCAAGTTTTTCAATAAAAAAAAAAAATCAAAGTTTAAACTAAGAAAAACAAAAACATCAGTCATTTAAAAAATAAACCAATTTCCACATTACCAAATATCATAATATTTTCACATCCACCCAAGATTTAAGCCAAAGGCATAAAACATAAAAATAAAAATCTCGCATTTAAGACAACTATAGCCTTATAACCCAAGGCTGAAATCCTAACCATTAAACTAGTAATGTGAAGATCATTAAACAAATATTGGAGTCAAAAATGAATCAACCCTTTCAAACAATGAATTCATAAAATTAATAAATATAAAACAAAAAACAATGAAGATGGTGTTTCCAATGAAGTCTTCATTTTTTTTATTTGAAAATAAAATTTTGAATATTTTTTAAATCTCATTTTTGCCATGCCGACTTCAATAATATTTAGAAACAAATTTTAAAACATGAAACTAGAGTTTCAAATATCGCCTTCGAATGTATGGTCAACTTTTATATTGAGTCACCAAAATAATCCATGTAACATGGCAAAATTCAAACGCCAAATTCATACGAAACATGGATAGATTATAGTTTTGTCAAATTTGATCGGCCTTAGTTGTAGAGAAGAAATTGACCTCCTAACTAATTAAAAGAAAAAAAATATATCCATGTCAAAAATAGATAATTACAGATATATTTTTTAAAATTGTATTTGTATATACACCTCTATATTAACCCTTTTATTTTCTTATATTTTTTTTAATGATTAGTCAACTTATAATTATATAAAAATATAGTTGGGTATTTGATTATATATATATATATATATATATATATATATATATATATATATATATATATATATATATATATATATAATCTACATTAATAAAAATTTTCCATATTAGTTAAATTTAATTTGCAATAAAAAAAAAACCAAATTGACCAGCTAACTAATAAAGTAAGGAAAAAAATGAAACACACTAATTAAATATTTATAGAGACCAATTGGTCCCAAAAAAATTATAAATCAAATATGCATTGCCTCCAACTAATCAAAAAGATCAAACACATTAACTAAAAATAAACATAAGTCAAACCCCACTATCACAATTTGTAACTTTTTTTTTGGTTTACTTTTTTCATTTTCAAACACAACTTTGGCGCTGACAAGTGTAAGAAGTCAGCCCCCACTAACCAAGCTCACTCTGATTCTCTCAATTCAAACCTCTAAAAAAGGCATAATTATTAAATG
This sequence comes from Dioscorea alata, assembly GCA_020875875.1. Classification (NCBI taxonomy): domain Eukaryota; kingdom Viridiplantae; phylum Streptophyta; class Magnoliopsida; order Dioscoreales; family Dioscoreaceae; genus Dioscorea; species Dioscorea alata. Next base: position 4,809,140 of record CM037027.1, read on the forward strand.
CAATTTTGTAATTAGGCCCCTTGACTTTTTAGTAATCTAACAAGTGCATTATTCATTTATTTATTTATTTATTTTTAAGAAATACGACAAGAACATATGAAAGACGTGATATAAAGCAAGCTCAATAAACACCCATATTTTTACTTTGCGTGAGCTTTGAAGTTTGATTTTGGATCTGTTTATAAATGAATACCCCTAAAAAACTCAATACCAATTAGACTAAAACACTGTTATGTCAATTGCATTATTTTAGTTTTCATTTATCATTATTTATTTATTCAACTTTCCGTGAAAGAAAATGACTATCTCATTGCCAATTGGTGGTGAAACCAATCCCCACTTGGTGTTAAATATTATTTTGATTGTCCTCTTAGCAATGTGGGCATGAACTATAGATTAGATATATGGTGACATGTTCTTATTTTTTATTTTATCCCCTGAACTTTTTAAACTGCCAAACAAAGTAATGACCTTATTTTATTTAGATTTTATCATGAATTAAAAAAATAAAGCGTTTAAAATTTAAAAATATCCTTCCAAATGTTGAGCAATATTGAACCCACCACCAATATGGTCCATAAGATGCATCACTTTAGCACTATGCCACATCCCACATATCTAATAGTTTGACGTAATACACCATCTTCTATGCAAGATTTGTTTTTTTATTTCTTTTCTCTTGTTATTGGTTATGATTAAAAAAGTTATATTAAATGAGATTTAGGGTTTGGTGTTGAAGACTTTTATTTGAATTTTATTGAGTTTTGACTCAATTAATATTGGTTATAATATATATTTAAATATTTAAATTATTTTTTAATTATAGTGAATAAAATTATTAACTAATTGATTAATATATTAACTAATAAAAAAATCCGTTAATAGGTGTTGGGTAAAACATTTGGGCAAGAATGATTGTTGATTTAATTCTAAACTATACCATATTTATAAAAGGGTTAAATTAATTATTAATCCCGGAGTTTTTATTTTATACTTGATCTTTAATTTATTAAAAAAACATTTTAATCTTTAAATTTAACATTTTTTTTACTTTAACTTGTAAATTATTCAAAATTTTTGGTCCCATTCCTAATCAAATAGTGGCACTCAAAGACACATGCCATATTTTTTATTTTATAAACATCAAAATAAACGATGAATAAAATTTTACCGACTACAATCATTTAAAAAATTAAATAGATAAATAGTTTAAATAACTCTATTATTATCAGTCCCAAATTTGAATAAGAATAAAAGAAGGTTATCATCTTAGGTAGCTGACAATTAGCAATTAAATTTTTAGTTAAAGCACAAAATAAATGAATCTAGATTAAATATTTCGGATAACGGTAAAGATTAAAAAAAATAAATATAATAAGTTTGTAAAAATAAATTGATGGTCAAACCAAAGTTCTACCAAAAAGTGAAAAAATCAGGCAAGGAGGGCCTACACACTAGGGTGCCTTTAGCCAATTGGGCAGCTACTTGTGTTAGTATATTTGGTGGAGCCTCCATTATCGACCACCCCACCACCTATCACCTCACCCCATTCCCCAATCCAACGGCTCATATTAATCCTTAAATCTAATTTTTACGTAATAATAATAACAATAATAGAGACATCAGAATCAAATTATTATTATTTAAAAAAAACAAATTAGGAAGAGGTTAAAAATTAATGATGGTTCAATATAGAAATTATAGTTTACCAAAACAAAACTGGGAAGATGTTGAAAATTAATGATGGGTCTAATACGAAATTATATATTCAAAACCAAACTAGGGAACTAGGTTAAAAATCATTGATTGTTTAATTTAATATAGTAATTATGTGTATAGCTTTCCACGCTGAATAATTACATACATAAATATATATGCTTGCAGTCAAAGACCCATTGAGTTATTGGGAAAAACCTAGTGTTTTTAGTTTCTCATTTTTACAGTTTAAAAGAATATTTCAAATATTGGTATCATTTTCTTATAAGGATATGTTTAGTTTTATCAATCATTTTACATTATTTAAAAAATGAACTACATTTATTCGAATAATAACAAGAATACAAAAACATAAACAAAACAATACAAAATTAATCCATTAGATGTAAATATTTTGGTATAACAAAAGGAGAGTACAAAGACAATAATTGAAATAAATCACAGATACACTACATAATAGAAAGGAAACGAATTGAAGGACCAAGCCCTGGAAACCCTAGGGCGACACAAAGTAGGAGCAGTTAGGTGACGCCTCTCCCTATTAAGTTGTCATCTCTTCTTGATCTCCTGATTTGATGTGGTGTCCAAAAAACTCTAAATTGCGCTTTGCTAACACCTAAGTCTTTTTAGCTGGCCCTTCTTAGCATTTGGGGACATTGCAATCCATGACAGAAGCATGCAAATAATCTTGACCCCTAATAGTAGGGTATGATGAAAATTTTTTATGGCAATATTCCTCTCAAGCCAAATGTTCCAAGTTATGGTCCTTGCCAGGAGATCTCTAACATCTTTTAATTGTTGGGTAAATTGGGATGTCAAAATACCTCAAAGACAGTGCAAAGTTCTTGGCAAATTAGAGAGTCTAAACAGCTAGGTAAAATAATCCCAAATGCATTCCATTACGGGAGAAAAAACAAGTTATCAAAATGATTCGATTACCACATGACATAATACACAGGTGGTAGTCAATAGCTTGTTGCATTTTCTAGCTGCCATGTTTTAAAAAGTGAGAATGTTACTATTTCAACCAACCAGTTATAGAGATTGATTTTTTGGGGCATGCCTCTTTCTAGACAATCTGTCATTGAGCAAAAAGTACCACCATGATTTAGGAAACCATAGAAATACTTGACTGTGAAACAACCATTAGAAATTAGGTTTTGGAAACATTTCTACTGAGTATTTTTAAGAGTGTAAGGGCAATCTGTCTCATGGGTGATTGTAGCTAATGTGACAGATCAAGTATAGGTCCAAATAACTATTGTGACTCCATGAACAACTCAAGATAGAGGTACATGGGTGCACAGTTAATGACCCATTTATCATACCAGAACAGCATAGCAGCACCATCCTGAATCTCAGGGGTGATACACGATATGAAAATAGGCAAACAATTAAAGACTCCATTCTAAAAGAAGGATTTCCTTCCAGGGATCCGCAGATGAGATTCCATGTTTTGCAAATCTAATAGTAAGTGTAGTAAATCACCTTGGCTTCTCGCCATATATGGGATTTTGATTGCTATCTCCACCACCATTTCTCTAGAAGGGCATTGCCGAATTCCTTCAGGTTGAGTATTCCCCATCCACTCTATTCTCTTGGCTCCGCACCATGCATAAGATTTTTTTTTTATTTTTTTGAAAAAAAAAATCCATTGAGTTATTTGTGGTTATATGGATAAATTTTTATGGAGATTTTAATTTATATATTTTAAATTTTTTCTAAAGTTTGAAAATTAAAATAGTAGTTCATGTGAGTATATGCAACTTTTTCTACAGGATAAACCATTTAGTAAGGCTCAAATCTTTTAATGACATGAATATATATATAAAAATTTACATGAATTTTATTTTATTTTTGACCCACTAGTTTACTGACAGCCCTATAAGAGTAGATATGCCATAGTGGTTGTTTATGTTTTTTTTATATATAAAGATGTTTTTAAAATAAACCACTATGTATAGTGGCATAGGTATCTCAAAGTTTCAGCAATATTTTGGAAAAGAGTAATTGAACCCTTAACTTTCTGCATAAGAGTTAATAACACTATCACTCACATGTTCCACTAATGGTAAAGACAAAAATTTGAACCCAAGCTATTGGTAAATTTACTTAAAAATTTCTAATATTAATTATTTTTTTAAAATTATTACTTTATTATAATATAAACCACATCTCTCTCTATATAAAAATTACCATTTTCAGAAATTAAGAAATAATTAAAATAAGAAAAATTATTATTTAAATGAAGAAGAAAAAAGAAAAAAGAAAAAAAAATAGATAGTGTATATATGAACATGAAATGAGAAGGCTGTCATAAACTGCCAATTTCTCCATCTGACCCTTAAATCTCCGCCCTTCCTCCCTTATCACGCTCTCTCATTCTCTATCCACCCCTACCCCCACCAATCCTCAATGGCGGTTCCATCTCCATCTCCATCTCCATCTCTCTCCTCCTCCTCCTCACCATCATCCTCTCCTCTTTAACTCTTCACTTTTCCCCCATCCCAACCTCTCCTCCTTCTTCCTTCCTTCTTTCTGGTAAGTTCTCCATTCCCATCTTTCAAATCCCTAATTTTTTCCCCATTTATTTGGTGCGCTCTTCTTTTCTCTTCATATACTATTATACCACCGACGTCCCTTATCTTAATTCTACCCCATTATCTAAAGCAAATACCTCATCTTTTCCACTATAAACTTTTCACACTCTCTCTATAATTATTATTCCCCCAGCTCAGCTCAGCTCATCTAAACTTAACTTCTCCAGCCACCACCGCCAAAGCTTGCTTTTGTCTTCATGGCTCCCAAGTCTGGCCGTGGGAAATCCAAAGGCGAAAAGAAGAAGAAAGATGACAAGAGTACACTCTCTCTCTCTCTCTCTCTCTCTGTTTGTCTGTCTGTTTGTCTTCTTTCTGGTTCTTGAATTCTCAATCCAATCCAAAACCTTTCATTTTTTTTTATTTTTCTGTTGTTTTGATTTGCAGTTCTTCCCGTGGCCATGGACATCACTGTTCGCTTGCCGGATGAGTCTCTTGTTGTGCTCAAGGTAGTCATGATACTAAACTAATATATGCTCTTTATATTTTTTTTAAATAATAAATATCAAAACTTGAGTTTTTTTTCCATTGATGAAATAAATAACTAGAGATATTTTTATTTTTTTAACAAATAATAATTAATATCAAGACTTAAAAAACTTAAGAGAGAGAGAGAGAGAGAGAGAGAGAGAGAGAGAGAGAGAGAGAGAGAGAGGGAGGAAGATATCACGTGAGACTCACGCAACATGGAAAACACAGTAGGGGAGATATACACAAACGGGGTTGTATCCACGAAAGAGGGAACATGTTTTACCCGTGTTGATTAATGATTAAATTAAGTTTAAGTATATATATATATATTTGGTGCTGACGTGTATGAATGGATGGGTGAGATGCATTTTGGCAGGGGATATCAACGGACAGGATCATTGATGTGAGGAGACTACTGTGTGTGAACACCGTCACTTGTTGCATCACGAACTACTCGTTGTCTCATGAGGTACGTGAACTCTGTTTGTTTGCCTGCTCCTACTACTTTCCTGTGGCTCTTATTTTGTTGTGGAAAATGAAGGAATAGCTCCATGTCTTTTTGTGTAATTTGTCAAGCCACCTCTAAACCAAAATTGTGAAATTGTTATGAAATAGACTTTGGAAATTAGAATTTATTATTATTATTATTATTATTATTTTATTTTTGGAAAATGGAAAATAAAATATTAGTAATTTTTTGTAATTAAAAAAAAAAGAGCATGGGGATTGGTGTACTTGCAAGTGAAGTGAGGAGGACATGGTTGTTTTTCACATAAAAGGAATGTTTCGTGCTGTGACTCGCACATGCTTTGTTACTGCTCATTAAGAATTCTATTTTGTATTTATATATATTTTTTTAATTATTTGAGAGTTTATATTATTTTGTTATAAGTTATGAAGAGTGAAGTGTTGTTAGTCTTATTATTGGGTTTATGATCTCAGGTCCGAGGGCTGAGATTGAAGGACACTGTTGACGTGGCGGCACTCAAGCCTTGCATTCTTACGTTGGTTGAAGGTAATATTACATTTTCGTAGTAAATGGTGGGTTGCCTCTTTTGCATATATACCCCTATAAAAATTGTATTTTTGATTTACAGTGGTTGTAAGGGTCTAGGTGAAAAAAATTATCAAAGTTAACAAGGAAAAGTAAAAGGCTGAGTTACTGAGCGTGGGTGTCCTTTATAGATTTGCTTTGCATATAAACCTGTAAAAATTTGTAAATTTGATTTTAGAGGGGCTCATCTAAAATTCTGAGTTTTTGTTAGGGTTTGAAAATAAAAAAAAAGGCTTTCTTTTGGGTGTTTACCTTGAGAAGTTGTGATTTTGATTTTAGAAAGTCAAAATTGTGAGGTTTTATAGGGATATAATTTGACAAAAATGAACAAACCTCAATTTTTACAATATTTACTGCCAAAAGGGGTTATAATTTGAGATTTAGTAGTGTGTGTTAAAAAGAGTGTATATGAAGTTATAATGTTTTTACAGGGATATAAATGCATTAATCATGATAAAATAATAAAATCTTTATTTTACACGTGTGCCCCAAAACAAATTATAATTCTAATTTTTGAGCTGCGTGCATGAAATTACTAGTTTGATAAGGGTATATACGCAAAGATTATACTTAAATTTTTGTTTTACATACAAATATATACTGTATAGAACTAAAAAAATAGTAATTATAAATTTATAATTTTAGATAGCATAACAAGAAATTACGAGATTTTACGGGGTATAGATGCAAAAATACATTATTAAAGCGAGCTTACATTGTCGCTTTCGAGTGCAGAGGTCTACGACGAAGAACGTGCCGTGGCGCACGTGAGACGCCTGCTCGACATCGTCGCGTGCACCTCTTGCTTCGGCTCCAATGCGTCCAAGGATGCCAAGGAGATCGCCGGTTCCGGCTCCGGCGCCGCCGCCGGTGCCGGTGTCGGTGTCGGTGCCGGAGGGCTAGCCAGGAGCCGGTCTGAGAGGCAGCGTGCGCAGCAGTCTCCACCGTCGTCTCCCAAGGATGCGTCGGCGGATGTGGAGGCCGAGATGAGCGGCTCTTGCCCTAAGCTTGGATCATTCTATGATTTTTTTTCGCTTTCGCATCTCACTCCTCCGATTCAATGTTTGCTCGCCTTGCTCTCATGAGATGCATTTCAATCTTTTCTTTTCGATTTGGAAATTTACTCCTCCTTTTTTGCAGTTATAAAGAGAACTTCTACGATTCGGCAGGATGAGCGGCCGTCTGAAGATCATCTGTTCTTCCTTGAAGTGAGTGTGGTTTTGTTGGGTTAGATGATCGTCGGATTTTGGATATTTTGATTGATTGATTGATGGATTGTGATAAAATTGAAGGTCAAGCTTTGCAATGGAAAGCTTTCGCTTGTGGAAGCGTGTACCAGAGGATTTTACAGTGTGGGGAAGCACCGGGTGCTTTGCCACAACCTTGTTGATCTGCTGAGGCAGCTCAACAGAGCCTTTGACAATGTGAGTTCTAATTTCTCTTTGCCCGCAATTGTTATTTTGGTGTTATTGGGATGCTTAAAGATAGTTCAATTTGAAGGTGAGTTTGTACTTGTTTTGAAACTATTTAGTAGAGATGATGGTAATACTAAAACTTATTGCTTTCTCATTATTTTGTAACTTTGTGATTGACAGGCTTATGAGGAACTCATGAAGGCATTTGTGGCCCATAATAAGGTTGGATTTTTATTTATTTATTTATTGCCTTTTACCAGTTGTTTGTTCATATTATACTCATTCAATTATCTGCCATATCTTGGTAAAATTATGGTTTGAATGCATGGAGGATGAATGTGTGTTATGATCTGAAACAATTTTATAAGTCTCAGTCTCATCTCTCTGATTGCATAATTACGAAGTTTTATAAATAAATCATAATATAGTGAGAACTTTCAGAAAATCATGTTTTGTAGCCATTATATTCTTCACATTTTTTTTCTTGGAGTAAATTTGAATGCTGTCTATCTCTTTCAGTTTGGAAATCTTCCCTATGGATTTCGGGCAAACACATGGCTTGTTCCTCCATTTGCTGCTCAATTGCCATCGGTATTTACCCCCCTTCCTGCAGAGGATGAAATATGGGGAGGCAATGGGGGTGGATGGGGAAGAGATGGCAAAAGTGATATGTTAGCTTGGGCTAATGAATTTTTGTTCCTCACAACAATGCCTTGCAAAACCACCGAGGAGAGGCAGGATCGTGACAGAAGAGCATTCCTGCTTCATAGTCTGTTTGTGGATGTTGCAATCTTCAGAGCTGTTGCAGCTGTACGGCATGTCATGGAGAGGAATTTAATCACACCTTTAATTGAGAAGGATGGAATTTTGTATGTAGAGACAGTAGGAGATTTTAACATTACTGTCTTTAGGGATGTTTCGGATGCAAGCTGTAAGGTGGATACCAAGATTGATGGGACTAAGACCACTGGAATTGAATGCAAACAACTTGCAGAAAAAAATATACTTAAGGGAATTACTGCAGATGAAAATACTGCAGCCCATGTAAGACAAAATTTCACACTTATTATCTATATTTGCGAGGCAATTAATTTTCATTCTCTTTAAATGCGTAGAATTATTTTGCCGCGGTAAGTTCAATATCATACTAATTCTGGCATGTTGCAGGATTTTGCCACTTTAGGTGTTGTCAACATTAGATACTGTGGTTATATTGCAGTCGTGAAAGTTGAGTATAATGGGAAATTCAAGGTGGATGATGCTATGCAAAGTGTTGACATTAGTGATCATCCAGAAGGGGGTGCTAATGCATTAAATATTAACAGGTGCTTATGAGTGCATAGATAAATCTATGTAATATATTCATCAGTAAGGGAACTTCTTGATTTTTTTTTTAACTCATAAAATGTTTATTTGCTATTTCAGTTTGAGGATGCTTCTTCACAAAAGTCCAGTGTCAGAGCAAAAACGAACTTTTAATCATTTAGAGGGTATAAAGCAAGAGGAAACTGTTTCGGCTCAAGTTTTAGTTGAGAATGTGGTGAAGGCAAGTCTTGCAAAGCTTGAGGAAGAGGAAATTGATCATGATATATTTGTGCGATGGGAACTTGGAGCCTGCTGGATTCAACATTTGCAAGATCAGAGGAATGCAGAGAAAGATAAGAAACAAGCAGGAGGGAAGGATAAGAAGCAAACTAATGAGAAGGTTAGAACTGAAACAAAGGTTGAAGGTCTTGGAAAGCCTCTTAAATTCCTCAGGGACCCCAAAAGGAAATCTGATGCCAACGATGAGAATACCTTATTGGTTGATGGAAAATCACCTGAAGGCATAATTGGCTTGGAAACTCAACGGACCATCTCATCTGGTCGAGAATCTTTAGGAGAGACTAAATCATCTGAAAAGGAATTGCTTAAAGATTTGTTATCTGATGTGGCGTTTACACGATTGAAAGAGTCAGAAACAGGACTCCATCAGAAGGTATGAATTAATGACAAAAGAGTAAATATGTTAAACATATTTCCTTGATTGAACTGTGTACAATTTATTTCATGATGAGAATCAATAAGGATGAATAACTTATATGTTGTGTTGTGACGATCCTCATATAGAAGTTTATAAGTTGATTAGGAAAGATGCTAATGTTTGAGAGTACTATGAATTTCAAATTCATTTAGTATCTGTGTGGCGTGCAATACCCATAATCCATGATTCCAAAGAGTTAACTCAATACAGACACCCATGTGAATTGCCAAACTGTTAATGGCAGATGCAAACCAAACACATAATCTGGGCCCAATTCAACCCAAAACTTGATTTGTTGACTTTACATGATAGCTTACTGAGTGCAACATGTCTTTTCTGAGTTACAGGTTGCTCATAGTGAGAGCACTGCAAAATTTCTTTTACTTTTTTTGTTATATGACTAAGAAGCAAATCTAGGGTGAATATAGATTTTCTAACATTGAGGTCAAATTGGTTGTGCACATACTTGCACAAGCTTTAAAGTGGTTATATAGTCTTATAAAACATTGATGATAATGAGTTACCATGTATTAGTTTGATGGTTCTAATATGGCATGAATACACTGAGAATAACACCATGTATCTGCTCAGTTTTTATTAATGCTCTAAGTTCAATTTCACGTTCCAATTTGATTGTTTGGTATCTATTAATGATTGAAAAGTTTTTTTTTGCCTTTGCCTTGTTTTTGATTTCATATTTGTGTAAACAAACTATGCCTTTTTTTTATGCATTATTTATATTCAATAAATGTTCAGTCGCGAAATGGCTTTAAAGTTTGACTTGTTTCCCTTCCTTTTGTAGTAATTAATCAACTCTCACGTGGATAGTGCTACTTGTGTGTTAGCAAACTAAGGACATTAATGCAGCTTTAATTGTAATGAAAAACTTTTGGGAAACAGTCTCTGCAGGAATTAACTGAGATGGCTCTGAAATATTATGATGAAGTTGCCCTTCCAAAGCTGGTAAGTGTGATCTTCTGACATGTGGTATGACAGTCTTTTTCCTTTTTTCCTGTTGGTGGCCTGCCACTATTAGGCTCAAAATAAATATGATATCTGATTCAGGTTGCAGATTTTGGTTCATTGGAACTTTCACCTGTTGATGGTCGGACCCTAACTGATTTCATGCATACTAGAGGCTTACGGATGCGTTCTTTAGGGCAAGTCGTAAGTCTTTTCCTGCTCTTGGCAGCAATTTTTAGTCCTAGCTTTGTTATAATGATACCCATTGAAACTATAGTTCTACGAATCAGCTTTTGTTCATTTATCATGATCAATTTTCTCTATTAGGTTAAACTGTCAGAGAAGTTGTCCCATGTACAGTCTCTCTGTATTCATGAGATGATTGTAAGAGCTTTCAAGCACATAGTACGAGCTGTTATTGTTGCTGCTTCTGATGCTGGGAACTTGGCTATTTCTGTAGCTGCAACGCTGAACTTGCTTCTTGGGAAATGTGATACTGGAACTTCAAATTTTGCTGGTGTGCATGACCTTGTTTGGAAATGGCTAGAGACTTTCTTGAAAAAGCGATACAAGTGGGAACTCTCAAAGACAAGTTACTGTGATGTGAGAAAATATGCCATTCTTAGGGGCCTGTGCCATAAGGTAATAAATATCTGCAAAGAAAGAGATGGGAGAAAATATGGTTCTTTCAACATTCTGAAATTATAGAAAATAGGAGTAGCTGTTTTGGAGATTGAAACTAATTAAATAGAATTAATTGGTAATTGAGTAGTAATGAGCTGGGAGGCTTAGTTCTACTATTATATGAAGGGAATGAGAGTAGGGGTTTTGTTATCAAACAGGATGAATTGAGATTGGTTATAGATGTAGGTATTGCAACGTGCCAAAGATCTAATGTAATTTTTAATTGATGTGTGCATTACTGTAGGTGGGTATTGAGTTGGCACCAAGGGACTTTGATATGGATACTGCATTTCCTTTCCACAAATTTGATATTGTTAGCCTGGTACCTGTGCATAAGGTAATGAGCAGTCTGTGCAGCATTATGGATACGAGAATTATTGTTTGATTATTTCAACTGAATACTTGCTGCTTGCTTATATCCTTGCAGCAAGTTGCATGCTCTTCTGCTGATGGGCGACAACTTTTAGAATCCTCAAAAACTGCTCTAGATAAGGGTAAACTTGAAGATGCAGTTAACTATGGAACGAAGGCTCTTGCAAAGCTGATAGCAGTATGTGGTCCTTACCATCGTATGACCGCTGGAGCCTACAGCCTGCTAGCTGTTGTCCTCTACCATACCGGAGACTTCAATCAGGTAGTTTACTCCTTTGTTTCACTTGCATTAAGTTTAAAATACAAGAGTTTGAGCCATTAATTATCTATAATTGCTTATATCCCAAGCTTTCAGTCTTGCCCATCTTTACCAGATAAATTCTGATCCCAAAATTTTAATAATATGCTGAAAGCTACAAACTAGATTGGTGTGACATCTGTATCTTAGTTTTTTTTTTCCGACCTGATTGCCAAAGGAGTAGAATTTTTATTTTTTATAATTATGCTTATCTAATAAAAAACTTCAAATTCTCAGATAGTATTTTGCTTGTCTGTGCTTTCCTGAATTGAACTTACTCGAAAGCCAGAAATTGTCAAAGATAGTTCTTAAAAAATATATATATATATAATGGTGGTAAGTTAGAACGGGAATGACAATACAAACCTAATCTAGTTTAGCATACATACCAAGGGGGTATTTCTCCCCATTTTCTTGCAAAAATTAAGTCAGGGTGTAGCTAACTTAGGTTCACTAGTTTGGTTTATGTGTAATCATTTTGGTGAGAAGTCAGCTTAACTCTTGAAACAGTGGATCTGTAAATTTTCATATATAGAAATTTGCATTTAATATCGCATTTTTTCTAATTTCTCTCTCAACATTTACCCAAAATATATAATCCAATTTCATTGAACCACTAATTTCCATTTGGAATTTTTGACAATGACTATTAATTATCATGCATCTAAGTACCATCATAGTCGATAATATTTGATGCAATTTTTTTTTTGGCCAGGCCATTCAAAAGTTCTTTAATATTATAAGTTGCTTTGTATGCTTTATTTAATTATTGACTTTTAGCAGTGGATTGAATTATGTGGGTTTTGTTCATTGACCCGACCCATAAAGTTGGGCCTAGTCACAGGTCAATTTAATAATAACAATAATAATATATTATTATTATTATTATTATTATTATTATTATGAAGATTATTATTATTATTTTCATTATTATTGTCATGCGGGATAGTCGGTGCTTATTTTATATTTCTTATGATTAGGTTTCAATATGAAAATCTAGAGATTAACTCCCAAAAAAATTTATGAGCATTTATTTTGTAATAACTTAGTCATGTTGGACAGGTTAAGTGAAACAAAATGGGTTGTGTTTACATCAACATAAACTATATAAGTATGTTGATAGGTGGATCAACATGTTTATGAGATGGGTGTATTCAGGTTTAGGTATTTTGAACAGAATGGTTGGGGGTAAAACCTGGTTAGGTATTTTGATACCTTGTTTGCTGCACTGTAGCAAAGATAGGACAGAAGACCAATTTTTTTTTTCCTTGCCCCTTTGGACAAAATTATATGGACTTTTATTCAATGCTTGCCTATGGGATAAATTTGCCCAACTTAGGACAACATTCATTGCTTTTTCCTTGAGCAATTTTACTCCCTCTCCCTCTATATGATAATTTAGCTAATTATACCATATTAGGAAAAAAAAATCAAAATTTGCATACTTACCTTATTAAATATTTTTTATTTTGCATAGTTTGTAATTACATGTATGGCCCTCTAAAATAAATTATTTGCATATGATTTCTTCTGCAATAAAGGATTTTGTTTTTAATGTTTGTATATATACACATATGTATTTTGTATATGTCCCTTTCAAAGTTCTACACCTTTGCATAGGGTATTTTGCATATATGGCCTTGCCAAAAGTTTTTGTTGTATCTATACCCTTATAAAACCAAAATTTTTACCTAAAAAATTTAACTACGATGCAATACATATGCAATAATTTTCAATTTGTTATGGTAGTGCAAATTATTTTGATCAAAATTACTTACTTTATTGAAGGGTTATATATTTATACCATATGCAGTAATTTTTAATGTTTTGCCCCATCCATTTTTTACCAAATATAAGACCAACAATAAAATTGCATTATTTTTTCATCGAGCCATGAGTATGCTGATTGTTTGGAGCATTAAATTATGGTAATTTTCTAAATTCTGGCATTTATTCAAGATTCAGTAAATAATAATTGCTTTCATTTTCCTAGTACGCATTCCCTTCCTGCTTGATGCCAGAGTAGTGTGCTTTAGTCTAATATTTCATTAACCATCCAAGACTAAGTGTGATATTTTGAAGCTAGATATGCTTTTATTTTCTACAGAAAGAAAGTATAACAATCTTTTGTATATCAAGAAGATCTTGAACTCTTTTGAAAGAAAGAAAAATTATATAATTTATATGATGCAAAGGGTTATTAAGATGTTGCTTTATTCTCTTACTCCTCCATTAAGATAAATGTTTTACTGACCACAACATTTACAGGCCACAATTTATCAACAAAAGGCATTAGATATTAATGAGAGGGAGCTTGGATTGGATCATCCAGATACAATGAAGAGTTATGGGGACCTTGCTGTATTCTATTACAGGCTTCAGCATACAGAATTGGCTCTCAAGTAAGCTGGGTCCTGGAACTATAGAGATCGTGCTTCTATATGGCATGTTTTTTTTTTAAATAAATATGGTTGGTCATAATTATTTTTATCAATTTACATTTGGTATGATGGAAAGTGACTACTGTTTATGATTCTGAAGCTTGTGCTCACTGTTTTTTATGCAGTTCATCACCTTTACTGTTTTTGGAATTCAAATCAATTAGGTCATAGCTTTTATAGAAGTCAACTCCATCCCTCAGGGCTGGTCAAGCAAAGTAAATTGTCTTCTGTCCTAATAAACTTTGGTACTCATCATTTTGAGTTATTTGAATCCTGGTAATACCACAATTGTTCTGGTGTGACAACCATTTAAGAGAAATATAGTCAGCTATTTCATTTGCAAGGTGTAGATCGAGTGTCTGGATATAAGCTAGTTTGTCTAAACTCTTTCTGGCTCGATGCAGATTCAGATCATATGGATCTAAATACCAAGAGCTCAGGTTTGTTTGGTAGATGAAATGTTGGAACTATAGAAATTTTAGGTAATTTAACGGGGATAATGGGCCAAACAAGTTTAGGACATATTTCATTACAGATTTATGATAAATCTTTAGTCAGATAATTGGTTATGAGAGAATGGTATAAAGACAAAAATCGCATGATTCTGCCAATATTATAACTAACTTTGTATATTGTAAATCTGTATTATCAGAATAACCTTATGTCAAATTCAGGGAGGAGAATTATTAGGCTAAAATATAGTCATTCTTGACCATAAGAGGTACCTTTGGAAGGCATAATAATTAGGTCAAGATGACTTTCTCCCATGAGGGAGGTGAGGTATTTAGAGATGGTATTAACAAGAGGACCCTTTTGGCAGATATGTTTATTAAAATTTCAAAGACCATGGCTTAGATACAGGTGACAATTTGGTAATTGTCAATTGATGGCCAAATTGGCAGGAAATCACTCTCCAAAATGATAAATCACCTCTACTGGTTGTGGTTTCTCAAAAAGAGAGCTACAGCCGTCTTAATTATTTGATTTTCTCATTATGTAAGCTAGTTTTTAAATGCTTGTACCTTTTTTTGTTGTTTTCTTTCTTTTTCTTGACCATTCTATTTTTGACTTTACATTTAGTTTCTCAGTGACAGTATTGTTACCTTTGTAATTAGGTATGTGAAGCGTGCGTTATATCTTCTACATCTTACTTGTGGCCCATCTCATCCAAACACAGCTGCCACATACATAAATGTTGCTATGATGGAGGAAGGCCTCGGGAATGTGCATGTGGCACTTAGATATCTTCATAAAGCGTTGAAATGCAACCAGCGATTACTTGGCACAGATCATATACAGGTCTTCTCTTAATACCTGAAATTCTATCCCAGGTTTAGAGTTCTGAAATGTTGACAACCATTCAGATACTGGCAATTTATGCCAATCTAAATGAGGTTGTGATTAAAATTGTATACTGTGGATTGCTCATTAAATATGATTTGGAGTATTCATTGTGATGCCAAATTGTTCAACACATAGCATGACAATTCCTTTTTCTCAGTTATTCATGTTATGCATCTGAAGTAGAAATTTTTCGACTGGGATCTTATCCATTCTGCTCAAATATGTTTATTAGCTCATCCATTGTTGTGTCAGTTCTTGTTTTGAAAGCATATCCCAATTCCTTTCTGATGTCAAGGTACTTGCAGCCGAATGACTTCATTTTGTTTACCAGCCTAATTATATACATATAGTAAAATGAATGGAAAAAAAAAATTTAGCATATAGTTTAAATATGCTGGTATAAATGTAAACCTGTAGCAGAATATCTTATTCTGCTGCTGTATGACTAGTAGCTTGACAGGATTCATATCACTGTCTCTTGTCAACATGTTTTAATTAAAGCACATCTCTGGGGCAAAATCTTCTACTATGCGTGATATAAGAAGAATTAAATGCATTAGTCTTAACTGCATTTGTAAAGTGGCTGTCTTCTCTAAATTCTTCCAGCATTTTAAAAAAAATTACCTTTTTTTGTTTTTAATATTCTTCAGACAGCAGCCAGTTACCATGCTATAGCCATTGCGCTCTCCTTAATGGAAGCGTATGCTCTAAGTGTTCAGCATGAACAAACTACTTTGCAAATTCTCCGTGCCAAACTTGGTCCTGATGATTTACGGACTCAGGTACACTCTCTGAAAGTTAGGCTGAAAAGGAGCTGATTCACATTTCACTTTTAAATCTTTTGATGGCTGTGTCAAGCATCAAGAGTTCATATTACTTTACCTTTGCAGGATGCTGCTGCTTGGCTAGAGTACTTTGAGTCTAAGGCTTTTGAGCAGCAAGAAGCAGCTCGCAATGGAACCCGTAAGCCTGATGCATCTATTGCCAGCAAAGGGCACCTGAGGTATATAAATGCTTTATTAGGAGAATCATTCGCTAATATAACTTTGTCTAGCTTTCTTAGTTGGTGCATATAAGTCAGAAAGATCTGTACTTCATTGTATGACAACTTTTACTGCCTATTATTGTTGATTCGTGTGATGAGGTTCTTAAAAATTTTTCTTTCTACTTGTTGGCAGTGTTTCAGACCTCCTTGATTACATTAATCCTGATGAAGATCTAAGGGGAAGAGATATTGAATCAGCTAAGAGAAAAAATCTCAGTTTGAAGGTAAGACCCTAAACATAATTCACTTTTTTGTTGATAATAGACTAACTAAATTTGTCTTCTTGGAAAAGGAATATGACCAGAATAAGGGTTTATAAGGAAGCACTGTGATATTTGATTTCAGAATGGTAACACTACATGAAACATACAGCAGCATCCTTAAGAATAAGAGCTCGAATTGATACATTAGTATATCATATAAGGTGTAATCATTGTCCATATGGAATGCATGCTACCCTGGCTCACTCATGAACTTAAATTCAACCTTTATTTGTGGATTCATCTGAAGAACATTAACTATCTGATCTGCTCCTTCGAGGAATTGGATATATATAAGTACAACACATGATACCTGTTTATCTAATGATCTTTGGCAATGCTAGATTAATATGTAAATGTTGGTAAATGCTGGATCTTTCATAGATACATTCTGAATGGGCTTCTTGTGCCAGTTCGCGATTGGGCCTTGCACAATAGTCATTTGAGATGTGCATATTCTTGACCTTTTCTCTGGATCCTCCTCATAACTTCCATCATCTTGTTGATCTTAAAATTTTTATAACAACTATCTCATTAGTTTTGCTTTTATAATGCTTTGCAACCGAGAGAATTCAAACATCTTCCTATTAAATTTCTTGAGTTTTAACCCACCGAATAACTTAATTTTGTGATAGTTACTGTCAGGAGTAGTGGTGTCACAGCTTTTCTTCTTCTTCTAGTTTGGCCACTTGTTTATTTATTAAATAATCGTTTAGTCCTCTATCTTATTCTTGTATTTAGGTCTCGTCTGTATATGGATATATGCGCAAGGTTTGAACGTCTTAAATTTATATACAAATACATATTATAGGTTCATAGGATATTCATTATTTATTCTGTTCAATCCTTATTTAGTGAAAGATCGGTCCGAGTTTAATTACAATTAGGAGAGTAAACAAGAATTTCCAAATTCTCTTACTTTCTATTTAACACATCTGTGAATCTAGTGTATCTACTGGTTTGAATTCATAGTTTTGATATTCTTCCATGCTTCACAAGCAGCAGCTAGTGCAGGATTCCATTGTTGGCTTTGCAGATAATTTCATTACCTTTATGAGCAAGGTCATGCCCCTCACTATGAGTTTGTACATGCTTCTAAAGCCACCCACTTAGTTACCACACTGGGTGCATTTCCCCAAGGTATCCTAGAGGTCCTCCGTCAAACTGTGGTACAGTTGCTATTTGATAGCGATCTACTGCAATCTAAGCATTGGACCACCTAAGTTGTATGTTTATTGACATGTGGAGTAAAGTGTATGTGTTATGCTTCTTGACCTACAATTGCTCTAGTAAATTCTTTAAACAATTACACTGTTGGAAGAACTTGAGCTAGCCCTACAACAAACCTAGGTTGAGCAGGCTACTTATCTCAAAAATAAATAGTGGCTGATATTGAAGAGGGTCACACTCATTCTAGCTTGGCTTGCTCAGACTTGAATTTTCTTCAGAAATTTATTGAGGGCTATATGCTACATTTACAATTTATTGTGAAAAATACGTTACTTTTAGATACTTTGGGGATTACTTCATTCTTGGATATGATTTTTAGCTTTGGGGACCAGGCTTTAATAATCTTTACCTTGTCTTGAGCCAAACTACATCAATTTAGGCAATTAATAGTTGGCCCATGACCATCTGTGGAAGTGTTGGGCTTGAAATTTGTTTTCAGGGAAGAACAAGAAGCCCTTGGCTTGTTCAGACCCTTGAAGATCCCCACCTTTGTATGAATAATTAGTATTTACTGTACATGAATGCAAAGAATATAACCACCTTCTAATTCTATGTAACAAAATTGAAGGAGAAATACAGTTTTTTTTTTTTTTAATTTCCAGAAAACTAATGTGGTATCTAGACCTTTGGGAATATTTGATATCTGAGTTTTGTGTTTTCTTGCACAAACTAATACATTTCCAACTGGTTCAGTTGAAAGGGCGATCCTCACAAAGCTTGAAGGTGACAAGTTCTGATCTATCTTCTAAAGATCCAAATGCACCAACTTCTGATGATGAGAAGCAAGTTAAAGAAACCATATATAGCCAAATTGATATGCCTAGTAGCAATCCACTTGTTGAGCCTAAAGAAGAAGAAACTGTAATCAAGGAACAGATTGAAGTTTGCAGACAGTCAGAAAGAGTAGTTGACAAGCAGCATTCTGTTATTAAAGAAGATTTAGCAGATATGAACACTGAGGTAGAAGATGGCTGGCAACCTGTTCAAAGACCAAGGTCAGCTGGCCTTGCTGGACGGCGATTCAAGCAACGACGTTCAAGTTTTGGAAAGGTCTACAGCTATCAGAAGAATGATATTAACGATGAAGTAGTTCATTCAAAACAGAAGTTTACTGTTTCAAATAGCCGTTACTACTTGTTAAAGAAACGAACTATACTTCCTGGAGGCTACACGGATAATCACCAGATGAAAGTTCAGTCACCTGGTACCAAATTTGGAAGGAAAATATACAAAGCTGTAACATACAGGGTGAAGACAGTACCTTCGTCTGGCAGTAGTGAGGCAATGGATAATCCCAAACATGGTAGCGAGCCAATGAGCCTTCAGCCAGATTTTCAGGCAAGTTTTACCCCAGATGCCACCGCCATAAATAATCAAAGAGGTGTAGCCAGTGAAGTAATTGAATCACATAGCAATTTGATTGTTAGTCTTGGCAAATCTCCATCATACAAAGATGTTGCATTGGCACCTCCTGGAACTATTACTAAGATCCAGATCAGGAAACCCAAGGAGGATCTTTCATTACATAAGCAATTTGTGTCTGTGAAAAGTGAAACTGGACTGAAGGAGACAGCTGCGATTGATGATCATGTGGATCTTAGTGTTCTCAAACCTGTTGATAGATTGAAACAAGAAGAAGAGAATTTGGTTGAGGTTGCTGAAGGCAATATCTCTCTCTCAGCTAAGGAGATTGAGGTTGGTGATGAGAAGGAAGGAATCTTAGGAACAGTTGAAGAGGAAGAAAATTCATCAACATTGATGAGCCCAGATAAAAAAAATGAGTTCTGTGAGAAAAAGACAGATGACTATTGTTTGGCTAATGATGCTGTTGACAACAAGGTGCAACAACCACTAGATAGAGATAGTCATGGAGATAATAAACCTAGTTTGCCTGATGCAAACAGTGGCTTGCAGAATGTAGAGTGCAGAGTCTCCAATGTATCAAAAGAACATTCTGAGGATACTTTGCCAAGAAGCATTGAGCTTGAGCCTAATCTAACGTCTACCATAAATGAAGATCTTGAAAAGGTTGAAACTACTGAAGTCACTACCTGTGATACTACAAAAGCAACACTATCATTGAACAACAATGATTTGCGAGACATCCCAAACAAGAAGTTGTCTGCCTCTGCTGCACCATTTAATCCTTCTCCACCTGTGGTGCTTGGCCCTGTGGCTGTAAGTGTTGGTCTTCCCCCAAGTGGAGCAATCCCTACTGTCACACCATGGCCTTTGAATGTCAGTCTTCAACCAGGACCTGCATCTCCCTTGCCAACCGCTCCTATCTGCACATCTCCACACCTCCCTTATCCATCATCTCCACGGCCTCCTAACATATTCCATCCTTTACCCTTCTTGTATCCACCATTTACCCAGTCACAAGCAATACCGAGCAGCACATTTGCTATGAACAATTCTATGTTCCATCCCAACCATTTTGCTTGGCAATGCAATATGAATCAAAATGCATCTGAGTATATGCAAGGAACAATATGGCCAGGCTGTCATCCAGTGGAGTTCTCTGTTCTTCCACCTGTCATCAATCCAATTTCTGAATCCATGATGGAGGCAACTCTTCAGTCCAACAATTCAAATGGCGTGAATCTAACTCATCCTCCGGAGCCTACAGTTAGTGAAGTAAAGAAAGAAGTTTTATCTGAAGAAGGTATTGTGGTATCAGAGATCACTGATAGGCAAACTACAGTGTCTGAGAATCACACAGCAGATGCACAAAAACTTGGAGAATCTCGTGGTTTTGAAGCAAATAAAACTGAAATTAAAGGAAAAAATCAGACGAGTGGAGAAAATTATGTCTCAAGAAGCAATAGGAGGTATGAAGGTGAAGGCAGTTTCAGTATCTATATAAGAGGAAGAAGTCGTCGCAAACAAACTCTTAGAATGCCAATAAGTTTGCTGAATAGACCATATGGATCACAGTCATTCAAAGTTACTTACAGCAGAGTGGTAAGGGGCACGGACATATCCAGAACGACCAATTTATTGACTAGTGAAGAGGCCCCTACCAGCATGGCATAAACGCTTATTTTAATCATCAGTTAAGGAAAAATCTAATTCAAGACACTATTAATATGGTTTTGAAAAGGGAACAGTGACCAATTTGTGGCTTTGATACTGCAAATGATACTATCTTGTTTTTCGCAAAAGGCAATTTCACATGTTGAGTCCGTTATCTAACCTTGGCTACCTGGCGTAACACAGTGGTAAGTCCTCTCTGGTTGGGCTAAAGTTTTTAATAATTCATCTTTTTTCCTAACTGCCGCATTCGAAATAAAATGCTTCTCTAGTTTTCATGGTGGGATTATCCAATTATTACATATATTTGGACATTGGAGGCTGATTTAACACATTTTCATTTTATTGTCTATCTAAACCATCTCAAATAAACTGGTATAAACTCAAAGTTTCAAGAAGGGTTGATACTCTGGTCAAGTTGAGTCATATCTGAATTACTTTCTAATTACGTATGGAGACTTATTAATGTATCTAGATATGAATGTGTAGGCTTTACCTTTTCGGCACTTTTTTTTTTTAATTTTTATATTTTGTGAATGTGTTCATTTGACATATTTTTCTTTCAGATATGCAGTCTGCATAGGATCTACCGGTGGATTTTATGTTGATTTTCAATTATTAATCAGGTATTCTTTGCCCATTTTCTTCTCCAATGCTGTGCAATTTTATATGGACATGTTGATTGCATTAATTTTTACATGAGTTGACCACAAGAAATATCTGCAGCAAATTGACGCTCAGCTCTTCTTTTCAGTATGTCTTACATAGTTCAACTTTGGGCGGTCAAAAGAGCATTGCCAAGAGCTTGAGTTGACTCAATTCTTGTCTTTCTCGAGCTCATTGAAAAATAAAGGAGCTAATCTTGAGCCTAGATTTTAGGCTTCAATAGTAAAAGGAGCCGAGCTTATGTTCAAGTTGCTTCAATAAGGCTCATTAAAACTGATAGTATTAGTGGGATTGTTAAGGAAAACTTATGAACAACTAGACTTGGGTTCGAGTTAAGGCTGTTAAACTTGACTAGATTTTATAGTTAGATTATCAGGAAAAATAAACTGTTTGAACTAATTAGGAGATATTTACAATGTTATTCAATTAACTGATGTTTGTTACAATCCCATCAAACTCGGTTTTATCTAAAGTGAACTACATCAAGGTCGGGCCAGTAGCTTGAGATCAGTGTAATTAAAAGCACTCGGTGCCCTTAAGGCGCTAAGACTTTTTATTGCCTAAGGTGAGAGGCGCCACGAAAGGCGCTCGACTGAGTGAAGTGAAGCACTAGTTAATAAATAGCTTAAAAAAATGTATACATTTAAAATTTTTGGGTAAAATATATAAACATAATAAAATATAATAACTAAAGTCAAGCAAAGCAGAGCATAAATTTAAACAAAGCAAAATATAAAGTCAAGTAAACTCAAGTTTTTTAGAGTACAAATTCTATTTTCATAAGTCATCTAATTCTACAATATCATCACCCTTATCATCTAAGCTACCTGCAACTTCATCACTAGATTAATAACCTGCAAGCTCCTCCTCAAATTTCTCATCAATAATTCTTGGTGTAAAAGTTAAAGCCCTAGCACTTAAGCTTGCTCCTGTTGCTTATGACCTAGTGTTCCTTTTTTCTCCAACCCTAGTTGTCCTAGCTACTTCACCCCATGCCTAATGAGAATGTAAAGAAATATAAAAGAAGAAAATTAATCAGAAAGTTAACTTGCTTTGATTTCTTGTTGAATTTGGCTTTTTGAAGTCCTTTTTATGTTTTTCCTTTGTAACATGATTCCAGCAAAACACTAGCCTTGTTCCATCTTCATCTTTTTATTTTTTGCTACTTTATGCTTGTGTTCATTTTTGGTCTAACGTTTACAGCAAGTGTAACTTTGGCTACCCCTTCAATTTTCTTTAGTCATTTAGTTAACTCATTTTTTTTAAAAAAAATAGCTGCTATACACTTAAATCATCTAGTTTTTTCCCTCTAAATTTATTTCTTTCCCTATTAGTAAGTTTGGCTTTTTAAAATCACAATTAACACTAATTTAAAGTATTAAATATATGGCTAACCAAAAATAAAAAATAAATAAAATAAGAGGTTCGCCTTTTTAGTGCCTGGCACCCGGCAAAAAGCGCTTGTTTGGGCTCGTCGCATTGAAGGTGATGCTAGGGGTTATTAAGACATTGGGGCCTTGCCTTACCTCGCCCAAGAGCCTTGGAGAGTACCTTTCTCGCTTTTAATGACACTGCTTGAAATTGCTTCGGTTAGAGGTAAGTCAAGCTTGAGTTAGAGCTTGATGCTTGCAAGCCAAATTTGAGTTTTGGCTTTGGCTCGATAGCATTTTTGATCCAAGCTTGAGCAAGGCTTGAGTTAGACTCAGTGCGCTTAAGCTTGGCTCCTTTACAACCCCAATTTGACTTAATGGAAGTTATTGACATTAAGTTTTCGGAAGGACCATATACCAAACCTATTGTCACTAGGATGGAAAAAAAAAGCTGTTCTTATTTTGTGGAAATGAGGCGGCTAATAAAAAAATAAGTAAGATTCTTCATAGAATGACAATAAAATCATAGCTTTAAGAAAAACCATTAGATCCATGTTTTGAAGGCCAAAATTAGGAACTAGGGAACTGCCTCCTTGGTGCCAGCCTTACTTCTATGCCAAGATTAATCCTACCTCTATCATCATTTTGAACTCTTGAATGGATGCTTTATGATTTCTTCAATAAAAATAATTTTCTTCCTATCTTCCAAATTCTGGTCTTGCTTCAGCATTTTGGACTTTTTGTTCTTGCGTTATCACTATTAGTAAATGACTAACAACTCCCATGCCTCCATGATCTCCATCCTGGTTTCTTAGTTCTAACCACCAAAGCATTTTCTAAAGAAAATCACTATTTTATGAATACATAATCTGGAATCTTTTTTAATGTATATTAAAACGAATCGGTTTCCAACATTGATTAAATCCTTTATCTAGTATCATACTCAAGATGCAAATGCTCAATCACAAGTTTTTAATTTTGTGGAACATAACTATGCACCGCATGTAATAGAAGCATTAAATAACATTGTATCAGCCATTCTATTATTAATACTTAATGTGGAGAATATTCTCGAGGTCCGACTAGAAGCCATTGTAGTGCACTAAAGCCAAATCACTTTTGTAATCTTAAAACTGAAATTGAAACAACACTTGTAAAAGAAAAATTACAATTTTGAAAATAAAGTTAATTAGGATTATTATGATTACCGTTGGATTTCTATATATTGTGTTGTCGCTACAATCCAAAGACTTGTTATAAGTTCCAATTTTCTAACTGAAAACTTGGACTAGTTTAGGGAAGATACCTTTGCATGGCATGGTTTGTCAGAAGTAAAAATTATTAATTTAGAGCTGTGGAAAGGCATGCAAAGCTATTTTGCAAAGGCTGTATTGCAAATATCTTCCATGTGTAAGAGGAATTATGCAAAGGATGGGATAGCAAATTTTGAAGTTTCAGGGTTTCAGTAATGGATCTCATATCATGGAACTAATGAATGAGTTCATCTCTGAGCCAGTTATGATCCATCTCTGATTAACATGAAGATGATCATAGAAGGCCTTAATCATGATGAAGCTTGGGAATCTCAATGATGACTAATATCAAGTTGAACTTTCTCAATCAATTGTACTTATTCATGAGCAGGCCCATTGTTTGCTAGCAACTGAATGAATTCATGGACTAGGTTGTTGCTTTAGAGCATCTATAGCAATAATTGTTTGTGCACATTTTCCATGATCTTGTGTACAAGAAGAACATTTGATTTGTAATTCGTTCCATCTCTGTGGTCATGTAAGATCACTCGTGGGATGCCCAAGAAGTTCTCTGCTATCATGCTAAGATGTCAACTGCTGATGTTTACAGGGACTACTCTCACATTTGCTGTTATTGAACCCACTTGACACTTTTGAGAAAGTTAAAGTCATAGTATTCATCAAGGTTAAAGTTCCTTATTTATAGTTATTCAAGGAATACGGGCCAAAATTCTTATTTCAATAAGTACATTTACATAAATTGTTCAGTTTCAATTGAGTTTACCAACATAAAAGATCTTGATTTCAGGCAAGCCTAAAGACCAATATAGTCTGCAAAATTTATAAAGTTCTCAAACCTGGTGATTTGTGTATGTAATAATTTTAACTTGTTAGATGTAGTAAGAAACATGTGGTTTTTTTGTTTGTTTGTTTGTTTGTCTGATATATATATCTTAAGTTAAACGAGCAAGCTTATGTCAAATCTAATGAATTGTTCCATGTATCTTTGACTGCTTTCGGTCTTCACTGCAGCAATTTGTGCTTCTTCTCATGTTCTACCTTGCATTGTTCTTTGAATCCATAGATAGTGAGTGATCTATGGATAACCATGTTTATTTTCTATAACTTATGCTTGTTTGAACCTTTAGATTTTGGTTTATCTTTGATATGGCTTTTACTTAACTGTTAATCATGCATTCCGTCATGAAATTTTAAGAACGAGGATAATACACAACACCTTTTCTTTGTGTCTAATCGAATGTGTTCGTTCCTCTTCAAACATTCACTTCTGGTTCCTTATGATTTATAATGAGAGGCTATTACTAACTTGTTTTATGTATATGTAGGTTCTTGGCTCTTGGTACAGTTTCTTGTTGATAAGTCCGGCAGCAAGGTACTATTTTTGACCTAGTCTGTTTGGAAATTGAAAAAGAGCGATGGGTGAAATTTCTGTCATTGGATGAACTATAACGGGTCATATTTATTTATTCACTGGCAAATTATTGTTGTTAAAAACAAAATAATGCAGGAAGTTTAGAATATTGGTAATCTTAGGCACAAATAAATTTGTTTTATTTTTGGACTACCAAACTTGGTGATGCTTTTTTTCATTTATACCTTGTCTGAGGTGATATGTTTTGAATATTGATAAAACCTAGTCTCTACTTTTTTTTCCTTGTTGAGAAAAAGAGCTAGAGGCTAAAACAAACAGCAAAAAGTTTTAAAACAAACAACAAGAAGATCAAAAGTGTAGATTTCTCCAACCACAGATGTTTTTGAGCCAATTTGGATGATCCATTCCTCGGAAAAAGAGAAAAAACTGCAGGTTGAGTCTTCCATGAGGGCTAATTCATTAGCGATGTTATTGTCTTCTCTTGGGATGGTGACGATTGCGATGTTTGGAAAGGCTTTTATCAATTGTTTTAAAGTTTGAATCTCAAGATTAAAGCGCCAGGCAATGCAAGGTTCCTTATCCACTGAGCAACTCCCGGGCAGTCAGCATATTTTATGTGGGCTCCATCCTCTGTCTTTGCAAATTTTAAGAGCTTGAATAACAGCATCAATCTCAGCGTTCACCAGCGTTCACCGGTGAAGAATGATTGGCTCCCATTGACCCTGCAAGCAAGACCAAAGCAGGATTAGAGCTAATAATAAAACCAAGAGTAGTGTTATTTGTAGTTGGATGCCAAGAGGTATATGTGAAAACAAAGATAAGAGTCTTAGAGTCTAAGCGAGTAGAGGGCTTACAGTACTCCCTGTATATTTTGCATGAAGCTCTGAAAAAGTCTGCGCAGAGAGCTCCAGCTTTAGAGATAATAGAATCTAGTATGGGATTAGTCTTTTTCAAAATATAGTTGCATCTCTCTTTCCAAAGGAGCCAAGCCACAGAGGCAATCATTGCTTTAGCCTGAGAATCCCCTGCTCTTGAGTTAATATTGTAAGTCAACCAATTTCCAGTGTGAAAAATAATTGGCATCACTAGGCATCTAGTCGATCATGGAAAGAATTAAGGGGCTGTTTGGTTGCAAGGAATGGAGTTGAGGAGGAATGAGATAGGAATGTGATAGGAATAAGAATAAGGGGGAATGGATTAGAAATGAAAGAAAAACTGTGTTTGGTTTGAAGATATGAGAGAGTAATTCATTGGGAATGGGAAAAGTAAATAGGAGAAATATGTGAAAAATGTCTTTTATGCCCTTATGGAGTAAATATTAAATAAATAAATATATTAGCCAATAACATTATTTTATTTGTAATATGTTGTCATTATTGTTATAATTATTTTTTATAATTAATTTTACAATTAATCTTTATTATTAATATTGTTGTTTTGTTAGAATATTATCATTTTATTGTTATTATTTTATCTTTTATGCTCTTAAAGAGTAAATATTAAATAAATATATATATTAGCCAATAATATTATTTTATTTGTAATATGTTGTCATTATTGTTATAATTATTTTTTATAATTAATTTTACAATTAATCTTTATTATTAATATTGTTGTTTTATTACAATGTTATCATTTTATTTTTATTATTTTAGAATTAATTTATTATTATTATTATTGTTGTTTGTTTTATAGTATTATTTTATTTGTAGTAGAAAGAGAAAGAGAAAGAGAAGGAGAAGGACACATGCTTGATGGAAAAAGTTTTAAAGGTAGGGGTAAAATGGGTATTTTCCCATCCGGATTGGGCATTCCTCACCAAATTGGGTTGAATGGCAATCAACCTTCACCCCTTATCTCATTCCTCAAAGAATCCCCCCACATTCCCATGCCTTGCAACCAAACATTGCATTGGGCCCATTCCTAGTCCATTCCCAATCCATTCCCATGCCAAACCTTGCAACCAAACATCCCCGAAGTACCAACAATGCCTAATTTTACTGCACTTCCAAATAAGATGCTCAACTGTTTCCTCTTCCATCCCACAAAAGGGACAGAGAGCAAAACGCCCAATGTTCAAGTTATAGAGAAAAGCCCCGTGGTTAATTTGTCCTGTACTAATTTCTAGATTAAGATTTTAATACGGGGCATGACACACAGATTCCAAATGGATTTCCAACCTTTCAAGAATCAGAAACATTAATATAGTCTTACACAAAAGTAGGAATGGTAACCTTATGAGTGGGAGAAGCCCAAACCCAAAGATTATTGATAGAAAATTCAATTTTGATATTCTTAACCTACTCCAAATCCAGATTTTTACCAAAAAGAGTTTCCAATGAAGTAGAGTGTAAACCATGTCATCAAGAAGATCATTGAAATGCACATCTTCAAAAGAAAGATCCATGTTTAGAAAGGTAGGTTTGTGAGTGATGGGGAGGTCCATAATACCACTAGGGGAAGGGTTGGGGCTCTCTTACAATACTAGATTGTGAGATTTATCAAAGTGAAGCAAGGGAAGCAAGGAAAGAAGGTTAGGGAGATGAAGAGGGTAAGAACAACAACACAAGAGATTATCTACTCAAAGCTTAACCCTTTTCATTCATGTCTTCAATGGTTACAAGGGGTCTCCTTTTATAGAAGGAGAGAACACTATGCTACATGTGACAAATACTATGCCACATGTGACCATCTATGTCACTTAGTCATACTACCTAGGAGTAGGTTTTGACTTATACATTTTTTTTATATTACATGGTCTAATTTTTCAAAACCTAATAACCCTAACCTAGAGTGTAGGGTTTGACACTTATCCATAAAACACTCATACTCTCATACATACCTATATACATATATTCTCTCATACATACCATTATACATACATACTCTCATACATATGTACATACATACCCATCACCCACACACAAAAAACCCTCACCCGCACACAAAAGAGGCCAAGTATGGCCGATAAACTAGTCTTCCATGAGATTAACAATGTTTGGGTCAGGCAAGGAGTCGGTGTCAAGCATTAAATCAGCACTAGGAACACTGGCGATGTCACGATCTCCAAAGGAATAGGCTCTAGCCCATGAGTTAATTTTCTTCATGTGAAGGGTAGTAGGTGCCATAGTCATGTGTAGATTAGGGAAAGGAGAGTAGACAGGAAATGGAAGATCAGGAGGAGCATAGACCTTCATGATAGGCGTCTCAAGGACAAGCTGGCAATGCAGGTGCATATAAGTACGCTTCCAGTCAGTGGCTACCATATGTGCTCGCCATAAATGAATCTGGGAAGGGTCAGTGATGATGATCCATGCTACATGACCATTCTCAATCAAGTCAATAAGTCAATCATATTGAACTGGACTCCGTCAATAAGCTAGTTTTTCAAGGAGGCGAGGTTAAATGAGCCTTGTATGATCATAAAACCTTGTTCACAGAGACATCCATCCTTATGTCCAGCTTCACAGAATACAAGTCCTCCCAAGGCTAATCCATCAGGGATCCGGGCTTTAGTTTGAAGAAGTTGTCGCATTGTCTGTTGTTCAGCAATCAGTTATTCATGCTTTTTCTGCATAACTAACTCAAATTTTTTTTCTTTCACCTCACTGATTTTTTCAGGAAATATTTCAAACTTTTCTTCTTTTTCTTTTTCTATTTTTTCAATAAATTCTTTTAATTCTTCTATTTTTTTTTTATTTTTGTTGCTAAATCATGTTCAAGTTTTTCCTCTTTTTCTTTCAAGATTTTTACCTCTGTTTCTAGAAATTTGATTTTCCTTTCTTGTTCAATGAAGTACTCGACCGTTTGTGGCTTCAGGATTTGAGATGTTATTCTTGATGAAGTGAAGGGAGTTGGGTTTGTGGAGCTTGAGCTTGGAAATTTATTTCGGTTATGAAAATAATTGCTAAGAGTATGGAGAACTGGTATGAGACTTTTGGGATTATTTCTAGAGGACCAAATGTTATCCAAGAGGATGTGTTGGTGATCAGTGATTGGCAAAGGGGTGTTGAAACAAAGGTTTAATCTTATAGGGAAAATAGGAAGTTTTAGAGTAGGTTCCAGGGGAAAATTCTTCTTATCCATCTGCACAAATAAAGAGAATAGGATTAGATAAAAATTATTTAGTTGATATATATAAAACGATACTACAGGTAGTTGGTGTCAACTCAGCTCATCCCATGCTTAGAAACGCGAATGATCCTGCTGGCTTTGCAGTCACTGTTCTAAACATTCAGAGATACAAGCCAAGGGCTTAAAGGAAAAAGGGTCCTTGATTTCCACAGTAACAAAAACTCAGAGGAACTTGCTGGTTTTGCAATCCCCGTTTTTTGTCAATGCGTATGGACAAATCAAGTGGTTTCTCTTATTATTCTCGATAATTTATTTGCTAAGAAATTATTATTTCCTTTTATGTGTTCTATTGTTACTTGAAACCCATTACCTACAATATAATCCATAAATTTTAACCATTTGTTTTCTGACAATTTATTTTCTGATTTTTTATTATAAAATGCTACTATTGCTTGGTAGTCTGTTCTCAATGTGAAACTCTTTTATGAGATAATGAATAATTAAAATTTTTCCATTGCTTTTATTGCTGCTATAATTTCAGCATCTATTGCGGTTACTTTTGTTTGATAAGTACCACTATCATATCTACTTATTTTTTCTTCCTTTATACCAGAAAATATAGTAGGTCTATATTTTAATACAGCTCCTCATCCACCTATTCGTCCATCTGATTTAATAATTAAATAACTACCAGGGGGAGGCAATTCTAATGGTTTTAAATTTCTTATCTTGTCTTTAATCTGTTGAACTAATTTTATATCTTCATTATTAAAATGTCTTTCGCATGTTTGTTTCGTTTTATTATATAATGGTCTTGCTAATTGACTTAAATTTGGTATAAAATTTCTAGCATAATTTAATTTTCCTAAGAAGGATTGAATTTGTTTCAAATTTTCTAATTTATCTGGCATTTCTAAAATGCTAGATGCTATATGTTTTTGGAGATAGATTTCTCTTTGTCCTATTATTACACCAAGAAATTCAATTTTTCTACTTCCCATTTTGATTTTCTTTTCAGATAATACTAGACCATTCTCTTGGCATTCTTTAAAGAATATAATTAAATGTTGCACATGATCTTTTACAGTCTTATAAAAGACCAATATATCATCTATATATGTTATAATAAAATCTGCATATTTTCTAAATATATCATCCATTTTTCTTTGGAATACTTGTGGAGCATTTTTTAAGCCAAATGGCATAACAGTCCATTCGTAATGTCCATTATTAGTAATAAAGGCAATCCAAGGTCTACTTTCTTTTGCTAAAGGGACTTGCCAAAATCCAAATTTTAGATCAAATTTGCTATAGATATAAGTATTCTTTATTTTATTTATTAGAGCTTGTTTATTAGGAAGTGGATATTTATCATCTTCTGTATTATAGTTTAGTCTCTTATAATTAAATACCATTCTACTTTTTCCTTTGGTAATTTCACTATATTTATTAACTATGAATGCTCTAGTTTTATGTGGACTTTAGGTTTTAGTAATTAATTTTAACTCTTCTAATTCTTTTATATGCATTTTAAATTCTTCTTGTTCATAAGGGGTTGCTTTAATTACAGGGCATGTTAATCTTAAGTCAGGATTTATGATTTCTAATTTACAAATAATATTGATTCTATTAATATTTTTAACAGCGTTTTCTCCTATAGTTTCATCTTTTTTCAAATTTTCAATTAAGGGTTCTAATTTTTGTTTTATTAGATCATTTTCTATTTCTACATTGATTTCTTCATAAATTTCTACTTCTTTTGGAATTATCTCCTCAATAAGGTATTCTGCATTATTAATTATTGGTGATGTCAAAATACTATCCATATGTTTACATATAGTAATTTTTTTTTCCCTTGGACTATAAGTCCACCATTTCTATGTTTTATAAAATTCATTCCGATGAGAAGTCTAGCTACCTTTTTTCCTAATGCTGGTTTTACCCAAACAAATGGTAGAGGATATTTTATATTATTAAATATTATTGTGAAATCTACCAATTTCTTTTCTAACATGGTTATCCTACCAAAAGCATCTTTTACTTCTGCATTATATAATGAGTTTTCTATATATCTTGAAGGAATTAAATCTGAGGATATATAGCATTTACTTGCTCCTGTATTTATAATACCTTTTACATTAACTTTAAACCCATCCTTAAATTCTATGATACAATCTAAGTTTAGGAGATTATCACAATAAGTGTTTTGGGATAATGCTATTTCCTCCTCTCTTTCTATTAGTTCTTCATAATTTTCTATTTCTTCTTTAATTGCTTCTGTAATTACTACTTCTTTTCCTTTAGCTTCAAAATAAGATAATTTTTCTTTTAACTCGATATTTTCTTTTTCTAATAATTCTATCCTTTTATTGTCTTTTTCTAATTGTTCAATTCTTTTTAACAATTGATCTATTACCTTCTTATCATTTGATTGTGTCTGTGTAGCTACAGGTTCAATAGTTATTTGGCTAATTATATGATTGTAACATTCTTTTGCACATAATTTGCATTAAGATAAATCACACTTACTACATGTGGTCCTATATTTAGTAATATGGAATTTGTAACAAATATCACATTTTTGTTTAAAATTTAGTTTATGATCTATAAATTCATGTGTACAACTATTATCTAATTTTTGCTTATATGTTTCTAAAAGAAATTTGGGATTTTTATCTAAGCTGTAAGCCATCAGTTATCCATTGGTTCTATATCACCAAAGACTTGATTAAATTCTAAAAGATTACTTTCTTCAGTAAAATTGTTTTCTTCTCCTCCAAATATGCTACATATATCACTATCTTTTGCAGTGTCATTGCTTGTTACACTTACTATATCTACTTCTTCTGGTAATTCTAACTGTTGATACATATTTAGCCTTTCTTTTCTAACTCTATCTTCGGTACAATGTCTTGCATAATGTCCTATTTCTCCACATATAAAACACTTACATTTTACTGGTGGTTTATGAATTTTAAATTTCTTTACATGATTTTCCCTAGGTCTTCCTTTTTTATAATACGTGCTGCGTTTCAGTCT
The DNA here is from genome assembly GCA_020875875.1 of Dioscorea alata. Lineage (NCBI taxonomy): Eukaryota > Viridiplantae > Streptophyta > Magnoliopsida > Dioscoreales > Dioscoreaceae > Dioscorea > Dioscorea alata. The sequence continues at coordinate 4,841,881 of CM037027.1, forward strand.
TTTTCTAGGTTTTGTTTCTCTATGTACTGCTGGAACATATATTTTATTACAATAACTGTAACTTGCTATTTGTCTATTTGCTTCATTTTCTAAACATTTTTCTTTTAGATAATTAAAGGTGAATAATATAGCTGGTCCTCTTCCTGTCACATTTTCATTACCTTGGTCTCTCCAAGCTTTATAGATTAAATCTCCTAATGGTTTTAATAACTTGCGAAACTATTTTTTAGTTAATTCTGATCCTAAAAATGCTCTTCCTGTATTTGCAGCTAAAGTTATATAACTTTGGCTAAATTTTATAATATCATTAAAACTGTTTAAATGTAATCTTTCTAAGTCTCTTGCAGCTATGTCTTGTAATAATGTTTCTCCCCTAGAGGGATCTGTTCCTAATATAATTTGTCTAACTTGAGTTGTAATATTATATGCATTATCTGTCATATCTATTAAATGTTGATAGTCATTTGGGAAGTTTATTTTCCAACTATTCATCATATTTCTAGCAGTTGTCCCTAATAGATTTTCAATAAAATTTACTATTCCTACATTGTCTAATGCATGTGGTAATCTTTCTAATGCATTAATAGCATCTGATTCCCATTTGTCTAATAATTCAGGCAATTTTTGAGGATGTACTGTATTTATTACTAACATACTACCATGATAATTTTGTTGTGGCATATTTCTTATTACTTCTAAGGGGTTTGGTCTTCCTCTTTTGCTAAATGTTCTATAAGATTGTTCTGGATAATTATAAAACTCATAAGTACTCTGTTGTCTAAGAGGTTATATTGTTCTTGAGCTACTTTCAGTAGTTGTTAGTCTTGCTGGGCTAGATGAACTAGTACTTGCTTGATTATTACTTCCTACACTTTGCACATTCATGTGTATCTCATCATAATTATCTACTATCCCTGAGTTTTTTTTATTAATTCATCAATATTTATATCTTCTAGTTGTCTAGCAATTTCTTCTTCTTCTGTTAACAGATATTCTTTCATTTTTACTTTTTTAGGATACTCATTATATTAGAAAATGTACATCATCTAAATCTGTTGGAATTTCTAAGAAATCTTCTTCCCAGTCATAACTAGGATAAAACTATTCTATAAATTGTTCCATTATTCAAGATTTAATTGATCATCTTTTTCATCAATAACTTCTTCAATTTTAACATTTTTATTATAAGTTTGTGTTTTAAAACTAACCGATCCATCTTCATATTCATAATATTTTATATCTGATGGTTCTGCTATTGCATGTGTTGAGATATTACTTAATTTCCATTCTGTACCTACTAAACTTTTTGAACTATAGATTTTAGCAGGATATGCTTTAATTCGTTATGATCCTAAGATTTTCATTATTTTATCATTACTAACAGTGTATCTGATTTCACTATTGTTTGATATTTGGCTAATAAAGATTTTTGTAAGAAATATATTGGGTTTTGTATTGGTCATATCATACCCTTTAGATTTTATTATTAATTTAATATTTTCATACAAAGTGTCTATTGTTACTTAAAATCCTGGGATCATATAAGTTATTTCAAAGTTATTTATCATATCTATTTTAGCTGTTGCTATTTGGGCTTTAGCCATATTGTCTATTTGTCTAGTGTCTACTAATGATAATGCTAATTTGGTTCATAATCCTAATCTATGTAATCCTGTTATAGTGAATACCATTAATCCTAAATGTACTAAGGAATAATTAGCTTTTACTAATTTCTTATAGGATTCTGCTGTTAAGAAATCAATAACTATTTTTGCATTGTCATTATTACAACATATTTCCATTTCATCATATCCTTCATATAGTTTATTCTGAAAATAAAAAATACCATGTTTATATAAATGTTCACCTTGCACTAATTTTAGATTTTTCTCTTTGATCCTTTTAATTTGATCATCTGGTGTGCCAATTGTTTATAATATCCTAGTATGTCTAACTCTATTAAATGAATTGAACCTTCTAATATTATCTACTGATCTTACAATTTTTAAAGGCATTTTTATTCATAAAAAGTCCTAATTTCTTCCAAATCTTTTAAATATTTTTTTTTCTATTTTCAAACCCATAATTATGCATTATTTCTCCTAATAATTTAATATGATAATATTTTATTTGTTGTTCAACACTATAATTCTTAATATATAGTCTTATTAATGTATTTCCGAAAATTAGGTCAGAGGCTTCTTCAAAGTTCTTAGAATAGATAACTTTTTTAATTAAGTCTTCCATTTTTAATTTCTATATCGTGTTATGTCTGGAAATCCTACTTTCATTCCTGGATTCTTTTTTAATTCTTCTTCTGACCATGTTACAAAAGGAGATCTACTTTTCCTAGTTACTTTTAGGTTTGCAAACTTTTTAGTAATTTCATCTGTATTATGATTATTTCTTGTTTTTTTAGATACTTGTTTTAATAATCTAATTGTTTCAGCTAACATCATTATTATTACATTATTTTGCCTAATAATTATTTTTTCACCAATTACTTGTGGTTCATTATATGAATTATTTATTTTATCTAATATTGCTACGGGTTTTTCTAAAAATATTTCAGTTTTTCCAAGAAATTCTTCTACAATATCCATTAGTGGAGGTTAACTACTATAAATGAATATGTAGTTTCATTATTTTTTCTCATTCTTTCGATTGCTCTTAAATATTCTAGTCTATAATTTAATTTATTACTATGTTTTACTAATTCTTTTAATACTAGATCATTCCTCATCATTTTTTGTATATGTAATTTTTCAAAATGATCATTCAGGGCTATATTTAGGCTATTTTCTATATATTCTATTTCTGTTTTTAAAGTATATCCTGACATACTAAGTCCATGAAGAGTCATCTGGTATTATCTCATATGGTTCCATATTATTTATATAATTATTATATTCAATTTTATTTTTTATTTCCTGTAATTTTTCCAAGTGATTTCTAAGTTTATGAGCTAAGCCTCTTAATCTTCTTACTTCCATAGATTTCCTAGGCATATTTTGTAAATATCTTTTCTACTTTAATAAGTTGTGTATTTAGCATTTCTATTTCTTTTTCTAAAGTTAAGCCTGGCATATTTATTCTCCTATTATCCTTTTTATATGTTTTGTTAATTCTGCTTGTATTTTGTTAATTTTTTCTACCATAGTTTTTAGATGACTAAGTTCTTTATTAATAACTTCTAATGTTTTAAGAGTTACTTGCCTTGTAATCTGATTTTCTAATCCAGTTTTAATTTAATCTAATTTATTAAGTATTGCTAAGATATTTTGATGATTTTGCTTTAATATACTAGTTGCTAATGCATTCCTTTCCATTAAATGCATTCTAATTTCTTCTAAGATTTTAAATTGTTGTTCTATTTTATTATTAGTTGTTTCAATAGAATCTACTAATTTTAAAATACTTAATTCTTTTGTGTTCATATAGATATTTTGTTCTGATAATTACTTTTATTAGTTTTATTTGTAACAATTATTGCTAAAAGTGTGAACATTATTGCTAAAGATGATGGACATTGATAAGTATTGCTAAGAGTGTAAACATTATTGCTAAAGATGAAAAACATTGATAAGTTATTGCTAAGCATCATATGGATAACTATTGATTATCATTTTGATGATAATTATTGCTAAAGTGATTTCTTAATATTATTGCTACTTTTGATAATACTTGCTACTTTAGAAGAAATACTACTTGATACAAATTATTGCAACAAAAATGAGATAACTTGTAAATTATTGGTACAAAAAAAAAAAAAAAAAAAGAACTTGTAAATGATTATTGCTACAAGAATGAGATTATAATAAATATTACTTCTTGCTAATATGAACAACTTTTGTAGTGATGATTTTTTTTTTTTTTTTTTTTTTTTTTTTTTTTTTACTAAAACTTAAAGAACACCTACAGATTGCTTGAAACTTTCAAATATTTATGATAAGGACCTCTCTTCCTTCTCCAATATAGTTTTTATATCAAGTTTTAAAAATATTTCCGATTACACAAGAAAAGTACACACGCTTAGTTCTCTTTTTTAGCCTTTACTTCAATAAATCTTAATTTCCATTATCTTGATATAAGATCAGCAGTATTTCAGTTGTCTTAGGGATCAAGCATCACAGAAATTTGTCTCTATTATCTTGATATAAGAACAACAATATTTTAGCTGTCTTAGGGACCAAGCATCACAGAGATTCACTCTAAAGAAAACAAGACTAGTTAATGATTATTCTGTCTTACTTTCGGTCACCGGGCCTTAACACGGGTCCCTGCCCTTCAAGCGGCCACTCACTACCTATCCTCAGAGAGTAATAGCTAAAACTTTATCTTGTCTTAAAAAGAGCCATATTATTTAATAAAGAATAAGATTTATGAAGCTCTTGCTAAGTGAAAATAAAAGCATATATTCTTCAAAAATGTAAAGGGAAATAAAAACTTCATACTAAAACTACATGGTTTTGGAGAAGAGAAACCCTAGAGGGCTTTTACCCCTCCATATCCTTACTTTTCAGGCTCTGATACCACTGGGGGAAGGGTTGGGGCTCTCTTACAACACTAGATTGTGAGAGTTATCAAAGTGAAGCAAGGGAAGCAAGGAAAGAAGGTTAGGGAGATGGAGAGGATGAGAACAAGAACACAAGAGATTAATTACTCAAAGCTTAACCCTTTTCATTCATGTCTTCAATGTTTACAAGGGATCTCCTTTTATAGAAGGAGAGAACACTATGCTACATGTGACAAATACTATGCCACATGTGACCATCTATGCCACTTAGTCATCCTACCTAGGAGTAGGTTTTGACTTATACATTTTTTTATATATTACATGGTCTCATTTTTCAATACCTAATAACCCTAACCTAGAGTGTAGGGTTTGACACTTATCCATAAGACACTCATACTCTCATACATACTTATATACATACATTCTCTCATACATACCATTATACATACATACTCTATACGTATGTACATACCTACCCATCACCCACACACAAAAAACTCTTATGGATAAGTGCCAAACCCTACATACTCTCTTAATTTAGTTCTTGGTTTTAATAGCAACCTTTCTAGAGATTTTAATCATTTAATGTTCACTGATGATCTCATCCTAGTTAATAAGGCTTCTAAGAAAACTGCCAGAAATTGCCTCTTTTGTCTCAATCTTTATCAAAATCTCACTGGTGAAAAGCCAAACCTTCATAAATCTACTATTTTTCTTCCCTCTTGGTGTAACAACAAAGTTGCTAAAGCCATTTATAGGATTTTGGGGATCAAGTTAGGACAGTTCCTGTTCACCTATCTTAGGGATCCCATTTTTCCTAGAATACTTCTTGTCAGTGAGCTAAATTTCCTTCCTAATACAGTAAAGTCTGTTATTCATACTTGGAATCATTCTACTATTTCAATTGCTGGCCACACTGTCCTCCTTAACAGCACTATTTTTGCTATCCCTAATTATCTTTTTTTTGTTATGTATCTTCCCAATGCAATTTTGGATTTTATATCTAAATTTTCTAGGATTTTCTCTGGGAAGAATTGGCAATAGCAGTGGCTTTCACTCGGTTTGTTGGACACTTACTACATTTGGTAAAACTGAGGGAGGGCTAGGAATCAGGAATCTGAGACTTGTCAAACATTCCCTTATGGCCAAAAATATTTTCGCTATCCTTACCTCTGAGAACAAAATTTGGATTGATATTTTTAAAGACAAATATAGAGGGTGCCATCTTTGGAATAAAGATAAGAATAGCAGAGAGAGTTTGGAGGATAAGAAGAAAGAGCAAAAGGGAAAGCAGATCTCCCTATTGGACTCCCTTGCTACTAGAGATCTAGGAAGAATGGTGCCCATTAAGGATGAAAGAACAAGAGACAGAGGAAAGAGAAGATTGAATCCAAGCTATCCACCCTCAGGGAAATGCATTCTCTGGAGGGTAGCAAGAATAGTATCCACTCAATGATGTCAAATGCATTTTGAACATATATTTTTAAAATCATCCTAGGGAGGGCAGAAGAATTAAATTCCAAACTATGAGATATTTCCTAGGTTACGATTATGTTATTATAAGCACCTCACCCCGGAATAAACCCATTTTCCTCATAACCCACTAACTTATGAATCACAGATCTTAAATTATTGGCCTAAATTTTTGTTATTACTTTGTAACAAACATTACAGAGAGAAATCGGTCGAAAATTCATAATAGAAATGTGATTTTCTTTGTTTGGAATCAAAGCAACAAAAGTTCTACCCAAAGAATGAGGAATCTTAGCAGTATAAAAAAAAGAAATGGCATTCAAAAAATGATCACCAATAAGATTCCAATAAAACACATAAAATTTCATATTTAGGCCATCAGGGCCAGGACTTTTACCCCGAGGTATTGAAGTGAGTGTTCGATAGACTTCTCTTTTGGAGATAGGTCTTATCAAATGCATTCTATCTTCATCGTTAAGAACAAAGAAATCATCCGGCATATCATTAAATGAAGAATCAAGATTGTAATAAGAAGAAGAAGACCAAAGATTTTTGTAGAATTGAATAAAACAATTTTCAATATCAATCTGCTCAGTAAAGATATCTCCCGTAGTATCTTTGATGGCTGTCACTTTATTTTTGTGGCGTTGGATTTTGACAGAGTTGTGAAAAAAGCTAGAATTTTGATCACCCCTGCTCAGCCACTGATTTCTAGCTTTCTGTCCCCAGTAAATTGTTTTTGCCTTAAAAAAGCATTGTGGCAATTTCTGAGAGCACAGAGTTAAGTGCTTCTCTGAGTTTCATCAGAATAGATGGACATTTCTTCCATGGGCAGGATTTCCTTCTCAATGTTTTTAATTTCCTCCTTAATATGACAAATGCCCATGCGCCTCCACTGAGAAGATTATGCTTAGTACGAGAAATAGTGAGTAAAAGAATGTATAGGAGTAGCTTGACAATGAACATTCTAAGCATTGAGGACACTATTATGCCAACCTTCATAATCAAGCCAAAAATTACCAAATCGAAAAATCTTATTTGAATACTGAGAGAAATTATGAGTGATTAAAAACATGGGGGAGTGATCATAGTTAATACGAGCAAGATGCTGATTTGAGAAAAGTTTGAAATTTACAAACCAGTTTGAATTCGCAAGAAAAAAAGTCGAGTCTAGCTCATCTGTGAGCTAGACCCTCCTGATCATTACACCAAGTAAAACAAGGGCCAACAAAACCAAGATCTAACAGGCTATTATAAAAAATAAAAGATGAGAAAGAACTAGACTTAGAGGAATAATTTCTTAAAGAACCCCCTTTGTGTTCCTCGATATTGGAGATGCCATTGAAATCCTCAATGAGAAACCAAGGACAGTTTAGAAGGGAGATGCTAGAGAGGGATTTCCAACGTCATTTATGCTCAGAAAGCACTTGAGAATTAAACACTGTAGTGAAAATCTAGGTCTCTTCTGAAGTCTTGATGATAAGGTGAAGAGCTAATTTGGAGACCGCCACTGGAGTGACAAAACCAACCAAGCGATTCCATAAAACAATGATTCCACCAGAGAAACCATTAAAGGATATGGCTACCCAATCCCAAGTTTTGTTTAACCTATCACAGAAGTGATGAGCACGAGAAGTATTATACTTTGTTTCAACTAAACAAAGAAAATCAGTTTTTAATTTGGCTATGATGTCGTGAATATAATCAACTGTCCGAAAATTAGATAAACTACTGTAATTCCAAGAATTTTTTTTTTAAAGTTATAATTATAACTAAGTTACAAGAAACCAAATAGAAAGAATAAGGTTAAGAGATAAGAAAGGATAAGTCACAAGAAACCAAAAATTTTTGCTATCCCCAATTATTTTCACCTTCTTTTTTTTGTTTTCGTGCCACTCTTCAAGGGTTCTCTTCTCACTAGTGCTTCTAGCTTAATGTCTTTTTGATATTGATAAAGGATCATATTATTGTCTGGCTCCTACAAAGATCCAGAATCATTAAAGGCCGATTCATCCATGCTTTCTTCATTTTGATCTGGAGGAGAGAGTGAGCATCCACAACCTTGTCGACTACCAACAAGTGACGGTCAACAGGATTGGGTTTCTCTTTAGCCCCGAGAGGCTGGGTTGAAGTGATTAGGAAAGGTTCTGAAGATCTCCCTCATTGGACAGATGCAAGGGATTAGCTGTCAGGTATCCCAACTGCTGATTTTCCTTGGTTCCAATGCATAGAGGAGTGTTAGTGGGCAACATTGTGCTCAGAGATTTATCCTTGGCATGTTGATCTAGAAGAGAATGGGCAGTGTCTCCTCGAGACAGGAAAGGACATCATTACGTAGGGGAAAATAGATAGGCACAAGGGCCTCGAGATTATGCTGCGATATCATCGAGGGTTTAGGGAAATGACAGCTATCCCCTCATCTCACAGATTGGCCTCTACGTGTGGGAAGCACATGCGAGGATTTTGCCACGTGTGAGGAAGATAATTATGCAGGTGGCCACGTGCTTAGCTCTTGGTCATCGTCTCCACGAGACTGACCCTGCCTAGGGTTTCGTCCTCCAATGGAGCCATACTCACCGCCACGGCCACTAGCTCTACCACCGGTTTGACCTCCAAGTTGAGTTATGGTGACCCCAAGGTTTTAGCCAAGGACCATATTCATCTTCCAAGCCCGAAGTTTGTGAGGATGAGTTAGAAGCATCTTCAACGCCTTCCTGAACCTTGTCGGCCTCATCAACCTGCATCCCAATATCTTCTCGCACCAGCTTTGGAGTTAACAACCCCGAGGGCACATGAAGTCCAAGACGCAGGTGATTGTCGAGAGTGGTATATTGTGCCTCACCATGCCCTACCATCCCACACCTAAAGCAATAGACAAGTAATTTCTCATAAAGAACTAAAACAAAAACAGAGAACTCTCCATACTTTACTTAAGTACCCTGTTGGAGAGGTTTGCTCAAGTCTAACTCTACGCATATTCTAGCAAACTTCGCTCTCGAATGATCAAGGGTGTACTCGTCCACTTGAAGAACTTTTCTGAACTTTGAAGCCACTATTTACAGTATTTCACCACCCCATAGCTCGATGGGGAGGTGGTATATCGAGATCCAGAAAGCTGCTAGTGAGAATTGTTTAAAAGTTGGTTGAAAGGACTTCGACCAAGGAGAGAACTGCAGAATATGGCCGGCGACTGACCAGGCTCCATCCCATAGGAGATTGTTTTGCATCTTCGAGGATTCACACTTGATGTAATAAAAGCCATTGGGGAGGTTTACAATAGAGAAGACACCGAGCCCTCTTCATGCATCGGCGAAGATGAGTTTCGCCTGATCTAGAGGTCACGATTTTTTGAGAAACTTGGCATGCAAGGAAGTTGGCATGCTATCTCAAGCTAAAAGCCAAAGATCTAGATCAATCATTATAGAGGATTCATAAAGATTTTTTATTTTATTTTTTCAAATGATCTTTCTGAAGGTGTGGAGGAGTCTCAAAGACATTTGTTTTTGGTGCTGAAGTAACCACGTTAGCCCAAGAAACACCAGCTTTTGTTCTTGGACAAGAAGGGGATAGCAACGGCCTCTAGGGGAGCATCACACAAGGGAGGAGGTTTTGACAGGGAAAAGGGTTCAGAGTTCTACTCTTCAGTGGGAAGGTTGTGAAAAAGAATGATAAAAATCAAACTTATGTTTTTGTTTTCTTTTCCGTGGGAGTTGCTTATCTTGGGAAATTTCTATAGAACAAGAAACATTGTTCAGTGTGTTCTATCTGAAATATTATAAAAATCTTGTTGTTATGCCTCAAGTTTTAAGGTGATAACAAAAAGTTTTAACCTCAACTTTAGAAATTTGAGTGTTTATGGCTTGAAAGTTTTGCCTTGTTTAATTTTCAAGGTGATATAACAAAAAAGTTCAAACTCTATAAATTTAGTTTGGGTGGATAAAGTGTTATTTTCCCATAGTTTGAAAAGTTCTTTATTTTGTTTTGCCTTGTAGTTGATTTGGCCTTCGCTTGCATGGAATCCAAAGTATATAATTTTATCTATTCTTTTGTTAGCTTAAAAGGGAATATCACATTCATTTTTTACTTTAATTTTCATATCAATTGGAAAAATGGATAAAATAATTAAATGTTTTGAATCTATGCATTTTAAAGATGAAACTAATGATCAAGCTTGACCCCTTGTGATTTTTTTTAATATATATATTATATTTATCTATCAAAATGTGCACTTTGCATTTTAAATACATTAGTGCACACGCGTGATCAAGTGAGTTCTGTTTGAATGCACTTTGTTTTTTAACTGCACAGTGCATATATATATATATAAAACACGTGAATTCAATACAATATTAAGTTAATGTTTTCATTCACCCACCAATGGTCATACAACAACATTTGGTCAACAGTGATTGGCCAACACTTTAACCTTCTCATTTAATTTTGATTTTTACCTTATATTCTCTATCATTTTACTCTTTTTAAATTTATTCTCTCTAAATTTACTTTCTTTATCTTTAATAATTCAGTAAGCTCACTTGTTTTAATTTACTACAATGGTTCTTTCACTTCATGTGACAATAGTGTTTGATTTCTTGCAGATGATGAACCTTGTTTTTATATGTTTATATATATATAAAAAAAATATAATACATGTCCTAATTTAAATCAAAATCAAAATTGTAAAATATATTTATCTTAGTTACATGCAACCAAATCGCAATAGAATTAGGATAAATCTCAAGATCAACTGAGAGCACCGATCTCAAGGTGATCTAAAATATCAAAATCCCAAGATCAGCAGAGAGCACATATCTCGAGGTGATCTAAAACGCACAAAGCTCTAGATCAGCTGGGAGCACAGATTTCGAGGGGATCTAAAATAAGCAAATCTAAAGATCAGCCGAGAGCACATATCTCAAAACGATCTAAAATATTCAAAATCCCAGAATCAGCAGAGAGCACAGATCTTGAGGTGATCTAAAATACACAAATCTCATGATAGCCGATAGTACAGATCTCGAGGCGATTTAAAATATTCAAATCCAAAGATCAACTAAGAGCACAGATCTCAAGGCGATCTAAATATTCAAATCTCAAGATCAGCATAGAGCACAGATCTCGAGGCGATTTAAAATATTCAAAATCTAGGATCAGCCAAGAGCACGGATCTTGAGGTGATCTAAAATACACAAATCTCAGGATCATTACAGAGCACATATCTCGAGGCGATCCAAAATCCACAAATCTCAAGATCAGTGGAGAGCCCTGATCTCGAGGCGATCTGGAATATACAAAATCTCAGGATTAGCCGAAAGCTTATATTTTGAGGCAATCTAAAACATTTTTAAAAATTTATTTTATCTCGAAATAGTAAATATTTTTAGAAAATTTAAATATTCTTTGAAGAAAATTATTGGTGTTCTTTATATATATATATATATATATATATATATATATATATAAGCCATTCAAAAAAGTTACCAAATAATTTTAATCCTAAAAAGTTATACATACAAAAGGAAGTTAATAATGTAAAAAAATTATATCTTAAAAGAGTTATATTATATTCTTAAAAATTATATATTTTAAATGTTGAATTAATAATTAGAAATTAATATTTCATGAGTGTGGTTAAGAAAATTTGTAATTAATTAAATTATTTCCAAGCATTTTTTAAAAAAATAATCAAAATTTTAAAATCTTGAAATAATATTCATTTGTAATTATTAAGAATGGGTGTGGAGATCTGTTTGTAAAATTACAAACAAACGAATGATCCATTTGTAATTTTACAAACAGATAAATATCCGTTTGAAAATTACAAACAGATCATCATTCATTTGTAATATTACAAACAGATCTCCACATCTGTTTGTAATTTTACAAACAGATCCTTGTTGGTTTGCAAAATTAGAAACGGATCCTTGTATCTGTTTGTAATTTAATTTTTTACTTATAAATATTTTATTTTTATAATTTATTTTACTTTGAAATAGTTAATATATTTAGAAAATTTAAAAATTGTATGTTTTTAGAAAAACTTATAATAACTCTTTCTATATTTATATATAAGGAGTTAATAATCTAAAAAAATTATATCTTAAAAGAGTTATTATATTTTAAATTTTATATATTTTAAATGTTGAATTAATAATTAAACATTTATATTTCATGAGTACGGTTAAGAAAATTTATAATTAATTAAATTAATTCCAGGCAATTATTTAAAAAAAATAATCAAAATTTTTAAATGTTGAACTATATTCATTATATCATAATCCTATAAATAAATATCTCCATAATAATTTTTTAAAACAAATATTTTTAAATTTAGCAATGGAAGTTTTGTTTCCGTTTATGATTTACAAACAGAATTATATTCCGTTACTAATATTATTGCAAACAAATTACATATCCATTGGTAATTTACAAACGGAATTATGTGCCGTTGCTAAAATAGAAATATATTACCAACAGATGATATTTACGTTTCAAATATTGAAACTGATGTTAATTCCGTTTGTAAAACTGAAACGGATTCCTAATTTGTTACTAATCGGTAATTAATTAGTAACAAAACAAGTCCATTGCTAAATTATGGTTTCTAATTCAACATCTTCTTGTAGTGCGAGAGGACTTCAATCTGATGATCACCTATGAATACAAATCATGAAGTAAATAATAATAATAATAAAAAAATCAAATTAGATAAAAAATATATAAAACAATAAAATTAAATAAATAAATAAATAATAATAATAATAATAATAATAATTATTATTATTATTATTATAAAATCAATCACAAAAAATCATCATAAAAAATCAATATATATATACACACACACACACACATAAATTTAATCAAATCAAATTAAATTAAAATATAAATAAATAAATAAATAAAATTATAATACAAACCGATAAAAAAATAAAAAAATCAAATCAAATCAAATTAAAATAAAAAAATATATAAAAAATTTAAAAAAAAATTTAAAAATCAATCAAATCAAATCAAATTAAAATATTAAAAAATCAGATAAAAATAATGATCAGATTAAAAAAATAAAAAAAATCAATTAAATCATATTAAAAAAATACATATAATAAATAAGGTAAATAATTTAGAATAATAATAATAATGATAATTAAAAATTTTAAAAATAATATATAATAAAAATAATTAAAAAAATAATTAAGAAAATTAAGAAAATAATTAACTAATTATTAACATGGTCGTCGTCGTGGTCACTCCACGATCCCTACAACCGTCAACGATCCATACCCCATTTGTCCACGATCCACCTCGACGGGAGTTGAAGAGTTTTATAAAGAGAAAGCGAAAAAAAACGAAGGAGGAAGAAAACAAGGAGAGAAGACAAAGGTAAAAATATTTGAAGAAGGAAGAAGAAGGAGCGAGAAAAAAAAATTGGAAGAAGAAAGAAGGAGAAGGTTGCTGCCTGTCTCTGCTGCTGCCAATGCTAACGAGGGTGGAATATCCGTTGCTCGCCTGGCCGTCGACTCAAAGGCCCACTGCCGCCGTTGTTGGCTACTATTGCTTGTCACCGCTGTCGCTATCAACACGAGCGAGGGTAGAATATCCCTCACTCGCCTGGCAGTATATTCAAAGTTCCCACTGTCGTTGTCTGCCACTATTACCGATGTCGGTGATCCCCGGAAGTATCTCATACTTATATACATAAATAAATAAAAAATAAAAAAACGGAGGTTGCTGGTGTCGAGCCATCCGGAAGTATCTCAATGCTCTTAGCCAATTTGTCACCAGCCGTTGTTGTAGCCGTCATTCCCTGACGCTATTGCTACCTGTTGCCTATGTTGTTGTTTCTTGCCTTTTCTCTGTCACTAGAAAAAGTATTCAAGCCGCTGCTATCATCGTTGGAGATAGAGATAAACTAGCTAAGAAAATGATACTCGTCCTAAGAGAAGGCAGAAGAATTGAGACGATGATGATTCCCACGGTTGATAAAATATTGAAGCCGTCATCACTACTGCTCCATTGAAGCCAAAGTCAAAGCCGAAGCCAAAACTAGAACCAAAGCCAACCCGTCGCTCGTTGACCACAATAATATGCATGCCGTCCAATGAGGTGCTTGATGATCCGGTGGTTTCGAAGAAGTCTAGGTTGCTATTTTGCATGCGGTTGGTCAAACAACACATCAAGGATTATAAAGGAGGAGCTTATATTATATGATCTCATGCCTTAAGACGAATAAGATAGCAAAGCCAAGGCCTTTACAAGCTGCCAACATTCCTATTTTACTTGGATGTTGCACATAGCAAGACGAGCTAAGTCATGCTTTATATCAACACGATGTTGCATATTGTGATATAGCGAAGCTAAAGAAGGAAAGAGTTGAAGCAAGGATGTTGAAGAAGATAACATGAATGAAGATAAAGAACTAGACCCTGCATGTTGTTTCGTTTGTGACCAAAAGCATGAAGATGTTGAGAGCTGTAGGGTTACAACAATAGATGCCATCCTTTTCAAACCCTTAAGCCTACTAGGAAAACACATGATTGCAAAAAGTCATTGCAAGGTACATTATGATGATGGAAGCCATTCTGATAAGGATGAAGATGTGATCTCCTTGTTCATGGATGTCTAGAAGCTTGCTGCTGCCGACTCTGAGAGCTCGATCTGGCAAAGTTCTGGTGGGGCTCCAGATGGAAAATGCAAAGTTAGAGTTGAATACGAGACTGATGATCAGTCACCAACACAGTCTGGGCTCCAAACCGGATTTAATGTAAGGAAGTGAGAACCCTTACATTAGCCCTCAAATGGCTACAGAAACTGTTGTAAAGTTGACTAAAGACTTGATGATAATTGAAGAGTTTGAGCATGGGATCCATGCTGATGAGTAGCATACTCACCAAATCTCAAAGAACTAAACTATTCTAGAAACCTTGTCACATATTAACTCTTGATGATGACTGGCTTCTTGAATGTATGTTATGTTGTTGCTTTGCTCCGTCTCTTTTGAATATAAGTACTGAAATATTGTTCTCCGTAAGAGTAATGAAAGACAACCGAAACAAATTTACCCTTTTGAAAATTCCATTCACCTTACATTGCCTCAAACTTAAACCATTTGTGCTTGATGATGAAATCTGGACCCTTGATCAAGCCTTTTGAAAATTCCATTCATCTTACATTGCCTCAAACTTAAACCATTTGTGCTTGATGATGAAATCTGGACCCTTGATCAAGCCTTTTGAAAATTCCATTCACCTTATATTGCCTAGAACTTAAACCATTTGTGCTTGATGATGAAATCACAGCCCTCCAATCAAGTCTGAACCATTCACCTTATATTGCCTCGAACTTACTTCATATAGTTGATGATGAAATCTTGACCCTTGATCAAGCCTTTTACTGAGATCCTATTTATTGCCTAGAACTTGAACTAAATCTGATGATGCTAGAATCTCCACCATCGGTTGTCTTCCCTCTGATCTCCCAATGACTTTAGCAGCCTTTTTAAACATTTGAAATCCCAGTCTTGTCCTCAGCTTGGGAATATTTCCTGCAAATCTATTCTACCTTCATGATACATGTGGACATCTCCTTCTTCATCCCAATTTCTTTTCTTTTTTTTCAATTATTCCAACAAAACCATCGTATGACGAGACAAACATGCAGAAGCTAGAAGAAGTCCGTTGCTTTGAACGAAATTTAAAGAATCTTAAGTTCATCTCCCATCACCATAAGCATGTCTAGAACTCCAATTGTAGCGTTCCTTTATCATGACTCTAAATGTGTGATTGGGCCTGCCAAAGGATTGATTATTGAGCGGAATAATCCAATTTTCATAGAATTCAAGATAAAGGAGTTCATGAGCATTTATCATGGTGACACTGTAAACATAATTTTATAGTTTATTTTATGAGGATAAGATAGCATTGATCTTGCCTTGTACACTTGTTATTTTCAAGGTAACTCTTAAGAAGTTTCATATACTTTCCATAAACTGGAGATGGGAAATTCCCAGGTGTAGTGATCATCTTGCCAACTGTAATAATAAGCCATTCCACAATCATATCAAAAGTGAATTACTTTTGGAGGTTTTCAAGCTTATTCTTCTCAAGTCTAACAACATGAAGGGATATGCTCACATACATGGTGGTGATAATGGGGTTATAAATAAAATAAAAGGCCGGTGGTAATGATATGCTCGAAAAATACCCATCCTGAAGTAATAATAAAAAATACTTATCTTGAGGTAGTGGTGAATTTCAAGACGATAATGAGATGTATATCTCAAAATGTCGAGAAGGCATGCAACGCGGTGGCGAGGCACAGACATATATATATATATATATATATATAATAAATAATGAAATTTATAATTCACAATGTCCATGTTTTTACTTGTACCGGAGCCCTTAATAGGAGGTTCTCAAGATTTTAATATGGGGTAATTAATAATAGAGGCTTGCCTATATTAGGAATGGAAGAACCCACAAAAATAAAATAAACAAAATAAATTACATTTGTGATTCGATATATCACCCGGTGTCTTTACACTGACACGACACCAGGCTTGCCTCTATTTTTGATCCCACATTATATAAAAAATGATATTTCTTTAAAAAAATTTAAGAGAATTAAAAAATGATATTTCTTTAAAAAATTTTAAGAGAATTATTAAAGAAAATATAGAAGTGACAGATGGTCAAAGAATTTCCACATATCAAATATTGATTACTTATTTCTTTAGATAATGGTAAGATTTTCTATTGACCATGACATTCAAATTACGTAATGACTGAGATGTTCGAATAATATTTGATTGCCGCAAAAATTTTCCTGATATTCAACTTTTTCGATTATACATGGAGCTTGGTGTTGTAATGTCTGTCGCTGGTTCTTTTCACAAAGCAACATAAATGACAACATTCCACACGATTAGGGATGAGAGAAGACTTCATCTACATGGTTAGTTAGTGAACTTGAAACGATCTTGACGGCATGGAGGACATAGGTTGATCAACCACACAGTTTTGGTTTCACAACCTCACAACCATTGAACTCACCAACATTCCGTGGAATGGAAATGCAACCGCAAACATAGTCAAGTTACAAATATAAAAAATTGGAATCGCTTCCTTTCATGATATTCATGAAAATGAATTTGGTGGATATGAGAGCTCGAGTGGGGATGACCACAATGGCGATAACTATATGGAGAATAGTGAAGCAGCACTGAAAATCTTGATTTACAAGATTGTAGTGTTGATGATGTCGCTAGACAAAGCACAAAATTGGCAATTCTACCATTTGAGCCTTCAGTACACGTAAGAGCACTTGATTTGGAATTAATGTCTATAGTAGAATTCCCAAAGTATCCTTCATTATATATCAACAATTAAGAGGGGCAATGATAGATGGAGAATTGCATATAGGTATGCAGTTTCAGAATAAAGATGATGATGTAACAACGATTAAGTATTATTGCTTATAGAAGTTGTTGGAATAAAAAGTAATCCAGTCCAATCTAATTCGATATTGAAAAATATGCAAGTCATATAGTAATCAATGTGGTTGGAGAGTTCATGCATCCTATAGCAAAAGGAAGCAAATTTGAGAGACAAAATACAACGGTCCTCATAGGTGCACATCAGCAATGAACTTCAATGATCATTCGAAGTTGAATTCAAACATGATATATCGGCACATAGAGGCGCCTGTCAAAGAGAAGCCTCCATCAATGTATTTATTTTGACAGTATAGATCAAGAATCGTTATAGGTACACAGTGACATATAGAAAAGTATGGATTGCCAAGCACAAAGTAGTTGAAGTTGTATTCAACAACTGAGATAAATCATACAACAAGTTATCAAAATGGCTATATCATTATTATAGTAGTTTGCCATTAGGATAATAATTAATCTCCAGACTCAGCTGGTATATGATGGAAGTTACCTGGTATATGATACTTGTGTCTTCCATAGACTTTTTTGGAGCTTCCCTCATGCGTGGAGGCTTTCAAATATTGTAAACTAATAGTGTAGATAGACATCACACACCTTTTTAGAAAATATAAATGAACTTTGCTAATGGCAATCCAACAGAATGATAACAAAAATGTCCTTCCGATTGCATTTAACATTATGGAAAGAAAGGCATTAGATACATTGTGTTTCTTCATGGGGCATTTACATATAAACGTGACATTATGAGAAGGAATATATTTTGTATCCAATAGTTACAAGACTATCAAAGGAGCATTTAGAGCAATTAGTCATCGAATGAGTCCTCCATATGCTAATCATGTGTATTGCATTAGGCATATCCTGACGAACTTCATGTGCCATTTCAAAAAACAAAGAAATGCAACAAATTGCCATTTTTATTGGTAAGTTTAAATTTTGGTAATTTTAATCGCATATTGTTATTATTTTTTGAAATTGTCTTATTTTTCTTAAAGTGATTAGTGTAGATTATTCAAAAACTACTTGTGATTTTACCTACTAATATGACTTACTATAATCCTACGATATAGAGGTGACAAGATGGTTAGATAATATACCTTGGGAGAAATGGACTTAAGTTTTTGACAACAAATGCCGAATGTATGATCATATGATTACCAGCCTTGTTGAATGTGTTAATTTAGTGTTGAAGGGGATAAGGAACCTTCCTATAATAACTATAGTTAAGTCAACTTATTTTCGAGTAGTTTAGTTGTTTGTAAGGAAAAGTGTACAGACACAAGCTCAGATTGCGTCAAGTTAAATAATCTCTGAAGCAATAATGAAGACAATTAAGGAAAACCAACAAGAAGCATGCAACATTTATGTTCGTAAATTTGATTGTGAAGAAAATTTTTTCATTATAGACAAAATGGCACTACCACAGTATGGTGGCATAGCTGGCAGCCTAGCCATTACTGCATTGACCTAAGAGCGCGATAGTGCGATTGCAGTGAGTTTTAAACACTTCATTTTTCTTGCACGATGTTCTTACAACATGTGACTACATTTATTTACATTGACAAGAATGCATGGACAATGTTTATAGGCTTGAGATAATTTTTAATATATGTTGCAGAGAGTTTAAGGCCATGCTGACTGAGGGACTTTGGAACATCTATAATGATTTATGTCAATGTCCTGATCTTATAAGGCAAAGACATTCGACAAGGCACCCAAAATCTACAAGGATCCATTATTAAATGAATATAAATGATGGTCGTCAGCCAAACCAATGTGGTTTATATCGAAATAAATGTCATAGTCATTGAAATTGTCCCAATGTAGCTATTCCAAGTTGTTAGTCCTAATATAGTCTAAATATTGTAATTGTTGCAATCCTTGTATAATATATGTAATTGTTTTTATCCATTAACAATATGACATGAGTTTGTTTTTATTATTTTTTAAGTATAATCATTATTGGGTAAATATAATATTTACAACAAATTTATACAATATTGTTTTAAAATAAAATAAAATAAATAATGCACCATATAATTGTCTGCTGCTTGGCTTTGAAATTAGTTTTATAACATATGTGCGGGCATGGGCGAACACTTGCCAAAAGCCTGACAAAAATCCAGCATGTGACTAAGTTTGAGAGTGAAAAGTTGAGCAATTTATAGCTAGGGCCTTAACTTGGGTGTAAAACGCTTGCCTGGATAGGTCACTTGTGATTGCACACACATCTAGCTTGGATCAATTTATAGTTATATATGAGAAAATAGATCACTCGTGAGCTCTTTCTTGTATAAAATATACAATATTAAGAAAAAAAACAATTTATAGTTAAAACAAACAAAATTAATCTATTTTATATTAAACTCACATCTGAGCATACTCCGGATTTAAAAAGCAAGGTGCTTTCAATGTTGGAACACATGTGCACGTACATTCATGTATTTGAAAAGCAAAATGCCAGTAAATAAATATTATATATATAATATTAAAAAAATTTCTTGTTTGTGCATATTTCAAAGAATCACCCTTAACGACGGAAGTGTTCTATTGGTATTTCATTTTCCTCCTTGAATTTGATTTGCTACTTGTCCATATTTATATTAAAATTTGAGAAATTGATTTGCTACAGGAATTAAAGTCCACTGAACAAAGAGTGAACAAAGATCTTTGAATGTACATAAAAGACAAAAAAAACCTCAAGATTGGAAATATAATTAAAAGTGATTCATATTTTAAAAAACTCAACAGAAAAATATGGATTCAAATTACATTTTTGTACTCACTTCCACAATTCTTTAAATGCAGTCCATAGACAAGCATGTTGCCTTGTCCATACTTTCATCACAAGATCACAACCATGACAGATGATGTATTTTACACTTGAAATCATATATACCTGGACACCCAATTATTACAAACATTACACTTCCATCCTAAATCACAATCTCAACCTCTCAATCTAATGCAGATGCATTATGCATCATACCATATATGTATTCATCCAATAAGCAAACTGCAGTATTGTTTGAGTTTGATGCAAAATTGAGAGAAAGAAATACAAGGCCAGCCATGTATTTCCTGATTTCATTTTATTCGAGTTATTTTTACATCAGCGCATACATACCCTCTCAAGTTTTACAGTGACTGGAAGTCAAAGATCACCAGCAGAATGCTGGAAATGCAGCAAATCACTGACTAGGTCCTCGCTTTCATGTACTGTTGCATTCCTTTATTTGTGTGGCTTTGGGGCATCACATTCATCTGTCTTTGCAAATCGTCCGCGCACCCGAGGTTGACTGTCAGCTAAAGCCTTTCTGCAAGCGTACTAACAAGAAATGAAAACAAACATCACTCATGAGTCTTTCTAAACTGAGAAAAAGGTTCTTGCGGTTCTATGATAATTTGCATCGAAATAATGAAAGGAAATATTACAAAAGAAGCCATCCATATATTAGTAAGTTGGAGGTCGATGATAGAACACTGAACATTTGGTAGAATTTAATAATGCTTAGATATTCATTTAACCAAGCACCAAGTCTTTAGCATGGTCGGCACTGGACATGACAATGAAATGAAGGAGATTTGAGCAAACTTTGCTTGTTTCTTTTCCATAGAACTTGTTAGTCTTTCACATCAAATCAGCTATAAAAATCACATTTGAAGTAATATGCCATCTAAGTTTAACTGGAGGAAATTCATGTCGCAAAAGTTGTTTGTAAAACTACAAAGTTTCGCTTAGTAATGCAAAGGAGCATGATCCAAGGCGATTTGCTGCCTTTATCTCATTATCCGCCGCTATCAACAAATCCTAAATGTTCAAATCTGAAGCTGACATCATCTTGAAGAACATCTCAAGTCAATGAAATCTTATAAACTCTGGTGAATACAAGATGACCACAACCAGGTAGAGTAGTAGCCGCCTAGAAAACTTAAGCAAAGGAAATTGATTCGATATATTATTTGGGTGCAAGTTATCTAGCATGTGGTCCTCTGTCTCAGAACAATTCATCAATATGAGATGATGTGCATACCTTCGTGATAGCATAAAATATTTATAAGGGCTAAACAGGCATCAATTCAGACTTCCATATCGGTGCAGATGCCAAAAGACAAATCAAGACTTGAAAAATATAAATCATCACTGAAGTTTGAGAAGAACAGAGATGCTCAACCTATAAATACAACACTGAAAAAGACTTCAAAATTTGTTAGGATGGCCCTTCAGTCAGGAACCAATTTCAAATAAAATACAGCAACAAAACATTTAATTTTTAAAATTTATAAGAAATGTCCAAGACAGTAGTTGGATTTGTAACAGAAACTTGGATGTATATCAAGAATATAAACATTCTAGTAAAAGCAGGGACTCACAAAATGAGGGTTGAAAATTCCTTAGTCAGGTTGAAGAAATTCAAGTTTGATTCACGAAAGCAATGGGTGGTAGATTTCCAGTGGCTATTGGTTTGAAAGAAATTTACAAAGCCAAAATATGCAGAAATTAAAATTACTCTGTTTCTGAGAGTGACTTCAGAGGTGAAACATTCTATTTTATTTGCATAAATATCAATGACATAATAAATAGAATCATAAAATAATAGTAATAATTGCCACTACCTTGATTTTCCTGCCAAAATTTCTCTCACTCTTCTTCTTCCTATATCTGGATATTTTCTGCCTTCGTTCTTCAATCTTGTCATTTAAGTTGGCATCGCCTAAGGTTAATGAATAATGGACAATATTTGTTGCACCAGAACTGAGCCTCTTGTTTCCAAGAGTCTGTCAAATATGAAAAATAAATTTACTTAAATTAAATTAAATTAAATTAAATTAAAACTCAGTATAAATGGCCTTGAACAACCATTGAAATCACCCGACATGCCTCAAAAGATCTCTTAGTGACATAAGAAACCTTGAAATTGATCTTAAAAATTTTGCCTTCAGATAATTAGAGGAAACTTTAGAGTGGATACATGTACTAATACCATTAGACTTCACCCAAACAAGACTATATTATTTTATAAGCTGATCTCCTGAAGTTAGGACTGATTATACAGTGAAGACAAAGTTCAACGTTAAAAATTCTAAAAATTTTGCTCAAAGAGACCATAGTTAAAAGGCAGTGTGCTACTATACCGAAAGTAGACATATCCTTCTTCATTAAGCATCAAACAGCAAAGGACTTTCAACATAAGCTCATGCCAACACCATGATTTTTTATCACTCACGTTACTAAATGTTTGAGTGAAAATTATGAGTGACTTGACATATTAACCTAACTTTGTGAACTGATCTAATTTTTAGCACACAAAACCACTGATATTCAAAATTACTAACAGCTTGAGCAGATTGACTGGGGAGCATATTGAATCTGCTACTGAACTTGTTGTAACTAATCCAAAACTCCCTTCTCTTGTGCCTTCAAATCAAGAAGACAAAACTTAGATAAAGTACCACCTCTTTCATCAATTATATACTTCCTTACCCAAACTATTATCAACACTAGATAATTAGCAAGAGAAGGATAACAGGTAAAATTGAAAACAGAAAAGAAAAAAAACAAGTATTATTTATGACCTGAATGTCTCCTTCACTGTATGCTCTTCTCAACGCAACTCCAAGATCTAATTCTTGAAAATCAAGAAAATTTGGTCGGATATGACAACTATTGATCCTCTCCCCTGAGCTTACAAGAGATCCAGAACTAACACTTTTCTGCAGTGGTATCTCCTGAAGTGCACTATCTCCACCAAAAACCTGTGCTTTCTCACTTGGCAAAGAGGGCATGGCAAAGTTAGGCACCTCAGAAACAAAATTTTCAATTGCAGCCTTTGCCAGGAAGTCCTTGCAACCATAGAAGACATCACTAAGTAGATCTCCTTGTTGCATGGAGTGCATCTCTGCACTTTCTATGGTTTCTGTGGTGATGACATCTTCATTTCCAGCAATAATAGAAATTGCAGCTGTCAGGGGATCAAGTGAAAGAACTTGGTCCTCAATAATTGGTTCTGGAGCCTTGAACAGATCTCCTTCTCCTCCAAGATCATACTCTGACACAGTAGCTTGGCCTAGATTTCCCTACAAAGTAAACAAGGTATTCAAGTGATACATGAATAAAAAAGAGAATCTGTTGTTTGTTAGCGCACATAATTCACATGCTTTATATATTGTATATAGAGCCTTTGAAAAGGTAAAAACAATATCAATCTATCCTTACTTTTTTGCTAAGAAAAAACATAAATACTGATAAAAAAATGTCACAGAGATTGTGTTGTCAAACTGAACTCTAATACTAGATTTCTATTAAAATCATAACTAGTAGTGTAACTATTGAATGGTAGATAAGAACAAGTTAGAAGCTCAAGACACCATACATGTATATATGAGCAAGGTGGCATACAAAAGGAGATAAAATCCAATCACCAAGTTGATCATTGGGGCCACAGATTTCTGACGCAAATCACAAACGCCCAAATGACATAATTGCTAATCAACATCCATTGGATGCTTGACTCCCAATAATCAGTTCAGTGTTAAAGAAAACATAGTTTCAAAGTAGAAGTTCCCATTTCTAATCCAGTGTGCTGAAATAGGCTCTGTTATGTTTGTTTTAGTGAGTTCTGCAAATAAATATGTTCATTTCTGCCTAGCAAATGAGAATAAGAGGGGCAAAAAACATCACAATAGATCATGATGGCATCTGAGGCAGAGGTATACAAAATACTTGTTCGACTCAATGGAACAGTTTCATAATCCAAGAGCTTCAGTAATCTTTCCTCAATGGTTCCATCTAACACCAAGTTTCTCTTCATTTCTCCTTACTATTACAACACAAATATGAGTAGCTTTTTCTTCCCTTAGTGTCAAACACCACTATTAGTCTTGCAAGTTCAAGGAACTCATCACTTCGAACAACTTACAAACTCTATTCTCTTCCTTGTGATTTATCAGGATACCAATAAAGCATTGCTCTTGTACTTCACAAAGACTGAGAATTTTTTTAGCCAGTTGTTTTATCAAAATGATACACAACTGGAGGTGCTTATCCACTTTTTTGAGATTTGTGCACTTCGAAACTATGGATGTTCAGAGGAAGTTATTCACAATCAATAAATTAAGTCCTGATCATCCAATAATCTCTGTTAACCACCATAATATTTAGATGTTTGTTTATTCATTAATTTACACAATAAACTTGCAGATTTTCATAAAAACTCAAATCACATAGGCCCCAAATTCAACCTGTGAAACAAAATCCAGAGATTATCAGCAAATTGGGGCACAAAATTGAAGCCCCATCCAACAAACCCCAATAAAAAAACACATAAAAAAAAGTGCGCATTTTGTTAAAATCCAACAGCACCAGCAAATTACCACCATCAGAAAAATGACTGATCAAAGATTCTTCTATAGAACTGAGAAAAATTGTTCATTTTACCACCAAAACACGATTTTTCCCAAAAAAAAACAAAAAGAAAAAAAAGAAAAACACCAATCGATTGAAGAAACCAATAAGAAAAAAATTAAATCCTTTTCATTTGTCAATTTATTCCCTTTTTTTTCTTTTTTTGGTTTATAAGAAAGAGGTGATTCTTATACCATATATGGAGCAGGAGCAGGAGCAGCAACAGTTGATAAATCACTGAGGAAACTGCGGTGCAGCTCCTCGGCGTTGAGATGGAGATGGAGATGGTGGTGATCCACACCAACGTATGCTGATTCTTGAGAAAACGACAGCACCAGCCCTGGCTCTGCGTACATGGCTCTCTCTCTCTCTCTCTCTCTTGTGGGTTGTGGCTACTGAAGACGAAGACAAGTGTCAGTGTTAATGGATGGAATGGTTGAGAGATGATGAAGATGTGAGAAAGAGAGCAAATGAATAACAGATGTGTGACCTTCAGAGTTATATATATATCTATTGCATGTAGAGAAAGAGAGCGAGCCAAACAGGACAAATCACACCTATATTTTTTCTTTCTTTCTTTCTTTCTTTCTTTTCTTTTATTTTTATTATTATTATTATTTAATTTTTTACTTATTGATTTTTTTTTTAAAAATAAACCAAACAACCACTGTCTAGTACAGTGGATTGGTACTTGATTAGTGAACAACCAGACCTAGAGTGGATAGTACTATTATAGTATTATGCAATATTATAAAAATACCATAACAGTATTATTTATTCACTGTTCATTACTTTTCCTGTGGAAGGATGTCATTTTCTTTTCATTCAAAATTACATAGTAAGAAAAATTTATTAACTCATTTTAGTTTTTGAACCTCTTTTGATTATGCACATGATATGACGCTAATCACTTCATATGATATCTCGCTAAATTAATAAGTTTCTAAAGTGTTAATAAGCTAGTATAACTAATGTATTATTGTACCAATCTATTCTTTGAGAAATCTATTATAAGTTAATGCTTATGGTTTTTGTAAAACAAAATAATAATAAAAAAAAACCCTGCCCCTAATAAATGTTTATACATATATACACTTGATTAAAAAAACTCGAGTTTGTGCCCCTCACACACACACACACACACACACACACACACACACACATAGACACCCTCAACAATAACTCAAGTCTCCTCACATATGCACACACACATATACACTCTCAACAATAACTCAAGTCTCCTCACATATGCTGTGCCCGTGTAAAAATTATAAATGCTTATGTATTCTAAATAATATTTATAGATAAAACATGCAGAGATTATAGATTATAGATTTTAAAAGTAATTTATTTTAACTAAAATTAGTGAAATACTGTCCTCATTTATCAGTTTTTTATTATAAAATTTTACTATTATTTTAAATAAAATATATTTTAACCAAAAACATATTCCCAAAATAAATTCATCAAAAAAAAAAAATTTATCCAATAGATAAAGGATATAGTCTTTTAAAATTATTTTTTTAAATAAAAATGGACATAATTGTCGAAAAAAGATTCTCATATAACCAGACTTGGTAATCAAATATAATTAAATGTTTTTTATGGTAATGAGATTATCAAATTTTCTAGTAATATTTCAATATTGATAATTGTATATTAATGTTAGTATAACCACTACTAATCCAAACGGGGTAATTTTTTTCAAATTACTACGTAACATGCAATAATGTGAAAACAAGGTACACATTACCTTGAACTAAACAACCATTAATAGTAAATGACCATTTATTACCCCAAATTTTTATTCCGTGTTTTAGTTAATTTTATCATAAAATTACAACAACACTACCAATAATTCTTTTATCTTTTTTCTTAGAAAATTTCATGCTTAATTAATTTCACGTTTTTCTTTATAAAAAATGTTTTTCCCCTCCTAACATGAGAAATCGAGATTAGGTACATGCATATATCTTAAACCATGGTATTATTGCCCTCACCTTTATTTTTCACTATATAGTTAGCCTTTAAATTTTTTATTATATCACAAAGATATAGTGTTTCTAATATGATATTTATTTTTTTTAAATAACACATTTTTAATATAATACATATTTTATTGTAGGCACTAAATTTTATTTTAAATAAAAATAAATAAATTTTAATATATTTTCATTATTTTACTAAAGTATAGCTATTTATATACAGTTATTTTCATTAATAGTAATTTAAATAATTAAAGTATATTTAATTTTATATAAGATTCAAAAATAGTGACAGTAGACAATATTTTAGCTTCATTACATATTACCTTATAGTTATCTTTAAATTTTATAAACTACCTTCAAGTTTACAAAAGCAATGTATTCCATTAATTTTCCAATATATTATCTGTATTTAACTGTATTAAAAGTAATATAATAGCAATATATTTTTATTTAATAAATGATCTTATAAAATCAATATCTTTATCTTAATTGCGTGCTCACCAAAATTTTATAATAACATAAATTTCGTATAAATTAAATAGAATAATTTAATATGTCTGTAATTTAAATAAGAATAAACTTATTGTTCACCAAAATATTCACCAAACAACCATTTTTTTTTTTGGGAACTTCCCATTAATTTTTGAGAACCCTTTTAACTATCGAACACCCAAAATCATCCCACCCACATTTTCTCACAAGAATTAATTATTTTTAAATAATAATATTAATAATTATCTCTCATTAATTACTCTCTCTCAGTCCTATCATAAGTGTTCATATTAACTATTTTACAAAGAGTTAAGAAAAACAGTTGGAATTAAAAAAAAAATTATTAACATTTAGGATAGTTTTCATTTTATCAATTTCTGTATCCATTCATTAAGAATATGCATTTAAGATAATAATGATAGAGAACAATGTAGTTAAATAGTTTGTTAAATATTTAAATTAATTATATAAATAGATAATTTGGGATATAAAAACTTTTAAAAGAGAACATTTATAATGATATGATGAGAGGAAAAATATATATATATATAATTTTAAAATATTTAATTTTGATTAACTCTGCATATTATTTTTTTTAATTTTTAAAAAATTCCTTTTGTTCTACATCTGCCAATGTTGATTCCTAGAACGTCACTTCTAAAATTAATCATGTAC
This sequence comes from Dioscorea alata, assembly GCA_020875875.1. NCBI lineage: Eukaryota > Viridiplantae > Streptophyta > Magnoliopsida > Dioscoreales > Dioscoreaceae > Dioscorea > Dioscorea alata. The sequence goes on from CM037027.1 coordinate 4,869,885, forward strand.
CACAGTGAAAGCCCTCAGCTTTTCTTCATTGAAGTCCCTTTGTTTTCTTTAACTTCTTCTAATCATTAACAAAAACTTAATAAAATACAAATTAAACAAAAAACCAAAAGAGAAAAATGGACAAAAACAGGGAAATAGTATTAACAATTGACATTCAAGAAAGAAAGAAAAAGACTTCACATAAACATTAATCATAGCAAATTATATTAAAAAACAGGGCAAGGGCAAAGCGACAAAGAGGAAATGTTTATGTTATATGCTTTGGGTCCTTCAAATGAATTAACGAATGAAGAGGTATATTAATTGCTGCATCAATTTTGTCATTCAATACAGTCTTTCAGTTTTGTCCTTTCCCCTCTGTATGCACCCACACATTAATTATTATACATTTTATTTCACTAACAAATCTACCAAAGATATTCGTATGCATGCTAGATATATTAAATTATTATTTTATAATTTCTTCTAATAAATAAATAAATTATATAAAAAATAATAAAAAACAAATATCAAAGTTTATGGCTGACCGATATTGCTCCCCTTGCGAAACTTTCGTTATTGGGTTAGCCATACACTTCACATATTTCTAGCGATTCACATGAAATTGGCTATTTTTCCTCTGTTAGATGATTTAGAAAAAGAACATCGATTCACTAGTTCCAAAAGAAAGTCATAACGGTTCTATTGTTCCGATGGAGAGAAGAACCTATAATTAGCTTTTCGGGAAATTTCCAAATAAACAATACATTTGTTAGCGATCAAAGATAAAGATGTATAAAATAAAAATAGAATATACGGCAATTATAAAAAGTGGTTAGACAATCTACAAATAGAGGGAATGAGAAAGATAGACAATACTTTCGAAATTGACAAAAGGGACATTATCAAACTAAAATCTAACATATCTTATATAAAACAGTGGCATCATATTTTTCTTTTTTCTTTTTTAATTTCACAATCTTGAACATATTAGCTCTATTTTATTTTTTAATTAAAAATTAGTTTTATTTGTGATAAACTACTAATAATTTTAAGATGGTAATATGAATTTTTTTTTTTAAAAAAAATCATGCTAAAAACTCAAAAAATATAGGAGTAGTTATGTTATTTTAATCAAATAAAATTCTTGTGAAGGTTCACCAAACCTCAAACAAGAGAGATTAAATGTAATCATTATATTAAATACCTCTATGTTAGTGAATGCAACACAAAAGCATTACTCATTCCATTTGCCTCTTAAAGTCTTAACTATAAGCACTAGGGAATATTCCTATTAAGATAGTGGCTACTTAGATTCCAATTGAAAATAAAGAGCCTTTAATATGTTTGTGAGGGAGAGACACCACCATACTTAAGTGGAGGAGCATATCTGTTAATTTTCTACATTAGGTAATTATAATGGAGATAGATAACCCAAGGTCCAACATTAAACAAATAAAAAGTTTGCCAGAGAGTAGACAAATTTAGCATTAGGTGTAAAGACATCAAGGAAAAAAAATTAATAATATTAAAAATAAAAATATGATTGAATTAAAATTTTAAAACATATAAAAAAATTGTATTAATTTGGTATTTTAGATGTTAGTTTTTAATAGAAAAAAATTTATATATAGACCAACACCAAGGTTTCCAATTTATCAATTTTGTGAATATCTAATTTAAGAAGAGAATTGTATATATTGAGAGTATTATCGTAGTTTCTTTAAAGATATTAAATTTACAATGCTGTCATTCTTATCTAATTTGCTATGGGTGAAGTACCTTTATTTTTATATATTATTTATCAAATAAAATTATTTGAATAGATGTCATATTTTACTAATAGCTTATGCTTATTTTACAGTCGTAAACTAATGTTGTAGTGGCACTTTATTTTATTTTTTACTTTTTGGATAGACGAGTCAATTAGATGTAATGGTTACATGAGCCATGGCAAATCATTTGGATGGTCATTGCACATTGAAGTCCTAAAATTTAGATAAATGTCAAGGTCACTCATTAAGTCATTTAAATCATCGTGGTATGTATAAGAATATAAACTCAACTAATAGAATTATTTATAGAGTTATGGATAGATACGGAAGATTTCATGGAAACATTTATTAATACTCATATAGTAACTATTACTATATTTAATAAATAAAATGATTTGCCGCACTTACAGAATATATAAAATATTCTAAGAAATAAATAAAATCTAATAAATCAAGTTTATTTTATATAAAAGAAACTAAGTTAGCATCGCATAAGATCTAACATGACTGTATTTGTTTTCTAACAACATGCATGAAACTCTAATACACTACTCCGGGTATAGTAGATATAGTAATCATACTCAATTAGATGAAATTATTTGATATTAAAAGAGATATTTTATACTTTTTGTTGGGGTTGTTGGTGTTTTCCCGGCTATGCAACAGTGGAAAACCCTTCGAATCGAGGGAAAAAACCACGGAATTCCTTAGAGTTTTTTACAAAACTTCCACTATGTCAATTAATGGAGATGCAAGAGGGTGTTCTCTCTAGTTAACTTCCTCTTCTTCTTGGCTTCTTACCTCTCTTTCTTTCTTTCACCCCTTCTCTCTCTCTCTCTCTTGTTCTCTCTCTCTCTCTCTCCACAATGAATGAAAGAATTCATCAAAGTTGGGTTTCATGTGAAAACCCAATTTTGCCTTTTCATTTTTCATTTTTATATTGGGCCAAAGCCCAACTTATTTGTTCATGTGGGGTTATTTTTTGATTTCACCAGGTCATTAATAATTTGATTATTTTTAGATAATAATATATAGAAATAACGCTAGTAAGGAGTCCTATTGAAATGAAAAAAATATAAGCTCATTTGCCATCCACACTAGAATGGATGGAGTTTTTGGAAAAAACCTACTTGCGGAGGAAGACCTAGACATAAGAGATATAAGGCTAAAGAGAGAGCTAACAAAGCCAACGACCACATGGTCTATTGGTACACAGGTCCCCGATAGAACTCTTCACCGAGTGGTGAGAGTTCGATTCTCGGATGATGGCACATTTCTGGGAGATGTGAGCGGTGGTTGTGTGCGGGTGGTCCCAGCGCCCATGTGTATGTGGGCCCCGCCTCCGCCTCCACTTGCTCCATTGAGGCTTGTGCACATCCTTGGTAGTCTAGCAGGGCCTATGGCCTGTCTGTTTCTCTTACCTAAAAAAAATAAGAGAGAGAGCTAACAAAGGATTTTTCATGTATAATCTTATAATCTTGAATGTTTTCAGTTTTGATAGGTAGAATAAATAATAACCTAATATAGATTATAATAAAAGGAAAAAATTATATAAACCATGAATGATACTTGGTTATTCTATTACTCTTCCAACTCAAAAGGGCAAAAAACTTGTATAAATGAATATTTTATTATTTCTCTTGAATAACCTGTAAAATCATATCAAAGGGACTAAACTATTATGGATAAGTATTTAGATATTGTTTTTCTTAAAACGGTCCCTCTTAAATTTTTTTGAAAATAAGTAAAATTATGTATAATTTAAATCAAAATTAAAAGTATATATCCAAATAAAATAATCTCAAAACTAGCCATGTATGGTGTCATGGAACTCAACTAAGTAGATGCTCTTAAAATTATTATTATTGTTATTATTATTAATTATTTTACTTATTTCATAATGATATGAAATATCAAGCACTTGGAAAACTAGGTGCAAACTTTCCATCGTGCCAAATGAAGCTTTCCACTTAACCAAATTGGGATAATTATGTTACAACTTAGCTTCTTCTCATGGTATTGCAATCAGAAAAGGCTTCTTTTCCAAAAATTTCAGAATAAGTCCATGATTGACGCTACAATATGACAAAAACAATGTACTGAAATAGACGCTGAAAGCATAATATTGATGCATTATCAAAAGAATGACTCCAAATGAAATACATTCAAGAGTCATGCATTTAGTGGTAAAAGATTCAATAGCAACAGAGAAAAAAGTTTAAAGTGAAAAAGATGAGTTAAAAGTAAAGAGAAAGTAAAAAATATGGTTGAGTGGGAATCACTAGAAAAGCCACCAGAGCACTTAGTGGAGGGCACAAAGTTGAAATTGCGGAATTCATGACGTGACAAAGACTTCCTTAGAATGGCCTCCATATGAGAGCTTGCGATCATTCATTTTTCCCAATGTCTTAAATTGGTTCACAATCCACGGTGCACTTCTGACCTTTTCTCTCCATATATTAACCTTTTCTTAATTTGTTTTCAATAAAACTTTTATGTAATAAAAGGAAAGTTATCTATTAGTTCCTGGAGGTTTTTAATTTTTCTAAACAGTCTCTTTAATTTTCTGCTACACTTTCTAGTCTCTTATTTTCTATTGTCTTACTTTTTGGTCTCTCCTATTATCCCAGTGAGTGAGATTTGAAAAAAAAATCTCTTAGTGTTGGTGGGAATTTTCCCACCAAATCACATTATATTATGCAGGGTTTGCATCTGTATCTTATATAAGAAGCACAACACCATCATGGTGTTCTTGGTCTTCTTATGAAATTATCACCACCTTCTTATACGATTTAGTCGGAACCTTGTGGAAGACCTGTGAGAAGCCCCATTGAAGCCTCTAAGTTTGTCCAAGAACTTGATAGGGACTAATGTCATCTGTGAAGTGCAAGTGCACGTGATAATCAAATAATATAGTATGCACAAAAGTAGAGTTGTCGATCCCACAAGAAATTAGAAAATATTAGTACTAACATTTATCCTATTATCTAGCCTAAAACGAGGTTCGGTGAACAAGTTGAACAAATATTAGAATGTTAGAGTAGAACTGGTGACGAAAACTGATAAGAGACAAACCAAGCATGAAACAAAAGTGTCTGGACATAGACTTCCCCTAGGGCCATTAGTGAGGTAGTGGACAAGGTTGTAGGAAATGAATGCACAATTGATTAGACTAAGAGACCCTAACACATAATCCCCCTTTCTTAAAGTGAATAGTAACTAGTCCCATAATGTGCTAACGCAGACTACCCTAGGACCACAATACTCGGTGAAATATATCTAGAGTTTAATACGGTCTCGAAAGTTTGCCAATCCGTCTCTCGAAGTAAATGACCCTAATTCCAAACAAAGGATGATCAAAATCTCTTCCTAATTTTCACTTCCTAAGACAACATTAACAAACAAGATTCCCAAGTGTTAATCTCACTCGAAAGAATCACAAAGATCCCCAACTAATCTTGAAGAACCCTGTCTTTAGGCAAACTCAAGATTCCTTTCAATTGTGGTTGATTTATACATAGTGGATCTCTTGATCACCACTCATGCAAATCATACAAGATTTCTTGGCTCTTGCAATGATAAAAATTAAGATAATTAAGCACGCACAATTGAATCTAAAACACAATATTGCAATATAAGAGTTGAATGAAGATTTAAGCCTTTACAACTAAGCCTCAAAATAGTAAAACCCTAGAGTTTGTCTCTGCCAAACACTATGAAAAATTAGTTCTCCATTATTGGAGAACTATGATTTGATCTAGAGGAAAAGAAAGACATAAAGATAAACATTAAACACTCCCTCAAGCATTTCCCTTTAGATTGGCGAAGAAGCACCAATGGAGTTCCACAAATGTTGCTGAGATTGCTTGTTGATAGTTTCCTTGAAGCTCTTTGAACTTAATACTCTCGATTCCCTCTCGGAATGGTGAAGAAAGGCGCTTCTTAGCCTTCCCTTTTGTCGCCCTTTACCTAGTTGCCAAAAGATTTCTTTAAAATTCTTAGTAAATCTATTTATACTCCTTTACTTACTGGTGACTTACGAGCATAAGAATAAGGTTGTATGGACTTTAGAGATGAAAAGTCGTGAGCTTTATGGGCAGCTTAAGACCATAACCTTCGACTGTATGATCTTTTGTTTAGGTATCTTGGTTGTGGCCTGCCTTGAGGGGGTAAGCCCTACTCGTGTGCTCCTCTACCTAACCCTTACTTACTAGCTTACAGGAGTAGGCCTTGCATGTAAGGGCTTGTTCATTTGGGCTGAAGTGGGGGACGTTAGGAAGTGGGGAAGTGCCACTTCCTTGAAGTGGTGGAAGTGATATGACTTCCACTGCTTCCTATGTTCATTTTACAGAAAGCGTCACTTCCATGAAGTGTTCAGTTTCCCACTTTCGGTGTTCATTGCGGTGTAAGTGGTGTCACTTCTCCAATAACTTCCATAACATGTTCTTTTCAACAAACTTGAGGGAAGGCGGAAGTGCTTACAAATAAAAATTTTATAATAAAATTATAATTAAACATGATTAAAACTCTATATTTTTACAAAATCAAATATTTAAAAATTTAAATGAAAGTTTATTTGTTTTTTACATCTTAAATTTTAATTTTTGATGTTTACATCTTTTAATTTGATTTGAGTTGTAGGTTATCAACCTTAATTTTTGATATTTATAAAGATTAGTTCCCCATTTTCAAATTTGTACAAATACAAACTGTAATACTTGACAACCTTTTTTTTATTTATGTCTAATCAATTCCTTGCTAACATCATATACCAAGATTAAAATAAAAAAAAAGGGGAAAAATGCTCTGATTAATAACATGTGGCAATGTCCCTAAAGTTATTGCATATTTTATATAGTAATAACATTGAATTGATCATCATCACTATGCAACTCACTTCATTTCTAATCTTAATAATCTTTCCATGGATTAACAATATTAAAGATATGAATTATTTGCCTACCTACCAAAAAACAACCATTTGTTAACAAATAAATGATGAACAATAACCAAAATTATGGAAAAATGGTCAACTTAAAAGGACATTGAAACCACACACTCATTCTTTTGGAATTGTCAACAATATTATCACACTTTGATCATGCTTTTCTGATAATTCACTAAATATCTAGAAAGTATATATAATCAATGTAGAAGCAATGATCAACTGGCATTCCCATATTGTTCTCACACACATCACCATAAAAAGGAAATTCTGAGTTCATGAATATATAACACAAAATCCGTAGAAAAAAACATAACGCAACTCCAATACATAACGTCAAACATAAAATCCATACAATACTCTTTTAATACATAACAAAATAACAATTTTCTCATTCAAGATAAAACTTCCTTCAACAACAAAGGTTTGTCGTCCACCCCTCCAAAGAACAAAATATGAATTCATGACAAAGACCATAAATAACTTATTAAGTATATAAATTTTAAGGAAAATAATTTGTGTTATATGACTAGAAACCAAGAAAACATACATAGTGTGATGACCTCTTCAAAGGCAAGAGTTTATCATGGAAGCAATAAAATTATTTATCCATATTTTCCGGAGAGATGGCTTCCTCAAGTAGAAGTTCTCAGCCTCTTTTTTGTTGTCGATTAACCTATTAAATACTATTTCCATGTCATCATCACTATAACCCTCCATGTCCCATAGCGCATCGATGAGTTTTTTTTTCCACGTCCTCATTCTGCTCCAATCTATTGATGTCATCATCTGACCTATCTTTTCTCAAGTGTTTTCTCTTGAAACATTTTCACCATTGGTCCTTGTTGCATTGGTAGCCCTAGCAATAGTCCTACTCGTAGAAGTCCTTAGTGCCTCATGTTTTTGATTTCTTGTATCCGTTCACCGTCTAATGATGCATTAGGTGGAGGTGCACTCTCATCCTTAATTGCCACACCACCAAATTGGTCAAAGATGGTCCGTGCATAATCACCAATAGTGTGGTCATCCCTAGCAACCAAACGTAGCTCTTCAAAAAAGGGTACAGGCTTGTTTAAACACTCTTTGGCTTTTGGTTGTCCCTGTGTAAAATGAAAGATAATGAGGTAAATAGTAGTATTAATATCATGTCAAACATAATAAATAAATAAATAAATATACCTCCACATATGTTCAATAGGTCTCATCTTCTAGCACTAACTTCTTTTCTGTGTCATTCCATCCAACACCTCTGAGGTTCATAAGCTTTTTAATGTCTTGATATTTTTCTTTTATAGTGCGCATGTGATTCTCCACATTATCGGCATCTATGCAAGCAGTAGGGAACTTACTATTCATGACATTTGCTACATCTACTAATGCCTAACGTTTGAAGAATTTGTCAACTTTCAGGCCACTTCTTGCCATGTCTGCAAGTAATGGTATCAAGACATTATCCATTTCCTTTGTCTATCTTTTATTTAGTGTTCTTGTTTGCTTTTCATCCAATGTACCCTCAGTATTGTTCATCCTACAATAATAATGAATATAGACATTCAACATGCTAATGATTGAGAAAACACATGTTATAAAATCCATACATAGTAATAAAATCAACACAAATATACCATCAACTCCTAAAATATCCATATAATGGACAAAGATAAACACATGTTATTTCTAGAAATAACAATGAACTCAATGTACATATTATCATAAGTCAATCAACCAAATGTACATAGCAATGAAAACAGATAAAATAATTACCATGAGAAGAACAATGTCATCCCTTGAATTAATTCCATTGCAAGCATCATTTTTTTTTTGTGCAAAACTCATAATATAAAACCACTTCTATAGCAAGCTAAAAGAACTAATGTCAAGATAAAACATGAAAACCACAAACACAATATTATTCTATATTGCGTCCCCAGCTAACATAGGCATGCCACATGTCATCCGTAATTTTCTCACGAAGTTGCCTCCATCACATTTATGCATCCCATTGTTCCCCCCTTGTGATAGGTCTCTCATGCATAGCGACTTTCTCCTCACTGGGGACATCCGCTTGAAGCAATATGTCATCCGGGTCTACATCTTTTATAAAATTATGTAATATACAACAAGCAAGGACAACATCCACTTGCGTTGTAAATAAGTAGAATGACTTTGTGTCTAACATCCTAAACCGATTCTTTAAAATCCCAAATGCACTCTCTATACTTGATCTGAGATGAGAATGATGAAGATTAAATAACTCCTTCGTATTTTGTGGTCTACGGCCTGCGTGTTCTTTTAGATGATACCTGACTTTTTTTTGTAAGGGCTTATAAATCCATGTGTTGTTGTGTACCCAACATCAACAAGGTAGTATTTTCCTAACAAAAAATAGACAAAGCTCTGAACAATTTTCTTTTAAAGAATGTTATATAATAGTGTCAGAAAGTAAATAATTTCGCTATATCATTAAACCTGGGGGAATATGCAAACCCTAAGGAATTCGTCTTGACAATGCATCTTTTAGAACGAGGTAGTCATTCACCGAACCATCCCAATAGGTGAGAACATATTTAAATTTTAAGTCAAAATCACATGTGGCAAGCCCATTTTGTGTGATGCACTTGCGTCCTCAAAATTTACCAGCTAAATTTGCACTAATCCTTGCATCAATATGGGTTCCATTAATGAATCCAACACAATCTTGTGAACTTGTATTTCAATCATATTGTCTTACAACTATTGTATGATAATTTTAGGGAAAAATGAGAATAGGTTAGAAAATGCAATACCTTGAAAAAGGGATAATAAATTGGGTTGCATTCTATATCTGGATGAATCGATTTGCCTAGTTGTTTAACGAAAAAATCTCTAATAGCACAAATGGCTCAGAGTACATCATTAAAATATTGGCTCATTGATGCACCAGATCTAATAAAATCAATTTTCATTGACCTATTTTTTGCATGATGACCAATTATGTGGAGAAATAACACCACTTGTTCCTCTACCGCAACGTGGTTGATGTCTCACAAATGATCACGTTCTCTTAATATGGTGCATAGTCTAATAAAAGTGTTTTTGTTCATACGTAAGTATTCGACATAGTTATGAACTACCCCATCTAATATATAGGTCATGTATGCACTCTGATGAATATTCCTAACCGACTGAGGCTCAACGATATAGTGCCCGTCATTGTCCACGGTTAGACATCATGGCCAAGATAATTGCGATAGATGCAAACACAAGTGCATCAATGAAAATGAGGTCATCTAAACTATCATTGGCCATTGACAACATATGTTTGAGATAGAAAAAAAAAATTATGAATACATACCATTATTTAATTTCATATTCTACACAAAAAATATTCAAAAACCAACAAACTAGAATGCTAAATATCATTAGTATAAACAATTCATTATATATGACCTTTGACCACAATTAAAAAATACATTGGACCAACAAACCTTCTATATAAACAATTCATTATATGATCTTTGCACAAACCATTAGAGAATTCTCGTGAACATTACTCAAAACAAATTAATTTATTTAAATGACATGAAAAATTATAATTTAATCTCCACTGCATATACATAGGATGTGGACAAAAAAAATCTCAAGCTTAAGTGCAAGCACTCAAGATGAAATGAAAATGACTAAGAATCATATATAAATACATCCTAATAAATGACAAAATAAAGAGGTTGTGAAATATTTGATGCATATGTAAATTTCATTTTCTCTAATAAAAGAAATTGTGTTCAAGCGTAGAATGATCATATTAAAATGTTAGATCTAAGAAACATGCTAGAATAGGCATAATTTAACTAAGTTAAAATCCAACACAATGCATGTTATTCTCAAGCATTCTGAATTCATCTGATAGTTATTATATACACAAAAAATGGATCAACAATTTAACAGTAAAGCCAATTATTTCTGGTGTGAAGGTAAACAAGCAAAACAATCTGACTTTACACTTGTTAACTTCTACATGTCCATTGCTAGTGCCGTGAGCAAACTTGTGCATAATTTGCAGCAGAATTTAATCAATGAACATACAAAATGATGTGCCACGCATGAATAAATATTGGCTCAAATACATTTGAGAACTTCGAAGATTAGCTATGATTCATTATTTTAGTGATTATTTCATAGATGACAGTCTCCCAGGTAGAGCATTTTTTTTATCATTATAACCATTATTTGCAAACACATTGGAAAACCCTTATGGCCATGAAACTGGAAGTAATATATATATATATATATATATATATATATGCGTGCACACGTGTGTATAAATAATACTTTATCAATTTTAAAAAAAAATACAAATAATTCATTGTAAAAGTAGTGCAAAATGAAGAGATTAAAGGATGCTGGCATACAAAGAAATAGCTATGTTTCAAAAGACCTGATAGCGAGAAGAAGAAGAATAGATCTGCAGAAGAGAAGAGAGATGACCTTGATAATGAGGCGCTTGACGTCTTTGAGGAAGGCTCTGGTTGGATATGAAATTCCTATACCGAACCTAGAGGAGAGATGGATAGCCGCTGCTGGATCCGGAAGGGGATAGATTGGCGCTGCTGGACGGAGGAAGCTTTGGCCCTGCCAGAGCATTACTGATGGAGAGAGAAGGGTGGAGTGCAGAATCGAGGAAAGATTAGAGGATGGGAAGACTCCACTTCCAAGAGTTCATTAGGGTGAGGGAAGTGGGAGAAACTTAAGTTTTTATATGGGCCACACTTCAACCACTTCAGCCGCAAAACCAGTGAAGTGAGTCTAGTATAGTTTTAACTTCATTGGGAAGTTGGGGAAGTGGGACTTCCCCCACTCCATGATAAAAGAACATATGAAGTGGGGGAAGTTAACTCACTTCCCCCAACTTCAATCCAAATGAACACACCCTAAGCTTCACTATTTTGCTCTTATGCTCCAACTTACATTCATAAGTTGACTTGTAAGTTCTTCTGTTTGACACTTACGACTAGAGGGGGGCACGGGCCGAGTTTTGGTCCAGCCTGGCCCTGCAAAAATCGTCGGGTCAGCTGACGACGAGGGCCGGGCCGGTTACGGGTGGGGTTTCCACAACCCGCGACCTTATAGGTCAACTCGCCGGGTCACCACCGGGTTAAAACCTGGTTTGGAACAGAGTTGACCCGCTGGGTCAAACTCGGAGGGTCAAACCCGGTTCCAAACCGGGTTTGGTTTTCAAACTTCGGAGCCTTTGGCTCCCAACGGCTTTAATAGCCTTTGATTTTATTTTTTATTTTTTTTAGCTTTTCAAATTCAAATGTAAAAAAAAAAAAAAAATCCAAATTTTAACTTTTAAATAAACTTCTATATATACCTCTCATCCTCACCCTATTTATTTTTTACCAATTATTATTCTTCTCCAATTCTTTCTTTTAATCTCATCTCAACTTCTCCTCTAATTCTCTCTTTTTTTTCGTTAATTCTTGAAGCCTTGGATACTTGGGGTTTTTTATTTTTGGAGTCTTGGAGATTTGGAGCAACTTGGGACATTTATTATTTTCTTTCTTTTTGAAGGTCTCCAATTAACAAGGTCAGTAATTGTTTACATTTTTTTGTTATTAATTGTAGTTTTGTTAAAACATTTTTGTTACTATCTTAATTTCTTAGAATAAATTGAGCATTGAATATTGGAAATAAAAATCTAAATTTTTTAACATATTTGTGATGTCTTTGAATTTAAATATGTACACTTGCTTATCATAGTCTTCAACATGCAAACTCTAGATAAATAGTAGTAATAATGATAATTTAATATTTATTATCATTCTTTTTAATTATGTACTCTTGTAAATTTTTTTATTATGTATCCTTGTAAAAGAAAAATTGAGATTCTTATATATACTTTTCAACATTATCCAACTTATAGAAAATATTTAGATATTTTGAAATATCTATTATTTTGATCCATAATAATAATAATTTTAAAACTAAAATTTTGTTAAAGATGTGTATGTAATATTATGATTTTTCATTGGTATATGTGAAAACCATTCATTTTTTTAAATTTCAAATATATATATTTATTTAATGTGATAACGCTGGGATAATAATGAAATGAAAAATAATTTGGCTAGGCATTATTAAGAGAACCATGCACATGAAACAAAAACAAAAATAATTAGTTTGTCCTCTATGACTTACACATGGACCACTTATGTTAATTGATGTTTTAATTTTTAGTTATTGTAGAATAATTTAGTGTGAATTTTTTTTTCATTTTTACATATTATTTACATTTGATGTTGATTTCCTTTCTATTTACATGCATTATTTTCTTTGATTACCTTTGCTTATTAATTTTGTTTGTTATTTATTTATTTTTAATTTCTTGGCATTATTTAATTTTGTTAATTTTTGTTATTAGATTTTTTGTTTATTATTTCTTACTTGATATTTGCTTTTTATGCTATTTTTTATTTGTTTTTTTATTTTTACCTTTTTTATTTTATTTTTGCATTATTTAATTTTATTATCTTGGTTTCTATATATTTTATTTATTTGGTTTTTTTATTTTTCTATAATTGTTATTCTAGAGTGTAATTTTAAATTTTTTTTAATTTTAAATTTTTTCTATAATTTTTTAATGAGTTTATTTCATCCATTGCTTTTATTTTTCATTGATTTTAGATTTGCAAAATTTTTAAAATGGCATCATGTGGTGGAAGTTCAAAGGGAAAAAGCGTTATTGGTTCAACCTCATTGCCTACCCAATAAAGTAATGAATTGCCAGAGTACGAAAGTCCAGTTAAGGAACCGACACCATCTACTATCCCCTTAGAGACTAGAGAAACAAATAACACCATAGAATCTGTCCCCAAGTCTGATATTTTTAAAGTCCATTTTATAAAAATGTATAATAATGATGGTAATGTAACTCATGCAAAATGTAATTATTGTAATTCCGAATTTAAGCATAGCAAAGGAGGAGGGTATGACACATTTAATAGACATATGGAGAAAAAACATCCGGATAAGCTTGGACATCCTCGTACACAATCTCAAATTTGATTCGTCATAGACGAAAGTATTGGTTCTCACTCTGCTTTATTTACATTTTCGCAACCAAGATATAGGGATAAAATTGCGGAGACAATTTTTGTGGAACACTTACCATTCAACTTTGCGGAGCGATGCCAAGTACAAGAATGCATAAATGAAACCTTACAACCAACATGCAAAAAAGTTTCAAGAAGAACAATTTTTAAACAATACACACATGGTAAAGAACAACTTTGTGAGCATTTCAATGCTTGTTCCTCCTCTATTTCTTTATGTTCTGATATTTGGACTAATGTATTTCATGAAAATTCTTTTATGGGTATTACGGCGCATTGGATTGATGACTCGTGGAATATCCAAAAGCGAGTCATTGCTTTTAGGGTATTCAACGAGGCCCATACCATTGATAATATTTATAGGATCATTCGTGGGATCATTGAAGAATATGGTTTAACTTTTAAAATTTTTTCAATTTCGCTTGATAATGTCTCTGCTAATACAGCCTCAATTAGACCTTTAGAAGAATATTTGAGGCCTTCATGGGGGGAAAATATTTTCATATTAGATGTGCTTGTCATGTATTAAATTTATGTGTGCAAACTGGATTGGAGTCCCTAAAACAATTTGTAGGACCAATTGGGGATGTGGTATCATATATAGGAAAGAACATGACCCTCAAGAAACAATGGGCTCGTTATTGTAGAGCAAATAACATGAGGGCCAAAAAATTCACGAAAGATGTTAAAACTAGATGAAACTCTACTTATCGACTTCTTAATGTTACATTTCCTTACAAGACATTGTTGACTACTTTTGTTACTGAATCTTTTCCTGGTTTTAGTTATTTGAATATCAATGGAATATTGATACTAGAGTTATGGATTTACTTTCTGTGTTTAATACATGTACAGATTTATTTTCACAAGTTTATTTTTCCACTGCACATTTGTTTTTATATGGTGCTGTTGATGTTGCTGAACAATTGTGGAAGTTTAGATTAGATGCTTAATTAGTTATGGGCCTTGTAGAAATGAAGACACAATGGTTGAGCTATTATAGGAATATACCTCCTATTGCTTTAGTTGCATTTGTTTTAGATCTTCGGCAGAAATTAGAAGGCTTATCTACATATTTAGAAGGCTATTATAAGTTTTTAGGGTTTAATGGTGGTCAAGATCCTCAATCATGGGCTATGTGTGAGTTAGAGACTCCATGGTATGCATCAAAGTCTGACATTTTTATAGATATTAATGCGATTGTTACTAATGTTAGGTCACAACTTTTTGAATTGTATGAGAGCTATAATTATCGTTATGGCCATATAGTTCCACAGGTTGCAAATGAGGTGGTAGGACAGTCTAACAATAGTGGAGGAGAATTATTTCGACAAAGGCAAGTGAAGAAGAAACCTAGGGGTTCGCAATACACATAGGTCGACTTATACC
The DNA here is from genome assembly GCA_020875875.1 of Dioscorea alata. Classification (NCBI taxonomy): domain Eukaryota; kingdom Viridiplantae; phylum Streptophyta; class Magnoliopsida; order Dioscoreales; family Dioscoreaceae; genus Dioscorea; species Dioscorea alata. Next base: position 4,885,067 of record CM037027.1, read on the forward strand.
TAAACACTATCTTTCGATTTTCTAAGGAAATGAACACAGATATGACTTTTGATGTTCTTCATTGGTGGCAAGGTAATTGAAATCCGTACCCAATTCTTTCATTAATTGTAAAAGATATTTTTGCGTGTCCTATGTCTACAGTAGCGTGCGAGTAAACTTTTAGTGCAAGTGGAAACATGTTGGATACAATACGGTCACAATTGTTGGCACCAAACATTGAAATTCAAGTGTGCATAGATGATTGGAAGCATGCACAAGTTCGACAACAAGAAGCAGAGATGGGAAGTCCAGAAGCAAGTGACTTTTTTTCACTAATAATATGATAAGCACAACAACAGCCCCTGACACCGAGCAAGAGCCAGAACCTGACGTTGACGAATAGATAAGTGGATGGCAACTCCAGTATAAGGTAAGAGAACTATGTTGGCTTTGATTCCTCTTACACCCAAGAGGATACGTAGGCAACTTAATTCAATAAGTAAAATAATTAAATGCAAGCCAAAATATCATATATATATTTTTTAATTATTTATAAACCATCATTTTATACATGATAATCAAATAATGCATCCTTACAAAAATAAAAAAATGAATATGTGAAAAAAGAGACAACCAAATTTAAGCTATTTGATTTGACAACATACATATATACTATTAATTTTTCTTGAAATTTGTTTTTGTTAATGGTTAAGAATGTTAATCTCTCTAACAAATAGATGGTAAAATTTCAATATAAAGTAGTACATTTTCATGACTATGATTTTTCATATAATATAATTTTATAACTCAAAAGAATATATAAACAATTTAATTCAATAAATAAACAAACTTAGTGTAATTTTTTATTATTATATTTTTAATTTATTTTGAGTCTTTTCAAATTCTTCCAATTTATTAAAATTGTTTTAAACTATTTTTTATTTTTAAAATTATTTTTTAAAAAAACTTATTTTGAAGTCTTCTTTTTATTTATGATGTTTTAATATAAAAACATAAAACCTTTATAGGGTAGTTGGTAAAAGTGCTTGTTGGTGTATTGGGTGACCCAAATTCAAATCTCACCCATAACATTTAAATTTATTTTTCATTTTAAGAATTATTTAAATTAATAATAAATAAATAAATAACCTGCCGGGTTAGGTGGGCACAGCCCAGCCCGCCGGGTTCTCAGTATTAGCCAGGTCGGTTCTGGATCAGGCAAAACCTGACCTCGACCCGCCGGGTCTTGCCCGACGGGCCCGGTTAAGATGTCCTGGTTGGCTAGTTCTTTTTGTCTAATGCTGAGAGAGCTTCTTTTTCATCAAATTACTTAAATTGATTCTGTCAGGCTCATTATACTCCATCCTTGCTCTTCAATTGTCATAACAACAAATTAAGTACCAATTTCCATATAAATCATCAAATAGCATACCAATTATGTGTGAGAATTGATAGAAATACATGTACATCCACACATTAATCAGAACTGTCATGAAAATTTTGAATAGTGCTGTCGAGAAACCATGTAAAGGTGTACTTTCTAATTTGGTATTTCCATGAGTGTTTGAGGGCTTATGTTGTCAATTATTTATTTATGTATGCAATTCTTCTTGTAGGTTGTGAATGAAGACCTTTTTTTATATCACAAGATACAAGGGAGAAGGCTGAGTTCTAAAGTTTAATGTTTTGATCTCGTGGGAGTCAATACCAAGTAAAATATGAGAGCACTGGGCCTTTGAGGATTCTCGGATGAGAGTCAAGTTTGTCATATGAGATGATACTGTTAAAGATAGAAATCATGATAAAGATAAAGATAGAAATAGTGATCCTAGATAGGATCGGTTGTAATATTTTGTTAAGATATTTTCTTGATTCTCGAGGCTTGTAACTTCCATCTTGTAAGCCACGGCGTGGGGCTGATCCTGACCTATATATATTAATAAAAACCGCGGCCTCAAGGGAAGGTAACGCTTTCGTCAATCTCTGAATTTCCACATGGTATCAGAGCCTCTTCTCCTTAACTAGTCTAGATCTCATCTACCAATGGCGAGTTTCTCATCATCTAGTACTGCTATGAATTCTTTGTTCGGTCATGCAATCACCGAAAAGCTGACCAAGAACAACCATCTCTTGTGGAAGGTGCAGATTCTTCCCGCCATCAGTAGTGCACGCATAGAGGACTACCTCACCGGCGCAACTCCAGTTCCTGAAGCGGAGATCGATGTCAAGCAGGGTGACAAAACAATCAAAGGACCGAACCCGGCCTATAAAGAGTGGGTGGCTATGGATCAACAGGTCCTTGGCTACCTCCACTCCTCCCTCTCCAGGGAGATTCTCACCCAAGTCGTCGCCATGAAGACTGTAGCTCAAGCTTGGAAAGCTATCGAGGATATGTTTACCTCGCAGATCCGTGCACGTACTGTGAACACGCGTATTGCTTTGGCCACAGCTCAAAAGGGCGACATGGATGTTGCAGCGTACATCAGGAAGATGAAGGCCCTTGGCGACTAGATGGCATTTGCTGGCAAGCCACTGAGTGATGAAGAGATGGTTTCGTATATCCTTGTTGGTCTCGACATTGACTTCAACCCTCTTGTTGCCGCCATTGTCTCGAGGGTGGAACCAATCTCAGTTGTCGAACTATACGCTTAGCTTCTGAGTTTTAAGACGAGAATGGATCTCCTACATAGAAGTCTACAGTCTTCTTCATTCGTCAACATGGCAAGATATGGTGGGCGAGGAGCCTTCAATCACGGAAGAGGTGGCCATGGTCGCGGTAGGGGACGTGGCCGTGACAACAGCAACAACAATAGCAATAGCAGCCGCAATTACAATAGCAAAACCAAGCGCCCTGTGTGCCAGCTTTACCATAATAAAAGTCATACTGTTGTTGATTGTTGGTACAGCTTGATGAGAACTTTGTTTCTGAAAGAAGAAGTGTTGCTACCGCCATCAATTCCTATGGGGTGGACACAAATTGGTATATGGACACTGGAGCAACTGGCCATATTATTGGAGAATTAGAGAAGCTGACCATCCACGACAAGTATAATGGCAAAGATCAAATCCACATGGCAAGTGGTGCAGATTGGCCATACTAATGTTCATGCCCCTAGTCGTGATCTACATCTAAATAATATTCTACATGTTCCAAAGGCTACAAAAAATCTTGTTTCTGTTCATCGTCTTGCTACTGATAATTGTGCCTATCTACAATTTCACCCTAATTTCTTCTTGATAAAGGATTAGGCAATGAAGCGCACACTTCTTAGAGGATGGTGTTTCAATGGACTGTACCCTCTTCCTCTTGCGCCGCCATCAAAGCAGGTCTTTGGAGTCATCAAGCCTTCTTTTTCAAGATGGCATAGTCGTTTAGGACATCCTTCATTATCTATTGTTCAAAAAGTTGTTAGAGATAATAATCTTCCCTGTTTAGCAGAGTCCAATAATGAAGCTGTTTGTGACGCTTGTCAAAAGGCCAAGAGCCATTAGTTACCATATCCTAAATCTTCCAGTGTTTCATGTTTTCCTTTAGAGCTTATGTTTTCAGATGTGTGGGGACCTGCGCCTACTTCTGTTGGGGGCAAAAAATATTATGTTAGTTTTATAGATGATTTCAGTAAATTTACTTAGATATACCTTCTTAAATCTAAGTCTAAAGTGTTTCAGAAATTTCATGAATTTCAGACTCTTGTTGAGAGACTCTTTAACCATAAGATTATCACCATGCAAACTGACTGGGGTGGTGAGTATGAAAAGTTGCATTCCTTTTTCAACAAAGTCGGCATCACTCATCACGTGTCCTGTCCCCACGCACATCAACAAAATGGATCTGCTGAACGGAAGCATCGCCATATCGTGGAGGTTGGTCTTACTCTTCTTGCTCATGCCTCAATGCCTCTCAAATTTTGGGACGAGGCGTTCCTTGCTGCCACATTGATCAATTATACACCTAGCAGAGTTATCAAGTATGCTACTCCTCTAGAGTGTTTGTTTCATGAAAAACCAGACTACTCTTCCTTGCGTGTCTTTGGGTGTGCATGTTGGCCTAATCTTTGCCCTTATAATACACACAAACTTTAGTTCCGTTCCAAACAGTGTGCTTTTCTTGGTTATAGCAACTTACATAAATGATTCAAATGCCTTAACATCTCTTCTGGTCGTGTTTATATTTCTAGAGATGTTATTTTTGATGAAAATATTTTTCCCTTCTCACACCTACATTCAAATGCTGGTGCTAGGTTACGTTCTGAGATCCCTCTTCTTCCACCTTTACTCTTGAATTTGAATACTTTTGATAATGGGGGTGAACATGTAGATGGTCAATTGATTTATGATCCTAATCTAGATACTACTAATCTTTTTTATGAGAATATGGCATCTACTCAGAAACATGAAGAATCACATAATGAAGCTCTAGCTGAAGAATTGGAAAGTTCGGATACCGTGATGGATCTCCCTGTTGCAACTACTGCGCTAGAGGATGAATCCACTCCGAATCTGAGTCTACACCTATCACTCCACGCGACACGACTTGTGCGGCCGAATCCCCGAGCCGGTCTCGGTTGGATACGCAGCAGCAGATGACAGGCGGGACTGCATCTTTTAGATGTTTAGGAGTGCTGGCGGAGACGCAGGGATATTCTTTCTTGCATGCGCATGATGTGTCACCATCTGCGCCAGATGTGGCTGTACCGGTTTCACCTCCTTTGCCATGGCCATGAACACGTCTACAAAGTGGGATACGCAAGGAAAAGGTATATACAGATGGTACAATTCAATATGGCAAACATGGTTTCTTGACTTTAACTGGTGAACCTCAACTCTAGACGAAGCTTTAGCAGATAAAAATTGGAAAGCTGCTATGGATACAAAATATATGGCTCTAATGAAAAATAACACTTGGCACTTAGTTCCATCACAGAAAGGAAGAAATATTATAGATTGTAAATGGGTGTATAAAATAAAAAGAAAATCAGATGGAAGTTTAGATTGATATAAAGCTCGTCTAGTTGTTGAAGATTTTAAGCAGAGGTATGGCATTGACTATGAGGATACTTTCAGTCCAGTAGTTAAGGCAGCTACTATTAGGCGCCGAGAGCATGGCATTCACGGTTAAGTGTGAAATTGTGTGATCTTGGTTTTCAAGCATCAAAGGCAGATACTTCTCTTTTCTTCTATAATAAAGGAGATGTTGTTATCTTTGTTCTTATATATGTAGATGACATAATTGTTGCAAGCTCAACACAAGAAGCAACCTCAGTGTTACTTCAAGATCTCAAGCAAGATTTTGCACTCAAGGATTTGGGCGACCTGCACTATTTCCTTGGTATAGAGGTGAACAAAATACGTGATGGTATTGTGCTGACACAAAAGAAAACACCTCAGATATATTAAAAAGAGTTGGGATGACAAACTGTAAACCGGTCAGTACTCCATTATCTGCTTCTGGAAGATTGTTAATTCATGAAGGGTAACCTTTGGGGTCTCATGATGCAACACAATATAGGAGTGTAGTTGGAGCTTTACAGTATTTAACCCTGACTAGACCAGATATTGCCTTTTCAGTTAACAAAGTATGTCAGTTTTTGCATGCGCCTACCACAGTGCATTGGACAGTTGTAAAAAAGATATTAAGATATGTGAAACTAACTGCTATTATTGGGTTAACAATCAGTAAGTCCTCATCAACTCTTGTTAGTGCTTTTTCAGATGCAGATTGGGCAGGTTGTTTAGATGATCGAAGGTCAACGGGAGGCTTTGCTATTTTCTTAGGATCCAATCTAGTGTCTTGGAGTGCACGTAAACAAGCCACAGTATCAAGGTTAAGTACTGAGGCAGAGTATAAAGCTGTTGCTAATGCTACATCAGAAGTCATGTGGGTACAAACTTTGCTAAAGGAATTGGGTGTTCAAACTCCACAAGCTGCGCAATTATGGTGTGACAACATTGGTGCTACCTATCTCTCGGCAAACCCTGTGTTTCATGCAAGAATGAAGCATATAGAAGTTGACTATCATTTTGTGAGAGAAAGAGTATCAAGAAAGCAATTGGAAATTAAATTTGTACCCTCTGGAGATCAAGTTGCGGATGGCTTTACTAAACCGCTTAAGGTGCGTCAGTTGGAAAATTTCAAGCACAATCTCAACTTAGATAAGTTGTGATTGAGGGAGGTTGTTAAAGATAGAGATCATGATAAAGATAAAGATAGAAATAGTGATCCTAGATAGGATCGGTTGTTATATTTTGTTAAGATATTTTCTTGATTCTCGAGGCTTGTAACTTCCATCTTGTAAGCCACACCGTGGGGCTGTTCCCGGCCTATATATATTAACAAAAACCGCGGCCTCAAGGTAAGGTAACGCTTTCGTCAATCTCTGTATTTCCACAGATACCAAAGCAATCTTTCTTTTTAACTTACAAGTGGACTTCCTGTTTATGTGGAACATATACTATATGTTCTATAAAAATATGGTAGACATGATGTTGAATGCATTAGAAGGAATGGTAAAAGGTCTTTCTTGTTGCTAGTTACCCTCATAAATATCACATCTATGTGCTCTTTTGGCTTTGGAAAGTTTAGGTTGTTAGAGAGGTGTTGTCTTTATTTGGAAGTACATGTTATGTACACTTTGATTACATTAGAGAGGTGTTTAATAATGTTTGTTTTTGTTTCTTGTACACTACTTCTGTTTATTTCATTCTTTTTTTATTTTTGGTGACATTATTGCTTATTCAAGATAGTTATTATTTTTTTTGACCTTTTCCAAATATTTGCTATAAATTTTTATTTGTATCCTAAGTATCAGGGATCTATTATTAAAAAATGTGTCCTTTAACTCAGACAACATGTTTCCCTTACAAATATCTGTAAGAGCCTTAACCATAGTTAGTTCTTCTTAATCTTTTGACATGGCAATAGTTGTACTTGGCCAACATTTTGAAAATGTTTGAACACTTCAAGGGCAGATTACACAACTTTGCTATCAAGAAAAATTTTGATTTTACTTTCTTGAAAGTAATAAATCATTTTTAAATATACTACAATTATCAGTGAGTAGTGAGTCCATGTCTTGAGAGATGGAAATCTTCTAACATTTAGAATCAAGATAATACAACCTACATATAGATGTGGTAGTGGTATCAGTTAGTATAATCAACCTCCCACTAAAAATTCTCTAAAAAATAGGTTAGTGAACATGTAATTCAAAAACTAATGGATCTTGCCCTATATAAGCCCATGGATATATGTAGGGCATATTAAGTGATAATGATGTGTCTACTATACAAATAAGCTATCATGGGTAAAGAAGTCAATCGAGGAATTCTCCACATAAGGAATGTGTTGAGCTATGATTTGTTGATATAATATGCTAGTAAGGTGTCCGAATGAACCCTAGTACCATATTTATTATTGCAAAATAACATGTTTTGTTTAGGTTTGTGTTTTTGTTTTTTCATTTGTCTCGATGATTTTAAGAGGGGTCCTACCTTTGTTGTTTCTTGATGAAACTTACCTGCTCAGGAAATACAACGAGACGTTGTTGGGTGAAATTCATAAAGATGCTAATGAAAGATTCTTCCATTTTTCTCCCAAAATCATCTATGAAAATGGATATTATGCTAAAAAATGCACCTTGTTACTTCTTAGGATAATATTAGACTCGAGTTTCTGGTGCTATCCTGAAACCAAGGAAAAGGTATTAAGCCTTAACCATCACTAGGGTGTTGTATATATCAGACTTGAGCTTCTGGTGCTACTCCTCCCACAAAAGGCCGGATCTCTTCCTTCCTTCTCTTGGCCTCCTCCACTTTAATTCTTAGGCCAAGGATGTGTTCCTCTCTTGGATGTGGCCAACCTCGATGGCAACTAAAGGCTAATGAGGCATAATTACCCTCTATGGTGGATCAAACTCTTCAACAGCTATTTACCCTCTATGGTAAAGCCTATGGAGAAATGAAAAATAAGTACTTAGTGTGATCTTCAAAATAACTTGCTCAAACTATAAACAAATATGATGGTGAGTGCAATTGTTGTTTGAAATGTTTCAAGGCATGATGGTAACATGCATTATTTTAGATTTCAACTTTATTTTGCTGGATCAACCAATCATTTTAAATGAAAAGTGATCCCATTAAAATTTTGTTGGAATGAAAAGTTACATTTATAGAAAGGAAGGATGGTCTAGAGATATGAATAAGTTAGGGATGATTTGTGGATTTCATAACGATAAAGGGAGGTGTAGTTACGTTTCCAATAATAAAAGAAAAAACTTGCAATTTTGAAGAACATCTCTAATATGTCTATGTAACATTTTATTTCTTCATAAATCTTCAAAACACCATATGTTGATGTGAAAGTCTACCCCTCTCTTGAGATCAAGATAGATCCCTATTAAGAAGTTAGATGGAATGACAATGATGATGACAACATCCACTTTCTTGGGAATTGGGGTCGGATGGGTTTCTTTCCTTGGTTGTCCTTTTTGTTATCTTCTTGATAAAGGCCTCTTGAAAGTTATTAAACTCTCAAGCTAATTTTAAACTTTCAAGCTAATATCAATGTTAACAAATAAGGCGGATAGCGGGATCTCTTGAGGGGACAATTCAATGCTTATTTTCCATTTGAGAAATGAAAAATCATAAACCACTACTGTTTTGAGAAGGAAAGAGAATTTTTTCTAAGTTATGATTTTTTTGTTATCGTACGTAAGGTTAAGAAAATCCTTTTATAGCTTGAGCGTTAAATAGATTTCTTTGCCTGCCCATTCTTCTCGTTACCTTCTTAATGGAGGCTTCTTGGTGGTTAAAGTCTTTGGTTAAGGTAAATGCCAATAAAGAAGAAGTAGCGTAACCAAATCTCTTTGAGGGTACCTTTTGATGCATGAGTTAAACTACTACTCTTTTCAAAAGGAGAGAATTTATCTTTGAGTTATGATTTTAGTGACATTGTATTACCCTTATCTCTATTACCATCCTTATTTGATCTTTCTTGATCATAAATTATTATGTCTATAGAGAATATCTCAACTAGTGATATTGTTATATAATATGTATAATCTATAGTGCAGTATAATGAATAAATAGAACACGAATTTACAAGATAACATATTATTCTTAATTTATTTTGTGACTACTTTCATTATTCACAATTTTATGGCCTTTTAAAAATTACATTATTTTTAATAAACTTATAATAAATATTCCTACTATACTCTGGGTGTTTTATATTTAATATAGGACAATTTTATTGTCATTCTTCAAGTCACAACTATTTTTACCATAATCCGGTCTCCTATATTCTATAGTATAATATTGCCATTTTTGTATCATATTTGCCATGGATGATCTTAACATAATCTAGATCTAGTATGTTTGAAAATAAACTGATTATTATCATGTGCTTAACATCCAATTTCTTTAATTACTATGCACATCCAATTGTAAAACATTCTTACATAAGACTAATTGGCTCAATCTCCTAGATTGAAGAACTCTTTTGTATTGAAATATATCTCAAAAGTTACAAGGCTCTTTATATGGGCTCATGAAGACTCTCAATGAGTTTGGTGTACCATAAATTCCATGAGTAATAGGTATATCTTCATACAATACATCTTTTGGATTTCTCCTATTTAAATAATGTGTCTTTGAATTGTTGAAGAATGATTTAAAGTTTACCACATCATGTTAGAGATGTCTACATTTGGTAATAAATGAAGTGGTAGCAATTTTTTAGTGATTAAATTGTTGAATTTATGCTTTTTTACTTGGAGCTTTTGCCGTATATTTAGATACTTGTAGGTTTCATAAAGTATCACATTTTGCAGTATCTCTCATAAAGAAAGATTCTCTATTTTCTTCATTTTTTGTTCTTGCCTTTATGTATAACAATTGTCATATCAAGGCTACTATAAGGGTGTAAGCGAGTGTTAAGAAATAACTATCTTCTTCTACAGGTTTAATTCATATCCATTCTTTTGGAATTTGATGAAAGATATGTGCACCTTGCCATTCCTCCCTTTGATTGCCATTATGACAATTGGGGCATGTTGATAAAAAATTTATTATGATCCAAAAAGTATTGGAAAATCATGAATGAGTAAAAGAGCTAGAAGCTAGTGTAGTGCAAACAGATGCACAAATGGCAGAACGTGGTGGATAGTGGTTAAAGAATCTCAAAGCGAAGAATTATTTATTCTAAGCTATTGATTGGTCATTATTGGAAACAATTCTCAATAAGGACATGTCCAAATAGATTTGTGATTTCATAGAAAGGAAATTTCAAGGAAATGCAAGGGCAAAAATGTAGTAGCTACATAATTTACAACCATAGTTCAAAACTTTATAAATGAAGAATGGAGAATTGGTAGTAGATTATTTCTCTAGGGTGTTGGCCATGGCAAAGTAATTATAGATTCATGAAGATAATATCTAAGATTTAATAGTGATTGAGAAGATACTTCAAACTATGACAACTTAATTACATTATCTGTTAGATTGAATAATCTCATGATCTGCATTCCCTTCCATTGATAAATTTGTAAAAATCTTTACAAATTTATGAGGAGATCAACAAATCCGATAAAGGAGTTAATGGAAAGGGCAATGGAGAGGTATCAAGATTGATGATTATCACAAAAGGTGGAAAGTAGCTAATCGGCATTATCAAGTTAATTCTAAAGTCAGATTTAGAGACAAATATCATGTTGAATGTTTTTATTGAAATAAGTTTGACCATTTTCAATCAAAATGTCATGCTAATTTGGGTAAAGAAAGAGCTACAAAATCCAACTTAGCTAAATCAAATGTGAAGGAAGAGGAGACCTTATTGGTGGTGTACCACCTAATAGAAGATACTCACACCAATAAACTGCATTTGGATATGGGCTGTAGTAATCACAGGTGTGGGGCAAATTAATGTTTGTTTGCTTGATGAGCTGGATAAATCCTTTTGTGAAGCAGCTTGTTTTAGAGATAATTCCATTGTTTTTGTGTTTGGAAAAAGGAGGATTATTATCCAGACTAAGGTTAATTCCACATAAATGATATTTGATTTTTTTTTATTTTCCTTACTTAAGGACAAATTTGGTTAATGTGGGACCACATCAAGAGAAGGATTATGAGATCATTATTATACCTAAGGAATGCGAAATTACCAATTTAAAACATAGTCTAATAGTAAAGGTTAAGATGACACTGAATGGAATGCTGTGTTGCAAAGGTAAAAGATGCAGTGTGCCTTTGACACTTTTCGTTTGGTCACTTGAATTTTTGGGGATTGTAAACTCTACAACAAAAGAAAATGGTGGTGGGTCTTCCACACTTTGCTAATGCACTTCCTGAAATATGCTAGGAATGTGTTGTTAGCAAGCAATAATAACATGATAATTTTCCAAAGTAGAAAGCATGAAAAGCATGGAAAGTAAAGAAAATGCTAGAACTTGTCAATTAAGACATGTGCGGACCTATCAAACTAGCACTCAATAGAGGTAATTGTTATTTTTAACTTATATTGCTGGTTTTAGTTAAAAAAAAAACATTGATTTACTTCTTGTAGTGTAAGTATGAAGACTTGCAGATATTCAAGTAATTTAGAGTGATCGTTGAGAAGGAGTCTGTCTCTTCTATTGAGGTTTTGCATATTCATGTTGGTGAATATAATTCAGAGTAAGGATTATGAGATCAAGAGCCAACTCACTATAGCCTAAACACCTCGATAAATGGTGTTTATGAGAGGAAAAATCACACAATAATGAACATGCTGCAAAGTCTCATGGCGAGCCATGGCATTCTAAAGAAATAAGACACCAAAGGAAGCATGGAGTAGCTAGGACGTTGGCTAATTATTGATAATATTAGAATTTTTGGGTATGTAGCTTATGCTCATGTTCATGATATGAAGAGAACTAAACTCAACAGTAACTGAGAAAATGCATTTTAATTGTTGTTAGTAATTATTCAAACGCTTATAAATTGTTCAATCCTATCACTAAGAAACTTGTGGTCAGTTGTTATGTTCTGATAAAGGTAGCAATAGGTTGTGGGAAGAAAAGTTGAAAATTCAATTCTTGTGAATTTTGATGTTGAAGAAGATGAAAAACAAGTTCTTGGAGAACAAATTGTAGAAGTCCTTTATTATATGTTGAACCAGAAGCTGCAATTGGTTCAATTTCTCATCCTAAGCACTACAGAAGAATGCCAGCTTAGATGAGAGATTATGAGATATCAAGCCTTAATCGAACTAAAGATACAAATGCTTATTTTGCTTTATTTTCATGTTGTGATCCCAAAAGATTTGAAGATGTTGCCAATGATATTGCTTGCAAAAGACTATAGCAAAAGAGATTGATGCTATTAAAAGAATAATACTTGGTAGTTGGTTGATCTTCCTTAAGGTAAAAATCCAATTTGTCTTAAATAAAATTTTAAGACTCAATTTCATATAGATGGTGGTGTGAAGAGACATTAAACAAGACTTGTATCAAAGGGATATTCATAAAAGTCAAGTATTGATTTCAATGAAACTTTTTCTATAGTTGCTTAGTTGAATCAGTGAGAATTGTTCTTGTTTTAGTTGCACAATTACATTGGCCAATTTTCTAATTTGATGTGAAATCCACTTTCTTGAATGAAGAGTTAGAAGAGGAAGTGTATGTGTGCTAACTTGAAGGTTTCATACAGAATGGCAAGGATGACAAAGCCTATAAATTAAAGAAGGCACTCAGTGTATTAAAGTGAGTTTCTCGAGCATGGTACAACAAGATTAACACCTATTTCCTTCAAAATAGGTTTGTAAAAATTGAAATGGTGTTCACACTCTATGTGAAGAAGGAAAGTATAGATTTTCTTGTTGTTTGTTTATACATTAATAACATGATTTATATGGGTTCAACATAATCTATGATGGCTGATTTTAAAGCCCATATGATGAAGACTTTTGAGATAATAAATTTGAGGTTGTGGCGTTATTTTTTTGGTCTTGTTGTGAAATAGGGTAAACATGAGTTTTTTATATCTCAAAAGAAATTTCTAGCATACCTCTTAAAAAAGTTTTATATGAGAAATTGTGATGCAACAACCACACCCATTGGATATAAATGAGAGTTTGCAGCTTGAAGATAGTACAAAAAAGGCTAGTGGAAGTCTATCTAGAAGTCTAGTTGGAGGATTGAATTACTTAACCAACACAAGACCAAATATTTCCTTTTCTATAAGTGCAGTTTCTAAGTTTATGTATGATATTTAAAAACAATATTTTGAGGTAGCAAAGATGATCTTGCGTTATATTGTTGGAATTCTTGATTTGGGGTTATGTTATTCTTAAGTTTTTAATTTCAAGCTAATTAGCTACACCGATAGTGATTGGGTCTCTTTTTTAGATGAAAAAAACACCATTTTAGGTAATGTTTTCTTCTTGGATTCAATTGCTATTACCTAGAGTTCAAAGAAACAAGCAACAATAGCTTTATCATCTTCAGAAGCAGAGTATGTGGTTACAAGTTCTTCAGCTTGTCAAGCTTTATAGCTAAGGAGGCTTTCGGCTAATTTGTGTCATGAATAGAAAACAACAACTAAAATTTTCTGTAATAATATATTACTAATCGCTATAGCCCAAAAACTGAATTATCATGAGAAGACAAAGTACATTAATATATGACTTTATTTCATTAGTGAGTTGGTAACAGAAGGAGAAATTGATTTGAAATATTGCAACAAAGATTCTCAAATTGCTAATGTTTTGACTAAATCACTTTCTCTACTTAAACATGATAATTTTAGAACTCAATTTGGAGTCTACAACTTTGAATCAAGAGGACTATTGAACAATAATTCAAAGTTTGCCACGTAATGGTATAGGTGCCTGCATTTGGTTAACAGGTGTCTACATTTGAATTAGTCAAGTTTGTTAGTTTCCTTATCTTATTCTTTACCTTTATCTTTGGTTAATAACAAATGAAGTGGTAGTAGCATTTTAGTGATTAAAGGCTTGTTTGATTCTATTTTTAGAAAAATTTTATAAGATTGATTTTTAGAACAAGTTTTGGAATTAAAATAAAAAAATAAAAAATATGTTTGTGTGAAGGTACTTTGAAAATAGATTCAAAAAAAAAAAAAACAAAAAAAACAAAAAACTCATTTGGAATTTTAAAAAAAAATAAGTTTCAAAAACAAAAATACAAAAACTTGTTTGAATGAGTTGTTTTATATAATTAATATTGTTATATGTTTTTATAATAATTTAATAACCATATAAATTTAATAATTAATATAATAACATATTTTATAAAAATGAATTTAAAATAAATAAAATTAGAATTCAAGATGACATTATAATGCATATGTTTAATGCTTAATAACATTTTTATAAATAGTTCAAGCATAAGTTCAATGCTCGAAATTATTATAATGTAACTACATCCAATTTGTAATATGATTACGATATCTTGCCATTTTAGCTGTGCTTTAACCATATAGTCTTGACAAGTTTTCCACATTATAACCTAAGTTCCCAAAGCCCTCCACTTCTGAATTTGTGTGCCTAGTTAAATCATCTACTTCTTCAAGATTCATATTCTCTCATTCTCTAAATAACATGTCACATTACTTTCATATGTAATTATGGACAGTACAACATGCTATTACTATAGGACGTTGCCTTGAAGGTTTATATGGAGGCATTCATTTTAAAATTAGAAATCGAGCTTTTAATACACCAAAACATCATTCGATTGTCATGCTTAGAGAGGAATGCTTGAAATTAAAAAGCTCTCTAGAATTTCTTACTTGTCTACCTCTTTCTCGGTATTCTTGGGCATAATATCTTTCACCCCTATAAGATAATAAAAAGCCTCCATTGTAAGGATATCTGGAATCTACATGATAATATGAGTCTACAAAAATGAAAAAAAAAATGAAAACATCATTTAAAATTGAACAAAGTAGTCTATCTAAGTAAAATCACTAACATTAATGAAAGAAATATTATACAATAGATCAATACCTTTAGCATTTCATGGAAAATTTCCTTCGCCATTGGTAATTCCATCTAACAAAACTTTTGCATCATGAGCACTGCTTTCCCAACCTGAGTAAACATAAATGAACATCATATTGAAGTCGCATATACACAAAATATTTTGTGTGACAATTGTTTTTCGTCCACTATATGATGTTTGCTTCTTGACCTGATCCCACGCACTAATATGTGTGCCATCAATTGCACTTATACAATTCTGATTCAAAGATAATGCAGTTATAATCAATAGTATTTATGTGAATGTCAAGAATAACATTTGAGTAAAAAAAACCTCATTATAGATTAAAAATTACATTGTACCAAGGATAATATATATATATATATATATGGGGTTAATTTTTCCATTGTCAAGTAATTCTGTAGATTCTTGTTTAATGAGCTCTTTCCCCAATCGACATATTGCTCTTAGAACTTCCTTAAAATAATAAGACACTATTTGTGTAGAATGTTAGTAACAATCTGCAACTACTCTTTGTCTAAGATTGTGGCTTATAATGTATAAAGGCATTGTAACATTCTCTTCCAACATAGAATCTCTTGAATCATGAAAATAAATTTTACTCTTTAATTCATTACATAAATTAGGAAAACATTATTTTTTCCATTCACAACAATTCATAACAAGTAGTTCCTGATCTTTGTATGAGCTCATGAACAAATTCCTGACCTGTAAGTGTAGATATAAGAATTGGAACCTTATTAAGAAAGTTGCTTTCATATTTGCAAATCATATTGATAATTTGTAACTCTACTAATTCAGATTATCTTCACTTGAATCAGATGAGGATGTAGGCCTCTCAAAACTAGTGCCACTTTCTAATGCCATTATGGACAAAATCTGTCAAATATAAATAAATATAGAACATGAAATGGACATATAAATAAAAATTAAGTAAACTAATTCTAAATAATACATCATGATCAATAGTAAACAAAAAACATGGTATTCATAGTTTGTGCTCAATATCCAAAAGGACAAATCACCATCAAACAATAAAGGTAAATGAAGACATAACAATAACACAACCATAAGAGTAGTAACCTAATGTGACATAAACTTCACTAATCTATCCAACCATGGCTTCTAACTTTCCACAGGAATAGACATAACATTTGTCCCTAAGTTACATCAGTAAATTTCTCCATTGCCTATACATAAACATCGTCAGAGACACCATCACTCTAATTAGAGTAGACTTACATTTTGGAATTTAATAATCAGATGTACTTTCAATTTTATCAGCTTATGTTCTCTTTGCCCTTAACCTCTCAACCTTTGCAAATTGGACTTCTACCCTTGCCTTGGATGCCTCAACCCATGCAAGAAGTGCATCTCCCATTTAATAAGTTTTACAATCATTTTTTTTTATCGATCAGGTAATTCAATGTGCATTTTCCATTACTTGTCACACGCTCAAATATTTGTGTGGTATCATCATCATCATTCCCTTCAAGATCAACATGAACACCACTATTAAGATATTCATTTTCAAGTTCAAGCTCACCACCAGAATTGGGTGGATCTTGTCTAGATACCCAATAGTTTATAATGTTCCAATCCTTGCTTCTTATATGGCGCAACCTCATGATGTGCCTTAAAAATTATGCAAAATGAATCATTTTTAGCAAATATACTATCTAAACAATTTAAAAGTTATGAAAAGGTTATGTACCAATAAATAGCTCTTCCAAACATCCTCATCTACAGTAACTATATTGGTTTTAGCATCCCAACCAAACCCAATATGTTGTAGCAGGACAATAAATTCTCAATGCTTTCCTCACAACCTGTTAAACTTTTGTTTTATTTGTTTTAAATTGAAATTGCCCTTCATTGGTATTCAATTTTCTAATATACTTTTCCAAATTTTAGGAGAAAACACTTCATTGTTCATGTTCCCTTTTGTGACTTCTTCCACCATGATATATGTAGGATTTATCCACATTCTTGGACCACAAAGAATTCTCCTATATTTCTCTCATTTTGCTTGTATCTATCTACAATGAATATTGTATAAGCAATAAAAGCTTATGAGAACAAAGATATAACTCTAATGCATATCATAGAATCATATGGGTTACTATATAAAGTAGAGTATTCATTTTTTATTAATGATAGTTAATATATTTTCTAAGTATATATGATCAATTCATTTATGATAGTTTGTGAACTTAAATTTTGTTTAATGAATGACATGCATCTGTAGTTTCAAATATAATCATCTACTTATTAAATTGGAAGATAATACATATGTGATGATAAAGATCTTGTGCCTACTTATTGAAAGCCAAAAATACTAATTTTCAGAAAGCATGGCAACTAAAATACTTATTATGTTTTTTATAACCAAAATTTGATTTTAATACTTCTTAAACATAATCATATACAATAATCACAAGAAAGAGCACACAAAATAAGCAATTATAGAAGTAGGGAAAGATAGCGCCATTGAAGGAGAGGAGGGGGTGGGAGATGGATCTGGAGGCAATTCTCCACTTTCCTCATTGTTTTAGAAAAAATCTTGGTGGTTAAAATCATACAATAATCCACAAAAGAGAAAGAAAACTCAAAAACTATCAATGCTTACCTAAGATCGAGATGAGTCTCGCTTTCAAAGATTGCGTTGTAGGTCAGCAAAGATGGCAGCACATGGTGAGGCTAGCTCCCAGGGTAATGGGTGAGATATAGAAGGCCTCATTAAAAAGAGACATAGAAAAAGTGAAATCGAGATCGAATAGGACTCGAAGTTGTTTGTTCATATTTAATTGTTTGTTTTTTCATAGATTTAAAAAATTTTCTCCCTAAAAGAGACATAGAAAAAGAAATCCTACATCGAATTGCACTTGAAGTTGTTTGTTCATCTTTAATTGTTTATATTTTTATGAATTAAAAAATTTTAAAATTGAAAATTTTAAAATTCGTTCTCTAGTTTTCTCCTTGTGTTTTAAAAATAAAAATTTAGAAAACATCTAAAAGTTGTTCTTGATTTTTTATTTTTAAAAACTCTTTTTTTGTTTTTTATTTTTATTTTTTAAAATAATTTAGGAAAAACACATTATCAAACAAGTTTTAATTTTTTTTAAACAAAAATTTGTTCCTTCAAACAGTAATCAAACATGCCCAAAGTTGTTGAATTTTTATTTTTTTAGCTAAAGTTTTTGTTGTATAAATAGACTCTTGTAGATTTAACAAAGTTATCACATTTTACAATCTCTTATAAAGAAAGCTTATCTGTTTTCTACATATCTGATTATACCTCTTTGTGTAATAGTAATTACTCACATATAAAATTGCCATAATACAACTACAAGTATAAACTAAAATAAATGTATTAAAAATTTAAGATAATTATGAGTTCAAATAGAATATAGTTTGCGTGCGTTTTGTTAAGTTTTAGTAAAATTTTGTTATATATGTATAATAGTAAACTATATTTAAACTATTATGAGAGTATAAGAGAGAGATGTAAAAAGCTAGTGGATGAACCTTCCTTATGTTTATGAGGTCTTGAGTTTAAAACATCTCAATCATAATGCAAAAAAATAAAAAAGTACTTGCCACCAATTTATCTTCCTATGTTTCACACTTCTATTCCGGAGGCAAACATGACTACATCCCTGATATTTCATCTCAATATTTTACTTTCTTCCTATATAAAGTATTAATCATTGTGTAACTGCTTCGTCCACCAATGGGCTCATCAACAGAAAAAGGTTGCAGCTATAGTGGTCCTCTTTTAATCTCTTCTTTGAATTAATTCTCAGGATGATGCATTTAATCATTCTTACATTCAGCAAATGTTTCTTTCAATGTCTTGTCATCATCCTGCAGAGACACCATTCTGATGTTCATATTTAATTACCTGGCATCCATCTCTTTCTCATTGATTTCATGGGGAGCCATGAGACAGCACCCACAGATGTATGTTCTTGGCTTTTCTGGCATCCATGTCCCCACATGAGTCTATTTCTCTTTGACCATTCCATTTAAACCTTGCAATTCTCCTCAATGTAGAATCACATTATTGTGTCTAATATTCCTATGTTTTTTATGCTTCAAACCTCGCCAACTTAGCATGCTAGTGGGTCCCTTTTGTACAACAAAAATTAAGTGCCACTTTCCCATTAAATTGTTCTATGGAACTTCTTCAACTTTGTTAACAAAGAATTGGACTACTTCACTACAATAAAAAATCAATTAGTTCATGAAATCATGAATAGACACAATATGATATAAGTTATGTTTTGTCCATGTTTTTGAAAGAGATATTTTCCTTTAAAAATTAAGTTTATATTTATTTTGGGGAAAAAATCAAGGAAATATCTTATTAAAGAAAATGATGATTATTTATTAAAAAAATGACCACTATTTAGTGTGGTGAAATGTTATAAAAATGGTGAATGGGCAGACTCAGGATCAAATCCTAGGATTGAATGTATTGTTGCAGATTGTGCATACACTATAGTATACTATATAAATAGCAATACTGTTCATTTCCTATTTATGGTCCTCTGTGTGAGGTTGGTGTTTTTCTCCCCTCTAAAGTTGCATGGTAGAGGGATTTATTAACTCAGTTTGGTTTCTGAAATATCTTTTGGCCGTGCACATGGTAGAACTCTAATCATCCCATGTGATGTTTGACCTAATTAATAAATTCGTAGGGTGTCGTTAAGTTACCGTAACTAGTACACCACTGTGGCTGCTTATCCCTAGACACTCTTCTGTGGGGCGGCGTTTGTTGTTTTTGTCAAATAATAATAATAATAATAATAATTATAATAATAATAATTATTATTATTATGAGAATGACTTATTGAACTTTTAAATATATTTATCTCTTTAAAGTTAAATTATGAGTCTAAATGATTCCCTAGAAACAGGGGCACAAGTTGCTGTCTTCTTAGGCGAATTTGGAGCCCTACAGCAAGGTTAAAATGCAATTAAATTAATTAACTCTCTTGGGTAATTATCATGGGAATAACATTTTTCTTAAATATTTGGGAACATAGATCAACTCCAAAAATATTTTCCATAATATTATTATAATTATAATTTGATGATATGAGCAATATTAATTTTAGAAAGATTTTCAATTATTTTTGACCAATCAGTCATCATTTAAATTAAGGGGTGTCAAAATTGTATACATATTTATATTGAAATGAATTGATTTATTTATTGATATAACATTTTTTTATCTAACTCATTTAAAGAATAAAATGATCCATTTTAAATAATTTACGTTGTATCAATCAGTATAGAGGCATCTCAACCTCGATTTTATAATTAAACCAATAATGACAATATTGATAACTAATAATGCTCTTATTTTAATAATTGTAATAGTCTTCAATGATATAAAAGTGAATAAAAAAGTGATTGTAATTTTAATTTTCTTTTCATATTACAAACAAAACTTTCCCTCCTATGCACTTATTATTATAATAAATATAATTCTTATTGTTAAAAGGCCAAATCAATCAGAGCCTAATTTTAAACTTCTTGCATTTATGACAAGAAAAAAAAAAGCGTTACAAACAATTACAAATGTATTTCCTAAAATATAATTTGACATGATGAATGTGACTAAAGGGTTAGACTACTAAAGCAATTGCTTTACGCCTCTCAATTTGGGAGACTTAATCATTTATTTGGAGGTTTTAATTTTTTTTTAACATTAATTTAAAGTTAAATTTTGGAATTCTTCCGATAGTTATTTATCGTAATAAAGTAAGATCTTAATTTTTTTTAATTTAATACTTAATCGATGTTATATAATATCAACTAAGTTTGTAAGATTTAAAATAATAAATCATGCTATTAATTTAATTTAATATTTAATCAATTCGATATATCCTTTTAGTTACTTTTTAAAATTTCTCTTTTTTTTTCTTAATATCCTTTTTAGTAAGCTATATAAAAAATAACACACTTTTTTATTTCAACATTTATTTCTTAATTATAAATAAAGAACTTTTAATTTAGTTTTATTATTATTTTTTTAATTTTTGTTTTTGAGTTTTTATTTGTAAATTTAAAATGCATCTGCTAACTAGTGTTGGGTCCAAGTGGTAAAAATTTTAGTCACTTAAATAAGTGATTTTGAATTAAAATATATATATTGATAAGGCTCCCAATATCTAGTCCCTTTAAAAAAAATCTTGTGGGTCAAAAATCAAAAGTGATGACTGGTGTTCACAAGCTATTAAAGGATTAGCAAACATCCTATTTGTTAACTCCAAATTTAAAAAATTATTTTTTATTAAATAAATTAGAAATTTTATTCTGAAAATTTTACTTTAGGCCTTTGATGAGTTTGAGTCCTCCCAAAAGTGACTAGAACTTATTCAATCAAACATAATCAAAAGAAAACAAACACTTCATCATAGAAAGCAAATTGTCTACAAACATTATAAATTCTCTTCTTGATACTTCCCTCAACCATCTACTAACATTGAGAGTGATTTCTTGATGAGCGCGACTCCTTTGTCTCACTAGTGCCATAATGATACAATTATTGTATTCTCTTCAAGTGAACCAAAATGTAGACATTGAGGTTAAATAATAACCATCATTCGCATGTTGAACTATGAATTACTATTTCATATGATTGAGGTGTGACGAAATTAAAGACAAAGAACTAGGTATGCTTGATCTCTAGCATCTCATAAAAAAGACAAGAATTTTAGGTAATCGATATTCTAGTTATTTCTTGTAGGTTCTCCACACTCGTAAATGATTTTCAATTCAATTCCGATGTGTTCATTAAAATAAAATTTTAACTTATATTGTCTTAGATATATTTTTATTAAATATGATTTCAGTGATGTTATAAAATAGCTGCATTTATTTTTTGAAAAAATATATATGACGATCTAATCAGAAGTATAAATATGATATCCATATTATTATTGTTCTGGTATTATACATATATGATCAAATGGTGTAGGTTAGACCTGGGAAAACTCTCTCATTTTGCTCAAATTTAATTCATGTCGTACATCTCAGTTTATAGGTTAGACTTATTCAAATAGTGATGTATGTTACTTACAATATATCAAGATTTATCTAAACTTAACAACAAAAATGTGATATAAATTGTAGTCTAGATATATAACCATGGTGACAACAAACCCCAGACATAATCTAATGGCTCTATGAAAAATCCATGCTAAATTCTTTTTAAATGAGCAATATTATTGTACCATAAACCATGAGCTTGTAGCTCAGCGGTATTCCGAAAGATGAGGAAGTTGTGGTAATTTTTCTGTCTGTATACACCTCTGAGGGTTGGCATTTATTGTCTTATCACAAAAAAAAACAATTATATAAGGGCTTAAGTGCATTTCTGATCTTCTAATTTTGTTCTATTATATATTTTCATTTTTGCATTTTAAAATGTTTAATATGATATTTATAATTTATTTATTTTTATCTTTAAAAATGATGTAAAGGATTCTTGCTAGCAGTTTACATTATGTTAACATCTCATTAAAAAATATGTGAGTACGGCAAAATGTGTCCCATCATCATCCACTTTAATTTTAAAAAATATGTTCAGTCACCATCCACATCAATTTTAAATTTTGACATTAATTAGTGGAAGAGGATAAAATAATCCTACGTTTTGGATTATATGCAGACATTGCCGTGGATAAAAATTAATAGAAAAAAATACAAACATATATCTGCTGAAAATTTTCAATACACAAATGCCAAAATGAGCATATACATGGTCATTTTAAACCGAAACCATGGAATCAAACCGTTAAAAGCCGGAATCAGAACCCAAAAAATCATAACCGTCCTAAAACCAAAACCTGAGCCTTCATACAAGGTTCGGTTCCGATTTCAGAATTTGAAAACTGTAGAACCGGCTGTTCAATCGGCGGTTCAACCAATGGTTCAAATCGGTGGTTCAACCGCCAATTCCAATTAAATCAAAATATTATATATATTATATAAATAATGTCATGGACTCATAGTATATGTTATTTGATTAGGTTTGAGTTGTTTGAACATTTGAGTCATGTGACCTGTAATAACCAAATTAATTAGGTCTGATTGCCTGATCTAATTCATCTGAACACTTGACTTGAACAATTGAACCAATTGATTAGATCATCAGGAGTTGGGACCATTAGTGATTAGCCAACATTAGCCATTAGGTTTGAATGTTTGATACTTTGAGTAGGTTTTTAACTTTTTATTGTGTTCTCTCTTCTGGCCTCTCAAATAAAAAACCTTAACCATCCACTCGTCCCCACACCCCGCCGGCCGCCGCCACATGCAACGCCGTGTCCCCCTCCGCCCCTCCCTTCACATCCGTCCTCGCCCCACTCCCCAACAACAATTTCACACACACCTTTCTCCTCTTCCCTACCGCCACGTGTAACGCCGTCCTTTCATCACTCGTCTCCCAATCCACCTCCATTCCTTTCATCACCAACAACTTCATCTGCTCCAAATGCCCATCTGCCGCCACGTGATGCAACGGTCCCCACGCTGACCTTGTCGATGTTTGCCAACACCAACTCAACAATCAACGTTTCCCTACCCGCCGTTGCTGTTTCCATCGGACTCCTTCCCGCGCTGTTCAACTTCTCCACGTCCGGCTTGAACTCGAGCAACACCTGAACCAAATCCCCCCGTGAGCACGCGATCGTGGGATGAAGCAACGTTTGCCCATGCAAACGTTATCTTTTTCATCACCGCAGCCTTTCGCTAGGTTCGGATCTCCCCCAGCAGCGATGGTAACTCCTGATTACTCCCCATAGCCAATTGGAGGACCTCAAGACTCAAGCCATGATAATCCATCTAATCTAAACATCAATTACAATACTAGCTAATCTAATGATTCTAATCCATTCTAAATCTAATCCATTGTAATTCTCCTGATGGCCTATTAGTGAATCCTATGAAGCTTGTAATTGTTTTCTTCACTTTGTGTTCATTGATCTTGCTTCCCATCAAGCTGAATTTCTTTGATTTTTTTTTGTATGATATGTAGGTTGAAAGAGGCTCAAAGAGCTAAGAAGACTTCAGGATATCGGTGATGATCGTAATTCCTTTGTTTGTAAATTTGTAATTGTAACTCTGTGAGTCCTGTGAGTCTGTGATTTTATATGTGATTATGAATTTATGAGAATTAGTTGCCAACTGTCCAAAATTGGCCCGTTGAATGGGCCAATTTTGGATCGTTGGCAACTTGGCAATTGGCTTAATTGGCCCATTTGGCCAACCGGCCAATTTGCAAAAGTAACCAAACAAAGGCTACAAAGCAACTGTCATATTATTGACCACTGCTTTTAATTAATTAATTAATTAATTTTAATAATTAACATCTTCCTCCAAATCTCCAATTCCTTTGTTATAAATACCTCACTTCACTATCCAATTCCCTCATACCAAATTTCTCTCTATTGATAATTGCTTTCAAGTTTCAACCTCTAATTCTTTCTAGCACTCATAATTAGGGCTGTCAAATGATCAAGCTGCTCGTGAGCAGCTCGAGCTCGGCTCAGTAAAAGCTCGAATTCGGCTCGAAATTTCGAGCTTTCGAGCAGAGCTCGAGCTTGAATTTTGAGCTCGAAATTAATTTCGAGCCGAGCTCGAGCCGAGTCGAGCTCGATCGGGCTCGGCTCGATAGCTCGAAATTATATATATATATATATATATATATATATATATATATATATATATATATATATATATATATATATATATATATATATATATATATATATATATATATATATATATATATATATAATATCTTTTTCTTGTTATTTTAATGTGTTTATCGTTTGTGTTATGTTAAATATAATATAGGTAAAAAATACACTTGCATGTTTAGGTTGATAAATAAATTGATTAATTATGAATTTTACAAATTTTGTCATGTGTTATAAATTATAATTTATAAATAAGATTTTAATTTTGAGCTAATCGAGCCGAGCCGAGCTCGAGCTTTCGAAAATATAATCGAGCCGAGCCGAGCTCGAGCTTTCGAAAATAAAACCGAGCCGAGCTCGAGCCAACATTTTCGAGCTAATTTCGAGCTCGAGCTAGCCTATTTCGAGCCGATTTCGAGCTGGGCCCAGCCCAATCAAGCTCAGCTCGTTTACAGCCCTACTCATTATTCAATCCAAAAAAAGGGCAAGCTCTGGAAGTGGTTTTGGTGAGATTCGTGAGATTGAACTTCCAACCCAAGGAAGTGAAAATAATTTACCACCGACACCATCATCACAATCCGAAGGGGAGGCAAGTGGGAGAGATTCAAATTCTGACATCTTCAAAATTCATTTCAAAAAGACGGCGAAAGGAGATGGCAAGTTCGATGTTTTTTGTAATTATTGCAATAAAAATTACAAATATCCAAAAGGAGGTGGCTATGGAACTTTCATCAAGCATTTGCAAACAAAGCATCCACTTAAGGTCGGATTAAGCAAAAGACAATCTCAAATGACCAGGTTTGCCTCTCTTTCTAACTCTACTCAATTATTTCATTATAATGAAAAGGAATGTAGAACTGGATTAGCTTCAATGGTTTCTATTGATCATTTATCTTTTAGCTTTGGTGAAAAATTGGGTTTTAATAATATTTGTCAAAATTATGTAAATCCTAGTTTTAAAAAAAAAATCCTAGAAATACTTTGAAAAGACATCTTTTGAAATTATATAAAAACCGTAAAAGTGAATTAATACAATATTTTCAAAATAATAATTTTCATGTTTCTCTTTGTAGTGATATTTGGAGTGATTATTGGTGTGAACATTCTAATATGGGTTTAACTTGTCATTGGATTGATGAAAATAATGTTTTACAAAAATGATTACTTACATATAGATGTTTTGATGATAGGTATACCGCCGAAAATATTTGTAAAATGATATTGGATAATTTGCAAGAATATTGATTGGTTAATAGATTTTTTTTCAATTTCTTTTGATAATGCATCGGCTAATACCGCCTCTATTTTTTGAGTTAAAAAGAACTTGTCAACCGAATCTTGGTGTGAATTTTTTTCATATACGTTGTGCATGCCATATTTTAAATTTATGTGTACAAGATGCTTTGGCTAATGAGCTTAATCAACATATATCTCCAACAAGAAAAGTAATTTCATATATTTGGGTGCATCCACAAGTTATGAAAGAATGGGCAAAGTTTTGTAAACAAAATGGAATGAAACCAAAACATTTTTCAAAAGATGTTCTACTCGTTGGAATTTCACGTTTAAATTACGTGATCAATCTTATGAGTATAGAAATTTATTGTGTTCTTTTGAATCTATTTATATTAAACATCATACACTTTTGCCAACCCAATGGGAAATATGTTCTACTATTTTAGATATTTTTCGTGTTTTTAAAGATTCTACTCATACATTTAGTAGTGTATACAAACCAACTTCTTATCAATTTTTAATTGAAGCCATAAATATTAGTGGTGCTTTAATGGAAGGACTCAAACATCCTGCTATTTATGATGCAATTTATGGCATGAGAGAAAATGGTTGAGTTATTATAAAACTATCCCCGATATTTATCTTACTACTATGATTTTTTATCATAGATGTAAATTTGAAGGTTTAGAAGAGATGTTGAACACTTATTATTTTGATTTGTTGGGGTTTAATGATGAAGATATTGATGTAATGTTAATAGTTGGTAGAATTAAAACTTTGTGTAATGAGTTATGTGAGACATTTTCTTCACCTTCTACTCATGACGAAGAAGTGGATCCTCCACTACCTCCATCCTGCTCAAAATTCACAAAATGGGGTAACAAAATTTTAGAAAGGAGGAAGAGGCCTAGAACATCCAGCACATATTCGAAGCTTGAAGTTTATCTAACAACAGTTTTTGAGTTTGGCGATGATACATGTCTAAATCTTTCAATTTTGGAATGGTGAAGTAGGCACACAGAGACTTTTCCTACTTTAGCCAAGATTGCTAAACAACTCCTTGCAGTTGAACAAACATTTAGTAATGGAGGCAACATTTTAGATGAAAGATGATCAAGGTTAGGTCTAGAATTATTGGAAGCGCAAACTTGCCTCGATGATTGGGAAAGAGCTAGAGTACAAAGTCAAGAAGACCTTATACACTCATCATCAGAAGATGAGTGGGTAAATGATGGCTCTGGTACAGCAACGGCGGCTTCTAGTTCCAACTCCTCCGACGATGATGCAAGCTAGACATTATAGAAATATGGGAAATGTGTATAATAAAAATAAAAGAACTACGTGGGCTTTGATTCCCTGAAAGGATACATAGGCAACTTGATATAATTAAGTTCAAGCCCTTTATTTTTTTTTATTTCTTCTCCTATTGTACTTTTATTGCAAAATATTGTTTTAAATTATTAATACTTTTATTTTTTTAATAAAATATTGTATTAAATTAATTCTTGTATTTTTTGTTCATTTTAATTTGAAATATTGGATTATTTAGTTAAAAAAAACCGAACCGTATGAATAGTTAAACCGGAACCGTTGAATCGAACCGCCAGAACCGGAACCGAACCTGAACTAAATCGCCAAGAACCTTGCCTAGGCGGTTTGGTTCCGGTTCAAGGTTTCTTTGAACCGGAACTGGCGGTTCCTGAACCATGGCCATGTCTAAATGAGCAGTGTAGCAAAATAAATTATATAAGATAATGATATAACATGAAGACTAATATAATATAATATTAATACATAAAATAAAATTATTAAAACAAAAGAGGGATCTTGTTGAATACTTATATAACTAGACCTGCATGTTAATAGAAGGTTTTGCATAGCCTGGTAAACAACAATTTCCTACTTGCTCAAAGCTAGATAGGTGTTTTTTTTTTTTTTTTTTTACTTCAAGAAGGTGACATGAAAATTAAAGCTAGTCCTTATTCAAAGTTGGATTCCATCCTTATCTGGATTTAAATCAAGTCCTGATTAGATTATTCCATTAAGATGTTGAACCAATGCAATATAATTGATATTTCACTTTGAAGCTAAAGAGAATGTGCTTATTAGTAAGATGTAGAGGATTGAGGTTAGTATAGGGTTGGTATTGGAGTAACTAATAGAATACAGTGCACCCCCACTTAAGTAGGTAAATACATGTATAAATATATGAGTTTGGGCATTTATAGAAAACATTGATTATAACATGTAATTAATATGAATCAAATATAATTAAAAAAAATATAGAACATTCAAGACCAAGATTAAAGGCATATTAAATATTGTTGTATGACTGATTTTCCCTAATCCCCCTTCAATCCAGGGTTACCAATGTTAGAGATGAGAAGAAAATGAGAGAAAGATCTACGAACAAAGCTAAAGTTAATGCATCTAACGGAAGAGCAATGGTTGATTGGGTGGGCATTGTGATGTGTGAAACAATAGTGTGGTAGAAGGGGATGGTTTGGCTCAATAAGAGTTCAAAAGAGAACTCAAAAGTGTAAGGACAAAACACACACACACACACACACACACACACACACACACACACACACACATATATATATATATATATATATGTACAAATCTCAACGTCCGATATGGGACTAAACTTTGCAAATATAAGGAAAAAAGAACTTTGGATTAGTTTTACAAAGAGCTCGGTCTGGCTTTGTTCTAGCTATAGAGGCTTGGGTCAGCTTAGTTCCAGTAGGTCTCTCATTTCATCCTATTTGTTTAAGTTTTTGTGTTGAATCAAATATAGACAATTATTCAGTTTGCATGGTTTATTGGTTTGTTTGTAATATGGTTAATTATAGGAAAAAGATATAGCTAATTAATAGATCCACATAGCTAAATTGATAAGACTGAATCTACAAAAGCTTGGGTCCATTTATCTTATTGAATTAGTGTGAGCCAAGAACAATAGAGAAATATGTTAAAGATGGAAATATAAGTAAATGATATACTTAAAGAAATTTGAAACTTAGACGATGGCAACTTGAAGGTTTAGAGTGAATTAAGCCGTTTACTCCCAAGAAAAATATTGACTTCTTAATATTAATAATGTTGTGAAGGAGGATGATATAATACCGATCCCTACAACTTCACCATATCTTAATGGTTTATTACCCTATTTAGTCCCTGTATTATGG
The DNA here is from genome assembly GCA_020875875.1 of Dioscorea alata. Taxonomy (NCBI): domain Eukaryota; kingdom Viridiplantae; phylum Streptophyta; class Magnoliopsida; order Dioscoreales; family Dioscoreaceae; genus Dioscorea; species Dioscorea alata. The sequence continues at coordinate 4,914,191 of CM037027.1, forward strand.
TCAATGTGTCCATTTAGTACCCCTATTATAATTTGTCCTCCAGAGGACCCTCTATTTTGACATTTGGTCAATTTAGGTCCCTCCGTCAAATAGCCATTAATTTGGCCGTATGAACTGCTGATGTGGAGACATTAAATTTTGGAAAAGTAATAAAGAAATGTTTGTTGCTGACGTGGATGAGGTTAATATCTCATTAACCTATAGCTAACGGGTCTGAATCCGAGTTGAATCAGGACCAGATACCTAAAAACCCTAATTCCTCTTTTTCCTCCCCTGATAGCAGCCTCATCTAGATTCCCTAATCTCTCCAAATCATTCTCGCTCGTTGTCTGCTATCATTTTATCCACAATCACAACTGAAAGTTGCCAGCCAAGCTCTCCAATTGCTCCAGTGCTCCCGTTAGACTGGTCCTCTCTCGATAATTAGGCATTTCAATGCTCCCAATGAACCAGTTCCATCTTAGCAAGTGCACTAGTGCTCCCGGTGGACCATTCCCAAAAGATGTGTGTTTTTTATGCCATACTGACTTATGATGTACAACGTTCAATTTATGTTAATTCCTTTTACTTTTTTTTTAAGCCAAAACTTAGTTTCACATGTTCTTCTATAATCTGGTTGCTCTTTTTTTAGATTGATAGGACCACACCAAATATACTAAAGGTGTAAATAACCAGGATGTGCAAGATTCTATACTCAGTTAATTAATTAACATTGTACTATATGCTAGCCCACGCTATACTTATTAGTTATTTCAGAAGATAGTTAGTTGAATTCTTGGTTTGGATTTATGTGTAACTAGTTAATTGAATTCTTGGTTTGTTAAGTATTTAATGTTTCTTCGTTTGGATTTTTGTGTAACCGGTGTAGTAGAAAGCTTCTGATTCTGCCTAAATTTTATTATAGTTTAGCTTCTTCTTCTGTAATTGAATGATTTAATTAATATAATTATGTGTGCGTTATTAGTTTGGAATTAATTGTTATGGTTATGCATCAGAACATGGCTAAATGTGATGAGTATGTTGTCAAATACCATCATGGAGGTTTATTGTTAAGAGAAGGAGGACCTAAGTATATCAATGGGAAGATGGATGAATTCGTAATGGATCTAAATAAAATTTGCTACTGGGATTTGCTAGGAGACCTCAAAGAATTGGGTTATGACATTAAGAAAACTTTGGAGCTCTTTTACATAGATGACAATGGGACAGTGAATATTATCTCTGATGATAATGGGGTGATAGGGTTAACTGAAAAACTAAGGAAAAAAAAGGACAACATATGTTTTTGTGGAATTTGTAGATGTTGATCATGGGAATAGTCTACCATAAGGATTATTTTAGGGTTCTAACATAACACATGAGATGCAAAACAAGGACAATATTGTTGATGATGATGAGCACACTAATAATAGTAATGGGAGTGAGTCAGATATTGATGATGTGGAGAGGTTGGTTGATGTGACATTTGTAGATGATAATTCTGATGTTGATGCAGAGAGAGAGGAGGTTTGGAATAAAATTAGAGAATTTGTCCAACTTAAGGTTTCCTTGATAGATGATGCTAGTCAGGGAGATGGAGATGAAGATGAAGAGACTGATGAAGAGATTGATGGATATGTAGGTGGTGATGGGCGAGAAGCCAACAAACTGACTACATGCATGCAGAAAAACAAGTGGCAGTTGATAGTGATATTGGGAAAGTTACGGGGTATGAAAGTGGTATATTTCCTCATTAGATCCTGTTAGCTATGTTCAGACAAGTGAGGGGTCAGATGCTGATGATGCAAGGAGGCGCAGTTCTAGTAAGAAAACTTATGACCCTAACTCAGGTTTTGAGGATTTTTCTTTGGATTTAATATTTAAAGATCTGAAGTCATTTAAGAAGGAGTTAGTTGAATTCTCAACTAGGAAATGTTTTGAGTTCAAGTACATGAAAAATTATTCAAAGAGGGTTAGAGCTGTCTGTTCTGCAAAAGGTTGCAAATGGTTGATTCATTTCTCTTGGTGCAATGTTAGGAAAATGTTTACATTGAAAAATTACATGTTAGAGCACTCTTGCTTGCTTGGACACACTAAGAACAGAAGAGTTACAACCCCTGTCATTGCTAGAAAATTTGGAGATATAATAACTTCCATGACATACATCAGGCCAAGGCATTTGAGGGCAATGGTGAGGAAGGAATTGGGTGTTTTCATCACAAGCAATGTTTGTAGGAATGTCGAGGCTTTAGTCCTGAAGAAAGTTGAAGAACAGTTCACAGAAGAATTCAAGTTGTTAAAAAACTATGCATTGGAGTTAAAGGAAACAAACCCAGGGAGTTCTGTAGAAGTCATCTTTGAAAGGAAAAGCCCAAATGAGATGCCTACTTTTTAAAAGATATACATATGTCTATCAGCTCCAAGGGAAGGGTTTTTTGCAAGATGTAGGAGACTCATAGGGCTTAATGGATGTTTTTTGAAGGGTCTACTGAAGGGCCAATTATTGGTAGCTGTTGCGAGGAATGGGAATAACCAAATATTCCCAATAGCATGGGTAGTTGTGCAAAAGGAGACAATAGAGTCTTGGACATGGTCTATTGAGCATTTGAAGTCTGATTTGTGCATTGGAGATGGTCTAGGGTGAGTAATTATAAGTGTCATGGAGAAGGTAATAACAAGTCACTTGTTTTTCCTTATAGATGTTGTATTTTAATTTGAAGATGTGACCTTTTTTTGGTAGGGATTAATACATGAAGTCAATGAGCTTCTATCCTTCATTGAACATAGAATGTGTGCCAGACACATTTATGCAAGGTGGAGTAAAAAGCATCATGGGAAGGAGCTTCAATACCAATTTTGGAGAGTTGCGAGGTCCACTAGCCAGCCAGAAATGAATAGGGAACTTGAAGTTATGGTTAAGTTAGATGGAGGAGAAAGTGCTGCGAAAGAATTGCAAGAGAATTGGCTAAGTACAAGTTGGTGTCAAGCTTACTTTAATGATATTGTTAAGTGTGATGTTGTAGATAACAATATGTGTGAAACATTTAATGGGGTTGTTCTAGAGTCTAGGAGTAAACTCATTATTACTATTTTAGAAGACATTAGATAGTATGTCATGACAAGGATAGTTGTTAAAAGGGATTACATTAGAAAATGGACATGTGACTATGGCCCAAATATAGTTTCCAAAATTGAAAATGAAAAGAAAAATAGTACAGAGTGGCATGTAGAGTGGAATGGGGCTTCAAGTCATAAGGTCTACTGGGGCAACCTATTTGTGCATGTAAGGAAGGCATGTGTTGTCATCCTATCAGATCAAAATTGCACGTGTGAAAATGGAACAAGTCAGTAATTCCATGCCAACATGCTATGGCTGCCATTGCCTTCAATGGTATAGACACAATGGACTATGTCTCTGAATGGTACAAAAAAAGATGTATACTTGAGGGCCTACCAATTTGTTGTCAACCTAGTTAAAGGCAGAGCATTTTGGCCAACAAGTGAAGCAGGGCCCTTACTTCCTCCTATTGATAAGAGAATGCCTGGAAGACCAACAAAAAAAAGGAGAAGGGAGCCGCTTGAAGCTAAAAAAAAATAGCAGCACAAGATTGTCCAGGACAGGTATGGTTTTTCAATGCAAACTGTGTAAGAAGGAAGGCCATAATAAGAGGAATTGTCCACAGAGAGCCAAGGCACATGTGAGTCTTCTTTTTATTGTTTTTTTTAGTGTTAGTGTCACATGTTTCTTAATTTTATTGTGAATTTGTAGGTTACCAGTGTTGTTACTGGTCTATTAGAACAAACAAACTAGCAGAGGAGAATAGCAGAAAAGGGCAAGAAGAAGCTGCTAATAAGGGTTCTAAGGGTGAGTTTTAATACTTAATTTAATTTTTTGTGCTTCTAATAACTCAACACAAAATCATATTGCTTTGTGCAAGATGCTCACATTGGTATAGTCAAAGTTGGAAGGGAAAACTAAATGTTCTCTTCCTTCACCACTGTAGAAGAATTGATGGTATATATATATGTACATAATTTATTACTATTTGTATGTGTATGTAGCTATAAACTGATGGTTGACATTGTTTTGGGTTATGGTTTAATGTCCAAGCAAGAAGGAGTTGGCCTTTTCTGGAGAAAAGACAAAAATAGGCTGCAAATGTCCAATAGCAAAGTTCAGCAACTGGTGAAGCCCTAGAAATCTTAACACATCAGAGTAAAGAAAATGCATCAATTGGAGATGACTATGAAGCTTGCTAAAAGCAGCTGGAGAAGATGCAGAAAACTTTGAACCCTGCTGAAAGTAGCTGGAAAAGATAGAACAGCCTGAAGCTTCCTAAAGGCAAGTAGAGAAGCTGGGAAAAAAAATCCTTATGCCTGTTATGGGCTTTTAGGTATTGGGTCCGGATCCAAATCAAATCCAGACCTGTTAGCTATGGGTTAATAAGATATTAACCTCGTCCACATCAGTAACAAACATTTCTTTGTTACTTTTCCAAAATTTAATGTCGCCATGTAGCAGTTCAGACGTCCAAATGGATGGCTGTTTGACGGAGGGACCTAAATTGTCTAAATGTCAAAATAAAGGGATCTCTGGAGGACAAATTATAATAGGGGGACTAAATGGGCACATTGACCATAATACACGGACTAAATAGGGTATTAAACCTATCTTAACTGTGAGTTCTAATGGAGGGAATGATTACCCAAAGGGGAGAATCACTCCTTACACTAATGTATATCCATGTTTGGGTATATATCACCTCACCTTGGCATCCTTCTACTAAGGAAATAACCATTCCTCTTAATATTGATGGGAATAACCATTCTGTTGTTGGGAAATTCCATGTTTGCCCCTCTTCATATATGGATTTCTCTCACACTCTCTCTTGCTTATACAAATGGTTAGATTTGGGAATTCTTTAGTTTTGTCTTTGGAGAAATAGCGATCGAGCGTTGCTAAGGGTTTCCAATTGAAGCCTTTTGTGACTTTTTTGTTTCTACTTATCGAGTTTCTTTGTGCTACAGGTTTGATCCCCTTTCTTTTTTCTTTCTCGATTTAGCATTGTGGCTTGATCCTTATCTCTATCACATATAATGTAAGTGTGTTACTCTCTCATTCTTTGTTGACATATGAATCTCAATTTTTACTTTTTTCTTTATTTTTTTTTTGTCAACAATCTTGATGTTTGAAAGTAATTTAATGAGACTTATGTGTGTGTGTTTGATATATTTTAAATTTTATTGATGTAATTTGATGAGAACCGTCAATTACATGGAAAACAATATGAAAATGTGTTGATTTTCTCTAATATCTTGAGTTATTGAGGTGGTTGTATGAGAAACTTAGGTAGCCATTCGGTTAAATATAGTTAAAAATACAATGGATTTTCAGTTACACCTTATTTGTAAATACTTGTATTTGAAAATATAGGAGAGTTAAATTCAATATTTAGTTGGATGAATTTGGAATGCCGGATTATGGGATTTTGTGTTTGGTTGGAAGGATTTGTAAATCTGGATTTAGAAAACATGTGTTTAGCTTGATGTATTTACAAGAAATAGATAGACAAGGTAAGGATAACCCCATCTTTGGTGATTGTTAGAGGATATGGACACCCATAATGAGGTTACCACACCTTAACTGACTATTAGTTTTTATTAAATATAGAATACTCCATTATATGTAATTAATAATAAAATAAATTATTTCATAAATATTAAATTAATTTATTATATTGACAGGGGCCCGAAAATGCACGGGTTGTCACAGTAATAATAGTACCCCGGTGAGAGGGTAGTCGAATCCACAAGGAATAGGGATTTTAAGACACAAGAATTCACTATTTAGCTATGCGGTGTATGAAGAGTGAGAATAGAGTCAATGAGTGAGTGCAAAAGTGATTTTAAAGAATCAAGAAATAAAAGAGAGGTATGGAAGGTAAGAGAGTGCAAGTAAGAGCAAATAGAGAAGGACAATCAATGAGTGAAGTTGGGTATACCCGGACAAGTTACCCCTAGGACTTATGCTTCTAGTGCAAGACAATGCTATTATACTCTCCTATTGATGTTAAATGAGTCGAGGATATTCTTAAACACACGGTCCCAAACTTAAGGTCAACCGTGACTAACCCCAACACTATACCCCGGCATTAGGTTTCACTACGACCCTTGACTCTTGTTGACCTGTCAACTAAGCCCTAGGGGAGTTCATCTTCCTAAGCCTCACACTATGTGGAATTGCTTTAAGTTCTAGGGATTCCTAGTGATAAACCCTGTTCCTATGTATAGTTCTAACCCTTTGGTCCAGGTGAAAGAACCCTAGTCTAAATTAAGCCTCAATACTAGGATTTGCTTCAACCCTTCACTCTGTTGCTCGCTCAACTAAGCCCCAGGGGAGTTCATCTCCTAGAACTTCGCTCTATCTCGACCGCTAAGAACTCTTGGAACATGGAGTAGGGAGAATCACACCGAAGGGGAAAGGGGATGTTTCGCTACCTCACGACTCACCCTCATAACCTTCTCCAATATTAAATAGTCTAACCCTATAGGAGTTGTCACACCTCCAAAGGATAACCTAGATTGTTCTCAACCTTAGTGTCATGGCTAAGGGAAAACAATACAACATGCAATTAAGATTGAAACTCAATTTTATTCATCAATAATGGAAAAGCATAATAACAATGTCAGAGAAACATAATTATCATAGGGTTTAAAAGTCCGAATACCCACAAGGGGTTTAGCTCCTCAATAAGCTATACAATCCATCAATCTAAGAGAATAAACGCAAATAAAAAGCATAGATGAAAACCCCCTTGTGTAGAGTGTGGTCGTGGTCTTGTGCGGCCGCCGGACGTCGATGTCGATGCCGATGCGCTCCAAACCTCCACAAAGTCCTCTCCGAAACCCTCCAGAAACTAGGAAAAAGATTGGCCAAAAAGATCCAGAAAAAGTCTCCAAAAACGGGCTTTTATAATGTTGAGTCACGGCTTTAAATCGCTGAAATCAGGATTTCACATGGCCGTGTGAAATTTCTATACACCCGTGTGAAGTCTCTGTTTTGCTGAATTTCAGCAGATAGTGAACAGTAACTCGTTACAGTATTGCTACAGTACTCTGTCGAAATGCTCTCGAATTCGTTGCTCTTCATCGAGCCCGTTGAATTGGGCACACAATCAACGGTAGATCGTGGCGATTGATTCAATTCTCCTTATTGGTGAAGTTCTCCTATGCTACACGAGTTAGACTTATTGTGAATGTGACTGCCTTTGTGTCTCTCCAAAGGAGGTTAGCACACACTCACAAGTCTAGGTTCGTGCCTTGTTCCTTGCTCGGTCCGGAAACTCCCCAACAATGGCGAACACGATCTAACTTTGCTCCTTTTCTCTAAATTAGCTTCACAACCCTACAATGCACAAAAACACACAAATGCACACTATTTAGTAATAAAATCCAATGAAAGTAATGCTCATTGTAAGATAACAACACTTCACATTATTAAAATACGAGCACTTATCATATATAATTATGTTTTTTACATTAATTTAATGTATAATTTAAATATGATAAATCCAATAATTAGAAATAAAATAGTGCTAGTATTTTGGTCACCAAACTATAAAAAATTACAATTGGGTTACTTAAGCTTTGATTTTTTTTTTTTGGTTACTGACACTTATGGTGTCAAGGGCAGGCTGACATAGCTTGCTATGTCATATATTAATTACCACATTAGCATTAAAGTAGAAACCATGTGGCTTGCATTTGGTTATGTTCTATGGTAGCCAATGTTGATCTTGGTGTTATATGTATTGCCATTCATTAAGATCTCACCTTTCCACATCATAACGTATAAAGACCTTATCTCTTTCATCATAAAAAACCTAGCAAGTGCTATTAGCATCAAATTGAAGTAACGGATCAAGGGCGCAAGTCGTGCCTTGAAGAAATTGAGAATGAAGGTAACGTCTTGTATGGAGATGTATGATTTGATCACTGATGTAATAATTCTTTAAAGAGGGGCTTGATACTTGGATTTGAGGAAGAGGGAGAAGAGGGCAAGGTAGGGCTAGATCGAGTGGCAAAAGCTAGGGCAATGGGCGAGCCAATTGAAGAAGTTAAGGTTGGTGAAGAGGTGGAGATTGAAGGATTGAAGAAGATGAGGTGACTAAGAGTGAATCAACAGGAGAAGTGACGGAAAGAATGATTTCGATGCCAATTTGGCGGGGAAGGATCAAAATCAGGTTGGAAATGAGGTTAGGTTCAAGGATTTGGGGATTTAGATTTAGGATTTCAGGGAGAGTGATGGAGAAGGAAAAAAGGAGGAGAGGAAGAGGAGCATGCTAGGGTGACTTGATTCAAGCTATTGGTTTGAGCATCGTACAATCTAAGAAATGGTTATAGAGGAGGCATTTGGATAAAGTTTCTGCCAGCCTCAAACAAGTAATCTAATGATAAATTTTATAGTTGGGTGATTATTTGTGTATCTTCCCAAAATAAATTTGGAATCACATAGTTTCCTTCTTGATAATAACCTTTCCTACATCATAACATATTAAGTTGAGCAATTTAAAATCAATACATGACATAATCTTTAAATACAATTTCCTTCTAAATATTTAGGACTCATATTCTATAGCTTTTATTTGATTAGAAAAGATCAATCACATTTTTGAAATTAAATCCAAATTTTTTTAGATCTCCTACCTAAATTTGGTAGAAATTATTAAAAAATCACATACACAAGCATTTTGACTATTGAACGAATATGAAAAATATGGCATTCGTGGTTAATGATGCAAAATGAATGTGATGAATGGCTCCTATACTAATAAATTCTCCATAATTTGCACCCAATTAACAAATTGATAAAATGCTCATCAATTGCTGTAAGTAGTGAAACATCATCAACATAAAAGCGTGAAAAATTCTCATATGCAAATAGGAAACTTCAATTAACAAGTTTTTCCATGTGTTGCTATAAATAAAACTCCAAATAAATACATATAAAATTCCATATAAAACTCCATATGAAAAGTTCTCATTTGCAAATAGGAACTTCAAGTAACAAGAAGTTCTGGTACTACTATGAATAAAACTCCATGCAAGTACATATAAAACTCCATACGAAACATATAAAGCCCCAGATAAAACTCCACATGAAAAATTCTCATCAAAAAGAAGTTTCCACCAAAGGGAATAAAGTCATCTAGTGAGATGAAGTCATTCTCCTCCAAGAAGAAGAAGAAGAAGAAGAAGAAGAAGAAGAAGAAGAAATAAAGAACATCAAAATTAAAAGAAAGACTTAAAGCGCAAACTATAGAAAATTACAAAATTTGAGAAGTAAAGGGATAAATATTGAATTAAAAAATTTTCTTACCATCTTCAAGCAGTCCCAATCAATTGAAGCAATGAGTTTATTCACCTAAACCTTGCAAAATTCTTCACACATTCCTAACATTGTTCTAGCTCATGCATTATAGGACATAAAGTGGTCGTACACCGTAATAACCTATTCTATGGAATACACATATTGTGCTAACTTCATACACTCATCTTAAAGCTCTCTTGTAAAACTCATCGATCGACTAGATTTAACTAACTCAAATGCATCTTTAATAGTGGTGGGCAATTTGTGAATTGCATCATTGTAGACATTTGCTTTGCACTTGTCTTTCTCTTTTCTTCTTTATACTGGGGTTGTTGTTGACACAGGTTGAAAAGTATTGGGTTGACTAAATGAGGAGGTATTACCCTAGCATTTGCTACCTCAAAAGACATATCATCAATATACTGGGAAAGAGGACTAATATGACCTTGAGATAGGATGATATGGTGACCGCTAGCTTCATTATTGCCATATATAGTCTCAAGGAGGTTGTGATCCTCAATAGGCACCTTGTTCAAATATGGCAAATCTTTCTTTGTCATCACAAAAGAAAACAAAGAAAATAATGGTGGCAATGATTTGTTCTTTACCTCTAGCCAAAAAAAAAAAAAAAAGAGACCAATGTCATCTGATATTTAAGTCAAACAGGCCACAAACCTTGTTGTACAACTAGCCCAAAAGCTTGACTATTTTTCTAGTGAGCATGAACATCTTTGATATAGACCATATAAATTTATAATGTAGTTAATGACCAGCTTATATTTAAACCAAAAAAGATAAACAAAGTTTGTGAGAATTCATCTTTGAAAATTTTTAGTAATCGGAAAAACCAACTTTCATAAACTACAAGTGATAAATGTATTATGGCAACACAAGTCCATCAAAACCCAATAATAATAACTTGTTAAATACAACTTGTAAGTTTTCTTTTTCAAATAGAAATTAGGTAAAAAAAATAAAAGTTTTAAATTATGAAAATAAAGTTTTATAACATGTTGTTTGAGCATTTGATAAATTAACAATGTCAAATTTACGTCAACAAACATTTTTTGTTGATTTGTGGCAGTAACATTACAAATAGAGTAATCATATTAGAACCTATTGTCCTGTAGTTTGGAAAAATTGCTCATGATGAAGCAACATGCAAAATTGAATTTGGTGCCTAACTTCACATGTCAAAAATAAGGAAAAGCTTTTCATGTGAAGGCTAAAGATAAGGCCTACATAGTAGAGAACAAAATAATATACTTTCGCTTTACAATTGGTGCACTTCTTGAACAACAGAGATGAATGAGACAACACACCTATCATTTGACCCACAAATAAAAAGTATTTCAGATAATTCAATAGAAACAAAAAGGATGGAAGGAAACTTGAGGAATTTATACCAAATAAATTAATTATAGTAGTTAGGTTGGTGACACAAGTAAGGAAATTGGATACAATTGCGAAAACATGTAGATATAGTAAGGAAAGCCCTTAATACTGGAAAGAAAAATCTTTCACACAAGCAACCAAATCCTCCAAATTAATATATTCTAGTCAATTAAGATGAACAAAGCCATTGTATGATACATCAAATTAATATATTTGTCTAATGGCACTCAAATCTAGCTAAATAAATTCTAAGAACAAAGGCTAAAAGAAAAGGAAGACCAAATTTTCAAACAACTATTCATGAAGAAAAAAAATATGAAAAAGAACAAGATAGAAATGTAAGCCTGAATTGCCTAAATAGAGCAAAGAAAAGGAATAAAAAGAAGAATTGACTAAATAGAGCAAAGAAAAGGAATAAGAAGAAGAAGAAGAAGAAGAAGAAGAAACTACAAAGTACCAAAACAAATAATAATAATAAAAAAAGAATTGACAAGACGAAGAAGGAAGAGAACCTCTCACCCTTTGTTGGAATTCTCATCCCCGTTAAGTGGCTAGAGCTAAGAAACATACCATTAGATTTGTTGGATAATCGGAGCTGAGAAGAAGCAGAAGTGGCAAGGTAGGTCATCTCAACCTAAATATTTAACTCATGAATCTCTCATGTGTTGGTCATGTGAGAGATTTGAACTCTAGGAATAATTTTTTTATTTTTTTATTTTTTGTGGTGATTTTGGTCGTAAATCAAAATCACCTATCTATGGGATTTGAAAAGTGTTGTGAAAATGAAATCCCTTCTAACAAACAAGGAATGTTACAAATCCAGGATTTGAAAATACAATGAATTTCAAATCTAGCCAAACAATTAACACCTTAAAGTAAATGGCAAATTACATGGTATTGTGGTTGTTTTATACAATGTCTAGAGTTTTTGGTATGATTTTTTTTATTTCAGTTTTTACGCTTCATTATGTATTTATTTATCTATTATTTATTTATTTTGCGTTCTTGATTTGATCACAATCTTTGTTATTGGGGACTAGTTAGTAATAATTTATATCTACATGTTTGATATATTGTGTGATTTTATGGGAATCTTTACTTGCGTGAGGAGCATTATGATTCTCTTCCTATTTATTTGGTGATTCAGTCATCTGGCACATCCTTATTATGTTGAAAATCTTCTGTTATACTAGAGAAATGTTTGATAGTTTCCTAAATATGGTAAGGTTTTTTAAATAATATTTTAATATATGGTTTTGGAATGTTGATTTCAACTCATATTTTTACCTATTCTATGTTGAATAGTTTAAGTTATTTAAGAAATTATTCAGTTTTTTCTTTTTGTGTTAACGAATAATAAAAACATTAATTTTATACTTTTTAGATAAATTTAGTATTTTTTTTTTGCATTCAATTTGTCATTACTTTTGTGGTGCATTATCACTATCTTTGGCCTGCCAATTATGTTGAAACAACTTGTTAGACCAAGATTTTTTTTTTTTTTTTTGTTTAAGATGAGTGGTTAGGTTGCACAAACCTTAGCGGAGCAAGTTGGGGTGGGGCCCTCTCATACATGGGTGATGGGACCACTTGCACACAATTACTATTCACACTCACAGAAATATACCCTCACCCATGATTCGAATTATCACCACTTGTGAAAGGTTCTAATGGGGACCCGGCTACTAATAAACCACTTGATCATTGGTAACTTGATGGACCATTGGCCTAGTTTTAGCTTAAATTAGGCAACATATGATCATTTAAGTGAATTTCATCTTTATCCTTATCTACCTAATAACAACTATATTTGTCAAGTTTTGTCAAATTTTCCCAACTTAGCTCTAATTAGTTAAACTATAAATCATCCTCAAATCTTGCTTAAAATGTATTACAAATTTTCCCTACCGAGTTTTATCGATCTTTATGGTCTTTTGAATTCGATACATTACAAATTGTAGAATTTATTCTTGAAATTACTTGACCATCTTGCATTATTTTTATGCCATTGATGTATGATTGTTTGTATCTAGCAATTGGTTTATATCTTAACCTCCATGCATGTGCCTATTAGTGTCTTCTTCTTCTACCTTTTAATCTCTAGGATTGAATGCAATTATATTATTTATGTGACTATTGTGTTACAAGCTTGCTGAAACTTACATATGTGTAATTTTTATTTTAGATATGGCTATTGACAAATGGATGAGACTGAAAAACTCCAACTATATTATGTAATGTATATGGTTACTTTTTCATAATTAATGTCATGATCAATGCATGTTTAAAAAAACATACAATGAAAAAAATAGAATGGTTCAGTATGAGATTAAGTCAACGTCTATTAGGCTCTGTAAACAATATGAGTTGGTTTATGAAAAAAATATTAAGTGCATTGATAAATTCCTCATGGATTAACATTGCTTTCATAGTTTATGTTAATTATTGACCATCACTGATGGGCCAAGAAGCATAAGTTACGAAGTACAAGAAATGCCTTGGTTAAGGAGATGATAGCAATGTTTTTTTAACATTGCAATACACTACATGAAAAATAGAATATTTAAATTTGACTTTGTCTGGTTTGCAAAAGCAATTGTTCAACATTTCCATATTGGTTTGAAGTTAATTAATCTGTACTATGCTATTTTGTTGAAAAAATTTGAATGAGTCACTAAAAATTCAAATGACTTTAAGTGAAAGTGGTTTAAGGTAACAACTTAAGTCTGTATGTTTTATATATATATATAGTTGATGGGTTATAAGTAATAATTTTTTTCCCAACATATAATTGTCCTAGAGCATGAAATGGAACACATATTTGAGTGAATATGCTTAAAGCTGATTAACCAAGAAATTGAATAAGAAAATTTGAAATCAATTCTAATGTACTCGGTGTTTGTAATTTATGTATATCTTTCATGGTGGAGAAGATTTGGCATATGATCTTCAAGTTCTTAGCAATGTTGTTACATACGAAGCTTAATGGATTAAAAGTTTCAAATAGTAAATAAAATGTACTATCATGGCTTTTTGAAATTATTCTTGACAATAAAACAATTCCTAATAAGAAATATTTGTTTGTCCATTAGGTTTCTATTATTTAATCGAATTTGAATATACAATTACCAAAAGTTTCAAATAGTAAATAAAATGTACTATCATGGCTTTTTGAAATTATTCTTGACAATAAAACAATTCCTAATAAGAAATATTTGTTTGTCCATTAGGTTTCTATTATTTAATCGAATTTGAATATACAATTACCCCAGTATTTATTTATTTATTTTTTTTTTATTTTTTTTTTTTGGTATCCTTTTAGGGTCAATAATATTATTTTAGCCCTTGGGCAATTGTATGTCAACTACTTATGCATCAAGAGCTTTTAACATGAAACATACTAGTGCTAGAAATGTGATTGAGAGCGCGTATGGACTGCTAACAATTAGTTGGAAAATTCTATTGAGGTTTTCAACATAACCACCCAATAGTGTATTATTAATGTGTGTTGTTAGCTCCAAAATTTTATCATAAGAGAAATGACAAAGGATTCTATAGAAGATGAAGTTGATATTCTAACTTTGAAGGAAAGCATGCAAGATGATATTGATAACATTACAATTGTTGATCTAATGGATGAATGGACCCAATTAAGGCTTGACATGGCTATAGATATGTTTTTCACTTGACAGTCAAGTTGATTCTGTTAATTGATATGGTTGTATTGAGTATGAATGTGTTTACATATATTAGTCTTTTTTGTCAATATTTTTTTCATAATTGTATATTTCGTTGTTGATATTGGAGATATGCATGCCCAATGTACTTGAAGTACTTCATAGTTATATCTTTTAAATCTCGTATGATAACAATGTATATTCCATTTATTTTGCATGTGTTTTATGGATTCTGATTCACAACAAAGGGGCAGGGAACAAATGGGTAGGGGCAAAACAAATGATACAAGATAACAGAAGAAAACAAGATCCTCATTGAAGCCTTAGTTGAGCTATCTACTATTTCTGCGTGGCGTGTTGAAAATGTGTTTATAAGTGGCTACCTATTTTAGTTAAGAAAAATAATAAAGAAAAATTTTCCATAAATCTTGATAAATGCTATGCCAAATATTAAATCAATCAACCTTTTTAGAAGCAAAACTACCACCATTGCTAATATACAACGCATAAGTGATTTTGTTCGGAAATATGAAAGTAGTGCTATTATGTGCAAAAAAAGTGCATACAATAATAATGCCAAGGTATAAATAATTATATTTGGTAATTTTGTAATGAAATGGACATGTTATTTTTATTATTTATTTTCTTTTCTAATGTAATATAGAATTTCAAGGAAGTAGCTTGTCTTTATGGTAAATATTTTCAATTCTTTAATGACCTCGCCATTGTTTTCACATAGGATAAAGCACATTGCAAAGCCAAGGGTGATATAAGAGATGATATAGATTAATATCTATGTGATGATAACATTAGTTTGGAGGAGAATGAGGGTTTCTTTCAAATGCCAATTGATGATTTTTCTATACTTATGTAGTAACCTATTGAATCTCTATCATTTATGGTATTGGATAACTGTGCCTCAAAAACATCTGTGTGTCAAAAGAGAAAAGGTCTTGCTAGGGACCCAACAATGAAGACAAAATCTAAAAGGTTTTGCCATTTTATAGAAATAATTGGTACGGGGTTTAAAATGTTGGTTGAATCTACAACTCACAAGATTGCATCTACAATCCATAATTCACTCTCATCATTTGGCTCAAGGTCCATAGGTAGGCCCAAGGCTAGCCTAAGCTAGCCTAAGTTGGGTCCAAAGTAATTGTTTGATGGGTTAGTCTAATCTTGACCTATATATATTTTGGATTGGATATAGATCTCATCTTTAAGTGATGGTGATATGAACCCTGTGAACTTGTGATGAAACTAATAACACAATTGACTCAGATTGTTTCTTAATGCTAGCTTCGGAAGAAACCTTGACTTCTTGCTTATGTCAAGCAAGAACCTCAGTATGTGAAGACACCATGAACAGTTATGGAAGGCTATTCGATAAGTCAATGGTTAAGTGCCACGGAACTTTGATAAGCTCAATTTGTTTTTAAAGAACCAAAAGAGAATTCAAGAATCTCACAATTTTATGGTAAAAGGTAATATGATTATTTCAGCTGGAAATGGTTCTTAAATAGAAGAGATAATGAATTTGGAAACTAACAAATCTCTAAATTAATGCCAAAATTCCTAAATTATTCAAACCAAACAGGGAAAATACTAATATCTTGGCATGTAAGCCTTACAATCCCCCAAATTATGCCAAACTAAATTATCAATAAAATAACAATTGTTTAGCTAAAGTTGATTCTCTAGCAAAGCCAAAATGGTATGTAATCTTTAATTTTTGATTTGTACCTTTTATGTTGTATCCTTGAAGATTTTCTTCAATTATCACAAATTTGAATTTGAAAGATAGATTTCCTGCCTTTGACACACCTTGATCACCTTCAATGACCTCCACAAATTAGTTTGGGCCCAAACTTATCTGATTAGCCTATTAAAAGCCTTATTGAATTGTTCACTTTTCGAATGAGTAACTGGACCAATTGGAACTTGAATAGGAGATTTTTTAGTCATGTCTTCATCATTCCCCTCCTCTTGAGAAATATTTTTCCTTAAATTTATTACTGCATCAAAAGGACTCAAATCAAACATTAAAAGTAGTACTAACATTATACTCACCTGGTAGATCTAGCCGGTATGCGTTGTCATTGATCCGTTCACGAACTTCAAATGGACCATCACCTCTTGGAAGCAACTTGAAATGCCTTTGTGCTGGGAATCGTTCCTTCTTTAAATGCAACCATACCCAATCTCCGGGTTCAAAAACCATCTTATGCCGTCCTTTGTTGGCTTGTTTCACGTACTTCTCAATTCTTTTCTCCATACTAAAACATGCCTTCTCATGTATCTGCTTAACAAATTCAGCCTTTTTTATCCATTAAAGTTAACATACTCAGAAGCAGGTAATGGTATCAAATCCAAGGGAGAAAATGGATTAAAACCATAAGCAATTTCAAAAAGCGAAAACTTAGTACAGAATGAATACATGATTATAAGCAAACTCAATGTATGGAAAACTATCTTCCCATATTTTGATTTTTTTTAATTATAGTCCTCAATAATGTAGATAAAGTTCTATTAACTAATTTGGTTTGACCATCAGCTTGGGGGTGACATATAGTAGAAAACAACAACTTAGTGTCTAATTTTCCCACAAGATCTTCTAAAAGTAACTTAAGAACTTTACAACTCTAACTAACACCATTGTTTAAAGCATTGCATGCAAATACACAATGTCTTCAAAGAATAAATCTGCAACAGTGGTTTCATCATCTGTTTTGTGACAAGGAATAAAGTGTGCCATTTTAGAAACCCTATCCACAACCACAAAAATAGTCACTTCCTCATTTAGACATAGGCAAACCTAACACAAAATCCATGGAGTTATTAACCCACGGTGCTCTAGGAATGGGAAATCCTCATTTTATCTTTCCTACAAGTGACACATCTACCAAAAATCCTCTCAACATCTTGCTTCATGTGTGGCCAATAGAAGTATTCTTGCAAAACAACTAAAGTTTGTACAACTCCAAAATGACCCATCAAACCGTCTCCATGGGAATCCTGTACTAACAAGTTCCTCAAAAAACATTCAAGCACTCATAACTTATTTTCTCGAAATAAAACCAATTATTCCTATAAAACTTACCACTAGCATGCTTCTCACAATTCTGGTATCCCTAAAAAAATTCAAGATCTCTAGCATATAAATTTTTAATATGCTCAAAACCAAGTAATTTCACATTGAGTGTAAAGAGTAATGCATACTTTCATGAAAGTGCATATGCGACCACATTCTCTTTACCTTATTTATATCAGATGGCATATGGAAATGTCCAAATAAATTAATTCCATTAAGCATGCCTCTTGTTATGCTTGTGTTGCCTATTTAATTTCTTTAGGGATTCATGATCTATATGAATCATGAATTCCTTGAGCCACAAGTAGTGCTATCATATCTATAATGTGTGAATCAATGCTTACAACTCCTTGTCATATGTAGGGTAGTTCAAGGCTGCCTTATTCAACTTTTCATTGAAGTATGTGATTGGTCTTCCACCCTGCATTAAAATAGCACCAATACCTATTCTAGAGGCATCACATTCAATCTCAAATGTTTTATCAAAATCAGGTAAAACAAGTAAAGTGGCATTAGTTAATTTTTTCTTCAGCAACACAAATGCCTCTTCTTGCTTTTTTTGCCACTTGAACCTAACATTTTTCTTGATTACCTTTGTCAATGGTGCTGCAATTGTGCTAAAATCTTTCATGAAGCGATGATAGAAGTTTACAAGCCCATGGAAACTCCTTTCCTTAGGCGACATTCATTGAGTTAGGCTAATCTTAGATTGTCCTTACTTTCTCCTGATCAACCTGTATACCTTGAACACTAACAAGAAAACCATGAAATATAAGCTTATTAGTACAAAAAAAAAAAAAAATACATTTCTTGAGGTTTGCAAATAAGCACTCTTGCCAAAGGGTATCTAAAAAAGATTTTAAATGATTAACGTGTTCGTCAACGGATTTGTTATAGATAAATCTATCATCAAAGTAAACAACCACAAATCTACCAATAAAAGACCGTAAAATATGATTCATCAACCTCATGAAAGTACTTGGTGCATTAGTGAGTCCAAAAGGCATAATTAATCATTCATACAGCCCATATTTTGTTTTGAAAGTAGTTTTCCATTCATCCTCATCTTTCATTCAAATCTGATGATATCTGCTTTTTAAATCAATTTTCATAAATACACAAGCTTAGTGCAATTCATCTAACATGTCATCTAAGCGAGGAATAGGGTGTTGATACTTTATTGTGATTTGGTTGATCACTAACAATCAATGCACATCCTCCATTCCTTATCTTTTTTTAGTATTAAAATCACAGGGAATGCATATGGGCTCAAGCTTTCTTGAATACACCCCTTATCCATCAACTCTTGGATTTGCTTTTGAAGTTCCTTGGTTTCCTCTGGATTGCTTCTATAGGCAGGTTTATTAGGAATTGTGGAATTATGCACGAAATCAATCTAATGCTTGATTTTCTAAAAAGGTGGTATACCTACTGGAATTTCATCAAGAAATACATCATTGTATTCCTGCAAAAGAGAGTGAACAGAACTAGGCAAAGAATCATGAAGTTTGTTAATATTTAAACATGTCTCTTTGTACACCAACAATAGCATAGGCTGTCTCAAAACTAATGCCTTTCTCACCATACTCACTCTTGCTACACAACTTTCCTTTTGCAAGGCCGCACTCTCTTTTTCTCTCACAAGCAGAGCTAAACCCTTTTTAATCTGGTCCCTCTCACTCTTTTAATCTCTCATTTTCTCTCAAATTTTCACTCTCCCTTTGTTTTTCAAATGATTTGTAAAGTTAAAATTAAGCCTCATACACTTATTTAGGGGTTAAAAGTGCTAGAGTGAAGAATTTACTGTTGTGAAAAAAAGAATACTTGTTTGAGAAGCCATTATGAATCACCCTCTTGTCAAATTGCCATAAACTCCCCAACAACACATGACAAGCTTGCATTGGTACTACATCACACGTCACTTCATCCTCATACCTCCCGATGTGAAATGAAATCATTTTTTGTTTGTTCACTTTAGTCTCACCGCTATCAGTCAACAACTGTAGCTTATGTGGTGTGGGATTTTGAATGGTCTTGAGCCCTAACTTTCTCATGAGAAACATGCTGAAACAATTAGTACAACTATCTCCATCGATAATCATACCACATACTTTCTCACTGACATAGCACCTAGTATGATTGATATTTTTTTCGTTACATCTCTTTTTCCTCCTTCACCAGTATATTTAATGCTAGCCTTACAACTACCACTAACCTTCCCATTTCGGCTTCTTCACCATCACTAGCATCTTCTAGTGGTTGCATTGCTTCTTCCTCATTCTCCTCCTTTGTCTCATACTCACCATTGTTGTGGAAGATCATAATGGGCTTGTTTGGGCAATGGCTTACAATGTGATCCTTGCCTTGGCATTTAAAACATTTAAAATCACAATTCTAAGAGTTATAAGAACCGGACTTACCTTGTCCTTGTTGAGAAATAATCGCTTGTTTTACTTTAGTATTCGGCTTGATTGGCATTGCTTGTTTAGTCTTCTTCATATTTGTACTTGTTTTTGAACTCGAGCTAGATCCTCCTTGTTGGAAATGATTACCATGATCCCTCCTCTTGAGCTAGTTCTCCATTTTGATCGTCATGTGCACCATGTCCTTTAAGTACTCCACATAGTGGTGCAACTCAACTGTGTTTACAATCTCTCTATTTAATCCTACTAAGAACCTTTCCATGGTGGCTTCCCGTTCATCCTCTACATTCACTCAGATCATTGCTATCTCCATATCCTTAGAATAATCAACACTTCAATTACCTTGTCTAGGTTTTGCAATTTTTGGTACAACTCTTGGTAGTAGTGGCTAGGGACAAAATGCTTGCTCATTATGGTCTTCAACTCATCCCATGTTTCTATCGGTCTTTCCCTATTTCTCCTCCTACTTGTCACCAATTGGTCTCGCCAGATTTTAGCATAATCAAAGAACTCCACAATTTCCAGCTGCACTTTCTTAGTTTGGGAATATTGATGATAATCAAAGACCAACTCCATGTTCATTTTCCATTCTAAATATGCCTTTGGATCATTTTTCCTTGTATTGACTGGATCTTCATCTGAATGCTAACTAAGCTCCTATCTTCTCGATTTTGACTATCCCTAAACCTTTTGCATTATCTCCTATCATCCTCCCATCCACTATGTCTCCTATAACTTGCTATTGAACCAAGGTCATCCTCATTGTCATATCTATCAAGAACAATGAATATGTATACTTGAGATTACCATCAATGATTAATGATAAGCGAAGTTTATAAATATGATTTTCTTTTTATATCATTTAAACTTCCCTTTGATTTGAATCCTGAGATATATTTATTGTTATAATTAACTTAAATATGTTGAGATAATATTCAATTCACAATTAAGTTAAAAGTTTATAAATTAATTGATCTTAAATTATATAAATGATGTTTACATTTCAATGGTCATAATAATATCCTCATATTTATTGAGTTTAGATATACTCAACATATTTTTCATTCTCATAAATTCCCTGAAAAAGTAATTTTAAAAAAATAATGCATGTATTTAACTCTACAAAGTAAGAGTAATGAAGTCTTCAGATATTTTTTAATAACCGTTAATGATTTTTTCAAACATTTTTAATTATTTTCTTCTAGTGGGAATGTACACCTATGTGGATCTTCGCTAAGAAAAAGAAGGGGAAAGGAAAATGACCAGGATAGATATATGAATTTTTAATATATATATATATATATATATATATATATATATATATATATATATATATATATATATATATATATATATATATTATTAAAAAGATCATTTTTAAAATTCATAGATTGTTTACATTTAATTAAACAAATAGATTAAGTTAATATAAGCCTAGAAAATGTTGGATTGGTAGCAAGTGTATGAATCCAATAAAGAAGATCAATTCAAAAGCATGTTTTCTTTGTTCTTAGAGAGACTTGTATACCCTATCAGGGAGATTTTCTAAGAGGATTTAATGCGGTCTCTCTCAAGATGCAACTGAAGATCATAGCTTAGGAAAAATGTGATTTTTTAAGACCTGACTATTAGGTTAGGGAAAGTTTGAAGACAAAAGGTTTCTAGAATTACACAATCACTTATATTGTCCATGGTACCATTGAAGCATTAATCTTGGGCTTTCAAAAGGTACCTTTGAAGTGTTATAACCTTTAACCTAACGGTACTATTGAAGCCTCACAACATTTGGCTTTCAAAAGGTCCCAATTAATATAATCTTAACATTCACAATCTATATAGTATTCCCCCATTAATATTCACAATTATATGTCTCCAAACAATATGAGCACGTATAAAGAATGGTATTGCAAGATTTTGAACCACTCTTTAGTGTAAGCCCTTAAAGCCTAAACCAAAATATTAGTGACCAAGTTGCTTGAACTAATTATCCAATATGTCCCCACCAAAGAACAAACACACACACACACACACACACACACAGATTGATACCTTCCCAAATAAAGAGATTATATTGATAGCATTTTAATATACTGTGTACTCGACTTGGATTTGTAAGTATTTATAAGAGATACACCACTAACTATTGTTAGAAGTGGCTCAACTTCTATACTTATTTAAGTGGGATCCTAACTGATACATAGTCAACCTATTAAGAGATATTTCAACTATATCTCATCCTTAGTTAAGTATGGTGCTCGTGTTACTACGAGTTGACAATAACTTGTTCTTACCCCTTGAACCTTGAACCTAGTGATGTGCTAAAATAGGCTAGGGTTCCCATTGCTACCAATTATAAGAGTTTAAGCCCATCTTGGCTGTACTTGCAATTACTTTGTCTCGAGAACACTTTTGTTAACATATCCTCTAAATTATCATTGGCCCTCACAAAAATGATGGCTACAACTCTATCGTTAATTATTTGTATGAAATATTAATGTTTAGTAAAATATGTCTAGACATTCCATTATAAAGCTTATTATAGGCACGAGGTAGTCAAGTCACTACCACAAAACATAAAAATTGGAACCGCCAGCCGTTGCCACAAATCTATCTCCATTAATAGATATCTAAGCCATTCAACCTTTTTTTTCCCTGTCTCTGCTAAGGCTATGAATTCAGCCTTCTCCATTTAATGTAAGATACAAGTTTCCTTTTTGGATGCCTAACAAACATCTAGCACTTCCAACTATGATAAAAATTAATCTAGAAGTTGAACTCTAATCACACAGACTAATGATCTAACTTACATATGATATCCTTTGAAGGCACCTAAGAAATCAATTTAATATAAACTCAAATTGCTAGGTAATTTCAAATATCCAAACACTTTAGTTATTCTCTTCTAATGCTCAGAATCTAACTTACTAGTAAATCTCACCAATTTGCATATCGCAAATGCTATATCTAGTCTTGTGTAATACAAGGCATATCTAAGACATCCTATGGTACTAGCATACTCCAAGTGCACAATAGCTCTATAAGGATTATCAACTAATATAACTTGAGGGTCATAAGGAATTATACATTGTTTAAATTCAAGATATTTGAACTTATCTAGTATTTCTTGATGTAATGACTTTGATTTAATACAATACCCAAACTATCTCTTCACACTTTAATTTTGAGAATCGTATTCAATTTACCCAAATACTTCATTTTCAAATGAGACATTAGATACATTTTAGTATCATTAATCCTTCCAAATTTGAACCAAAATATAATAGGTCATCAATGTATAAACAAATTCTAACACCATAATTTATAATGAATTTGGAATAGATACCCTTGTTAACGATGTTATTCATAAACCCATATTTTAGACTTATAGTATCAAAATTTTCAAGCCACTTTTAAGGGGCTTGTTTTAGTTTATGCTTAGACTTAACTAACTTGCAACCTTCTTCTTATTGCAAAGTAGATCGAATTATTTAGGATCTTAGCTGTATATTTTCTCATTTAGTTCACCTTTCTAATTATGGTTGTAACGTCCATCTGACAGGCATATAGCTTATAAAGGGACCTTGTAACCATAAGAACTTGAATCGAAATCATTTAAGCAACAAGATCATAAGTATTAAAATAGTCTATGTCCTTATTTTGCTTAAATCTTTAGTCTCTAGCCTAATCTTGAAAGTTTATAACGTTCTGTTTGTACCATATCTCCTTTTAAATACCCACTTATAGCCAATTATCTTAGACCCTAGAGGTACAAATAAGAACCCTTGTGTTATTTGACATAACAAAATGTATTTTATCATTTATTATTCCCATAAAAAGGTGGCATCCTTGAAGACATTGCTTATTTATACGTTTGTGGGTTATAATCAACGCTTAGTATGAAAGGATTTCATTAGTTACAAAATCAAAAGTTCCTTCCACTTGACAAAAGTAACAAAGTCTGCACCAAAGTATTTTTTTTTTTTGACTAGTTTATTTCATCTAGGTTCAAAAAATAATTTCCTTATCCATGCTCTCATTAGAAATTTCTACTTCACTTGTTTTAGTCACTCATGTGGGGATTGCATCACTTGATGTCGATTCACTAAGATATTTATTTTCAACAAATTATAACTCAATATCACAAGTTTCAACAACCATATTAGATACCAAGTCTAATATATGGTAGGCTTTCAAGTGAGAAGCCTATCTTACAAAAATACTCTTCACCACACTAGGGCCTAATTTGATTTTTTATTATCAAACACACGATAACAAAACAACACATCCCAACACTTTAGAATAATTAAGATAAGGTTTTCTCCCTTTTCGGAATTCTATATCGGAAACTTCTAAATTTTTAGAAAGGATATGATTTAAAATATGACACAAAGTAAAGAGTGCTTCACCCTATAAATTTAAACTACAACTTGGCATTGAGTAATACTGAATTAGCCATATCAACCAATGAATGGTTTTTTGTTTTAGCTACAACATTTTGTTATAGTGTATCTAGAGTGGAATAGTTGTGTCTAATTGATGAGTGCATTTTATATCATGTTTTCATGCCCTTTACTCTATTCTTTTAGTTGCCATTTAGCATATTTTTGTGTATAATTGGTGCTATTTAAGGTATAATGTTCATTGTGCAGGAATTGTGGGCTTGAATAATTTTGGAGTGAAAGTGAGTGCATTTTCATGTGTGTTCAACGATTGAGGGAAAAGAACTAGCTGACACGAGCGGAACATGGCCGTGTTCGATCCACTGCAAATCCCAGCCTGGAGAGAAAACCAGCAAAATCTTGACATGGGTCTGTCCCAGGCAGAACACGGTCACCACACGCCCGTGCCCATACCACTGTAAATCTCAGGAAAATCCCCTTCAGGAGTGACACGGGCACGGTGCTAGTTATACGGGCATGTGACAGTTGACACGAGAATCGCACGCCCATACCCATGCTGCTACAAATCTCTGGAGTTTCACTCAAAGAATCCTCAGAAAAGTACACGGTCTGTACACGACAGTGTCCAGACCGTGTCAAGCCCAGAAACTACCTTTTTAACTCCAGATTTTAGGGTTTCTTTCTCATCTTTGTTCGGGGACTCTTCTTTCCACCAGGAGAACATTGATGAGATCGAAGATCAAGCTTCACCACACCACCTAAGGAGACCAAGGACGAGTCGGAGACGCCACGAGAGGTGGAGTTAGTGCAAGGTCTCAGCAAGGAAGGTCATCTAGCGCATAGAAGAGAGTCATGTTTTCCTCTTGTTGTTCTTTCATTGTTCTTTCCTTGTTGTACCTGCCTATGAGGGGCTAGCTGGCCATAGTGCCATGGGGTTTGAGAGCTTAGAGAATTGTAATGCTTATACACTTGTGTTTACTTGTTCTACAGAGTTCTAATTGATTCTTGTGTTTAATCTTGTGTTGCATAACTTGATGTGTTTGATTTACACAATTGTTAGGGTAAACCTCGGTGCATAGCTTACTTGCAAGAGACGTACAGTTATCTTAGCAAAACTCGGTGTACTTGAGAACTCATAGGTGCAACATTGCTTGTGAGCACACACTTGTATATTTGGGATGTACGTAGCAGACATTTAGGGCAAGATAGCGTGCACTAGTCTTAAGGATCATCTCGGGGCATTACTCTTGTATTGCCGAAACACTCGATTCTAATCTCCTATCTTTTCCACCAATTTATCTTCTCTTAATCATTTTATAATTCAACTCTTTCTCAATTCATGTTTACTAGACATCAGAAGAGCAATTAGTACTTTGAGTACAATTTCCTGTGGTTCGACAATCCTACCTCTCACGGGGTACCACTTTATTACTTCCTTGTAACCCGTACACTTGCGGTTAGCGCATCAAGTTTTTGACGCCGTTACAGGGGAACTGGTCACTCTTAGGAACGTTAGGACTTTGGTGATCTAGTTTGTGAATATTTTGCATTTCTGTGAATACTTGTTGTCTACCATTATTTGTTTAATTATTCTTTGTTTCAATTTTATTCTTGTCCTTGATAGTCCTGCGAGCTTATATCTAATTACATTGTGCGCATGCACTTTTGTATGACCCGTGGAAACACATCAGCCCCATTACTGAACCCTGATCCTGAAGTAGAATGGAATTTCAAAAGAAGAGTTCGACAGATTAATTTAAGTGAGACAGGGTCAGTTGAGGTCAGTATTGAGGTGAATCAAGAAGAAGTAATGGCTGGTAATCAACAACAAAGCATCTCATATTTTGTCCGGCTAGATTTTGATGGAACAGGGTCAAGTATTGTCAGACCGCCTATTGCAGCCAATAATTTTGAACTAAAACTGAACTTCATTTAGTGGGTGCAACATGAGTGTCAGTTTGATGGTTTTCAAGATGAGGACTTATATGATCACCTCCAGAAATTCTTGGAAATTTGTGACACTTGCAAGATGAATAACGTCACTAAGGAGGCCATCCGATTGAGGTTATTTCCATTCACTTTGAGAGAAAGAGCCAAGCAATGAATCAATTCTTTACCTTTGGGGTCCCTCACAATTTGGAAGCAAGTCACCGATATTTTCCTTGCACGATACTACCCTCCAGCTAAGATCACAAAGTTGAGGAGTTATATCTCCACTTATCGGCAATGTGAGTCGGAGTCCTTGTATGACACTTAGGAGAGATATAAGGAGTTGTTGAGGAAGTGTCCATCTCATGGGATTGTGGAATGGATGCAAATTCAAATTTTTTACAATGGGTTGAGTAATGCCACCAGGCAAATGCTTGATGCCGCTACGGGAGGATCACTTTGCAAAAAGAAACCGAGTGTCGCTTTCACTCTTATTGAGGAAATGGCAAACAATGGCTACCAATGGAGTGCTAAACGTAGCAAGCCGGTGAAGTCCACCGGTATTTATCAAGTGGATGCCATTACCACCCTCGCAGCATAGGTTGAGGCGATTGCCAAGCGACTTGACACCATACAAACTCTTTTCTCTAATTCTGGACCCTCTTGCAACAATTGGGGTCCTTTTGTGGAGATGATTGGTCCTTCAACAACGGATCTGGGTCTAGGACAAGTAGAGCAAGTTAACTATATGGGACAGAACCGCCGATTCCAAAACAACCCGTACAGCAACACTTATAACCCGGGATGGAGGAACCATCCTAACTTCTCATGGAATCAGTCAGGACAAGGGCAAGGGTCACGACAACTACAACATGCTCCTCCACCGCCACAAGTACATCAACAGTCCTCCTCATCATCCTCGGAAAACATCCCCCGATCTCACTAGCATGATGGCCAAATTTATCAAGAGCACCGAATCCCGATTTGCTAGTCATGAGGAGATGTTTAGGTACACTAATGCAACGGTGAGGAATTTGGAGCATCAAATGGCCCAATTGTCCAAGTTGTTGGAAGAAAGATTACCGGGGTCCCTCCCAAGCAACACGGTGGTGAATCCCAAGGAATCTCTAAAGGGTGTGCAATTGAGTAGCGGAAAGCACCTCTCGGAGCCTACAGAGAAGGAGCCTGAAGAGGAACATACCAGCCCCACCATTGTTATGGATGTTGATACCCCAAATGAAGAAGAAATCATTAAGGAACCGGGTAAGAAGAAGAGCTTAACGTTAAAGTACCAACCAAAGCTCCCATATACTGTTAAAATAAAGAAGGACAAGCAAGATGAGCAATATAAAAAGTTCCTCGACATGTTTAAGACTTTACACATTAATGTCCCATTCGTTGAAGCTCTTGCTCAAATGCCGAGGTATATGAAGTTCCTGAAAGAATTGCTCACAAACAAGAAGATATTGGAAGAAGTGTCTTCAATGACACTTAGTAAAGAATGTTCAACCTTGATATGTAACAAGCTCCCCAAGAAGGAGAAGGACCCCGGAGGATTCACTGTCCTATGCACAGTCCGGGGACTAGTTGATAAGAAGGCTTTTGCGGATCTTGGGGCAAGTAACAATCTTATGCCCTACAAGATTTTTCAGAAATTGGGGCTTAGAGAGCCCAAAGTGACCACTATAACGTTACAACTTGCCGACAGGTCCATCCAGCAACCAAGAGGAATCATTGAGGATGTGTTGGTCAAAGTGGACAACTTCATCTTTCTGGTGAATTTTGTCATACTCGATATTGATGATAAAGTTGATGTGCCTTTGATTTTGGGGAGGGCATTCCTTGTGACATCAAAAGCATTGATTGATGTCAAGGATGGTGGGATGACACTCTGTGTGGGAGAAGAAGAAGTCGTCTTCAAGCTCAAGGACTCCATGAGGCACACAATGGATTTTGATGACACTTGTTATTTTTTAGAAATTATTGATGCTGTTGTGACTAATTTTGTGCACGAAACATATATGAAAGATGAACTATTGGAGCTTTTGGTGGCCGATCCCCGGTGTGATGAGGTTGTTGAGGAGAAGCTACATTGTTTAGACTTGGTAGCGGTTGAGAGTGTGTCACCTCCCGCATCTCCCTTGAAGAAGCTTTCCCACGCAGCGAACAAGGTGTTCACAAAGAAGACAGGGGTAACAACAACACCAAAGGAGCCCACCACACCAAGACCGACTCATTCTTGGACCTTTGGTGAGAGTAGTTTAATTGACTCTTTACTTCCTTATACTTGTTGTTATCACCCAGGTGACCGAGCGAGGTCTTAATTGCAAGAACCTCCTTAAGCAGAAAATAGGTATGTCAAGCTAGAGACCTAAAACAAGCGCTTCTTGGGAAGACCCAAGTTTTCTTGTCCGCATGGGTGTTCATGTTCTTTACCTTTAACTCTAATGTTCTTTTGTCCTTTTGTTTTTGATTTTTTGTTTTCGGTTTTCTGTGGTCAATTCTCAGGGTGAAATCTTTATCATGGTCTTGTCGATGAACATATTGAATTTGGATTAATTTCTGTTATGTTTAAACATGTTTTCAGGGAAGGAATTATTCATCCTGGATATTTTCAGGATCGACACAACCATGTTCATGCTGCTGATCTTTACAGGTTATGCATCTTTTTAGTTTTTCAGGATGAACATGGGGACAACACGAGCGCGCGAGGTCATGAACATGGCCAGGGAGCACACTACACGACCATGTCACAACACTTACAAAATTGGCAAACTTTTCCTACAATCTGTAGGGGTTGGAACACGGGTTTAACACAGGCATGTTCGCCTTGATTTTTTTGCGCAATAAGTGACATGGGCGTGCCACGGACGTGTAAAATCACACCCCTTGGGGCGCAGCCGTTATTTTGATCAGGAGTAACGAAACCCTAGCACCGCGCCTCTTCGCTCCCAAGCACTTCCTCACCTCCATTCTATTATCTTTCTCCTCCTCACCTTTAAATCCACACGAACTGAGGTGCTTTTTTCGTTGATCTCCTACTCTAGGTGTTTCCCTTTTCTTTCTCCTTCTCTGAGCGAGGTATGATTTTGAATCTTTGCCCATTCCATAGATCTAAGGCTTATATTATCTATCATGCTTGCTTTTCAAGTTTAATACACACTTTTGTGCATGGATCTTATGATTTTTCTGTGAAATGTAGTTGTTTTGAAGTTTTGAGGTCGCGGCGACCTCTGTGGGGACGAAGACGTTTATGACATGGGTGTGTCACATTGGGCACGACCGTGTCACCCCTTTGTTCACTTTTATTCACATTTTGGGTCACACGGTCAGGCCGTTCCTGACACAGCCGTGTCCCTTCATTGTTTCTAGGCTATCTGTACTAATGCTTCTCGTGCTATACATTGTAGATCATGCCTTGAAAGTCTGTTGTTGCCAGGCCGTCCAAGCGACCCAGGGGTGACTCTCCCTCCGGTGACACTGATCATGGACACCGTTTCCACACTCCGGCGCACCAGGACCGTTATGAGCGACTCTTTCGCCGTCGTTTCGGTGAGTCGAGAGAGATAAACTGGAATGTGCTCTGAGAAGTGGGATTGGAAGCGGAAATCCAGCTGTTATTGTGTGCCGGAGTATGGAGGCAGCTATTCATGATCACCGACACCATATATGACCAGTTAGCGCTCGAAGTTTTTGCCATTTTTGAGCTGTTCTGAGACACTATCGCCTTTCATCATGCCGACTTCATACAGTTTCAGGTTTTCGGTGCTTTGCACCGAATGAGCCTTACCAAGTTCTCTATTCATTTGGGACTGTACGACGCCGACTTCACTCAGACCCCAGCCTACAATGCCCAACTGACATCTTGACAGGCCGGGGAGTCTATTGAGGATGCTTGGAGGCATTTGAGCACTGAGCCACACTACGACCCTTGGAGGACTATAGCAACTACACTCCGCTCACCAGCGCTATGGTATTTACACTTCTTACTCAATCACACGTTGACAAGGCGCGGAGAGAGCACAGGGGTTGTCAATTTGCGTGAATTTGACTTCCTGCTAAGTATGGTGGATGGTTTTCACTTGCACCTGGGCAATGAGGTTGCGGTGTCTATCTCTCACCAGGGGACGAACCCCCGCATCGGCTCATTTAAGAGGGCACTAGCCAGATAAGAGTGGTTGGTGAAGTAACCCTTATAACTATCGAGACACTGCGGTCCATGGGGATGCTTCACCGGATCTAGACGGTTCGAGGGATAGAGTTTCGAGTTCATCGCAATTCCGATCCACCGGGCCCTGAGTCTACTACCCCATCATCCTCTCAGCCAGGCAGCTCTGCTTACAAGCACCCTCGTCATTGCGCCACTCTCTCTCGTTAGCCAGGATAAATTACATGTTCATCAGCCGCGTTTCGCTGGCTGTAGAAGAGTATGACCCGCATCACCGAGCATCTTGGTGTCCGCTTATCACCCGAGCCTGTTTCTCCAGAGCGCCCGTCATGTCATGTGGGGATGGACAACTCCGATCTTGCTGACCCACTCGCTGGCCTTTTTGCTCCACCTACTGAGGCCCCTACTGCCCCTGCTTACTTCTGATTTTGATCCGGATGACGAGTCTGAGTCTGGTGGTGACTCTCAGTTCGGGGAGGGTAGTGACTCCCAGGCTGGCGATGACTCTCAGGATGACAGCGCCTCCCCTTGACCGTTGATCACAGTGTCTACTTCTTTTATTTTAGTATTTTCAGCATAGTTTGTTATTTTCTATGATTGTACTTGATATTTTCTAGTCGAGTAGCAAGGGATGCCCTCTGCTTAATTGGCATTTTGGTTTGTTTACTTTCTGCATTTTATTTCAGCCCTATTTTGTGTATTTGTTCTTCACTTGTGTGCCTCTATATATCTCAGGTGTGTGTTGGTTGCTGGGAGTTGATTTGGCAACATGTTGAGAGCGGCAACATCACTCTCTGTGTTTGTAGATTTGGATTTGAATAGCACGTGTGCGAGAGCAACGCCATCACGCTCCATGTTCAGGGAAGATTTTTGCACCCTCACTCTATATTTGTGTTCCCAATCATCTTGTTGCATATCATTCATTCCTAAATTGGGGACAATGTAGATTTCAAGTGTGGGGGAGGGTTGCATTCTTGCATTCTTATTATAGATGAGTGCTTTACTAATGATGATCCATGACTATTTATTTGGTTTGGCTTGAACTTAGGAGGACATGGTTATGTTAGGAACCACTTGAGCCTAACTTTAGACACTTTTCTACTTTTTAGACCGAACATTAGTTCACTTTACCCGGAGTGTGGTGCCACTTGTCTCTTGTCTTTAAAAAAAATCTTGGAAAGTCGGATTCCGGTCTCAAGATGCCCTACTAGTCAAAATTTTGATTATGTCTTTTAAAAAGATGGTAGAAAGAGCTATTGCCCTAATTGAGTGAAAGCCACTTTTGATTAGTCAAATTTTGGGCATTACAAGTGTACATTTGATGACCTACAGAGAGAAAATGCTACCGCTAGGGTGTATAAAGCTACTACCCATTGTTTTGAATGTAAATAGGGTGATTTAGTTAGTAACATTCCTTAGACCGTAGGGCACATATTCTTGGGTTCTTGCACATACACAAGGTCTTTGAAGTAGAGAGGAGCCTTATATGAATTGATAGTGTCTTCCTAACCCTCGTTGTTCTTTCTCTGTTTTAAACTTTACCAATCAGTTGAGATCGAAAGTACTGGACTCATTTGTATTTTCATTGTGCTTATTTGAATTGCTTGAGGACAAGTAACAGTTAAAGTATGGGGGCATTTGATGAGTGCATTTTATATCATGTTTTCATGCACTTTACTCTATTCTTTTAGTTTCCCTTTAGCATATTTTTGTGTATAATTGGTGCTATTCAAGGTATAATGTTCATTGTGCAGGAATTATGGGCTTGAATCATTTTGGAGTGAAACTGAGTGCATTTCGTGCGTTCAACGACCGAGGGAAAAGAACTAGCTGACACGAGGAGAACATGGCCATGTTTGATCCACAGTAATCCCAGCATGGAGAGAAAACTAGAAAAATCCTGACACGTGAGTGTCCCAGGCAAAACACGGTCACCACACGCCCGTGCCCATGCCGCTGCAAATCTCAGAAAAATCCCCTTCAGGAGTAACACGGGCACGGTGCTAGTTACATGGCTGTGTGACAGTTGACACGGGAATAGCACTCCCATGCCCATGCTGCTGCAAATCTCTAGAGTTTCACTCAAAGAATCCTCAAAAAAGTACACAGTCTGAACACGATTGTGTCCAGACCGTGTCAGGCCCTGAAACTACCTTTTTAACTTCAGATTGTAGGGTTTCTTTCTCATCTTTGTTCGGGGACTCTTCTGTCCACCGGGAGAACATTGAATATCAAGCTTCACCACACCACCTAAGAAGACCAAGGACGAGTCGGAGGAGCTATGAGAGGTGGGGTTAGCGCAAGGTCTCGGCAAGGAAGGTCATCTAGCGCATAGAAGGGAGTCATGTCTTCCTCTTGTTGTTCTTTCATTGTTCTTTCCTTGTTGTACCTGCCCATGAGGGGCTAACTGGCCATAGTTCCTTTGGGTTTGAGAGCTTAGATAAATTGTGATGCTTATACACTTGTCTTTACTTGTTCTATGGAGTTCTAATTTTTGCTTGTGTTTAATCTTGTGTTGCATAACTTGATGTGTTTGATTTACACAGTTGTTAGGGTAAAACTCGGTGTATTTCTTACTTGTAAGAGACGTAGAGTTATCTTAGCAAAACTCGGTGTACTTGAGAATTCATACCTGCAACATTGCTTATGAGCACACACTTGTATCTTTGGGAAGTACCTGGTAGACATTTAGGGCAAGATAGCGTGCACTAGTCTTAGGGATCACCCCGGGGCATTATTCTTGTATTGCTGAAACACTCGATTCTAATCTCCTACCTTCTCCACCAATTTATCTTCTCTTAATCATTTTATAATTCAACTTTTTCTCATTTCGTGTTTACTAGACATCAAAAGAGCAATTAGTACTTTGAGTACAATTTCCTGTGGTTCAACAACCCTACCCCTCACGGGGTACCACTTTATTACTTGCTTGCAACCCGTACACTTGCGGTTAGCGCATCACTAATACCATTTTCTTCACAAAACATGTTACCTTCATTAGAGAAGTACTCACATCCCAGTCACTGCTTAATGTTTTGATTTTCTTTTTGTACATATTTTCAAATTCTAGCTTATAGAGATTGAGTGCGCTAAATTCTTTATCTGCATGTCTCAATAAATAGGCATATGTAAATATAGAATGATCATTAATGAATGTGATGAAATATCTTTTCCCTTCTCTAGTAATAAGGCCGTTAACTTCTCATATATTGGAGTTAATAAGTTCTAGAATTTAAGATTTACGTTCGCTCTTAAGGAACATGTTTTCTATTAACTTTAGCTTGAATTTAGATTTCACACTTGTTTTTCACATCAAACTTTTTTATAGAAATGAAGCCAAGTTTGAGCATACACTTTATGGAATTGAAATTTTAATTACCTAATATAGCATGAAAAGCATCATAAGAATCCACAATATAAGCAAAACTAATTAGTTTATTGATACTTAATTTAAACATGTTATTGGTACAATAATCTTTGGCAACATACATGCCACCCTTAAGAATTATAACTTTATTTCACTCTAAAATAATCTTGAATCCTCTCTTACACAAGAGAATAATCTTGTATGTTAGCCAACATATTACTCTAGTCATTATATCGTTTAGGCTACTTAGGATGCAGACATTTTTCAACATAGTATCACTTTTTTTTCACAATTATAACATTTGAGAATCTTTTTCTATTGGTTATCATCAATGGAGGTTTTATAGTTTTTCTTCTGATTCTTGTTACCATTTTCATCATAGTTCACTTTAGAACTATTTAAAACATGCACCGCATTTCATTTATGAGTTTCCTCTTCTATGAGAATATACCTTCACAATTTCTCAAGTGCAAATTCTTTAGCCATATGTAGCAATTTTTTTAATAATCATTCCAACTAGGAGGCAATTTCGATATAATCACCCCTACTTGGATTGATTATGCAATCACTATTTTGAGATCACAAAGTTGATTCACAAGTGCTTGCAACTCATACACTTGATCCAACACTAGCATGCTATCAACCATGTTAAATTAAAAAAAAAACACACACACACACACACATAAGAAATTTATTTGTACCAAATCTCTTAGTATTGTATTTTGCTTCTAGAGCCTTCTAAATTTCAATCGAAGACTAGACCGATACATAACAATCATAGAGCTGATCCAAAAGAGTATTAAGGATGTGGTTATGACATGTAAATTCATCATCAGCCTGTTTTTATTTTTTATTTTTAACTCTCAAAGGTTACCTTTTCTTCTACACTTGCATCCACCTTTGGTTTGACAAGCGGCGATGTCATAGGATCAAGAACATATGCAATATTTAATGTTGAAAGCAAGAATATCATCTTGCCTTTCCATCTTGTGAAATTGGTCTATCGAACCTCTCAAGTTTCATAAAGTCTTAATTCAAAACTCTAAAGACAACATTAGTTATGGATGTCATGATAAACCACAACAAAAAAAAAAAAAAACAAACTAAATCTCTCTAATATTATTTGAAAAATGTAAGATAGTGTTTAAACAAATCACACAAAGTGTAGCAATCGAACAAACAAGATCAATTTGGAGCATGCTTCCGCTATCCTTAGAGAGATTTACATACCCTATCACAAAATTTTTCTAAGATGGTTTGATGTAGTCTCTCATAGGGATATAACTGAAGATCATGTTTTAGGAAAACATTGATTTTTCAAGATCTCACTATTAGGATAAGAAAAGTTTGAAGATAAATCATAAATTGACTTGGATTGGCCATGTAATGTTTTAATTATTTACAGCCTTCGAAAGGTTCCTTTAAAGCATTACAACATTTTGCCTAATGTACCAATGAAGCAGTACAACTATAGGCTTTCAAAAGACACCTCTGAAGTGTTACAACATTTAGCTTTCAACAAGTACAAATCAATTTAATCACAATATTTATAATTTGTACAACAATATAAATTCAACAAAAAAAAAATTAATACCATATTTCTATTAATAATATTACGCATCTCACTACGATAGATAAACTTAGATAAACCCCATAAAATGACTACTATGTTAATAGTGCGCAATTTTATAATAAATTATTTTTCATGATGATGATAATATTTAACATGTCAAGGGATGCATAGAAAATACATAAACATGCATGAAAATACCATAATATACTAAATGTTGAAAGTATGCATTTTATTTTATTAAATAAGCCATTCTACTAACAATATCAGGCATCTTAGGCAAACATGCATAAAAAGCCCAAAAAAACATAAAAACACTGTAAATTCCAAAGTCAAAGTGTGCATTTTTTCTTTAAATCAGATATTTTGGTAATAATATTATAAATATCAAAGAAATGCACAAAAATTAATCAAACTAATCAAAAATAAAATAAAATGTCTAATTTTCAAAATGTACATATTTTAATGAAATTAAGCATTTTCATAGTAAAACAACAAAACCGAAAGGAATGCACAACCATAGATAAAAATACATAAAATCTTCCTAAAATACACAGTTGTTAATAATATGGATATTTCTATTGCATTGGATATTTTTCACTAATATTAGACCTTTTTCTTAGATA
This sequence comes from Dioscorea alata, assembly GCA_020875875.1. Classification (NCBI taxonomy): domain Eukaryota; kingdom Viridiplantae; phylum Streptophyta; class Magnoliopsida; order Dioscoreales; family Dioscoreaceae; genus Dioscorea; species Dioscorea alata. Next base: position 4,950,186 of record CM037027.1, read on the forward strand.
AATACTATTTGACCCAACAATATACATATACTCATAAAACTGTCCAATACTTAAAATTATGCACAGTTCTAATATATTAGCATTCTACCCTTAAAATTATACACATGCATAAAAAGATTTAACTACATCGAATTATATAAAGACTTATAAAAATACTTAATTTTCAAAATTATGTAAGTTATTCTAATAACAAAATTATGCATACATAAAAAAGATATAATTTTGCCCAAAAATCATGAATTTGCAAGTATATACATTCTTAAAGAATTAGTCCTCTTCTTTCTGAAATTGCATTTTAAAAAAAAAACATAATTTTAAAAAGGTCTAATTATATCAACTTACTATAGTATAATGCTTTTTTTTTTTTTTTTTTTTTTTTTTTGAAAATACCTAATCTTAAGGGTAAAATGCCTAATTCATAAAATAAACAAATAATGCATCATCTCTAAGAAGGCTAAAATTTTTTGGATTTGCTGAAAAGACTACTAATAATTCTCAACTTCTTTATATATATATATATATATATATATATATATATATATATATATATATATATATATATATATATATATATTTATATTTATATCCATGAATGAGAGATTTAGCAATTAGAGAGAAAAATTATATACCAAATAATTTTGCTTCTATTTTCCCTTTCTTATTTTTCATATATTTACAAGAATATAAGGGTGGAGATGAAGTTGCTTGGCGATCTCTGGCGACCGGCCGGGGGTACGGAGGAGACAGGCGGCGACTGTGCCAAAGTTTCGGCTGATCAAGGTAAAAGTGCGAAGTAGGGCAGCGGCACAGAGGTTAAGAAGACGTATGCTCAGGCTGTGAGCTCTTCATCTTCGGAGGCTTCGTTTGTAGAGAAAGGTGCTAGAAGGATGGCTGGCAAAGGCTCTCCCCCGGATCGCAGTTCTTCTGGTCTTCGGCGGGTGGGTTCTAAGCGACCACGGTCCCCCTCAGAGGCCACCTATGGACGGTGTTTCAGGCCAATGCACAAAACGGCGGAGTGCCGTCACCAGGTGGTGTGCCTTCGTTGTTCTGGGGTGGGTCACATGGCTTCTAGATGTCCGCTAGAGCGAAACCCTCACTGTAAAAAGATCCACATTCGTTCTAAGAAAGGTCTCAAGCAGATGCAGCATGGCCATCCGGAGGAGCGCTTGAGTGTGCTGCCTCCGTCCCGCAAAATCCCCTGCTCATCACTATCGCTCCCACTCACGCCGGAGATTGCTGACCTCCGTGAGGACCTCGCGAAAGTGGCAGTGCTCATAGTCTTGAAGGGATCGACAAATGAAGCAAGCATTGTGGAAGTTATTCCGTCGATCATCAACAAGACACTAGTCGGGCCGATCACCCCGCTTAACGACGATGCGTTCCTTCTTCCGTTGGCCTCCAGAGATGAGGTGAAGGAGATTTGCAAGCTGGGAACCTGCAGGATTGCTATGAGTGATGGTTAGTGTGAGGTGAAGCTGGCTCCGTGGTCGGCAAAGATAGGGCCATGGGCCGTGCTTCGGGAGAAAGAAGCTGGGTAACTATCTGGAATCTCCCGCTTCATGGGTGGTTTTGGTCCATTATCACTGAGGTTCTTAAGCCCGTGGGAGAGCTCATTGCACTGTCATAAGCCATCTTGCCGCACAAATTCTTCATCACCGCGTTGGTGCGCCGCCGGCTGGAGGTTACATTACCATATGAAGTGGATCTCTCGCTTGGCATGCGAAGGTATTCCATTATCATTGCTGGGGACTATGGGGAATTACCCGTTTTCCGGCGTGGGCTTGGTAGATACGCCATTCGAGAACTACCTGAGGGAAGCAAGGGGGTAACTGATGGCCGGCAATCGACTCGTAGAGGCACGCACGAAATTCCTGCGACTGATAAGGGGAAACAAGTACTGGAAGATGACAACGTGGAGACGACTGTAATGCCGGAGGTACAGATGGGGGTCGTGCCACCACGGCAGATTATGATGGAGCAGCCGAGGTCCGAAGATAGAGTCATTGTTCGAGCGGTGGAGCTCAGCTCCCGCAGTTGCGAAATGGTCGAGCTCAGCTCCCATGACGCGGAGATGCCGATTCAGCGCCACCCCAGGATAGGGAAGTCGCGACCGATTGATCCGGCGCCTGGCAGGGTTCGGACTAACGGTCACGGTGCGGCTAGGTCCTCCGAGTGCCGTATGGTTGGCCAGGCCGTTCATGGCTCGAGGATAAGGCCTGTCGAAAAATGGGTGGTGGCACGTGGCTCGGACCGTTGTGAGGTCACTTGTTGGGCGTACGAAGGCGACGACTGAGGTTAGCAGTCTTCCTCGTACTGCTGCGGCGCACATGGATGGGAACCAGCCTGCGAGAGGCTTTGACCCAATTCTTCTGGTGGACCCAAATAGGAGCTTGGATCCGATCGTCTCGATTGATCCACTTCTCCTGTGCGAGGTGGGCCGACCTTTGGGCCCAGTCCCTCTTCCCGCACAGCAGTCTGCAGCAAGTATGGAGATGGATGTTGATTCGAGTATTGGGCCAGGTCGGGTGGGCCGGTAGTTGGGCTTAACGGACCAGAAAGAGGGTGAGCTGTTGAAGACTTCGAGCTCTAATGGTTGCAAACAGATTGGGCCGGTTTCTAGCCCAGTTATTAATGAAATTGAGCCTGCTCGAGATTTAATAGTGGCTGATTATGTCAATGATAGGGTCAGACCTAGCTTGATCCCACCCCTTGGATTTCTTTGGAAATTTTTGGAGGGGGGTTGGGCCCTGGCACCTATTGCGGGCCACCCGACGGCCACTGTGAAGGAAAAGAGGCAAGTGTCATCTGAGTCTGTGGTCGCAATTTCGCCTTCTACTGTTAAGGAGACTCAGAACAGTCATTCCGATTCTGACTCGTCCACTGATTTTGAGAGGAATCTTCGTATTTTACTTCCAGATCTCCCTAGTGACCCAAGAAAATATACCACTAAGCAGCACAAAGGCATTAGGAGAAGTGAACGCCAGAAGAAGCCCTCATCCAGACTCTATGATGATGTGGGTTATTCTGCGGAGCCACCTAGATCCAGAAAGAAAAAGGCTGGTCGTGGAAACGCTGGGGAAGGTACGTCCTCCAACCCGCTTCTACTTTCTGATTGGTCTAATGAACAACTTATTAATTATTGTGATGCTTGTGGAATTGCTTTTTTGCATCATGTGTCTGATTGCATTAATCACATTTGTATGCTTGAACTAGCTCGGTTACCAAGGGATTTGGTACAGATGGCGACCCTTGAGGTGGGTCGGGGTGACTGATGTTTTTTTTATGAATATTATAACATGGAATGTTAGAGGGCTCAGGAGATCGGCCTAGAGGTTCCTAGTTAGGGACTTTCTAAATTTACACTTTGCTGATGTCTGTTGCCTACAAGAGTCCAAACTAGATAACATTTCCCCAACGCTTTGGTGGGAAATTGGTGGTAGCAAGCTGGACCAGTTCGCGTTAGTTCCAGCTAGGGGTATAGCCGGTGGGATCATTATGGGTTGGAACAGCGGTTCGCTCTCCGGTTCCTTAGTTAAAATTGGCACTTTTAGCCTGGCGGTTGACTTCCAATCCAGAGCTGACAACAGGATTTGGAGGTGTACGATGGTATATGGTCCTAATGCTAGAGCCCTTAAGGCTGCGTTCTGGGAGAAGCTCCGTCTCTGTGCAGCAATACCGGGCATGCCTTGGATCATCTGCGGGGACTTTAATGCTATTTTTGAGGTGGGAGATAAAATGTCGGGCTCACAGAACCTGGGTGACCTTCAATTGGCCAACGCCTTCCTTCATGATCTGGCTCTTTTCGAACCCCTGTCTGTGGGTAGACGTTTCACTTGGACCAACGGTCAAGCTAAACCTGTATGGATAAAGTTGGACAGGTTCCTAGTAAACAACGATTGTGCAGGGATATTCCCTAGGCTGATTCAGAATAGCCTTCCTAGACTAGGTTCGGATCATGTGCCCATCCGACTTGAAGCGGGGAATCATATTTCGAAGCCTCGACCCTTTAGATTCGAACTTGTGTGGACCACTGTGATGGGCTTTCATGAGTTAATTGATCGTTGGTGGAATGTTCAATCCTTTCAGGGTTGTGGTGCCTTTATTATTGCCAAAAAAGCTCCAATTTCTTTGGAATGTTCTGAGAAGTTGGCCGAAATATTCCTTTGGGTCCATCAAACTTAAGAAACTGGCTTTGTTAAAGGACCTCGACCTCCTTGATGTGATTAAAGAAAGTAGGGGCTTGATACCTACGGAGATCCTGAAAGAAACTGAAATCCGGTCAAATCTAGAGGAGATTAGAAGACAAGAGAAGGTGTATTGGAAACAGCGATCGAGATCGCAATGGCTGAAGGAAGGTGATGACAATACCTGTTTCTTCCAAGTATTCTTTGTAATGGAGTGAATAGGACTGAGTCACGTGAGATTGGTAAAGTGTTCTCTGACCATATTAATACTCTCTTCGAGTATAAGCGCACCTTTCGGTTACGTATCAACCTTGAGAAGATCTTGGCTCACAAAGAACAGTTGGATCTTTCAACTTTGGAGCTGCCGTTCACAATGGAGGAGGTTAAGACTGCTGTGTTTGAACTTGGCAAGGATAAGGCTCCGGGCCCTGATGGCTTCCCGCTACATTTTTTCACAAAATTTTGGAAAATTATTAAGACTGACATGTGGTAGCTTTGTCAGGACTTCTGTTTTGGGAAGGCGAAGTTAGAAAATATTAATTGGGCTAATATTGCTCTTATTCCTAAATCGGGTACGCCGGAATCCCCGGGGGATTATAAACCTATCAGTCTCATTAATTCATCGCTGAAAATCCTTTCTAAGATCTTGGCGACTAGATTGAGAAGTGTGATGAATACTCTTATTGATTCTGAGCAATCGGCTTTCCTTAAAGGGCGTTGCATTCTGGATAATTGCTCTTTAGCTTGCACAAACGACGCATTTCTGGTCACATTGTCAAAGTTGATTTTGCTAAGGCCTTCGATACCGTTGATTGGGATTTCCTCCTGGACATCTTAAAGGCGAGGGGCTTTAGGGAACGTTGGATTGGATGGATTCAAAGCATTTTATTATCTTCCAAGGCTTCCATTTTGGTTAATGGCTCGCAGAACGGATACATCCTAACCGTCGGGGTTTGAGACAGGGGGATCCCCTCTCACCCCTGCTCTTTGTTCTTGTTACTGACATCCTTAATTCTATGTTCGCAAACGCGCTCAGGACGAGAGTCCTGATTGGGGCTCCTTTAGGGGAATTCGGTTGCAAATGTAACCTTCACTACGCGGACGACCTCCTAATTATGACCTCTGGTGGGCTCGAAGATCTCCGTATCGTTAAACTGATTCTATACCTTTTTGAGGGGATAACTGGGCTGGCGACCAATTTCGCTAAAACTTGCCTCTTCTCAAGTGAGATGGGGAAGTTACCGGACAGTACGGCGGCGGCCACACTCAGTTGTGCAGTTGGCACACTTCCGGTTATCTACCTTGGGCTTCTGATCTCGTGTCGAAGACCACATAAACAAGACTGGGAAATGATTATCCTCAAGGTGAAAAGGAGGCTATCCTCTTGGAAGGTTCAACATTTATCACTTGGAGTGCGTATCACTCTTGTTACTGGATGTCCATTTTCAGACTCCCTTGTTGGGTCATCAAGGAGATTGATAAAATCCGGCGTGACTTCCTTTGGTTAGGACCGGACACCTCGCGACAGGGTTGCCGTTTGGTTGGTTGGAAGAACCTCTGTCGTCCTCGCGACTAGGGAGGGTGGGGTATTCTGGACCTTAACCAATTTAATGCGGTGCTCTTGGGGAAATGGTGGTGGAAATTTCTTGATGGTAACACCTGGTCTGGGGCGACGGTCGTGCAATTCAATTACGGGATCGAAAAAGGGAGGCTCAACCCAGGTCGGACAGGGAGAATGTCCTACTTCTGTAGCGGGGTTCTTGCCTGTCTGTCCGCCTTCAGATGTTGCATTTCTTATGATGTCTACAATGGGAAAGACACTTTCTTCTGGTCGGATAACTGGCTTGGTGACCATGCACCCATGTACTTGTGGCCGGAGGAATACAGGGCCTGTCCACGCCCCAAGGGCACTATTCATGAACTTCTCAAAGTTTACAACAGGCCGCCTTTTGTGCACAATGAGAAGGTAAGGTCAATTGGCAGGACAATTAGAGAGCACGTGGGGATAACTAAAGACGGAAAACGGTGGAAACTATCTGAAAATCAGGTTTTTTCGGTAAAATCCTTCTATAATTTTCTCATTGATGGTGGGCATAGATGCCTTATTTCCAAGTTCTTCTGGAGCAGCTGGTGCCCCAAAAAAGTCAATCTTTTTAACTGGCTCGCATTGGCGAACAAGGCTCTAACGTTAGATAACCTGGCACGTAGAAGATGTAACAAGCTGCCTACTGTTACTTGTGTCTTGTGTTCTTCGGATCTGGAGTCGGTGGACCATTTATCTTGTCATTGCCCTGTGCCCAGACAATTGTGGAGCCACTTCATCAGGCTCTTTCAACTTCCAAATGTCCCTAGATCCATGTGCCACCTTTGGGGATCTTGGAGGTTGGATTGGCACAAACAAAAAAGAGAATTCGGCGATTTAGTCTCGAAGGCCATTGTGTGGAACATCTGGCTTGCTAGAAATAATTGCATATTTAATGACATTTTTCTGCCTGAGAATCGTCTTATCTTGAATACTAGCCGAATGATCTTACATTGGTTATCTTCAGTGATAGAGTGTTTCAAAGACAAGTGCGAGAAGGATACCGCCTTGGTTAGAAAGAGCTTGGACTTTCTGGGGCCCAGGGTAACGGAGGATGAGATGGCTCTGCAACCTGGGGAGGATCCTGATTTGGGGACGAGTTAGGCGTCTGTTGGAGGTCCTGTGGGGAGTACCTTTTTCTGGTTGGGGTGCTCGCCCAGTGTCTGAGGTCAGTTTTTGTTTTTGTTGGTTTGTTTTGTTCCAGTTCACCACTTCTTGTGGTAACCTGGTGTGTTGTTTCTTTGGTTCTTCTTGTATGTTTGTCCTGTCGGACATGGAGTGTATCGCTGATTTATTTTAATTGAATTGGTTTATCCACCTTTTCAAAAAAAGAAAAAAAAAGAATATAAGGGTGACACACCCCTTGCGTGTGTACCCGCAAGTGCACAGGTTGTCGAAGTAATAAAATACCCTGGTGAGTGGGTAGTCGTATCTACAGGGAATAGTGTTCAGAAACAAGTGTTATTGCTATTTAGCTATGATGGGAATCGATGATGAGAAAGAAATATATATGTATAGATAGAAAAGAAAATAAAAGAATATAAAAAGAGCGATATAGGTAGGAGAGGTAATCGATATAAAGATGGGGTATCCGGACAAAGTTCCCCCTACGACTAATGCTTCTAGTGCAAGACTTGTATCATACCCTCTAATTGATGCTAATTGAGTCGAGGATATCCTTAAACTCATGGTCCCAAACCTAAGGTCAACCGTGACTAACCCAAACACTATGTCCCGGCATTAGGATTCACGTCAACCCTTACTTTGTCGCTCACGCAACTAAGCCCCAGGGGAGTATATCTACCTAAGCCTAACACTGCGTGGAATTGTTTTAAGCTCTAGGGATTCCTAGTGATAAAACCTGTTCCTATGTGTAGTAGTTCTAACCATTTGGTCCAGGTGGAAGAACCCTAGTCTAAATTAAGCCCCAGTGCATAGGATTCACGTCACCCCAAAGCCTTGGGGGAGTTTATCTACTTAACACTTCACTCTATTTCGACCGCTAATAAATCAAGGAATCGGAGGTAGGGAGAAATCACACCGGAAGGGAAAGGGGTACATCGCTACCTTACAACTCTCCCTCTCAACCCTCTTCAATCTTAAGGAGTATAACCCTATAGGAGTTGTCACACCTCCAAAGGATAACCTAGATATCTCTCAACCTTAGTGTCATGGCTAAGGGAAAACAATAGCACAAGATACTTAAAATTGAAACTCAATTAAATTCATCAATAAAGAAATCATAATAAAAGTCATAGAAACAATATCATCCTAGGGTTTACAAGTCCGAATACCCTCTAGGGTTTAGCTCTCCATGGAGCAATACAAAATCAATAAAGAGATTAAGAACATATACATAAAAACCATAAAGAAAACCCCCTTGTAGATCGTATCGATGGTCTTGTGGAGCTGCCTAGTCTTCTCCACGAACCCCTTGTCAAGCCTAGGGCACACCTCGCCGAATCGATGCCGACGAAAGCTCCCCTAATAGCTTTTTTCCAAAGGATGTCGATGTCGATGCCGTATATTCGCCTGCAAAGACCTCCAAGAACCTCTCCAAACCCTAGCCGAAAGCCCCCAAAAGATAGGCAAGAGATAGAAGGGGGGGTCCCCAAATAAATCTGAAAACGGGCTATTTATAGGCTGAAATCGGGCTAAAATCGGAGTTCCACACGCCCCTGTGGATTTTCCCCACGGCCCTGTGAAAAACCAGAAATTCCACACGGCCGTGTCTTAATTCCACACGGCCGTGTGGAAATTCTGTTTTGTTGATTTTCGGCAGCCTGTGAACAGTAACTTGCTACAGTGTTTTGCTGCGGTACGCGGCCGTGTGGAATTTCCACACGCCCGTGTGAACTCTCTGAAATCCTTATTTTCGGCAGAAAATGAATAGTAGCTTGCTACAGCGATTTGCTACATTACAAAAAAGCTACAGTGCTGCTACAGTACTCGCCGAAATGCTCCCGAATTCATCGTTCTTCATCGATGCCGTTGAATTGGGCACACAATCAACGGTAGATTATGTCGATTACTTCATTTCTCTTCATTGGCAAAATTCTCCAATCCTACACGAGTTATAGACTTTTGTGAGTGTGACTGCCCTTGTGCCCCTCCAATGGAGGTTGGCACACACCCACAAGTCTAGACTCGTGCCTTGTTCCTTACTTGGTCCGAGAACTCCTCAACAATGGCGAACATAACCTATTCTTGCTTCTTTTTCTCTAGATCTTCTCCACAACCCTTCAATGCACAAAAGAACACAAATGCACACTAATTAGTGATTAAATCTGAGGAAAGTAATGCTCAATGTAAGATAATAATACTTCGTATTACTATAACACAAGCACTTATCAAAGGGTTCAAAATGAATTAGTTTGTGAAAAATAGAAATATTGGCATCTATTACATTAGCTATTAGTGGAATAGTAAAAGCATTGGGGCTACTACAATAGTGTTGCGCTAACAGGCATCCATAAATTTTATAGTTGTTCATATTATGATGCAAATTCTTGATGATCAACAAGCATACTCATGATCTAACTAAGTCCGCCTAATTTTTTTGGTCTCCTTAATTGGGCTCCTTCATTCAGCCTTACAAATGCACACATGCTTAGACACGTGCTTGATCACCCATATAGACGCATACAAATGTAAATAAATACAGCTTCAATTTATTGTAAACATCTTTCCCTCCTTAAGTGTCATACAGCTCGATGGCTTTATTACTTGTTTGTCTAACGATAGAAATTTTGTGTTAGATAAAATTTTGGTGAGAGAATTTGTTTATATAGATTTCTTTATCAAATAAAAAAAGCAACCAAAAAATAAATAAAATTTTAAATAATAAAAAAATTTTAAAAAATCCGAAAAAATAAAATTCAAAAACAAATATTTTCTTTAAAAAAATCCCTGTACCCTTAATAAGAATGAGAGAATCAAGATTAAAAATGAATAGAGTAAAAAAAGAGGAAATAAAGGATATAAAGAGAGGAAGGGGAGATAAGGGCATAGAAGAGAAAAAAAAAAAACAGTAAGAGAGAGAGAGGAGAAAAAAACTAAAGAAAGAAAACTAGAGAGAAAAAAAAGGATGAGAAAAAAGACGTGTAGATAAAAGAAAAAGAAGTGATAAAAGTCAGGAGAAGAAAAAATATGGCCACTTGAGGCCAGGGAAGGTATTATTTATTTTAAGAACAAAAGAGGGATGCATTATTATTATTATGAATGATGTAATGAATGACAATAAGATACATTTAGTGAAAAAGGAAAATGGAAAAAAAAAAAAAAAAGATTTTTGAATGGTATCATCACTTTGATGATGCAAGTAATGATCCTAAAACATTAACCCATTTCCATCATTCAACCATGCACACTAGAGTACCAAGCATTAATGATTTTTTTCTTTCATGCATGCATATGAGAACCATGGATGCTTTCTTTGGTGATGATTTTTGTTTTTATGATAAAGTGGATAAAGCACGATGTATTAAAAGAAAATGAATAACCAAAGATAAAGAGTAAAAAGGAGCAGAGAGAGAAGAGGGGGGGAGGGGGGATACGAAATGAGCTAAAAAATAAAAGAGCGAAGTACATAGTATGCACCAAAGTGGAAACCAGAAACAAAACAAAAAAACAAGAAAAAAAGGGAATAAAGCCCCTAGATGTAGAGATGATCTCCTTCTAGGAGCCACTAAGCAGAAAACTTAGTACTAAGTGCTAGTTAGTGATCATGTGGGAAACGGCATCAGGGTCGCGATCATCATGCATGGAAGGCCCTGAAAACTAACTATTCTACCTAACTGTTGTGGACAAATCCTCCAACTTCTTCCTCTTAGCTTTAATAGCTACAACCACCCAGAAGAGAAACATATGGCTTATTTTCAAATACAAGGAACATACAGAGAAGGTAGTATAACTAAACATGCAATCATTTCTTCCAAGCCAAATTTTCCAAATAATTGCTCTAATCATCAAGGACCAAAATGGTCTCCATAAGGGCTCAAGAACCTTGTACCAACCACCCCAAAGATCTACCATGAAGGTCAGAGTCCTAGGTGTCCTTAGGATCCCAATGAAATAGTTCGAGATAGATGTTGCAATAAGACAAAGGAAAAGTAGATGATCTGTTCATTCTTATAATAATCTGTTTCAACTGTTTTGCGAATCGATAGATTTCACCATCTAAGTAGACAACATCGACCACGCACAATTGACATCCAATGGGTGGGAAGGGAGGACAAGACTTAGTTGATTACCGTGAGCCTCCCACCAATAGATAAAAAGTTGGTCTTTCAAGCCAATAGCCTTTATCTAAACCTGCAATCAACTTTTTCCAGTTTTGCCTCCTAGTTTTTCCCTTTGCAATTGAAACTCTCTAGTAAGTTAGTAGAAGGAAGCCCAGGGAGCAATTTAGGTTTTTGAGAGCACCCTCTCCAGGAGTAAAGGCAAGCTTGGTTGAGTAAAAGCAGGATTTTTTTAAATTGATTATTGAGCCTAAAATACCCTTAAAATGGTAGCAGATAAACTTGATGATCCTAAGGGTTTTCCTGCTACCAACAGTTAGAATGTTAAGGTCATCCACTTATTGTAGATGGCATAGACTCCCATGGTTACCAAAAGGTACATTGAAAGATTAATCTTGTGATGAGCGCATATGAAAACATTGATAAGATCATTGCATAGTTTGACCAAGTTTGGATTGATTACACCTAAAATTTATGGAAGAAGTGTATTGGGAATCCATCCGACCCAATAGCTTTGTCGAACCCCAATTCAAATATAGCAGCTTTGATTTCTTACAACGTAAAAGGTGTCTCTAAGGGGTTTAGGTCAACATAGGGTTTGGAAGCAAAGACCTTATACCAGTCAATCTTGAACCTATCTTGATGTTTGGAGCTGAATTGGCATTAAAAAAAGTCCATAAATGCCTTTCTAATTCTGGCTTCCCACTCAAAAGTAGCATTAGTGTGTGTGATGCAAGGCATTAGTGACGTTATGAAAAAACTTGGTATTCTCATCCCCCTTTCTAAGCCAATTGATACAGGATCTCTATCTTCAATAAGTTTCCTCCTGTTGTAATGAGAGAGATTGATTAAGATCCTGTTCTCTCGCTTTTTCCTTGAAGGTGAGTTCCTGAGATTCTTTGAATACAACCAGGGAATCTAGAGCTTCAAGGATTGTCAGCTTTCGGACTCTAATGGTTCCAAAAGTGTGTTCAGCGAAGCGTTTCAATTTCTTCTAAAGCCATACTATTTTCTTAGAGAAAATAAAGGCACCACAACCATCTAAACAAGGTTCAAATCTATCTGTTATGTACCATGTCTGTACATCAATTCTAGAATTAAATCCGGGAACCATCTATTATGTACCATGTTTGTTCAAATCGAAAGTGTTTAGCCTTGAATATATACGTCCCAGACTCTAGACAAACTGGGACATAGTTAGATACAACTCTAAGGAGGCTAACTTTATAGACCCTAGCGAATTAGGTTAGCTAGTCTGTTGTTATATGGAAATGATCCAAACGAACCCACAAGGGGGTTTCCTGATAATTAGTCCATGTGAATCTATAGCCTTTCAAAAAAGGCTCTAACAAATTTAGGTACCTAACTAAATCTTGTGCATTTTGGATGTCCTCTAGGTTAGGATTGCCTAAATTATTGTCGTGAACCGAGAAAATAACATTGAAATCACCATATATTATCCAAAGAAAGGAATTAGACACCGAACTTGCTTGGATTACCCTCTATAAATCAGCTTTTAACACCTTAGAGTTAGGGCCATTAAAAGTTGTACAGCGTCAGTGACATTGGTTAATCTTATTAATGAATTCCATAGTCATACAAAATGTTTCTTAATTAATTAAGGACCCCTACAAAATCAAACCTTTCCAACCTATGATCATTTCTCTAGAGGTTCCTTGAGCGGGAGTGAAACTAAAGCAATCTGACAAGGCACCACTAATTGACTTCTAGGTTGAAAGGGTTATTTTCGTTGACTTCGATTGTTCAATACAACATATGCCAGCATTGTGAATATCTAGGAAATTCCTAACTAAAAAATTCTTAGAGTGATTACCAAAGCCTCTGACATTTCAGGAAATAATGTTTATAAAGACAGATATCCTATAAAGACCCCTTGGCAGGGACTTGCTGTGTCTCTATTTGGCAAGCTGAATAGATTCTAATTGCCTAAGGAAAAAAATAATCTAATTTATGATCAGAATGTACATCAAAGACATTTCCACAAGCCATGCATTAATTTCAAGATGAATATCAGTTCAAGCAGAAATTAATAGGGGTCAGAAGGCATATCTTCTAGGAAGCGTCCTGCTACCCCTTTTTTTCTATCTACTGCTATTTCAGTTGCCATGTAAGGTTATTTGAAGTGAGCTGCCACCAACACAATTGAGTGCTTTAGGTACATCTCCAACAGCTTCTTGATCTGACTCATCAATCTCATAAAAGGAATAGTTGGAGTTGTTAAGAACCCCTCCAGAGTTATCCTGAGGAACATGGGCATCCACGTTTGGTAGGGTTAGGTCCTCTTCCTTCTCCTGTTCTCATCCCAATCCTTATCAACATCCTAATGGAAAACTATATTCGGATCATGAAGGAAGGAATCAATCATGTCACTATTGATTTTTGGGACTATTGACCAAATCCCCAAAATATAATGCCAAGTAAAACTTGGAGGAATTTGTGTGCTCTAGGATGGTTTGGATACATCCCTTAATGAGTCTAGGAGTTGGTCTCTAGACAAATGTGGTTCTTGGATGGGAATCTCCAAAGTTGGGCCTATATCGATTGAATTGGATGGGTCAACATCTGTTAAAGTTGCTAGATCTTGGATGCTAAGCTTGGACTTATTTGATCTCGGCCCAGGTTCAACATGTTGACCCAGGTTGACCAAGCCCATTTCAAGATTGTTGGTCTTGGTTTTAGTTGCTAATTTAGGTTGGCTAGGATCGAGATAGGCTAATTGATTTACACATTTTGGAGCAGGCTCTAGCACTTAGGTGGAGACAACTTGGCCACATAGCAGAGACATTTGGATGAGTCACCTTCAACTATAATTGGATCGGTTGATCTGCATCCAAGTCCAGACAGGTTCAAGGCATCCTGTGGACATTCGACTGTACATGGTCAATGTGGCATGGATTTCACGCACAAGGTTTCATGGGTTTTTAAATCCCTCTTTGCCACGTCATTGCCGTGGAAATCAGTCTCTAATCCAAGATCAACATCAGCACCATCTCATAGATGCTGGGTTTTTGGACCTGTTAAAGCTCGTCTGTTTCTTCAAAGTTTCGAGATAGATCAATCCAAAAGGGATTTATCCCCAAACTTGTTCATTAGAGGTTACATGAAGTTGGTTGTTTGTGAAGCTAGTAGTCATTTGAAACTTAGAGTGAACTAGGGAACCACAAGCTATCTCCCTCTCCAACACAAGTGAATTCTCAAAAAAAAAAAATAGTAATATCATGAAAACCTGCCATTATTGCCTTGCCCTTTCTTTTGGTTGTTGCCGCTATTCTTCCTTCCTAGTCGTTTGGACTCTCCCATCTTCATCTTTGAGTGTAAATCAATCCAGTATAGCGTCAAAGCACTACTTTAAGGTTTTGATATCCATTAGGTTGAGGGGAAATCTCTGTATGCCAAGGCTAAGGTCCATTTCCAAAGGTAGCACCACCACCTGCTCAAGGTGCACAAGAGAACTCAAAGCTACCATCGGCTTTTAACAGTGATGCCTCACAATAACTAGTTTGCCAATTAGCTTAACAATCTCCAAGACCACGCACCAGCCCCATCAATACAAGGGAAGGTTCTAGATGTGGATCCACTACCCATTGCCTACCGTGCACCCGATGACACAAGCTTAGGAGACCAAGAAGATCAACCAATGAAGCATTTGCCATGGGCCGTCATGAATTCAAGCTCCCTAAATCCAAGACTAGCTTTGCAACCTTTGCATTACTATATGAAAGGATAAAGGAGTCTCCCCAGAATGATAGTTTTAAAGATTAAATGATGAATGCAAGCTAAATAATAAGAATTTAATCTTCATTGGCTACAAAATAAAAATAATTAATGGTTATGGGAATGATTTATAAATACGGTACTGTAATAGTGAGCAGATTAAAGGATGAACCCATGTTAAACACTTGAAGAGTTTGAAATGAAGAGTTTAATTTGCAGGTTTAAATTTATAAGTAAAAAGATAGGGATAGCGAATGAAAGAGGGAGAGTGTATAAAAAAAGAAAAGAAAAAAGAAAAAGAAAAAATGGGTTTATATAAAAAAATGATGGAAAATCAATGTAAAAATGAATGTAAAATGTCGGAAGATTTTATTTGCAAAATTTGTAAGAAAGTGAAATTTTTGGATTTATTCACAAAATTTATACAAAAAATGAGGAAAATTCAGATACAATAGAGGTGGGATGCTAGTGACACGACCCCTTGCGTGTATCCCGCAAGTGCACGGGCTTGTCGAAGTAATAAATTTACCCTGGTGAGTGGGTAGTCGAATCCAATGGGAATAGGGACTTAAGACACGAGATTTCACTATTTAGCTATGCGGTGTACGAAAAGTGATAATAGAATCGATGAGTGAATATGGAAGCAAATATAATAAAAGGCAAGAAATTAAATAGAGAGATGGAAGGCAAGAAAATGCAAGTAGAAGTAAATAGAGAAGGACTTGCAATGGATGAAATAGGGTATCCGGACAAGCTACCTCTAGGACTTATGCTTCTAGTACAAGACTATGCTATTATACTTTTCTATTGATGTTAATTGAGTCGAGGATATCCTTAAATACACGGTCCCAAACCTAAGGTCAACCGTGACTAACCACAACACTATGCTCCGGCATTAGGATTCACTACGACCCTTGACTCTTGTTGACCTGTCAACTAAGCCCTAGGGGAGTCTATCTTCATAAACCTCACACTACGTGGGATTGCTTTAAGCTCTAGGGATTCCTAGTGATAAAACCTGTTCCTATATATGGTTCTAACCCTTTGGTCCAGGAGGAAGAACCCTAGTCTAGATTAAGCCCCAGTGCTTAGGATTCACGTCAACCCTTCACTCTGTTGCTTGCGCAACTAAGCCCCGGGGGAGTTTATCTACCTAGCACTTCACTCTATCTCGACCGCTAAGAAATCAAGGAATACGGAGGTAGGAAGAAATCACACCGGAGGGGAAAGGGGACGCTTCGCTACCTCATGACTCACCCTCTCAACCCTCTTCAATCTTAAGTAGTCTAATCCTATAAGAGTTGTCACACCTCCAAAGGACAACCTAGATTGTTCTCAACCCTAGTGTCACGGCTAAGGGAAAACAATTGCAAGAGATAATTAAAATTGAAACACGAATTTAGTCATCAATAATGGAAAACATAATAGCAATGTCATAGAAACATAATAATCTTAGGGTTTACAAGTCCGAATACCCACGAGGGGTTTAGCTCCTCATGGAGCTATATATGTTCATCAAAATATAAAAGAAAACACAAACTAAAGGCATTGATGAAAACCCCCTTGCGTATGATGTGGTTGTGGTCATGTGCGGCCGACGGACGTCGGTGACGATGCCGATGACGTGCTCCGAATCTCCACAAAGTCCTCTCCAAAACCCTAGCCGCACTCTCCAGAAGTTAGGGAGAAAGTTAGGTCAAAAAGACGTGTAAAAAGTCTCCAAATCGGGCTTTTATAATGTTGAGTCGCGGTTTTAAAATTGGACTTATCGGGATTTCACATTCTCTGGTTTTCTGAATTTCGGCTAAAAGTGAACAGTAGCTTACTACAGGGTTTTGCAACATTGCTGCTGCAGTAACTCGCCGAAACACTCCCGAATTCGTTGTTATTTATCGAGGCCATTGAATTGGGCACACAATCAATGGTAGATCGTGCCGATTTCTTTAAATTTACTTCTTGGTGAAGTTCTCCTAAGCTACATGAGTTAGACTTATTGCGAATGTGACTGCCTTTGTGCCCCTCCATAGGAGGTTGGCACACACTCACAAATCTAGGCTCGTGCCTTGTTCCTTGCTTGGTCCAAAAACTCCCCAACAACGGCGAACATGATCTAACTTCGTTCATTTTCTCCAAATTAGCTCCACAAACCTACAATGCACAAAAGTACACAAATGCACACAATTTAGTGATAAAATCTGATAAAAGATATGCTCATTGTAAGATAATAACGCTTCACGGTACTATAACACAAGCACTTATCAGCTAGTTGGGGAAAAAGTTTCGTAGTGATTTACTCATTCGTGTTCGGTTGGGTTACGACGTGGGGCCAAGGGGCTGGCTAGGTGTCACCCACGTTCTTTGGTATCCTCCCAAACCCCTAGCCGCACTCTCCAGAAGTTGGGGAAAAAGTTAGGTCAAAAGATGTGTGAAAAGTCTCCAAATCGGGCTTTTATAATGTTGAGTCACGGCTTTAAAATTGGACTTATCGGGATTTCACACTGCCTTATGGAATTTCCACACGCCCGTGTGAACTCTCTGGTTTTTTGAATTTCGGCTGAAAGTGAATAGTAGCTTGCTACATGGTTTTGCTACAGTAACTTGCTACACAATCAATGGTAGATCGTGCCGATTGCTTCAAATCTCCTTCTTGGTGAAGTTCTCCTAAGCTACACGAGTTAGACTTATTGCGAATGTGACTGCCTTTGTGCCCCTCCATAGGAGGTTGGCACACACTCACAAGTCTAGGCTCATGCCTTGTTCCTTGCTTGGTCCAAAAACTCCCCAACAACGGCGAATACGATCTAACTTCGTTTCTTTTCTCCAAATTAGCTCCACAAACCTACAATGTACAATAGCACACAAATGCACACAATTTAGTGATAAAATCTGATAAAAGATATGCTCATTGTAAGATAATAACGCTTCGCGGTACTATAACACAAGCACTTATCATGTACTCACAATCAATCTGGTCTAAGTTAGTTATGTCATGTCTAATGTCTGAGTCATGTAGTAACTGGTATCGATTTGACAAAACCTATGGTAGAGAAGGTTGTGTCAAATAATGACAAAGGGGGAGATTGTTAGAGATGGAGTTTTATAATTGGTATTATTTAACATGTGTAGAAGATGACATGGCAAAAGCAATGGCATGGCAATGTGACAAGCCACAAAATGATATGGCAAAGAGAAATGATGACAATAAGCCTTGAAGCCTATCTTTGGAGTCTATATTTGGTTTAGAAGATCATTCTTGAACACCATGTCGAGTATAGTCTAAAGTAAGGCATAAGCTATTTATGGAAAGTGCAAGCAAGCAAAGATCCTGTACACATGGAGGCAAAGCCAAAGGAAGACACAAAGCTATTTATGGCCAGATCTATTTGAAGACCAAGCTATTCAAGGACAAAGCTACTTTTAACAAAAGCATATATTTAGAGATGATTGAAGCCCAAGTTTTGGATAAATGAAGATCATGTTTAGAAGATATTAAAGAACTAAACTTGGATAAAAGGAGATCAAGTTTAGTAAGGAGATATTGAATACCAAACTTGGATGAATGAAGATCAAGTTTGAAGATTGTGAAGACCAAACTTGGATGAATGGAGATTAAGTTTGAAAAGAAGATTTTAAGGATTTTTGAAGACCATCTCTGGTGGGATAGAGAAGCGCCTTGGTGGGTTTGACCCTCGGGAGAGGAACCTGCTGATATGATGTGAGGAGGCAAGCTAGTTGCTGCAAGAAATGCTCTGGAGGAGTTGACTGCATCAACTTGGACTGACACAACTGAGAAAGCTGGAGGCGTCGCAAGGTCACATTGTAACAGAAGCTGAAACTTAGTGAAAATCAGCATGTGCAATAGAAATTACAATGTCTAACTTTGGAAGATGTCTAAGTTAGAAAGCCACATAAATTCTAAAAGAGGGAGGTGTTATATTTGGGATGTTAAGACATCTATATAAGAGACTATGCTCTGAGATTTAGGATGAGCCACCTGAGAGAGTCTTTTGGGAAAGGGTGAGTGAAAGCGGGTGACAGACTGCTGATGAATGTGTAAATTATGTAAATATATAAATATGCAAGTATGTAATTAATACTACAATTAGTTCGTAATACTGAAAGTGTATGGGTCATCAAGTAACACCACATGGGTGAGCACGAGGGTCGTATTTCCCTAGGAATGGTAAGAGGCTCCTATTACTTCCTTTTCACTTAATTAATAGCCTAATAGTTTACACTCTTTCTTTAGTTTACTTGTACAACACTATTGAACAATACAATTTGAGATGTTGTTTAGCACACTTGGAAGGAGTTGGGAGTATGTACGATAGTTTTTTTATTATTAATTATGATAGGCATTAAGTGCCAATCGTGTTCTAGGATCGAACCGGAGGAATTCAAAGGCCTACTAGCCCCAAAAACCCTTGGCGACTAGGTCTAAATCACTACGAACTTAAAATGGAATCTCTTCTTCTCCAGCCTCCTATGTTTTCCTTAAGTGCAGGAATCCCACAAGAAGAGACCAATCAAATCCTAATCCTAAGGGGCAATCAATCCTTAATCCGAAATCCTAGCTATGTCTAACCTCTTAGAACATGCATAGATCTATCATGGCATGGGCGTCATCAACATGGGGGCATAACCTCCTCATTCACATCAACAGTAATAATCAATTAAAAACATGCAATGATTACGAAAATTAGAACAATATATATTAATCAATCAAGATTCATAAATAATAATCTAGGGACCTAGACAAACAATTCCCCTCGAATTATGTTTTTATGGATCATAAAAAACAAAGCATCAAAACACAAGCGAGCCACAATACCAAATAAAGAATAAATAAGTGTTCAATGTATACCTAGACTAACTTCATCCAATAGTTCTCCAGTGGTTGGGGATTAGAGATCCCAAGATTGTCCGGATGATGCGTGTTACTCACGCCTGTGCGATCTTCTCCGGTGATGCTCATTAATGTACTCTTGAGAAATCCACTAGAATCCATTGGAATATGGAAGAAACCCCATCTTCCGCCACTCAGATCTCCAGAAATCCTGTCACCCTACCTTATTCGGCAAAACAATCTATCTAATTTTAGAGAAACCTAGGGTATTTATAATATCGGGTCCGTCATAGCCTCACCATGGGCGTTGTGATTCCCATGGTAAGTAAGTTGTTACTTGGGCTTCAAGTCGCGTCCTGGCACGATCTTTGGGCGTTATATGTCTTGATAACAGTCGTGATGGTATTCACAACGGCCGTTGTAAGGCCGTTGTGGCTTCTTTATTGCTTCTGGTGGTTCCATCTGCTAGGGCTTGATCACGGCAATGGTAAGTATAGACAACGGGAGTGGTAAGTTTCCATAACACCCATTGTGATTCGTGGTGTAGTCTTGATGTAGCAACTTGGTTCACTTTGCTTCAAAACACCCCTGATTCTACTTCTTTTTTCCCTAAAGCAGAAATAAAGGCAGTGGTGAATAAAAGAATGAAATTTCATACTATTTTGGTGCTCAACATGTAAAACTCAGTGTTAATTGCAGTGTAAATGATATAGAAAATATGATTAGTTTAGCACTTATCTGTGGGTATTGGGCAATCTAGAGAATGTTATTCTTTATCTTTGTGAGGATGAGTATGAGAATTGTACTCATTGTATTTCACCTCTTTTAGTGAATTGTTGATCTCCAGGCTCGGTCCCCCATACATAGGAAAGTTGTGCCGAATTGATTAACCAATTTGTGTGTCTCCTTTCTCTTGCTTTTTTTTTGTTTTTATATTGGGTGTGTGTGCTTACATTACATAAGAGTTAGTGAAAATCACCACACTAGTACCCCTCCGAAACTAGCACTTTCTTTTGATAATGAATTATGTTTTCTTAGGCTTAAAAGTTATCTTTCAAAAGAGTATCTGCTGTGTTTGTTCGGAAGTAGTTTTCCAAAATGATCAAAGTTTGGAAGCATCACTTCACTTTAAGTGAAAATATCAGTTGGAAGTCCCCAGTTCCAACTATTTGGTTGGGTGAGGAAGTGTCAAATTACCGACCACTTTGGTTGTTTAGTTAATGGAAGTGAAACTTTGGAAAAGGAGACTTCAGCATTTCATGGTGTTTGGATGGGTAGAAATAAGGTTCCACTCATCAATTCATGATAGGGTTGAGATTACCCTCATCCTTTTGTTGGGGTGGGTTTGAAAATTTTTAACATGTTAATTTCCTTAATTAGTATAATAATTTGTAGATTTTAGCTTAATTATTTTTCCCCGAATAATTTCAAAAAAAAAGTTTACTTATATAATTAATTTTAAATATATTTTAAGCTAAAAATAGAATTCATGTTCATGTTTTTTACGTTATTTATCTAAAATAATCTATTTGTTATCTAATAGTTAAGTTTTTTTTTTTTTGCATCAATTTGTTTGTCAAAAGAATAAACTATTTTAGGATTGATTATATTAGATGTAATGCAGAATTACTTTGAAATCTTCATCTTCATTTTTCAAATATGTCCAAGACTAAAAATAAGGACAACATCAAAAGGCCAACAAATTTTCAAACTATTTTACTATTCCAAAATCATAAAACCCCCAGAAAAGAATAAGGAAACAAAGTAGTGAGAAACCTCTACCAATGGAAAAATATACAAACAATTGAAAATGGAAATCATTTCAACAAACAATAATCAGCTGTGAGAATTAAAAAAAATAGTGAGCCAGATATGCTGTAAGGGTGGCATTTGATTCCTCCTAATTTCCCTACAACACTTGGCATAAAAACTGCTAAAAAAATGCTACTCCGATTAAATATTGAAGCTCCTCAACTCAATTGAGTAATTGAGTTGCTATTTGGCTGTAAAAAAAAAAGGGGTTCACTATCCCAACCATTGCCCCGCCAATGCAACCATTGAACCAAGAGTTGTACAAAATCCCACTCTATGCTCACTTCAAAATTTAAGTAAAAAATAAATAATCAAAGCCAAAACCTTGCATGATCACAGCGTACACCAAAAATTTAAATGAATTAAATTAGATTAAAACCTTCGTATGACATTAACACAACATAACAATTGCACAACAAGCCTAATAAAACCCATCAATTCAAACATAAGACAAACTAAAGCTCAAACAATTAAACCTACAACAATTGTGCCCACATCCAAACATGCAATCAAGAAAAACAAGTGTAAATGTAAAGGAGACCAAATTCATTAAAACAAGGATCATGACCAAAAAAAAAAAATCAAATGGCATCTAGCTACAAGAAAAAGGGTCTTCAATGCCCCTCTAGTGCCTAAAGAAGGGAACCATGCCTCAGTGAGTGTTTTGAACTTATTGTGGTCATAATCATCATTCTATCAACACCTACAACAACAACAGAAATAGCAAGCCATATGCAATGCAAGTCAACCAAAAAACAATGTATAACAAACCTAAAAAGTCAGTCCACATAACATGTAGGTCTAGATAAAAGCAAACATGATAGCAAATGCATGGATGAAGCATGCATGTAATGCAAGCCCACACAAAGTGTTAGCCTACATGAAACACATAGGAAAATAAGCACTATGGCAATCCACATAAAGTGTCATGCTAATTATAGCTACCATAACATGCACATGCAAAACACACCATGAAGGAAATGTAAGAAAAGTAGATAATGTACACAGTAGTAAAAAAATAGATAAAAGATAAAGAAAAAACAATAATGATTCCATCATGCAAAAATGGTCGGCAACATCGAACCATCCATTGTGGTTTAATCCATCTGAGAAAGAAACTTATTGACCCAGTCTTGTCTACGCTTCGTCTTCCTTGTCATGAGGCACCTAGCAAGCGATTTCTACTGTTGGAGATAATCAAATACCTCCACTAGCACCTGCTCATCAAACCCATCTACCTCCGTAACCCTCACATATGAAGTGTCCATCTAGTGGTTTGGATTCTTAATTGTGGGCACCATTTCACCAGCAATAGTAATTAGATCTGACATCATTGAGGGGTTTCTATGTCCCTTTCTTGAACAGTGCAACCTAATGGTAGACGAGGTGGTAAGGCTACTAACAATGGTTGGGATAGGGTTACCATCACCTTCTTCATCACTAACATTTAGAACTGGGGTCGCATAAGAGCCTATTGTGTCATCTTCCCCACAAATTATCCCAAGTCCTTTATAGTTCTCAATAGGCTCATTGATAAAGGGTTTCACATCTAGGTGTACCTAGAAGTAACAAAAAAATCATGAAAATGTTAATTATGTATACGAAGTGTTCATCGAAATTGTAAAATGTTACCTTAATGTACATGAGGGCAACAATTAGGTCAAGCGTAATCATCTTGTTTTCATTATCCTAGCTTGCTCCACTAAGTTTCCTTTGTCTTCTTGATTTCCACATATCATGCTTCCTGTAGTGGTTCTCTACATTTTTGGCATAAAAATTAGTAATGAATCTTGCATTCACTACTATCACAGCATGGGCAAATGCGGTTTGCTTGAAGGATTTGTCACATTTAAGACTTTTCCTTGCTTGCTCCACCAAAATTGGTATTAGGAAATTATCAAAATCTGTCTTCCATCTCTTGTTTGGAGTTCCATGCTTCCTTGTGGAAACCTTGGAACTAGCACCATCACACACAAAATTCCAACTATCCACGTTCCTTCAAATAAAAAATTTTGAATGAAGAAATCATGCTTAACGAATGTATAAAAAACATGAAAATTCTAAAGACACCATTTAAAAATAATAAAAAATAAAAATAGATAACATCACAACAAACAACAAAAGTGCAAGGTTCAAACACAAGTTACATTACACATTTGTGGCGTATAGGGCCAACCAATATACTGATTCCACATCTTAATAGTTATCTTATACCTCACTCCACCCATTGCCTTTGTTCTTCTGTGTGTTCTCATTGTGTCTGGACTTATGATGTTACAATATGCTATTCTTCTTGTGTGCTTCCATCATGCAAGATTCTATCCATTGAGTAAGCTCCTGCTATATTACTTCATGTACGATACAAAGTGCAAGGACTAACTTAACTTGTGTCTTGAACTGAGGAAAAGGCTACAAGATAAGAATCTACAATTCTTTAAGATGGTGAATGCTTGCTCAACCCTTTATCGCAACACCGAATAAGAAGGTTGAAAAGTTCTTTGTAGTTTGAATGCATCCTACCATTGTGTTCTTTTAAATGGTATCTAGCTCCTATATATGGAGCTATGAAACCATTTATGGTTGTATATCTAGCATCTACTAGATAATATTTCCATATATGAAGCCAATACGATCATTTATGATAATTATGATATTTACAAGGCCTTAGTAAAATATTAACTACCTTTTATAATCTTGAGCCCCTCGGGTTGCCGTTGTCGTTGCGATATTGCGCCACTTAAGATAGTGAAGTCATTTATATATCCTTCCCATCTTGCTAGGATAGTGGGGAACTTAAGATCAGGGTCCACCATGGCCAACACATTCTAATTAGGGCCTCTTATGGAGTGACAAACACATTAATATGTGTGCTATCCAATAGGCCAATGCAATCTACATAGTAATCAAACATTTTTGAGTTTTCAATGTGGATCAGGAAAACTTAGAATTTTACCTATAGTTAGTTTCGGACTTCTTTGAAAAAGGGTAACATCTAGGTTGTTCTCTATATCAAGACGGCAACTGCTACTAGGAGGCTTGACAAAGTCATCATGTATGGCACGAATAGCATGAGGGATGTTGTTGAAGTACCAACTAATTGTTTCTCCAGAGTGAAGAACTCCACTCTAACGGTTCTATTCTTTGTATTATGGCCAACTTTGTGTAAGAAAATAGTGAGTTGTTCCTCAATGTACACATTTCTTGTATCGACAAGGAGATGCCTATCATGCACAATTTGGGACAAATGCATGAAAGGACCAATGTCCCTCGTAAGTAGCTTGTACAATAGTCTTGCCAACTCCTTAAAATATGGTTCATGGATTTCTTCATATTTAGGTCTTGAAATAATGAAGGCTCCTCACATCTAGAATATCTAGTTATGAATATTGCTTCTTACTACTATTAACAACTTTTGTAATGAAGATATTTTTTTTTACTCAAATTTAAAGAACTCTTACAGGTTGTTGGAGACTTTCAAATTTTTATGATAAGGACCTCTCTTCCTTTTCCAATATAGTTTTGATATCAATTTTTATGATTATTTCCAATTACACAAGAAAAGAACACACGCTTAGTTTTCTTTTTAGCCTTTACTTCAATAAATCTTAATTCCTATTATCTTGATATAAGATCAGCAGTATTGGGTTTCAAATACCAATAGAACATATAAAAGGCAATAATAATTTCATAGCAGATAAATTATCAAGAATAATAAGAGAAACCACTTGATTGTACATATGCTTTGACAAAAACAGGGATTGCAAAACCAGCAAGTTCCTCTGAGTTTTTGTTACTATGGAAATCAAGGAGCCTTTTCCTTTAAACCCTTAGCTTGTATCTCTGAATGTTTAGAACAGTTACTGCAAAGCCAGTAGGATCATTCGTGTTTCTAAGCATAGGATGAGTCGAGTTGATACAAATTACCTGTAGTATTTTTATCAACCAAATAACTTTTATCTAATCAGGTTCTCTTTTTGTGTAGATGGATAAGAAGTATTTATCTTTAGAACCTACCCTTAAACTTCCTGTTTTCCCTATAGGATCAAATCTTCGTTTCAACATCCCTTTGCCAATCACTGATCACCAACACATCCTCTTGGATAATATTTGGGTCTCTAGAAATAATCCAAAAAGTCTCATACCAGTTCTCCATACTCTTAGCATTTATTTCCATAATAGAAATAAATTTCCAAGCTCAAGCTCCACAAACCCAAATCCATTGACTTCCTCAAGAATCACATCTCAAATCTTGAAACCACATGCGGTCGAGTACTTCATCGAACAAGAAAGGAAAATCAAGTTTCTTGAAACAGAGGTAAAAATCTTCAAAGTAAAAGAGGAAAAACTTGAATATGATTCAACAGAAAAAATAAAAAAATAGAAGAATTAAAAGAGTTTATTAAAAAAATAGAAAAAGAAAAATAAGAAAAGTTTGAAATATATCCTGAAAAAATTAGTGAAGTGAAAGAAAAAATCTTCGAATTAGTTATGCAGAAAAAAGCAAGACCAATAGATCACTGAACAACAGACAATAAGACAACTCCTTCAAATTGAAGCCCAGATCCCTAATGGACTAGCTTTTGGAGGACTTGCATTCTATGAAGCTGGACATAAGGATGCTGGTTGTTTTTGTGAACAAGGTTTTATGATCATACAAGGCTCATTTAACCTTGCCTCCTGGAAAAACCAGCTTATTGACGGAGTCCAATTCAATTTGATTGACTTGATCGAGAATGGTTATGTAGCACGGATCATCATCACCGACCCTTCCCAGATTAAGCTTCTTCACAAATACTGGCAACTTGTTCATATTCTTCACCAACTCTTTAAATATGATGCTTTAAAAGACGACTTCATTAACTTTGAATTTCGCACTATTCCACCTGCTTTTGGACCATACCCTGATAATGCATGCCATCACATCAAGATCACTATCTTTCGTTGCCATGAACCATATCAACTTCCTACCATATCACTGCATAGGATGGTTATTTATTGTAATCTCTTTTGTAGTAATAGTTATTTACAAGTCTAGTAGCAAATTAATTAATTTAAGTGGTAATATTCTGTAACAAGTACCATTTCTTTAAAAGTAGCAATAATAATTACTGAATAGTATTTTAAAAGTAGCAAGATTTACTTGCAAATAGTATTTATTTCAAGTAGTAATATTGAGCAAGTATTATCAAAAGTAGCAATAATATTTAAAAATCACTTTAGCAATAATTATTATCAAAATGATTATCAATAATTATCTATATGATGCTTAGCAATACTTATCAATGTTTATCATCATTAGCAATAATGTTTACACTTGTAGCGATATTTGTTATAAATAAAATTAATAAAAGTAAATATCAAGACAGAATATCTCTATGAACACAAAAGAATTAAGTATTTTATAACTAGTAGATTCCATAGAAACAACTAATAATAAGATAGAACAACAATTTAAAATCTTAGAAGAAATTAGAAACATTTAATAGAAAGGAATGCATTAGCACCTAGTATATTAAAGCAAAATCATCAAAACATCCTAGCAATACTTAATAAATTAGATTATATCAAAACTGGATTAGAAAACTAGATTACAAGACAAGTAACTCTTAAAACATTAGAAGTTATTAATAAAGAACTTAGTCATCTAAAAATTATGATAGAAAAAATTAACAAAATACAATCAGAATTAACAAAACATATAAAAAAGATAATAGGAGAATAGATATGTCAGGCCTAACTTTAGAAAAAGAAATAGAAATGCTAAATACACGACTTGTTAAAGTATAAATGAACATTGGGGAAAAAGATATTTACAACATATACCTAGGAAATCTATGGAAGTAAGAAGATTAAGAGGTTTAGCTTATAAACTTAGGAATCACTTAGAAAAATTAGAGGAAATAAAAAGAGAAATTGAATATAATAATTATATAAGCAATATAGAACCATATGAGATAATGCCAGATGACTCTTCATGGACTTAATATGCCAGGGGATACTTTAAAAGCAGAAATAGAATATATAGAAAATAGCCTAAACATAGCCCTGAATGATCATTTGAAAAATTACTTATACAAAAAATAATGAGAAATGATCCAGTATTAGAATAATTAGTAAAACATATTAATAAATTAAATTATAGATTAGAATATTTAAAAGCAATCAAAAGAATGAGAAAAAAATAATGAAACTACATATTCATTTATAGTAGTTAACTTCTAATAATGGATATTGTAGAAGAATTTCTTGAAAAAACTAAAATTTTTTTAGAAAAAAACCTATAGCAATATCAGATAAACGAAATAATTCATATAATGAACCACAAGTAATTGGTGACAAAACTAATTATTAGACAAAATAATGTAATAATAATGAGGCTAGCTAAAACAAACGGATTATTAAAACAAGTATCTGAAAAAACAAGAAATAATCATGATATAGATAAAATTACAAAAAAGTTTACAAATCTAAGGGTAACTAAGAAAGGTAGATCTCCTTTTGTAACATGATCAGAAGAAGAATTAAAAAAGAATCCAGGAATGAAAGTAAGATTTCCAAATATAACAAGTTATAGAAATTAAAAATTAAAAATGGAAGACTTAATTAAAAAAGTTATCTATTGTAAGAATTTTGAAGAAGCCTCTGACTTAATTTTAGGAAATAAATTAATAAGACTAGATTTTAAGGATTATAGTGTTAAACAACAAGTAAAGTATTATCATATCAAATTATTAGAAAAAATAATACATAACTAAGGGTTTGAAACTAGAGAAAAATATTTAAAAGAATTGGAAGAAATTAGGACTTTTTATGAATAAAAATGCCTTTAAAATTGTAAGATCAGTTGATAATATTTGAAGGTTTAATTCATTTAATAGAGTTAAACATACTATGACACTAGAAACAATTGGTACACCAGATGATCAAATTAAAAGGATTAAGGAGAAAAATCTAAAATTAGTGCAAGGGGAACACTTATATAAACATGGTATTTTTTATTTTCAGAATAAGCTATATTAAAGATATGATGAAATGGAAATATGTTGTAATAATGATAATGCAGAAATAGTTATTGATTTCTTAACAGCAGAATCTTATAAAAAATTAGTAAAAGCTAATTATTCCTTAGTACATTTAGGATTAATGGTATTCATTATAACATGATTACATAGATTAGGATTAGGAACTAAATTAGCATTATTATTAGTAGATACTAGGCAAATAGACAATATGGCTATAGCCCAAATAGCAATAGCTGAAGTAGATATGACAAATAATTTTGAAATAACTTATATGATCCCAGGATTTTTAGTAACAATAGATACTTTGTATGAAAATATTAAATTAATAATAAAATCTAAGGGGTATAATATGACTAATACAAAACCTAATATATTACTTACAAAGATCTCCATTGAACAAATATCAAATAATACTGAAATCCAATATACTGTTAGTAATGATAAAATAATGAAAATCTTAGGATCACAAAGAATTAAAGCATATCCAGCTAAAATGTATAGTTCAAAAAATTTAGCAGGGTCAAAATGTAAATTAAGTAATATCTCAACGCATGCAATAACATAACTATCGGACATAAAATATTATGAATATGAAGATGGATCGGTTAGTTTTAAATCATATACTTATAATAAGAATATTAAAAGTGAAGAAGCTATTGATGAAGAAGATGATCTATTAAATCTAGACTAATGGAAAAATTAATAGAACAGTTTTATCTTAATTATGATTGGGAAGAAGATTTCTTAGAAATGCCAACAGACATAGATGATATACATTTTCTAATAGAATGTAGATATAAATATAATGAGTATCCTAAAAAAGTAAAAATAGAAAAATATCTGCTAACAGAAGAAGAAGAATTTGCTAGACAACTAGAAGATATAAATATTGATGAATTAATAAAAAAAACTCAGGAATAGTAGATAATTATGATGAAATACACATGAATGTGCAGAGTGTAGGAAGTAATAATCAAGCAAGCTTTAGTAATAATCAAGCAAGTACTAGCTCATCTAGCCCAACAAGCCTAACAACTACTGAAAGTAGCTCAAGAACAACATAACCTCTTGAGCAACAAAGTACTTATGAATTTAATAATTATCTAGAATAATCTTATAGAACTTTTAGCAGAAGAGAAAGACCAGACCCCTTAGAAGTAATAAGAAATATGCCACAACAAAATTATCATGGTAGCATGTTAGTAATAAGTACAGTTAGTAATAAGTACAGTACATCCTCAAAAATGGCCTGAATTATTGGATAGATGGGAATCTGATGCTATCAATGCATTGGAAAGATTACCACATGCATTAGACAATGTTGGAATAGTAAATTTTATAGAAAATCTACTAGGAACAACTGCTAGAAATATGATGAATAGTTGGAAAATTAACTTCCTAAATGATTATCAACATCTATATATGGCAGATAATCCTTATAATATTACAACCCAAGTTAGACAAATTATTTTAGGAACAGATCCCTCTAAGGGAGAAACACTATTACAAGACATAGTTACAAGAGACTTAGAAAGATTACATCTAGATAGTTTTAATGACATTATAAAATTTAGCCAAAGTTATATAACTTTAGCTGCAAACACAGGAAAAGCATTTTCAGGACCAGAATTAACTAAAAAATGGTTTAGCAAGTTATTAAAGCCATTAGGAGATTTAATCTATAAAGCTTGGAGAGACCAAGGTAATGAAAATGTCACAAGAGTAGGACTAGCTATCTTATTTACCTTTAACTATCTGAATAAAAAATGTTTAGAAAATGAAGCAAATAGACAAATAGCAAGTTATAGTTATTGTAATAAAATATATGTTCCAGCAGTACATAGAGAAACAAAACCCAGGAAAAGACTAAAACGTAGTATGTATTATAAAAAAGGAAGACCTAGAGAAAATCATGTAAAGAAATTTAAAATTCATAAACCACTAGTAAAAGGTAAGTGTTTTATATGTGGCGAAATAGGACATTATGCAAGACATTGTACTAAAGATAGAGTTAAAAAAGAAATGCTAAATATGTATAAACAATTAGAATTACCAGAAGAAGTAGATATAGTAAGTGTAGCAAGTAATGACACTGCAAAAGATAGTGATATATGTAGCATATTTGGAGGAGAAGAAAATAAGTTTCTGAAGAAAGTAATCTTTTACAATTTAATCAAGTTTTTGGTGATATTGAACCAATGGATAATGGATGGCTTACAGCATAGATAAAAATCCCAAATTTCTTTTGAGAAATATATAAGCAGAAATTAGATAATAATTGTACACATGAATTTATAGATCATAAACTAAATTTTAAACAAAAATGTGATATTAGTTATAAATTCTACATTACTAAATATAAGGCCATGTGTAATAAGTGTGATTTATCCTTATGCAAGTTATGTGAAAATGAATGTTATAATCATATAATTGGCCAAATAACTATTGAACCCAAAGTTACACATGCACAATCAAATGATAAGAAGGTAATAGATCAATTATTAAAAAGAATTGAACAATTAGAAAGAGACAATAAAAGGATAGAATTATTAGAAAAAGAAAATATTGAGTTAAAAGAAAGTTTATCTTATTTTGAAGCTAAAAGAAAAGGAGTCATAATTACAGAAGCAGTTGAAGAAGAAATAGAAAATTATGAAGAACTAATAGAAAGAGAGGAGAAAATAGCATTATCCCAAAACACTTATAGTGATAATAATCTCCTAAACTTGGATTGTATCATAGAATTTAAAGATGTGATATTTCGGTCTCTTTACCATTGTTTGTTGTTTCGGTTGTCTTAGGTGTTGTGGTCCTTTTCCCGTTGAGTTTTCTTTGAGTTTTCTTGTCGAGCTTTTGGGGTTATTTTCCGGGTATTTGAGAGTGTTTTGGAGGAGTTAGAGAGGGTGTGGGCTGTGCATAGGCCGCACAAAACTGTGCGGGGCTGTGCGGCCTCTGTGCGGGGCCGCACAAAGGCCGCACACCCCAGGCAGAGGGGTGTGCGGGTGGTGTGCAGGGCCGCACACCACCCGCACACTCTTCTTCCTGAAGTGTGCGGCTGGTGTGCGGGGCCGCACACAGCCTGCACATGGCCCCAATTTTGCTTATAAAACCCGGTTTGGCTCTTATTTTCTTCATTTCTCTTCTCCCAAACTTCTCTATCTCCTTCTCCTCTCTTCCTCCATCATCTCATAAGATTCTAAGGTTGACTTAGAGGAGGTTTCAGAGCTTGAAACTTGGATCATCAAGTTGCTCATTCATAGGATCAAGGTATGCTTTCATCCATTTGTTCCTTCTTCTTGGTTCTTTGATGAAGATGGCTAGGGTTGAGTGTGAACCCTTATGAGAGCATGATTGTTATCTCTTTTTCTTTCTTTTTGATGGTCAATCTTGTGAGGATTGATTTTATTGAGTTGTATGACTTTAACTTCATGAAATTCTTGAACCTTCATAACCCTAATCCCGGAATTACTGTAGCACCAACCATGTTAGGTCATTCTTGCTTTCCTTGTTGGTTTTATGAGTTGTGAGAGGTCTTCTTCTTGTTAGAACTCTTTTCTATGGTGTTTAGCAAACCCTAGAAGCAACCATTCCCCATTTCAGAGCGTTTTCCTTCATTCTAGTTAATCAAGTGTTGTTGATGTTTGGTTGCGTGTGTTGGTTGCTTGATTGCTTCTAGGAGGTGAGGCTTCGAGTAAGGGCAAAGAGGCGGTGGAGAAGTGATTTCATGGCATTTACTCACCAAGTTTGTGAGTGGGAAATTATTAAATTTGGACTATAACTCATGCATGATGTTTTGATATTTGAATTACTTGTTTGAATGATGGATTCCTTATTGCTAAACTTCCTTGAAAGCTTTGATTGAAGAGATTGGCTTATTTCTTGAATTCTTGCAAAGTGTATATATGTTGCTTATGATTTAAAATTCTATGTTCAAAATATATGTTTCAAGCTATGTGTTTTCAAGAGATTGATGTTCTCATTACTATGACCAAAAAGCATGTGAAACCAAGTTGGTTTTCATTGTTTTAAGACAATGTTTGATGTGTATCTTCAAAAGACACCTTTACATGATACTATGATGAAAATGGTTTCATTATTAATGTTTTGATCAAATTGATCACCCTTGGGGTGAGAATTGCCATTGTGAACACTTACTATCTCTTATTGAGAGTTATGTTATCATGATGTATATATTGAGCCTACGGGCTGAGTTATTGTTTAAATTCTTTGTTGGTGACATGGGAGCCGAGCTCCAGAACTTGCTGCAGTAAGAAATGGATGGTTTCCACAGGCCAACCTATATAGAGGTGGCGTGGAATACTGTCAAAAACGGTTATGCCATGTCAAGTGGGAGCGTAGATCCCTGACATGGATATAGTTGGGTTGTTCAGAGTCACCACACAAACTTCCCAATGGCCAATGCCAAGATACGCGCATCTTGGTAGCTCCAGACCTAACCAAGGCCATGGTTAGCGAAGGAGAATTTTGAGGTCATTCTGAACATTATTGTTTATTTGTGAACGTTGAATTACTTGTTTCTAAGTATCTTGATATTTGAAACTATCAATAAGAATTGTGCTTATACTAGGTCCAGGATGGCATGTGTATTCTTGTTGATTTCAAAGAACCTTTATTTGTATTTCAATGAGAAAAGCTATGTTCTTATGAGATATTTGTTACTCAAAGCATGTTTCACTCTTGTTGAGTATTGAAATATTTTTATGATGTTTTATTTCGATTTGATCATGCTTGAACTATAGTCCCATGACTAACCCCTCACTGAGTAACCTAGTTACTCACCCCCTCTTTCCTCCTCCCAGGTGATAACACAGCGCAAGGTTGAAGACGTGAAGTGCTTGGCTAGAGTCGTCATTGTCTTCTCATTTTGAGTGGCGTATGTTATTTATGTATTTGCATGTATTATTAGGGATCTACTATGTATTGTTGAACCCTATCATGTCTTTCCATACTTGAACACTTTGTATGCCAGTCTAGTCTATGTTTTGTATGAGGAGTGTATCCTCTATTTGGAATGGTTGTTATCATCTTCCTCATGAACTTCTTGTTATAGTTTTCAGTGTGTTAAACTTCGTATTATTGGTGGGTATGTGTAGGAACACTTAAGTATTGTGGATGGTTGAAACATTTCTTGTTGTTATAGTTGCAATGTACAGGGAACAGGTTAGCCTTACAGCTACCTAGGGGTTTGTGGATGGTTGAAACATTTCTTGTTGTTGTTATAGTTTTGGAGTTAATTGTGAGGAGTTTCTTGTTAATTGAGAGTGTATTTTTAAATCTAGGGGTTTGTGGATCTATTAAACCCTTTATGGGTTCATTATGTGTTGATTCCTTGGTTAGATTCAAGATTTTCCTTGTTAGATTTATAGAAAACTTGTATAGAAGATCGTATGATTGTAACCCTTATTTTTATTGGGCAATTATCACCTATTTTACCTATTTCATCCTCACCAAATCCTTACAGGCATAAGGATACATATAAAGACCCTTCCTAACCTTTCTACAAAGCTTTTGGTCAACCTTATGGGCATAAGGCTACCTGTAATGAGCATACGGGTTGGGCTTACGAGCATAAGCAGCCTGTAAAAGGCTTACGGACTAGGCTTACGGCCATAAGCAATCTATAAGGATGCCCATAAGGCTCTCTGTCAAGGGCTTATAGCCATAACTAGGCCGTAAGTGTGCCGTAAGGTCCTCTGTCAAGTACTTACGATTGTAAGTAGGCCATGAGGAGCCTGTAAAGTGTTTAGATAGGGATTTATGGTCGTAACTGGCCCAAATCCTTCTTGTAATGCATATAGGGGTCGAATTATGCATATATCTCTCCTGCATACATGTTTTTAGTTGGATTTACATTGATTTGGCTTTGCTCTTAGGTGGGGAACCCTCGTCCAAGGGTAAGGAGCTCACGGAAGAGTACCGCGTCTAAACTCTTAGACTTAAGGGTCTAAGCACAGTGAGTGGATACCTTCCTTACCAATGTTTTAAAATGGTTTTACTATTTGGATGCAAAGAAATTTACTTCCTAGTTTATGATGTTTTAATTAACCATTTAATTATATTGTTAAAATGAGTTATAATGGCTTCTTAATTAGTTTTTATGATATGTCTATATTATAAAAATTCTCATTGATTTACAACACTGAATTGGGAATGACATATAAACTTCTAATTATATTGTTGATTGCATTTATTTATACTCATGTGGCATTTTTTTTTAATATTGGTAATAGTGAGTCTATGACTCAACTACTACAGTAGTGGTCTCCACGGTCTGGCCTAATGAAAGGTGGTGTAGTTGACTAGCTGACAGAGGTTACCCTTTTAGGGGACACAAAGAGAAACTGAATTGGAAGGAGGTAGTTCTCCCACTGATTCTGATACATTGTGTGTCACCGCACGAGTGATCTCAGAGGCCAACATCAAGATGGGCTTGTTTTTATATTTACGATGGATAACTAGCCTTCGCAGTCCCATTCCTTATTGAGATGAAGGTTTGATTTGGGGACGACTTTGTGACCAGTCCTATTATTAAACTTAGTTTTTGTGCACAAATATTGAATATTTGGCTTTTAAGACTTTATATAGAACTATTTATTATACATAAAATCTATTTATCTAATAAGTTCATGTTATGATGTTGTTTATGCAAAAGTGTTGTTGAAGAATGTATATTCTCTTTTGTAAACATCAAGAAACTACTCTAACCACTCACTGAGTAACTATGTTACTCACCTGCTCTATTTTCCCTTTTTTCAGGTAGTGTTTGATTGAGTCATTGCACGTTAGGGATTTGCTCTTGGCTCCATCCATCCATCTATCTTTCACTAGAGTTTTTTTGTTTAGGTCGAACTTTATTCCTGCATTTGAACTTGGTTTAAGTGGATCCACTAGTGTGTAATCAATGTTTAGGTTTGGTATTTCTGGTACTATTGTCAACACTATCAAACTTCTATATTCTAGTTGGCATTATATTTCTCTATGCTATCTTTTGAATGTTTAGAAGATACTTTTGCCTTCCGTTGCCTCCCGGATGGTGGATGTATATGTTACCTACTTCAGTTCAACACACTCAGCCATCGGTCGGGGCGTGACAAACCAAACATATGGAAGTCACCCCAAACCTAGCACTTTAGTCAATTCATCCTAGAAATTAGTGAATCAAACACGCCATAAGTGTATAAAAGTTTAGTAGGTGAAAAAATGGAACATGGAATGGTGAACTTGATTTTCATGATACGACTGCAATGTGTTTAACTAAATGCATCAATGAGTTGAAATGTTGAGAACATAAATTATTAAACATTAGTATGTACATATGTCTAATTGGATAAGATTTAGTATTATATCTACATAACAAAATGCATAATAAAATGGGGTTTAATAAGGTTACACCAAAACGTTCAATGATATATAATAAAATGCATAACATAATACATGCTCAATGCATAACAAAATGCAGCCTTATTAATATATGCATTTCATGATTAATACCACCATTAAGAGTTCTACAACGAAATCCTTCAATCCAAACAAAAGAAAGTTATTAGCGCTACAAGTATAACTTGAACAATGAGTGTTAGCAATTGGAATTGAGTCAGATTTAGATATATGAAAGTTAGCAATAGGGCAGATTCAGGTACATAAATGTTAGCACTACAAGGCTCCTCATCTATTTTGAATTTCCAGTCACATATTAGATAACAGTTGAGTTTATAATAGTGTAATTATTAGATGTACAGAAAGAGGCATAGTGCCCTATTTGCTTAGATACATATTTCTTGATTTGCTTTAAAATTTTCAATGTTTTATAAACATGTATTTCTATCGTATATTAGCAATAGCTACAACCAAGCTTTTCATGGTAAAATGTGGGCAAGAATAAAAGGTACTTTATTTCCACTGCCAACTTTAAAGTAAACTTTTTCAGTTTAGTGTCAATTTATTCCATCAACGTTAATCAAGAGGACTTTGTATTGGTCTAATATTGATCCTGTAATTATGGTTGTAAGATCACTGAGCAACTAAATGAATCTTTAGACTTTGAAGTTGTCTGGATAAAAGGGAAGGTGTAATATACAATGTAATAAGTGCAATAGTTCATGAAGTACTTGCTAAGTTACTATGATCTTTTTGGTTTTTCTTGAGAAGTACATTGGATGTGGCCTTTTTAATCTTAGTCCTAAGTTTGGTGCTGCCAATTTATGTCTATACTAATTTCAACTATTCATGAAATACGCAAGCTCCTAGTTTACCACTAATACTATTTGCTTCACATTATTATTATCTCCAAAATGTTGAAATTTATAATGTAGGAATTAATTATCTAAAGCAAAAATTAGATAAAGGTTCACTATGATTTATCTCCATATGGTATTATTTGTTTTTAACTTGAAGATCAAGTGCCTCTTAATTCACTGTTAGTCTATTTTTTTTTTTTTGCTCTACTAGTACTGCATTAATCATTTGAGTTTGTTGCTTTTGATAGTATGATATGAGATCAAACCATATTGGGTTGAAGTATTACTTTGCTTGTTCTTTTTTTATAGTCCATAATTAAATATGGCTTTCTTTTACTAATTTATTTACAGAATATGGATTGATTTTTTATTAAACTACCACGGAGTGAATAGTGGTATAATGCTCCTAAAGTACCATTGGACTATGAATTAAGCAAGAAGAACACCAATACAGATTATAATTTTGATGACATTGTTAGTGACCAAGACTACAAAAACCAATTAAAGATTTCGATGTTGGGATTAGAAATCAATTTATAAGAGAATATTTGACTGAAGGGAGCATGGCGAACAAAGGAGTTTTCAAGATACTTGGTTTAAACAACATTTGTGGTTTCAGTATTGCATGACAAAAGATGTGTTTTGTTTTTGGTGTTACCTTTTTAGGCCAAGGAGAGGAAGTAGAATAGGAGAATATGCATTCACCAAATGGGGTTCAATGATTGAGAAAAAAAACTTCGAAAAAATTCATTAAACATGTTGGTGGCTTGAATAGTGCCAATAATGATGCCAGAGCATAACTTCAGAGCTTCTAAAATCAAAGGTTGAGCTTGTCATACCATTTGGCTACACATTCACATGAGATGGAGGTTGCATACCGAATTTGTTTAATTAACTCATATTCTATTGAAGTAAGGTTTACCTTTTGATGGAAATGATCACCCCATAGACTCGTTAAACAAGGGTAATTTTCTTAAGTTGCTTGAATGATATAGCCTATGAATGAAGAGGTTTGAAGGACAGTCAATCAAAAAGCCCCTAGAAATAATCAAATGATTTCCTTAAAGGTTTAAAAGGACTTGGCAAATTCATGTGTAGTAGAGATTACACATGTCATTGTTGATGATATTGGGGATAATTATTTCTTCCTTATGATTGATGAAGCCCATGATGCCTACATGAAGCAGTAAATGGGAGTTGTTTTGCAATATATGAATAAGAATGGACATATGATAAAGCAATTTCTTACTATGGTTCAAGTACCTAATATTTGTGTCATTTCTTTTGATAATACCATTGGTTGTCTATCTGCCAAGCACGAGTTTCTCTTTCGAGAGTAAGAGGGCAAGGATATAATGGGCCTCAAATATGCGAGGTGAAATCAATGGTTGGAAGGCACTAATCTTAAGAGAAAATCCATGATGAATGTATTTCATAAAGAGATTTTATGTACCCTTTTTATGTATTTAGCTTGTCTTTTAGCATTTATTCCTTATGTTTTGATGCTACTTTGGGTATTTGTGCTTCAATGTACAAGTAAATAGGTTTTGGAGCAAAAGAACATGATTTGGAGCGAATTTGACATGAAAAGAACACAAGTGAACTTCATCATGGAGAAGCACGGGCTCAACATGCCTGTGCTTAACCTCATGCAGATCTCAAGACTTAGAGATTTTATCAGAGGATGAGAAGCACGGGCACTCTACTCAAAACACCACTTTTCAGAAGGAAGCATGACCATGCTTAGCCTGTGCTCCAGCCCGTGCAATTTACTGCCTGGCTCATTTGTGAGCCAAAGAAAAACCCTAGATTTACCTGTAAAGTGCACGAACATAAGCATGACCGTACTTAAATCAGGAACAAATTTAAAATCCGAAACTTAGGGTCTCAAGGGGGCTTCTTCTTGGTTTTTAGTTGCGACTATTGGACAACCTTCATCATCACTTCAGAGGGGAAGAGAGCTGAGATACTAGAGTACAGATTGGAGAATAGTTAAGTCAATGAGAACTTCAGAGGGGAAGAGAGCTGAGGGGCTAAACCGTTCTTCCATGCCCCGATTAAAAATCTTCAAATGTTTTGTATTTTATTTGCTTAATTGCATTGGCTATGGAGTTTTCTTGGGTTTCTTCTATGTTTTATCTTGAATTGCAATTTCATTTTGCATGATTGCTATAGTTGCATCTTTGCTTTGCTTGATGATTAAGAAATTTATCTTGCTAAGGCGCACATAGAGGATAGGGATCGAGTGTGTGCCTAGAGATAGTGTGTATGGTATTGAACCTTCTAAATTAAGGTTTGTCCTTCAATTTAAGAGAATGTAATTGATAGTCAATGTAGGCACTGCTTCATCCTAGTGATTCTTATCCAGTTTGATTCTCTACCTCTTTCGATCCTCTTTTCATCCTTTTAGATTCTTAGGTTATTATCCCTACCCAAACCTTAGATTCAGCTAGATATTAAAAGAACAATTAGTACTAAAAGCTTTCCAGTCCCTATGTATTCAGCAACCAATGACAAAGGAAAATTTCAAGAATCTGGCTTGGCATAACCAGGGAATACTCATTGGGGATCTCATTACACTATCATTCTTCGGCTAGTCTTTATGTGAACTTTAGTTTTAGAAGTACTTCAAAATGTGCATGGTGATGGTAGTTCTAATAATAATAGAGGTATAGTGGCAAGTTTGATTAACAAAATGGAGAATTATCTATTTGTATTTGTGATGTACTTGATGAAGCATTTATTAGGGATGACAAATGAGTTGTTACTATCCTTACAACAAAATGATCAAACTAGTCAAAATATTGTTCAAGCCATGTGTTTGATTGAAGCTGTAAGAGCTTGGCTTCAACACTTTAGAAAGACATTATGGGAGGAATTTCTGGCAGATGTTAGCTTTTTTGTAAGGAAATTTGATCCTAATGCCTAATTTGGAGGATAACATGAGAATTCGTGATCGTTCTAGGAGGACGAGACAATTTATCACTTATTTTTACCTTATTGTGTCAAAATTTTCTGCAAGGTAATTATTTTATATATTTATTATGCTTTTATGAATCTCATTAATTATTCCTTTAATAATGTTTGTTATTGATTTTATCATTACTCCAGCATTATGTTATTTGATTTTATTACACAAAAAATTCAAAATTGCTTTCTAGAAACTAGTAAAGAGTTACTTCTTCTCATGTTATGCCTTGATCCAAGGGAATCATTCTCCAATTCAACATCCATATGCTACTCTATCTTTCATAGATGTATTATGAAGACTTTTTAGTGGATGAGCCCATGATGCTTAAGGATTAACTTGTTACTTTTATTTATGATGTACGGCATAATGATGATTTTGCAAATGTTGGGGACTTGGGAGGTTTTGCTAGAAAAATAGTTGAGATGGGAAAATATGCTATTTTTAAACTTGTTTATAACCTTATTGGGTTGCCATTGGAGTTGTCAATTATGACAGCTAGTGTTGAGAGGGCATTTTCTATGATGAATGTTATGAAAACTGACTTGTGCTACACAAATGGAAAATGAGTGGATGAATGATAGCATGGTTGCCTATATCTAGATGTAGGTTTTTCAACTACTGACTACGAAGAGATTCTACAGGGTTTTTAGAAAATGCAAACTAGTTAAATGTAGTTACCTCCTTTTAGTCACAAGCGTCATACCTATGGCACCCCGCATTGACAACAATTCTAGTTTGAGTATGCATAGATAAACATTTTATGCTTTTATCGATATGTGTATTCAAGCTGTTATTATTTTAACCAAAAAGTTATAGCCGCATTGTTTTATATTGAAACTATCGTAATGTTGGATGAAATTCTTTGTGCATTTTACCTTCAACCCCCCTCTCCCTAGTGCCATCCTTACTTACAAAGTGGATGAAGATAATATGTGAAGCTAAAGACTTATTATGAAGTTAAAACAATGTTAAACTACTTTCTTCAAGAGAGTCTCACAATTATCTTGTGATGTTCACAAGGGTTGAAGCTTAAAATTTTTTAGGGTAAGCAGTGTAATTCATTACTTATACTTGACACCTATAGCAATCAAAGTGAAGATAACCCAAAAGGATGATAGATGTTAGTGTATAGTATCCAATTACTAACACTTGATACTTAAGCCCAAAAGGGTGATCAATATAGTGTATAGATTCTCACCATTAATACCTATACTTGAGAAAATAATACAAAGACCCCTCAAGTGATAAAGAAGAGGAATTCCCTCAAGTAATAAAAAAGATAGACACCTCAATCAACGAAGAGTAAAAATTCCTCCATATAAGAATATATAAGAGGTCTCCTAACCAATAAAGAGAAGAGATAGTTTCAAGGAATGAAGGAAAGAAATATTTGCTAGTACTAAAATGCAATAATGAGTTGGCATTATTAGTCAAATAATTAATTAAGCATATTTAATCATGGTAAGTGATAAACATTCTTAATTTGATGACTAAAGTATGAAGCAATGGAGTTGGAGTCTTCTGGTGTGATTATTAAAGAACCATATTAGAACGAAGAGTGGAGATTGTTGTTTAATTGAAGAGATATATGAGGCAAGGAGTTATATTTAGAGATGGCTATGAGAATTGGTTGAAGACTATCCTTGATTAAAGCTAAATCGAAGAAGTGGCAAATTAATTTGAAGATTGAAATTGATTGAAGATTATGTATTCATTGGAGATTCGTTAAAGATTTATTGAAGATCATATGCAACTAATTCAAGATTGATTGAAGACTATATTAAGTCTACTAAAGATTTATTGAAGATTATTTTGGTATGATTAAAGAATGTTAAGTTTGAGCATATGATTTAAGGCCAAGTTTGGGTTCCCACTTATGGGTATGGTGAGTACAATTGGTTTTGTTGTCTCACAGGAATTAGTGGGTGATTCAACCATGTTCGAAGTAGACTCAACTAGGAGAGTTGATGGTGTTTCGAGGTTGTGTTGCAACTTGGAGTTGGGACACAGTTAGTTTCATTAGGTGTGTTGAGCCATGTCGTAACTATGTTGTAATATAGTTATGGCACTAGATTTTAAGCTTGTGAAAATCAAGACAAAAGAGGAAAGCTCTAAAGGTAGTTTGTGTAAGCATCTATATAAGTTTATTGCCAAGGATTCAGGATGTGAGGAAGAGATCCCTAAGAGAAGATTGAAAGCATGGATTAGTCTTGTGAGAGAAATCTTATTATCCACACCTATCTCCCTAAACCTATTTCTCATGCATCCTAAATCCTTGAGATAAGACTTATTTAGCCCTCAACATAAACCATATCTAGAAACATTCATCTTCTGTCTTAATTCTCCATTAGCTCCAAATCTAATGTTGTAATAACTATGTTGTAATACGGCTATAAAATGGGCCACCATACTTGCGAAACTGGCAGAGTCACAACTCCAGGTTGCAAAATGATCTCATGACACCTAGTTGAGTCTAGGTCAAACATAACCTAATCACCCACTAGCCTCGGCCACTTTCCTAACCAATTATACTCACTACAGCATTCAGTAGAGACCCAACTTGGGTCTTCAATCATACACCCAAATTTGGTGTTCTCCTATCATCCCAAAATAGTCTCCAATTAATTTCAAATGCATCTTCTAGTTACCAACAATAATCTCCATCAATTCTTCAATTATCCACACACACACTTCAATTAATTTTGATCTCCAAATTAAGGTCTTGCTAAAAATAGCTTCAATCAAATCTCCAATTAATTGAATTCTTCAAATTAAGCACTTGCTAAAAATAACTTCAATCAAATATTCAATATTTTCAATTAAATTTGTCACCTGACAATCAGAGCTCCTTTCAAAAATAATTTCCAGCTTGAGTTTTTTTGGCAACCAATCAACATATCTCTTTGATTGGATTTATCCAAACCTCCACAAAATGGTCCTTCAACTTGAGAAACTTGCCCCTCACCAAAACCTGATTAATATGGTTTGACAAATAATGCTAACTCATACAATACAAATGATAAGGTTGTTATTGTAATTCAACACTAATAGAGTCTCTCTTTGGGAAATAATTAACATTAATAATCATAAGTTATGAATCCAACACTTAAAAAATATTAATAATTAAAAAATAATTTACAATTTTTTATTATTTATCAGTTAACTCTAGTAACATTAGAGGAGGGAAAAAAAATATCACATATCATACTTCATAGGCTGGAAATCATTCATGAAATTTTAAATAGATGATTTCTCATATTTATTAATTACTTCACTGGATCAATCTGGAAAATATGCCAAATGACATATCCAACAATTTTGTTACAAAAATATGTCAAATGGGCCCAACACATTTTCTCATCACAACTTTGTATTTTTTATTTGTTTTTAAACAAAAGGCCCACTTGACTTTCCAACGTTTT
The DNA here is from genome assembly GCA_020875875.1 of Dioscorea alata. Classification (NCBI taxonomy): domain Eukaryota; kingdom Viridiplantae; phylum Streptophyta; class Magnoliopsida; order Dioscoreales; family Dioscoreaceae; genus Dioscorea; species Dioscorea alata. The sequence goes on from CM037027.1 coordinate 4,993,258, forward strand.
CCCCAGCCTTGTGATTTCACTCATCAAATCCTACTCATGATGGTATCAACAAACTATGATTTACGGTTATGAAGAACGCAACGACTATGACTATGTTCTTTTAAGAAAAAAAAAAAAAAAATTTAAATATGAACAAGAGTGAAATTTCAATTTTCTATTATGGAAATCATATAGAAATATAATGTTTTAATGTATTTTGGTAACTATTTTATAAACAAGAAGAATTATTTTCATATCTAAAAATTAAAAATATAAATAAATACAGCATTTAACTTGTATTTTTTAGGGGTATCGTTTTAGTGTTCGTACTAAAAATACTAAAATCTCTTCTCAAATAAATTAAAATTTCCTTTATTTTTTTAAATTATAAAAATAGACATGTTAAATTTTTTTTTTTAACAATATTTACTTCAGATAAACAATTTCAAATAAAAAGTTTCAAATCATATATATATAATAATTGGACAATCTGCTTTAGAGTTTCAAGGAAGATATATAATAATTGATCGCATAAGTGTTCCAATTAGAGATTTAGACTGATTTAAATGCCGGTCATTAGTTAATCTGAGTTTGATAACTATATAGATTTATTTAATTATACACTCAGGAGTATATGGGCTATATACTTTCGTTAAAAACATGGTGCATTAACGAAATTTTAATGAAGAAAAAAAATATAATTTAAGGCCCATTCATTGGTTTAATTTAATACTCAAAATAATAATTACGGTGAGTATATTATTAATTAATTACATTTATTTATTTTTTTTGTTTTTTTCTAAATATTATTTTTATTTTTATTTTTCTTTGTTGTTCTTCCGATTGGGCATTTGTTTCATTGCAGCTATTTTGTTTATTTTTTTCTATGTATAATATTATAATTTGGTTAGGGTTTTGAATTATTACTTTCTTAGTGTCTTTTTTTAATTTTTTTTTTTTAAAATGGATAAAACCACATGTGTCTTTTTTTATTGTCTCTTATTGCTATTTCCTCACCAGAGGTGAGGTTTTAATATGTTTACTCTTTTTATTTTGGTTATTTTTCTTTGCGTGTCTGTTCTGTATTTTTATTTTTATTTTAATAAATTTGTGGTTTATATATTTTATTCATGTTACAAAAATTCTGTGTTCATAATGTTAATCGTAAAAAAACTGACACAAAACAAAAGCATTTACCAAGTTAAAGATGAAAGCAAAGAGTCAAACCCCAAGATTGACCCTAATATTTGAATTATTATTCTAGATTCAAAAAATTATAAAATATATTATCTTAATTTTTTTAACTACATTTAATTATAAAATAATAATAAAAATAAAAAACCCCACCAAAAAAGTCATAAAAGCAGCCAAACCCAAGCCCAAAAGTAAGTCAATTTCAACCCCAATAAATAAATAAATAAACAAACAAAAACTCAATCACACTAAAAGTTCCATTCTCCATTCCCAAACAAACAAATAAATAAATAAATAACAAAATAATAATTAAAAAATCCACGTCAGCATCCCCCTCCTCCTCCATTCGCATCCCCAAATTTCACTCCACCCCAACCGCACCGCACCGCCCTCACACGCAATCATTTCTTAATCCAAATTCCACAAATCCAAATGCACACATACCCGTGAAAAAGCAAACCCTACCCTACTTTTTCCAAGAATTCCGAACCCACCCCCCTCACAAGCACAACCGCCTTTCCAATCCCATTCTCACATGTGGACACCTACGTGAACCTTCCTTCCATCACCGCTCTCCCCCTTCCCCCCTCCCAATTCTATATATTTTTCCCCGTCCTTGATCCTTGCCCACCTCCAGATCCATCCAATTCAAGCCCTAAGCTTCTCCTATGGCCTCCGTCTCCATCCTTGTCACCGGCGCCGCTGGATACATCGGCAGCCACACCGTCCTTCAGCTTCTTCTCTCTGGCTTCCGTGTTGTCGCTGTTGATAATCTTGATAACTCCTCCCAGGTCGCCATCGACCGCGTTGCTGAGCTCGCTGGAGACCTCGGCAAGAATCTCACGTTTTTTAAGGTATTTTGGTTTGGTTTTCTTATGAGTTTTTGTTATTGAATCGCTCTTCCGTTGTTTCATTGCAAATGATTTGATTCAGTTGTGGTTTGAAACGAAGAGTTTTTTTTTTTTTTTTTTTGGCCTTTTGGTGATGTTGATTATGCGGTGAATGAATGAGAGTGTGAGATGAACTGGCATTTGATGTCATCGAGTTGGTGCTGTTTTGCTTCTGATGCCTGGGTTTTTAAATTATAATAACATGATTTTGTTTTTTTTGGCCCCATTAGTGGAATGATTACTGTTTTTTTTAATATATATTATTCAGAAGAAAGAAATATATTCTTTTTATTATTTTAATCAAATATTCCTCAATTAAAGGGGAGGCATTGATCCATGGACCATGTTTTTTTAATCACTTTCTAGAGTTTGATGTTGGCCACCTTCTCACTTTGCTTTTAATGTTGTTCTCTAGATTCTTTTTGCTGTTAATCTGTTAAAAGTATCATTTTTTCAATCATTTGTTGATGGAAGATGGTAAAGATTTTTATTATTTTTAAAATTGAATAATTATAATGCAGAATGTCATCATGATGAAGGAACTAAACTTTGGAATCTAAGCTAGCTGTGTAGCTTTACAACCTGTATGTTCAGTCAATGTGTGTGCAGTGTGGAAAAAGTTGGACTTCTGGTTTAAAGTTTTTCTCAAATGGCTAAACCTTTTCTTTCATTTTCTGTAGCAAACACCATCCGCGTCTCATAAAAGAAAGAAAAATATAAGATAAAATTTGTATTCATAAGAAAATAAAATTTTTATTTTATTAATTCAATCATATTTCTCAATTTAGGGAAGCAGGGGACTGGCTTGTTCCATGTTATTTGGATCACTCTGTAGACTTTGATGTCGCCCAACCTGTTTATATTGCACCTTGCTTAATGTTGTTCTGCAGATTCTTTGTTCCTATCAATCTGTTAAAAGTATCACTTGTTTAAGCATTTATTGCTGCAAGTTGCATGTATGCATTTGATGAATTGTGGTCAAGTGGAAGAGATCTTTATTATTTTTTAATTGAATAATACTGCAACTATCATGAGAAGGAACTAGTTTTGGAATCTAAGCTAAATATTTAGCTTTACAACCTGTACTTTACAATATGCATGGAGTGTGGATAAAGCTTAACTATCAGTATAAAGGTTCTCTTAAATCTCTAAAACTTTTCTTTCATTTGAGGTAGCAATTTATTTTAAATTCTGTATGCATCTCGTAAAAAAATAGATTTGTAAAATAGAATTTGTTTTCTTTTCCTCTTTCTTTGATATAACTTTTCTTTATCTTTAGTTTAGTCAACAACCAAACACAGATTAAGCAGAATATTTTGTTTATATGACTATGGTTTCTTCTCCATAGTTTTTGATACTGATATGAAAATTTTTTGCATCGATTTTACAAGCACCTGTTAGACTTCGATGCTTTTATATCAATTACAATTTCTCCTTCAAGGATTTCATTTGTGCAGATTGATATCCGAAATAAAGCTGATTTGGAGAAGATATTCGCTTCAGAAAAGTAAGTTGATTTTTCTAGATGAGTCCTCATTTCTTTAAATATAATGGCAACTCTTTTTTTTTTTTTGTAAGAATTATATCCCTGTAATTATTTTTTCCCAGTAGATATTTTTGCAAAATTTTCCTGCGCAAATAATTTGTAGGAGCTACTTTTGAACCTAGAGTCATCTCAACTTTTTCCCGGTTAGTCCTTTAAGGAAACATTTTATTCCAGTGAATAAAGGACATCTTTTGGTTGTGTAGTCAGTATTGATATAGCAGCCTGAATCATATATATTCATTCCTCTTTTTTTTATGATAGTTTTTTGTTTGTCAAATATCAAAGAGTAAGATGATAATCTTCCACTCACATCCTTTATTCTTGGCCTTAAAATCTTCTTACTTGGTGTTGAAAAACGCTTAATGTTACTTTGTTAGGTTTAATGGCTATTTGTTAGAATTTTTTTCCTAGCTCCTTTACATTCAAATTGATAAGCTTGAAGTACAAAAAATAGCCCTTGAGATCAATTTGCTTCTGGTTTATGGCATTTAGAGTGAAACTTGTGTCTGTTCCATGTTCTTGTTCTTTTAACATTAGAAATTGGAAACTAATCTATAATTGGAATCAAAGTGCCATTTGTCTTTGTTGTTTGCTTATTGTTATGCTTTGAGGGCGAGTTGATTATATAATGTAATATTTTCCCTAACAATTGATAGATATCATAACCCTTTAAATTGTCAAACATATGGTCTTTCTATCACTTTCTATCATGTTTAAGCTCATGAATTATCTTATCCAGCAGCCTCAATGGTGCACAAATCTATGAGTGCATGCATGTATATCAAATTATAGGTTGACCAATTGAAGGTTTAGTTATCATAGTTGCCACTGCAATATCTTTTGTGTTTTAAAATATTTTGCGTTCAGTGAGAGTCCTTGAAAAGTATAAGAGGTTAATGGTTTTTTGAGATGGATCTAAAGAGTCAGGGTTATTGGTGATAGAGTGATAGTACTATGGTTGATTACTACCATAATTGGTCTCTCTCATCAAACAAATTTTTATCCAAGAGCAGTAGCAAATTTTTTGGGCTCTAAAATTTAGTTTCCCTGTTTAAACCATGATACTCAACTATGGTGATGGAGCTTCCTTTTTTGTTGGCGTAAAATCTTTGGTAAAGGTCTACAATACTTTTACATATTCTTCATCTGAATTTCATTTTTTTCTCCCTTCTTGTTGTAGTTTTGATGCTGTTATCCATTTTGCTGGCTTAAAAGCAGTTGGAGAAAGTGTGCAGAAACCACTGCTCTATTATAACAATAACCTTATTGGTACAATTACTCTCTTGGAAGTGATGTCTGCGCATGGATGCAAAAAGGTATTGTGTTTGAAATCTATGTATAGTAAAATTTTATAGTTCTGATAGGGCTGGTCTAAAGTTCAGAAATCAGTACTTTTCTTGGGTTGATTTGCTTGAATTCTTCTACGATGATGTGCTGCTCTAGTGGAAGTACTCTATAAATTTGCTATATCTGTTTCTCTTTAACTATGCTATTTTTAAAGGTAAAATATTTGTGGGCAATTGATGTTTTGCAGGATATTTATACATAATTTTAAGTCAGCCTTATTTATGCATAAAGTATTTTCAGTTGTGTCTATGAGTCTGACCAATTGTCTTATCCATGTTCCTTCCACTGCAATTTCTAATTTTTAATGGGTAAATTTAGTGCACTCAGTTTTTTTGGTATGACATTTATTTTAATACTGATTTTGTTGCATTGACAAACAATGGTAACCGAAGTTTCTGTTTGTTGAAAAGAAGATAGATCTGAAGGGGACCAGCTCAACATAAATGCTTTCCAATGTCATTTATGGTTGGTGAATATAACAAGTCACCAACTTAATGTGCCTGTTTATGTAAAGATTTGTTTACATGACTTATAATTTTATCTATAATTCATCTCTGGTATTTATACATTGTTCTAGTTGACTCTATAAATGTATAAACAAGTCCTTGGATGCTAGTACACTTACTAGTAAAATTTGTAGATCATGATCTTTTTATACCTTCGAAATTTAATTGGCTGCTGTCGGCTGAACTTGCCAGCTTGTGTTCTCATCATCAGCAACAGTTTATGGATGGCCAAAGGAGGTACCTTGTACAGAAGAATTCCCACTTTGTGCTGTAAATCCGTATGGACGAACCAAGGTTCACTCTTGTATCTTTTAAAAAAAGTGTACTTCCAATTTCAATACTCTGTTTCTAGTGAATTAATTTATTCATAACTTGATCATTGCAGCTGTTTATTGAAGAGATATGTCGTGATATCCAACGGTCAGACACGGATTGGAACATTATATTACTTAGATACTTTAATCCGGTTGGAGCTCACACCAGTGGATATATTGGTGAAGATCCTCATGGAATTCCCAACAACCTCATGCCTTTTGTTCAGCAAGTTGCTGTAGGGAGGAGACCTGCCCTCACAGTGTATGGGAATGACTATTCAACAAAGGATGGAACTGGGGTATTGCTTCCATCACCTTTTATTGTTTAACCATTTCTTTCATGGTTTATGGCGTATTATTTAATTCTCCCCATTATTAAAATTACAATTTTGTGTCACATCCATTTTAGATCTCAAAACAAGACCCAACATCCTCTTTTTCTCTAGTATGACTTATACTTTCTGACTTAAAAGGGGGCGTAGGTGTTTTATTTTGAAATTTCCTCTTTTTTTTTCCACTGGTCTTTTTTAATCCGTAGTTATATTTCTTCAGACTTTTCTTTGTGTCAATATTGGAATTAGACTTTCTTTCATACTTTTAACAAAATGAAGCTGTCTTGGTTGAGATGATACTGTAATAAATCCCTTACAACAGGTTCAGATTATTCTCTTATGGGCATGCTTAAAAAAAAATGTTTAGGAGCTTTGGATCCAATTGTTTCTTGTTCGTAGTAAATAATCCCTTATTTTATCTTGTGTTTTTTAAGTTCAGTGGGAAGTTCAACGGCATCCTAAACTTATCCGTTACTTGAGGTTGCATGCAGTCATGAGTATGGTGACTACTCAAGTGTATCTGTGTTTGATGGCATTTTATTTGCCATTTACAACTGTTTGTCTGTTGGCAGTGTCTCAGACATTTTTGTATCGAACTTCTAACCATTTGCAATATTGAAATGAGAATTTCTTGCAGTAATGTTTTGTAGCATGCCGCATGGACTTGTAACAATTTATGCCCATTTCTGCAGGTACGGGATTACATTCATGTTATTGACCTAGCAGATGGACATCTTGCCGCTCTGAAGAAACTCTTTGAAGATCCTAAAATTGGTAATTGATTGAAAATAAATATTTCTTATTCTTGGTTCTCCAAAGGAAGTTCACTCATAATCTATACAAGTGGATTGCATTGCAGGCTGTGAAGTTTACAATCTAGGTACTGGAAAAGGAACTTCTGTTTTGGAAATGGTGGCAGCTTTTGAGAAAGCATCTGGGAAGGTAGTCTATGCTTCTGTTGAAATTTTGAACTGTAATCATCTTTCTGATCAGGAATTATAGATTGCTCTTTTCTTATGAAACATTCCATCTGCTATTATAATTCTCTGGGAACTTTGCTGTGGAAGAGGAGGCTCATACAACCCAAATACAGTTTTCATGAAGAAGCCCAGAAATTCCATTGCCATTTACCTTTGTTTCATATTCACTTCTATTTCTTTCCATTTTTGTAACTTTTAACTTACTGAATTCTTGCAGAAAATTCCGCTGATAATGTCTGGTAGACGACCTGGTGATGCTGAAATTGTTTATGCATCTACTTCCAAAGCAGAAAAGGAGCTTAACTGGAAGTATGTAATATACATTCTATATGCAATTGTGTCCATACATGAGGAAGCATGTGTTGCCATTTGTATGCTTATGTACATTATATTTTCTCATTCTTATTTTCTATCTTTGATCCTCCTTTGATGTCTTTTGCATATCTTACATGTTCTGTTCATTCCCTTAACATCCATGAGTTCATCCGACTTGTGCATGCCGTATTTTGATATGGTTCTTGATTCTTTACCTATTATCTTTTATAGGGCGAAGTATGGAATTGAAGAAATGTGTCGGGATCAATGGAACTGGGCCAGCAAGAATCCTTGGGGATACGGATCACCTGACGACTAATTGAATGAGCAGCATCTTCTGATTGCTTATTTTCTGATGTGCAGAGTATATACATGTTGATCAATGTATGTATTGCATTGGAAGTTAGTCTACCTGATCTGGGTTTTAACAGCTGATGTCATTTACCATACCCATAACTAACCAATTATAATAAGACTTTTTGTGTAAATGAAAATTTTCAGTGGCTTCTTTCTTTCCTGGAAAATAAGACATGGCTCTTGTATATAAATACATTTTTCTGGACTAAATGATACAGATACTGATTTTTTCTAATAGTTGGATCTCTCAAGTGAAATGTGTACCTTGATTTGTGTCTAATGGTGTTATTGCTTAATCTTTTTATTTTCTTGTGATGTGTTGAATTTTATTGATTACTTGTTGCTTGCCTAATAATCTTTTCATCTTTGATGTTCAGAACTAACAAGGCAGGCAATTGCATGCCTACTGAATATTCCAACTTCCATACGGAAGCAAAGCTCAGGATTTGTTTCCTTTGAGGACTTAGGGTTTCCTTTATGCTCTGAAATGAAATATTGGAATCACACTATGAACAAGTTTCCTTTTCAGTTACATTTGTTGATATATAGCTGGATTAATTTTTTAATTTTTTTAATGTGTTTAATATCAATTTTTGTTATCACATTCTCCATGTACCTTTCATTGTGCACTAATTCTTTAATTGTATATGCTTATGACAAGTTCAAAATTGTGCTTGTATAACTGCCCCTTGCAAATAACTAGCTTAACATAAAATTATTAAAATTTGTAAAGAACCTTAATATTTATTTAAAGTGAAATTAATATGTTTCAAATTTATGATTGGCTTTAGAATTTAAGTAGCTCTGAGATATCTGTCTAAGGGCAGAAGTACCAGTCAAACTCCAAAGACCCGCTTAAAAAATAGGAGTTGGACAAAAATATATCTGTGGCATGGACAAAAAAAAAAAATACCCACTTTGAAAATGGACCTATTGAAAAATAAAATAAAATTTATAATTTATAATTATTTATAATAAGGTTAAACAATTCATTTTTGCCCTTTACTTTAAACTTGCAAAATTCTAATATAATTTAATTTTTCTGTCAAAACTCTTTGGATTTAATTTGTTATTAAATTATTTTTATATTAAAGTGTAATTTTTTAAAATAAATTTTAATTTAAATTATATTATATTTTATTATTTTATTTTTAAACAACAAAAACTACTACTGCAACTACTTCATGCAGGCACATGGTGGTAATTTGTGGCTAAATCCTAATAATATAACGTAAAATTGAAAGATTTGGTCAATCTCAGGCCTTGGCTAATCTTTGACTGGGCTTTGTTCTTTGGCAAGGCCCAAACTCGTGGTACGCTTACAACCGGACACATCATCCATGCATTTCACTTCATCATCATCATCATGCAAACGCTCTCTTCTTTGAATTCGTTCCATCGAGCTCTGCCAAAAACTCGTTCTTTGTTTTCTCTATTTCCCCGGAGTTTTGACGGAATCGCCTTCTGAAATCCCAATTTTAGGCTGTAGTTTTGAGAGAAGGAGAAAAAGGGCGATATGGAGACGTTGATTTCTCTGGTGAACAAGCTGCAAAGGGCCTGCACTGCCCTCGGTGACCATGGCGAGGAGAATGCTTTGCCGACTCTTTGGGACTCGCTCCCCGCCATTGCCGTCGTTGGAGGGCAGGTCTGGTGTTCTTGCATTTGTGTGGATCCTAATTTTCTGTTTGAAATTTTGAATCTTTGCTTCTACTGTTTGAGTTTTTTTTTTTTCCTTTTTCTTTATTTATTTATTTGAAATTTCTTGGATTGCAGTTTGCAATATGAATTAAATGATAGAGTCCAATATTCAATGTTATTTCATTGTGATGCTCGATCCTTGAGAATTTATTATTGTTAATTTTAATCTTTGATTTTTGTGTTTGTGTTTAAAGGTTTGTATTTTTATTTTTATTTTTTGAAATTTCTGGGATTGGAGATTACAATGTGAATTAAATGATCCAATCCAATGTTCAAATTTGATTTCATTGCAAAAAGATCTATTTTTGAAGTTACCGTGTATATAGTAATATTTTTTTCAAGTTATAAATGAATAACCTTGCACAGGAAGACATTTAAACGATTAGAGTGTGCTATTGCTATATAAATGTTCTGAAACTATACTCTCTCATGATGATTTGAACCATTATTTTCATTTTGATTTTCTCGCTCCATCTTATGATGTTAGGTGACATGTTGGTGTTAATTTTGGAAATAATGCATAGTGCTCAAGCAGTTATGCTATTATCGGACATACATTTTTTGAGCTTTTTAAATAAGTTTAGGAACTTGCAATTGATGTAGAGAAATGATAACATAAATTTTTTTTTGTCCCCTACAATTGGCTTAAGATCCTGATGAAGAAAATTCAATGGATTGACTGAATATAGATGGTTAATGAAATTTACTTGTTATATGTTTTCTTTGATGAATTTATGGCATTGTGATACTAAAGTGATTTGAACTTTTGATTTATTCTGTGAAACTAAACCATGTGATATGTTCCTCTTCATTCTCGTCAAATGATTATTTACTTTGTGTACATTACTTCAACGTGGGGCAGAAATCACTGTTAGATTTATTTTTGCTGCGAGTTGTAAATTGAATAAGAAAGTGATTCTAATGTATGTGTTCTTTATAAATACATTTGCTTTTGTATAGAGCTCTGGTAAATCTTCAGTTTTGGAAAGTGTTGTTGGGAAGGACTTCTTGCCTAGGGGATCAGGTATGCTTTCATATAATTCTTTTCTATGTCTCTTACTAATTTCTTTGTTAACAGTTGTTTCCCAGAAAATTGAGCACTTGATATTTGATGAAATTTCACAGGAATTGTTACTAGACGTCCTCTTGTGTTGCAGCTTCATAGGATTAATGATGGGCAGGAGTATGCAGAATTCCTTCATCTCCCAAGAAAGAAGTTCACAGATTTTGGTAATTATGTTTGCTTAGTGATAAAAGTTTTAATTATATTTGCGTGATACCTGACAAGGACCACACTTATATAAGTTGAAAAGAAAATTCAGAAGAAGGGAAGTCGTGAAGAAATGCGTAGTTATATTTCTTTGTCTATTGTTTAGCTTTTTCTGGGTGCTTAAGTCACGTAACATAATATTTCACAGAACCATGTTTACATACGCATCCATGTTCATCTATGGCTTTTTTTTTGCAGCCCTAGTGAGAAAGGAGATTGCTGATGAAACCGATAGGGAGACTGGTCGTAGCAAACAAGTTTCAACTGTACCAATTTATTTGAGTATCTATTCGCCAAATGGTAATGCATGTTTACAAGCTGAACAACTCACTAAGAACAAGAGTTATCTGAAAATCAGAATTATTTATATCTCATAACCTTATAATGGTCTAGCTAATATATGGTGCTACATAAGGGTGTAAAAACCAATGGCAGTTTATTTTGGAATTCAATTGGCAATAACTCTCACATAATTTACCCCTTAATAAAACCTTATGCCTTTATGAGTCACTAAAAACTGCAGAAATTTGACTATATTACCATACTTCGCACTTACTGCTCCTTTTTACATATAATACATCAGCCTATGTATTATTATATCTCATTCTGTCTTGATCCGTGTTATATTGTGGCATCTTCAAGAAAATTGATCTTAAGACAATCATTAGATGGAAGCCATTTTGTTGATTGAATATATTAAATTTCTACCTTCGTATCTAATCTGTAGCATCTAATTGAACTTCTAAAACATTTCTAGCGCATATAATTGCATCAATGATTTCAGGCACAGAGGAAATGTTTGCGTGGAGCATTTGCATGCCTTCCAGAATGTTTTTTTATAGTCTCTTCGCAATGTAGAAGAGAAGCAGTTTAATGAAATGTTTTTTATTTTATCAAAAGCCATTTGAAGTAATCTTTAACTTCTGTAAATTGGTGCAACTGTGTAACACCACAGCTCAGGTCAAATTTAAACACTGTTAGTTGAGATCAACTAGCCATATGTTTATTAAGTTTTATAAGGTCAGTGATTTTATACTTATGCAAGTTAAATCAACATGCCATGAAAAATTTGATGACTTTTTTCCGCCTTCTGGTTGTTTAACATTTTTAGGTGCTAATAATTTCAAATTTGACAGTTGTAAATCTGACTCTGATCGATTTACCTGGGCTTACAAAAGTAGCTGTTGGTAAGTTTCATGCTTATTATTTGAACATCCAAGATATTCTATTTTCTGTCATCTCATTTCTAGAAAAACTGACCAATTTATATGGCTTTCCAGAGGGTCAACCTGACAGTATTGTCGGAGATATTGAAAACATGGTCCGCTCATTTATTGAGAAGGTGATTTTATTTTTGTTGGCAAGTAATTTACTTACACTTAATGCACAAACCTTCTTGATTAGAAAATATCTTAGTGCTTTAATGTTTATCATCTGAAATTCCTTAAAAGAAGGTTTGGTGAAATGTCTTTTATGACTGTCTTCAACTGGACATGTTGGTATGTTCCCCATTACTTATGCCTCTAAAGATAATATTAGTATTTTGCAATTATCGAAACATAGCTAAATAGAACTTTAATGAAGAGTGGCTAATTCAAAACTGCAATATTCACAAATTATTCTGAAATTTCAATTTTATCTTTTCAAGCTCTACAACCATAAGAATCTGAAGACATTACTGATTATCAATAGATAGTTTTCAAATACAGAACATCTTTTGAACTAGCCCTTACATTACACAAATTCACTGGCTGTTCTTAGACAATGATCTTTTGCATTATTGAATAATCATGATCACCAACTTTATGAGTTACGACAATGAAAATTTACACTCATGCTTTCCGCCTTGATTATCTAAGTTAGTTACAAAAAAAAACATCCTTTTACTCTCACCGTTCACAATATCAAAATACAACCAATTGCCAAACATTTTGATTTATCTATTTTATGTACAAAAAAATGACCATCCCAAGTGAAATGTTAGGTTTAGACTATTCAAATTCAGTTTGGACCCCCTAGGTTCTATTGAAGTGAAATTCTGATATCCATCAGTGTTCTTTATTTTTTTCCCGAACTTATTCACTCACTGCGTATGTTCCTTGACTAACTTATAGAATTAATGATTTGCATTTAGATCACCAGAGCCTTCATTTATTTTTTAAAATGAATCAACTCGGGAACTTCAACTTAGTAGTGTAAAGAAAAGAAGAAAACATGACTTGGGGGCTCATTTTAATGGTGAGTTCAACGGCAATAGAAATGGGATGATTCTTCCATACCCCAGATACTTGTACCTATCATCACTTACCTTTATCTGCAGCCCAATGTTAAGGGTATGTTTAGTTACTTGTAAGTAGTTGTAATGTAAGTGATTTTATATGTAAGTAGTTGTTTAGTTTGTTGTAAAAGCTCCACTTACATGTTAGTGAATTTATATTGTACCCATTTTTACAGCATTTCAACTTACAACAAATTTTGTTATAAGTTAGAATTTGTTGTAAGTTGAAATGCTGTAAAAATGGGTGTTGTAAGTTGAAATGTAGTAAAGTAAATGATATTCACTCACCATCATTTTCATCTCATATTTAATTATAACAATATTTAATAATTTTGTTTAAATTTATAAAAATATTTTTTAAGTAATAAAACTAAAAAAAATTAAATATTTTTATAATTAATATTCATATGACTAAATATTTTTATGACAAAAATATTTTATAATTGAAAATATTATACTATTTTTAAAAATTAAAGAAATGTTAAATATTTTTATAATTAATATTCATATGACTAAATATTTTTATGACACAAATATTTTATAATTGAAAATATTATATTATTTTTAAAAATTAATCATAAAAATATTTTTAAGTAATAAAATTAAATAAATATTAAATATTTTTATAATTAATATTCATATGACTAAATATTTTTATGACAAAAATATTTTATAATTGAAAATGTTATATTATTTTTAAAAATTAATTATAAAAATATTTCTAGGTAATAAAATTAAATAAATATTAAATATTTATAGTTTAATATTTATATAATTAAATATTTTTATAATTGAAAATATTATTAAAATAATTAATAGAGTAATTTTTTTAAAATTTTAATTATTAATTTTTTCAAGTAATTAAATTAAATAAATATTAAATATTTTAAATTTATAAATAATGCATATGACATCCGATAATATATAAAATGTACTCTCTAACTTAATAGTAGAAATCATCATTAGGAACATCATTAGTTACATCATCAGGGACTATTGCAAATTTCTATCCACACCAATTCAATCTAACCACTCAAATGGTGTTGACACTGTTGGGACGCAGTGGTTAACCTGGTCCATAGTCCCACATCACCTGTGAGAGCCAATCTCCCTAGCCTTATATATCCTAAGCCAATCCTTCCCTCTAACTGCAGTTATGGAGAAGTTAGGGTAGTGGGTCCCTGTATTAACATGGTATCAGAGCTTCTGTTCCGATCGGCTGTGACTAGGATCTTGGGTCTCACATCCGCTGTGGGCCCAGGGGGGTGTTGGGACGCAGTGGTTAACCTGGTCCATAGTCCCACATTGCCTGTGAGAGCCAATCTCCCTAGCCTTATATATCCTAAGCCAATCCTTCCCTCTAACTGCAGTTATAGAGAAGTTAGGGTGGTGGGTCCCTGTATTAACAAACACATCCATTTTTACCCTAGGTAGTGCTCACACATGCCAATAGGGCCATATTACTACTGTAACTAGCCTTCTATCTATCAATAAGTGTAGTCATATAAGCAATATCTTCTAATGTGATTACCAATAAAAATCCATAAAGTAAAAGAACCCATCCTCCTAATAGCATTCAACCAGAAATTTAGTGAGAAAGATGCCTTCTCATGCAGCATGGAGTCTAACAAGCCCTCCAAATCCATTGTTTTGGTCTTTAGGGGCTATTCTAGGGTCAAACCCATTTTTTGAAGGTTGTAAAATGACTAAAAGATTTGTTCCAGCAAAAAAAAAATAAAAATTAAGTCAAATTAAAGATTTGTTCAATGTCAATAAGTAAAGATGTGTTCTTACTTGCCAACGACATTTTGAAATACAGCACCAAGTCTATCGATGAAAACAACATTATCAAACCAGAGCAAATTCATATCTGCTAGACCATTTTCAAATCATACATTGCAGGAAAAATTAAAGGAAAATTGCGTGAATTTTAAATAAAAATTTGTTCTAATTTTTTAACCACGAGAAGTCAGTGTGGATTAATGTAATGGTTTTGATGCTTGGTATGGTTTTGGAGGGAAAAATAATTTGAAGTGTTTGTCTAATTCACAAATCTTGCGCTAAAATGAAGATGGACTTTTCTTTTTATGCAAACTACAAAAAATTATTTGTAGTGTTTGGTGTTTCTTGTTTCTAACATGTGATTTCCTCATGTGTTTTTAATTAAACCACGATAGGTCTGTCATATCTATCTTTTAGTTGATCATTGTCAATATTTTTTTTTATGCTACCTAAATATAGTTGTTAATTTCTTAATCATTTTTCTAAATATATGATTTTACAAATAGGTTGAACATGTTGATATCCAGTTATGACTATGATTTTAAGTCGCCTTCTTTGCTTGCAGCCTAATTGTATAATTTTAGCAATTTCACCCGCCAATCAAGATCTTGCTACATCTGATGCTATCAAGATCTCTCGTGAAGTAGATCCTAAAGGTTATTTTTCATATTTTATTATTTAAAGTATTTATTACCATGTTTTTATTTGTAGAGCAATTACTTAAAATTGCTCATGTTCCCATCAAATGACATTAACCAAAAAATTTTGATATAATTCTGGGAAAGAGGCTGGTGTAGAAAATTTATGTTCACTAGTTATATATAATCTATCATTATTAAAAAATGACCTTAAATTTTTGTTACTCATCTTTGATTTCAACTTTATTAGGATAATCCTTGTCTATAATGTTCACTAATTTCTCATATGCTTGCTCAAACACTCATTACTTGTTAAATTGCAAAACGCTGGGAAATAGCATGGATACTATATACAATACTTAATTCCTACTTATGCGGAGATTGTTTCAAAGCACTTGTGATTGCATAAAATTAAAGTTGTACATAAATATCCAAGCATTAAGGCCATTGCATGAACAATCCAGCCAACAATTGACCATTGTCTTATTATGTAAAGCTTTGTGAGAAATGGTGCTCTTTCTGGCATCTAAATGTTGTTTCTCATTTGCGTAGAAATGTGCTTTCTTTCTTCATTTCCAAATCCAAAATTTAGCTCTCTATTTGGTCTAAAATGGTGTATTGACCACCATTTAACATTGGGGATGGAAAACAACTCTTTGTTGATGCTAAATTGGATGCTATTCAAGTGTTGAAATGTTGTTTATAGTTTATGATAGGTACTATTCTCTATCATTCTCTAATCTAAAAAGGTAGCTTCCGTTCAAGTTGTATTCTTTGAAATGATTTTCTATACAAAACAGTTTACCTTATATATTTTTAGTTGAAGATTACATGCAACCAATTTTTTATATGATGAATATAACACACATTGTTGATTGGGAAAATTTTGGTGGCATTTTTTGGATATTAGATTGTTTTGGATATAAGATTTCATAAGCTACAGTGTCATTCATGAGGTTTTATCTTTGTTGAGGCAAATGAGACAAATTATGAAATGGCCCAAATCTTGTTTGGTACCCCTTTTAGAATTTGAATTAAATGCATTGGGTAGGCTACCATAACCTATCCTTTTGACTATGCTTACTAAGCAAATGCGTCTGATGATCAACTTGGTATATGGATAGTGGCACCGCAACAACCAAAACCTAGAACATGAGATGACTGTAAGGTTTCTCTCTGCCCTTAATGAAAGCTAGACTAAATTTAAGGTGAAGAAGGCCTAGAGGAAGAAAGGAAAATGAAAAATCTTGTAAGAGAAAAAAAAAAGGTAAGAATGCTGCATTTATTGTGTCCTTTCATGCCTGGCACATCATAGAGCAGTGTAGCCTTTTCGACACGTATTTCTAGCAGTATATCATGTCAACACCAGAGGTCATGCTTAATGTGGTGTAGATTCTTAGCCAGAAAAACATCTTTAGTTTATAGAAGTAAGATTTTGTCCAAGGAAAGTGGGTTAGCAGTTTACCTTTTGTTTATAATTAATGATAATTCAACGCCCAACATTGAACACATAATGATTACTTTTTAAGAAGATTTTTTTTCACAACTTATTTAGTTTTTTACATTCTTTCATTTCTCTGAAATTTAGCAGTAGCGTTCAATTTTTATCTTTCCTAGAATTATTTTGTCACTAGTTGTAGTGTATAGGTACCATAAGTGCACCAACTAGCAGGATGCTTTTAATTGTTTATTGTTTATTATTTGAATCTAGTCTCAATGGCTCAGCAATGAGAAAACCACTGTTTTGCCTTCTAATGTTATTTTCCTTTTTTCTTTTGCCTTTATTAAAATCCAGGAGAAAGGACATTTGGTGTGCTGACTAAGATTGATCTTATGGATAAGGGAACTGATGCTGTTGATGTGAGTTGCCTTAATACTTCACAATGTAACTACTGATATATAAGTGTAGGGTTTTCATTCCTTCCATGATTTTTATAGTTATAGGTGGAAACGTCTCTTGCTTTATATTCTTTTGCCATTATTCATTCCTGTATGATTGTCAGAATTTGGGTTATGTTGTCAAGTTTAGCCTTGACTAACAGTTCTTGTTGAATGATATTTTTGCTTTGACTTCTTTGACGATCAAATTGTTATTGTTATGGTTATTCAAATTTCAATCTTTTTATTTTTATATCTTGATGCTTACACTATTCCTTTTGAAAAAATTACTATTGTTCGTTGAGCCCATCTTTTTCATTGAGATAGATCTAATATCCAATGCAGTACATATTGAATTTTTGTTTATCATCTCCCATCTTTTGTTCAGCTTCCTATATGTGCCTATTTTACCAATCAATTTAGGGTGTAGCACAACTATATATGAGCTATCTGATGCTCTGAAATTATATCTATATACAGTTAAAGTTTCATGTATTACTCTTAAAGACAAAAATGCGTCCCATCTCAATCTATATCTTTCTACCAGCTTGCCTTTTAGTATATTTGCCTTTCTTAGTATAGAAGCTTTACTATTTACTGTTTTGCGCTGTTGATGTAGATCTTAGAAGGAAAATCCTACCGGCTACAGTTTCCTTGGATTGGTGTTGTTAATCGCTCACAAGCAGACATTAACAAGAGCGTCGACATGATTGCTGCTAGACGTAGAGAGCGCGAATATTTTTCCAATGCACCCGAGTACAAACATCTTGCTCATAGAATGGGCTCTGAGCATCTGGGAACAATGCTTTCAAAGGCACTTACATTCATTTCTTCTTTTAAGTCACAATGATTTTTGCTTGCAGCTTAATAGAATACTACTATTGTACTATTCTTTTGTAAGATTGAAACTCTATTTTATTTTATTTTATTTTATTTTGTTTTGTGCAGCATTTAGAACAAGTAATCAAGTCTAGAATTCCGGGTATCCAATCCCTTATAAGTAAAACAATTATTGAACTTGAAGGTGAGCTCAGCCATCTTGGAAAGCCAATTGCTGCAGATTCTGGTGTAAGTCTATTTTAATAGTCAGCACATGATTTGATCGAAAGTAAGCCATCCTGTTCTTTCAGGTATATATTGAGAAAACAATGTTTTATTCCATAATTAGTTTTACTAACATGCTTTATTTGAATTACATTTTGAGCTTTCAATTAACAAGAATCATTAACGATGATTAGGCTGAGAAGATACTGCATATATTAAAATTTATAGCCATTCTCTTTATATAATAGCCAAATGCAACTTTTAAAGTGATACTATGACCATGTACAAGGAAATGTTTTGTCCAAATTTAGAATTGTTCTCGTTATATGATTGTGAAATGCATCTTTTTAACTGCCACAATGGTGTGCATTATCAACTTGACTTACAGTCCATCAATTCACATAGCTCAGGAAGCATTTTTTATAGAGGAACTCCATGAATACTATGAATGGTCTATGTTTTTTCCAGTTGACCTATCAGAATACCAGATAATTTATTGGAATTTAGTTTACAACTTTTTGTTGTGATCATAATTATTTAACCAATTTGATTTTGTCATTTTTTTCATATGTATATGCCTAACTGCTCTAATTTCCTCTTTACAATTTGGACATGTAGGGGAAAATGTATGCAATTATGGAGATATGTCGTGTTTTTGACCAGATTTACAAAGAACATCTTGATGGAGTGTAGGTACCCTGCATTTTGTATTTTCCTTAACATTTACTTTCCAGGAATGCATTTGTCATCTATGTTAATATACAGTTTGGAGATTCATTACGAATGGACCTTCACTATTATGTGCATATTCTAGTGCCTGTAACTTTTGTTGCATACTTTCCTCATCCTGGGTAAGCTTTTTGGTATCAATTTGGAAGTGATACATACTATCTGCTTGAGTCTCACAGGTGGCTTATTATGAAGAGTTGTAGTACCTATATTTAGTTTGGGGCATATAGTATTTCATGTGAAACTGTGTTTAAGTAAATACAGTTTTTGAAGAATATACAAACACATCAACTTTCTGATGGTCTTAAAAAGTGAAAGGCCAAAAGGATGATGATTTGCACATTGCTATGCCTTCAACTGAAGTGAAAAATAAGCTTAATCCCAACGAGCGACATCTCACTCTAGTGTTGCCTTTTAATAGTAGATAATGTTATCCTAATCACATTTAGTACACAATGTAGCAGATATTGTTGGATTCAAGAATTAAACTAAACAAAAAATGAAACTTCATAGAACACATTGAACATTCTTAATGAAGAATGATGAATATGGACGTTGGACTATAGACAAGGACAAAATTTGGCTTTATCCTTTTAAAGTATTCCAACTACTACTAGAGATAATTTCAAGATGTTGGCCGCCTGACAATGCCTTTCTAGTATTAGTTTGGATAGATTAAAATAGGCATGAATTACATAGATATTAGAAATTGAATGCATGTATGTCAAATCTATTACATTATTTATTGAAATATGTGTTTAGGTTGGGTAAATATTTAGGTTGTTTTTTGTTTTCAATTTTAAAATTATGATATGTTCATTTGATAGTTAAGGGCTGTTTGGTTCGAAATAATGATATATTACCACGGTAATAAGATTATCGTGGTAATGAGATCAGGAATATTATATGCCTGGGAATAATGTAGTAATGTGAGATTACCATGTTTGGTTGAGAATTTACATTACTGGTAATCTTTCATTACCATGTTTGATTAGTCATGTTAATCACCTCAGTAATATGTCAAATTTACCAAAGTACTTCTACATATAAAATTTTGAAAAATATTATTTAAAGTATTTAGATAAATAAATAATTAAATTATAATTTTTTGCACAAATTTTTAAGATACCTTTGTATTTACCAAATTGCCCCTAAATATAAAATTTGAAAAAAAAATAATTTAAAATATTTAGATAAATAAATAAATAAATTATAATATCAAAAATTATTTTTTTACAATTTTTTAAAATACCTTTGTATTTACCAAAATACCCCTATATATAAAATTTGAAAATTTTAATTTAAAGTATATAGATAAATAAATAATTAAATTATAATATTAAAATTTATTTTTTCATAATTTTTAAAATCCCTTTGTATTTACCAAAATACCCCTACATATAAAAATTTGAAAAACTTAATTTAAAGTATTTAGATAAATAAATAATTAAATTATGATATAAAAATAATGAGTGAAAATAAAACTAGGGTTTTGATAATGAGTGTAATAAGGAATTAGATTAAATGAGTGGGGACATAATTGGGAAAAAAATATATTACACATTACCACCAACCTGGTAATCTAGATGGACACATATTTTGGTGGTAATCATATTACCATCTTATTTGATAATATTTCACTATTATAATTACTTCAGAGAAAATGAACTTTGTTTTGTTAAAGCTATTCAAGTCTGTCCTTTAGTAATTTTGGATTATGTAATACGAAAATGGCCCTTAGTTACTTAATGTATGAAAGAGTTTGATTCTGATGTAATTGGATGATTGTAGATTGCAACTTGAAAGACAATCTATTGTTTAAATTTTATTTAAATTATCTATATGGAGTACTGCTTGTCCTTGTTTGGGTTTGCAATGAAATTGTTCTGTTTAAATCTTCTCTCTTGGACTTTTCAACATATTGTGTGTGTGGTGATTTGGTGGTTGTTTTCCTAGTTGTTGTCAGAATTTCATTTTACAAAATGCATATTAAACCCTCTCTAGCCTGCTTTTATTTCTTGTTGTCTGAGTTTTGTAAGTGCTTAAGTTATGCTTTGCAGGCGCCCCGGGGGTGAGAAGGTTTATAATGTTTTTGATAATCAACTCCCTGCAGCAATAAAACGCTTGCAGTTTGACAAACATCTTTCGATGGAAAATGTGAGAAAGTTAATTACTGAGGCAGATGGCTATCAGCCTCACTTGATAGCTCCAGAGCAAGGGTATCGTCGTCTTATTGAATCTACTTTGGTCAGTATTAGAGGTCCTGCTGAGGCTGCTGTTGATGCGGTAGGTAAAGTATTTCTTGGCATTATGACTTATATTTTTACTATCATAAATCAACATTTATTAGTATGAAAATAGAAACCATTCAAACGAATTCTATCTAGTATTTTTTGAGCTTCTATATAATAAATCACTTGACCTTAGTAGGAAGTTAGTGAACCACGAATTATAACATCACATTATAATATGTAGCTTTTGAATTTCTTTTTTAATAACTAAAAATAAAAAATATTGAGCTAAATCAATAAATTCTTCTAGATTGAGTTAATAATATTTTATTTCAGTTATCCCTTTTGTGACTTCTGACTCTTCCCTAGCATGAAATGTTAATAATATAAAAGCATAATGAATTTCTCTTAAGATTAGGGCTCCAATTTTATGAATGTGCTATATCACCAGATTAACAACATGGGAAGTTATAGTAAAGTGAAAAACTAGGAAAAATGACTTGGTTTCAGAACGATTGCAAGGGGTTATTTTGTGCCAATTGCACAACTTTAAGCACATGACAATGATTTCGGTGAATTTCAAATTCAACTTTGTATTCTACGTCGTAGTTGTTGCATTATGCTGGTCTTACCATGGTATAAACTTGGAGGTGTAATCCTCACTATCAATTTTTTTTCTGTTAGGATTTGGATAAAACAATAAAGGTTTTAGATAAAAGGATATATTTCAACTTTGTGCCCATTAAACCATATTTGCAACTAGAAGATAGATTGGGAGATAACAGCATATAAAAGACTTTTTTTTTTTTTTTTTTTTTGAGCTCAGAAGCTAATTTATTGAAGTAAAATCCAATACAAGTAAAGAAACTAGAGGAATAGGGAAATAGACAAAGCTAAACAAAGAAGAAGAAACAACAAAGAGTTAACAAACATTAAAACCATCAAAAACAAAAGCTTTCATAATCCATCTAGGAAGATCTCGACCCTGGTGGAACAAACTGATACTATGCAAACTCGAGCCATGCGTGGCTAGCTTAGCATTTGCTCCCATCTGACCTTTGGGAATCAAATGTATCATAGGACCACCAATAGCAACAAGAAGATTGCGAATGATGTTGATCCATGGGTTAGCTCTCCAATCATTCTGAGAGTTCCTAGTATTTATAGCAACAAGAAGATCTGAATAAGAAAGTAAAATGTGTTGAATAGAAACAGTATTGTTGCTAATGGAGTTAAGCGCTACGGTTAAAGTTTTAGCTTTCAGCATCAAGTCTTGAGCTCACAGGGATATGACTGCAATCCGCCAGGAGGATGGGAAAGTTTGAGTTTGAGACAGAAACCAGCTCCTCCATCAACCAGCTCCTCAGCCCAAGTAGCTGTAGAAAAAAGAAAAGGACCTTCTGATGAGGAAAAGTTGGAAAGTAAGAGACACTTACCTACTTGAAGGGAGGATGTAGATGAGAACTCCTTGGCATAGGGAACTGCTTTATAAGCAATAGTATCAAAATTAGGAGATTCATTTTTGAAAATATGATTGTACCTGGCTTTCCAGATAAACCAAGTAGTAGTTGCACTAACCCTTTTAAGAAAAGGGGAATTGCAAAACTAATAGGAATGAAGCCAGCTGCTAGAGGTAAAACCTTGAAGAAAGGACATACATTTGCCCACAATATTGCTTACTCAGGCCCAAACCAGATGAATCTTAGGGCAGTGATTAAAGAGATGCTCAACTATCTCATTTTGGAGTCTACAAAAGACACAAGTGAATTTATCAAACCATGCTAGTGGACATTGTTTCAACCCTTAAAGAGACTTTTTCAATCTGCACACCTTAGAACCAAACTTGTCATCAAAACCCGGAGGGACATCCATAAACACCTCTTCTTTCAAATCACCATTTAGAAAAATATTTTTATGTCTAGTTGTTGCAATTGCCAATCCAAATTTACTGCAATGGAAAGAAGAACACGAATTGTGTTGAGCATAGCAACCAGAGCAAAAGTCTTTGAGTAATCAATCCTATAAGTCTGAGTGAAACCTTTGGCAACCAAACGTGTCTTGTATCTTTCCAAGGATCCATTAGACTTAAATTTCACAGTGAACACCCACTTGCACCCAACTGTTCTCTTCTTCTTTGGCCGGTCCATCAACTCCCATGTCTGATTCTTCTCTAAAGCCCTTATCTCCTCCAGAACAGCTTCTTTCCATTCTGGAACCTGCGTTGCATCTTTAATACTCTTTGGAATTTCCACATGTGAGAGTTGAGTGACAAAAGCATGAAAAGAAGAAGATAATGTTTTGTAAGATACAAAATTAGACAATGGATATAGAGGACGCCTAGTGCATGCTCTGGTTTCTTTTTTGAGTGTAATAGGTGAATTAAGATCATTATTTTCAGGAAGTGGATTCGAACTTGGAATTTCAGAGTTTGGCAACGAGGCTTTTTCTTTACTATGCTGCAAGTTATTAGACAATTCTCCAAACTTTGGTTCTCTTCTTGAGAAAACCAATCCCAAATCTGTTCATAGAATTATTTTCAGTGCTATTTGGATTGATATTAGGTGAATCCATATTTTCATTACTTAAAACATTGGAAGAATTATTTTCATGAAGATCCATAATGTCATACCCACCAGAATTTTTTTGTAAATCAGATCCATTCCTTGGAGAATCCTAGATCCCATTTAAAAGTGGTAAAAAGTCTGAAATATGCAAAGTAGTTTCATGAGAAAGTTGTTCATTGAAAAATAAATCACTTTGATTTTGACTTTCTAGATTTTCCTCTCCTCTAAAAACTGAATCTGCCTCTTCTTTCTCCCCTACAAGATTAGGCTGGAAATAGGAATCATTCTAAAAAAATTGAACATCAAAGATGACAAAATATTTTTGTTTTTCAAGATCATAACATTTGTACCCCTTTTGGTTTGGAGAATATCCAAGAAAAACGCACTTGTTCCCTTTAGGATCTAATTTACCTCGGTTTAATTCCTTATTGTGGATAAAAACTGTGCAACCAAAGGTTTTAATTGGCAAAGTAGATTAAAGTCTAGAGTGTGGGAAAATTTAGGAAAACTTTTGTAATGGCGTTGCAAATTGTAAAACTTTTGAGGGCATTCGGTTAATAAAAAATATTGCTATTAAAATTGCATCCTCCCCAGAAATTTTTTGGAACTTCGTGAGTAAAAAGTAGTGTCTAGTAACTTCCAAAAGATGTCTATTTTTCTTTCAGCAATATCGTTTTGTTGGGGTGTTCCAACACAAGAACTTTGGTGAAAAATTCCATTTTGTGAGAAAAAACTGCTCAAATGCTTTGTGAAATACTCACAACCATTATCACTTCTCAAAACCTTAATTTTAGTCTCAAATTGATTACAAACCATGTTGTAAAAGTTTTTGAAAATATTTTCCACTTCAAATTCATGTTCTATTAGATAAACCCAATTTAATCATGTGTGATCATCTATAAATGTGACAAACCATCGTTTCCTAGAAATTGTTGCAATTCTAGATGATCCCCAAATTATAAGGAGATCTACGCATTTTTGCCAAAGCACAAATTTCACATTGAAAGGAAGATGGATCTTTTTGAGAAAATAAACTTGGAAACAATTATTTTAAATAATGAAAACTTGGATGTTCTAGCCTAAAATGACAAAACATAATATCATTCTTACTAGAACCGGAAATAACACCTAAACAAGAGGTTGAAACAGAGTCTTTCGGAAGAGATCCATTGTCAAAATGGTAAAGTCCACCACTTACTTTAGCATTGCCAATCATCTACTCCCGAGGCCAAGTCCTGAAATTCACAGTGAAATGGGAAAAAATTAGCACGTCAATTTTGGTTGAGTCAATTTACTAATTGACAATAAATTACATGACAATCTAGAAACATGTAACACATCTTTCAATAGTAGACATGAAGAAATTTTGATGGAACCAGTCCCGGTTATGGCCGAGTATGAGCCATCTGCCACCTTAATTTTTTGTATTTCGTGCACAGGGACTATAGGATGAAAATAAATGTGAACAGCTGGTCATATGATCAGTGGCGCCCGAATCTATTATCCAAGGGCCAGAAATATTGGAGGATAGAAAGACAATGGGAGCTTGATTACCTTGATGGGCATAAGAGGTAGGAGTTGCAAAAAAATTAGAAAACTATGGAGATTTAAAGAGTTTAAAAAGGTGCTCGATTTGTTTAGTGGTGAATGGAAATTGAGACTGTCCTAAAGTAGAATTAGGCTTTGCATTGGTCTCAGACAATGTTTAAAGCTCTTCCTCCCTCCTGTATTTTCTTCCAGCTCGGCTGCCAGTTTTGTGGCTTCCCATGAAGTTTCCAACAAAATTGCTTAGTGTGTCAATACCATTTACAATGCTCACACCAAGGTTTTTTCTTCCTATCAGAAGTAGCATCAATATCATGGGTAGCTAATGCTTATCCTTCAAGTTCCGCAAGTTGCGAAAAGGGGAGTGACATGACTTGTTTCTGTCCTTCTTCTTGTCTGAGTTCGGAGAAGGACTCACAAATAGAAGGAAAAGGGCGCCTACCTAGAACACGTCCATTAACATCATCAAAACCAGCATTTACACCAACTAAAAACATGAAAACTCAATCAATTTCTTCACGTTTCTTAAACTGTGCCAAATTCTTGGGATTTTTCCATTCATCATTGTAGCAGAGATCAAGTTCCTACCAAAGAGCCAACAAATTATTGTAATATGTGCTAATATCAACTTCTCCTTACTTAGAGTTTCACAACCGGATTTTCAACTCATAAGCTTATGAATGATTCTCCACGTCCGAATCCATGTCTGAATAGGTCTCACAAACTGCATCCCATATTTCTTTGGAAGACATGAAAATGTAGGGTTTCCTAATAGACTTCTCCATGGAATTTAGGACCCAAGTGTGATAAGGGAATTTTTATATCTCTATTTTCGGAACAAAGGATCAGATTCCTCAGGTTTTGTCTCTTTCCTTGTTAAAAAACCTAGTTCCCCCTTGCCATCTATGGCTAGTTTCACTGATTGAGCCCACTCTAAAAAATTCCTACCATTCAATCTAACGGTTGTAATGTGGATGGAGGCATGTGGGTTCAAGTCAGTGGTAATGGATTAGACAGAGGTTGCTGTGGGAGAAGGAGACGAAGAAAGAAAGCCGGTTTCTGAATTTTTCGCCATGGTTGATAGACAGAATTTCAATCCTAAACCTTAAGCTTTGATACCATATAAGTTTTGAGAAAAAGATGAGAATTCCTTCATTAAAAATAATTGGTAGAGTGCAACATAATTTATAAGATTTACAATCTTCTAAAAGACAGCTATTGACAACTATTTACAGCTAATAAAATCTGTAATATATTAACTAAGGAAACTATCCTTCAAATATTCCTAGAAAATATCCTCCAAAAAGGGGAAAATCTAAACTAGGAAAGATTTTCATAATTTTATCAAAATAGGAAAATCTAAAAGATTCTCATAATTTTTTCAAAATTCAAGAAATGCCAATGTGATGGTAAATGTCCTCTTAATGGTATACTCTTTCCAATACAATTTATAAATGGTCTTCAATTATAAATGCCAACATGCTAGTATTATTGTTATTTTGCCATTTCAAGGTCATTAGACTAGTTTCACATGTCTACACTAACTTTGGGTGTATGCTTTATTAAATTGGTAGTGGTTGACATTGACAGATCAATGCATATATGCATGCGTGTGTACATAATGGGAAATTACTTTATCTTGAATTTTTGGTAATTAAATATTAATTTTTATATATTCTTCTAGGTTCATTCGATACTGAAGGAGTTGGTTCACAAGGCTATAAATGAAACCTCAGTAAGTTTTCTTTACTGGACACCCATCAACATGTTGATCACTTTGTCATTCTCCACAAGATTCCCAACTTAAATTGTTTATTATACCATGATTGAAAGGAATGAAATAACTAAAACAAATACTTTTGGGTGGATCAAAATTGCACCTTAAAACCATGTCATTATAGCTTGAATTTGCAGAAACAGCCACTATATCCAGGACAGTTAAGCCAACACAATAAAGAAATTAAAGAAAAAAATAGACAATAGCAAGTAGTGTTTCTTGTTATTCCTTTTGTTTTCTTGAAACTTAAATAATCCTTAAAGCCAATTATCCTGGTGCAAACACTTTCTTGTATATATCTCAATAACTGATGTAGCTTACAACTGCTATGTTGATCTGGAATATGGACCAACTATGAAGGATTTAGGAAAAGAAATTTCTCAGTTCTTTGTCTGAACAAACAAAAATGTGACAAGGATTCTACCTTTTTAGATTTAAATATTTTTGTATAATTGTATGATCTTCTTTTATTTGGGAGTCTTAGTTTAGTTAAACATCAAATGACTCTTACAGGAGCTGAAGCAATATCCTTCTCTCAGAGTGGAAGTTGGAAATGCCGCTGTTGATTCATTAGAAAGAATGAGAAATGAAAGCAAGAGAGCAACTCTTAAGCTAGTAGACATGGAGTGTTGCTACCTGACTGTTGATTTTTTCCGGAAGCTTCCTCAGGATGCTGAGAAAGGCGGAAATCCTACTCATTCAATTTTTGATAGATACAATGACTCATATCTCAGGCGAATAGGTGAGTCTTCTTTTTGTTTTAATGGTGCTTTTACAAGATAACAACCTCTTGCTAGCGCTTATTTTTTTTTTGTATGGTTTCCTAAATGGATTTATTTGTTAATCACCTCAAAGGCTCATATGATTTGAATTTACATGAAACTCTAATCATGATGTTCTCTTAGACATTTCTTTTTTATTAGGGAAAAAGAGAATTTTATTTTATTTTATTTTCTCTTGGTAGTTTAATATATATATTTGCTATGCTTTTGCATTTAGTCGAATATCATTTCACTACATGGTGTATATGATTCTTTTCTGCCGACTTGACAGGGACTACTGTTCTGTCATATGTTAATATGGTATGTGCCAGCTTGCGAAACTCCATCCCCAAGTCTATCGTTTACTGTCAAGTGCGTGAGGCTA
The DNA here is from genome assembly GCA_020875875.1 of Dioscorea alata. NCBI lineage: Eukaryota > Viridiplantae > Streptophyta > Magnoliopsida > Dioscoreales > Dioscoreaceae > Dioscorea > Dioscorea alata. Next base: position 5,021,598 of record CM037027.1, read on the forward strand.
AACGCACCTTGCTAGATCATTTCTTTGCAGAGCTAGGAAAGAAAGAGGTAATAATAATATTCATGCATCTATGTATTATTTGATCTACCTTTAGGCTCAATCTTATTTCATGCAATCTTTTAAGTCAAATGCCGAATCTTTCATTTCTAGTTGAGTAGGCTCTTAAGAATGTTTTATTTCATCATTTTTTGAGACAAACAGTGACAAAAGAAAAGGTGTCACATCAAATTTATGAGCTTATGATTTTTTACACTTGGACAAGCACTTGTTTTTCAAGAGTGATAATGAAGTTTGAGTTACCATTGTTGATGAACATTAAGCTGCTATATTGTTCATTAACTCATTAATGTGAGTTATTCCTTATATTACATTATTGATTGATAGACTTGTCCGAGGTCTTTGTTTACCTTGCATGTTCTTGGTAATACTTGGGAAGCTCATGGCTACAAGGATACGCTAAATGTTCTTTTGGACATTCTCTTAAATAGCTCCTCATTTACAAAAAAATAAAAATATTTATTTTGTATTGTTGTTATTGTCATCTATTAACCTTGTTAGGGTAATAATATATGTTTAAAGTATAAAGGTATTAATGCTTTTTGTTTTAAGTTCAAAAATTCCTGATGCTATTTTTATTTAAAGAGAGTGAGTCATGCCTTTAAAGTTGTCTGTGAAAGACTATTCTTCTGGTTTGAATATTATATTCATAGTTTGATTTGTTTATTTTATATTGCATTTATATGATAACAAAGGTTTGTTTGTTTGGTTTGTTTGATTTGTTTGTGAAATGTTTAGTTAATTTGGACTAGCACCTATCAAGTGACATATTAAATAGCTAATTAATAGTCCCACATTGGTTAATTTGAAAAATATGAATTTGTATATATAAGATAGGTTTTTCATCCTATCAACTTAATTTTTGGGTTGAATCAAACCTAGATAATATGTCCATTTTACATCTAAGAGTAATAACCAGAAAAAAATTGATTTGTAAAACTATATGTGAGACAATACAGCCTACTACGAAGTTCTGATCAACATAGAGGGGGAGTTTCTTCTTCTATTGAAAATCATCATGTTACTCATTGTTGTCTTCTGTTTCTCCTGAGATTTATACAAAGGGTTATGCAAATATACTATTGCTTTCATTCTGATTATTTAGATATTGATATTGCAATGCTAATTTAGATGAGATGCATCTCTCCATATAATTATAAAAAGATCTTCATATTGCTCAATATTGTCTTCAGTTTCTCCTGAGATTCACACCGAGAATTATGCAAGTATATGATCATTTTCATTCAGATATCAACACTGGTTTATTGATTCAAATGAGATACATCTCTCCGTGTGATTATTAAAATGATCTTCATATTGCTCATTACTGTCTTCAGTTTCTCCTGAGATTCATACAAGGATTATGCAAGTATATGATCATTTTCATTCAGATAAAAACATTGGTTTATTGATTCAAATTAGAAACATCTCCCCGTGTGATTATTAAAATGATTTTTCCCCGAACTCTTTAGACGAAGCAGTTGTCATCTATGCTCGATGAAGACCCAGCAGTCATGGAGCGCAGGGCTGCTCTGGCCAAGAGACTGGAGCTATATAGAAGTGCCCAAGCCGAGATTGATGCAGTTGCATGGGCCAAGTAGATAACATGAGGCCACAATTCATTCATTCATAATTATTTATTTTTATTGCCAATTGCAATATTCATTTGATTTGTGAAGAATACTACTGTTTTATGATCAGATGATCATTTGTTAGTTACCATGAGATGTTTTAATTCCCTGCTCTGTGAGTTCATTAGATGTTATTTCCTGAAAATGCTGTAGATGTCTCATTGAATGAAAGGATAATATTTTAGTGTTCTATGATGCTTTCACTGTGCATGTATTGAATGATATATGATGTGTTAATGTCTTTTAATTATTATGTTGTTGAATTATCAGTCTTTCTACCTAGTTTTGTATATTACTAGCAGCAACCATTTTTCTGTGAGTCCTTGTGGGAGAAACAATGGTTTCATCCCTCCAGGATTACAAGGTAAGGGAATTTATCTATGAGATCAGTAAGTCACCGTAATTAGTGCATCTTCGTACCTGCTTGTCCTTTTGACAATCTCTTAATTAAGGGGCGCTTGTCGCCTATTAATATGTATGTGTGTGTGTGTATATATATATATATAAATTAATGATAATTGTTGAATGCAAAGAATATGCCTATCAATTTTCAGTATATAAAAATTAGGATTACATTACGAATAATGGATGAAGGTAAAAAAAAAATGAATTAGTTCTAAATGTTAAAATATTTTAATTTATGACACACATAAATTATTAATAATTAATGTAAACCTGTATAGTTTTTGAGAATCAAGTTGGTAGGAACCTTTCCAAACATTATGGATATGGTTCCATACATAGGAGGATCATATGTCAATAGCTTCTCATTGTTTGTATAGCTTTCCTATACTTATTATTTGGATAAGCTGAGGTTTCGAGCCGTTTGTGGGTAATAATCCGATGTTTTAATTATTAAGGGTGCGTTTGGTTTGCGGAATAAGATTATGGGGAATGGAGTTATGGGGAATTGAAATGAGAGGAATAAGAATAATAATAAAATATTGTTTGGTTGGAGGGAATGAGAGTGTAGAATAGAAAAAAGTATGAAAGAGAATTGTGCTAAAATTACTTGTATGTCTTTTAAAAAAAATATTATTGTATAAAATAATGGGTGATATTTAATTATAATTAAATTTATTAGATCATAAAATAATTTGAATAATGATTATAAATATATATCTTAATTAAATTAATTTTATCCCTTTTTAATTATCATTTATTATAATTTTTTATTTATAAAACATTTTAAAAATCATTATTCAAAATAATTATTATAATTAAATATCTCTTTCATCTTTATAATTAAATATGCATATTTAATAATTCATATTTATAAATATTATTTAATTATTCTAAGTAAATATTTAAATTAGTCTATTTATGTTAATTATTAATTATTAATTATTATGATTAGTTATTTAAATTAATGATTTTTATTTAATCAAATCTTAATCGGAGGTAAAAGTGTCAATTCACCATAAATAGTGTCCTGGAATCCTCATTCCCCCCATTTTTGGAGGTTGGATTATCTACGGTACCCATTACCATACGAATAGTAATGCACCCAAACAGAGGATTAAAATACTGTAAGTAATGAATCCCATTCTAATAGTAGCACTCCTTGCATCCAAACACCTCTTAAGGTGTTTGTCTGGGTTTTCAGCATTGCAATAGTTAAAAAATCTCAGCTAAAGACTATAGCACTATCAATATTGATGTTCACTTATGCAATTCGTCTACTTCCGCATGCTACCTGTAAACCTTTCTGTCGATCCTATGCGACCTCTATTACAACAAATACAAATAATCAAAAAAAAATTTTGATTTTAGTGTGGAAACTTTTTTAATCGAGGGAAAAACCACAGGACTCCATAGAGCCACTTGAAATGCTTCCACTATGTCAATAGTTAAAAACTTGTTCTCTCCCATCTGATTGGTAGAGAACAAGTCGGATTCATTTCTGGTCGCTGTTCATTTGATAACATCATTACTGTGCAAGAGGTTGTGCATACCCTGGAAAATGATGCCAATTGTCCCCCAAAGATGTTAATTAAATTGGATATTGAAAAGGCTTATGACATCCTAAATTGGAGTACAATTCTTGACATCCTCTCTAAAATGAATTTTCCTCCTACTTGGCTTTCTTGGATTTCTTCTTGCCTTCACTCTTGCTCCTTCTGCCTTCTCATTAATGGCATTCCTTCTCCCTGGTTCTCCTCCTCCAGAGGTGTTCGCCAAGGGGATCTTATTTTTTCTTACTTGTTTATTTTAGTATCTCAGATTTTAACTTCTATGCTTAATTTTGGTCTTATCAACGATTTGATTCCTGGATTTAATTCAAACTTAACCCACAATTTTAATCATTTGATGTACGTAGATGATCTTATTCTTGTTACCCATGCCTCTAAAAGGGCTGCCCAGAATATTAATCTCTGTATGTCCATTTATTTTAATCTCACTGGCCAATGTCCCAACTTAGCTAAGTCTCAAATCTTCTTCCCCTGCTGGTGTAACAAGCATGTTTCTAAAAGAATTTGCTCTATATTGAATGTTATTCCTGCTTCCTTTCGTTTCAAGTATCTGGGCATCTTGATTTCCCCTAAGAAAATTGCTGCACCAACTTTTAAACCTATGGTGGATAAAATTCAGCACATTTATAGCAGATGGAGTAATCTCGCTTTCTCTTCTGCTGTTAAAACTATCCTGATTAGCTCCACTTTTCTCTCCACCCTTATTTACACTCTCTCAATTTACTTGATTCTTGAATCTATTCTTTTTCATATTGCCAAAATTGTTAGAAAATTCTTTTGGAGCAGAGGTGGCAACGGATAGGGCATCCATAATGTGAATTGGACTACTATTAATGAAGGTAAGCCTGAGGAGGGCCTTGGTATCAAGAACCTATCTCTTGCTAAGCATTCTCTCATGGCTAAACATATTTTTAAATATTTAAATAAAGAGGATGCCATTTGGGTTGATATCTTGCTTTTTTTTTTTTTTTTTTTTTTTTTTTTGAGATAGGGCGACAAGCACCAACTCTCAGGGGCGTACGCGGGCGGGGGAATTGCCACAACGTCCTCACCCTCTTGAAACTAGGGAGCGCGGTCAGGGGGAATCGAACTCGCATCTCTCCCAAACGAGGGGACCCGAGGTACCGCTAGGCTACAAGCCCTTTGGTGATATCTTGCTTTTGAAATATGGTAAAACTAATTTTTGTAAGGACATTGCTCCGGCAAAGTGTTCTCGGTTTTTTCGAAGCTTATATAATTCTATTGCTTGCATCAAACCCTTATATCGGATAAACTCTGTTAATCATGTTAGCACTTTTTTTTTAATCAAACCCTTGGTGTTGTGATATTCCTATCGCTCTTACACTCACTTATATTAACATGAATGAGGAGTTAGATCAAATTCCTCTTTCTGATTTGATTCAGGGTGATAATTGGAATGGTAACAGTATGAATCATGTTGTTTGGCTCTACTCTTGACATGGCTGCTTTGAATTTGGGCATTATTGATATAGTTTCAGTGATTATCTAGAATCCCAAAACCAGTAGCACCAAAATCTCCGCCGTTGTTTATCATCATTTAAATCATAGCTCTACTCAGTCTGAGAAATGGTCAGGTTGGCATATTCTCTGTAGAATTCAAGTTGCCCCTCGAGTAAAACACTTCCTATGGCTCCTCTTCCATGGCCGCTTATCAACTTCAGACTTTCTTTATAGGATGAACTTGGGCCTTGACAATCCATGCATTTTGTGTGGCCTTTCCCAGGAAACCATTGATCATCTATTTTGTCAGTGCTCCAAAATTCATTCGGTTTGGTCTCAGCTCAGTACCAGAGTCAACAAGCACATTTCCTTTCCTAATGACTTTGCATTTGGTGTTTGGTTTACTGACTGTAATTACTCAAAGTATATCATCTTTGTCATTGTTGCAACGGCATGGTTTATCTGGAAATCCTAATGTGATGCTATTTTTCCGTAATACTATCCATAACTTTCCAGCTATTGTTTACCGAGCCCTTACTCACGTGCAGGACCACACCACTGGATGCAAAGATCTCCTTAGTCAAAAACTTATCCTTAACAATTTCTCTTGTGTAGATGAGCAGTTCCTCTTCACTCATGCATGCATTAACCAAAATACCCAGGTAAGATCGATCAGTTTATTCTTCTCCAACTCTAATTATGCTGTGTCCATTACAGGCTGATGCTCGCAACCTATAGAATATACCTCTTTAGACGACTTGCACGCTTTGGAAGTTGATCTCCAAGTTGCTTTGGACATTCACATTCCAGTCCATCACATCTTCAATGATAATCAAATAGCTTCTGCAATCATCAGGAATCCGGATTCAACTACAACTTGCCGCTTCAATTCTCAGATTTCTAATTTACGATTCCTCCTAGACATGCATGGCTCCCCCAAAATTCATGATATCCCCGAATCTTGGATATCCCCTGCCATCAAGCTTGCATTCCAAGGATTTAACTATTCAATCTATTCTTATACGGGCGAGATTTACCACACTGGTTAATGAAGAGCTTCACTGACTCGGGTTTTGTATTTTAAATTTGGTGTTTGTGCTGCTTCTAGCAGCCTGTCAGCTTGTATTTTCTAACTTCTATCTTGTTTTCTTTGTTCTCTTCTTTTTTTTTTTTAATAAATTAGCCCTTTGTTTGGGGTTCTTTCTTCAAAAAAAAAAATGATGGTAGAAGTTCACTAAATTAACAAGAAAGCTCATAGAAGTAAATTAAATTTGAACTTGAATTTCAGAATTCATAATAGCAAGAAAAGCCATTTGTCACTAGAGTTTAGAGACAAATAAAGAAAAACATTATCATCATTTACTGGATAAATAGCAAACATAACAAAGCAAGAGTTTCATCGATAGCTCACCACTACAACTTGAGAGTTAGTATTTCTCTTTTTCTTTTTCCCAACCAGAGCTCAAGGATTTCTATCAGTGGCTTGGCCACATTTCACAATGAAAAAGAATAGTTTCATAACTGATACAAAGTCCACCCCAAAGTAAACATCGACACTGCAGTTCAATCCTCCTTTCATCAGTTCTATTGTCACCTAGAATCAGTGCTGTGTTTTGGTCTTGATCATGATATATGCGCTTGAGCATAGGATTCATTTCTGTCGGCTTGAAATGTAGCCAAGGAACTGCATGTCCACCAATTAATCCTGTTGTACAATATCAAATAAATAAGGAACTGCATGTCCACCAATTGACGGGTGATATTTTGATCGGCGCACACATGAAGAAAAAAAAACAGATCACATATATAATCAACTTGTAAGAAACTGTCACTCATTATTGTTCACGAAAAATAAGTAAAGAAGGAAATCAATTATTAAAGAATTTGACATGCTATTCTATCAATCTCCAAAGCTCAAGGTGTAAATTAAAGAAATCAGTAAAAATAAAATCATTCCCTAAGTAGGATATGACTTAATAATAAAGTCAGATATTTATACAGCAAACACATACACATATCACAATTTTGAAGATAGAACTATAACAAGTGGTGAGCTTAAGTCCAAATCATGAAACTGATAAATAAAAATCCAAAACAGATTTAAAACATGAAGGATTAAGTAAAGATGCAACGAGTCATATATACATATACCAAGTCGTGCAACTCCACAACTCATTCCTTTGGTGCTCTCAAATTGTATTATAAGCTTCAGTCCCCATATGCAACTGTGCCACCAAAAGACATAAATATCATAAAAAATCAGAAATTATCATATAAAGAGTACAAACGTTACATCGTCACATTACTTCATGAAAAAGCACAGCAATGGCACCCAAAAGCTTCATCAAAGACAGAAAAGAGAAACTCCTGCACATTAATTGTTCAGAAAAATAAGCAAAGAAGGATATCAATTCAACTCAAGAAATAAGTAAAGTTTCACTTCTACTCACAAAGAAAATTTAAAAACCAAGTCACGAAATCCTCCACAAAAACAATCATCTCAAGTTGAAAGTTGAAACGAAATGATTTGTAAGCTCAAACTAATCACGCAGTTGAGTCATATATAAGTAAACAAACACATATATATCACAATTATAAAGATATAAGTAATCAGTTTATGAAATTGAGCTTAATTTATTGATAATAAATTTAGAGTTGCAATGAGTCATATATATATATATATATATATATATATATATATATACACCAGCCAGTCATTATGCAGGCTTGCATCTCATTCAACTACTTAAAGCTACTCATCCCAGACCTCATTTGCATAATTTAGGCATCAGGCAGACATAAAATTATCCTCATGTATCTTCTTCATCATATTGAATTGTAGCCAAGAAATCGACTGAGCCATTCCAAACAGAATATATATCCATCAGTACTTTGTTCAATATCAGATAGAAGTTTTAATATTATTGGCAACTGATTTATATTTTTTCTGAAAATATGAACAAAAAATCAGAATTAATTATTAGGCTCTCTCACATCACTTACAAAGAAACAACCAATACTTCCCCACCAGAGAGCTTCACAGTATTTTGGGAAGTTCTATTGGACATGCAACACTTAACAATCTGCATGTATCTAACTGGCTCAGAAGAAAGTACTCTTTTCTTTGCTGCTCTCATATTGTATTTCAAGCTTCAATCCTCCCATGCAGCTATGTCACCAAACGATATACATATCATACAAAATTAGAAATTACCATATAAAGAGTACACAGATCCCACCCAGAGCTTCATCAAAGACAAGATTGGTATACTAATTCCCCCAGAAGAGTCATAAAAAAGATCGACAAAGTATTCATAAGGATGATAAAAACATAGAGCTGATAAAAAGCTCTATTAACATCTAGTACAAACATAGATATATACTATGAGTAATTAATAAACATCAGTCTTGTCTTCAACAAAGGTTTGTTTGGTAGACAAATGTTTATAATTCAAGCACATGTCTCCATCCTTTGCACAACCAGTTTGGGCACTGCAATTCAACCAGTTTGGGGATACTGATGTCAAGTAAACATCAAAACTGCAGTTCAATCCACATTTCAGCAGTTCTGTTGTGAGCTAGAATCAGTGCTGTGTCACGGATTTGATCATGATGTGCTTGAGCATAGAATTCATTTTCATCGGTTTGAATTGTAGCCAAGGAATCGCGTATCCACAAATTAATCCTGTTGTCCAATACCAAATAGAGGTGTCATCATTGACAAGTGATATTTTAATCGGCACACACATGAATAAAAAGAATGCACTGCAGGGTCTGTAACATTATAAGTTGCAAAGAAAAAACAGAGCATCCTATATATAATTAACTGATGAGAAATTGTCACTCATTATTGTTCAGAAAAATAAGTATATAAGGAAATCAATTGTTAAAGAATTTGATATGCTATTCTATCAATCTCCAAAGCTCATGCTGCAAATTAAAGAAATCAGTAAAATGAAAACCATCCCCCAACTTGGATATGACTTGATACTAAAGTCAAATATTTATACAGCAAACACATACACATATCAAAATTCTGAAAATAGAACTATACCAAGTGATGAGCTTAAGTCCAAATCATGAAATAGATCAATTAAAATGCAAAACATATTGAAAACATGAAAGGTTAATTAAAGATGCAATGAGTCGTATATACACATAGCAAGTCATGCTTGTCCACATCTCATTCCTTTGCGTTCTAATTGAAATTCAAGCTTCAGTCCCCCTATGCAGCTGTCACCAAAAGATATACACATTATACAAAATAAGAAATTGTCAAATAAAGAGTGCAAAGGTTGCATCATCACATTACTTAATGAAAAAACACAGCACTCCCACCCAAAGCTTCATCAAAGTTGAAACCAAGTGACATTAACTGTGCAGAAAAATTAGCAAATCAAGGAAATCAATTAAACTCCAGAAATAAGGAAAGTATCATCTCTACTCATGCAAAATTTAAAAACCATCACCTCAAGTCGAAAGTTGAAACTAAGTGATTTGTAAGCTCCAACCATCATGCAGTTGAGTCCTCAAGTCACAATTTGCCATAAAAATTATGTTTATCAGCCATTATTCCTGTGAAACCATGAAAACAAACACATGCATATCACAATCATAAAGGTATAAGTAACATGTTTATAATGTAGAGCTTAATTTATAATCATATTGCTAGAGTTGAAAAATGAGTCATATATCTATAGATATATACATACCAGTTGTTATACATGTCGAAGCTAACTTCATCATATTGAATTGTAGTCAAGGGATTACCTGAGCCCTTCCAAGCATAATAAATATCCACCACTAGTATTCTGTTCAATATCCAATAGCAGTTTTATTATGATTAGCAGCTGATTTATATATTTTCAGAACTTATGAACAAAAAATCATAATTAATGATTAGGAGCTCTGACATTACTCACAAAGAAACAACCTGTACTTCCCCATCAGAAAGCATCATTAGGATAGCATACACACAAGCCATGCTCCATAGTGTTTTCTGAAGTTCTATTACACATCCTAGATTTAAATATCTGCATGCATACAACTGACTCAACTCAGAAGAACCCAAGTAATTTGTACTCTGAAACTGCATGTCATGCAGTTGAGTCCTAATAAAGTCTCACATATTTGCCATAAAAATATGTTTATCCACCATTCCACCTGTGAAAACCAATACAGGGTAAATAAAATAGAACTACACAAGTGATGAGCTTAATTCCTAATCATAAAATATGTAAATAAATAATTCAAAACAGATTGAATACGTAAGGCATACATACAAGGCAGCTACTTCAATCAAATTCAAGCTTTCATTCTCCTCTTCATCTGCAGCAGCTATCCAACCACAAGCCATACATATCATAATTTTGATACAATTAGGCACTTTCAATATATGGAGATGAATAAGAAAAAAAAAAATGAATAAAGAGGTCTCATGAATCATACCAAATGATATATTTTCATCAAGATTGGTTTGATAAAAAAACGTTCGCTTGGTGTACTTTAAAAGCATGCTTCCATCCTCTGCCAAGGCTACAAAACAAAGTACTTGCCAGAGGCTTGCAAAAACTGAGTGCTTGGGCTCTGTGAGCCTGAAAAAAAACCAATAGAGTTCTTAGTAAAAACATGCATATCAAGACTCCAAAGAAATAAGTAGCTAGCTTATAGTAGAGATGTAATGAGTCATATAATATAAATATATACATATATACATATATACCAGTCATTATACATGTCCACATCTCATTCAACTACTTGGAGCTAATTTCATCCTAGCTCTCTTATCTGCATAATTAAGCTACCAATCAGACATACAATTGGCCTAAGAATCCTGTTCATCAGATTGAATTGTAGCTGAAGGATCGATCAATTGAACCATTCCTTGCATGTATGCATAGTTGCACATCATATAATTAAATCCGCCAATATACTCTGGTCAAGAACAAATGGAAACATTAATATTATTACCAGTTGATAAATATAGCTATCTATTTTTTGGTAAACACAAAAACAAGAATTATTTGTTACATTACTTACAAAGAAACAAGAACACTCCTCCAGAGAGCTTCATCAAAGTAGTAATATACACCCAAGTCACATTGAAAATTAAAGAAAGCATGGAGAAGGAAAGAAATCCCCGAAAGCATGGCAGACCTCTTTGTATAACTCTTGCCCATTATTTTAATTAAGTTGAAACCATCAAATTGTCATACACTTGAATCATGATCAAGTCGCATATTAATTTGCCTGTGGAAATTAATACAACAAACACATACATCTCACAATTCATTCTAAAGAAAAATTAATAGAACCAGCTAGCTTGCTAGCTAGCGATTTCCATAATTCAAAACAAATTGAAGACATACCAGTAATGGATGTTTGCATGTCATTTTTCGGTGGTGATCTAATTCAAATAAAGGATTTCATCCTCCTAATCCTCATCTGCATATATAAACCACAACCAATTAAACATAAAATTATTACAATTCTAATAAACAATTAGGCACTTATAAGTTATTCAAGCACTAGCAGAAGACATCACGAGAAATAAAATGAATAACATACCAGTGATATTAGTTTCATAGTAGTATGGTTCTTTGGTGTACTTCAAATACATGCTTCGCTTATTTGCATAGCCTATGAAGCGTGGTACTTGCTGGATGAACGACCAGTGTGGACACCCATTCAAACATCCCTTTAGTGCTTGGGCACTGCACTCCAAATGCAACTTGAAAAGATCGTCATGAGGGTTTTCTTCACGTTGTTGGAGGAAAAAGATGAGCCACTGAGGGAGACTAACGTTGTCCTCTCGATGATCAATCACCATCAAGCTCTGTAAAGACTCAAGCTTCTCCACACACTCTAGCATTGGGCAATCAGCAACTACCAGTTCTTTCAAGGCAGGAAGATAAGATACCCTTGAAAGACTGTGAGCTTTTGTAATTTCCAATTCTTGGATGTTAGCCAGATTCAAGCCTCTTGGAAGAGCTTTCAGCTTGGGGCAGCTCTCAATGACAATTCTGTTGAGATGAGGGAAGAGTAATAGCTTGCTAGATTCAGGCTCGTTGTCTTCTTCTTCTCTACTGATCAATGACCATTCCTCCCAATTACTCATGTTAATGAATAATAGGGTTTCAAGCTTAGGGAAGGCAATTTCTGTAGGTTCTCCATTATTACCAAGAAATTCAGGGGCAATTGATACAATTGCAGTTGCTCCTTCTATCTTCAAATACTTGAGTTGGGGAAGTTGGCCAAGTTGGGGAAGATGAAGGCAATTTAAACAATTAATTAATTTCAAATAAATCAATTCTGGAAGAGCGGCATTAATGGAAGTGGATGACATCCACTTTGGATATCGACCACCAAAAAAGTTGTCAATCCCTAGATCTTCAAGGCATGGCGGAGGACACAACTCATCAAAGACTTGCACAATCCTGTCCATCTCTCGCTGTTGAATATGCCTATCAGTGTAATTAGGTGTGCAATGAAGCCATAATTCTCTGAGGTGAATCTTGCTTAACAGTACCGAAGAACTTTTACTGCTTGATTTCTCCAAGTTTTTTACATGAAGAAAACTAAGTTTTTCAAGGATCTGTAGCTCTTCTAAGTTGCATCCCTCTTCTCCATCATCACCACTATTTCCAATGATCAATCCTTCCACATGATGAAGGTGTTTCAACTTGCCTATTCCCTTTGGCACATAATTCAAAGGAGTGTCCTCAACCCGGAGCCACCTCAAATTATATAGCTTTGTTATGCTGTTTGGAAGGATATGCAAAGACTTACAATCATTAAGCATCAAGAACTGCAAATTAATGAGATTTCCCAGAGAATTTGGTAGGTTAAAAATGCATGTATGCTTCAAATCCAATAGCCTCAAGTGCACTAAATCCCCAATATTGTCCGGAATATTCTCAATCTTGTCTCCATTGAGAAATAATAAACGCAAATGTTTCAAGTTGCCAATCACTTGTGTGCTCAAACTTGGAGGAGTCCATAACCGCAAGCTTCTTAGGCAATCAAGATGTGGAATGCTCACACTTTCTCTATTACTTATAACTGTCAAACGGCGTAGTTTTTTCATTGATTCGGTGCTTTGTTCTTCTTGTGGATCGCCTGAAAAACTTTCATCACCTGCAAAAAACTCAGCTAGTGCTCGCAACAAATCATGAATTGTGCAAATCGACATATCAACATACTCAGGGTCAGGTTCTAGGAAACTCCTGCAAATTAATTCCATGTAATAGCTTTTTGCAACATCCTCCATTGATGCATTTCCCTTTGCTTCAATATAACCTTCTGCAATCCAGTGACAAACAAGATCTTCTACATCAAATTCATGGCCACGGGGGTAAAGAGCACAATAGAGGAAACAATGTTTAAGAGCTGAAGGTAAGGCTTCATAACTCAAGTATAATGCTCCTTGGAGCCCTTCTGGGAGTCCTTTAATAGTCCAAGCATCGCTGTTAAGCACATTCTCCCATTCTTTTTTATTTTTACTTTTTGTTATAAGAAGACCGGCAATGGCTTTTATTGCTACCGGAAGACCATCACATTTTTCAACAATTTTCATCCCGATATCCTTCAGTCTCTGTATATCTTGTGTATTATTGTTTGTGAAAACTTTTTTGCATAGGAATTCCCAACCGACATCTGAAGGCAGTTTGTTGACACGGTGGATATGTGTTGCCCCCATTTTTACAGCAGTGTTTCTATCTCTTGTGGTGACCAAAACCCTACATTTTGTTGTTGTTCTTTCTATTGTATTTTTAATTAAATCAACCCATATGTTCTCATCCCAAACATCATCTAAAACTAGAAATAAGCTCTTTTCACACAGGAAATCACAAAGTATATTTTGTAGCTCTGAGATTGTTGTGCACTCTCCATATTTACCCCCAATATTTCTTATGATTTCTTTTAGCAAATCAATCCTTGATGTGAAAGATTTTGAAACCCAAATCCATGAACATAACACAAAAGCATCACTTATTTTTGGATCATTATATATCTGTTGTGCAAGTGTTGTTTTGCCTATACCCCCCATACCAATAATGGCAAAAAGACGGCATTTCTGTTCAGGATGAGAGACCAATAATTCAACAAGACTCTTTGTAGCATCTCTGATATCCCAACCCACAATATCAGGTTCAGGTAAGGAGGAACTCTGGTGATAAGAAGCTTCATTCATATGATATGCATCACTTGAGTTAGAAGAAGTTATGAAATTAAACTTGTCCTTGTCCTCAGATATCTCTTGTAACTTAACATTGAGATTCTTAATTTTTTTAGCAATCGCACAGCGAAATCGCACACCACGAAGACAAGAGAACAAGTGAAAGTCACAACGTACCCGGGGACAAAAGCTTGACTTGGGTGGAGAATGATCATCTTGTAAAAATCCTGCTCCTTGTATCATGCAAAGATCAATAATGTCATCAGCTTCATACATCACATCTTTAAGCTCATCGACCCATCCTTTGACAGTCTCTTCTTGGATTCTTCTCTTCTCAGCATCCTTGAGCACGTTTCCTATCCTCACCATCCTTCGCCGGAGTTTTTGGAGCTCAGTCTTCACTCCTAACACCATGATGGCCTTCTCTTCCATGACATTAGCCAGTCTATCTGCCAGCATTTCTGCAAAAGCATCCAAAATCATAGCCATTATTTTCTCTCTCTTTGTTACCACAAATCTTCTCAAGATCACAAGAATGAATGGCAATGAAAAAAAAATTAGGAATGATATCCATCCCAATTTATAAAGGAAGAACATTTGATACTTTGCCTCTTACTACTGCTACTGCTACTTTCTAATATAGTTAAGACACTTCATTCTTTCCTAAACTTAGAAGAAATGATCTAAAAGAGCATTGAAGTTGTAAACTACTAAAATCTTGCAGAACATATATAGAACATAGTACCTTGAGTGTTGGCAAAGTATTCCTTGGTTATTCAAAAGGTAATCCAGCACATGCTACTGTGATTAGTGAGACTAGCTTTAGACATTGCTGCACTAACACAACAAGGTACCTTTAGTGTCATACAAGCTTTTTCAACTTCTTCAGCTTTTCTTTTTCAATGATTTAAGTCACTTGCCACCCCTGAACTTTGAAATTTTGTTAGTTTTACTCATATATTTTCATTTAATCTGGCACCAAATTTGTTGATTTTGATATTTCTCCTGATATCATAGTAGAGGCAACCAAACATATGCCACTTCTATGTGAATCAACATCATTATATATATATTCCTTTTGGTATCAAATTTGTTCATTTTGATCCTTCTATTCATATCATGGCAGAATAGTCAAAATGAATAAATTTGTAGAGTTTCAGCCAAATAAAAATCTACATGAACTTTCAAAAATGAATATATTTGCCGCCACCCTTGTCCCCTGCGCATCCACCCCAGATAAACTACCCACCTCGCAGTGTCCCGCCCCCCTGACCCCGCCTGCTCCTTCCCTCCCAACGCCCTCCCTGCCCCTCTTCCGCCAAAGCCAATCCCCCTCCCCCTTCCTCCCCCTCTCCCTCTCCCCTTCCTACCGTCCCCCTTCCGCCCCGCCCCTTTCTAAGTTTTTTTTAATATATTTTTTAATTTTTAATTTTTTATATTTTTATATTTTCATTATTTATTATTATTTATTTTATTTTTTCAATTGAATAATTTGATTTATTTATTTATTTTATTTATCATTTATTAGATGTTTTTATTGAGTTTGCTATTTTTAAAAATTTTGAAAAATTTTATAAAAATATATATAATTGATTAATGTGCATTGATATAGGGATTTGAGAAATCTTAACGCTTTGATTTTGTAATAATTTTTTTAAAATTATGATTAATTTAAATAGAAGTTTAAATAGAAGTAATTATCTTTTAAATATATTTAAATATCATTTTATTGTGTAATTAATAAGATTTTAAATGTAGGTAATTTATAAAATTAATTTTTTTAAAATTTATTTAAATGAATTTAAATAAATTATTTAATTACATATGTCACGTAAATGAGAATTCTTTTAAATTAAAATATTATCTATATTTTTACAATTATAAATCAAAACAATATCAACTCAAGAGTAAGAGCAATGAAGCAATTACTTTAGGTTTTTTTTTTTTAATCTTCATTTTTAGATTTTTTAAATAATAATTTTAAAAACTCAAATTTTGAAGGACCATAAATAATTATCAAAATACAAAAATATTCTAATATAATATTTAATCTATGTAATTTAATTTAGTTAATTTTTAAATTTGAAAATAATATAGTAAAATATTAAATATTTTATTTTAATGCTTAATCAATCATATCTTCTCTAACTAACCTTTCAAACTTGAAAAATTCTATTATGAGCATTTTCAATCATTTGTTTCTCTAAAATTAATATAATATATATTTTTTTAATTATAAATAAGAGCTTTTGTATACTGTTACAAATTTTTTTTTTGTTGGATTTTTACTTGTATTCATAAATTTTAAATATATTCATGAGGTTTAGTAGTATGTGAAAAGATAAACAAACATCTCAAATAGGTATTTATTAAAATAAAATCTTAATAAATTTAATTTTTATTAAATAAATTAAAGGGTTTATTATAAAATTTGGTTATAGATCTTTAATTATCTTAAGCCACTTGTCAGAATCATAAAGAAATCTAAATTTTTATAAAAATATTTATTTTAATAAATTAATTTATTTTAATTATTCTCTTAAATTTTACTTGTTATAAAAATTTTATTTAAAATTTTTAAATTAAAATTTTTGTTAATTAGTTATTTTAAAATTTATAGTTGGCCTACTTTTATATAATTTCTGGCTCCGCACCGGGACTCAAATGATATGTTCAATTTGCAGCTATGAGTAATAACTTGAAGAATATTGGTTTGTAAAATCATATGTGAGACAATAGAGCCTACTACAAAGTTGATCAACATATGGGGGGAGTTTCTTCTGTTATTGAAAATCATTTAAGTTGCTCATTGTTGTCTTCTGTTTCTCCTGAGATTTATACAAAGGGTTATGCAAATCTATTATTGCTTTCATTCTGATTATTAAGATATCGATATTGTAATGTTAACTTAAATGTGATGTATCATGTATCTCTCCATATGATTATTAAAATCATCTTCATATTGCGCATTATTGTCTTCAGTTTCTCCTGAGATTCATACGAGGATTATGAAGTATATGATCATTTTCATTTCTGATATTTGTTGAGGTTTAGGTTGATCAGAAGTGGGGATGTTGTGCCTTGCTGTGGAAGTGCCGAATTGGGTCAAAGGAGCAGTAAAACTGGGGAACATCACTCAATTAGAATGACAGTATCCTGACCGTTTGTGGTTGTAGTAAGATATCTTTATTTGTTCCTTTACTGTATTTGTTTGAGTGTTTGTATTACATGCTTAGAAGTTCTGGTTGTATGTATTGAGCTGCCAGGTTGGCATGCCTATCATATGTTTGCTTAAATGCCTAGATGATCAATGAATGAATAATTGAGTTGCTTTCTCTAGAGCAAATACTTATCTATTCTTCTTCTTCACTTCTCTTCAATTGTTCTTACAGGTAACAACACAATTCAGTGAGTAAAGTGAAATATACACAACACACTTGATCCTAACAATATCAACATTGTTTTATTGATTCAAATTAGATACATATCTCCATGTGATTATTAAAATGATTTTTTTTCCCGAACTCTTTAGACGAAGCAGTTGTCATCTATGCTCGATAAAGACCCAGCAGTCATGGAGCGCGGGGCTGCTCTGGCCAAGAGACTGGAGCTATATAGAAGTGCCCAAGCTGAGATTGATGCAGTTGCATGGGCCAAGTAGATAACATGAGGCCACAATTCATTCATTCATAATTATTTCTTTTTATTGCCAATTGCAATATTCATTTGATTTGTGAAGAATACTACTATTTTATGATCAGATGATCATTTGTTAGTTACCATGAGATGTTTTAATTCCCTGCTCTGTGAGTTCATTAGATGTTATTTCCTGAAAATACACATTTTTGCTTCTGTAGATGTCTCATTGAATGAAAGGATAATATTTTAGTGTTCTATGATGCTTGTAGTGTGCATGTATTGAATGGTATATGATGTGTTGATGTCTTTTAATTATTATGTTGTTGAATTATCATAGTCTTTCTTCCTAGTTTTGTATATTACTAGCAACCATTTTTTTTTTTTAAGGTGGATAAACCACTTCGATTAAATACTAGAAAGAACCACTAGGTGTGGTAAGGTACAAACCAAGGCTGAAGCCACAACAAAACCACAACGACAAAATGAGGAACAAGAGCCCTCCTCAAGGCCAACAAACAAAGGTACAGACTAGCCCATGCCGGGGGTGTGGCGCTCCTCAGGAGGTAGTAGGTCCTGTATATCTCCTGCATGGGGGCCGAGAAACACCATGCTCCTCTTGACCGCGGTGATTGCTTCATCAAGCTTCTCACGAGCTCTAGCATTTACTGAAGAGAACCAAGATAGAAGTAATCGGTCAACTTTCAAGATAATAGCATTCACATGCATGACATTGGCGTTAAAAATACAATCGTTCCGGGCAAGCCAAATATTCCAGATAATAGCTTTCCCGATAAGATCCCCCGCAGGTTTTTTGTTCGGGAGCGTACTTCGCCTCCACATCCCCTAGAGCTCATCCAGGGTACATGGGGGTCTAGGGAGATCGAGCAGACAAGAAAAATGGTCCTAAATTATTCTGGCAAACGGGCAACATAGAAATAGGTGATCCGTAGATTCCGTTCCCGTGTGACAAAGCACTCATGTGTCAGTTGGTAGTGTGTTACACCGCCGACGTGCAAGGTTCTCTAGAGTAAGGACTTTGTTTTTCCAAGCCAACCAGTTAAAAAGATTTATCTTTTGGGGGCAACGATTGGTCCAGAAAAAGCTCGCCACTGGACAT
This sequence comes from Dioscorea alata, assembly GCA_020875875.1. Classification (NCBI taxonomy): domain Eukaryota; kingdom Viridiplantae; phylum Streptophyta; class Magnoliopsida; order Dioscoreales; family Dioscoreaceae; genus Dioscorea; species Dioscorea alata. The sequence goes on from CM037027.1 coordinate 5,040,654, forward strand.
CGCAGACCACCATCAACTACAAAGTTATAAATGACTTGATCGTGAAGGTCTCATTCCCAGTAAGGGACCACCTTTTCTTGTCCCGGCGCTCCCCTGTCGAGGTTCTCAACTTGTTGCTGATAGTAGCAGCCTCCATATAGCTCCTGAAGGGAAGATCAACTAAACGATGCGCGAGGTCTTTCACAGTACCATTAGGGTAGGGACAGTTGCTGAATTCCGTTGGCCAAAGATACATAGGAGCGATGTCGCCTAGCCACCGATCTTTCCAGAATTGAGTATCCTCCTCATTGTTAATTTCCGTCAAGACGCAGCTCCTGAATGGCGGAAGGCAGCTTAACACCCCCTTCCAGAAGAAAGAGATCCTTCCCGTTCTGGGGGGAAAGAGTTGTCGCCTCTGCCAACGATAGTTTGCAAGGATTACCTTTGCCCCGCTCCAGGAATCGTCTGTCATAAATTTCCACCACCATTTCCCCAGAAGCGCCAGGTTGAAGTAGGAGAGATCCAAGATACCCCAGCCACCCTGGTCGCGTGGTTTACATAAATTTTTCCACCCTACCAGCCTGCAGCGCAGATGATCAATGTCTTGGCCAGACCACAGGAAATCTCTTTTGATGCGATCAATTTGTTTTAATACCCATTGTGGTAGTTTGAACAACGACATCCAATACGTGGGAACGGCCGACAGCACAGAGTTCACTAAGGTAAGGCGACCCCCTAACGACAGGTACCTCACTTCCACGAGGACAGACGCCGGCGCACTTTGATGACAAGCTCCTCCCAATCTTGCCGACGCGATCTCCTACCAGAGATTGGAATACCCAGATAGGTAACTAGGAGAGACCCCACCACACAATGAAGTGTATTAGTAACTGCCGCTCCAGTGAGATCACCCGAGCGGCTATCGAAGAGACAAGTTTTGGCGAAGTTGGTTTCCAAGCCCGTCATCCCCTCAAAGATATAAAGAATTAGCTTAATGATCCTAAGATCTTCAAGACCACTAGTGGTAATAAGAAGGAGATCATCTGCATAGTGCAGATTGCACATGTTAGCGGTCCCATCAACCGGAACACCAATCAGAATCCTAGAACTAAGCGCATGCGAGAACATCGCGCTCAAAGCGTCCATAACAAGAATGAACAGCATAGGAGATAGTGGATCTCCCTGTCTTAATCCTCCTTGGTAGCGAATGTACCCGTTAGAAGATCCATTGACAAGGATAGTGGATTTTGATGAACTTAAAATACATTTGATCTAGCCAATCCATCTATGCCCGAACCCTCGAGCAACAAGGAGGTCGATAAGAAAATCCCAGTCGACTAAGTCAAAAGCTTTGGCAAAGTCCACTTTGAGAATGTATCCTGGAAGACGACGCTTATGGAGGCTAAAGAGTAGCTCCTCCGCTGTGATGATATTGTCCAAGATGCAGCGTCCTTTCAAAAATACAGATTGATCACTTCCCACTAAGTTACTCAAGACTCTGCTTAGGCGCGTGGCAAGCAATTTAGATAGAATTTTTATGGAGGCATTAATTAAGCTAATAGGGCGATAATCCCCTGGGCTCGTCGAGGACTCCACCTTAGGGATAAGCATAATGCTAGCCCAGTTAATCCTTTCTAAGTTTGCTCCACCTGAGTAGAAGTCCTTACAAAGTTGCCAGAGATCAGATTTAATTGCCTCCCAGAATTGGCGGAAAAAGTGCAAAGGGAAACCATCTGGTCTTGGGGCTTTATCTTTGCCAAGGTCAAAGACCGCCGCCTTGACTTCCTCGATCGTAAAGGGCTGCTCAAGCTGGGATAGATCAATGGTTGGCCTATTGGCCAACAGTTTGCCAAAGTCGATCTTGAAACGCGAATGTCATTTGTAGCCAAATTGTTTTTGGAAATGCTGAGTGAAGCATTTCCCAATATCTCTAGACTCGTACAAGGTCACGCCATTATGGCAAATACTTGGAATGAAGTTCCTATTCATACGACCATTGGCCATCGCATGAAAAAAACTTGTGTTTTCATCCCCTTCCTTCAACCATTGAAGTTTAGACCTCTGTTTCCAATACAACTCCTCTTGTTCACGTATATCCGACAAATTTGAAAGTAGAGTCTCCTCCCGATCACACTCCTCGATAGTGAGCCCTCTGTGCTCTTTCATAATGTTGTATTTTTCCAATTCAAGTAGAAGCCTCTGTTTCCTGAGCTTGATGGAGCCAAAGGTGAATTTTGCCCAATGTCTTAAGTGAGCCTTTGTCCTAGCCAACTTTTTTGCCATAATAAAAGCCCCGCAGCCGTGAGGAGAAATCTCCGTCCACCACTGTGTGACCATTTCCCGAAATCCATCTGTTGTCTCCCAGGCCATTTCGTACCTAAAGGATCTGGGGTTGGACAAGTGAACACCCAATTCCAGTCTGATCAGTACATGATCAGACCCCAATCTCGAGAGGCTATTTTGCAACATTCTTGGGAAGAGTTTGGCACACTCTCCATTTACAACAAAACGATCTAGCTTCACCCATATTAGGTCGGCTTGCCCATTAGTCCAGGAAAATCTTTTACCTAGCAAGGGGGGTTCAATGAGTTCCAAATCCTGGATAAAGGTGCTCGCCATTCTGATGTCGTCTAGGTTTGGTGGCCCAGACATCTTGTCTCCAATATCAAAAATAGAATTAAAATCCCCCCAAAAGGCATGCTTGAGATTTCTAGCATTTGGCCCATACACCGAGGTACAACGCTAGATCAAATTGTTGAATTTAGAATAGAATTCCATCGTTAAACTGAAAGTTCCGGCACTCAGCAACTTTGCCGACATAAGCACACTATTCCAACCGATTATAATGCCCCCAGGGGACCTGCGAGCCAGTACCATGAGGAACTGGTCAAGACGACCACCACCAATTTCCCGCCAAATAGACGGAGAAATCCCCTCAAGTTTGGATTCTTGCAGGCAGCAAAGGTCAGCAAAGTGCATGAGCAAAAAATCTTTAACTAGAAACCGCTTGGCCGGTCTCCCTAACCCCCTAACATTCCATGTTATCAAGTTCATTAAGCACCTACTGTGACAGTATCCTCCTCATAGGAAGCCTGTGCTCGTGGAGGGGCCATGCGAGTTTGTTCTAACACACGAATATAGTGCAAGCATTCATTCATGGAATCAGTAAATGAAATACCACAAGCATCACAGTAATTAGCAAGTTGAGCATTTAACCAATTTGAAATGAGGAGAGGTTTAGAGCTAGTACCTTCCTCCGAATCCCCGCGTTGCACCTTTTTCTTTGTGGACTTCGGGGGCTCCGCCACAAAACCGGCCTCCTCGTTGAAACGCAAGGAAGGTTTCTTTGCACGTTCACTTCTGCTAGTGCCTCTGATGAATCCCAATGTCTCGCCCTAAGCATCACTGAACAGATCTGGCAATAGGTTCCTGAGGTTGACTTCAAATTTTGAGACCGAGTCTTCCGAATCAGATCTGGCATCAGGAGATTCCTTCACTTCTGAAGGTGACAGGGAGTCCCCTACTTCCTTAGTGTCCTCAAGGAAATCTTCCTCTGTACCAGGCTGGAGAACAACGACCGGTGCCAGGACCCAACCTTTCTCCAGAAATTTCCAACAAAAGCCCGTGGGCGGTTCCATTGCTGGCTTGAGGTTTTTATCATTAAACTTAGTGTTTTCCAGGCCCATCTAAGCGGGCCCAATAGAAATATCCTTTTCCTTGTTTGGCCCCAATTTGTTTCCCTTCTTAAATAAAGATTGGTCTGTCAGCCCAACCTCAACCCAAGTCTCTGGCCTTACTTCTTGGTCCAACCCCGTTCTAAGGCCCACCTTACACAACAGAACTGGATCCCCAATGCAATCTTCCAGAGCTAGTAGGGGCAAGCCCAACCCAATAGGCATACATGGGTCCGTGTCCAGAAATGCAGGGCCCGGCCTGCGAACCATCTCCACCTCGGACGCACACTCACCGTGAGACGCTGCAACCTTGTCAGCAACCTTATTCCGAGACATGGAAAGCTCAACCAATCTTGTGCCGCCACGTGGCTCGCGGGGAGTCTTAGCCTGCCACTGCTCAACACGTCGAGCCCGCTCGGGAACCCGAGTCCGTTCATAACCGGTGGTTCTGGACCCCGGTTTCCCCTCGTGACCAACGGTCCAAGCCATCGGAGGCCGCGCATGATTGACCGTCGGCACACCATCGTTGTGGGAGCCTCGCTCTACCTCAACGGAATCAGCAACTTCGACGCCAGCGGACCGAGAACTGCTCTCCGTAGCCTCCTAGCGGAAGCTGGGCTCTACCGTCATCATTCGGTCTCTGAGAGCAGACGTCGCAGGCAATCGAGCCTTGTCACCTCACGGGCGGGAGCCACGCTCAACCTGCCTCGTGACGATGGTCGGCTCCGGTGAGAGTTTCCCTTTGCCTTTTAGGTCGATCGGAATCGCGTGGGTGCTTCTGCGTTCCTGTTGTCCCTCAGCCACACTTCCCCAAACTCCAGCAAAACATACCTGCCAAGCTCCCGCCTGAATATCGGTAGCTCCCCCTTGCCGTCCACTATCAAAACTGAATATCGTCGCATGCCGAAGCTCAGGTCGATCTCCAACGGTAGCGACCCGGCCTAAGGCGCACTAGCGTTGAAAGAAAGCGTTTATGCTTTGAGGTCGCATGCGATAACACAATTAATTCTCCCACCGGCTTCACCACCTCCGTGATGATGTCCCAGCTCCGTCCATGCAATGGCAGGTTCCAAATAGTGATCCATTGACCTCTTCCTGACGCCCGTCCGGTAACTCCAATTTCAGCCGACCACGGTGCCAGCATCAAGGTACAAGGCCCATCTTTGGTGGCAACTCTAAAGCTTCCAATTTTGTAGACATCCTTTACCTCGTCCCGCGAAGCCAAAGGAACCAAGAAAGAGTTGTCGTTCAAGGGGGTTATCGGACTAGCCATGCGCATGTTGATAATGGAAGGGGCTATCTCTAGAACACTATTATCGTTGACAAAACCCTCCACGACACTGAGAACAGCAACCTTCGCCAGCTCCTCTCTAGCTTTCTCTATTTCCGGCGTCAGCGAAAGAGATATTGACACACGGGAAGGCCACTGCTGAACCTTGGTCGGCATATCCTGGGCTGTGGTCACACTGCTGTTACTAAATGGGGGGCTGTGAGGTGAGGTAAAGCTCATCTTCTTGGATCGAACATGAAGGAGTCGCTTATGTGGGCTCCGAGCGGACGTGCACTGAGCCGCCATGTGTCCCACGCACGAGCATCTGAGACAAACAACTTGATGGCGGCACTCCGCAGTTTTGTGGGTCGTGCGGAAGCATTGCCCACATGACGCTTCAATCAGTGACCTCGGGCGATTGGCCCCAGTAATGCGCGTCCCCCCTTGTTGCTTGCCAGATCCTAGACCCGGTGGGCTCAACCTAGCAGCTTCCTCCCGAAGGTTAACCATGCTTGGAGGTGATGAGCGAACTGCCAACGCGTAGGTCTTGTTACTGTCGTCCCGAGAACTACCACTTTCTATCTGGTCCGCAGACCGGACACCTTTTCCCTTGCCGACACCGTGTTCTGTCCTTCCTTCGTCTCCGTCTTCTTTCCTTCCGGCGTCCCCGTCGCTCTCCGGTCGGCCCTAGAAGTCACTCAAGAGAGACACCATCGCACTTTTATTATTCAATTGTGTTTTACTAGCAACTATTTTTCTGTCTTAAAAAACTTTTCTTTTTCTTTTTTAAAATGGCTGAAGCTTGTGTTTCCAGATTTTTTTTTTTTGGGTTAATTGTGAAAGGATGGCTTGATTGGTATCATAAGTTATATGTAGAAACAACCGAAATTATATTTTATTTAAAAAAGAATAGTTTATTTCTTGTGGATAATATTGGCTTTTCCACATTTTGACTAAAGCTAATCATGAACTATTGATGAGTTGGAGGTTGGTGAGTTGTTTGTTGCACCAACAAAGATTTAAGGTGCATGCAATTATCAAAAAAAAAAAAAAAAAAAAAGAAATTGTAATGTGATGAAGTTTTCAATTGGGGGTGTGGGAAAAAAAAAAAGCTAATAATTTAATACATTCATTGATTTAGAGAAATTTTAAAATTAAAAAAATAATAATGTTATGGTTTTTTAAAATAATAATAAACAAAAAATTTAGGAAAAATTACTATTCACCCCTCGCGAATTGCAAACTTTCCCAGACAGCCCCTGCAAGTTTGCAATACCCCAGAAAGCCCTTCCGTTAGTGTTTGAATTCATTTTTACCCCCTGTCGTTCATTTGTACAAGGTTTATGCTGTGAAATTCCGTGTGTACCCTTGTAAATGGTGGGAAAACAACCGCCCAGTCACATCATGTTAAACATTTTTTATTTGGCTTTTGTCAATCTTTTTCATTCCTTCTTGTATTGAATTTTCTGAAACAAAGTTTGGAAGTGTCATCGATCGCATTCTTTTGAACTCCGCCGGTTGTCCGATAAGGGGAGATAAGGTGAGAATGTCTTCCTTTTTGTCTCTGTTTGAGCATCCTTTAAGAGAGAGTACCAATTTATATTTATTTACATGCAGGTTTTTAAATGGAGAGTTTTTGTGCAATTGCAAGATACAACGGGGAGGGACGAGTGCTAGTGTTCACGGCACAGACTTGTTGGGATTCAATCTTAGCGGAGATATGTGACCGATGGGGTCTTGATGTTTCCCATGTTAGGGTGAAGTTTATCACACCCGATGGACATAAAACGATTTGCCCAATAGAAAATGAGGTTGACTTTCAGCGCATGTGTCATGTATACTCACTCTTCAAATGCGCTGCAGTCGATCTCGTTGTTGAGACAGATGATGTGCCATTGTCGCATCATAGTCAAAACGAATTCTTGTCATTGTAAAGTTCTTATCCTTCATCTTTACTCTTAAAGTCATATGTGTTCGCCTAATTATTATATTTACCGTTTAATTATTATAGTTACCGTTTAAGTATTCCAGTTTCCGTTTAAGAAAATAAGTTCCCGTGGTAAACCAATAAGTTATGCTTGTTAACCGGTCTCATCCCCGTTCCCGTTTAAACATATATTTTACCGTTTAAAACTTTGTGTCTGTGTTTAACTTATTATGTTTTAGTTTAAATATACTTATTTGAAGTGAACTTATTTTGTTTCCGATTAAGTTACTGATGTTTTCCGTTTTTCTGAAGTGTTGGCAGGAATTCTGATTCTGCCAGCGCACCTGTTCCATCTCATGGCGACCCGGATGCTGCAGCATGCCTTCCGTCCTCCTCGGATCATTCCGAAGTGTTGTCGTTGGATATCGGACAACGTTTTGTAGACGTTGAACATTTCAGAGACGCGGTTCGGAATTTTGCAATCAAGAGGAATTTTGACTTCAAATTCGTAAAGAATGAGAAACACAGGGTGACTGTAGAATGCGCTGCCGTTGGTTGTCGCTGGCGCCTTCATGCATCAAAGGAATACAATAAAAATACGTTCAGAATAAAGACAATGCACCCATCACACACTTGCGGTGGTGGAATTGGCTCGGTGTCACATCCTAAAGCGTCGAAAAAATGGGTAAGCGCTCGAGTTATTGATAAGCTTAAAGGCCAGCCATTGTACAGGCCAATCGACATTCAGAAGGACATGTTACGGGAACACGGTGTCCACATTCCATACAAGCAAGCCTGGTTGGGTAAAGAGCTTGCCCGGGTGATCCTCGACGGCAGCGACGTCTCCAGCTATGATCTGCTGCTCTGGTACGTCGATAAGGTGGCTGAGACAAATCCCGGCAGCATTGCTCTTGTAGAAAGAGACGGTGACCGTTTTAAACGTGCATTCTTCTCGTTCCGTGCGTGTATCATGGGATTCAAGCGGGGTTGCAGGCCGCTGCTGTTTGTCGACGGTACCCATCTTCTTGGAAAATATTGTGGCACGTTGCTGGGCGCCACAGGCAAAGATGGAAACAATGGGTTTTTCCACTTGGCCTTCGGTATCGTCGACAACGAGACAGATGCGAATTGGACGTGGTTCATTTCCAAGTTAGGTGATGCGTTATACGATGAAGGCGATTATGAAGAGATTATTACGTTTGTATCGGACAGATCTAAGGGGCTTGTGAGCGCCATTGCTAGGGTCTTCCCCTCTTCCCCACATGCCTATTGCCTTCGACACTTGGAGGCTAATTTTATGAAAGCCAATGGCGGACTTGGTAGGGCATTGAAGGACGAGTGCTGGTCCATATGCTTTCGTATTGCGTGGGCATCAACGAGTAAAGAATTTGATGATACGGTGAATGAATTGCGGGCCATATCACCAGAAGCACATCGCTGGCTGCTTCAAAAGTCAGATTTGTCACATTGGTGTAATTTTTTGTTCAAAGGACAACGTTGGGGCAATATGTATTCAAATGTCGCAGAGTCCTTCAATGCGTGGATAAAAGAAGCTCGCCATTTACCCGTTACGAGAATGGTCGACTCCATACGGTATTTGAATGTTTGATTCCTTCGATCTGTTTAAACATCTTCGTCAGTCTTTAACTTCGTTTACTTTACATGTGTCTATAATGGTCTGTGTTTAACTACGTTTGGTACTATTTAAATATAATTGTTTTCGTTTAACTATCCACGTTTATGTTCACGTATTCTTTGCTTACGTTAACAATCAATTATAATTTGTTATGATACAGGTTCAAATTAATGCGGATGTTATGCACACGTCGTGAGCAAGCGAACAAATGGGACACGTTCTTGTGCCCCGATATACATAGGAAGGTAGATGAACTGGTTGCGGAAAGCCGAAATCTTTATGTTGGTCGTTGTGTCGATGATCATTATGAAGTCCTTGACCATTGCAGCAACTCCGTCGATCTATCGGGTAGAACATGCTCATGTCGCAGGTGGCAAATTTATGGTATCCCGTGCACACACGCTTGCGCTGCAATAATGCAGACAGACACCAACGTTCATCAATTTATTAGCCGGTACTTCATCGTGGAGACATACAAACTTGCGTATAGGGACGCTATTTTCCCTATACCAGACGATGACAAGCCTACAGACGACAATCGAGAACTCCATCTGCGTCCGCCTGCGACGAGAAGGCAACCTGGGCGACCCAGACGGAAGCGGATCGAGTCGCAAGCGTCCGCGGTCCGCGAGTTACGGTGCAGCCGCTGCCACACGTCCGGCCATAATCGTAGATCTTGTAATGAACCTGTCGCCGACTAGCCATTGTAAATAAACACCTATTTTAACTCATAATAAGCATATTTATGTCTATATGTTTGATATTTACACAGTAAGTTTAAACATAAATATATTATTTTAATGAGTAACAATTGTTGTTAAAGGGAGACATTAATATTTAAATGGTTTAATTAAAATTAAATGGAGAACGTTTTGTTTAAGGGTTGCTTTTCACCATAAAAATATATTGTTAAAGGACTAAAATTCCGGTAGTACAATGGCCATGCTGATGTTTAAATAGAGTGACCTTGTGGAATACATACTTGCTTAACAAAAAGCAAACCTGTTCAATTCACGCTTGAAGACGAAGACGATGATGATGAACTTGCGCAAGACGTGTCCATTTTTAGACGATGATGATATGTAACCAGTTATTCTCGTTTTCACAATAAAATTATTATCGTTTTCTCCGTAAACATGTTAAATTCAAGATTAAAAATGTGTCTATTAAACAGAGCCGCATTATTTAAACAAAGACGGAAATAGTTATACAGAAACAAGTGGGTTTGAACATTAACATATTTAGTTAAACACAATAATTTAAAACAATAACTCAAGTCGGTTTCCCCTCCATAGTCGAAGACTCGCCTCTTTCTAAGATCCCGGTTCTTCGACCTTCGAAAAGTATGCGGGCAACATACTTTAATCGGAAATATGGTACGTCCTTTCGAGCAACGCGTAGCTCCTCACCTTCGAGCATTTGCTCGATAAATCGCATCAAATAAACAGCGCAGTCGACACTTCCTCGTCTCTGTGGTGGGGTGTCACCGTCGTGAATTAGCGGGTACAGCATAGTCACCGCGTCGGCGAACTCCATATCGACACAGTAGTCAAATAGTTGCCGCTGTTGAGATATACAACCTGATGCTATTAAATTACTATTCATAAAACTGTGACTATGTCTAAGGAACGTACCATTTCAATCGCGTCTCTGATGTAATCATCGCAAAGGCATGAGGAATAATGCCTGTATTCCTGCTTCTCATTGTCCACCACCACCACATGGACGCGGCCGTTAATGATTATTGGAAAGATAACAATGTCAACTTCATGCAGGTTTCGCGCGGCGTCTCCGATCATATCGAGCGATAACTCGCACGCGTCAGGAACCTTGGACATAAACAGTGCCAGTGGACGTGTAATGGAGGCGCGCTTCTTATAAGGGTATGGCACCCTCTTCATGGACTTTTGCATTATGCATACGAACGCGTCCATCAACTCCTCAGGCACCATTTCCTTCCCTTCTAGCAGAGTGAATAGTTGTCCTCGTGTGGCGCTGACAACGGCATTACTCCAGATGATGGTGCTGCGGTTAAATGGTAACAGATCTAGTTAAACAAAGACAGAAATATTTCTATGTTGAAAGCTTAAGTTAAACGTAAAAATATAGTGCTAAAGGATAATGTCAATTTCTAAGGTGTAATGTTAATATTTAATCTCACATGTACGAACTACATACATACTCGTCAATATAGCAGTTGGCGAAGATCGTTATTAACTCTTGCTCGAATATGTCGAGACGCAAGTACCCGGGGTATTTTTTTTGCACTGGAATGAAGTCGTGCCGTACCTGGTTGTATGGTTCATTGTTGCTATTGTCTGTCTGCGATACGGCCACTACGACATCGTTCCCCGGATCTCTGTCTGTCTGTGATGCTGGCATTGTCTCGTCGGCAGCCTGCGGGTAGATTCGCTTCGTTCTTTTTGTTTTTTTCGTACGTCTCCTCGAGTGTGACCGTCTGCGAATGGAGGCCCCAATAACCTCATCGGAGTCAATTTCCGAGCTCATCTCAATGAAGGCCCCCGCATTCGCCGGGACTACCTCCGGGGCATCCGAACCGGGAAGTTCATTTGTTTGTATGGACGGCGCAGTCGATTGTGCCCGTCCTTCCATTGCGTCAACCCGAGCAACAAGCTGAGGGAACTCGGTTGTCAATAACTGACACGCCTGCAGCAGACGTGCGGTGACATCGTCGCTTCGTGCCGTCGGGGTGGCTGCCGAGGTCTGTGGGGCCGTAGTACGTGAATGGGGGCTTACGCGCTCGGAAGAGATTGGAGTTTCATCTTGCATTGTCTGGCAGGCGGCCCCAACAATTATATCTTCATTCGAATTCGCATTCGCGGTAACCAGCTCACGAAACTAAGATACATCAGACAAAGTTGTGGAGACCATGTCGTGTTAAACAAAGAAGTAAAAAGTTAAACGGTAAATGGAATAGTTAAAGATTAATCCATATAGTTAAATAAAGACTTCGGTATATGTACCTCCTTTCCTTCCAGAGATGGCAAAATGGTTTGTATAGACCCTTGCTTGTCGTAACACAGCATCGCCGGTGTCTTGCTAGTATTCACTTTGTTTCCGCAGCCGGTTAGCTCGTAAAACCATATGTTCAATGCGAGCGAACAACCCTTCACGAATCCCGTCTAGATCTTCTCCCCGGCGCATCTTGCTCGCACTCTTGCGGCAGCTAGTGGGACGCCATCCATAAGCCATTTGTGCGTCGCTTGCGCCCAAGCGTATCGGCCCATGCCAGGTAGATCATCGACGTAATCAACGACCTAATTTGGCACCGAGCATGACGTATTTGGGAAGATGACTGTACCCATGAGGTACACCATCAGGAGTTTCACGAAATTTTCCTCTTCCCCACTCTGCCGAACAAGTTGCTCAAGAGTGCTCTTGATAGAGTCGCTGTGTCTCTCGTAGCTTTTGGAGAAATACCTCTCTTGGAAAGATGACCGTGATTTCTTCTTCTAGAAGACGACTTCCTCTCCATCGCATTGCAGACCAAGAACGACGGCGACATCTTCAGGCCTGAAACTTAGCATGCTTGCCCCGATCCTGAATTTATTTGTGCGGTCATCGTACCTTTGCAACAAAAAATCAAGAAGGGCCCTATCGTGGAATACCGCTCCCACCTCAGTAAATGCTTCGAACGGTGTCAATCGTATAAGTTCCCAGTGCTGTCCATTCATGTAAACCTTCAAGCCAGCCATCGTGTCCGCAACCGCTGCCATGGAGCATCGGCCATTAACTAGGGTTGCCGCCATAAGCCCTCCGTCGAGTCAATGACCGAAAGGTTAATTCCGGGCATACAGTGCGGAGTAGAGAATATATTTCAAAATCCCTGTTCTCCTCCCAACACGGAGAAATTATTGCAGTGACCGTTACGATCATACCACGTTACACTCCCACGAATTCCCATGCAGAGTTCAAACAAGAACTTGTCTATTTCTCAATCAGTGTTTATGACACACAAGCCTACTACGTAATCGAAGATATTTATATTTAAACAGAGACCTTTGTATTTAAACACAGACATTCTTAGTCAAACATGTATTTATAAACGTAAACACTAACGAATAAAATTTACATTGTATTTAACAAACTAATTTATTCTTGTGCATCGGATGCGGTACTCTTCTCGGCTTTGTCGCTGACACCGGCTGGACTCCCATCGATGAGTATGCGTGCGACAAACTTCGCTCGTAGGTAAGGGACATCCGCTTGTGGTAGGCGTAGCTTTTCACCATTTAGAATCAGTTCAATGAACCGCATCACGTACACTACGCAGTCGACAGTTCCTTTTTTCTGTCGTGGAGCACTCCTATCGTGAATCATGGGGTACGAGGACATCGCCGACACGCCCAATTCCATCTCGACGCAATTTTCAAATAGTTTCCGCTGTAACGAAATAAGCTTTAAAGTTAGTATGGACAAATACGAACTCCGATGTGTGTGCTATACGTGACTTGTAGCTCACCATATCGATCGCGTCTCTGTCGTATTCCTCACTCTCGCAAGAGGAGTAATGCCTGTACTCTCGTTTGACGTTGTCCAGCACGATGACGTGGAAATGGCCATTTAAAATTATTGGCATGATCACGATGTCGACATCATGGACGTTCTGCGCAGCATCGTCGATCATGCTGAGAGCGTGTTCCGCCGTGTCCTCTTGTTTGGACAGGCACAGGGCCAGTGGCCGAGTGATGGCAGCGCGTTTCTTGTAAGGAGACCGCGATCTCTTCAGCGCTTTCTGGATGATGCAGACCAGAACGTCGACGACGTCGTCTGTCACCATTTCCTTCCCGTCCAACAACGTGAACACGTTGGCTCGTGTAGTGTAAACATACTCATTCCTCCATACGACAGTCCTGACATTTAAACGAAAAATAAAACAAATTACATTCTAAGTAACATACTTAAACAGATATATAACCTAGTTCAATAATAAATCGGATACTTAAATATAAACGTAAACTACTTAAAGGATAACATAGATAGTTAAACGGAACTTACGAGTCCATATAACAGTTTAAGAATATCGATATGATTTCCTGTTCGAATTTCGAAAGACGCGGTAACCCGGCATATTTCTTCTTCTTCGGAAGAAAGTTCTTCGGCACGTCATCGAATTGTTGATTTGCAAGGAGTGTCCTCTCATCTTGAGTGAGCGTTCTTCGCTCGTTGACAGCTCCTTGCCCTTCGGTGGCAGCCTGTTTATTTCCGGTACCTGCTGCAGCAACTTTATTAGACTCCGGTACCGCCACAGAGTCTTTATCCGGTGCCGGTGCCGGTAACACGACAGCGTCTTTGTTCGATTCCAGGGATACTGTCACCTGGATTGTGTCCTCCGTCGTTGCCGGTGCCGCTACCGGTAACAAGCCAAGGTCTTTCTCCGTTTCTACGGAAATCACCGCCTGGATGGTGTTCTCCTTCGTTACCGGTGCCAGTGCCTCCAACGAAGGGACTTCACTGGCAAGAGATTCTATTATCCTGTCGACATCGCCAGCGGGATCGACAGGCAGGGCCACAGCCAGTGCAGCCGGCGCATACAGTGCTTGCGGCTTTTCCAATGGCGCGCTCGGAGTTAAAGTTGGCTGAGCCTCAGCCATTGTTGGTTCAACATCAATTGGTGCTTCCGTTGCGACGACGTCTGTCGGCGAAGGCAGCGACATTGTCGGTTCCTTCCACGCAAGCCTCTTCTGACGTCGGCCTCGCGGGACTGCTTTCGCAATGACGTCGTCATCGGAGATGGTAGCACAGTCAACCGGCGGATGGAGGGGGGCTCTTGCGTCAACATCGGCCTGCGAACGTGCCTCCAGAGCCGCCACGCGAGCAACAAGCCTGGGGAACTCTATAGTCAATATCTCGCACGCCTGCAATAGACGTGCGGTCAGGTCATCGGATGTTGCTATCGGGGGGGTGGAAGGGGGCTAGCCCGTCGCCGATCAGTCCGTGCGCGGGGTGGGCTCCAAGAAGGTGGTCGGCGTCGGACGCGCTTCGAGGATGTTGGCCGATCATCTCTCCTTGACGCCAACGGAACGGGAGCGGGAATATCACCTCCGTGTGTAGTTGTATCACCGACACGCCTCGCCCCAAGAAATATTTCTTCGTCCTGGTTCGCGGCGACCAATTCCGGAAACTGACAATTGTAATCAACAATACTGTTAAACAGTAAATACTATGTTTGTAACAAAAACAATTCAGTTAAACAATAACCAATATAGTTAACGGTTAACTTATATGTTTAAACATTAATATAGTTTGTTAAACGACAAATACAATACTTAAATCGATTTAGTACCTCTTTTCCTTCAAAAGATGAAAATAAGTTTCCCGTGGACACTTGCTTCCGGTAGCTGTTCTCACCGTAGCACAGGATCCTCGGGGTCTTGCCAAAACGAATCTTCTTGCCGGTTCCGGTGAGCTCATAGAACCAAGTCGTTAGCGCAACCGAGCAACCTTTGACATACCCCGTGTTAGTCTTGTTCCCGGCGCACCTCGCTTGCACTCGAGCGGCCGCTTGTGGAACGTCCTCCATCATCCACTTGTGGGTCGCTTGCGCCCATGCATATCGTCCCATGCCCGCTAGGTCGTCGACATAGTCTACGATCCAGATTGGAACAGAGCAGGAGGTGTTCGGGAAGAGGATAGTACCCATGAGGTACACCATGAGGAGTTTTACAAAATTCTCCTCTTCCCCCCTCTGCCGAACTAGCTGCTCAAGTGTTTTCTTGATGGAGTCTTTATTTCTCTCGTACGCTTTTAATAGAAACCTCGATTCGAATGCCGAGCGTGGTTTCTTCTTGTGGAACACGACAGCGTCTCCAACACACCGTAGCCCCAGGATGAGAGCCACATCTTGAGGCCTGAAACTGACCAGGCTTGCCCCGATCCTGAATTTGTTGCTGCGGTCATCAAACCTCTGCAGCAGAGAATCAAGAAGGGTTCTCTCTTGGAGGACGGCTTCAATCTCGGTTAAAGCCGCGAACGGTGTCCTTCTAATGATCTCCCAGTGACGTCCACTCATGTGAGCTTTCAATTCACTCAGAGTCTCGACAACAGGTGTCAAGTAGCATCGACCGTTAACTAGGTTGACTGCCATGACCAAAACCCTACAAGAAGAACAATACATATGTTTAGAGTCGTATAGTTAAACAGAAAGCAAAATAGTTAAACAGTAAACTCAATACTTAAACGGAGACATAAATTGTTAAACGGAGACAACATTATAAAACACAAAATCAGATTTATCACACAGAAAAGTCAACCATCAGATTCATCAACGGCCTCCTTACCTTGGTGTGAAAACTGATGAAATTCCGAAGCCTTGAGCGGGAGTTCTCCTTCCAGACAAGCGTGAAGAGGCGATGATCGCAAATAACCCACCCAATGACAACTTCGGAAACGGAAAAGGTGAAGAGGAGATGATCGCAAATAACCCAGCCAACAACGACAACTTCGGAAACGGAAAAGATGAAGAGGCGATGATCGCAGTTAACCGGCGGCGTAAATGGTGCCCTCTCGGTAATAAACAAAGAAAAATAACCCGCTTCCTCTATAAGCGGTAACATCATTCCACGTAAGGGCATTACCGTCAAACCAACTCGCGATTTCACAACTTCCCACGTAAGGGCAATTTCGTCAAATAAATTCAAATTTAACTCCGTCAATCTCCGTTACAGCCCTGGGGGGTTTGAAATTCATTCTATAGAAAAGGAGGGGTTTTTTAGGGATATCAAAATTCGTGGGGTTTTTTTGTGAATATTGTAAACTTTGGGGGTTTCTTTGGTAATTACCAGAAAAATTTATTATTTGTGTTCATAGTTAGATTTTATTAAATGAGTTTACTAAAAGTTTAAATCACCATGAAAACATAATGAATACGGATGTCAATAATGTGAATAGTAATGAAAAATACAATTTTTAAACTCAAATCTAAATCGATTTAAAAAGTTTTCT
The DNA here is from genome assembly GCA_020875875.1 of Dioscorea alata. Lineage (NCBI taxonomy): Eukaryota > Viridiplantae > Streptophyta > Magnoliopsida > Dioscoreales > Dioscoreaceae > Dioscorea > Dioscorea alata. The sequence continues at coordinate 5,057,105 of CM037027.1, forward strand.
ACTAAAATCTATGTCAAATTAATAAATATTTATTTATTGATTGAATAATTTTAATATAATATATAATTAATAGGTTCATAAAATTAATAAATATTCATTTACCATCATCAAATAGTGAAAATAAAGGATGACACTGGCACACATAAGAAAAAGGGGAAGTAGATTTTTTTCAATAAAATTCTCTCATTTTTTTAATTGTCAAAATAACCTCATGTGAATTTTATTCACCAATATGGATTTCAAAACAACACATTAAACTTAGTCATCTCCAACATAATGAGTGGACCTTTAAAGATATTGACATTTTTCTCATTAACACCCTTCTCTTTTAAAAAATCATAAAAATAAAATATTTTTGTTTTTTTAAACAATTTTTAAGTTATCATTAATTTTTAAAAAGCTAATATTTCTTTCCGACAACATTTATTTTGGAAAAATATGTTATTATTATTATTATTTAAATACGAATTATTTTGCATGACTTATTTGTGTTTTAAATTGTTTAAAACTATTTGTTTTAACAACCTGGGATTAAAGATGATTTACCTATAGAATGATATATTGTAAGCTGACCAAAGTTCAAATGTAGATTTATATACATGGATAAAAATCTCAATTCTACTAGGCATAATTTATGATTTTATGTAAACAACCAGACATTATAAAACTACTTGTCCAATACATAGTAAAAATATGTAATATAAAATAAGTTATGGATGTATTTGACTCTCTTCTATTTGTACTTGAATGTAATTATTGTTATTTAAATTACAAACAAGTTATTCCACCAAAATAATAATAATAATAATAATAATAATAATAATAACCATTTAAAAAAATTAAAAAATAATAATAACTTAAATGGATTTAAAATTTTTGACTTTTTTTATTTAAAAATAATATGTTAATAATAATAATTTTAAAAAATGGCTTTAAAAAACCAAGAAAATGTAGTAATAATAATAATAATAACAACAACAACATATTTTTCCTAAATGAATGCGTTGAAAAAAACTTTTTTAAAATTAATAATAACTTAAAATTTGTTTGAAGAAAAAAATTATTTGTTTGGTTTTAGAGAAAGATGTATATGAAAAAAAAGCCAATATCTTAATATTTTTAAAAAGTTCATTCATTACTAAAGTGATGACTAAGCTTGATGTGATGTTTTTAAGCCCATATTGGTAAATAAATTTTACATGGTGTTATTTTGGCAATTAAAATAAAAAAAGGGTTATATTGAAAAAAAAAACTCAAAAGACAATTAAAAACTAAATCAACTATTGGATAGTCCGATAGTATGACATAAGAGTTCAAAGGGGAGGGCAAGGGTTCGAATCCTTCCTCCTGTAGTACTGTTCATGCATTGTACACTTGGGCTAATATTGTTTATCAATATTATTCACAATTTGGGTGTGAGTCCTTTATAGGAGAAATAGTGGTTTCACCTCTGTTTTTCCTTTTCAAGATACAATATAGGGGGATTTTTCTAGCAGATCAGTAAGTCACCGTAATTGGTGCAACTTCATATCTATTTGTTTTTTTTTTTTTTGGCAATTTCTTAATTAAGGGGCGTTTGTCGCCTATTAGTATATATATATACACACGCTAATGATACATGTTGAATGCAAGGAATATGCCTATCAACTTTCAGTATATAAAAATTAGGATTAAATTACAAATAATGAGATGAAGGGTAAAAAAACGAATTAGTTATAAAATTCTAAAATATTTTAATATGACACACATAAATTATTAATAATTAATGTAAACTTGTATAGTTTTGAGAATCAAGTTGGTAGGAGCCTTTCAAAACATTATGGACATGGGCTCCATACATACATCAGAGGATCAAATGTCAATAGCTTCTCATTGTTTGTTTAGCTTTTCTATACTTATTGTTTGGATAAGCTAGGGTTCCGAACTATTGGTGGGTGATAAATCCAACGTTTTAATTATTAAGGTATTTGTCCTGGTTTTCAGCATTGCAATAGTTAAAAAATCTTACCGAAAGACTACCACTATTACTGTTTGTGATTACTGTAGTAATATTGATGTTTACTCATGCAATTCGTCTACGGCCGCATGCTGCCTATAAACCTTTTTGTCAATCTCGTGTGACCTCTATTACAATAAATACAAATAATTAAAACAAAACATTGATTTTTAGCGTGAAAAACTTTTTTAATCGAGGGAAAAACCACGGGACTCCGTAAAACCACTTGAAATGCTTCCATTATGTCAACAATGGGGTTATAAAGGTTTCCCTCTAGCTAACTAGAGGTATACAAGCATAATGGCATGGGTATCTAAAAGGAGAAACTATCAACAACACTCATTCATCATCTTCACACAAAGATGAAAACTTTGACATTAAGGAGAGATAAAGAGAGATTGAACCTGTGGATTTGGAGATCTACTTGGCAGGAGTACTACTTCGAAGTGTAAGTGAAATCCGGCACGAAATGCTTCTCTTGCAAACATCAAACCCTAGCCTTTTTTTCTTTTTCTCCTTGATTGCTTTCTTTTTCCCCCAATCTTGCTCCAGTGTATCACATACTCACTCACCCATAAATGAGAGATGATCAAAATAAAACCCCTTGTCTTGAGATTACCCTTTTACCCTTGCCTTTTTATTAATTGACATAGCTTCTTTTTTTTTTTTTAAGTGGGATGACCCACTTTATTAATTGTTGGGCCCCAAATATGGCAACACCCTAAAAATATTTAACTTGATATGATTAAAATTATATTTTTATATATTTGAATTCTACTCTTTTACGTATATTTACAACCGAAACTGGTCATGGATGTCTTTAAGTGGGTACACTAGGAATCATGAAAGTCTTTTCACAGGTAATATAAAACTTAAAACAAAAACACTAATTTGAGTGGGTAACAGACATCTTTGGGGTTAATAAAGTTTGCCTACTCTTTCTAAACTTTTGAATAGATAGTACATGATCCCAAGTAGGTAGAGTTGCAATATATGTGAGTAGTGGACACAGTTGGATTAGCAAAGACTTATATTGTTTTTTTTTTTTCCTACCATCTTAATCATTAAGTATTCTAAATTAGAAAATCTTTCTGGGGTTTGCGCTTTACAATTTAGGGTTTATGGCTTAGAATTTAAGATTTAAAGTCTAGGGTTTATGTTTTTATAATTCTGGATATAAAATTGTATATTGTTTGGATTTAAGATTTTAGAGTTTTTAGGTAGGGTTTTATAATATTTTATAATTTTAAAAATTCAGTGATTTATGCACTTTGAATTTAAAGTTTATAGAGAAAAAAAATGACGTAAATGCTAAGTTGGAATACATGTTATTTGAGAAATCTATTTGGTTTGATGTGGTAATATCTAATTGGAAGGGGATACAATTTGACATATTATCACCGTTTCATATGATCCTTCTTCAAGTATCCTATATCGTAAACTTGCACCTAATTTTTTTCTTTTTTTTTTCTCACTATCATCTTAAGTTATGTAAACAGAAGCTATGTTACTAAGGAGTTCTACCAGAAATAAAAATACAAAGAGATGAGAAAAAACATATACAAGAAATAAAAGAAGAGGAACTATTAAAACAAATTGAAAAAGCAGAATAACAAGAAAAGAAATATATACAAAAAGAAGACCATAAATCAAGGCAAGGATTTTTTTTTTTTTTTTTTACTTTATTCAAAACAAAGAAGAAGAAGAAATTGAAGAATAAAACAAATGAGAAAAAAAAATAAAGACGTTTTTAATATTAAAAAATAATAGAAAGGTTGATCAAATGCATTAGTGGACTGCAGAGAAATTATGATAAAGAAAGGGATTTGATGCTCATCACAAATATTAAAAAATTTTATAAGTTAGTTAATATTTCCCCATCTTTAAAGTTGTTTTCAATATTTAAAATCTTGAAGAATTAATTCATTTTAGGTGACACTCAAATAAATGCAGTTAGTTGGCCGCATTTGTTTTCTCTTTTGAGTGACATCAAAATTGTTTTCTTTCATAACTTCCTTCAACCAACTCAAAATTTTCAATTTATGTTAACCCAAATTCCAATAGTGCTTTAGAGCGTCCTCATCCAGCCCCTAAATCAATTGTACATATTTGAGCCCCCTCCTGACCCGGCCCGGCCCGGCCCGGTTTTACCTTCTTGGTTAAGTGCCCTTTTTACCGACTCTGACCCTGAAATTTCTAAACCCATCTTTGATTCGGGGCCTAATATGGGAATTTCTTTTCCCTGTCTTTATCCCTACAGAAATGTTTTTTGGATTGGGGGATCCCTCATTCCTAATTAATAAACTAAAATATTATTATTATTTAAAATAAAATTTATAAAATATTTGCTAAAAATATTATAAACATTTTTAATAATTGAAAATTTTATTTACAAATACGAGTAGTCAACATGTTCAAAGCCCAACACAAAATACTATATATATATATAATTTAAATTAATTATTTAATATTTCAAGGCCGGGGTTTAAATTAATTATTTAATATTTCAGGGCCGGGGTCGAAACAGGGATGATATTATCTAGCCCTGCCCTTGACTCCTAAGGTGAATTATTTTCCAGTTCCAATGGGGCGGAGAATTGGGTTCGCTGACATCCCTAGCCCTCTTATGTAAGGCTAGTATCAAAAGACGGTTATACCCTCTCTATATATAAACATATATAGGAAATATAATAAATTTCTCAACAAATAAAAACAATGTCGGTTATCTAAAATTTTGAAACTTGGGCGGTGCTTGCTCGATCGTTCAGCGATTCCATCCTCCAACCTCAATCTCTTCTCCTCCTTCTTCGAGGTAATGAATCACTATATAGATTGAAACTATTATCTAAGAACCCTAATCTCATGATCTCACGATTTAAAGCTCTCGCATGTCCTTTTCTCAATGTTGTTTCTATATTTATATATTTTTCTTCTATTCTTTATTATAATATTGGTTTTGCTTGCTGACTTTTCGTTGATTATTTAATCTAGATTTTCTTATTTTATGATTTTTTAATGGTGGTTGTTTTTCAATTTTCTTTGTGCTGTTTCTGATTCTGGTTGTGGATTTTAGAGAGGAGAGTTTGGTGGATCTGAGGAAGGGGTTCAGGATCTGAAAGAACGGTATGTTTTGAGTTTTTTCTAAGGATAATTTTTTTTGGTTCTGAATATTATTTTGATGGAGTTGCATTGGATGATTGGTGTTTAGTTTTTGCGTTTTTGAAAATGTTTGATTGGAATTGTTGCTGTGCTCCTGCTAATGTTCATGCTATTTAGACTTTTGATTGATGGTTTATGTTGTGGTTTGGATTTATGATGCCAAGGAATTGATAAATAACATGGTATTGATGTCCCTTTGCTGCTTGCTTGGATGATGGAATGAAAAGATTGCTTCTTTTGATTTATGTTTCTTTGATATGCATATGTATACCAAAAATGCTGCCTTTTCCATTTGTGTTTTAATTTCACAGAATGGAGGATGAGTTGTGAGAGTCTGAAATATTTTTATTTGCATTTGTTTCTTTTCTTCTAGCCAGCATCGAGTTATCAGCAGAAGAGTTAGGACATTGAATATGGTTTCTGAAAGGGATATATTTGACATCTCAGGGCCTTTGCATTTGTCTTCTGTAAATTGGTAAGGGTTTTACTTTCTCATTGGCAAAGGTTAAATCTTCTTACTATATAGTTATAAGAATCAGGGACCTTTTGTCTGGATGACAAGTGCATGTTAGATAGTTAATTTTCATGGTATATTGTCTGAAAACAAACAAAAATTACCAGCAAGATTTCATGCAGGTTCTTCTCATCGTAGCCTGCTGGCATGTTTTATTTGTAGCTAATTTTACAAACTTGGCCTTATGTCAGGAAATATTTCACAAGTCAATGTGTGTGTGTGTGTGTGTGTGCATCTTTTCTCAAGTACTTGAACTCAGAGGCATTAAAGATTCATGTTTAATATTCTATTACAAATTCTTACTAGCACTCCCAATTTGATTACAATGATATATGTTGAATTCTGGTTCACATTCATATTTACATTACACATCATAGTTTTTGCGTGTATTTCTTCTAAATAATTCCAATTTTTAAGGGGACAAAGACAGATATTGATTGCGGCAATGGTCTGATCTGGCTCTGAAAAATACAGTCTACTAAAGAGGGATTGTAAGAAATCTTAGAGGACAATTCAAATATTCTTCAATCTATTGTCAACAGCTGATTGAAGTAGATTTTATTGTTGTATTCAATTTAGAATAGAACAAGTCAAACCATAAACAGATGTGTTTTCTTTGTAGAATTTCATTTTCTGTAAATTTTTAGCTTCATGCTATTGACGTGAATGTGAAGCTCTTCTAATTGTCAAGCCTTACAAATGCATGCAAAAGAAATTTGTTCTCTTGATTGAGTCACAATTATGCTTAGAAGTCTACAATTTTGCATATACATGTCATGAGCATATGAATATTATTAGCAGTATGTTGTTGTGTTTGGACTTAATAGTATGTGATGCCAAATAATCATGAAGCAATATTTTCTCAAATTTCAAACTATTATCAGGTGATATGTTTCTTCCTTATGTTGAAATTGTCCTGTTTTAAACATTTTTCAGTAATAATTCTGCAAATCAATATTCTTTAGAGAATATGACATTGAATTAGCAAATGAAGAATATGCTTGATTATGGAGGGCTTGTTTTGCGAAAATATGAGTGGCCCTTAAGCCTGATGTGTTAGAATGACATGTCTATCTGGCTTACAAACAACTGATTTAGCAAATACTTGTTTGTAGGATGTTTGATGTATTAAATGGGACTACTTACAATGAAGATTACATTTCCTAATGTTCACATTGCCACTTCAAATATTGTGGTTTGCTACTAAATCGATAGTTTAAACTAATCCATGTGCATCTTGTGTGAGAATTTGTTGCTCCAGAGAGTGAGATTACTGTTGAATTTTGTTAGAGTGGATTATATTCATGCTTTATCTCACCCCCCAAAAAAAAGGCTTACTTTAGAAGATACCAGTTTTAAACAGAGTTGATTGTGTTAATATCGGATTTTTTTAAGGAACAGTGTGTTTGTGACTTTTCAATTTAATTTGTCATTTATTATTTTCTCATTATATAGATTATTTAGGAGATAAAAACAAGAGCTTAGTGGCATGAATATCATACCTATTGTGTGCATTCATTTCTTTGTGCCACTCGTAACTTGCATGATCTATTTTTCTTTTTTTTTTATAAGATCGAGATTGACACCAGGGCGTTGTCCATGTTTCTTTTTCTATTTTGGTGAAACATCACAATTTGCTCTTTTTGTCTTTGAATCAAATAGGAAATGTCCACAACACCGGAGGTCTGTTGCTGCCAGTTTAGTTCAGTCTTGTTATGTACTAGAACGGGACCGTCAACAAAATTGCTTGGCATCTGAAGCTCTTGCTCCTGCTTGGTGGAAATTCTTCCATTTTGAACTAATACGCACACTTATTGATGATGCTGATTTTTCCATATTTGGCGCCATCTTCAAGTTCAATCCACCAATTTCCATGCAGAACTCTACCATGTCGGATGCTCCCAAGTTTGTCATTGCCTTCAGGGGTACTATCACCAAGAAAGACTCCCTCGCTCGAGATATCACACTGGACCTTCATTTCATTCGGAATGGTCTCCATAAAACCTCTCGCAGCGATATAGCAATGCAGGCAGTTCGGAATGTTGTTTCTGCTGTCGGGAATGTTAACATATGGTTAGCTGGCCATTCATTGGGGTCAGCCATGGCCACTTTTGCGGGAAGGAACATGGCTAAGACAGGTCACCTTCTTGAAACATTTCTCTTCAATCCACCATTCTTCTCAGCTCCAATTGAAAGAATCAAAGACAAAAAGGTGAAGCAAGGACTTCGCATTGCAAACAGCTTTTTTACTGCAGGACTTGCCATCGCCCTGAAAGGCCGTCACGAGAAATCTTCAGAGGATTCTTTTACCATTCTTTCAGCATGGGTGCCATCCCTCTTTGTGAATCCTGATGACCATATTTGTTCAGAATACATTGGCTACTTTGATCACCGGGCGAAAATGGAGGAGATTGGTGTGGGGAGCATCGAGAGGCTGGCAACACAGAATTCAATTGGCGATCTTTTCTTGAGCGCATTCGGGAAAGAATCTGAACCTCTGCATCTTCTTCCTTCAGCAAATTTGACAATTAATATGAGTCCTTCTCCCGACTTCAAAACAGCTCATGGGATTCATCAATGGTGGACACCAGATGCAAATTTGCAAACTAAGGAATACAGATATAGATGATATTCACTCAGTGAACCATCAATCTTTTGGCAATGAATGTTTGAAGACATTGTCATGTTGATTTATGCTAGGGTGTTATTAATTGTTCATTTATACCTGTGTATCTTTAATTGTTTGAACCATAATTTTATGTGTAAATCATTGTGATCAGAGATGTCAAACATGGGACATTTTACAATGTAGTAGCTCCCTTTCGAGCATTTTAATGGTCACCCCGAAATCCAATGGGTTTTGTTTTTCTATTTCATTTTCTTGTTTTGGAGTGATTATTTAAAATGTGATTCAGTGAATGAAATTACAGAAGTTCTATTTTTATCGATCTTATTTATCATCAGTCAAGTGTGATATATTTTTAAAATATGTAAAAATGTTTTAATATATATTTATATTTATTTATTATATTGGAAATGAATTGAAGTTTGCTTTTTAAAATTTAGATTGCAGAAAAAAGACTTTTTGATATATGGCTAAATTTCTGTCAATCTCAAATGGTCCAGAAATTTTATAAAAACCCACTACCTTCATTTTCAAATTCAAAGACATTCCCATCAATGATGGGTGGCAAGTTTTTATTTTTATTTTTATTTTTTTTTTTATAAAAAATAGATAAACCACTATTTTATTAAAAAAGAACAACAAAAGAGTACAACCAAACAACAAAAGAAAGAAAAGAGATTTTCACCAGGAGTGGGTAGCAAGTAATAAAGGCAGGTGAAAGAAAAGTTTTTGCTGTCCTTCCTTTAGGTTTAATTATTAAAAAAAATGAAATGCAGGCAGAAACAACTTCATTAACTTTTTGAAATTTCTTAATGACTTTAAAAAAGAAATAGAAAAAAGGTGTGAGAGTGAAATCCAAGGGGGATTGTTGAAATCCAACATCTTATTTAGCTGTGTCAAATGGACTGGTCTAGCAAGACACAGGTCCATTGTGGCCTTGACACTGTGCGTACCATGTCAGACAGACACTACCCGTCTATATTTCATGCCGGGCCCATTGTGGCCCGCGCACTGTGCGTGTCGGGCTAACACTAACTATCTAGATTTCATACCAAACAAGCACACCTACTAGGTAAGCTCAGCACGTGGTACGTCCTACTATGTTATATTTATATTTTTTAAACCCAAAAAATATATAAAAAAATCCAAAAAAATTGTTAAAAAGTTATTAGAAAAAAAAAAGGGGGAAATCTGGAAACATAAAAATGAATCCCTATGAGTAAAAAAACTGAAAATATATTTAAAAAAACCAAGAAGAAAAAAATCCATGTGCGTGCGGGCCATGTTGGCAAGGTTAGTGGGCGCAAACCCAAGCCCAGCACACTCGGGGGAGGGGGTGGTTTGTGCCATGCCGGGCCCATGGTACTTGAGCACTGTGCCTGGCCCAAGCATGACCCATCTCATGCTGGGCCGTGGACCCGACACGCCCGGTTTGACATCTCTAATTTTATTCATCAAAATACATTAATAATTATGGTTGAAATTAAATTTATACATATATTAATTATTCCAGTATGTGGTTCAATTCAATTAACGGATGTGTAGAGAAATCTAAATAATTATGTAAAAAATTAAATATATATGTCAAGTAATTTAAACATTTGAGTGAAAAAACTAAATGTATATTTCAAGAAATCTAAATAATGCCACAGAAATATTTAAATATTTAAGTTTAGATACATAATTAAGGACCTGATTTAGAGAGAGAAGCACCTGAAAAGTAAACAACAATACACAAAATTTATACGCTCGTTTAGGCTCACAAACACTTGCATGCAGTAAGAAAGAAAAACTTAGATGCAATAAATAAATATAAAGAGAAAAAAATGTAAGAGAAAAAATATAAAGAAAGGCTGTTTGGGCATAAAAACTTAAAAAAATAATAATTATTGAAAGTTTCAAGAAATCGATTGTGCCAATGACCTTTGGTTTAGTGATATTAGTCCTACTGTGAAAAATATTAATGTTAATGTTTACTGCTCAATTTTAAAATTTGTTTGACACAATAATGGTAATAGGTCTTTAATTTATGACATGAGTGTTTGCAATTCACCCTCTGTCACTGGATAAGAGTGTACAACTTGTCGTTCAATTCTTAGTTATGCGCATACTAGTGACTAACATGCGCGTATTAAATTTGTAAAAAAATAAAAAAAAATCAGTTGTCAAAAAGAGGGGTATGTGAGTCAATTGAAAAAATTAAAAGAATTTATTATAAATCAATTTGCAAATACATGTCATTTTCCAATTAGATTATATCTTCGAATTCTTAGTTTATTAGGATTTTGATATAATAACTTTCGAAACACTAGGGACCCGATGGTATTACACTTGGAGATACTACATGGATGTTCCACCTGGATGGTGAGTGAGCCAATACCATTTGGATGGTGAGTGAGTGGCTTAAGGTTAAAACATCTTACCACAAGTATTGTGTAAGATTGTTAAATATTATGTAATATTGTAGGAAATATTGTATAGTAGTATTCACTCACTGTGCACTGGGAGATTTACCACTCCATGATTATGGGGCAGGGAGAATTTATCACTGTAGGAGTATGGTCCCTCATATATCATCCTTAGTGGATGTGATAAGCAATTATTACCCTACATGTTAGCTCGCCACATATGATAAATCCTTAAAAAGTTATTAAATTATCGTAACTAGTGCATCACTATGCCCGTTTGCCCCTATCATAACCCCTAATAGGATGGCGTTAGAAACATTTGTCTAAAATAAAATAAAAAATAATGACTTTCTGTCATGTGTTTTGCTTTTAGAATTTATGTTTAAATATATTTTAAGGATTTCGACGTAGAGTAGATAATTGAATAATAGAAACTCCATGATATATTTGATATTAAAAAACTTATTAAACATTGATTATAATATATGAATAAAAGTTAAGTAGTTTGATTTTTTTTTTATGAAATGTGTAAAATCACTGGTCAACGTTGTAGACAAACAGAGAGTCAATATTTTATCTATTTGTATCAGTCACCTTAAATAAAAACAGGAATTCCGTACATAAAGAACCAGATGTTAATAAACCAAAAAATCGTTGGTGTAGTTTGATTCTCAAACTAATTTGTTAATTGATGATTTTATTTTTATTTTTTATTTCTAAAACATCTCCTTTGAAATAATTCAAATAAATATGTTTTCAAAACCATAAAATAATAAAATAAATATTTATCAAAAATAAATAAATAAATAAATAAAAAAATGAGGTTTTGAAAGGAAAAAAGTTTCCAAGAAAAATTTAAACATTAAACTAGATAATTTTGAATTATGCACATGGGATGCATATCCATATGACTCATGCCCATACAGTTCTAAGCTTATTGATTTGTCATACAACACAGTGCTATAATTTTTTTTTAACAAATGTGATAAGATTATACATAATCAGGAGTGTGCATTAGGAATTTGATCATCCAATCTATGCTCTTCATGTGGTAATACGTCATTTGGACCACATGCCTGCACTCATAATCGGGGGACTACTTATCACTACCGAATTCAGAGCTTGAACTAGAGATTCTTAAATTTTCACACCAATATCTTATACAGTGTCACTAATATGAATCACACTGAGATTACTTAATTTTTCCTTATATTTTTATAGTCTTTAGAGTTTTTTTCTTTTTTAAATTTTTGGTGTTTTACTTAAAAAAAAAAAAAAAAAAAACAGACGGTTAGAGAAGCACAAGCTCTGTTGTGGTGGACCAACTTCCTATAGTCGGTGCCGTGACCGTATGACAGTATGATGTACCCTACGCACATACTTCTACAATTTCTTTTTTTTTTCCATAATTTTTCATTTATTAATAAATTTCTTCTAAATCTAAACACAATTATTTGTCACATATCTTCTTGGAGGACCCAACTGATATGACTTGAAGCTACCAAGCACCTACATGCTTATCTCAACCTCATAACTCATTTATATAATGGACGTACATTTTCCTGTATATTTAAGAGTGCATTCATGCCACAAAAACAGTGATCACTCTTGTTCCTATCTTCAATTCAAGATAGACACTGAAGGGTTGTTTCTACATGAAGAATAGATCATTCGCACATAGTGACTCTGTTGTATTAATGTAAACAATGACAAATATGAGTCACCTTAATATTATATGACATTGGACTGAAATTGAAACTTTTTTCTTTTTTAATGTTGAATTCTTAATTGAAATTTAATCCTAAAGTCAGAAAAAAGTAAATAGGTTTGTAGTAAAATCTGACCATTAAATATGAAAATAAAAATTCTATGTGCCCTCTTTAAATACAAATAACAACTGTCAAATCATAATCTAACAATAACCCGTAGTCGTTAAAACATTGCTAGATTTAAAAAAAATAAATAAATAAAGGTAAACAACCTAATTGGTCCCTTACTTTTTCGTGTGTTTTTATTTCATTCACTCGGTTTTAAAAAATATGATTGCCCCTTATATTTAGTATTTGTTATGATTTGATCATCCGAACCTACACTGTTAACAGCGATACTTGTGACATACTAGGCGGTATATCTTTTCTCAGAGCTGGCCACATGTAATCGCCGTTAACGATGTATATTTGGCTGACCAAATCGTAACAAAAATTAAAAGTAAGGGACCAAATCATAATTTTTTAAAACTAAGTAACCAAAATAGAGACATAAGAAAAAGTAAAAAGCCATTTTAGTTGTTTACCCAAAAAACAAAAAATAAAAAATAAAGATGTAAGTAGAAATCGTATCTAAAATATATGCATGCATATATAAGTAACATGATGTAGTAAGGTTAAATGCATATAGATGGAGAAGGCTAGGAAGGAAAGCTAAACTAACCTAAATTTCACAATAAGCTCATGAACTAGTATTTCATTTATTATATATATATATTAATGTGAGGCTTATGATGCATAGAGTTCATTGCCTCCTTGCCTACATTGAAAGAGGATGCCAAGAAAGCTAGTCTTAATCAAAAGGGATGCACATCAGTGTGTCCAACTTCTCAGTTCTCACAATAAGCTCATGACAATCTCTTCAAACATTGATACTTTGACGTGCACTTTTCTGAGTTCATATCAGAGAAATTAAAATAGGTTTTCCTAGTCAAACATTAATGCTAACAATGTAATTGATATATATGACTGATAATTTAAATTAACTAAAAATTATTGAAAATAAAAATAAATTTGTTTATATATTAACAATTCTTGAGATGATTAAAGTTCTAAAAGTTAAAAAAAAACAGCCATAAATTGAAATTCTATATTTTTTTCCATTAATTTTGTTAATTTTTTTACTTTAACTTTATTGAATAATAAATATGAGTGATAAAAAAATATATTTAAATTCTACCATCGGAGAACACAAACAAAGTTTAGAAAGGGAAATTTAGCGCACTCGATCGATTGGTGCATATTTCAAAATTGTGTATATTTTTTTTATCTTAAATGTATTTTAAATTAACAACCACTATTTGGTGTAGTAGAATGTTATAAGTATGGTGAATAGATACACTCAGAGTTGATACCCTAGATCGATTGTTACAACATTGTGCATTTACTATAGAATACTACATATATAATGTTGTAGCAATACTATTAATTCACTGTTCATGATATCTTTTGGCCGTGTAATTGGTGCACAACGTACTAGGTTATGTTTGGTTATTATGAGTGGATTCGGAGTGAATGAGGGGTAGTGGAGTAGGAGTGAGAATGAAAAATGTGTTTGGTTGGTAAGGATTGAAGAGTGTAATTTATTGGGAATGAAAAAAGTAAAGATAGTATATATGATAAAAATGACACTTATGCCCCTTATGCAATTAAATGATATTGTATATATAAAAATGAGTTATTTTTCATTTATATTTTTTTAAAACATTAAAAAATATAAGTAATTAATTATCCGAAATTAATATTTAATTTTATAATACTACAATTTCATTCTAATTTTAAAATTTAAATATTAATATCATTAATTAGTTATTAATTAATGATGTTAAATTTAATAAGTTTTTTTAATTATATTTTTTTAAAAGCATTGAAAAAAAATATAAGTAGTTAATCATCAAAAATAAATATTTATAATAACATTAAAAATAATAATAACTAATTTGAGACTAAAAACACAATAATAAAAAAAATGAATTCAAGGGCATTTTGGTCATTTCTTCATTCCGGATTGGGCCAATCTGCCCAATTGGTTGTGATTGCCAATGAACCAAACAATTCTCTCCCACTCCCAATGATACATACCCAAACAAGGGTATATACCCATTCCTCCCTCACTCCCACTCCAAGCTTGACAACCAAACATGCTCTAATTTGCCACTTGACATTTTCTTGTGGGGGTGGTGTTTGTCGTCTTTATCAAAACTATATATATTACAAATTTTATAAATATAATGGTAATTTTCTCATTTGAAAGAGAGATAGGAAGAAAGTTATATTATTCTTTTGTACAAATTTTTCGTATGTTGTGATTTATCCACTTTTATCAAAAAAAAAAAAAAAAAAAAATCATATGAGAAAATTTTATATTATTCATTTGGGTTTGTATAAATGTTTGATGAAATGATTTTTAGTATCCATACATTTTATTGAAAACATATGTATTCACAAGATAAAAATAATTGTACTTTTAGTTATTAATTGAGTGTTTGCGTACAGTAATTGGTGATGTTTGAAGAACAAGCATTATAATGGGCATATAAATCAAAAACAATATTTCTTCAAGGTTTTAAATCTCTTTAAAGAAAATTTAATCAATATATATATATATATATATATATATATATATATATATATATATATATATATAACAATTATTAAACATATCCATTATTGAGATTTTTTTTATACATTTAGAATTGAATATAATATTACTCGTCTTATTTTTCATTATTATTTATATATAAATGCGGAGTATGTAATAATAAATTTATGTTCTAAATTTTTGTATTATTTATTTTTTCTATGCATTTTAAATATTTTTAAAATTTTAAAACAATTATTTCAATTAAATAATTCATTAAATTGTCCACAAACATAACCACCCATTATGATATTCTGATATTATGATATTATGATGAAGATTAGATCCTAAACATTTTTAGACAAAGAAAGTGATATGTTTTGTGTTTTACAATGGCTGCCAAAAGTAGTTCAAATTTCATTAGCATGCATTCTATTTTCAATGACTTATGAAAACAGACCTTTTGATGCCTTGTGAATTAAGACTTAAATAAAAAAACAGGTCACCACCACTTTTGTCCCCTGTTCCATCCTCTCTTTCATCTTATTCTTTCAAAGATGCCCTCAAATAAAGTGTTTAATAATCATGTTTCCTTGTCAACTTAGTTTACTTTAAATCATACTTGCTCTTGATTTCATTCATAATTAATCCAATTATTTATTATTATAAGATAGTGATAAAACCTTTTGTTTACATAAGCTTGTATAAATGTGTAATCACTAATATATCTATGTAAAAACTATATTTAGTACTATTACAAATTGTTTTTTTCTCATATTTTTTTTAAAAACATCATCTACGTTTTCTTTTCATGTAACTAGAGAAATCTATGATTAATTTATTATATAAGCTATAAAAGTGTTTTTTTAAATATACAAATAAATATAAGTTTCACAATAGTATATTTGCAATTACCCACTTCTATATGTATTTTATAAATTAAAATCAACTTAAAATACGAGACAATTTGGTATTTTTATATACAAATAATCCTTTTTTTGGTGTTATATATATATATATATATATATATATATATATATATATATAGACAAGCCGTTTCTTAAAAATATATATTCATTTGGTAAGCTTTAGTATTTTTCTTTATTTCTTTTCCACCGTCTTGCCAGATTGTTCATGGATCAATTTGATGATTTACTCTATTTTCTTTTATTATTTGCAAAGTTATTCAATACAAGTATATCTTTTATAATTAAAAAGGAAAAAAATAAAAAGAGGTTCCTTTCCTTGTGGAGCATAACTAACTTAAGCTCTACTTTATTAAATTCTTTTTTGCTTTTTCTCTTTTTTTTGGATATATATATAAAAGAAAGCCACTTTTGGGACTTTCTTTTATCATGGAATCATGATATTGTTAAGGGTATAAAGGATATGTGATGGGAGAGTTAATCTCTCTTTTATGAATGCTAAAGTTAGAACACAAGGAATACAAGTTTTGCTCTCTCTCTCTCTCTCTCTCTCTCTCTCTCTCTCTCTCTATATATATATATATATATATATATGCACAATTTTATATATTTTTTTTAAATGATAAAGTTGATTAATAACTAATAAAAGAGGAATACTGCAAAAAGGAAGTTTACTAAACAAAGATACATTTATTTTTTAAAATAAAAACTTCTAAGAAATATAAATATAAAAAGTTATTAAATAATTTTTTTTTAAATATGAACAAACCACATATAGAGTTCAATTTTTTCATTTTATATTGTAAGGAGAATGGGGTAATCAGTGGTGGAACTATAAACAAAATTAAAAGAGGGTGGAATTTAAATTTTAATATATATATATATATATTAAACAATATATAGTTAATTTAAATTTGAGATTATAATAATCAATATTTCAAAATTATAAAATATATATGCATCTAAAATTTTTGGTGTAGGTCAAAAACGATGTAATAACTCAACTAAGCACTAAATTAATAAATAAAACAACTTTAAACAAATTCTCAATCTAATTCAATTATTAAATGCAACAAATAATGAATTGTCAAAATTTTTATAACGACTAATCACAACAAATATCTAACATTTTTTCACAACAAAATTCATAGCAAATAATCAAATAAATATTTAACAAATATCCAACAATCATTCAACAAATATCAAATATTTTTACACAACAAATAATCACACAAAAATTAAACAAATTAAATTAAATGTAAAACAAACAAGAAAAAATAAGGATTAATCCCTATAATGATAATAAAATATAAACTTGGAAAGGATTGAGCAAAGAAGCAATCAATGCAACCTTCAATTATTATTATTATTATATTTAGAGATTTTGAGTGACTAATTACATTTTTTAGGATTTTATTTTTTTTATTTTTATTTATTATTACTACTTTTTACATTAATATCTTACAAGTTGATAATTATGTAGTGATAAGTTTAATAAAAAAATATCTAAATATAAAATTTAAAAACAAAAAATTTTGAGGATCCATGTTAATATGGCTATCACTACATCAAATTTATTTAATGTAATAATTTTATTATTTTGACGGCCTATGGAGGTAATTAAATGCTTTATTAAGCATGGTTAAATTATTACAAAATAAAAATAAATATGGAAATAGGATTAAAAACGTTTCTTTAGTTTTTTCGAGATGATTTTCTTGAGATGATTCACATGAACACCAAAGGGTAATTAATTCTTTATAAATAAAATTTCTCATAATTTTTAAAATGAATTCTGTAAATATTTTTACCCGTTACTATATGTACTACATCACATGATTCTGTATAAGATGGCATTGAAAATAATTTTTTTTATTAATAGTCGACAAGCGCCCCCCACTCAAGGGATTTAAGATTAGTACTAAACCCGGATGTATATTGCATGAATAGTATACAAACAGTATTTGAACCCGGTTGCGGTTGTACAATGCATGAATAGTGTAAGAACAGTACTGCCAGGAGAAGGATTTGAACCCATAACCTCTCTTTTCTACATTTTGGTGTCATACTATTGGGCTATCCAATGATTGACAAAATTTAACATTTTAAAAGTAAAAGAATGAAAGCAAACAAAAATATATGAATCATGTTAAATATTTATAGGGATAAAGTACAGGAACACAAAATGAGTTTATCCCTATTTATTTTTGAAATTGGCCATAGTGTTCATTTTTATGAAAGAAAAATATGAATTGGAATTTAAAGAAGGGAAGGAGAAAGAGAAAAAGAAAAAGCGCCTTCAAGTCCCAACAGGTAGAGAAAGATTGATGTATTTAATTTAATATAATTGTAGTTTAATCATATGTTTTGTGTGGCATATCTGATGATAGCCAAAATCACTATAAAAAAATGAAACTGAATAGAACAACAAAGTACGGTGATAACATAAAATGTTTTAAAATATACGGACAGAAATTAAGGTCAACACAAAATATAAGAAAGAAAATGAATTCATTTTTTAAAATATTTTAAAGAAAAAATTACTAATAGACCTTTGTCATTTTTCATTTTTTCGGGATAGATCCTTTGATAATTTAATACATTTTTAGTCCATTTTTTCCACTTCCTTATGTGCTCCCCCCATCAACACATGGAGAACAAAATCTTTCTGCCAAAGAAATTGTGAAGGTCTCATTAATTTTTTTTTAATTCTTCTATAGGTTTTTTATAAATTGTGTTGTTGGCTGGTTTTAGTTGTATAAGCTACTTTGCTTCCGGGTTGTGAATAGGAACATTTTTTTTTCTCTATTAATAGTGGTGGAACCAAGGGAGATGAATTGGGGCTTTAGCCTTCTATCCCTAGCGGGCAGGGTGCCTGAGTTACCCAAAGGGGGAACCTCTTTTTGGGCATAAAACTTTTCATAGGGGACTTGTAGAAGAGGTTTCAAGGAGGGGATTTGAGATCAACGATTTAGTCCTTTAGAAAGACTGAAGAGCAACATGGAAATGGGGCAGAGGAGATACAAAGCACCGATAGCCATTATCACCAAAGGAGAAGGCTCAAAAGGGATGGCTAGAATTCTTATGAGGGAAGATCAATTGATAATAGAACGACTCCACTAAATCGAAACCATTTATCATTGATGTTTGACTGAAATCGACGGTCAATATCTATGCTTAATCTAGAATGTTGATTTATGATAGTTGTTAATAATGCTCATTCCATACTCAAAACTTTTCAATGAGAAGCTTCAAGGAAAAGAAACCTCGTAGTGCTCAATAATCTCACCAACACTCTGTCACTCCATTCTTCTTTATTAAGGGGCAGTCTGGCTCATTTGCTACCACCGGCAACTTTACCAACCTCGGACTCAAAAAGTCTAATCACTGTAAGTGATTATCTCTTCTCTCTTTTTAATGCTTGCAATTTTGTGCATTGGAATAGAAAATGAATATTTTGGTAGAACGCTAAGAATTGGGGAGGCATTAATTGAATTACATTCCATTGAAGAAAATAAAAAAATATATCAAGTATTTGTTAGTGATGAAATAATTGGAAATTTATGATATTTTTTAATTTTAAATCATTAGAACTTTAAATGTCTTTTGTTTTTAATATAAGTATTGTTAATTCAAGCATATGACTATGGGAAAATTTTTTGTATATATTATTTGAGAAATTGGGTTGTATTCATCTTGAACTTGAGGCTTGAGATTAATTATTGAGATTTCTATTTGACAATGAGTTAGATAATACTGAGATTTTTGCCCTTCCTTAGAGTTTGATTGTTGAATATAAACTCTAACTGTGTGTTTCCTGAATGATAATTATTTATTTAATTGTTTTTAAAAAAATTTGAGAATAATTGATATATGGGAGATTCTAGACTTTGGTGGATATGAGTATTGCTTAAATTGTTGAAATTAAATATGTCTTGGAAAAATTTAGGGTTTTTTTAGATAAAATTGTAAAATAAGGTTATTTGTTAATAAATTTAGGATATTTATTATTCATTTATAAATTTGTAGCATGTTGTTGATTTGGTATGTTTATTTATAAATTTAGAATATTTATGGAATTAGATATTTAGATTGTTGAATTTGAGTTTTATTTATGAATATTTTGAAATTTTATTCATATTGAACATTGAATTTGCTTTGTGCCCCCCCTTACTAGCAAGTCCTGATTCTACTGGTGGGTATTGTGAAATGTAAGGCGAGGGTCAAGCCTTAGAGTTTAGCATGTTGATTTCGTGAGAGTCAATAATAAGTAAAGTATATAAATATTGTGTTTTTTTAGGCTTCTCGGATAAGAGTAAAGTTTGTCATGATATACGACACAAAAATAATTTATCTTATATTTGTACTTAGGCATAACACAAAATTTATGTTCAACAAAAATACGGTGGATATGATAATATGAATTCAGTAGAACGTACGATGGAGGTTCCCCCTTTGACATTGCCCTCGTAAATAACAAACACAGCCATGCATTCTTATAATTTGTAGAACTTTATGTTATTTGAGATGTGCTCTTTATATTTGGAAGTAAATGTTATATATACTTGAGAACATTAAATAGCTATCAATTAGTGTCTCTTTCTAAACTACCTACAATTTCCGGCCTCTTATAATGGAAATGATGAATGTTACTTGCGTGTGGTTCAAGATCATCACCTCTTATGGCGAACTATACTAATGGCATTGTGGCTAGTGGTTGCTTCTTTTTCGGATACTTGTCTAACTTCCATAGGATAGAGTATGATTGGTTTGAAGGCAAGACTATAATCTCACCATAGTTTGATTTTCAAATTATATAGTGTGATGGGTTGGATGGGAGATAGTCATTTCATTAGAAGTTTAATTTTCAAATTTAATAATAAGGATGTAGCGTTCTTATCCCATGATGTTTAGCATTAAAAGTAAACCTTTTAAAAAGTAGAAATGGATTAGGATAAGGAAATTTGGAGTGATCATTTAGGATTTGTAAAAGATTGAGGAACTTTTGTTTCTTCCCTATCATTTATATGTTTATTAGATAGCAGAATAATTATTTAATGTGGTTTACTACATGAACCATGCTCTCCCTGACTTCAAAAAGTTAAAAAGATTCAAATCCTTTGATAGATTAAACCTCTAGACAAAATACAAGTGCAAGACAGGAGTATAAGTTTGCGCAAGTGCATGATTTGGACATATCAGCATAATATTAATTTTTTCTTACATTTCCAATAAATATCAACATTATCTCATGATAATATTTATTATTTAAATAACTAATTTATAAAAAATATATATTACACAATATTAAATTTATTGCAATACAGCATACCAACCAATATATTGATGTTGTTAGATAGATTAAAATGTTTTGGCAATGAATGATATATAATTAACAGTAATGTTAATGAAAAATAAAAGGACCTAATCATACTTTGAAAACAGAAGCCGTCGGCGGTCAAACAGAAGCACATGCAAGGGACCAACATGGAATAGAAAGCTTTAGATACCACACGCCCAATATTTGATCATGTGCCATGTCACCACACCCATTCTTCTCCTTCACATGCAATGTTTGATGCTTCCCATCCTCTCCCTTTCATTTAGTTATTTATTTATTTATTTATTTATTTATTCATTAATCTCTTCTCTCTTAAATATAGTTTTATCATAACTACATTCATTCATACAGCTACCCATCATCCAATTCATTAAATCTCATGTGCGTAACAAGAGCTACATACAATAAAATAAAATAAAATTTGTAGAATGTAATTTGTTATGAATGGACCCCAACATTATATCTAGCCAGAGAGATTACTCTGTTAAAGATGATCTACTCTTTATAATCATCTTCTAGATTTCGAATACTATTTTAAACATTTTTTTTTATATCCGCTCAATTTAATTGCTTGTAAATTATGAAGCATATGTATACATCTTTCATATCAATTCATTTATTATTTCATACCTACATGTACTATTAATTCATGTGTTATATTTGAATAACCCTCTATTGATTTTAATGAGGAAGTGATTTATTTTATTAAGTTTTTTTTTTCAAAAAAATGTAAAGTCGCCAGAGGTCTTTGAATTCAAAGGAATCATTATGTGTTTTATATTCTCAAATTCTTTAAAGTTGATAATATAGATTAGACCATGGTTTTACTTCAAGAGTCAAAAACTACACCAATGTCGTCACCTACCAGTCTATCACCAGATGAATTAAAAACAACTTCAAGCTTTAACCCCTTGATTTCATTTTAAAAAAAAAAAAAATCAAAATAACATGCAATGATCTTACAATACAAACAAGCACCCGCACATTGCCCCTATCATTCAATTAACAATTCCAAAAAATAATAATAATAATAATACATAAACAAAAAAGAAGCTCCAAAATTAATAAGAGATGGTGGTCACACTAGTAGAGGCCAGCTCACAAGCTCCTACACAAGAGACACAGACACCTCACCAAACATCTTAATCTCCTTTTCATTCCCCTCCTTTTTTCCTATAAACTTCCCACTGCAACTCCACTGCCCTTTTCTCTCTCAACCCACAAACTACAACAAAATAATGGACTACGGAAGGCTCGATCCATCCGATCCTCCTGCCCCAACCCCACCTCAATCCAAACCCAACCAAACCAGACTTTTCAAGTTCCTTCTTGTGGCCATCTCCGCACTCATCTTCCTCTCCGTCTCTGCCACCCTCATCGGCGTTCTTGTCCGCACCAAAGCCAACCACACCAACCCCAACTCCAACCTCAACCGTGCTCCAACCCAAGCAATCTCCCGAACTTGCGAGCTCACTCGCTACCCAACTCTATGCGTGAGCTCACTCCTCGACTTCCCCGGCGCACTCCAGGCCGGTGAACGTGACTTGGTCCACATAACTCTCAACATGACCTTCCAACGCGTCGCGCACGCTCTCTACGGCGCGTCAGCCATTGCCGGCACTAACATGGACGCTCTCTCCCGTGCCGCCTACGACGATTGCATGGAGCTCTTGGACGCATCTTTCGACCAGTTGTCTCAGTCTCTGCATGTCGTTTCACCGACCGCTGCTGCGCCTCGCTTGCGCGGCGCGTCCGATGAGGACGTGCTCACTTGGCTTAGCGCCGCACTCACTAACCAAGACACCTGCAATGAAGGCTTAGATGTGGTTACTAACAAGTCTTATGTGAAGGATCAGATGCAGGGTTACTTGAGAGATGTTGCTGAATTAGTTAGTAATTGTCTTGCTATCTTTTCAGTTGCTAGTAGGAATCAAGATTTCTCTGGCATTCCTATTCAGAATAAGCGAAGGCTGATGGGTGCTCAGACTGAGGAGTTCTTTCCTGAATGGGTGAAGGCTGGAGATAGAGTTTTGCTTCAGGTGCCTCCTAGCAGTATTACTGCTGATTTTGTTGTGTCTAAGGATGGGAATGGGACTTATAAGTCTATTGCTGATGCTGTTAAGGCTGCTCCTGAGTATAGTACTCGCAGGATTGTTATCTACGTCAAGGCTGGCACTTACTTTGAGAACATCAAGGTTGGGAGGAAAAAGACTAATATTATGTTCATTGGTGATGGAAAAGGGAAAACCATTGTTTCTGGTTCTCGCAGTGTTGCTCAACTCTACACCACTTTCCACACCGCAACATTTGGTAATATATTTAACAATCATATTACCATTCTTTCCTCTTTATTTATTTCTTTATTTATATATTTTGGATGTTAATTAACAATGAAAAATATAATAATTCCCAAACAGCTGCAACTGGGGCAGGATTCATAATGAGAGACATGACGATACAAAACACAGCAGGGCCGGGGGAACACCAGGCGGTGGCGCTCCGTGTCGGAGCAGATCATGCTGTTGTTTACCACTGCAACATCATCGGTTATCAGGACACGCTTTATGTCCATTCACAACGCCAATTTTTCCGTGAATGTGATATATACGGTACCGTAGATTTTATCTGCGGTAACGCTGCAGTTGTGCTGCAAAACTGTAGTCTTTGGGCAAGAAAACCAATGCAAATGCAAAAGAACACGATCACCGCACAAAACCGGAAAGATCCAAACCAAAACACCGGCATTTCAATCCACGCTTGTCGGATAGTGGCAACTAGTGATCTAGCAGCAGTACATGGGAACTACCCTACTTATCTTGGCCGTCCTTGGAAACTCTATTCAAGAACCGTGTACATGATGTCCTACATTGGAGACCATGTTCACCCGGCCGGTTGGTTGGAATGGAACTCAACCTTTGCTTTAAATACACTTTACTACGGCGAATACATGAACTATGGCCCCGGCGCTGCCGTGGGGAAAAGAGTCACTTGGCCGGGTTACAGAGTCATCACTGTGGCTGCTGAAGCTATGAAATTTACTGTGGGACAGTTCATTTCAGGCTCTTCTTGGCTGCCATCTACTGGGGTGTCTTTCTTGGCTGGTTTGTCACTTTGATTTCTATGGTAATTATTATTATTAGTAATTAATTACCAAGTATTTTAGAATTTTTACATTCAGTTTCTTTTTTTTTTTAACTTCTTTATATAGGAAGGGGTTTAATTATGAAAAGATGAATAATTAATTGTACATTTGCATTCTCTGTTGTTTTTTTCTTCCTTCTTCTTTGTTGGTTCTCATATGTCAATGAAGAATGTTTTCAATTTGGATGGAGATGGTGGTATAAGAAATGGTATTAGATTCTTGCAATAATTGGAAAAGAATTGTTCTTATAGCTTTCTGTGTGCAATATGGAACACCACAATCTCTGATGCTGGTTTATAATTTCATGTTCCTCAGAATTCATTGGACTAGAATCCAAATTCACAGCCTAGCCTGCCTCCACTACATCCTTTTGAAGCTTTTTCTTTTATCTCCATCTCTATCTTCCTTTGCATATTAGATAAAGCTCCAGTGTCCACGTGGTTCTGAAATTAACTTTTTACCCCTCGTCTCTAAATTCTTGTTCAGTTGTTTGTTAGCTTTGAAGTACTTCAAAATACAATTTTCATGTAAAAACTATCAAAATAATAATAAAAAAATAGATCAATAAAATTTTGGTTTATTACTACTGATTTTTTAAGTAAAGTAAGATGAGTTCAAATCTCAACTCACCTACTTGAAGACATAAGTGTCTTGAGAGAATAGCTCTACATCTACATATTCTTATTTGTGTTCTATTTTATTATTCACGGTTGATGGTACTTGTTTTAATAAATTTTGATAGTTTATTTAATTTTTTAAAAAAATAATAACAATAAAAATATTTTTTTAAAAAAAAAATTGAAGCCGCCTCTCTTCCTTTGGCTATGTGACTCATTGCAAGTAAAAAATAAATAAATTTTGCATCTTTGATTTATCATTTAAAATTTAATTCCGGTTGCATATATCAAACTACTCACAAATCAAATTGTTCTGAAAGTTCATAAAAAAGGAAAAAAAATTCTTTTCTTTTTCCAATCTGAAACTTAGGTACGGTGGAAGCTTTTGGTAGCATTTGTCCCTCTAGCAATTTGGAACATTTAGGGGTGGGACTTTGATTATATTCATATGAGCTGTGTCGGTAGAAGCGTGTGGGGTAGGAAATGAAGGACATGTGTTGAGTTTGTGGTCACAAGCCCTGATGGTACCCATTCAATGAGAAAGGCTCCTTTATGTGACTTTGATGCATCATTTAATGGTCCTACTTCCTAATTTACTGTTGACACTGATCATGAATTTCTCTTCTTTATTGTCATGATCTCAAGTGCCATTTGTTGATTAAAAAAACCTAGATTTTTAGTTGATTTTTGATAGGATAAAATAAAGCCAGCCCACTGAGACTTATTTTATAGAGAAATTTAAAGTTGAGGGCTATGGAATTTGGTTCATGAGATGATATTTTATTTAATCTAATTTATGTTGTAAGAATGACGCATTTTATTGTGTTATAAAATATCAAGTGTCATGGATAAAACCATATGTACATACTTGTAATAGTGCTTAGGCCATCTCTAATGGAGCTTTATTTTTGAAGGAATTCATTCAAATTTGGCGAAGGGTGCGCCAACCCAGCGCAATCTCCTGCGCCAAATATAAAATCTGCTACAGTGGCGCGCAGGATATTGCGTGCCACTGTAGCAGCGTTATTTACTTTTTTTAAATTTTTTTATTTGATATTCTGTTTTGATATTCTGTTTTTTATTTTATTTATTTTTTATTTTGTTTATATTTTTTAAATTTTAAATTTATAATTTTAAAAATTCTTTTTTAAAATTCTGTTTTTCTTTTTTTTTATTTATATTTATAATTTTATATTTTAATTAAATTAACAACATATAATTTAAGTTTATATTTTTCAATTAATAAGAAATATAAAATTAAAAAAATAATTTGTGAAATATAAACTCATTAAAATTTAAAAAAAATACATGAACGACAAAATAAAAACATAGAAAATAATCCTAAAACATACATTATCATCAATACTAAAAAGAAAAAAAATATAACATCCAAAATACAAATATGAAGTCTAAAGTAGACGGGGACTAATAATCCGCCATGTTATCGCCATTTCCACCAATATTGCTGAATATGTCATTAGCCATATTAGATCCAGGAGGGGTATGTTATGTTTTTATTAAGTAACTAATGTAATGTTTGTATTTGTATTTTTTTTTATCATTTTTATATTTAATAAATATTTATAATAAATATAAAAATTAGAACTATATTTTAAATAGTATAATATTTAAATTTAATGGTTAAAAGTGAAAAGATTTCAAGATGATTAAATTTATTGATAAAAATGGTTGTTGAAGAAAAATATTCTTAGAATATTCTATTTTAGAGTTAAAAATAGAGACTATGGTTGGAGAAGCTTCCACTGTAGAAGCTGTATTTTTAAGTATTGAAACGCTAAATATAGAGTTTTGGGTTGAAGATGGCCTTATAAATGAGAAAAAAAGTATGAGAGGAGAAGAGCTTTATTTTTGTCATCTATGTTGTTTTTTTTTTAAATTATGCAATATACCATGGAAATGATTTTATTGATGTGCATTATTATTATTTTTATAATAATGGATAAGTCACATACATTAAATTGTTCATATTTACTGAATTGTTTTCATTTAAATGATACTTTAGTAGAATGGTGTGTTTTTAGAATAATGATAGATTTAATAGTTCATATATAAAATGATGTTTAATTACCATCAGCCTTTTGTCTTAATGATACACATTTCTCTATTTCGTCAAAAAGAAAAAAAAATGTTTAATTTATTGAAAGAAAAAGAAATTTTTCTCTCAAATGATCAATTTGTATTCTTTAAACAACTTGACTCAACTAATATTAATTAACATTAAATATTTTAAAACTAAACTCACGATTATAATAAGTGCTTTTTTACTTTTGTTTGGATCAGCTTATAAAAAAATTGCTTTTTTTTGACTTTTGTAGAAACACTTTTGGAAAAAGTATTTTTAGAGTAAGTTAAGTGCTTAGTATTAGATTCAGAAGTACTTTTGCAGTTGTGAAAATGTTTGTGATGTTTATTTGAAAAGTGCTTTATAGTGAAAAATGACTAAAATACCCCTACACTGAATTATGATAATAACTCCATTATTTACACATTTCTCACCTGTCTTACTTAAGAAATAAATAATATTTGCCGCTATTATTATAAATATAATTAAATGTGTTATTATTATTATTATTATTATTATTATTAAATTTTGTTATTTTTGTTGTTGTTGTTTTTATTATTATTGTTGTTGAGGGATTTTTATTTTTATTATTATCTTTATTGTTCTTGTTGACGGTATTATTATTATTATTATTATTATTATTATTATTATTATTTTATTTTATTTTATTTTATTTTATTTTGACTACATTATGATAATAAATATTCAACAACTTATATTTTCTACAATGGAAGAACAATATTGTTAATTACGAGTACAATAAAAATGACATTAACATCTTGCAAGTAGATTGCATATTTTACCATAACAACAACAATCAATATAACAATTAATAAAAACATACAAATGGTTTTCAAACACACACAATAGCCATAACAATATTTTTACAAACATTACAAAATCAACTAGTACATTGATTGGAGAGTTGATTCCGAATAGTATTTCTAATTACACTCATTTGTTCGGTGTCTTCATTAGTCGGTTGTTGCCATGAACTTTCACCATCATCTTCAAAGCCCCATTCTCTTTCTAAGAATTGGTTAATGTCTTCAAGACCCTCAAGAGCATCTAAATCATTGTTTCCCATTCTTCGAATATAATTATGTAGAGCAAAACATGCCCATATAATTTGAAATTGTACCTTCGTCGTGTAAGTGGTCATATTTTGTAGGATTCACCATCTTGCCTTGCAAACCCCAAATGTTCTTTCAATAATACTCCTCAAACTAGAGTGATGATAGTTGAATACTTCATTAGGAGACCTAAAAGCATGAGACATCTTAAATTGTGGAATGTGGTACCTTGCACTCTTATATGGCCCTAGAAACCCTTTCATGGTAGGATATCCAGAATCCACAAGGTAATATTTCCCTACAAAAAAATATAATTAAAAAATTAGAAACTAGAAGTAGAAATTAAAATTAATTTTGGGCAAGCACGAACCTTCTGGTGGTTGAGGAAATTTCATAGATGGATTTCGTAAAACATCAAGAAGAATACGCGTGTCGTGCGCCGATCTCTCCCAACCAATAAGTGCATACGTGAAACACATATTGAAGTCACACGCAGCTAAAAATTGGTTGATGTGTACCCTTTTCTATTCATGAACGGGATTTGTTTGTCAGCGGGGACATGAATTGCCACATGTGTTCCATCTATTGCTCCAATGCTCAGAGATAAGACGGTCGAATGATTCTTGTAATTTGTTTGTTACACTTTTCCTTTCTTTTCGTGAAGTTTTTCGTCTCTTCTTATCTTGTGCTGTGCTAGTTTCAGCCCTTGGGGTATCATTACATTCTTCAGGAGTTGCACCGTCAACATGAAAGTTTTCTGCATCAATGTCTATTTCATTCATATCATTGTGAACATCGTTATTAGAAACTTCATTGTCAGAAGATGGGTCTGCATATGGTACCAATGCCATGTACCCTGTCGCAACCACAT
This sequence comes from Dioscorea alata, assembly GCA_020875875.1. Lineage (NCBI taxonomy): Eukaryota > Viridiplantae > Streptophyta > Magnoliopsida > Dioscoreales > Dioscoreaceae > Dioscorea > Dioscorea alata. The sequence continues at coordinate 5,086,208 of CM037027.1, forward strand.
CTTTGAAGCAAATCTTTATCATGTCTAGGAACTTTGGACCCTCATTTCGCTATTTCAAATATTCTGGGTTTTCCTGTGAAAACAATGAAATAAAACAAAGACAATGTGTTATAATTTCTTCAAGGAAAAAATAACATAAGAATTAGGTGATTAAATGATTCTTGTAAGCTTACTTATCTTTTTCTTTCCCACCAATCATCGCTTGCCAAAATTATCCTCTTAACAGGGTCCTAGCTAAGGTCTGTCTGGTGCTCCACTAGCTTTGCCCATATTGAGAATTCTTTCTTTATTAAGTCCCATTTATTTTTTAATTGCTTGTAGCTATAATTCACCCATGTTCTTGAAGAAAATTTTGCCACGATATTTTTCCAACCTTCTTTTGTGAAATGGGTGTGTGGCCTATTACCAGCTTGAACCTCCTCAACACATATCTTTAGTAACGATTCAGTTTTTATGTCATCTCATCTAGCTTTTGGAATACTTTCAAATACGATTACATTTCCATCACTTACATCTGTCCCACCTGCAGCTCTTTTGGGTGCTAGTTTCGAAGCCATGTTTAGGATATGATTATAAATGGCCTGATTATTCAAAGAATTAAAGGCCCGATTATTAAAAAAATTAAAGTATTATTAATGATGTACATATAGAGAGCATTTGCTAGGGTGTCACATAATAATATAATGTATTTTTAATGTTGCTGGCTTCCACTCTATGGCCTAACAATTCAAATGGTGACATCTATTGAGTGGTCCACAAGTGACATTTCTCAAAAGACTATATTAGTTCAGATACGATTAATATAAAACTTTTCATATATACATATATATGGTCAGGTTAAAAATCATATCATAACCATTCACATGCTAGTGACACTAATTAAAAAAAGGTCTAAGTAGAGACAGGAAAAATGAGCTCCATATACTAATGTCAACCAAATAAACAACTTCTATAAGATAAGATATCACAGACACACACACAATGGATACATTTTACATAAATCAAAGAAGAGCTTCTTTACCCATTAATGATACGACATGATATTCTCATTCATATTCTCAATGTCGCAAATTTATAATATTAGTCTAAATGAAAACATTATTAGAACTAAAAACCATATTACAAATCATCACATGCTAGCCCATATTACAAGTCACTCAAACAATAGCTCCAAAAGCAAAGAGAACTGTATATAGTTCTTCAATATATATAGTAGTCCTAACAAGCATCCAGAAATAAAATAAGCTCAGGAAGCTCAAGAGATTAATCTAAAGCAAATCAACACACACATCTAGCAGTTCTAGTGAAAAAAGAAATAAAAGAAGCTCAAGATATTGAGCAATTCACAACACACAAACTCCTTTTCAAAGAATACACACATTAGTCCAAATGATAACATTATTAAGACAACAAAAATACATACATCATCATATTCATTAATATGATAACCCAAACTATTATAAGCTATCAACAACTCTCAAGGTCAGGCAATTTATATATAAAGTTCAGTAATCAATAGTCAATGCAGAATGCGAGCACTTAATGCATGAAAATGAGCAGGTAGCTTGATAGGATGTTATCATAATATATAAAAAAAAAATAAAGAATGAGCTTCACGCATCAAGCTTGAATAAAAGTTTGGAGATGAGTACTGGAATTAATTAGGAAAGTCCACTTTGATCAGATGATGTGGGATGGATAAGCTCTAGAGGAAGCAGCTTATTATATGTGTGAGAACTTGACAAGATGATAAAAATATAGAGTTGAACAATTAATAAAAACTTAACGTCATGCCTATCTTGAATTGGCTCTTTAATTTGATTAATTATGAGTTCAAGTGATTAATCTTTATAGTTAAGTCTTCATAAAAAAGTGAAAACCCTTTGAGCACATAGTCCTCCACTCAGTGCTATAAATACGTGTATCAACAGAAAAAGGCATAGCAAACAGGTGCAGAAAACAAAGCACTCCAAGGTTACACGCAAAGCTTCTTCACTAGCATATAAAAGAGGATTACTTTTCTGGTTTTCAGAGAGTAATCAATCATGAAAATAAAACTCACAAGCTAACATCAATCCACCACTTCCACAACAAAATCAACAAAACCCACAAAAGATCCAACCACAAGCACAAAACCAAACAGAGATGAAAATAAAAAAGAGAGAAGACTGATGCCTTACTAGCAATCAAAGGCGGTGGCAGCGGCAACCGGCGACGATGGATCTGCAGATCGGAGTGAAGATGGGAGGAGTTCAGTTGATTTTGGGGATGAGAGGATTTGGGGAGATATATAAAAGCAAGTAATTTTGTGGATTGAGTGAGGGTATTTTAGTAATTGCACTTAATCACTCAGCTTATCAAAAACAGCTTATTTTCATAAGATGGTCTTTTGTAGATTATAAAATAAGCTGTTTTTCAGCTTATTTTACAGCTTGAGCTTATCCCAATAAGCCCATCCAAACACCAACTTTAATTTTATAAGCACTTAACTTATAAAATAAATGCTTTTGGATCAGCTATAAGCTGATCCAAACAAGCCCTAAGTAATAGATATTCAACAAGGTATGTGAAGCACAAGCAAAAAACTCAATAGCGATCCAATTCCATCCTTGTTTCTTGCCCTTTGGGTCTTGGAAATTTGGGTGTCTCGTTGGTGGAATAAGAATAGTAATGGAAATAGAAATGGGAATTGGAATTTAAAAAAAAATATTATCTTTATATTTGTAATATAAATAATTAATATTCATGTATAAATAGTGACTTATGTTTAATGATAAATAGTGGTTTTCATTTATAGAATTTTTTAAATATCATTATTCAAAATAATTATTATAATTAAATATTTAAATTATTAGTTTTGTTTAATTAAATCTTCATTGGCTCAAAAATATCATTTCATTTTAATTATTGCACTTAAAAATTTAAATTAAATAATTCACTTGAATTATTATTATTAAATATTTAAATTAATATTTTTTATTTAATTAAATCTCGAGCACAAAAGTATCATTTCACTTTAATTATTCTAATTAAATACTTAAATTAAGTAACACATATTAAATATTATAATTTAATTATTTAAATAATTGATTTTATAATTAAAGGATTTGATATATGATTCCAACAATCACCCCTAACTCATTACTGTTCTCTTAGTAGCATATCTAAACATGATATACCGCAATGTAAAGAATGATTCCCATTCCCATCCTCTATTCAAACACCACCAAAGGTCAAATGGCTACCATTGTAACTGGATAATAGTTCATTGGATAAAATATATTTTTTAAAATAAATTATGAACAAAAACATGTTTTTTTATATAGAAAATTCAATTTCCAAACATCTATATCACAACAGAAAGTAAGCAGTGATAAGAATGAAATTCTTAATTTTTTAAATGTATTTCATTCGATAATTTTTCATTTGAAATGTAAATTTTCAAAAATACATTCAAATTATTGTATTTTTGATGTATGAGTGAATTGGAAAAGAATGAATGATAAATCATAAATTAATTGTGTTTTAGGATAAAGAAGATTGAAGAAGAATGCTATGAAAATCTCAAAAGAGACACAACTATGCCTTATGAATCGCCATGGGCATGTTAATTAGAAGATGAAACAATATCACCCAACAAGGTCCTGTAGATTAGTGAACTATAGAAAAAGAAATCTCGTAAGCTTCATGGCTAGGCCTGGGTTTGACCATGACCTTGTCCCTTTAGTTGAAAAGATAGAGTGAGCAAGAGAAAAGAGAATTTTTCAGGAGGAAAGAGAAATAAGAAATAAGGAAAGACTAAATCAAGAGAAGAGACAACTGGCATCCATTTATTAAAAAAAAAGTGGTAACTCATTTTAATATCACAAATGATGGACATTTGTAGTGTGTTTGTGTTTTGTTCAAAAGTTTCGATGGAATAGGACATTAAGCTAGGGTTTGGCCTAACTTTGCACTTCCTCGATGATTTAGTATCAAATTTTGTAGATCTACTCGATTTATGCAATGATTGTCAATGTATGCATCTTTCATGCTATTGGGAAATGAATATTAGGTTTTCCATGAGGTTTCACAAAAGAAATTGAGAAGCTATCATTCATATCATCATTTCGAATTATCTTAGATTATATACATTTCAAATCATGTTTGAAATTTAAATTTTGAGATTGGGATAATGATTTGTGGAACTTGAGATTTGTGAATCTATTGTAGGAAATGTTATGATTGGAATAATTATTATACAATTAAGATTGTGGAGTACTTCAAGTAGAATCACAGCTTTAGAGAGTTCATTCTCACAAAGAAGGAGCCAACTTTTATTGATCTCTTGTCCAATCCAATTAGTGTTCACTCTTTATTGGAATTATCAAGGAAATTACTGAGTGAAGAAATACCTAAGTCATTTGGAAATTTTTAATCTTCATTTGAATGGCCGGTCATAGTGCAAACCCAAAAAATAAAAAAAAAAGTCAAAACAAAATAACAAATAGAATAAAAAAAAAAAAAGGATATTAAAGCAAATTCCTTTGATAGCTCCAAACAACTAGGAAACAATGAAACTTAGTCTGCATGAATAAATTGGGCATCTAATTTAGTCTGTGACATGACCTTTTGCGTGTGTACCGCAAGTGCACGGCCTTGTCGAAGTAATAAATTTACCTTGGTGAGAAGGTAGTCGAATCCACAGGGAATAGGGAGATAGAATATAAGGTTTCACTAATTAAGCTATGCGAAATACGGGAAACGATAATAGGATTGATGAGTGAAAAATAATGCAAAGCAATAAACTAAATAGAAGGATGAAAGTAAGAGGTGCAAATAGGAAAATCGAGAAGGACTTGCAATGAGTAAAAGGGGGTATCCGGACAAGCTACCTCTAGGATCTATGTTTCAAGTGCAAGACTATGATATTATACTCTCCTATTGATGTCAATTAAGTCGAGGAAATCCTAAGACTCACGGTCCCAAACCTAAGGACAACCGTGACTAACCCCAACGCTATGCCTTGGTATTAGGATTCACAACACCCTTCGCTCTGTCACCTAGATGATTAAGCCCCAGGGGAGTCCATCTACCTAAACCTCACACTATATGGGATTGCATTATGCTCTAGGGATTCCTAGTGATTAAACCTGTTCCTACAAAAATAGTTCTAACCCTTTGGTCCAGGTGGAAGAACCCTAGTCTAGATTAAGCCCCAGCATATAGGATTCACTACAACCCTTCACTCTATTGCTTGCGCAATTAAGCCCTAGGGGAGTTTATCTACCTATTGCTTTACTCTATTTCGACCGCTATTAAATCAAGGAATCGGAGGTAGGGAGAAATCACATCGGAAGGGAAAGGGGTACATTGCTACCTCACAACTCTCCCTCTCAACCCTCTTTAATCTTAAGTAGTCTAATCCTATAGGAGTTGTCACACCTCCAAAGGAAAACCTAGATTGCTCTCAACCCTAATGTCACGTTTAAGGGAAAACAATATCAAGAGATAATTAAGATTAAAACTCAATTTATTCATCAACGATGGAAAGCATAATAATCAATGTCAAAGAAACATAAGAACCCTAAAGTTTACAAGTCCGAATACCCCGCGAGGGGTTTAGCTCCTCATAGAGCTATACATGTTCATCAATGTGAAAATTAAAGCATAAAACATAGACATAGATGAAAACCCCCTCGAAGTTGGTGTGGCCGTGGTCTTGTGCAAACGTCGAACCTCGGAATCGATGCCGACGATGTGCTAGAACCTCCACGAAACCCTCTCCGAAACCCTAGCCGCACTCCAGAAAGTTGGGGAAAAGTTCGGTTCCAAGATCCCCCAAAAGGTTGCAAAAATCCCCTTTTATAATGTTGAATCGCGGCTTTAAAATTGGACTTATCGGGGGCTTCACACGGCCGTGTGGAATATCCACACGCCCGTGTGAAGCTTCTGTCTCGGCTAAAAAATTAATTTCACACGGCCGTGTGGAATTTCCACACGCCCGTGTGTCTTCACTGGATGGCTGAAATTGCAAAACACACGGCCGTGTGGAATTTCCACACGCCCGTGTGACTTCTCTGGAACACTGGTCTTCAGCTGAACAGGCTTGGTAACTTGCCGAAACGCCTCCCGGGTCCATTGTTCTTCATCGAGGCCATTACTTGGGCACACAAGCAACGGTAGGTCGCGCCGATTTCTTCAAGTCTTCTTCTTTCGCGAAATTCTCCTAAGTAACACGGATTGGACTTGTTGTGAATGTGACTGCCTTTGTGCCCCTCCAAAGGAGGTTGGCACACATCCACAAGTCCAAATACGTGCTTCGTTCCTTGCTTGGTCCGAGAACATCTCAACATTGGCAAACGTGACCTAATTTCATTCTTCTTCTCCAATTAGGCTCCACAATACCTTCAATGCACAAGAGAACACAAATGCACACATTTAGTGATAAAATCTGATAAAAGGTATGCTTAATGTAAGATAATAGCGCTTCGCGATACTATAACACAAGCACTTATCAGTCTGCATTAGTCTCCTTTACTGATAAAGAACTCATACTCGAGTTTGAATAAAAGTCAGGGTACAATGAAACTTCAGAATCACAAAACATTGAATATGTTGGAAATTCGATCCCATGTTGTATGAAAGATCAACCACATCACAATACACCTCATCATGGTCATTATTGATTGGGAGAGGCACCTTTTAATATTCTATCATCTCATCTTTTCTACAACTGCCTTCATCCAGCCTAATGCGTAAGGATTTGGATGTTTCTCTATTGGTAAATCTAACTTCTTTACAATCTTTGTTTCGATAATGTTTTCACAGCTACCACTATCAATAATGACACCAAACGCCTTATCATTAATAGTGTATTTAGTTCAAAACAATTGGTGGTGCTGAGTTTGATCTTCATTATTTGAAGCCAACATCATTCACCTTACTACATTATTCTATCCCTCATTAGCTTCATAATCCTTATCTTCATCTCCATCCCCCTTACAATAGATCCCCTTATCTTCTTCATCATGTCTATAATATTCATAGTCTTTCTCAAGGGACACTCATTTGTCTTATATCCCAGCTTGTTGCACTTAAAATACATTCCTATAGTAACTCTTGTACATGGATTTTTTGCTCTCCACATTTTTTAATCTCCCTTTTCAATCACATTACGCTTCAATGTTTCTTTGTCCCTTAATAATAATTGTTGATGTTGTGATAAGTGCTCGTGTTTAAGTAATACAAAGTATTATTTTCTTACATTGAGCATTACTTTTCTCAAATTTTATCATTGATTAGTGTGCATTTGTGTTCTTTTGTGCATGTAGGGTTATGGAGAAGAGTTAGAGGAAAAGGAGCAAAATTAGGTTATGTCCGCTTTTGTTGGGGAGTTTCTTGGATCAAGGCACAGGTTCTAGAATTGTGGGTGTGTGCCAACCTCTAATGTGCTCAAGTTGTTCTATGATTTGGAGGGGCACAAAGGCAGTTACACTCATAAAGTTTAGCCCGTGTAACATTGAAGAACTTCGTCAATAAGGAGAAAAGAAAAACGACATGATCTACCGTTGGTTGTGTACCCAACTCAATAGCCTTGATGAAGAACATGAAGTCTGGAACAACTTGGGCGTAAGTACTGCAGCATTTGCGTAGCAAAGCACTGTAGCAGTTACTATTCACTACGCCAGAAATTGATTTCCAGAAAATCCACACGGCCGTGTGGATGCCCGATTTCAGCCTTTAAATACCACGACTCAGATTTATTTCGGGGACTTTTTGACCTATTTTTCCCCCAACTTCTAGAGAGCTCGCGGCTAGGGTTCAGCGAAGATTTTGGGAGGCTTTTGGAGCGTTCTACGTCATGGACATCGGTGACACGACCCCTTGCGTGTATCCCGCAAGTGCACGGGTTTGTTGAAGTAATAAAATTTACCCCGGTGAGTGGGTAGTCGAATCCACAGGGAATAGGGTTTTAAAATACGAGATTTCACTATTTAAACTATGCGGAGTATGGAAAAGTAACAATAGAATCAATGAGTGACTTATGGAAGCGATTATAATAAAAGACAAGAAATTGAATAGAAAGATGGAAGATGAGAAAGTGCAAGTTAAAGAAAATAGAGAGGATCTAGCAATGGATGAAGTGGGGTATCCGGACAAGCTACCTCTAGGATCTATGCTTCTAGTGGAAGACTATGCTATTATACTTTCCTATTGATGTTAATTGAGTCGAGGAAATCCTTAGACTCACAGTCCCAAACCTAAGAACAACCGTGACTAACCCCATCATTATGCCTCGGTATTAGGATTCACATCGACCCTTCACTCTATCGCTTGCACGACTAAGCCCCAGGGGAGTATATCTACCTAAACCTCACACTACGCGGGATTGCATTAAGTTCTAGGGACTCCTAGTGGTAAAACCTGTTCCTATGTGTAGTTCTACCCCTTTGGTCCAGGTGGAAGAACCCTAGTCTCGATTAAGCCCCAGTGCGTAGGATTCACTTCAACCCTTCACTCTGTTACTCGCGTAACTAAGCCCCAGGGGAGTTTATCTACCTAGCACTTCACTCTATCTCGACCGCTAAGAAATTAAGGAAATAGAGGTAGGGAGAAACCACATCGGAGGGGAAAGGGGACGCTCCGCTACCCCACGACTCACCCTTTCAACCCTCTTCAATCTTAAAGAGTCTAATCCTATAGAAGTTGTCCCACCTCCAAAGGACAACCTAGATTGTTCTCAACCCTAGTGTTACATCTAAGGGAAAACAATATCAAGATGAAATCAAGATTGAAACTCAATTTTTATTCATCAATAATGGAAAAGCATAATAACCCTAGAGTTTACAAGTCCGAATACCCACAAGGGCTTTAGCTCCTTATGGAGCTATACATGTTCATCAAAATATGAAATAAAGCAAAAAGTAAAGACATCGATGAAAACCCCCTTACGTATGGTGTTGCCGTGGTCTTGTGCGGCCGTCGGACGTCGGTGACGATGCCGATGACGCGCTCTAAACCTCCACGAAATCCTCTCCAAAACCCTAGCCGCACTCTCCAGAAGTTCGGGAGAAAGATAGGTCAGAAGATATTTTAAAAGTCTCCAAAATCGCTCTTTATATTGTTGAGCGTGGCTTTAAAAATCGGACTTATCGGGACTTCACACGGCTGTGCGGAATTTCCACACGGGCGTGTGAAGTTTCTGGCTTGCTGGAAAATTAATTCACACGGCCGTGTGGAATTTCCACACGCCCGTGTGAATTCTCTGGAATTCTGAATTTCGGCCGAAGATGAACAGTAGCTTGCTACAGTATTTTTGCTACAGTGCTTGGTGCAGTAATTGTCCCGAAACACTCCCGAATTCGTCGTTCTTCATTGAGGCCATTGAATTGGGCACACAATCAACGGTAGATCATGCCGATTGCTTCAAATCTCCTAATGGTGAAGTTCTCCTTATTAGCATGAGTTAGACTTATTGTGAATGTGACTGCCTTTGTGCCCCTCCAATGGAGGTTGGCAAACACTCACAAGTCTCTACTTATGCCGTGCTCCTTGCTTAGTCCAAGAATCTTCCCAACAATGGCGAACACGATCTAACTTCGTTCCTTTCCTTCACTTTATCTTCACAACTCTGCAATGCACAAAAGTAAATAAATGCACACTTTTTAGTGATAAAATCTGATTAAATTAATGCTCATTGCAAGATAATAACGCTTTGCATTACTATAACACGAGCACTTATCAATCGGCGTCCTTTGGAAGATAGCTATTGGGGGAGTTTTCGTCGGCATCGATTCGGTGAGGCGTGCCCTAGGCTTGCCAAGGGACTTGGTGGAGAAGACAGAGCGGCTTCACACGACCATTGCCATGCATCACAAGGGTGTTTTTATTCATATTTGCTATGTTTTTTATTACAAACACTTTGATGATTTTGTATAGCTCCATGGAGAGCCAAACCCCTAGTGGGTATTCAGATTTGTAAACCCTAGGATGACATTGTTTCTATGACTTTTATTATGCTTTCTTAATTGATGCTTTTAATTGAGTTCCAATCTTGCATGATAATTGTATTGATTTTCCAAACAAGAATTAAAATAGAAGTGTGGAAGGTGAGAGAGTGCAAGTAGGAGTAAAAAGAGTAGGACAAGCAATGAGTAAAGTTGGGTACCCGGACAGGTTACCCCTAGGACTTATGCTTCTAGTGCAAGACAATGCTATTGTACTCTCCTATTGATGCTAATTGAGTCGAGGATATCTTAAATACACGGTCCCAAACCTAAGGACAACTGTGACTAACCCCAACACTATGCCCCGGCATTAGGTTTTCACTACGACCCTTGACTCTCGTTGACCTGTCAACTAAGCCCTAGGGGAGTCTATCTTCCTAAGGCTCACACTGCGTGGAATTTCTTTGAGTTCTAGGGATTCCTAGTGATTAACCCTGTTTCTATGTATAGTTCTAACCCTTTGGTCCAGGTGAAAGAACCCTAGTTTAATTAAGTTCCAGCACTAAGATTCACTTCAACGCTTCACTCTGTTGCTCGCGCAACTAAGCCCCAAGGGAGTTTATCTCCTAGCGCTTCACTCTATTTCGACCGCGAATAAATCATGGAACATGGAGGTAGGGAGAATCACATCGGAGGGGAGAGGGGACGTTCCGCTATCTCATGACTCACCCTCTCAACCCTCTTCAATCCTAAGTAGTCTAATCCTATAGGAGTTGTCACACCTCCAAAGGATAACCTAGATTGTTCTCAACCCTAGTGTCACGGCTAAGGGAAAACAATAACAAAAAGCAATTAAGATTGAAACTCGAATTTATTCATCAATAATGAAAAAGCATAATAACAATGTCATAGAAACATAATAATCCTAGGGTTTACAAGTCCGAATACCTACAAGGGGTTTAGCTCCTCATGGAGCTATACAAATCCATCAAAATATAAAATTGAAAACAAATTGAAAGCATCGATGAAAACCCCATTGTGTGTGATGTGGCCGTGGTCTTGTACGGCCGTCGGACGTTGATATCGACGCCGATGACGCGCTCCAAACCTCCACTAAGTCCTCTCCAAACCCTAGTTGCGCCTCTTCAGAAGTTAGGTCAGAAGAGAGCCAAAAAGATCCAAAAACAGTCTCCAAAACGGGCTTTTATAATGCCGAGTCGCGGCTTTAAATCAGCTGAAATCGGAATTTCACAAGGCCGTGTGGAATTTCCACACGCCCGTGTGAAGTTGCTGTTTTGCTGATTTTCGGCAGACAGTAAACAGTAACTTGCTGCAGTATTTTGCTGTAGTAACTTGCTACAGTAATTGTGCCGAAATGCTCCTGAATTCGTCGTTGTTCATTGAGGCCGTTGAATTGGGCACATAATCAACGGTAGACCGTGCCGATTACTTCAAGTCTCCTTATTGGTGGAGTTCTCGTTGTTAACACGAGCTAGACTTATTGTGAATGTGACTGCCTTTGTGCCCCTCCAAAGAAGGTTGGCACACACTCACAAGTCTATGCTCATGCCTTGTTCTTTGCTTAGTCCGAAAACTCTTCAACAACGGCGAACACGATCTAACTTCGTTCCTTTTCTTCAATTTATCTTCACAACCCTATAATACACAAAAGTAAACAAATGCACACTTTTTAGTGGTAAAATCTGACTAAATCAATGCTCATTACAAGATAATAACACTTCGCATTATTATAACACCAGCACTTATATCCGACTTATGAGAGTAGCTACATTCTTCGTAGGAGGTAGCTCTTTCCACCCCAAATGCAATGATAAATGCTAAACTAATATTCACAAGCTCACATGTTTTTTTTTTAGCTACATAGAACTTCAAAACTTAATGAAGTAGTACTCAACTAGTCCTTAAAACTTCGAGTTTGAGTTTCCAAAAGATTTCAAGAGTGAGTAGTGCAATAAGAGGTAATCGAGCAAAAATTCCCTAAAATTCAAGTAAAACTAGAGCATGATAGGATACAATGTTAAAAATTCTCCTAAACTCTAAGAATACAACCGTTGCAACTAAGGTGAACAGCCATAGGCTATATGAGCATAAGCAATTGAACGCACAAGTAAAGGTGTGTGCAAAGTGAACTCCCCCCATACTTAAGATGTACATTGTCCCCAATGTACGCATGCAAGCACAAGAAAAAGTAAAGAATAACAAAACAATTAGTGTGGAAGTAGGCAATTGAAACATTACTCGAACTCCAAGTGTTGCATTTGGTGGAGCCAGGTTCATTGAGAGTTGAGTCTCAATAGGTTGTGAAGCACACATGGTCTCATGATCGTGCCTATGACTATTCCTCAAATTCCTTACATCCAAGACCATCTGCACACACACACACACACAAGGGTTTAGTATAGCTCAAGAAAAACCAAAATAAAGCTCTAGTATATAAAGATAGATAAACGAGGTACAACTCGAGAGAAATAAGAAAAATAACAGATAAACTCAGAAGGAGAATCCTTTCTGAGTACTACAAGTCAAAAATATCAAAAATAAAAATGAAAACTAAAATAACTACGACGCCTTAGCGTCGGTGTCCTGTATGAGAGCCTCTAGTGCAGCTGTAGGCTCTGCTGGTGGATCTGTTGCTGATGGAGGAGACGGTGGTTGTGGAGTGGAAGCTCGGGGTCGGACCACGTCATGGCTCGCTTGAGTAGCTGTTGGACAAGGTCTAATCGAGCCATGACCTCAATATGCTGTGCTGCTTGTGCGGCCTTGACCTCGGCCACCTCAGTCTGGAGGACACCCACAACACTCTTGAGGCGCTCAAATCTGTCCTGGCCTCGAGAAGGAGAGAAAATGCGCACCGGAGGTGGCTCCGGTGCTGTGGGTGGTGTCTCAGCCTCTGCTTGCCCTGAGGGTGGCTCCAACGCTGGCTGCGAGCCCTCGGCCTGATCTCCCTCTGTAGATTATGAGTAGGGGATGATCATAGTGTATACTCCGGGTCCTGATCTGTGGACCATCCCCATCATCCTTAGAGTCTCAATGCCCAATGGAGCTGGTGTAGAAATCCTCTCGGCCCCTCGAACTCCGTCCCGAAGTCTTAAACTGATAATCAGTCGTGTGATATACAGGCCTGAGAAGATAACTCCTACTCTGGGGTACTAGCCCTGGTGGCGGATATAGTCTGCTACAATGTGCCCCAGGTGGAGTGGCTCACTCTCCACCATAGAATAGAAATAGAGGAGCTCCTGGCGACTCAGAACACCTGTACTGTCTCCTCGTCCACTCACTGATCGGCTAAGTATGGCGTGAATGTATCGGTGAGAAGCTCTGGACAAGCAAGTGGCCTTGGACACCCCCGGCTCATACTGTCCCTGTCCGCATAATCTGCTATAAGCGCGCTGCGGAGTCAAAGTGCCGGGGTAATCAGTGGGAAGACCCTCATACTCCTCGGTCTCTGTATAGGCCTCATCATGCAGCCCCATCCTGATCGAAAACTGGGTAACGCTGAGGCTGAAATGCTGTCCTAGTGCTCTGAACTGAATAACATCGGGAGTAGAGAAAGCCCTGTACGATCTGTCGAACTCAAATGATGCCAGAACCTCGAGTGTCACTTCCCGAACAACTGGCTCTCTAATCATCAGTAATCTCTGCTAACTGCCCACGGACAGTAGCTCCTCTACCTCATCCGCGACACCATCACCCTCCTGTATCCCTCTAACGGTGCTCAGGTCTGGGTATCGTGATTGTCCAAACCGAAGTGTCAATAATCGCTTCAACCTGGTCTGGTGCTCCGGTATAGCAAACTCAACCTGTTCTGCTGGGGTTGATGGCTCGCGAGGGCACTTACCGGCTGATTTCTTGGACCTGGAAGCCATATCTGCAAGATTGAAAAGAAAAATTGATTAAAACAGTCAAAAATCACAGTCTGCAGAAATCCACACGGCCGTGTGGAAATTCCACACGCCAGTGTGGATCATCGGGCGGGTAGAGCCCCACGGCGGTGGGGGCTAAAAACTCGTTTTTACAATCAATTTCGTAATAATTTCTTTCTAAACAAGTTCGCATACATTATAATCATTCAGAAAAAGCGAAATAACCAAGAAGAACGAATTGAATCAAGAATTGACGAAGAAAAAGGTTTTGAAGTGCTTACCGACGGTGTGGATGGGGAAAACTTTGAAATCGGCCAGAAAAACTAAAAGAAAACCTCAAAGAAACTCGGAGACGGTCGGGGAAGTGAAAGAGAGAGTCGGAGAGTGTTTTAGAGTGGACAACAAATAAGGCACGAGTGAAATCCAAAAGGAAACGCACGGCTTTTGAAGTTCTGGGAATCCAAACGGCCGTGTGGAAATTCCACACGGCCGTGTGCTTATGAAATTAAGGTTCACAGGGGCTAGCACACGCCTCTGTGTGCACTCTGGTTTCTCTCTAGATTACCTCACACGGTCGTGTGCCTTCACAGGGGAGCTTCACAGGGGTACCCACACACCCCTGTGGACTCTTGGGAAAACTCTAAGGTCTCTGCAAAATTTCACACGGCCGTGTGCCCAACCTGGCCAAGAACACAAGGCCGCCCACAAGGGCACCTCACACGCCCCAGTGGCCTCTCTGACTTACTCGAGAAACCCTAAGTATCTCACACGGCCATGTGAATAATCTACATGGCTGTGTGCCATGCTTAAGCTCTTCACAGGGGCAGCCACACGCCCTTGTGTTTTCTCGGGATGGAAGGGGACTCTCTGCAGAGTTTGACACGGCCGTGTGGAAATTCCACACGGCCGTGTGCCTTAACACATGGGCACTCACAGGGGCACCCACACGGCCCTGTGACTCTCGATAACGAGAGTTCAAGTTTTGCAAGATTTCACATGGTCGTGTCCCCCTTTTGTGGTTTTTCACAGGGGCAAGGTCATGCCCCTGTGCCCTCTCTGGCTGAGCCCTAATTGGTAACACACGCCAGTGTGAAAATTCCACACGGCCGTGTGTTTTCTCTGGTTTACTTAGAAAAATCACAGACTCTGCAGAAAAATTCAAAAACACAAATACAATACTTAGAGCCTGTGAAAACTATCAAAACAAGACCAGATACCATGGAAAACATGCTCAACGAACTCAAACTTCGTCAATTATTGTTTAGGCACACAAAAACATCAACAATCCACAATAAAAATCGTAGCACATGCATTAAAAATTTAGGACACCAAAACTAAGACTCTTATTCATGCTATAACTACACTAGATCCTAGAAAATCAGTAAAACCTTGGGTTTCCTCCCAAGAAGCGCTTGTTTAACGTCACTTAACTTAACGTACCTACCTTACCTTACGGGGGTTCATGAATGAAAGTTGTCCTCTTCCCTACAACCTGAAAGCATGCAGTACATAACTTTTGTAGAGTAGAGGGAGAGTTGTCGAATTTGTTACCACACAAGGGTGAAATACCCTTACTCCGTGAATGCTCATCCCCATTGTCCTTGGGTCTTTTCGTGTGGTACCTCTTCGCTCTCTTTATCTTTCTTCTCATCTTCTTCATGAGTCCCGGTTCCGGCTTGACCTCCTTCTTGACTAGACTAAGCGAAAGTACTTCTTCTTCAATCCCCGCATCTTGGTCCGGCCACCCTTCATATGGATCCGGGTTCAACATTTCCTGTATATAATCATCAATTAGTTCATCGGTGGTGTCAAGAAAATACAAAGTATCATCAAAGTCAAGAGAGTGTCTCATGGCTTCGGCGAGGCGATATGTCAGCTTGTCATCTCCAACTCGCAATGTGAACTCCCCGCCGTCCATGTCAATAAGGGCCTTAGAAGTGCGCAAGAAAGGCCTTCCAAGGATCAACGACACCTCGACATCCTCATCAACGTCTAACACCACAAAGTCCACAGGAAAGATGTACGTGTCCACTTTCACCAACACATCTTCCACAATCCCCCTCGGATGCCTCACCGATCGATCCACAAGTTGGAGTGTCATCCGAGTCAGTCTAGGCTCGCCTAAGCCTAGCTTTTGGAAGAAAGTGTAGGGCATGATATTGATGCTTGCCCCCGAGTCGGCCAATGCCATCTCTTCACCCAAGTTGCCAATGTTACAAGGTATGATAAAACTTCCGGGATCTTTTCTCTTACTCGGTATGTTTTTTTGCAAGACGGCCGAGCAATTAGCATCAAGAACTACAGCTGCACTCTCCTCTAACTTCCTCTTGTTGGTCAAGTGGTCCTTCAAGAATTTCGCATACTTAGGCATTTGGGCCAATGCCTCCGCAAACGGTATGTTGATGTGCAACTATTTGAAAATACCCAGAAATTTCTTGTATTGCTCATTGTCTTGGTCATTCTTCAATCGTGAAGGATAGGGAATCCTTAACTTGTAGGGTGGGGGTGCCGCCTCTTTTTCTTTTGATGCTTCTTCCTCTACCTCCACGACCTTGGGTGTTTCTTTTGTCTTCTCTAGAGGGAGATTTCTCTCGACCTCTTTTCCACTTCTCAAGGTAATCGCCTTCAATTGCTCCATCGGATTGGTCTCCGTATTACTAGGCAAACTACCTTGAGGTCTTTCCGTCAAAGTCTTCGCAATTTGGCCCACTTGATTTTCCAAAATTTTTAGGGAGGCGGTGTGATTGCAAAGTGTAGCCTCCACCGACTGAAATCTAGCATCCGACGAAGAAACAAACCTCATGAGGGCTTTCTCAAGCTTGGTCATCTTCCCCTCTATCCCGGTCACTCGGCTTTCTAGATTCGGTGCTTGTTGACTTTGAAATCCCGGCGGTGCATTGTTCTTTTGTTGCGACTGCCCTTGATTGCTCCACGAGAAATTTGGGTGGTTCCCCCACCCCGGATTGTCAGTACCACTGTACAGGTTGCCTTGGCCTTGTCCTCTATAAGCATTGCCAACAAAATTGACCTGCTTCACCGCACTAGTGCCTTCGATAGCAATAGGATAATCATTCGAAGCGTGACCTCCCTCACAACCGTTACAAGTAGTGATGGCCGCAACCCTTGGTGAAGCTAGAGCATCTAGCTTCTTACTCAATGATTCCACCTGTGTTGCCAACGATGCAACCGCGTTGATCTCGTGAATGCCAGAAACTTTCTTTCTGTCCCTTGAATTCCATTGATAGCTATTGAGAGCCATCTCCTCTATAAGTTACCGGGCCTCATCGGGAGTCTTGCTTCCAAGAGTACCCCCTGCTGCAGCATCCAATAACTGTTTAGTGCTCGGATTCAGCCCATTGTAGAAGGTATGAATTATCATCCAATCGGGAAATCCGTGTTATGGACACTTCCGCAGGAGCTCTTTGAACCTATCCCACATCTCAAAGAGAGACTCCAATTCTGTTTGCATGAAGGATGAGATCTCATTGCGAAGCTTTGCTAATTTACTAGGAGGGAAATATCGGGCCAAGAACGATTCAACCATCTCCTCCCATGTGGTAATAGATGCCCTTGGTAGTGAGTGTAACCATTGCTTCACTCTCCCCTTTAAGGAAAATGGGAAAACTCTAAGTCGAATGGCATCATCCGTTACTCCGTTGATCTTCAACATGTCGCACATCTCCAAGAAGTTCTCGATATGGCTGTTGGGATCCACATCAGCCAATCCATTAAACTGTGCTGCCTGTTGCAACATCTGGATGAAACTAGGCTTTAGCTCAAAATTTTGAGCCGTGATTGGGGGACTCACTATGCCTGATTGAGTCCCCAAGACTGTGGGTCTAGCAAAATCGGACAATGTCCTCTTTAGTTCGTTCTATTTTGCCATTGTTTCTGACCCTTCTGTCTCAATATCTGCTTGATTCGAAGATTCTTATACAGGTTCCTTCCCTTTACGATGTGTTCTTCTACCAATGTCTGGGTCTCCTTCAATAAGAATCGAAGGGTTCCCACGGGTCATAACCCGAAGCCGAAAACAAGAAAAAGAAAGCAAATAAGAACGATGATAGATAAAAGAAGTGTGAAATAGAAAACGAAGTGAAATAGCTAAAATAGCGAAAAACAAATATCTAAAATACGCCTATTCCCCAGCAACGGCGCTAAAAACTTTGACAAGGGCACGAAAGTGTACGGGTTGTCGAAGTAATAATATACCCTGCTGAGTGGGTAGTCGTATTCACAGGGAATAGGGATTTGAGATACAAGTATTCACTATATAGCTAGTGCGATGTGTGGAAAGAAATCAATGAGTGAGTGTGAAAGCAATTAATAAAAACAAGAATTAAAATAGAAGTGTGGAAGGTGAGAGAGTGCAAGTAGGAGTAAAAAGAGTAGGACAAGCAATGAGTAATGTTGGGTACCCAGACAGGCTACCCCTAGGACTTATGCTTCTAGTGCAAAACAATGCTATTATACTCTCCTATTGATGCTGATTGAGTCGAGGATATCCTTAAATACACGGTCCCAAACCTAAGGTCAACCGTGACTAACCCTAACACTATGCCCCGGCATTAGGTTTTCACTACGACCCTTGACTCTCGTTGACCTGTCAACTAAGCCCTAGGGGAGTCTATCTTCCTAAGCCTCACACTGCGTGGAATTTCTTTGAGTTCTAGGGATTCCTAGTGATTAATCCTGTTCCTATGTATAGTTCTAAGCCTTTGGTCCAGGTGAAAGAACCCTAGTTTAATTAAGTTCCAGCACTAAGATTCACTTCAACGCTTCACTCTGTTGCTCGCGCAACTAAGCCCAAGGGGAGTTTATCTCCTAGTGCTTCACTCTATTTTGATCGCGAATAAATCATGGAACATGGAGGTAGGGAGAATCACATCGGAGGGGAAAGAGGAAATTCCGCTATCTCATGACTCACCCTCTCAACCCTCTTCAATCCTAAGTAGTCTAATCCTATAGGAGTTGTCACACCTCCAAAGGATAACCTAGATTGTTCTTAACCCTAGTGTCACGGCTAAGGAAAACAATAACAAGAAGCAATTAAGATTGAAACTCGAATTTATTCATCAATAATGAAAAAAGCATAATAACAATGTCATAGAAACATAATAATCCTAGGGTTTACAAGTCCAAATACCCACAAGGGGTTTAGCTCCTCATGGAGCTATACAAATCCATCAAAATATAAAATTGAAAACAAATTGAAAGCATCGATGAAAACCCCCTTGTGTGTGATGTGGCCGTGGTCTTGTGCGACCGCCAGACGTTGATGTCGACGCTGATTATGCGCTCCAAACCTCCACGAAGTCCTCTCCAAACCCTAGCTGCGCCTCTTCAGAAGTTAGGTCAGAAGAGAGCCAAAAAGATCCAAAAATAGTCTCCAAAACGGGCTTTTATAATGCTGAGTCGCGGCTTTAAATCGGGTGAAATCAGAATTTCACACGCCCGTGTGAAGTTGCTGTTTTGCTGATTTTTGGCAGACAGTGAACAGTAACTTGCTGCAGTATTTCGCTACAGTAATTTGCTACATTATTTATGCCGAGACGCTCCTGAGTTCATCATTCTTCATCGAGGCTGTTGAATTGGGCACAGAATCAACGGTAGACCGTGCCGATTGCTTCAAGTCTCTTTATTGGCGGAGTTCTCCTTGTTAACACGAGCTAGACTTATTGTGAATGTGACTGCCTTTGTGCCCCTCCAAAGGAGGTTGGCACACACTCACAAGTCTATGCTCATGCCTTGTTCCTTGCTTAGTCTGAAAACTCCGCAACAACGGCGAACACGATCTAACTTCATTTGCTTTCTTCGATTTATCTTCACAACCCTACAATGCACAAAAGTAAACAAATGCACACTTTTTAGTGATAAAATCTGACTAAATCAATGCTCATTACAAGATAATAGCACTTCGCATTACTATAACACGAGCGCTTATCAGCTTTTTCTGTGCTAATTTAGTATTCCATTCCTCACACATTGTGTATTCTTGTTATTTGTGTTTAGAAATGTGAAATTCCAAGGTTTTGGTTAGCCTTGCGGTGACTCGAGGGCTGAGTGGTGTAGGTGTTCTTCCTCGGGTTGTCGCGAAGGTTGTCACGTGTTGGCCCATCGGTAAGGGTGCAACATGAAATTTCTTTTTTACCTTTTCGAATGTTGTTTTGATGACGAATTTGACATGTTAGGGTTATAAAAACTCGTCTTATTCAAATCTTTAGATTTTAAATTGTTGAGATTTATGATTTTATTCATGTATATCATGTTTATACATACTTATTGGAATGTCAAAAAAAATTATGTTTTAATGCGAGAATCTATTTATGGATATTCCTTGGTTTATTTGTGTATTCTTTTACAATTATGCTAATCCATTGACTGAGTGACTTAGGTTCCTCACCCTTTCTCTTTCTTCAAGGCTTCAGTAGTTGGCAACAACACTACGAGGTGGAGTGCTTAGCATCATCTTGTGTTATTATTTTTATTTTCCCATTTCTAGTCTTATGTATGTGTATCTTTGATCATGTTTGCTTTATGTAAGGGACACAGATCCACTAGTACTTTTGGTTTCTAGAACTTGTATTATTGCATACTTGTCTACTTTCTTGCAAAACTCAGTCGTATTGTGACTTGTGTGTCTTTTGAAACCTTGTATTTGGTAATTGAGGTTACCACTTCCTCTGTGTTACCATTATACTCTGTACCTTGAGCTTCATGTATTTGTGATATTTGTGTTTAGGATTATGGAAATATAGGGTTTTGTTAGCCTTGCGGTGACTCGAGGGTTGTGTGGAGTGAGTGCCCCTCCTCGAGTTATTGCAGCGGTTATCACATGCCGGACCCGCAGATCGGGGCATGACAATATGTGTCATCTAGCTAGGACATTGAAGGGTTTGAAAATTAAGCTACTAGAAGATGTTCTAGTGCATATGGTGTTGATTTCCCTCCCTCCTCAATTTAGTCAGTTTGAAGTGATTTATAATTGTCAAAAGAAAAAATGGATAGTAAATGAACTCATCTCCCATTTAGCACAAGAGGAAGACCGGATGACATAACGTAAGGTTGAGAGTGCTAATTTAGCATCTTTAAGCTCTTAGAAGAAGAGAAAGAGTTCAGAGTGGTTATGTGAATATTGAGCTTATAGGGATAAACTCCATTGTTATGGATCCGCTTGCATTAGTGCCTATAGTTTTTAATAAGTGGGTTGCTTATATGGTCAACATTAGCAGAGATGCTTTCATTACTGGGAGTTTATATTTAGTTAGCTTAATATTTGTATTAATGTTAGACATTTTTAATAGATTTTATGAAATTTATACTTTATTCATTATTTTACTCTAAACTATGATCTCATAAAGTTTTTAAAGTTGGACCAGTTGCAAATATACAAGTGTAGATCACATTGGCGTATAATTTCCATGCTACACATCCACACTTAATCTATGTTGTTAGTTAAGTCTGTATGTGTGATCAATGTGGGTTTAGTTGCATT
The DNA here is from genome assembly GCA_020875875.1 of Dioscorea alata. Taxonomy (NCBI): domain Eukaryota; kingdom Viridiplantae; phylum Streptophyta; class Magnoliopsida; order Dioscoreales; family Dioscoreaceae; genus Dioscorea; species Dioscorea alata. The sequence goes on from CM037027.1 coordinate 5,107,516, forward strand.
GTATCAGAGACAACTACCCATATGTTCCATGTATAGATGAGGTTGATGGATAAGATTGATTTAGATGATTTTTCAATTGTGATCACTTTTTGGTTGTTGACGGTAATTTATACACAGTTATAATATACCGAAGGTGCATGATTGTATGGCCCAAGTGGGAAATTGTTGGGTTTTGGACCACACATCATGCAAGGATCTAAAGATATATGACACACCCCTTGCGTGTGTACCCCGCAAGTGCACGGGTTGTCGAAGTAATAAAATACCCTAGTGAGTGGGTAGTCGTATCCACAGGGAATAGTGTTTAGAAACAAGTGTTATCGCTATTTAGCTATGAAAGAAGTTGATGATGAGAGAAGTATATATATATAAATGTAAAAGAAAATAAAAGAATGCAAGAAGAGTAATGAGGGTAGGAGAGATAATTGATATAAAGATGGGGTACCCGGACAAAGCTCCCCCTAGGACTAATGCTTCTAGTGCAAGACTAGTATTATACTCTCTAATTGATGTCTAATGAGTCTTGGAAATCCTTAAATACACGGTCCCAAACCTAAGGTCAACTGTAACTAGTTCCAACATTATGCCCCGGCATTAGGTTTCACTACGACCCTTAACTCTCGTTGACCTGTCAACTAAGCCCCAGGGGAGTCTATCATCCTAAGCCTCACACTACGTGGAATTGCTTGGGGTTTTAGGGATTCCAAGTGAAAGACCCTATCCCTAATTATAGTTCTAACCCGTTGGTCCAGGTGGAAGAACCCTAATCTAAGTTAAGCCCCAGTCCTAGGATTCACTCAACCCTTTGCAAGGGAGTTCATCTCCTAGTACTTCACTCTACTTCGATTGCGATTAGCTCTTGGGATATGGAGGTAGGGAAGTTCACACTAGAGGGGAAAGGGGACGTTCGCTACCTCTCGACTCACCCTCTCAACCCTCTCTACCCTTGTGTAGTCTAATCCTATAGAGGTTGTCACACCCTTAAAAGATAACCTAATAGATTCTCAACCCTAGTGTCACGGCTAAGGGAAAATCTCATACAATCGGCATGCAAGATTGGAACTCAATAAGGAAACATCAAATTAATAAAGCATAATAAAAGTTATAGAAACACAAGCATCCTAGGGTTCACAAGTCCAAATACCCACTAGGGGTTTAGCTCTCCATGGAGCAATACAAAATCAATAATGAGTTTAAGAACATATGCATAAAAACCATAAAGAAAACCCCCTTGTAGATCGTATCGATGGTCTTGTGGAGTCGCCTAATCATCTCCACGAATCCTTTATCAAGCCTAGGGTACACCTCGCCGAAACGATGCCGACGAAAGCTCCCCCAATAGCTTTCTTCCAAAGGATGTCGATGCCGATGTCGTATAATTGACTCCAAAGACCTCCAAGAACCTCTCCAAACCCTAGCCAAAAGCCCCCCAAAAGATAGGCAAGAGATAGAAAGGGAGGGGTCCCCAAATAGATCTGAAAATGGGCTATTTATAGGCTGAAATCGGAGTTCCACACGCCCCCTGTGGATTTTCCACACGGGCCTGCAGAATTTCCACACGGGCGTGTGGAATTTTCACATGGGCGTGTGGATTCTCTGTTTTTCTGATTTTCGGCCGATAGTGAACAATAACTTGCCATAGTAATTAGCTACATTATCTGCTACAGTACTCGCCGAAATGCTCCAGAATTCATCATTCTTCATCGAGGCAGTTAAATTGGGCACACAATCAACGTTAGATTATGTCGATTACTTCATTTGTCTTCATTGGCAAAATTCTCCAATGCTACACGAGTTAGACTTTTGTGAATGTGACTGCCCTTGTGCCCCTCCAATGGAGGTTGGCACACACCCTCAAGTTTAGACTCGTGCCTTGTTCCTTGCTTGGTCCGAGAACTCCTCAACAATGGCAAACATAACCTATTCTTGCTTCTTTTTCTCCAAATTGGCTCCACAACCCTACAATGCACAAAAGCATACAAATGCACACATATTAATGATAAAATCTGATTAAAGTAATGCTCAATGTAAGATAATAATACTTCATATTACTATAAAATGAGCACTTATCAATATATGTGCATAAGTTGTGTAGACGTACCCAACTAATATTTCTAATTGTATATATCTTATCATATTTAATTTTGAATGGACTCAATTGTGGTTTTCTAATTAAAATTTGGATAGGATCCTAATTATCTAAACTAGATGTGTGGATTTACATAATAATAATATGATGCATAAAATTCTTAGGGGCAAAATTGTCAAGTCTATGATGAGCAGACTTGTAATTAGCCTCATAAATATTTTTTTATAAATAGGGTGTGGTCCAAAAGACCATTTGCATCAATAGATTTAAGAATAGGTACGCTTTGAGATTCAGAATTAGGGTTTCCATCTTCCCTCTTTGAGTGTGATCAGTTAGAAGGACCACAAGACCCTTTGCATCAATGGATTTAAGTATAGGTACGCTTCTGCTAGTTTCCTTTGTTCCCAAATAATTTTCAATCAAGAAGATTGTGGCTTTTCATAGGGATTATTCCCATTAAGAAATCTATCAAGTTCCATCAAAGTTGTGATGCTAGCGTTAGTTGGAAGGCTTCAGGGATCCTTTGTGATAGGGTTGTTGTGAAAGTAAGGAAATGGTTGGCTGTTAGGGTTGTGTGTGAAGGAGGGGGTGAGTGTAAGTAACAAGGTTTTACAGGATTTCAACTTGCTTTGAAATTGGCTATAGTTTTAAATGGTGCCAAAGTGGTATATAATATAAGTGTTTTACATGTAAAACATGGTTTCATAACAAACTAAAAATTGAAAAATAACTTTTACATGTAAAACGTTTTACATCACAGCTACATGTGAGCTATGATAAGTTCTCAAAATATGAGAATATTTTTTAATCTATTAGTTTTATTTCTTAAAAAAATAATGTATTGACACTGAGAAGTCCTTCAAAAAGAAAATTATTTTTATTAAAAATAAAAAAGGCGTGCCCCTCGATAGTCATCAGTAGACATAAATTACTTGTTGATCTACATGTTATCTTTTTTTTTTTTTTGGCACCATCATTACAAAATTTCTCACAGCGGGTCATCTCATATTACAAGCTTAGAATTGTTAGCGTCAATTAGTAAAATGTCAAATAATATTTCTGCCATGTAATTTATTTCTAACTGTTATGAAACGTAATAGAGTGGATGCCTATTAGTGCAAAACTCTTCATCTCTCCAAGCTCCTAATCTCTTCATCTCCTGAATTCCTAAAACTCCTAAAACTATTCATCTTCTCATAATATTTATGAGGAAGTTTAATAGATATGACTTTTCATATGAATCTTAGCCTATAAATTGAGACTTTCTAATCTTGTACAATACACATATGATACACATATGATACACATATGATATACACAAATGAAGTGAATTAGAAGACTATTTTTCTCTTCTCTCCATTTTAAGTATTATGTTTGTTTGTTTTCTTAATTTTATAACATGTTATCAACATGAAAGCTCTACCTTTCAAGCTTCGAGGTAAATTGTTTTGATCTTGTTTATCATAGATCATCTAATAACAAGTAATAGATTATCCATGCTTTTTATATATTCATACTTGCTTTCACAATAATTCAAATTTCATGATATTTGATATTATTTGACTTATTTTATATTTATGTGATAGTATTGATGAGTTTGCAAGTGCACTAGTCGTCAAGTAATAAACCTCTCGTGCAAGCATAAGAGGGTCATATTCCCTAGGCTCCCAAGAGCTGCTATTACTTCCCACTAGACGACACTATCTAGTCTACCAAAGATAAGTTTAAAACAAAATAAGAAAACTAACAAAAGAGTTAACTATAAACAAATGGACTAAGGCACACCACATAAGCACATTAAGGAAGCGATTAATAATGAAAGAGAGAGGCCCCCGGGCGAGGATCCCCTCGAGACTACTAAAGTAAGAAGGATGTTAGAATTACAAAGGTAATGATGGTTTTGGGTCAAGAAATATCCTAAAGTAGATAAACCCCGATGGTTACTGTGATTAACCCCTAATCCCATACAAGTATTGGCTCAGAATCCCTTCGGGCCAAATCCTTCTATGATTGCAATACACTTAGGAAAATCTCTAATTAGGGTCAAACATAACATCTAGGTTCATCCCTAATGATTGGAGGGGTACAAAATACCCGAAAGTCACGGTGTATTCGTATATGAATCCCCTTCAAGCTAAGTAAGTCTAGTACAAGGGCGTAAGTCACGCAACCAAGTATAATCTAGAAGTTGAACTACAGAGTTCTTATACAATCAAACACATCAAAGAACACAAAGTTTGAACCACAAACCAAACCAAATAGAATAATAGTAAGTCACAACATCCATACAAGCAAGTTCATCCCAAAGTTGACCGGATGCCTAGTGACCTTGGGAGTCTAGTTCAACATGAATAAGAGAGAGATCTCAAAATACATAACAAGTATGATCAAAGTCATAGACAAACTCCCTTAGATGTGTTGAATAGATGGTGGTGATGAGAATCCGATGGATCGGCACTGACGAACTCCTAGATGATCTCCTTGATAGCAACCTTCTTCTCTCCTTTGATCTTGCTCATCGGATCTGCCTTCTATAGTAATTTGAAGCCCCAGGAGATGATGGTGGAGAAAAGATGGCCAAAAGTCCCCTTTAAAAACCTTCACAGGTTTTGCTCAAAGCTTGGCTTGCTGGCGCAAGGATGCCTATAAGCCCCACGGTATTTCTGTCGAAATTTCAGTAAAGTGCTACAGTAACATGCACGTAATTTCTCTAGCTGGATTGCAGGCATTTTCACGGCCACAAGGTTGCCCACAAGAAAAATCGAGGCTTTATCATTTTTTCAGTCCTCCTTGCTACATTACTTGCTACAGTGATTACTGCAATATCCAGAGCTCTAAAACATCATTTTCATTGCTGATTTCTTCTTAAATTGTGTTGTCGAGCTCTCCTGGTTCTTTGAGACCTATAACATTAATGAAACCAATTAAACCACAAAAACGCATCGATTTATTAAAATATACATGAATAGTATAAAACATATACATATAAAATACATGCATTTAGGCATTTATCAAGTATCACTATGTTGAATCTTGCAAAACTTGAATTCGTGTCTCTTGACATTATGGGGAAGAGTTATATATCATGGGTGCTAGATGCTGAATTTCATTTGGATGCAAATGGTCTTGGAGACACAATTAAAGGATAAAGAATCCAACTAAGATAAGGCCAAAGCCTTCATTACCACCTCCATGAAGGATTGAAAACTAAATACCTTATCGTAAAAGACCGACTTATTCTTTGGAATAATTTGAAAGAAAGATATGATCACCAAAAAACTGTAATTCTTTCAAAAGCTCGTTATGACTGGATGTATTTGTGATTATAAGATTTTAAAATTGTAAGTGATTATAACTCTACAATATTTAGAATTAGTTCTCAATTGAAATTATGTGGAGAAAAAAATCACTGATGAAGATATGTTAGAAAAAAAAACATTCTCCACTTTTTATGTATCAAATGTGCTCCTGTAGTAGCAATATCGTGAAAAGGGTTTCAAGAAATACTCTGAATTAATTTCGTGTATTTTCATTGCTGAACAAAATAATGAGCTATTAATGAAGAGTCATGAGTCTCGTCCTACCAGTTCGACTCCATTCCTTGAAGTGAATGTAATGACACACAATAACTACAATTATGGACAAACTCGTGGGAGTGGGCGTGGTTGTGGCCATAGTTAAGGTCATGGTTATGGACGTGGAAATAATTGAGTTTATTATCGTAGTGGTCATTCAAAGAACTTATCTCCCCACTTGAAGTGGAACAATAAAGAAGATAAAAATGAAAAGTGAAAAGTGGGCAAACTAGTAAACATGTGAATAATCCAAGCCATCGTTGTAGTGCCAAAGGTCATTGGTTGCATACCAGTCGTACGCCAAAACATCTTGTTGATCTTTAGCAAGAATCACTCAAAAATAAAGATAAAAAGATTGACACAAATTTTTATTATAAAGATAATCTCGATCATGGCCATAATGATGATACTGATTTGGATATTGCTGACTTCCTGGTCGATCTTGAAGAGAAGATTGATTGTTTAATAAGTGATGGGTGATAGGGGTTTACGCAAGCATACGCGTCGATCAAGTAGTAAAGTGTGCACTGGGGGGAAGGTATCGATCCACATGAAAGATTGAGAGCATTAGTACTAGATCTAATCCCAAAAATTAACCTAACCAAAGAGTGTGATGTGTGCGAACAAAATATAAAGAAAGAGAATGAAAAGTAAAAATGTGAAGGGTAAATCGGTTGAGACTCAAGAGTGGATGGGATGCTCAGGAATAAAGTCCCTCTAGAATTTTATAAGTCTGGGACAATGGTTGTATAAATGCAATAATCCTATTTGAAGAAAGAGAAATCCTAGAATATACTAAACCCCTCTTACAAGCGTGAATTATAACTGGTTCAGTATAGTGCTGATACAGGCACCCCATAACCACATTGCACTGTATAAAATCACGATGTGAATTTAGCAATAATTCAAAAGTAGATAATTATTCTTGCAAAGCAATTGTCTCTAATCCTATACAGAATAGAAATGCGATTTTTCCTAAAATCTATTCTCTATGATTGCAAAGAGCATGTAATTACTTATTAAATCACTCAGGAGGATTAAGGGAGCAGAAATCTCAACTCCAAATTACCCCATTGCTAGGCTTACTCACAATCCCCTCCAATTGTGGTTTGTCTATGGTAGGTGGATATTTTTACTTGTTACAAAGAACATCATACAAGAAAACTAAGGATTTTGCCTCGATAGCATTCAAGAAATTGAAAACATACAATTGGATTCAAATAGAAATTGATTGCATTTAAGAAGCAATTAAAGCATAAAGATCTACAACTAATATCAAAATAGAATATACCCTAGAGTTCGTCTACACCTAAACATCTACAAAATTAGCTCTCCATTAAAGGGAAGCAAACATTCAAACAATAAGATGCAACAAGAATTGAAGAAAACATTGAAACCTCTTTCTCAATCGCATTGAGAGGTGATTGTTGTAGAATGGCCAAGGACCTTCCACGAATGCCGCTAAGCCAACCCTTGATGGCTCCAATCCCTCTAATCTAAAATATGTGGGTTGAATCTCCCTATTGAATTGCCTCGAAAACACTTGAAATTCTTCCCCTGAGCCTTACCTTCGAATAGAACAAAAGATGCCCCTAGAAACTCTCTTAAGAAATATTTATACTTCACCACTTACGGGGGTAAGAACGTGCCTGTAAAAAGCCAAGGATGATGGGTCATGAGTCTTACGGGATCACTTACAGTTATAAGTCTCTTATGTAAGGTCTTCTATCTTATGTTACTGTCTAGCTTACGGCTGTAAGTACTGGACTGTAGCCCTAGCGACCACTCTTACGGGCGTATGTTGTGCTCATAAACTCCTTTGGATAGCTCTTACAGTCTATCTTATAGGCGAAAGTCTTTCAGGTAAGGTTCTCTGATTTGTCTTTATGCTTCTCCTTACGGGCATAAGCATGCCCACAAGGTTCTCTAGAAGTGGCTTACGACCGTAAGCATGACCGTAAGGTGACATTAAGTGAGTCTTCCTAGCCTGTTCTTTACTAGTCGATGCCGAGAGAGCTCCATCTTTATCCTTTTGGCTCTCTCTAGCCCTTAAGCACTACCCTAAGCCTGAGAATGCAAAATACACTATGTTTAACATTGAATTCTATAATATTACTCCAATACACGTTTAATGAGTATAAAAAATGATATTAAATGTTATATAATTATGCACTCATCAATGGGAGTATGATCTAAAAATAAATATTTTGTCTTATTAATATCAAGTGTGTTTTTCTTTTACAAAGACAATAAATAATTTACTTATAAAGTCATTTTTCATATTTTTAATTATCATTTTCTAGTGTTGATTTCTTTTTTTTTATTATGTTTTAATGAAGAATGAGTATCCATTTTCTAATGCAACAATTCACACCTTCCTTAAAAATAAAAAAAATAATTTTCTTATTTAGTAATGCAAGAAGCCAATGCCAGCATTATATCTCGTAGTACAAAGTTAAATGAAGACTCCGGGAGAGCTAATTTGTCATTACTTGTAGGAACAAAATTTTATATCAATAATGCATTATATTCTACCAAGTCTCAAAGAAACTTGCTAAGTTTCAATGATATCAGCTGAAATGGATATCATATTAAGACAACAAATTAGAGAAATGCTGAATATCTTTATATTACAAGTTTGATTTCAGGTAAAGAATGTATATTGGAAAAATTACTTGCATTTTCCTCTGGTTTGTACTATACATATATTAGTATAACTAAAACATATGCTATCATAAATCACGAGCTTACAAATTATAATATATTTATGATTTGGCATGATTGGTCGGGCCATCCTAGATCAATTATGATGCAAAAAATAATTAAAAACTCATTTGGACATTTATTAAAGATTCAAAAACATTTTCAATCTAAAGATTTTCCATATGCTGCTAGTTCTTAAGGAAAGTTGATTATTCAACCATCACCGACAAAAATAGGAAATGAGTCTCTTGTATTTCTGGAACGTATACAAGATGTATTTGTGGGTTAGTAGACCCACCATAAGGACCATTTAGATATTTTATGATTTTAATTGATGCATCAACTAGATGATCCCATGTATGTTTATTATCAACATGCAACCAAGCATTTGCTAGATTGCTTGCTCAATTACTTTGATTATGAGCACATTTTCCTGATTATCCAATTAAGAAAGTATGCCTTAATAATGTTGGTGGGTTTTCTTGTTGAACTTTTAATGGCTATTATATGTCCATTGGAATTGATGTTGAATGTCATGTAGTACATGTTCATACATAGAATGTTCTTGTAGAATCACTCATCAAGAGTTAGCAATTAATTGCAAGGCCATTGCTTAAAAGAACAAAACTTCCAAGTTCTTGTTGGGGACATGCTATTTTGCATGCAGCATCTTTAATTCAAAACATGCAAACAAGTTATCATAAGTACTCCCCTTTACAATTGGTTTTTGGTCGGAAATCTAATATTTCCCACCTAAGAATTTTTGGATGTGCGGGTTATGTTCCAATTGCTCCACCACAACGCACTAAGATGGGCCCTCAAAGGAGGTTAGAAATTTATGTTGGGTATGATTCTCCATCAATAATAAAATATCTAGAACCATTAATAGGAGACTAATTCACAGCTTGATTTGATGATTGTCATTTTAATGAATCAGTTTTTCCAACATTAGGGGGTGAAAATAAACAACTGTTAAAAGAGATTAGTTTGAAAGAATTATCATTATCTTATCTTGATCCTCATACTAAACAATGTGAACTAGAAGTTCAAAAGATAATTCATTTAAAAAGTTTAGCTAAACAACTGCATATGCATTTAGTGACCCAAAGAAAGTGACTTAAGCACATGTACTAGTTCCAATCAAAATTGATGTTTTTGTAGGACAAATTAATGTCACAAATAAATACAAAGCGCACATAAAGTGTCGCAGACCTATCAGTTCCAAAGATAAAAATTCTCAAAAAAGAAAAGGAGCTAAGAATCTAGATGGCCAAATCGAGGATACAATATCTCTAGAAAAGTCTTTAGAACAGTCCTGAAGAAAGACAGGTACCTGAAATTTGTGAAATAAAGAGATCTCAATAAATTACGCTCTAAATGGAATAAAATGGAACTGAAATGAAGTCAACATTGGCAATATTTTTTCATATAATATAGTGCTAAATGAGATAAATAATGAGGATTATGAACCAAAGTCTGTTGAAGAATGCAGGTAAAAAGATGATTGGCCAAAATGGAAAAATTGAGTCAGAATTTGACTCACTTGGAAAACTAAAGGTTTTTGGAGTTGTAGTTTGTACACCTAAAAGTATAAAGCCAGTTGAATATAAATGGGTACTTGTGCGAAAACAAAATGAAAAAGGTGAAATTATGAGATATAAGGCACGGCTTGTGGCTCAAAGATTTTCATAAAGACCTGTCATTGACTATGATGAAACATACTCACCTGTGGTAGATGCAACTACTTTTTGATACTTAATTAGTCTGGTGGTACATGAAGGATTCGATTTGTATATGATGGATGTTGTTACAACTTACTTATATGGATCACTTGATATATATATATATATATATATATATATATGAAATTTCCTGAAGGATTTAAAATGCCTGAAGCATGCAATTCAAGTTCTCGAGAACATTATTCAATCAAATTAAATAAGTCATTGTATGAAATGAAACAATATGGACACATGTAATATAATTGTCCCACTGAATATTTATTAAAAGAAGGATATAAAAATGATCCTATTTGTCCATGTATTTTTATAAATAGATCCGGAAAGAATAAGTTTGTTATAATTGCAGTTTATGTTGATGACTTAAATATTATTGGAATTCCAGAAGAGCTTCAAAACAAAATAAATTACTTAAAGATAGAATTTGAGATGAAGGATCTTGGAAGAACAAATTTTTGCCATGGATTGTAAATTGAACATTTGAAAAATGGGATTTTTGTACATCAAGAAGTTTACACTGTGAAAGTGTTGAAACAATTTTATATGGATAAATCACATCCATTGACTACCCCGATGGTTATATGGTTGCTAGATGTGAATAAAGACCCTTTTCGACCTTGAGAAAATGATGAGGAACTACTTGGTCATGAAGTACCATATCTTAGTGTAATTGGAACACTAATGTATCTTGCTGGTCACACAAGACCAGATATATCATTTGCTATTAATTTATTAGCACGATATTGTTCTTCTCCCACACAAAGGCATTAGAATGGAGTAAAACATATACTACGCTACCTTCTAGGAATAATGGATATGCTTATTTTTCTCAAATTTACATAAATCAGATTTGATTGGTTATGCAGATGCAGGGTATTTATTTGATCCATATAATGGCCGATCACAAAACAAGGTATTTGTTTACATGTGGTGGTACAACTATTTCATGGTGATCTATGAAACAAATAATAACGGCCACATCATCTAATCATGCAGAAATTTTAGCAATACATTAGGCGAGCCGAGAATACATTTGGTTAAGATCTATAATTGAACACATTCAAGGGACTTATGGCTGGTCATGCAAAAAAATAATCCCACTAGTTCTTTATAATGATAATGTTGCGTGTATCACCCAACTGAAAGACGGGTATATTAAAGGGGATAGAACAAAGCATATTTCACCAAAATTCTTTTTCACTCATGATCTTCAGAAGAATGGTGATTTTAATATTCAACAAGTACGTTCAAGTGTTAATCTAGAAGATTTGTTTACCAAGGCACTTTCTAATGCAATATTTGAAAAGTTAGTGCATAATATTGGAGTTCGTCGACTCAAAGATCTCAATTGATATTATCACAAAGGGGAGTTAATGCGTGTTGTACTCTTTTCCGCTTAACCATAGTTTTTTTTATTGGGTTTTTCTGGTAAGGTTTTTAATGAGATGACAATTATAACATATACTAAGGATAATGTACACTTTTTTCCTTAACTAGGTTTTTATCCCATTTGGTTTTTACAAGTAAGGTTTTAGTGAGGCATTTCCTTTGATTATAGGCATCCAAGGAGGAGTGTTATGAAACGTAATAGAGTGGATGCATATTAACGCATAACTCTTAATCTCCCCAAACTCCTAATTTCTTCATCTACAGAACTCCTAAAACTCCTAAAACTATTCATGTTTTCATGTCTTTCATCATCCCATAATATTTATGAGGAAGTGTAATAGATGTGGCTTTTCATATGAATCTTAGCCTATAAATAAAGGCTTTCTAATCTTGTACAAAAGATATATGATATACATATGATAAGCACAAATGAAGTGAATTAGAAGACTATTTTTCTCTTCGACCCGGCCATTTTAAGTACTGTGTTGGTTTGTTTTCTTAATTTTATAACACTACCATATTTTTAGAAAACTTTTCATTTGTCATGTGATACCTTAACTTTGATTTTAATTAGGTTTAAGATTTTATACATATAGTATCATATTGAATATAAGAGAGAAATCATGTGATACACTAACATATTTAAGATTATATATATATAGTATGATTTGAACATGAACATACAAGCTTCTTTTTATAGGACAAAATCATGATACTTGATATGGGACAAACTTAAGCATACAATTCTTCACATCTAGTGGCCCGCATTGTTTCATGTTACCCTTGAAAAGTAGTAGAACTTTTAATATTTTAATTTAGATAAATGTTTTTTATTTTTATATTTGAAATATATTGTAAATGTAACACAAGATATATAAAAATATATTATATATTAATAGGAAAAATTGTAAAGAAATATTTGTAAAAGATCATATGTTGATGTAGTTATATTTTAAAAGATAATTTTAAATAAACGATGACTAAAGAAGCCAGTAATTCAGCTCACTCTATACTTAATTTCTTTAGTCAAGAACATGACTCACATCAAGCACATAACAATCACAACACAATCAACATGACATAAGGATTTTTCAATAAAAATTCAGATGAGCTCTGAAATATTATCTAAATCAAATCATGCCAAAATAGTTAAGTTTGCTGAGCTCTAATTCTATGATCACACTTGTAAATTTTTGAAAAGCAAATAACCTAATAAAGTAACTTTCACTTGTATTTACAAAATGTTCAATATAATTATTATATTATATTTTTATTTTATTTCATAAATTATTATAATAATTAAAAAATATAATTAAAAAAACTGTGGAAATCATATATATATATATGTGTGTGTGTGTGTGTATGTGTGTGGATTTGTTCATTTGCGAGGTAGGTTTTAAAGAAGTTTCTGCATGTCATATTATAATAAAAATGATGAGTGCTTTTTATATCCATATTTTACATACCTCTTATATGTGTTTTGCTTGTCTTTAGCATTTGATGTGTATATTTTGATGCTACTTTAGGTATATATGTGTTTCTATGCCGGTTAACAGGTCTCAGAATATATTAGAACGAGTATTAGAGAAAAATCGGCATTAAAAGAACTCATTTACAACTTTTCAGGCAAAGCATGGCTGTGTTGAGGGCGTGGTTATACCTTGTGCAGATTACAAGACTTTAAAAAACTATCAAAAGAAAGAAAGAAAGCACGGTTACAGAGCCCAGAGCACGATCGTGCTTATGGAAGCATGGCCCAAGCATTGGCGTGCTCCACGGTTGTACACTTTACTGCTTGGAGAAATTTAATCTTGATGCAAACTCTAGATCTGTTTGTTAAGAGCACGTCCCAAGCATGGGGGTGCTTGTGTTAGGAATCACCTTTTAAGTCCCAAAGTCATGGTTTTCAAGGGAACCGGCTTGGGGATTTTGGCAGGAGCTTTTGGACGATCTTTACCACCATCCATCAAGGGGTTAGAGTTGAGGTTTTGAAGCACAATTTGGAGTGGAGCTAAGTCGGTTGGAAGATCCTTGGAGCACAATTGAAGAGATTTGAGATGGAATAGGGAGTCAATGGATTCTTGTTTAATTGTTTTCTTTATCTTTTCCATATTGTGTGAACCCATAAGGGGCTAACCACTCTCCAGTGCCCTGGACTATTGAATCTTATTGATAATGTGTAGTTGATTTACTCTTTTGCAATGACTATGGAGTCTTATTGGTTTTTCCTATGTTAAAACTTGTGTTACCTAACTTGATGTACATGATTAGCATAGTTGTAATTGTAAAACTCGATGAGTGTTGAATACCATAGTTGTGATTGCCGTAATGTAGTTACAAAACTCAATGTGCATGATTCCCGTAGTTACAATTGCTAAACTTGACGTGTTTGATTGTTGTAGATATAACATTGCTTTTAGAGCACACATAGGGTCCACAGGATATACTTGAGAGTCATTGTGGAAGAGTTACTACATGTTTCACTAGGGGATCGTTTCGGGGGGCTACTTCTCATCACTGCTTCTAGTTTTTATCCCATCTCTTTCCATCCTCCTTTCACCTTTCTTATTCTTTTTAGATTCATAAAATAGAGATTTCCCCAATATATAATTAGGCTAGATATTGGAAGAGATATTAGTACTAGAAGATTAACGGTCCCTGTGGATTCGATTGCTCAATCCCTCTAAGGTACATTTTACTACTTTTTACGACTTGTGCACTTGCGGCAAGATAGTGTGCTATCTATTTTGACTATATATATATATATAATGGGATTAAAATAAAAATAATTCTTATCATTGGAAATTGATAGGACTCATAGGAACTTTCTCCAACATGGTGAAAATCTAAAGTATTTGAAGTAAAGTGGGAAGGGTGCAGATGGGAATGCTGTACCTTAAACCTCTAAGACTTCAATGTTACTCTCTAGGCAAATGGTGGTAGAAGCTTTTCGTGGACCTTTCATGGTGTTGATCATTGGCCCTTGATCTCCTCCAACTATTTTCATTTTGGGCATTCTATACACCTTCATTGTACCATACCCCACAGGAAGTCTTTTTTTTTCCTAGTGAGGGATTCTTAGTTGTCTTCCTACCTACAAGCTAGATATGTTTCTATCATTAAGGATAGTAAATCCACTCTTTTATGATATTACCATTGACTAGAAGGAAAAACGCCTAAAGATATATAGCATGATCTATTTCTCTCCTGGTTGATCCCTGATATCTCGTTGTATGATTTTCAGCTGCTATCAGTCTCTCTTATTAATGATGGACTTGTTGACATTAATGTGGGAATTCCTAGTCAATTGTTCAAAGGTACGAATTATTAAGTGTGGCATTGGGATAGCCATGGGATGTTCACCATCAAATCCTTCTAGACCCTCTTTAATAATAATGGACTCAGATGCCCTATAAACAAGTCCTTGCGGAAGGGTCACTACACTTGCAAAATTATTATTATCTTCAATCATCTTCCTAGAACAATAGAATCATAACATTGAAAAATCTTGCAAAAAGGGGATGTAACAGAATCTCAACAACTACTTGAGTGCTATGTAATGTGGTTGAAGAATTAGTTGGCCACTTAGTTCTTAAACACCCATTGATAGCTCAAGTTTGGGACCAGTCTAGCCAATTTTTCAACCACCCTCACCTTTCGACTACCCTCAAGGAGTTTAACGTGTGTGCGACATTAGTCTCTAAGGATTGGTGAATTTTTGCACACATTGCACTTCCATTTAATTGATTATTGTCAAATTCAATTGCACGCTTTTTGTCTGGATTCTTGCATCTCCGAAAGGATAAAAGAAAATTGGAGGATTCAGTCTTGACGATCAAATTAAAGAAACAATAATTTTGTGGGTTCATCCATTTCTAATTCTGATTGACCTTTTGCCAATCTAATTATGGTCCAAATTCCACTCTTGAAATGCCTTTGCTAATGTTTCTTGTATTTTCATGAGTCTTATAGTTCCTGCCTTCTACTTTTGTTTGATTGTGTCCTATCCCACCATTGGTAGTCTCTTGGTTTTTATTCCTTTATACTGAATTTCGTCTCAACCGTAAAATTGAAGTAACCAAAATATAGATAATTATAATTTTAGTAACTAACGAAATATGCGCTCAATTTCTAAAAGGAAATATTACATTTTCAATTTTCGATTAAAGGAAAACATCTGAGAAAAAATTTATTTAAAATTTAAATTCACAAATATTATGTCAAAAGAAAAAATCTCTTTAAAATTAATGATAGCTATGAATCTTTCCTCAAATAAATAAATAAATAAATAAATAAATAAATAAAATAATAAAATAAATACGTAATTCAGAAGTGACCCATAAATGATGAAAACAGTATTTTTAGTCAGTTTTCAACTATAGATCTAGAATTTTGTAAAGAACAACCATAGATTTACAAGAGCTTGATACTGAAGCTTTTTTGTACTGCAGTCTCTTTTACTTTGGATTTTTTAATCCAATATCAAGGCGTTTGTTTAGTTACAATATGCAGAATATTTTTTTAATGATGTTTTCTTAGGTTGTAATTGCATAAAATGATTTTATTTTATTTATAAGAACGTGAATAGTATTTTGTTTACTCATTTTATTATTATTTTTCTTAATACTACGATTGAAAATTTCGTATTTTACACATCTATAAGATCGATTCTTTGGGTTTCCGAAATAATGCAAGAAATATACATCTAATTCTATGCAATGGTCTAGTTTTGAATAAATGCTTGTACAAAAACACAATTACTCTTAGAAAAAAATAAAAACATACCCACAGCACAATAAATTCATAAATTAATGAGCAAAACAATTGAACTTTATATTGAAAATAAAACAATGCCAAGACTATATTTAATGAGGAAATTCACCAACCATACTGAATCAAATTAAACAAATTAAACCTGTAACTATAAACTCTAGTTACACCCTTATTAAACACACAAAAATAAAATCACTTCTCACTTCTCAGTGCATTGAAGAAAAGCTTAATTAAAGACATATGTAATTAGATCCTCGGTTTGTTGCTTCCACTGTTGTTATCTCCCATTCCCACTGCATTCTTCACAGCTTCAGCAGCTCCCTGGGCCATGTTCTTCATTTGTTCTCCAGTCTATTTATATTTACAAACAATTATAAAGTTAGCCATGAAATTAATATATATATATATATATGAGATTTTTTATGAAAAGAAGCTAGCCTGCTGAATGAATCCACTGGCTTGTTCCTTTCCCTCCTGGCATGACTCCTTGGCTGACTCCATCTTGTTGCTCATCTTGTCAACCATTTCATCCTTCTTCACCTATACATGTAATTGTAGCTATATAAATATTGAGTTTTAATTAATTTAAAGAGAAGTGTTTTATTAAATACCCTGAAAATAGGGTTCAATAATACAATTAACCTCTGCTCAAGGTAAATACCTTTTATTTAATTTGTTCTTGCTACAACTGTAGTTATTTTCAGTTTTATAAATAAATGCATACAATTTACTATATTTGATTTTCTTTATCATGGAGAAAATTAATCTTAGTATATATATATATATATATATATATATATATATATATATATATATATTTATAATATGGATAGCGCTCTCATTCTGTGTCGGAGATCTTGCACGACCCTTACATAGAGGATCTTATAGGGGATTTTGCTTATTATGTGTAGGATGGGAATTGAACCTCATACAAAAGAACAAAATGCCTTAATTATTCCATTAACCCAACATGTCTTAATTTTTAGCATTTTAATCTTTGCAATTTGGATAGTGGAAATTATGGTTGCATGGGGAAAATATGCAAGGAGGGACTTAAGTTACATTAGTTACATCATTTAACATGATAGAAATATAATTAGACTTAATTTGAGGAATATAACAGGAAAATAAAAACCTTAAAAAGACTAAGATATTTTTATACCTGGGCCTGGCCTGCGACCTCACCAGCCTTGTATCTTATATCAGATTTGTCAGCCATTTCTCTTCTTTTGGATGAACTTGTTTTCTTTATCTTTGGATTTGTTGCTTGAATGTGAAGAGGAGAGTTTAAGGTGGTATTTATACATGCATTTTGATGAGCAAGTGTAGGACTTGGTGCATGTGGGACGTTAAACATGGGTATTACCACACTTGTCATGCATGCAGTGGATTCTTGTGGTTCTTTTTTTAAGGCTTTTTACAAGGAACGGAATGGTTGGACTTTGAACTGTTCAAACAAGAGAAGTTCATTTAATAATTTTTGTAAAATTTACATGTAAAATATTAAAGATGATTTAATTTGTTTGTGTTGCTCATCTCCTCTTTATTTTATTTTAATTTCTAAATTTAAATATTTGCTACCCATATTGTTAGCATGCCTTTTCTAATCAAATTCTGATAACCAATTAATTAATCTATTCTTAAAGGCAATTTTGTTTGACTATTTTCATCGTTCCAGAAAAAATATTCCATTAAAAATTGGTTTTTAATCCCTCAAAAAAGTGTCCATCTGCGTTATTTCTTAAATAGTGAAATTACACTAATATATATGAAAAACTTAATAGTAATTTCTAATGGGTATCTGGTTATACTTGTAAGTTTAGCTACTCAGTTTGAAACTTCACTTTGTTTTATAATTATATTATAAATATATCCCCTAAATAATAATGGCTCTCCTGCGACAGGTATTATCATAGTAATTTGTTTAATTTGGTTAATCCAACTATCTTTCTTAATAATCTGAACTGAATTTGATAATTCAATTGATAAAAAATTTTCTGTTCAATTTCAAATTTGGTCTAGTTGTTCCGTATAGAACTTAAAAAACAAAAAAATCATCAATGCCATTATCCAATACCATAATTTCTGTGTCATGACCCTGCTAGGCATCCAATTTAGAAAAGGCCCACTTTCACTTTCTAATTCCACATGAAGTTTTGTTCTTTAAATAGCAACAATACTATTAAAACAATGATAGCATGGATTCTTTTCGTGAAAACCTCCTCCTTAACCTCAAATAGTTAACATGTCTAAAACTTAATTTTAATCTACTAAAATTATTTATACAATTTTAAAAAATTTTATTTTTATAGATATAAACAAGTGAAAAACAACTCACAACTTTTGAACCTTCAATATTTGATCTGAGAAAAGAGTAAATATTTAACTCTTTATTGCGGTGATGAATCTAAATATATGTGTAAACCAACCCAGCAGAATTATTATCGCTTTGGCCCTAATTTACATTTTTCCATTTTACCGCCAACTCTTCCTTTTATTTACAAACATGCCATTATTATTGTGTAAAGTCTTCTCAAAAGAATAGGTTTCTTGTTTAATTTATTTTAATTTGCAAATGTTATCCCTAGGAATATATATATATTGTTTACAAAATTTCCGTCAACTCACCCTCATGTAATTAAATTAAAACTCTTAGTTTATAAAATAATAAAAATTTACTATTTTTGTGCAGGTTATTATTTTATTATGTGCAATAAGTTATATAAATTTATTTATTTATTTAATAAATGGGCAAGCCGAAAAATGATTAATGGAAAGTTTTAGGATTATGGTGGATTTTTTCAGACGTGTAGAAACACTCTCTTTTAAGAATTTATCACCCCACTATATTGCAAATAGGTTCAGCAATAATTCTTTTAGGATACAACAAAATCGTAAAATCAGAATTTGCAAATTTTCTAATCTTTATGTGAGAAGAGCTTCTAAATTTAATGAGTTCGAACAAACACTAAAAAACCAATTAGAAATTGAAATGATATCTTTTTGGGGTATAACTATAAAAAAGAAAAATTTTAAATTCACACCTTTTGGATAAAAAACTACAGAGCAGTTAAGATAAAAGATAGTAAATTCAGGTCTATTTTTAATTATCTTCTGCTATACCCATGGTGCCATAAGTGCCCATCAAAGATCTTAAGTATAAATATAAATATTTAAAGGGCCCACTTGTACTTTCCAATTGGTCATTTAAAGCCTTATATATATATATATATATATATATATATATATATATATATATATATATATATCAATGTTTTCATAACCGGACCGGCAGAACTGGGAACCGACCGGTAGTCCGGTCCGGTTCTTTAGATTTGGTTGACCGGGAGTCAACCTGATCAAACCCGGTCAAACCCAATGAACCAGCCGGTTTGACCGGGTTGACCCCGGTTCTATAGTTTTGTTTGACTATTTAGAATTGAATTGGGCCATTAGGCTTAGGCCCGTTACTCAATTCAATTGGGCCATTACTCAATCTAAAAACATTTGATTGGAGTCATGGGCTTCGGCCTTCATGCCTTCAATTCACCTTCTTTATTATCTAATATAGTAATATTCACTATTGACAAAGTATTGAAACAATGGAAATTTGGACAGATATTAACAAAGTGATGAATAAGTTGTAGCCTTTTACTTCCCATTATGTATCTTACTGAGCGCTCTTGATATAGTAGCTTTGTTGTCACAGTGTAAGGAAATGGCTGCCATTGATCGGTTGTGGCTACAACTCTATATCAAGAAACTAGTTTCGCAGCCATCTTTCTTGCATGCAGCTACGAAGGCAACAAATTCAAACTCTATAGTAGAGTGTGTTATACACGTTTGTTGCTTTAATGCCCATGAGACGGCATTGCCTCCTAATATAAAGATCTATCCACTAGTTAATATTTTGTCACTAGTACTTCTTATTCAATTGGCATCAAAATATCCTTCCAATACAGCAGGAAAATTATCATAAAACAAACCTAAGTCTTTAGTCCTTTTAAGGTATCCTAGAACTCTTGTTATTTCATTCCAATGGAACACACCTGAATTTTTAGTAAATCTTGACAGTTTACAAATTGTAAATGCTATATCATGTCTAGTGTAATGCATACCATACATTAGACTTCCTATAGTACTAGCATACTCAAATTGAGCTACAACTCTACCAGGATTCTTAATCAAATTGATGGAAACATCATAAGGAATAGTTGCCTCTTTAATGTTCAAATGATTAAATTTGTTTAACAGTTCCTCAATGTAATGAGATTGATAGAGCGCAAAACCCTCACTATGTCTCTTAACTATGAACCCTAAGATCTTATCTACCTCACCTAGATCTTTCATTTGAAAATTTGAGGATAGATAAGATTTAGTGTCATTTACACCTTCCATATTGGTACTAATAATAAGCATATCATCAACATAGAGACATAGAATCACACCAAAGTTATCAATAAAGTTGGAATAAATGCATTTATTAGCACTATTATGTTTAAAACCATATTCTAAAATCATAGAATTAAAATTTTCATTCCATTACTTTGGTGCTTGTTTTAATCCATACAAAAGACTTTGTTAATTTGCAAAATTTGTGCTTATTTCTTGGAAGAACAAAACCCTCAGGTTGTTCCATACAAATCTCTTCATCAGTGTCACCATTTAAGAATGTTGTTTTAACATCCATTTGATGAGCATGTAAATTATAAATAGATGATAAAGCAAACAACACTCTAATAGAAGTGATTCTAGCAATAGGAGCATATATGTCAAAATAATTAACTCCTTCTTTTTGCTTAAAGACTTTTGCCACCAACCTTGATTTAAAGACATTACCATCTTTAGTTTTGAATGCCCATTGCATCTAATTGGTTTACACCCGAGAGGTGGATCAACTAAAACTCATATTCCATTAGACATTAGAGAATCCATTTCATCATTAATAGATTCTTTCCAAAAAACTGAGTCTCTTGAGGCTAAAGCTTCTTTATAAGTCTTAGTAGTTAGATCCTCTTCTATATTTAATCAAATAGGGATCTTGTTTGTTATTTCATTTCTTGCTCCAACTAAAAAGACTAAAGCTTGTGAAGAAATGAAATCAGGTTTAAAACCTTTTTCTTTTCTTGTTCTTTGACTTCTTTTGGTGCATTTTCCCTATTATTATTATCAACAAGTAAAGGAGAACTGGAACTACGAGGAACATCGATTTTGATTCATTTGTGGAATTAACACAAAATTTGTTTTCAAGAAATTGAACATCTCTAGATTGCACAATGACATTACATTCTAAGTCTAATAACCTATAGACTTTGGAATTTTCAGCATACCCTATAAAATGCTCTTTAGAGTTCGTCGTTCTAACTTGGTCCATTTAGGATCCGTTACTTTGTAGAAAGCTAGACAACCCCATACTCGAAGGTAGTTTAAATTTGGGTTTCTACCATTCCATAATTCATATGGGGAAGTTTTTGTTACCTTTGAGGGAACTCTATTATGCACATGACAAGCACTTAGTAATGCCTCTCCACAAAGATTAAAGGGTAGATTAGAACTTAACAACATTGCATTCACCATATCAACAAGAGTTCTATTCTCTTTCTCAGCCAAACCATTCTACTGAGGAGTATATGGTGCACTTCTTTGGTGAATTATTCTATGTTGTTCACAAAAATAAGAATTCTGTGGGAAAATATTCTCCACCTCTATCACTTCTAAGGATTTTAATCCTTTTTTCTTTTTGATTTTCAACAATAGATTTAAACAATTTAAATTTATCAAAAACTTCATCTTTATGCATCATAAGATGAACATGAGTGTACTTAGAGTAATCATCAATAAAAGTAGCAAAATACCTATTTCCTCCTCTAGTCAAATGTCCATTTAATTCACATATATCAAATGAATGATGTATAACAATTCAGAATTTTTTTCAACTCTAGGAAAAGTGTTATTTAGTCATTTTAGCTTGAATGCAAATTTCAGACTTATCATGATCCCTATTTTCATAAGTTATATAACCATGTTCAGCCATTAATTTTAATCATCTAAAATTTACATGTGCTAGAAGTGAATGCCATAAAGTAATTGATGAGTCAATCTTCTACGCAGAAATATTCTTAATATTATTAATGCTTAAAGTTACAGAAAGTTTAAACATTCCATCACAAGCAGGTCCCTTCCTAACAAAGACACCACTCTAAGAGAGGATAATATTATCAGCTTCTGACATAGTCTTAAATCCTCTCTTAGAAAGAAAATTTGCAGAAACTAAGCTTTTCCTAACATCAAGAACATGTTGAACATTGATCAAAGTCAATTTCTTTGCAAAAGTAAAAATGAATCTCTATTGTTCCTTTTCTATGTACTTTGACAGCATTATAGTTACCCATGAACATTTCATGTCCATCAACAGTAATCTCATAGTTTTTTAATTGATTTTTAACATTGCAAATGTGAACAGTTGCTCCAGAGTCATACACTAGCCATTGGTATATGAAAAAACAGCCATATGCACTTCAATTATCTTAGAAATATGCAAATCCGAGCATTATCTTTGTTACTAGAAAATGAAACAACTTACATACAAACCACATGTACCAAACTAAGAAAGAGACAAACCTAAATTATATAGAAAATTACACTACTTGACTCTTTCTTTTTGGAACCAAAATTATCACTGCTTGAATTTGCCTCCACAAATTTTCTCTTCTTTCCAAATTTGTTGGATTTGTTAACATCAATAAATTTCACGTTGGAATCAAATTCTTTTCTGAATTTCTTTCGATCTCAAATTCTAATTTCTTCTTCAATTCTGAGATGCGTATGTAATTGTTTTACTGTAAAACTTTTAGAGGAATGCAACAACTTCTTTCTATAATCATTCACCTTGGAGGAAGTTTGGCAATTACACCCCAACTTGCAATGATTGATTAACTTCAACTTGTAAATCCTTCAATTTAGATACAAAAATTTGCAATTTATGCACTTGATCTAGAACAAAAACATGATCAGACATAGTAAATTCAAAGAATTGCAGTATGACAAACTTATCTGCTCCTTGTTTCTTAGTGTTGTATTTGAACTCCAAAACATTCCAAATTTCTTTTGGTGACTAAACAAGAGTAAAGAAACCATACAAATGGTTTGAAAGTGTGTTGAGGATGTGTCCATGACATAACAACAATTCATCGTCTTGACGCTTGAAACGTTTTGCCTTAAATTCTGCATATTCATTAGGGGCAGGGATTAGAGTTATTAGTAGATTCGGATCAAGTACATACAAAATTTTCAGAGAAAAAAAGGAAGAACATCATCTTGTCCATCCAACAAGTATAATCGGTGTCATCAAAATGGTCAAGTTTCATGAAATCTTTGTTCATGACTTTGAAAGAATAATCAGGATGATTTTCTATTGTAGAAACAAATTAAATTTCAAAAAATTGTTAAAAAAAAGATTAATGGAAATTTCTAGGATTATTGTGGTAGGCGTGTAGAACACATTCTTTTAAAAATTTATCGCCGTCACTATGCTGCAAATAGGTTCAACAATAATCCTTTCAGGATAATGCAATTTCATGTTTAGTATATGTACATTTCCAAAACATGAAACGCTCTCATTGAAAAAATACAAATAAAGTTGAAAATAAAATATAGTGAATTTTACAAATAAATATACCAAAAATAGAAATATCAAATCACAACAAATATATTTGGGGTGAAAATAAAGAGTAATGCTATATCGTCCGAAATCTTTAGCCGAATTCCTCACTCAAATGATGCATCCACATCATCACAGCCTATTCACCTCATTTCAAAGGTTAAAAAATAAAAATAAAATAAAAAACCCTAACTTTTACCTTTCTTCATCATCCTCGAGCCTCATCGTCGCACCTCCTCACGCCACCATTGCATCTCCCACACCACCGATAGGGTCTAGCTTAACACCACCAGCACCACAGCAATCACCTTCCTCTTTATGCCACCATCGCAAGCCCAGTGCCACCGCAAGGGTCCATCGCCGAGGTCACTGCTACCGTCACTGCCACCACCAATATCATCATTCTCTTTACACCACTGAGAGGGTCTCGCTGTCTTGGCTTCATCATGATCTCAAAATCTTTTTGTTGGGCTCCTCTGGCGGCCCATCGTCGAACGTCGCTACTGCCGCCACCACGGCCACTAGCCCATCACATTATGATGTTTTCAGCAGCTAATTCATTTTTTGTTCTGATTTTGATCATCCATTTGTAATTCAATTTAAATATATATCTATATCATCTCGATATGTTTTGGTGTTTAGTTTTGTGTTCCTTATTTTAATTTCTTCAGTTTTTGCCATATGTTGATTTTGTGAAACTAGTACTTTGAAAATAATAATAATAATTGTGATATTTATGGTTACAATTATCCTCTTTGCTCATTCTGTTTTTCAAAAGTAAAATATTAGCACATAAAGTTCATGTACCAGTTGTAAAGTGTTTCATTTGTTTTAAATGGTAATTTTTTTTTTTCTGAGAATTCAGATTGGAAATTGGAGTCTTTGAAGGAACATCAAAGATATGGTTCCAATTTGATTTCCAATTGATGGCAACAGAATGAATGAATAATGATGCATGGCATGTGAAATTAATGGGTTTATTTCTTGGTGGTTACCACAGTATATATTTTACCTTCTATAATTTATGAATGGATGATAAATAACATTGATGAATGCTTCAAACAACCTTGAATTGTTGTTTTCTTATGCAATTAATTCTCTGATGGTTTGTTCGTAGTTTTTATGGTGTTCATGTTAAATGGTTTATTAGGTTTGCATTTTTTTTTTTATATTATTGTTTCTAGAGTTCTTTATAGTTGTTCTCCCAGAATAAAATGATAAAAAAAGTTTAATGTGTGTGCTTTGAATTGTTTTTAACTCAATGGAGTGCAGACAAAACAAATTGAAAATTTTCAATGTTCCTAAAACGTTAAACATTTCTCTGGCTTTGAACAATGATTCTGGCTTGAGATGACCCCCCTCCACAGGGTTTTCATATTTTTCAGTCTTGTAATAAGATAGAATTGAGAAGAAATATCCACGAAATTCAACATAGTGTCATAGAATCGGAGCAAACATAGTACATGGCATTCTAATTAACACCTCATATGTCAAGACAATTTGTAATTCTGTAACAACCTCTCTAACAAACTGATAAGTGCTTGTGTTGTAGTAACGCGAAGCGTTATTATCTTACAATGAACATACTTTTTATCAGATTTTATCATTAAATAGTGTGCATTTGTGCATTCTTGTGCATTGTAGGTTCATGGAGCTAAGTTGGAAAAGAAGAGCGAAGTTAGGTCGTGTTCGCCGTTGTTGGGAGGTTTTCGGACCAAGCAAGGAACAAGGCACGAGGTTAGACTTGTGAGTGTGTGCCAACCTCCTTTGGAGGGGCACAAAGGCAGTCACATTCACAACAAGTCCAACTCGTGTAGCTTAGGAAAACTTCACCAAGAAGGGGACTTGAAGCAATAGGCACGATCTACCATTGATTGTGTGCCCAATTCAATGGCCTCGATGAAGAAACAACGTATTCGGGAGCAGTTCGGGAGAGTCACTGTAGCATCACTGTAGCAAGTTACTGTGCACTTCTGCCGAAAAATCAAGATTCCAGAGAATTCACACGGGCGTGTGGAATTAACACACGGCCGTGTGAAATAATTTTCCAGCAAGCCAGAGACTTCACACGGGCATGTGGAATTAACACACGGCCGTGTGAATTGATTTCCCAGCAAGCCAGAGACTTCACACGGGCGTGTGGAATTAACACATGGCCGTGTGAAGTAATTTTTCAGGAAAGACAGAAACTTCAGACGGGCGTGTGGAAATTCCACACGGCCGTGTGAAGTCCCGATAACTTCAAATTTAAAGCCGCACTCAACCTATTTAAAGCCCGATTTGGAGACTTTTTGTGCATCTTTCAACCTATCTTTCTCCCCAACTTCTGGAGAGTGCGGCTAGGGTTTCGGAGAGGACTTTGTGGAGGATTGGAGCGCGCCATCGGCATCGTCACCGACGTTCGACGGCCGCACAAGACCACGGCCACACCATACGCGAGGGGGTTTTCATTGATGTCTTTAGTTTGTGTTTTATTTCATACATTGATGAACATGTATAGCTCCATGAGGAGCTAAACCCCTCGTGGGTATTCGGACTTGTAAAACTCTAGGATAATTATGTTTCTTTGACATTGTTATTATGCTTTCCATTAATAGATGAATAAATAAATTCGAGTTTCAATTTTAGATTTCTTGTGCTATTGTTTTCTCTTAGCCGTGACACTAAGGATTGAGAACAATCTAAGTTATCCTTTGGAGGTGTGACAACTCCTGTTGGATTAGACTACTTAAAATTGAAGAGGGTTGAGAGGGAGAGTTGTGAGGTAGCACCGTACCCTTTTCCCTTCCGATGTGATTTCTCTCTACCTCCGATTCCTTGATTTATTAGAGGTCAAAATAGAGTGAAGTGCTAGGTAGACAAACTCCCCCAAGGTTTTGGGGTGACGTGAATCCTACGCACTGGGGCTTAATTAAGACTATGGTTCTTCCTCCTGGACCAAAGGGGTAGGACTACTACACATAGGAACAGGTTTTATCACTAGGAGTCCCTAGAGCTTAAAGCAATCCCACGTAGTGTTAGGCTTCGGTAGAAATACTCCCCTGGGGCTTAGTTGAGCAATCAACAGAGTGAAGGGTTGACGTGAATCCTATTGCCGGGACATAGTGTTGGGGTTAGTCACGGTTGACCTTAGATTTGGGACCGTGTGTCTAAGGATTTTCCTCGACTCAATTGACATCAATAGGAAAGTATAATAGCATAGTCTTGCACTAGAAGCATAAGTCCTAGAGGTAACTTGTCCGGATACCCTATTCTCACTTGTTGCTAGTTTCTCTCTTTTTACTCATTGCTTGCACTTTTCTCTCTTTCATCTTTTTATTTACTTGCCTTGCTTCTACACTAATTCCATAAATTCACCCATCACTCCGATCATTGTTTCTTTTCGTATATCGCACGACTCAATAGCAATTTCTCGTATTTTAAACCCTTATTCCCTGTGGATTCGACTACCCACTCACCGGGGTAACTTTATTACTTCGACAAGACCGTGCACTTGCGGTACACACGCAAAAGGTCGTATCACAAACTCATACTCCTTAATTACAACCCATAAGCCATTATCTGATCATTTATTGGTTGAACAATGATATTTTTGTTTTGCTTTCCAAGCTTTTTCTTGTTTTGCTATTAGTGATTCCATTTAACAAAAAACAAGGGAAAAGGTTTAATAATAGCCAGTATTTATTAGAAAAAGAGAGCATTTAAATATTTTAACTAGCTCCTTTATTAAAAAAAATGAAAAAATGAAAAGTTTTAATACTAAATGATAATAAAAATGATTTAATTTCCCCATTAAAATAATTTATTAGAATAAACTAATAAAAAAATTGGTAGCATTACTAATGAACTATATTTATGAAAAATGTTTTCTATTAGAATAAACTAATAACTATAATAATAAATTAGTCACAATAATAATAAGGTTAATACTAAATAAATATTTACTAATTATAATAATTTAACAAATTGATATATGAAAAGATATAGAGATAATCTTACACTGAGTGACCACACCGCTAAAATACATCAAACCAAACATATGTTTTACAATTCCAGATTTATAAATCCTTTTAAACAATAAAAAATTCTTATTATACAAGATTTCCAGTTACATTTAGGGGGCGTTTGGTTGGATGTAATTCTAAATGTAGTGGATTTTCAGTTACAATGTAACTGGAAATACTTGGTTTTCAAAATACAGTGCCGTCAAATCTTGTGTTTGGTTGAATGTATTGGAATTACTGTATTATAAGATTTTATGTTTGTTTGGAAGGATTTGTAAACCTGGAATTGAAAAACACATGTGTATATACGCATATATGTATATGAATATATATATAAGTATATGTGTATATGTGTGTATATATATACATACATGTATATGCGTATATGTATGTGTTTATATATATGCATATATATATGTATATGTATAGGTATACACATGTAAAAATACCTATATATGTTTATAAATATACATGCATACATACATTCATACATACACACACATATATATGAGTATATGTATATGTATGTATACATATGTAAAAATACCTATGTATGTTTATATAAATATATAAATCTATATGTATATATGTGTGTATAAGTATATGTGTGTATATTATGCATATGTGTGTGTGTATGTGTATATGTATATATTTCTGTATATGTATAAATGTATGTATATATGTATGTCTATGTGTATGCGTATATGTATGTATATGTAAATGCATATACATTATATGTCTATGTATATGCATATATACATGTATATATACATCACCTAAGGATTTTCAACTCCCTACATATATATGAGTATATGTATATGTATGTATACATATGTAAAAATACCTATGTATGTTTATATAAATATATAAATGTATATGTATATGTGTGTGTATAAGTATATGTATGTGCATATTATGCATATGTATGTGTATATGTATATATTTATGTATATGTATAAATATATGTATATATGTATGTCTATGTGTATGCATATATGTATGTATATGTATATGCATATACATTATATGTGTATGTATATGCATATATATATGTATATATACATCATCTAAGGATTTTCAACTCCCGGGATTTGGGCGTAAGTCCAAATACATCCATTGGAGTAATTTGTTTTACATTGGTATTTTAAAATCTCTCAAAACAAATAAAGGATTTTTTGGATGTGGTATTTGAAGTTACATTGTAACTTCAAATATCTCAAAACAAACACTACCTTAATCAAACACTATATTTAACTGCACTGGTTTTTAAAAACCAAGTATTTCCAATCACAAAGTAATTGGAAATCCACTGCATTTAGAACTATTTCCAACTAATTGCCACTTTAGTTTATTAAAACTAGATTGGAGAAACCCATGCTTATATTTTTGCTATTTTTTTAATTTTTAATTTTTTGCTTTTCTTGGTATTTTTATGTTAAAAATAGTTGTTTATTTGGTAAATGATTGATGAAGATTATATATATAGGAAAATTACCTAAAAGTCCCTGGATAGTTTCAAACATCCACTGCAGTCCCTCTGACATTTTCATTTCCCATTAGATCCTTCCTTTTTAAAACCAAATTCAGTTTCATCCATGGTGTTACTTCCGTCAATTAATTGGAGGGGAAATGTCACAAATGCCCATCTACCCATGTGATATTGTAAAAAGCCAAAAGTGAGTTTCCATCCATGTCTTATCTCATTTAATGTAAAGTAAGGCTATGAAGCTTCTTTTGTCAGAAAGGAGAGGATATTTCACTCTTTCTTCTTCCCATTCTTGCTGCCACTTTTTGTTGAACTTGTTGTTCTTCATCTTGGTTGGGTTGCCGAAGGTTGAAGTGAAGATTTGTACGCGTAAGAAGTTATTGTTGTTGTTGTTCTTCTTTTTCTTCTTTTTTCTTCTTTTTGTTGTTGACCTTGTTCTTCTTTTTATTTTTTTGTTGTTGTTGTTCTTCTTCTCATTGTCTTCTACTTCTTCACTTTTGTCATTCTTTTGTAGATATGGATTCTTACAAGTTTTTGAAAGTTGACATAGTCGTCGTCAACAATGGAAACTTTCTCTGCCATGGCGCAATTCAAAGGAAAAGGATGTGTGCTATAATTCACCGTATTAAGTTCATGGGAGTCAGTCATGGGTGAGATATGTGCAAGTTAGGCCCTAGATGTTTCTACAGTGAGAGTGAAGTTCGCAACGCCTGACTCATACAAAACGCTTTGGCCAATTGAGTCTGACGTGGATTTTCAACACATGTGTCATATATACCATAGCTTCAACAAATTTGTCATGGACATCATCATCGAAGAAGTGCATGTGTCTACAGATGGAAACTCGGCCTCCATGATTCCATCGTAATACAACAATGACTTCTATCATATGTTACTTGTCTTATACATGTTCTTGTGTTCCAGATGTCTATCCTGTGAATGATAATTATTTCCTGTGTATAATTATTACTTCCTGTGTATTTTTATTAGTTTGTGTGTATTTTTATTATTTCCTGTGTATAATATTTGTTTCCTATGTATAATATTTGTTTCCTGTGTATTAATAATTGTTCTTATGTATTTTGTGCTTTTTTTTTCAAAGTAGGGAGTTCTTGTCAAACAGCATAAACCCCAATGGCGATACTTTTCTCTCCCAAAATAATTCTTCTGGGGCGCTCAGTGTTGCCGGGTGTATTGATGCACATGATGGTTTCACTTTAAAAGTAGGCCAATGATTTGAGAATG
Source organism: Dioscorea alata (assembly GCA_020875875.1). Lineage (NCBI taxonomy): Eukaryota > Viridiplantae > Streptophyta > Magnoliopsida > Dioscoreales > Dioscoreaceae > Dioscorea > Dioscorea alata. The sequence goes on from CM037027.1 coordinate 5,138,179, forward strand.
CAGACCACTTTAAAGATTGCCTGCGAAGCATAGCTATAAAGATAAATTTTGACTTCACGTTCATAAAAAATGGCAAAATCAGGGTGACTGTAAGGTGCGCTGCTCCGAAATGCCAATAGCGGGTGCATGCTTCTAAAGAGGGAACTTATGACACGTTTCGGCTGAAGACAATGCAATCAACTCACATTTGTGGGGGAGGCATTGGTATGACAATGCCTTCAAAAGCAAGCAAGAAGTGGGTTTCCGAATGTGTCATACATAAATTAAAAGAAAGACCATTGTACAGAGCTGTTGACATATAGAAAGACATATTGCATGACCATGGTGTTCATCTATCATACAAGCTTGCTTGGTTGAGGAAAGATATTGTCAGGTCGGTGATTCATGGTAGCGAGGTTAGTAGCTATAATTTTCTTCTATGATACACAAATAAAGTATCCGAGACAAATCTTGGTAGCATTATCACCATTGACAATGACGGTTAGCGGTTTAAGTGTGTTTTTTTTTTCTCATTTGGGGCTTGTTTGTTAGGGTTCAAGCAAGGATGTAGGCCATTACTTTTTATGGATGGAACTCATTTGGTGGCCAAGTATGGTGGGATTCTGCTAGGTGTAACAACAAAAGATGGCAATGATGGTCTGTTCCATGTAGCATTTACTATCGTTGACAACGAAACTGATGACAACTGGACTTGGTTTCTTGCTACTCTTGGTGAGGCCTTATACTGTTAGGATGACTACGATAAAATCATAATATTCATATCAGATCGATCCAAGGTTCTTGTGAATGCCGTTGCTCGAGTCTTTCCCTCATCACCACATAGTTATTGCCTGCGACATTTGTAGGCGAACTTTATGAAGGCCAACTCTAACCTCGGTAAAGCTTTGCGAATACAATGCTGGGCAGTAATCGTGAAAATTTCCTACGCATATACCTCAAAAAAGTTCGATGATGCAGTTCATGAACTTACATGTATGGCCAACGCACACACTTGGTTGCTAAATAAGTCAGACGTTGATCATTGGTCGATTTTTTTATTTAAAGGAATGCGATGGTGCGAGATGTACTCCAACGTTTCAAAATTCTTCAATGTCTGGATTAAAGAGGCACACCATCCAGCAATAACAAGCATGGTTGACTAAATCAGGTTAGTTCATCGTTGTGTATAAATATGTGTTTATTTGTAAAATTAACTGTTATTATGTATAAATAGTTCTTTCTATGTATTTATTTGTTTTTCCGTGTAAAGTATACACATTACTGTGTATATTTTAGACATTCCTATGTATATTATAGGCATTCTTGTGTATTATATTGCCTTCCCGTGTATATTTTGTTTCCTAAGAACAATGGGGTTTGTCTATGTAACATTTGTTTTCCAAGTTTAAACTCATAAATATGTTGGCTGAAAAATGCGAGCAATCCGACAAGTTGGATATGTACCTCTGCCCTGAAATACGGAAAAAGGTTGAACAAATCGTTGATGACAGTCGTTACTCGAGAGTGGGCCACTCCACCGAAGACACGTACGAAGTCATTGACGACAACAACAATGCAGTCACTTTTTAGTTTCATGGATGCTCATGCAGAAGGTGGGAAGTACATGGTCTACCATGCAAGCATGCGTGTGCGGCGATCATGCAAACGGATAAGAATGTCCATTCTTATGTTGATGATTACTTTACAGTCAAATGGTATTGTCGGGCATATGCCAACCCAATATCCCTTGTCAGTTGGAACTACATCATAAACTATTTTGGGGCACCGTCGATGTTTGTAACATCTTCGGGGTTTACTCCAGTGTCAACAGCATCGGTAGCAGTGGTGACGATCTCTTAAGTGGTGTCGTCCTTATCTACGCCGCCCTCCTTCTCCATGGTAGCGTCCTCCTCCACTTTGGCGCCCTTCTCACCCACGGCGCCCTCCGCACCAGAGACATCCTTTTCACCTCCTTCATCCTTGTCCAAGACGGCCTCCTTCTCCCCGATATCGTCCTTTTCACTTTCGGCGTCATCTTCCACACCGCCATCTTTTTCCCTGCCCGCATCATTCTCCACACTGGCATCCTTCTCCCCTTTTGCATCCTTCTTCACGCCGACTTTCTTCTCCTCAGCGCCATCCTACTCCCCAGCGGCGTCCTTCTCCACAGTAGTGATGGGAATAATTTTTCTCCACATCGCATCGACAAGTACCCGGGTGACATAACAGAGCTTGAGAATTGGACGTCCAATTGTGGTATGGACAATTTTTTCCCATTTAAAAGCTGTTTTATATAGTGCATGCAAAACACTAAACAATCAATGGACCCGGGTGCTTGTTGGGGGTAGTTTCGCACATGCTCCAATGGGAGGTCTCGAAATGGATTACGGCCTGTGTTAACCTCAATGCATAATTCAAAAATATCCCATTGAGAAGTTAAATGCAAATTGTTAGTGACTAAATAAGAGAGCAAACCGCAGTTCCATAATGTATTTACATTACATACCATGTCTACAGTGTCAGCATCATAAATGTCTGATTGGAGTGACGAGTAGTGCATATACTGTTGCTTTTCAATGTCCAGAACGAGCAGATGGTAATGGTCGTGAAGGATGATTGGCATAAGTATAAGCTTAGCAGTCTTGTGGCTGTATATGACATCTTCCATCAGGTACAATGCTTGTTCCGCTGCAAATTGCAATTTCTGCATGGCAAGCGTTAGGGGCCGCATAACAATTGCACGTCTCTTGAACTCCAATGGATTTGTTAGCAATTCCACGCAGAGCATGAGTATAAGGGCATCAAAAACATCATCAGAGACATTTTCTTTCCCTTCGAGGAGGATGAAAAGGTTGACACGGGTGGTATACCCGTACTCATTGTCATCCCTCTAAATCACAAAACTATATAAAAAAATACACATAAGTCCATAAGTATACACAAATAATCAAGAATATACACAGGTCGATCAAAATTATACACAGGAAACTAAATATTTACACAAGAAACGGATATTATAAATAGGAAATTATAAATACACACAGACTAATGTAAAATTTACACAGCAAATAACAACATAATATCTCGCATATGTCGTACAGACATAAATTCTTCATATATGAAAAAAAAAGATTACCTATCCACACGTGTGTTTAGGTAGATGGTTAAGGCTGTTCTTTCCAGTTGGTTAAGCCTTCTGAAACCAAGGTAGGTCTTCTTTTGTGGCAAGAAGCCTGAATCAGGCTTCGTTTGGTCGTCATAGTAGACTTGCCTTCTACTTTATCCTGGTATGGGACCAACGCAAGCGGCTTCTCTGCCGGTTTATCCTTTCTCAAACCGGTCAGGGATTGAAGTAGCACGTAAACAGTGCGTAATGCTTCATCATTAGCTCCGGAGATATCACTTGAGGGGAAAGCCTTTTCAATAGGTTTATTCTTTTGTGGTGGGATCCTCTTCCTTGGAGCTTTCTTTGCTAAAGCCTTTTTTAGTGGGGCTCTTTTTGGTTGAACCCTCTTTTGCGGTGTCTTCTCTATTGAGGCTCATTTTGGTGGAACTTTTTTCGGAGATGGACTGGTTGATGTGTGTCTTGCGTAGCCGTGCATCGCGTAACACACCTGGGGAAGTATCTTGGGCTGTTGCCGGGATCTTAGTGGCCATCGTGCCTTAAGAGGCGTGACTTTAGATGGAATTTCATTCATCCCAGCCTCAGGAGCCAGGACATAAGGAGGAATTTTGTCAACGCCCTCCTCAGGAATAGGTATTCATCAACGCCTGCGTAAGGGGCAGGTATTTCATCACTTGGCACAATCTGATTACCTGCGCGGACCTATGTTGTAGCTTCTGGCTCAGGCTGTGCAAGAATTTCCTCATCGGTAGTAGACTTCGTATCGTACTTGCTAGGACGGTCTCTCCATCTCCGTGCTGACTTTCTGAACTTAATGCTAGAACTAGGGGACAAACCCGACGAAGGTGAACGGCTGATATCTATTATCGTCGCAAGGAGGCAAATCCAGAGACAGTAACAGTGAATCAGCCATCTTTTGCTTTGCATCTTCATGGTCACGCTTGTCTATACGAGCTCGCAGATCGCGAAGCTTTGTTAAATCTTGTTGCAATAACCGCCGCATTTCATCATCACCTCGGGGAACCTCCTCTGGCATCTCAACTGACAACTTTTAGCGGCCAATATTTTCAGATGTGGTTGGGAAGTATTGATCCCGAGCTCACTTCTTTGCTGGCTCTACTCTTGGCTTTTCCCCAGTTGTCGGGGCTCTAGTTGGTTGTTAGGACTTCCTTTTAGAGTCGCCAGGTTCCGATGATCTGATAGGGGCTTATCTCTAGGTAAGGTTAACATTACCAACTAACACATTCTCTTCGTCCCTAGCTGGCAGAAGCTCAGAGAACTTGACAGGGGCCCGAAAGTACACGGGTTGTCGAAGTAATAAATACCCATGTGAGGGGTAGTCGAATCCACAGGGAATAGGTTTAGACACAAGCTTTCACTATTTAACTAAGTGATGCGCGAGAGTGAAAATTGGTTTAGTGTGTGTGTGTGCAAGAGTAATTGAAAATAAGAATAAAGTAAAAGAAGTATGGAAGATGGAAGAATGCAAACAAAGGTAATAAGAGGAAGACAATCAGTGAATAAAGATGGGTACCCGGACAAGCTACCCCTTATGCTTCAAGTGCAAGACAATGCTATTATACTCTCCTATTAATGATTATTGAGTCGAGGATATCCTTAAGCACACGGTCCCAAATCTAAGGTCAACCATGACTAATCCCAACACTATGCCTCGGCATTAGGTTTCACTACGACCCTTGACTCTCGTTGACTTGTCAACTAAGCCCTAGGGGAGTTCATCTTCCTAAGCCTCACACTATGTGGAATTGCTTTAGGTTCTAGGGATTCCTAGTGATAAACCCAGTTCCTATATGTAGTTCTAACCCTTTGGTCCAGGTGAGAGAACCCTAGTCTAGATTAAGCCCCAATACTAAGATTCACTACAACCCTTCACTCTGTTGCTCGCGCAACTAAGCCCCAGAGGAGGTTATCTCCTAGCACTTCACTCTATCTCGGCCGCTAATGAATCATGGAACACGAAGGTAGGGAAAATCACATCGGAGGGGAAAGGGGGTGTTCCGCTACCTCACGACTCACCCTCTCAACCCTCTTCAATCCTAAGTAGTCTAACCTTATAGGAGTTGCCACACCTCCAAAGGATTACCTAAATTGTTCTCAACCCTAGTGTCACGGCTAAAGGAAAACAATAACAAAATTAATCAAGATTGAAACTCAATTTTATTCATCAATAATGGAAAAGCATAATAACAATGTCAAAGAAACATAATAGTCCTAGGGTTTACAAGTTCGAATACCCACAGTGGGTTTAGCTCCTCATGGAGCTATACAAATCCATCAAAATAATAATAAGAACACAAATTGAATGCATAGATGAAAACCCCCTTGTGTGCGATGTGGCCGTGGTCTTGTGCCGAAAATGAACATTAGCTTGCTACAGTGTTTTGCTGCATAAACTTGCTGCATTGCTGCTACAGTAAGTCACTGTAGAATTGGGCACACAATTAATGGTAGATCGTGCCGATTGCTTCAAATCTCCTAATTTGGTGAAGTTCTCCTTGTTAGCACGAGCTAGACTTATTATGAATGTGACTGCCTTTGTGCCCCTCCAAAGGAGGTTGGCACACACTCACAAGTCTATACTCATGCCGTGCTCCTTGCTTAGTCCGAGAATCTTCCCAACAATGGCGAACACGATCTAACTTCGTTCCTTTCCTTCACTTTATCTTCACAACCCTACAATGCACAAAAGTAAACAAATGCACAATTTTTAGTGATAAAATCTGATTAAACTAATGCTCATTGCAAGATAATAACGCTTCACATTACTAGAACATGAGCACTTATCAGATCTGATACGTAAACAAAAAAACGTTGCAACGTTAGCACATTATACACAACAATTGTATAATATACACGGAAAATAGGTAAATATATATAGGAATGATATATCATACACAAAAATGTAATAATATACATAGGAATATAAAATAATACACAGGAACTAAATAATGTACATAGTAAACAAGTTTATACATTGGAAATAACTAATTCCTCCAAATTTGCAGACATTTTAGACAGCAATAGAAATAACTTACTTGTTCTCCTTTGATTGATTTCAATAGTGGTTTGATAGACGCCGCCTTTATGAAACTGGACTCCCCATAACACATTATACAGGGTATCTGGCCTACTCGTTGTTTCTTCACGCTGTCCGTCACCTCATAAAACCTAATCATCATAGCAACGGAGTAGCCTTTCAAATACCCTGCACTAGTGCATTTCCCTTTACACCTAAGTTGGATACGAGCGGCTGTCATAGGGATGTCGTCCATCATCCACTTCTGAGTAGCATGCTCCCAGGCATAATGGCCGAGTGACCTTGGATCGTAGACGTACTTTGCTATGAATGATGGTGCTTTCAGACAAGTGTTCAGGAATAAGATCATCGTTATGAAGTACACCACCAAGAGCTTGATAAAGGTCTCCTCATCACAGTGTTGTTTGTTGCGGATAATTCTTAGTAGGCTATCTTTAATTGCATTGTGGTGACGGTTGTGAATTTTATGTAGAAAACTCTTCTCAAATTCTTATTCGTCCATCTCGTGCTTGAAGGATACAATGTCTCCATCGTAATGGAGGCCTAAGATGAGAGCAATGTCTTCTATTCTGAACGCAAGCATGCTTTGTCCTATCTGAAATCTTTGCCTCTTATCATTGTACACCTGCAACACTGCGTCCAAAACTCCTCTCTCTTGCAGCACGGGAGCGACGTCCATGAAATGTGCAAACGGCGTCCCACGGAGCATGTCCCAATGGTGCTTGTTCATCTGTTTTCTCAACTTGGCAATTGTTTCGACAATAAGGGTCAATTAACACCTAGCGTATACAAGTGTTGTTGCCATCTTCTCTTCTATGTCAACAACGCAAACACATGGTTAATTACTGAGAGGAACATAATATTATACACAATAAACCATAAATTATACACAAAAAAAGCGACAAACTTTACACAGGAATGTCGAAATCAACAAAGAAATCACATAATATTACACAGGAATGTCGATGTTCTCACCCATTTTTACACAAGAATGTCTTCTCACCTTTGTGCTGCTTTTTTCCCTTGAAAGTCGGCGGAGAACTAGAAGAAAAGGTTTCGCGAGAAAGAAGAGAGTGGAAAAGAGGATCTCAACGGCCTTCAGCGCAATAAGAAAAAAAGCGAAAGGTTATGGTTGTTCGGGGAAGGTAGGGTTTCGTTAGCAAATCCCAACGTCTCACCTCGGCAACCATCATCGCCAGCGGTTCCCAAGGAAAAAGGAGGGGCAAAATAGATATTTCAACCGGCTGATATGATGACTAGTTGTCAGTGGGGTATTGTCGTAATTTCACCACATTGAAACACCTCCGTCTTCTCCATTAACATGCTTTGGATTGAAAAGTAAATTTCTCAAAAAGAAGGGACCTATGTGGAAGTTGGAAAGTTTGAGGGATTATAAGGGAAAAAAGCAAACTTCTCAAGGACTTTCTGGTACTTCCCCGTATATTTATTTATTTATTTATTTAATATTTGGAATATTCTTCTTCTCTATGTAGATATAGGGGCTACACTAATGCGATGATGATGATTTAGTATTTGCGCATAGTTGCTTTTAAATGTTTGAATAGGTTAATATTTTGGGTTAATAGAACAAAAAAGTTTAGCATCTAATCCGTTATTTTGAAGTATTTATAAATAATAATTTTGTTTGATAAAATTATGTTAAATTTTAATTTAAAAATATTTTAATTTTTTCTATAATTACTTAAAACATCTAATAAATTTTAAAAAAAATCTATACATAACCTTTGAAATTGGGTAGAAAAAATAGACTTTTTAATATTCTATTAAGAATATAATTTTACAACTATATTTGTTAATTTATAAAAGACTATATATGTTTATGAATTTTTTTATATCCAAAATTATCGACACAAAAGATAAGATGTATAATTGTGATGGATACTAAATTGTTACAATTGAAATTGTAATAATAACAAAATAATTAGATATATCAATTAATCCAAACTATAATGTCTATTTACTTTTTAAAAATATAAAACCCAATAACATGGTTAAGAAATTTAACTTTTCTGATAATATTTAGTATTAGTTGGCACTAATTGTTGAATTTTGTGTCAAAATTGTTGTAACAAAAAATATATGTTGAGTGATGGAGAACATGTTCGCCACAATGAATGGAATATTATAGTGAAAACAACATTTCTTGTCACAATTACATATCATTCTTATGATAAAATTTTTGACACTAAATCTTATATACTTTTATTGACGAACATTGGACACAAAAGAAATTTTGCCACTATTAATATATTAATAGTGACATACTAAATTGTCACAATTATCACTGTAATAGTAACAAAAATATAAGTTATTGCAATTAATATAAATAATAGTGTCCACTAACATTTTTGACACAAAATCTAATATTTGTGGCAAAATAACATGGTTATACAAAAAAGTTGTCACTAAAAACCATAACTCTCGTGATAAAAAAAAAAACACTTGAAAAATTTATTACTAGTAATAAGCAAAATATTACATGCAATAAAAAAAAATTAGAAAATGAAACAATTCATTGTAACATGTTTGAACTAAATGAAACATGCAAAGAATAAAATCCTCGTAATAGTAATAATATTGAGAGTTCTTTAAATTATAGTGGATAGAAGGAAGAAAATGCAACTAATATATATATATATATATATATATATATATATATATAAAATAACAATGTCAAAAGGAACTATCTTCACATCAAGAAATAGATTATATGATCAAAGAATTTCAAAAAATGTTAATTCTAATTTGAGAGATTTAATTGTTGAAAGGCAACCTACTAGAAATAAAGCTATTAGTTTAGATTTTCCAAGGGATGATAGGTTTAGAGTCTAGAGCTTTTCTAATTATATATTACGCTAGGAAATTGCTAAGTCTAGAAAAAAATTATAGAAGATGGCTAGTTTACTAAAAGAAAATAGAAAGCTTTTATAAATATTAAACTTAAAAAAAAAATTTTGGCATAAACCATTCTTTTGCATAGACTTAATTCCTTCTCTAATCAATTTTTTATTTTTAAAAAATAATCTATCTCTAATACATCTAAAAACTCAATTAAAACAAACTTTTTTTTCCTTTTGAAATGCAAAATTATCTATTAAATTATGGTATTCAAGTTGGGATACCATATTTTTCTCAATAAAAATAATGGCATATTCATGTAATCTTCTTGTGACATTGTTGATTGTAAAAATGATTTTATTAACTTTAATTTAGAAAAAACTTCTTTTTACTGAAACAACTGCAATAAGCATAATTAATAATATTCAACAAGCAATCCAACTATTTGAAAATGAGTTTGGTTTTTGTGTAAATTAAAAACTTTTAGTGGTGTTTTTTGTTTCGTCTTGAAAAACTTTTTTTTAAAACTTTAAACTTAGAAAATAAGTCCAAATCATTACTATCGAAAGATATGCCTTACTTAGAAAACTTACAAACTTAATACTACATATTTTCAATCTATTATCATCTAAAAATTTTACCTTGATTAAATTAGATAAAAAAAACTAAAAAAAAAACATTTTTCACATGTTTTGAATTGCTCAAATCTACCCTCAAAACAAAAATAGCTTGATTAACTACAAGAATGAAATAATTAATTATTGAATCTTCTTCTAGTAAATATGTTATTGAATGTGTTATTTCACTGGTATTATTTTCCTCAAATTATTTTTTTATAAATTATTCTCTTTCATAAAATATAGATTCTATATTAATTTGAATAGCTATTCTCTTAGCTTAAATATTTAATACTACTGCGAATTCATTTTCTCTCTATATATAATATTTTAAGTAATGTAAGAAAATGCACTGGTAAAAATTTAGGTAGGGTACTGTACTTTTGACTTTTTTCATTTTGGATACTGTATTTTGATTTGTTTCTTTTTGGTCACCCAACACCGATTTTACTTGACCGGAAGGGTACTCTTCAGATTCCGGTTATTTTAATCCTACGTGGCCACCGGAAAGACACGTGGAAGTTGAGCTGGACATAATAGCTCATGCCTGGGCCACGTGGCTGATGATTTGGCAGCCATTAATCCAACTTGGATGTGAGGGTTTGTGCTTAGGCCACATCATTATTCACCTCATGTATTTCTTTCTATTCATCATCCCTTCTATCTCCACTGTCCTCCTTCCAAGAAATTAAGAATGCTTTTCTTCGCTCAATGGAAAAGAAGCTCAGGCACAAGAGATTACTTCTTCGGCGATGCTGTTCATAGGCGGCTTCTTCCCATGGTGGATTGCAAAGAGAAAGAAGGCTTCAAAACCCTAGTTTCGGCTTTGCGGAAGATGCCATTGGAGTTCCAATTTTATACATGTACAGATTTAATGGATGTGCAATATGAAAGAGGGCTTCAAACCCCTAGTTTTGACTTTATGAAATGAGTTTTTTAATTGCCAACTAGTGATTGTAATTAATGAATGTATGGTGGATGATTAAATTTCCAATTTTATACATATGTTGATTTAATGGATGCACTTTTCCAATTATGTACATTTCCAGCATGTGAATGTTTTAATGAATGTATGAGTGTTTTTTTCCTTATTCAATGGATGTTTTTACCTCATGATTCAATAGGTGTTCATAATTTTTTAACAATGAGTAATGGTAATGAGTGTTTTCCCAATCAATGAGTGTATTCAGCCAATTATCTAAAACATGTTAATGTGATTTGGAAATATGTTACATGAACCTAAAAGAATTATAGTAGTAAATATTATTGGGAGTATGTTCTGGGAATCTTTTTGAATCACACATGAATATGAAGTCAATAGTTGATATGTTATGGGATTATTTTTGCAGTAAATATTTGTGGAGTAGTTGTGCATTCATCATCTAAAAATTGGAAGAAATTGAATTTCGCATCTTCATTGAACCAAAAGTCAATAATTCATTTCTAACAGCATATCGTATGATCACATGGTAAGTGCAGAATGACATCCAAAAAAATACAACAAAGTGTTTGATCACATAAATGTGATACACATACAACCAGAATGACATCACAAAAAATACAGCAAGGACTGTTTAAAAGTTATGAAGTAGAGAAGGTTCTGCTAATGGCCTACACACTTTACAAAACTATAACATTGTCCATGAGCACTTGCAAACCAACTACATAATCAAGGACCTGTTGGGAGCCATGCTTTTCTCTTGACTTGAACACCACTTGCTTTGCTCCTATCTTCAATGTCTTGTTCCAGGTCTTTGTGTCTTAACACAGGGGGTCTAGCTGGCAATTGTTTTCTTGCTTGACTTTTTGATAGGAGTTGGTTACCATCACCTCTTCTTGTAGACATTTTTTTCCTTCCAAAGCCAATGATAATTGCAGCTGATGATGCAAGGAGAGTCTGCCCAAGTATGTCAAGTGTCTATGATGTATTAAAAAAATAATTCCCCAAAAACAATTGGAAAATTCAGTAGTTCATCATTGTGAAAAAACCTGTGAGTCTGGTCCAGTTTTGGGGGAAGGCAATGTAGTTGATTGACTGGGGAGTGTATGACCGTGGGCCACCTACAATTTTAGGATAGAATGGTTAGGTTGCTTTTATTATTATTATTATGTTGTAATGCTAATTGTGCAAACAAAGGGATTGCAAAGAAAATTATTAAATACCTGTGTCATTAATTCTGTTGAAAGATTCTCAATTGGTACATGACTCTTATGTGCAAATGATGAGTTAGGTTTAGTTCTAACTGGAATGTCAAGTGCTTGTAATGTTTCAAAAAAAAAAAAAAAAAAAGAGAGAGAGAGAAAATGATTGTATGCTCATTTCAACAAGCACAACATTTAGACTATTTCAATATACTTTCACAAAGTACCTGTGACATTGTTTCATTCATTGCAACATTTCCACATGCAGCTGGATTATTGATCTCATTAGTCCTAAGCTGCTCAGCCTTGTCATGATCAAATATCAAAATCAATATACACTACATAATCTGATTTTTAATTTCAAATCAATATACCTCTAAGAAGTGTTCCTCCAAAACTTGGGGATCAATTGTAGACATGGGGTTTGTATCATTATTCACACCCTGCAGAAAATAGAAAGATTTAGTATATAGTATTATGTACATAGATCACACTAACAAACTAAATATTCAAGTGACTCACAACACTAGCATCTGCAAATGATTAATGTTGAGTGGAATTTCTCCCAGATGAGCCAGGGTTGTTTCCCTGTGATTGATGAGACATTTAATTAAGAACACAGTATAATACAAAACAACACCAAAAGCTGAAATGTAAATGCAAAAAATTATTAGCAAGTCATAACGTGCACTAAATAATATCTTCCGTTATGCCCTATTTTCCCACAAATGTCGCAATGTATATTTATCCCTTTCCTGCATACCTTCCCTTTTGTGAAACCTGTAGGCTCCTCATCTACCTCCATTCTCCTGAGCAATGGGTTTCTCCCCCTGTTTTTATTTGCAGGTTCTAGTGGTATCATTGGTGGCTGATCACTCTTGGGCCAACAATTGTTGTCTTGAGTTGGGTTCAAGATGTGGTTATAAGTTGCTAAGAAAGTACTTTTTCTATAGCAGTCATCCAAGAATTCTTCTGGTTTGTTTTTGTTGTAGTAAAGGGCTGAGATAGCATGGCAACAAGGAACTCCTGTTAATTGCCACCTTCTACAAGTGCATGATCTCTCTTTATTGTTAACGATAAATTGACCATCATTTCCCACCACCTGATATTTATCGCCCCCAGACCATGTGGTTTTACATCCCCAACTAAGTTGTTTTGATCTCTCCAACTTTCTAATGATTTTGGGACAGTGACCAGTTACATATCTTTGCATAGCATCTCTTCTTTTTTGAATTCTAATCATCAATTGAGTTCTAATCATTTCTTTCATGGTAATTATGCCCTTGGTTCTAGCTTGAAGAATTTGGCTATTGAAGCACTCACAAAGGTTATTTAACAACATATCACACTTAATCTCAGTCTTAAAGTGTGACCTACTCCAATGGCATGGGCTAATGTTCTTCATAAAATTATGTGCTTCTAAGGACATGTCTTTAAGGACATCCATAGCTAAATTATAGGCAGGTAGATAGCTAGCTCTTGCACAAACCCATAATTGATCTTTCAGGCCCTTTCCTCTGAATTTTTTTTTTGAAATTTGTGTGAATGTGTCTTACACAATACCTATGTTCACTATTGGGAAATAACTCTTGTATTGCATTTTGAAGTCCCTATATGTACATGTTTTGAAACACCACCACCAATAAAACAAACAAAAACAAAGTAGGAAGAAGATGGAAAAAAATGGAAAACATAGAACAATAACAAACAAATGTCTGTTATAATTGGAAATTAAGACTAGATGTACAAACTTACTTTTTGTCTATCACTCATGAATGCCCAGCCATGACTATTATATATCTCTTGATCCTCAGCACGCAATTCCAAAAACCAGATCCAATTCTGATAGTTCTCCCTGTCCACTACAGCCCAAGCTATTGGATAGATGCAATCATTTGCATCTATCCCAACTGCTGACAATAATTGACCACCATAATGCCCCTTGAGAAAACATCCATCCACAGAAATAATAGGTCTGCACCCTGCGAGAAATCCTGCCCTAAGTGGTGAAAAGAACACATACATGGATTGGAATATATCTTCATTGCATTTGAATTTAATGGTGGACCCTGGATGTGTTCTAAGTAACTCAAGTTTGTAATCATACAACCTTGCCATTTGAGTGTGCTCGTCACCATCAAGCATCCTAACCCAACACCAAAAACACACAAGGGGAAAAAAATTTAAAACAATTAGGTCCTGAAAAATTATAAACTACATACATATTAAGAGTAACAAGCAAAATACCTTGCTGCAATGTTTTTGGCCCTCCAAGCCATCAACCTGCTAATGTCCACTTCCTGGTTTGTTCTAACAGCTTACACAATGCCAGCAAGATTCCATGAAGGATCTGACCTAAATTGCTCTAAATAGTGTTGTGCTATCCATTGAGCATTGACATGTCTTATGTTGTGATCCCTTGTGCATTCATGCTTTAGATTCCCAGATTTTATTTGGATAGTATTCTTATCCTTGTATATTGGAGAGGCCCATAAATAAAAAGGACATCCTTTCTTCCAAAATGTCTTACATCTCTTCTTGTTATTGGGTTTGAAATTCATTACACATCGATTCTTAATCCCATAGTTCTTAACTGCCTCTTTGAACTGTTTGAAACTCCCAAACTTCATGCCAATTTTGAATTGAGGGTCTTTCATGTCAATTTGTTCAATGAACTTAGCATACCGAGGTTTAATAGGATCCAATTCATCTTCATCAGTTGATGAACATGATTTCAATTCACCAGATGCAGCATATTCAGAATGAAAATCATCCTCATCATCACTTTCTTCTCTTCCAATTGCATCCTGTGCATTAATTTCAAGGATAGGAACCCTATTATCCCCATCAGTTGTAACTATGGGCAGGTCCTCTCTGTCACTATGCAAGCTATACTCAGAATCATTTAACTCACTTCCCTCACCTTCTTCCTCATCCTCATCATCTTTTTGTTCCGCAGCATCACTACTGCATGCAACATAATTCCTAGCCAACTTAACATATAACTTTGCAACCCTACTCCCATCCACACTCATTGCCATTGATAATGCATCTAAATCATGTTTTATTTCAGACAACCCAATTCCTTGACTCAAAATGTCCTTGAACCAAAATGTGGCACCTTCTACATCTAATTTTAACCCCTTAGCCATATCAACAATTTCAAGTTTTGATATATAATCTGCTAAACAATAATCAACATAGCCCACAAATCTATAACTTCTCCAGTTGTCGATATCACTAACTCCACAAAACATTTGCAATGTAAAATATTCAGCAGTTGGCACTGAAAAAAAAAAACTGGAGCATAGTCACAATCAATAACCCAACACATGAATTGACAAAAGAAAAAAAAACAAGACCTAGCTAGCTCTCAACATTGTAGACTGACCATAATGGATATACTATTAGTACAGAAATGCATAACTCATAAAGATCTCGATTAACATTAACAAATTGTTACTTTGTGAGATAAACAGAATAAACATCGAGAACATTATTCTATTATTCATCAACTTAAATGTAGGTTAATAAAAAAATTTAATAGACATCAACAAGCTATTACTTTGTAAGATGAACAGTTATTGATGTCTGCTAAATATAGGTTAATAGAAAAAATTAAGAGACATCAAGATAAAATAATAAAACAACAGAACATACTAACATAGCATAAAAAAACAATGAGCAAGGGTCCACTACATTCAAAGGGACCACTTATGACAACAATGAGCAAACAATGAGCAAGGGACCACTTTATTTTATTCTCATAATAGACATCGGGAATACAACAATAAGCATAAAAAAACACACAAAAAGATCACATTTAATAGAACATGTAACAAAAATACAACATAAATCACAATAGAAGCACATGATTTTACACCACCAATTTAAATTGAAGAAAACCCTCAACGAGAAAACCCTCACCAAACCCTAAATACATTTGACACGACCCCTTGCGTGTATCCCGCAAGTGCACGGGTTTGTCGAAGTAATAAATTTACCTTGGTGAGAAGGTAGTCGAATCCACAGGGAATAGGGAGATAGAATATAAGGTTTCACTAATTAAGCTATGCAGAATACGGAGAACGATAATAAGATTGATGAGTGAAAATAATGCAAAGCAATAAACTAAGTAGAGAGATGGAAGAAAGAAGTGCAAGTAAGAAAATCGAGAAGGACTAACAATGAGTAAAAGGGGGTATCCGGACAAGCTACCTCTAGGGTCTATGTTTCAAGTGCAAGACTATGATATTATACTCTCCTATTGATGTCAATTGAGTCGAGGATATCCTAAGACTCACGGTTCCAAACCTAAGGACAACCGTAACTAACTCCAACACTATGCCCGGTGTTAGGATTCACAACACCCTTCACTCTGTCACCTAGATGACTAAGCCCCAGGGGAGTCCATCTGCCTAAACCTCACACTATGTGGAGTTGCATTATGCTCTAGGGATTCCTAGTGATTAAACCTGTTCCTATACGTAATTCTAACCCTTTGGTCCAGGTGGAAGAACCCTAGTCTAGATTGAGCCCCAGCAAATAGGATTCACTACAACCCTCCACTCTATTACTTGCGTAACTAAGCCCTAGGGGAGTTTATCTACCTATTGCTTCACTCTATTTCGACCGCTATTAAATCAAGGAATCGGAGGTAGGGAGAAATCACATCGAAGGGGAAAGGGGTACATTGCTACCTCACAACTCTCCCTCTCAACCCTCTTTAATCTTGAGTAGTCTAATCCTATAGGAGTTGTCACACCTCCAAAGGAAAGCCTAGATTGCTCTCAACCCTAATGTCACGTTTAAGGGAAAACAATATGAAAGGATAATCAAGATTAAAAACTCAATTTTATTCATCAACGATGGAAAGCATAATAATCAATGTCAAAGAAACATAAGAAACCCTAAAGTTTACAAGTCCGAATACCCCACGAGGGGTTTAGCTCCTCATAGAGCTATACATGTTCATCAACGTGAGAAATAAAGCATAAAACATAGACATCAATGAAAAACCCCCTCGAATTGGTGTGGCCGTGGTCTTGTGCAAACGTCGAACCTCGAAATCGATGCCGACGACGCGCTAGAACCTCCACGAAATCCTCTCCGAAACCCTAGCCGCGCTCCAGAAAGTTGGGGAAAAGATAGGTCGAAAAAGATATTTTAAAAAGGTTGCAAAAATCCCCTTTTATATTATTGAATCGCGGCTTTAAAATTGGACTTATCGGGGGCTTCACACGGCCGTGTGGAATTTCCACACGCCCGTGTGAAGCTTCTGTCTCGGCTGAAAAATTAATTTCACACGGCCGTGTGGAATTTCCACACGCCCGTGTGTCTTCACTGGATGGCTGAAATCGCAAAACACACGGCCGTGTGGAATTTCCACACGCTCGTGTGACTTCTCTGTCTGGCTGGAAAATGGCTCACACGGCCGTGTGGAATTTCCACACGCCCGTGTGACTTCTCTGGAACACTAATCTTCAGCTGAACAGGCTTGGTAACTTGCCGAAACGCCTCCCGGGTCCATTGTTCTTCATCGAGGCCATTACTTGGGCACACAAGCAACGGTAGGTCGCGCCGATTGCTTCAAGTCTTCTTCTTTCGCGAGATTCTCCTAAGTAACACGGATTGGACTTGTTGTGAATGTGACTGCCTTTGTGCCCCTCCAAAAGAGGTTGGCACACATCCACAAGTCCAAATACGTGCTTCGTTCCTTGCTTGGTCCGAGAACATCCCAACATTGGCGAACGCGACCTAATTTCATTCTTTTTCTCCAATTAGGCTCCACAATACCTTCAATACACAAGAGAACACAAATGCACACATTTAGTGATAAAACCTGATAAAAGGTATGCTTAATGTAAGATAATAGCGCTTCGCGATACTATAACACAAGCACTTATCAACATTATCTTCTAAACTTTTGCGATCTACTGCATTACATGGTCAAAAACATTGAGAAGATAAAAATAATGAAAGAACTTACCAAAAGTCGGTGCCTCGTCGTCTGCTGACCTAATATGCCAAATATCAGCCATGCTCTCACTTGTTACTGCTCTCTCTTGTCTATGATGTCGCCTTCGACTGCAAGGTTGCCACTAACTCCCGAAATTAGGTTCTTCTTTCACAATTGAGAGAGGTTTGTGGTTTGTTGCATCTCATTTGCTTTGTTAGCCTAAATAAGGAGATGAAGAAAAAAGGAAAGTGAGTAGGTTTTAGGGATCATGAAAGACATACATGAGGTGGATGATGATGTGGCCTAAGCACAAATCCTCACATCCAAGTTGGATTAATGGCTGCCAAATCATCAGCCACGTGGCCCATGCATGAGCTATTATGTCCAGCTCGGCTTCCACGTGTCTTTTCGGTGGCTACGTTGGATTAAAATCACCAGAATCTGAAGAGTACCCTTCCGGTGAAGTAAAATCAATGTTGGATAACCAAAAAGAAACAAATCAAAATACAGTATCCAAAATGAAAAAAGTCAAAAGTACAGTACCCTACCTAAATTTTTACCCGAAAATGCACTAATACCGTATAAAGTATTTGCAATTTATAGTTTATTTATGTCTCTCACATTCAATCTATTATAATTTACAATTTACAGTTGTAGCGTTCATTCAGTTCAAGAAAAACTGTGTTGAATTTGGTGTTTGAAATTTGAATGTTTAATATAAAATTTTAATTTTCTTATTATTAATTAAAATTTATTTATAAAAATTAAAAAGTTATTTGATTAATAATTTTTTACAAAATGTATTTTTTAAAATACAAATATATATTAAGTAAAAAAAATTAACTTTTATCAATGGTTAGTTTAATTGCAATTAATATAATTAGACTCTTAAAAAATATAATATAATATAATTAGTAAATATTATAAATAAAAAACCATCAATATAAATATATATACAAGTAATTACTGACTTATCCCTAAAAAGTTTGCAGCTTCCATTTAGATCCCTACAAGTTTCCAACTATCTATTTAGTCCCTCCTTTATTGGCACATTCTTTTTAAACCCTTCAACCCCAATCGGTGTTAATTGTGGAGTTAAATGGGCTTGGAAGTTACAAAAGTGCCCTTCATGAGTGGAGAAACTTCTCAAACGGCGAAGCCGGCGGAGAAGCCTTTCCCCGAAGTTTTCTTCCTCGAGAGCATCGTTTGTCATCTTCTCCGAATATATTGTTCTCCCGTTGAAGGCCGGCCACTAAAGAAGTTTACAATGGAAATCGCAACTGAGAGGTGAGAAAATGGGTCTTGAAGTCTTCCTCGCCAGCGTCAGCTTGCATCTTGTATATATGTCATGTTTCGATGTTGTAGCGGTGGTTCTTTTTCTGTGTGAAATACTACATTATCATGACAAGCATTTACTTGAGATTGTTATTTAGTTTATATATTGTACTGTGTAATAATTTGGTTCCTATGTAAAACAAAATGTTTATGTGTAGAATATCGTGTTCGTGTGTTAAATGCATTTGTTCGTGTTTAAGATACTAATGCTTGTTGTTTGCTTTTATTTTCTAGAACAAAATATGGCTACAATGTTTGTAAATGCACGGTGTTACCTTGCTCCTGTTGTGGAAATGGTCTCCGAATTAAGGAAGGAGATGAACAGACGACATTGGAAGATACTCCGAAGCATTCCTTTTGGCCATTTCATGGATGTCATACCCATCATGCAGGAGAGAAGGGTGTTGGATGTGCTTTTGCAGGTGTATGATGATCGCACCCAACGCTTCAAAATAAGAGAGAGCATGCTGGCATTCAAGCCAGAAGACGTGGCACTCGTTCTCAGCCTCTGCTGTGGAGGGGATATCGCCTCATTCAGGCACGAGATGGTCCAATACAAGTTTAAGGAGACATTCCTCAATAAAATGCATAATTGTCACCGTGACGCAATTAAAGACAACCTATTCAGACTCGTGCGAAGGAAATGCGGTGATGAGGAGACATTTGTGAAGCTTCTAGTAGTCTACTTCATGGCCACCATCTTCTTCCCCAGCACTTCTCTTAACGTGCCAATATTTGCGGCCAAGTACGCTAATGATCTTCTCTCACTTGGCCGTTATGCTTAGGCCCATGCCATTCATAGGTGGCTTATGGCCGACCTTCCAACAATGGAGGGACATGTACAGATGCGGTGTAAAGGAAAATACAGCACCACAGGTTATTTGAAAGGGTGCATCGTCGCCCTCATAATTTGGTTCTACGAGGTAACTTGCAGTGTCAAAAAACTGCGGGTGGAAAAGACACCGAATATTATGTGTTACAGGGAAACAAGTTACATCAAGGCGAGTTCAATCGGTCCTCTATTGAAGTCACTTAAAGGGAGAGAAGTAAGTTCGTGATCTACCAATGTGAAATTTTTGCGAAAAATGCTACATGCGTTATTAGCTGTGTATAATATAGTTTACATGTCTATAAAATCGTTTTTATATCTATATTACTATATTTATGTGTAGAATAATATTTTTATGTGTTTAGTAAAGATTTTATGTGTGAGAAAATGTTTGTTTTGTGTAATTTTATATGTTATTGTGTAAGGTAAATATTTAATGTGTATAATAAACCTTACATGTGTAATATGTAAATATTTCGTGTGTATAATAAACCTTATATGTGTAATATATGATAATTTTACAGTTCTACGAACTTGCTCCAGCCAATGATGAGGAGACTGAATTGGTTGGCGTTGCAAGGCGGGAGAGCAGAAAACAAGGGTATGCAAGGTCGTCCGAAGTGGGCAACCGAAGGAGAAGGGCCTCAAGGCGATCCCCTCTAGAGAGGCATGTGAAAAAAAAATAGAACCCCGCCAAGGAAACTTCTGCAAAACCAAGCAGACAGTCTGCAAGGAAGCGATCCACGGAGGATTCTCCCATTGAGAACTCATCAAAATTCTCTCGGCATCAGTCACAGGGAGAAAAGGATGACGTGCGCAAACTCGTGCAGCAAGTATTACAGGAATTCCGTGAAATGCGTCTGCGTTTCGACTAGCGCGACTCAAAGGCTGAAACACAGCGGAGGGCCGTATCAAGTCACTACCGCCCGAAGCAACGGACCCTTCTTGTCCTTTTTCTTCAGGTAGGAGGTTCAAGGGGGTAATGCCGTCTTTTAGAGGCCATTCTACACATAGTCGGGAGAGGAAAATTTCAGAGACGGTCGGTGAGGTTCCTGATGATGATGAGACCCGAGAGGACCCAACTGCTTCCCCTACTGCAGAGCCTGCACCTTCTCCTATCGTAGAACCTGAACCGTCCTCTGTTGTAGAGCCTGCATCCTTCCCTATTGCAGATCCTGCACCTCGAAATGAAAATACCAATCTTGAAGCCTGAGCGGCTTCCCCTACTTCAGAACCTGCACCTTTTACCGAGCGTGTCCCTAGTGCAAAGCCTGGCCGAGTTGCAGCAACTTCCACCGCCAAAGATGGAACAGTTCATACACCGCCAAGGCGCACAACGCACCATATAGCTAAGGCAGATATATCTGAAGTTGTGTCCGGGCAAACTAACACCAAAGAGGGTTCCACCAAAGAAAGCCCCAGTTAGGGCCCCAACGAGGAAGGCCCCAAAGAAAAGAGCTCTGCCCAAAAAATCTACACCCAAGAAAGCCGCACCAAACGGAGCACGAAATACAAGGACCCACGGTGGAAAACCCCAACAACCTACCCGCTCCCCACTGACGAAAGTGTTCCCATCTGACTCTAGTTCGTCTGACACCACCGATGCGGAGCTAGAGGTCTTACGAGAAGTTGACAAACTTGTAGAATCACTGACTGGCATGAAGAATACAAGACATGCAAACACTTCTCTTGCAATTGTGGCATATAAGGGTCCACCGAAAGAAATGACCAATGAAGTAAAGACCCTAGCTGGTTTCCTCCCACAAAAAAGGAACTATGCAGGTTTCGGGAGGCTGAACTAGTTGGAGCGGTTAGCCATTATGCATTTCTTGAACACCCGTGTAGACAGGTAATATATGAGTACTGTACATGATTCTTGTTTATACGTGTAATATAGTTCTTAATTGTATACATGATAAGAGCCTAAATGTATGTATTTATACTATCGTTTTGTATATGTTTACATGCTATTTGGGATGAATCGATGCCCTTTTTTGCCTAAATTGGTTATATTCTTGTTACAGGCCGCAAAGAAGCTGAGATGAGCTTGAGAATGGAAGTGGAGAAAAATCGGCACCAAAAATCGTGTTTTTAGAGTAAGAACATTGTTGCGGACTGTAGCAAAGAAGCTGGGACTTACTTGAGCAAGGCTGTGAATTGCGCGCCCACGCAACCCACTGGAGAATTTGGGACCAGTACTGTAGATGGATAATGTAGCAATTTACTGTAGCTGGTTACTGTAGCACGACCCGGTTTTTGGTGAATGAAAAGGGCAGTGAACTGCGCGGGCTACTGCGCGCCCGCGCACTAGCCTGCGCGACTCGGGACAAAGTGATTTTAAAGAGAGTTAGGGCATGATTGGAAAAGCTTCTTCTTCCCCATCTTGAGGGCTCTCGGTGGAGGCTTTTCACCTGAGTTAACATCGGCCGATCTTCACGTTTTAGAGGAGTAGAATCAAGGGGAGAACATCCTTGGGCAAGAGCTTCATCGATCCCACCTTGAAGGACCTAGGAGACGACGAGGGAAGCCGGTCCATCGCGGCGTTTGTGGAAGATATCCGAGCTTTTCCTCTTCTCTTCTTGTTCTCATTAATTGAGGGAGTTTTTCTATGCATTTATTATTTGTATTCATGAACCTATCTTGTGTGATTTCTTGTATGGACAGCTAAACCACAAGGTCACCGGATGTTGGTGAACCTTGGGGTCAACTTGTGGTTGTAGAATGCTTTGATTTGCTTAATGCATGTGGTTTGTTCATGGTTTAAGCTTGGTGCACTTTGATGTGTTGATCTTACATAAGAACTCTGTATTTCAACTTCTAGGTTGTACTCGACGTGTGACCATCGCCCTTGTATTAGACACACCCTGCTTGATGGGGATTCATGTATGAACACGCCGTGACCATCGGCTGTTTCGTACCCCTCCAACCATTAGGGCTGGACCTAGGTTGAGTTCCGGCCCTAATTAGAAATTTCCTTATGTGTATTGCAATCGTAGGAGGATTTGGCCGGAAGAGATTCCGTGTCAATACTCGTATGGGATTATGGATTATCACCGTGACCATTGGGATAATCTATCCTTGGATTTCTCTTAGCCTGAACTACCGCATGCTTAGCATTTCTGGCATTCTTCTAACCCTTAGTAGCCCCAGGGGACCCACATCCGTGACCATCTTCATCTCTTGATTTATACCTTCCCACTAAGCACATTCACATCTATTTGTTTAGTTTTAATTTTGCTAGTAGCTATAATTTCCAAGTGATTTCATAGGTTAGACAACGAGTAAAGAGGAAGTAAGGGTAGCTCCTTGGGACCAGGGAATACGACCCTCTTCATGCCCGCACGAGAGATATTACTTGACACCCCGTGCACTTGCGGGACATTCATCAATACAATATTAATTACATGTGTAAATTACCATTTTCCTATGTAAAGTATGTCATATATGTGTGATATGTCATATACATGTGTAGATTATGTCCTACATGTGTAACTTTTGTCATTCATATGTAAATTATCATATACCTGTTTAATATATGACTAACGTTAAACTTTTATCCTCATTTTTTCAGTTCAATAGTGTGGATGAGTGACTGCGGGTATACAACTCGTGAAAACATTTACATTCTCCTCGAAGGCAAAGATCAAGTCCCAGACGATGTCGTTGACGTCCTGGTCCTCATCTTGCGTGAACAATTACTCTCAAATCCCTTATCATTTAAAAAGCCAACCGTTGTCATGCATTTACTGGCACTCACCTTGCAGAAGTTGGAAACAGCAGCGGAGTAGGCGATATACATGATGGAGGATATCATATTTGGGCACAAAAAGGTTGACATTATCCTGATGCCAATCATTTTCAATGGCCACTATCATTTGCTGATGCTTGACCTGGAGAATTTAAAATACATGGTAAGCCCTTCTCATACACTTGGCTTTCGTTATTTCATATAATACATAATAATCATTGGATTTGATGCTTCAGCAGGATCTGTTTGAACTATGTCTAGATAGGAATTTGGGCCACACCAATTTGAAAGATCTACCTTTAGAGCATGTGGGTGATTACCGCCACCAACCACCCGAAAGTAATGACTGTCCAACATTTTGCGTTTGCTATATGGAGCAAATTTTAAATGGAGAACGGCTGGACATACCGTGGGGGGACATCTTGTATTTGAGATTGCTTTATGTGTCACAGATATTGCTGAACGGAATACGGCAAAAAAACATAAAGGTTCACGACGTCGGCGATATTTCTAACATAGCTGACGATGCCGAACCCGTCTTTGAGACAACAACAAATATTGTCACCTTCCAGACAGCCGACGCAGAACACACTGCAGATACTAGCGACGCAAAACCCGCCATTGACACAGGCGACGCAGAACCCGCCGTTGAGACTGCCAATGCTGCTGAAACCTGACAATGAATCAGAAACAGCAACGAACAAGGATGCAGACAAAGCAAAAGATGGAAAGTGTTGAACATTTTAATGCAGTGTAACTAAATATGCAAATGTTTGAACTTTAATCCTTTATGAATCAGTCAGTAATATCTTTAGCGTTATATGTATACACATCCGCAAATAGAAATCCAACATACAGGATTTCACACAACAATTTCCAATATTTTACGCAATAACACCTTGTAGTACACAGGAACGCAGTTTACTACACAGGAAACGAAAGATCACACAATTGCATGTAAAATTTTCAAAAATGTTAAAATAATAAAGTGAACAAGTTTTCATAGCTAGTTCGCAATAACTGCATTATATGATTGTCAATTATGTCCACTTTGGTGACACCTTCCGTAATGTAATTCACACACATATAAGGCTTGTGACTAAATCCTCTTTCTTCGTGGACTGTCGAGTCGTTTCTTTGCTATCAGTGGTCGTATCTGGAGTGGACGGGTGTCATTGGATGGCTTGTCACAGTCAGGGATCGGGTTTATTGGTTTGGCATATGCACGACGATATGATTCAATAGTAGAATATTCGTCAATGTAGCAGTGCACATTTGTGTATGTTTACATAATTGCCGCAGTTGCGTGCTTGCAATGGAGTCCATGTACTTCCCATCTCCTGTAGGAGCACTTCCGGACTCGTAGGTCGACAACACTATTGTGTTCGTCAACCAATTCGTAAGTGTCATCACTTGATCGGTCGACACAATACCGACTGCTTTCAATGATTTCTTCAACTTTTTTGCGTATCTCAGGGGTTAGGTATGTCTTCTACGTAGTGCACACTTTGCGCCGCTCACTCAACATGTTCATAAGTTTAAACCTATGGGGTTAAATGCGAGAAGCAATTAAGATTTAGTAATTAGTATGATTTGTACACATTAGCATTAAATACTACACAAGATCTAGAAATATTACACATGTACTTCATATAACATGCAGTAACGTAAAATAATACATAGAGAAACTTTATGGTACACATGTAGACTAAACATTGCACATGTATTCGAAATATTGAACAACATTATTGATTTATACACAGTACTTAACGTTACTACACAGGAACATATAATTTTACACACTAACGACAAAAGTTACACAGTACCGTGGATAATTGCACATAAAATAATGAACTTTATATATAATCTTACTCTTACCATATAGAATCAACCATGTTCATCAACGGTAGATGCCTTGCCTCTTTGATCCAGGCATTGAAAGACTCTGCTACATTAGAATACATCTCGCACCACCGCATACCCTTGAACAAAAAGTTACACCAATGATCAATGTTGGACTTATGCAACAACCAATCATGTGCAACAGTTGATATAGCTGCAAGTTCACTGACTGCATCGTCGAACTCTTTAGAAGTGTACGCGTACGCAATTTTCACGATAACTACCCAACATTGGTCTTTCAATGATTTCCCGAGCATGCTGTTAGACTTCATGAAGTTGGCTTCCAAATGGCGCAGACAATAACCATGCGGTGATGACAGGAATATGCGCTCGACTGCATTAACAAGACCCTTCGACTAATCCGAGATTAATGTAATAACTTCCTTATAATCATCTTCGCCATACAATGCCTCCCTAGAGATAGAAAGAAACCAAATCCCAAATCCAATTATCATCCGTTTCATTGTCAACCACAGCGTACGCTACATGGAAGATACCCTCATTGGCATCTTTGCTGGTTATACCCAACAGAATCCCGCCGTACTTGTCAAGCAAGTGAGTTTCGTCAAGAAAAAGTAATGGCCTACAACCCACTTTGAACCCCACCAAACATGCTCAAAAAGAAAAGAAAGCGCGTTTAAATCACTCACCGTCATTCTCAATGATTACAAAATTGTCAGGATTCGTCTCCGCAACCTTCTCCGCATACCAGAGAAGCAAATCATAGCTACTAACATCCTTACCATAAATGGCAGCCCGTGTAACCTCCTTTCCCATCCAAGTACGCTTATATGGTAGGCGAACACCATGATCCTGTAATATATCTTTCTGAATGTCGACAGCTCTATATAATGGTCGCTCCTTCAGTTTCTGCATTACACGTTGAGAGACCCATTTTTGTTTGCTTTAGGGTGCACTGTTGTATTAATGCCTCCACCGCAATTGTGTGTTGCTTGCATTGTCTTCACGCGGAAGCCCTCAAAGTTTCCCTCTTTCGATGCATGCACACACCACTGGCAATCTAGAGCAGCACACTTGACGGTCACCCGAAGTTTATCATTTTTTATGAACGTAAAATCAAAATTTTGTCTTATGGCGTTGCTGCGTAGGCAATCTTTGAACTGTTGTGCATTGTCAAAGCGTTGGCCCACTTTCAAGTTCGACCCATCAAGTGTTTTTGAAAACTGAACAATACTGAGTGTCCTAGCCGGACGATGTTGGGATAGACATGTCCCGACATCGCCGTTCATACCTGCTGAAAAGGCGTCCCTGCATGGCAATGCATAACAAAGACAATGTCATGGTTTATTACACAAAAATGTCTAATACTACACAGTAAAACATAATATTACAGATAACCGCATAATATTACACGGAAAAAATATATACTACACAAAAACCTAATGTATTACACAGAAAGCTATTGTAATACACATGAAACTATATTAATAAACATGTACTAGAGTAAGTATACAGTAACAAACAAATCAAAGGTAACCAACAATAGTTTTCATTGTTATTACGATGGAAGCATTGAGACCGAGTTGTCATCCGCTAATCCACTCGTGCCCTCGATGGTGATGTCGACGACAACCTTGTTGAAAGTATGATGTATATGACACATGCTTTGAAAGTCAACATCTGACTCAATTGGACAAAGCGCCTTGTACGAGTCAGGTGTCACGAACTTCACCCTGACCCTAGAACAGTCCAGCGCCCACCGGTCACTTATGTCACACATTACTGTTTCCCATGAACTTAATACGGTGAATTGAAGTATGCGACCTTCTCCTTTGTATCGCGCCCCGGCACAAAAGGTTTTCATTGATTTTGAATACCTACATGGTATTTTAAAAACTACAAATGTTATCGGCATAAAATATGAAAATATGAAGAACCTAAAAAAATGAGACAATGACGAACTTAACAAAGTTATTTTCCGGGCCTCAAGAAGGTGTACAAATACAAAGAGGACAAAGAAAAATTGAAGGTCATTAAATAAAGGACAGGTTGCAGCACTAAGATGCAGACGAAGAAGACAACGATGAAGAAGAAGACGAGTTAAATAAACAAAAATGGAAAAAGTTATGACATTTGAACAATATTTGGGATTTCCTTTTTTACTTTTCACAATAAAGTTAGATGTGACACGGAGGGAAAAATCCCTTTAAAGTTTGCTTTTGCTTTTGAAACAAAGGTAAGTTTGTAATTTCACAGCCAACAAATTGACGGTTTCAACGGCAGGGATTGAAACAAAATGCAAACTTTAAAGGAGGGATTTTTCTGAAATTTAAAAAATCAGAGGGACTAGACTGGAAGAATGAAACTTCCCAGGGACTATACAGTGCATAATACTGCCCACATCACCTCAAGAGAGTTCAATCTTAACCTTTAATCAATTTCGAGTAGCTATTTTAATCAATTTTGATAAAAAATAAAAAATCCAACTTATCCTCCGACAAGAAACACCACTCAACATACAAGATACACCACTCCGCATAAGACAAGTAACAAATTCTAATAATAATAACAATAACAATAACAATAATAATAATAATAATAATAATAATAATAATAAAAGCCAGCTGGCCTAATATAATAATAATAATAAAATCCGCATCCTATTCCATTACCAGTAATAAAGATTTTTATATTAGGCCCCCAAGTGAAATTACATGCCAATGCTTAGCTCTTCCAAATTTTATGCCATCTTTTCACTTCTATTTTTATTTATCATTTATATTAGTTGAAATATTTAGATAATTTTAATATGCAAATCATAAATTTATATTAAAAACTAAAAAAATATATACTCAATGTTAATGAATAAATTATAATTTTTTTTTTACCAAAATACAAAACATCTTCCTATTTTAATCTAATTTAAACCGTAATAAAGAAAAATTACTTAAAAGTCCCTGTAAAATTTCAAACTTCCACTGCAATCCCTCTGATATTTTGGTTTCCCTTTAGATTCCTCTTTTTTAAAAGCAAATTCAATTTCGTCCCCAGTGTTACTTCCGTCAGTTAATGGGGGAGGAAATTACACAAACGCCCATGTACCAAAAAGCATAAAAGTAACTTTTTCCCTCCATGTCAAATCTCATTTAATGTAAGTAAGACCATGAAATATATTTTGTCAGAAAGGAGGGGATATTTTACTCCTTCTCATTCTTGCTGCCATTTATTGTTGGATTTGCCGTTCTTCATCTTGGTCCGTTACCAAAGCTTGAAGTGAAATCTTGTACGCGTAAGTATGTTGTTGTTGTTGCTCTTCTTCTTATTGTTGTTCTTATTCTTCTTCTTCGTCTTTTTCTTGTTCTTCTTCTTTTCGTTCTTGAACTTGTTCTTTTTGTTTTTGTTGTTCTTGTTCTTGTTCTTCTTGTAATTGTTGTTGTTATTTTTGTTCTTGGCTTTCTTCTTCTTATCCTTTTTGTTGTTGTTGTTTTTCTTCTTCTTCTTGGTCTTGTTGTTCTTTTTTTGTTATTGACCTTGTTGTTTTTTTATTGTTGTTGTAGTTGTGCCGTGATTCAACAATGGAAACTTACTCTGCCGTGGCGAGATTCAAAGGAGAAGGTCGTGTGCTATAATTTATCGTATTAAGTTCATAGGAGTCAATGATGGGTGAGATATGTGCCCATTGGTCCTTAGATGCTTCTGAAGTGAAAATGAAGTTCGTAACGCCTAATTCATACAAAACGCTTTGCCCCATTGAGTCCGACATGGATTTTCAACGCATAAGTCATATATACCATAACTTCAACAAGTTCGTCGTGGACATCATTGTTGAGGAAGTGCGTGTTTCTACAGATGGAATCTCGGCACCCTTGATCCCATCGTAATAAAACAACGACCTGTATTAGTTGTTAATTGTGTTATACGTGTTGTTGTTTTCCAGATTTCTACCCTTTTGAATGTTAATAATTTCCCGTGTTATATTATTACTTTCTGTGTATAATATTCGTTTCCTGCGTATAATAATGGTTTCATGTATATAGTTTTGGTTTCCTATGTATAATATTGGTTCCCTGTGTATAATATTCGTTTCCTGGGTATAGTATTGGTTTCTTATGTATAATATTTGCTTCTTGTGTATAATATTTTGTTTCCTTTGTATGTTTGGTTTTTTTTAATGCAGGGAGTCCTTGTCGACGAACATAAACCCCACTGGCGATACTTTCCTCTCCCAACATAATTCTTCTGGGGCTCTGAGTGTTGACGGATGTACCGATGCACACAATGGTTCCACTTTGCATGTAGGGCAACGGTTTGAGAACGCAGATAATTTTAAAGATTGCTTGCGGAGCATAGCTATAAAGAAAAATTTTGACTTTACGTTTATAAAAAATGACAAAATTAGGGTGACTGCAAAGTGCGCTGCTCCGGAATGCCAATGGTGAGTGCATGCTTCTAAAGAGAGAATTCATGTCACGTTCCGGCTGAAGACAATGCAAGCAACTCACATTTGCGGTGGAGGCATTGATACGACAGCGCATCCAAAAGCAAGCAAGAAGTGGGTTTCCAAATGTGTCATACATAAATTAAAAGAAAGCCATTGTACAGAGTTGTTGACATACAGAAAGACATATTGCGTGACCATAGTGTTCGCCTACCATACAAGCGTGCTTGGATGGGGAAGGAGGTTGCCAGTTCGGTGATTCATGGTAGCGAGGTTAGTAGCTAAGATTTGGTTATATGGTACGCAGATAAAGTATCCGAGATAAATCCTGGTAACGTTGTCACCATTGAGAATGACGGCGAGCGGTTTAAGAATGCTTTCTTTTCATTTGGGGGTTGGTTGTTAAGGTTCAAGCAGGGGTGCAGGACATTACTTTTTATTGATGGAACTCATTTTCTAGCCAAGTATGGTGGGGTTCTTCTAGGTGCAACTGCAAAAGATGGCAACGATAGTCTATTGCACGTAGCATTTGCTATTGTCGATAATGAAACTGATGACAACTGGACTTGGTTTCTTGCTACTCTTGATGAGGCCTTGTACGGTGAGGATGGCTACGACAAAGTCATAACATTCATATCAGATCGATCCAAGGGTCTAGTGAATGCCGTCGCCCAAGTCTTTCCCTCATCACCACATGGTTATTGCCTACGACATTTGGAGGCGAACTTCATGAAGACCAACTTTAACCTCGGTAAAGCTATGCGAATGGAATGCTAGCCAGTAATCATCAAAATTGTGTACGCATACACCTTGAAAGAGTTCGATGATGCAATTCGTGAACTTACATGTATATCACCCGACGCACAAGCTTGGTTGCTAAATAAGTCTGACGTTGATCATTGGTCAAATTTTTTATTTAGAGGAATGCGATGGTGCGAGATGTACTCCAACGTGGTAGAATCCTTCAATGCCTAGATTAAAGAGGCACACCATCTAACAGTAACAAGCATGGTTGACTCGATCAGGTAAAGTTCGCTGCTGGATAATATGTGTTACTGTGTGAAATTGTCTGTTATTATGTACTAATAATGGTTTCCTGTGTATTTATGTGAATTCCCGTGTACATGATTCACATTACTGTGTATATTATAGACAATACTGTATATTGTTTTTCTTTTCCGTGTATATTTTTTTTCCTAAGTCGAGTATGTTTTGCCTGTTTATCATTTGATTTCCATATTCAAACTTATGAATATGTTCACCGACAGACGTGAGTAATCCAACAAGTGGGACACACATCTCTGCCCCAAAATTCGGAAAAAGGTTCAACAACTTGTTGACGATAGTCGTTACCTGAGAGTGGGTTGGTCGACTGAACATACTTACGAAGTCATCGATGATAACAACAACGCAGTTAGTCTTCAATTTCGTGGATGTTCCTGCAGGAAATGGGAAGTACATGGCGTACCGTGCAAGCATGCATATGCGGCTATCATGCAAACAGAAACGAGTGTCCACTCTTATGTTGATTCTTACTTCACAGTAGAATGGTATCGTAGAGCGTATGGGAATCCGATATTCCCTGTTCTTGATAGTGACAAGCCATCTGATGAAAACCGTGACCTACGAATTAGGCCACCAATATCAAAGAAACGACCATGCCGTCTAAGAAGGAAAAGAATAGAGTCACAAGCCTTTGACGTCCGCGAACTACAATATTGTAGCCGGTGCCATCAAGCTGGACATAATCGTCGATCCTGCAACGCTGTCATAGCGGACTGACAATGCCACACCTAACAGTAGCGTATGATATATACGCTTTCCTGTGTTTTATTTTGCGTTTCTATGTATATATACTCGTTCTTGTGTATTATTTCACGTTTCTGTTTATTTTGTTTCGTTTCTATGTATATATTCTCTTTCCTGTGTATTATTTTGGGTTTCTGTGTATATATCCTATTTCGTATGTATTATTTGAAGTTTTTGTGTATATATTCGTGTTTATTATTCAGATTTTTTGTAAGGATATCCGTACCAATATGGATTTGTTAAGTAATTACATAACCAGGTTTTCAGTCACAAAGAAATATATGGGAAATTAATTGTTCGTGTCAGTTTGAATATGTCATAAAGTGCTGTATGTCACTTCTAAATAAAACTCAGGGTATGGCAAATTAATTGTTCCCGCTACTGCCTTCAATCTCCTGCCGAGACTCAACATGATCTCTAGTAGCGGTGCCAACGTCGGCCATGGTGTCGGCTTTCACCTGGGCATCGAACACATCGTCAGGTGTATTTTCTCTCCCCTTGAGGAGGACGTACAGGTGGTCACGGGTGGTGCAACTGTTTTCATCAGCGCCCCTCCAAATGACAGAACTACGTAGAGAAGTACATAGAAAATATAAAACTATAAACAGGAAACCAATTAACATACACAGGAAGTATTAAACTATACACATGAAACCAATAAATATATACAGTAAGCTATAAACTATACACAGGAAAGCATAAATATACACAGGATACTACAAACTATACACAAGAAATGAAAATGATGCAAATTCAACATACATAATACACACGACATCATAAATAAACACACAATTCAAGATGTTGAAGACATGAAACATATGTTTTACGAAAAATAAAAACAATACCTATCGACACGTGTGTTGAGGAAGATGGTAAGGGCTGCGCGTTCATCTTGTTTGAGCTTTGCAAAACCGGGGTAGGTCTTCCTCCGTGGAAGGAAGCCTAAGTCAGGCTTCTTCTGATCCTCGTGGTAGACCTGCCCGTCTGGTTTAGCCTGATAGGGAACCACCGCAAGCGGATCCTCTGACGGTTTATCATTCTACAACCCGGCCAGGGATTGAAGTAGCGCGTTGACAGCTTCTAATGCTTCATCATCCGGGCCAGATACGTCACTCGAGTTGGTAGCGTTTTCAGTAAGCTTGCCCTTCTTTGCTTGTAGAGCCCTCTTCCTAGGAGCTCTTTTCGTTGGAGGCTTTTCGGTGGGGCTTTTTTGGCCGGAGCCCGCTTTGCCGACGTCTTCTTCAGTGGGGCTCGTTCTGGTGGAATTTTTGTCGGAGAGGGACTGCTTTGTTGTGTTTCTTGCAAAGCAGTGCTGCGCATAACACGCCTGGGGGAGTATCTTGGGATGTTGCCGGACGCGGGAGCTCCACCGGGGCAAGAGGAGGTTCTACTTTAGATGGAATTTCATCCATCGCGGCGTCAGGAGCCGGGACATCACAAGGAGAAGGAATTTTGTCGGTGCCCTATTTTGGAACAAGAATTTGATCCACTTCTTTGGCAGGGACAGGTATTTCAACATTTGCCGCGGTCCGATCAGCTTTGGGGACCTGTGTTGCAGCTGATGGTTGAGTTCCTTCAATGCCTTTCTGTGGAAGATTAACATCCGCGCAACTAGTGTTATCAGGCTGTGTGGGAATTTCCTCATCGAAGGTGGACTCAGCATAGGACTTGCTAAGACGGCCTCTAAATCTTCATGCTGACCTTTTGAACCTAAGGCCAAGAGAAGGGGACAGGGCCAACGAATGTGAATTGCTGATGTCTGTTGCCGGCGCAAAAGGGGGTGGACGGCGTCGCCGAATGTGACTCAAACTTCTTTAGGTCTGCATCTTGACGGTCACGCTCGTCTATACGAGCTTGCAGATCGCGGAACTCTATTAAAACTTGTTGTAGTAAACGACGCATGTCATCATCCCCTCGGGGAACCTCCTCCGCCATCTCTGCCGACGACTGTCGTCGACCAATATTTTCAGCTGTGGTGGGGGAGGATTTATCCCAACCTCACTTCTTTGCGATGTCAACTTTTGCTTTTTTCCCAGCTTGGGGGGGGGGGGGGGGGGGGTCTGGTTGGTGGGCAGGACTTCTTCTTAGACTCGCCAGGTTCCGTGGAACTAGCGAGGACTTGTTTTATGGGTTCGCTTAACATTACCAACTAAGAAATTCTCTTCATGGTTGGCTGACAGAAGCTCGGAAAACTGAAAAGCAAAAACCATACTTTGCAACGTTAGCATATAAACATAATATTATACACAGGAAATATGCAAATATACACACTAAGATAATATTATACACAGGAACGTAATAATATACACAATAATGTTACACTATACACAGAAAAGAGATTTTATACACAATAACATGATTTTATAAATATAATCATATTATACACAGGAACATCATCTTATAGACAGAAAACCATTTTCATCCACAGGAAATAACTCATTCATCCAAATTTTCACACATTTTAAACATCAATATAAATAACTTACTTCTTTTCCTTTCATTGATTTCAGTAGCGGCTCGATGGACGCCGCCTTGATGAAACTAGACTTCCCATAACACATTATACGAGGTGTCTTTCCTATTATTTGTTTCTTGACGTTGGCCGTCACCTCATAGAACCAAATGATGAGAGCAACGGAACAACCTTTGAAATAATCTGTAGTTGTGGACTTGCCTTTACAACGAAGTTGGACACGGGCGGCTGTCGCAGGGATATCGTCTATCAACTACTTGTGAGTAGCATGGGCGTAGGCATAACGGTCGAATGACGCCAGATCGTCGGCGTACTTTAATACAAATGATGGCGCATGTAGAACACTGTTCGGGAACATGATCGTGATCATGAAGTAGACCACCAGGAACTTCACGAGGGTCTACTTGTCCTCATGTTTCTTGCTCCGGACAATTGTAAGTAGGGTGTCTTTAATGACATCTCGGTGACGGTTATGCATCTTGTGTAGAAATTTCTTCTCAAAGTATGATTCATCCTTCTCGTGCTTGAAGGAAACAATGTCTCCATCGCAATACCAATACCGCTTGTTCATCTGTTTTTTCAACTCCGAATTCGTCTCAACAACAGGGCCAAGATAACAACGCGTGTTTACAAGTGTCTTGGCCATCTTCTATTCTATGCCAACAATGCAAACACACAATCAATCACTGAGAGAAACATAATGTTACACACAACAAAAAACAAATTATACATAGCAAACCACACAATTATACAAAGGAACTTCTTCTCACCTCTGTGCTGCCTTTTGCCCGTGAAACTCGCCGGAGAACTGAATACCTTGATGGAACATGCCGGAGAACTCGAAGAAAGCGTTTCGCGAGGAAAAAGAGAGCGGAAAAGAAGAACGACAACAGTCTTCAGCGCAATAAGAAACACGCCAAACATTGTGGCCGTTCGAAGGCAAGGTTTCGTTTGCGCATCTCCAACTGCTGTCTCTAGTTCCCAAGGAAAAAAGAAAGGCAATGCCATTATTTCACTCCCGCGATATGATGGCCAAATTTCAGGAGGGCATTGCGGTCATTTCAACTCTAAATAAACACCTCCGTTACCTCTGTTAACCCTCTTTGGACTGAAAATAAATTACTCAAAAAATAGAAACCTATGGAGAAGCTGCAAAGTTAAAGGAATTTTGAGGGAAAAACTAAATTTAGTGGATACTTTCCGGTAATTCCCCGTAAAAGTTAATAACAAAATAATAAATAATATAAAATAAAAATAAATTACAAATCTATTTTGAAAATTGAGGCAATGGTCAGTAATGTCGTTATCTACCCAAAAAGGTGCTAATTTAATTAAAAAAAAAAAAGTATTCACTATTCACTCAAGTCCTTCAGGCATTTCATACATCTTTCAAAATCCAACGCTGACAAACATAATTGCCAAAACATCAAAAATAAAATAAAATAAAAATCACATACAAATTTTTAATAAAAAAAAGCTAGACAATCACAATCACAGTGGAGAATAAAAAAAAAAAGAAAAAAAAAATCTAAACTTGAGTATCTTTCTGAGTGTTTTGGGGAGGACGATGATGAGCGTTCGTCTCTCTCACAATCGGATCTCTCCGATCCATCTCTCTCCGGCCATTCACCGCCAGATCTCAGCACCGGAATCCGATCACCGATCCATCCCTTGACTCCACTCCAACCCTACACCCTTTCACCGTTTCCACCCGATGCGTGAAAAACTTCAAAACCCTAACCCTACCTTTCAACCTCATCCTCGATTCCATCTCCAAATCGCCTCCTCCAGCCGCCACCGGAATCTTATCAACGGTGAAACTCGCCGCCATGTACTGAGTTCTCCCGCCGCCGATCTCCCCGGCCGGGATGAACATGAAACCGACCTGGCTGCCACCGTAGACGAGCTGCAGCGTGCTGTCATAGTGGGAGAAGGCGTCGCGGTTAGGGTTTCGTACGGCGGCGTACTGCGCGAATGTGAAGCTAACGGTGCCGTTGCCGCCGGAGAAACCGCCGGGGAGCTGGACGGCGGAGACGGAGATGGTGGGATCGCGGGGCCGGAAGAGGATGAAGAAGACGAGGGCGAGGCCAGCGATGAGGAGGATGAGGAACGTGGCGGCGACGAAGCAAGAGGCGAGATTGGTTTTGGAAGGAGAGCGAGGGTGAGGGTGAGGCCAAGGAGGAGGAGGGGAAACTGCCATTGGGGAAACGGGATCGGGATTCGCGTTTCCCCAACCTGAGAACTCTGCTTGTTGGGAGAGTTTGTCTTCTTTGTTTACTTGGGTTGGAAGTGATGATAGTGAGCTTGGAAGTGTGTGAGACTTTTGAAAAGGGAGGAGAAGGTGAGGGGAAGGTGGTGGGTGGGATGCAGTGGTGGGCACGTGTTTTGCTCGTGGGGCATGATTTTTTTTTAAATAAAAATAAAAATAAAAATAAAGATTGTTCACATTTATCTTTAAAAAAACTCTTTATTTGTTTTTTTTTAAAAAGAAATGTTTTCCAAAAATTAGAGGAAAAAATTATGATGTTTTTTATTTTTATTTTTTTAAAATGATTTTCTAAGAAGGGAAATGATTTTTAATTTGACTGAAGTTCTTTGTGGGTGATTTAGATATATTTTTATTAAAAACATGATATCTTTCAAAATTAAAGAAACTTCTTGTGATTTCAAGGATACTGCATTACAAAAAAGGTGTCTTTTTAAATCTTGTTTTTTAATTTTTGATGTGTTGTTTGGATTAATATGTGTCTTTTTAAAAAGAAAGTGAGAAAAAAAGAGAGAGATGACACGGAGAATATATTATGGAATTTCTTGTGAACATTTTCATCCGAGTAAATAATACAAATATTTTTTTAAAAATTTTTGTCTCGGATGAGGTACTTAATTCAGCACTTCAAGCTCATGCGCTATGCATTTTGTCTGTAAGCTTTTTTTGAGCATTCTAAACATGCCCTTAAATGATATTAGTTTCACCACTACTGATTTAATAGAAATTTTAAATTAATACAATGTTGACAAAATATATTATATATATAACTATAATGTTATTAATTGATATTATTATAAAAAAAAAAAAAAAAACTGCAGCTCCTAAGCTTGTCTTAAAAAAATGTTTTAACAAATGCAGGTTAAAAAATTACACTGATATGTCTTACTAGTCACAATTTCAAATAACCAGTTTAAAACAAAACAAGTTCAATTTTCCGTGAAATAAACGATTATCATCTCCACATATACTGTCAATTTATAACATGTAATTCTACATTTCCGAAGTGAATATATCATGGACATTTCAGAAAAATACAATGTTGAATAGGGAAAATTGAATTTCTGTATAGCAGAATTTTTGTACAATGCAGCTAAAAAAGGTTATTTGAGAATTTACAACAAATCACATGGAACACAGTAACTGTTTAAGTATACAAAGATCAGGTCAGGGATGATGTGCCAAAAGAATTCAATATGGAGTGTATTCAAGAGCCAGAATTCAGTGACCTGAATCAATCATTTGAAGCAAGTTCATCGGGTGGCACATGACAGTGTGCTCGCCGGACCAAATGTTGTTTGCAAGGATCCGGTTCACTGCATCGGTTGGGTGGAATTCATCCCACCACACATAAGTTGATGCATTGCTGCATGCCATCTCCGGCAATAGGCACATAATGGAGCCTCTATACTTGCCAAGTCCGCAACAAGCCTCGGTTGTGGTCTGAAAACCTGTGCCGAAATCAGAAATTAGCTCATAGGCACCAAAAATTGAATCCCCTGTGAGGGAATGCAGCAGTGGTCCTCACCATAGAGGTTTCGGTTGGCTAGTATGTCCATGGAGCCATTAAATGCATCACAGAAAGTGATTTTGGCCTCAGAAAGTTCGTGGTTGAGCTCATCTATCATGTACCTCATTGCATAATTGAATTCTATTACCACATTGTTGATCTCATCCACACACTCACCATTCTTACTGCCGTAAAGCATCAGGTAGTGTGGGGTGCAACCAATTGGAGCTATCCCCATGAATACCACTTTCCGCACATTCTTCTCATATAATGTCTGCATTCAAGAGCAAAATTTGCATCTATGTCAAATATAGTTTGAGAATGCATTTTTCATGAATATGCAAAAATTCATCACATGATTCACATCGAAAGAATCTTCAAATCATAATTGCGGAATTCACAAGAAGAAACTATCTGGAAGAAATTCCTCGATGTAGGTAATTTTCCTGATTTTATTCTTTTAGATATTTGAGGAATCTAACAAATAGCAATCACATGTGTAACTCAACAAATGCACCAAACACGGTCCACAAAAAATACAAGGCGAGCTCTCATTGTATCATCATTCAAGAGTCACTCAACCACAATTTTCAAGTGATTGACAAGTAGAACTTTTTTTAAGTGAAAAGGACATTATCTTAAGCACCAGAATTCTCAATGTCAAACAATTTGATGGTGAAATTATAACTGCAATGCATGTGTCCAAAGTTTTCAAGTAATTGACAGGTAGAACCCTTTTTAAGTGAAAAGGACACTAACTTAAGCACCAAAATTCTCAATCTCAAACAATTAGATAGTGAAGTTATAACTGCAATGCATCTGTGTCCTAAGCAGCAGGTCTTCTATCAATGTGAGGATAATATATACATGATTTGGCCATTCTGTGCACATTGGTGATCAAAATAGTAATTTTCTATCTAGAAATAACTCTTAAATCCCACAATTAAGTATCTTAATGTCAAAATGAGGAAAATATGAGCGCTGACAACCCAAGAAACTATGGCACATGAAACAAGTCCACCTCCCTAAACTCCATATCTTAATAGTAGAAAAACATAGCACCTTGATTTCCTGTTTCAGGGTGTTCGCTAACATCTGGTTGAATTCCCACGGCAAGAACAACGAAAGCACAGCGGACGTGTTCTGCATGTAGTAATGTATGAAGTCATTGCTCCCAATGGAGATGTAGAACACCGACCTTGAGATGAAATCAGCTGCTGCTGCCACCCCGAGATCCATCTCTAACTGCTGGAATGTGTCTATCAGCTGTAGGATCTGCTGTGTCAAGGAAATGTGTTGGCCCTGCATTCATGAGGGGAAAAAAAATTCAACATTTCCTATCCACCATAGAAACTAACAAATTATGAGCTTTGAAACAAAATTAAACAAACTCTTGATCAATAATTCATGACAATTCACATTTTTTTCCAAGAAATAGTATGATTTGACAATTTAATCACGGAAATTCACAGTTATCATTTTACTTCAAGAACTAGCCACAAAATTTGGCATTCAGACATTTCAAATAGGCATCATGATGAGAAATTAGCATAAAAAATAGGCATAATCACAAAAAAAAATCTTCATTTTTAAAGAACTAACATTAAAAAAAAAATCCATCTCAAGAATCACACAAATCTCATTGTTTGACAAAGTACCAGATCAGAACCACTGGAGAAGAGAATCCCAGAAGCCGCAGAGGCATAGTTGAGCCCATGGATCATATCCTCAATACGCCCACTCCGTCCCAAGTATGGCGGCACGAATGGCAGCCCTAATCTCTCCGCTTGAATCCCATTCCCCAAAGAAATCCATAAAAAAATTGGAGAAATTCAGTTCTTAGATCCAAATGGAAGAACAAACGAAGCCCAAATCAAGAAATTCAAATCCCAAACAGAGAGATCAATGAGCCAAAAGTTCGCAAGCAATCAAACCTAGAAAGTCGACGATGACCCTGCCATTGGAGAAGCGGCCGGTGGGGCGGTGAGTGTCGAAGTCGCGGCCGTATGGGGGACGATCGGCGCGGGCGAAGGTGCCCAAGTAGTTGTTGGTGCCGGAATCCACAGTGGAGTCACCGAGTACGAAGAGCGCCGGAGCGAGAGGGAAAGGGGGGAGAACTGGTAATGGCGCCACAATGGGAGCAGCGGTAGTGGAGGGCTGGCCGTCGCCGGCGACGGGGATGAAGGCATCGATGAGGAAGTGAGATGGTTTGTGGAGGGATGGATCTTGGAGAGATGGAGAGAAGGAGGAGGAGGAGAAGGTGAGGAAAAGTGGAAGGAGAGAGGAGAGAAGGAGCCTTGCCGCCATTGTTGGCTCCGAGCCTCCAAATCGTGGTATTCAAACTGCGATGGTTTCCCGTTTCCCGTTTCCGCTGAGCAAAGGTATCTTAATTGTCAACATTTTGTGTGTGTGTGTGTGTTTTTAAGTTAATTGAGTAATTTATTTTTGTGTGTGTGTGTTTTAAGTTAATTGAGTAATTTATTTGTGTGGTATAGATCTTGTTGCCTGTTGGTAAAGGTTGGGAATAAATATAATGTTACTAGAAATCATATTTCTTAGTAGGTGCTTGCATATGAAGAGGTTTTGTATAGAAAAAGGTGGCATTTTAAGAGAAATTATTGCATATTATCAAAATTTCTTTCATCTAGGTTTGGTTTGTTAATATTCTTGTTACGAAACTTCATCTCCTTTCATCCAAGTTTAGCTCTTCAATATCTTCCAAGCATGATCTTCATTCATCCAAGCTTGGGCTTCAATTATCCCCAAATATATTTGTGCCTTCAAATAGATTTATCCTTGAATAGCTTGTGCTTTAAATAGCTATGGCCATAAATAGCTTTATCTCATCAATTAATTGTGACGATAGATATCCTTGTGTCTTCAAACCGATCTCCTTTGCAAAGATAGTTGTATAGATATTCTCCACATGCCTTTAGCTTGCTCCTCAAAAGAAATCTTCCAAGGTTGATGCTATTACCAAAGATAGCTTCAATAGATTTTCTCCATTTGGTTGATCCTATGTCATTCATTACTACTGTCCTAACTTCTAGTGAACTTCAACAGCAGATCCATTTATGTGGCGTACATATGGTAGCCACTAACTGGAAGAATACTCATATGCACCTACACTGCCAGCTTATCCTTGAGACGCCTATCATGAAGGTCTATACTCCTCCCGACCTTCCTTTTCCTATGTACTCTCCTTTCCCTAATCTACACATGACCATGGACTTCTAGTCTTCAAGCCACATCATCATCTCTTGCCAAGTCATCTTGTCATGTCACCATTGACACATGTCAAATGATGCCAATCATAAAGTCTAGGTCTAACAATGGGGAATATTTTTATCTATAATAGAGTAGAAGATTGAAAGAGAGTAGCGAAGTGGAAAAAATATAATTTTTTAGAATAAATCATGTATTTATAGAGAAATTTTTTTAAATAAATAAATAAATAAATAAAAAGAATTTAATTGTTTCAAGTGATTCTCATTTAAAAAAAATATGGATGCAACTATCTTATTTAAAATTGTGGGGTCTCACAATTAAGCTTTTGGTGGACACCAAACGCTTATGGTGTTTTAAATGTCAAGCCCTTGTAGGCTTCACTCATTCCACCATTAAAGAAACCCTAAGTCATTCCACCGCTAATGATGTCCTAAGAATTGCAAATTGGTCCTTAATTCTAGTCCAGAGAAGCCAACATAACAAGAGAAAAATGTTTTTTTTTTTCTTAAAGAAG
The DNA here is from genome assembly GCA_020875875.1 of Dioscorea alata. NCBI lineage: Eukaryota > Viridiplantae > Streptophyta > Magnoliopsida > Dioscoreales > Dioscoreaceae > Dioscorea > Dioscorea alata. The sequence goes on from CM037027.1 coordinate 5,179,933, forward strand.
TTATTTGTTGTATTTTGTGGAAAAATTAGGCTTGAATATTTTTTTTTTAATTTATGAAATAACCCTTCAACAAACACCATATCAACCATATGCTATGCTTGGATTGGTGGGGTGGCGTTTGGAGGTTTTATAAGGTAAGGTTTTAGACCAACTCATGCTTGAAATCGTGGTTTTAGAGAAGGTATGGTTTAAGGGGGTAAAATGGAGGTTTGCAAAACCTCCATTTTACTCTCATTCTAGCAGAGGTAACAGTCTTTAGTTATGTAGGATTCTGTCTTTATTTCTAGATGATTGTTCATGAATTCCATATTTGTAATAAATTCATGATCCCTAGTTATTAGTGCATTGATGATGTTTCTTCTTCTATGGAAATGGTGTTAAATCCTTTAATTTTATATCTTTGGATAGGAGAAATATTTTGTGTAGGATTTGAGCCTTGAGTCGATTGTCTGTGAATTGTTGATTTAAAATGAATTCTGGATACCAAACATTTTCAAAGTTGGTTGTTTTGGAAGTCTATGACAAGATATTGAAATTAGATTGTGAAACTCATGGTCCCTGCATTTTATTCCCCATTATATAAGGAAAGAAGACTAAGTTTAGATGTGTAATATAATGTATGGAGGCTACTTATTTTTGTTGATAGGTTTAAAGAGGAATTAGGAGAAAAGAACAAGAGAAATTATTGTAGAATGACTTGAAATTCATGAACTTGTTATTTGGTTTGTTTGTCTTAACAAATTCTTTCTAAACTCCTAAGTTACTAACATTTGTAAATAACTTTGATTTTATGACTTGGATGATTGGCATGATCAAAGGTAATAAATGATTGTGGGCCTTCATAAAATCCTTCACATCCATGCTTAAAAATAAGAATCCATGAATTGGTTTGTTCGTCTTAATAAACTAATATGAACAAGTTATTTTGAAAATGAACTATTAACTAATAACAGTTTGTGAACGACTTGGATTTCAATGTATAGTCATTGCATTGTGTATAATATGAATATAATTATTTGCCATTAAATATGAGTCATCTTGTTAAATAGAAAATATGAGATAAATTGAAAAGTATGCGAAATTTATTTTGAATATTTTTGACTTTCAAAATAGTACATAACCATCTAGTCTTAAATAGGAAATAGCCTAGTTTGGATTTTTCTTTTTAGTTGGTTCAAAGTTTACATACATGCGTTGCACTACTGGATTGGTAAGTTGAGCTTTTTGCATTGCCACATTAGGTTGAGGATGTGACACGACCCCTTGCGTGTATCCCGCAAGTGCACGGGCTTGTCGAAGTAATAAAATTACCCTGGTGAGTGGGTAGTCGAATCCACAGGAATAGGGATTTAAAATACGAGAATTTACTATTCAGTCGTGCGATGTACGAAAAATAATGATCGGAGTGATGAATGAATTTATGGAATCAATTAGAATAAAAGACAAGAAAGTAAATAGAGAGATGGAAGACGAGAGAAAAGCAAGTAGAAGTTAAAAGAGAAGACTAGCAATGGATGAAATAGGGTATCCGGACAAGCTACCTCTAGGACTTATGCTTCTAGTGCAAGACTATGCTATTATACTTTCCTATTGATGTTAATTGAGTCGAGGATATCCTTAAACTCACAGTCCCAAAACTTAAGGTCAACCGTGACTAACCCCAACATTATGTCCCGGTATTAGGATTCACTACGACCCTTGACTCTCGTTGACCTGTCAACTAAGCCCTAGGGGAGTCTATCTTCCTAACCCTAACACTACGTGGGATTGCTTTAAGCTCTAGGGATTCCTAGTGATAAAACCTGTTCCTCTATGTAGTTCTAACCCTTTGGTCCAGGTGGAAGAACCCTAGTCTAGATTGAGCCCTAAAACTCTATCTTGACCGCTAATTAACCAAGGAACGGAGGTAGGGAGAAATCACACCGGAAGGGAAAGAGGGTACATTGCTACCTCACAACTCTCCCTCTCAACCCTCCTCAATCTTAAGTAGTCTAATCCTATAGGAGTTGTCACACCTCCAAAGGATAACCTAGATTGTTCTCAACCCTAGTGTCAAGGCTAAGAAAGAACAATAGCATAAGATAATTAAAACTGAAACTCGAATTTATTCATCAATAATGGAAAAGCATAATAACAATGTCATAGAAACATAATGATCCTAGGGTTTTACAAGTCCGAATACCCACGAGGGGTTTAGCTCCTCATGGAGCTATACATGTTCATCAAAGTGTAAAATAAAGCACAAAATAAAAACATCAATGAAAAAACCCCTCGCGTATGGTGTGACCGTGGTCTTGTGCGGCCGTTGAACGTCGATGTTGATGCCGATGGCGAGCTCCAATCCTCTACAAAGTCCTCTCCGAAACCCTAGCCGCCCTCTCCAGAAGTTGGAGAGAAAGATAGGTCAAAAGATGCTAAAAAAGTCTCCAAATCGAGCTTTTTAAATAGGCTGAGTGCGGCTTTAAATTTGAACTTATCGGGGCTTCACACGGCCGTGTGGAATTTCCACACGCCCGTGTGAAGTTTCTGGCTTCTTGGAAAAATTACTACACACGGCCGTGTGGAATTTCCACACGCCCGTGTGAAGTCTTTGGCTCGCTGGGAATTAATTCACACGGCCGTGTATTAATTCCACAAGCCCGTGTGAACTCTCTGGAAACCTGATCTTCGGCAGAAAATGCACAGTAACTTGCTACAGTGAATTGCTACAGTACAAGCTACAGTGATGCTGCAGTAACTCCCCAAATACGTTGTTCTTCATCGAGGCCATTGAATTGGGCACACTATCAATGGTAGATCGTGCCGATTGCTTCAAGTCTCCTTCTTGGTGAAGTTCTCCTAAGCTACACGAGTTAGACTTGTTGTGAATGTGACTGCCTTGTGCCCCTCCAAAGGAGGTTGGCACACACTCACAAGTCTAAGTTCGTACCTTGTTCCTTGCTTGGTCCGAAAACCTCCTAACAACGGCGAACACGACCTAACTTTGTTCTTCTTTTCCAACTTGGCTCCACAAATCTACAATGCACAAGCATACACAAATGCACAAGAATACACAAATGCACACTATTTAGTGATAAAATCTGATAAAAGATATGCTCATTGTAAGATAATAACGCTTCGTGTTACTATAACACAAGCACTTATCAGGATGACATGCATTGACACAATTTCTTTCTCCATGGCCTCTATTTTAATATTTATAGATTAAAACTATTTCTAGTTTTACCTTTTCTTTTTATATTTTGGATGAAGCTAATGTGTAGATAATTATATTGACACTACCTTCACATTAGGAGAGTGGTACTCCACTTTGCTCCTAAGTGGAAGGTTGAAAGTTTGATTCTCTTCCAACAAGGTTGAGGGTCCGTGGCTTATCCACTTTCTCAAGAACAAAGATAATAATAATAATAGTAAAGTTTTATTTTTCAAGGCAAAAATAAATGTTAGAAACCATACATATAAAACCTGAGAAATTGTAATTTAGAGCTTGTACTTTTTGAGAGAAGACTATATAGTGGAGAGAAAACATAGATTCTATGTAACACTAAATTGAGAAGAACGCACACACCAAGGTTTTCTCTTTTATTTAAAAACATATTAAAGCATGCCTTATATCAAGGCTTACAATGAGAAAACTAAACATTGAAAACGCTACTAAAAACATCTACTATTGCAGTAATCAAAGGAACTAATTAACTAACTCAAGACTAAGTCTAAGACTAGCTTATTATTCAATGTAAGAAGTCTCATAATTTTCTACTTAGCTTCCACATTATTAAGCATCTTTCAATTAACCTCAAACACTACCCCTTGATTGAAAATCGCATACATCCAACATTAACCTAAGGTAACAATGCCTTTGAGTAGGAAAAGCCTTAGTAAATATGTCCGTCATTTGTTCTTTAATGTTGCAAAACTTCAATGTTATCTGGCCATCTACAACTAAGTTCCTTATAAAGTGATATCTTAAGTCTATATACTTTGTGGGCCCATGAAGAACTGGATTTTTAGTGATAGCGACCGCTAATCTATTATCGCAATAGATTTAAGTTGCGTCGGCCCATTTTTGGCCTAAATCAGAGAGTAATCTCCTGAGCCATATTTCCTAACACACTGAAGCTATTGCTGTAACATACTCAGCTTTTGTTGTTGATAATGCAGTGACTTCTTTCTTTCTTGAACTCCATGTAACAACACTCAAACCCAAGGTGAAAATATTGCCATAAGTGCTCCTTAGATCATCATATAACCTTGCCCAGTCACTACTAGTAAAGCTAAGAAATTTAAAGTTTGAGACATGTGTATACACTAAATCATAATCTAATACTTCTATAATGTATCTTATCTCAAGATTCTTTTTGTTGCATTGAAATGGAGTATTGAGAGACAACTTATAAATCTTGAGATTACTCCAACTAAAAAAGAAATATTGAGTCATGTGTAGGCTAGAAAGATATATCATCAAACCCCACCAAACTTTTATCTTTCCTTGCATTTACACCTTTAGTACCATCATTTAAAAGAAATTTATCTCTAGAATTCATAGGTGTCACTGTCTTCTTACAATGTTGTATGTTAAAGCACTTAAACAGATCCTCTACATACCTTTTTTGTGAAATAAATACATCATCCTCTCCCCGTTTGATCTCCAACATGAGAAAATAGTGTAGTAGCCAAGGTTTATCATCTTAAATTTGTTCATCATCCCAAGCTTGAATTCATCAACAAGAGATTGTGTTGAGCCCATGTATATTATATCACTTGATGAGCTTGCCATGCTTCCAACTTGTTGAGTTGAATCAAAACTATTAGACAAGGATGATGATGTAATAACTGGCTCTTCCATAATATCAAGTAGAATCTTTAATTGTTTGTCTTCATCATTGCTACTACAATCCCACTTAGCATCTACAAAAAAAAGCTACATTTTGATTGACAATTAACTATGCCACTAATAGGATTATACAACTTATATGCCTTGGATTTAGTACAGTAGCCAATGAAGATAGATTTCTCAAACTTTGCATCTAGTTTTTGATGTTGTCGAGGATTAATCAAAGTATATGAAATATAGCCAAATATTCGAAGTAACTTATTAGGGGTTTCATATTTGTCCATGCTTCACAGGGTGTTTGCTCCATCACAACTCTGGTTGGTGAAAGATTAGCAAATACACTAAGGTTGCCACTATCTTTGCCCAAAATTGATTCAGAAGGCTTCTCTCTTTCATTAGACTCCTCGCCATTTCAACTATAGTTTTGTTCTTCCTCTCTATAACATTGTTCTATTGAGGAGTATAGGCTGCAATGAACTCCTTGTGGGATCCCCATGCTCTTTACAAAAGTTGGAGAATTCTTTAAATAGGAACTCTTTGCCTTTGTCTGCATGCAAGATGTTAATACAACAACTGCTTTGTTTTCGATGAGGGACTTAAGTTTTGAAAGCTTTCAAAGGTCTGTGATTCGAATTTGAGAAAGTACACCCAACTGATTGTGCTAAAATCATTAGTAAATAATACAAAATAGCGGTTTCCTCCTAATGATTCCATTTGCATGGGGTTACATAAATTAGCATCGGTTAGCTCCAAGTATGTTAATGCTCCAAACCAAAATAGTAGCCTTTTCACCATTTTTTTTGACTTAATAGTCTTAATCCTTTAATGTTGCGATGCTTGTATATTAAATGCCATGTTGAGTCCCTACAATTAATAACAACAAACCAAGATTGTTCATGTTTGACACTTCAAGTGGAAACATTTTATTCTATCATTTTAATAATTGCTATAGATTTGGTAAGTGCTTGATTATACATATTTTTCTTATCAAAAAATACAATATTGATTGGCAAAGGAAAAAATGAGCAGTTGTTGAAAAATCAAGTGATTCAAGTGATGATGATAGTCCAAAACTAATTCACTCCTAAGGGATTCAAGCAGCCAAGCAAGCAACAATACATGAGCCACAAGATGCTTGCAACCCAGATTCCAAATCCCCTTTTATCTAAAGTACTGGTACATCTTGGTTAATCACAAGCCAAAAATCTAGGTAGAGCTAAGCCTTGAGTGTGCAAACTTTGCTACAACAAGTATTCTAGTTCATAAACTAGAATCCATTATTAATTTTTTTGGCACTCCAGTTTGGACAAAAGCACAAATTTAAAGTTGTGCTAAAAAGACAAGAAGAATATGGAAGGGTAAGGAGGATAGTCCAAGAAGTTATACAAAAAAAACAAACTTGGTCTATTGCGGGTTTGGATATTTTGAGGTTGTGAAGGACTACTTTAGAATGGTCTCATGCTCAAACAAACTAATTTTACTATTATTAATCTTGTTCATAAAGTGTCAAATTCTAGATCTTTGAATGAATATATTGACATGTTGCAATGTCTTGTACAAAGTGATTTAAAAAAGTTTAGCTGTAAGGTTGAGGAGTGTTTAGGACATGTTAGTTCATTTAAATCAGTCTGCTTTTATTCTTAGTAGGAGAATAGCTTATAATGTACTTCTTGCACATGAATTGGTTAGAAGCTACCATAGGAACAAGGAGGATTATTGGACTTTAGAAATTGATCTTCATAAAGCTTATAACTCAATTTCATGGGACTTTGTTGAGGAGATATTATTAGCTTTCAGATTTCCTTCTCATTTTATCAAGTTGGTTATAAATGGTGTGAGATCTTGCATGCATGTTTCGAGTGCTAATTGATGGGTAATTAGAAGGGGTTTTCCTAGGCAAGCAAGGACTAAGGTAGGATGGCCTTATTGCCCCTTTGTTATTTGATATTAAGATGGTAATGGGGCGGGCTGCCCACCATATATCTTGCCCTGTGCTCTTCCCCAGCCCTTTTTTTTTAACTTCTCAATACAATAACCGCCCCTCCCCCCACTTTACAAGTGTTGAGATAAAAAAGTAAAAAATTTCACTATTTTTAGTTCATTAATACATAAGTTTAATCAAAATACATAACTATCCTAATTAAGTGAATATAATTTTATTTACTTTGATTTATAAAGTGAGAACTTTTAAAATTATATGTATTTATTAATATATAGGGGTATATATGCAAATTTTTAGCGGGGCTGGGCGGGGCAAGGTAAAACCAGACCTGCCCCACCCCCATCCACAGATTTTCAAAAAAAAAAAAAAAATTATCCCGTTTGGGGAGGATGGGGTCGTAACCCATGAGTCGGTTCAGTTTTTGCCATCCTTATTTGTTTTGTGTATGGAATACTTTACACTAGAGTTTTAAACAAAGGGACCTCTTTTGGTTTTAATTTTCATAAAAATTTTAAAAAGATGAGTTTGAGTCACCTTTGTTTTGCTGATGATCTTTTAGTTTTTACTAATGGAGATGTGGACTCTATCAAGGTTGTTAAAGTAGCTTTACTCTATTTTGATGTTGTGTCAAGCTTAAAACTAAATTTATAGAAGAGTTTAGTCTTCTTTAATGGTATTAGAGCTATTGTTAGGATGGAAATCATTACTACCATGCAATTGAATATCGGTTCCTTGCTATTAGATATTCAAGTCTTCCTTTATTTTCTTCTAGTCTTATAGAGATTCATTGTCAAGATTTAATCTACAGAATTTTAGCTAAGGTTATGAATTGGACTGCCAAGACTCTTTCTGATGAGTGCATTCCATATATATATTTTCATACCCTTTTCATGTATTTATCTTGTCTTCGAGAGTTTATTTATTGTGATTCGGTACTACTATGGGTATTATTATGTATTTGTGCAGGGAAATAGGTTTTTGTGCAAAGGGACAGTACTCGACACAATTACAGTGTGAAAAGAGGATCAGATTATAGTGTCCCAGGAAGAACACGGGCTCGACACGGCCGTGTTACTGCTGCTGCAAATCTCAGGAGAATTCTGCACCAGACGAAGCATGGATACTGTAGCAAATACTGTAGCACAGATCTGGAGAATGGCACGGTTTGCATGGTCCTGACACCCTGTGTTATCTAGAGAACACGGGGGTGTCAATGCTGAATTTTGTGTTTCGCAGTTTACTGAGATTTGTAGCACCTCAGACACACCCTTGATATGCTCGTGTTGTGCCCCGAATCAGCCTTTTTAACTCCAGAAATTAGGGTTCTTTCTCATCTTTTGTTCGGGGATTCATCTCTCCACCTGGAGGACATTGATGAGATCGAAGATCAAGCTTTACCAAACCACCTAAGGAGATCAAGGACTAGTAGGAGGCATTGCAAGAGGTGGAGTTGGCGCAAGGACACTACAAGGGAGGACATCTTGAGTATTGAAATGTACCGAGGTAGTCAACTAGGATGAGATAGCGTGCACGAGTCATTGGAGACTTCCGAAGGGATTTACTCTTGTGGTTGCCGAGTACTTAGTCCTAATATCCTCCATTATCATCACCATTACCTTTTACTCATTGTTGTTATGATCCAATACCCTTTCTATTTGTTTCACTAGACATCAAAGGAGCAACGAGTATTTTAAGTACAGTTCCCTGTGGTTCGACAACCCTACTCTTAATTGAGTACCGCTTTATTACTTCTTGTGACCCGTACACTTGTGGAGAGCGCATCAAGTTTTTGGCGCCGTTGCCGAGGAACTGGTCACTTTTAGGAAAATTAGGAATTTGGTGATCTAGTGTGTTAATTTTTTTTTATATTTATTTATTTATTTATTTTGTTTTATTACCTAATTTTTTTTTATTTATCACTCATTTCTGAAAGGTCAAGTCATGGATGAATTGCTTGCGGCCTTAAAATAATATGAAAGTCACTCATTTGATTATCATCCATGTTGCTCCCAATCAGAGCATGGATTGACAGATTCTCTATCACATCACATAGTTGTTAGCCACACCAGCGGCATCGAGGATTTTGATGCCATGTCCAGCTTAAGAGATGTGATATCAAGTTTTTAGGAAGGGACATTACGGTGGCAACACGAAATGAGATTGAATGGTGTGATACCTCCGTCAACTCAAGATGATTCACCATGGTCTTCCAACTTCAGTATTGATGCTCCTGCATTCCATGAGGCACCTCCTCAGGGGCATGGCACAACTAGTGAAGAAGTTGAGCTATCATTATTGGAATTAGATGATCGATTTTGGGCTCAGAAATTTTCTAAGACCCCGGTATTTTATGATGCACCTCCACTCACAAGTACAGAATTTTCAATCCCATACGAGACAAATTCAACCAATGACAGTTAGGGATTTTCGAGACAGGAGGATAATATGACACAAGAGATGGCCACATTTGAATCAAGCACTTCAGCTGAAGGTAAATTCTTGGATACCTCTAATGACAATGTTGAAGCACTTGGGTGTGATACTTTTTATGAATTGAGGGAAGGAGTTACGAGTCTTGTTGAGGATAAATGTGTGCAAGGAAGTGGAAATGAGGAAGTTTATAGCCAGACATCAATAGGGTCACTCCACAACTCTTTGATTGAATACTCTCATTTGCCTTCAATAAATTTGGAACAAGCGAATTGGGAGAAACACATAGAGGATGTAGTCGCAATGGTGAAAAATCTAGCCGTTGAAAAGGAGAAATTTCCCCCGGATAAAGAGAGTGAAGAGTGGGTCACATTTAGTGAAGAAAAATTACCACCACCAATTGCAATAGGGGAGTATTGGGAGAAGAAAAAAATTGAGGTTAAGGAGACATATGTGATTGAATTTGAACAAGTTGCCTCTTTTGACTTAGATGAGTGGACATATAGGAGGGAAGAACTTCAAATAATTAATCTAAGTTTTGCAAAGAGATTGAAGCAATCTTTACACCTTCCTACAAAGAAATTGAACAACTCGTGTCCCGGGTTGTTCCCATGGCGGCCTAAATGTCAATTGATGAAACATTTATCATTGAAGAGAACTCAAGGGATAAGGCATAAGGAGGTTTCTTGTAGAAGAATGAGAAATATGAAAACACCCCCTTTAGCCTTGTTGCATGTTTTGGAGTTTGACCAAGTTGTTCTCAAGGAATTCACCGGCAAGCTTGCCCATTTCTCATTCTTTGGAATCAACCTTGCGAGCTATGGCCGAGGGGAACACTCTTTTTTTCAAGATGAAAGATTAGATGAAGAAGCAAACTCCAAGGCATTGAAACAAAAAGCTTCTTGTATGCTTAATGAACTCATCTTTGGCAAGAAGAAGATGTTGGGAATACTAGAATTTGTGGGTAAGAAAATTGAGCCATTTTATGGCCCACATGTGCACCTTCTAAGCTTGGATATTTCCCAACCCAAGATGCTCCCTTGGAGGCCTAAATCAAGTTGGTTGAAGCCTCTAACATGTATCCTTCCACGGCAAGTAATTTTGTGCTTCAATGGTTGTAGCTATGTACCTTGTAGCCAGGAGGAGCACACACTCTTCAAGCGTCCCTAAGGTAAGTAATAAGGTACATCGAGCTAATGATGTTAAACAAGCGCTTCTTGAGAGGCAACCCAAGTTTTAGTTGTTTTACTTTCTCTTGTTCTCCTAGTTTGGTTTAGTTTCTTTCTTTGAATCTTGAATAAATTAGTGGTGCTCTTGATTTTATTCTTGCTTGGTTCTCGGTCTTTTTGTGCACTTTCATTGTATATCTATTTTGTAAATTGTTAGGGTTACGGGGCTTAGTCATGGAAATTTTGTCAAGTTGAGAAATCAAAGTTCTGAAATACTTCTGGGCTGAGCACGGGCTTGACACGCCCGTGTTTCCTAGTGAGCACAGTCGTCGAGCACTTTGCGCGACCGTGTCTCTCCCCTTAATAGCTTGAAAAACTTTTCTGAGATATTCAGGGGGAGAGACACGCCTAGAGCACGACCGTGTTCTGATGTAGCACGACCATGTTCACACTGATTTCTTGCATTCATGGATTAATTTTTATTTCTCTTAATGCATGTTATCACACCGAGGTTGAGAGCCACTTCAATGATTCTTGAGCACCACCAATCTTTCTTTTTGTAGTGTTTTTCTTTTATTTCTTATTTTCTTTTCTTGAGCTTCACTTGTGCCCTTTTTGCTTGTAGGATGTGAGCCATATGGATACAAGGGACCTACATGTTAAGAGCGGTCCCATCACTCCCCATGCTCAGGAAAGTTTCTTAAACTTCTTCCCCAATTTTAATTGTTCTTGATTCATTTCTTCATGCATACATTTGTACATTGACGACAATGTACGGTTTAAGTGTGGGTGAGGGTTTTACATTTTGTATTCATTGTGATGAGGCATGACTTAGGACGATCTATGAGTTTAGTTTGTGGAATTTCTAAGTGTAAGGGGACACTAGTGTGTTAGTGTATTTTTATTGAGCTTAACTGTTAGTTTCACTCCTATCTTGGAAACCTCTTATGCTCACCGTACCCTAATTGTGGAGCCACTTGTACTTAGGAGAAACTCTAGCTAAATGACCATGATTTGCTCTTTATTGTGTGAAAACATAATAAAAAAATAAAAAAATAATAATAATAAAAAAAATATTTCACCGGAAAGTCGGATTCCTTGTGGGATGCCCTACCGGTTATTTGCTAATATTTTGTAAAAAGATGGTAGAAAGAGCTATCACCTTAGAAGTGTGAAAGCCACTCTTGAAAAGTCGAATTTTGGGCATTACAAGTGTATATTTGATGACCTACCGAAAGAAAGGGCTACCTCTAGGGTGTATGAAGCTACTACCCGTTTAGTATAATGTGAAATAAGGTCATTGTTTGCTAAGTTGATCCAACATTGCATGAGGCACACACTTTAGGGTAATCACACACACACACAGGGAGTACAAGGTGAGAGTGAAACTTATCATTTTTTATCAGCCGAACACACACTGACAACTGGTTTCCTATTCCACTTTTGAAATTCCTATATTACTGAGATCAGAGGTCATGCACTCATCTTATTTCTTTTGTGTTGATGTGTTTTGCTTGAGGACAAACAAATGTTCAAGTGTGGGGGTATTTGATGAGTGCATTCCATATATATATTTTTATACCCTTTTCATGTATTTATCTTGTCTTCGAGCGTTTATTTATTGTGATTCAATACTACTATGGGTATTATTATGTATTTGTGCAGGGAAATAGGTTTTTGTGCAAAGGGACAGTATTCGACACAATTAGAGTGTGAAAAGAGGATCAGATTATAGTGTCCCAAGAAGAACACGGGCTCGACACGGCCGTGTTACTGCTGTTGCAAATCTCAGGAGAATTCTGCACCAGACGAAGCATGGATACTGTAGCAAATACTGTAGCATAGATCTGGAGAATGGCACGGTTTGCATGGTCCTGACACCCCCCGTGTTATCTGGAGAACACGGGGATGTTCTTCCTGACACGGGGGTGTCAGTGCTGAATTTTGTGTTTCGCACTTTACTGAGATTTGCAGCACCTCGGACACACCCTTGACACGCCGGTGTTGGGCCCCGAATCAGCCTTTTTAACTCCAGAAATTAGGGTTCTTTCTCATCTTTTGTTCGGGGATTCATCTCTCCACCGGGAGGACGTTGATGAGATCGAAGATCAAGCTTTACCAAACCGCCTAAGGAGATCAAGGACTAGTAGGAGGCATTGCAAGAGGTGGAGTTGGCGCAAGGACACTACAAGGGAGGACATCTTGAGTATTGAAGGGGTTTCTTTCTCTCTTTCTTTGTTCTATCGTTTGCCTTACCTTGTGTACCTTCCCTCAGGGGCTAACTGGCCATAGTGTTTAATCTTGTATTGCATAACTGTAGTGTGTTTGGAGTGCATAGTTATTAGGTTGTCCTAGCAAAACTGCAGTGTATCTTCAAACACATAGATGCAATATTGCTATTGAGCACACATGAACGTTATTGGAATGTACCGAGGTAGTCAACTAGGATGAGATAGCGTGCACGAGTCATTGGAGACTTCCGAAGGGTTTACTCTTGTGGTTGCAGAGTACTTAGTCCTAATATCGTCCATTATCATCACCATTACCTTTTACTCATTGTTGTTATGATCCAATACCCTTTCTATTTGTTTCACTAGACATCAAAGGAGCAACGAGTATTTTAAGTACAGTTCCCTGTGGTTCGACAACCCTACTCTTAATTGAGTACCACTTTATCACTTCTTGTGACCCATACACTTGCGGAGAGCGCATCACTTTCCTACGTAGGAAGGTTGCAGCTTGTTGATGTTGTTCTTCTAAGTACGCACAATTATTAGAGTTCCCCCTTTGTATAGGGGTTACTAATGAAGTTATGAGTATCTGTAAGAATTTTCTATGTCATGGTTCTAGTATTAGTGGTAGAGAGGGTTTTGTGAAATGAAAAACTATCAGTATGAGTAAACTCTATGGCGGGTTGAATGTTAAATCAGTGCATTTATGGATCAGGCAGCCATCACAAAATACATTCAGGACTTGATACAGGAAAAACCTTTTTTTTTTGGGATTTTTGGGTTATTAAATACAAGTTAAGGAGCCTTAGTTTTTAAGGAATTACTAAGCCAATGGATTACAGTTTGAGCTAGACACATTTAACAAAATTAAAGTTAGTGATCAAAAAATGTTTTGACTATAAGTTAGGAGATGGAAGAGAATTCTCTTTATTGTTTAATCTGATATCCATTGTTGAAAAGTTTCTAAAGATTATAATTAAAGACACTAAATTTAAGAAGAGTGCTAAATTGTGTAATTTGTGTAATTTGTGACTATGTTTCTACTAATTTTGTGATTGATGTGAGTAGGAATGATGTTATTCTCTAGAAACATATCAAGAATGGACACTTTTCTATTGCTAATATATGGATATTTTTGCTACAAGGTAATCAAAGAGTTAATTGGGCTAAATTAGTATTGTCTAACAATAATTTTCCAATACATTTTTTTATTTTGTCGCTGGCCCTGTATAATTGATTGCAAACAAGAGACAAGTTCTTTAATTGGAAGGTTATAAATTCAAATATGTGTGTATTGTGTAATAATGGTTAGGAGGATTTTCACCACTTGTTTCTAGTTCTTTCTCTAATTTTGTTTGGTGGAAAGTATTAAGGGCTATCAATGTATCTAGAAATCCCCTTAGTTGGAGAAGATACTTAAGTTAGTTTTAGAGGAAGGCTGCAGGGAAGTCTTTCTTGGACAGGATTAGAAGAACATCTTTTTGTTGCTAGTGTAAATATGATATGGAGAGCAAGAAACAATTTGATTTTCAAGCAGCAACTTTATGGTACCAATGAAGTGTTTTATCAGATCAAGAACTTTGTATTATTGAAATATAGCAACCAATTTAATTGTTTTCCTTGTAGTACTTTGTTAGATAGATAGTTTTAAGTCAGCTTACTTTAGGGAAAGGTTTTGATGAAGGGAGAATTATATATCTCACTTGGATCAATGTAAAAAAGGATTATTTACAATAGTTTTTTTTTGTTGCCATATTGGTATGACAAGCATATAGTATCTTTTATTATTTGCTAGTTATTACACAAAGTAGTATATTCTATGATTTTGGTTAAGGTTGTTGGGTGTCAAGCAAGTGCCTAGTGGTCTTTTGAGTGTGTTGATGGTTCAGTATTTTGTGTGATGTGATGTTTTGTTTGTACTTAAGTTAGTTGTTCTATAGTGTGATATTAGTGACCCATATGTTCTTTCATTGTATTAGGAGTTAATAAAATTTACTTTTTGGCTGGACAATATATATATATATATATATATTTGTTCTTTCATAATTTGGAGTGTTAATTGAGTTAAGAAGATAATATCAATTAAGGTGAAATACTACTAATTTTTATAATCTACCTTGATTTCCATTCAAGAATGTTATATATATGGTTTTATTTTTTTAATTTATACTCATTAATGGGAGTAATGTTGTTGTCCCTTTGGACTTTTCATCTTCCCACCATCTCATAAATTGTTTTAAAAAATTAGAAAAAAAAAAACTTCCAAACTTAAATTCACGATGCGCAATGAGCTTTCACCATAACTATGATCACGTGTTGGGTCTCCTCATGTGTTAGTTACTACTATGCCAATGAACTTTCACCCTTGCTTGTCCTCAACCCTCGGCCTCTTTTTTGGATGTGGTTGATGTCTCCAAAACATTAAAGAACACCTAAGTCATTCTTACCCATTCTTTGGATGTAATTGTGCAAAGTAGAACATGACCAAATAATACTGAATTGTCTTTGGAATGTAAGTAATTTTATTTTGTAAGATCCACAATGTGATCTTGTAAACCTTTAATATCATTTTTACAATACTACTCAAACTGGAGTGATGATTGTTAAATACTTTAGTTTAATACCCAAAGACAATTGACTATCTAAATTGTGGAGTATGGTATCTTGCGCTCTTGTATAGCTCCAAAAACCTTTCATTTGATAATGAGATATTACTTCCTAATAAGAGTCGTAAAGCAAGGAAACTTAATAGCTACAAACATTTAGGTAGTTAAGGATATAGTTACTTAGTGTGAGGTATGCTTAGGTATGTGATAAGAAACAAGAACATGATACATGGCTTATAAAATTTATGGTACAGAGGGGGTAGGCTTGAGTGGTAGGACCTTTTGGGGAGTGATATGCTCCAAAATATTTTTGAGATCATCAATAGGATACACTATATTATGTAAAATCTTTGTAAAATGTGAACAATGTTTTTTATGAAATAAAGTTTTAGTTAATTTAAATAACAAGAAAGTTGAAACAAAACTCCACCAAATGCTTATTCTTAGAATAATATTTCACAAGTTTTAAAGTTAATTTAAAAGTTTAAGATAAAACTTAAAAGTTCAATGCTCACTTTATTGTTATAACATTATAAAAGTACTTCAACTATTCTAAAAGCTAAAACTGGAACATAAACCGTAAGACTTTGGTTCAATCTTAAGTCTTGACCATCACACTTGCATTATAACCAACAACACCAATAAAGCCTACAAAATAAAATGCAAAAATATTAAATTTAAAGTTTTGAAGTTGAACCATGAAAGAATAAAAAGAAAAATAAGCTACAAAGTTTGAGGGTTAAACTTACATGAGCTAGCTGGATTAGTTGTCCATCTTTGCTTTCTTTTTTACTTGAAAAATCTGTCATAAAAATCTTACTTAAAATGTGATTGTTTCTCTTATATCTCCTAATTTTCTTTTGGTAATATCTCATCATCGAACTCACTATCCAAGCTACTCCACCTAAAGTCCTTTAACCTTACTTTTGAATCCTCCTAATATCAATTTTCTAAATCTATGTCCCATTTTCTAAATGTGCCATTTACATAAGTTTCACTGAATCATGATTGAAGACCAATGTTAGAGTGGATGAAAACCAGTTTATTTGCCCTTATGCAATTTAAGATGTTTCTGTTCACATTGTAAATATAGGAATAGGTGCTCTAAGCTTTCTCCACCAATAAACTATTAACCAAATGTGAAAGCACTTTCTTTGTTACCTTCATCAACTCATTTTTTTTTTAAAACATAACTTAACCACCATTTACAACATCCATAGTTGTTGCATCAACTTGTGCTACTGCCATTGCCAAAATATCCTTTCTTCATGTGAAAATTATCAAATTGCTCTCTCAAAAGCTTTACTTTATTGGATTTTTTGCTACTTTGTTGAAAGCTTCCATAGCATGTACCCAAGATAAATTCTTTGCCATGATTTGGAGCTCATCTAGAATATCCACTAAGATCAGATATAGAAAAATAATGAACATCATAAAAGTGAGGACTCAGAGCAATTTTAACACAATGTATGGGAATGTTCATCTTTTTCTATCTTTTAAGTATTTTTTTCCATATAGGGATAATCATTTTCATATTTATTACATCACATGACATCCTTAATTTCTCCTAACATGGCATACATTTTCTCATGAACATTTCCCATTTTGGCATATTCACCATCTTTGTCACGCCCCGGACCTAGTCAAGCTAAACCCGATGGGTGGACAATGTAATCCTATAAGGCGTTAACCAAGTAAGCCTGCAAAGCCTCAAAACTTGTCTTAGACTAGTGAAAAAATAACAAATAAACAGAAATACCAGGAATACAAGTACAACTCAAGAATACAATAAAGGTTCAAATATAGGAATGATCAAAATACAATTGTCCAGATAACAAATACAACAACTTAAGATACAACTCAAAAAAAAAAAAAAAAATACAATTACTAATAGCTTGCTAAGCAATTCTTGGGTTTACTACTCGTGATCTGAAAAGTATTTTAAACAAAATCATAAGCCCACTAGCCCAATAAGTAATCCAAAATTTAAAAACAAAATCTTGAATTTAAAATATACATAATAATTAGGACCAAACCAAGAGTTTGCCAATATTTTAAACAAAAGACAAGTAGGTCGCATAATTTGGTCAAGTGTGCTCATTAATCCAAAAATATTGCAATAAGAGGAATATCTGAACTAAAAGTGTAAAGCATAAAGATAACAATTTCTCAAGTGATAGAACATGTCTCCAAAGTCACTATAGATGTCAGATGTAATTTGTTTACCCTTAGTGATCCGCGCTAGAATAACAGAGGAAAGACAACCACAACGACAACCACGGCGACAGCCACTCCAAATAGAGGATATATTCCTCATACAAAACTTGGACCAAACTGGCATACAAAGTATTTTAGGTAAAGAAGACATAATAGGGTCAGCATCACATAGTGGATCCCTAGTAATACATACCAAGAAATAAGAATATACACAACTCAAAATAAGAAGACAAGGATGACTCTAGCCAAGCACTTCACGCCTTCACCCCTACGCTGTGCTATCACCTGGGAGGAAGAAAGAGGGGATGAGTAACTAGGTTACTCAGTGAGGGGTTAAACATAGGACTATAGCTCAAGCATGAACAAATAAAAATAAAACATCATAAAAATGTTTCAATTCTTAACAGTAATGAATATATTTTGAATAACAATTATCACATAAGAATATAAGCTTTCTCAATGAAATACAAGTAAAATTCCTTTGAAATCATCAAGAAAATACATACCATTCTGGAACTAATATTTGCACAATTCTTTCGATAGTTTCAATTATCAAGATGCTTAGGAATAAGTAACTCAGCAATCATAAATAATCAATAATGTCCAGAATGGCCTCGAAAACTCTCCGTTGCTAACCATGGCCTTGGTTAGGTCTGGAGCTACCAAGATGTGCGTATCTTGGTATTGGCCGCTGGGAAGTTCATGTGGTGACTCCGAACAACCCAACTATATCCATGTCAGGGATCTACGCTCGCGCCTGACATGGCATAACCGGTTTGACATTATTCTATGCTACCTCTATATAGGTCGGCCAGTGGAAACCATCCACTCTTATTGCAGTAAGTACTGGAGCTCGGCTCCCATGTCACCATCAAAGCATTTAGACAATAACCTAGCCCGTAGGCTCAATGTATACATCATCATGATAGCATAATTCTCAATAAGAGATCATAAGTGTTTACAATGGCAATTCTCACTCCAAGAGTGATTGATTTGATCATAACATTGGTAATGAAATCATTTTCATCATAAGTATCATACAAGGGTGTCTTTTGAAAATAAATTTCAAACATTGCATTAACACAATGAAATTCAACTTGATTTCACATGTCTTCTTGGTCATAATTATGAGAACATCAAATCTCTTGAAAATACATAGTTTGCAACATATATTTCCAATATAGAGTTCCAACCATAAACAACATATATACTTTGCAAATATTCATGACATAAGCCAATTCATAAATCACCATGATTTCTAAACTTCATTTAAAACTTTTAAAGAGATTTAGCAATAAGGAGTCTATCATTCAAAGCAAGCAACTCAAATATCAAAAACATCATGCATGAATCATAGTCCAACTTTGGCAATTTTCCCACTCACAAACTTGGCGAGCGAAACACCTCGGTGTTACTTCTCCACGGGTTCTTTGCCCTTAGTTGAGCTCTCACCTCCTAGAAGCATTTAAACAACCAAAACAAGCAACCATACATCATCAAACACTTGATTAACTAAAATGAAGGAAAAATGCTCAAAATAGAGAATTGTTACTTCTATGGTTTGGTAAACACCATAACAAGAAGTTATAGCAAGAAAACGACCTCTCACAACTCTTAAAACCAACAAGGAAAGCAAGAAAAGCCTAACTTTGGTTGGTGCTACAGTAATTCCGGGATCAAGAATCTTGTGTAAATCAGCCTTAAAACCTCATGGAATGATGGAGGAAGAGAGGAGAAGGAAATAGAAGGGTTTGGGAGAAGAAAAATGAAGAAAAGAATCCAAAATAAAGTTTTTATAACTCAATTACGACGGTGTGCGGCTTATGTGTGGGCTGCGCAGTGCCCGCACACCACAGGCAGAAGGGTGTGTGGTGATGAGTGCTCATGTTATAATAATACGAAGTGTTATTGTCTTACATTGAGCATTACTTTTCTCAGATTTTATCATTTAATTGTGTGCATTTGTGTACTTTTGTGCATTGTATGTTTGTGGACCTAGTTTGGAGGAAAAGAGCAAAGTTAGATCGTGTTCGCCGTTGTTGGGAAATTCTCGGACCAAGCAAGGAACAAGGCACGAGTTTAGACTTGTGGATGTGTGCCAACCTCCTTTGGAAGGGCACAAAGGCAGTCACATTCATAATAAGTCTAACTCATGTAGCATAGGAGAACTCGCCAATAAGGAGAATTGAAGCAATCGGCATGATCTACTGTTGATTGTGTGCCCAATTCAACGGCCTCGGTGAAGAACGATGAATTCGGGAGTGTTTAGGCAAAAGTATTGTAGAAGCACTGTAACATGTACTGTAGTAAAATACTATAGCAAGTTACTGTTCACTGTTTGCCGAAATTCAGGAAAACAGAGACTTTATACGGGCGTGTTAAATCCCGATTCAGCCCATTTGAAGCCGCGACTCAACAATATTTAAAGGCGTTTTGGAGACTTTTTCTGGATCTTTTGGCATACCTTTTCTCCTATATTCTGGAAGGTTGCGGCTAGGGTTTGGAGAGGACCTTGTGGAGGATCGAAGCGCGCCATCGGCATCGACATTGACGTCCGGCGGCCGCACAAGACCACGACCACACTCTACACAAGGGGGTTTTCATCTATGCTTTTGATTTCTTCTTGTTTTCAATTACCTTTGCACACCTTCCATATTTCTCTTTATTTTCTTCTTGTTTTCGATTACCTTTGCACACACAATTGATCTTGCTCTTGTTTTCTGTATTTCGCATTAGTTAAATAGCAATTTCTCGTATCTTTGATCCCTACTCCCTCTGGATTCGACTACCCTCTCACCAGGGTACTATTATTAGTTCAACAACCCGTGCACTTGCGGTACACACACGCAAGGGGTGTGTAAAATTTTTGGCGCCGTTGCCGGGGAGTAGGTGTATTTTAGATATTTGTTTTGGCTATTTTAGCTATTCACTTCACTTTCTATTTCACACTTTCTTTTTCTATCATCTTCTTATTTGTTTTCTTTTCTTTGTTTTCGGCTCCAAGTTATGACCCACGGGAACTCTTCAATTCTTGTTGAAGGAGACCTAGACATTGGTAGAAGAACACATCGAAAAGGAAAGGGCCTGTGGGAGACACTTCAAATCAAGCTGAAATAGAAACAAAAGGGTCAGAAGCAATGGGAGAACAGAATGAGCAACAAAGGACATTATCTGATTTTGATAGACCTGTAGTTATGGGGACCCAATCAAGCATTGTGAGGTCCCCAATTACAGCAATGAATTTTGAGTTGAAGCCATCATTTATTCAGATGTTGCAACAATCCGCACAATTTAATGGGTTGGCCGATGGAGATCCCAACAACCATATAGAGCACTTCCTTGAAGTGTGCGACATGTTGAAGATTAGTGGAGTAACGGATGACGCGATTCGTTTAAGAGCCTTCCCATTTTCATTGAAGGGAAAAGCAAGACATTGGCTTCATTCATTACCGAGAACATCTATTACTACTTGGGAGGAGATGGCCGAGGCATTCTTGGCTAGGTACTTCCCTCCGGGAAAATCAGCGAGGCTCCGGAATGAGATATCATCCTTCACGCAAATGGAATTGTAGTCTCTATTCGAGACATGGGACAGGTTCAAGGAGGTCCTTCGAAGATGCCCGCAACATGGATTCCCCGAGTGGATCATTCATACTTTCTATAATGGGTTGAATCCGAGTACCAAGAAACTCTTAGATGTAGTGGCAGGAGGAACTCTAGGAAGCAAAACTTCCAGTGAAGCCCGACACCTTATAGAAGAGATGGTTATGAATAGCTATCAATGGAACACAAGGGACCGAAGTAAGGTGGCCAGAATTCATGAAGTTGACGCTGTTACATCGTTGGTGGCACAGGTGGAATCATTGAGTAAGAAGCTAGATGCTCTAGGTTCACCAAGAGTTGTGGCCATCACTACTTGTAACGGTTGTGGGGGAGGTCACGCTTCGAGCGATTGCCCTATTGCTATTGGGGGCACTAGTACGGTGGAACATGTCGATTTTGTTGGCAATGCATATAAAGAACAAGGCCAAGGCAACCCGTACAATGGAACCTACAACCCGGGGTGGAATAACCACCCGAACTTCTCATGGAGCAACTAAGGGCAATCACAACAAAAGGGCAATGCACCACCGGGATTTCAAAATCAACAAGCACCAAACTTAGAGAGCCAAGTAATCAGGCTAGAAGGAAAGATGACTGATCTAGAGAGAGCCCTCACAAGGTTTGTTTCTTTGTCGGATGCTAGATTTCAATCGATGAAAGCTACACTTCGCTACCACACCGCCTCACTACACAACTTGGAGAATCAAGTGGGGCAAATCACGAAGACATTGACCGAGAGACCCCAAGGTAGTTTGCCTAGTAATACGGAGACCAATCCGAGGGAGCAATTGAAGGCAATTACCTTGAGAATTAGAAAAGAGGTTGAGAGAAATCTCCCTCTAGAGAAGATAAAGGAAGCACCTGAGGTCGTGGAGGTAGAGGAAGAAGCGTTAAAGGAAAAGGAGGTGGCACCCCCGCCCTATAAGCCGAGGATCCCCTATCCTTCACGTTTGAAGAATGACCAAGAAATTGAGCAATATAAGAAATTTCTGGGTATGTTCAAGCAGTTGCACATCAACATACCATTCGCGGAGGCATTGGCCAAAATGCCCAAGTATGCGAAGTTCTTGAAGGACCTGTTGACCAACAAGAGGAAATTCGAAGAGAGTGCAGCTGTAGTTCTTGATGTCAATTGCTCGGCCATCTTGTAAAAGAACATGCCTAGTAAGAGAAAAGATCCCGGAAGTTTCATTATACCTTGCAACATTGGCAACTTGGGTGAAGAAATGGCATTGGCCGATTTTGGGGAAAGTATCAATGTCATGCCCTATACCTTCTTCCAAAAGCTAGGCTTGGGCAAGCCTAGACCGACTGGGATGACACTTTAGCTTGCGGATCGATCGATGAGGCATCCGAGGAAGATTGTGGAAAATGTGTTGGTGAAAGTGGACAAGTATATATTTCCTGTTGACTTTGTGGTGTTAGACGTCGATGAGGACGTAGAGGTGGCGTTGATCCTTGGAAGGCCTTTCTTGCGCACTTCCAAGGCTCTTATTGACATGGAATGGCGGAGAGCTCACATTGCGAGTTGGAGATGACAAGCTTACATACCGCCTCGCCAAAGCCATGCGATACTCTTTTGATTTTGATGATACTTTGTATTTCCTTGACACCACTGATGAGCTAATAGATGATTATGTGCAAAAAATGATGAACCCAGACCAGTATGGAGGGTGGCCGGACCAAGATGTGGAGATCAAAGAAGAAGTACTATCACTTGGTCTAGTCAAGAAGGAAGTCAAGCCGGAACCTGGACTCATGAAACGAGTAAGAAGGAAGATAAGGAGGGCAAGGAGGCGCCACACGAAAAACCCCAAGGTCAATGGGGATGAGCAACCAAGGAGTAAGAGTGTTTGACCCTTGTGTGGTAACAAAATCGCTAACTCTCCCTCTAGACTACATAAGCTATGTCATGCATGTTTCCAGGTGGTAGGAAAGAGGGTGAGCCCCTATGAGCTTAAACAAGTACATCAAGCTTAGTGATGTTAAACAAGCGCTTCTTGGGAGGCAACCCAAGGTTTTATGGATTTTCTAGGGTTTAGTTTTAGTTTAGAGTGAATAAGAGTCTTAGTGTTGGTGTCCTGAATTTTCCATACATGTGCTGTGATTTTTTTGTGGATCGTTGATGTTTTCGTGTGCCTTTGAGTGTTTTCATGGATCTCTGATCGTGTTTTTATAGTCTATACAGGCTCTAAGTGTTAAGAATGTGTTTCTGAAATTTTCTGGAGAGTTTGTGATTTTTTCTAAGTCATCCAGAGAAAACACACGGCCGTATGAATTATCTCAGAGCTCATCCTGAGCGTCACAGGGGCCGTGTAGCTGTCCCTGTGACCGACCCTGTGAAGGGCACACGGCCGTGTGAATGTCTGCAGAACCTGAACTTTTATTCCCGAGCGTCACAGGGGCCGTGTGAGTGCCCTTGTGATAAGGCACACGGCCGTGTGGAATTTCCACACTACTGTGTGAACCTTTGCAGAGAGTTCCCTTCTTTCCCGAGAATACACAGGGGCGTGTGGCCGCCTCTGTGGGAGAGCTTGTGAATGGCACACGGCCGTGTGGATTATTCACACGGATGTGTGGAACACTTAGAGTTTCTCGGGACGAACTAGAGAGGCCACAGGGACGTGTGGGTGCCCCTGTGGCTGGCCTTGTGTTCTTGGCCAGGTTGGGCACACGACCGTGTGAAATTTCCACACGGCCATGTGGAATTTTCCAGAGACCTTATGCATTTTCCCGAGAGTCCACAGGGGCGTGTGGCTGCCCCTGTGAAGGCACACAACCATGTGGGGGTGTTCAGAGAGTAACCAGAGAGGCCACAAGGGTGTGGGCCGGCCCTTGTGAACCATCATAGTAGAGGCACACGGACGTGTGGATTCCCAGGAAGCCAAAATCCGTGATTTTTCTTATGAATCCACCATGCCCTTTGTTCTTTTCACTTGAAAACACCCTCTAAACAATCCCTCGAGTTCGCCCGACTTTCTTTTAATGGTTTCTGAGGTTTTTGGGGTTCGAATCCGGCGTTTATTCACTATTTTCACTCTCTCTTCGTCGGTAAGACCTTCTTCATTCTTCTTTTTGTCAGCTTTTGATTTGATTTGTTCTTTTAGATGATTTCACTTGGTTTGCATGATTTAATTATATGCGAATGCGTTTAAAATGAATTTAGAACGAATTGTGGTGTAAAATACAGATTTTAAGCCTCTACAGCTGTACGACTCTGTCCGCCCAAAACTCCACACGGGCATATGGAATTTCCACACGGCCGTGTGGATTTCTGCAGAATGTGTTTTTCTAGTAAATCTGATCGTTTCTCTTTACAATTATGTAGATATGGCCTCCAGATCAAAGAAGAAAGCTGGGAAGCGTCCTCGCGAGCCCTCACTTCCTCCAAAGCAGCTCGAATTTTCCTTACCCGAGTATCAGGTTCGCTTCAGGCGATTGTCGGCACTCAGATTTGGCCAGACTCACTTCCCAGACTTGAGCATACTGAGAGAGATTCTGGGGGGAGTAGAGTTTGATGATGAGATCGACGAGCTCTTCTCGGTCAGGAGTTGGCACAGGTTATTATCGATCCGAGACCTCGTTATTCGGACACTCACACTTGCGGTCTTGGCATCGTTTGAGTTCAATCGAGGGTACAGTAGCTTCGTAGATGTAGATACGATACAGTTCCGCACCCTCGGTCAGAGTTTTAGCCTCAGTATGACTCAGTTCTCTGTCAGATTAGGTCTATATGATGAGCCATTCACTGAGAAGGAGGAGTACCAGCAGCAACCGATAGACTATCCTAGTACTCTGACTCCACAGCGCGCGTACAGTAGATTGTGTGGCCAAGGACAGTATGAGCCAGGAGTGTCCAAGGCCACCTGCTTATCCAGGGCATCATACAGATACCTCCACGCCATTCTTAGACGATCAGTGAGCAGCCGTGGAGACAGTACCGGAGTCTTGAGCCGTTAGGAGCTGTTATACTTACACTCTATGGTGGAGAGTGAGCCACTCCACCTGGGGCACGTAGTAGCCGAGTACATACACCACCAGGGCCAGTACCCCAGGGTTGGAGTCATTTTTGCGGGCCCGTACATCACCCAATTGATTATCGGCTTGGGACTTAGAGATGGAGTGCGCGAGGCTGAGAAGATTACTGTACCGGCTCCCCTAGGCACACAGACCCTGAGGTTGATGGTTATGGTCTACAGAGGAGGACTTGGAGTCTATATTTTGATCGGATCTCAGCCATAGCAGATAGAGGCAGAGGGGAAGCAGGCAGAGGGTTCATAGTCAGTGTTAGAGCCACCTCCAGCACAGGCAGATACATAGGCATCACCCACAGCGCAGGAGCCACCTCCAGTACGCATGTTTTCGCCCTCTCGAGGCTAGGATAGACTTGAGCTCCTTGAGAGTGCTGTGGGTGTCCTACAGAGTAAGGTGGCCGAGGTCAGACCCGTACAGGCAGCGCAGCTATAGAGGTCATGGCTCGATTAGACACTGTCGAGCAGCTACTCGAGTGAGCCATGACCTTAACTTTCGTGGTCCAACCCCGAGCCTCTACCCCACCACCATCACCAGAAGCATCATCACCTATCGATCTACTAGTACCCACAGAGCCTGCCATAGCACCAGAGGCTCCGCCACAGGATACCGACGCTGAGGCGTCATAGTTTATCTTTGTTTTTCTGTTATTTTGATTTATTTTGTCCTTTTATTTCATATTTTGGACTTGTAGCACTCAGAAAGGATTCGCCTTCTGAGTTTATCTTTTATTTTTCATCGAGTTGTATTTTATTTCTCTATCTTTATATACTCGAGTTTTATTTTGGTTTTTCTTGAGCTACACTGAACCCCTTGTGTATGTGTGCAGATGGTCTTGGATGTAAGGAATTTGAGGAATAGTCATTGGCATGGTCATGGGAGCGTGTGTGCTCCACAACCCATTGAGACTCAACTCTTAATGAACCTAGCTCCATCAAATGCAACACTTGGAGTTCAGCGGGAGTAATGTTTCAATTACCTACCCCTACATTAATTGTGTTAATTGTTATACTTTTCATCGCGCTTGCATGCGTACATTGGGACAATGTATATCTTAAGTGTGTGTGTGTGTGTGTGAGGGGGAGGGGGAGTTCACATTGCACACACCTTTACTTGTGCGTTCAATTGCAACGTTAGTATTCTTAGAGTCTAGGAGAATTTTTAACATTGTATCTCATCATGCTCTAGTTTTTACTTGAATTTTAGGGAATTTTTGCTCGATTATCTCATATTGCACTACTCACTCTTGGAATCTTTTGGAAACTCAAGCTTGTTGTTTAAAGACTAGTTTATCATCGTTTTAGCAGTTTTTAGTTTTGTTTTGAGAAATACATTAAAAAAAAACTTGTGAACTTGTGAATATTTGTCTAGTTTTAATTATGCATTTGGGGTGGAAAGAGCTACCTCCTATGAAGTATGTAGCTACCCTCATAAGTCGGATACTAGTTATGCCCTAAAGAGAGAAATAGCAATCTCATGGGATGCGTGAAAGCTACTACCTCGATAGAAAGAACTACCTCATCGAAAGTGTGAAAGCCACATTTGGCGGCCGCCTAAGAAAGGGCTACATTAGAGGTTATGTGAAGCTACTACCTCCTTTCTTTTTGTATATAAATAAGTCCTTTTAAACAAGAGTTTGAGAAGTACTTTTTGGGTTGTCTTGAGTAAGTCGACACACACTACACATTTTCGAGTTGATTGTTCTTTTTTATTCGAGTTTTTAGCTAGACCATTGATATCCTTATGCAATGTTTTGATTTCCCCTTACTTGTATAATGCTTATTTTGCACACTTTTGGTGAACCTAAGGCCGAGCACTTTCAATTGTTCTTCCCAAGTACTTTCATGTTTTATTTTTGCTTGAGGACAAGGAAAAGCTTAAGTGTGGGGAAGTTTGATGAGTGCTCGTGTTATAAAATTGTGAAGTGTTATTATCTTACATTGAGCATTACTTTTATCAGATTTTATCATTTAATTATGTGCATTTGTGTACTTTTGTGAATTGTATGTTTGTGGAGCTAGTTTGGAGGAAAAGAGCAAAGTTAGATCGTGTTCGCCGTTGTTGGGGAATTCTCGAACCAAGCAAGGAACAAGGCATGAGTTTAGACTTATGGATGTGTGCCAACCTCCTTTGGAGAGTTGAAGTAATCGGCACGACGAATAAGCAATCGGCACGATGAACAAGGCACAAGTTTAGACTTATGGATGTGTGCCAACCTCCTTTGGAGAACTTCGCCAATAAGGAGAATTGAAGCAATCGACACGATCTACCGTTGATTGTGTGCCCAACCAATTCAACTGCCTCGATAAAAAATGACGAATTCGGGAGCGTTTCGGCAAAAGTATTGTAGCAGTAATGTAGCATATTACTGTAGGAAAATACTGTTGCAAGTTACTGTTCACTCTTTGCCAAAATTCAGCAAAACAGAGACTTCACACGGGCGTGTGGAAATTCCACACGGCCGTGTGAAATCCCGTTTCAGCCGATGTGAAGCCGTTATTCAACAATATTTATAGGCGTTTTGGAGACTTTTTTGGATCTTTTACCATACCTTTTCTCCTATCTTCTGGAGGGTTGCGGCTAGGGTTTGGAGAGGACCTTGTGGAGGATCGAAGCGTGCCATCGGCATCGACATCGACGTCCGGCTGCCGTATAAGACCACGACCACACTCTACATAAGGGGTTTTTCATCTATGGTTTTGATTTATGCTTATTCTCATAGTTTGATGGATTTGTATAGCTCCATGAGAAGCTAAACCCCTTGTGGGTATTCGGACTTGTAAACCCTAGGATGATTATGTTTCTATGACTTGTTATTGTGCTTTTCTTTATTGATGAATTAAATTGAGTTTCAATCTTAATTGCATCTTGTATCGATTTTCTCTTAGCCGTGACACTAGGGTTGAGAATCATCGAGGTTATCCTTTGGAGGTGTGATAAGTGCATGTGTTATAATACCGCGAAGCACTATTATCTTATAATGAGCATATCTTTTATCAGATTTTATCACTAAATTGTGTGCATTTGTGTGCTTTTGTGCATTGTAGGTTTGTGGAGCTAATTTGGAACAAAGGAACGAAGTTAGATCGTGTTCGCCATTGTTGGGAAGTTTTCGGACTAATCAAGGAACAAGGCATTAGCATAGACTTGTGAGTGTGTGCCAACCTCCTTTGGAGGGGCACAAAGGCAGTCACATTCACAATAAGTCTAGCTCCTGTTAACAAGGAGAACTTTGCCAATAAGGAGATTTGAAGCAATCGACACGATCTACCATTGATTGTGTGCCCAATTCAATGGCCTCGATTAAAAACAACTAATTCACGAGCGTTTCGGCAAGTCACTATAGCAGCATTGTAGCAAGTTACTGTAGCAAAACAATGTAGCAAGCAACTGTTCACTTTCAGCCGAAATTCAGAAAACCTAAGGGTTCACATGGGCGTGTGAAAATTCCACACGGCCGTGTGAAATCCCGATAAGTTCAATTTTAAAGCCGCGACTCAACATTATAAAATCCCGATTTGGAGACTTTTTACACATCTTTTAACCTATCCTTCTCCTCAACTTCTGGAGAGCGCGGCTAGGGTTTCGGAGAGGACTTCGTGGAGGTTCGGAGCGCGTCATTAGCATCATCACCGACGTCCGGCGGCCACACAAGACCACGGCCACATCATACGCAAGGGGGTTTTCATCGATGCTTTTAATTTGTGCTTTCTTTTATATTTTGATGAATTTGTATAGGTCCATGAAAAGCTAAACCCCATGTGGGTATTCGGACTTGTAAACCCTACGATCATTATGTTTCTATGACATTGTTATTATGCTTTTCCATTATTGATGAATAAATTCGAGTTTCAATCTTAATTATCTTTTGTAATTGTTTTCCCTTGGCCGTGACACTAGGGTTGGGAACGATCTAGGTTATCCTTTGGAGGTGTGACAACTCCTATAGGGTTAGACTACTTAAGGTTGAAGAGGGTTGAGAGGGTGAGTCGTGAGGTAGCGGAACGTCCCCTTTTCCTTTCGGTGTGATTCTTCTACCATCATGTTCCATGATTTCTTAGCGGTCGAGACAGAGTGATGTGCTAGGAGAGGAACTCCCCTGGGGCTTAGTTGCGCGAGCAACAGAGTGAAGGGTTGAAGTGAATCCTAGTGCTGGGGTTTAATTTAAATTAGTGTTCTTCCACCTGGACCAAAGGGTTAGAACTATACATAGGAACTGGTTTATCACTAGGAATCCTTAGAACTTAAAGCAATCCCATATAGTGTGAAGCTTAGGAAGACGTACTCCTCTAGGGTTTAGTTGACAGGTCAACCAGAGTCAAGAGTCGTAGTGAAAACCTAATGCCGGGGCATAGTGTTGGGGTTAGTCACGGCTGACCTTAGGTTTGGGACCGAGTGTTTAAGGATATCCTCGACTCAATTAACATCAATAGGAAAGTATAATAGCATAGTCTTACACTAGAAGCATAAGACCTAGGATTAGCTTGTCCGGGTACCCTATTTCATCCATTGTTAGTCCTTCTCTATTTACTCGTTCTTGTACTTTCTTACCTTTCATCTTTCTACTTTATATTGCTTTCATATTCACTCATTAATTCTCTTCACACCCACCGTACATTACTTAGCTAATTAGTGAAACCTCGTGTCTTAAGTCCCTATTCCTTGTGGATTCGACTACCCACTAACCAGGGTAAATTTATTACTTTGACAAGCTCGTGAAATTGCAAGATACACGCAAGGGGTCGTGTCAAGGTGTGACAACTCCTATAGGGTTAGACTACTTGAGATTAGAGAGGGGTGAGAGGGTGAGTCGTGAGGTAGTGAAACGTCCCCTTTCCCCTCCGTTGTGATTTTTCTTACCTCCATGTTCCATGAGTTCTGAGCAGTCGAAATAGAGTGAAGTGCTAGGAGATGAACTCCCATGGCGCTTAGTTTCATGAACAACAGAGTGATGGGTTGTAGTGAATCCTAGTGTTGGGGCTTAACTGAGACTAGGGTTCTTTCACCTGGAGCAAATGGTTAGAGCTATTCATAGGAATAGGGCTAATCACTAGAAATCCCTAAAACTTAAAGCGATCCCGCATAGTGTGAGGTTTAGGAAGATGGACTCCCCTGGGACTTAGTTGACAGGTCAACAAGAGTTAAGGGTCATAGTGAAAGCTAATGCCGGGGCATAATGATTGGGATTAGTCACGGTTGACCTTAGGTTTGGGACCGTGTATTTAAGGATATCCTCGGCTCATTAAACATCAATAGGAGAGTATAAAAGTATTGTCTTGCACTAGAAGCATAAATCCCAAGGGTAGCTTGTCCGGGTACCCTATTGCACTAATTGATTGTCTTTCTCTTATCACTCTTGCTTGCACTCTCTTACCTTCCATATTTCTCTTTATTTTCTTCTTGTTTTCGATTACCTTTGCACACACAATTGATCTTGCTCTCGTTTTCCATATTTCGCATTAGTTAAATAGCAATTGCTCGTATCTTTGATCCCTACTCTTTCTGGATTCGACTACCCTCTCACTAGGGTACTATTATTACTTCGACAAGCCCGTGCACTTGCGGTACACACAAGCAAAGGGTGTGTCATGCGGGTTGGTGTGCGGCCCGCACACCAGGCCGCACACCCCTCTGCCTGGGGTGTGCAGCCATCTGTGCGGCCCGCACAGTAGGCCGCACACCTCCCAGGAGGGGCTGTGCGGCTTATGCACAGCCCGCACAAGTTTATACGGTCTGCGCACAGCCTATGTACCCTAAAATCACTCTGAAACACCCCCAAACACTCTTTGAACAACTCCAAAAACTTGGCCAAAAAGCCTCAAACAAAAGAAAATGGAAAAACCATCAAAATGACTAAGATAATCAAGCAACAAACGAGTGAAATGAAGACTGAATTATCACACAAAGATAACACAGGGAAGCAACAATACCATAACATGATAATAGAGTTAAATGAAACATGCTCGTCACAAATACAACAAGGTTTCCAAAAATCTAGACAAGCATACAAACCATGCATATAGATCTCAAACATACTAGTGGATCCATGTCCTTATACAATGCAATATGTTTAAGAAGAAACATATATATGACTGGAAATTAGAAAGATAGATAGGACAATGCTCAGCACTTCATCCCACCGCAATGCTTGTAGATCCTAAAGCCTGGAAAGAAGAGAGAGGGTAAGCAACTAAAGTCACTTAATGAATGAGTTAGCACAATTCTAATAGAATATACAAAATAATTGATAAAATCGACAAAGCCAAGATTTTGCAATAATACATATAGACTAGAACATTTCAGCATATATAACAATACGTATATGTATAAGAAAATCATAGATTGCATAAGCGAATCATTTTTTTTTTTGTTGCTCAAATAAATTTTTCAACATTCATAACTCATGAATGACATAATAAGAGTTTTAAAACAATAAAACATGATACTCGTCATCAAACCAACTTACTTTCCAAATAGTATACAAATAATCACTTGATGAGTGCATTTTATATCATGTTTTTATACCCTCTACTATATTCTTTTAGTCACCCTTTAGCATATTTTTCTGTATAATCGATGCTATTCAAGGTATAATGTTCATTGTGTAGGAATCTGGAGCTTGAATCAATTTGGAGTGAAACTATGGTTGAATCGTGCTTGTTTATCTGCGAAGGGAAAAGAACAAGTTGAACATAGGCAAAACATGGCCATTACCAATTGACACGACCCATTGCGTGTTTCCCGCAAGTGCACGGGCTTGTCGAAGTAATAAATTTACCCTGCTGAGTGGGTAGTTGAATCCATAAGGAATAGGGACTTAAGACACGAGGTTTCACTAATTAGCTAAGTAATGTACGGTGGGTGTGAAAAGAATTAATGAGTGAATAGGAAAGCAATATAAAGAAACAAGAAATTAAATAGAAAGATGGAAGGCAAGAGAATGCAAGAACGAGTAAATAGAGAAGGACTAGCAATGGATGAAATAGGGTACCCGGACAAGCTACCCCTAGGACTTATGCTTCTAGTGCAAGATTATGCTATTATACTTTCCTATTGATGTTAATTGAGTCGAGGATATCTTTAATCTTTAAACACACGGTCCCAAACCTAAGGTCAACCGTGACTAACCCCAACACTATGGCCCCCGGCATTAGGTTTTCACTATGACTCTTGACTCTCGTTGACCTGTCAACTAAGCCCTAGAGGAGTACGTCTTCCTAAGCCTCACATTACGTGGGATTACTTTAAGTTCTAGAGATTCCTAGTGATAAAACCAGTTCCTATGTGCAGTTCTAACCCTTTGGTCCAGGTGGAAGAACCCTAGTCTAAATTAAGCCCCAGCACTAGGATTCACTTCAACCCTTCACTCTGTTGCTCGCACAACTAAGCCCCAGGGGAGTTCCTCTCCTAGCACTTCACTCTATCTCGATCACTAAGAAATCATGGAACATAAAGGTAGAAAGAATCACACCAGAGGGGAAAGAGGACGTTCCGCTACCTCACGACTCACCCTCTCAACCCTCTTCAATCTTAAGTAGTCTAACCCTATAGGAGTTGTCACACCTCCAAAGGATAACCTAGATTGTTTTCAACCCTAGTGTCACGACTAAGGGAAAATAATTACAAGTGATAATTAAGATTGAAACTCGAATTTATTCATCGATATGGAAAAGCATAATAACAATGTCATAGAAACATAATGATCCTAGGGTTTACAAGTCCGAATACCCACGAGGGGTTTAGCTCCTTATGGAGCTATACAAATTCATCAAAATATAAAAAAAAAGCACAAATTGAAAGCATTGATGAAAACCCCTTTGCGTATGATGTGGCCGTGGTCTTGTGCGGCCGCCGGACATCGGTAATGATGCCGATGACGCGCTCCAAACCTCCACGAAGTCCTGTCCGAAACCCTAGCCCCATTCTCCAGAAGTTGGGGGAGAAAGATAGGTCAAAAGATATATAAAAAGTCTCCAAAACGTGCTTTTATAACGTTGAGTCGTGGCTTTTAAATTGAACTTATCGGGATTTCACAGGGCCGTGTGGAATTTTCACACGCCCGTGTGAACTCTCTGGTTTTCAGAATTTCGGCTGAAAGTGAACAGTATCTTGCTATAGTACTTACTACATTGTTGCTACTGTAACTCGCCGAAACGCTTCCGAATTTGTTGTTATTCATCGAGGCCATTAAATTGGGCACACAATCAATGGTAGATCGTGTCGATTTCTTCAAATGTCCTTTTTGGTGAGGTTCTCCTAAGCTACACGAGTTAAACTTGTTGCGAATGTGACTGCCTTTGTGCCCCTCCAAAGGAGGTTGGCACACACTCATAAGTCTAAACTCGTGCCTTGTTCCTTGCTTGGTCCGGAAACTCCCCAACAATGGTAAACACGATCTAACTTCGTTCTTCTTCTTCAAAATAGCTCGACAAACCTACAATGCATAAGAGTACATAAATGCACACCATTTAGTGATAAAATCTGATAAAAGAGATGCTCATTGTAAGATAATAACGCTTCGCGTTACTATAACACAAGCACTTATCACCAATCTACTGATCTTCCCAGCCTGGAGAATAAGCTAGCAGAGTCCTAACATTAGAGTGTCTCAGGTAGAACACGGTCACCACACGCCCGTGTCCTTGCCATTGTAAATCTCAGGAAAATATCCTTCAGAAGGAATACAGACACGTTGCAAGTTACACGGGTATGTGCTAACTGACATGGGAGTCGCACGACCATGCGGTTGCCCCTATAAATCTCGAGTGTTTCACTCAAAGAATTCCCAAAAAAGTACATGGGCAGAACACGACCGTGTCAAGACAATGTCGAGCACCGAAATTGCCTTTTTAACTCCAGATTTTATGGTTTCACTTCATCTTTGTTAGGGGACTCTACTTTCCACCGGGAGAACTTTGATGAGGGTGAAGATCAAGCTTCACCACACTGAGTAAGGAGACCAAGGACAAGTTGGAGGCATCAAGAGATGTGGGGTTAGCACATGGAACTCGGCAAGGGAGGTCATCTAGAGTAAAGAAGGGAGTCATGTCTTCTTCTCATTGTTCATCATTGTTTCTTCCTTGTTGTGCCCGCCCATGAGGGGCGAACTGGCCATAGTGCCCTGGGGTTTGAGAACTTGGATGATTTGTATTGCTTAACAACTTGTTGCTATTTGTTCTACAGAGTTCTATTTGATTCTTGTGTTTTCATAACTCAATGTGTTTGATGTGCACAGTTGTTAGGGTAAAACTTGGTCCGTAGCTTGTTTAGCGAGAGACACACAGTTATCTTAGTAAAACTCGGTTTATTTGAGAACCCATAGATGTAACATTGCTAGTGAGCAGACACTTGGATTATTGGAATGTAGCTGGTAGGCACTTAGGGCAAGATAGCATGCAATAGTCTTAGGGATCACCCCGAGGCATTACTCTCATACTGCTGAAACACTCAATCCTAATCTCCTACCATGTCCACCATTTTATCTTCTCTTTATTGTTTGTGCAATTCATCTCTTTCTCAATCTGTGTTTACTAGACATCAAAATATCAATTAGTACTTTGAGTATAGTTCCCTGTGGTTCGACAACCCTACCCCTCACGGGGTATCACTTTACTACTTGCTTGTGACTCGTACACTTGCAGTTAGCGCATCATCACTATTCAAAGGTTTGTTTTGCATAAAGACATAATTTATTATAATAAAAAGTTTGTATCTTGAGCAAACGAATAATGTTCTAGAAATCTCTCTAGCTCTAGCCGTGGCCACAGCTAAGTTGAGAGCCATCAAGGTCCGTATGCCCTTGACATTGACCCATTGGGTCACCATGTAGTGACTCTGGGTACTCGATGTACATCTAGTCATAGCACTATATTCCCACTTGAAATGGACTAGTAAATCCGCTGTCATCCATGCCACCTCAACAAGCTGGCTTCAAAGACCGCCCACCACAGTAGGATGGGCTACGCCCTATTACCATCAAATAATTCAATACATGCATATCTCATCATAGGGTCCATATCCAAGACAACATATAAATATAGGCAATGAAAGCCATTTCCACAAGTATAAACACTAGAAGCTGGTTTGATTAACCAAAGTCTTATAAATGATTTTAACTCTAAATACAAGTATAGCCTTAAAAACATTCATTCAAACATCAAGAGTTTCACATATAATTAAATAGCATGGAATTTCTTTTCCAAACCAATCAAAGTATCGATTTAATATGATAAAACCATGAATCATTCATAGTCAAGTAATTCGGATATTCAAATTATATTCTAATAGAATTATGCAATCACGTAACCCAATGACCACTTAAGTGGTTAAAACCCTAGTGCGCTACTCCTCCGCAGGCTCCTTCACTTGAGCCGAGCTTTCACCTACTACCAAATATAACCACATACCCAACCAAAGTCGGGAAAGAAAGTAAGCAAAAGAAACACAATTGAAAACCTAGGTCTAAGAATGCAATACAATCCTAAAACAGTCCTAGGGTTGGCTCAAAACTGGGTTTCAAGGTTTCTACAATCCTCTTAAGCATCCAAGCACTCAATATACAAGAAAGAGGGCAAGAATCAAGGTCATTATAAACAACCCTAGATCTTACATTCTCATCCAAACACAATGGAGAAACAAGGAGAGAACAAGAAGGATAGAAATGTTTACCATGCTAATCTCAAGGGAAAAGGAAAGAATGAAGGTTGGAGCTTCACTTCACCAAGGGATATGGAGGATCATCCAAGGTTCTTTACTCCTCCAAGAGATAGGCAAGAGAATGAGAGGAAAAAAGGGAAGAAAGGCATAAAAAAAGGGTTTAGGGCTAGAGAAAAGACACAAATGCCCTTTCCTCTTGATTCTAGATTAAGAAAACACCCCCAAAAGCGTGTTGTGAGGTCTCACGTGTGGGAGCATGAGTAGCCGCACAACCTAGGGCTGTGTCGTGCTGCTAGCTATGCCATGCGGGCTGTCGTGCTACTGCACGGTAAGCCGTATAGTTGCCTGGCCAATTCTTGTGGGTTGTCATGCGAGCGAATGATAGGCCGCACCATTTACTGGCCATGTCACACAGGCACCCATGTGGGTGTACACTCACCCATGGGAGTAAAAAAACAATATGAAAATAGATCTAATAGGCTCCAAACCACTTCGTAAACATTACCGAGCTAAATACAAGGAGAACTCTACCAAAACCTTGAGTTAACAAACTAGAAATGACCGAAATACCACACTTTACCCCCCTTAAAGAAATTTTGTCCTCAAAATTTTTGGCTTACCTTGCTCCTGGAAAAGATGAGGATGACTTCGCTTCAATGCCTCCTTGGGCTCCCACGTCATCTCCTCTATGAAATCACTTCTCTAAAGCACTTTAACCATCGAGATCACCTTTTGATATAGACTCTTCTCTTGTCGATCTAAAATCTTAACTGATAGAACGGTAAAGCTCAAGTCTTCTCACAACTCCATAGGTGGGGTTTCAAATGTGTGCGATGGGTCAGGCACATACTTCTTTAACACTCAAACATGGAAGACATTATGGATCTTCTCCAACTCTGTCGATAAGTCCAAGCGATAGGCGACTGGTCCAATCCTTTCAACAGTAAGGAATGATCTGATATACCAGGGATTCAAATTTCCTCTCATATGTAAATGAAATACCCCTTACATGGAGTGATCTTCAAGAACACACAGTCACCAACTTCGAACTCCAAATCTCTCTTCCGAGTATCGGCATAACTCTTTTACCTATCTTGGGTGGTTTTCAACCTATCTCAAATTAGCTTCACTTTCTCCACAATCTTATTAATCAATTCCACACTTTGTAATTTCCTCTCACCCACCTCATTCCGGTTCTACACTTCTTTCCATACAATGCTTAGCCCAACTTCCACGGAAATCAAGGACACAAGCTCTCAACATGTCCTCAAGAGTCTGAATTATCCTCTTGGACTAACCATATGTTTGAGGGTGGTATGCTATGCTGAACTTCAAGGAAGTACCAAGGGTTTCATGAAATCTAGGCTAAAACTATGAAGTAAATCTAGGATCATGATTTGAAACAATAAAAAATGGCACTCTATGAAGCTTGATTATCTCATCCACATACAACCTTGCCAACTTCTCCAAAGAATACTTGGTGTTGATAGCTATGAAATGAGCTGACTTAGTCAAAGGGTCAACGATCACCCAAATTGCATTAAGACCCTGAGGCGAACGTGGCAAACCTACCACAAAATCCATGGTAATATGTTCGCACTTTCACTCTAGAGTCGGTAGAGGCTGCAACAATTCTAAAGGTTGCTAATGCTCAGTTTTCACCTGTTGACACACCAAGCAATGAGCTACAAATTTGGCTATCTCCTGCTTCATCCCCGGCCACCAATACTCTCCCTTGATGGTCTAGTACATCTTTGTACTCCTGAGATGAACTGCGTAAGTTGAAGAATGAGCCTCATCTAAAATGGCTCTGACATACCCCTTGCGTGTGTTCCCGCAAGTGCACGGGTTTTTCGAAGTAATAAATTTACCCCAGTGAGTGGGTAGTCGAATCCACAGGGAATAGGGACTTAAAACACAAGATTTCACTATTTAGCTATGCAGTGTACGAAAAGAGAGAATAGAATCGATGAGTGAATATGAAAATAATTAAAAAGAGACGAGAATTTAAATAGAGAGATGGAAGATAAGAAATTGCAAGTAGAAGTAAATAGAGAAGGACTAGCAATGGATGAATAGGGTATCCGGACAAGCTACCTCTAGGACTTATGCTTCTAGTGCAAGACTATACTATTATACTTTTCCTATTGATGTTAATTGAGTCGAGGATATCCTTAAACACACGGTCCCAAACCTAAGGTCAACCGTGACTAACACCAACACTATGCCCCGGCATTAAGATTCACTACGACCCGTGACTCTCGTTGACCTGTTAACTAAGCCCCAGGGGAGTCTATCTTCCTAAACCTCACGCTACATGGGATTGCTTTAAGCTCTAGGGATTCCTAGTGATAAAACCTGTTCCTATGTAAAGTTCTAACCCTTTGGTCCAGGTGGAAGAACCCTAATCTAAATTAAGCTACAGTGCTTAAGATTCACCTCAACCCTTCACTCTGCCGCTTGCGCAACTAAGCCCTAGGGGAGTTCCTCTCCTAGCACTTCACTCTATCTCGACCACTAAGAAATCATGGAATACGGAGGTAGGGAGAAATCACAACGGAGGGTAAAGGGGACGCTTCGTTACCTCATGGCTCACCCTCTCAACCCTCTTCAATCTTAAGTAGTCTAACCCTATAGGAGTTGTCACACCTCCAAAGGATAACCTAGATTGTTCTTAACCCTAGTGTCATGGCTAAGTGAAAAACAATTGCAAGAGGTAATTAAAATTGAAACTCGAATTTATTCATCAATAAATGAAAAGCATAATATCAATGTCATAGAAACATAACAATCCTAGGGTTTACAAGTCCGAATACCCAAGAGGGGTTTAGCTATACATGTTTATCAAAATATGAAAGAAAGCACAAATTAAAGGCATGGATGAAAACCCCCTTGCGTATGGTGTGGCCGTGGTCTTGTTCAGCCACTGGATGTCGATGACGATGACGATGACGCGCTCCAAACCTCTACGAAGTCCTCTCCTAAAACCCTAGCCGCCCTCTCCAGAAGTTGGGGAGAAAGATAGGCCAAAAGATGTCTAAAAAGTCTCCAAAAAGGGCTTCTATAACGTTGAGTCGCGGCTTTAAAATTGAACTTATCGGGATTTCACATGGCCGTGTGGAATTTCCACATGCCCGTGTGAACTCTCCGGTTTTCTGAATTTCGGCTAAAAGTGAACAGTAGCTTGCTACAGTATTCTCCAAAACGCTCCCGAATTCGTTGTTCTTCATCGAGGCCATTGAATTGGGTACACAATCAATGGTAGATCGTGTCGATTGCTTCAAATCTCTTTCTTGGTGAAGTTCTCCTAAACTACACGAGTTAAACTTGTTGTGAATGTGACTGCCTTTGTTCCCCTCCATAGGAGGTTGGCACATACTCACAAGTCTAAACTCGTGCCTTGTTTCTTGCTTGGTCCGAAAACTTCCCAACAATGGCAAACACGATCTAACTTCGTTCT
Source organism: Dioscorea alata (assembly GCA_020875875.1). Classification (NCBI taxonomy): domain Eukaryota; kingdom Viridiplantae; phylum Streptophyta; class Magnoliopsida; order Dioscoreales; family Dioscoreaceae; genus Dioscorea; species Dioscorea alata. The sequence goes on from CM037027.1 coordinate 5,219,113, forward strand.
TCTTCTTTAAAATAGCTCCACAAACCTATAATGCATAAGAGTACACAAATGCACACCATTTAGTGATAGAATCTGACAAAAGATATGCTCATTGTAAGATAATAGCGCTTCGCGGTATTATAACACAAGAACTTATCAGGCTCTTTGAAGATTAGGATCCTTCGGGATGTAGACCTACCTCAGAATTCCAAAAGACCATCACTTTGTACCCTAAAGTCACTAGTAATTCCTTTCTCCAACCTCTACCTCTCACCGGCTAACCTATTATCACTGTCTGAGACTCTAAAATCTGCTCCAACAAAGACAGTCTCACAACAAAACTTGCCAATAGGGCTCCACTACTTTCGGATTTGAGTTCTACACCCAACTCTAGGATGGATTGGACATGTCATAGGTATGGCACCCACATAGAAGCTGGAGTAGAAGAAGACTTCCTACTCAAGGCATTTGCTACCATGCTGGCCTTACCTAGGTGGTTTTCTTTGACTAGGTCATAGGCCTTGATTAACTCTAAGCATTGACAGGGGCCCGAAAGTGCACGAGTTATCGAAGTAATAAAGTACCCCGCTGAGAGGGTAGTCGAATACACAGGGAGTAGTGATTCAAGACAAGAGGAATTGCTACTTAGCTAGTGCAAAAATAATAGTGGTGAGAGAAATCAATGTGTGTGCAATTAAACAAAAGAGAAACATGAAAGATAAGAGAGTACAAGTAAAGAGTAGAGAGGAATCAATCAATGTAAATATGGAGTACCCGGACAAGCTCCCCCTAGGACTAATGTTTATAGTGCAAGACTAGTATTATACTCCCTTATTAATGTTTAATGAGTCATGGAAATCCTTAAGCACACGGTCCCAAACCTAAGGTCAACTGTGACTAGTTCCAATACTATGCCCCGGCATTAGGTTTCACTACAACCCTTCACTCTGTCGATCTCTCAACTAAGCCCTAGGGGAGTCCATCTTCCTAAGCCTCATACTACGTGGAACTGCATTGGGTTCTAGGGATTCCAAGTGATAGACCGTGTGGGCCCTCTGAGGAGTCAAACTGCCTGGATAGTCCGTCAATAAGTTATCATATAGTCCCAAATGAATTGAAAACTGCGTCATGCTCATACTATGACATTGTCCAAATCGCTACAAACTCATTTAATCCGTAAATACGCATGGGAATAAGTTGAAATTTTATGAAATAAACCACTAGATACCGAAAGATTAGATTAATTGATGAAGAAAAAGAAAAGAATGCTTACCGATGGGACTGACTCAAAAAGCTTGAATACGGCTGGCAAACACTCTAAACCTCTAGAAATAAGCAGGGAGAAGGTTAGGAAGGCAGGAGAGGTGTCTCTTAGGTATAAGAACAACAAAAATTGAAAGGGTTAAGAGATATTATAAAAGAAATCGTGCCTTTTGTGTTCTGGGGATCCACAGGGCCGTGTGCCTTTACTGAGAAGGTTAACAGGGGGCTGTCACACGCCCCTGTGTTCTTTCTGCTTGCTCTCTAAACATCCCCACACGACCGTGTGGAAATTCCACACGGCCATTTGCCTTCACAGGGGAGCTTCACAGGGGCAGTCACACGCCTCTGTGTGCTCTCGGGATAGCACTAAGGCCTCTGAAAACCTTCACACGGCCGTGTGGAATTTCCACACGGCTATGTGCCCAACCTGGCCAAAACACACCAGCCACAGGGGCACCCATACGCTATTGTGGCCTCTCTGGATCAACCTAAGAAATCTTTAAGTGTTCCAAACGGCCATGTGCCTTGCACACGCTCATTCACAGGGGCAGTCACACGCCCCTGTGTTTTCTCGGGATGGAAGCGAAGTATCTGCAGAGTTTCACACGGCCGTGCGGAAATTCCACACGGCCATGTGCCTTAACATAAGGGAACTCACAGGGCATCCAGACACCCATGTGTGCTCTTGGGATGGAGTGTTTATGTTCTGCAGGAATCCACACAGCCGTTTGAAAATTTCACACGGCCGTGTGCCTTCATAGGGTCGCTCACAGGGGCACTTACACGGCCTTGTGATACTCTGGATGAGCCCTAAGATGCTTCACATGACCGTGTGTTTTCTTTGGATGGCTAAGAAAATTCACAAACTCATGCAGAAAAATTTAGAAACTAACATGCAACAATCAGAGCCTGTACATATGATAAAAATATGACTAGGACACACTCAAACGACCAAAAACTTTGTCAAACACAATTAGGCAAACGAAAAATATCAATGATCCACGAGAAAATCACAGCACATATGCATAAGAACCAAGACACCAACACTAAGACTCTTATTCATGCTAATACTAAACTAACTCTTAGAAAACCAGTAAAAGCTTGGGTTGCCTCCGAAGAAGCGCTTGTTTAATGTTAGTTAGCTTGACTTGCCTGAACTTACCTCACGGGGGCTCATGAGGAAAGAATACTTCCTTGTCATTGTTACAAACCTCGCCGCAAAAGTAGGGTTTTAGCCGATGCCCATTGACCTTGAATGTACCCTTCTCCAGCTTAGTGATCTCAATCACTCCATGAGGTGATACTTGAGTGACAATGTACGGCCCAAACCATCTAGACTTGAGTTTTCCCAGGAATAACTGTAAACGAGAATTGACCAATAAGACTTGATCACCCACTTTGAACTCTTTTGGCAACTTGATATGCTTGTCATGCCACTTTCGAATCCTTTCTTTGTAAATTCTAGCATTCTTATATGCCTTCATCATCCATTCATCTAACTCATTGAGATGAAGCACTCTTTGTTTCCCCACTTTTCTTAAATCAAAATTCATTGTCTTGATCGCCCAATATGCTTTGTGTTCAAGCTCCACCGACAGATGATATGACTTTCCATAGACCAAATTGTAGGGAGTGGTTCCTATAGGAGTCTTGTATGTTGTTCGGTGAGCCTAAAGTGTATCATCCAACCACTCAGACCAATCCCGCTTCCCTTGCTCCACTAATTTTGTCAAAATCCTCTTGAGCTCTCTATTTGTGACCTCTACTTGGCCACTAGTTTGCGAGTGATAAGGAGTGGCAAGGCGATGATGCACTCCATATCTCTTCAACACCTTTTCAAGTTGAGTGTTGCAAAAATAAGTTCCTCGATCGCTAATGATAATCCGTGGAGTTCCAAACCGAGTGAACAACCTCTTTAAAAACTTTACCATAGTTCTAGCACCCTTGGTCGGCAACGCTTGAGCTTCAACCCATTTAGAGACATAGTCGACTGCCACCAAAATATATTGATTCCCATTGGATTTCGGAAACGGTCCCATGAAGTCAATACCCCAAACATCAAATTCCTCACAAAATTGCATAGGATTTAGAGGCATTTCATCCTGTCAAGACACATTCCCTGCTCTCTGGCAGTTCTCGTATTTAAGAACTAACTGGTGCGCATCCTAGAAAAGAGTCGGCCAATAGAATACGGCAGCTAAAATCTTCTCCGTAGTTCTACTTGAAGCATAATGGCCTCCAACAGGTCCTGAGTAACAATGTGCAAGAATGTCCCATCCTTTTTCCCTTGTTACACAACTCTGAACTACATGATCTGCACAAATGCGAAAGAGAAACGGATCATCCCAGAAGTAATTCTTCAAATCACTAAAGAACTTTTTCTTTTGTTGCAACGTGAGCCCTTGCTTAAGAACCTTCCCTGACAAGTAATTGGCAAAGTTTGCGAACCATGGAGTATCACTTAATGATGATGAGTCCTGGACCGAGTATAATTGCTCCTCCTGGAAGAAATTATTAATTTTCTTGCTTGATGGCTCTTGTCCCACACACCCCTCTAAACGAGACAAGTGATCCGCAACCACATTTTCAGTCCCTTTCTTGTCTTTTATCTCCATGTCAAACTCTTGTAGGAGTAATATCCACCGGATCAATCTTGGTTTAGCATCAGCCTTGTTCATGAGATAACGGAGCGCTGAGTGATCTATCAACACAATGACTCTGGACAAAATGAGATACGGCCTGAACTTGTCGAGGGAAAACACAATTGCTAGTAACTTTTTCTCCGTAGTAGTATAATTCTCTTGAGCACCTATGAGAGTCTTACTAGCATAGTATATTGGTTGGAACTGCTTGCCCTTTCTCTGCTCCAAAACTACTCTAATAGCATAATTACTTACATTGCACATAAGTTCGAATGGTTCATTCCAATCCGGTGTGATCAAAATTGGGGCTTGGACCAACTTCTCTTTTAACACATTAAAAGCCGCCACACAATCATCCCCGAAATCAAAAGGAGCATCCTTTTTAATGAGTTTTGTCAACGATTATGTGATCTTCAAAAAATCCTTGATAAACCGCATATAGAAACCTGCATGCCCTAAGAAACTCCGAACTCCTGACACACCCCTTGCGTGTGTGTACCGCAAGTGCACGGGTTGTCGAAGTAATAATTATACCCGGTGAGTAGGGTAGTCGAATCCACAGGGAACAGGGCTACTTGTACTAACTTCTTCTCTACAATCTAACCTAATGACTAATGTGATTTTGTGGTGATCTAGTGTGCATAGAAATTAATACCAGAGATGAATAGGCAAAGGGTAAATAAAGGGAGATCTCAATCAATGAAGATGAGATACCCGGGCAATGCTCCCCCTAGGCTCTATCATGAAGTGCAAGACTAACTAAATGCTTCTAAACCGAGTTCTATGAGTCGAGGCAATCCAAGAATAATCGGTCCCTGCCTCCAGGCCACCGATACTAGTCCCCTACAAGGTCCCGGCGGAGAAATCACTCAATCTCAACACCTCACACCCCATATGACTGCAGTGAACTTTAGGGATACCTAGGAGTGAAACCGATTCCTAAAATTAGATCTAACCCTACTTCTAGGTGAAAGATCCCTAACCCCCTACAAAGGTCCCGGCGGAGAAATCTATCAATCTCACGCCTCATACCCCATATGGTTGCATAAAACTTAGGGAATACGGAGATAGGAAACACTCAATCGGAAGGGAAAGGGGACACTCCTCTATCTCAAGACTCACCCTCTCAACCCTCTTTAACCTTGTATGTTCTAATCCCTAATGGAGACCTCTCTCTCACCAAGGAAACAAATCAAGCATACCAAACAACCATACGAATCAATAAGGCATGCAAGCAATGATTAAACAAGATTAAAACTCAAATTAACTCAGAATTAAAAGAGAGCATAAAGAAAGTCAATACATGAATTGAAACCTAGGGTTCACATGCCCAAGTATCTACTAGGGTTTAGCCCTCCATGGGGTTTATTACAAAGCAAAAGATAATGAAATAAAGAGCAATGTAAACGATGGAAATAAACCCCCTTGAATTCGTGATGATTGGCCTTGATGGGTCGCTCAATGTCTTGAAGGATCCTTCTCCGAAGCTAGGTCGCCAATGACTCCCTCGATGCTATGACGGAGGAAAGAACTATCAAAGTTGGTGAAGAACGGCCCTTCAATTCGCCAAAGACCTCCTCCTCAAACCCTAGCTGCTTCGCCTCTCAAAAGCCACACAAAAGATACCAAAAGAATCGGCAAAAAGGGCTATTTATAAGTCTGAAGCGCGTCAGTCATGTGCCTCCACGCGACCACGTGAGATCCCATGCGGTCGCGTAGGATTTTGACGCGGTCGCGTGAATAGTGATTTCTGCTACAGCACTACTACAGTAAAAAAAAAAATAAACAATGTTTTGCTACAACACTCTTCATAAATCACGATCCAAACTCTCTTATCTTGAGGCCACATGGTCGGGCACACATCCATGTGGTGAGTTATAAGACTTCTATTCCATCGAACCATCATTTGGAAGCTTTAGGTATCTTCACACAAGAAGGGACATGAAGGTGTGACTGCTTTGTGCCCTTCCATCACACAAATTGGCTTGAATTCTTCTGGAAGTTAGCACACACCCTCATGTGCATGATCCCCTCTCGTGCCTTGACACTTGTGTTGAACAAAAACTCCCAACAATAGGTCTTTATAACCCATTTTTGCTTCCTTTTCCTCCTTCAATACTTTCACAACCTAATTGCATAAAAGAACACCAAAATACACTTTATGAGACATAATCCATGGTAAAATGATGCTCAATGCATGTAAAACAAGTGGATAAAACATGTATACTCAAGCACTTATCAACTCCCTTAACATTTGTTGGTGGAGGAAGTTTATCTATGACTTCAATCTTCGCCTTCTCTATCTCCATCCCCATTCGAGAGATCTTGTGCCCTAGAACGATGCCTTCTTGAACCATGAAGTGGCACTTTTCCCAATTAAGTACAAGGTTTGTCTCCTCACATCTCCTCAATACTCTTTCTAAGTTTTTCAAGCATATATCAAAAGATTCACCAAACACCGAGAAATCATCCATGAATACCTCCATGATATCTTCTAAAAGATCATAAAAAATGGCGGTCATACAGCATTGGAACGTTGCCGGTGCATTGCATAGTCCAAATGGCATCCATCTATATGCAAAAGTCCCGTAGGGACAAGTGAATGTTGTCTTCTCTTGATCTTCTGGGGTGATAGGAATCTTAAAAATACCCTGATATACCATCAAGGAAGCAATAAAACTGATGCCCAGCTAATCGCTCCAACATTTGATCAATAAAAGGCAATGGGAAGTGATCCTTTCGGGTTGCATTATTCAATCTTCTGTAATCAATGCATATCCTTCATCCCGCGACTATTCTAGTTAGAATGAGTTCATTTTTTTCGTTCCTTACTACCGTTATGCCTCCTTTCTTTGAAACCACCTGTGTTGGGCTCACCCAAGCACTATTAGAAATGGGATAAATAATTCCTACATCCAACAGTTTTACCACTTCTGCCTTGATGACTTCCTTCATATTTGGGTTCAATCTTCTTTGAGGTTAGATTACCGACTTGAAGTTATCCTCCATTAAGATTTTATGAGTGCAAAATGAAGGATTGATGCCCTTTAAATCAGAAATCTTCCAAGCAATGGTGGATTTATGTTTCTTTAACATACTCACAAGCTTATCCTTCTGATCAGTAGAAAGATTTGATGCTATGATAATAGGGAGCTTCGACTTTTCTGCCAAGAATGCATACTCCAAATGTGTCGGTAGTGTCTTTAGCTCCAAGTTGGGTGGTTCTTAAATGGATGGTCACAATCGGCTATCCTTCAATCTATTAATCTTCTCAAATTGAATCGATTCTTGTTCGATAACATTCTCTGAATTGTGCTCTAATGCTTGTTTGGTGGAATGGTCCTTGGTTCCTTCTGATATTCCTATCTCACAAGCTTCCTCAGTCAAATCTATAATACCCATCGAAAAGAATTCCTGCCTTTGTTCTCTATAACATGCTTCAAATTGAGAAAGGACCCTTTCTAAATTTTCTTATGAATCACAACTTGAAGAAGATAATGCTGATTGCTCAAATTGATCATAGGTTGTTCATTCACAAAGTAGTTTGAAACTAATTGTATTGTGAATAATTACATCTTCTGTTCCACATTCCTCACCATTCCTGTAATTGAGTCGAATAACTCAGTTGTGTCAATCATTTTTCGTGAAGCTGAGATCAAAGAAAAGAAAACAAATAAAAGGAATTACATGGGTTTTCGAAGTAATAAAGTACCCCGGTGAGAGGGTGGTTGAATACACAGGGAGTAGTGATTCAAGACAAGAGTAATTACTACTTAGCCAGTGCAAAAATAATAGTGGTGAGAGAAATCAATATGCATGCAATTAAACGAAAGAGAAACATGAAAGACAAGAGAGTGCAAGTAAAGAGTAGAGAGGAATCAATCAATGTAAATATGGAGTACCGGGACAAGCTCTCCCTAGGACTAATGTTTCTAGTACAAGACTAGTATTATACTCACTTATTGATGTTTAATGAGTCGTCGAAATCCTTAAGAACACGGTCCCAAACCTAAGGTCAACCGTGACTAGTTCCAATACTATGCCCCGGCATTAGGTTTCACTACAACTCTTCACTCTGTCGATCTCTCAACTAAGCCCCAGGGGAGTCTATCTTCCTAAGCCTCACACTACGTGGAACTGCTTTGGTTCTAGGGATTCTAAGTGATAAGCCCTGTTCCTAAGTATAGTCCTAACCCTTTGGTCCAAGCGAAAAAACTCTAGTCTCAGTTAAGACCTCGCACTAGAATTCACTACGACCCTTCACTCTGTTGCTCGCGCAACTAAGCCCCAGGGGAGTTCATCTCCTAGCACTTCACTATACCTTGACCGCAAAGAATTCTTGGAACGTCAAGGCAGGGAAAATCACGCCGAAGAGGAAAGGGGATGTTTCGCTACCTCACGACTCACCCAATAGCTATCTTCCAAAAACGTCGATGTTGACGTCGTAGACTCGCTCCAAACCTCCACAAAATCCTTTCCAAACCTTAGCCACAAGCTCTCCAGAAGTTGGGTGAAAAATAGGTGAAAAAAGTCCCCGAATAAATTTGAATCATGGCTTTAAATAGGAGCCTATGTGGATTCTCTGGAATCAAATTTCTGGCCTGCAGTGAACTGTAAACTGCTACAGTAAATTACTACAGTACTACTGTAGTACTCACGCCCAAAATGTTCCCAATTTCATGTTCTTCATCGAGGCCGTTAAGTTGGACACACAACGAATGGTAAATCATGCTGTTTCTTCATTTCAGTGTTACACGAGCTAGACTTTATGAGTGTGACTGCCTTTGTGCCCCTCCAAATCATAAAACCATTTGAGCACAATGGAGGTTGGTACACACTCACAAGTCTAGAACCCATGCCTTGATCTAAGAAACTCCCCAACAACACGGGCATGACCTAATTTTGCTTCTTTTCCTCAAACTCTTCTCCACAACCCTACATGCACAAAAAAACTCAAATGCACACTAATCAATGATAAAATCTGAGAAAAGTAATGCTCAATGTAAGAAAAATAATATTTCATATTAATTAAACACAAGCACTTATCAACCATCGTCATTGACTCAAATTCACCTCCTTCTGGGTGAAGAGATATTTCAAGCTCTTATGGTCTGAGAAAATCTGATACCATTCTCCAAACAAATAGTGCCACCAAATCTTCAACACAAGCATTATGACCATGAGCTCCAAGTCATAAGATGGGTAATTTAACTCATGCTTCTTAAGCTATTGAGAAACATAAGCGATCACCTTTCTTTCTTGCATTAACACACAACCCAGACCTTGATGTGAGACATCACTAAACACCACAAACTCCTTCCCACTAGTGGGTAATGCAAGAATTGGTATGGTTGTCAAACGATCTTTAAGAGTTTGGAAACTCCCTCCACACTTCCCATCCCAAACAAACTTTACCTCTTTCTGAGTCAATCTCAACAAAGGAGTTGTAATCGAGGAAAAACCATCCACAAAACATCGATAATAACCAGCCAAACCAAGAAAATTCTGAACTTTAGTCACATTCTTTGGTGGTTCTCGATTAACAATAGCCTCCATCTTCTTTGGGTCAATGAAGATTCCATCTTCAGACACGACATGCCCATGGAATCCTACTTCGCTAAGCCAAAACTCACTCTTGGAAAACTTGGCATACAACTACTCCTCTCAAAGGGTATGTAGAACTATATGCAAATGTTGCACATGATCCTCATCCGTAGGTGAGTATACCAAGATGTCATCGATGAACACAATCACAAACTTATCCAAGTAAGGCCGGAAAACTCGGTTCATCAAGTCTATGAATGTTGTAGGATCATTCATCAATCAAAATGGCTTGACACGAAACTCATAGTGACCATAATAAGTGTGAAAAGATGTTTTCATCACATTGCTCTCCTTAACCTTCAACTGATGGTATCTCGAACTCAAGTTGATCTTAGAGAGCACTCTTGCTCCCTTCAACTAATCGAATAAATCATCAATCTTTGGCAAGGGATACTTGTTCTTAATGGTCACACTGTTGAGTTATCGGTAGTCTATGCACAACCTTAAGGAACCATCCTTCTTCTTCACAAAAAGCACACCCCAAGGTGTAACACTCGGATGAATGAAACCTTTGTCCACAAGTCTTACAGCTGGACTTTTGACTCCTTAAGCTCTGCTGGCGCCATCCTGTAAGGTGCTTTAGAAATTGAAGCCTTACCGGGTAGCAGATCGAATAACAAACTCAATTTCTTTGTCAAGTGGCAATCCTGGTAATTCCTTTGGAAACACATTGGAGAATTCTACCACCACTAGCACATTTTCCAACCTTGGTTCTGCAATACTGGAATCCACCACATGAGCTAGGTTCACTTGTCACGCCTTACTCACCAACTTCCTAGCATCAAGGAATGAGATTAAACACACAAGAAGGGTTCTCCTTTCTCCCACAAAAACTACAGAAGTCTCATGAGGCCCCTGAAAGGTCACTTCCTTCTTGAACCAATTAATAGAGGCATGATGCCTATCAAGCCAATCTATACCTAAGATAGCATCAATGTCTCAGATCTCCCAAGGAATCAAGTCCGCCTCTAAAACAACTTCACCAACTCAAATAGGACAACCAAAAAACACTGAACTTCTGACTATCTCCTTGCTAAGAGGAGTCTGAACCACCAGTTCACAACTCAAAGGAGACAAAACTCTATCTGCATAGCATGCAAATGCAATATTAACAAAAGACCTCTTTGATCCTGAATAAATCAGTACAAATGCATAATGTTGAAAGATAGACATAATACATGTTATCACGTTTGGTCTACACTCAGTTTCTTCATTAGTCATCTCAAACACTCTGGTTTGAGATCTAGTCAATAGACGTGGTCTTCCTAATTGATGGGTATTGTTGGCTGCCATCGATCGACTAGAAGCTGCCTGTATTTGGGTTGCAACCTGGGTCTCCCTGGACTGACTAGGATGGTCTAGCATTAGTACTAGAGCAAGATCACTAAGGCTCAACCTTGGACAAACTAACCTAATGTGACTTGGTTGACCACAAAGGGAATATCTGCGAGGTTCTAGGCACCATCCTTCATGGGACTTATTGCAATTTCGGTAACAGTGCCTAAACCCTGCTGATCTCGCACCTGAAACATTTCCGGAGGTACTGAACTCTCCTAACCACTGAACTAGTTCGAAGGAGACTTGAAGGAACCAAGTGAAGAAGTAGCCTGAGAATAACTCTCACTCCTGCTCTTCTTAAAAGACTGACCTATATCTGCGCCTCTTCTCTTACGCAAGTTCTCTAGGACTCGCCGGCCTTCCTTAATCAAATTTTCCGCCCAAGGAGCCAACTGTACTAACTCTTTGAAACTCTAGTTTCTGCAGATAGCCATCCTGTTATAACCTAGCTTTCCAAGCCTATTACTATAACACTTTTAGCCCAGTGCTATAGATTTTTTATGCAATACTGTAGTTTGCATGCTATAGTAACACAACGTATTCTATGTAACCTTAGTCCCTTTTCTTCTTTCTCTCATCTTGCTTAGTTTCTTTTTTCTTGGAGGAAAATAAGGTGGGATGACCTTTTCTTTCTTGCTAGTTTGAAGTTTCAAGGTCCTTCATTCCTTTTCCTTAAATCTAGAGGTAAGCTTCCATCCCTTCTTGGTTTTCTTGATGCTTGGATGGAAAGTTAGAGCTAAGGCTTGAGTGTGTGTTTGTAGAAGCTTGAATTTATCCTCCTTTCTTGCTCGCTGATTGTTAGATTAGAGAGGATGCTTTATATTGTTGTTCTTCCATAGTTGTATGTATCATTGAACCAGTTTTTTTTTTATTTAGGAAAACAAGGTTAATGTAGGCAGGGATTAATATAGCATCACTATAGTGCCGGTGAAGTTTAATTGTTTCTTTGGCTTCTTTGGTTTAGAGTGAAGCTCAAACACGTCGGAATTCATTGGTAACCTAAAGACCTACTTTTGAGCCAATCCTAAGATTGATTTAGGGTTGCATGTCATTATGACCCAGGGTTTCATTTTTTTTTTTTGGTTTGTTTGTTTAATTCTTGTTTATTACTTGTGTATGTGCTTTGGGTAAGAGCTGAGAGCTTGGATTGATGCAAGGAGCCGGCGGAGGAGTAGCGCATCCGGGAATTAAATTGCCCTAGTAGTGAGTGGGATTTGTGTTTTGCATAATTCTCTTAGAATATTTTTTAAATATTTCTATTACTCTATTTGAAAGCATTTCATGGATTTTTATCATATTGAATCTATGTTTTGATGGTTTGGATGGAAATTATTATGCTATTGAGACATATAGGACACTCTTGATATTTGACTGAATATGTTTATGATTATATCTATATTTTGAATTGAAACGAATTATGAGCCTTTGATTATTTCAAACATGCTTCAAGTATTGCCTATTTGTGGAAATGGCATTTATTCTTGATATTTGAATGTTATCCTAGATGTGGACTCTATGGTAAGGTATGCATTTATAGCATTATTTTTGTTGGTGACATCTTGGTGCATTAGGTGGTCTTTATGGTCAGCCTATTAAGGTGGCATGGAAGACTAGTTAAGTTATTGGTCTAGTTCAGGTGGGAGTGAGGAGCCCTGATTGAATATTCAACATGAAACCGGAGTCACCACCTGGTGGACCGATGGGTCAACATCAATGACATGAGAACATTGACGGTGCTGAACTTAGCTGTGGCCAGGGCTAGAATTTAGAGAGATTTCTAGACCACTACTTGTTTTCTTGCGATGAAACTTCATATTTTTAAAGAACTTATGTTTTTTATGCGAAGTAAACCTTGAGAGGTGATCTCTTGTAAATTATTTGGAAATTAAATTGATTTGATGATGAGTATCATGTTTTATGGGTTAAAATTCATATTTTACCATTCATGAGTTATGAATGTTGAAATCCTTTTTTGATTAAAAGGATTCTTTTATACTGGCTATGGTTTCCACCATCATGTATGTTATCCTTTAAGCATGAACTTATTGTATAAAGACATGGATCCACTAGTGTGTTTCAAGTCTATTTGCTTGGTTTGTTTTCTTGTCTAGTTCTTGGAACTTTGTTATACTTGTGGTGAACATATTTCATTGAACTCTTCTACCAGGTTATTACGTTGTTACTTCTCCTGTGTATTTGTGTATTCCTTACTTTTGTATATTTTGTTCAGTATTGCTCATTCCATGGTTTTGTCAGCCTTCTAGTGAGTTAAGGGTTAAGTAGCATGGTTGTTCCTCCTCGAGTTGTCACAGCGGTTATCGCGTGTTGGGCCCATGGATTAGGGAGCAACACATCCTCTCTTAGATGCTAAGATTCAACCTTGCTTCAAACTTAGAGCACAACAACTCTTCTGTACCCACCAACTCATGCGTGGAGTTTGCTAAGTTCTTCAGCTCTATCTGATGAGTGCATTTTATATCATTTTTTCATGCCCGTTATTCTATCCTTTTTGTTGTCCTTTAGCATAATTATTGTGTAGAATTGGTGCTATTCATGGTGTTATGTTCATTGTGTAGGATTCGTGGGCCTGAGTTACTTTGTAGTGAAACTGAGTGTGTTTTCTGCGTGTGTATTGACCAAGGGATTAGAATTAGTTGACGCGAGCAAGACATTGTCGTGTCCGATCCACTGAAGATTTCAGCTTGAAGAGCGAAATAGAGAAAATCCTGACACGGGAGTGTTCCAGGCAGAACACGGTCACCTCACGCCCATGCTTGAGCTGCTACAAATCTCAGGAAAACCTTTCCCAAGAGCAACATTGGCACGGTGCTGATTACACGGTCGTGTGCTAGCTACCACGGGGATCACATGCCTATGTCTGAGCTGCTGTAAATTTTAGGAGTTTCGCCCAAGAATTTCCCAGAAAAGTACACTGTCTGAACACAACCGTGTCCAGACCGTGTCAGGCCCCTATATTACCTTTTTAAATCTAGAACTTCAGGCATCTATCTCATCTTTGTTCAGGGATTCTTCTCTCCACCGGAGGACGTTGATGAGATCGAAGATCAAGCATCACCAAACCACTTAAGGAGATAAAGGATGAGTAGAAGGCACCTCAAGAGGTTGAGTTAACGCAAGGTCTCGATGAGGAAGATCATCCAACGTGTAGAAGGGAGTCATATCTTCTTTCTCTTGCTCTTGCATTGTTCTTAGTCGTACCTGCCCACGAGGGGCTAACTGGCCATAGTGCCCAGGGTTGTGGACTTTGACAAACTGTAATGCTTATACATTTGCTTTGATTGTTCTATGAAGTTCTATTGATATTTGTGTTTAATCTTGTGTTGCATAACTTGATGTGTTGGATGTACACAGTTGTTAGGGTAAAACTCGGTGCGTAGCTCTCTTGTGAGCGACATGCAGCTATCTTAGCAAAACTCGGTGTATTTGAGAACCCATAGATGCAACATTGTTTGTGAGCACACGCCATTATCTTTGGAATGTACCGGGTAGACATTTAGGGTAAGTCAGCATGCACTAGTCCTAGGGATCGCCCTGAGGGATTGCTCTTGTCCCGCTGAATACTCAAGTCCAATCTCTTCCATCTCCATAATTTCTACCTTTTCTTTAGTGTTTCATTATTCAATCTCTTTTCAACTTGTGTTCATTAGACATCAAACGATAAATTAGTACTTTGAGTACAGTCTGTCGTTTGACAACCCTACTCCTTACGAGGTACCATTATATTACTAGTGTGCGACCCGTACACTTGCGGAGAACACATCACTTATTCTGTCACAGACCTACCACCTTGGCAATAGAGTATAGGATCAGCCCTTTAAACTCTCTTACAAAATTTTGGCTCTACTTTTAAGTAGTGTGGTGGCAACCTTTAGTCTCAACTCATCCTTGAGAACCATGTCATCAAAAGTGGCTATCAAGGAGCTGGTTGCACTGGTGGTAGCACTGGAGTCAGCAACTGTCTAGTCAATTCATGCCCTCCAAACAAGCTCCAATAACTTATGAAGTCTCTGTACTCCTGATAGGTAGGATGTCTCCCTTAACTGTCCCAATAGGACTTAAAAGCTTGTATTGCCTCTAGGGATGGAACTAACTCAGATGCTGGCTCCCAGGGTGCAGGCTCAAATGCACCTAGGGCGTGGACTGTGGCTCCCTCCCTAGGTGGTGAAAGATATGAGGTGGAGATGGTGCTTCATGCTGCACATCTCTAGGCAGTATAGGAGTAGGCTTATTAGTGGGTGTAACTACTCCATGCGGATTAGTTGGTAAGAGGCGCTTGCCCAAAGAATGAGACAAAGGGTTAGGTCACGGGTTCGATCTTCAGAAGATGGTAAACTTGGTGTTAACCAGACAATACATGGATTGTGTTGAGGGGGCAAAGCCCAGCTATCGCTCTTAGGAGGGTAGTCTCCCACAATTATTATTTTACTAATGAATATGTGTGAAACTGCAGTCTCCTTTTTTAGAAATTTTAAGTAATTAACCTCCACTGACAGGTTTAAACATAGCTCATTTGGAGACAAAAAATATTCAAAATATCTCATAGTCAAAGTACAGAATTATTCACTAATTTTCCCAAATTTTTGTACAAGTAGAAATACCAAATTCATACAAATAAACATATTACAATGGTATAAGCCCACTTTAGAAAATAAACAATTATTTACAAAATAAAAATTAACACTATAATTAGCTGATGTGATTAATCACTGAGATAGTACATAAATAATCAATAAGCAAATAATGAATATTTAAACAATTAAAAGAATGAATGAATAACTAAATAATGAAATAAAGGGGAAAATAATAAAATAATAAAGTTTAAATACAACGAGGGATGGAACATAAGTACCAATATATGACATCAATTTCAAGTAATTTAAAACCAAACAAATAAATAAAAGGTAATCTTTTATGCTTGATGATTAAGCGCATAAAAAAAAAAGTAGTCAAAAAATAACCACATAAATCATGCGTAAAAATTTTCTAGAATTTTATAATTTAAAAAAAAGTACAAGAGTTTAGATGGATTACTTACTTGGAGAAATCTTCAAGCTTTAAAACTTCACCTGACACTAAATATCATCTTTCTGGAAGGGTCCTATAATTATAGATATCGAACTATATCTAAGTCTTTAAAATAAGTAACAATTTAAAGGAAGGTTTATAAGCAAGTTTAGCACAATATATGGGAATAGGGAATATCCATATAACCTTGCTCTCAATAACACAATCCCATGCAATAAATCTCTAAGCCAGAAGTGCATGAGAAAACATACACACAAGCAATACAATCAACTATCAAAAACTATCCTTGGGAATAAGCAATGTTGTCAAAATCGCGATTTAACTCGTAAAATCGTTTAATTTTATGATTTTAACCACGAAAATCATGTTGAATCGGATACAAACTCACAAATATGTAAAATCAGGTAAACTCGCGTGTAAAATTGGTAAAATTGTTCTAATTCCACCGATCTTGAAAACTAGCCAAAAATCTAAATTTTTATCCTAGCTCATTTTATCACTATCAAGAAAATACATATTCCAAGGCATTTGGATGGACATGACTATGTTCATGATAAAAGAAACCTTATCTAATGTTTAAAAAAGTCCAAATCCTTGCCTTTCATTAAAAGGGCCGTAGAGGTCATCTTCCATTCTAAATATTTCTCTCTCTCATCTTCTCCCAACTCCTATTTTGAATATTTCTCTCCATCTCCGAGTCAATGTCATAGCTTGCCAGTTGTCTCTCTCATTCTCTAAATGTAAATCTTCCAATTGCCTCTCTCCATCTTAATTTATCTTCTGAGTAACTTCAATCATTGTATTGCCATAACTTTTATAGGTAGTTATTTATATCTTTTTATTATCTAATTGTGTTTGTTTATACTTGTATTGATTTCTTATTCTTGTTCTTTAGTTTTAGCTTCAATTGTAGATTGACAACCTTGCACACAAGGTGTTTGACAAAATTCCTCAAAGAAAAAACAAAACTAGTGATAAGTGTTACAGGTCCATTACATATTGTAAGTATTTGAATTTTATTTTCTTTGATAGTATACCTTTTGAAGAATTTGAATTTATTAATAAATTCAGGTGTGCCCATTTTAATTGTGAAGATCATTTTCAAACTGGTTGTTTTTTAGTTTTATTTTAATATGTGTAATTTTAGTTTATAAGTATTTTTGTGTGTATATATATTAATACCAATTTTAGTAATTAGTAAGATCTTACAATTTTATGATTCGATCTTACTATATGATTTTATGGATCTCTTATCGATCCTAGTTAAAAAACCGATTTCGACAACCATGGGTATAAGCTAACATGCCATTATCACAATGTGAAAATAATTAAGGTGTCAAAAAACATGCATGTGGTCACACGTTACTAGGTGGAGAATAAGCATATGGTGGGTCTATCATTCAACATGCAGCAATATATAAGCATATGAATACTACATATACATAACTTACAAATGGTTGCAGCTTATCATATAAGCATATAGTGTGACATATTCAAGGCTACAGAATAAACTATGCTGTATGTCATAAACTTGTAGGAATGCTAAACTAAGCTAACATCTAACCACAATAATTACATATAATAAATAGCATAATATACATCTATGAACATATTTCAAATTTGGCTTTCAACATTTCAATGATAACCCCATTCAAAGGCATTAGCAAATTAGGGTATACATATTTAATCATCACTCTCAGCATGGGTTTCAAAACTGGTTTAAAATCAAAGCAAGGTTCATATTCTCTTTAGTTTGGGCAGGAAAGTTCAATTAAACACCAAGATTATGTACATAATAAAACTACATAGACAACATGCAAGTGCATATGTATAACTATGTTCAAAATGGTTGCAACTTAGCATAATGATTTATCAAAAACATTCAATACAAAGATTTAAAACTATGGTGGTAATTAAGAGAAAGATTGGATACAATCATCCTAGGCAGGCATTTGTCAAGCAAAGCATGAATAAGTTATAGCTCCATGGTGCCAAAAAAACCTAATCTTGTTTCATCTATGGACGACGTAATCCAAGGTGCCAAAAAAAACCAACTCATCCTTCTTATACGAATCTAGCATACTAAATCCGACAAATCCCCCCTCTTTATTTTTTTCAATCTCATCCATACAAATTAACAATGAAATACAAAAACTTCTGACTAAAACGCTTCAATTGAACATAATCCCCAAACACTGCAATCAATCCACACAATAAACCAGTATTTCAATCAAAGCACCAAACTTTTATGATCAAACTCCACAATCAGACACTTAAACCAACAAAACAACAATCCAATCAAGGAATCTAGTAGTAACTACAAGTCAGCAGAATCCAGTCATGGTCATTATCAGTAATAGCACCATGAGCAGCACCATTACCCACCCCTTCTCTCCATGGTGAAACTTAGCCCGAGCCTCATCAGAATACATGGGATGAATCTAAAGTAATTAAATTTTATTAGAATTCAAAGTAAAAAGTTGGCAATTACAAATTAACAAAAAAAATTACCTTGAGGACATGATAGTCACTGTTTTCTTTTTCAACCAAATGATTGTGATATCTCTTACAACCCAACTTTAAATAATCATCATTCCGTGATAATCTGTGACTCTTTCTCGCTAACTCATCATTAAGCATTTGAATCATTTAGACTGGAGGAAGGCCTATTGCTCACCTGTAAAATGGCATCCATGGATGCATGCAATACTAATCTGTGCTCGAAGAAACACAACACATGAAATTACTGCTTCATTTTCATCCACTTTCCATAGTAAATAGTGTACATCTTGTATTCTGGGGTTAATTTTCAATAGGAAACATGCAAGCCATCCAACGGATATTCATACTTTATAAAGTACCAATTCTCAAATAAGTGTGCAGGTTCTAGATCACTACACATCACACATTGATACCTTTAATTATCTAACTAAGGATGTAATATTTAACTAATATTTAGGAGAACAATGTCATTGACGATGACTTTTTGAATGGTGTTCAAAAAGGTGATGGAAAAAAGTGATATTGATGTTCCTATAGCCACCAGGAAAAGGGTAAGGAGTTGTGCTTAACACTTAATATCTAACCATGTGCTGTGTGACAAATTATCTTAAGCCTATAAACATCATTGCAGCATGTAGATGAAGTCCAAGCACCCAAATCATACAAGAAGCTCTTTAGAAGCTAGAATAGAAAAATGAAGTCATGGCAGAAATACAAACTTTAAAAAAACTTGGGATGCAGTTAAATTACCAAAGAAGAAGAAAACTATGGCTTGTGAATAGGTGTTTACGTGACACAATACAAGTATGAAGTTGATTGGTACAAAGCTTGTTTATTATCCCAAAAACAAAATTTTTTCAGACTCTAGGAAGAAAAACTTTTACAATTGCTCCAATCATTTGGTACCAACATAAACTACCCACTTCACCAAATGGATATTAAAAATACATTTGTTAATAGTTGATGAAGAGATGCATATGGACTTGCCCAGGGCTCAGAGATTCTTATGAAAAAAAAGACAAAAAATTTCTATATGAACTAAAACAGTCATCTAGAACCTGCTTTGACAAATCAACAAAAACTATTGAAATGTATGGCTACACAGCCTAAACTTAAAGTATATAAGATCATACTTTGTTAATTATCTACCATATGGGAAGAAAATTGTTTTGTTAGTTTATGTTGATAAAATCTCATGATAGCCAAAAAGCAATTAGAATAGAAAATATGAAGTCCTAGAAAAACCAAATCGAAAGGAACATTAATAAAAGAAATGAAATACAAGAAAACGTCAATCAAGAAACTTAAATAAAAAAGACCAAGAACAAATGTAAATCACTATAATCATAACCAAATTTCACATACTTTTACCAAGAAACTCCAGAGTTTCCCATCACAGTTTGTTAGTTTCTACTATTTTGAAGTATACCTCTGAAAATATCTATTGTTTTTTAATTAAAATTACATTTACAGCCCTCGAGAAAATTAAATTGCAAGTATACTTGTTTGTGGGTGTAACCCTAGTGTGGAAGTGCTGAGGCTTTTCTTATGTTTATTTTTTCATTATTATTTTTTTGGATTGTTCAGTAAAGGAATATGAAGGTTGATGCCATATCTTATTCCTTCTTTCCATAAAACTTATCATAAAATCAAGATGATGTGTTATAATGTATCTGACTGAATCAAAATGTAAATTTGCGATCGAGTTGGCCGCATTTTCAAAAATTAGATTTCTCAGTAACTCTCATGACCAGCCCAGTGATTCCAAAATCTGATGCAATAACGGTCATTTCATCATTGAGCAGAATGTTGCTTGGCTTCAATTTACAATAGATAACTTGTAGAAGGGAATGTTGTTGTAGGCAAGCCAGTTCCTCAGCAATATAACAGAAAATATTTGCTTGTTCAACTAAGCTCAGCTGTGAGGTACCGGTCTCCGATGCTTGTTTGCAACGATAGCTCCCAAGACTCCTGATTCAACATGGAAAAATTTGATGCGGAAGTTTCTTACCAACTGCTTTAATGTTGTTTTCCCTAGTTATTTTTTGTTTACTGATGCTTCATGGATACTTAAAAACTATGTTGTCAGGCAGGTTTTCTCATAGCTGATCGAACTTAATTATAGAATAAATATTGCAGGGTGTTGTAAAGTGGATGACATGGAACTGGGTCTCAAGTATGCTCGAGTGGTAATTCGAGTTTTGCTTTTAGTGATTGCAAGGAAGATGTGATGACACTTGGTGGAGCACGGGTAGGATTAAAAATCTGCATTATTATGCCAAGTGAATGAAATTAGATAACTAAGAGCCAAATTATTTATGTTTTTTAGGATTTTTTAAAATTTTTTAGGGGTTTTTAAAAATTTTGGTTTTTTGAAGGGTGTTTTTTTTTTAAAACGAACCGCACGTTGGCAATCAGGTGTTAAGGACTGGACTATAATGTTATTAAATATAGGACCAAATAGAGCAGTACTACAACAAAATAAATAAGAATAATATTGAAAAATAAATGACACAAAGATATTACGTGGAAAACCCCTAAATAATTAAGGTAAAAACCATTGACAAAGATAGAAGAATTTATTAAGTGGGAAAATTTCAGGAGTTACAAACTCTCTCTAATAACAAGAAAAAACCCAGTACTCTCTCTTATACTAGGAGAATACACTAACTCTCAAAAAATATTTTCTCACACTTCTCCATTCTTCTTCTTTATTTCTCTCTCTTTAATTCACACTCACTTTTTCTCTAATGAATTGTGTAAGAATGAGAATGAGCTTCACATATTTATTGGAGAAGAAATGGTGTGCTAAACCAACCATAGCCACCATTGTTGACTTTGAGGAAATGTGGGCGCATGTTGATATGGAGAAGTCATGGTTTCAGCAAATGGCTTTAAAGCTCATTGTTTCAGCTAACATATAAAACAATCTTAATGAACACATCTTGTCACATTTCATTATCATTGAGTTCGAGACCAAGAAGCAAAGAATGCGGGAAGCTAAAATGAAGAAGGAGGTGCTCATCTCTCGCTCTCGCTTCCTCTAAATTTTTTTTCTAAGTTTTCTTTAATTGTTCTTTGGATTTGGATTGTTGGGTTTGAAGGGTTTATGTTGGATTGCTTTTCTTGTCTTCCCCTTTAACATCTCTGAGAAATCTTTGTTAATGGTGGACCCTTTTTGGGTTTTTTAATTTCTTAAATATGATCCTTTTTGGGAAGTTTTGTTCCTTTTGATGGATTTTAGAAATAGATTTTGTTTTTGTGAGCTTTTTTTTTGCGTTGAATATGATTTTGGTTACTGTTTTCTCATACTTGGTCTCTTGTTTTCTTTGATCATATGTTGATTTTTTTATAAATATTGAGAATTTTTTTTTGTTTGATGGACCCTTTTTTTTCTAGGTAGAATACCATATTTAGTTAGTTTTAATATAGTCAATCTGTCCCTTGGTCCCTCTAATATGATTTGTCCCTAGGAGGTCATTTTTGAAAAATATAAGTCCTCAAAGGGACCTTCTAAGAACAAATTATATTAGAAAGAGGGACTTATATTTCTCAAAATTAAAATACAGGAACCTCCTAATAACAAATCGTATTAGAGTGTCCAAAGGGACAGACTGACTATATTAGATGGACTAAATGCTTCAAATGCTATAAAAGCATTAATGATGAGTTGGCGAGAAAGAGTCACAGAATATCTCAGAAGGATGATCATTTAAAGCTGCATTATAAGAGATGTCACAATCATTTGGCTGAAAATGAAAACAGAGAATATCATGTACATAAAGTTTTTTTTTTGTTAATTTGTAATTGTCAACTTTTAATTGTTGACGATGGTAACCCAGAAGGTGAACTTAGATTGTTCAACATATCCAGTCAAAGCTTTTATCCATTGACTCTTCCTTATGGATATCATTGTTGAAGTTTGTCACGTGGTTGGTTACTAATAATGAATTCAAGTATGAAAATGTGCTTGTTGAATCTTTTCTCCAATGCTTAGATCGAATTACCTACATTCTTGTTGAGTGAAAAGAGAATATGAAGCATTCGTTGACATCGGTGAAAGAATGAATCTGCCTACACATGAGATATTACTAGAAAGGCTTATAGTTAGAGCCATTTTATCAGTTGATCCTGAAAAGTGCTCAGACTATGTCATAATGGTTATTAGCTACAACCTTTATATCTTAAATTCTGGAGATCTAGTGATTCTTCTTGGACTGGCATGAATATCCTTGGTTATGAAGTATTTTAGGATGTCATATGGTATAAAGAAGCATTCCATGCTTTGTCAAATTGCAACAAAATATTTGAGGTTTGCCTCAATCTAAAATTGGTGTTTAAAAAACTCGCTGGCTTTTATGGTCTAACGACTCTTTTGACATATTTAGTTGATTGCATGGGTGATTTGTTGATTATTCTGAGATCTGTTAAAAAAATAGATACTATGCATTTTTACATGACTGGCTTTGTTGTTCACAAGTTGGATGAGAAAGAAATGGAGTTCACAAAAGTGGAAAGCATCAGAGACCATGCTTTGATTATAGGCAAAAACTCTACCATTGCTATTCTAGCCAGTAAATTCGACAGATGTTTGAGTGATTGTATTTATTTCACGTGCCTCATATTATTCATAAATATGGGTACGAAGATCTTGGGCCCTACAATATGAAAAACAAAACAGTTGAAAAACAAAATGTGATGGAAAACTCTGGAGTATTTTGGTAAAAGTATGTGAAATTTGGTTATGATTATAGTGATTCACATTTGTTATTGGTCTTTTTGACCTAAGCTTCTTGATTGCAGTTTTCTAAAGCCAAAAAATTTAGGGCATTGAACCAATGACACTGAGAATTGGGTATGTAATATATTTCTCTCGGCTTTTTTTTTATCCATTTTTAAACCTTGGATCAAGCTCTAAACACTCCCATTTCATGGCGATTGCCATTTTCAAGCCCTAAATTGAAAACCTTAAACCTCTCTCATTTCATGGGGTCTTCTTGCAAAAACCTAATGTTAATTTCATTTTACATGGTTCGTTTGATTGGTATTGTGATCCTTAATGTTTGAATGCAACTATGATGGATAACTTTGCAGTTTCTTGGTAAAGTATGTGATATTTGGTTATGATTATAGTGATTCACATTTGTTCTTAGTCTTTTTTTATCTGAGTTTCTTTATTGACGTTTTCTATTATTTAATATCTTTTATTAATGTTCCTTTTGATTTGGTTTTTCTAGGATTTTATATCTTTTATTCTAATTGCTTCTTGGCTGTCATGAGATTTTATCAACATAGATTAACAAAACAATTTTCTTCCCATATGGTAGATAATTAACAAAGTATGATCATATATGTTTTAAGTTTTGGCTATGTAGCCATACATTTCAATAGTTTTTCTTGATTTGTCAAAGCATGTTCAAGATGACTGTTTTAGTTCATATATAAATTTCTTGTCTTTTTATAAGAATCTCTTATCACTGAGCAAGTCCATATACATCTCTTCATCAACAGTTGATGAATGTATTTTTAATATCCATTTGGTGAAGTGGCTAGTTCATGTTGGTGTCGAATGACTGGAGCAAGTGTAAAAGTTTTTCTTCCTAGTGTCTAAGAAACTTTTTTTTTTGGTGGCTAATAAACAAGCTTTGTACCAATCAACTTCATACTTGTATTGTGTTGTGTAAACACTTATTCACAAGCCATAGTTTTCTTCTCCTTAGGTAATTTAACTGCATCCCATGTTTTTTTTTTAAACTTGTATTTCTGCCATGACTTTATTTTTCTATTCTAGCTTCTGAAGAGCTTCTTGAATGATTTGGGTGCTTGGACTTCATCTGCATGCTGCAATGATGTTTGTAGGCTTAAGATAACTTGTCACACAACACCTGGTTAGATATTAAGTGTTAAGCACAGCTACTTACCCTTTTCCTGATGGCTATAGGAACATTAATATCACTTTTTTTCCATAACCTTTTTTAACACTATTTAAAAAGTAATCATCAATGACACTGTTCTGCTAAATATTAGTTAAATATTACATCCTCATAGTTAGATAATTAAAGGTATCAATGTGTGATGTCTAGTCATCTTGAACCTGCACACAAAATTTGACTTATTTGAGAATTGGTACTTTATAAAGTATGAATATCCCTTGGTTGGCTTGCATGTTTTCTATTGAAAATTAACCCAAGAATGCAAGATTTACATTATTTACTATGGAAAATAAAAGAAAATGAAGTAGTAATTTCATGTGCTATCTTTCTTTGAGCGCAGATTAGTATTACATGCTTCCACGGATATCATTTTATAGGTGAGGAATGGGCCTTCCTCCGGTCTAAACGCTTCAAATGCTATAAAAGCATTAATGATGAGTCGACAAGAAAGAGTCACAGATTATCTCGGAAGAATGATCATTTAAAGCTGCATTATAAGAGATGTCACAATCATTTGGCAGAAAATGAAAACAGAGACTATTTATGTACTCAAGGTACAATGGCCTAAATTTCTTGGCTCTTGACAATCGCAATAAAAAAGCTCAGGTCAAAAAGACCAAGAACAAATGTGAATTACTAAAATCATAACCAAATTTCACATACTTTTACTAGGAAACTCCAGAGTTTTATATCACAGTCACATTCAAACATTAAGGATCACAATCCCAATCAAATGAAACATGCAAAAGACTAGTCAGTCAGTCCATTGGATCTCTTCTTAAATTACTAATGCATAACATCTGTAGCACCTATCAGTCCCATGGGTTAGGAGAGATTTATTATAAGACATAATCCCATAACTGTAAATCAGTTATACTAGTCAACCCCATGAACCATGCAAAAGACTAGTCAGTGTTTTGAGAGACAGAGAATCATGACCGATTTTCTGATTCAAAATCCCAAGATTTCTTCTTAAATAACTAATGCATAACCTCTGTAGCACTTGTTAGTCCCATGGGTTATGAGAGATTTATTATAAGACATAACCCCATAACGGTAAATCTATTATACAAGTCACACCATGAACCATACGAAAGACTAGGTAGTCAGTCCATTGGAGAGATAGAGGATCATGACCAATTTTCCGATTCAAAATCCATAGATTTATTCTTAAATAACTAATGCATAACCTCTATAGCACCTTTCCAGTCTCATGGGTTAGGAGAGATATAACCCCATAACGGTAAATCCAGGCAAAATTTTTCAGAAAGTCACTTAATATAGTCACTATTCTTTAATTTGGTTTCACATGCTGGTGACTGGCAATATTCTGGTCGCCCTTTGCTTATGTGGCACCCGAGAAGTTCATGCATTATGAGAAGGTGCCATGTGGCATAGCCAACTCGCATGCAACCATCCACGTGGATTGAACCCTTAGCCTTCTCATTTGTAACTGCCATGTTAGCTTCACCATTCTCATGGACTGAGAGAACCCAAAGTGAATCACTTCCTCTCTGGCAGTCAACTTAATCTCTATTGTCTTGAGATCATGCTAGAGCGTGAGAGACGACGAAGCACTGGAACTGCACTCAAGAACGGTCGGCAGTCGGCTAGAGGACGGGCAACGACGATGGCTATGAACTGGGAGAGACGGCCAGTAGGGGAAGAAGCACCAGATAATTGTATAATTTCTCGAAACCCTAAGCTCTTGAAACCCTAACCCTAAAGATCTTAATATTCTTTCTTCTAATGTTGTAATGAACAGAGTTTTAGGGATTTACAGTAGAGTTAAATGTTAGGGTTTACTTCTTTGATGTATGGAGAGAGTTTATACAATGCTTTAGCTTTATAACAAGTTTGCATTTTTTGATTTGAATATATATTGACAAAGGGGTTTTGCCCTTTGTTATGGTCCCTAACAAGACAAAGTTAGAAAAATGATGTGTTAATTTAATATGTTGTCTTTGATGGCAGTAGTAGTTTGGTGACGAAAATGGTAAGAAATTAAAGAAAACCCATTTAACATTCCAGTAGTTTGTGAAACTAGTTGAAGAATTTTAAGCTATAGTTGTTGTGATATTTTTATGATCTCAAGTTGTGCAACTTTAATATATGTTCTGAGTTTTGTGTAAAGTAGAAATTTTTTTTTAAAAATGTGCTACTTAAGTTTTTATAATTTGTTGCAGGCCAAGGTTTTCTGTGAATATTGGAAATGTTATGTTCTTTGTTTCCATTACTACAATAAAAAATAGAATAAGTACATAAAACCAGGGAGTTTAATTATTGTTTTATTGTACTCCATTAGGTATCTTAATTTGATCCTTTTATGCAAATTAATGTTATGTTCTGAGTTTAATTATTATTCTGATTGAAATTATCTCTATTTGTTTCCATTTCCACAATAATTTGCATGTGAATGATAGAATAAGGTGTGAAGCTAATTGGAATAATTTGCATCTCGAAGGTATATAGTCTAAGAAAAGGCCAACAGTTCTTACAGATTATCTTTGGGAGACCTGGCTGGTCCAGTAATTTCTCAAGATACGAAAGGAAGAACATTGCACTTTTGGCTTGGAAGACAAGTACCTGAGATCTTATTGAAAAAACCATATATGCTTGTTGCCATTCCTAATGAATTTTAAGCTATAATTATTGTTTCCATTCCTAGAATTAATTATTGTTTTATTGCAAAATTTGATCCTCTGTTATATGCTCCATGTTCTTTGTTTCCATTCCCAGAATTAATTATTGTTTTTTCTCTATATGCTTCATGTTGTTTCCACTCCCACAATAATTTCCATGCCAATGATATAATAAGGAGTGAAGCTAGTTGGAATAATTTGCATCTCAAAGGTATATAGTTTGAGAAAAACCCAGCAGTTCTTACACATTATCTTTGGGAGACCTGGCCTAGTCCAGTAATTTCTCAAGATACGAAAGGGAGAACATTGCACTTTTGGCTTGGAAGACAAGTACTTGAGATGTTATTGCCAAAACCATGTATGCTTGTTGTCATTCCTAATGAATTTTAAACTATAGTTGTTGTAATTTAATGCGTGCTGTGAGTGTTATTATTAGTTGCATGCTGTGAATTTTGTATAAAGGAAAAACTTGATCCTCTGACTTAAGTATGTGTGTATGGTCCATGTTATTTTTTTCCCATTCTCACAGTAATTTGCATGTCAATGATATAATAAGGAGTGAAGCTAGTTGGAATAATTTGCATCTCAAAGGTATTTATTGCACTTTTGGCTTGGAAGACAAGTACCTGAGATCTTGTTGCCATTCCTAATGAATTTTAAAACATCTTTGCTGTTAGTCCGATGTCATTTTCTCTACTTGTAGTCAGACTTTCTCCATGCTTGTGCATTCCCCTGCCTTTCTTAGCGGCTAGGCTACTCATCTTGGCAAAAAAAAAAAAACTTGAATCATTGTATTGCCATAACTTTTATAGGTAGTTATTTATATCTTTTTATTATCTAATTGTGTTTGTTTATACTTGTATTGATTTCTTATTCTTGTTCTTTACTTTTAGCTTCAATGTTATTTGGCCATCTACAACTAAGTTCCTTATAAAGTGATATACATTGTGGGCCCATGAAGAACTGGATTTTTAGTGATAGCGACCGCTAATCTATTATCGCAATAGATTTAAGTTGTGTCGGCCCATTTTTGGCCTAAATCAGAGAGTAATCTCCTGAGCCATATTGCCTAACACACTGAAGCTATTGCTCTAACATACTTAGCTTTTGTTGTTGATAATGCAGTGACTTCTTGCTTTCTTGAACTCCATGTAACAACACTCAAACCCAAGGTGAAAACATTGCCATAAGTGCTCCTTAGATCATCATACAACCTTGCCCAGTCACTAGTAGTAAAGCTACGAAATTTAAAGTTTGAGACATGTGGATACACTAAATCGTAATCTAATACTTCTATAATGTATCTTATCTCAAGATTCTTTTTGTTACATTGAAATGGAGTTTTGAGAGACAACTTATAAATCTTGAGATTACTCCAACTAAAAAAGAAATATTAGGTCATGTGTAGGCTAGAAAGATATATCATCAAACCCCGCCAAACTTTTATTTTTCCTTGCATTTACACCTTTAGTACCATCATTTAAAAGTAATTTATCTCTAGAATTCAAAGGTGTCACTGTCTTCTTACAGTGTTGTATGTTAAAGCACTTAAACAGATCCTCTACATACCTTTTTTGTGAAATAAATACATCATCCTCTCCCCTTTTGATCTCCAACATGAGAAAATAGTGTAGTAGCCAAGGTTTATCATCTTAAATGTGTTCATCATCCCAAGCTTGAATTCATCAACAAGAGATTGTGTTGAGCCCATGTATATTATGTCACTTGATGAGCTTGCCATGCTTCCAACTTGTTGAGTTGAATCAAAACTATTAGACATGGATGATGATGTAAAACTGGTTCTTCCATAATATCAAGTTGAATCTTTAATTGTTTGTCTTCATCGTTGCTACTACAATCCCACTTAGCATCTACAAAAACAAAGCTACATTTTGATTGACAATTAACTATGCCACTAATAGGATTATACAACTTATATGCCTTGGATTTAGTACAGTAGCCAATGAAGATAGATTTCTCAAACTTTGCATCTAGTTTTTGATGTTGTCGAGGATTAATCAAAGTATATGAAATATAGCCAAATATTCGAAGTAACTTATTAGGGGTTTCATATTTGTCCATGCTTCACAGGGTGTTTGCTCCATCACAACTCTGGTTGGTGAAAGATTAGCAAATACACTAAGGTTGCCACTGTCTTTGCCAAAATTTGATTCAGAAAGCTTCTTTCTTTCATTAGACTCCTCGCCATTTCAACTATAGTTTTGTTCTTCCTCTCTATAACATTGTTCTATTGAGGAGTATAGGCTGCAGTGAACTTCCTGTGGATCCCCATGCTCTTTACAAAAGTTGGAGAATTCTTTAAATAGGAACTCCTTGCCTTTGTCTACATGCAAGATGTTAATACAACAACTACTTTGTTTTCAATGAGGGACTTAAGTTTTGAAAGCTTTCAAAGGTCTGCGATTAAAATTTGAGAAAGTACACCCAACTCATTGTGCTAAAATCATTAGTAAATAATACAAAATAGCGGTTTCCTCCTAATGATTCCATTTGCATGGGGTTACATAAATTAGCATCAGTTAGCTCCAATTATGTTAATGCTCCAAACCAAAATAGTAGCC
The DNA here is from genome assembly GCA_020875875.1 of Dioscorea alata. Lineage (NCBI taxonomy): Eukaryota > Viridiplantae > Streptophyta > Magnoliopsida > Dioscoreales > Dioscoreaceae > Dioscorea > Dioscorea alata. The sequence goes on from CM037027.1 coordinate 5,248,644, forward strand.
TTTTCACCATTTGTTTTTGACTTAATAGTCTTAATCCTTTAATGTTGCGATGCTTGTATATTAAATGCCATGTTGAGTCCCTACAATTAATAACAACAAACCAAGATTGTTCATGTTTGACACTTCAAGTGGAAACATTTTATTCTATCATTTTAATAATTGCTATAGATTTGGTAAGTGCTTGATTATACATATTTTTCTTATCGAAAAATACAATATTGATTGGAAAAGGAAAAAATGAGCAGTTGTTGAAAAATCAAGTGATTCAGATGATGATGATAGTCCAAAAATTAATTCACTCCCAGGGGGTTCAAGCAGCCAAGCAAGCAACAATACATGAGCCACAAGATGCTTGCAACCCAGATTCCAAATCCCCTTTTATCTAAAGTACTAGTACATCTTGGTCAATCACAAGCAAAAAATCTAGGTAGAGCTAAGCCTTGAGTCTGCAAACTTTGCGACAACAAGTATTCTAGTTCATAAACCAAAATCCATTATTAATTTTTTTGGCACTCCAGTTTGGACAAAAGCACAAATTTAAAGTTGTGCTAAAAAGACAAGAAGAATAGGAAGGGTAAGGAGGATAGTCCAAGAAGTTGAAAAGGCTGGTATTTCTTTATCTTTAAAGAATTCTATTCTCAAAAAGAAACAAAAGCCAATGGTTGTTAAATTGATTTAGGAGACATTTTGTATAGTGGAGAGAAACATAGTGGATTTGAAGGTTATGAAGGGATCATGTGCAAATGATACTCCCTTTAATGTTTTGCAGAATCCTTAATTGGTTGAGATGATGATAGCAATTAACAAAGTTGCACAAGGATACAAAACTCCTTCATTTGAAAGAGAGGACAATTTTGTTGGATGAGTGCAAAAGGGATATAGGAAAATACTTAGCTCCAATCAAAGATACTTGGTACACTCAAGGAATGTCTATCCTTTTTTATAGATGGCCTAATATAAAGCATTAATTTTTAATTAATGTTATTGAGACAAATAGTTGTGAATCAATTTTTATGGATATTAAAGGCTTCTCTGAAGTTTGGAAAATAGGGATGTGATAAGTGTTATTTTATACATGTTTTATTAATACTATTTAGCACTTAATCAACCCTATTGAGCACTATTTCTATGGATAACTAGTACTTAATTGTTCATTTTGTATCTCAGGTCAAAAGAAGCACAACAAAATCCAAAGGAAGTAAATCAAGAGTAAATCAGTGGAAAAACCATCAAACAGAGAGATACATGGTCAAGGTACATGCCCGTGTACTTGCTCGTGTACATTTTGGCCAGCAGCATTCAGTAACCTCCCGATCACTTCCTACTGAGGAGAACACGCCTGTGTAAACTACGTACACACCCGTGCACATTTGAAAGTTTACAGAGCGCATTCCAGACAAAAGCACAAGTAGAGTAAAGTTTGCATGGATGTGTAACTGAGGGATATGAGAAGAAAAAGTCCCAGAAGATACATAGCCAAAGACAGGAAGTATATGGCCATGTACAGCAAGAAGCCTATGTACACCAAAGTTCCATGAGTTTTAGGATTTTCTAGGTTTTGGCTGAATTTGGAGGGAAAGGTTTGAAGTTTCGAAGAGCATTTTAGGGCATCTAAGTTTTGGCGAATTTTGGGGGAAAAGGTTATGGAGTTCTTTAGCTGTGGTTGAAGGAGTATTTGAAGGATTAAATGATGAGTTCAAAGGAGTTGCCGAAGGAGTTACCGGAGTGACGATCCATTGGCGACGATAGTGGCTCACATCATCTCCAACCATGCGGCATTGAAAAAGGTGGCTTTTCTTCACGTGTTTAGGGTTTTAGAGATTGAGATTTACTTTGCATTGATGAACATGAGCCCCATGGAGGGCTAACTCCCTTGAGTTCTCGGATTGATGTAACTTGGGATTACTTTTTCTTTTGACTGCTTTTAATTTAGATTTACCTTTTACTTCCGAATTCATCCTTTTTTTCAATGTTGGTTTTGCGTATCGAAAAATGGCTATACCATTATGATTTCGCTTGTGTATTTAGAGATCCTTGTTTATAGATCACACTTGGATGAGTAGGTATCACTAATGCTCACTATAGATAGTAAGGGTGCCATATACCTTTCGATTGGAATTTCGGTGGTTCATCCCCAATTTTGACATGGAGATCCTAGAGCTCATTGCAATCGTGCGAGGGGTAGGAGTATGAGAGATTCACTTCCACCTTAAGCATAGGTTTAGACATTAAGGAATCTTGAGAGAGCACTTGGTGTGTTTTTGGTATCCTTCATTCCAGTTAGCTAAGGTTTAATCTCTATTGAATTGCAATTATCCTATCCATTAAATTCCCAAGTGAAATCAATCCGGGCACTACTCTATTCATTGTGTTTAGTTCCTCACTTCCTTGATTTGGTCTTATGCTTGTTTTTATTATCTCTTTTTAATTCTAAAATATATTTGATTCTTCTTTTAGTTAGTTAACAAAGATAGGGTTAATACTTCTATTATCTAGTTTCTATGGATTCGACCTTGCTATTGCATGTATTATTTTGATTGACGCATACACTTGCGTGCATCTACTTTACATCGATCAGGATGCAATTGCAGAATTCTTATTGAAAGCTATTAAAGATATATATTGACCCATCAAATGCCATTCAAGTGGTCATTGACAATGCGGTAAATTATAGAGCAACTAGAAAAGAAATTGGAAGGATACATACCCTCATCTTTTGGTCACCTTGTGTTGTTCATACAATCAAGTTGAATTTTAAATATTTTTCCAATGAATTTGAGTGGTTAGAAAACACATATAAGAGGGGTAAAGCATTGTTAAGTATTTCCTAAATCACATACAAGTATTATCTCTGTTTAGAGCACAATCAAAACTGGACTTCTTGAAAGTTGCTAAAACCATATTTGCTTCTTATTACATCATGTTAAAGAGGTTACTTGATTGTAAATGATCACTTGCTACTATCATAGTACTTAGAACATGGTTAAAAGTTGGAGATGAAAATACTAGAAAGATGGGAGCACTTGTAGTTGAAACTACTTCCAGTGAAGGTTGTTGGGAGGATGTTAAGAGTGTGATTAAAATAACAAAATCTATTTCTTTGTTAATTAAGATAATGTACCCCACATTTGCATTATCCTTTTTGTTATAAAGAAAAGACCAATGGATTCCACTCTTTTCCCTCATCCCAAGCAATATGGTGAGCCATTCATTCCGCTACCTTGTCATCATACTTTATCTATAATCCTCATTTCTCTTCCTGGATACTGTAGTTTTGAAGAAGTGAGCTTTTAGTCACAGCTTCTTGGCATCATCGACGAAAAAGGAAGGGCGGGGTGCTATCTCTAGTTTGTCCAAAGTGCTAAAGGTTAGTACTTTTGATGTTAAGATTATCATAGAAGTTTTTGCCTTAGTGTTAATTTCTTCTGAAGCTTGGTCATTTTGCTGCAACTTGTGATGTTCTTAATGCTCTTGCATTCCTTAATGCTAAGCTTAGCACCTCTGCCTTGTTGTAAAACTCCTTCTAGAACACTTTATACCTTTTACTAGCGTTGTTGTGTTGGGTTGGGTTCTCATGGGGCTATAACTTATTCATGCTTTGCTTGACAAATGCCTGCCTAGGATGATTGTATCCAATCTTTCTCTTAATTACCACCATAGTTTTAAATCTTTGTATTGAATGTTTTTGATAAATCATTATGCTAAGCTACAACCGTTTTGAACATAGTTATACATATGCACTTGCATGTTGTGTATGTAGTCTTATTATGTACATAATCTTGGTGTTTAATTGAACTTTCCTGCCCAAACTAAAGAGAATATGAACCTTGCTTTGATTTTAAACCAGTTTTGAAACCCATGCTGAGAGTGATGATTAAATATGTATACCCTAATTTGCTAATGCCTTTGAATGGGGTTATCACTGAAATGTTGAAAGCCAAATTTGAAATATATTCATAGATGTATATTATGCTATTTATTATATGTAGTTATTGTGGTTAGATGTTAGCTTAGTTTAGCTTTTTTGCAAGTTTATGACATACAACTTAGTTTATTCTACAGCCATGAATATGTCACACTATATGCTTACATGATGAGCTGCAACCATTTGTAAGTTATGTATATCTAGTATGCATATGCTTTTATATTGCTGCATGTTGAATGATAGCACAACCATATGCTTATTCTCCACCTAGTAGCGTGTGACCACATGCATGTTTTTTGACACCTTAATTATTTTCACATTGTGATAATGGCATGTTAGCTTATACCCATGGTTGTCGAAATCGGGTTTTTAACTAGGATCAATAAGTGATCCATAAAATTGTATCGTAAGATCGAATCATAAAATTGTAAGATCTTACTAATTACTAAAATTGGTATTAATATATACACACACAAATACTTATGAACTAAAATTACACATATTAAAATAAAACTAAAAACAACCAGTTTGAAAATGATCTTCACAATTAAAATAGGCACACCTAAATTTATTAATGAGTTCAAATTCTTCAAAAGGTATAGTATCAAAGAAAATAAAATTCAAATACTTACAATATGTAATGGACCTGTAACACTTATCACTAGTTTTGTTTTTTTCTTTGAGGAATTTTGTCAAACACCTTGTGTGCATGGTTGTCAATCTACAATTGAAGCTAAAACTAAAGAACAAGAATAAGAAATCAATACAAGTATAAACAAACCAATTAGATAATAAAAAGATATAAATAACTACCTATAAAAGTTATGACAATACAATGATTGAAGTTACTCAGAAGATAAATGTAGATGGAGAGAGGCAATTGGAAGATTTACATTTAGAGAATGAGAGAGACAACTGGCAAGCTATGACATTGACTCGGAGATGGAGAGAAATATTCAAAATAGTAGTTGGGAGAAGATGAGAGAGAGAAATATTTGGAATGGAAGATGAGCTCTATGGCCCTTTTAATGAAAGGCAAGGATTTGGACTTTTTTAAACATTAGATAAGGTTTTCTTTTATCATGAACATAGTCATGCCCATTCAAATGCCTTGGAATATGTATTTTCTTGATAGTGATAAAATGAGCTAGGATAAAAATTTAGATTTTTGGCTAGTTTTCAAGATCGGTGGAATCAGAACAATTTTACCAATTTTACACGCAAGTTTACATGATTTTACATATTTGTGAGTTTGTATCCGATTCAACATGATTTTCGTGGTTAAAATCATAAAATTAGACGATTTTACGAGTTAAATCGTGATTTTGACAACATTGCTTATACCCAAGGATAGTTTTTGATAGTTGATTGTATTGCTTGTGTGTATGTTTTCTCATGCACTTCTGGCTTAGAGATTTATTGCATGGGATTGTGTTCTTGAGAGCAAGGTTATATGGATATTCCCTATTCCCATATATTGTGTTAAACTTGCTTATAAGCCTTCCTTTAAATTGTTACTTATTTTAAAGACTTAGATATAGTTTGATATCTATAATTATAGGACCCTTCCAGAAAGATGATATTTAGTGTCAGATGAAGTTTTAAAGCTTGAAGATTTCTCCAAGTAAGTAATCCATCTAAACTCCTGTACTTTTTTTTCAATTATAAAATTCTAGAAAATTTTTACGCATGATTTATGTGGTCATTTTTCAACTACTTTGTTTTATGTGCTTAATCATCAAGCATAAAAGATTACCTTTTATTTATTTGTTTGGTATTAAATTACTTGAAATTGATGCCATATATTGGTACTTATGTTCCATCCCTCTTTGTATTTAAACTTTATTATTTTCTTTTTTCCCCCTTTATTCCATTATTTAGTTATTCATTCATTCTTTTAATTGTTTAAATATTCATTATTTGCTTATTGATTATTTATGTACTATCTCAGTGATTAATCACATCAGCTAATTATAGTGTTAATTTTTATTTTGTAAATAATTGTTTATTTTCTAAAGTGGGTTTATACCCTTTTAATATGTTTATTTGTATGAATTTGGTATTTCTACTTGTACAAAAATTTGGGAAAATTAGTGAATAATTCTGTACTTAGACTATGAGATATTTTGAATATTTTTGTCTCCAAATGAGCTATGTTTAAACCAGTTAGTGGAGGTTAATTACTTAAAATTTCTGAAAAATGAGACTGCAGTTTGACACATATTCATTGGTAAAATAATAATTACGGGAGACTACCCTCCTAAGAGCGATAGCTGGGCTTTGTCCCCCTCAACACAATCCATGTATTGTCTGGTTAACACCAAGTTTACCATCCTCTGAGGATCGAACCCGTGACCTAACCCTTTGTCTCATTCTTTGGGTGAGCGCCTCTTACGAACTAATCTACATGGAGTAGTTACACCCACTAATAAGCCTACTCCTGTACTGCCAAGAGATGTGCAGCATGGAGCACCATCTCCACTCCCTCTCTTTCACCACCTAGAGAGGGAGCCACGGTCCATGCCCTAGGTGCATTTGAGCCTGCACCCTGGGAGCCAGCATCTGAGTTAGTTCCATCCACAGAGGAAATACAAGCTTTTAAGGCCTATTGGGACAGTTAGGGGAGACATCCTACCTATCAGGAGTACAGAGACTTCATAAGTTATTCGAGCTTGTTTGGAGGGCATAAATTGACTGGACAGTTGCCGACTCCACTACCACCACCAGTGCAACCAGCTCCTTGATAGCCACTTTTGATAACATGGTTCTCAAGGATGAGTTGAGACTAAAGGTTGCCACCATACTACTTAAAAGTAGAGCCAAAATTTTGTAAGAGGGTTTAAAGGGCTAATCCTATACTCTTTTGCCAAGGTGGCAGGTTTGTGACAGAATAAGTGATGTGGTCTCCGCAAGTGTACGGGTCATACATTAGTAATATAATGGTACCCCGTAAGAAGTAGGGTTATCAAACCATAGGGAATTGTACTCAAAGTACTAATTTATCGTTTGATGTCTAGTGAACACAAGTTGAAAAGAGATTGAATAATGAAACACTAAAGAAAAGATAGAAATGATGGAGGTGGAAGAGATTGAACTCGAGTATTCAGCGGGACAAGAGCAATCCCTCAGGGCGATCCCTAGGACTAGTGCATGCTGACTTACCCTAAATGTCTACCCGGTACATTCTAAAGATAATGGCGTGTGCTCACAAACAATGTTGCATCTATGGGTTCTCAGATACACCGAGTTTTGCTAAGATAGTTGCATGTCGCTCACAAGAGAGCTACACACCGAGTTTTACACTAACATCTGTGTACATCCAACACATCAAGTTATGCAACACAAGATTAAACACAAATATCAATAGAACTCCATAGAACAATCAAAGCAAATGTATAAGCATTACAGTTTGTCAAAGTCCATAACCCTAGGCACTATGGCCAGTTAGCTCCTCGTGGGTAGGTACAACTAAGAAGAACAATGTAAGAGCAAGAGAAAAAAGATATGACTCCCTTCTACACGTTGGATGATCTTTCTCATTGAGACCTTGCGCTAACTCCACCTCTTGAGGTGCCTTCTACTCGTCCTTTATCTCCTTAAGTGGTTTGGTGATGCTTGATCTTCGATCTCATCAACGTCCTCCCGGTAGAGAGAAGAATCCCCGAACAAAGATGAGATAGATGCCCTAAGTTCTAGCTTTAAAAAAGTAATATAATGGCTTGACACGGTCTGGACACGGTCGTGTTCAGACCGTGTACTTTTCTGGGAAATACTTGGGCGAAACTCCTAAAATTTGCAGCAGCTCAGACATAGGCGTGTGATCCCCGTGCCAGCTAGCACACGACCGTGTAATCAGCACCGTGCCCGTGTCGCTCTTGGGAAAAGTTTTCCTGAGATTTGTAGTAGCTCAAGCACGCCCATGAGATGACCATGTTCTGCCTGGAATACTCCCGTGATAGGATTTTCTCTATTTCGCTCTTTAAACTGAAATCTTCAGTGGATTGGACATGACCATGTCTTGCCCGTGTCAACTACTTCTGATCCCTTGGTCAATACACACGCAGGAAACACACTCAGTTTTGTTGTAAAGTGACTCAGGCCCACGAATCCTACACAATGAACATAACACCATGAATTGCACCAATTCTACACAATAATTATGCTGAAGGACAACAAAAAGGATAGAATAACGAGCATGAAAACATGATATAAAATGCACTCATCAAATAGAGCTGGAGGACTTAGCAAACTCAACGCATGAGTTGGTGGGTACATAAGAGTTGTTGTGCTCTAAGTTTGAAGCAAGGTTGAATCTTAGCATCTAAGAGAGGATGTGTTACTCCCTGATCCATGGGCCCAGCACGCAATAACCTCTATGATAACTCGAGGAGGGACAACCAGGTTACTCAACCCTCAAGTCACCGCAAGGCTGACAAAACCATGGAATGACCAATACTTAACAAAATATACAAAAGTAAGGAATACACAAATACACAGGAGAAGTAACAACATAATAACCTGGTAGAAGAGTTCAATGAAATATGTTTGCCACAAGTACAACAAAGTTCCAAGAGCTAGACAAGCAAACAAACCAAGCAAACATACTTGAAACACACTAGTGGATCCATGTCTTTATACAATAAGTTCATGCTTAAAGGATAACATACATGATAGTGGAAATGAGTAAAGTAAGAAAGATGATGAATGCCTAGCACTTTGTCTTGCATCCATGCTACTACCTAAAGCCTAGAATAGAGGGAGAGGGCGAGTAACCTATGTCACTCAGTGAGTGGGTTAGCATAATTATGATAGAATACACCAAAATAATCGATAATAACTACAAAGATAGGCTTTTGCATAATACAAAAACATTAGAACATATTAACATATAACATTATACACAAGTGTATGAAAACCATAGTGATAAGTGCTCGTGTTATAGTAATGCGAAGTGTTATTATCTTGCAATGAGCATTGATTTAATCAGATTTTATCACTAAAAAGTGTGCATTTGTTTACTTTTGTGTATTGTAGGGTTGTGAAGGTAAATTGGAGAAAATGAACGAAGTTAGATCGTGTTCGCCGTTGTTGGGGAGATTTTCGGACTAAGCAAGGAACAAGGCATGAGCATAGACTTGTGAGTGTGTGCCAACCTCCTTTGGAGGGGCACAAAGGCAGTCACATTCACAATAAGTCTAGCTCGTACTAACAAGGAGAACTTCACCAATTAGGAGATTTGAAGCAATCGGCACGATCTACCATTGATTGTGTACCCAATTCAATGGCCTCAATGAAGAACGACGAATTCGGGAGCGTTTCGGCACGATCACTGCAGCAGCACTGTAGTACATTACTGTAGCAAAATTACTGTAACAAGTTACTGTTCACTGTCTGCCGAAAATCAGCAAAACAGCAACTTCACACGGGCGTGTGAAAATTCCACACGGCCGTGTGAAATCCCGATTTCTGCAATTTAAAGCTGCGACTCAATGTTATAAAAGCCCGTTTTGGAGACTGTTTTTGGATCTTTTTGGCTCTTCTTTGCCCTAACTTCTAGAGAGGAGTGGCTAGGGTTTGGAGAGGACTTCGTGGAGGTTTGGAGCGCGTCATCGGCGTCGACATCAATGTTCGATGGCCGCACAAGACCACGGCCACATCGCACACAAGGGGGTTTTCATCTATGCATTCAATTTGTTTTCTTATTCTTATTTTGATGGATTTGTATAGCTCCATGAGGAGCTAAATCCCTTGTGGGTATTCGGACTTGTAAACCCTAGGATTATTATGTTTCTTTGATATCGCTAATATGATTTTCCATTATTGATGAATAAAATTGAGTTTCAATCTTAATTTCTTCTTGATTATTGTTTTCCCTTAGCCTTGACACTAGGGTTGAGAACAACCTAGGTTATCCTTTGGAGGTGTGACAACTCCTATAGGTTTAGACTACTTAGGATTGAAGAGGGTTGAGAGGGTGAGTCGTGAGGTAGCGGAACATCCCCTTTCTCCTCCGATGTGATTCTCCCTAGCTCCATGTTCCATGATTTATTCACGGTCGAGATAGAGTTAGGTGATAAGAGATAAACTCCCCTGAGGCTTCGTTGTGCGAGCAACAAAGTGAAGGGTTGAAGTGAATCTTAGTGCCGGGACTTAATTTAGACTAGGGTTCTCTCACCTGGACCAAAGGGTTAGAACTACATATAGGAACAGGGTTAATCACTGGGAATCCCTAGAACCTAAAGCAATTCCACACAGTGTGAGGCTTAGGTAGATAGACTCCCCTAGGGCTTAGTTGACAGGTCAACAAGAGTCAAGAGTCGTAGTGAAACCTAATGACTGGAACATAGTGTTGGGGTTAGTCACGGTTGACCTTAGGTTTGGGACCGTGTGTTTAAGGATCTCCTCGATTTAATTAACATCAATAGGATAGTATAATAACATTGTCTTGCACTAGAAGCATAAGTCCTAGGGATGGCTTGTCCAGGTACCCATCTTCTCTCATTGCTAGTCCTACTCTTTTACTCCTACTTGCACTCTCTCACCTTCCATAATTCTATTTTAATTCTGGTTTTTATTAGTTTCTTTCGCACTCACTTATCGATTTTTTTCCATACATCGCATTACCTACATAGTGAATTCTTGTATCTCAAATCCCTATTCCCTGTGGATACGACTACCCACTACTCACCAGGGTATATTATTACTTCGACAACCCGTGCATTTTCGGGCCACTGTCACATAGCTAGTATAAAAGAATCCTTTTAATCAAAAAAGGATTTCAACATTCATAACTCATGAATAGTAAAATATGAATTTTAACCCATAAAACATGATACTCACCATCAAATCAATTTAATTTCCAAATAATTTACAAGAGATCACCTCTCAAGGTTTACTTTGCATAAAAAACATAGGTCTTTAAAAATATGAAGTTTCATTGCAAGAAAACAAGTAGTAGTATAGAAATCTCTCTAAACTCTAGCCCTGGCCACAACTAAGTTCAGCACCGTCAATGTTCTCATGTCCTTGATGTTGGCCCATCGGTCTACTGGGTGGTGACTCCAGCTTCATGCGGAATATTCAATCAGGGCTCTTCACTCCCACCTGAACTAGACCAATAACTTAACCGGTCTTCCATGCCACCTCAATAGGCTGACCAAAAATAATGTAATACATGCATACCTTATCATAGAGTCCATTTTAGGATAACATTCAAATATCAAGAATAAATGTCATTTCCACAAATAGGCAATACTTGAAGCATGTTTGAAATAATCAAAGGTTCATAATTCGTTTCAATTCAAAATATAGATATAATCATAAACATATTCGGTCAAACATCGAGAGTGTCCTATATGTCTCAATAGCATAATAATTTCCATCCAAACCGTCAAAACATAGATTCAATGTGATAAAAATCCATGAAATGCTTTCAAATAGAGTAATAGAAATATTTAAAAAATATTCTAAGAGAATTATCCAAAACACAAATCCCACTCACTACTAAGGCAATTTAATTCCCGGATGCGCTACTCCTCCGCTGGCTCCTTGCCTTAAGCCAAGCTCTCAGCTCCTACCCAAAGCACATACACAAGTAATAAACAAGAATTAAACAAACAAACCAAAAAAAAAATGAAACCCTGGGTCATAATGACATGCAACCCTAAATCAATCTTAGGATTGGCTCAAAGCTAGGTCTTCAGGTTACCAATGAATTCCTAAGGGTTTGAGCTTCACTCTAAACTAAAGAAGCCAAAGAAACAATTAAAGTTCACCGGCTCTATAGTGCTGCTATATTAATCCCTGCCTACATTAACTGTGTTTTCCTAAAAAAAAAACTGGTTCAATGATACATACAACTATGGAAGAACAACAATATAAAGCATCCTCTCTAATCTAACAATCAGCGAGCAAGAAAGAAGGATAAATTCAAGCTTCTACAAACACACACTCAAGCCTTAGCTCCAACTTTCCATCCAAGCATCAAGAAAACCAAGAAGGGATGGAAGCTTACCTCTAGGTTTAAGGAAAAGGAATGAAGGACCTTGAAACTTCAAACTAGCAAGAAAGAAAAGGTCATCCCATCTTATTTTCCTCCAAGAAAAAAGAAACTAAGCAAGATGAGAGAAAGAGAAGGAAAGGGACTAAATTTACATAGAATATGTTGTGTTACTACAGTATGCAAACTACAGTATTGCATAAAAAAATCTATAGCATTGGGCTAAAAGTGTTATAGTAATTGGCTTGGAAAGCTAGGTTATAACAGGATGGCTATCTGCAGAAACTAGAGTTTCAAAGAGGTAGTACAGTTGGCTCTTTGGGTAGAAAATTTGATTCAGGAAGGCCGGCGAGTCCTAGAGAACTTGCGTAAGAGAAGAGGCGCAGATATAGGTCAGTCTTCTAAGAAGAGCAGAAGTGAGAGTTCTTCTCAGGCTACTTCTTCACTTGGTTCCTTTAAGTCTCCTTCGAACCAGTTCAGTGGTTAGGAGAGGTCAGTACTTCTAGAAATGTTCCAAGTGCGAGATCAGCAGGGTTTAGGCATTGTTACCGAAATTGCAATAAGTCCCATGAAGGATGGTGCCTAGAACCTCGCAGATATTCCCTTTGTGATCAACCAAGTCACATCAAGTTAGCTTGTCCAAGGTCGAGCCTTAGTAATCTTGCTCTAGTACTAATGTTAGACCATCCTAGTTAGTCCAGGGATACCCAGCTTGCAACCCAAATATAGACAGCTTCTAGTCGATCCATGGCAGCCAACAATACCCATCAATTAGGAAGACCACGTCTATTGACTAGATCTCAAACCAAAGTGTTTGCCATGACTAATGAAGAAGCTGAGTGTAGATCAAACGTGATAATATGTATTATGTCTATCTTTCAACATTATGCATTTGTACTGATTGATTAAGGATCAGAGATGTCTTTTGTTAATATTGCATTTGCATGCTATGCAGATAGAGTTTTGTCTCTTTTGAGTTGTGAACTAATGGTTCAAACTCCTCTTGGCAAGGAGATAGTCAGTAGTTCAGTGTTTTTGGGTTGTCCTATTCGAGTTGGTGAAGTTGTTTTAAAGGCGGACTTGATTCCTTGGGAGATCTGAGACATTGATGCTATCTTAGGTATAGATTGGCTTGATAGGCATCATGCCTCTATTAATTGGTTCAAGAAGGAAGTGACCTTTCAGAGGCCTCATGAGACTTTTGTAGTTTTTGTGGGAGAAAGGAGAGCCCTTCCTGTATGTTTAATCTCATCCCTTGATGCTAGGAAGTTGGTGAGTAAAGGGTGCCAAGTGAACCTAGCTCATGTGGTGGATTCTAGTATTACAGAACCAAGGTTGGAAATGTGCTAGTGGTGGTAGAATTCTCCAATGTGTTTCCAAAGGAATTACCAGGATTGCCACTTGACAGAGAAATTGAGTTTGTTATTCGATCTGCTTCTCGGTAAGGCTTCAATTTATAAAGCACCTTATAGGATGGCGCCAGTAGAGATTAAGGAGTCAAAAGTCCAGTTGTAAGACTTGTGGACAAAGGTTTCATTCATCCGAGTGTTACACCTTGGGGTGTGCCAATGCTTTTTGTGAAGAAGAAGAATGGCTCCTTAAGGTTGTGCATAGACTACCGATAACTCAACAGTGTGACCATTAAGAACAAGTATCCCTTGCCAAGGATTGATGATTTGTTCGATCAGTTGAAGAGAGCAAGAGTGCTCTCTAAGATTAACTTGAGTTCGAGATACCATCAGTTGAAGATTAAGGAGAGCAATGTGACGAAAACATCTTTTCACACTCATTATGGTCACTATGAGTTTCGTGTCAAGCCATTTGGATTGATGAATGATCTTGCAACATTCATAGACTTGATGAACCTAGTTTTCCGGCCTTACTTGGATAAGTTTATTATTGTTTTCATCGATGACATCTTGGTATACTCGCCTACGGATGAGGATCATGTGCAACATTTGCATATAGTTCTACAGACCCTTTGAGAGAAGTAGTTGTATGCCAAGTTTTCCAAGAGTGAGTTTTGGCTTAGCGAAGTAGGATTCCATGGGCATGTCATGTCTGAAGATGGAATCTTCATTGACCCAAAGAAGGTGGAGGCTATTGTTAATCGAGAACCACCAAAGTATGTGACTAAAGTTCAGAGTTTTCTTGGTTTGGTGGGTTATTATCAATGTTTTGTGGATGGTTTTTCCTCGATTACAACTTCTTTGTCAAGATTGACACAGAAAGAGATGAAGTTTGTTTAGGATGAGAAGTGTGGAGGGAGTTTCTAAACTCTTAAAGATCATTTGACATCCATACCGATTCTTGCATTACCCACTAGTGGGAAGGAGTTTGTGGTGTTTAGTGATGTCTCACATCAAGGTCTGGGTTGTGTGTTAATGCAAGAAAGAAAGGTGCTCGCTTATGTTTCTCAATAGCATAAGAAGCATGAGTTAAATTACCCATCCTATGACTTGGAGCTCATGGTCATAATACTTGTGTTGAAGATTTGGTGGCACTATTTGTTTGGAGAGAGGTGTCGGATTTTCTCAGACCATAAGAGCCAGAAATATCTCTTCACCCAGAAGGAGTTAAATTTGAGCCAATGACGATGGTTGATAAATGCTTGTGTTTAATTAATATGAAGTATTATTTTCTTACATTGAGCATTACTTTTATTAGATTTTAACATTGATTAGTGTGCATTTGTGTTCTTTTGTGCATGTAGGGTTGTGGAGAAGAGTTAGAGGAAAATAAGCAAAATTAGGTCATGTCCACGTTGTTGGGGAGTTTCTTAGATCAAGGCACGGGTTCTAGACTTGTGAGTGTGTACCAACCTCCATTGTGCTCAAATGGTTTTATGATTTGGAGGGGCACAAAGGCAGTCACACTCATAAAGTCTAGCCCATGTGACATTGAAGAACTTCGTCAATAAGGAGAAATGAAGAAACGACATGATCTACCATTGGTTGTGTGCCCAACTTAACGGCCTTGATGAAGAACATGAAATCGAGAACATTTTGGGCGTGAGTACTATAGTAGCACTGTAGTAATTTACTGTAGCAGTTTACAGTTCACTACGTGCCAGAAATTTGATTCCAGAGAATCCACACGGGCATGTGGAAATTCCACACGGCCGTGTGGATGCCCGATTTCAACCTATTTAAAGCCGTGATTCAGATTTATTTGGGGACTTTTTTCAACTTATTTTTACCCAACTTCTGGAGAGGTTACGGCTAGGGTTTGGAAAGGATTTTATGGAGGTTTGGAGTGAGTCTACGACTTCAACATCGACGTCCTTTGGAAGATAGCATTAGGTGAGTCGTGAGGTAGCGAAACATCTCCTTACCTCTTTGGCGTGATTTTCCCTGCTTTCATGTTCAAAGAGTTCTTTGCGGTTAAGGTAGAGTGAAGTGCTAGGAGATGAACTCCCCTAGGGCTTAGTTGCGCGAGCAACAGAGTGAAGGGTCGTAGTGAATCATAGTGCTAGGGCTTAACTAAGACTAGAGTTCTTTCACCAACACCATAGGGTTAGGACTATACTTAGGAACAGGGTCTATCACTTGGAATCCCTAAAACCCAAAGTAGTTCCACGTAGTGTGAGGCTTAGGAGGATTGACTCCCTTGGGGCTTAGTTGAGAGATCGACAGAGTGAAGGGTTGTAGTGAAACCTAATGCCGGGACATAGTATTGGAACTAGTCACGGTTGACGTTAGGTTTGGGACCGTGTGCTTAAGTATTTCCACGACTCATTAAACATCAATTAGGGAGTATAATACTAGACTTTCTCTAAAAACATTAGTCCTAGGGGGAGCTTGTCTGGGTACCCCATATTTGCATTGATTGATTCCTCTCTACTCTTTACTTGCGCTCTCTTATCTTTCATGTTTCTCTTTCGTTTAATTGCACACACATTGATTTCTCTCACCACTATTATTTTTGCACTAGCTAAGTAGCAATTCTTCTTGTCTTGAATCACTACTCCCTGTGTATTCGACCACCTCTCACCGTGGTACTTTATTACTTCGACAACCCATGCAATTCCTCTTATTTGAATTCTTTTCTTTGATCTCAACTTCAAGGAAAATGATTGACACAACTGAGTTATTCGACACAATTACAGGAATGGTGAGGAATGTAGAACAAAAGATGCAATTGTTCATAGTACAATTAGTTTCAAACTACTTTGTGAATGAACAACCTATGATCAGCCATTTTGTAGAAGAAGAAGGTATTGATTTTTGTTATGGTGAGCAAAATCCAAGTTGTGAACTGGGCAGTGTGTTGAATCAATTTGAGAAATTAGCATTATCTTCTTCAAGTTGTGATTTAGAAGAAAATTTAGAAAGGGTCATTGTAAACACTTATGATCTCTTATTGAGAATTATGCTATCATGATGATGTATACATTGAGCCTACGGGCTGGGTTATTGTTTAAATGCTTTGATGGTGACATGGGAGCCGAGCTCCAGTACTTACTCCAGTAAGAGTGGATGGTTTCCACGGGCCGACCTATATAGAGGTGGCGTGGAATACTGTCAAACCGGTTATGCTATGTTAGGTGGGAGCGTAGATCCCTGACATGGATATAGTTGGGTTGTTCGGAGTCACTACACGAACTTTCCAGCGGCCAATGCCAAGATACGCGCATGTTGGTAGCTCCAGACCTAACCAAGGCCATGGTTAGCGATAGAGAGTTTTCGAGGCCATTCTGGACATTATTGATTATTTATGATTGTTTAGCTACTTATTCCTATGCATCTTGATAATTGAAACTATCGAAAGAATTATGCAAATATTAGTTCCAGAATGGTATGTATTTTCTTGATGATTTCAAAGGAATTTTACTTGCATTTCATTGAGAAAGCTTATATTCTTATGTGATAATTGTTATTCAAAATATATTCATTATTGTAAAGAATTGAAACATTTTTATGATGTTTTATTTCTATTTGTTCATGCTTGAGCTATAGTCCTATGTTTAACCCCTCACTGAGTAACCTAGTTACTCACCCCCTCTTTCTTCCTCCCAGGTGATAGCACAGCGTAGGGGTGAAGGCGTGAAGTGCTTGGCTATAGTCATCCTTGTCTTCTTATTTTGAGTTGTGTATGTTATTATTTCTTGGTATGTATTACCAGGGATCCACTACGTGATGTTGACCCTATTATGTCTTCTTTACCTAAAATACTTTGTATGCTAGTCTGGTCTAGGTTTTGTATGAGGAATATATCCTCTATTTGGAGTGGTTGTTATCATCTTCCTTATGAACTTCCTATTATGATTATCTATGTGTTATACCTTGTATTAATAGATGGGTATGTGTAGAAGTATTTGTGTATGTTGTATTATTGAAGCATTTCTTGTTGTTATAGTGGTATGTACAGGAAACCGGTTAGCATTATGGCTACCCAGGGTTGAGGCAGTGTTGGACCTCCCCTGGGTTGTCATGGCGGTATGTCATGCGTGGGACCCATGGGTCGGGGCGTGACACTTTGTGCTCCTTATTTGTATATTTTGAACTTGAATATTCTGTTCAAGGATGTTTCATCTCAGGTATTTGTTAGCCTTGCGGCAACTCAAGGGTTGAGTGGCATGGGTGTCTTTCCTCGTGTTGTCGCGGTGGTTGTCTGGTGCTGGTCCCACGGGACATAACGTGACAGTAATAGTCTATGATATTCAGTCTCGGGTCACTAAAGATAAATAAATTACCTCTGTTATTCTAGCGCGGATCACTAAGGGTAAACAAATTACGTCTGACATCCATAGTGACTTTAGAGACATGTTCTATCACTTAAGAAATTGTTATCTTTATTCTTTACACTTTTAGTTCGGATATTCCTCTGATTGCAATATTTTTGGATTAATGAGCACACTTGACCAAATTATGTGACCTACTTGTCTTTTGTTTAAAATGTTGGCAAACTCTTGGTTTGGTCCTAATTATTATGTATATTTTAAATTCAAGATTTTGTTTTTAAATTTTGGATTACTTATTGGGCTAGTGGGCTTATGAAGTTGTTTAAAATACTTTTCAAATCAGGAGTGGTAAACCCAGGAATTGCTTAGCAAGCTATTAGTAATTGTATTTTTTTTTTTTTTTTTTTTGAGTTGTATCTTAAGTTGTGCTATTTGTTATCAGGATAATTGTATTTTGATCATTCCTGTATTTGAACCTTTATTGTATCCTTGAGTTGTACTTGCATTCCTGGTATTTCTGTTCATTTGTTATTTTTTCACTAGTCTGAGACAAGTTTTGAGGCTTTGCAAGCTTACTGGGTTCACACCTTATAGGATTACATTGTCCACCCATTGGGTTTAGCTTGACTAGGTCCGGGGCGTGACAAAGATGGTGAATATGACAAAATGGGAAATGTTCATGAGAAAATGTATGCCATGTTAGGAGAAATTAAGGATGTCATGTGATGTAATAAATATGAAAATGATTATCCCTATATGGAAAAAATACTTAAAAGATAGAAAAAGATGAACATTCCCATACATTGTGTTAGGATTGCTCTGAGTCCTCACTTTTATGATGTTCATTATTTTTCTATATCTGATCTTAGTGGATATTCTAGATGAGCTCTAAATCATGGCAAAGAAGTTACCTTCGGTACATGCTATGGAAGCTTTCAACAAAGTAGCAAAAAATCCAATAAAGTAAAGCTTTTGAGAGAGCAATTTGATAATTTTCACATGAAGAAAGGATATTTTGGCAATGGCAGTAGCACAAGTTGATGCAACAACTATGGATGTTGTAAATGGTGGTTAAGTTATGTTTTAAAAAAAATTGAGCTGATGAAGATAACAAAGAAAGTGCTTTCACATTTGGTTAATAGTTTATTGGTGGAGAAAGCTTAGAGCACCTATTCCTATATTTACAATGTGAACAGAAACCTCTTAAATTGCATAAGGGCAAATAAACTGGTTTTCATCCACTCTAACACTGGTCTTCAATCATGATTCAGTGAAACTTATGTAAATGGCACATTTAGAAAATGGGACATAGATTTAGATAATTGATATTAGGAGGATTCAGAAGTAAGGTTAAAAGACTTGAGGTGGAGTAGCTTGGATAGTGAGTTCGATGATGAGATATTACCAAAAGAAAATTAGGAGATATAAGAGAAACAATCACATTTTAAGTAAGATTTTTATGTCAAATTATGCAAGTAAAAAAGAAAGCAAAGATGGACAACTAATCCAGCTAGCTCATGTAAGTTTGACCCTCAAACTTTGTAGCTTATTTTTCTTTTTATTCTTTCATGGTTCAACTTCAAAACATTAAATTTAATATTTTTGCATTTTATTTTGTAGGCTTTATTGGTGTTGTTGGTTATCCTGCATGTGTGATGGTCAAGACTTAAGATTGAACCAAAGTCTTACGGTTTATGTTCCAATTTTAGCTTTTAGAATAGTTGAAGTACTTTTATAATGTTATAACAGTAAAGTGAGCATTGAACTTTTAAGTTTTATCTTAAACTTTTAAATTAACTTTAAAACTTGTGAAATATTATTCTAAGAATAAGCATTTGGTGGAGTTTTGTTTCAACTTTCATGTTATTTAAATTAACTAAAACTTTATTTCATAAAAAACATTGTTCACATTTTACAAAGATTTTACATAATATAGTGTATCCTATTGATGATCTCAAAAATATTTTGGAGCATATCACTCCCCAAAAGGTCCTACCACTCAAGCCTACCCCCTCTGTACCATAAATTTTATAAGCCATGTATCATGTTCTTGTTTCGTATCACATACCTAAGCATACCTCACACTAAGTAACTATATCCTTAACTACCTAAATGTTTGTAGCTAGTAAGTTTCCTTGCTTTACGACTCTTATTAGGAAGTAATATCTCATTATCAAATGAAAGGTTTTTGGAGCTATACAAGAGCGCAAGATACCATACTCCACAATTTAGATAGTCAATTGCCTTTGCGTATTAAACTAAAGTATTTAACAATCATCACTCCAGTTTGAGAAGTATTGTAAAAATGACATTCAAGGTTTACAAGATCACATTGTGGATCTTACAAAATATAATTACTTATATTCCAAAGATGATAAACGTCTAAATGTACGTATTTTATACGTATTCTTGCGCATGCCTTTCATATTTTGTTGATGATTCGATGCCCTTTTGTGGTCTAAATTATTTTATTTCGTGTTTCAGGTACATTATGTGCTTTGGTGACCCTAACGACGCGATTTGAGCGAAAATCTGCACCGAAACTGTCGTTTTAGGGTCCCGAATACTGTAGCATTACTGTAGCTGCCCGAAGCGCGAAGAGTTGGAAGGAGAATGAAGTCTGGAAACTCTCACGGGCAGGCTCACGGCCATGAGGTCATCCGCGAGCAGTACTGTAGCAGTTTTTTTGCTGTAGCAGTTACTATGCAAAATCACAACTTTGCGGTTTCTTGTAGCCCGTATTACAGGCTCCCTCACAGGGCCATATATGGACCGTGAGGCCACCCGTGAGCTTGCCCGAACTCATCTTTTAAAGGACTTTGGCTTGGGTTTTCAAGGGGATCTTGAGTTTTCTTCTTAGGGCCTCTCACCACCACCTTCGAATTGAGGAAGAAGAAGCTCTTGGAGGGCGATCTAGGCAAGGATTTGGCGAGGAGAGCAAGGTTTTGGGAAGAATCTACATCCTAGGGCTTACATTTGGAGGTTGAAGACTAGGGAAGCCACCCCTTGGAGTGGCATCTTTGGAACTTCTCCGGCCTTCATCCTTTGAGGGAGTTCTTCTCATGCCTTTGTTGGTTGTTTCCATGCATTTATTGTTGTATTTAGTGAACATGAGCACTTAAACCCCAAGGTCACCGGATGTAGGTGAACCTTGGGGGTGAACTTGTGATGTTTTGGATGATTTTGTTCTATTTATTGTTTGTGGCTTGTTTGTGATCCATTGTTTGGTGTTTTACAAGCTTGGTATGTATGAGAACTCTATGTATCAAAAGACTTAGGAAATGCTAGGTTGCATGACCATTGCCCTAGTGTTAGACTCACCAAACTTGGAAGGGAAATACGTATAAATACGCCGTGACCATCGGGTATTTGTACCCCTCCACTCCTAGTGTTTAGTACTCTTTTGTATTGTAACCCTAGTTTGAGAAAACCACTTCACCCTTTGCAATCGTAGGGGTAATCTTGGGCGATATATGTACCGTATCCAATACCCGTACCGGATTAGGGGCCGACTTCCATAACCATCGGGTTGGCCTAGCCTAGGGTTTTCTCGGTCCAATTAGCCACTTGCATGTTAGTTCAAGCATCCTACTCACTTTAGTAGCCCCTAAGGGAATCCTCATCCATGACCACTCCTAGCCCTATTTTACCCCGTATCTTGCCCTCGTATGTTAGCTTTGGTTATTTACTTATCTAGCTTCTTTGCATTATATTCACAATCTTGAGTTGTATCGGTCAAACAACATTGTAAAAGGGAAGTAAGGGTAGCTTCTCGGGCCCCAGGGAATACGACCCCTGTGTCACGCACAGGGTATTACTTGACGACCCGTGCACTTGCGGGATAGTACTCATCAAAAGACAATTCAGTATTATTTGGTCATGTTCTACTTTGCACAATTACATCCAAAGAATGGGTAAGAATGACTTAGGTGTTCTTTAATGTTTTGGAGACATCAACTACATCCAAAAAAGAGGCCAAGGGTTGAGGACAAGCAAGGGTGAAAGTTCATTGGCATAGTAGTAACTAACACATGAGGAGACCCAACACGTGATCATAGTTACAGTGAAAGCTCATTGCGCATCGTGAATTTAAGTTTGGAAGTTTTTTTTTTCTAATTTTTTAAAACAATTTATGAGATGGTGGGAAGATGCAAAGTCCAAAGGGACAACAACATTACTCCCATTAATGAAAATAAATTAAAAAAATAAAACCATATATATAACATTCTTGAATGGAAATCAAGGTAGATTATAAAACTTAGAAGTAGTATTCACCTTAATTGATATTTTCTTCTTAACTCAATTAACACTCCAAATTACGAAAGAAAAAAAATTATATATATATATATTGTCCATCCAAAAAGTAAATTTTATTAAATCCTAATACAATGAAAGAACATATGGGTCACTAATATCACACTATAAAACAACTAACTTAAGCACAAACAAAACATCACAGCACACAAAAGATTGAACCATCAACACACTCAAAAGACCACTAGGCACTTGCTTGACACCCAACATCCTTAACCAAAATCATAGAAGATACTACTTTGTGTAATAACCATCAAATAATAAAAGATACTTATGCTTGTCATACCAATATGGCAACCAAAAAACTATTGTAAATAATCCTTTTTTACATTGATCCAAGTGAGATTTATAATTCTCCCTTCATCAAAACCTTTCCCTAAAGTAAGCTGACTTAAAAATATCTATCTAACAAAGTCCTACAAGGAAAACAATTAAATTGGTTGCTATATTTCAATAATACAAAGTTCTTGATCTGATAAAACACTTCATTGGTACCATAAAGTTGCTGCTTGAAAATCAAATTGTTTCTTGCTCTCCATATCATATTTATACTAGCAACAAAAAGATGTTCTTCTAATCCTAAGGAAGTCGATGACGAGAGAAATGTGTGTGTGTGTGTGTGTGTGTGTGTGTGTGTGTGTGTGTGTGTGTGTGTGTGTGTATACATATGTAAAAGAAAATAAAAGAGCGCAAGAAGAGTAATGAGGGTAGGAGAAATAATCAATATAAAGATGGGGTACCTGATGAGTGCATTTTATAACATATTTCTTACCCCCTATTATAGTCCTGTCTTTGTCTTTAAGTATATTTAATACTGGAATTGGTGCTATTTAAGGTATTTTATTCCGTGTGTAGGAATCTGGGGCCCGAGTCAATTTGGTGTGAAACCGAGGGTGTTTCCCACGTGTGCAGTGACCAATAGTTCAGAAATGGTTGACACGGTCATGACACGCTCGTGCCCCAAGTACTGCAAGTCCCGGGCTGGAGTTTAGAAGAGTTGAAATCCTGACACGGGAGTGTCCCAGGCAGGACACGGTCACCACACGCCCGTGCCCCAAGTGCTGCAAATCTCAGGAGACGTTCCCTCATGAACAACACGGGCACGGTGCCTAGCACACGGTCGTGTGCCAGGTGACACGGGGGACACACGCCTGTATTCCAAATGCCACAAATCTCTGGAGTTTCACCTCTGGATTCTCGTGTAGAGTTCACGGTCAGGACACGCCCGTGTTCTGACCGTGTCGGGCCCCGAATCAGCCTTTTTAACTCCAGAAATTATGGTTTTTTCTCATCTTTTGTTCAGGGATTCATCTCTCCACCGGGAGGACATTGATGAGATCGAAGATTAAGCTTCACTAAACCACCTAAGGAGATCAAGGACTAGTAGGAGGCATAGCAAGAGGTGGAGTTGGGGCAAGGACACTACAAGGGAGGTCATCTTGAGTATTGAAGGGGGTTCTTTCTCTCTTTCTTTGTTCTATCTTTTACCTTACCTTGTGTACCTTCCCTCAGGGGCTAACTGGCCATAGTGCCTTGGTTGTGGATAATTGACAGACTGTATTACTTATTCACTCATTGTATTTGACTATGGAGTTCTAATTGATGCTTGTGTTTAATCTTGTATTGCATAACTGTAGTGTGTTTGGAGTGCATAGTTGTTAGGTTGTCCTAGCAAAACTGCGGTGTATCTTCGAACACATAGATGCAATATTGCTATTGAGCACACACAAATGTCATTGGAATGTACCGAGGTAGTCAACTAGGATGAGATAGTGTGCACGAGTCATTGGAGACTTCCGTAGAGATTTACTCTTGAGATTATTGAATACTTAATCCTAATCTCCTCCATTATCACCACCATTACCTTTTATTCATTGTTTTGTTGAACACACACCTTTTCTACTTGTTTCACTAGACATCAAAGGATCAACGAGTACTTTAAGTACAGTTCCCTGAAGTTCGACAACCCTACTCTTAACTGAGTACTACTTTATTACTTCTTGTGACCCGTACACTTGCGGAGAGCGTATCAGTACCCGGACAAAGCTCCCACTAGGACTAATGCTTCAAGTGCAAGACTAGTATTATATCCTCTAATTGATGTCTAATGAGTCGTGGAAATCCTTAAGCACAGGGTCCCAAACATAAGGTCAACCGTGACAAGTTCCAACATTATGCCCGGGCATTAGGTTTCACTACGACCCTTAACTCTTATTGACCTGTCAACTAAGCCCCAGGGGAGTCCATCATCCTAAGCCTCACACTACGTGGAACTGCTTGGGGTTCTAGGGATTGCAAGTGAAAGACCTTGTCCCTAAGTATAGTTCTAACCCTTTGGTCCAGGTGAAAGAACCCTAGTCTTAGTTAAGCCCCAGCACTAGATTCACTACAACCCTTCACTCTGTCATGGGAGTCCATCTCCTAGCACTTCACTCAACTTCGACCGCAAAAAACTCTTGGAACACGGAGGTAGGGAAAATCACACCGAAGGGGAAGGGATGTTTCGCTACCTCTCGACTCACACTCTCGACCCTCTCCAATCTCGGGTAGTCTAATCCTATAGAAGTTGTCACACCTTCAAAGGATAACCTAGATGATTCTCAACACTAGTGTCACGGCTAAGGGAAAATCAATAAAATTAACATGCAAGATTGGAACTCAATTAAAAGCATCAATTAAGAAAGCATAATAAAAGTCATAGAAACAATATCATCCTAGGGTTTACAAGTCCGAATACCCACTAGGGTTTAGCTCTCCATGGAGCAATACAAAGTCAATAAAGAGTTTAAGAACATATGCATAAAAACCATAAAGAAAACCCCCTTGTAGATCGTATCCATGGTCTTGTGGAACCGCCTAGTCTTCTCGACGAATCCCTTGTCAAGCCTAGGGCACTCCTCGCCGAATCGATGCAGATGAAAGCTCCCCCAATAGCTTTCTTCAAAATGATGTTGATGACGATGATGTATAATCACCTCCAAAGACCTCCAAGAACCTTTCCAAACTTTAGCCGAAAGCCTCCCAAAAGATAGCCAAGAGGTAGAAGGAGGGGTCCCCAAATAGATCTGAAAATAGACTATTTATAAGCTTAAATCAGGGTTTCACACGGCCATGTGGAATTTCCAGACGGGCGTGTGGATTTTCTGTTTTGCTGAATTTCGGCAGACTGTGAACAGTAACTTGCTACAGTTGTTGCAATAATTCGCTACAGTAATATCGCCGAAATGCTCCCGAATTCATCGTTCTTCATCGAGGCCATTGAATTGGACACACAATCAATGGTAGATCATGTCGATTACTTCATTTCTCTTCATTGTCGAAGTTCTCCAATGCTACACGATTTAGACTTTTGTGAATGTGACTGCCCTTGTGCCCCTCCAATGGAGGTTGGTACACACCAACAAGTCTAGACTCGTGCCTTGTTCCTTGCTTGGTCCGAGAACATAGCCTATTCTTGCTTCTTTCTTCTCCAAATTGGCTCCACAACCCTACAATGTAATGCTCAATGTAAGATAATAATACTTCATATTAGTATAACACGAGCACTTATCACCTAGAAAGACTTCCTTGTAGCCTTCCTCTAAAACTAACTTAAGTATCTTCTCCAACTAAGGGGATTTCTAGATACATTGATAGCCCTTAATATTTTCCACCAAACAAAATTAGAGAAAGAACTAGAAACAAGTGGTGAAAATCCTCCTAACCACTATTACACAATGCACACATATTTGAATTAATAACCTTCCAATTAAAGAACTTGTCTCTTGTTTGCAATTAGTTATGCAGTGCCAGCCACAAAATAAAAAAAATGTATTGGAAAATTATTGTTAGACAATACTAATTTAGCCCAATTAACTCTTTGATGACCTTGTATAAAAAATATCCATATATTGGCAATAGAAAAGTGTCCATTCTTGATATGTTTCTAGAGAATAACATCATTCCTACTCACATCAATCACAAAATTAGTAGAAACATAGTCCCAAATTACACAAATTACACAATTTAGCACTCTTCTTAACTTTAGTGTCTTTAATTATAATCTTTAGAAACTTTTCAACAATGGATATCGGATCAAACAATAAGGAGAATTCTCTTCCATCTCCTAACTTATAGTCAAAACATTTTTTTATCACTGACTTTAATTTTGTTAAATGTGTCTAGCTCAAACTGTAATCCATTAGCTTAGTAATTCCTCAAAAACTAAGGCTCCTTAACTTGTATTTAATAACCCAAAAAACCAAAAAAAAAGGTTTTTCTATATCAAGTCCTGAATGTATTTTGTGATGGTTGCCTGATCCATAAATGCACTGATTTAACATTCAACCCGCCATAGAGTTTACTCATACTGATAGTTTTCCATTTCACCAAATCCTCTCTACCACTAATACTAGAACCATGACATAGAAAATTCTTACAGATACTCATAACTTCATTAGTAACCCCTATACAAAAGGGGGAACTCTAATAATTGTGCGTACTTAGAAGAACAACATCAACAAGCTGCAACCTTCCTACATAGGAAAGAGTCTTGGGAGTCCAATTCATAACCTTAGCTAAAATTTTGCAGATTAAATCTTGACAATGAATCTCTATAAGACTAGAAGAAAATAAAGGAAGACTTGAATATCTAATAGCAAGGAACCGATATTCAATTGCAGGGTATTAATGATTCCCATCCTAACAATGGCTCTAATACCATTAAAGAAGACTAAACTCTTCTATAAATTTAGTTTTAAGCTTGACACGACATCAAAATAGAGTAAAGCTACTTTAACAACCTTGATAGAGTCCACATCTCCATTAGTAAAAACTAAAAGATCATTAGCAAAACAAAGGTGACTCAACCTCATCTTTTTACAATTTTTATGAAAATTAAAACCAAAAGAGGTCCCTTTGTTTAAAACTCTAGTGTAAAGTATTCCATACACAAAACAAATAAGGATGGCAAAAACTGAACCGACTCGTGGGTTACGACCCGATCCGCCCCAAACAGGATAATTTTATTTTATTTTATTTTTTTTGAAAATCTGGGGGGTGGGGAGGGGATGGGGCAGGTCTGGTTTTACCTTGCCCCTCCCAGCCCCGCTAAAAATTTGCATATATACCCCTATATATTAATATATACATATAATTTTAAAAGTTCTCACTTTACAAATCAAAGTAAATAAAATTATATTCACTTAATTAGGATAGTTATGTATTTTGATTAAACTTATGTATTAA
This sequence comes from Dioscorea alata, assembly GCA_020875875.1. Classification (NCBI taxonomy): domain Eukaryota; kingdom Viridiplantae; phylum Streptophyta; class Magnoliopsida; order Dioscoreales; family Dioscoreaceae; genus Dioscorea; species Dioscorea alata. Next base: position 5,275,791 of record CM037027.1, read on the forward strand.
TGAACTAAAAAATAGTGATTTTTTTTACTTTTTTATCTCAGCTCTTGTAAAGTGTGTGTGTGTGGGGGGGGGGGGGGGGGGGGGGGGGGGGCGGTTATTGTATTGAGAAGTTAAAAAAAAAAAAACGGGGTGGGGAAGAGCACAGGGCAAGATATATGGTGGGCAGCCCGCCCCATTACCATCTTAATATCAAATAACAAAGGGGTAATAAGGCCATCCTACCTTAGTCCTTTCTTGCCTAGGAAAAACCCCTCTAATTACCCGTCAATTAGCACTCGAAACATGCATGCAAGATCTCACACCATTTATAACCAACTTGATAAAATGAGAAGGAAATCTGAAAGCTAATAATATCTCCTTAACAAAGTCCCATGAAATTGAGTTATAAGCTTTATGAAGATCAATTTCTAAAGTACAATAATCCTCCTTGTTCCTATGGTAGCTTCTAACCAATTCATGTGCAAGAAGTACATTATAAGCTATTCTCCTACTAAGAATAAAAGCAGACTGATTTAAATGAACTAACATGTCCTAAACGCTCCTCAACCTTACAGCTAAACTTTTTTAAATCCCTTTGTACAAGACATTGCAACATGTCAATATATTCATTCAAAGATCTAGAATTTGACACTTTATGAACAAGATTAATAATAGTAAAATTAGTTTGTTTGAGCATGAGACCATTCTAAAGTAGTCCTTCACAACCTCAAAATATCCAAACCCACAATAGACCAAGTTTGTTTTTTTTCTTTTTTTTTTGTATAACTTCTTGGACTATCCTCCTTACACTTCCATATTCTTCTTGTCTTTTTAGCACAACTTTAAATTTGTGCTTTTGTCCAAACTGGAGTGCCAACAAAATTAAAAATGGATTCTGGTTTATGAACTAGAATACTTGTTATCGCAAAGTTTGCACACTCAAGGCTTAGCTCTACCTAGATTTTTGGCTTGTGATTGACCAAGATGTACCAGTACTTTAGATAAAAGGGGATTTGGAATTTGGATTGCAAGCATCTTGTGGCTCATGTATTGTTGCTTGCTTGGCTGCTTGAATCCCTTGGGAGTGAATTAGTTTTGGACTATCATCTTCACTTGAATCACTTGATTTTTCAACAACTACTCCTTTTTTCCTTTGCCAATCAATATTGTATTTTTTGATAAGAAAAATATGTATAATCAAGCACTTACCAAATCTATAGAAATTATTAAAATGATAGAATAAAATGTTTCCACTTGAAGTGTCAAACATGAACAATTTTGGTTTGTTGTTATTAATTGTAGGGACTCAACATGGCATTTAATATACAAACATCGCAACATTAAAGGATTAAGACTATTAAGTCAAAAACAAATGGTGAAAAGGCTACTATTTTGGTTTGGAGCATTAACATTATTGGAGCTAACCGATGCTAATTTATGTAACCCCATGCAAATGGAATCATTAGGAGGAAACCGCTATTTTGTATTATTTACTAATGATTTTAGCACAATGAGTTGGGTGTACTTTCTCAAATTCGAATCACAGACCTTTGAAAGCTTTCAAAACTTAAGTCCCTCATTGAAAACAAAGCAGTTGTTGTATTAACATCTTGCATGCAGACAAAGGCAAAGAGTTCCTATTTAAAGAATTCTCCAACTTTTGTAAAGAGCATGGGGATCCACAAGGAGTTCACTGCAGCCTATACTCCTCAATAGAACAATGTTATAGAGAGGAAGAACAAAACTATAGTTGAAATGGCGAGGAGTCTAACGAAAGAGAGAAGCCTTCTGAATCAATTTTTGGCAAAGACAGTGGCAACCTTAGTGTATTTGCTAATCTTTCACCAACCAGAGTTATGATGGAGCAAACACCCTGTGAAGCATGGACAAATATGAAACCCCTAATAGGTTACTTTGAATATTTGGCTATATTTCATATACTTTGATTAATCCTCGATAACATCAAAAACTAGATGCAAAGTTTGAGAAATCTATCTTCATTGGCTACTGTACTAAATCCAAGGCAGATAAGTTGTATAATCCTATTAGTGTCATAGTTAATTGTCAATCAAAATGTAGCTGTTTTTTGTAGATGCTAAGTGGGATTATAGTAGCAACGATGAAGAAAAACAATTAAAGATTCAACTTGATATTATGGAAGAGCCAGTTATTACATCATCATTGATAAGTGCTTGTGTCATAATAGTGCGAAGTGTTATTATCTTATAATGAGCATTACTTTTATCAGATTTTATCACTAAATTATGTGCATTTGTGTGTTTTTGTGCATTGTAGGTTTATGGAGCTAGTTTGGAGGAAAAGAGTGAAGTTAGATCGTGTTCGCCATTGTTGGGGAGTTCTCGAACCAAGCAAGGAACAAGGCACGAATCTAGACTTGTGGGTGTGTGCCAACCTCCTTTGGATGGGCACAAAGGCAGTCACATTCACAATAAGTCTAACTCATGTAGCATAGGAGAACTTCGCCAATGAGGAGAATTGAAGCAATCGACACGATCTACCATTGATTGTGTGCCCAATTCAACGGCCTCGATGAAGAACGATGAATTCGGGAGCATTTTGGCGAAAGTACTTTAGCAAGTACTGTAGAAATACTGTAGCAAGTTACTATTCAATGTTCACTGTTTACCGAAATTCAGCAAAACAGAGACTTCACACTGGCGTGTGAAAATTCCACACGGCCGTGTGAAATCCTGATTCAGCCGATTTGAAGCCGCGACTCAACAGTATTTAAAGGCATTTTGGAGACTAGGGTTCTTTCACCTGGACCAAAGGGTTAGAGCTATACATAGGAACATGGTTAATCACTAGGAATCCCTAGACCTTAAAGCAATCCCACGTAGTGTGAGACTTAGGAAGATGGACTCCCCTAGGGCTTAGTTGACAGATCAACAAGATTCAAGGGTCGTAGTGAAACCTAATGCTGGGGCATATTGTTGGGGTCAGTCACGGTTGACCTTCGGGTAGGGATCGTGTGTTTAAGGATATCCTCGACTCATTAATCATCAATAGGAGAGTATAATAGCATTGTCTTGCACTAGAAGCATAGATCCTAGGGGTAGCTTGTCCAGGTACCCTATTGCACTCATTGATTGTCTTTCTCTTATCACTCTTGCTTGCACTCTCTTACCTTCCATATTTCTCTTTATTTCATTCTTGTTTTTGATTATCTTTGCACACACACAATTGATCTTGCTCTCATTTTCCGTATTTCACATTAGTTGAATAGCAATCACTTGTATCTTTGATCCCTACTTCCTGAGGATTCGACTACCCTCTCACTAGGGTACTATTATTACTTCGACATACCCGTGCACTTGCAGTACACACACGCAAGGGGTGTGTCAATCATCCATGTCTAATAGTTTTGATTCAACTCAACAAGTTGGAAGCATGGCAAGCTCATCAAGTGACATAATAAATATGGGCTCAACACAATCTCTTGTTGATGAATTCAAGCTTGGGATGATGAACACATTTAAGATGGTAAACCTTGGCTACTACACTATTTTCTCATGTTGGAGATCAAACGAGGAGAAGATGATGTATTTATTTCACAAAAAAGATATGTAGATGATCTGTTTAAGTGCTTTAACATATAACACTGTAAGAAGACAGTGGCACCTATGAATTCTAGAGATAAATTACTTTTAAATGATGGTACTAAAGGTGTAAATGCAAGGAAAAATAAAGTTTTGTGGGGTTTAATGATATATCTTTCTAGCCTGCACATGACCCAATATTTCTTTTTTAGTTGGAGTAATCTCAAGATTTATAAGTTGTCTCTCAAAACTTCATTTCAATGCAACAAAAAGAATCTTGAGATAAGATACATTATAGAAGTATTAGATTATGATTTAGTGTATACACATGTCTCAAACTTTAAATTTCATAGCTTTACTAGTAGTAACTGGGCAAGGTTGTATGATGATCTAAGGAGCACTTATGGCAATGTTTTCACCTTGGGTTTGAGTGTTGTTACATGGAGTTCAATAAAGCAAGAAGTCACTGCATTATCAACAAAAAAATGAGTATGTTACAGCAATAGCTTCAGTGTGTTAGGAAATATGGCTCAGGAGATTACTCTCTGATTTAGGCCAAAAATGGGCTGACATAACTTAAATCTATTTTGATAATAGATTAGCGGTCGCTATCACTAAAAATCCAGTTCTTCATGGGCCCACAAAGTATATAGACTTAAGATATCACTTTATAAGAAACTTAGTTGTAGATGGCCAGATAACATTGAAGTTTTGCAACATTGAAGAACAAATAACGGACATATTTACTAAGGCTTTTCCTACTCAAAGGCATTGTTACCTTAGGTTAATGTTGGATGTATGTGATTTTCAATCAAGGAGCAGTGTTTGAGGTTAATTGAAAGCTGCTTAATAATGTGGTAGCTAAGTAGAAAATTATGGGACTTCTTACATTGAATAATAAGCTAGTCTTAGACTTAGTCTTGAGTTAGTTAATCAATTCCTTTGATTACTGCAATAGTAGATGTTTTTAGAAGCGTTTTCAATGTTTAGTTTTCTCATTGTAAGCCTTGATATAAGGCATGCTTTAATATGTTTTTAAATAAAAGAGAAAATCTTGGTGTGTGCGTTCTTCTCAATTTAGTGTTACATAGAATCTATGTTTTCTCTCCACTATATAGTCTTCTCTCAAAAAGTACAAGCTCTAAATTACAATTTCTCAAGTTTTATATGTATGGTTTCTAACATTTATTTTTGCCTTGAAAAATAAAACTTTACTATTATTATTATTATCTTTGTTCTTGAGAAAGTGGATAAGCCACTGACCCTCAGCCTTGTTGGAAGAGAATCAAACTTTCAACCTTCCACTTAGGAGCAAAGTGGAGTACCACTCTCCTAATGTGAAGGTAGTGTCAATATAATTATCTACACATTAGCTTCATCCAAAATATAAAAAGAAAAGGCAAAACTAGAAATAGTTTTAATCTATAAATATTAAAATAGAGGCCATGGAGAGAGAAATTGTGTCAATGCATGTCATCCTCAACCTAATGTGGCAATGCAGAAAGCTCAAGTTACCAATCCAGTAGTCCAACGCATGTATGTAAACTTTGAAGAAACTAAAAAGAAAAATCCAAACTAGGCTATTTCCTATTTTAAGACTAGATAGTTATGTACTATTTTGAAAGTAAAAAAATATTCAAAATAAATGTCACATACTTTTCAATTTATCTCATATTTTCTATTTAACAAGATGACTCATATTTAATGGCAAATAATTATATTCATATTATACGCAATGCAATGACTATACATTGAAATCCAAGTCATTCACAAACTGTTATTAGTTAATAGTTCATTTTCAAAATAACTTGTTCATATTAGTTCATTAAGACAAACAAACCAATTCATGGATTCTTATTTTTAAGCATGGATGTGAAGGATTTTATGAAGGCCCACAATCATTTATTACCTTCCATCATGCCAATCATCCAAGTCATAAAATCAAAGTTATTTACAAATGTTAGTAACTTAGGAGTTTATAAATAATTTGTTAAGACAAACAAACCAAATAACAAGTTCATGAATTTCAAGTCATTCTACAATAATTTCTCTTGTTCTTTTCTCCTAATTCCTCTTTAAACCTATCAACAAAAATAAGTAGCCTCCATACATTATATTACACATCTGAACTTAGTCTTCTTTCCTTATATAGCGGGGAATAAAATGCAGGGACCATGAGTTTCACAATCTAATTTCAATATCTTGTCATAGACTTCCGAAACAACCAACTTTGAAAATGTTTGGTATCCAGAATTCATTTTAAATCAACAATTCACAGACAATCGACTCAAGGCTCAAATAGTACACAAAATATTTCTCCTATCCAAAGATACGAAATTAAAGGATTTAACACCATTTCCATAGAAGAAGAAACATCATCAATGCTCTAATAACTAGGGATCATGAATTTATTACAAATATGGAATTCATGAACAATCATCTAGAAATAAAGACAGAATCCTACATAACTAAAGACTATTACGTCTACTAGAATGAGAGTAAAATGGAGGTTTTGCAAACCTCCATTTTACCCCCTTAAACCATACCTTCTCTAAAACCACGATTTCAAGCATGAGTTGGTCTAAAACCTTACCTTATAAAACCTCCAAAAGCCCCCCACCAATCCAAGCATAGCATATGGTTGATATGGTGTTTGTTGAAGGGTTGTTTCATAAATTTAAAAAAAAAAAATCAAGCCTAATTTTTCCACAAAATACAACAAATAACTTCTTTAAGAAAACAAAAAAACATTTTTCTCTTGTTATGTTGGCTTCTCTGGACTAGAATTAAGGACCAATTTGCAATTCTTAGGACATCATTTGCTGTGGAATGACTTATGGTATCTTTAATGGTGGAATGAGTAAAGCCCATAAGGGTTTGACATTTAAAACACCATAAGCGTTTGGTGTCCACCAAAAGCCTAATTGTGAGACCCCACAATTTTAAATAAGATAGTTGCATCCATATTTTTTTAAAATGAGAATCACTTGAAACAATTAAATTCTTTTAATTTATTTATTTATTTAAAAAAATTTCTCTATATATAAATACATGATTTATTCTAAAAAATTATATTTTTTCCACTTCTCTGCTCTCTTTCAATCTTCTACTCTATTATAGATAAAAATATTTCCCATTGTTAGAGCTAGACTTTATGATTGGCATCATTTGACATGTGTCAATGGTGACATGACAAGATGACTTGGCAAGAGATGATGATGTGGCTTGAAGACTAGAAGTCCATGGTCATGTGTAGATTAGGGAAAGGAGAGTACATAGGAAAAGGAAGGTCGGGAGGAGTATAGACCTTCATGATAGGCGTCTCAAGGATGAGCTGGCAGTGTAGGTGCATATGAGTATTCTTCCAGTTAGTGGCTACCATATGTGCGCCACATAAATGGATCTGCTATTGAAGTTCACCAAGAGTCAGGGCAGTAGTAATGAATGGCATAGGATCAACCAAATGAAGAAAATCTATTGAAGCTATCTTTGGTAATAACATCAACCTTGGAAGATTTCTTTTGAGGAGCAAGCTAAAGACATGTGGAGAATATCTATACAACTATCTTTGCAAAGGAGATCTGTTTGAAGACACATGACCCCTTGCGTGTATCCTGCAAGTGCACGGGTTTGTCGAAGTAATAAATTTTACACTGGTGAGCGGGTAGTCGTATCCACAGGGAATAGGGATTTGAGACACAAGATTTCACTGTTTAGCTAAGTATGGTGAGTGTGAAAACAATCAATGAGTGAGTGTGGAAGCAAATATAAAGAAACAAGAAATAAAATAGAGGTATGGAAGGTAAGAGAGTGCAAGTAGGAGTAAATGGAGAGGGACAATCGATGAGTAAAGTTGGGTACCCGAATAAGCTACCCCTAGGACTTATGCTTCTAATGCAAGACAATGTTATTATACTCTCCTATTGATGTTAATTGAGTCGAGAAAATCCTTAAACACACGATCCTAAACCTAAGGTCAACCGTAACTAACCCCGATACTATTCCCCGGCATTAGGTTTCACTACGACCCTTGACTCTTGTTGACCTGTCAACTAAGCCCTAGGGGAGTTCGTCTTCCTAAGCCTCACACTGTGTGGAATTGCTTTACGTTCTAGAGATTCCTAGTGATAAACCCTGTTCCTATGTATAGCTCTAACCCTTTGGTCTAGGTGAAAAAACCCTAGTCTAGATTAAGCCCCAGCACTAAAATTTACTTTAACCCTTCACTCTGTTGCTCGCGCGACTGAGCCCCAGGGGAGTTTATCTCCTAGCACTTTACTCTATTTCGACCGCTAAGAAATCATGGAACACGGAGGTAGGGAGAATCACACCGGAGGGGAAAAGGCATGTTTCGCTACCTTACGACTCACCCTCTCGACCCTCTTCAATCCAAAGTAGTCTAACCCTATAGGAGTTGTCACACCTCTAAAGGATAACCTAGATTATTCTCAACCCTAGTGTCACGGCTAGGGGAAAACAATTACAAGATGCAATTAAGATTGAAACTCAATTTTATTCATCAATAATGGAAAAGCATAATATCAATGTCAAAGAAATATAATAATAGTAGGGTTTACAAGTCCGAATACCCATAAGGGGTTTAGCTCCTCATGGAGCTATACAAATCCATCAAAATATAAAAGTGAAAACAAATTGAAAGCATAGATGAAAACCCTTTTGCGTATGATGTGGCCGTGGTCTTGTGCGGCTGCTGGACGTCGATGATGATGCCGATGACGCGCTTCAATCCTCCACCAAAGTCCTCTCTAAACCATAACCGCAATCCTCCAGAAGTTGGGAGGAAAGATTGGCAAAAAGATGTGTAAAAAGTCTCCAAAACGGGCTTTTATAATGCTGAGTCGTGGCTTTAAATCGGGATTTCACACGGATAGAATGTTGATTTTTGTCAGATAGTGAAGAGTAACTTGCTACAGTATTTTTGCTGCAGCAGCTTGCTACAGTAGCCTTGCCGAAATGCTCTTGAATTCATCGTTCTTCATCGAGGCTATTGAATTGGGCGCACAATCAATGGTAGATCGTGCCAATTGCTTCAAATTTCCTTATTGGTGAAGTTCTTCTAAACTATACGAGTTAGACTTATTGTGAGTGTGACTGCCATTGTGCCCCTCCAAAGGAGGTTGGCACACACTCACAAGTCTAGGCTCGTGCCTTGTTCCTTGCTTGGTCCGAAAACTCCCCAACAACGGCAAACACGATCTAACTTTGTTCTTCTTCTTCAAATTAGCTCCATAAACCTACAATGCACAAAAGCACACAAATGCACACAATTTAGTGATAAAATCTGATAAAAGATATGCTCATTGTAAGATAATAACGCTTCACGTTACTATAACACAAGCACTTAACAAAGACACAAGGATATCTATCGTCACAACTAATTGATGAGATAAAGCTATTTATGGCCATAGCTATTTTAAGCACAAGCTATTCAAGGATAAATCTATTTGAAGGCACAAATGTATTTGGGGATAATTGAAACCCAAGCTTGGATGAATAAAGATCATGCTTGGAAGATATTGAAGAGCTAAACTTGGATGAAAGGAGATGAAGTTTAGTAACAAGAATATTAACAAACCAAACTTTGATGAATGAAGATCAACTTTGAAGATTGTGAAGACCAAATTTGGATGAATGAGATCAAGTTTAGAAAGAAGATTTTGAAAATCTTTGAAGACCATCTTTGGTGAGATGGAGACAGGCCTTGATGGATTCGACCCTTAAGAGAGGGACTTACTAATATGATGTAAAGAGACAAGCTAGTTACTAGCAGGAAGAGGTCAGAAGGAGTTGATTGTATCATCTTGGATTGGAACAACCGGGAGGGTTGGAGGCTGACACACCCTTTTGCGTGTGTGTACCGCAAGTGCACGGGTTGTCGAAGTAATAATTACCCCGGTGAGTGGGTAGTCGAATCCGCAGGGAACAGAAGTACTAGTAATGACTGATTCTTAGTTATCTAGTCGAAACAATAATATGGAGCAATTGAATGTAATATGTAAAATAAGAAAATCGCAAGAAAGAAAACAAATAAAAGGAAAAGGTAAAGGAGATCTCAATCAATGAAGATGAGATACTCGGGCAATGATCCCCCTAGGTTCTATCATGAAGTGCAAAACTAACTAAATGCTTCTAAACCAAGTTCTATGAGTCGAGGTAATCCAAGAACAATCGATCCCTGCTTCCAGGCCACCGATACTAGTCCCCTACAAGGTCCCAGCAGAGAATTCACTCAATCTCAACACCTCACACCCTATATGACCGCAATGAGTTTTAGGGATACCTAAGAGTGAAACCGATTCCTAAAATTAGATCTAACCCTACTTCTAGGCGAAAGATCCCTAACCCCTTACAAAAGTCCCGGCGGAGAAATCTATCAATCTCACACCTCACACACCATATGGTTGCATAAAACTTAGGGAATACGGAGATAGGAAACACTCAATCGGAAGGGAAAGGGGACACTCCTCTATCTCAAGACTCACCCTCTCAACCCTCTTTAATCTTGTATGTTCTAATCCCTAATGGAGATCTCTCTCACACCAAGGAAACAAATCAAGCATACCAAACAACCATACGAATTAATAAGGCATGCAAGCAATGATTAAACAAGATTAAAACTCAAATAAACTTGGAATTAAAAGAAAGCATAAAGAAAGTCAATACATGAATCGAAACCTAAGGTTCACATGCCCAAGTATCTACTAGGGTTTAGCCCTCCATGGGACTTATTACAAAGCAAAAGATAATGAAGTAAAAAGCAATGTAATCCATGAAAATAAACCCCCTCAAATTCGTGATGATAGCCTTGATGAATTGTTCAACGTCTCGAAGGAACCTTCTCCGAAGCTAGGTCACCAATGGCTCCCCGATGCTATCTCGTCGAAAGATCTATCGAAGTTGGTGAAGAACAACTCCCAATATCGCCAAAGACCTCGTCCTAGAAACCCTAGCCGCCCTTGCCTTCAAACGTGCGAAAAAAGTTTCAAAAGAATCGGCGAGAAGGGCTATTTATAAGCCTGAATCGCGCCAACTGCGTGTCTTCACGCGACCGCGTGAGATCCCACGCGATCGCGTGGGCTGCAGAATTTCCACGCGGTCGCGTGAGATTTTGACGCGGTCGCGTGAACAGTAATTTTGCTACAGTACTGCTACAGTGAAATGAACAGTGTTTTTGCTACAGTACTCTTCATAAACATGATCCAAACTCTCTCATATTGAGGCCACATGGTCGGGCACACGTCCATATGGTGAGTTATAAGATTTCTTCTTCTTCGAATCATCATTTGAGAGCTTTAACTATCTTCACACAAGTTGGGACATGAAGGTGTGACTGCCTTTGTGCCCTTCCATCACACAAATCATCTTGAATTCTTAAGGAAGTTGGCACACACCCTCATGTGCATGATCCCCTCTTGTGCCTTGACACTTGTGTTGTACAAAAGCTCCCAACAATACGTCTTTATAACCCATCTTTGCTTCCTTTTCCTCCTTTAACACTTCCACAACCTAATTGCATAAAAGAACACCAAAATACACTTTATGAGACATAATCAATGGTAAAATGATGCTCAATGTATGTAAAACAAGTCGGTAAAACATGTATATTCAAGCACTTATCAGAGGCGTTACAAGGTCGTGTTACAATGGAAGCTAGAACTCAATTAAGATCAGTAAGTGGGCCGCGTTGCAAGCTTGGTTATAACATGAGTTGTAACGCTTAATTTTGGAAGATGTCTAAATTAGGTGCTATATTTGGGACATGGAAATTTTAAAAGAGGAAGGTACTATATTTGGGACCTGGAGATGTCTATATAAGAGATCTTGCTTTGAGATTTAGGATGTGTCATTGGAGAGAGACCCAAGCGTGTGGGTAAGATTGGGTATCGCCTAATCTAGACAGGGTTTATGTATTCATTGTGAAAGTGAGAGTGGGTGTTGTACTCTTCTTTTCTTACCTCTTTTAGTCAGTGTTCGAAAAATCGGCCTAGGCGGCCGCCTAGGCGCTGGAAGGTGATAGGCCGCCCGGTTTTTGCGAAAAACGGTGAAAAAATCTGTCTATGCTTTCCATAAAAAAAAACGGACGCCCAGGAACCTCCTAGACGGCCTGGGCGGCCGACTAGGCGGCCTGGGCGGCCTGGGCGGCTTTTGGAAAAAAATTTAAAATTAAATGTTTTTAACTAATTTAAAACCCCCAAATTAATGTTTTGTGGAACTTGTACTTAATTATGTTTTTTCTTATGGGTATATCCATCCAATATTTATTATTATTTATTATTATTTAATTTTTTTAATAAAATTCTAATTTCTAAGCACATAAATAATAAATAATATGTTATGTATAACGAACCTTGTCTTCGCTTACTTCGCCGAAATTTTTATATGCTTATGTTTTTCTTAGTAGCCTACCCACTTTTATTTTGGCAAAAATAAATAAATAAATAAATAATTTTATATGTATGTTTAATTGTTTTTATGATAATGTGGGTTTTAGAGTTGTTTGGATTCTAGAAGCTCTTGTATTATTATTTGATTGTTGATGCATCAATTTAGTTGTTGATAAATGTCTATTTGGGTATTATATAGAATTAAAATTATATTATAAATATATATTTTTTTCTAAAAGGGTAAAACCGCCTAGGCCCCCGCCTAGGCTCCGCCTAGGCTCTCTGGGTGCTAGAAGGTGGCTGACCGCCTGACTAGCACCTAGCGTTTTTTTGAACATTGCTTTTAGTGGAACATTATCTCTGGGCTCGGCCATCCAAACGTAGGCAAGTTGTGCCAAACTAGGTAACCAATTTGTGTGTATCCTTTCTCTTGCTTGTTTGATTTTACATTGAGTCTGCGTGAGCTTACATTACATGAGAGATTGAGTGAAAAACACCATATTAGTACCCCATCAGAACTAACACCCATCTTTACAAACTTCAAATTTAAATTAATAATTGTGTATGAGTTCATTTCATATCATGTTTATTTACCCTCAATTCATTTTTTTACTTGTCTTTTAGCATACTTTTGTTTATTTGTTGTGCTATTTGGAGTATATTTGTTCTTTGCGTAGAATTATAAGGCTTAAAGCAATTTGGAGTGAAATCGGGGATTAAACAAGCAAAGAATGAAGATTTTGCTAAGTGTTTAAGTGAAACACGGGCAGAGTACAGTCGTGCTCTGTCTCCTAGCACAGTCGTGCACAAGCAAAGTACAGAAGAAGCACAATTGTGCTTCTCCCATTGATTATCCCAAGAAAGCACTTAGTTGATTTACTCAGAAATCTCAATGAGAAGTATGGTCCAAGCACGACCATGCTTAGACCGTGTTGAGCCCGAAATCAAACTTTTTAACTCTAGATGTCTAGGGTTTCACTTTCATCTTTATTTAGGGATTCCATTCTCCACCAGAAGGACTTTAATGAGAGCAAAGATCAAGCTTCACCACACCATCTACGGAACGAAGGACGAGTAGGAGGTACAAGAGAAGTGGGGTTGGCATCAAGGAACCTCAACATGGAAGACCATCTTGAGAAGGAGGGAGTCATGTCTTTTTTCTTTAGTTCTTTAGCTTCTTCTTCCTTATTGTATGTATCCATGAGGGGCTAATTGTCCATGGTGCCCTGGGATATTGAACTATGATGCTTTGCATGCTTTGACTACTTGTTTTTAATGTCTACAGAGTTCTTTGGGTTTCTTTCGTTAAATCTTGTGTTGCATAACTTGATGTGTTTGATTTGCATAGCTGCTTTGGTAAAACTTGGTGTGTAGATTGTCATAGTTGTGATTGCAAAACTCGATGTGCTTGATATACACAGTTACCTTAGCAAAACTTAGTGTATTTAAGAACCATAGATGTAGCATTGCTTTTGAGCATACAATAGAACCCTAAAATGTACCTCGTAAGCATCAGAAGCAAGTCAACATAATATAGCTCATAGGAATTGTTCCAGGGCATTGCTCTCTTGTTGTTGAATTCTAGATCCCAGTCCACCTGATCTCTTTATATGTTCTTTCTTTTCCTTATTTTGTTTCGTTTGTCTACTCAACTGATTAGTGCTTGTATTATAGTAACGCGAAGCATTATTATCTTATAATAAGCATATCTTTTATCAGATTTTATCACTAAAAGAACGAAGTTAGATAGTGTTCGCCGCTGTTGGGAGGTTTTCGAACCAAGCAAGGAACAAGGCATGAGATTAGACTTATGAGTGTGTGCCAACCTCCTTTGGTGGGGCACAAAGGCAGTCACATTCACAACAAGTCTAACTTGTGTAGCTTAGGAGAACTTCTCCAAGAAGGAGACTTGAAGCAATCGGCATGATCTACCATTGATTGTGTGCCCAATTCAATGGCCTCGATGAAGAACGACGGACTCGGGAGCGTTTCGGCGAGTCATTGTAGCACCACTGTAGTTTGTTACTGTAGCAACATACTGTTCACTTTCGGCAGAATTTCAGAATTCCAGAGAATTCACACGGGCGTGTGGAATTAACACACAGCCGTGTGAATCAATTTTTCAGCAAACAGAAACTTCACACGCCCGTGTGTTAATTCCACACTGCCGTGTGAAGTCCCGATAAGTCCAAAATTTAAAGCCACACTCAGCATTATAAAAGCCCGATTTGGAGACTTTTGAAATATCTTTTGACCCATCTTTTTCCCCAACTTCTGGAGAGGGCGGCTAAGGTTTCAGAGAGGACTTCGTGGAGGTTTGGAGCGCGTCATCGGCATCGTCACCGACATCCGGCGGCCGCACAAGACCACGGCCACATCTTACGCAAGGGGGTTTTCATCAATGCTTTTTATTTATACTTTCTTTCATATTCTGATGAACATGTATAGCTCCATGAGGAGCTAAACCCCTCGTGGGTATTCGGACTTGTAAAACCCTAGGATTCTTATGTTTCTATAACATTGCTATTGTGCTTTTCCATTATTGATAAATAAATCGAGTTTCAATTTTAATTATCTTGTGCTATTGTTTTTCCCTTAGCCGTGACACTAAGGTTGAGAGCAATCTAGGTTATCCTTTGGAGGTGTGACAACTCCTATAGGGTTAGACTCCTTAAGATTGAAGAGGGTTGAGAAGGAGAGTTGTGAGGTAGCGATGTACCCCTTTCCCCTCCGGTGTGATTTCTCCCTACCTCCGTTTCCTTGGTTAATTAGAGGTCAAGATAGAGTGTTAGGGCTCCATCTAGATTGGGGTTCTTCCACCTGGACCAAAGGGTTAGAACTACATAGAGGAACAGGTTTTATCACTAGGAATCCCTAGAGCTTAAAGCAATCCCACAAAGTGTTAGGGTCAGGAAGATAGACTCCCCTGGGGCATAGTTGACAGGTCAACAAGAGTCAAGGGTCGTAGTGAATCCTAATGCCTGGACATAATGATGGGGTTAGTCACGGTTGATCTTAAGTTTTGGGACCGTGAGTTTAAGAATATCCTCGACTCAATTAAACGTCAATAGGAAAGCATAATAGGATAGTCATGCACTAGAAGCATAAGTCCTAGAGGTAGCTTGTCCGGATACGCTATTTCACCCATTGCTAGTCTTTCTTTCATAACTCCTACTTGATTTTCTCTTGTCTTCCATCTCTCTGTTTAAATTCCTGTCTTTTAGTATAATTGATTTCGTAATCTACTCACCAATTCGATTATCACTTCTCGTATATCGCACAACTAAATAGCAAATTCTTGTGTTTAAATCCCTATTCTCTGTGGATTCGACTACCCACTCACTAGGGTAATTTATTACTTCGACAACCCGTGCACTTGCGGGGTACACACGCAAGAGGTCGTGTCATCAACCCAACTCTTGTTTAACTAGAGATTGGAAGAAGGATTATAGTACTTTAAGTCTAGTCCCTGTAGTTTGACAACCCTACTCCTCACAAGGTACCACTGTATTACTTGTGTGCTACCCGTACACTTGTGAAGAGTGCATCAATTGTCAAACTTTGTAAAATTTTCCAGTCTTTTTCCACCAACAAAATATGCAAAATTTTCAATATCCACAAAAATTTCAAAATCTCCATTACTATCGAAATTCACAAATTGTTTCTTAATTTAATTCAAATGTCCAAAATCAACCAAAATTTCCATATTCTTATCCTATATATATATTCAAGAGAGGTTTTTATAATATGTGCATTATAAATCAACTTCGTAAATGTAGAAATCAGCAGTCTACCAATTCCTACAATCTAACGCAAAAAATTTAATAGAGGTTCTAGTACCAATCAACAAAATGCTATAAACATGGATTCTTTTATGATTCTCAATTTCTCTCTTATTAAACACACCAAAGGATTAAGAATATTGTTCTAAATGAACAACAAGGGAAAGAATAAGTGAAAAAACATTAAGTATGAAGAGTAGGATATGATAAAATACTTGTGAGTGCATGCTTACAATTTTGAAATGATAGCATTGTAGGCACTATCCAAATCGATAAGATGTTTGGGAAATCAGTAACTAAATATTTCAATGAAAATTGAATATTTGATCCAAGAAGAAAATCAACTAGCTACAAGCAACATTGGTTTTAACTACTTCTAATTATTAATGAATTCAACTTATTATATAACAAATTATTGGGGGAGCATCATAGTGGATGGAATGATAACCAATTGAAGGAACGTACTCATACTCCATATTAACTGAACCATAACAAAATTTCTTTCATGAGCATGTTTGGGTGAAGTTGAAAAATGATCTAAAATGAAAAACAAACGCTCCTCTTCCTAGGCTCACAAAGAAAACTAAGAGCAGTGCCTACACCTTTTTATTTAATGTAAGTACAAGTCTTCATATAAATGACAATGAAATTAAACTTCATTCGATCTACTAAAAAACGGCGGAGACAAAAGTGAAGACAAAGAGAATGAGGAAGTCAAAGGTGATTGATAAAAACGTGGATGAAGAAATGAAAGAAAGATGGTTGAATTATAAGAATAGAGGAATGAAAAATTAGCTGAAATGCAAAGTTTGAAAAAATCTTTTGAAATGAATACTGATCATCAAATTCTAACCATAGATATTAGCCACATTAACGCAGAGCAACTTGAGAACCATCGTCTGATGTGCAATGTCATAAAATCAAAATATAATATTTAATATTTATCTTTTATATTTTAGTGGAATGTAATTTTTTTTTAGTTTTTAATGAAATATAATTTTAAATTAATGCAATCCACTATATTGTAGTTTGATTATTATGTAATTTGTAATAAATGAATTTAATTAAAAAACTAATTTAAATTAATGTAATTTGATTTATAAATATGGTTGTTAAAGAACTAGCCGTTGCAAAACTAGTTGCTAGGAAAATTAACCATTATGAAGCTACTCGTTTTAAACTAGCTGTTAGCAAATTAATTATTATGAACTAGCAGCTATAAATGTAGTTGTTATAAAATTAGCCTATGTTATACTTCTATATGATGAGAATAGTTTCTATACTTCTCCACTCAATTAACTCTGTATTTTTGCAAACTATATCCGTTAGTTACATCTTAGAAAATGGATCTTGCTCATTTGGAATAAAATAAATAGGTTTTAATAGATGAGTACATGGGTTATTATGAAGAGAAAATGTGCATGTTACTAGAAGTAAAGGAAATGAGAAAACAAAGTGAGACATTCAACAAGCATAGAAGAAACTAAAGGCATTTAAATTTTGATCATGAAGCAGGACACGAAAAGCTTTTATATGACTATTTCACTAATGAATGAGTTTATCCAAATAGTATTTTTCGTCGAATATTTCATATGCGGAAGGTGTTGTCCTTGCCAGTTATAGAAACTCTTGAAAATCATTCAAAATATTTAAAATTCATGATTGATGCAACTGGTATAAGGGGACGTTCACCATTTCAAAAATGTATTACTGCTATTTGGCAGTCAGCATAGGGGGCACTAGCTAATCAATATGATGAGTATATAATGATTGATGAATGTATTGCAATTGAGTGTTTATTCAAATTATGCCGATGCATGATTGAAAAATTTCACAACAAAGTATCTAACAAGACCCTACAACTCAGAAGAATGCATGCTAAATCCATAACTCATCATTTTGTAAATTACATAATAATTGATGTAATATGTAATTTGCAGAACAAAATTGATATATTATTTATATAATTTAAGGACAAACTTAGTATTTCATCAAATACTATAAATAAACATTATGGGAGATAATTGAGGATCTACTCTGTATTTTTACCTTTTGATTTTAAATTCCAAAAATGAATCATGAACTCAGTCTTATACTATTTAATAATAATAATAATAATACTAATAATAATAATAATAACAGTAATAATAATATAAAAATAATAAAAGTTTCATTTGCCAATCACTCAAATGAGGCAAGTATTTCTCTGCCTCCTTTCATCCTATTCAACTCCTTCCTGATCCTCTCTGCTTCCTAGGGTTAGGGTTTCGATCATCTCTTCTCCCTTAATCCTCGCCATTTCTTCGACTTCTCTCCCTGTGATGCAAGCTTCCTCGTCGGCGTCGGAGAGCACCAGCACCAAGACCAAGAAACCTCGGATCGACGGCGAGATGCCCCTCACCGACGCTAACGACGACTCGTTCCTCTTTCCGGTGGAGGAGATTGTCCAGTACCCGCTTCCTGGCTACGTCTCCCCTTCCTGCATCAGCTTCAGCCCTGATGACCGCTTTATTGGCTTCCTATTCAGCCCTGATGCATCGCTTTACCGCAAGGTCTTCGTGTTTGATCTCCAGTCGCGGAGCCAGGAGATGGTTTTCAGCCCGCCGGAGGGAGGAGGCTTGGACGAGAGCAATCTTTCGGCTGAGGAGAAGCTGAGGAGGGAGAGATCGAGGGAGAGGGGATTGGGCGTCACCCGGTATGAGTGGAGGGCGAGGAACCCTACGGCTTCTGGTGGTCTTGGTGGTCATTCCATTATGGTGCCTTTGCCATCCGGGGTTTGTTCCTAAGATCTGATTTTCCTTGTTTATTGCTGGCGTTTGTCTGTAGAAAGGTTATTTTTCTGTATATGCTGTGATCTGTTGAAAAAGATGTCATCTTGATGATTTGTTTTTCTGATGAATTTGGAAAAATTGCTTCTTTACAGAATTGATTGCATTTTGGCATGTTTTCTTATTTTGAGAATGTGAGACTATTTTCTCTTGATGGTGCAGATTTACTTCCAGGAGATAGCTGGCGGGGAACCTGAACTCAAATTGCTAAGTGTTGCTGGCTCGCCTATTATTGATCCGCATTTGTCTCCAGATGGAAGTATGCTAGCTTATGTGAAGGATGATGAACTGCATGTTTTGCACTTGTCTAATGGCGAGGCTAAACAGCTGTCTTTTGGGGCGAGAGGAAATGCAAAGGTGTGGTTTTCTTCTTTTTGGGTGGTATGCTATGCCAGATAATGTGTGTGTGTATTTTCATTTTGGATTTCAGCTGGGTTGCTTTATTTTTGTTATTCTTCAATTTATTTGTGTGCTATTTCATGATTTAGTTAAAGATATGTGTACAAATAACTCCTTGAGATGTTTCAATACAATTTCTACTAAATCAATTAAAGTCAGCTTGTTGTGAAAAAAAAAAAAGCATTGAGAAAGTAGCTGGTAGAAAAGGTTTGCTTAAAACTAATCATGAAATTTTATGTTTGGAAAATTAAATATGTTTTCTTTTGGTTCTATGCTCACCTATGGCTATTGTTCTTTTCTTTAAAAAGAATCTTTTCTGTCCTTGCTTAAGTGTTATTTTGGTGTCAGAAGGATAGTGCATATTTTAGTTCTTCCAAGCTTGATTTAGAATTTAATGTGAACTCCTCCCATTGCCTACATTCCTTTACATCCATGCTTAGATTGGAATAATATGCTCAAATTGTAACTTTTCGGCCATGTTGATGTAAACAAGATGAAGGTGGCCATGCAATTCAATTAATAGGTTAATAATGAATCAAAATATTAAAACTTTGAAGTTTTCAAATGATCACTCTAAAGTAAGTGCATGTTTCTTCTGTTAATTCCAACAGTTGCTAATTTAGTCATTTATCTGTTATATGATTTGCAGAGATGGCTTGGACTTTGATATTAGCCTACTGCTATAAGCTGATAGATTGGTTTGAAGAAGCACACACTTCTTGAACTTAGTAGCACATTCCTATTGAATGCTTATAAAACTATAGAAGATGAGAGAAGGAGCACCATTCCATTATGTTGGTATTCTTTCCTTTGAGCACTGGTTTTTATATTATCAGAACAGACCGTCCAGGCTCTTGGTTTATAAAATCTACTACTTACAGGTCAAGTTCTGAACAGGTCTGTTAGGCTGTTTAATTTTACGCTCAGTAGACTGTCAGAAAAACTTTTTTTTGGGCCTGTTTAGATTGACTCTTCTGTGTAAAAAGCACTTATTTGACAAGTTAATACCTTATGGGTCTGCTTCTCATTGTTTGTGTTGGCTTCTTGAATAAACAGCAGTGACTGCTGTTTTCAGGCTATTGGGTGGTGCTTTAGGATGGACATTTCTATAGGCCTGAAATAAGTGGGCTACATTTTTGGGGTGAAATTGCCCTTCACACAAAATAATGTATGAAGTGTTTTATAGTAGCTCAATAAAATCATTTATGGTAGAAGCACTCACAGAAAACTTTAAAGAAATGCTCTATTCATAAGTCAAAGAGGCCCTTAATTATTGACAAGAGCTGCTTTTTTTTTTTTTCTTTTGATCCAAAAGAGAATGACTTGAAAGCTTGAAGATTTGTTAATAGTATGGTGTCAGACATTTAATAATTTAATTTAAGATATTTCTTTAATCTCCATGTTTGCCCTTCTGGATTCTGACTGTTCTAACCTATTTTATTTTATTTTTTTCAGACACATGGTCTCGCCGAATATATTGCCCAGGTGCTTTTTCTTTATCTCTCTTACTGTACAGAAACACACACTAAAACAATGTGCATGTCATTGTCTTATGCTTGATGGCTATAGGAAGAGATGGATCGGAAGGCAGGGTTCTGGTGGTCACCTGATAGCAAGTGCATCGCATTCACTGAAGTTGATTCATCAGAGATTCCTCTCTTCAGAATCATGCACCAGGGTAAAGATTCTGTTGGTCCAGATGCACAGGAAGACCATGCTTATCCCTTTGTTGGTGCTTCCAATGTTAAAGTCCGAATTGGTGTTGTTTCCATCAGTGATGAACAGGTTACTTGGATGGATCTTCTTTGTGGTGAATTCGATGGAGCTGGTAGCAATGAATATTTAGCTAGAGTCAATTGGATGCCTGATAATACTCTTATTGCCCAAGTTCTGAATAGATCTCACTCGACATTGAAGATTCTCAAGTTTGACATTTGGACAGGGAAAAAGGAAGTTATAATGGAAGAAAATCAGGATGTATGGATTAATTTACATGACTGCTTTATGCCTCTGGATAAAGGAATAAATAAAATTACTCATGGCTTTGTTTGGGCCAGTGACAGAACTGGCTTTAGGCATCTGTATCTGTATGACAAGAATGGGATTTGCTTAGGACCTATCACAGAAGGTGATTGGATGGTTGAACAAATTGTTGGTGTGAATGAGAATGCAGGACTGATCTACTTCACTGGAACGATGGATGGCCCCCTTGAGTCTAACTTGTATTGTACAAGCCTGTTTCCTGATTGGAACCTTCCATTGCAACCTCCACAGAGGTTGACTCATGAAAAAGGCAGGCATACGGTGATTCTTGATCATCAAATGCAGAAATTTGTTGATGTTCATGATTCACTGAACACACCACCTAGAGTATTGCTTTGTTCACTGCATGATGGAAGTTTGATATTGCCTCTTTATGAGCAGCCACTCCCTATCCCCAGGTTTAAGAAACTTCAACTTGTGCCACCAGAGATTGTCCAGTTATCAGCGAAGGATGGGACTGTTTTGTATGGTGCTTTATACAAGCCTGATGAAGATAGGTTTGGACCGCCTCCTTACAAAACACTAATTAATGTTTATGGTGGTCCAAGCATCCAGCTTGTATGTGATTCATGGATGAATACTGTTGACATGAGAGCTCAGTACCTACGTAACAAGGGGATCCTCGTGTGGAAGGTAGGTCAGTTATGCAATTATTTATAATTTATTTTGTTTATATTATAAATAAGTTATTTGAGTTCCAAGTAATCACAATAGCTTTCCAGACTAAACACATTATGCATGACTTGTGAAAATTTGGTTTATGGGAGTTGTAGTTCACGTAGTTCAAGGGTTTGGAAAAGGACTTTGCATTTCTCCACCGCGGCTTCTTCTGGAAAATTTCTGTAATAGTGTGACATCTTGACCTTTATTTATTTATTTAGTTTTTTGCTAAATGCTAATTGGTGGCAAGGCACTTTTTTTCCACTGTCTGACAGTTTTTTTTTTTTTTTTGGGCATCGATTACAATGCTCCTTTTAGGGAGTTGCTGGGAGCTGAGCCTTTGTGGGGCTTATATTATGATTGTTAAGTGTAAAGGTTATTGGCAATTCAATAATATTTTGGAAGGTTTATGCAAAAGAAACTCTTTGCCTCATCTTTGATTGATGACCAGGGCAAGTTTGCATCCAGATAATTGTACTTACGCTTATAAGATTGTTAAAACGAACAATATGAAGTAAACAAACTACTTATTTCTCATGCACATCACTTTCAAGGACTATAACCAATGGAGGCCTTTCTTGGTTTATGAATTCAATAAGCTCTATGTTGATATTGCAGCTTGATAACAGAGGGACTGCAAGGCGAGGACTGAAATTTGAAAGCCATCTAAAGAAAAATTTTGGTAGAGTAGATGCAGAAGATCAGCTCACTGGTGCTGATTGGCTTGTGAAACAAGGTCTTGCTCGAGCTGGACGAATTGGCCTGTATGGCTGGAGTTATGGTGGATTCCTTTCAGCCATGAGCCTAGCAAGATTTCCTGATAGTTTCAGGTGTGCTGTCTCTGGGGCGCCTGTCACTTCATGGGATGGGTATGACACATTCTACACTGAAAAATACATGAGTACACCCAAGGAAAGTCCTGAATGCTATAAGAATGGATCCATTATGCAACATGTTCACCGGATAAAAGGGAAGCTACTGCTTGTCCATGGTATGATCGATGAAAATGTGCATTTCAGGCATACAGTGCGGCTTGTAAATGCGCTTATTGATGCTGGCAAGCCATATGAGCTCTTGGTATTCCCGGATGAGCGGCATATGCCACGGCGACTTCGGGACAGAGTTTATATGGAAGAGAGGATTTGGGAGTTCATTGAGAGGAACTTGTAAAGCGAGACATTCTGTTTATTATTATTATTAAATTTTGTTTTTTGTCTTTTTGAGCAAGGATGGTTCTTTCTTTTGATCAATTTTTTTTCTACCTGCAATTCATAAGTTATAAGTCTCATGGAGTTTCTGTCAATAAAGGAAATTCAGAGTCTGATTGATTTGTGTTGGTCTCTACTCGCTAGTAGACCCACACTTCCAAGTGAGGCTTGGAAGTTCCTTTCATTAAATGTTTGAAAAAGGAACATGGTCAGAAGCCTCAGGCAAGGTTTTTAACCTTTTATTGTCTGATCTGATGTATTTATTCCTGCAGCAGAATGGGATGTCTCATTTTAGAAAATGAAAGTTATTTTTTTCCTACATTAAGAATGTATAGTTTATGATTGTTTTGAAAATTATATGTATGTCTTGAATCGGTGTTTAACACCTTTAGCTGATTGATGCGTCACGCTTTAAGACTCGCTAGTTATCTTGTAAGAAAATTGTAAATTATCAAGCTATTTATAGGTCATAATGTACCAATATTGATAGAGCCTAATTGTATGGGGTGGGGGTATCATGCAGAAGGTTGAAGGTTGAATTCTTTTTTACACATGGTAAATAATAAAGTGTTACGAAGTTTGTAAGTGAGATGCTTGTCCCTAGTTATATATCATATTAAATAAGTTTATCTATTATAAAAAAATAAAAAATTATTTTAATAATAATAGTACTTAATATATAAATATTTTAAATAATAATATTATAACATATATAAAACACCATAAATAATAATCTTGTAAACATAAACACTAAATATATATCTAAATATCAAATATATTCTATTCCATATGTAAACTCATAGTGAAGAGTTAATGTTTACGCAGTATTTATTGCATGTGTTCCAAAGTATGCGGATGCCTTTTTAGAAATATAATATAAAAGTCAATTTGATTTTATTGAAGATGGGATTGCTCTTAGTACTCCACAATACACAACAAGCATAAGAACTCCGTAGTTCTAATCACCATGATAGCATTAAAATTTTGGAATAACTAATCCCCAGAAGACAAATCTGTGATTTACTATACTTCAATGACAACAAATAAAGCAAAATAATTCTAACAAATTTGGCTTTTAACACAATTCTAGATCATATGATTAGTTGTTTCCGAACTCAAACCACAAAATACACATGGTACAGTGAGGTCAATCCTCAAATTATACAGGAATGCATAGGTGAGAAACCTTCCACGGAAAAGTTTCCAAAGGAAGATTTCGACTTTAAGAGCTGCATGTAACTTTCATAATATGCCCAACATTTTCATTTATGCCTAGACTGGCTATTCATATTCAAGTGATTATACACTACATAACTTGGCTAATTTGTTAGAAGAACGGACAGGGGATCAAACCCAATACTTCCCATCATTAAGGTCAAAGTTTAAATTATTCAATCTAACATTGTCTATCATTTGACTAAAGAAATTGCTAGTAGTCTCACTATTGAAATTTCCATTCTCAATGAAATCAGAAACAGATAAACTGTAGAGAGATTTACACAACCCAGAAGATTTATGAAACTTGGGGCATTCTTAAACACATAACTCATTTTATTTGATTTTGAAAATGTCAACCCAATACTTGTTAACATTGTGTAAACTAGCAAAAAGATTTTTAACAACAACAAGAACTTTAGAATGCCTTAAATTTTTTATGCTCAAGTTTGGAGGCCATGTATAGTATTGCTTCAACCAATAAAATGAAATCTACTACCATTACCACTACTCCTCCAAAGGAAATCCCTAGCAAATTTGGAGGCCTAGCCAAGGATTAAATCAAGAATAGCAAATATGGACAACGAGTAAAGTGGGATGGCAAAAGAGAGCTATCAATTAAAATAAATCTACTAATAAAAGCGAAAAATAAATGATTCCAAGCACCCATAGCGGCTTGAGCTTAAACAACAAAAAATTCACAATGATTAATGCCAAGCCTATAAGGATTAATATAGGCTCCAAAATATTCGAAAGGAAAGTTACCAATCTTCATACCTAGATGCTTATTACTAATTGCATTAACAATTTTCTTGTTGCAACAGGTTAGAAAATGGACTGTAGGGTTGAGAAAATTAACATTCTGACTAGTATAATCTATATACAAACTAAGGCAAAACCTATACAATTTACTTGCATTTCTAGATGCTCTAGGAATGATGACAAGATCATTAGCAAATAAAAGATGGTTGAAATTCCTGTTGAGCCTAATATTAAACTCCGAAAGCATGTTTATATAAAGAGCATAATTCATGATACTAGACTGAATTTAGGTAACCATAATGAATAGATAGAGGGCAATGGGATCCCCCATCTTACACCCCTACAAACTTTAATCCATTTGTGAGGCATCTCATTAATAAAGAAAGAGAAACTAAATACATTAAAGTCAGATCTAATCCAAGAATTCCAAATGTCAAGGAGTTCATTTTGTTTAGCGTAATAAGAATAATGTCCACTCTAAAGTATTATATATTTTTTCTATATCAACTATAATAATCATTTTGTGGGGGATACTAGTATCGTATTCTAAGGAATGGGCCACTTCTTACATGGCTAAAATATTATCCATAATAGACCTACCAAGCAAAAAACAACTTTGTTTTGAGCCATTCAGCCAATAGATGACCCTTTTGAGATGATCAGTTAATGATTTCAAAATGATTTTATAGCATACATAACAAGAGATATAGGACCATATTTAGAGACGGTCCTAGGAGAGTTGACTTTGGGAATTAAGATGAAGTGTATTTTGTCCTAAGTATTAGAAGAGAAACATGTTGAAAAATGGGATCAATGGTTTTAAACAAATGATTGCCAATGATATCCTAGTATAAAAGATAGAATTTAACATTAAACCCATCAAGTCCAGGGCTTTTCCCTTTTGCCATGGACTTAAGGGTTTGATAAACCTCTCTAAGGTGACAAGCCTAATAAGAAAAAGACTTCTTGATTTCCACAGTAACAAAAACTTAGAGGAAGTTGCTTGTTTTGCAATCCCTGTTTTTGTTAACACATATGGACAAATCAAGTGGTTTCTCTTAGGTATAATACTCTATTTAGTCCCTCTAATATAGTCAATCTGTCACTTTGATCCTTTTAATATATTTTGTCCTTAGAAGGTCCCTATATATTAACATATTGTGAAATGTAAGTCTCTCCCTCTAATATAATTTATCCCTAGAAGGTTGACACGTCCGATTGTGTGTATACACCGCAAGTGCACAGGTTTCGAAGTAATAAATTACCCAATGAGTAGGGTAGTCGAATCCACAGGGAGTGGAAGTACTAGTAATGGCTAATTTTAAGTTATCTAGTCAGAATCGATAATATGATGGAATGAACTTAATGTGAAAACTATGAAAATCGTAAGTAAGAAACGAGACAGAAAATAAAGGAGATCTCAATCAACGAAGATGAGGTACCCGGGCAATGCTCCCCCTAGGATCTATCATGAAGTGCAAAGACTTACTAAATGCTTCTAGACCGAGTTATAAGAGTAGAGGTAATCCAAAAATAATCGGTCTTTGCCTCCAGGCCACTGATATTAATCCCTTACGAGGTCCCGGTGGAGAAATCGCTCAATCTCAACACTTCACATCACATTTGACCGCAATGAACTCTAGGGATACCTAAGAGTGAAACCTATTCTTAAAGATAGATTTAACCCTATTTCTAGGTGAAAGATCCCTAACCCCCTATAAGGTCCCAACGGAGAAATCTATCAATCTCATGCCTCACACCAAATATGATTGCATAGAGCTTAAGGAATACAGAGATAGAAAATACTCAATCAGAGAGGAAAGGGGACACTCCACTGTCTCATGACTCACCCTCTCAACTCCCTTCAATCTTATATGTTCTAACCCTAATGGAGACCTCTCTCTCACCAAGGCAACGAATCAAGCACAATCAATCAATCACAAGGATGAATAAGACATGCAAGCATTGATTAAACAAGATTGAAACTCAAATAAACTCGGATTTAATAGAAAGCATAAAGTAAATCAATACATGAATATGATCCTAGGGTTCACACGCCCAAATACCTACTAGGGTTTAGCGCTTCATGGGGTTTATTACAAAGCAAGAAATAACACAATGAAAAGCAATGTAAGCCATGGAAATAAACTCCCTTGAATTCATGATGATGGCCTTGATGGGTCACTCAACGTCTTGAAGGATCCTTCTCCAAAGCTAGGTCGCCAATGGCTCCCCGATGCTATGATGGTGAAAGATCTATCAAAGTTGGGCAAGAACGGTCCCCAATATCGCCTAAGACCTCCTCCTTGAAACCCTAGCCTCTTTTGCCTTCAAATATGTGCAAAAAGTCCGCAAAGAATCGGCTAAAAGGGCTATTTATAGGCTTGAACCGCATCTGTCATGTGCCTCCACGCGACCGTGTGAGATTCCACGCAGTCGCATGGGTTGCCACAGTTTCCATGCGGTCTCATGAACAGTGTTTCTGATGCAATACTACTACAGTAAATTGCTACAGTGATTGCTACATCTCTGCTACAGTTCTTTTCATAAACATGGTTCAAACTCTCTTCTCTTGAGGCCACATGGTCAAGCACACGTCCATGTGGTGGGTTCCAAGACTTTCTTTCATCGAATCATCGTTTGGAAGCTCTTGCTATCTTCACAAAAGAATGGACATAAGGGTGTGACTGTCTTTGTGCCCTTCCAACACACAAATTGGCTTGAATCCTCTTGAAAATTGGCACGCCCTCATGTACATGCATTCTTCTTGTGTCTTGACCCTTGAGTTACACAAAAGCTCCCAACAACATGTCTTTATAACCCATCTTTGCTTCCTTTCCTTCCTTCAACTATTTGACAACCTAATTGCATAAAGGAACACCAAATACACTTTATGAGACATAAACCATGGTAAAATGATGCTCAATGCATGCAAAACATATAGATAAAACATGTTTACTCAATCACTTATCAAAAGTCCTCAAGAGGGACTTACATTTCACAACTTGTTAAAATACAGGGATTTCTTAAGGATAAATTATATTAGAGGGACCAAAGGGGAAAATTAACTATATTAGAGGGACTATCTAGGGTATTATACTTTTCTCTTATTATCCTTGATAATTTATCTGCTAAGAAGTTATTATTTCCTTTTATGTGTTCTATTGTTACTTGAAAACCATTACCGATTATATAATCCATAAATTTTAACCATCTATTTACTGATAGTTTACTTTCTGATTTTTTATTATAAAATGCTACCATTGCTTGGCAGTCTGTTCTTAATGTGAAACATTTTTCTAAGATAATAAATAATTAAAATTTTTCCATTTCTTTTATTGTTGTTATGATTTCAGCATCTGTTGCGGTTATTTTTGTTTGATAAGTATCACTATCATATCTACTTATTTTTTCTTCTTTTATACTAGATAATATAATAGGTCTATATTTTAATACAACTTCCCATCCACCTATTCGTCCATCTAAGTCAATAATTAAATAACTACCAAAGGGAGGTAATTCAAATGGTTTCAAATTTAAGTTCTATAAGATTGTTCTGGATAATTATAAAACTCATAAGTACTCTGTTGCCTAAGAGGTTGTGTTGTTCTTGAGCCACTTTCAGCAGTTATTAGCCTTGTTGGGCTAGATGAACTAGTACTTGCTTGATTATTACTTCCTACACTTTGCACATTCATGTGTATTTCATTTTAATTATCTACTATCCCTGAATTTTTTATTAATTCATCAATATTTATGTCTTCTAATTGTCTAGCAATTTCTTCTTCTTCTTCTGTTAATAGATATTCTTCTATTTTTACTTTTTTAGGATACTCATTATATTAATATCTACATTCTATTAAAAACTGTATCATCTATATCTGTTGGCATTTTAAAGAAATCTTCTTCCCAGTTGTAATTAGGATAAAACTGTTCTATTAACTTTTCCATTAGTCAAGATTTAATTGATCATCTTCTTCATCAATAACTTCAATTTTAACATTTTTATTATAAGTTTGTGCTTTAAAACTAACCGATCCATCTTCATATTCATAATATTTTATATCTAATGGTTCTGCTATTACATGTGTTGAGATATTAGTTAATTTCCATTATGTTCCTACTAAACTTTCTGAACTATACATTTTAGTTGGATATGCTTTAATTCCTTGTGATGCATTAAACAATGTTTGAATAGTAAATTTTTAAAAAAATTTATTGGGAACAACTGCTAGAAATATGATGAATAGCTGGAAAAATAAACTTCCCAAATAATTATCAATATCTAATAGACATGGCAGCTATCTTATTTACCTTTAACTATCTAAAAGAAAAAAAATTTAGAAAATGAGGCAAATAGATAAATAGCAAGTCACAGTTATTGTAATAAAATATATGCTTGATAATGTTTCGTCTTCTTATCCATGCTTGATTTTATTCTATTTTGTTGCTTATCGATATGAATTCTCACAAAATTTTATACTAGAATTGCAAGGAATTTCCAAATCCAAGACTACAGATAGAGTCCATAAATTTGTCATAGATTTGAATCCCCACATCCTGTGCTTGATTGAGATTAGGGCCGACATTTAAGAAGCTTTAGATTATGTGATCATTTTTCCAAATATTGCGGTTAGGTAGATAACCCTGCCTCGGCCTTTTAAGGGGTATTATTGCTTTTTGCAAGAAAATTTTGGTAAAATCAATTTCATTTCCCTATCTTATTATGCTTTGCATTTATTTATTTCCTCTTATATGCCTATTATATAGATAATTTCTATTATTTACAATGTCAACTTGTTTCTATTTAAAAGGATATATGGTCCTAAATTTATAGTATTTCTATTTTGATATTCCCTAGCTCTTAGTTGGTACTTTAATGCAATTACTGATATTAATGCCATTATTGGGTCCTTTGAGCATGGGGATGGGGGGTGGACTTGATTTTAATAATTATGCTCTTAAGTCCATGCACTTCAACAATTTTATTTCCAATAACCAATTACTACCCCTAGGTTTTATTAGCCCAACCTTTACTTGGTCCAATTGGCAAGCAGGGGAGTGCTAGGCGATGAACTAGACTTGACAAATTTTTTGTTTACTCTACTTGGACCTCCTTGTTTGCCTTTTATTGAAACCAACATTTGACTAGAGTTTATTCTGGCTTGCAGGCTGGTATTTACAATACTAAGCTAAATACTAGATTGTAAGAGATGCAAGATTCTTCTATAAATCCTTTCAAAGTAGATCAGCAGTATTTCAGCTGTCTTAGGGACCAAGCATTACAGAAATTTGTCTCCATTATCTTGATATAAGATCAACAGTATTTCAGTTGTCTTAAGGACCAAGCATCACAGAGATTCACTCTAAAGAAAGATTATCTATATTTAATTTAATACGATCTTTCTTTATATAAGGTTAAGTGTCATTAGCATTGACACTAGATGGTTCTTCCAAAATTGTCTTCCTCTTGATAAGATATTTGTCCATATCTAATTCCAATAAATAGGTTAATTTAGCTTATATAATTTCTAAATAATAAGAAATTATAACCAAACTTAAATATACAATTATTTGATTTAAATTTAAATTAACATTTATTTGTTTCATTTAATTTCAAGAAATTTCAGTTTGAATATAAGAAAGCTAGATTGTATTGGTATCTTCAGTTCACCAAACAATAAACATGCTGGAAAATATTGCATTGAAAACTTGACCCATATCAAAGGTTAACAATACCAAATAAGTTATAAATAAGAAAAGATTTCATGGTTTAAATGGATAAAGCAATTAAGGATTTATTAATCTTTTTGTATTGGTGATGGGATCCGCAAGTACATGGGTCATTAAGTAATACCTCTTGCGCAAGCACGAGAGGGTCATATTCCCTAGGGTCCCAAGAGCTGCTATTACTTCCACCTAGACGACACTATCTAGTCTACCAAATATAGGTTTAAAATAAAAATAACAAAAGAGAAAATTATAAACTAATGGACTAAGGCTCACCACATAAGCATATCAAGGAAGCAAATAACAATAAAAGTGTGAGGCCCAAGGCGAGGATCCCCTTGAGAATACTAAAGCTAGAAGGATGTTAGAATTACATAAGCAATGGTGGTTTGGGCCAAGAGATATCCAAAAATAGATTACCCCGATGGTTACGGCGATAATCCCTAATCCCATACAAGTATTGGCTCGGAATATCTTCCGGCTAATTCCTTCTACGATTGCAATACACACATGAAAATCTCTAATTAGGGTTGATACTCAACCTAGGTCCAGCCCTAATGGTTGGAGGGGTATGACACATTCAATGGTCACTGCGTGTTCATACATGAATCCTCATTAAGCTAGGTGTGTCTAGTACAAGGGTGATGGTCACGCGGAAAGTACAACCTAACAGTTGAAATACAGAGTTCTCATGCAAATCAACACATCAAAGTTCACCAAGCTTAAACCACAAACAAATCTAAATGTCATAAATGTAAATCACAACATTCATATAAGCAAGTTCATCCTAAGGTTCACCGGATGCCCGGTGGCCTTGGGAGTCTAGTTCAACATGAATAAAAGAGAGATCTCAAGATACATATGAAGCATAAACAAAACCAAAGAAACCCCCTCGAAATGTTGACTAGATGGTGGTGATGGGAGCTTGTCGAACCACGCCGGCAATCTCCTTGATAACAACCTTCTTCTCCCCTTGGATTTGCCCCTTAGAATTGCCTTCTCCAGCTGCCTTAAAGCCCTAGGTGATGAGGGTGGAGAAAGGGTGGCCAAAGACCCTCTCTATGATGCCCTAGATGTGCTTTTAAAGAGTTTCGCCCTGAGCCGTGCGGGCTGTCTGCGGGTCGCACAGTGCCCGTGCAGCTCACTGCCTTTCTACACGCAAAAACCTGGGTCGGTGCTACAGTGATATGTTACAGTAAACATCTATAGTACTTTTGCTACATTGATTCATCTACAGTACTGTCTTTGAATTCTTTAGCGGGCCTCGGAGCGGTGTGCGGGCGTGCAGTGGCCGCAAGTTTCATAGCTTGATTTGTGTAAGACCTGGCTTCGTCGCTACATTACCGCTACAATGCTCTTGCTTCAAAAATGTGATTTTTGGTGCCGATTTCACTCCAATTGTGTTTTCGAGCTCATTCTACCTTCTATGAGACCTGCAACAAGGAAATAACCAATTTATGTGAAAACAGGCATCGATTCATCCAAAATAGCATTCAAACATGTATAAAACCTGTGCATAAATACATACATTTAGGCTCTTATCAATTGGCTCTTGATTTAATGGTCTTCATGTTCTTTCAATTAAAGTTTAATAAAATTTTTATGAGTTGCATCAAAGTTCAAAAGGCTTTTCAAGCTATATAAATATCATGAAGCATTATTTCAACAACTCATAATAGTCAAGGCATAGGGTTAATTACAAATAATATGAGGCAAACTCCATCAATTTATTGGAAATCTTGTTATGCTTGTAACTAACAATAGGAAGACAGTTAGTCAAACATTCCAAATAAATAAGATAACCATAAAATAAATAAACAAGCAATGAAACTCCTCATTTGTAAACTAAGAATGTAATTTTTAAAAATCATATTGCATAACTATAATTACTTGAAAATATTGCTTGTTCCATAATACTATCAAACAAATTAAATTGTTACCGGAATATATGTGCTCATAGAAGGAAGAATGTACAATTTCTCTGACCTTAGTAAAAGTTGAAAATGGACAATAACCCATATCAATATATCATTTATGGTACTAGGCTCACACTAAGAAAATACCAAGAAATGTGTTTGTTAACCTCAAATATGTTGGAATTCTTTATTTTCAGCCAAAATCAAACTCATTGGGCATTTGAAATTAAATTATGCACATTAATATATACTCTATGTCCACAATGTTGCTAAAAAAGAATCAATATCTATTAGCTTATGACATTTAAGGCACCAAAGGATCTTTTAATTAGAGTGGCACAATGCCAAATTAAAGCACATGTTCAAGTTTAACAAGATATTTGCTTACATTTTAGATACAATATTGCAATATCTCCCAACATCTTTAGTTATAAAAGAAGATTCTTTGAGGGCTAAAGACTATAGTTGGTATAGAGATTATTACCCATCTGTTGCATTGTACCAATTTACATCCTAACAAAAAAAAAAAAAAAAAAAAAAAAATCCCATGGAAACCATGTCAAAAGGCCGACAATGAAAAATAAGAAGTAGGAATGCGGGCTTGTTGCTCACATACTTGTTATTGGAGGAAGGTTGAAAGGCAACGGATCCTTAGAAAATTCCCTATCAAATATTATCCGATAGATATCTCAAAGTTTGGTCCATTCTAAATTTGTCCCTGATTTTGTTAAGTTAACCCATTTTCTTTTTTTGATAAAGATATGAGGTAAAGTCAAGACCATATATTTGTGTAAATTTTAGTTTTTAGAATTCTTATGCTAGAATCACACACATGAAAGTTGACAAGAATTGATGCAAGAACTAGAATACATGATATATAACGGAAAAAAGATGATTAGAAGGCATCCTTATTTTGCAATTAATTTATATTGATAATATCTAATAGTGTAAAACTATATTTTAAATTTGCATATCATAATCTTGATTAGACAATACCCCATGCTAAGAAGATTTTGGTGAATTCTGACACACCAATTTGGGTGCATGTACTGGAAGTGCACGGGTGTTGAAGTAATAAAATACTCGGTGAGTAGGGTAGTTGAATCCACAGAGAACGGAAGTATTACTAGTAACTATTTCTCGGTTATTTAGTTGGAATATAGAATATGGTGGAATGAACTCAATTGCAAGAATAAGAAAGTCGCAAGCAAACAAAGGGAAAGTATGGGAGATATTAATTAATAAAGATGAGGTACCTGTGTAATGCTCCCCCTAGGATCTAACATAAAGCGCAAGATTTACTAAATGTTTCTAAACCAAGTTAAACGAGTCAAGGAAATCCAAGAACAATCTGTCCCTGCCTCCAGGCCATTAATACTAGTTCCCTACAAGGTCCCGGTGGAGAAATCGCTCAATCTCAACACCTCACACCACATATGACCGCAATAAACTCTAGAGATTCCTATGAGTACACCTGATTCCAAAAGATAGACCTAACCCTACTTCTAGGTGAAAGATCCCTAACCCCCTACAAGGCCTGGGCAGAGAAATCTCTCAATCTCACGCCTCACATAACGTTTATGGAATACAGAGATAGGATGCACAAATTGAAGGGGAAAGGGGACAATCCACTATCTCATGACTCACCCTCTCAACCCTCTCCAATATTGAGGTTCTAACCCTAATAGAGACCTCTCTCTTACCAAGGAAAATAAATCATGTAATACAAATCAATCACAAGGATTAATACGACATACAAGCAATGAGAAAACAAGATTGAAATTCTAATAAACTTGGATTTAATAGAAAGCATAAAGTAAATCCATACAAAGATATGATATTAGGGTTCACATGCCCAAATACCTACTAGGGTTTAGCCCTCCATGGGGCACATTACAAAGCAAAGAATAATGCAATGAAAAGCAATGAAAATTATGGAATAAAACCCCCTTGAATTTATGATGATAGCCTTGATGGGTCGCTCAACGTCTTGAAGGATCTCTCTCCTAAGCTAAGTTTCAGAAGGCTCCCTTGATGGTATGACGGAGAAAAGATCTATCAAAGTTGGTAAAAAATCCCCCCCCCCCCCCCCCCCCCAAAATTCGCTAAAAACCCCTTCTTCAAACCCTAGCCGCTTCGCACTTCAATCACTAGTAAAAAGTCTCTAAAGAATAGAGCAAAAGGGCTATTTATAGTCATAAACCGCGTTTGTCACGTGCCTCCATGCGACTGTGTGAGATTTCACATGCTCGTGTGAGCTGCAGGAATTCCCACGCTACCATGTGGAATTTTGACACGGTCGCATGAACAGTGTTTTTGCTACAATACTATTACAGTAATTTGATACAGTGATTTGTTACAGTACTTGCTACCATGCTCTTCATAAACATGGCTCACACACTCTTCTTTTGAGGCCACATGGTCGGTCACATATCCACGTGGTAGATTATGAGGCTTTTTGTCATCAAATCATCATTTGGAAGCTTTTGCATTCTTCACACAAATAGGGACATAGGAGTGTGACTACCTTTGTACCCTTCCAACTCACAAATTGGCTTGAATTCTCTTGGAAGTTGGCACACACCCCCATGTACATGAGCTCCTCTTGTGTCTTGATCCATATGTTGTACAAAAACTCCCAAAATGTGCCTTCATAACCTATCTTTTGCTTACTTTTCTTCCTTCAAGGCATTCACAACCTAATTGCACAAAGGAACACCAAATACAATTTATGAGATATAAAATATGGTAAAAATGAAACTCAATGCATGTAAAACATATAAAAAAAAATGTCTACTCAAGCACTTATCGAATTCTAAGAACATGACAAATATCAACAATGCACTACTTAGATCATCATTTATTACAATGTTGATTGTCTTTCCCATAATTGGAACCTCTATATTGTTTTTGAACTTTATCTCCAATTTGATAATATTCTAGAATGTCGAGAACAACTTCTTCTTGCCACACATGTGATTGTTGTAACTGAAGATTCTATTGATCCTTTACTACTATAGTACAAAAGAGCAATATAACATTCTCGACTTCATTTTTGCTATTAGATGTTTTTGCAACCTTAATATATTAACTGCCACCATTTCTTGTCCTATTATTGCATGATGAGTGTACAATTATACATCATTTAATATCATTTTTGCACTCATTAGATATGTATTAGAGTAATATTATGGAATTCGATGTTAAACATAGTGTATTTTGCCTTCTCAATATTTAAGCAGTGCTTAAAAATGAGAAAGAGCCAAAAAAGAAATCTAGAGCCAAAATGATAAAGATGGGGCTCTCTCGTCATTAATCAGTAAAAAACAAGCTAGGCAACTCACTTACAGGCATCTTATGGTCATAAGTCAGACTATAAGGACTGTTCTAGAGGAGCTTCCGAGCATAACATACACCGGTAAGGATGGTCGCAAGGGTTATCCAGAGAAGTTTACGGTCCAACGCTTACGGCCGTAAGTTGGACCATAACACCAGATAGAAGACCTTAAGGATGAGACTTATGAACATAAGTGATCTCATAATGCTCATGACCCATCATCTCCAGCTTCTTATGACCGCATTCTTATGCCCGTATGCAGCTCATAAGTGGCTAGGTATAAATATTTCTGATGATGTTTTTGAGGGTATCTTTTGTTCTATTTGAGGCTTGGTGAAAGAAAGGGGGCTGATATCCAGAGCTTTGCAAGCTAATCAAGAGGGAGAATTAACCCACTTAGCTTGGAATAGAGAGATTGGAGCCATCAAGGATTGTCTAGGTGTCCTTTGTGGAAGGTCCTTGAGTATTCTACAACAATCATCTCTCTACGCAATTGAGAAGGAGGTTTTCTTGTCTTCTTTATTTCTCATTGCATCTTGTTATTTGGACTGATTACTTTTCTTCAATGGAGAGCTAATTTTGTTGATACTTGGGTGTAGATGAACTCTAGGGTTTGATTTATTTTGACATTTGTTGTGGATCTTTATGCTTTGATAGTTTCTTAATTACAATTAGTATTATTTGAATACAATTGTGTGTTTTCAATAACTTGAATGCTAACGAGGTGAAAGCCCTAGTTTCATGTATGATGTGCTTTGTGACAAGTCAAAAGACCCACCTAGCATAGGCATGTCGCGATTGGAGAGGATTGTGAATAAGCCTAACAATGGGGTACTTTGGAGTTGAGGGTTTTCTTTCCAC
The DNA here is from genome assembly GCA_020875875.1 of Dioscorea alata. NCBI lineage: Eukaryota > Viridiplantae > Streptophyta > Magnoliopsida > Dioscoreales > Dioscoreaceae > Dioscorea > Dioscorea alata. The sequence continues at coordinate 5,312,476 of CM037027.1, forward strand.
AATCCTCTTGAGTGATTTAGTAAGGAATTCCATGCTCATTGTAATAGTAGAGAATATATTTTAGGAGAAATCACATTTCTATTCTGTATGAAATTAGGGGCAATCACTTCGCAAGAAGAATTGTCTAGTTTATGAATTCTTGTTAATTCACATTGAGATTTCATAGAGTGCAATGTAATTGTGAAATTTGTATCAGCACTGTACTAGATTAGTTACTATTTGCCATTGCAAGAGGGGTTTAATATATTTTAGGATTTAGTTTGGAATAGGATTGCTAGACTCATACAACCTTTGTTCTGGACTTAATAAACCCTAGAGGGATTCTATGCCCGACCATTCTGTTTCCCCTTGATCCTCGACCGATTTTATTCTCGTATTCTTGATTTCTATTCTCTTTCTTCTTATTTTATTTATAAACATCACAATTGTTAGTTAGGCTAGTGTTTAGAGAAAGGATTAATACTAGTACTCTCGATTTTTCCTTATGGATCGATACCCTACCATTGTGCGTACTTTACTACATGATCCATGTATACACTTGTAGGTCCTATCAACTTTTTAGCAAGGTTGCTAGAGAAAATTTGAGATATTAAGAATGCTTCTTGTATTCAGTCACATTAACTATTTATTTCATCTTTTTTGCTTTATTGTTTCTTTAATTTATTCATTTCATACTAATTTGTGTTCTTGTATTCATTTGTAGTACCTAATAAGGGATTTGACATTGAATTATAATAATGTTGAGTATGATCACAGCTTTGACAGAAAAGTTAACATTTATGAATGTGAGGATGGACAATCTTATACATCAGGAATATCGGATAGATTGGGTTATTACATGCAACAGAATGAGATGGTAGCCACAAGTACCTTGCTTGGTCAGTTCTTCCAATTAGAGTCAAGACAGTCTCAAAGCGAGACTCATCTCACTTAAGAGGAGGCACTCGGCCACTTCATGAGCTCCATCGATGAACATGCTGTGCAAGATGAGCAACAAGCAATGGAGATTCAGATTTCATCAACTCTAGAAGTGAAGTATGTCATGTCAGTGTTAGTGAAAGATTCAAAGGAAGTATAGGATATTAATGACATAGAACAATCATTAGATATCGGAATGGAGCTTGAACTTAAGAAATTTCAGGATCACTTGGAGTACGTGTTCCAAGCTGAAGATTCTAAGCTTCTAATGACCATTTCTTCTAAGTTGTCAGATCAGCAGAAAGGGAAATTGGCGAAGGCACTCAGGTAGCACAAGAGAGCGATCGCCTAAAATATTGTGGGTATCAAGAGAATCAATCCCTCTTTTTGTACCCACAAGATTCTGATGGAGGAGAATTTCAAACCGGTGGTACAATCACCAAAAGGCTAAACCGAAACATGAAGGAGGTGGTAAAAGCTAAAGTAGTCAAGCTGCTTAATGTTGAAGTTATATATTTAATATTCGATAGTACATGGGTTAGTCTCGTTCAGATGGCACCAAAGAAAGAGGACATGACAGTGGTTACCAATGAAAGGAATGAATTGATTCTGACTAGGACCGTCACTAGTTGGAGAGTGTGAATTGATTATAGATAATTGAATGACACCACCATAAAGGATCATTTCCCTCTTCCTTTTATTGATCAAATGATGGAGAGGCTGGCTAGGCACATGTTTTATTGCTTCCTCGATGGATTATCAAGATATTTTTAAATTCCTACTTCTTCGGAGGACCAAGAGAAAATGACCTTTACTTGTCCTTATGGCACCTTTGCATACCATCGAATGCCGTTTGGGTTAGGCAATGCCCTTGCCACTTTTCAAAGGTGCATGACCTCTATTTTAGACAATTTTATTTAAGATATCATGGAGATTTTCATGGATGATTATTCTGTTTTTGGAGATTCTTTTGACCACTACCTATGCAACTTGATCAAGCTTTTGAAAAGATGTGAGGAAACCAATTTGGTTTTGAATTTGGAGAAGTGCCAATTTATGGTTTGGGAAGGAATTGTTTTAGGGCACAAGATATCCTAATATGGGATAGAGGTGGATTAAGTGAAAATTGACACTATTGAGAAGCTTCCACATCCTTCCTATGTCAGATCCATTCGGAGTTTTTTTGGGACAAGCGGGGTTTTACCATTATTTCATGAAAAACTTCTCAAATATTGCTTGACCACTCACCAAGTTACTCGAGAAAGATGTACTATTTGAGTTTACCAATGAATGAATCTCAGCATTTGAGACACTCAAGGAAAAATTGGTTAGTGTCCCAATTGTGATAGAACCTGATTGGAGTCTTCCATTTGAGATCATGTGTGATGCTAGTGATAAGTGCTCGTATTATAGTAATACGAAGTATTATTATCTTACATTGAGAATTACTTTTCTTAGATTTTATCATTAATTTGCATGCATTTGTGTGCTTTTGTGCATTGTAGGGTTGTGGAGCCAATTTGGAGAAGAAAGAAGCAAGAATAGGTTATGTTCACCATTGTTGAGGAGTTCTCAGACGAAGAAAGGAACAAGGCACAAGTCTAGACTTGTGGGTGTGTGCCAACCTCCATTAGAGGGGCACAAGGGAAGTCACATTCACAAAAGTTTAACTTCTGTAGCATTGGAGAACTTCGCCAATGAAGAGAAATGAAGTAATCGACATGATCTACCGTTGATTGTGTACCCAATTCAACGGCCTCGATGAAGAACAATGAATTCGAGAGCATTTCGGCGAGAGCACTGTAGTAGCACTACAGCAAATTATTGTAGCAAGTCACTGTTCACTGTTCCCCGAAAATAAGAAAAACAGAGAATCTACAAGCCCGTGTGGAAATTCCACAGGGCCGTGTGGAAAATCCACAGGGCGTGTGAAACCCCGATTTCAGCCTATAAATACCCCGTTTTCAGATCTATTTGGGGACCCCCCCTTCTATCTCTTGCCTATCTTTTGGGGGGCTTTCGGTGAGGGTTTGGAGAGGTTCTTGGAGGTCTTTGGAGGTGAATATACGGCATCAGCATCGACATCTTTTGGAAGATAGCTATTAAGGGAGCTTTCGTCGGCATCGATTCGGCGAGGTGTGCCTTAGGTTTGACAAGGGATTTGTTGGGGAAGACATACTGCTCCACAAGACCATCGATACGATCTATAAGGGGGTTTTCTTTATGGTTTTTATGCATATGTGACACGACCCCTTGCGTGTATCCCGCAAGTGCACGGGTTTGTCAAAGTAATAAATTTACCTTGGTGAGAAGGTAGTCGAATCTACAGGGAATAGGGAGATAGAATATAAGGTTTCACTAATTAAGCTATGCAAAATACGGATATCGATAATAAGATTGATGAGTGAAAATAATGCAAAGCAATAAACTAAATAGATAGATGGAAGAAAGAAGTGCAAGTAGGAAAATCGAGAAGGACTAACAATGAATAAAAGGGGGGTATCCAGACAAGCTACCTCTAGGGTCTATGTTTCAAGTGCAAGACTATGATATTATACTCTCCTTTTGATGTCAATTGAGTCGAGGATATCCTAAGACTCACGGTCCCAAACCTAAGGACAACCGTGACTAACTCCAACACTATGCCCCGGTATTAGGATTCACAACACCCTTCACTCTGTCACCTAGATGACTAAGCCCCAGGGAAGTCCATCTGCCTAAACCTCACACTATGTGGAGTTGCATTATGCTCTAGGGATTCCTAGTGATTAAACCTGTTCCTATACGTAATTCTAACCCTTTGGTCCAGGTGGAAGAACCCTAGTCTAGATTGAGCCCCAGCAAATAGGATTCACTACAACTCTCCACTCTATTACTTGCGTAACTAAGCCCTAGGGGAGTTTATCTACCTATTGCTTCACTCTATTTCGACCGCTATTAAATCAAGGAATCGGAGGTAGTGAGAAATCACATCGAAGGGGAAAGGGGTACATTGCTACCTCACAACTCTCCCTCTCAACCCTCTTTAATCTTGAGTAGTCTAATCCTATAGGAGTTGTCACACCTCCAAAGGAAAGCCTAGATTGCTCTCAACCCTAATGTCACGTTTAAGGGAAAACAATATGAAAGGATAATCAAGATTAAAAACTCAATTTTATTCATCAACGATGGAAAGCATAATAATCAATGTCAAAGAAACATAAGAAACCCTAAAGTTTACAAGTCCGAATACCCCACGAGGGGTTTAGCTTCTCATAGAGCTATACATGTTCATCAATGTGAGAAATAAAGCATAAAACATAGACATCAATGAAAAACCCCCTCAAATTGGTGTGGCCGTGGTCTTGTGCAAACGTCGAACCTCGAAATCGATGCCGACGATGCGCTAGAACCTCCACGAAATCCTCTCTGAAACCCTAGCTGCACTCCAGAAAGTTGGGGAAAAGATAGGTCGAAAGATGCCTCAAAAGGTTGCAAAAATCCCCTTTTATAATGTTGAATCGCGGCTTTAAAATTAGACTTATCGGGGGCTTCACACGGCCGTGTGGGATTTCCACACGCCCGTGTGAAGCTTCTATCTCGGCTGAAAAATTAATTTCACACGGCCTTGTGGAATTTCCACACGCCCGTGTGTCTTCACTGGATGGCTGAAATTGCACAAACACACGGCCGTGTGGAATTTCCACACGCCCGTGTGACTTCTCTGGCACTCTAATCTTCAGCTGAACAGGATTGTAACTTGCCGAAACACCTCCCGGGTTCATTGTTCTTCATCGAGGCCATTACTTGGGCACACAAGCAACGGTAGGTCGCGCCGATTGCTTCAAGTCTTCTTCTTTCGCGAAATTCTCCTAAGTAACACGGATTGGACTTGTTGTGAATGTGACTGCCTTTGTGCCCCTCCAAAGGAGGTTGGCACACATCCACAAGTCCAAATACGTGCTTCGTTCCTTGCTTGGTCCGAGAACATCCCAACATTGGCGAACGATACCTAATTTCATTCTTCTTCTCCAATTAGGCTCCACAATACCTTCAATGCACAAGAGAACACAAATGCACACATTTAGTGATAAAACCTGATAAAAGGTATGCTTAATGTAAGATAATAGCGCTTCGCGATACTATAACACAAGCACTTATCAATATGTTCCTAAACTCTTCATTGATTTTGTATTGTTCCATGGAGAGCTAAACCCTAGTGGGTATTCGGACTTGTAAACCCTAGGATGATATTGTTTCTATGACTATTATTATGCTTTCTTAATTGATGTTTTTAATTGAGTTCCAATCTTGCATGTTAATTGTATTGATTTTCCCTTAGCCGTGACACTAGGGTTGAGAATCATCTAGGTTATCCTTTGAAGGTGTGGCAACTTCTATAGGATTAGACTACCCGAGATTGGAGAGGGTCGAGAGGTAGCGAAACATCCCCTTTCCCCTTTGGTGTGATTTTTCCTACATCCGTGTTCCAAGTGTTCTTTGCGGTTGAAGTAGGGTGTAGTGCTAGGAGATGGACTCCCCTGATAGAGTGAAGGGTTGTAGTGAATCTAGTGCTGGGGCTTAACTGAGACTAGGGTTCTTTCACTTGGACCAAAAGGTTAGAACTATACTTAGGGACAGGGTCTTTCACTTGGAATCCCTAGAACCCCAAGTAGTTCCATGTAGTGTGAGGCTTTGGATGATGGACTCCCCTGGGGCTTAGTTGACAGATCAATGAGAGTTAAGGGTCGTACTGAAACCTAATGTCGGGGCATAATGTTGGAACTAGTCACAGTTGACCTTAAGTTTGGGACCGTGTGCTTAAGGATTTCCATGACTGATTAGACATCAATTAGAGGGTATAATACTAGCCTTGCACTAGAAGCATTAGTCCTAGGAGGAGCTTTGTCCGGCTACCCCATCTTTATATCGATTACCTCTCCTACCATTATTACTCTTCTTGTGCTCATTTATTTTCTTTTACATTTATATATATATATATATATTTCTCTCATCATCGACTTTCTTCATAGCTAAATAGTGATACCTCTTGTTTCTAAACACTATTCCCTGTGGATACGACTACCCACTCACCAGGGTATTATATATTACTTCGACAACCTGTGTATTTGCGGGGTACACACGCAAGGGGTGTGTCAGCTGGCGACCACGCTATTGGGGTCGTGTTAGGGCAAAGGAGTGACAAGTATTTTCAACCCATTTACTATGCTAGTAAGGCTCTTAATGATGCACAAGAGAGTTACACCACTACTGAGAAAGAGTTGGTAGCCATGGTGTTTGCATTTGAGAAATTTCATCAGATCTTATTTTGTCAAAAGTTGTTGTGTTCACAGATCATTCCGTACTTCATTATTTATTTAATAAAACTGATGCTAAACTCAGTTTAATTCATTAGGTATTACTTTTCTAGGAGTTCAATATGGAGATCAAGGATAAGGAGGTGTGGAGAATTTAGTAGTTGACCATTTATCAAGATTGGAACACCCCGAGTCAGAGTCGCAAAATGAATTAGAGATAAACGACTGTTTTCCTGAAGAGCATCTTTATGTCATCCATGAGGAAGATCAAGTGATTTGAAGGTGTGTTTCGCACGAGGAACGATGGGAGATTTTTAGGTAATGTCATGAGGGACTTGTAAGGGTACTATAGTGCAAACAAGATGCCCGTAAAAGGAATTAGCCCGTGGAATACGATCCTTGTGTTTTGCACGAGGTATTACTTGGCGATCCCATACACTTGTGGGGAAGCAATCAAGTTTTTTGTGCTGTTGCTGGGGAGTCTTAAGGAATTCTAAGAAACTTATAGCTTATTGCTCTAACCATTTTCTTATTTATGTATTTATTTTTTCCTTTTCTTTTCATTTCTTTTGAGCTTAAATCTCTATTATCTTTCTTGATTGTGCAAGGTACCGTTCATGACACGTGCAAATCCATCCAACTTAATTGCACTGGATAGTGAAATCAAAAGGACCTTGGATAGGAGACTAAGAGAAATTGGTGAATGTTCAAGTCGACAAGATATTGAAATTGAGGATAGAGAATCATCAATCATGGCTGAAGAGAGACGCGCATTGTTCGAATATGAGAGACCATAGTTCACGGGCGAAGAATTCAGTGTCCAAGCACAAACCATTGCAACCAATAATTTTGAAATCAAAGCAAGCACAATTAGCATGATCCAGAATTCAGTTCAGTTCAATGGTCACTACAAGAAATAAACCCTTTTGCCATGAACCAATTTCGTCTCCGAAAGTTCCTTTTTCGTGGCTAAAACTAATTAGCGATGAAAATTTGTGTCACCACAGTTTGTTGCAATAGGCTCGTCGCTAACCTACATAGCGCGACGAAAATTGACTTCGTCGCCGAAATTTTGGAGGGGCGACAACCATCATTCATCGCTAAGTTCTTTGCTGACAGTTTCATGGTTTTGCGCTCAAACAATTTCGCCCCAATTTTTTCGCGCCAAATTTCGTTGCAAATACTTTTGGTGACGAACAAGTTTCGTCACTAAAGATATCAGGCGTTACAGCAGTTTCAATTTCTATGACGAAAAAGAGGTGCTTTTGTGATGAAATATGTTGTCGCTAAATAAAAAAAAAACTATTTTTTCAAAATTAGTTTTTGTTTGCATATATAATTTCATTTCAATTCTAGCAGTGTGTTTCTAGCATAAATTCAATTTCATAAAAAAAATTATATTAAAACTTATAAATACACCAGTTTTATAAAATAACATTTCAAAATATATAACTATTCCCAAATACTTACATAACAAAATATGTTAGTCTTGATATTCCAATATCTAAGATGTACCTATCTATCATCAAGTCCTCATAATATGTTAAGTCTTAATACTCCAATATCAAACTGCCCTATATATATCGTCCTCATAAAAATCATCACCATCAACATTATCACCATCACCATCACTATCATCATCATCAGCATCATCATTATAATCATCAGGAGGAAAATTAGCTGCACATCGAGCTGTTATCCTCTTAACAGATCGTAGAAGTTTATTGACCGTCGCTTGGAGCTGATTCACCTGTCCTCGAAGCATATGCACTTCTTCCCCAGATGCATCAACAGATGTAGCATGTGAGAAACTCCCTACATTCAAGGAGCAGCCAAGGCCCCCACGTTTCTTCTTCTTATCTATGAAGATACTCATCTGAACTATAAGAGGGACTTGAATATCTTCTAGTGAAGTCCCTGATGCCTCAGCTAATTTCTGCTTGATCTTCAATAACTCTTCCTTGTAATGTTTCTACAAGAATTAAACAAAAAAGATAATTAGCTTCTATAAGTATCCTAACCAAGTTTCAGAAATATTTTAGTACCTCTATTCATTATAAGAAATGATAATCATCCACAAGAACTGATCAACAAGGTAATAATACGACTACAACCTTCAGTCCAGATAGCAGTTTCAATGAGAATCTATTTGAATCACAGCAAGAACTCATCCCTCATTTATGGAAAGAAATTATATCAAAAATTGAAAGATCCAACGAATCTACAATATATTTTGATTACCAGGCTATAACTAGGAAAATCCCCTTCACTTGATTACCTTAAAATAGGGATTGAATTACTAATAAATATTGAGATAGGATGATAGAGATGGATGAGGTTGGAGAGAGATAGACATCTGTTCTTCTTTCAAATATATCAAAATTAAAAACAATGGAAAAGATTAAACCACGGCGGCTAAGAAGATAACATGAAAATAGCACTCTAACGTTGGAGGAAGAAATAGAGAATACAAGAGGGTAATTTATTCATGACACACAATAATTTACTTAAAAATTTTGTAAATAATAATATCTAGAAATTAACAAGATGTTTTATGAGAAAAACGAGAAAGAACAGTGATCCAACACATCGAAATTAAAGATTTGCCTATGATATGGATAGTTCTTATTAAGCTTGAATGACATTAAAAAATATGTTAACAATAATGAAATTTTCATTATTGTTCATGTTAAATTGTAAATCAACCAAATAGAATCAGAGGTTATTATTATTCTTACAGCCCTTCTCTCTGCCTCAGGACTGATGTAAGTGCCTTTACGCTTAGAATAGTGCGTCTTATCCCAAGCCTCAATAAGATTACCCTAATTTTTATTTGACAAAGACAAAATATAAATTGAGTGATAGACATTAGTATCATCAATATATATAGAATGACCCAATTTAAACGTTAACTAATCAAGTACCTTGGCATGTTCCACATGTTTGGTTAGTGAGCGGGATCCTACACAGTGAGGAACCACAACATTCTGCCTGTTTGCTGCATTAGCTGTGCATGCTTTCTACAAGGTCAACATAGTGAGAATATTGCTAATACTAACAAATATCATGGAAATGCAATTAAAATACCTTATATCGCTCATTAGTGTACACAGTGTCAACTAGGTAATGCCACTCCTCAATTTTTCTTTTTTCGCCGAACAATTTTGGAGGTAGGGGAGTGGCACGTGCAACCATAAGATCTTGAGCAGCTAATTTCTTGTAATGTTTATGGAGTTTTGCTCGCCACCCTTTATATAGCTTTCCCATTTTGTCATCGACCCAACACCAAATGTTTTCATCATTTAAATCCACAGCAAACTTGAACTAATATGATTAGACATACACAAAACAGGGCAAAGAAACATAAGAATTTTAATAAACGGTTAAGAACCAAAATTTATGAGATCATTCAAATAATAAATAACTAACCTTTAACGCATCAACAATATCTCACTTCACGGCTTGATCAACTTGGCTCCAACCTCTATCGACACCAATTAATGGGGCTCCGCTTCGAGTAACACACCCAATTTCATTGGTGAATGCCTTGGTTGCCTCAATAGTTGCAATCGCCTTTTGTTCGTAGTCCCACTGAATAGGAATCAATCCAGACCGAGATCTATCACAATTGGCTAGGCCTACAGATGGGCCACGAACTCTCTGGGAATTGGTAGAACCTGCACGACATTCAGGGCAATAAAGTATAAGAAATGCAATTAAGCAGTCTGAACCATGTATATGCAGTTACAAAGAATTAGAATGTTACAATAATTTCAGTTGATTTTGTGCTTAGATACAAGTGCTAGTCTTCTAGCTAGTTTAGTGTTTTTATCTATTACTTTATACCTGTCTACAACTTACCATCTGCACGTGAACCTTGGGATGAGGTGGAGGCCTGCTCATAGATTGGATCCTGTGGTTGCGGCTGGGGCTGGGGCTGGGCTTACGGTTGTGGTTGCGACTGCGGTTGTGGTTGCGGCTGTTGCTACTGCTGCCGTGACCGTGACCGTGTCAAAGGTGATGACTGCTGTGGCTGTGGCTGCGGTTGTAGCTGTGGTTGTGGTTGCGGCTACTGCTGCTGCCATGATTGTCACCGTGTCATAGGTGATGGTTGTGCTTGCCGATGTGGAGATTGCTGTGGTTGTGTTTGGCTCGAACATGCCTGTTTCTTCTTACTCTTTCCCAGGACAAATGCTTCCCTCACCATCCTGCACATTACAATATTGAACAAATATATATCTTCAAAAATAAATATATACATATCATGACATCATTGAAGTTGTAAATAGATCAAACTCCAATATTTTAAAGATGTTGAAACATTAGAAACTAAGGCACAAGCAGAACAAGCTATCAATCTAAATCACTATAGTCATCACTATGGACACTATTTTCTTCTAAATCACTATATCAAACTCCAATATATCGGTGAACAAAATGTTTCTTATTTTGTACAGCATTTGATAATATAAAAATCAGCAAATTATAAAATTCTAAAATCATAAAATCTGCCCTTTTAAACAAATAAACTATGTCCAAAAAATAATATAATAGAACAGGAGAAAACCATAGAATGTACTTTGCAGGAATCATGAAGGGAAATTTTCGCATTTTTTAAGTTTCATCAATGAGTTGCTTAGTATATAATGCATCAAACTCTATGATTTATCTGCAGGTGGTATATATCAGTGAGTTTCATAAGGGCTAGAAAAGCACACAATGTTATCCCAGAGTCCGTGACATTTGGTGGCACTATCAGAAGCCTGACAACTAAAGGCATTTCCTATCTTTTGAAAAGGATCAAAGAGGTACGAAAAACAGAAAAAAAAAAAAAAAAAAATCAAGGGTAAGGCCATTCCTATCAATTGAAGGCATTTCCCCAGGTTGAGGTGGTTCTTAGTAAATTTTACTCTTCAAGTAATCTGAAACTATCCATCTCAACAATTCGTTTGAGATCTCTCCCAAACTAAATTTTTCCACAAAATTTTCTCTATCAAACATCTGAAACTATCCATCTCACATATACACAAACAATCAAAACCCCAATTTGATCCAGAAATCCCAAATCCACAACCTTTAGCATCAAATCAGATCCACGAGTACAGTTAACACAATAAAAACATTCATAAATACAAAAGAACATCGACAACAAAAAAACCCACAAATATTCATCCAATAAAAAACAAACAAAAAGAAACATCTAAAGACATCAGAAGGATAGATCAAGAACACGTGAATCCCATCACCTGACTATACTATAGCACGAGTAATCAGTGGAGGCGATCGTCGGTGTGGCGATGCAGCGAAGATCGTGCGGGAGAAAGAGGCGTCTATGAGGGTGGGTGTGAGGGGTGATAGAGAGAGAGAGAGAGAGAGAGAGAGAGAGAGAGAGAGAGTGTGTGTGTGTGTGTGTGTGTGTGTCTGTGAGGGTGAGGGTGAGTGTGAGTGAGTGAATGGAGAGAGAGGGGGTTTTTTTTTTTAATTTGTGGGGTTTTTAATATATTTTAAAAAAAATTATAATACACACAATGGAGATGGTTTTTAATATATATTATTTTTTATGAATTAAAAAAAATTAATTGTTTAAAGTTTTAAAATATTTAAAAAATTTAAATTCCAAAAGAAATTATTTATAATAAAGTGTTGTTTACTTACATGAATTTTTTTAAAAAAAAAGGTTTTTATGAATTAAAAAATTAGTTATTTAAAATTTTAAAGTATTAACAAAATTTATTTTCCAAGAAAAATTATTTATAATGAAGTGTTAGGATTTTTTTTACTTACATGATATTTTGTAAAACACTTCAAATATTTTTAAAAAATTATGAAATATATTTATTAAATTTTATCTCTTAATTTTTTTAAATTATATTAATAATTTTTAGGATTTAAAATATTAGAAATATATATATATATATATATATATATATATATATATTTGTGTGTGCGTGTGTGAAATTTAAATTTTAGTTTGTAAATTTTAGCAAAACCAAATAATTTTGGTTAAATTTTAGTATGCAAATTTTGGCGCCACATTTTGGGCCCTAAAATAGTTTGCCACGAAATGATGATGCAACAACCATGAAATAATTCGTTGCTAAGGATTTAAGGGGTCGCATAGATGAGATGCATCTCGATTAGCCACGGCCATGTTAGAGACGAAGTAATTTTCGTGGCTAGAATGACCTTTAGAGATGAAACTAGGTTTCGTGGCAAATAATTTCGTGGCCGAAGGGTTTTTTTCTTGTAGTGGGTCTTGTAAATATGGATGCACAAGATCACCTTGCCCGTTTCTCCAAATTTGCTCTACATTAAAGATAAATGGAGTAACGGATGATGTAATTCGGTTGTGGCTATTCCCATTCAACATAAGAGAAGGGGCATACCGGTGCCTTACATCTCTACCTCCAGGATCAATTAAGACATGGAAGGACATGGTAGAGAAATTCCTTGGGAGATACTTTCCACCAAGCAAGACGGCGAAACTAAGGCAAGAAATTTTCGCATTTAAACAAGGGGAGTCCGAGACACTATTTGAGGCCTATGAACGATTTAAAGACCTCCTTAGAAGATGCCCCATCACGGTTTTGCTGTATGGATGTGGGTACAAATCATTTACAATGAGTTAAACTATTCAACTCACCAACTAATGGATGCCGCAGCAGGTGGATCCCTTAGCAACAAGTACCTCGATGAAGCCGAGCAACTACTTGAGTCTATGGCAAGCAGTAAATCTCATTGGGCCTTAAGAGGAACACCATAGTAAGGAGCCGGAATTTATGAAGTTAGTGCCAATGATGTCCTTGCTGAGAAAGTTGATATGTTGTTTTGGAAGCTAGCTCCTCCGTTGCACCAATTGAGAATGTTGATTATATTGGGGTGCAAAGACCGCAAGGAAACCCTACAACACAACTTACAATTCGGGGTTGAAATACCACCCAAATTTTTCATGGAATCAAGGATAACAACAAAAAGTTGCACCTCCTCAGGGTTCCTAAGTGTAACAACCATTACAAAGAAGAGATTCACTACTGAAGATGTGCTTGCTAAGTTCATGATTAACACTGAATCAAGGTTCAACAACATAACTAGTAGCATGGATACACAGTTTGGTAAAGTGAATGCTCAACTTGGTCAACATGCCGGACAGTTCAATGAGATAGGCTTCATCCTAAGAAATCTCCAAGCTTCTGTGCAGTCACTTAAGCATCCGGTGGGGCAACTCGCTAAAGCAAACTCTAAGCGACCTTCAGGCAGTCTTCCTAGTAACACTGAAGAGAATCCAAGGGAAAATTTGAAGGCCATTGCTCTTAGAAGCGGGAAACAAGTTGAGACAAAGGTCGAAGTTTACCCAAGTGTTAAGGAAACTGCAGTAGCCATTAAGGAAAATCTCAAATCAGCTAAAAAGGTTATTGAGAAAGATAATCGGGAAGGAAATAATGAACCTCATCCACAGGGACCATTAAAATCATCCGAGTACAAACCTTCAATTCCCTATCCGGCAAGGCTGAATCAAGAGAAGGGGGATGTTCAATTCAGAAAGTTCATCATCATTTTGAAACAACTCCACACAAACATGCTGATAGTGGAAGCATTAACTCAAATGCCCAAGTATGCCAAGTTTCTAAAAGAACTCTTCACCAACAAACGAAAATTAGAGAAAGAAGGCACTGTGGCACTCACGGGACATTGGTCAGCCATATTGGAAAAGAAACTCCCACAAAAATTGAAAGGTAAAGTTTCTTCAAGCTTCACCGTATAATGAGACACTGATCTAGTGAGGATGATACTTGTTTTTCAATTGATGTTACTAATGATGTGATTTCTAAATGTGTGCAGAATATTTTGGAGGAGAACCCTATAGATGCACTACTTGAACAAGCTAAAGATATGGCCCAGATTGTGGAGGAGATAGCAATCGTCAAGAAGGAGCCATTACTGCAACCTCCAATTTAGAAAAAGAAGAAAAAGAGCCAACATTAGTTTAGTTTAATCACAGTTGGCACAAAAGGTTCCATTTCCTCAATTATTAGCCACAATTACTTCCCCAATGAGATCTTTTCAATTCTTGAACCTATTTACTATTGGGTTGTCAAACTGATCATGAGTGCATGAAAATGCTCTATCTTCATGAGCTTCCTTGATTTTTTTATAGGTACGCCAAGCTAGTGACGTAAAACAAGTGCTTCTTTGGAGGCAACTCAAGTTTCTTGCTTTAGGTTTTGTAGCTTAGCTTGGTTTTATGAGTTTTGAATAAATCATGATTTGAATTGATTCTTGTGACAATTTGCATGTAATTAGGTCCTTGTCTATAGCATAAAGTTGTCTATAATACTTTATCATAGTTGTGCTTTGAAGTCATAGTGAATTTAGATCAAATTGGAATGTGAAAATAGGACATCTGTGTTTTAGAAGCAGTACACAGGCTATACACTTCGGTGTAACTACTCGTTTAATCCTCTGTTTGTGTTTTTAATGCACAAATTTTGCGAAATAGAGAACTACACAGGCTTGGGGAAAGATACATAGCCATGTTCTTGGCCGTGTAAATCACTAGATTGAGTTAGTGAGCAATTGTTTTTCTAGATGATGAACTACATAGGCAACTGAAGAGATACACTGTCAAAAGTACATGACCATGAAGATCTCGGCAAGAGTGTCTACCTTGACACTTTGCCACATGTATGCGTGAGCACTCTCTTGGCAACCGACCTCACGTGCTAGTACATGGGCACAAGTTGAGATACATGCTCGTGTTCACTCACCCATGTACTTGAGAAGAGAAAAGGGCCTCATTATTCATCTTCTTATCCATTTTTGCCTGATTTTCTCTTTTCATTCTCACTGCCCAATAGCTCTCCAAACTTCGCCATTCTTTCCCACTTTTACTCTCGATTACTTTGCAGACCCTTTGTTTCATTTAGCGTTCATGCATTGTTGTATTACTCAATTTTTTTCTCCCTTCGGAACCTTGCTCACCATTGACTATTGATAAGTTTTCTTTGAATTTATTCCCGTATTTTCTTGATCTTTCTGTTCCATTCTTTAGATGGAACTATTGCATATTACATCTAGTTTTGTTTAGAACTTAGATATGTAGATTTTACCAAGATAATGCGTAGATCGACTTTAGGGTTTTTGAACAACACAATCACTTGGGGAGATACACGGGCATGTTCTTGTCTGTATAACTCCCATCTTAAAGAGCAAGATGACATCTACATGACCCCAGATAAAAATACACGCATGTGTTCTCGCTAGTATATATCTCCGTCTTGAGGATTTTAGAAGAGGATTTAGGATATACAATCCCAGCTAAAGAAACATGGGTGTGTTTCCACACGTGTAACTCTCGAGTTAAGCACTCTTTCAATGAACACAGAAGATACATGGCCATAGCCTGCCATACATGCCTGTGTATTGATTGCTTCCTCGCAAGTGTACGGGATCGCCAAGTAATACCTCGTGTAAATATAATAGGATCGTATTCCTCGAGGTTAAGGATCTACTATTACTCATTCGCTGCCTACTATCTAGCCTAACATCTTAAGCAAGAGAGTTTACTTTACTAGATGTAAGAAAGTAAATATGATACCGCTATAGAAATTAAAGAACTAAGCAAGAGATTTCAAGAGCTACAGTGAAATGCAAAGGCCTATGGATGTGGATTCCCTTGAGGGGTCATCATGATACAAGGATGAAGAACAAAAGATTGCAAGGTGATTTAGACAGAAGGATTTCTAGATTAGATCAACCCAAATTTCTCAGTGATTGAACCCTAATCCCATATGAATATTGATTGGAATCTCTTCCTGAGCAACACCCCTATGATTGCATTAAGCACAAGGAGATCCCAAGATAATGGTACACTCAACCTAAGTTTACCCTTATCGATCAGAGGGCTACCGACATCCAATTTCTCGGCATGTTGATACAAGCAACCCCTTTTAATTCATTCATGATCTAATACACATGAGTAGGTCACTTTGACGTATATAAATCAAGAAAGAACTATGGATCTCTCCATTGAATAGTTCTTAGCACGAAATACAATGAATTAAATCATAAATCAACCCAAGCATTATAATTGAATAACAATCATCTAAAATGCATGATGAATCCCCCAAGGTTCACCGACATTCGGTGGCCTTAGGGGTCTAGTGTGTTATTATATAAATTGAGCAAGAATGTAAAGAAAAAAATAAAAAGTGTTCATAGATGACACTCCCTAGCTGAAATGATGAAGAATGAGGTAGAGATCGGGCTGAATGACGCTTCCCTTAGCCAAGGAGTGCCGAATGATACTTCCCCTAGCCGAAGATCACTTCCCGGTCCTAGAAACCTTCTTTCCTTGGTAATGGATCTTTCCCTTGAATGATGAAGCTTTTGATACCTTCTCTAGCCCTAGAATGTCACCTCCCAAAGATCTCTTCATTCTTCCTATTCTCTTCTCCAAATGGTGGCCAAAGAAGTCCTTTTCTAACCTTAAAAGTGCGTTTTTATACCCCGGGGATATGTTCACCATATGGGGGCTGTATGGGACGTGTATTGAGCTTAATACAAGGATAATTCATGGCTTAACAGGGTCCATATGGCCTTCATGTGGCCCGTATGGAGGCCGTATGAAGTAGGCAAAACTTTCTGTCCCAAAAAAACTCCAATTGCTAAAGTAGCTGCTATAGTGAATACATGCTAGCTGTATAAAATATGTATGATAAAATACATACATTTAGACACCTATCATGTATCTTCCCATATATTTCTCTATCTAGGTATTTTGTTAGTTAAAACCTGAGATATAGGTCTTAGGTAAAGATACATGGCGGTGTATCCAGCCATGTACTTCACTATTTCCTTAGTTTTTGTATTCTCTCGTTAATTTTAACTCAGTTTTCTTATGAAGGAAATGATGAAGTTGAAGAAGATTGCTCACAGGATGAAGAGGTAGAGAGGAGAATCCTCCCGGGCTACACCTTCAACCCGACAGCCGCCATCCCAGTAGCCTCCACAGCGCTTCAGACTACCAGCTCACCAGGAGCGGTACTCATTACTCGACCGGTTAAAGTACGGGAAAACCCAATCTATTGACTAGCCTACACTCGAGTCTATAGGGATCACCCATAATGTACATGACCTCCTGAGGGATGGATCGTGGGAGCAGCTCTTTTCTTTGGATGAGCCTGCCTATTGAGAGCTCACATTGGAGGTGCTGGTGATGTTTCTGATATTGCGTGTGCCAATCAGCTGGAGCGCGACAATATGATACAATTCCAACTGTTGGATGAGATGATCCAGATGTCCTGCAGAAATTTCTCCCTTCATCTGGGACTGTATGATTGGGAGTTCATTCAGATTCATGAGTACATAGACTTAGAGATCTACTTGCCCCTCAGTATCCCTTAGCAAACTAGGTGGTAGTGTATCAGCCACCATCCCTACTACCATACAATGCGGATGAAGGTATCGACCTTGTGCTCACTAGCCCTGAGCTATGTCCATGCATTTCTCTGTAAGACTTTGACAAGGCGTGAGAACTCCACAGCCGTCGTGAGCACGACTGATTTCCTCTATTTGTGTGCTATAACTAAGAATGTGCCCCTATTCTTGGGGTACGTTGTGGCTGATAAGTGGTTGAGTAGACATGTTTTATCCACTTGTTTTACATGCATTGAGCATCATTTTACCATGGATTATGTCTCATAAAGTGTATTTTGGTGTTCTTTTGTGCAATTAGGTTGTGAAAGTATTGAAGGAGAAAAAGGAAGCAAAGATGGGTTATAAAGACCTATTGTTGGGAGCTTTTGTACAACACAAGTGCCAAGGCACAAGACGGATCATGCACATGAGGGTGTGTGCTAACTTCCAGAAGAATTCAAGCCGATTTGTGTGATGGAAGGGCACAAAAGCAGTCATACTTTCATGTCCTTACTTGTATGAAGACAGCTAAAGCTTCCAAATGATGGTTCGATGGAGGAGAAGTCTTATAACTCACCACATGGACGTGTGCCCGACCATGTGGCCTCAAGATGAGAGAGTTTGGATCGCCATTTATGAAGAGTACTGTAGCAAAACACTGTTTATTTATACTGTAGCAGAAATCACTGTTCACGAGACTGAGTCAAAATCTCATGCGACCGCGTGGGAATTCTGCAGCCCACGCGACCGTGTGGGATCTCACGTGGTCGTGTGAAGACACGTGACTGGCGCGTTTCCAAAGTTATAAATACCTCGTTTTGCCGATTTTAAAAGAGCTTTTTGCCCACGTTTGAAGGCAAAAGTGGCTAGGGTTTCAAGGACGAGGTCTTTGGCGATATTGGGGATCGTTCTTCACCAACTTCAATAGATCTTTCTACGAGATAGCATTGGGGAGTCATTGGCGACCTAGCTTCGGAGAAGGTTCTTTTGAGACGTTGAACGATTCATCAAGGCCATCATCACGAATTCGAGGGGGTTTACTTTCATGGATTACATTGATTTTTACTTCATTATCTTTTGCTTTGTAATAAGCTCCATGGAGGGATAAACCCTAGTAGATACTTGGGCATGTGAACCTTAGGTTTCGATTCATGTATTGACTCTCTTATTGCTTTCTTTTAATTCCGAGTTAATTTGAGTTTTAATCTTGTTTAATCATTGCTTGCATGCCTTATTGATTCGTATGGTTGTTTGGTATGCTTGATTTGTTTCCTTGGTGAGAGAGAGGTCTCTATTAGGGATTAGAACATACAAGATTAAAAAGGGTTGAGAGGGTGAGTCTTGAGATAGAGGAGTGTCCCCTTTCCCTTCCGATTGAGTGTTTTCTATCTCCGTATTCCCTAAGCTTTATGCAACCATATGGGGTGCGAGGCGTGAGATTGATAGATTTCTCCACCGGGACCTTTGTAGGGGGTTAGGGATCTTTCACCTAGAAGTAGGGTTAGATCTAATTTTAGGAATCGGTTTCACTCCTAGGTATCCCTAAAGTTCATTGCGGTCATATAGGGTGTGAGGTGTTGAGATTGAGCGATTTCTCCACCGGGACATTGTAGGGGACTAGTATCGGTGGCCTGGAGGCAGGGACCGATTATTCTTAGATTGCCTCGACTCATAGAACTCGGTTTAGAAGTATTTACTTAGTCTTGCACTTCATGATAGAGCCTAGGGGAAGCATTGCCCAGGTATCTCATCTTCATTGATAGAGATCTCCTTTACCTTTTCTTTTACTTGCTTGCTTGTTATTTTCTTATTTTACGCATTACATCCATTACTTCATATTATTGACTCGACTAGATAACTGAGAATTAGTCATTACTAGTACTTCCGTTCCCTATGGATTCGACTATCCACTCACCAAGGTAATTATTACTTCGACAACCTGTGCATTTGCGGTACACACACGCAAGGGGTGTGTCAGTGGCACAGTTTATAACCCATTAGGCCTCCAACAGTCATGTCAGAGTTCTCCATGCCAATCCTTACATCAGCAGGCTGGTCCGTGGGATGGGTAAATTATGGGACACGAAGCATATGCGCTTCATTGGTGGTACCATTCCCCTTAGCATAGAGACACTCCATGCTATAAGGATGCTCCATCTTCAGTGGACAGCTAGGGGATATCGATACATCTTGGTCTGCTTTGAATTCGACTCAGAGCTGCAACAACAAGAACAACTCTAGCTCTTATTATCGACATCATATCCATCATCACCTTTAGCTCCAACAACTCTAGCACCGACTATTAGCTGCTCCACTTGATGCTCTTGCAGTTGCTTCTCTTTCACCCTCATTGTGACTAAGCAGGGGATTGTTCAGGCATTATCTCTCTTGGCAGTACACACTAGGGTGGAGCCTCCCACCTTTGCCCCTGTCTTTTGCCACCATATTTACATCTAGAGCGGGTGTAGAGGTGGAGGCAGAGGATGACTCTGAGGATGTCTTCGAGGAAACCGTTAGCGATCGGGGAAACTAGTAGCCAGACTTTCTTGCCTCCATGAGCTTGTCTTATGCTTAGTTGGCTGACGACGCTGATTGAGTTTTATTTTGATTCATATTCATGATATTGTACTTTCACTTATTTTGTTTAGCAAGAGTTGCATCCCTACTACTTTTATACTTTTATTTTCATTTATACTTTAAATATTTCAGTTTTTTTTTATCTTATTTTTCATATTTCATATTGTGCTTCTTTCTCTCTCTTCAATACTAAACCCTCGCTGATACATAGTAGGATGTGAGCTATCCTTTCGAACTCCCCAATTTTATCTCAAACTCAATTGTAGTGCTTGGACAAAGGAACAACACACTCAGTTATATTGGCGAGATTCATCAAAATTTACTCGGACGTACGCTAACGGAGATAGAATTAGTACTAGTACTATCAAGTCTTTGTGGATTCAATTTTGCTTCTATTGAATGTTATTACTTTGATTGGCACATACACTTGTGTGTGTCTCACATTATAACACCAAGGAAAAAGACCTTGTAGATGAGACTTACGCCCATAAGTGATCCCGCAAGACCCTTGACCCATCATCTCTAGCGTTTTACAGCCTTGTTCTTACACCGGTAAGTAGGCCGTAAAGTGGCTAGGTATAAATATTTGTGATGAGAGTTTTGAAAGGATCTTTTAAATCTTTTGAGTGTGAAGCTTGAGGAAAGAAAGGTAACTTTTATCCAAACCTTTGGAGGCTAATAAATAGGGGGAGATATCCTACTTACGTTTGGGAAACAGATTGGTGCCATCTAGGAGCCTCTTGCCGATATCCTTGGAAGGTTCTTGGGAGGATCTACAGCAACCATCAAGGCACAATTGAGAAGGGGGTTTTCATGTCTTCATTGATTTATATTGCCTCTTGTGGATTGCATTATTGTTCTCCTTTAATGGAGAATTAATTTTGTAGCTCCTACGGCCTAGATGAACTTTAGTGTTTGATTTATGTTGACATTGATTATGAATCTTTAAGCTTTTAATTGATTTCTAATTGCAATCTGTATTATTTGAATTCAATCATGTGTTATTAATGTCTTGAATGCAATCAAGGCTGATGTATACTTTACATGTATATATACCACAATTGGAAGGAGTTGGGTAATAGAATGATGATTTCCTCAACAAATACTTTGTAAAATAGCGTTAAGAGGTGAAATTTGATCTAGTATTGGACTGGGGGAATTCAAGGGCCTACTAGTCCCAATCTCTTGGCAACCAGGTCTAAAACACTAGGAACTTAAGATAAAATATGTTTCGCCCTAGCCTCCTATGTCCTCCTTAAAGTTCAATAACTCCACTAGAAGGGCTAATCAAACCCTAATCCAGAAACCTAGCTATGCCTAATCTCTTAGAGCATGCATAGATCTAAGAAGGCATGGGTGTTCTAATGCGTGAGAATCTCTTCCTCACAACATCAATAAAATAACATCAAACAATCATGCATTGAATAGAATACAACTTAAAAGAGTATATTAATGCCAATAAAGAATTCACAAGTAAAAGACGAGGTACATTGACATGTAATTTCCCTCCAATTTGGGTCATTTAATGGGTATGAAAGTATCAATCACTGAATAATAACAATCCAAAGGATTAGAATAGCAAAATAATTCTTAAACTAACACCTTCCAATAGGTCACTGATGGTTGAGGTTGAGAAAAATCCCAAGATCATCAAGAGAATGTCAAATCTCTTCACCCAATCTCCACTATCAATGCACAATGAATCCATATTGACAAAATCTCTAAAATCTATAGAATTGATGATGAAACTCATCTCTAGCCGCTTAAGTCTCTAGAAATCCACTGCATCACCCAAATTCGGCAAAGGAATCCCCCCTAAATTGTAAAACCTAGGGCTATTTATAACCAGAGTCTGCCACGGCCTTACCACAGCCGTTGTCAAGGCTGTGGTGGGTAAATTTTGTTGTTTGGGCAGCAAGTCGCATGCTGGCAGGGTTTGGCTCAGCATTGTGTGAATTGGCCACTAGCATTATAATCCACAATGTCCATTGTGAAGGCCGTTGTGACTTTTGTGCTATCTTTTGTGGCTCCACATTGGTATGTTTGGTCATGGTGGTGATGGAAGTGTACAATGATTGTGGTGACATCTTACCATGGCCGTGGTAAGCCATGATAGTGCTCTGATTTAGCAAGTTGGTCTGTTTTGCTTCAAAACTCTTCCAGATTCACTTCTTTAGCCCTAACATGAAATAAAAGCCTATGGTGAACAAAAGAATGAAATTATGTACTAGTTTGGTGCTAAACATGTAAAATCTCATGCCAAAATGCTGTATAAATGATATATAAAATACCTATTTTCAAGAAAACATCCCTACACTTAAGCGTTTGGTTGTCCTCAAGTGAACAAAATAAAAAATAAAATACATGATAAGTGCTTTACCGCACTCAAAAAATGATGTAGTTCATATAGTACAAGGAAATAATCAAATGCTAGGTAACATGGGCATGCTCTGAAAAGAGTAGGCTACTCTATAGTGAAAAATACTCGCTCAAGTGTTTGTTTCTTATTTCACTATCTTATAGTCTAGACCATGTTGCAAAAACGTTTTTTGGTTTTATTCAATCTATCTCTATAGTAACTAATTCTTTATACAAGTATGCACACATTTTTTTTTAAATAGTCAGTAGCTTTTACACTTCCCAAGAGGTAGCCCTCTCCCACTATGGCATACTTTGTATTCAGCTTGTCAGGAGCGACTACACACTTCAAAGGAGGTAGCTCTTTCTACTATAAATTCAATTTAACTAAATAAGAAAATGAATAAAACTAATGATACCCCTATTATAAAACATCACTTCCTAAACATAAGTTGCAAAGTGTATTGAGAAGGACACAAGTCAAAGAAAAATCATGCACAGTAGCCTAACTCTTGAGAAGCATGGAAATAATGCTAATCTAACACATGTCATGTCCCTAGACTAGAGAAACTCCAACAAATAAGTGTAATGCCTTCAAAGGTCTACACTAGCATGTAGAAAGCACAAACACCAATAATTGTTTTTTTAAATTTCACAATGTACAATAAAAGAACTCATACATTCCCTCCCCACACTTAAAGATGTACATTGTCCACAATGTACGCATGCATGCACAAGTGTAAGTGTTAATAATAACAAAATAGAAAAATGAAAGAGTGTGTGGACACTAGTACTCCCCTAGTTTCTTAATTGGGCGAACGAGGACGAAGAAGTTACCCTTGTCCAGGCTCCTGGTTGCGAGAGACAAAATAATACCAGATCACTTCAAACCCTGACAGAGAAATAAATGAAAGGAATTAAACATAATCAGAGTAATACAAATAAAATGCAATAAAATTTGAATCCATTACAACTAAAATATGTGTACAAAGACAGCATCGTAGATGTCCCTTGATGAAATGGAAAATAAAATATACAAATACTAACGATAAAAAATATGGAATGATGAAAATAAAATAAAAAAGGTGGAAGTCGGCATGGGAACTCTGGAGTAGTCTTCGAGAGGTGGAAGACTGATGATATTGGCAAGGTTGTCAAACCCAGACTGGCCCGGCCAGTTCAATTAAAAAAACCAAAACCAACAATGTGGCCGGTCCGAGCATGCCCCTTTGAATAGGGTGTATGGAAACCAGGTGTTAACTTCGTGACTCGACCTGTTTAGGGGTTAACGGAGCCGTAAACCGAGACTCGCCGGATATCATAGGTTTGATGGCCCGATCGGCCACTGACGGAAGCCTTTGCTCAAAGTCTTGAATCCTCGTATCCAGCCACCTCTGGAAGTGCCATTGTGGAAGTGAGACGGAGTGGACCTATGATGCAGCTAGTCAGGTGGAAGTTTGATGTTGGTGATCTATCTGCCAATGTGGTGCTGTATGAGGGGCAGAAGATGAGGAGAAAAAGGCATTGCACTCGTGCTTCGGCGGTTTAGCAAGGAGGCTTACTATAAGGATCTGGCAACTCTAGCTATTGGAGGTTGGGAATGGCGGTCGAAAGAGGAAAGGTCGATATAGTACTGAGCTAAGACATTTAAATCCATGGTTTGTGCTATCAGGAGTTTTTTTGTATTCTAGGGTTTGCATTTCTCATCCAAGGGTTTTAGTTTTGATGGAATCTAATGAAAGTTGGTTTTTTAGTAGATTCCTTCCGACTTTACTGGATTCTTATAAAAGTTTCAACTTGTCATATTTTGATGATGGTTGTTTTGAGTGTGTGTTTTTTATTATTTTGTTAGATTGATGTGTGCTTGTTATTTTTTTATAATGTTTTCTTTTTTTTGGAAGTATTTAAGATTATTTTGTTACGTTGATGTTTGCTTGTTATGAGTATGGAATGAATTTAAATATCAAATATAAATAGTTATGTATTTTTATATTATAATTATGCTTTTTAATATTTTATTTTTTTATTATTAATTATTATAATTTTTTTTGTGTTTGGTTGAGTCAATGTCCGGGCCGGGTCTAACAACCTTGGCTATTGGTGAAAAGGGAGAAGATTCTGGCACCACTAGAGCTGGTATAATCGGTGAAGTAGGCGCCATAGTGGATGGAGGGTCTTGGTACTGCAGATTCTCCAGTATTTGTGGAGTAGACCATCGATCCTCGCCTGACCTTCCTCTAGAGGAGCTAAGAGCTCCTCAATCACGGGTGGGATAGATGGAGTTGGTGTCATGGCCGGTGGAGAGGGAGTAACAACAACAAAGATTAGAGCTAGCACTGGGCCACGAGGAACTGTGGTGGTGGCAGTCTCCGGGAGAAACTCCTCGTCATCCGAAGACTTTGAGTTTGACCCATGGATCATCTGGTATTGTATCCCGTGGGGTGTGTCCTGTAACTCAATCATGCTCATCGCTCTTAGCGTGGTGATCACAAGCAGGCGCATGCCTCCTTCTCCTTCTCCTACTCATTCCATGCATGTCCAGCAGTCTATCAGGCCCAATCCTCGTACAAATTTGTTGATGAAAGGACCTAGAAAATTAGATACCAGTCAAGGATTGTGGGCCTGGTGACTAGCTGGCAAACAAGTGCGTGGCGGATATTGATTTGCTCCCTCACTACTATGTTCCATAGGATGTACAAATCTAGAAGGTTCATGACCCCTATGTTTTCTTCTCGCTTGGTTAATGTCCTTGGTAGGATGGCGTGGAGATATCTGAATGTTATTTGCCCAAGGGTAGACACCTTCGAGACACCGCATACATAGGTCTCACATCCTCGAAGTGTTTGGGTCTATACCTAATATGGACTCAAGTGGATCGGCAAGTCAATGTGGAGTTGAAAGTATGACTCGATGTGAGCATACTCTACATTGACTAGCCCATACTAACGAATGACTGAGCTTGATAATCATTTTGTCCAACTCAAACGAGCTCATCATCTTCAAGGTCAGCTCCTAGTAGGTTGGTTTATCGATGCCAAACAACTGCTCCCATCCTTGCACTGAGATCAAGCGTCACACCTCACAGGTGATCCATGATCTAGCGATCAAGTTCCCTTCAAGTGTTAACTAGTTGATCAAGGGACCCTCGATGATGCACTAATCCACGAGCCACTAGTAACATACCCTGTGCTCGGGATCACCAAACTAGGGTACCGCTGGTTGAGAAGACTCACTGGTCTTCTTTTTTTTCTCATCCTCCACCTATGGATGAGTGGCAGTCCTTTTCTAACCCATTTCGAACAATTAAGAAGGAATACGATTAATCAATCCATAGAATATGAAAATGGTAAAGCAGGAATGGACAATGGTTGTACAACAGTTATACTACAGTCATTTTTGGACCATAATGGTCTCAGTACGCCCATTATCCTGGCCATGGTAAACCTCTGGAAAGTGACCATGGGTAGACAACATCCCATTGTCTAGATTAGTAGATCTATTGTTCACTTTTTCGGGTAACAATAGGCGTATAACGCCCGTTGTGTGTGCGTTCTGTTCTAAAATAGAGCACTAGCCTACTGACAATGGGCATAACTCATTGCTAGCGGTTGCCAAGCCAGGCTGTGTGGGAAAAAGTTCATAATGGGTGTACAATACCCGTTGTGACTCATTCCGTCATGAAGTTTAGATTTAAAAACAACGGTCTCCACAATGGCCATTGTGGAACCTGACTGTGGTGAAAAAATTTGTCATATATCATTGTTTTCAATTGCAATCTATATAGAAACATTTACCACATCATTATAAACTACTTCATGCTATTTTTATTAACAATAAAACTAAGTTTAAATAACCAAGTCTGCAATAATCAATTTGGCAGAGAGGATGAGAGAGATCTATAGTGAAAATCAAAGATATGATGCACAAATCCACAATAATCAATGATTTAAGTGAGAAAGCCAAAGGAACGGCTATCGGCAACGCTATACCCTTTAGTAACGGCCTTCACAACAAGCGCCCAATGCTCGTTGTTAGTGTTCTTCATTAACGAGGTACAACTCCCGTTATTTGGCCGTTACGAAGCCACCAAAAAATCTTCTAGGGTGCGTTGTTTGGACAATGCCTTACTAAGTGTGTGGTAATGACCGTGCGATAACCCTTTAAAAATACAAGAAATCATAACATTCTAGAAAACGGTCGTTACAAGTCATCACAACCATGACCACAACTGTGGTAAGCCATAACAGACTCACGTAGAATACTCAAAAAATTACAACTCTTTTCCTAAACATCACAATTGGTGCATAATGGGTACCCAACACCCATTGTGATGTAGACAGTGAATCAGTATTGATCTCCCTATACAAAACGGCATGTAAATAATTCCTAATCATTAAAGTCAACTCCACTGACAAATTCCACACATGAATCTCAATAAATATTACTCAACTTCACGCCATTTAATCAAGTATCAATCTTTATTCAAAAGTAAAATGACAAACACTAAAAAATAAAACTAAAAAGTTAAAAACTATAAAATAATTGGGTTGCCTCCCATTAAACGCTTATTTTATGTCATGAGCCAGACGTACCTGCGCTTACGTCAAGATTGTTCAAAAAGGTGAAATTCTTTGCTTCTCTTATTCCAGTTGTTCTCCCCATAATAATGTTTTAAACAGTGACTATTTACCTTGAATATACCTTTTTCGGAGTGAGTTACCTTGACAACACCATAAGAAAAAACTTGCATTATGGTGAATGGTCCAAACCACCTTGATATCGACTTACCAGGAAATAACCTTGTTCTTGAATTGAAGAGGAGCACTTGATCTCCTACTTTAAAGCCCTTACTATGTCTGAGGTTCTAGCCATGACATCTCTTTGTATGTTCTTTGTATAACTCTGAATTTTCGTAGGCAGTCAAAAGCCATTCCTTGAGCTCTTGGAGTTGTAACTTTCTCTTCCTACATGTAAGATGAGTATCAAGATTTAAGCTTTTCAGCGGCCAATATACTTTGCATTCGAGCACTACAGGTAAATGGCAAGCTTTCAGATACACAAGTCTATATGGTAAACTTCCTATGGGTGTTTTTAACGCAGTCTTGTACGCCCACAAGGCATCAGCTAATTTTTCTAGCCAATCTTTCTGATGGTGAACTACAGTATTCTCTAGGATTTGCCTCAATTGCCTATTGGATACCTCTACGTGCCCACTTGTTTGTGGATGATAAGGGGTATCCCATCTATGTGTAACTTGATATTTCTTTAATATTTTCATCAATTTTTCGTTGCATAAATGTGTACCCCTATCACTTAAGATCGTCCTAGGTGTTCCAAATGTAAAGAATAGTTTTTTTTAAAGAATTTTACCACAACCCTAGCATCATTCAAAGGGAAGGCTTGTGCTTCTACCCATTTGGAAACATAATCAACTATGAGCAAAATAAATTTATTCCTGAATGACATAGGAAAAGGCCCCATAAAATCAATGCCCCACATATCAAAAATTTCACATACAAGAATGGAGTTCTGAGGCATTTCATGTCAGTGGGAAAAATTACCTGTGCACTAGCAGTTATCAAAATTTTGTATATACCTATGAAAATCCTAAAAGATGGTGGGTCGATAAAACCTTATTAGAGGACTTTATTGGCTATTCTGTTTGAACTAAAATGTCCCCCAGTAGTTCTAAATGACAATGCTTGAGAATATTCTATGCTTCGGCTCAAGGTACACATCTTCTGATGATCTGGTCCACGTAGACTTTGAACAAGTATGGATCTTCCCACATGTAATGCTTGAGGTTCGAGAAGAATTTCTTCTTGTGTTGATATGTGAACCATTTAGGAAGGGTTCTTGTAGCTAAATAATTAGCAAAGTTAGCAAACCATGGTGGATCTTCAACTGTCATTGTGTGAATTCTGTATAAGCGCTCTTCAATGATTTTTTTTTTTGATATACCAATCTAGATAAATGATTTGCTGCCAAGTTCTCCGCTACTTGCTTAGTATTAGATTTACCCATAAGGTACCTTAGTGTAGAATGATCAGTTAAACGACAACTTTTGGCAACACTAGATACTATCAAAACTTATTGAAAGCAAAGACTGCTGCTAAAAACTCCTTTTCAGTTGTTGATAAGGATACAAGTGTACGTGTTGATCGTGTAATAAAGTATTAAAAAACGGGATGTCGGCCCTTAGGGAAGAATGAGATTACAAGTAGTAACCCTAGTTTTGAAAATCAGCCAAACCAATAGAATGATGTGTGTGAACAACAGGAAGTGAAAATAAAAGGCAGGAAATAAAAGAGTAGAGAAATCATGGGAAGAAATGATGTCTGGGCATAGCATCCCTTTATGGTTTTATAAAGTGTAGGATAAAGGTCATCAAAGCATGCAATCCTATTTGAACCGAGAGATTTTCTAAATCATACTAAACCCATTTCCAAGGGTAAAGAGTAACTGAATCGGTACAGTGTTGATGCAATCACCACAAAATCGCATTAACACTCCGTAAAACCTCAATGTGAGTTAACAAGAATTTTTTAAATAGATAATCTCTCTTGTGAAAGGTGATTACCCCTAATCTGACTACATAATAGAGATGTGATTTCTCTTAAAATCTATTTTACATGATTACAAAGAGCATGGAATTTCTCACTATCACACTTGGGAGAATTAAGGGAGGTGAGGCCTCCAAAGTACCCTATTTCTAGGCATACTCACAATTCCCTCTAATCACGGTATATCTATGCTAGGTGGGTATTTATACTCGCACAAAACACATCGAGTATGATAATTAGGGCTTTCGCCACAATAGCAATTAAGCATTGAAACACGTAATTAGATTTAAATAACAAGGATTGTAGTAAGGAAAACAATTAAATCACATAAATCCACAAGGACCACAACCAATGTCAAAAGATAAACCCTAGAGTTCAACTATACCCAACCATCTAATAAATTATCCCTCCACTAATGGAGGGCAAGCATTCAAAATACAAGATATGATGAAAAATAATATAAAAATGTAAACCCTCTTCTCAGTCGCACCAGAGATAAATCACCAGAAAACTCCAAATAACCTTCCGTGAATGCCGCCAAGGTGAGCTTGACGGCTACAATCTCTCTCCCTTTGATGTAGGATCCAAATCTCCTACAAAAGTCACCTATGTAGCCTTGGAGATTCAAGAAAAGAATTAAAGATTGCCCTAAAAATCCTCATCAGGTCTATTTATACTTGGCTATATACTGGCATAAGGATGACCATAAGTCCCTTAAGTAAGGTCCGTAAACCCGTAAGACATCCTGTTTGCCTTGTCCTTATTTAATTGATTCCTAGAGAGCTCCATCTTCTTCATTTTAGCTCTGGAGTGTGTCTTTTGGTTCTCTCTTGTCCTTAAGTACTGCCTGAAGCCTGAGAATACAAAACACACTATGTTTTAGCATCGAATTCGATGATATATTTCTAATACATGCCTAATGAGTGTAAAAATGATATGAAATAAGAGAACATTTTATGCTCATCAGTTGTTGTGTAATTTTCCTGTGCATCATTTAAGGTTTTGCTAGTGTAGTATACGGGATGAAAGTGGTTATCCTTTCGCTAGCCCAATATTGCCCCAATTGCGAAGTCATTGGCATCACACAATAGCTCAAAGGGTAGGTTCCAATCTGGAGCAATCATGATCAAGGCTTTTACAATCCCATCCTTCAGTGATATGAAAGTTGACATGCAATCCTAGTTAAAATCAAAAGGTGCATCCTTCTATAAAAGCTTCATCAGAGGTCTAGCAATCTTGGAAAAATCTTTGTTGAACCTCTTGTAAAAGCCTACATGTCCCAAAAGGCTTCGAATTTCCTTCTATGATGTGGGGGATGGAAGCTTCTCAATGGTAGCAATCTTGATTTTGTCCACCTCGATTGCTTTCTCAAAATTCTGTGCCCCAATAACAATGCCTTCCTGAACCATAAAGTGGAAATTCTCCCAATTGAGCACAAGATTAGTCTCCTTGCATCTTGCCAGCACTTGTTCTAAATTCTTGAGGCAGATATCAAAGGAGTCACCAAATACTTAAAAATAGTCCACAAACACCTCCATGGTATCCTCCATTATATCCTTTAAGATGGCGAACATACATCTCTAAAATGTGGCTAGGGCATTACATAACTCGAAAGGCATAGATTGATATGCGAAAGTGCATGATTGAGATTCCCCAAGTGTACGGGGTCACCAAGTAAGACCCTGTGTGTGACACAGGAGTCGTATTCCACGGGGCCAAGGAGCTATTATTAATTCCCTTTCATCTATTTCCCAGCCTAACACTTCAAAAGATGAACAGTAATTACACAAAGAGAAAGAATTAACTAGAATGAAATCCGGACTACTATTATGTACAAATGGCAATCAAGGGAGAACCAAACACAAGAAAGGGTGATTTGGACAACAAATCCTCCTAGGGTTGTCATTAAGTCCTTAACCTAGGATGATATGTTGATATGGTAGTTTGGGCCAAGTGACTACTAAACTAGGTTAACCCCAATGGTCATAGCGATTAACCCCTAATCCCATATGAGTATTGGGTCAGAATCGCTTCTGCCAAAATCCTCCTATGATTGCATTATCCTTAGGGAAGTCTCAAATTAGGGTCAATACTCAAACTAGGTCCAACACTAATGTTTGGAGGGGTACGAAATACCCGATGGTCACGACGTATTCATACTTGAATCCCTTCCAAGATAAGAGTCTATTACTAGAGCGATGGTCACACAACCAAGTACAACCTAGAAGTTGAACCGTAGAGTTCTCATGCAATCCAACACATCAATGAAGA
The DNA here is from genome assembly GCA_020875875.1 of Dioscorea alata. Classification (NCBI taxonomy): domain Eukaryota; kingdom Viridiplantae; phylum Streptophyta; class Magnoliopsida; order Dioscoreales; family Dioscoreaceae; genus Dioscorea; species Dioscorea alata. The sequence continues at coordinate 5,343,875 of CM037027.1, forward strand.
CAAAGCTTGAACCTAAAACTACAAGATTCCATGAAAGAAATACAACATCCAATAATACATCAACAAAGATGATCATCCAAATACAAACAAGACCCTAGAGTTCATGATGTACAATCTATAAATAAGTTAGTTCCTCATGAAAGAGGAACACTCATATAATTACGAGGAACAAATAAACAAGAAAAGAATCAAGAACTACTCCCTCTAGCTTTAGATCACCTTGGATGGTGAAGATCTTGAAGGTTCACCGAGATCTTTCCTCAAATGACACTTTGATGCCTTGGATATTCTACTAATCTCCTCCTCCCATGTTTACCTTCTTCTTGGTGAAGTTTTGCACAGTAGATCACTGGAAATGGTTGGCGAGAAAGGTAGGGTTTGCGACCCAAGAGGTCTAAGAAGAAGAAGCCTCTCAAAAAGCCCTAAAACCTATTTTAAAGTCATTCTCGGGTTGGCTTCATAGCCTCATTCAAGGGCGTGAAGGAACTAGTAAGAGCCTCGGGATTTCGCCAAAAATTCCGTAAAGTGCTACAGTAATGGCTACAACTAACTGCAACAGTAACTATGCATTCTTCAGTAGGTTTACAGGCATTTTCATGGGCGTCAGCAAACCGTCAACGAAACCCAAGACTTTGATGTTTCCTAACTCTTTTGTGCTACAGTAACTGCTATAGTGCTGCTGTAGTACCGAGGCTCTAAAATGTTGTTTTTCTTCTCATTTGCTTTGTCGAGCTCACCTGGGCATCCTCAAGACTTGTAACATAAATAAGACCAATTAAACCACAAAATAGTAACAAATCATCGATTTATACAAGAATAGTATGACAATTATACATATAGAATACACACATTTAGGCGTTTATCAAACATCCCCAATCCTAAGCGTTTTCTTGTCCCCAAGCAAACAACCATGAAGAATAGGGGCAAGAAGATAAACTGTTAAATGTGTGACTTTAAGCTCAAAAGTAAAGAACTCCACAAGTACAAATGGAAAGAAATCAAGATATGACCAAGTAGAAAAATAGTCTTGTTTCATCTAAAGTGCTCCTGTGAATGTGTGTAAACTTCCAAACTCATCCTTGGATTACCCTAGGATGTCCATTCACCCCACACACAATGATAACTATCATTAGAAATGCCAAAGACATCCTTAACGGTTAGTTAAGAGTCCCTCAGCTCCTAAATAAAACTCCAAAAAATCTTTTCAAATAATGCACATTCTGATTAGGCACAAGAGCTGCCCAACTTAATCGATTACATGTCTTTATAGATGCATTCGTGTTTTATTAGCAGAGGAATACTATCACAGACTCCTTTTTCTTCTATTTTTTTGTGTTTTTTTTTCTTTTTTGTATATACACACTGTATCTCACATCCCCTAGTATAGAAACCTGGTATAAAACTTCATTTAAGGTTGAAGAAAAACAGCAAATGAACCAAAAGCTCTTAAATGAAAATTGAGTATAGACTTTAACAAACTAACGACAATAACAAAGTGATGAGTTGCAGGAGCATACAAGGTAGAAGTTTTCATGACAAAGCATGAAGGTGCACTAGAGATAAAATAAGACTTCCATGAAAGCATAAATATAGATACAGTTCACATCTATCATTCTTTCAAGCTAGGAAGTTCCAAACTAAGCATCATAGCTATCACAGGTGAAACAAGAATGCAATCAAATAAAATAACCCATTCCCACACCTAGAGTCATACATTGCTCTCAATGTACATAACTCAGCAGTACAAGGTGAAAAATATCAAATAAGCACAAGGTGATGGAGTAAAGAAACTTCCCCATTTTTGGTGAGATGTGGACAATACATGCACGAATACGGGGTAGAAGCATATCACATCTCACCATTTCATAAGTAGGGAGCAAACACAAAAACAACTAAGTTAAACAAAAATACGAAAACGCAGTTCCATGCAAGTGCTTTGCTCAATTAATAACATGTTGTCCAAATCTCTCTAATGCAAGTATTGCTAGGGGTTTTCAAAGATGCTACAAATGTCCAACAAGTTCAAGGAAAGCATCATCAAGAGTTACTGTAGCACAGACTTGAAAGAGCTAAAGTTTCCCTTTGTTTTTGAATCCCAAAATTTTACAAATAATGGCTTAAAATTCAAATAAATTAAAGATCAAACAGCCACAAATGATTCCCCATGGTTTGAAACAAGAATAAACATACAAGATCAAGAAGAAAAGCCAAGATTGCTTCAAAACACAAGCTAGGGCTTCAAAACTTGAATCTATGATGATCGGTGAAATAGATGGTAAAACCTTGAATAAACCACAAGGAACAAGTTGCAAGAGATAAGTGAGGAGTGTATAGGACGAAAAATGAAGAAAAATAGTGAAATAATGAGGGAAAACGGAGGAGAAATGAGAGAGTTATGAAGAAAACGGCGAAGAGGGTCTCCCAGTTAAAGGTTGCCCGAGGCCTTGACCGCCTTGTTCACAGGCTTGCCAACCTGTGAACCAATCCAAAGGCTCCTCACGGGTAGCTGCCCATGAGCCCTATCAACCTTCATTCACTAACTGGGTAGCCCATGAACACCCCCAGAAACCTAGAAAAAGTGCTCTACAACACACGCAACTCCTTGCGAACTTCAACATAAAGATATACCATCATTCCCAACTCAAATGAACCATGAAAACTCATCCAAAAAGCACCTAGTCATAGAATAATTATTGAAAACCCAAAGCATGCATGAAATAACATGAAAACATGAACACAAACAAGAACACAAACACATGAAAATCACTAAACAAAGGGGACAAACTTAACATCAAACAACTAAACATTCAACGAAAGCACAATTAAACATCCAAACACACAAAGAATACGAAAATAAGAGTATGACAAATTCAAATGCTTGGGTTGCCTCCCAAGAAGTGCTTGTTTAACGTCATTAGCTTGATGTACCTTTTTTTTACCTTAAGGAGGCCTGAAAATGGTGTGTTCATCCTGGCTAGAGGTCGCATAAAAGCTACCAAAAAAATGAAGTGTACCTTCCAGGATGATGTCAGAGTGAAGGCCATGCATGAGTTACCTTTTGGCCTCCATGGAGAAAGCTTGGGCTGGGCATTATGCAATTTTATCTTAGCCGGATCCTTGGTTGGTTTGAGCATAGTCCCTGCTTCTTCTTTGGCCATGGATGAAATTATTTTGAGTACCCCACCACATTACTTGGGACTCCAAGGAAAAAGCTTTGGTTAAGAGTCATCTAGGCTGGGCATGGGTGGATCATTGAGTGGCTTCAACATCCTATCCGCATCTTCTTTCTCAACCCTTTGTAAATTACCTTGAATGACCCACAAGAGTGGTTTGGGCTTCCAAGCAAAAATTGATTGGTAATTGTCCAACCCAGCATAGGTGGGTTCATGGATGATGTTATCCTCCTACCCACTTCTTCAAATACAATTCTCGGAATTTTTTCTCTATACTTGAAAATTATTGATTTGTTGACAGAATGTTCAATGTTTAGGCCAGTAGCTTCTTCAGTTGTGGTCGATTGAGCTTCTTCCACTTCCTCACATTTTTCCATGGCCATGATTTCATCCTCCCCCTTTTCTTCTTCAATTTCACATTGAGGTGAAACTTCTATCATTTGCATAAGAGATATTGATGCCATATTGTTTGCCTTTTCCTCCTCCAATACTCTAATATCCAATTCCACCCTAATTTCATCTTTCCTCTCTTCCTTTCTAGTGTCATTTTCAGATAGGTCTTCTGGAGTTGGTTCATGAATTGGTGGCAACTCTGCCAATATCTTGGAAGATCTCCTATCTGGCTCTCCATTATTTGAAGAGATGGTTGGGCATTGAAAATTGTAGTATTGATGGCTTCAAATTGAACATTAGCTTGAATCATGAATCTTGCAAACTCATCTTGTGTATTGAATCCCCATTGATTGGGTTGCTCATTATGAATGACTGGAGGATAGTAATGCCACGTTTCTTGAAAGGAGGGTTCCTGAAGCAATCCTTCGTGACGGTATTCCCATTGTTGAGTATGATAGGTAGAAGCATTTTGGTGCCCTCCCCAATATGGATTATAAGCATTATGGTGCAGATTGCTTTGGATTTATTTTATGGCAAAATATTCTTCTATCTGTTTCTCAGGTGCATATATTTTTATGGCCAACAATCTTTCTTGAAAATCCATGGCCCCGTGCAAATAAACAAAACTAAAATCAATAAGCTATAAAATAAATCAAGAAAGAAAAAAATTAAATAAATATGCACAAAAAGGTAAAAGACACATATAAAGACAAATATTTACAAAAGGAAAAATAAATGACTAGAGCAATATACTACAGGTCTTCCTACTATCCGTAAATGCACGAGGTTGTCAAGTAATACCCTCTGTGTGACACGGGGGTTATATTCCACGGGGCCAAAGAGCTATTATTACTTCCCTTTAGTCTATTTCCCAGCCTAATACTTCAAAAAATGAACAGTAATTGCAAAAAGAGAAAGATCTAACTAGAATGAAATCCAGAATACTACTGCGCACAATTGGCAATAAAGGGAGAACCAAACACAGGAAGGGGTAATTTGGACAAAGAATCCCCCTTGGGTTGTCATTAAGTCTTGAACATAGGATGATATGTTGAGATGGTAGTTTGGGCCAAGAGACTCCTAATGTAGGTTAACCCCGATGGTCACGCAATTAACCCCTAATCCATATGAGTATTGGGTTAGAATCGTTTTCACCAAAACCCTCATGTGATTGCAATACGCTTAGGAAAATCTCTAATTAGGCTCTATACTCAAATTAGGTCCAACACTAATGTTTGGAGGGGTATGAAATACCTGATGGTCACGGCATATTCATACTTGAATCCTTTCGAAAATAAGTGTGTCTAGTATAAGGGTGACAGTCACGCAACCAAGTGCAACCTAGAAGTTGAACCCCAGAGTTCTCATTCAATCCAACACGTCAATGAATACAAAGCTTAAACCACAAACTACAAGATTCCATAAAAGAAATACAACAATCAACAATACATCAATAAAGATGATCATCCAAAATTCAAATGACACACCCCTTGCGTGTATGTACCACAAATGCACGGGTTGTCGAAGTAATAAAGTACCCTAGTGAGTGGGTAATTGTATCTACAGGGAATAGTGTTTAGAAACAAGCGTTATCACTATTTAGCTATAAAAGAAATCGATGGTGAGAGAAATCAATATGTATAAATGTAAAAGAAAGTAAAAGAGTGCGAGATGAGCAATAAAGGTAAGAGAGGTAATCAATATGAAGATGGGGAACCCGAACAATGCTCGACCTAGGACTATTGTTTCAAGTGCAAGACTAATATTATACTCCCTTATTAATGTTTAATGAGTCATGGAAATCCAAATACACACGGTCCCAAACCTAAGGCTAACCATGACTAGATCCAACACTATGCCCCCGCACTAGGATTCACTACAACCCTTCACTCTATTGATCGCTCAACTAAGCCCCAAGGGAGCCATCTCCTATAGCCTCACACTACGTGGAACTGCTTGGGGTTCTAGGGATTCCAAGTGATAGACCCTGTCCCTAAGTATAGTTCTAACCCTTTGGTCCAGGCGAAAGATCCCTAGTTTTAATTAAGCCATAGCACTAGGATTCACTACAACCCTTCACTCTGTTGCTCGCGTAGCTAAGCCCCAGGGGAGTTCATCTCCTAGCACTTCACTCTACTTTGACCGCAAAGAACTCTTGGAACATGGAGATAGGAAAAATCACGCCAAAGGGGAAAGGGGACGTTTCGCTACCTCTCGACTCACCCTCTCGACCCTCTCCAATCACATGTAGTGTAATCCTATAGAAGTTGTCACACCTTCCAAGGATAACCTAGATGACTCTCAACCCTAGTGTCACGGCTAAGGGAAAATCAATGCAATTATTATACAACATTGGAACTCAATTAAAAGCATCAATTAAGAAAGCATAATAAAAGTCATAGAAACAAAGTCATCCTAGGGTTTACAAGTAGCATACGGTACTGTAGCAGTTTACTGTATCGACACTGTAGCAACTTACACGATTTCGGGTTTTCTCGGGATTTTCTCTCCCCGCATGCGGGGTCGCATACGGGGCCGCATGATGATTTTAAGGGTTTTGGGAAGTCATTTTGGGAGAGCCCTAGACCTTGAGCAAGCTTGACTTCACCACCTTCTTTGGGAGCTTGAGGCCGGCTTTTGGAGGCGATTCTTGAGGAGAGGACGACGGGGAGAGCACGAGACGACGAATCCACACCTTCGATTTGGATTTTAGAGGAAGTTTGACAAGGGAAGCCACTCCTTGGGTGGCGTCCTTGGAAGCGTCATTCGGCCTTGATCCTTTGAGGGAGTGTTCTTATTATGCTTTTGGTTGTTTCCATGTATTTATTTGCATACTTTGTGATCATGAGCAACTAAACCCCAAGGTCACCGGATGTAGGTGAACCTTGGGGGTGAACTTGTGTATTTTGGATGATTCCTTTCTAGTTTATGCATGTGTGTTGGTTTGAGATCCTTGTTTGGTGGTTCTTGAATGCCTTGATATGTATGAGAACTCTATATGTCAATTCCTAGACAATGCTAGGTTGCATGACCATTGCCCTAGTATTAGGCTCACCAAGCTTGGAAGGGAATACATGTACGAATACGCCGTGACCATCGGGTATTTGTACCCCTCCAATTGTTAGGGTTGTCCTTGATTGTGTTTCAACCCTAGCTTGGGGAAATCCATTAAACCCATTGCAATCGTACAAGGATTTGGGCGGAAGAAATTCCGTATTCCAATACTTGTACCGGATTAGGGACCAAACACCGTGACCATCGGGTTGGTCTAATTTAGGGTTTCCCGGTCCAAACCACCCACGTGCATGCTAGTTAGGGTATCCTTAGCACTTTAGTAGCCCCCGAGGGAATCCTCATCCGTGACCATTCCCTCGCCCTGATTTCCCTCAGTATTTGTATTTATTATTTGTATGCTTTTCATACATCCGTAGATTATTTGTAGTTATCTCGTTTGAGTGATTGCTAGGTTAAACAACATTGTGATAAGGAAGTAAGAATAGCTCCTCGGGCCCTTGGGAATACGACCCCCTCGTGCTCGCGCGAGGGGTATTACTTGGCGACCCCGTGCACTTGCGGGTGAGCGATTCAAACGCATTCTCACCAACACCTCATCGAATTGATGCCGACGAAATCTCCCCCAATAGCTATCTTCCAAAGGATGTCGATGCCAACTCCATAAAATAGCCTCCAAAGACCTCCAAGAACCTCTCCGAACCCTAGCCGCGAGCCCCCCAAAAGATAGGCAAAAGATAGTACAAGCAGTCCCCAAATAAGACCCAAAACGCAATATTTATCGGCTGAAATAGGGACTTCACACGCCCCTGTGGAATTTTCACACTGGTGTGTGGATTCTCTGTTTTCCTGATTTTCATGAATAGCAACTGCCACGGTGATTTTGCTACATTTATTGCTACAGTACTTCGCCAAAATGCTCCTGAATTCATTTTCTTCATCGAGGCCGCCAAGTTGGGCACACAACGTGTGGTAGATCATGACGCGTTTTCAAGTTAACTGCATTGATGAAGCTCTTGATGATGTTATACAAGTCAGAACATGTGAGTGTGACTGCCTTTGTGCCCCAACAATTTAAATATTCACTCGAGCTCAATTGGAGTTTAGCACACAGTCACATGTCTTTGAACAAAACTTGTGCCTTGTTCCATGCCTGGTCTAAGAACTCCCTCAACAATTGCGTTCATGACCTATTCTTGCTTCTTTTCTCGTCAATTCATCTCCACAACCCAACAAGTATAAAAGAACACAAATACACACATATAAGTGATAAAATATGAATAAAATGATCCTCAATGTAAGAAAAGTATACTTCGTATAGCTTATACACAAGCACTTATCAAACTCCCCCACACTTAAGCTTTTGCTTGTCCTCAAGCAAAAATAAAACATGAAAGTACTAGGGAAGAACAATTGAAAGTGCTCGGCTTTAGGTTCACCAAAACTATGCAAAAGAAGCATTCTACAAGCTAGGGGAATTTACAACATTGCATAAAAAGTTATCATTGCTCTAGCTAAAAACTTGAATAAAAAATGACAACAACTCGATAATGTGTAAGTGTGCGTGAACTCACCCAAGTCAACCCAAAAAGTACTCCTCAAAGCTCTTATTAGAAGGACTTATTTATACACAAGAAAGGAGGTAGTAGCTTCACACATCCTCTAAGGTAGCCCTTCCTAGGCGGCAGGCATAGGTGTCTTTCACACTTTCGAGGTGTTAGCCCTTCCTACCGGGATAGTAGCTTTCACACATCCCATGAGATAGCTCTTTTTCTCATTAGGGCATAACTAGTATCCGACTTATAAGAGTAGCTTCATACTTCATAGGTGGTAGCTCTTTCCACCCCAAATGCGCAAATAAAATCTAAACAAATATTCAGAAGCTCACAACTTGTTTTTTTTTTTTTTTTTTTTTTTGCATATCAAAACATAAATGAAAACTCAACTAAAACAATGATAAATATAAAATAATCGAGCAAAAATTCCCTAAAATTCAAGTAAAAACTAGAGCATGATGAAATACAATGTTAAAAATTCTCCTAAACTTTAAGAATACAAATGTTGTAACTAAGGTAAACCGCCACGGGCTACATGAGCATAAACAATTGAATGCGCAAGTATAAAGTGTGTGCAATGTGAACTCCCCCAACTCTTAAGATGTACATTGCCCTCAATGTAAGCATGCAATCACAATAAAGAATATAACAATGAAAACAAAAATATGTGAAGGTGGGGAATTGAAACAATACTCCCCTGAACTCCTAGTGTTGCGTTTGATGGAGCTGTGTTCATTGAGAGTTGAGTCTCAACGAGTTGTGGAGCACACACGGTCACAAGACCGTGTCCATGACTATTCCCAAATTTCCAAACATCCTAGACCATCTATAGATATAAACAAGGGGTTTCAATGAAGCTCAACAAAAGCAAAATAAAATCAAAAGAAACAAATAATATAGATGCCTTAAGCGTCGGTGTCGTTTGCTGCTAGTAGTGATGCTGCTACTGCTGACAATAGTGATCCTGGTGGTGCTCGAGATTCCATGGAGAAGAGAAAGAATAGGGAAAAGCTTACTGATGAATAAGAAATCAAAAACTTGAAGAACGATCAGAAAACAACTCTAAATACCTTAAATCGACGAAGGGAAGGTCGGGAAGAGGGAGAGGATGCCTTCTTTGAGTGTGGAGGCGTTTAAAATTAAAAAGGTGCAAATAGATTTTAAAAAGAAGTCGCAACCTTTTATGTCCTATTCATCAACATGGCCGTGTGGAAATTCCACATGGGTCGTGTGTCTTCACTGGAAGGATTTACAGGGGCAGTCACACGCCCCTGTGTCTCTATTGTTTGCCTTTGAACACACCCACACGGCCATGTGGAAATTGCACACGGCCGTGTGCCATTCATAGGAGGGCTCACAGGGGCAGTCACACGCCCCAGTGTGCTCTCGGAATAAACTCTGAATGCAACCACATGGCCATGCGGAAATTTCACACGGCCGTGTGCCCAACCTGGCCAAGTACAAGGCCGGTCACAAGGGCACACACACACCCCTGTGGCCTCTCTGGAGAGCAAAGAATTTCTCCTAAGTGTTTGATAAGTGCTTGTGTTATAGTAATACGAAGTATTATTATCTTACAATGCGCATTACGTTTCTCAGATTTAATCACTAATTAGTGTGTATTTGTGTTCTTTTGTGCATTGAAGGGTTGTGGAGAAGATTTATAGAAAAAGAAGCAAGAATAGGTTATGTTCGCCATTGTTGAGGAGTTCTCGGACCAACCAAGGAACAAGGCACGAGTCTAGACTTGTGGGTGTGTGCCAACCTCCATTGGAGGGGCACAAGGGCAGTCACACTCACAAAAGTCTATAACTCGTGTAGCATTGAAGAACTTTGCCAATGAAGAGAAATGAAGTAATCGACATAATCTAACGTTGATTGTGTGCCCAATTCAACGGCCTCGATGAAAAACGATGAATTCGGGAGCATTTCGCGAGACTGTAGCAGCAATGTAACTTTTGCACTGTAACAAATCACTGTAGCAAGTACTGTTCACTTTCTGCAGAAAATCAGGATTTCAGAGAGTTCACACGGGCGTGTGGAAATTCCACACGGCCATGTGAATTAATTTTCCAGCAAGCCAGAAACTTCACACGGGCGTGTGGAAATTCCACACTGACGCGTACTGTAGCAAAACACTGCAGCAAGTTACTGTTCACAGCCCGCCGAAAATCAGCAAAACAGAATTCCCACACGGGCGTGTGGAAATTCTGCAGCCCGTGTGGAAAATCCACAGGGGTGTGTGGAACTCCGATTTGAGCCTATAAATAGCCCGTTTTCAGATCTATTTGGGGACCCCCCTTCTATCTCTTGCCTATCTTTTGGGGGCCTTTCGGCTAGGGTTTGGAGAGGTTTTTGAAGGTCTTTGGAGGCGATTATACGGCATCGGCATCGACATCTATTGGAAGATAGCTATTGGGAGAGCTTTCGTCGGCATCGATTCGGTGAGGTGTGCCCTAGGCTTGACAAGGGATTCGTTGGAGAAGACGTGCGACTCCACAAGACCATCGATACGATCTACAAGGGCGTTTTCTTTATGGTTTTATTGAATATGTTCTTAATCTCTTTATTGATTTTGTATTGCTCCATGGAGAGCTAAACCCTAGTGGGTATTCGGACTTGTAAGCCCTAGGATGATATTGTTTCAATGACTTTTATTATGCTTTCTTTATTGATGAATTTAATTGAGTTTCAATTTTAATTATGTTTTGCTATTATTTTCCCCTAGCCGTGACACTAGGGTTGAGAGCAATTTAGGTTACCCTTTGGAGGTGTGACAACTCCTATAGGGTTAGACTACTTAAGATTGAAGAGGGTTGAGAGGGAGAGTTGTGAGGTAGCGATGTACCCCTTTCCCTTCCGATGTGATTTCTCCCTACCTCCGATTCCTTGAATTATTAGCGGTCGAAATAGAGTGAAGTGTTAGGTAGATAAACTCCCCCAAGGCTTTGGGGTGACGTGAATCCTATGCACTTGGGCTTAATTTAGACTAGGGTTCTTCCACCTAGACCAAAGGGTTAGAACTACTACACATAGGAACATGTTTTATCACTAGGAATCCCTAGAGCTTAAAGCAATTCCACGTAGTGTTAGGCTTAGGTAGATATACTCCCCTGGGGCTTAGTTGCGCAAGTAACAGAGTGAAGGGTTGAAGTGAATCCTATTGCCGGGACATAGTGTTGGGGTTAGTCACGGTTGACCTTAGGTTTGGGACCGTGTGTTTAAGGATATCCTCGACTCAATAGGCATCAATTGTAGATCATAATACAAGTTTTGCACTAGAAGCATTAGTCCTAGGGGGAGCTTTGTCCGGGTACCCCATCGTTATATCGATTACCTCTCATACCCTCATTATTCTTCTTGCACTCTTTTATTTTCTTTTACATCTATACATATATACTTTTCTCATCATCAATTCCCATCATAGCTAAATAGCGATAACACTTGTTTCTGAACACTATTCCCTGTGGATACGACTACCCACTCACCAGGATATTTTATTACTTCGATAACCCGTGCACTTGCGGGATACACGCAAGGGGCCGTGTCAGTGTTCCACATGGCTATGTGCCATTCACAAGCTTACTCACAGGGGCATTCACATGCCCCTATTGACTCTCTAGATGGAGAAGTTTGGCTCTGCAGAGATCTACACGGCCGTGTGGAAATTCCACACGGCCGTTGTGCCCTTCACATGGTCGTTCACATGGGCATTCACACACCCTTGTATTTTCTCTGGATGGAGAAAACGAGCCCTGAATATATCCACACGGCCGTGTGATTTATCTGGACAGCTCAAAAATTGCACAGACTCTGTAGAAAATTTCAAAAACATTTATACTATGTACAAAGACTGCATATATGATAAAATTATGACCAGAGATCCATGAAAACACACTCAAATGACCTAAAACTTTGCCAAATCACAATGAAGCACACTAAAACACCAACAATCCATGAGAAAATCACAACACCCACATAATAAAATCAAAACACTAACACTAGGCAATTATTCATGCTAAAACTAAACTAAAGCCTAGAAAAGCAATAAAAACTTGGGTTGCCTCCCGAAAGCGCTTGTTTAACATCACTCAGCCTAACGTACCTCTTTCTTACCTTATGAGGGCTTGAAAAGAGTGTGTTCCTCCTGATAAGAAATTGCATAGCTACTTCCTTTAAACCAAAAGTCTACTTGCCGGGGTGGAGTATTTGTTGGAGGGTCCAACCATCTTACTTTTGGCCTCCAAGGAAACAATTTGGGTTGGGAATTGTCCAAGCTTAGCATAGGTGGGTCATTGGATGGTTTAAATATCCTATCCACATTTTTTTTCCCTTCCCAAAATCTCTTTCTTGCTTTTTCTGAGTTGATCAATCCCAAATAGAGATGCTTGCTCCATTACCTTAGGGTTTGCTTCTTCTTGTGTATTTTCAGCTTGAAAGCAACATGTCTTCAACAATCCTCCTTGCATCATTTCTTGTTCACAAACGCTCTGTCCATTCAATCAATAGTATCCTCTTGATTGTGACTCCTGTAATGGCACGAGGTCATTAAATAGTATCCTGTGAGTGACACAGGGGTCGTATTCCCCGGGGCCAAGAAGCTACTTATACTTCCTCTTTATTTTTTGTCTAGCCTATAGATTCAAGTGAGAGTGTTATAAACTACCAAAAGAAATAAAATGAACTTAAGGAAAGAGTCCACAATTGAGGTGAAAAGGGTGAAAATATAAGGGATAAAACTGGTCACGGATGCGGATTGCCCTCGGGCTACTAAAGTGAGAAGGATGCTAAGACTACCATGAAACTAGTGGTTTGGACAAAGAGATTCCTAAGATAGGTGAACCTGATGGTCATGGTAATTGACCCCTAATCACATATGAGTATTGATACGAAATTTCTTCTGACCAAATCCTTCTATGATTGCATTAAAAGCATGGAATTCTCTAATTAGGGTCAATACTCAAACTAGGGTTCAACATTAATGTTTGGAGGAGTACAAAATACCTGATGGTCACTGTGTGTTTGTACATGAATCCCCTTTAAGTTAAGTGAGTCTAGAATAAGGGCGCTAGTCACACCACCAAGTACAACCTAGAAAATGGCATACAGAGTTCTCATGTATACTAATACATCACAATACACCAAGCTTGAATCTCAAAACACACTAATTGTAATAAAAGTAAATCCAATCATCCAACTACACAAGTTTACAGCAAGGTTCACTAACATCCGGTGACCTTGGGATTAAGTTGTTCATGCTAACAAAATACATACTCAAAACGATAAAAACAACCAAACAAAGTAGCATAAAACTCTCTCAAGTGATGAATGCAAAGTAACAAATCGTGGAAAGCTTCCACCAGCGGCACCAAAGAGGTGGCTTCCTTATCCTCTACAATCTTCTACACAAGGAGATGAGGGGTGATCTTGCCAAATCTTGCTTCTCCTTTTGATTTCCACTCCAAAAATGTCTTCTATCTCCTTCCTTCACCTCGGATCTAAGATAAGGAGTTGCGAGCTTCAAAGAGGGAGATGATGAATAGTTCAGAATGCCCTAAAACACCTTTTAAAACCTTTATTGAGATGGCTTCACGGTCTAGTTCACGGGTGTGAAGATGCACGTAAGAGCCTCAGGATTTCTACCGAAATTTCAGTAAAGTGCTACAGTAAAACGCTGCAGTGTTGGTACAATAAAACTGGTACGATAAACTATAGATTTATCAGCTGGCTTGTCCAACAACATAACCCGAGACTTCAGAAATTCTTCATCCAATTGTGGTACATTGCTTGCTACAGTGCCTGAGGCCCTAAAACACCATTTTTTGTGTAGATTTTCTCCCGAATGCGTTCTTGGGCTCACTTAGGGTTTTTCTTAGCCTGTAACATAAATAGAAATGATTAAACCACAAAAAGATCATCGAATTATCAAAATACACATGAAAAGTATGAACATATACGTATAAAATATATACATTCAGGCAATTATCGTGGGTATGAGTTCATTCTTCTCATTGGTAATCACGGTCATCCCACTTTTCTTTGGTATTACCGGTACTGGGCTCACCCATACACTGTCTGAAATTAGATATATGACGCTGGCATTCAAGAGCTTTTTCACCTTTACCTTTACCATTTCTTTCATGCTTGGATTTAGTCTTTGCTATGGTAGAGCAGATGGTTTATGATCATCTTCCATCAAAATCTTATGAGTATAGAATGATGGACTGATTCCTCTGATATCGGATATCTTCCAAGCAATAGGCCCTCTTATGATTGTGCAAGACTCCCAATAGCTTCTTCTTTTGCTCAACAGCTAGATTTGTAGGAATGATCACAGGAAGTTTCGATCCTTCTTCCATAAAGGCATACTCCAAATACCTGTCAGGGGCCCGAAAGTACACGGGTTGTCGAAGTAATAAAATACCCTGGTGAGTGGGTAGTCGTATCCACAGGGAATAGGGATTTTAGATATAAGTATTCACTATTTAGCAAACACGATGTGCGAGAGGAAATCATTGAGTGAGTGCGAGAATAATTGGTAAAAGCAAGAATTAAAAGAGAAGTGTGGAAAATGAGAGAGTGCAAGTAAGAGTAGAAGAGTAGGACAAGCAATGAGAGAAGATGGATATCCGGACAAGCTACCCCTAGGACTTATGCTTCTAGTGCAAGACAATGCTATTATACCTTCGTATTGATATTAATTGAGTCGAGGAGATCCTTAAACACACGATCGCAAATCTAAGGTCAATCATGACTAATCCCAACACTATGCCCCGGCATTAGGTTTCACTACGACCCTTGACTCTCGTTGACCTGTCAACTAAGCCCTAGGGGAGTTTGCCTTCCTAAGCCTCACACTATGTGGAATTGCTTTAGGTTCTAGGGATTCCTAGTGATAAACCCAGTTCCTATATGTAGTTCAAACCCTTTGGTCCAGGTGAGAGAACCCTAGTCTAGATTAAGCCCCAATGCTAAGATTCGCTACAACCCTTCACTCTGTTGCTCGTGCAACTAAGTCCCAGGGGAGTTTATCTCCTAGCACTTCTCTCTATCTTGACCGCTAATGAATCATGGAATATGAAGGTAGGGAAAATCACATCGAAGGGGAAAGGGGACGTTCCGCTACCTCATGACTCACCCTCTCAACCCTCTTCAATCCTAAGTAGTCTAACCCTATAGGAGTTGTCACACCTCCAAAGGATTACCTAAATTGTTCTCAACCCTAGTTTCACGGCTAAGGGAAAACAATAACAAAATAAATCAAGATTGAAACTCACTTTTATTCATCAATAATGGAAAAGCATAATAGCAATGTCAAAGAAACATAATAGTCCTATGGTTCACAAATCCGAATACCCACAATGGGTTTAGCTCCTCATGGAGCTATACAAATCCATCAAAGTAATAATAAGAACACAAATTGAATGCATAGATGAAAATCCCCCTTGTGTGCAATGTGGCCGTGGTCTTGTGCCGCCGTCGGATGTTGATGTCTAAGCCGATGACGAGCTTAAAACCTCCACGAAGTCCTCTCCAAACCCTCGCCGTTCCTCTCCAAAAGTTAATGCAAAGAAGAGCCAAAAAGATCCCCAAATTAGTCTCAAAAACAGGGTTTTATAATGTTGAGTCGCGGCTGAAATTTGAGTTTATCGGGATTTCACACGGTCGTGTGGAATTTCCACATGCCCGTGTGAACTTTCTGGTTTTCTGAATTTCGGCCGAAAATGAACAGTTGATAAACGTCTAAATGTACGTATTTTGTACGTATACTTGCGCATGCTTTTCGTATTTTGTTTATGAATTGATGCCTTTTAGGTTTAAATTGTTTTATTTCATGTTTGAGGTACAAAAGATGCTTTGGTGACCTCAACGACGCGATTTGAGAAGAAATCCACACCGAAATTGTCGTTTTAGGGGCCGAGCACTGTAGCAATACTGTAGCAGCCTGAAGCACGCACATCTGGAGATTTTTCTAAGTCTGGAAACCCTCACGGGTAACCACACGACCGTGAGGTCAACCGCAACGAATTCAGGGGCAGAGTACTGTAGCAAAGTTAATGTAGCAGCTACTGTAGCAGTTTTGTATCTTTGCAGATTCTTTCGTCCCGCATTACAGGCTACCTCACGGGCCGTATATGGACCGTGAGCTCACCCGTGAAGAGGCACGAACTCATCTTTTTATGGGACTTGGAGAGTTCTTTTAGGGCATCTTGGGTCTTCTTCTTAGAGCCTCTCACCACCACCTTAGATCTGAGGAAGAAGGAGCTTTTGGAGGGCGATCTCGGCTAGGATTTGGCAAGGAGAACAAGGTTTTGGGAAGAATCTACATCCTAGGGCTCACATTTGGAGATTGAAGTCAAGGGAAGCTACACCTTTGAGTGGTATCTTTGGAACTTCTCCGGCCTTCATCATTTGAGGGAGTTCTTCTCATGCCTTTGTTGGTTGTTTGCATGTATTCTTTGTTGTATTTGTTGAACATGAGCAACTAAACCCCAAGGTCACCGGATGTAGGTGAACCTTGGGGGTGAACTTGTGATGTTTTGGATGTTTTGTTCTAATTTATGTTTGTGGCTTGTTTGTGATCCATTGTTTGGTGTTTTTACATCTTGGTATGTATGAGAACTCTATGTATCAAAAGACTTAGGAAATGCTAGGTTGCATGACCATTGCCCTAGTGTTAGACTCACCAAACTTGGAAGGGAAATACGTATAAATACACCGTGACCATCGGGTATTTGTACCCCTCCACTCTTAGGGTTAAATACTCATTTGTATTTTAACCCTAGTTTGAGAAAACCACTTCACCCTTTGCAAACGTAGGGGTATTTTTGGGTGGTAGACGTACTGTATCCAATACCCGTACCGGAGTAGGGGTCAATTGCCGTGACCATCGGGTTGGTTAATCTAGGGTTTTCTCTGTCCAATTAGCCACTTGCATGTTAGTTCAAGCATCCTACTCACTTTAGTAGCCCCTAAGGGAATCCTCATCCGTGACCACTCTTAGCCCTAGTTTATCCCGAATTTTGTCCTCGTATGTTTGCATTGGTTACTTATTTGTTTACTTTATTTACATTTTATTCTCTCTCTTAAAATTGTATCGATTGAACAACATTGTAAAAGGGAAGTAAGGGTAGCTTCTCGGGCCCCAGGGAATACGACCCCTGTGTCATGCATAGGGTATTACTTGACGACCTGTGCACTTGCGGGTATAGCCTAGCGCTTATCAACAGTAGCTTGCTACAGTGTTTTTGCAACAGTGCTTGCTGCAGTGCTGCTACAGTAAACAATGCACAATTTTTAGTGATAAAATCCGATTAAATTAATGCTCATTGCAAGATAATAACGTTTCGCATTACTATAACACGAGCACTTATCAAATCCCCCACACTTAAGCTTTTGCTTGTCCTCAAGAAAAATAGAACGTGAAAGTACTTGGGAAGAACAATTGAAAGTGGTCGGCCTTAGGTTCACCAAAAGTATGCAAAAGAAGCATTCTACAAGTAAGGGGAAATCAAAACATTGCATAAGGTTACCAATGCTATAGCTAAAAACATGAATAAAAAGGGTCAATCAACTCGAAAATGTGTAAGTGTGTGTGAACCCACTCAAGACAACCCAATGAGTACCCCCAAACTTTTGTTAACAAGGACTTATTTATATACGAAAAAACAAGAAAGGAAGTAGTAGCTTCACATAACCTCGAAGGTAGCCCTTTCCTCGGGGAGGTAGCTATTTCTACCGGGGTAGTAGTTTTCACGCATGCCATGAGATAGCTCTTTCTCTCATTAGGGCATAACTTGTATCCGACTTATGAGAGTGGCTACATACTTCATATGTGGTAGCTCTTTCCACCCCAAATGCATAAATAAAACAAAGCACATATCCACAAACTTATATATATATATATATATTTCTTTTTCTCATTTTCCATTTTTTTTATGCATTTTCCAAAATAAAACTAAGAACGATGATAAACTTGTCCTTAAAAACTTCAAGATCGAGTTTCCAAAAGATTCCAAGAGTAAGTTGTGCAATATAAGGTAATCGAGTCAAAATTCCCTAAAACTTCAAGTAAAAACTAGAGCATGATAGGATACAATGTTAAAAATTCTCCTAAACTCTAAGAATACAACCGTTGCAACTAAGGTGAACCGCCATAGGTTACATAAGCATAAGCAATTGAACACACAAGTATAAGGTGTGTGCAATCTGAACACCACCCACACTTGAGATGTACATTGTCCTCAATGTACGCATGCAAGCAAAATAAAAGTGAAGAATTTTAGAATAATTAGTGTGGAAGTAGGCAATTGAAACATTACTCCCCTGAACTCCAAGTGTTGCGTTTGATGGAGCTAGGTGCATTGAGAGTTGAGTCTCAATTGGTTGTGAAGCACACACGGTCCCATGACCGTGTCTATGACTATTCCTTAGATTCCTTTCATCCTAGACCATCTGCGCACACACACACAAGGGTTCAGTATAGCTCAACAAAGATAAAATAAAACTCGAGTATATAAAGATAAAGCAATGAATATAACTCGAGATAAAAGAAAAACAACAGAAAAGATAAACTCAGAAGGAAAATCCTTTCTGAGTGCTACAAGTCCAAAATATGATAAAAAGTACAAAATAAAGTAAAATAAAAATAAAACTATGACGCTTCAGCGTCGGTATCATGTGCTGGGGCCTTTGGTGCTGCTCGTGCTGGTACTGGTTGATCTGCTACTGCTGGAGAAGACGGGGGTGGTGGAGTAGTGACTCGAGGCCGGACTATAAAAGGGGAGGTAATGGCCTGCTCAAATATTTGCTGCAATCTTTGGAGCTGGGCCATCACCTCCTGATGCTATGTGGTCTGAGTGGCCCTGAACTCGGCCACCTCGGTCTGCAGGACACCTACGGCGCTCTCGAGCCACTCCATTCTATCCTGGCCTTGAGAGGGTGAGAACATGCGCATCGGAGGTGGCTCCTGTGCTGTGGGTGGTACCTCAGGCTCTGTCTCTGTCGGAGGTGGCAAAAGTAGATGCAATGTTGGTTGTGATCCCCCGGCTTTGCCTTCCTCCATTGGCCTGTGTGGGTGCCTGTTCAAAATATAGCGCTGATAATATTTCCTGTCCATGCCCATCTGTCTCAACATCTCCAAACTAATTGGGGAAGGTATAACTGTCTTCTCCATTCCTCTGATTGCTTCCCGAAGGCCCATCCCCTTAATGAGTCTTGTAACATATGGCCCTGAAAAAATAGCTCCAAGCCTCGGGTACTGGCCCTGATGTCGCATGTAATATGCTAGAATATACCCAAGATGGAGCGGCTCGCTCCAAACCATTGAATGGAGGTAAAGGAGCTCCTACTAACTTAAGACTCCCGTACTATCGCCCCGTCCGTTCACTGATCGACTCAAAATGGCGTGAATATATCTATAGCCTGGTCGTGACAGACAGGTGGCTTTTGATACCCCTGGCTCATATTGCCCTTGTCCGCACAACACTCTGTAAGCTCCTTGAGGGGTCAAACTGCCATGATAATCAGTCGGAAGGTTCTCATACTCTTCTGACTCTGTATAGGCTCGATCATACAATCCCATGCGAATAGAAAACTGCGTCACTGACATGCTGTAATCGTGCCCAAAGGCCCTGAACTATATAGTGTCGACACTTGCCAAGTCTTTATGTGATTTGTCAAACTCAAAAGATGCTAGTACCTCCAAAGAAAGTGAGCGGTTGGCTGGCTCTTTAATAGACAACAAGCTCTTCCAACTCCCAACTGCTAAAAGTTCCTCAATCTCATCTGCCATGTCATCCCCCCACTCAGCTATTCTTAAGCAACTCAAATCTATGTATCGAGATTTTCCAAACTTGAGTTTCTCCAATCTATCATGTCTCACTCGGTGTTCGGGCTTGGCGAAGATAATCTGCTCGTTAGATGGCTCGAAGGGCCTCTTGCTAGCTGTTTGCCTTGTCTTGGGTGCCATTCCTGAAATCAATTAATCCATCGTTAAATTTCATTCTGCAGGAACCCACACGGCCGTGTGGAAAGTCCACATGCCCGTGTGGCTTGTCAGGCGAACAACACTACACGGTCATGGAGTTAGTATTTCATTTTCACAAAAATCTTCATTCTCAAAAACTTCGTGAAGGCATTCGTAGACCATTTAATCACTTGAATTAAGAAAGATCACCAACAAAAACAAAATGAATCAATATTATTAACGAACAAGGGCTTGAAATTCTTACCGACGACGGTGAAGAAAACCTTGAAAATCGGGCGGAAAAACACCAAATACAGCATCTAAAAAACTCAGAGAAAATCAGGAAAGTGATAGAGACGGGTCAGAGAGTGTTTTAGAGTGGAAAACAAATGAGGCACGAGTGAAATCCAAGAAGAAAACGCGCAATTTTTAAAGATCTGGAGATCCACATGGTCGTGTGCCTCTGAAATTATGGTTCACAGGGGCCAACACACGCCCTTGTGCCTTAACACAGGGTTACTCACAGGTGCTCCCACACGCCCTATGGATTCTCTGGACTGAGAGTTTAAGTTCTGCAGGTTTTCACACGGTCGTGTGCCCCTTTTGAAGTTTTTCACAGGGTCAAGGTCACGCCCCTGTGCTCTCACTGGTTGAACCCTACTTGGTAACACACGCCCGTGTGAAAATTCCACACGGCCGTGTGTTTTCTCTGGATGACTTCGAGAAATTCACAGACTTATAAAAAAATTTAGAAACATAAATACGATGCTTGGAGCCTGTGAAAACTATCAAAACACGACCAGATACCATAGAAAACATGCTCAACCGACTCAAACTTCATCAATTATCGTTTAGGCACATGGAAAACATCATCAATCCACAGTAAAATTGCAGCATATGCATAAACTAAGGCTTTTATTCAACCTAAAACTAAACTAAGTCCTAGAAAAACTGTTAAAGCCTTGGGTTGCCTCCCAAGAAGCGCTTGTTTAACGTCACTTAGCTTGACGTACCTGCCATACCTTACGTAGGTTGAAGAAAGAATATCTCCTTGTCATTATTACAAACCTCGCCTCCAAAGTATGGCTTCAACCGATGTCCATTAACCTTGAATGTACCCTTCTCCAGATGAGTGATCTCAACTGCCCTGTGAGGTGATATTTGAGTGACTGTGTACGGGCCAAACCATCTGGACTTCAGTTTTCCGGGGAAAAGTCACAACCGAGAATTAAATAATAGCACTTGGTCACCTACTTTGAACTCCTTAGGTAACTTGATATGCTTGTCATGCCACTTTCGAATCTTCTCCTTGTAAATTCTAGCATTCTCATATGCTTTCAGTCTCTATTCATCGTGCTCATTGAGATGAAGTAACCTTTGTTCACCGGCTTTTCTCAAATCGAAATTCATTGCTTTAATTGCCCAATATGCTTTATGTTCAAGTTCCACGGGTAGATGGCAGGACTTTCCGTAGACAAGATTGTATGGAGTGGTTCCTATTGGAGTATTGTACGCTGTGCGATGAGCCAGAGTGTATCATCCAACCGTTCAGACCAATATCGCTTTCCTTGCTCTACAGATTTCGTTAAAATCCTCTTGAGTTCTCTATTGGTCACCTCGACTTGTCCACTAGTTTGTGGATGGTACGGGGTCGCAAGGCGATGGTGCACTCCGTATCTTTTCAGCACTTTTTCCAATTGGAAGTTGCAGAAATGTGTTCCTCGATCACTAATGATAACTCGTGGAGTCCCAAATCGAGCAAACAACCTCTTCAAGAATTTTACCACCATCCTAGCATCATTAGTTGGCAATGCTTGAGCTTCGACCCATTTCGAGACATAATCGACTGCCACCAATATGTATTGGTTCCCATTGGACTTCAGAAATGGCCCCAGAAATCAATGCCGCAAACATCAAATACCTCACAGAATTGCATAGGGTTTTGAGGCATCTCGTCTCGCCGCGACAAATTTCCTGCCCTCTGGCAACTATCACATCGAAGAACAAATTGGTGCGCATCTTGGAATAGAGTCGGCCAATAAAACCCTGCAGCTAAAACCTTTTCTGGAGTTCTACTTGCTGCGTAATGGCCTTCAACCGGTCCGTAATGACAATGAGCAAGGATATCCCATCCTTCCACCCTTGAGACGCATCTCAGAACCACATGGTTTGCACAAATGCGGAAAAGAAACAGATCATCCCAAAAGTAGTGTTTCAGATCACTAAAGAATTTTTTCTTCTGTTGGGATGTAAGCCCTTGTTTTAGCACCTTCCCTGACAAGTAATTGGTGAAGTCTGCAAACCATGGAACATCATCCGATGATGATTCTGAATTCTTAATTGAGTATAAGTGTTCCTTCGGGAAAAAAATCATTGATTTCCCTACTTGATGGCTCTTGTCCAATACTTCCGTCTAACCGAGACAAGTGGTCCGCCACCATATTTTCAGTCCCTTTCTTGTCCTTTATCTCCATATCAAACTCTTGTAGTAGCAGTATCTACCTAATCAACCTCGACTTCGCGTCGGCTTTGTTCATGAGGTAACGAAGAGCTGAATGGTCTGTAAAAACAATGACCCTCGACAAGATGAGATACGACCTGAATTTATCAAGGGCAAATACCACTGCCAGTAACTCCTTCTCTGTGGTGGTGTAATTGTCTTCAGCACCTGTGAGAGTTTTACTAGCATAATAAATAGGTTGGAACTGTATACCCTTTCTTTGCCCCAAAACTGCTTTAATAGCATAATCACTTGCATCGCACATGAGCTCGAATGGCTCGTTCCAATCAGGTGTGACTAAAATTGGGGCTTGCACCAGTTTTTTTTTAGCACATTGAATGCCACCGTACATTCTTTGCCAAAGTCGAATGGAGCATCTTTTTCAAGGAATTTGGTCAACGGTTGTGTGATTTTTGAAAAATCCTTGATGAACCGTCTATAGAATCCTGCATGACCCAAGAAACTCCGAATCCCCTTAACATTTGCTAGTGGAGGAAGCTTGTCTATAACTTCGATCTTGGCTTTGTCTACCTCCATACCTTTCCGGGAGATCTTGTGCCCTAGAACAATACCTTCCTAAACCATGAAATGACATTTCTCCCAATTTAGTACAAGGTTTGTTTCTTCACACCTCATTAATACTCACTCCAAATTCTTCAAGCATAGATCAAAGGAGTCAACGAACACTGAAAAGTCATCCATGAACACCTCTATTATATCTTCCAAAAGATCATCAAAAATAGCAGTCATGCCCCGTATGTTGCGGGTGCATTACACAGCCCGAATGGCATCAATGAACCGTCTATTATATCTTCCAAAAGATCATCGAATGTTGCGGGTGCATTACACAGCCCGAATGGCATTTGTCTATATGCAAACGTTCCATAGGGACAAGTGAAAGTCGTCTTCTCTTGATCTTCTGGGGCTATAGGGATCTGAAATTACGCTGACATCCCGTCTAGGAAGCAATAAAACTGATGTCTGGCCAGCCGTTCTAACATCTGATCAATAAAAGGCAGCGGAAAATAATCCTTTCGGGTGGCGTCGTTCAACCTTCTGTAATCAATGCACACCCTCCATCCTGTAACTATTCTCGTTGGGATGAGTTCATTCTTTTCATTCTTGATCAACGTCATCCCCCCTTTCTTTGGAACCACTTGCGTTGGGCTCACCTAAGCGCTATCAGAGATAGGATAGATAATCCCTGCATCCAAAAGTTTCACCACTTCTGCCTTGACAACCTCCTTCATGTTTGGATTTAGTCTCCTTTAAGGTTGGATTACCGACTTGAAATTATCCTCCATTAGGATTTTATGTGTACAAAATGAAGGATTTATTCCCTTCAAATCCGAAATTTTCCAAGCAATGGCAGATTTGTGCTTCTTCAACATTTCCATCAACTTCTCCTTCTGATCCGGGGAGAGATCGGAGGCTATGATAACGGGAAGTTTCATTTCTTCTGCTAGATATGCATACTCCAAATGTGCTGGCAATGTCTTTAATTCTAGATCGGCTGGTTCTTCAATAGACGGCTGCAGACGGCTTTCCTTCAATCGATCAATTTCTTTAAACTGAAATGGTTTTTGTTCCTCAACACTTTCTGCGTTGTTCTGCAAAACCCGGCTGTTAAGATGATCTTGGGATCCCATTGTAGTTTCTATCTCACATGCTTCCTTGGTTAAGTCTATAATTCCCACTGAAAAGACCTCTTGCCTTTGTTCTCGATAGCATGATTCAAACTGAGCAAGGACCGTCTCTAGATTTTCTTCTGAATCCTCACTTAAAGAAGCTAGGGCTGATCTCCCAAATTCA
The DNA here is from genome assembly GCA_020875875.1 of Dioscorea alata. NCBI lineage: Eukaryota > Viridiplantae > Streptophyta > Magnoliopsida > Dioscoreales > Dioscoreaceae > Dioscorea > Dioscorea alata. The sequence goes on from CM037027.1 coordinate 5,368,289, forward strand.
TCTAACATATTGCCCAATTCATAGCCCATGATCTATCCTATACAAGAATGATCAACAATTGTCTCGTTTTCTATTGAAGGAATGTTCAATAGTTTCCCATACTCAATGCAATTTACAACTGACTGTACTGTAAACAAATGCATTTTCTATTCCACATCTTTCACTATTCCTGTAAGTGAATCAAGGATTTCAATTGTATCAAACATCCTCTTTCTCCTGAAGCTGCAAATAAGAGTGATGATGGAAAAAGAAAGTATGAAATAGAAAGTGAAGTGAATAGCTATAACAGCGAAAAACAAGTATAAGAAATACGCCTACTCCCCGGCAACGGTGCCAAAAACTTTGACAAGGGCCCGAAAGTGCACGGGTTGTCGAAGTAATATAATACCTTGATGAGTGGGTAGTTGTATCCACAGGGAATAGGGATTTTAGATATAAGTATTCACTATTTAGCTAACGCGATGTGCGAGAGGAAATCAGTGAGTGAGTGCGAGAATAATTGGTAAAAGCAAGAATTAAAAGAGAAGTGTGCAAGATGAGAGAGTTCAAGTAAGAGTAGAAGAGTAGGACAAGCAATGAAAGAAGATGGATATCCAGACAAGCTACCCCTAGGACTGATGCTTCTAGTGCAAGACAATGCTATTATACCTTCCTATTGATGTTAATTGAGTCGAGGAGATCCTTAAACACACGATCCCAAATCTAAGGTCAATCGTGACTAATCCCAATACTATGCCCTGGCATTAGGTTTCACTACGACCCTTGACTCTCGTTGACCTGTCAACTAAGCCCTAGGGGAGTTTGTTTTCCTAAGCCTCACACTATGTGGAATTGCTTTAGGTTCTAGGGATTCCTAGTAATAAACCCGGTTCCTATATGTAGTTCAAACCCTTTGGTCTAGGTGAGAGAACCGTAGTCTAGATTAAGACCCAATGCTAAGATTCGCTACAACCCTTCACTCTGTTGCTCGTGCAACTAAGCCCCAGGGGAGTTTATCTCCTAGCACTTCACTCTATCTTGACTGCTAATTAATCATGGAACACGAAGGTAGGAAAAATCACATCGAACGGGAAAGCGGACGTTCCGCTACCTCACGACTCACCCTCTCAACCCTCTTCAATCCTAAGTAGTCTAACCCTATAGGAGTTATCACACCTCCAAAGGATTACCTAAATTGTTCTCAACCCTAGTGTCACGGCTAAGGGAAAACAATAACAAAATAAATCAAGATTGAAACTCACTTTTATTCATCAATAATGGAAAAGCATAATAGCAATGTCAAAGAAACATAATAGTCCTAGGGTTCACAAATCCAAATACCCACAAGGGGTTTAGCTCCTCATGGAGCTATACAAATCCGTCAAAGTAATAATAAGAACACAAATTGAATGCATAGATGAAAAACCCCCTTGTGTGTGATGTGGCCGTAGTCTTGTGCCGCCGTCGGACGTTGATGTCGACGCCGATAAAGAGCTTCAAACCTCCACGAAGTCCTCTCCAAACCCTCACCGTTCCTCTCTAGAAGTTAGGGCAAAGAAGAGCCAAAACGATCCCCAAAATAGTCTCCAAAACGGGCTTTTATAATGTTGAGTCGCGACTAAATTTGAGTTTATCGGGATTTCAGACGGCCGTGTGGAATTTCCACACGCCCGTGTGATTTTTTGGTTTTCTGAATTTCGGCCGAATATAAACAGTAGCTTGCTACAGTGTTTTGCAATAGTAGCTTACCGAAATGCTCCCGAATTCATCGTTCTTCATCGAGCCCGTTGAATTGGGCACATAATCAACGGTAGATCGTGCCGATTGGTTCAAATCTCCTAACTTGGTGAAGTTCTCCTTGTTAGCACGAGCTAGACTTATTGTGAATGTGACTGCCTTTGTGCCCCTCCAAAAGAGGTTGGCACACACTCACAAGTCTATACTCATGCCGTGCTCCTTGCTTAGTCCGAGAATCTTCCCAACAATGGCGAACACGATCTAACTTCGTTCCTTCCTTTACTTTATCTTCACAACCCTACAATGCGCAAAAGTAAACAAATGCACAATTTTTATCGATAAAATCTGATTAAATTAGTGCTCATTGCAAGATAATAACGCTTCGCATTACTATAACACGAGCACTTATCAATACCCTAATAGAGTCTTCAATTCTAAGTGTACAGATTCCTCAACAGATGGTCTGAGTCTTCTATTCATGCTCAGAGTGGCCCCATAAGTGCTTATCTCTTCATCGTAAGTCTGATCATCCTCTGTTTCATCCTCTATTCAGTTGACAAAATGTTTTGCCTCATTGGTATTTCCCAATGGTAAACTATCAAATCCGTTATGATCTTCTATTGCACTGCTCACTATTCTTTCTTCAAGTCCATTTGCTTGCATGAACTAATCAAAAACTTATTTCCAAACCTCCTCTTTCTACTATTTATCCCCTATGTCACTATAACCTTCTTCCCATCTCATCTGTTTATAAAGATCACAGGCCATTGGAAAATGCTTAAACTGTACTGAGGGGTTACAAATAAGACTCTTGTGCTATACAATGTTCAATCCAACTGTCGAGCATATCTAGCACTGTTTCCAACTAACCTCTCATACCTTCCATAAGGAAATAAATGCTCATAGTACTTTGTAGTAATGAGAAAAGAGAGCAGAAAGAAAGAAGGAATCGAACGATTGAAAGAACACAAGAAACTAGAATAAAAAGATTGAACAAAGGAATTGATGGCTAAAACACTAAGCTATAAGTTTTCATAGAATCTTTCAACTAGGAGTTCCCGGCAACGGTGTCAAAAAGTTTATGCGCGCTTTATGTATGTCTATATTGCAAGTACACGAGTAGTCAAGTAATACTTCATGGGTGAGCATGAGGGTCGTATTCCTCAGGTAACGGTGAGAGGCTCCTATTACTTAATTTTGACTTAATCAATAGCTTGATGGCTATGTTGGTTCTTAACTCTATTCCTACACATTACAAATTACTTGTGAAATAATGTTAAGAGATTACAAATTGATCTAGTATTAGACAAGGGGAATTCAAGGGCGTAGTGGTCCTAATCTTTTGGCAACCAGGTCTAAAACACTAGAAACTTAAGATGAAATCTCTTCTACCCAAACCTCCTATGTCAGCCTTTAATATCAAGAACTCCACTAGAGGGGTTAACCAAACCCTAATCCATAAACCTATCTATGCCGAATCTCTAAGCACATGTATAGATCTAACAAGGCATGGGTGCTCTAATGTGTGGGAATCTCTTCCTCACAACATCAACAAAATAACATCAAACAATTATGTAATTAATCCAAGACAACTAGAAAGAATATGTTAATGCCAATAAAGAATTTACTAGTAAAAGCCGAGGTACATTAATATGCAATTCCCCTTGAATTTGGGTCCTCTAATGGGTATACAAGTATCAATCAATGAATAATAGCAATCCAAAGGAAAAAATAGAAAAAGAATTTAAAAAATAACTCACTCTAATAGGTCACCGATGGTTGAGGTTGAGAAAGTTCCAAGATTGCCAAGAGAATGCCAAATCTCTTTGTGCTCTCTCCATTATCAATACATGATGAATCCTTTAGAAAATCACTTGAATTTGCTAAATTGATGATGAAACTTGTCTCTAGCTACTCAGTTCTTCAAAAATCCGGTTTCCACTACCAAATTCTGCAAAAGAATCCCCCGTGAATCGTAAAACCTATTGGTATTTATAGCCCTAGTCCACCACAGCCTCACCAAGCCCATTGTGAAGGTCGTGGTGAGTAAATTTTGTTGCTTGGGCCGCACGTCGCGTCCTAGCATGGTCTGGCTCAGTGTTGTGTGAATTGGCCATGGGCATTAGGGCATTATGATCCACAACAGTTGTTGTGAAAGCTGTTGTGACTTCTATCTATCTTTTGTGTCTCCACACTTCACGACTTGGCCATAGTTGTGATGGAAGTGTATAACGGCCATAGTGACATATGATCATAGCCATGGTGAGATATGATGGTGGTCTGATTTACCATGTTGGTCTGTTTTGCTTCAAAACGCTTCCAGATTTGCTTCTTTAGCCCTAAAATGAAATAAAAGCCCATGGTGAACTAAAAAAAAAATGAAATTATGTACTAGTTTCATGTATGATTTGCTTATGTGATGAATCAAAAAAACTACCTAGCATAGGCAAGCCACTATTGGAGGGGATTGTGAGTAAGCCTAGAAATAAGGTACTTTGGAGTTGAGAATTCTCCTTCCACAATCCTTCCAAGTGAATTAGCAAGCAATTCCATACTCTTTACAATCATAGGGAGTATATCTAAGGAGAAATCATATTTCTAGATTGTATGACATTAGGAGCAATCACTTCGCAAAAAGTGTTATAAACTTATTGAATTCTTGTTAATTCACATAGAGATTTCATAGAGTGCAATGCAATCGTGGAATGTCCCTATCAACACTATACCGGATTAGTTACTATTTTCCTTGCAGGAGAGGATAGTATGTTTTAGGATTTCTTTCGGTTCAAATAATATTTCTAACTTATAACCTTTATCGTAGACTTATAAAACTCTAGAGGGAGTGTATGCCCAAGCATCCCATTTCCCCTTGTATATTTGACCACCTTTGTTTTAGTATTCTTAATTTTTGTTTTTGTTATTCTAATTTGTTTTCACACATCACAAACTTTGGATAAGTTAGTTTTTAGATTTAGAATTAATACTAGTACTCTCTATTTCCCCTTTGAATCGATACTTGATAAGTGCTTGTGTATAAGTATTACTAAGTACACTTTTTTTACATTGAGCATCACTTTTATCAGATTTTATGGCTCATTCATGTGTATTTGTGTTCTTTTGTGCATTTAGGATTGTGGAGACAAGTGTGGAAGTAAGAAAGCAAAAATAGATCATGGACGAGATTTTTGAAGAATCTATTGTACCGAACAAGGATCAAGACACAAGTTGTGTTCATCGGCATATGGGCATGTGCCAACCTTTAAATGTGCAAATGAATATATGAATTAGAGAGGCACAAAGGCAGTCACGCTCATATGCTCCGACTTGTGTGATATTATCAAGAGCTCCGTTAATAGGCTTGAAAGCAAGATGGGACATGATCTACCACATGGTTGTGTGCCCAACTTTGCGGCCTCGACGAAGAAAATGAATTTGGGAGTACTTTGGCAAAAGTACTACAGTAGTTTGTTGTAGCAAACCATTGTAGCTTGGAAATTCACACTCCCGTGTGGAATTTCTACAGGGGCGTGTGGGTGCCTGATTTCAGCCCTATAAATACCGCTCTGAGAGTATGATTTGTAAAAACTTGGATCTATCTTTCACCTATCTTTTGGGGAGAGTAAAGCTAGGGTTTGGAGAGATTTTTGCTGGGATTTTAGAGTGGTTCTACAGCATTCGACATCGATTTCCTTCGGAGGAGAGTTATTAGGGAAGCTTTCGATGACATTGATTCGGCGAGGTGTGCCCTAGGCTTGACGGAGGAGTCTTTGGAGAAGACGAGGCGGCTCTTGAAGATTATCGATACAGATGACAAGGGGGTTATCTCTATGGATTTCTTGCACTTATTTTTGATTTCATATTTGATTTTGTATTGCTCCATGGAGAGCAAAACACTAGGATGATTTTGTTTTATTGACATCTATTTTGTTTCTTTTAACTAATGTTTTAATTGTGTTTCAATCTTGTGTGTTTATTGATTTGATTTTTCCTTAGAGTGACACTAGGATTGAGAATCTATCTATGTAATCCTTTTGAATAAGTGATACTTCATTAGGGTTAGACATAGCAAGGTTAAAGAGTGTTGAGAGGGTGAGTGGAGAGGTAGTGGAACGTCCCCTTTCCCTCCGATGTGGTTTATCCTACCTCCATGTTCCAAGAGTTCTTTGCGGTCACGATAGAGTGAAGTGCAAAGAGACAAACTCCACTGGGGCTTAGTTGCGCGAGCAACAGAGTGAAGTGTTGAGTAATCCTTAGTGCTAGGGCTTAATTGTGATTAGGGATCTTTCGCCTAGACCAAAGGGTTAAATGTAAGTCAGGGAATAAGGTTCATCACTTGGAATTCCTAGAGCTTCAAGCAGTTCCACACAATGTGAAGTGTTGAAAGTACCATTTTCTACCAGGGCATAGTGTCGAGGGCTAGTCACAGTTGACCTTAGATTTGGGACCATGTGTCTTTGGATTTCCACGACTCATTAAACTTCAATTAGGAGGGATAATATTAGTCTTGAACTTGAAACAATAGTCCTAGTGTAAGCATTGTCCGGGTACCCTATTTTATCATTGATTACCTCTCTTTCCTCCTTTTGCTTTCTCTTTTCTCTTTTGCTTTTCTTTACATTAATATCTTAAATTCACTCATAATTGGATTTAACTCTAACTAAATAGCAATACTTCTTGTTTCTAAGCATCTATTCCCTGTGGATTCGACTACGCACTCACTGGGGTATTTTATTACATCGACAACCCGTGCACTTGCGGTATATACATCCAAGGGGTGTGTCAATACCCTGCTCTTTAAGACTTTATCACAAGATCGGGATGTACATTAGCGTTCCTTTCAATGGTAGATGAATAAAAATAATAGAAGGAAAAGTACAAGAAAAGTTCAACATGATGGAATTTCTTAGCAGCTTATGGCTCTAGGTGATCTATAAATGTAAATATATATAGATATAATATAATCACCCTCTTAAGCATGGATTTACAAATCTAGTTTTTTAAACAATTCCAGGAATAATCCAATTCAAAGGTGGTAGTAATTGGAGTGTGTATATATATATAATCATCCATCCGAGGTGAAGAAGATCAAGAAAAAGAAGGAAGAGAATGAAGATTGACATCAACTTATATATATATATATATATATATATATATATATATATATATATATAATTGCACACCTATAAGCATGTATATCTATATATACACTTATATAATGACTATAGGCCTAAGGCATACTTTAGCATAAAGCCTAAATACAAAATCCCTTATGAGCTTACACACACACACACACACACACACACACACACTTACACATAGAGATTACATAAATAATGTATAAAGGTGTATACATACACATGACTATATACATAAATATAGGCTGCAACAAGCTCAAGTAGTGGAAAGATAAAGCGAAGGTGAAGTTCAAATAACTCTAGAGAGATGCAAGCATTTCTTCTAACATGGCCCAATTACCAACAAAGCTTGAGGTAGTAGAGGCAAGTTCAAGCCAAAACTAATACTAGTAGTACTTAACAAGAAGACACTGAGGTTGAACTCAAGTATCAGACATGCAACTTTTGTAGATGGTAACACTACTTACCTCAAGCTTGCCAGTCAATTGGCGATGGAAAACACCTCTTCAACCTTACCATCTACCACCATGGAACTTCTGCAACTCCAATTCTCGGTTTCTCTGAGAGCTTAAAGAAAGAATAGGACAAAAAGTGAGTCATAAATGCTAATTCCAAGATGAGTATGATGGGATAAAAGCCCAAAAAAGTGCTAGAAATTCATAGCTTAACTACTTTACAATAGTATGAAGACAAGGGATAGTGACATCCACAGATATGGTTTCTTATGAAAGTGAAAAATTGGATTAGCACAAAGATGTGCAATGCTAATATTGTTATTATAAATAAGTGCTGGGGAAGGAAACAAATTTCATAAAGTAGAGGCCATTTCCAATGCTACAAAAGCACTTATACTGCTTTAGCTTAAATAGAAGAGCTACCCACAAAGCATTATTTCTTCAAAATCCATAATTTGGGAATAAGATTAAGAAAGGGAACATAGGTCCTTATTGACTTACAGTTATCAAGGTTCCCAACCGAATTAATATTGGTGAAATAGTGTAGGACAAAGAAGAACTAACACCAAAATGATGTCCAAGATCACAAAGGCCATTTAGATAGCAGAGTAGATGCTTAACAACACCCAAATGATGTTTAGATAGTACATGCATAAATTGCAAGAGCTTTCTTAACTATTAAATAAATTCTAGTTGAACACCCGTAAGTGCACGGGGTCATTAAGTAACACCTCTCCCGCAAGCACGAGAGGGTTGTACTCCCAAGACCGGAGAAGGTACTCTTAGTTCCTCTTCGCGTGTTGTTTAGCCTACAGATTCGAGTGATTGTGATCTAAACTACAAAATAAAAGAAAGAACACTAAATGTGTGTCTACAGTGGAGGCAAATCAGGGGTAGAAATCAAGGGATGAAGGTGGTCACAAAAGTGGATTCCCCTGGGTCTACTAACGTGAGAAGGATACTAGAACTATCATGCAATTGGTGGTTTGGACCAAGAGATTCCTAAGGTAGGTCAGCCTGATGGTCATGACAATTGACCCGTAATCTAGTACCACTATTGATACAGAATTTCTTTTGATCAAATTCTCCTATGATTGCAATACAGGCAGAGAATTCTCTAATTAGGGCCGAAACATAAACTAGGGCCAACCCTAATGTTGGAGGGGTACAAAATACCCGATGGTAACGGTGTATTTGTACAAGGATCCCTTCCAAGCTAGGTGTGTCTAGTACAAGGGTGATGGTCACGCAACCAAGTACAACCTAGAAATTGACATACAGAGTTCTCATGCATATCAATATATCAAAGTACATTAAGCATAGATCACAACACACCAAAAATGCAATAAAATAGATCAAAGCATCCAATCCACACAAGTTCACCCCGAGGTTCACCAACTTCCAGTGATCTTGGGGTTTAGTTGTTCATATTAAGAAAATACATGATGAAGCCCATAAAATCAACTAAATAAGCAACAAAGAACTCATTCAAGTGATGAAAATGGGGAGACAAGTTGCGGGAAGCTTCCAACGACGCAACCAATAGGGTGGCTTCCTTACCCTCTACAAGATTGAACAATGGGAGATGATGTCGGATTTGCCTTTTCCTTCGATTTCCTCATCTAAAATGTCTTCTTGAGCCTTCTTTACCCTGGATTTGGATGATGGAGAAGAATGGTTGAGGTGGGAGAAGAACATGTGGAAGGAGATAGCTCAAAAAGCCTTATGACCTCTTTTTAAAACTCTCTCGGGTTGGCTTCACGGCCTCCTTCACGAGTGTGAAGGAGGCTGTCAGAGTCTCAAAAATTTGTCAAACATTTGTGATGTGATACAGTAACTACTAAAGTAAACTTCGCATTCTTCATCCTTTTCATGGTCGTCTTCACAACCGTCAGCAAACCCATCAACGGAACCTAAGATTTTTCTTTCTCTTTTGGGTTGTTGAGCTCACCTGGGCATCCTCAAGACCTGTAACATGAATAAGACCAATTAAACCACACAAATGACATCAAATCATTGATTTATACATAAATAGTACAACACAAATACGTATAGAATGCACACATTTAGGTGTTTATCAAATCTCTTGTCACATGACAAGGAGATACTGAAGACTACAAACAACCTATTAATATAAAGTAGCATTCACATGACCAATTTGTTTGTATGTACAATAATTGTACGGGTGTCAAAGTAATAAAATACCCGGTGAGTAGGGTAGTTGAATCCACAGGGAACAGGGTACTAGTACTAACTGCTTCTCTGCTATCTAGCCTAATGATCAATGGGATGATGTGATGATCTAGTGTGTGAAGAAATGAATACCAAAGATGAATATGCAAATGTAAAATAGAGGGAGATCATAATAAGTAAAAGTGGGGTATTCGGGCAATGCTCACCCTAGGATTCAGATATTAGGTACTAAGTATACAAAGTGTTTCTAGAATGAGTAGTTTAAGTCATGGAAATCAAAAGATAATCGGTCCCTATCTCCAGGCCACTGATACTAGTCCCCTACGAGGTCCCAGTGGAGAAGTCGCTCAATCTTAACACCTCACACCACATATGACCGTAATAGACTCTAGGGATTCCTAATAGTACACCCGATTCCTAAAGATAGACCTAACCCTATTTCTAGATAAAAGATCCCTAACCCCCTACAAGGTCCTAGTGGAGAAATCTCTCAATCTCAAGCTTCACACCAAATATGGTTGCATAAAGCCTAGGGAATACGGAGATAGGATGTACTAATCGGAGGAGAAAGGGGACACTCCACTATCTCATAACTCACCCTCTCAACCCTCTTCAATCTTAAGGTTCTAACCCTAATGGAGACCTCTCTCTCACCAAGGTGAAAAAAGCATACAAACCAAACAACCATATGATCAATATAGCAAGCAAGCATTAGGCAAACAAGATTGAAACTCAACCAAACTTGGATTAAATAGAAACACAAAGCAAATCCACAAAATATTAGAATCTTAGGGTTCACAAGCCCAAATACCCTCTAGGATTTTAGCTCTCCATGGAGCAATATACAAAATAAACCATCAATGAATGAAAGTATATAAAAGCCATAGAAATAAACCCCCCTATATATGAACTGATGGCCTTTATGGAGAGCTTCGACATCTTGATGGAATCCACTCCGAAGCTAAGGTCGTCGGTGGCTTCCTTGATGCTATGACAGAGGAGGAATCGATCAAAGTTAGTGAAGAAATACTTCCTAAGCCGCAAAGACCTCTCCAAACCCTAGCCATCTCCCCTCTCAAGAGCCGCACAAAATTTGCTATAATACTCATCATAAACATGATTTAAACTTTCTTCTCTTGAGGTGACATGGTCGGGCACACATCCATGTCGTAAGTTATGAAACTTTTCCTCGTTGAATCATCATTTGGAAGCTCTTGCAGTCTTCACACAAGTAAGGACATAGGAGTGTGACTGCCTTTGTGCCTTTCCAACTTATAAATTGGCTTGAATTCTCTTATAAGTTGACACACACCCTCATGTACATGAGCTCCTCTTGTGTCTTGATACTTATAGTGTACAAAAACTGCCAAAATGTGTCTTCATAACCTATCTTTGTTTCCTTTTCTTCCTTCAAGGCATTCACAAGCTAATTGCACAATGGAATACCAAATACACTTTATGAGACATAAACTATGTTAAAAATGATGTTCAATACATGTAAAACATATAAAGAAATATGTCTACTCAAGTACTTATCAAGCATCGATGAAAGAAGAGGCATTGCATCATAAAGTGAAAGTGTAGTACAAAATGTAAGAGATGCCTAAACCAGTTTAGATGAATGTATTGGAAAATTAATTTTGAATGGAATTTGAAAGATTGATTTATGTTTATAATAATAGGTGTTTTGGAAATTGAAAAGACTTTGGCTTTAAGAATTCCGATGGTTTTGGAATTTAAAGAGTTTTTTCAACTTCATAGAATTTAAAAGGTTTCAAACTTTTGGAATGCTAGAATTAAGTTAGAATTTGAAGGGTTTTTCAACTTCAAAGAATTTAAAAGATCTCAAACCTTTTGAATTCTAGAATTAAGTTTGGAATCCTAAGGGTTAGTCTCCAAGGCTATATAAAGGGTTTCAATCTTCAACTTTAGATATATAAAAAATATAATACAATAAAAAGACAAATCTAAAGGAGAAAGATGCACACTACACTTCCTTCTTTTCACCTACTCTCTAATAGAAAGCTTAATTTCTATATGATAGAGCTGACATAATTCAGTTCGCCGGAGTTGTAAAGTGGTGCTGCCTTGCAACTAAAGACAATTGTATGCTGGGAAACAGACGCCAGCTCAAACCTAAGCACTAAAGGGCGATGAATGTACTTTAAGGAAATTGTGTGATACATAAGCTTCGGTTTTGTCTCTCCCTATCTTCAGGATCATGTCCTCTCACTTTTAATATAAAGTTTTGTTTTACTTATAATTTTCTATTTACCAATATCCCACATAGTAAGGATTATTTGTATCCAACAATCTTAAAGCAGATTAAATGGCATCTGAAAAAAACAATGTTTCTAATGTGTCTCAAGGATCTACTCTTGTTATGAGTGTTGTTGTACCTCAAGTGGTTATTCCAACTATGAATACAACCATGTCTCAATTGCAAGCACCCATGGTGGCTATGGTAGTTCCTGTGAACCATGCTCGAAGGCCAGAAAATTTTATTGGGTTGCATTTCAAGATGTGGCAAAAAAGATGTTTTTCTATTTGACCACCTTAAACCTTGCAAGGTTCTTGACTGAAAAAACACCTAAACTGGAGGAAGGAGAGCAAGATGCTCAACTAATCACTTCAGTGGAATCGTGGAAGAAGTTTGACTACCTATGCAAAAACTATATCATGAATAGTTTATCAGATGCATTGTACAATGTATACACATCCAAGAAAACAACAAAAGAATTGTGGAATGCTTTTAACCACAAATACAAATCTGAGGATGCTTGAACCAAAAAGTTTGTGGTTGGCCGATTCTTTGATTATAAGATGGTGGATTCCAAGACTGTGAGTAGTCAAGTGGAGGAATTCCAAGTAATCAAGCATGAAGTTCATGCTGAGGGGATGGTCTTGAGTGAACCTTTCCAAGTAGCTGCTATCATTGAGAAGCTACCCCCTGGTTGGAAAGACTTTAAAAAAGAAATGAATGTTGAGGATATTCTTCTTAGACTTCGGATTAAGGAAGATAGCTGAAGCGGTGACAAGAAGGGTGTCATTCTACCTATGGCTAAGGTAAATGTTGTTGAACATGGTCAAAGTTTTGAAGAATAAGAAGCAAAATAAGCCCAGGAAAAGGTATATGCTTGGACCAAAACGTGGAGTTTCAAAGAATAGAAATTTCAGGGGAAATGTTACAGTTGTGACAAGATGGGGCATCTAAGTGTAGGTTGCCAAAGAGAAATAAAAATCAGGCTAGCATTGTTGATGGCATCATTCATGATGAATCTGATATGAGCCTTGTAGTTGTTGTTTCAAAAGTGAACTTGGTTGGGTGTAATCCAAGACAATAGTAAATTGACACTGGAGCCACACATGCTCAGATAAAAGTATGTTCACCACTTTTGAATCATTAGAGGATAGGGAGAAGTTGTTCATGGGGAACTCTACCACTTTTGAGGTTCAAGGCCAAAGTAAGGTGATCTTGAAAATGACTTATGGGAAACTGACTCTTAATAATGTGTTGTATGTGTCAAAAATCTATAAGAATTTGGTGTCAGGTTTACTGTTAATCAAGCATGGATTCCGCTTAGTGTTTGAGTTAGACAAAGTTGCCATTAGTAAAAATGGAATGTATGAAGGGAGGGGTTATCTAATTGATGGAATTTTTAAGCTCAATGTCATGTCTATTAGGCCAAAGAAGAACAATAATAATAATGGAGGTCTTCTGCTTACTTGCTTCAGTCTTCCGGATTATGGCATGGTAGACTAGGACATGTTAATTATAATACGTTGCATAGATTAATTAACATAGATCACATACCCTCTTTTCATATTAATCCTAGACATAAGTGTGAAACTTGTGTTGAAGCAAAACAAACAAGATCATTCTTTCAAATAATTGAAAGAGACACAGAACCTCTTGATTTAATACATAGCGATGTATGTGACTTAAAATTTGTACAAACAAGAGGAGGTAATAAATATTTCATTACTATGTGTATTAGCTCAAAAGTAAATGCAAATCAATAGAGAAATTTGCTCTCTATAAAATGGAGGTTGAGAATCAACTCAACATGAAGATTAAGGTTATAAGGAGTGACCAAGGTGCTGAGTATGTAGCACCATTCGGTGAATTTTTTGCACAACATGGAATTGTACATGAGATCATTCCACCTTATTTACCTCAGTCAAATGGCATTGCTGAGAGAAAAAAAAATCAAACTTTGAAAGAAATGATGAATGCAATGTTAATAAGTTAAAGGTTACCTCAGAACATGTGGGGAGAAGCTGTTTTGATAGCTAATTATCTTTTAAATAAGGTACCCTACAAGACAAAGGATATGACCCCATATAAGTTATGGCAAGGAAGAAACTCTTCCTACAAATACTTAAGAATGTGGGGGTGTCTTGCTAAAGTGGTTGTACTTACACTTAAGGAGGTGAAAAGAGGTCCAAAAATAGTTGCTTGCATTTCCATTGGATATGCACTAAATAGTATTTCTTATCGGTTTATTTTTCATGAGTCTAATATACCAGACATTCATAAGAACACAATAATGGAATCAAGAAATGCATCTTTCTTTGAACATGTATTTCCTTGTAAAACAAAGAATGGTGAAGGATCAAGTTCGTCTAAATGAATACATGGGTTTGTTAATCATGAGGATGATGTTGATTAAAAGCAAGAGGTTGAACTTAGATGTAGCAAGAGAGCAAGGATAGAAAAGTCTTTTGGTCTAGATTTTCTATCCTATTTGCTAAAACATGAACCTCGAACCTATTAAGAAGCTGTGACTTCTTCAGAGGGTCCTTTATGGAAATAGGCCATTAAAAGTGAAATTGATTCCATTTTACAAAATCATACTTGTGAGTTAGTAAACCTACCTCCAGGATGTAAGACTTTAGGATCTAAATGGATTTTTAAGAGGAAAAAGAAAGCTGATGGGACTATTGAAAAGTATAAAGCTAGGCTTGTAATTAAAGGCTACAAGCAACAAGTAGGCCAAGATTACTTTGATACATATTCTCCTATGATGAGGATAAATTCCATTAGAATGATAATAGTGATTGCAGCTTTGAGAGGCCTTGAAATACATCAAATGGATGTAAAAACATCCTTTCTTAATGGAGATTTACATGAAGAAATCTACATGGAGCAACTTGAGGGCTTTGTTACTCCAGAACATGAAAAGAAATTCTATTGTTTGGTAAAGTCTTTATATGTCTTAAAACAAGCTCCAAAGCAATGACATGAGAAATTTGATAGTGTTGTGCTATCAAATGGGTTTAAAATCAATGAGTGTGACAAATGTGTATAAATCAAACAGACTGAAAGTGGATATGGCATTTTATGTTTGTACATTGACGACATGCTCATTGTTGGTAGTAATGATAACTTGATCAAATCTATCAAAATTATGTTAAATTCAAGGTTTGACATGAAAGATATGGGACTGCTTGATGTAACTTTAGGAATAAAAATATAAGAAAAACTTATGGTCTCATTCTTATTCAATCACATTATGTTGATGATAAATTCTTGAGTGAACATATTTCTTTATATGTTTTACATGCATTGAGCATCATTTTCATCATGTTTTATGTCTCATAAATTGTATTTCTTGATCCTTTGTGCAAACAGGGTTGTGAAGGCCTTTAGAGAAGAAAAGGAAGCAAACATAGGTTATGAAGGCACATTTTGAGAGTCTTTTGTAAAACATAAGGATCAAGACACAAGAGAAGCTCATACACATGAGGGTGTGTTCCCAACATCCAAGAGAATTCAAGTCAGATTGTGAGGTGGAAGAGCACAAAGGCAGTCACACCCCCATGTCCCGACTTGTGTGAAGACGTCAAGAGAGTTCCTAGTGATATTAGACCACAAGAAGCCTCATAACCTACCACACAGATGTGTTCCCACCCATGTGGCCTTAAGAGAAGAGTGTTGGAGCCTTATTTATGACAGTGTTGTAGCAAAACACTGTGACAGTACTGTAGCGAACACTTGTTCACGCGACTGAATAAAAATTCCACCCGGTCCTGTGGGCAATTCTACAACCCACACAGGAGCATGGAGGCCTACAAGGTCTTGTGGAGGCACATGACAAACAAGAGTTTTTGAGTTTAAAATGCTGATTTGACCTAATCTTTGGAGATTTTTCACAGCTTTTGAGAGGCAAAGAGGCTAGTGTTTGGAGAGGAGGTCTTTGCAAATTTGGTAGGCGTTCTTCACCAACTTTGATGGATTCTTTCTTTGTCATAGCATTGAGAAAGCCATCGATGACCTAGCTTTAAAGAGGAATCCTTCAAGACGTTGAACGACCCATCAAGGCTATCATTACTAATTCAAGGGGGTTTTATTCCTTGGTTTTCATTGATTTACATTGCATTATTTGTTTTGTATACTTGCTCCATGCAGAGCTAAAACCTAGAGTGTACTTGGCCATGTGAACCCTAGGATTTCATTCTTTGTATTGATTTAGTGTGTGTTTTCTATTAAATCCGAGTTTAATTGAGTTTCAATCATGCTTTTTTATTACTTGCTTGCCTTATTGATCTTATGGTTGATTGATGTGCATGATTTGTTTGCCTTTGTGAGGAAGAGGCCTCCATTAGGGCTAGAACCTCAAGATTGAAGAGGGTTGATAGGGTGGGTCATGAGATAGAGGAGTGCCCCATTTCCCCTCCGATTAGTACATTCTAGACTTGATTAACTCGGTTTAGAAACACTTTGTAAATCTTGCGCTTAATGTTAAATCTTAGGTGGAGCATTGCCTGAGTACCTCACTTTTATTGATTGAGATTTCCCTCATTTTTACTTTTTCTTGTTTGCTTATGATATTCATATTTCTCGTGATTATGTTCATTTCATTATATTCTTGATTCTGACTAGATAACTTAGAAGTAGTCATTACTAACACTTCCGTTCATTGTGGATTTGACTACCCACCCGTTGGGTACTTTATTACTTCGGCACTCGTGCACTTACGGTACATGAACACAAGAGGAGTGTTAAGTATTTGGCATCATTACCAGGGGAACGAGATATTATGAACTTTGTTACTTTAGTCATTCATCTTTTTCATTGTTTTTCTACTTCATATTTCTTTTCTTTCACCATTCTCATATTGGTTGAAGAAGATCCTAAAATTGAGCGTAGATTTCATGGAAGGGGCAAGGAACCTGCACTAGCTAAATTAGTGGTTAGAGAATTTAAAAACATGGCAAAACAAGAGGGGCAATAGAGAACACTTTGAGATTTTGAGTTAAACCCAGGTTTTATTCAAATGGTTTAGCAGGCTGAATAGTTCAATGGATTAGCCAATGATGATTCGAACAACCACATTGAGAACTTCCTTGAAGTGTGAGACATGTTGAAAATTAATGGGGTTTCGGATAATGCAATTCGCTAGAGGGCTTTCTGATTCTCATTGAAAGGAAAAGCTAAACAATGGCTCCAATTGTTGCCAAGAGCTTCTGATAAGTGCTTGAGTAGACATACTTCTATACATGTTTTACATGCATTGAGCATCATTTTTACTATAATTTATATCTCATAAAGTGTTTTTGGTGTTCTTTTGCGCAATTAAGTTATGAATGCCTTAAAGGAAGAAAAGGGTGCAAAGATAGGTTATGAAGACATATTTTTGGGAGGTTTTGTACAACAAAAGGATCAAGACACAAGAGGAGTTCACGTACATGAGGATGTGTGCCAATTTCCAAGAGAATTGATGCCATTTTTTGTAAGTTGGAAAGGAACAAAGGCAGTCACACTCCTATGTCCCTACTTATATGAAGATTGCAAAAGCTTCCAAATGATGATTCAACGAGGAAAAGTCTCATAACTTATCACATGGACATGTCCTGACCATGTGGCCTCAAGAAAAAAGAATTTGGACCGTGTTTATGAAGAGTACTGTAGTAATTTACTGTATCACTAATGTTGCATTGTTACTGTTCATGCGACCTTGTGAAAATTCCACACGGTTACGTGGGATTTTCTGCAGCTCATGCGAACACGTGAAATCTCACACGGTTGTATGGAGGCATGTGATAGGTGCAGTTTATGTCTATAAATAGCCATTTTGCCTAATTCTTTGGGGATTTTTTGCTAGCAATTGAAGCGTGACGTGGCTACGGTTTGAAGGAAAGGTCTTTGGCAAGTTTGGGGGTCGTTCATGACCAACTTTGATAGATCTTTTCTCTGTCATAGCATCAAGAGAGTTTTTGGCAACCTAGCTTCGAAGAGGGATCCTTCAAGATGTTGAATGATCCATCAAGGCCATCATCACGAATTCAAAGGGGTTTATTTCCATGGTTTATAATAATGCGAAGTGTTATTATCTTACATTGAGCATTACTTTTATCAGATTGTATCATTAAATAGTGTGTATTTGTGTGCTTTTGTGTATTGTAGGGTTATGAAGCTAGTTTGGAAGAAAAGAGCAAAGTTAGATCGTGTTCGCCATTGTTGGGGAGTTTTCAGACCGAGCAAGGAACAAGACACAAGTCTAGAATTGTGGGTGTGTGCCAACCTCCTTTGGAGGGGCACAAAGGCAGTCACATTCACAATAAGTCTAACTTGTGTAGCATAGGAGAACTTCACCAATGAGAAGAATTAAAGCAATCGGCACGGTCTACCATTGATTGTGTGCCCAATTCAACGGGCTCGATGAAGAACGATGAATTCGGGAGCTTTTTGGTAAAAGTACTGCAGCAAGTTAATGTTTACTGTTTACCGAAATTCAGCAAAACAGAGACTTCACACGAGCGTGTGGAAATTCCATATGGCCATGCGAAATCCTGATTTCAACCGATTTAAAGCCTCGACTCAACACTATTAAAAGGCGTTTTGGAGACTTTTTCGGGATCTTTTGGCATATCTTTTCTCCTATCTTCTGGAGGGCTACGGCTAGGGTTTAGAGAGGACCTTGTGGAGGATCAAAGAGCGCCATCGGCATCGACATCGACATCGATGTCCGGTGGCCGCATAAGACTATGACCACACTCTACACAAGGGGGTTTTCATCTATGTTTTTGATTTGTGCTTTTTCTCATAGTTTGATGGATTTATATAGCACCATGAGGAGCTAAACCCCTTGTGGGTATTCTGACTTGTAAACCCTAGGATCATTATGTTTCTATGACATGTTATTATGCTTTTCTTTATTGATGAATAAAATTGAGTTTTAATCTTAATTGCATCTTGTATTGAATTTCCCTTAGCGGTGACACTAGGGTAGAGAATCATCTAGGTTATCCTTTAGAGGTGTGACAACTCCTATAGAGTTAGACAACTTGAGATTGAAGAGGGTTGAGAGGGTGAGTCGTGAGGTAGCGAAACGCCCCCTTTCCCCTCCGGTGTGATTCTCCCTGCCTCCGTGTTCCAAGAATTCTTAGCGGTCGACATAGAGCGAAGTGCTAGGAGATGAACTCCCCTCGGGCTTAGTTGCGTGAGCAACAAAGTGAAGGGTTCTAGTGAATCCTAGTGCTGGGGCTTAACTGAGACTAGGGTTCTTTCACCTGGACCAAAGGGTCAGAGCTATACATAGGAACATGGTTTATCACTAGGAATCCCTAGAACTTAAAACAATCCCATGTAGTGTGAGGCTTAGGAAGATGGACTCCCCTAGGGCTTAGTTGTGAGTGACACGAAATCCCGCAAGCGCATAGATCGTCAAGTAATACCTCTCGTGCGAACACGAGAGGGTCGTATTCCTTGGGGCCCGAGAAGCTACCCTTACTTCCCTTTTACAATGTTGTTCAACCGACACAATTCAAGAGAGTGAATAGAATATAAAGAAACTAAGAAAATAAATAAACAATACAAACATACGAGGACAAAATACGGGATAAATTAGGGCTAGGAGTGGTCAAGGACGAGGATCCCCTTAGGGGCTACTAAAGTGAGTAGGAAGCTTGGACAGTTGGACTAACATGCAAGTGGCTAATTGGACCGAGAAAACCCTAGACTAGGCCAACCCGATTGTCACGGCAATTGACCCCTAATCCGGTACGGGTATTGGATACGGTACATATACCGCTCAAGATTACCCCTACAATTGCAAAGGGTAAAGTGGTTTTCTGAAACTATGGTTAAAATACAAAGGAGTACTTAACCCCAGGAGTGGATGGGTACAAATACCCGATGGTCACGGCGTATTTATACGTGTTTCCCTTCCAAGTTTGGTGAGTCTAACACTAGGTCAATGGTCATGCAACCTAGCATTTCCTAAGTCTTTTGCTACATAGAGTTCTCATACATATCAAGTATGTAAAAACACCAAACAATGGATCACAAACAAGCCACAAACATCAATTAGAACAAGATCATCCAAAACATCACAAGTTCACCCCCAAGGTTCACCTATATCCGGTGACCTTGGGGTTTAGTTGCTCATGTGCACTGAATACAATAAGAAATACATGAAAACAACTATCAAAAGCATGAGAAGAACTCCCTCAAAGAATGAAGGCCGGAGAAGTTCCAAAGACGCCACTCAAAGGGGTGACTTCCCTTGTCTTCAACCTCCAAATGTGAGCTCTAGATCATAGATTCTTCCCAAAACTTTGCTCTCCTCGCCAAATCCTTGCCGATATCGCCCTCCAAAAGCTTCTTTCTCCTCAGATTCAAAGGTGGTGGTGAGAGGCTCTAAGAAGGAAACTCCAGATACCCTAAAAGAACTCTCCAAGTCCCATAAAAGGATGAATTCGTGCCTCTTCACGGGTGAGCTCACCGTCCATATACGGCCCGTGAGGTAGCCTGTAATGCGGGACGAAAGAATCTGCAAACGAATATGAAGAACAGGGGCAAGAAGATAAACGGCTTAACGTACGACCTCAAGCTCAAAAGTAAAGAACTCCACAGGCATGAATGGATAGAAATCAAGAAATGAGCTGTTCAGTGAATAGTCAAGTAATACTAGTTCTATTTCCTCCTAGAATGCCCCGTGAGTGTGTGCTAACTCCTACCTTGATCTCCACATCCTGGATTACCCCAGGATGACCATTCACCCCACACACATTGAAAATGGTTTTAAAATATTAAACTCACCCTCAATACTCAGTTAAGAGTCCTTCGGTTCCTAGATAAAACTTTAGCTCCTAAGTGACTACACAGCGAGTACCAGGGGATTAAGAGACACAATTTTTTTTTTCTGAGTCCGACTAACATAGACTGTACAAAAATCTTTCAGACGGATGCACATGCTGGCTAGGAATAAGAGCCACCCATCCTACTTGATTACAGTCTACATAGATGCATTCATGCTATACTAGCAGAGGAATACTGTCATAGACTCCTTTTTTTTATGTACAGACTATCTCTCAAAGCCCCTGGTTAAACCCATGACAACAATTCACTTTAAGCTAAAGAAAACAATAAAGGAACACAAAAGCTCGTGAAAAAGTATTGAAAATAGAATTTGACAATCCAATGCCAAAATCATTATGATAGGTTGGTTGGAGTGTACAAGGTATGTACAGGTGTAGGGGTGCACTAAAGGTGAAATAGAACTACATTCAAGCACAGGTATAGTACAACTCACAACTATCATTCTACCAAGCCAGGAAGTTCTAAACATGTAAATCATAGCTAACACAGGTAGTCCAAACATGCACAAATAAAAGGTACTCCAAAATTCCATCCCCACACCTAAAACTGTACATTGTCCCCAATGTACATAAGTCAGCAGAACAGGGTGGGACAAACATGATAAGTACAAGAAAATGGAGTAAAAGAAACTTCCCCAACAGCCGATGAAGTATGTGAAGTGATCCTCTAGTTCGTTGGGGCAAACAGTGCAATGAGGGCTTGCAGTGTGAAACCCAGTACAAACATCCTCAAAATACAAAAGAAAAGGGCACATCATAACTCCAGAAATGAAAAAAGCAAGTAGACAAGAATCTCAAAACAACCAGATAAAGTTTATTAGGGACGAAGCCCTAGCTAACTCAAGAGTACAAAGTACAACACAAGACAAGAAATGTAGCTAATAAAAAAAAACAACAAAGTAAAATAGCAAGCAAGCTGTGTGAGTCTAGGGGTCCGAAGGAAATGATGGGGTTGCGCAGGTGGTGGCCGCAGAGGTGGTGCCGACTGACGATGAAGAGCTGCGCAAGAACGCTAAAATGTCGGCAGTGGTGGTCTCAATACGGCTCACCGAGGTAGCCAGCATCTGCAACTGCTCGCAGACCTCAGTACGGAATGTGTCAAATCTCTCCTCAAATGAATGTCGACGCTCCCTGGGTGCAGCATCATCGTCCGGGCTCGGACTAGGACTGGGACTCAGACTCGGTGTCATAAGATGGGTCGGGCTCAGTCTGGCATTGCGCCACCCTGTGGCTGCTACCCCGCCGCTCAACAATACCAATACACACCAGTGTCTGCATACTGAGTGGAACAACTGCACCCACAACTGTCATGCCTTTGGTTTTCTCAATAAGTTCCATACCCTTAATCATGCGCGTGGTGTAGGGCCCGGCATAAATGGATCCAAGGCGAACAAACTTTCCTTGATGAGCAAAAATGCCGGCGACCAAGTGACCCATATGAAGGGGGTACCGCTGTATGATACTGTACAACATCAGTATGTCCGTGCGTGATACCACCCTGGTGGAATCCAGTCGACCCCCTATGCTCCGTGTCAGTAGGGCATGAATATACCTGTGTGCTGGGTCTTTCAATTGGGAGGCCTTCTTGGTGCCCGACCGGGTAGCAATGGTGCTCCAGTAGGTGGCACTAGTTATAGGATAAGGGAAATCCTTGCCTAATTCCTTGAATTCTGGCCTTTGGGTGAATACTTCCGTGTAGAATCCCATGTAAACTCCCAATTGATCTTGAGTTATTCTGTGGCTCTTCCCAAAAGCACGGAATGACACGTAGCCGAGTTGACGAGAGAAGGGATTGAAATGGTATATTTCGAAAGTGCTCAACACTTCGAGAGTCAATTCTTTGTATGTAGGTTCTTCAATGGAGAATAGCTTATCCCAACCGCCGTGTGTGATGAGTTCCAAGATCGTTTCATCCAAGCCCAGGGTTTTCAAGACATCCCAATCAATTTTCTTTATCGTTCCAAAATTCTTGCGCGAGAGGAGTGCGAAATGGTTCTTGTGTTCTTCTTTTTTAAGTTTAGGTTGCTCGGGAGGCGGAGTAGGTTCATTCCGGGCTCTCTTGTGGGCAACTTTCTTCGTCCTCATCCTATAAGCTCAAGAGAAACTCAATTAAGCAAGTTACAAGCAAAACAATCTTGAAAAAAAAAGAAAGAAAAAAAAATGAAAGATTGATGAAAATTTTGCAGTGCTACAGTAATTCCGAAAAAATTTCAAGAGTCTTGTTTGAAAACTTGATGATCTAAAAATACAACCATTCCAAAACATCATTACAAGATTGTAGTAACCAAGGAGAGAAGAAACCATGA
Source organism: Dioscorea alata (assembly GCA_020875875.1). Lineage (NCBI taxonomy): Eukaryota > Viridiplantae > Streptophyta > Magnoliopsida > Dioscoreales > Dioscoreaceae > Dioscorea > Dioscorea alata. The sequence goes on from CM037027.1 coordinate 5,391,200, forward strand.
AAAAAATCAGCCCAAACAACCATGAGAACACCAAGTTCATGAGAAGGCATGCTCACCTCAAAACCTAGGGTTTATGGAGTGATCCTTAGGTTAAATCCGGCCAAAAGAGTGGTTTTTCTTCAAAAATTCAGCACAAAATGTTTTTAGAGGAGGAGGAGAGTGTTTTAAAGCAAGAAGAATGAAAGAAAATGAAGGAGAAATGAGAGGGAAGTGAGGGGTTTGAGTGGAGAAGAAGATGAATAGCAAGAAGGGCCCAATGGCCCTTAAAAATCTAAGTCACGAAAGGCCTCACGGGTAGGCTCACGGGCGTGAGCCTACCCGTGAGCCCTCTCGGCTTGGCTTACGGCCAAGCTCACGGCCGTGAGCTTGGCCGTGAGCCTCCTCGGGTTTGCTCACGGGCCGAGCTCACGGGCGTGAGCTCGGCCGTGAGTGGCCTCGGGTTTGCTTGGGGGCAAGCTCACGGCCGTGAGCTTGCCCGCAAGGGCTCTTTAACTCATGTAAAGGCACACTCAAGGGTAAAAATTGGCTCTCAACTCAATTTAGCAATGAAGAACACTCCTCTAGGTCTTAAAAATACTCAAAATAAAGCCGAACAAAGCATGAAAGCATTCAAAACATGAATCTCATGAAATCTAATCATTAAACAACTCACAACAACATACAAGAATGCATGAATGATGAAACAAAAATTGATGAAAAGATGACTAAAACATGAAGAAGACTTAGACAACTAACATTCCAACACACTAAAAGAATACGGAAAAGAGACAAGACATGCATTCAAAATACAAGAAAATGGAATTGAAATGAATTTAAACTTGGGTTGCCTCCCAAGAAGCGCTTGGTTAATGTCGTTAGCTTGACGTGTTTTACCTCAACCATCATGGTGGGACAAAAGGAGGGAATTTACCTCCATTCTTTGGTGATGCATTGTTACCCGAAAAGTAATGCTTCAAGCGGTGACCATTGACTTTAAAGGCTCCATTTTTTGGATGAGCTATCTCGACGGTGCCATGAGGAAACACTTGAGTCATGGTGTAGGAGCTATGCCATCGTGATTTTAATTTCCCAGGGAATAATTTCAATCTTGCATTGAATAGCAACACTTGGTCCCTGGGGTGGAAACACTTGGCTTGTTTAATATGTCGGTCATGATACTCCTTCATCCTCTCTTTATATTTCACCGATGAGTCATAGGCCAAGATTCGCCATTCCTCTAACTCATTTAATTGGAGCTTTCTTTTGCGATCACAGAGGTATGGGTCAAAGTTGAGTTGCTTTATGGCCCAATAGGCTTTGTGCTCTAATTCAACCAATAGATGGCATGCTTTCTCGTAGACCATTCGATAGGGAGTGGACCCAATAGGTGTTTTAAATGCGGTCCTATATGCCCGTAGTGCATCATCGAGAAGATCAGCCCAATCCCGTCTGTGATGATTGACTGTTTTCTCTAGTATTCGCTTCAATTCTCTATTTGAAACTTCAACCTGGCCACTGCCACTGGTTTGAGGATGATAAGCGGTCGATGTTCGGTGCGACACCCCATATCTTTTCAAGACCTTTTCGAACTGGGAGTTGCAGAAGTGGGTGCCCCGGTCACTAATTATCGTTCTAGGTGTCCCGAACCGGGAAAATAATTTTTTTAAGAATTTTACCACAACCCTTGCATCACATGACGGGAAGGCTTGTGCTTCCACCCACTTGGAGACATAATCCACTACCACTAGGATATATTTGTTTCCCTGTGAGCTAGGGAATGGGCCCATGAAATCGATGCCCCAGACATCAAATACTTCGCATGCTTGATTCCATGACTGCGGCATTTCTTCTCTTTTTGAGATGATTCCATGACTGCGGCCCATGAAATCGATGCCCCAGACAACAAGTGGGGGTCCTCCCAGATATAGTATTTCAAATCAGCAAAGAACTTTTTCCTTTGTTGCTGAGTGAGCCACTTGGGAAAAGCATTCACCGCGAGATAGTTTGCAATATCGGCGAACCATGGAGTCTCATCTTCTGCTATCACTTGAATACTACAAAGCTGCTCCCCCGGAAATGTATCATTTATCTCTCTCCTTTCTAGCTTGTCATCATTGGAGTCCTCAAGGCGGGAGAGGTGGTCAGCAGCTAAATTTTCTGCCCCCTTCTTATCCCTTATCTCCAAATCGAATTCTTGAAGAAGTAGCATCGAGCGGATCAGTCAAGGCTTGGCATCCGACTTGCTCAACAGATATTTTAGGGCAGAATGGTCTGTGTAAACAATCACCTTGGACAACACCAAATAGGACCTGAATTTCTCAAATGCGAAGACTACCGGCAGTAATTCCTTCTTGGTAGTAGTATAGTTCTCTTGAGCATCATTCAAAGTTTTGCTTGCATAATAGATAGGATGAAAGTGTTTATCCCATCGTTGCCCAAGCACTGCACCAACAGCATAGTCACTTGCATCACACATCAGCTCAAACGGCAAATTCCAGTCAGGCGAAACCATGATAGGAGCTTCAATTAGTCTCTGTTTGAGAGTTAAGAAGGTGCACATACTGATAAATGCCTAAACATACATATTTTCTATGTATTCGGGCGTATATATTGCGTATTTTTCTATCAGTTGACGTCCGTTTTTGGTCTGAATTGGTTTCTTTCGTGTTACAGGTACCAATGAGACCCCTTCGAGCTCGTTGACAGAATTTTAGAAGAAATCGGCATCGAAAACACTGTTGCTGAGCCGGGGCCGGGGGGGGGTACTGTAGCGATCACTGTAGCACGAAAACTTGGAGAACTTGGTCAGGTTACCATGCGGGCGTTGCTGAAGCCGCGTACGTAATGTAGCAGTTTTATTATAGCAGTTTCGCTATAGCATTTACGCGACTTTCGGGATTTTTCGGAGACTTTCTCTCCCCGCATGCGGGCCCGCATGGGAGGCCGCATAACTCACTGGAATTCGTTTTTAAGGGCTTCTGAGAGCATTTTGAAAAAAAGAACCTAGGTCTTGGGGAGAGCTAGACTTCACCACCTTCTTTGGGAGCTTAAGGCCGGGTTTTGGAGGCGATTCTTGAGGAGAGGACGACGGGGAGAGAACGACACGACGAGTCCACACCTTCGATTCATATTTGAGAGGATGATTGACAAAGGAAGCCACTCCTTAGGTGGCGTCCTTGGAAGCGTCATTCGGCCTTGATCCTTTGAGGGAGTGTTCTTGTTATGCTTTTGATTGTTTTCATGTATTTTCTTACTTGTTTTGTGACCATGAGTAACTAAACCCCAAGGTCACGGGATGTAGGTGAACCTTGGTGGTGAACTTGTGTATTTTGGATGCTTTTTCTAGTTTTATGCATTTGACTTCGTTTGTGATCCTTGTTTGGTGGTTCTTGATTGCCTTGATATGTATGAGAACTCTATATATCAATTCCTAGACAATGCTAGGTTGCATGACCATTGCCCTAGTATTAGGCTCACCAAGATTGGAAGAGAATACATGTACGAATACGCCGTGACCATCGGGTATTTGTACCCCTCCAATTGTTAGGGTTGTCCTTGATTGTGTTTCAACCCTAGCTTGGGGAAATCCACTAAACCCATTGCAATCGTACAAGGATTTCGGCGGAAGTAATTCCGTATTCCAATACTCGTACCGGATTAGGGACCAACACCGTGACCATCGGGTTGGTCTAATTTAGGGTTTCCCGGTCCAAACCACCAAAGTTCATGCTAGTTAGGGCATCCTTGTCACTTTAGTAACCCCCGAGGGAATCCTCATCCGTGACCACTTCCTTACCTTGATACTTTCCTGCGTATTTATACTTGCCATTTGCATGTTCTTTGCTTTAGTAGGTTATTTTTAGGTCTTCTTCCAAGTGATTGATTAGGTTAAACAACATTGTGATAAGGAAGTAAGAATAGATTCTCGGGCCCTTCGGAATACGACCCCATCGTGTTCGCACGAGGGGTATTACTTGGTGACCCCGTGCACTTGCGGGTGAGCGATTCAAACGCGTACCAAGTTTTTGGCGCCGTTGCCGGGGACCCACGAGGAATATTCTGAAAACTTAAAGCGTGCTGATTTGACCATTTTTATTTTATTCACTTTCACCATTCTTGTTTATATTTCATCATTCCATCGTTTTCTTGTTTTTGACTTTTAATTATTTTGCGAGGTACCCATCGTATGACTCGGGCGGGCCAAGCAACTCTTGTTGAGCCCGACGATGAGATCGAACGCACTTTGCATCAGTGATTGAGAGAGGTCACCGAGAGCTAGAGCAACGAGAGGTTCGGGTCGAATCTAGTGAACCATCAGTTATGGCCGAACCAAGGAGAACTTTATTCGATTTTGAGAGACCACAGTTCACCGGGGAAGAATTCAGTATGCAAGCTCCCACAGTCCCGGCGAACAACTTTGAGATCAAGGCGAGCACAATCGGGATGATAAAAAATTCAGTTCAGTTTGATGGTTTAGCTGTTGAGGATCCGCATGCTCACCTATCCTGTTTCCTGCAAATTTGCTCTACTTTCAAGATCAACTCTGTGTCTGATGATGCTATCAGACTGCGATTGTTTCCATTCAGTTTGAGGGTGGCAGCGTACAGATGGGTCACTTCCTTAGCTCCCGGGTCCATCACCACCTGGAAGGAAATGGTTGAGAAATTGTTGGCCCGGTATTTCCCACCGAGCAAGGCCGCAAGATTGAGACAAGAGATCTCCTCTTTCAGACAGGGGGATTCTGAAACCCTTTTTGAGGCACACGAGCGGTTCAAAGACTTGTTACGTAGGTGCCCTCATCATGGCTTCCGTGCTTGGATGCGAGTGCAGATGTTCTGTAATGGTTTTAATTATGCCGCGAGACAACTCATTGATGCCGCGGCGGGTGGCTCCTTGAGTGACAAGCTCCCTGAGGAAGCTGAGAAACTGATTGAGAACATGGCAAGCAATGAGTGCCACTTGAGCACTCGGCAGAAGGGACCAAGGGTTGCTGGCTTGTTTGAGGTGAATGAGACCACCGCATTGACGGCAGAGGTTGAGGCCTTATCGAAGAATGTCATCGATAACAACGCAGCAGTCAGTGCTTTGACACAGAAATTTGATCAGTTCATGTTAGGGTCTAGTTCTACCCCTAAGGCAGTGATGTCCTGTGATACTTGTGGTGCAGGACATACAACTTCGCAGTGTCCCATTTTTATTGCTCCCCCTGCACCCGTGGAATCGGTGGATTATGTTGGTGGAGGACCTCGGGGACCGGGGAATCAATACGGTAATAGCTACAACTCGGGATGGAGGAATCCCTCGAACATGTCGTGGAACTAAGGCCAATTCCAATAGAGACCTCCACCACCCTAGGGACCCCAACTTCAGTCCCAGCAGGTCCAAGAGAAGAAATACTCGACTGAAGATGTTTTGGCACGATTCATGATTTCTACGGAGGCAAAATTCCAGAATGTAGACAAGAGATTTGATGAATTTGGTACTATATTGAGAAACGTCCAAGCCTCCATTCAGTCTCTTGAGACCCAGGTGGGACAGCTTGCTAGGGCACAGTCAGATCGTCCCTCGGGTAGCTTGCCGAGCAACACTGAATGCAACCCAAGGGAACACTTAAAGGCGGTGACACTAAGGAGTGGGAAGCAGTTGGAGGTAAGGACCGGGGATGGTCCAAGTGCCTCCAACAATAGGGTAGCCGACTGGGAAGACCCTAAGTCAAGTAATGATGAAATTGATGAGATGGAGGGGAAGCACAATGGAAATGTTCCAAGTTCCTTGACTAAGAAGGAGCCTGAGTATAAACCTGTGGTACCATATCCTTCAAGGCTCAAACAAGATAAAGAAGACGCTCAATTCAAGAAATTCTTGAACATCTTTAAGCAACTTCACATAAACATTCCTTTGGTTGAGGCCCTTTCACAAATGCCGAAATACGCTAAATTCATGAAGGACCTCCTCACCAATAAGAGGAAGCTTGAGGACTTGGAGACGGTAACTCTGTCAGGAAATTGCTTGGCCGTAATTCAAAAGAAACTACCCAAGAAATTTAATGATCCGGGTAGCTTCATCATCCCTTGTGTGATTGGGGATGGAGTGCAAGAAAGCGCCTTGGCCGACTCAGGAGCTAGCATAAACGTCATGCTGTACAACTTGTTCTTGAGGTTGGGGTTAGACAACTTGAGACCCACACGGATGACTTTGCAACTTGCGGATCGTTCAATGCGAAGACCCCGGGGAATTGTGGAAGACGTTCTTGTTCAAGTTGATAAGCTTATCATCCCGGTTGACTTTGTAATTCTAGATGTGGATGATGATGTGGAGGTCCCCTTGATCCTCGGGCGTCCATTTCTTAATTCCGCCGGAGCACTAATTGATGTAAAAGGAGGAAAAATGATTTTGAGGGTTGGGGACGAACAAGTGGTTTTTACCCTCCTCGAAGCAATGAAGCGTACACCTGATCACGATGATACTTTGTATTTCACGGATACTACTGATGTGATTATCTCTGATTGTGTGCAGGAAGTCCTCGCTTTGAACCCTTTGGAGGAGTACTTTGAAGATTTCGGAGATGATGTAGTGAATGATGAGCTTCCCCCTCCACCAATGCAACAACTAGCACAAGTAGAGGTTAAATCTTCACCACATTCTAATGAGAAGAGAACCTTGAAGAAGCTATGGAGGAAGACAAAAGACAAGGAAAAGCGGGGGATGAATATCTCGACGATGCCACCCGAGGAGGTTGACCACTTATTCTTTGATGACCATGGGAAATTCAAGATCTTTTCATGTCTCTCATTTAATTTTCCGGGTAACAATGCGTCGTCGAAAATTGGAGGTATCTCTCACCCCTTTGTCCCACCATGAATTGAGGTAAGCTATGTCGAGCTAAAGACATTAAAAAAGCGCTTCTTGGGAGGCAACCCAAGTCTTTAAATTCATTGCATCTATTTTTTTCTTCTTAGTTGTTGTTGTTGTGCTTGGGTGTTTTTTGTATTTTTTTTGTGGTGCTTTTGAGTTTGAGTGTTGTTGATTTCTTTGATTGTGGTGGTTGTTTAGTTGTTTTCCTTAATTTATTTTATCATGTTGCACCCTTGGTTTCATGATCTTTGTATTTTTCCTTGAGTGTTGGTGCTTCAATTTCCATGTTTTCAATGATTTTGAGTGTTATCGGCTTTGTTTTCATGAAATTTTTTGAGTGCTAGGTTGAGTTCGATGTTCAAGTTGATAGTTTTTTTAGCCAATTTTGAGCTGGGAAATTTCCAGGCATCCGTGCGGCCTACTGTGCGCCCGCATAGCAGGCCGCATAGCCATCCAGAGCCTTGTGCGGCCTGCAATGCGGCCGCACAAGGGGCCGCATGCAAAAACCCGAGAGCGATGCGGCCTGCGATGCGGCCGCATAGCAGGCCGCATGGCCTGCCAGAGAGGGATGCGGCCTGCTATGCGGCCGCATAGCAGGCCACATGGCCAACCCCAGCCCTATGCGGAGTTCCATGCGGCCGCACAAGGGGCCGCATGGGCACCCGACCCCTCTTTTCCCCTCTCTTCACCCCACTTCCTCACTATTCACTCAATTTTCATCACTTCTTCTTCTCTTTTCTCCTTCATCTCTCCACCATTTTCCTTCATTCTTCTTGCATCCAAACACTCTCCTCATCCTAGCAAATGATTTTTTTTGAAGATTTTCAAGGTTTTATCAAGCTTTAAGGCGATTTTCACTTCATCTTCTCATTAGTGCCCTAGTTCAAGGTATGCTTTCTTTTCACTCATTCTAGGGTTTTTTGTTGGTTGAAATGATGGGAAAACATGATGGTTTTCATGGTGAATGCTTCTTGTAATTGTTTCTCTTGAATTCCAAGCTTTGTACATTTAGATGATCACTTTTACAAGAAGAAACTCTACCAAAATTTCCCCGAAATTACTGTAGCACTCGCCAAAAATCAGCCTTTGTTCTTCATTAAACAATTTTCTCATAATTTTTTGGCTTGATGATGTTTCTCTTGTCTTATAGGGATGCCGATCAAACACGTGGCCGCCAAGCGAGTTAGGAGAAGCTCTCCACCACCCGTTTGCGAGCCTACATTCAAGAGCGAGGCCCACAAGACAAGATTCTCGTTATTGTCGAGAAGGAGGTTTGGCACCGTACGAGTTATCGATTGGGAGGCCTTGAGGACTTTGGGCCTTGACAGTACCATCTGGGACTCCATCTCTCATGATGGGTGGGATAGGGTATTTGAGATTGATGAGCCTACCAATCGGGAGCTAACCTTGGAAGTCTTGAGCACAATTGAGGTTACCGGGTATGGTCAATGTGCGCGCCAAACAAGTACTATATCTTTTAGAGCTTTTGGCAAAAGGCATAGGATCAATCAAGACCAGCTGGGTGTTTATCTTGGGCTATACATTGATGAGGTCACCCGAACTTCAGACTTCGCGGATTTGCCTCGTGATTTCCCACGCTCGGTTTCCCCTGGTTCTTTTTGGAGGCCGATTGCTCGCTCACCTTCGATGAAGGCTTCGATGATGACAGACCCCGTTCACAGATACATTCAGGCCTTGCTATCCAGAAGTGTGAACGGTCGCGCTGATTCTACTGGGGTGGTTTATCGTACCGACTTGCTTATGATGTACAGTATCCTTGAGCGGTACCCCATCCACCTGGGCCATCTTTTTGCCGGACTTATTACACATCAGGGGACCTCTACTCGCCTTGGTGTTATATTTGCCGGACCGTATATTACGTGCATTATCAGGGGCATAGGATTGATTGATCTCACCCAAGGCATGAGCGTTGTGAGCACCGTTGCACCACTTAGTCTGTCGATCCTGCTTCATATTGGGATAGTTGAGAGGTCAGGAGACACTTATCGCCTCCCGCGCAGTGGAGGCAAGAGCACCCATGATCCCGACACCTCTCGGGATTCTGAGACAGGATCTGAGTCTGATTCAGAGTTTGCCACTGTACCCGACACAGCACCTAGCGGGAGTCGACCATCACTTGAGGACAGTTTCGCGGAGTTTCGCATCGAGGTCCGTCAGCAGTTGCAGACCCTTGGGACATCTCAGGAGGCGATGGCAGCATCAGTGAGAGATTTAGCCACATCACAGGGCCGCATTGAGAGTAGCATGGCCGAGATCTTGTCATACATGCGCGGCGCTTCATCATCTGTCGGCACCTCTTCCACAGCTACCACGTGCTTTGCACCATCACTCTCTCCAGATCTCTATACTCATAGCACCACTTTTAGTTTTTTGTTGTTTGTACTGGTTTTTATTTTTAGACTTGTTTGTTTGTATTGTTGTACTTTTCAGTTAGCAAGGGTCCTGACCCTCCTAAACTGTACTTTACTGTTTTTGATTCGTGCTTACTTGTCCCGCTCTCTATTTATTCCTTGAGGCGTGATTTGCTTTCTTTGTATTTTCAGGGCTGATCACTGTAGAAGCTCCACGCCCCTTGCGCCCCTCAACTTTCCCCGGTTCATGCGTATTTGGAGTTCATCTCACCAACTACTTAGGGAAGTTTCTTTACCTCATTCCTTTATATTCTGGCATGTCTCGCACCTTACTCTGCTGATCTATGTACATTGAGGGCAATGTACAACTTTAGGTGTGGGGATGGGGTACTTTACTTGTTTTGCATACATGAATACCGATGATAGCTATGATTTTAGTGTTTAGCACTTCCTAGCTTGAAAGGATGATAGAAGTGAGTTGTATTCTTATATTGTGCTTGAATGATGCCCTGTTTTATTTTTAGTGCTTTTTCATGCTCTATCATGATTGCTTCCCACCTTGTATACTCTAACCAACCCATTATGATGATTTTGGCATTAGACTGTTAAATTCTTTCTTCAATAGTCTGTTAAGAGCTTTTGATTCCTTCGTTGTTTTTTGTAGCCTTAAGTGAACTATTGTGACATGTTACCAAGGGACATGAGATACAGTATGTACAATGCAAAAAAAATGTGGAGTCTATGACAGTATTCCTCTGCTAGTACAGCATGAATGCGTCTATGTAGACTGTAATTGAGTAGGTTGGGTGGCTCTTGTGCCTAATCAGCATGTGCATCCTTCTGAAAGATTTGTTGTGCAGTCTATGTTAGTCGGACTCAGAAGAAAAAAAAAAAAAAAAGAATTTTGGTATCTCTACTTCGTCCCCTGGGACTTGTTGCACAGTCACTTAAGTGCTAGAGTTTTATTTAGGAACCCAAAAGACTCTTAACTGAGTATTGAAGATGTATTTAACTGTCTCATGCCACTCTCACCATATGTGGAGTGAATGGGCCCCTGGGGTAATCCAGGGTGTGGAGGTTAAGGTTGGGAGCCAGCACACACTCACGGAAGCACTTTGGATAAAACAGGGCTACCATTACTCGATCACTCACTGTACAGGTCACTTTCTAGATTTCTTTCCACCTGTGCTAGTGGGGTACTTTACAGTTGAGCTTGAGGTCGTATGTTTAGTCATTAATCATCGCGCCCTTGTTCTTCATGTGTGCTTGCTTGGGGACAAGTAAATGCTTAGATGTGGGGATGTTTGATAAATGCCTAAACATACATATTTTCTATGTATTCGGGAGTATATATTGCATATTTTTCTATGAGTTGACGCCCGTTTTTGGTATAAATTGGTTTCTTTCGTGTTACAGGTACCAATGAGACCCCTTCGAGCTCGTTGACAGAATTTTAGAAGAAATCGGCATCGAAGACAATGTTGCTGAGCCCGGGGGTACTGTAGCAATCACTGAAGCGATCGCTGTAGCACGAAAACTTGGAGAACTTGGTTAGGAGATCCATGCGGGTTACCATGCGGGCTTGCTGAGGCCGCATACGGTACTGTAGCTGTTTCACTGTAGCATTTACGCGACTTTCGGGATTTTTCGGAGACTTTCTCTCCCCGCATGGGAGGCCGCATAACTCACTGGAATTCATTTTTAAGGGCTTTTGAGAGCATTTTGAAAAAAGAACCTAGGTCTTGGGGAGAGCTTGACTTCACCACCTTCTTTGGGAGCTTGAGGCCGGGTTTTGGAGGCGATTCTTGAGGAGAGGACGACGGGGAGAGTACGACACGACGAGTCCACACCTTCGATTCATATTTGAGAGGAAGATTGACAAAGGAAGCCACTCCTTGGGTGGCGTCCTTGGAAGCGTCATTCGGCCTTGATCCTTTGAGGGAGTGTTCTTGTTATGCTTTTGGTTGTTTTCATGTATTTTCTTACTTGTTTTGTGACCATGAGTAACTAAACCCCAAGGTCACCGGATGTAGGTGAACTTGTGTATTTTGGATGCTTTTTCTAGTTTTATGCATTTGACTTGGTTTGTGATCCTTGTTTGGTGGTTCTTGATTGCCTTGATATGTATGAGAACTCTATATATCAATTCCTAGACAATGTTAGGTTGCATGACCATTGCCCTAGTATTAGGCTCACTAAGCTTGGAAGGGAATACATATACGAATACGCCGTGATCATCGGGTATTTGTACCCCTCCAATTGTTAGGGTTGTCCTTGATTATGTTTCAACCCTAGCTTGGGGAAATCCACTAAACCCATTGCAATCGTACAAGGATTTGGGCGGAAGTAATTCCGTATTCCAATACTCGAACCGGATTAGGGACCAACACCGTGACCATCGGGTTGGTCTAATTTAGGGTTTCCCGGTCCAAACCACCCACGTGCATGCTAGTTAGGCATCCTTGTCACTTTAGTAACCCCCGAGGGAATCCTCATCCGTGACCACTTCCTTACCTTGATACTTTCCTCCGTATTTATACTTTCCATTTGCATGTTCTTTGCTTTAGTAGGTTATTTTTAGGTCTTCTTCCAAGTGATTGATTAGGTTAAACAACATTGTGATAAGGAAGTAAGAATAGATTCTCGGGCCCTTGGGAATACGACCCCATCGTGTTCGCACGAGGGGTATTACTTGGCGACCCCGTGCACTTGCGGGTGAGCGATTCAAACGCGTACCACATACAATCACTAGTGAATTCAAAAGGTGCATCCTTCTCCAACAGTTTTGTTAATGGTCGGGCAATGGATGAGAAGTCTTGCACAAACCTTCCTTGACCATAAAATGACTATACCGTCCTTGACCATAAAATCACTAGTGAATTCAAACGCGTACCACATACAATCACTAGTGAATTCAAACGCGTACCACATACAATCACTATACCGTCCTTAACCATAAAATGACATTTCTCCCAGCTAAGCACTAGATTTGTCTCCTCACATCTGCTTAGGACTCGTTCAAGGTTTTTGAGACAAAACTCAAATGAATCACCGAAAACTGAGAAGTCGTCCATGAATACTTCCATAATGTCTTTCACCATATCATCGAAAATAGCCATCATGCATCTCTGGAAAGTGGCCGGTGCATTATAGAGCCCAAAAGGCATCCGCGGATAAGCAAGGTGCCATAAGGACAGGTGAAAGTAGTCTTCTCCTGATCTTCTGGGGCTATGGGAATCTGAAAGTATCTAGAGAAGCCGTCTAAAAAACAATAATAAGCATGTCCTGCAAGCCGCTCAAGCATCTGATCGATGAAGGGTAAGGGGAAATGATCTTTCCTTGTGGCATCATTATGTTTCCTGTAGTCTATGCATACCCTCCAACCTGTTACTGTTCTAGCAGGGATGAGTTCATTTGTCTTATTAGTCACAACTGTCATATCTCCCTTTTTAGGTACCACCTGGACTGGACTCACCCATGCACTGTCAGAAATTAATGACCAATGTGAAGGAGGTAGAGCCGATGGCAATACCCCAATGAAGACTGAATCCCAACATGAAGGAGGTAGTAAAGAATGAGGTCATTAAGCTTCTTGATGCGGGTATCAATCAATGAATAGGCAAAAGGTAAATAAAGGGAGATCTCAATCAATGAAGATGAGATACCCGGGCAATGCTCCCCCTAGGCTCTATCATGAAGTGCAAGACTAACTAAATGCTTCTAAACCGAGTTCTATGAGTCGAGGTAATCCAAGAATAATCGGTCCCTGCTTCCAGGCCACCGATACTAGTCCCCTACAAGGTCCCGGTGGAGAAATCGCTCAATCTCAACACCTCACACCCCATATGACCGCAATAAGCTTTAGGGAAACCTAAAAGTGAAACCGATTCCTAAAATTAGATCTAACGCTACTTCTAGGCGGAAGATCCCTAACCCCCTACAAGGTCCCGGCGGAGAAATCTCTCAAACTCACAACTCACACCAAATATGGTTGCATAGATCTTAGGGAATACGGAGATAGGAAACACTTAATCGGAAGGGAAAGGGGACGCTCCACTATCTCATGACTCACCCTCTCAACCCTCTTCAATCTCATATGTTCTAACCCTAATGGAGACCTCTCTCTCACCAAGGCAACAAATCAAACATACCAAACAACCATACGAATCAATAAGGCATGCAAGCAATGATAAAACAAGATTGAAACTCAAATAAACTCGGATTTAAAAGAAAGCATAAAGAAAGTCAATACATGAATCGAAACCTAGGGTTCACATGCCCAAGTATCTACTAGGGTTTAGCCCTCCATGGGGCTTATTACAAAGCAAAACATAACACAATGAAAAGCAATGTAAACCATGGAAATAAACCCCCTTGAATTCGTGATGACGGCCTTGATGGGTCGCTCAACGTCTTGAAGGATCCTTCTCCAAAGCTAGGTTGCCAATGACTCCCTCGATGCTATGACGGAGGAAAGAACTATCAAAGTTGGTGAAGAACGGCCCTCCAATTCGGCAAAGACCTCCTCCTCAAACCCTAGCCGCTTCCTCTCCAAAAAGGCACACAAAAGATATCAAAAGAATCGACGAAACGGCCTATTTATAAGTCTGAATCGCGCCAGTCACGTGTCTTCACGCGACCGCGTGAGAACCCACGCGATCGCGTGGGCTGCAGAATTCCGACGCGGTCGCGTGAACAGTAATTCCGCTACAGTACTGCTACAGTGAAATGAACAGTATTTTTGCTACAGTACTCTTCATAACCATGATCCAAACTCTCTCATCTTGAGGCCACATGGTCGGGCACACGCCCATGTGGTGAGTTATAAGACTTCTCCTTCTTCGAATCATCCTTTGAGAGCTTTAACTATCTTCACACAAGTTGGGACATGAAGGTGTGACTGCCTTTGTGCCCTTCCATCACACAAATTATCTTGAATTCTTCAGGAAGTTGGCACACACCCTCATGTGCATGATCCCCTCTTGTGCCTTGACACTTGTGTTGTACAAAAACTCCCAACAATACGTCTTTATAACCCATCTTTGCTTCCTTTTCCTCCTTTAACACTTCCACAACCTAATTGCATAAAAGAACACCAAAATACACTTTATGAGACATAATCAATGGTAAAATGATGCTCAATGTATGTAAAACAAGTAGGTAAAACATGTATAATCAAGCACTTATCAGGCTCGCTACAAGATTCACCTTTTCTAACTGCATATATTGCTGGAGTAGAGAAACAATGCTGTGATTTTCTACGGTTAAGTTGGTTGAATCAATGAAAAACTTATTTCTCCACTGGTCATCATAAAAGCTGGGAGGAATCGATGCAGTACCGGAGTTAGGATTGCCAAGATGGAGTACTTGTGGCCGAATAAAATTATCCCAGTTAACTGTCGAAAACATGGTAAAAAGAATATGTACACACTAAAAGGAAAATTAACCACGAAAATTTGAGAAACAAGAAAATAAAATGCAAACAAAGAAATGATGGAATAAAAACAAGAATGGTAAAAATGAAACAAGAAGATGGTCAAATCAACACGCTCAAAGTTTTCTGAGTATTTCTCGTGGGTCCCTGGCAACGGCGCCAAAAACTTGTTGAGTGACACGAAATCCCGCAAGCGCACGGATCGTCAAGTAATACCTCTCGTGCAAACACGAGAGGATCGTATTCCATGGGGCCAGAGAAGCTACCCTTACTTCCCTTTTACAATGTTGTTCAACCGACACAATTCAAGAGAGTGAATAGAATGTAAAGAAACTAAGCAAATAAATAAACAATACAAACATACGAGGACAAAATACGGGATAAATTAGGGCTAGGAGTGGTCACGGATGAGGATTCCCTTAGGGGCTACTAAAGTGAGTAGGAAGCTTGGACTAACATGCAAGTGGCTAATTGGACTGAGAAAACCCTAGACTAGGCCAACCCGATGGTCATGACAATTGACCCCTAATCCGGTATGGGTATTGGATATGGTACGTATACCGCCCAAGATTACCCCTATGATTGCAAAGGGTAAAGTGGTTTTTTCAAACTAGGGTTAAAATACAAAGTAGTACTTAACCTTAGGAGTGGAGGGATACAAATACCTGATGGTCAAGGCGTATTTATACGTGTTTCCCTTCCATGTTTGGTGAGTCTAACACTAGGGCAATGGTCATGCAACCTAGCATTTCCTAAGTCTTTTGATACATAGAGTTCTCATACATATCAAGCATGTAGAAACACCAAACAATGGATCACAAACAAGCCACAAACATCAATTAGAACAAGATCATCCAAAACATCACAAGTTCACCCCCAAGGTTCACCTACATCTGGTGACCTTGGGGTTTAGTTACTCATGTGCACTAAATACAACAAGAAATACATGAAAACAACCATCAAAAGCTTGAGAAGAACTCCCGCAAAGAATGAAGGCCAGAGAAGTTCCAAAGACGCCACTCAAAAGGGTGGCTTCCCTTGTCTTCAACCTAAAAATGTGAGCTCTAGATCATAGATTCTTCCCAAAACTTTGCTCTTCTCGCCAAATCCTTACCGAGATCGGCCTCCAAAAGCTTCTTCTTCCTCAGATACAAAGGTGGTGGTGAGAGGCTCTAAGAAGGAAACTCCAGATGCCCTAAAAGAACTCTCCAAGTCCAATAAAAGGATTAATTCGTGCCTCTTCACGGTGAGCTCACGGTCCATATACGGCCCGTGAGGTAGCCTGTAATGCGGGATGAAAGAATCTGCAAAGTTGCGAAACTGCTACAGTAACACTGCCCCCGAATTCCTTGCGGTTGACCTCACGACCGTGAGCTTGCCCGTGAGGGTTTCCAGACTTAGAGAATTCTCCAAATGTGCGTGGTTCAGGCTGCTACAGTGTTGCTATAGTGCCAAGGACACTAAAACGACAAATACGGCGTAGATTTCTCCTCAAATCACGTCATTGAGCTCCCCAAAGCATCTTTTGCACCTGAATCACGAAATAACCCAATTTAGACCACAAAAGGGCATCGATTCATTAACAAAATACAAAATACATGCGTAAGTATACATATAAAATACGTACATTTAGACGTTTATCACTTAGTTGACAGGTCAACAAGAGTCAAGAGTCGTAGTGAAACCTAATGCCGGGGTATAGTGTTGGGGTTAGTCACGGTTGACCTTAGGTTTGAGACTGTGTGTTTAAGGATATTCTCGACTCATTAAACATCAATAGGAGAGTATAATAACATTATCTTGCACTAGAAGCATAAATCCTAGGGGTAGCTTGTCCGGGTACCCTATTTCACTCATTGATTGTCTTTCTCTTATTACTTTTGCTTGCACTCTCCTACCTTCCATATTTCTCTTTTATTTCTTGTTTTTCTAAATTACTTTTGCGAACACTTGTGTCTTTGATCCCTACTCCTTGAGGATTCGACTACCCTCTCGTCGGGGTACTATTATTACTGCGACAACTCGTGCACTTTTGGACCCCTGTCAGTTTTCATTGCTTTTCATTGCATTATTCGTTGCTTTGTAATAAGCCCTATGGTTTTCATTACTTTATGCTTTCTATTAAATCCGAGTTTATTTAAGTTTTAATCTTGTTTTCTCATTGCTTGCATGTCTTATTAATCCTTGTGATTGATTGTTATTGCATGATTTGTTGCCTTAGTGAGAGAGAGGTCAACGTTAGGGTTTGAACTCCATGATTGAAGAGGGTTGAGAGGGTGAGTCATGAGATAGTAGAGTGTCCCTTTTCACTTCTGATTGTGTGTTTCCTATCTCCGTATTCCATAGGCTTTATGCAACCATATTTGATATGAGGCGTGAGATTGAGAGATTTCTTCGCCGGGACCTTGTAGGGGGTTAGGGATATTTTACCTAGAAGTAGGGTTAGATTTATCTTTAGGAATCGGTTGCACTCTTAGGTATCCCTAGAGTTTATTGTGGTCATATGTGGTGTGAGTTGTTGAGATTGAGTGATTTTCTCCACTAGGACCTCGTAGGGAACTAGTATTGGTGGCCTGGAGGTAGGGACCAATTATTCTTGGATTACCTAGAATCAGTTAACTCGGTCTAGAAACATTTAGTAAATCTTGCGCTTCATGTTAGATCCTACGGGGAGCATTGCCCAGGTACCTTATCTTTATTGATTGAGATCTACCTTATTTGCCCTTTGCTTGCTTGCGATTTTCTTATTCTTGTGATTAAGTTCATTCCACCATATTCTTGATTTCAACTAGATAACAGAGAAGTAGTTACTACTAGTACTTATATTTCCTATGGATTCGACTACCCTACTCACCGAGTATTTTATTACTTCGATACCCATGCACTTACGGTACACATATGCAAATCGGTCTGTGTTAGCTTCCATCATGATATAGGATGAAATGGTAGAAGCTTTCCTTCCAAGGTATTTTCCTCCGGGAAAATCAACGAAGCATTGAAATGAGACCACTTCATATGTTTAGATGGAGCTAGAATCTTTGTTTGAGACATGGGAACTGTTCAAGGATCCCTTGTGGAAGTGTTCTCATCATGGGTTCCTCGAGTGGATAACTGTTCATACATTCTACAATGGGTTGAATCCAAGCACTAGATAGCTCCTTGATGACGCCGTAGGAGGAACATTATGAAACATGACCCCAGAAGCAATCCAATAACTAAGTGAAGAAATAACCTTCAATAACTATCAGTAGAATGCATGAGAGAAGAAGAAACTGGCTAGTATTCATGAGATTAACACGGTTACATCCTTGGCAGCCAAGTAGAGGCATCGAGCAAGAAATTAGACACTCTAACCTCATCAAGAGTGGACACGATCACAAGTTGTGATGGTTGTGGGGTTCATATATTTCAATTGTACGAGTTGAAATATCTACAACCAATGACGAGTTGGCTTTGTGGCAATACGGGAAGAGGACAAGGTAGTCCCTATAGCAATACCTATAACCAAGGATGGAGGAACCACCCAAATCTCTCATGGAGTAAACAAGGACAACAAAAGCCTACTACCCCACCAGGATTTCAACAAGCAACTTTGATTTCAGAGAGAGTTTCAAAGTTGGAGATGGTTTTGGCAAAGTTTATTCAGTCGACGACACTAGATTTCAGAATGTAGAGGTCACACTTCGCAAACACACCACTTTGCTATATAATTTGGAGAACCAGTGGGCTAAATAGTGAAATCATTAGCTGATATATCGCAAGAAAGGTTGCCAACTGATAAGTGCTTGAGTAGACATGTGTTCTCTACATGTTTTTGATAAGTGCTTGTGTTATAGTATCGCGAAGCGCTATTATCTTACATTAAGCATACCTTTTATCAGGTTTTATCACTAAATGTGTGCATTTGTGTTCTCTTGTGCATTGAAGGTATTGTGGAGCCTAATTGGAGAAGAAGAATGAAATTAGGTCGCGTTCGCCAATGTTCGGATGTTCTCGGAACAAGCAAGGAACGAAGCACGTATTTGGACTTGTGGATGTGTGCCAACCTCCTTTGGAGGGGCACAAAGGCAGTCACATTCACAACAAGTCCAATCCGTGTTACTTAGGAGAATTTCGCGAAAGAATAAGACTTGAAGCAATCGGCGCGACCTACCGTTGCTTGTGTGCCCAAGTAATGGCCTCGATGAAGAACAATGAACCCGGGAGGTGTTTCGGCAAGTTACAATCCTGTTCAGCTGAAGATTAGAGTTCCAGAGAAGTCACACGGGCGTGTGGAAATTCCACACGGCCGTGTGAACCAGTTTCCAGCCAGACAGAGAAGTCACACGGGCGTGTGGAAATTCCACACGGCCTTGTGTTTGTGCAATTTCAGCCATCCAGTGAAGACACACGGGCGTGTGGAAATTCCACACGGCCGTGTGAAATTAATTTTTCAGCCGAGACAGAAGCTTCACACGGGCGTGTGGAAATCCCACACGGCCGTGTGAAGCCCCCGATAAGTCTAATTTTAAAGCCGCGATTCAACATTATAAAAGGGGATTTTTGCAACCTTTTGAGGCATCTTTCCACCTATCTTTTCCCCAACTTTCTGGAGTGCGGCTAGGGTTTCGGAGAGGATTTCGTGGAGGTTCTAGCGCGTCGTCGGCATCGATTTCGAGGTTCGACGTTTGCACAAGACTACGGCCACACCAATTCGAGGGGGTTTTTTCATTGATGTCTATGTTTTATGCTTTATTTCTCACATTGATGAACATGTATAGCTCTATGAGGAGCTAAACCCCTCGTGGGGTATTCGGACTTGTAAACTTTAGGGTTTCCTATGTTTCTTTGACATTGATTATTATGCTTTCCATCGTTGATGAATAAAATTGAGTTTTTAATCTTGATTATCCTTTCATATTGTTTTCCCTTAAACGTGACATTAGGGTTGAGAGCAATCTAGGCTTTCCTTTGGAGGTGTGACAACTCCTATAGGATTAGACTACTCAAGATTAAAGAGGGTTGAGAGGGAGAGTTGTGAGGTAGCAATGTACCCCTTTCCCCTTGATAAGTGCTTGTGTTATAGTATCGCGAAGCGCTATTATCTTACATTAAGCATACCTTTTATCAGGTTTTATCACTAAATGTGTGCATTTGTGTTCTCTTGTGCATTGAAGGTATTGTGGAGCCTAATTGGAGAAGAAGAATGAAATTAGGTCACGTTCGCCAATGTTGGGATGTTCTCGGACCAAGCAAGGAACGAAGCACGTATTTGGACTTGTGGATGTGTGCCAACCTCTTTTGGAGGGGCACAAAGGCAGTCACATTCACAACAAGTCCAATCCGTGTTACTTAGGAGAATCTCGCGAAAGAAGAAGACTTGAAGCAATCGGCGCGACCTACCGTTGCTTGTGTGCCCAAGTAATGGCCTCGATGAAGAACAATGGACCCGGGAGGCGTTTCGGCAAGTTACCAAGCCTGTTCAGCTGAAGATTAGTGTTCCAGAGAAGTCACACGGGCTTGTGGAAATTCCACACAGCCGTGTGAGCCATTTTCCAGCCAGACAGAGAAGTCACACGGGCGTGTGGAAATTCCACACGGCCGTGTGTTTTGCAATTTCAGCCATCCAGTGAAGACACACGGGCGTGTGGAAATTCCACACGGCCGTGTGAAATTAATTTTTCAGCCGAGACAGAAGCTTCACACGGGCGTGTGGAAATTCCACACGGCCGTGTGAAGCCCCCGATAAGTCCAATTTTAAAGCCGCGATTCAACAATATAAAAGGGGATTTTTGCAACCTTTGGAGGGATCTTTGGACCTATCTTTTCCCCAACTTTTTGGAGTGCGGCTAGGGTTTCGGAGAGGGTTTCGTGGAGGTTCTAGCGCGTCGTCGGCATCGATTTCGAGGTTCGACGTTTGCACAAGACCACGGCCATACTAATTCGAGGGGGTTTTTCATTGATGTCTATGTTTTATGCTTTATTTCTCACGTTGATGAACATGTATAGCTCTATGAGGAGCTAAACCCCTCGTGGGGTATTCGGACTTGTAAACTTTAGGGTTTCTTATGTTTCTTTGACATTGATTATTATGCTTTCCATCATTGATGAATAAAATTGAGTTTTTAATCTTGATTATCCTTTCATATTGTTTTCCCTTAAACGTGACATTAGGGTTGAGAGCAATCTAGGCTTTCCTTTGGAGGTGTGACAACTCCTATAGGATTAGACTACTCAAGATTAACGAGGGTTGAGAGGGAGAGTTGTGAGGTAGCAATGTACCCCTTTCCCCTTCGATGTGATTTCTCCCTACCTCCGATTCCTTGATTTAATAGCGGTCGAAATAGATTGAAGCAATAGGTAGATAAACTCCCCTAGGGCTTAGTTACGTAAGTAATAGAGTGGAGGGTTGTAGTGAATCCTATTTGCTGGGGCTCAATCTAGACTAGGATTCTTCCACCTGGACCAAAGGGTTAGAATTACGTATAGGAACAGGTTTAATCACTAGGAATCCCTAGAGCATAATGCAACTCCACATAGTGTGAGGTTTAGGCAGATGGACTCCCATGGGGCTTAGTCATCTAGGTGACAGAGTGAAGGTTGTTGTGAATCCTAATACCGGGGCATAGTGTTGGAGTTAGTCACGGTTGTCCTTAGGTTTGGGACCGTGAGTCTTAGGATATCCTCGACTCAATTGACATTAATAGGAGAGCATAATATTATAGTCTTGCACTTGAAACATAGACCCTAAAGGTAGCTTGTCCGGATACCCCCCTTTACTCATTGTTAGTCCTTCTCGATTTTCCTACTTGCACTTCTTTCTTCCATCTCTCTATTTAGTTTATTGCTTTGCATTATTTTCACTCATCAATCTTATTATCGTTCTCCGTATTCTGCATAGCTTAATTAGTGAAACCTTATATTCTATCTCCCTATTCCCTGTGGATTCGACTACCTTCTCACCAAGGTAAATTTATTACTTCGACAAACCCGTGCACTTGCGGGATACACGCAAGGGGTCGTGTCACCCCTTCGATGTGATTTCTCCCTACCTCCGATTCCTTGATTTAATAGCGGTCGAAATAGAGTGAAGCAATAGGTAGATAAAACTCCCCTAGGGCTTAGTTACGCAAGTAATAGAGTGGAGGGTTGTAGTGAATCCTATTTGCTGGGGCTCAATCTAGACTAGGGTTCTTCCACCTTGACCAAAGGGTTAGAATTACGTATAGGAACAGGTTTAATCACTAGGAATCCCTAGAGCATAATGCAACTCCACATAGTGTGAGGTTTAGGCAGATGGACTCCCCTGGGGCTTAGTCATCTAGGTGACAGAGTGAAGGGTGTTGTGAATCCTAACACCGGGGCATAGTGTTGGAGTTAGTCACGGTTGTCCTTAGGTTTGGGACCGTGAGTCTTAGGATATCCTCCACTCAATTGACATCAATAGGAGAGTATAATATCATAGTCTTGCACTTGAAACATAGACCCTAGAGGTAGCTTGTCCGGATACCCCCCTTTTATTCATTGTTAGTCCTTCTCGATTTTCCTACTTGCACTTCTTTCTTCCATCTCTCTATTTAGTTTATTGCTTTGCATTATTTTCACTCATCAATCTTATTATCGATCTCCGTATTTTGCTTAATTAGTGAAACCTTATATTCTATCTCCCTATTCCCTGTGGATTCGACTACCTTCTCACCAAGGTAAATTTATTACTTCGACAAACCCGTGCACTTGCGGGATACACGCAAGGGGTCGTGTCAAGTTTTTGGCGCCGTTGCCGGGGAATAGGCGTTTTAGATATTTGTTTTTCACTATTTTAGCTATTCACTTCGCATTCTATTTCATATTTTCTTTATCTACCATCGTTCTTAGTGGTTTGCACTGACTTGATCTTAAGTACAGAAAAGAAAGGATGCTCTATGCAACTGAAATGATCGATACACTTACAGGATTAGTAGAAGAGGTGGAATAGAAATTTCAGTCGTTCACAGTACAAGCAGTTATGAGTGGTATTGGGTATGAGCAAATAATTCTCACCCCTTTCGTTGAAGAAGACACCAATGTTTATCAGTCTTGCATGGAACAGCACATGGGATGTAAATTGTATGGGGTTTTGGATGAATTTGACAGGTCTGCATCTGCTTCAAGGGAAGAGTCAGGAGAGACTCTAGAAAGAGTTCTCTCCCAGTTTGAATCATATTATCAAGAACAGAAACAGGAGGTCTTTTCAGTAGGGATAATCGATTTAACCCGTGAAGCATGTAGTATAGAGGTTGCAGTAGAACCCCAAGATCATCTCAATAGCCAAGTTTTACAGAACAACACAGAAAGTGTAGAAGAACAAGAATCATGTCAGTTTGAAGAGATTGATCGATTGAGAGAGAACCGTTTGAGGCCGTCCATTGAAGAACCACCTGATTTGGAGTTAAAAACATTACCGCAGCACCTGGAGTATGCATATCTAGCAGACGGAATGAAACTCCCCGTTATCATAGCATCTGATCTTTCATTAGAACAGAAAGAGAAGTTGGTGAACATGTTAAAGAAGCACAGGTCTGCTATTGCTTGGAAGATTTCAGATTTGAAGGGAATAAATCCTTCGTTTTGCACACATAAAATTCTAATGGAGGATAATTTCAAGTCAGTAATTCAGCCCCAGAGAAGACTGAACCCAAACATGAAAGAGGTTGTCAAGGCAGAGGTGGTGAAGTTGTTGGATGCAGGAATTATTTATCCTATCTCTGACAGTGCTTGGGTCAGTCCAACGCAAGTGGTTCCAAAGAAAGGTGGAACGACAGTGATCAAGAATGAAAAGAATGAACTCATTCCAACCAGAACGGTCACAGGATGGAGGGTGTGTATTGACTACAGAAGGTTGAACGATGCAACCCGAAAGGATCATTTTCCATTGCCTTTCATAGATCAAATGTTAGAGCGGTTAGCCGGGCATGAGTTTTACTATTTCCTCGACGGGATGTCAGGGTATTTTCAGATCCCTATAGCCCCGGAAGATCAAGAGAAGACTACCTTCACTTGCCCCTATGGTACGTTTGCATATAGACGAATGCCGTTCGGACTTTGCAACGCACCCGCAACGTTTCAACGATGTATGACTGCTATCTTTGATGACCTTTTGGAAGATATAATGGAGGTGTTCATGGATGACTTCTCGGTGTTTGGTGACTCCTTTGATCTGTGCTTAAAAAATTTGGAGAGAGTGCTAACAAGGTGTGAAGAAACAAACCTTGTTCTCAATTGGGAGAAGTGTCATTTCATGGTACGAGAAGGTATTGTTTTAGGACATAAGATCTCTCGGAAGGGTATAGAGGTAGACAAAGCCAAGATTGAAGTTATAGACAAGCTTCCTCCACCAGCAAATGTAAAGGGCATTCGGAGCTTCTTGGGTCATGCAGGGTTTTATAGACGATTTATTAAGGATTTCTCAAAAATCACACAACCACTAACTAAACTTCTTGAAAAAGATGCTCCATTTGATTTTGGGGAAGAATGTAAGACGGCATTCAATGTGTTAAGGGACAAATTGGTGCAAGCTCCAATTTTGATCACACCTGATTGGAATGAGCCTTTTGAGATCATGTGTGACACTAGTGATTATGCTGTTGGAGCAGTTTTGGGGCAAAGGAAAGGAAAACAGTTTCAGCCCATTTATTATGCTAGCAAGACTCTCACGGGTGCACAAGAGAATTACACCACCACAGAAAAAGAACTGTTAGCAGTAGTGTTTGCCCTAGACAAATTCAGATCGTATCTTATCTTGTCAAGGGTGATTGTTTTTACAGATCATTCAGCTCTCCGTTACCTCATGAACAAAGCCGATGCAAAGCCAAGGTTAATTAGGTGGATATTACTGCTGCAGGAATTTGATATGGAAATAAAGGACAAGAAGGGGACTGAAAATGTGGTAGCAGATCATTTGTCTAGGCTAGAAGGGAGTCTTGTTCAAGAGCCATTGAGTAAGGAAATTAATGATTCCTTCCCGGAAGAACATCTATACTCAATCAAAGACCTAGACTCACCATCAGATGATGCGCCATGGTTCGCAGATTTTGCCAATTACCTATCCGGAAAGGTACTCAAGCAAGGGCTTACATTCCAACAAAAGAAGAAATTCTTTAGTGACCTGAAGCATTACTTCTGGGATGATCCATTCCTCTTCCGTATTTGTGCGGATCAGGTTGTTCGGAGATGTGTCTCAAGAGAAGAAGGATGGGATATTCTTGCTCATTGCCATTCCGGTCCGGTTGGAGGCCATTATGCCTCGAGTAGAACTGCCGAAAAGGTCTTGTCCGCAGGGTTCTATTGGCCGACTCTATTCCAAGATGCACACCAGTTTGTTCTTCGATGTGATAGTTGCCAAAGGGCAGGGAATCTATCGCGAAGAGACGAGATGCCTCAGAATCCTATGCAATTCTGCGAAGTTTTTGATGTATAGGGCATTGACTTCATGGGACCGTTTCCGAAATCTAATGGGAATCAATATATATTGGTGGCAGTAGACTACGTCTCTAAATGGGTCGAAGCTCAAGCTTTGCCAACAAATGATGCAAGGACAGTGGTAAAATTCTTAAAGCGGTTGTTCACTAGGTTCGGCACTCCACGAGTGATTATCAGTGATCGTGGAACACATTTCTGTAATCTCCAATTGGAAAAGGTATTGAAAAGATACGGAGTACACCATCGCCTTGCAACCCCGTATCATCCACAAACAAGTGGACAAGTTGAGGTGACCAACAGAGAGCTTAAGAGGATCCTAACAAAATCTGTAGAGCAAGGGAAGCGAGACTGGTCTGAAAGGTTAGATGATACACTATGGGCCCATCGGACAACATACAAGACTCCTGTAGGTACTACTCCGTACAATTTGGTTTATGGGAAGTCATGTCATTTACCGGTGGAGCTTGAACACAAGGCATATTGGGCAATCAAGACAATGAACTTTGATCTGAAAAAGGCCGATGAGCAAAGGTTGCTTCATCTTAATGAACTTGACGAGTGGAGATTGAAAGCATATGAGAATGCTAGAATCTATAAGGAGAAGATCAAAAAGTGGCATGATAAACACATTAAATCACCAAAGGAATTCAAAGTGGGCGATAAAGTGTTGTTATTCAACTCGCGATTGCGGCTCTTCCCCGGAAAACTCAAATCAAGATGGTTTGGCCTGTATACTGTTACGGAAGTATTCACCCAGGGGGCAGTGGAGATCACTCACCCGGAGAAGGGTACATTTAAAGTGAATGGGCATCGGTTGAAGCCCTATTTCAGTGGAGAAGTTTGCAATGATGACAAGGAGGTATTCTTTCTCAAACCTCCATAAGGTAAGATAGGTACGTCAAGCTAAGTGACGTTAAACAAGCGCTTCTTGGGAGGCAACCCAAGAATTTTATAGTTTTCTAGTACTTATTTTAGGTTCGGATTGAATAAACATCTTAGCAATGGTGTCCCAATTTTCATGTGCATATGCTGAGTTTTCATGTGGATCTTCGATTATTTACGTGTGCCTTAACGTTAGTTGACGAAGTTTGAGTCGGTTGAGTGTGTTTTCTATAGTCTCTGGTCGTATTTTTTATTTTGTACACAGGCTCTAAGAGTTTTAAAATTGTTTCTGAAATTTTTGCAGAGCCTGTAAATTTTTCTAAATAAACCAGAGAAAACACACGGCCGTGTGGAATTTCCACACGGCCGTGTGTCACCATTCAGAACTCAACCAGAGAGGGCACAAGGGCGTGAACCTGCCCCTGTGAACACCCTCAGAAGGGGCACACGGCCGTGTGTTATTTCCACACGGCCGTGTGGAACCTTGCAGAACTCCAACTCTTTTTCCCGAGAGTCCACAGGGGCGTGTGTGTGCCCCTGTGAGTGCTACTGTGTCAAGGCACACGGCTGTGTGGAATTTTCACACGGCCGTGTGACAACTCTGCAGGAATTCCCCTTCATCCCGAGAGACCACAGGGGCGTGTGTATGCCCCTGTGAAGAGTTTGACAAGGCACACGGCCGTGTGGATTATTCACACGGCCGTGTGGAATACTTAGGTTCTTTCGGGTAAGTCAGAGAGGCCACAGGGGCGTGTGAATGCTCCTGTGAACCCATATTTCAGAGGCACACGGCCGTGTGGAATTACCACACGGCCGTGTGGAAGCGCAGAACTTATCCATCACGATTTGTTTTTAGATTTCAATCGCACCTCTTCATAGATTAAGCACTCCCCGAACCTCTTCGCACTTCCCTAACTCTCTTGTGACGATTTGCCAAGGTTTCATCAAGTTTTCCAGCCAAGTTCTTGGATTTCTCACTCATTATTGTTGGTAACCTCTTTCACTTTTCTTTCTTTCGTCAATGATGATTTAATCGCTACATTTGAATAGCTCTGGTTGTTTTGACCGACTCATTCACCTGCGAACTGATTTCAAACGAATTTATGGGCGGCCGATTATCGAATCTTATTTTTATTTCTCTAGCCGTGCCCTTCCTGTTCGCCCTGGAAATCCACACGGGCGTGTATGGTAATCACACGGCCGTGTGGCCCCTTGCAGTTTACATTGATCTAATTCGTTTTATTCAATTGCAGGAATGGCTTCTAAACAAAAACAAGTTGCTAGTAAGAGGCCTCTTGAGCCTTTAACGGAACAGTTGGAGTTTGCCACAATGGAGCATCGAACAAGATATAAATGATTGGCAAAACTCAAGTTTGGGCAATCAAGATACATCGATCTAAGTGATATAAGAACCGCCGAATGGGGAGAGGATATGGCAAATGAAATTGAAACACTTATAACTGTGGGAAATTGGAAACGCTTGTTGGCTATTCGAGAACCCGCAAATCGCCCCCCTTACTCTAGAAGTGCTTGCAACATTTGAGTTTGATAAATCAATTAGAGATTGGGCGAACTCTGACACAATTCAGTTTCAAGCATTTGGGCACCACTATAATATGACCGTGACACAATTCTCCGTCTACATGGGAATGTACACCGAAGCATTTACAAGGACGGAGGGATACGAGAATCTTCCTACTGATTATCCTGGTAATTTGACCCCCCAAGGGGCCTACCAATTGTTATGTGGTCAGGGGCAATATGAGCCAGGAATATCTAAAGCAACTCGATTATCAAGGCCATCATATAGATATATTCATGCCATATTGAGCCAGTCGATCAATGGTCGTGGCGACAGTACAGGAGTCTTGAGTCGACAAGAGCTCCTCTATCTTCACTCAATGGTCCAAAATGAGCCGCTCCACCTTGGATATATCCTTGCAGATTAGATGCGTCATCAAGGCCAGTACACTCGCCTTGGTGCTATCTTTGCAGGACCATACGTTACAAGGCTGATCAAGGGGATGGGCCTCAGGGAAGCAATTAGAGGGATAGAAAAAACAGTTATACCTTTCCCTATCAGTCTTGAGATGTTAAGGCAAATGGGCATGGCATACAAATATAGGGAAGATTATGTGTTGTATAGGGCCCCATCAGAACAAGCAGGGATCAACAAATTCGAGGGGACACAGGCAGCTTTAGAGTCACCCCCGACGGATACACAGACCGAGGTACCCCCCACCGCGCCGGACCCACCTCCGGTGCGGATGTTTTCACCGTCTCGAGGCCAGGACAGACTGGAGCGCCTCGAGAGCGCAGTGGGGATCCTATAGACCGAGGTGGCCGAGGTTAGGGCCACACAGATTACACAGCACCAGGAGGTGATGGCGCAGTTCCAGAGCTTGCGACAGATCTTCGAGCAGATTGTCGCCTCCTCCTCCTTCGTGGTCTGACCTCGGGTTTCTCCTCCACCACCTTCTCCCCCGACATCAGCCGATCCACCAGCAGATCCAGAGCCTCCAGCAGCACCAGAGGCCACCACTCAGGACACCAACGCTGAGGCGTCTTAGATTTTAGATTCTTTTCTTTTATTTGTCATTTCTGTATATCTTTACTTTATTTTGGACTTGTAGTACTCAGAAAGGATTCTCTTTCTGAGTATAGCTTTTATTTTGCTTTTTATTTTTGTCTCGAGTTGTATTCATTGCTTTACATTTTATATACTCGAGTTTTATTGAGCTTTACTGAACCCTCGTTTATGTGTGCGCAGATGGTCTTGGATGTAAGGATTTTGAGGAATAGTCATTCACACAGTCATGGGATCGTGTGTGCTCCATAAACCATTGAGACTCAACTCTCAATGACCTAGCTCCATCAAACGCAACACTTGGAGTTCAGGGGAGTAATGTTTCAATTGCCACTTCCACACTAATTGCTTTTATCTTTTTCACTTATTATTGTGCTTATATGCGTACATTGAGGACAATGTACATCTTAAGTGTGGGAGGGAGTTCACATTGCACACACCTTTACTTGTGCGTTCAATTGTTTATGCTAATGTAGCCTATGGCGGTTCACCTTAGTTGTAACGGTTGTATTCTCATAGTTTAGGAGAATTTTCAACATTGTATCCTATCATGCTCTAGTTTTCACTTGAATTTTAGGGAATTTTTGCTCGAATCATCTTAGTACACAACTTACTCTTAGAATCTTTTGGAAACTCAATCTTGAAGTTTTTAAGGACAAGTTTATCATCGTTCTTAGTTTTACTTTGGAAAATGCATTTAATCAAAAAAAAAAAAAAAAAAAAAAAGGTATATGAGTTTGTAAATATTAGCTTTGTTTTGATTATGCATTTAGGGTGGAAAGAGCTACCTCCTATGATGTATGAAGCTACTCTCATAAGTCGGATACATGTTATGCCCTAATGAGAGAAAGAGCTATCTCATGGGAAGCGTGAAAGCTACTACCCCGGTAGAAAGAGCTACCTCCTCGAAAGAGTGAAAGCCACCTTTGGCGGCCGCCTAGGAAAGGGCTACCTTCAAGGATGTGTGAAGCTACTACTTCTTCACTTATTTTTCATCTTTGTATATAAATAAGTCCTTTTTAATCAAAGTTTGAGGAGTACTCGTTGGTTTTCTTGAGTAAGATCGCACACACCAACACGTTTTCGAGTTTTCATCCTTTTTGATTCAAGTTTTTAGCTAGAGCATTGATAACCTTATGCAATGTTTTAATTTCCCCTTACTTGTAGAATGCTTCTTTTGCATACTTTTGGTGAACCTAAGGCCAAGCACTTTCAATTGTTCTTCCCAAGTACTTCCACGTTCTATTTTCTTGAGGACAAGCAAAAGCTTAAGTGTGGGGGGGTTTTGATAAGTGCTTGTGTTATAGTATCGCGAAGCACTATTATCTTACATTAAGCATACATTTTATCAGGTTTTATCACTAAATGTGTGCATTTGTGTTCTCTTGTGCATTGAAGGTATTGTGGAGCCTAATTGGAGAAGAAGAATGAAATTAGGTCGCGTTCGCCAATGTTGGGATGTTCTCGGACCAAGCAAGGAACGAAGCACGTATTTGGACTTGTGGATGTGTGCCAACCTCCTT
The DNA here is from genome assembly GCA_020875875.1 of Dioscorea alata. Lineage (NCBI taxonomy): Eukaryota > Viridiplantae > Streptophyta > Magnoliopsida > Dioscoreales > Dioscoreaceae > Dioscorea > Dioscorea alata. The sequence goes on from CM037027.1 coordinate 5,421,269, forward strand.
TGGAGGGGCACAAAGGCAGTCACATTCACAACAAGTCCAATCCGTGTTACTTAGGAGAATTTCGCGAAAGAATAAGACTTGAAGCAATCGGCGCGACCTACCGTTGCTTGTGTGCCCAAGTAATGGCCTCGATGAAGAACAATGAACCCGGGAGGTGTTTCGGCAAGTTACAATCCTGTTCAGCTGAAGATTAGAGTTCCAGAGAAGTCACACGGGCGTGTGGAAATTCCACACGGCCGTGTGAACCAGTTTCCAGCCAGACAGAGAAGTCACACGGGCGTGTGGAAATTCCACACGGCCTTGTGTTTGTGCAATTTCAGCCATCCAGTGAAGACACACGGGCGTGTGGAAATTCCACACGGCCGTGTGAAATTAATTTTTCAGCCGAGACAGAAGCTTCACACGGGCGTGTGGAAATCCCACACGGCCGTGTGAAGCCCCCGATAAGTCTAATTTTAAAGCCGCGATTCAACATTATAAAAGTGGATTTTTGCAACCTTTTGAGGCATCTTTCGACCTATCTTTTCCCCAATTTTCTGGAGTGCGGCTAGGGTTTCGGAGAGGATTTCGTGGAGATTCTAGCGCGTCGTCGGCATCGATTTCGAGGTTCGACGTTTGCATAAGACCACGGCCACACCAATTCGAGGGGGTTTTTTCATTGATGTCTATGTTTTATGCTTTATTTCTCACATTGATGAACATGTATAGCTCTATGAGGAGCTAAACCCCTCGTGGGGTATTCGGACTTGTAAACTTTAGGGTTTCTTATGTTTCTTTGACATTGATTATTATGCTTTCCATCGTTGATGAATAAAATTGAGTTTTTAATCTTGATTATCCTTTCATATTGTTTTCCCTTAAACGTGACATTAGGGTTGAGAGCAATCTAGGCTTTCCTTTGGAGGTGTGACAACTCCTATAGGATTAGACTACTCAAGATTAAAGAGGGTTGAGAGGGAGAGTTGTGAGGTAGCAATGTACCCCTTTCCCCTTCGATGTGATTTCTCCCTACCTCCGATTCCTTGATTTAATAGCGGTCGAAATAGAGTGAAGCAATAGGTAGATAAACTCCCCTAGGGCTTAGTTACGCAAGTAATAGAGTGGAAGGTTGTAGTGAATCCTATTTGCTGGGGCTCAATCTAGACTAAGGTTCTTCCACCTGGACCAAAGGGTTAGAATTACGTATAGGAACAGGTTTAATCACTAGGAATCCCTAGAGCATAATGCAACTCCACATACTGTGAGGTTTAGGCAGATGGACTCCCCTGGGGCTTAGTCATCTAGGTGACAGAGTGAAGGGTGTTGTGAATCCTAACACCGGGGCATAGTGTTGGAGTTAGTCACGGTTGTCCTTAGGTTTGGGACCGTGAGTCTTAGGATATCCTCGACTCAATTGACATCAATAGGAGAGTATAATATCATAGTCTTGCACTTGAAACATAGACCCTAGAGGTAGCTTGTCCGGATACCCCCCTTTTATTCATTGTTAGTCCTTCTCGATTTTCCTACTTGCACTTCTTTCTTCCATCTCTCTATTTAGTTTATTGCTTTGCATTATTTTCACTCATCAATCTTATTATCGATCTCCGTATTTTGCTTAATTAGTGAAACCTTATATTCTATCTCCCTATTCCCTGTGGATTCGACTACCTTCTCACCAAGGTAAATTTATTACTTCGACAAACCCGTGCACTTACGGGATACACGCAAGGGGTCGTGTCAGTTTTACATACATTGAGCATTATTTTACCATGGTTTTATGTCTCATAAAGTGTATTTGGTGTTTCTTTATGCAATTAGGTTGTGAAATTGTTGAAGGAAGGAAAGGAAACAAAGATGGGTTGCAAAAGACGTATTGTTTGGAGATTTTTGTGCAACATGAGGGTCAAGGCACAAGAGGAATTCATGTACATGAGGGTGTGCGCCAACTTCGTAGTGGATTCGACAAAGGAATGTGTGTTGGAAGGGCACAAAAGTAGTCACACCCTTATGTTCCTTCTTGTATGAAGATAGCAAGAGCTTCCAAAAGATGATTCGATGAAGGAATGTCTTAGAACTCACCACATGGACGTGTGCCCGACCATGTGGCGTCAAGAGAAGAGAGTTTGGACTGTGTTTATGAAGAGCAATGTAGCAGGTACTGTAGTAACCACAGTAACAATTTACTGTAGTAGTAGTACTATAGTAGAAATGCTGCTCACGCGACCATGTGGTAGTTTTGGCAGCCCATGTGACCGCGTGGAATTTCGCATGGTCACGTGGAGACACATGACAGACGCGGTTCAAGCTTGTAAATAGCCCTTTTAGCTAATTCTATGGAGACTTTTTGCGCATGTTTGAAGGCAAAAGAGGTTAGGGTTTCAAAGAGTAGGTCTTTGGCGATATTGGGGGCCATTCTTCACCAACTTTGATAGATCTTTCACAGTCATAGCATCGGGGAACCACTGGCGACCTAGCTTCGGAGAAAGATCCTTCAAGACGTTGAGCAACCCATTAAAGCCATCATCATGAATTCAAGTGGGTTTATTTCCATGGTTTACATTACTTTTCATTGTGTTATCTTTTCCTTTGTAATAACCCCCATGGAGGACTAAACCCTAGTAGGTATTTGGGGATGTGAACCCTAGGATCATATTTATGTATTGATTTACTTTATGCTTCCTATTAAATCTGAGTTTATTTGAGTTTCAATCTTATTTAATCAGTCCTTGCAAGTCTTATTCATCCTTGTGATTGATTGATTGTGCTTGATTCGTTGCTTTGGTGAGAGAGGTCTCCATTAGGGTTAGAACATACAAGATTGAAGAAAGTTGAGAAGGTGAGTCATGAGATAGTGGAGTGTCCCCTTTCCTCTCCAATTGAGTATTTCCTATTTCCGTATTTGTTAAACTCTGTGCAACCATATTTGGTGTGAGGCGTGATATTGATAGATTTCTCCGCCGGAATCTTATAGGGGGTTAGGGATCTTTCACCTAGAAGTAATGTTAGATCCATCTTTAGGAATCGGTTTCACTCTTAGGTATCCCTAGAGTTCATTGCGGTCATATGTGGTGTGAGGTATTGAGATTGAGCGATTTCTCCACCAGCACTGATAAGTGCTTGTGTTATAGTAATACGAAGAATTATTATCTTACATTGAGCATTACTTTTCTCAGATTTTATCATTCATTTGTGTGCATTTGTGTGCTTTTGTGCATTGTAGGGTTGTGAAGCCAATTTGAAGAAGAAAGAAGCAAGAATAGGTTATGTTCGCCATTGATGAGAAGTTCTCGGACCAAGTAAGGAACAAGGCACGAGTCTAGACTTGTGGGTGTGTGCCAACATCCATTGGAGGGGCACAAGGGCAGTCACATTCACAAAAGTCTAACTCGTGTAGCATTGGAGAACTTCGTCAATGAAAAGAAATGAAGTAATTGACATGATCTACCATTGATTGTGTGCCCAATTCAACGGCCTCGATGAAGAAGATGAATTCGAGAGCATTTCGTGAAGTACTATAGTAGTTACTGTAGCTGATTAATGTAGCAAAAACAATGTAGCAAGTTACAGTTCACAATCCGCCGAAATTTAGCAAAACAGAGAATTCACACGCCCGTGAGGAAAATTAATAGGGGCGTGTGAAACCCTGATTTCAGCCTATAAATAGCCCATTTTCAGATCTATTTGTGGACTCCCCCTATCTATCTCTTGCCTATCTTTTGGGTGGCTTTCGGCTAGGGTTTGGAGAGGTTCTTGGAGGTCTTTGGAGATGATTATACGTTATCAGCATCGACATATTTTGGAAGAAAGTTATTGGGGAACTTTCGTCGGCTTCGATTTGGCGAGGTGTGCCATAGGCTTGACATGGATTTGTTGTTGAAGACACACAGCTCCACAAGACCATCGATACGATCCACAAGGGGGTTTTCTTTATGGTTTTTATGCATATGTTCTTAATCTCTTTATTGATTTTGTATTACTCCATGGAGAGCTAAACCCTAGTGGGTATTCAGACTTGTAAACCCTAGGATGATATTGTTTCTATGACTTTTATTATGCTTTCTTTATTGATGAATTTAATTGAGTTCCAATCTTGATTTATTCTTGTAATGATTTTACCTTGGATGTGACACTAGGGTTGAGATTCATCTAGGTTGTCCTTTGGAGGTGTGACAACTCCTATAGGATTAGACTACTCGAGATTAAAGAGGGTCGAGAGGGTGAGTCGTGAGGTAGTGAAACGTCCCCTTTTTCCCTACGGTGTGATTTTCCCTACCTCCATGTTCCAAGAGTTCTTTGCGGTCGAAGTAGAGTGAAGTGCTAGGAGATGGACTCACCTAACATAGTGAAGGATTGTAGTGAATCTAGTGCCGGGGCTTAACTGAGACTAGGGTTCTTTCAGCTAGACCAAAGGGTTAGAACTATACTTAAGAACAGGGTCTTTCACTTGGAATCCCTAGAACCTCAAGCAGTTCCACGTAGTATGAGGCTTAGGATGATGGACTCCCGTGGGGCTTAGTTGACAGGTCAACGAGAGTTAAGGGTCATAGTGAAACCTAATGCCGGGGCATAATGTTGGAACTAGTCACGGTTGACCTTAGCTTTGGAACTGTGTGCTTAAGGATTTTCATGACTCATTATACATCAATTAGAGGGTATAATACTAGTGTTGCACTAGAAGCATTAGTCCTAGGGGAAGCTTTGTCCGGGTACCCCATCTTTATATCGATTACCTCTCCTACCCTCATTAGTCTTCTTGCACTCTTTTATTTTCTTATATATATATATATATATATATATATCTCATCATCGACTTCATTCATAGCTAAATAGTGATACCTCTTGTTTGTAAGTACTATTCCCTGTGGATACGACTACCCACTCACCAGGATACTTTATTACTTCGACAACCGGTGCAATTACGGTACACACACGCAAGGGGTGTGTTAGGCACCTCGTAGGAGACTAGTATCGATTGCTTGGAGGCATGGACCGATTATTCTTGGATTACCTCAACTCTTATAATTCAGTCTTGAAGTATTTAGTAAGTCTTGCACTTCATAATAGATCCGAGGGGAGCATTACCCGGGTACCTCATTTTCATTAATTGAGATCTCCCTTATTTCCTGTCTCTTTGCTTTCTTATGATTTTCATAGTCTTCGCATTAAGCTCATTCCATCATATTATTGATTCTGACTAGATAACTGAGAATTAGCCATTACTAGTACTTCCGTTCCATATGGATTCGACTATTCTACTCACTGGGTATTTTACTACTTCGACACTCGTGCACTTGTGGTAGACACACGCATTCGGGACGTGTCATAAACCAACACCGAGACCATCCCGCGGGAGCATATGAAGCTGATCACTTTGAGGAGTGGTCGAGGAAGAAAGGCTCCATGCTAAGAAAAATTCTAAAATTCTTCAAGGAAAATCCCTCACTAAGAAAACTACTAAAATTCCTCATGAAAAACCAAGGGATAATGTACAATACAAGGAGAAGGGGACAGCTATATCACTCCCTTAATATACTCAAAGAATTCCTTATCTGGCACATTTGAAGAAGACCAAACTGATGAGGAAAACAGGAAATTTTTGGGTCTATTCAAACAGCTGCACATTAACATCCCATTTGTGGAGGCATTGTCACAAATGCCTCGGTACACAAAGCTCTTGAAGGACCTCTTGACCAAAAAGAGGAAAATGAAGGACAGTGTGGCTATAGTGTTGGAAGGAAATTACTCGGTATTGTCGAAGTAATAAAGTACCCAATGATTCGGGTAGTTGAATCCATAGGGAACGGAGGTATTAGTAGTAATTATTGATGGGTTATCTAGTCAGAATCAAGAATATGGTGAAATGAACTCAATCACATGAATATGAATGTCTCAAGTAACTAAGAAAGAGTAGAACTCAATCACATGAATATGAATGTCTCAAGTAACTAAGAAAGAGTAGAAATAAGGGAAGTCTCAATCAATAAGATGAGTGGTAAGTGCTCATGTTTAAGTAATATGAAGTGTTATTTTCTTACATGGAGCATTACTTTTCTCAGATTTTATCATTAATTGGTGTGCATTTATGTTCTTTTGCACATGTAGGGTTGTGGATAAGATTTAGAGAAGAAAGAGCAAAATTAGGTCATGTTCGCCGTTGTTGAGGAGTTCTTGGACCAAGCAAAGAACAAGGCATGGGTTCTAAACTTGTGAGTGTGTGCCAACCTCCATTGGAGGGGCACAAAGATAGTCACACTCAGAAAAAGTCTAGCCTGTGTAACATTTAAGAACTTCACCAATAAGGAGAAAAGAAGTAAACGACGTGATCTACCATTGATTGTGTGCCCAATTCAATAGTCTCGATGAAGAACATGAAATCAGGAATATTTTTATGCGTGTGTGACTGTAGAAGTACGGTAGCAAACTGTAACAGTACTATAGCAAAGTACTGTAGCAATCACTGTACCAAAGAACTGTAATAGTTGCAGTAAAAAATATTGTGGCAGTTACTGTAGCAAAATACTGTAACAATTAAAGTCTAGAGAATCCACACGACCGTGTGAAAATTCCACATGGCAGTGTGGATGCCCGATTTCAGCCTGTTTAAAACCGCGACTCAGATTTTCAAAAGGACTTTTCAATCTATTTTTCACCCAACTTCTGGAGAGCTCGCGGCTATTGGGGAAGCTTTCGCCGGTACCAATCAGGCGAGGTGTGCCCTAGGCTTGACAAGGGGCTTGGTGGAGAAGACGGAGCGGCCTCACAAGACCATCGCCACACATCACAAGGGGGTTTTATCTATGTATTCGGACTTGTAAACCCTAGGATGACATTGTTTCTATAACTTTTATTATGCTTTTTTAATTGATGATTTTAATTGAGTTCCAATCTTGCATGTTAATTATAATTTAGTTTTCCTTAGCCGTGACACTAGGGTTGAGAATCATCTAGGTTATCCTATCAAGATGTGACAACTTCTATAGGATTAGACTACCTGAGATTGGAGAGGGTCGAGAGGGTGAGTCGTGAGGTAGTGAAACGTCCCCTTTCCCTACGACATGATTTTCCCTACCTCCATGTTCTAAGAGTTCTTTGCAATCAAAGTAGAGTGAAGTGCTAAGAGATGAACTCCCCTGGGGCTTAGTTGCACGAGCAACAAAGTGAAGGGTTGTAGTGAATCCTAGTGCTGGGGCTTAACTTAGATTATGGTTCTTTCGCCTGGACCCAAGGGTTAGAACTATATTTAAGGACATGGTCTATCACTTGGAATCCCTAGAATGTCAAGCAGTTCCACGTAGTGTGAGGCTTAGAATGATGGACTCCCCTGGGGCTTAGTTGAGAGATCGACAGAGTGAAGGGTTGTAGTGAAGCCTAATGCCGGGACATAGTGTTGGAACTAGTCACGGTTGACCTTAGGTTTGGGATCGTGTGCTTAAGGACTTCCACGACTCATTAAACATCAATAAGATATTATAATACATAGTCTTGCATGAAAACATTAGTCCTAGGTGGAGCTTGTCTGGGTACCCCATTTTACATTGATTATTCCTTTCTTTACTCTTTGCTTGCAATCTCTTGCTTTTCATATTTCTACTTCTTTTATTCACACACACATTGATTTTTTCCCACAGCCATCGTTTCCCACTAGCTAAGTAGCAATTCCTCTTGTCTCTAATCACTACTCCTTGTGGATTCGACTACCCTCTCACCGGGGTACATTATTACTTCGACAACGCGTGCACTTTTGGGCCCCTGTCAATGTGGTTCTCGGGCAATGCTCCTCTTAAGATCTAACATGAAGTGCAAGACTTACAAGTGTTTCTAAACCAAGTTAATCGAATCGAGGAAATCAAAGAATAATTGGTCCCTGCCTCCAGGATACCGTTACTAGGCCCCTACAAGGTCCCACAATTGACTCTAGGGATTCCTAAGAGTACACCCTATTGCTAAGGATAGGCCTAACCCTACTTCTAGGTGAAAGATCCCTAACCCCTTACAAGGTTACGATGGAGAAATCTCCAAATTTCACACCTTACACCAAAGATGGTTGCATAAAGCCTAGGGAATACGGAGATAGAATATACTAATCGGAAGGGAAAGGGGACACTCCACTATCTCATGACTCACCCTTTTAACCCTTGTCAATCTTGAGGTTCTAACCCTAATGGAGACCTCTCTTTCATCAAGGCAAATAATTCATGCAAACCAATCAACCAAAGAGATTAATATGGCAAGAAAGCAATGATAAAACAAGATTGAAACTTAATTAAACTCAGATTTAATAGAAAACACAAAGTAAATTAATACAAAGATAAGATTTCAGGGTTCACATGCCAAAATACCTACTAGCGTTTTGTCTTCCATGGGGCAAGTTACAAAAAAAATAATCTAATATAAAGCAATGGAAACCATGGAGTAAAACTACCTTGAATTCATGATGATGGCCTTGATGGGTGGCTTAACATCATGAAGGATTCCCCTCCAAAGTTAGGTTGTCGATAGCTTCCTTGGTGCTATCATGAAGAAAGAATCTATCAAAGTTGGTGAAGAACATCCCCCAAATTCGCCAAAGACCTCCTTTCCAAACCCTAGCTGCTTTACCCTTCAAACGCTATAAAAAAAGTCTTCAAAGAATACGTCAAAAGGGTTATTTATAGTCAAAAACCTGTGTTTGTTGATAAATGCTCGTGTATAAGTAATACAAAGTATTCCTTTCTTACATTAAGCATTACTTTTCCCAGGTTTTATCATTAATTCGTGTGTATTTATGTTCCTTTGTGCATGCAGGGTTGTGGAGAAGAGTTCAAGAGAAAGGAGCAAAAATTGGGTCATGTCCGCATTTGTTGAGTAGTTTCTTGAACTAAGCAAGGATCAAGGCAAGGGTGATAGATTTGTGGGTGTGTGCCAACCTCCAATGTGCTCAAATTATTCTAATTTGGAGGGGCACAAAGGCAGTCACACTCATAAAATTTAACTCATGTAACATTGAAGAACTTTATCAATGCGGGGAAAAGAAGAAACGACATGATCCACCGTGTGGTTGTGTGCCCAACCTAGTGGCCTCGATGAAGAAAATGAAGTCGGGAGCAACTTAGGCGTGAGTACTATAGCAGTTTATTGTAGTAAAGCACTATAGTAAGTAACTGTAGCAGTTACTGTTCACTGCACGGTGAAAATCAAATTTCCAGAAAATCTACACGACCGTGTGGATGCCAGATTTTAGCCTTTTAAATACCGTGACTTTAGATTTATTTGGGGACTTTTGACCTATCTTTCGCCCAACTTCGAGAGAGCTTGCAGGCTAGGGTTCGGAGAGGATTTTCCAAGGCTTTTGGAGCAAGTCTACAGCATCGACATCGGCGTCCTTTGGAAGATAGTTATTGAGGGAGCTTTCATCGGCATCGATTTGGAGAGGTGTACCCTAGGCTTGACAAGGGACTCGTTGGAGAAGACGAAGAGGCTTCATAAGACCATCGTCATGGGCCATAAGGGGGTTTTATTCATGTTTCTATGCTTATTGATACATATACTTTGTTGAGTTTGTATAGTTCCATGGAGAGCTAAACCTTTAGTGGGTATTCAGACTTGTAAACCTTAGGATGACATTGCTTCTATGACTTTTATTATGCTTTCTTAATTGATGCTTTTAATTGAGTTTCAATCTTGATTATTAATTGCATTGATTTTCCCTTAAACGTGACACTACGGTTGAGAGTCATCTAGATTATCCTTTGAAAGCGTGACAACTTCTATAGTATTAGACTACACAAGATTGGAGAGAGTTGAGAGGGTGAGTCGAGAGGTAGCGAACGTCCTCTTTCCTTTCTGACATGATTTATCCTACCTCCGCATTTTAAGAGTTTTTAACGATCGAAGTAGAGTGAAGCGCTAAGAGATGAACTCCCCTGGAGCTTAGTTGCGCGAGCAACAGAGTGAAGGGTTGTAGTGAATATTAGTGTTGGGGCTTAATTAAGGCTAGAGTTCTTTTGCCTGGACCAAAGGGTTAGAACTATAATTAGGAACAGGGTTTATCACTTGGAATCCTTAGAGCCCCAAGCAGTCCAACACTGTGTAATGCGTCAAGAGTATTCTCTCTGCTGGGGCATAGTGTAGAGGGCTAGTCACAATTGACCTTAGGCTTAGGGACCGTGTGATTTAGGATGTCCATGACTCATTAAACATCAATTAGAAGGTTTAATATTGGTCTTGCACTAGAAACATTAGTCCTAGGGTGAGCATTGTCCGGGTGCCCCATTATCTCATCGGTTGTTCTCTCCTTACTTTTTGCTTGCACCTTTTTTTCCTTTCATATTCTTTCATTCATTTATTTCACACATATTGCTTTCACTTACCAATGTTGTTTTCACATTAGCTAAGTAGTAAATTCTCTTGTCTTCAATCACTACTTCTTGTGGATACAACTACCCACTTATCGGGGTATATTATTACTTCGACACCCGTACACTTGCGGTACAAACACGCAATTCAGATACGTGTCATTTGTCATGTGCCTCCACGTGATCGTGTGAGCCTTCACTTGCCCGTGTGGAATGCAGAAATGCCCACACGACTGTGCAGATTTTTCACCCGGTCACATGAACAGTGTTTATATTATAGTACTACTACAGTGATTTAGTACATTACTTTGCTATAGTGCTATTCATAAACAAGGCTCACACACTCTTCTCTTGATGCCACATTGTCTTGCACACATCCACATTGTAGCTTATGAGCCTTCTCATCGTCTAATCACCATTGGGAAGACTTCTGCATTTTTCACACAAGTAGGGATATGGGAGTGTGACCGCCTTTGTGCTCTTTCAACTCACAATCTAGCTTGTATTCTCTTATAAGTTGTCACACATCCCCATGTGTATGAACTCCTCTTATGTCTTGATTTTTATGTTGAACAAAAACTCCCAAAAGGTGCCTTCATAACCTATCTTTGTTTCTTTTTGTTCTCTCCCGGCCTTCACAACCTATTTACACAAAAGAACACCAAATACAATTTATGAGACATAAACATGATAAAAATAATGCTCTATGCATGTAAAACATATAAAGAAATATGTTGACTCAAGTACTTATCAGCATTACTTCAGAAAAATCTGTCGAACAAGATGAAAAATCTGGGAAGTTTCATCATTCCATGTGTAACCAGAAGTTTGGGGGAAGAAAAGGCACTAGCTGATTTGGGGCCAACATTAGTGTAATACCGTACACATTATTTCAAAAATTGGGGATATGAGAGCCAAGGCCAACTCGAATGACATTACAGCTTGCCGATAGTTCAATCTGTCATCGAAGATGTATAATGGAAAATGTTTTAGTAAAGGCTGACAAGTATATTTTCCTGCATATTTTGTGGTAGTCGATGTCGATGAAGATGCAGAAGTTCCACTGATTTTAGTGAGGTCATTCCTACACACTTCCAAGGCACTCATCAACGTGGATGAAGGGGCGATGATACTATGCATTGGAGAAGAGAAGATCACATACCGTCTTACAGAATCAATGAAGCATTCTCTTGACTTTGATGATATATGCTATTTCTTAGATGTTACTAATGAGATTGATAAAGAGTATATATAGGAATTTTTACATCTGGATCCATATGAAGAGTGGTTGGACATTAAGGAGGAGGAGATGAATAAACATGTGGAACAAGCTCCCGAAGAGCAACCCAAAGGGGGGATTTCTGAAATTGATTTTTTGTCGCATGAAGAGGTTAAGGCATCACCGTAGAAAGCATCCCAACATACTTGGGGATGAGCACACACAAGTAGAGTGCAAAACTCCCACATTTGGTATCATGTTCAATCAATTCTCTTTGAATGTGCAGAAATTTTGTCCCGGATGTGTACAGGTTACAAAGAATGAAATTTTCCATCACCATGAGCCACCATTAGGTAAGGGAAGGTATGTCAAGCTTAGTGACATAAAACAAGCATTTCTTTGGAGGCAACCAAAGCTTTTAGTCATTTTCTAGCTTAGTTTTTTAATTTCTATAGAAATAAATGTCATGAGTGTGTTTCTTTGTTAATTTTTATTGGTGCTAATTTTTTCAAGGAAAATTTTTGTTGTTTTAAATTTTTTTTCATGTGTGAGGCTTCATTTAGATTGTAATTCATAATTATAGTCGAGGAATTTGTGTCAATTTGTAGAATTCATGCTTTTGTGGACTGTCTGCAGAAATTCTGTAGCCCATGCGGGGACGTAGAATTTCCACACGCTCGGGTACATTACCCACATGGGAAGGGAGGGGGAGTGGAATTTCCATACCCCCACATGCCTTATAATGAGATGAAGGGGCTTCCAAACTATTTTTCCTCGTCTTCTTAAGGGATTAGGTGGATTTTGCTGCCCATTTTTCTAAGTTTTCTTCTCAGATTCACGCCGGTAAGCTTCCATCACCTTCCATCTTCTCCATGGCTCCATTTTTTAGATCTATATGGATTTCATAGTTTTTAGGGGCTATTTTTCATGGAAATTTATTGCAAATGCTTGAGAATGCATGTAAAAAATTAATTGGTGAGACATTGAGGCCCGTCGAAGGCGTTTTTGCCATGATTGGGCTGTCACGCGACTGCGTGGGTTGGCAAGAACGCCCAGCCCGCCAACATGCCCTTGTGGGCTAGAATTTCCTACCAACCTGCCCACTGGGCACGTGGCTTGGCCATGCACCTGTGTGGGCCTGTTTTGTTCCCCAACCCCTCTACGTGGGCACGTGGCTCTCCCACGCACCCAGATGAACTGGAAACACACCCCAACGAGCCCACACGAGCATATGGCCTGGCCATACGCGTCGTGTTAATTCCTTCACTTCACCAAATCATGTTAAACTAACTTCTCTTGATGTTTAGCTTGCAAATATGCCACCAAGAACTAAGAGGGTTGCTCAGAAACTTTCTCGCCAAGCTCAAGAACCAACTCCACCACCAGAAGTGGAATTTATCTACACTAAACAGCAACAAAGGTTTAAGAGTCTACAAAAGTTGATGTTTTGACAAACATGACATATTGATTGGGATGCACTTGGAGAGATTGGACTTTTTGAGAAAGTTTGAGAGCTTATTGATGTGGGGAGCTTGAGTCAACTTTTTACCATTCGTGACCCCGTTTGGCGAGATATTACACTTGAGTTCTCTTCCTCATTCTCCTTTGATCGTTCTCACACCAATTTCGTTAAGGATAATACTATTCATTTCCATGCTCTTGGGCTTATATGAGATTACAATGGTGTAGAGGAGTATGCATAGCTTCCCATCGACTATCTTATTAGTCTTACTCCGGGCTGTGCATTTCGAGAGTTGTGTGGAAATTATTAGTTTGTTCATGGCCAATCAAAGGGCTTTTAGCTCTCCCGTCCAACCCACAGCTATATCCATGCTATTCTTAGCATGTTGGTGACAGGGCGTGGCGATGGTACTGGCTTCCTTAGTCAATTGTATCTTTTCTTCCTCCACTCCATGACCAGAAAGAGACGCTACATCTTAGGTATGTACATGGTGATGGTATTTTCGAATCAAAGAGCACTCTTTGCCGGAATGTACATTGCATGACTCATCTGTAGGATCAGTCTTTTCTAGGCTATCCGAGAGGAAGAGAAGATTAGCATCCCTACACCTTTGGCTTACCTACTCTTCGACTGATGGGCATCATACAGAAGACTAGCATAGGTGGATATGCACTAGTGGAGACATCCTCCGATGAGTCTGGAGAGGATGGTGATAAGCTTAATGAGGTTGTAGATGCACCACTTAAGAGAGATCAAATGGATACAGAGGTCGTTGCAGTAGCACAAGAAACAATCTTCGAGCCTGATCCAGATTTTACTCGATCTCATGACCATCTAGCAAGACTCAAGGTTGTTGTAGCCACCGTCCTCGCCAACTAGGCATTGATCCTAGGGTGCCTTGATCGTATTTAGCTGACTCTAGATGAGGATGTTGCCTCTAATACACCAGTAGCACTAGGATAGGACACCGACGCTTGAGGTGTCCCACTCATGAGCTTCGTTTTCTTTCTTATGCTTTTATTTGATATTTTATCTTTTGGACTTGTGTGCTTAGAAAGGTTTCACCTTCTGAGAGTTATCTTTATGCTTTATTTTGTTTGTGTGAGTTTGTGTGAGTTTGTGCTTTATTGGTTTTATCTATATGAACTCATGCATCTTTCCTATTTTTGTTGAGCTTTACTGAACCCCTTGTATCCGTGCAAATGGCCTTTAGAGTGATGTTGATGATGGTTTAGTAATGTCCATAGGCCGTGTGACATTATCACATGGCCATGTGAGCTTCACATCCCATTGAACACAACACACCCATGAGTTAGACTTCACCAAAAGATGAATGAGGAGTTCAGGGGAGTATTATTTTAATTGTGTTCCCACACAAATTTTACTTTTATTGATGATATCTATATTGTGCTTGCATGCATACATTGGGGACAATGTATATCTTAAGTGAGGGGGAGGGTTCACCGTATACATGTCTTTTACTTGTGTTTTTCATGATCATGCTCTTGTTGCCAATGAAGGTTGCTACTTCATGCACTTTTCTCACTCATTAAACCTATGAAAACTCTAGTTCAATATTTGTGGGACTTTTTAGTGTTAGTTTAAATATGAAAGAAAGAAAGAAAATAAAAAGAAAATAAAAAAATAAAAAAATAAAAAAAAAATTCAGAAATTTAGTTTTTGTGTGTATATAGGGGGTGGAAAGAGCTACTACTTGTATTGTGTGTTGCTACTCTTATAAGTTGGATACATGTGATGCCCTAATGAGTGAAAGAGTTATCTCATGTGATGTGTGAGAGCTACCACCTTCAGCAGAAAGAGCTATCACCTCAAAAGTGTGAAAACCACTTAATTGACCATCTGAGAAAGGGCTACCTTAGAGAATGTGTGAAGCTATTACTTATTCCTTTAGTATTTAAATAAGTCCCCTTGCAATAAGAACTTTGAGTAGTGGACAAAGTGCTGACATGAGTTGAGCTCTTCATACACACACACTATCGGAATTCACTCTGTCTTTAAGATTGGATTCATTGTTAGAGTATTGATTTTTCACCTAGTTTTTGACTATTTGCATGATTTTATAATTTTATTCTTGTACTCTCTTGGTGAAGATGAGGCCAAGCACTTCTTTTTTCATTCCATGAATTAAATGTTTAGTTTTTCTTAAGGACAAGCAAAAGCTTAAGTGAGGCGGAGTTTGATAAGTGCTTGAGTGAACATATTTCTTTATATGTTTTACACGTATTGAGCATCATTTTTATCATGTTTTCACGGCTTTTGATAGTTAAAATGGATAGGGTTTGGAGAGGCGGTCTTTGCAAATTTGGGAGGCGTTCTTTACCAACTTTGATAGATTCTTTCTTTGTCATAGCATTGAGGAACCCATCGATGACCTAGCTTTGGAGAGGAAACCTTCAAAATGTTGAACAACCCATCAAGGCCATCATCACGAATTCAAGGGGTTTTATTCCATAGTTTTCATTGATTTGCATTCTATTATTTGTTTTGTAACTTTCTTCACGAAGAGTTAAACCCTAGAGGGTACTTGGGCATGTGAACCCTAGGATTTCATTCTTTGTATTAATTTACTTTGTGTTTTCTCTTAAATCCAAGTTTAACTGAGTTTCAATCTTGCTTTCTTATTACTTGTTGACCTTATTGATTTTATGGTTGATTGGTGTGCATGATTTGTTTGCCTTTGTGAGTAGTTATGGACTACATTATACTGAATATCCAGCAGTTCTAAAGGGATACAATGATGCGAATTGGATTTCTAATATGAAAATTCTAAATCCATTAATGGTTATGTGTTCACATTAGGAGGAGCAGCTGTATCATGGAAATCCTCTAAACAAACAATTATACCTCATTCTATAATGGAATTAGAGTTTATAGCTCTTGATAAATGTAGTGAAGAGGTTAAATGGTTATGAAATTTCTTAGATGATATTCCAGAGTGGTCGAAGCTTGTGCCAGCTATATGTATTCATTATGATAGTCAATCAACAATGATGAGTGCATTTTGTGTACATATTTTATTTATCTTATTTTGTGTTTTATTTGTCCTTTTAACATGTTTTTAGTAATGCTACTTGAGGTATGTTTACTAAATGTTGCAAATAATTGGGCTTCTGAGGCAAAACAACGTTGGACTACAAGTTTCAGGACAAGCAGGGTCCGAAGCAGACCCATGCTCAGAAGCACGAGCATGCTGAGCCCCATGCAATTTACAAGAGTCTACACAAAAATGAGAAGCACGGTTTCCCTGCCCTTAGCACCATCGTGCTGAGGGAGCACGATTAGTAAGTAGGGGCGTGCTTACCCCCATATATTTTACTGGAAATCTCTAGTGAATATCAGCATGGTCACTTTGCTCCTTGCACAAGCGTGCTCTCAAAGCACGGGCAGTAACATAGGTGTGCTTACCCCTTGTGATTTTCTGGTACTGTGCCAACATTAATTCCCAACATCTAGAGCCAAGCACGGTAATTAGCATGGCCGTAGCACGGCCGTGCATACATCGGGAAAAGGTTATTTAAGCCCTAAAGTTAGATTTCAAAGCAATCTTCTTCTCTTTTTCTACAGTGGTGGATTAGGGCAACTATTGGCATCGTTCAGGGCCTGAACTGGAGTGGAAACAAGTGTGGAAAAGAAGGATCATCGGCGACAACCATTGTTAAGCCTTCTCCGACATGATTGTGAAGCAAGAAGGGAGTTTAATGGACAATCTCTATTTCTCTTATTGCTTTCCTATGATTATTTATAAGACTATAAGGGACATACCATTTTTTGATGGCCCGAATTATGAACCTTAACTTTTAATGTTTTGATTATAATGATATTTATTCTTGAATTTCTTTGCGGTCTCCCTTTTATGCATATTGTTTATTCATCTTGGTGTTGATTGCCTTGTTGCAGGTTTATTGTTAACTTGTTGTGGGGATTGCCGATAGCCACGTGAGCATTGATTTTTTGTTGCTAGTTCCCCATTGTTGCAATTACAATTAAGTTGCTAGTTAACCCTAGATTGTCTTTCCGCTTTCTAGAGGATAGATTGTATTCATCTAGCTAAGGCACACATTAGAGAAGTGGATGAGTTCATTTTGAGCATTGAGTGAGGATGTACATTATCAAACCCTCCGTAGGTGGTCACCACGGTTATAGAAGAAACTCTTGAATTATTTCCTAGTCATTGCATTCATCAAGGGGATTAATCCGGGGCATTGTCCTTTCCATTGTTATCTCTTGAACCCAAAACTGTACCTCTTTTTCCTCTTTCTTTCTTCTCTGCTTTAGTAGTTTAAATTATTACAAATCCAATCTTTGAGACTGCTAGATATTAATAAACAAACAAGTATCGAGAGCTATAAAAGTTCCTGTGGATTCGACTACTCGATCCTATTAAGTATACTTTACTACTTATATGACCTATGCAAAGGGTGTATTAAGTTTTTATCACCGTTGTCGAGGACTGGCAACTCTCAAGAAAGTTTTACTTTCTAGTAATTTATCCATTTTTCTTTGTTTCAGTTTTATCTTACATTCTTTTATTTTTATTTTGTTTTCGATTTGTGGCTTACTAAATTGGTCTACGGGTGTTCTTGCATGACCAGAGGAAGTTCCTCATCTCCACTTACGAGTCCTAATCCGGAGTTAGAAAGAACATTGCACAAAAAGTTAAGACAAGTCAATCTCAGAGAAACAAGTTCACTGGAAATCAGTATTGAGGTTAATTGGAACAAACAAAAAAGAGAGAATCAGCAAAGAAGTATTTCAGATTATGCTAGGCCAAATTTGTAGGCAGTAGGGTCCAGTAATGTTCACCCTCTTGTGACGGCGAATAACTTTGAGCTAAAATTGAATTTCATACAAATGGTACAGCAAATATGTCAGTTTGATGGATTTCAGGATGAGGACCTATATGAACACTTGAAGTACTTCTTAGAGATTTGTGACACATTTAAGGCAAATAATGTGTCTGAGGATGCAGTTCGCCTATGAATATTTCTATTCTCAGTGCGAGGAAGGGCCAAGCAAAGGCTAAGTTCCTTGCTATAAGGGTCAATCATTTGGTGGGCATAGTTGGCCTAGAAGTTTCTTACTCGATACTTTCCTCCTGCAAATATTACAAAGCTCAGAAATGACATATCTTCTTTTTGACAGATGGAGTCTAAAACTTTGTAT
This sequence comes from Dioscorea alata, assembly GCA_020875875.1. NCBI lineage: Eukaryota > Viridiplantae > Streptophyta > Magnoliopsida > Dioscoreales > Dioscoreaceae > Dioscorea > Dioscorea alata. The sequence goes on from CM037027.1 coordinate 5,439,450, forward strand.
GAGGCATGGGAATGGTACAAGGAATTGTTGAGGAAGTGCCCTCAACATGAGATTGTGGAATGGATGCAAATTCAGACTTTCTACAGTGGTTTAAACTTGGCCACTAAGCAAGTGTTAGATGCAGCAGCCACAGGATCTATTTGCAATAAACAACCATCTAAGCCTATACACTTATTGATGATATGGCATCGAATGACTATTAGTGGAGCTTAGAAAAAAAACAAACCAGTAAAGTCTACTGGAATCTATGAGGTTCATGCACTAACTACCGTAGCGGTACAGGTGGAAGCTATTGCAAAGAGATTGGATGCAATGCAAGTTTAACCCCAATTCCCAATTATAAGCTGTGAAACTTGGAGTGGCCAAGTAGGGCCTAATCCTTCTTCTTCTTCTTCTTCTTCTTCTTCTTCTTCTTCTGATGGGTATGTTAGCACTAAGTAGGTTGATTATTTTGGACAAAATAATAGGTTCCAGAACAATCCCTACAGTGGCACTGACGGACACTTTCCTACTAGTGTTGGATGTGTGAAAATATGAATATATGAATATATGAATATATAAGTATGCAAGTACATAATAAAATATCATAATCAAGTCTGTAATACTACAAGTGCACGGGTCATCAAGTAATACCTCGTGGATGAACACAAGGGTTGTATTTCCCAAGAACGGCGAGAGGCTCTTATTACTTCCTTTTCACTTAATCAATAGCCTAAATGTTTAAGTTCACTCTTTAGTCTAATTGTACAAATATGGTGTTAGGTGTGTGAAACTATTAATATATAAATATATAAGTACGCAAGTACATAATAAAATATCGTAATCAAGTCCGTAATACCGCAAGTGTACTGGTCATCAAGTAATAGCTCATGGATAAACACGAGGGTCGTATTTCCCAAGGAATGGCGAGAGGCTCCTATTACTTCCTTTTCACTTAATCAATAGCCTAAATGTTTAAGTTCTCTCTTTAGTCTAATTGTACAAATATGGTGTTAGGTGTGTGAAACTATGAATATATAAATATATAAGTATGCAAGTACATAATAAAATATCATAATCAAGTACGTAATACCACAAGTCTACTGGTCATCAAGTAATAGCTCATGGATAAACACAAGGGTCCTATTTCCCCAGGAATGGCAAGAGGCTCCTATTACTTCCTTTTCACTTGATCAATAGCCTATATGTTTAAGTTCTCTCTTTAGTCTTATTGTAGAAATTATGGATACAATACAACTGGAGATGTCATTAAGCGCACTTGAAAGAAATGGGAGTATGTATGAAGGTTATCTTGATTACTAATTATGATAGGCGTTAATTGCCAATTATGTTCTAGGATCGAACAAACTAGGAGAATTCAAAGGCCTACTAGCCCCAATAAGCCATGGCGACTAGGTCTAAATCACTATGAACTTAAGATGGAGTTCCTCCACCCCATCACTCAGATGGAATCTAATCCTCCTTAACCTCCTATGTTTGCTGTAAATAGGAGAACCCTACGAGAAAAAATCAATAAAACCCTAAGTCTAAGGGTCAATCAATCCCTAATCTGGAAACCTAGCTACACCTAACCTCTTAGAACATGCATAGATCTATCATGGAATCGGTGTTATCGATGCGAGGACATATCCTCCTCATCCACATCAACAAAGATAAACAATTAAAGCATACAATGATTAAGAAATCTAGAACAATTTATATTGATCAATTAAGATTCATAAATAATAATAGAGGGATCTAGACATACAATTCCCCTCGAATTAAGTTCTTATGGATTATAACATGTAAAGCATGAAAGCACAAGAATACTACAAGACCAAATAAAGAATAGATAAGTTTTTAATTTATTCCTAGACTAACTCCGTCCAATAGTTCTCTGAAGATAAGGATTTGAGTATCCCAAGATTGCCCGATGATGTGCGTCACTAACGCCTTTTTGACGATGATATTTAAAGATGCCTATCACGTGCAAAATTCTTACAGATGATTGTTCAGTTTGTCTATTTGTCATCATCATTCAGTTGATCTTGGGGCAAGTATCAACTTAATGCCCTATAAAATTTTGCAAAGATTGGGGCTTGGTAAGCATAAGCCAATGTACAGCTTGTCGACCGTTCAGTTCGTCACCCCATGGGTATTATTGAAGACGTGTTTGACACACCCCTTGCGTGTGTGTACCGCAAGTGCATGAGTTGTTGAAGTAATAAAGTACCCTGGTGAGTGGGTAGTTGTATCCACAGGGAATAGTGTTCAAAAACAAGTGTTATCACTATTTAGCTATGAAAGAAATTGATGGTGAGAGAAATCAATATGTATAAATGTAAAAGAAAGTAAAAGAGTACAAGATGAGCAATAAAGGTAAGAGAGGTAATCTATATGAAGATGAGATACCCGGACAATGATCCTCCTAGGACCAATGCTTCTAGTGCAAGACTAGTATTATACCTTCTAATTGATGTCTAATGAGTAGTGGAAATCAAAATACACACGGTCCCAAACCTAAGGTCAGCCGTGACTAGATCCAACACTATGCCCCGGCACTAGGATTCACTACAACCCTTCACTCTGTTGATCGCTCAACTAAGCCCCAAGGGAGTCCATCTCCTATAGCCTCATACTACGTGGAACTCTTGGGGTTCTAGGGATTCCAAGTGATAGACCTTGTCCTTAAGTATAGTTCTAACCATTTGGTCCAGGCGAAAGAACCCTAGTCTCAGTTAAGTATAGACCTTTCACTCTGTTGCTCGCATAACTAAGCCCCAGAAGAGTTCATCTCCTAGCACTTCACTCTACTTTGAACGCAAAACGCTCTTGGAACATGGAGGTAGGGAAAATCACGCCGAAGGGGAAAGGGGACGTTTCGCTACCTCTCGACTCACCCTCTCGACCCTCTCCAATCTCATGTAGTCTAATCCTATAGAAGTTGTCACACCTTCCAAGGATAACCTAGATGACTTTCAACCCTAGTGTCACGGCTAAGGGAAAATCAATGCAATTATCATACAAGATTGGAACTCAATTAAAAGCATCAATTAAAAAAGCATAATAAAAGTCATACAAACAATGTCATCCTAGGGTTTACAAGTCCGAATACCCATTAGGGGTTTAGCTCTGCATGGAGCAATACAAAATCAATAAAGAGTTTGAGAACGTATGCATAAAAACCATAAAGAAAACCCCTTTATGGTCTGTATCGATGGTCTTGTGGAGTCGTCTCGTCTTCTCCAATAAATCTCCTATCAAGTGTAGGGTACACCTCGCCGAATCGATGCCGACGTATGCTCCCCCATTAGCTATCTTCCAAAAGATGTCGATGTTAACGCCGTAAAATCACCTCCAAAGAACTCCAAGAACCTCTCCAAACCCTAGCCGCGAGCCCCCAAATAGGCAAAAGATAATCCAAGGGGTTCCCCAAATAAATCTGAAAATGGAGTATTTATAGGCTGAAATCAAGCATCCACACGGCCCTGTGGAATTTCCACAAGGGCGTGTGGATTCTTTGTTTTCCAGATTTTCGGTGCATAGTGAATAGTAACTTACTACAATGACTTGCTACAGTGTTTTGCCGTAGTAACTACTACAATACTCGTGCCGAAATGCTCCCAAATTCATCATCTCCATCAAGGCTACCAAATTGGGCACACAATGGTGTGATAGATCACATCGCATCTTCAATTGAACCACATTGACGAAGCTCTTAATAATGATGCATAAGCCAGAATATGTGAGTGTGTCTGTCTTTGTGCCCCTCCTATTCACATATTCCCTTGAACTCAGTTGGAGGTTGGCACACACTCACATATCTTTGAGCATAACTTGTGCCTTATTCCTTGCCTGGTCTAAGAACTTCCTCAATAATCGCGTTCACGACATATACTTGCTTCTTTTCTCCTCAATTCATCTCCACAACCCTACATGCACAAAAAAACACAAATGCACACATATAAGTGATAAAATCTGAATAAAGCGATGCTTAATATATGAAAAGTATACTTCGTATAGCTTATATATGAGCACTTATCAGTGTTGGTCAAGGTGGACCGGTTTATCTTCTCGTTGGATTTGTTATTTTGGACTTGGATGATAAGGCCGAGGTTCCAATGATAATTGGGTGACCATTTTTGGCAACGTCACAAGATTTAATTGATGTCAATGATGATCGAATGGTATTAAGAGTGGGTGATGAAAAAGTGGTGTTCAAGTTGAAAGATGCTGATTGAATCGATCCGCAAGCGCACGGGTCGCCAAGTAATACGTCGCACAAAAGCACGAGGATCGTATTCCACGGGGCTAAGGAGCTACTCTTACTCCTCCATTGCCTATTATCTAACCTAACCAAACAAGCATTGATGTATGTTCTTCTGAAGCAAAGAAATAAATACGATATAATTAGACAAATTTAAAAGCATACAATGTGGTTGCAAGTGCTACAATGAAGAGTAAAGGCCTATGGATGTGGATCCCCTTGAGGGGTCATCATGATTGATAAGTGTCTAAATGTATGTGTTTTAACATACATATTTTGTTCACTTAGCATATATTTTATATGAATGGATGCCCGTTTTAGGCTTAATTGAGCATTATTTATGTTGTAGTGCATGGAGGAGCCATGAGGAACATGATAATACGATTTGGGCGAAAATGGATGAAGAATCAGGGTGCTGGAGTACTACAGCATACGGGGCCGTATAAGGGGCCGTGAGCATCAAAAGACAGTAATTTTCAACTAGCTCTCACGGCCCCCTATCCACCCCGGGATGCTTCTATCCACCCCGGGATCCATCCATCCACCCCGGGATGAACCCCCACGTGAGACAGGTTTTTGCCCTATTTTTGCCTATCTATCCACCCCGGGATGGATCTATCCACCCCGGGATCCCGCGGGAGTATTTATAGAGGTTTTTAGGGCACACAAAGGGGACTTCTTGGCCGGCATCTAAAAGGAAAGAAACGGAGAAATCTTTGGGAAACGACTATTGGGAGCCAAGGGAGGAGACAAGAACATCATTTTGAAAGGGAGAAGCTTCACCATCAAGGAGGCAAGGATCCAAGACAAGGGAAGCGTCATTCGGCATCTCTTGGACGGGGGAAAGCGTCATTCGGCCGGACCTCCACCTCCTCCTTCATCATTTCATCTAGGGAGTGTCATTTATGAGCTTTTTAAGTGATTTACTTTGTATTTTTGTTGTTACTTGCTTGATGGCACACTAGACCCCCAAGGCCACCGGATGTTGGTGAACCTTGGGGGAGTTTATCATGTATTTTGGATGATCTTTACTTAATTGCAAGCTTGGTTTGGTTTAAGATTTAGTTCATTGTGCTTCATGTCTAGAACTACCATATGGAGAGATCCGTAGTTCTTTCTTGAATTATACATGTAGATGTAACCTACTCACATGTATTAGGTCATTAATGAACTAAAAGGGGTTACTTGTATCGGCACACCGAGAAATTGGGTGTTGATAGCCCTCTAAGCTATAAGGATAGACTAGGGTTTAGTGTATCCTTATTTTGGGATCTCCTTGTACTTAATGCAATCGTAGGGATGTTGGTTAGGAAGAGATTCCAACCAATATCCGTATGGGATTAGGGTTCAATCGCCGAGAAATTGGGGTTGATCTAATCTTGAGATCCTTCGGTCTAAATCAACCAAGCTACCTTTTATCCTTCATCCATGTATCATGATGACCCCTCAAGGGGATCCACATCCATAGGCCTTTACTCTTCATTGTAGCACTTGCAACCACATTGTATGCTTTCAATTCTATTTAATTATATCGTATTTATTCCTTTGCTTCAGTAGAACATACATCCATGCTTGTGTGGTTAGGTTAGATAATAGGTGATGGAGGAGTAAGAGTAGCTCCTTAGCCCCGTGGAATACGATCCTCGTGCTTTTGTGCGAGGTATTACTTGGCGATCCCGTACACTTGCGGGGAAGCAATCAAGTTTTTGGCACCGTTGCCGGGGACTTTCTAAGGAATTCTGAGAAACTTCTAGCCTATTGCTCTAGCCATTCATTTATTTATTTATTGTTTCTTTTATTTCCTTTTGTTTTTGTTTCTTTTGAGCTTAACTTGTTTTATCTTTCTTGATTTGTGAAAGGTACCGTGTATGACACGTGGAAATCTGGCGGACTTAGTTCACCCGGATAGTGAAATTGAGCGGACCTTGCATCGTAGGAGAAGAGAAATTGGTGAAAGCTCGAGTGAGCAAGACATTTTGGTTGAGGATCTATCATCTTCCATCATGGCCGAGGAGAGACGAACATTGTCCGAATATGAAAGGCCACAATTTACGGGTGAAGAATTCAGTGTCCATGCACCTACTATTGCAACCCATAATTTCGAAATCAAAGCAAGCACAATTGGCATGATCCAGAATTCAGTCCAGTTTAATGGTCTCGCGAATGAAGACGCACACGATCACCTTTCCCGTTTCCTCCAAATTTGTTCTACATTCAAGATAAATGGGGTAACGGATGATGCCATCCGATTGCGACTCTTCCCATTCAGTCTTAGGGACGCGGCATATCGATGGCTCACATCTCTACCATCGGGTTCAATCAAGACATGGAAAGACATGGTCGAGAAATTTCTTGGGAGATATTTTCCTCCTAGCAAAGCGGCAAGGTTAAGGCAAGAAATTTCATCCTTTAAGCAAGGAGAGTCTGAAAGTTTATTTGAAGCTTATGAGAGATTCAAGGACCTCCTTCGAAGATGCCCTCACCACGGGTTTGCTTCATGGATGCGGATACAAATCATCTACAATGGGCTGAATTATGCCACCCGCCAACTCATTGATGCCGCGGCGGGTGGGTCACTTAGCAACAAGTGCCCTGATGAGGCCGAGCAACTGCTTGAATCCATGGCAAGCAATGAATCTCATTGGGCCTCGAGAGGAACACCACAAAAGGGGGCCGGGATATATGAAATCAATGCCAATGATGCTCTCGCCGCAAAGGTTGACTTGTTGTCTAGGAAGCTAGACACACTCTTGGGTAGCAGTTCGAAGTCTGAAACAGTAATGAGTTGTAGCACTTGTGGTGGTGGACATGGGGCCGCCCAATGTCCTATTGCTAGCTCCTCCGTCGCACCCATTGAGTCTGTTGACTACATCGGGGGCCAAAGGCCGCAAGGAAATCCGTACAGCTCTACCTACAATCCGGGGTGGAAATACCACCCTAACTTCTCTTGGAATCAAGGACAACAACAAAAGGGTGGCCCCCCTCAAAATCCTCAAGCACAACCACCTTTGCAAGAGAAGAGATTTACCATCGAAGATGTACTTGTCAAGTTCATGATTGGCACCGAATCACGATTTAACAGTGTAAATTCACAACTCAGTCACTTTGGGTCCATTATGAGAAATCTTCAAGCCTCGGTGCAATCTCTTGAGCATCATGTGGGGCAACTTGCCAAGGCAAATGCAGAACGACCTTCGGGAAGTCTTCCTAGCAACACTGAAGAGAACCCAAGGGAGCAACTGAAGGCCATTGCCCTCAGAAATGGAAGGCAAGTGGAGACAAGGGTCAAAATTGAACCAAGTGTCAAGGAAGCGGGGATAACCCTCGTGGAAGATCCCAAACCTGCTGAAGGAATTGTTGAGAAGGATGATCGGGAAGGAAACAATGAATCTCATCTTCGGGGAAAATCAAATCCACCCGAGTACAAGCCTCCAATTCCCTATCCGGCTAGATTGAAACAAGACAAGGAGGATGTGCAGTTTAGAAAATTCATCAACATCTTCAAACAACTCCACCTCAACATCCCGATCGTTGAAGCTTTAACGCAAATGCCCAAGTATGCCAAGTTTCTGAAGGAGCTCCTCACCAATAAAAGAAAATTAGAAGAGGAAGGCACCGTGGCACTCTCGGGAAATTGTTCGGCTATTTTAGAAAAGAAGCTCCCACAAAAATTGAGAGATCCGGGAAGTTTTATAATTCCTTGTGTGCTTGATGGAGGAGTTCAAGAAAATGCATTAGCGGATTCGGGGGCAAGCATCAACGTCATGCCCTACACCATATACTTGAAGCTTGGCTTGGATGAGCTTAAACCCACAAGGATGACTGATAAGTGCTTGTGTTAGAGTATCGCGAAGCGCTATTATCTTACATTAAGCATACCTTTTATCAGGTTTTATCACTAAATGTGTGCATTTGTGTTCTCTTGTGCATTGAAGGTATTGTGGAGCCTAATTGGAGAAGAAGAATGAAATTAGGTCGCGTTTGCCAATGTTGGGATGTTCTCGGACCAAGCAAGGAACGAAGCACGTATTTGGACTTGTGGATGTGTGCCAACCTCCTTTGGAGGGGCACAAAGGCAGTCACATTCACAACAAGTCCAATCCGTGTTACTTAGGAGAATTTCGCGAAAGAAGAAGACTTGAAGCAATCGGCGCGACCTACCGTTGCTTGTGTGCCCAAGTAATGGCCTCGATGAAGAACAATGAACCCGGGAGGTGTTTCGGCAAGTTACAATCCTGTTCAGTTGAAGATTAGAGTTCCAGAGAAGTCACACGGGCGTGTGGAAATTCCACACGGCCGTGTGAACCAGTTTCCAGCCAGACAGAGAAGTCACACGGGCGTGTGGAAATTCCACACGGCCGTGTGTTTGTGCAATTTCAGCCATCCAGTGAAGACACACGGGCGTGTGGAAATTCCACACGGCCGTGTGAAATTAATTTTTCAGCCGAGACAGAAGCTTCACACGGGCGTGTGGAAATCCCACACGGCCGTGTGAAGCCCCCGATAAGTCTAATTTTAAAGCCGCGATTCAACATTATAAAAGGGGATTTTTGCAACCTTTTGAGGCATCTTTCGACCTATCTTTTTCCCAACTTTCTGGAGTGCGGCTAAGGTTTCGGAGAGGATTTCGTGGAGGTTCTAGCGCGTCGTCGGCATCGATTTCGAGGTTCGACGTTTGCACAAGACCACGGCCACACCAATTCGAGGGGGTTTTTTCATTGATGTCTATGTTTTATGCTTTATTTCTCACATTGATCAACATGTATAGCTCTATGAGGAGCTAAACCCCTCGTGGGGTATTCGGACTTGTAAACTTTAGGGTTTCTTATGTTTCTTTGACATTGATTATTATGCTTTCCATCGTTGATGAATAAAATTGAGTTTTTAATCTTGATTATCCTTTCATATTGTTTTCCCTTAAACGTGACATTAGGGTTGAGAGCAATCTAGGCTTTCCTTTGGAGGTGTGACAACTCCTATAGGATTAGACTACTCAAGATTAAAGAGGGTTGAGAGGGAGAGTTGTGAGGTAGCAATGTACCCCTTTCCCCTTCGATGTGATTTCTCCCTACCTCCGATTCCTTGATTTAATAGCGGTCGAAATAGAGTGAAGCAATAGGTAGATAAACTCCCCTAGGGCTTAGTTACGCAAGTAATAGAGTGGAGGGTTGTAGTGAATCCTATTTGCTGGGGCTCAATCTAGACTAGGGTTCTTCCACCTGGACCAAAGGGTTAGAATTACGTATAGGAACAGGTTTAATCACTAGGAATCCCTAGAGCATAATGCAACTCCATATAGTGTGAGGTTTAGGCAGATGGACTCCCCTGGGGCTTAGTCATCTAGGTGACAGAGTGAAGGGTGTTGTGAATCCTAACACCGGGGCATAGTGTTGGAGTTAGTCACGGTTGTCCTTAGGTTTGGGACCGTGAGTCTTAGGATATCCTCGACTCAATTGACATCAATAGGAGAGTATAATATCGTAGTCTTGCACTTGAAACATAGACCCTAGAGGTAGCTTGTCCGGATACCCCCCTTTTATTCATTGTTAGTCCTTCTCGATTTTCCTACTTGCACTTCTTTCTTCCATCTCTCTATTTAGTTTATTGCTTTGCATTATTTTCACTCATCAATCTTATTATCGATCTCCGTATTTTGCTTAATTAGTGAAACCTTATATTCTATCTCCCTATTCCCTATGGATTCGACTACCTTCTCACCAAGGTAAATTTATTACTTCGACAAACCCGTGCACTTGCGGGATACACGCAAGGGGTCGTGTCAATGACTCTACAATTGGCGGATCGATCAACAAGAAAACCTCGTGGGATCGTGGAGGACGTGATTGTTCGAGTAGATAAATTAGTCTTTCCCGTGGACTTTGTCATCATGGATATTGATGAAGATGTGGAGACACTGTTAATTCTTGGTCGGCCATTTTTAAGTACCTCGGGTGCCCTAATTGATCTCAAGGGAGGAAAACTAACACTTAGGGTTGGAGAGGAGGAAGCAGTGTACACGTTGCCGGCGGCCATGAAGCACTCTCTTGACCATGATGACAAACTTTATTTTATTGATGAAACTGATCGGTTAATTTCTACTTGTGTGCAGGAGGTGTTATCATTAAATCCTTTGGATGAATACTTAGAGGAGGTGGAGGACAAAGAACAAGAAGAACCCCACAATTCCCCTCCAAGTCACAATTTGAAGAAACCAAAGGAGGAAGTGATATGTACCAATGCCAAGGAAAAAGAAAAAAAAGAATCAATGTTGAAGAAAATTTGGAGGGAGGTCCGAGGAAAGAAAAGAAAAGGTACCAACCCTCGTCGTTCAAAATCTCTAGGAGGGAAGGTAAAATTCGAACCTCTCTTTGATCATGAAAAAGTTGATGTCTATTCGTTGATGTCGTTGAACTTGCCGGTTAACAATGTTGTTTCAAGCTCGACCGGGGGTAACCGCAAGCTTTTTGAACCCCCTTGAGGTAAGAAAGAAGGTACGTCAGGCTCGTGACGTTAAACAAGCGCTTCTTGGGAGGCAACCCAAGTGTTCGGGGGTTTTTAAATTCAATTTTCATATTTTAGTTGTTCATATCTACTTTGCATTGTGCTAGTTTCCTTATCTGTTGTGCATTTGAATAAGTCCATCCTCAAAATCTTTGCTCTCATCATGTGTGTTGTTTTATATTTTTCCTTGTTGTGCCTACTTGCTATATTGTCAATTCATGAGTTTATTCGAGTCTTTTGCGTATTTCTTCTGAGTAGGAGGTGTTTTGGATCATGTTATTACTTTCCCGAAGAGTTTTAGATTGCGTTAAGACCCAAAACCAGCCTCCCCAGGTCCTCACGGCCCTAAAGGGGCCGTGAGGGAGGCCGTGAGCCATTCTCCAGTGAAAATACACTAGAGCTCACGGCCCCCCTCACGGCCGTATTGGGGGCCGTATGTGCATTTTAATCAACGGGCTGGGCTTTTGTACTAGCCTTCACGGCCCCCCTCACAGCCGTGAGAGGGGCCGTGAGGCTCGGCCTAGTACCTTAACCCCCCCCCCCCCCCCCCCCCCCCCCCCCCCCCATTATTTGGCCCTTTAAGTCTTCTTCTCCATTCCCCTTTCATCTCCACCATTTCCTCTCCCCTCCTTCCATCATTTCTCAACCAAATCTCTCCATTTTTCATTGTAGATCACCTCCTAGACATTTTGTGACATCGATCTAGTGATTTACCAAGAGCTTCAAGCAAGTTCCACCAAGGATTCACCGGTAAGCTTTTTGATGCCCTAGATTTCTCTTTCTCATTTTCTCTTGAGTTCATGGAGCTTTTTGGTGGATAAATTCATGCTTTTATCATGTGTTGGTGGTGTGATTGTTGTTTGTTCAATTTCCATTGAATTCTTGTAAAAATGTTTCGATTTTCATGATGGTAATGAAATGCTCCACCATGAATAGTATCCATACGGCCCCCTATACGGCCGTATGGACCCTATTCATAGCCATTTTTCATTTATTTCTTGCTTCTTGTGTTATTTTCGGTGTTGTATTGGATTGGTTTAGGCTTGATGAGGATCTTATGTGTTGTAGGGATGCCAAACTTCAAGAAGGTTGCTTCAAAACATCCAAGAAATTCAACACAAATTCCCAAGGAACCTACGTTCACGCACCCCCTTCACATGGCACACTACGAGATATTGAAGACTAAACCCTTTGGCACCGTCCGACGTATTGATTGGAATTTTTTGGAAGAGCTTGGAATTGCCGACCAAGTGAGGGAGGTTCTATCTCAAAATAGTTGGGTGAATTTATTTACTATCGATGAACCAATATACCGGCAGCTCACTTTGGAGGTTTTGAGCACCTTTGAGGCACAACAAGACCGGCGACGCATCATTGGTCAGAAACAGGGAACTATTCGCTTCCAAGCTTTTGGAATACATGAACTCCATTCCGATCGGCCAAATCCGAGTCGATTTTCCACCGCATGTGAATACGAATCAATATTGGGCCACCATAGCCTCAGGCGACACTAAAAACACTCGCAAGTCATCCCGGATTGCGAATCATGTGGGACAGGTGTGTCGGTGCAGGATGCAGTGCCAGTCTTGTTGTGCCTCAAAGGTGCTCAAAACCTCCAAAGTGAGCTACCGGTATGTTGGTTCATCGATAGTAAATAAATTCACCCAACCATTTTGAGATAGAACCTCCCTCACTTGGTCGGCAATTCCAAGCTCTTCCAAAAAATTCCAATCAATACGTCGGACGGTGCCAAAGGGTTTAGTCTTCAATATTTCGTAGTGTGCCATGTGAAGGGGGTGCGTGAACGTAGGTTCCTCGGGAATTTGTGTTGAAGCTCTTGGACGTTTTGAAGCAACCCTCTTGAAGTTTGGCATCCCTACAACACATAAGATCCTCATCAAGCCTAAACCAATCCAATACAACACCGAAAATAACACAAGAAGCAAGAAATAAATGAAAAATGGCTATGAATAGGGTCCATACGGCCGTATAGGGGGCCGTATGGACACTATTCATGGTGGAGCATTTCATTACCATCATGAAAATCGAAAACTTTTTACAAGAATTCAATGGAAATTGAACAAACAACAATCACACCACCAACACATGATAAAAGCATGAATTTATCCACCAAAAAGCTCCATGAACTCAAGAGAAAATGAGAAAGAGAAATCTAGGGCATCAAAAAGCTTACCGGTGAATCCTTGGTGGAACTTGCTTGAAGCTCTTGGTAAATCACTAGATCAATGTCACAAAATGTCTAGGAGGTGATCTAGAACGAAAAATGGAGAGATTTGGTTGAGAAATGATGGAAAGAGGGGAGGGGAAATGGTGGAGATGAAAGGGGAATGGAGAAGAAGACTTAAAGGGCCAAATAATGGGAGGGGGGGTTAAGGTACTAGGCCGAGCCTCACGGCCCCTCTCACGGCCGTGAGGGGGGCCGTGAAGGCTAGTACAAAAGCCCAGCCCGCGAATAAAATGCACATACGGCCCGCAATACGGCCGTGAGGGGGGCCGTGAGCTCTAGTGTATTTTCATTGGAGAATGGCTCACGGCCTCCCTCACGGCCCCTTTAGGGCCTTGAGGATCTGGGGAGGCTGGTTTTGGGTCTTAACGCAATCTAAATCTCTCCGGGAAAGTAATAACATGATCCAAAACACCTCCTACTCGGAAGAAATACGCAAAAGACACGAATAAACTCATGAATTGACAATATAGCAAGTAGGCACAACAAGGAAAAATATAAAACAACACACATGATTAGAGCAAAGATTTTGAGGATGGACTTATTCAAATGCACAACAGATAAGGAAACTAGCACAATGCATAGTAGATATGAACAACTAAAATATGAAAATTGAATTTAAAAACCCCCGAACACTTGGGTTGCCTCCCAAGAAGCGCTTGTTTAACGTCACGAGCCTGACGTACCTTCTTTCTTACCTCAAGGGGGTTCAAAAAGCTTGCGGTTACCCCCGGTCGAGCTTGAAATATCATTATGGTTGAAGTACAATTTCAATCTTTGTCCGTTCACCTTGAAGGTACCACGATCCGGGTGGGTCACCTCAACTGCTCCATGCGGGAAAACCTGAGTGACAACGTATGGACCAGACCATCGCGATTTGAGCTTCCCAGGGAATAATCTCAACCTGGAATTAAACAGTAACACTTGATCTCCCTCTTGGAATTGTTTTGGGTGCTTGATATGCCTGTCGTGGTACTCCTTTACTCTTTCCTTGTAAAGCTTCAAATTCTCGTATGCATTGGAGCGCCATTCATCCAGTTCATTCAGTTGTAGCTTCCTCTTGTTACCTGCAAGAGTGGAGTCAAGATTTAGGAATTTGATGGCCCAAAAAGCTTTGTGTTCAAGCTCAACCAGTAAATGGCAAGCTTTTCCATAGACTAGCCTATAAGGGGTAGCCCCTATAGGAGTTTTGTATGCAGTTCTGTAAGCCCAGAGAGCGTCATCCAAGTGTTCCGCCCAGTCTCTTCGGTTTTGACTCACCATTTTCTCAAGTATTCGCTTTAAGTCTCGATTGGACACTTCTACCTGCCCACTAGTTTGTGCGTGATAGGGTGTCGCCATTTTGTGGTGTACACCATATCCCTTCAAGATTTTTGTGAATTGGGCATTGCAGAAGTGTGTGCCTCTGTCACTGATGATTGCGCGTGGTGTGCCAAACATGGAGAATAGTTTCTTCAAAAATTTTACCACCACCCTAGCATCACTTGTTTGCAAGGCTTGTGCTTCCACCCATTTGGATACATAGTCTACTACCACAAGGATGAACTTAAACGCATGGGAGCTAGGAAATGGTCCCATAAAGTCAATCCCCCAAATGTCAAAGACTTCACAAGCTTGATTCCAATTCTGGGGCATCTCATCCCTACGAGATATGTTGCCAACCCGTTGACAACGATCACAAGATTGTATGAATTTTTGGGTATCTTGAAATAATGATGGCCAATAGAAACCTGCATCAAGGATCTTCTTTGCAGTCCAGTTCGCATTATAGTGGCCTCCATAGGCCCTGAATGACAATGTTTCAAGATGCTAAGGCCCTCCGGTCGGGATACACATCTTCGAGCAACTTGATCGGCACAAGTTCGGAATAAGTAGGGATCTTCCCATATGTAGTGCTTGGCGTCCGAAAAAAATTTCTTTCGTTGTTGAGAGGTGAACCATTTTGGGATAACCCCTCCAACCAAATAGTTGGCAAAATCGGCAAACCAAGGCGGCTCATTTTCCTCCATAACTTGAATGTTGTACAAGTGCTCTTCAGGGAATGAATCATTGATCTCTCTCTCAGTTATAGTTTTCCTACTGGGGTTCTCTAAGCGGGATAAGTGATCGGCTGCGAGATTTTCTGCTCCACGCTTATCCTTGATTTCTAGATCAAACTCCTGAAGGAGCAACACCCATCTAATCAGCCTTGGCTTGGCGTATGACTTACTGAGCAGGTATCTCAAGGCTGAATGATCAGTGTACACTACAACTCTGGACAGAACTAGGTAGGAACAGAATTTATCAAATGCGAACACCACGGCAGGTAGTTCTTTTTCAGTTGTGGTGTAATTCTCCTGAGCTCCAGTTAAGGTTTTGCTCGCATAATAGATGGGGTGGAAATGTTTGTCTCGGCGTTACCTAAGAACCGCACCCACTGCAAAATCACTTGCATCACACATCAGTTCAAATGGGGAATCCCAATCCGGAGCTACCACAATAGGAGCTTGAACTAGCACCTTCTTGAGTGTAAGAAATGCTTTCATGCAGTCATCGCCAAACTCAAATGGGACATCTTTTTCCAACAACTTTGTCAAGGGTCTAGCAATTTTTGAGAAATCTTTGATGAATCTTCTATAGAAGCTTGCATGTCCCAGAAAACTTCTAATGGCTTTCACTGAATTTGGGGGAGGTAGCTTTTCTATGACAGAGATCTTCGCCTTATCTACCTCAATCCCATCCTTTGAGATTTTGTGACCCAAGACTATCCCTTCTTGTACCATGAAGTGGCATTTCTCCCAACTTAGCACAAGATTAGTTTCCTCACATCTAACGAGAACCCGCTCAAGATTTTTGAGGCAACAATCAAATGTGTCTCCGAAGACGGAAAAGTCATCCATAAACACCTCCATGAAGTCTTCCACCATGTCTTCAAAAATTGCCATCATGCACCTCTGAAAAGTAGCAGGGGCATTGCAAAGTCCAAAAGGCATTCGGCGATAGGCAAACGTCCCATAAGGACATGTGAATGTGGTCTTTTCCTGATCTTCCGGTGCAATGGGGATTTGAAAGTACCCAGAAAACCCATCCAAGAAGCAGTAGTAGGAGTGCCCTGCTAGTCGCTCCAGCATCTGGTCAATGAATGGCAGCGGGAAATGGTCTTTCCGAGTGGCATCATTCAATTTTCTGTAGTCAATGCAGACACGCCACCCAGTGATAGTTCGGGTTGGAATCAACTCATTTTTCTCATTGGTGATCACGGTCATCCCTCCTTTCTTAGGGACGACTTGCACTGGACTAACCCACTCACTGTCAGATATTGGGTAGATGATGCCTGCATCAAGGAGCTTTATGACCTCGGCCCTGACCACTTCTTTTATATTTGGATTGAGTCTTCTTTGAGGCAATACTGAGGGTCTGTGATTTTCTTCCATCAGAATTTTGTGAGTGCAAAAGGATGGATTTATTCCCTTTATGTCGGCTATCTTCCACGCAATTGCTTTCTTATGTTTCTTTAACACATTCACTAAGCTCCTTTTCTGTTCAACTGTTAGATTCGCAGCAATGATAACTGGAAGTTGTGTTCCTTCTCCAAGAAAAGCATACTCGAGGTGTTCAGGCAACTCTTTCAGCTCTAGTTCAGGTGCTTCTTCTGTTGACGGTCTTAAGCTTTTATTTCCCAGTCCATCATGCTGAACTGCATCCTCCTGTTCTTCTGACTCCGAACCCTCATCCGAGCTATCATTTATGCCAAACACATGTTGCATAATGCTTTCTTGTGTATCTCTCTGATCCTCTACAAATTTGACCATCCGACTTGGCCGGGGTTCGTCTATTCCTTTCAATTTTCGAAGCAGCAACTCACTAGAGAAGTTACCATCCTCATTTTGTGAAACCACCCCGTTGTTC
Source organism: Dioscorea alata (assembly GCA_020875875.1). NCBI lineage: Eukaryota > Viridiplantae > Streptophyta > Magnoliopsida > Dioscoreales > Dioscoreaceae > Dioscorea > Dioscorea alata. The sequence continues at coordinate 5,456,330 of CM037027.1, forward strand.
ATGTATTCTGTGAATAGTGTCTTCAATGTGTCACCCTTGTTTTCTAGGGTTGATCCTTCCCATGGCCTGAATCTGCAGAAAGAATTATCCTGAATGTGTGACAAGTGATGTTTAGGTGGTAACCACTCCCGCCAAATCTCATTCAAAATTGATTCATTTCCTTGTGTATAGTTTAAGTTTGCCTTGCACGGTGCCTTACAAGATCAAGAAAGATAAAATAAGTTAAGCTCAAAAGAAACAAAAACAAAAGGAAATAAAAGAAACAATAAATAAATAAATGAATTGCTAGAGCAATAGGCTAGAAGTTTCTCAGAATTCCTTAGAAAGTCCCCGGCAACGGCGCCAAAAACTTGATTGAATCGATCCGCAAGCGCACGGGTCTCCAAGTAATACCTCGCACAAAAGCACGAGGATCGTATTCCATGGGGCTAAGGAGCTACTCTTACTCCTCCATTGCCTATTATCTAACCTAACCAAACAAGCATTGATGTATGTTCTTCTGAAGCAAAGAAATAAATACGATATAATTAGACAAATTTAAAAGCATACAATGTGGTTGCAAGTGCTACAATGAAGAGTAAAGGCCTATGGATGTGGATCCCCTTGAGGGGTCATCATGATACATGGATGAAGGATAAAAGGTAGCTTGGTTGCTTTAGACCGAAGGATCTCAAGATTAGATCAACCCCAATTTCTCGGCGATTGAACCCTAATCCCATACGGATATTGGTTGGAATCTCTTCCTAACCAACATCCCTACGATTGCATTAAGTACAAGGAGATCCCAAAATAAGGATACACTAAACCCTAGTCTATCCTTATAGCTCGGAGGGCTATCGACACCCAATTTCTCGGTGTGCCAATACAAGTAACCCCTTTTTGTTCATTAATGACCTAATACACGTGAGTGGGTCACATCTACGTGTATAATTCAAGAAAGAACTACGGATCTCTCCATGTGGTAGTTCTAGACATGAAGCACAATGAACTAAATCTTAAACCAAACCAAGCTTGCAATTAAGTAAAGATCATCCAAAATACATGATAAAACCCCCCAAGGTTCACCAACATCCGGTGGCCTTGGGGGTCTAGTGTGCCATCAAGCAAGTAACAACAAAAATACAAAGTAAATCACTTAAAAAGCTCATAAATGACACTCCCTAGATGAAATGATGAAGGAGGAGGAGGTGGCCGAATGACGCTTTGCCCCATCCAAGAAATGCCGAATGACGCTTCCCTTGTCTTGGATCCTTGCCTCCTTGATGGTGAAGCTTCTCCCCTTCAAAATGATGTTCTTGCCTCCTCCCTTGGCTCCAAATCGTCGTTTCCCAAAGATTTCTTCGTTTCTTTCCTTTTAGATGCTGGCCAAGAAGTCCCCTTTGTGTGCCCTAAAAACCTCTATATATACTCCCGCAGGATCCCGGGGTGGATGGATAGGCAAAAATAGGGCAAAAACCTGTCTCACGTGGGGTTTCATCCCAGGGTGGATGGATGGATCCCGGGGTGGATAGAAGCATCCCGAGTGGATAGGGGGCCGTGAGAGCTAGTTGAAAATTACTGTCTTTTTCGCCCAAATCGTATTATCATGTTCCTCATGGCTCCTCCATGCCCTACAACATAAATAATGCTCAATTAAGCATAAAACGGGCATCCATTCATATAAAAATACATGCTAAGTGAACAAAATATGTATGTTAAAACACATACATTTAGACACTTATCAGATGTTATGCTCCACTTTATGGATATGGACGACACATGTTATGCTATTAATGTGATTGATGATTATGTTTTACAATTTGTGTAGGACACATGGATGAAAGACAACTTGTTCAAATTACTGGATGATGAAGAACCTCCCGATGGATTAGAGGAAAAGACTCACTACCAAGTTAACATTAAAGAATCTCAGAGGGAACCTAAGTTGGTCAATCATAAAGCCTCTCAAGACAGAAGGCGCATTGTATAACCAGCAACAAGAAGAGCATTATTCCACCAACCTCCCCTAATGCTTTCTTGTATCCTTTGGTTCTAAGTGAAGCGAAGTTTGCTTGATTGATACATTAACAACCTATTTGGCTGTTTAAAATTTTCTTATTTTGGGGGAATTCGATTTTATGATCTGCCATGAGCACTATAAAAAAGGTATGTGACAGGGACGCGAAAGTGCACGGGTTGTCACAGTAATAATAGTACCCCGATGAGAGGGTAGTCGAATCCTCAGGGAATAGGGATTTTAAGACACAAGAATTCGCTCTTTAGCTATGCGGTGTACGAAAAGTAATAATAGAGTCAATGAGTGAGTGCAAAAGTAATTTTAAAGAAATAAGAAATAAAAGAGAGGTATGGAAGGTAAGAGAGTGCAAGTAAGAGCAAATAGAGAAGGATAATCAATGAGAAAAGGTGGGTACCCGGATAAGCTACCCCTAGGACTTATGATTCTAGTGCAAGACAATGCTATTATACTCTCCTATTGATGTTAAATGAGTCGAGGATATCCTTAAACACGCGGTCCCAAACACTATACCCCGGCATTAGGTTTCACTACGACCCTTGACTCGTGTTGACCTGTCAACTAAGCCCTAGGGGAGTTCATCTTCCTAAGCCTCACACTATGTGGAATTGCTTTAAGTTTTAGGGATTCCTAGTAATAAACCCTGTTCCTATGTATAGTTCTAACCCTTTGGTCCAGGTGAAAGAACCCTAGTCTAAATTAAGCCCAAGCACTAGGATTCACTTCAACCCTTCAATTTGTTGCTCGCGCAACTAAGCCTCAGGGGAGTTCATCTCCTAGCACTTCGCTCTATCTCGACCGCTAAGAATTCTTGGAACACGGAGGTAGGAAAATCACACTAGAGGGGAAAGAGGACATTTCGCTACCTCACGACTCACCCTCTCAACCCTCTTCAATCTCAAGTAGTCTAACCGTCTAGGAGTTGTCACACCTCCGAAGGATAACCTAGATTGTTCTCAACCCTAGTGTCACGGCTAAGAGAAAACAATATAACATGCAATTAAGATTGAAACTCAATTTTTATTCATCAATAACGGAAAAGCATAATATCAATCTCATATAAACACAATCATCCAATGGTTTACAAGTCCGAATACCCACTAGGGGTTTAGCTTTTCATGGAGCTATACAAATCCATCGAACTATGAAAAGAGATACAAATCAAAAGCATAGATGAAAACCCCCTTGTGTATAGTGTGGTCATGGTCTTGTGCGCCCACCGGATGTCGATGACGATGCCGATGACGCGCTCCAAACCTCCACAAAGTCCTCTCCGAAACCCTAGCCGCAACCCTCTAGAAACCTGCCAAAAAGATTTGCCAAAAAGATCGAGAAAAAGTGTCCAAAACGGGTTTTTATAATATTGAGTCGCGGCTTTAAATCGCTGAAATTGGGATTTCACACGGCCGTGTGAAGTCTCTGTTTTGCTGAATTTCGGCAGACAGTGAACAGTACTTGCTACAGTGTTTTTACTATAGCGTTTGCTACAATGCTGCTACAGTACTCTTACCGAAATGCTCCCGAATTCGTTGTTCTTCATCAAGGCCATTGAATTCGGAACACAATCAATGGTAGATCGTGTCGATTGCTTCAATTCTTCTTATTAGTGAAGTTCTCCAATGCTACACGAGTTAAACTTATTGTGAATGTGACTGCCTTTGTGCCCCTCCAAAAGAGGTTGGCACACACTCACAAGTCTAGGCTCATGCCTTGTTCCTTGCTCGATCCGGAAAACTCCCCAACAACGGCGAACACGATCTAACTTTGCTCATTTTCTCCAAATTAGCTTCACAACCCTACAATGCACAAAAGCACACCAATGGACACTATTTAGTGATAAAATCTGATGAAAGTAATGCTCATTGTAAGATAATAACACTTCTCATTATTATAACACAAGCACTTATCAATATGTCAAGCTAATGACATTGAACAAATGCTTCTTGGGAGGAAACCCAAGTGTTTTCGTGTGTTTTCATGTGTTTTCCTTATCTTGGTTGCATTTTGGTTTCTGAAGTTTGTCTTTATTTGTTTGGTTATTTGCTACTGTTAGACTTAGTTATTTTTCAGTCTAGGTCATTTTGGGGGCTTTTGAGTGTTCACATTTTCGTTCCAAAGTTTTATTTTCAAGCTAACAGTTGTTCGGGAGTGTAATGGTTTTGTTTTGGAGCTTCTCTAATTTTCCAGGTCAAGCATGGTCATACTTATGGCCGTGTATTTTGAAAAAGTTGTAGAAATTTCATTTTTTTTGGGAACAAGCACAGGCTTGCATGCGTACATTGTGGACAATGTACATCTTAAGTGTGGGGGGGAGTTCACATTGAACACACCATTACTTGTGCCTTCAATTGTTTATGCTCATGTAGCCTGCGGCAGTTTACCTTAGTTGCAACAATTGTATTATTAGAGTCTAGGAGAATTTTTAAACATTGTATCTCATCATGCTCTAGTTTCTACTTGAATTTTAGGGAACTTTTGCTCGATTATTTCTTCTGCACTACACACTCTTGAAATCTTTTGGAAACTCGAAGCTCAATGTTTTAAGGACTAGTTTATCATTGTTTTAGAGAGTTCTTAGTTTTTTTTTGAGAAATACAAAAAAAAAACTTGTGATCTTGTAAATATTTGTTTAGTTTTATTTGTGTATTTGGGGTGGAAAGAGCTACCTCCTATGAAGTATGTAGCTACTCTTATAAGTCGGATATAAGTTATGCCCTAATGAGAGAAAGAGCTATCTTATGGGATGCGTGAAAGCTACTACCCCGGTAGAAAGAGCTACCACCTCAAAAGTGTGAAAGCCACCTTTGGAGGCCGCCTAGGAAAGGACTACCTTAGAGGATGTGTGAAGCTACTTGCTTCCTACTTTTATACATAAATAAGTCCTTTTAATAAGATCTTTAAGGAGTACTTTTTGGGTTAACTTGAATGATTACACACAAACTTACACATTTTCGAGTTGTTGTCCTTTTTTATTCAAGTTTTTAGCTAGAGCAATGATACCTTTATACAATGTTCTGATTTCCCCTTTCTTGTAGAATGCTTCTTTTGCATACTTTTGGTGAACCTAAGGCCGAGCACTTTCAATTGTTCTTCCCAAGTACTTTCATGTTTTATTTTTGCTTGAGGAAAAGCAAAAGCTTAAGTGTGGGGAAGTTTGATAAGTGCTCATGTTAAAGTAAAACGAAGTATTATTTTCTTACATTGAGCATTACTTTTATCAAATTTTATCACTAATTGTTGTGCATTTCGGTTCTTTTGTGCATGTAGGGTTGTGGAGCAAATTTAGAGAAGAAAGAGCAAAATTAGGTCATGTTTGCCGTTGTTGGGGAGTTCTTGGACCAAGCAAGGAACAAGGCACGAGTCTGGACTTGTGGGTGTGTGCCAACCTCCATTGGAGGGGCACAAAGGCAGTCACACTCATAAAAGTCTAACCCGTGTAGCATTAGAGAACTTTGCCAATGAGAAGAAATGAAGCAATCGACATGATCTACCATTGATTGTGTGCCCAATTCAACGACCTCGATGAAGAACATGAAATCGAGAACATTTTATGTGTGAGTACTGTAGCAACCACAGTAACAAGCACTGTAGTTGTTTACTGTTCATTGCGCCCCAGAAAACCAATTCCAGAGAATCCACACAGGCGTGTGAAAATTCCACACGGCCGTGTGGAGGCCCGATTTCAGCCCATTTCACAGCCGCGACTCAACACTATAAATAGGACTTTTTCGGGATTTTTCAAGGATCTTTTCCCCAACTTGTGTATGGTTGCTGCTAGGGTTTGGAGAGGATTTTGTGGAGGTTTGGAGCGCATCTATGGCATCGACATTGAAGTCTGTTGGAAGATAGCTATTGGGGGAGCTTTCGTTGGCACCGATCTGGCGAGGTGTTCCTTAGGCTTGATAAGGGGCTTGGTGGAGAGGACGGAGCGGCCTCACAAGACCATCGCCACGCATCACAAGGGGGTTTCATCTATGTTTTTTATCCTTGTTTATTCATATACATTGATGGATTTGTATAGCTCCATGGAGAGCGAAACCCCTTCTGGGTATTCGGACTTGTAAACCCTAGGATGACATTGTTTCTATGATTTTTATTATGCTTTCTTAATTGATGATTTTAATTGAGTTCCAATCTTGCATGTTAATTGTAATTAATTTTCCTATAGGCGTGACACTAGGGTTGAGAATCACCTAGGTTATCTTTTGAAGGTGTGACGACTTCTATAGGATTAGACTACCCGAGATTGGAGAGGGTCGAGAGGGTGAGTCATGAGATAGCGAAACGTCCCCTTTCACCTCCAGTGTGATTTTCCCTAGCTCCGTGTTCCAAGAGTTCTTTGCAATCAAAGTAGAGTGAAGTGCTAGGAGATGAACTCTCCTGGGGCTTAGTTGCGCGAGCAACAGAGTGAAGGGTTGTAGTGAACCCTAGTGCTGGGGCTTAACTTAGATTAGGGTTCTTTCGCCTGGAGCAAAGGGTTAGAACTATAATTAGGGACAAGTTCTATCACTTGGAATTCCTAGAATGTCAAGTAGTTCCACATAGTATGAGGCTTAGGATGATAGACTCCCCCTGGGGCTTAGTTAATAGATACACAGAGTGAAAGGTTGTAGTGAAATCTAATGCCGGGGCATAGGGTTGGAACTAGTCACGATTGACCTTAGGTTTGGGATCGTGTGCTTAAGGATTTCCATAACTCATTAAACATCAATAAGGGAGTATAATATTCGTCTTGCACTAGAAACATTAGTCCTAGGGAAGCTTGTCCGGCTACCCCATTTTAAATTGATCGTTCCTCTCTTTACTTTTTGCTTGCACTTTCTTGCCTTTCATATTTCTCTCTCATTTTCTTGCACACACACTGATTGTTCTCACCACCATCATCTCACACTAGCTAGCTAGCAATTCTTTTTTGTCTCTAATCATGACTCCCTGCGGATTCGACTACCCTTTCATCTGGGTACGTTATTACTGCGACAACCCGTGCACTTTCGGGCCCCTGTCACCCACCGTATCTATCTTTTCTCCTAAGCCTTCATCTTTCATTTTTAGTCAGATTTTGGTTATCTTGCTGGGTTTTTGAGCCTATTTTCTTGTGCATTTTCTCTCGCACTCTTCCTTTCTTCCCGTAAAGCAAGGTATGACTCAATTGTCATTATTAATCCATGCATGTTGACATTGGCTTGGCTAATCTCTTGTATGTCGATGTATTGATGCTTTACTTGGTTTGAGATACTCAATCCATGCCTGTTAAGCTTGAAACCATTTCCTTTATCTTGCTAAGGAAAATGACTGAGCACAGGCATGCTTCAAATGAAGCACAACCTTGCTTTGTTGTGCCCTAGGTTGTTCCCAAGTAAATACGGTCATGCTCGATATCGAAACACCAGCGTGCTCATTAGCCTGCACGGGCATCCTTGTGTTCTTTATGACTTATTTTACAGCACACCCATGTTCTTTTCCAATTAACACACCCATGCTGCTTATGCAGCATGGCTGTGCTAAAGTTGTTTATATTGTGCACTAACTTGTTAATTAAATTCTATTACAGGGTTATGTTGAGTCAGAAGACACGTACATGTGTGCTCGAGCCCAAGCGAGCACAGCTCTCATGACACTGCTATAGGGACCCAATTTAGTGCACCATCACATATGCTGCAGTACAACCGGTTGTATATGAAGCGCACTAGTGAGTCTCGAGAGATAGATTAGCAAGTTCTACACAATGTGGGGCTTAAAGACAAAGTACAGAGGATTTTGCTATCAAGAGCTTGGTGGTAACTCTTTGACATCACAGACACTACCTATCATAAGCTGGCATTGGAGTTTCTAAACACTTTTAAGTTTGAGCGGGAGAAGATCAGTTTCAACAAGGCAGGGACCCTACAGTTCAGGCATTTGGTTCCATGTATTAGTTGAGCTTGATGGAGTTTTTAGTGCATCATTTGGGACTATATGATGAGTCATTTACTAAGACGCCAGAGTATAAGGCCTTTTTGATTGAGCGACCACCTAGCGAGACTATGGAATCCTGTTGGCGCCAAGTAAGCACTACCAGCAGATATGACCTCATCATGGGAGGGCCACCAGGTTTCGTTCTCTTACCCTCAGGTATATTCATCATCTTCTGAGCCACACATAGACAGAGTGAGGGGATAGCCCTAGAGTGGTGAGTCGAAAGGATTTGGATTATCTTCTCAGTTTGGTCGACAGATTTTATCTTCACATAGAACATGAAGTCACCCTCGGTATGCATCATCAAGCAGCTAATCCTAGCGTCAGTGTCATATTTGCTAGCCCCTACATCTCCCAGCTCATCCTAGTTATGGGACTTTGAGCATGGACCCATAGTATGAGGATCAAGGATGGCAGCATCCTGATCACCCTTGACACCCTCCAGGCTATGAGGATGGTGTAGTCGATAAAGACTGCCTACAGGACCATGTATTATGTTACTTCTACTCCTATTTCTACTCACACTACAGAGCCAGTTTCTCTGCCATCTCTTCTAGCTCCTCACTTTCCCTTGATGCCAGTGACTTGACCCTCTATTAGCCATAACACACCGTTGATGAGTTCATCACTTTATAGACAATGGTTGGGATGAAGTGTCATGAGGATCGCCGCTCACCTTGACATCCAGTTATCTCCTCCACCATCTCCCTTCTTACCTCCACATCATGTCATCGGCGGTCGATAATATTGATTTGGAGTTAGAGAGTGGTCTAAGTCCTTTGACTCTAAGAGTGGAGATGATTCTGGGAGTGAGGGAGGATCATCATCCTGAGACGAGCCCAATGCTGTTGTTGACACGTTTGGTTCTATTGACCTTGATGCCATGGATTCTAAGTCTGATTGAGCAGCATTTACCTTTTTATAATTTTAGTTTTAATTTTTAGTGTTTGTACTTTATCTTTCGATTTCATGTTGGACTTGTACTTTATGCCACAGTTAGCAATTGAAGTACCATGGTAAAATTTTAATCTTACTACTTTCCGTATTTCTTTTCAGTACTTTATTTTATGTTATCTTATTTTGTGCTTGAGATTCATGTTGTACCCTTCTTGCTTTACAAAATGTATGCCGCCTTTGGAATTTTGAGTTGTTCACGATGATAGCAGCATCATCACTCTCTGTGTCTAAGGAAACCCTAATGGAGACCCCTTCCAGTTCACTCTTTACCCTAGCTATGGGTATACTTGTATCCCATGAAAGATTATAGTTTATAGACCAATTCTTTCTATTTGAAAGAACTTGTGGTTCTTTTTAGTTATCGGAAAGGCAAACTCGAATTAATGCCCTACCGATGTTTTGTATATAGGTTGTGTAAAAGATGGCAAAAAGAGTTATCTCCTTTTGAAGTGTGAAAGCTACCCTTTAGTAGTCAGATCTTGGGCTTTACCATTATTCACTTGATTATCTACCAAGGTAAAGGGCTACTCTAAGGAGTATGAAGCTACTACCCACTTAGTTTTGGTGGAAATAAGGTCTATTGAGCTAGTTATCTCTTTCAAGGAACATGGGGCACATTCCTAGGGTAAACACACATACACATGGGGAGTATGGAGTATTGGGTGAATCTATTTCTTGAGGAATCAACTATTTATACATTAGTATCTAACGTTTCTTTGTTGTCTGTAAATTGCCAATATTTTATGAGATTTGAGGTCATGCACTTATCTTCTTTTCTTGTGAGCTGAGTGTTTGTTAAAGGACAAGCAAAGGTTTAATTGTGGGGGTATTTGATGAGTGCATTTTATATAGATATTTTATTTACCCTATTGTGTATTTTACTTGTCATTTAGCATGTTTTTATGATAAACCGATGTTTCTTGGGGTATGTTTGCTAAATATTAAAATAATTGGGTTTTGGACCAAAAGGAGCGAAAAAGACTAATTCTGAGGCAAAACAACACTGGAATACAAGTTTTAGTACAAGCAAGATCTGAAGCACACCCATGCTCGGAAGCATGGTCGGAAGCACAGGCGTGTTGAGCCTCGTGCGATTTACTGGTGTCTACACAAAACTAAGAAACATAGTTTCACTGTCCCTAGCGCTATCGTGCTAAGGTAGCATGGTCGGTAAGCACGGGCATGCTTACCCCTATGCATTTTACTAGAAATCTCTTGGGAATGTCAGCATGGTCACTATACTCCTTGCACGAGTGTGCTCTTAGAGCACGGGCAGTAAGCATGGGTGTACTTACCTGAGTGCAATTTACTGATATTGCACTGAAAATAATTCCTAATATCTGGAGCCAAGCATAATCATCAGCAAGACCATGCTTACATTAGGAAAGGGTTATTTAAAAACTAAAGTTAGATTTCAATGGAATCTTCTTCTCTCTTTCTGGAGGTGTGGGTTAAGACAGCCGTTGACGTCGTTCAAAGCTAGATCTGGAGTGGAGACAAGTGTGGAAAAGAAGGATCGATGATGGCAACCATTGTCAAACCTTCTCCAACATGATTGTGAAGCAAGAAGGGAGTTTAATTGATAATTTCTATTTCTCTTATTGCTTTCCTATGATTGTTTGTAAGACTATGAGGAGCTAGCCGTCTTTCGGTGCCCCGAATTATGAACCTTGAATTTTAATATTTTGTTTTTAGTGATATTGATTCTTGAGTTTCCTTCTGGCCTCCCATTTGTTTATATTATTTATTCATCTTGATATTGATTACCTTGTTGCGGGTTTATTGTTAACTTGAAGTGGGGATTGCCAATAGCCGCGTGAGTGTTGATTTTTTGTTACTAGTTCCCTGTCGTTTCAATCACAATTAAGTTGCTAGTTAACCCTAGATTGCCTTTCTGCTGTCTAGAGGATAGAGATTTATTTGATATGTCATCGAGAGGAATGGGACTAAAGCCTGTGAAAGAACAAGTCAATACAGTGGGAACCCAACCTTGTTGATTGGAGATCCTAAGATCAAGGTTCATTGGGACAACTTAATTGTAAAGACTAGTGCATATCACTGTGGGGGGGGGGTATCCTTGTCCATTCCTATAATGAAATAGTGATGCTCGTAAGGTAAAGGTTAAGCTATGCTTTTAATGATTCTTATCCATTGGTATTCTAAAGGGAATAATACTTTATACTCTTTAAAGAATCACCTATGTGAGAGAGAAGTGGGGCCGCTTCAAAGGAGAATTATGTTGGGCTTTAATTTTTTTTTTAGAAACTCTCACAAAACCAAGAAAATGTTCAGGGTCAAAACGAACATGATAATGAGAACTGAATTATGTTTAGAAAATTCCTCTGGGAAGTGTATTGTTATTTACCATAAAGACAGAACAACTCAAGGACAACAAGGTCTAGTGTGCAGTTGGTAAATTAAGTATACTTTCTCAAGGGAAGATTCAAAGGTTAACACCTAGCTATCCATAGCAGGTTTCGACTACGATGCTTTATCACTAGATCAAAACTTTTTGTTATTCCTTTCTTGTTTTGTCAATTTCCATTCATGTGGGAGATTGTTAGAAAATTAATTTTGAATGGAATTTGAAAGGTTGATCTATGTTCATAAGTATAGGTGTTTTAGAAATTGAAAAGACTTTGGCTTTAAGAATTCCAATGGTTTTGGAATTTGAAGTGTTTTACAACTTCATAGAATTTAAAAAGTTTTAAACTTTTGAAATTCTCAAATTAAGTTAGTATTTGAAGAGTTTTTCAACTTCATAGAATTTAAAATGTCTCAACCTTTTGAATTCCAGAATTAAGTTTGGAATTCCAAGAGTTAGTCTCCAAGGCTATATAAAGGGTTTCAATCTTCAACTTTAAACATACAAAAAATACAGTATAATAAAAGGGCAATTCTAAAGGATAAAGACACACACTACACTTCCTTCTTTTCACCTACTATCTCATAGAAAGCCTAAGCTTCATATGATAGAGCTCACATAATTTTGTTCACCGAAGTTGTAAAGTGGTGCTGCCTTGCAACTGAAGATTGTTGTATCCTAAGAAGTAGACGCTAGTTCAAACCTTAGCACCGGAGGGTGGCGAATCTGCTTTAAAGAAACTGTGTGATACACAGGCTTCAGTTTTGTCTCTCCTCATCTTTAGGATTAGGTCCTCTCACTTTTAATATAAAGTAATGTTTTACTTTTAATTTTCTATTTACCAATATCCCACATAGTAAGGGTCATTCATATCCAAAAAAATGCATGTTATGCTGAGCAAGCGAGTCCATAATATTCTTTCATTAGTAAAGGAAACATGAGTATTGGCATGAGAGAATTTCAATACTGAGAAAAATTGATAGTGACCCTATGTCCTTCATGAACAACTTGCCAGCTAACTACTCAATGGCATGAGAAACAAAACAATTGTTGTTACTTGTGAGAATCAAATAATTAAGATATACCAAAAGGTAAGCTAGGAGACTATTAGTTTGAACATAAAGATGGGCATATCTTATTGTGTATAAACAAAGAGTAACAAAAGAAAAAAGCAAAAAAAAAAAAATTGAGCTTTTAGTACCATACTCAAGCTGCTTGCTTGAGATAATAGATAAATTTCTTGAGTTGGTGAATATAATAGGTAATATTGGTATCAATCAAGCCATGTTTGTACCATATAGTACTCTTCATCAAGATGACAAAGGAGAAAAGCATTTCTAACATAAAGTTGTCAAAAAGTCCAACAATATAATAGTACTAAACTTAGAACAATATGAATAGTGGTAGGATTAACTAATAGGTTGAATGTAACATAATAAGTGATGCTAGGTTAATGATGAAAACCCCTTAACGACAAGAAGAACTTTGTATTTATCGATAGAGTCATTAGGCTTGTGCTTGATACGAGACATCCATTTACAACTGCTATATTTTATGAGCCACTAGAATGGACAAAGTGTAATGCACCATTATGAAAAAGAGCGTCAAACTCAATGGATATAACAGTATGGCAAAGGGAATAAGTATGGGCTTGGTCACACATATAGGCTCAATGTCAGTAGGATGAGGAGTAGAGAAAAGGCAATATTTGGTATTTGGTTTGTGAATGTTATTTTTGTACTAAGTGAACATTGAGTGGGTAATAGTGATAGGTATAACAAAGCATAAGTTTCATGGTATGGAATCATCATTGGAGGCCTTGGCAAGACTAACGCCTGGGGTTCATCATTGAGCAAAAGAGGCAATCGACAACACTATAAGGAAACCTCTTCAATGAATGATGCACTCTCCGCAAATGTACAGATCGTAACAAGTAATAAAGTGGTACCCCGTGAGGGGTAGGGTTGTTGAACCACGTGGACTAAACTTCTAGTACTAATTGATCTTCTAATCTCTAGCAAGTCAAAAGATGATTGGTCTAAAGATTAACTAAACAACTAAAAAGGAAAAGAGATGGAAGTTATAGGAAAACTAGGATTGAGTTTTCACCAACAAGAGAGCAATGCCCGGGATAATCCATATATTCTTTAGTGTACTTGCTTACTTCAAATGTCTACCAGGCACATCCATAGCTTCTTGCGGTTGCTCAAAAGCAATGTTATATCTATGGCTTTCAAGTACACCAAGGTTTGCTTTTGTAACTATGGATCTTGACACGACCCCTTGCGTGTGTATCCCGCAAGTGCATGGGTTTATCGAAGTAATAAAATACCCTGGTGAGTGGGTAGTCGAATCCACAGGGAATAGCGAGTTAGAATACGAGATTTCACTATTTAAGCTATATGGAGTATGGAAAAGTAACAATAGAATCAATGAGTGACTTATGGAAGCAATTATAATAAAAGACAAGTAATTGAATAGAAAGATGGAAGACGAGAAAGTGCAAGTAAAAGAGACTAGCGAGGATCTAGCAATGGATGAAGTGGGGTATCCGGACAAGCTACCTCTAGGATCTATGCTTGTAGTGCAAGACTAAGCTATTATACTTTCCTATTGATGTTAATTGAGTCGAGGAAATCCTTAGACTCACGGTCCCAAACCTAAGGACAACCGTGACTAACCCCATCATTATACCCCGGTATTAGGATTCACATCGACCCTTCACTCTATCGCTTGCACGACTAAGCCCCAGGGGAGTATATCTACCTAAACCTCACACTACGTGGAATTGCATTAAGTTCTAGGGACTCCTAGTGGTAAAACCTGTTCCTATGTGTAGTTCTAACCCTTTGGTCCAGGTGGAAGAACCCTAGTCTCGATTTAGCCCCAGTGCGTAGGATTCACTTCAACCCTTCACTCTGTTACTCGCGTAACTAAGCCCCAGGGGAGTTTATCTACCTAGCACTTCACTCTATCTCGACCGCTAATTAACCAAGGAAATGGAAGTAGGGAGAAATCACACCGGAGGGGAAAGGGGATACATCGCTACCTCACAACTCTCCCTCTCAACCCTCTTCAATCTTAAGTAGTCTAACCCTATAGGAGTTGTCACACCTCCAAAAGATAACCTAGATTGCTCTCAACCCTAGTGTCACATCTAAGGGAAAATAATATCAAGATGAAATTAAGATTGAAACTTAATTTTTATTCATCAATAATGGAAAAGCATAATAACAATATCAAAGAAGCATATTAACCTTAGAGTTTACAAGTCCGGATATCCACAAGGGGTTTAACTCCTCATGGAGCTATATATGTTCATCAAAGTATGAAAGAAAGCACAAAGTAAAGACATCTATGAAAACCCCCCTTGCGTATGGTGTGGCCTTGGTCTTGTGTGGCCGCCGGACGTCGGTGACGATGCCGATGACGTGCTCTAAACCTTCACAAAATCCTCTCCAAAACCCTAGCCGCACTCTCCAGAAGTTGGGGAGAAAGATCGGTCAAAAGATATCTTAAAAGTCTCTGAAATCGCCCTTTATATTGTTGAGTGCGGCTTTAAAAATCGGACTTAGCGGGACTTCACACGGCCGTGTGGAATTTCCACACGGGCGTGTGAAGTTTCTGGCTTGCTGGAAAATTAATTCACACGGCCGTGTGGAATTTCCACACGCCCGTGTGAATTCTCCGGAATTCTGAATTTCAGCCGAAGATGAACAGTAGCTTGCTACAGTATTTTCCTTCAATAACTTGCTGCAGTAATTGTCCCGAAACGCTCCCGAATTCGTCGTTCTTCACTGAGGCCGTTGAATTGGGCACTCAATCAACGGTAGATCGTGCCGATTGCTTCAAATCTCCTAATTGGCGAAGTTCTCCTTGTTATCATGAGTTAGACTTATTGTGAATGTGACTGCCTTTATGCCCCTCCAAAGGAGGTTGGCACACACTCACAAGTCTCTACTCATGCCGTGCTTCTTGCTTAGTCCAAGAACCTTCCCAACAATGGCGAACACGATCTAACTTCGTTCCTTCCCTTCACTTTATCTTCACAACCCTATAATGCACAAAAGTAAACAAATGCACACTTTTTAGTGATAAAATCTGATTAAATTAATGCTCATTGCAAGATAATAACGCTTTGCATTACTATAACACGAGCACTTATCAGATCTCATACACGCTGAGTTTTACAACTACACAAGGTAATCACAACTATGGTAATCAACACACACCAAGATTCACAATGCAACTACTCAAATCATGCACTCCAAGTTATACAACACATGAATTAACACAAGAATGCAATAAAACTCCATAGACATTAAAAGCAAGTAGTTTAAAGTACACTAAGCAACATAGTTCAGCATCCCAAGGCACTGTGGAGTACTTAGCCCCTCATGAATTCGTACAACTGAGAGTAAAAAATAAATGCACTAAGATGAGAAATCATGACTTCGTCTTTTTACAAAAACTCTTTAGTTGAACTTCGAATGCTTCATGGATGAGCTAACTCCACTTCTCTAGTCCTTCTAACTCAATCTTGATCCCCTTAAATGGTGTGGTAATGAGTGATCATCCTCTCGACGATCAACTAATGTTGGAGAAGAAAACCCTCAGCTAAGCTCCCCTCCAAAAACCTAGATCTGGGAGTTAAAAAGGAATTTTTGGGCTCAGCAAAGTCAGAGTACGGTCATGCTCTGACTGTGATTTCCTTAGCATTTTTTAGAGAATCAGCTAAGTGTCATCAAGAGAAAATCATGGGGAGGAAGCACGTTCATGCTCCACCCATGCTTTGCCAGAGCACACCCATGAATGGAGCACGCTGACCATGCTTTCCTTGAGAGAAATGAGAGCTATCAATCTAGAGAAAATCACAAGGAGGGAGCATGCCCGTGCTCCAACTGTGCTCTCCTTGGAAGCACCCCATGCTCGTGAGCTACTTAGGCTTCAATCAGACAGCAATAATCACGGCCAGAGAGATGACCGTGCTCTAGCCGTGCTTGGATTGGACACTTAGAAAAATTGTCTTCTTTGGTTGATTTTGTCCTCGATTTCACTCGTATTTGCTTTGAACCCTAAAATCCTTCTCCATGAATGAAACATACACAGAATAGCATCAAATGTGTACAAATGGTGCTAAAAGACGAGCTAAAGTATAAATTGAGGGTACATAGAACATGATACAAAATACACTCATCAATGAACTCAATATGATGAAAAGTAAATATTTTGGAGGAAGATGAATCATAGGAAAGATAGCCACTTTGCATTAAGGAGTAACAAAAAAGATATAGGCATTAGAACATTTTCCATTTTGAGAGGTATATGGACGAAGACATGGATGGCACTAACAACCAAACAACTTGAAACTTGGAAAATTTAGGTGATCAAGCAAATAATTTTTAAAATTATGACATCATGAAGAGATTGTCTTTGGGCATTTGATTCGTAAGGTTGGTAATTGTAGCAAAGGCAAAGGGCCAAAAGCACTATGCCAATTTAATTCTTTATAGGCAAACAGGAAGAGGTGGTTTTTTAAAACCAGATCCAAAATTAAAATTAAAAAAATCATCCCATTTTTAGAGCCGTTTAAAATAACCGCATCTAAAAATTAAATTTCATACATGATGCTTCTCTATCCTTCTTCGTTTGTTCAAGCGGTGATCCCAAGGAGAGGAGATATCATAACCCTAACCCCTTGTTTGGTTCAGAGGGGGAGGGGTAAGTGAGGGGGAGTAAGGACGGGAGAAGAATGGAGGGTTTGAAAAAACTTTCTGTTTTGTTCAATGGAATAGTGTGGAGGGGTAATCTTTTTTTTTTTTTTTTTTTTTTTGGTTTGGTTGGAAGGAGGACTGAGGAGAGATGAAATATGTATTTTATTAATTTACCCTTTTGTATAAAATTGATCATAATAATTTTTTTTTATACATATCCAAAGTTATTTTGTACAAACTTTGTTAATAATAATATTAATATTACTAATAATATTATTTGTATAATAATAATATTATTATTATATAAATAATAATATTATTTTTAAGCTAATAGCATAATTATTCAATCTTTTATATTTGTTTATCTTTTTATATTATTATTATTAAAAATATTATTATTAATCTTCAATTGACACATTAAAAAATTAAGAAAAAAATAATATAAAAGATGAAACTAGATTTTAAAAACATATTATGTTAATTTCTCAAATTGATAAAGGGTAATTTTGTTTTTTTCATAAAGGTTTAATAAATAAAAGATATATTGAGAATTATTGAAATAAGTGAATGGCAGTATTGGTATTTTATATCATTTAACAAAAAAAAATACAAACACCCACTCCCCCAAAAGACCCCAATTTGGGGGAGTGGGTTATGAGGGGTGAGGAGTGGTGCCTCACCCCTCCTCATCCCTTCTCACCACCTGACTACAACTCTTCGTAAATGTATAGATCGTAACAAGTAATAAAGTGGTACCTCGTGAGTGGTAGCGTTGCCAAACCACAGTTACTGGACTTCTAGTACTAATTGCTCTTCTAATCTCTAATAGGTCAAAAATTGGTTAGTAGGAATATTAACTAAGCAAGTTAAAAAGATAACAGTTGGAACTATCAAGCAGACTAGGATCAAGTTTTCAACAATAAGAGAGCAATGCCCGGGGATGTTCCCTATGTGCTTTAGTGTACTAACTTTCTTCTAATATCTATCATGTACATCCTAAGGTTCTTGTGAGTGCTCAAAAGCAATGTTGCATCTACGGCTCTCAAATACGTTAAGTTTTGAAGTGTAACTATGGGCTTCACACATACCAAGTTTTGCGACTACAAAAGGTAATCATAACTACGGTAATCCAGACACGCAAAGTTTTACACAAACAACTATGCAAATTAAGCACGCCATGTTATACAACATATGAATAAACACAAGAATGCATCAGAACTCCATAGACATTAAAAACAAGTAATCAAAGTACACTAAGTAATATAGTTCAACATTGAAGTTGCTCCCCGCAAGTGTACTGGATCGCCAAGTAATACCCTATGCGTGACACAGGGGTAGTATTCTACGGGGCCAAAGAAGTATTATTACTCAATCTTCATCTACTTTGTAGCCTACAATTCTAAGTAGAAAGGAACAAATAAAGAAAATAAACTAATTAATCTATGGCCGGGTTACTAACACACAAAAATAAATGAACAAGGGAGCATCAAGCATGAGAAGGAGGTGTTCGGACAAGGAATACCCCTAGGGTTGTCATTATGTCCCAAGCTAGGATGGTTTAAAGATGTAATGACGGTAGTTAAGACCTAGAGATCTCTTAGATAGGTTAACCCCAATCTCCCAGAGGCTAAACCCTAATTAAATATGAGAGTTAATTGGAATCTCTTCCGGATTAACCCACCTACTATTGCAATAAGCTCAAGGAAATCTCTAATATGAGTAACCCTACTGTCCTTCGGCTTAAACCTAGCAATGGAGGGCTACCAACACCCGATCTCTCGGCGTGTCAGCACAAGTACACCCTTTCAATCTATGTATGACCTAGAACAAGCACACTCTCGCTTTGACAAATACAATTAAAGAATGAACTACAGATTTCTCCATTTGTAGCCCAAGACATGCAAAGCACAAAAGAGTGAACCTTAAACAATCAACAAATCAAATAATGACACATCCAAGGTTTTTACACACAAGATGAACCCTAGGTTTCATCCAAATCCAAACACCACAATAAGTTAATCCCTCATGATGAGAGATACTTATACAACATACAAGGAAATAAAATATAATAAAGAAGAAATAAAACTTCCTCTATGATCTCAATCTCCTTGATGTGTGAAGCTTGGAATAGTTTGCAATGGTGGCTTAAATCTTCATTCCAACTGCTTCTCCTTTGCTCCTTTCCCTCTTCGTGATGATGTGTGCTCGTTCCCACTAGGATCATTGTTGAAAGATGGCCAAAAGGCCTCAAGAAGATGCTGTAGCGGCGGCCCAAAAGACCAAGAAGAAGTTTCCCCTTTTTGCCCTAGAAGAAGCCTTTTTATATGAAACAAATCGACCTATACCAAGGTCCACAGGTCCTCCATACAGCCCGTATAGACTAGGCCAAACTCTCTGTCCCGAAAATCCTCAAGGTACTACAATATCTGCTACAGTGAAATTGGAACAGTACTTGCTCATGAAAAACAAGGAGAAAGATATGTGGCTAAATGTACTATCTCTGACTCAAATAAATTTAAGATTCTACAAGCAATGGACAATGATACATGAATATTGAGTTACAATCAATAAGGACAACAAAAAGATTTTGTCTCACTTCTTATATGTCTGTGCCATTTGTGTGAATCATCTATCTCATTTACCCTAATCTGGTTTAGACTAATGACTTCAATCAGTATAGCTCTAGACGCTAATCCGTCCACATACAAAGAATACTGTTTCTTAAATTACTAAGTACTACTTCAATGAACAGGTAAGATCCTTCTAACTCTTTAAACTTGAAACTAAATCTATTTTCTTCTTAAAACATCAAGTAGGCAGTGTCAAAAGATCATTAGGGTTTATATATATATATATATAGACATATATTTGTTTATTATTATTATTTTTTTTGAGTTTGACTAACGTAGACTGTATAAAAATCTTTCTAGAGGGTGCACATGCTGGTTAGGCACAAGAGTCACCCAACTACTCGATTACACATTTACATAGATACATTCATGCTTCATTAGCAGAGGAATACTGACATAGACTCCTTTTTTTCACATTCACCTTGGATCATGTCTTTAGTCTGCTCTACATGCGACAAAACTAGGACCAGCTCAAAAGGACTTAGAAGTTCTTAAGAGTTCATTGAAGGATAGAACTTAGTATTCTAAGGCCAAGTACTCAAAGTTGCATGTTAAGCATACAAGAGAGTTAGAGTGGTCATGTTGGTTATTCCCAAGGCATTAACAAAAAATTAAGTGCACCTGATAATACTAGAGGTGAAACAGAATTCAATGGAGCACACAAAGTATGTAACTCACATCAATCATTAATCCATGCTAGAAGAATCTCACAAGAATGAACAAAGCCATCATCGATAACACTAGCATGTACATAACTTTCCTAATACATGGAATACACTCATCCCCACACCTAGTGTTGTACATTGTCCTCAATGTACACTAATCATGATGAACAGGGCAATATAAGCAATAAAAACAATAGCGGAAAGTGAAAACGAACTTCCCTGGTTCATCTTGTGCAAGTGGTGAAATGTGACCCGAACGGCAAGCTATACATGTCCGGTCTGGCTTCCACTAAATACAAGGAGAGCTCATCTAACTCCCTTAATGCCCTACAAGGCAAAAAGGGGACATCATCATTCCACAATATTCACAAAAAGGAGATGGGGAGTAATCATGCAAGAACTAAAACAAAACACTAAAACAACACAAAAGCAAGAAAATAAAGTCTAAATCAACAAAACAAAGTGTCCATGATAGTCCTTGTCTTTGGAATTGGGTTTGTCAAAAATGTGGTCTTCCGCATAGTGTAAACATAACTCCATGGTTGCTTGCTTGTTAATTTCTTCATCCTCGACACTCCTACAAACCATGATGGCCGTATGGGTACTGTTTACTTTGACAGAACCTCCCCAAAAACATGAAAATAAAAAAATTTTACATAAAATCAATGGAAACCTCATCCACAACAATCACACCACCAAAGTCAAGAAAAATGCTTGAAAACATCCACATAAAAGCTCCAAGATCACAAGAAAAATGAGAAAACTAAAGCTATGGCATCAAAGAGCTTACCAATGAAGAGAGAGAGGAAAGATGGGAGAATAAGGACTATAAGGCCCCTAGCCCACTCCATACGGCCTCCATATGGGCATATGGAGGCCGTATAGCATAGGCAAACCCCTCGGATTTACCTTATGCAGCCTCCATGTAGCCCGCATGGAGGCTGTTTTGACTAGCCATTTCTCTCTGTTTTGAATCTTTATTCTCCCAAACACTTAGGTGAAGTTAGGCATTGGTTTGGGACTTCTCCAAACATGAATAACATGATTAAAAATTCGATCTAATGCATTAAATACATCAAAAACATGTGTTTCTTAAGATGGTTATCGATTAAAACACAAGAAAGATGATGAGGAAAATACATAAGGTAGGCAAGCATGGACTTATTCAAACAAACAAAGATAGGAAAGAAACACAAACATACACAACAAATACACAAAGCACACTCAACTAAAAACACAAAAAGAAGAAAATGAAGGAATTGAAGCTTGGGTTGCCTCCCAAGAAAACTTGTTTAACGTCACTAGCTCGATGTACCTTTCTTACCTTAAGGAGGCTTGAAAAGGGTGTCTTCATCCCGGCTACATGTAGCATAACAACTACCATAGAAGAAGCGAATTACCTTCCGGCATGATGAGCTTGTGGAGACCTTGAGCATGTTACCTTTAGGCCTCTATGGGAAAAGTTTGGGCTGGGCATTGTGCAACTTTAACTTCGGTGGATCCTTGGTTGGTTTGAGCATTCTCCCTGCTTCTACTTTGGTCCCGGGTAAATTTTCTTGGAGCTTCCTTAAAAATAGTTTTGGCCTCCAAGGGAATAGGTAAGGTTGAAAATTTTTCAAACTCGGCATGGGTGGGTCCTTGGGTGGTGTAAACCTCCTACCCACATCTCCTTCTTCACTTTAATTACCCACAAAAATCATTTGGGCCTCCAAGGAAATAGTTTTGGTTTGGACGTGTCTAATAAAGACATAGGTGGATCATTGGGTGGCTTCAACCTTCTACCCACATCTTCAATCGTCCCCGAATAATTCTATTTTGTGCTTAGTGTTTTGAGTCATTACCATGCCAAGGGCTAGTTCAAGTGATATTGATGCAACTTTTTCTTCCTTTTTAACCTCCAATACACCAAGGTCCTTATCCACCTCTCTTTCACCATATCTCTTTTCTTTTTCATTGTTGTTTGTAGTTGGGAGCTCTATTGCTCGCTCGTGAATTAATTGTTCAACCCGATTCTCTAGCTTGTGAAGAGATGCTTTCACATTCAAAAGAGTAGCATCGATTGTCTCAAATAATGCATTATATTTGGCGTCAAGGTCTTGAAGTTCAGTGGTGATGGCTTCAAGTTTGGTGTTGATGATATGAAATCTATATGTTCAGTATGCATCATGAATTTTGCCAATACATCCCCAGTAGTAAATCTTTTTACTTGTGGTGTTTCATGCTAAGGACTTTGGGCCATGAGTTTGTTGATCTTTTTAGAACAAGAATCAACTTTAGTGGCTAAAATTGAAATTGAAGCATTCAAATTGCAGGTAACTTGCATTTTCCAAGAAGATTGTACCTCACACAAAAAGGAATACAAAAAAAAAAGTCAAATAAAAGAATAGAAGATAAAAGTAATATGAACAAGAAGAAAAATATACACAAAGAGTATAATGTACAAAGAAAAGAGAAATGGCTAGAGCAATAGACTACAAGCTTTCCTAATATTCCTTGAGTGTTCCCCCGGCAACGGTGCCAAAAACTTGATGTTGCTCCTTGTAAGTGTACGGGATCGCCAAGTGATATTCTGCGTGTGACACAAGGATCGTATTCCATGGGGACAAGAAAGTATTATTACTCACTCTTCATCTACTTTCTAGCATACAATTCTGAGTAGAAAGGAACAAATAAAAAAAATAAACTAACTAATCTATGGCTAGGTTGCTAACACACAAAAAGAAATGAACAAGGGAATATCAAGCATGAGAAGGAGGTATTCAAACAAGGAATCCCCCTAGATTGTCATTAAGTCCCAAACTAGGATGGTTTAAAAATGTAATGACGGTAGTTAAGACCTAGAGATATCTTAGATAGGTTAACCCCAATGTCTCGGTGGCTAACCCTTAATCCTATACGAGAGTTAATTAGAATCTCTTAAGGATTAACCCACCTACAATTGCAATGAGCTCAAGGAAATCTCTAATAGGAGTAAACCCACTATTCTTCGGCTTAAACATAGCAATGGAGGGCTACCAACACCTGATCTCTTGGCTTGTCGACACAAGTTTCCCTTTTCAATCTATGTATGACCTAGTACAATCATGGTCTCATGTCGACAAGTACAATACAAGAATGATTTATAGATTTCTCCATTTGTAGCCCAAGACATGAAAAACACAATAGATTAAACGTTAAACAACTATCAAATGAAATAATGACACATTCAAGGCTTTTACACAGGATGAACCCTAGGTTTCATCCAAATCCAAATACCACAATAAGTTAATCCCTCATGATGAGAGATACTTATACAACATGCAAGGAAATAAAATATAATAAAGAAGCAAGAAAACTCCTCTATGTTCTCAATCTCCTTGATGGGTGAAGCTTGGAATAGTTTGCATTGGTGGCTTAGATCTTCACTCCAACTGCTTCTTCTTTGCTCCCCTCCCTCTTCATGATGATGTGTGCTTGATAAGTGCTCATGTATAAGTAATACGAAGTATACTTTTCTTATATTGAGCATCACTTTTCTCAGGTTTTATCACTCATTCATGTCTATTTGTTTTCTTTTGTGCATATAGGGTCGTGGAGACAAATATGGAAGAAAGGAGCAAAACTAGATCATGGAAACAATGGTTGAGAAGACTCTTGGACTAATCAAGGATTAAGGCACAAGTTGTAGACATGTGAGTGTGTGCCAACCTCCAAAGTTCTCAAGTGATCATACAAACTGGAGGGGTACAAAGGCAATCACACTCATGCAGTCTAACTTGTGTAACATCGCAGAGCTTTATCAATGCGCTGAATGCAAGAGGCGATGTGATCTACCGAGTAGTTGTGTGCCCAACTTGGTGGCCTCGATGAAGAAAATGAAGTCGGGACCAACTTTGGCGTGAGTACTATAGCAGCTTTCTATACCAAAATACTGAAGAAATTTACTAGAGTAGTTACTGTTAACAACACGTCGAAAATCAGAATTCCAGAGAATCCACACGGGCGTGTGGAAATTCCACAAGGCCGTGTGGATGCCCAATTTTAGCCCTATAAATATAGTGATTTGAGGTTTATTTGGGGATCTCTTTTCTATCTTTCGTCCAACTTTTAGGGAGAGCGCTGCTAGGGTTTGGAGAGGTTTTTACAAGGCTTTTGGATTGGTTCTACAGCATCGACATCCAATTCCTTTAGAGGAGAGCTATTGGGGGAGCTTTCGTTAGCCGATGAGGATCCGAACAACCACATTGAGAACTTCTTGGAGGTGTGCGGCATGCTTAAGATTAATGGGGTTACAGATGATGCCATAAGATTGAGGGCCTTCGCATTTTCCTTGAAGGGGAAAGTGAGACATTGGTTACACTCATTGCCTAGAGCATCGATTACTATTTGGAAGGAGATGGTAGAAGCTTTCTTGACCTGATATTTCCATCCCGGAAAATCTGCAAAGCTTAGGAATGAGATATCTTCCTTCATTCAGACGGAATTGGAGTCTCTTTTTGGGACATGGGATAGGTTCAAGGATCTCCTGCGGCGATGTCCACAACATGGATTCCCCGAGTGGATGATTATCCACACTTTCTACAACTGGTTGAACTCGAGCATGAAGCAACTACTTGATGCTGCAGCAAGAGGTACCTTAGGAAGCAAGACCCCCAAAGAAGCCCGACACCTCATTGAAGAGATGGCTATGAACAGTTATCAGCGGAACTCAAGGGATAGGAAAAAGGTGGGCAGACTCCATGAGATAGATGCAGTTACTTCATTGGCGGCTCAAGTTGAATCATTGAGCAAGAAGTTAGACACTCTAACTTCTCCTAGAGTCGCGACCGTTATGAGTTATACTAGATATAGGGGAGGACATGCTTCTAGTGATTGCCCGACTATCGTTGGTGGTACATCTTCAGTGGAATAAATGGATTTTGTAGGTAATGCAATGAGAGGTCAAGGAAATCTGTATAGTGGCACCTATGCTCTAGTGGATTACTCCCCATGCTATAGTTTTTACTTGGATTTTAGGGAATTTATGGTTGATTATCTCTTATTGCACTACTCACTCATGAAATCTTTTTGAAACTCAAGTTCAACATTTAAAGGACTACTTTAGTATTAGTTGGTTTTTAGTTTTAGCATTATTTCAGTAAAAAAAATCTTGTGAATATTGTTGATTGTATTAGTGCATTGGGGATGGAAAGAGCTACCGCCTATGAAGTATGAAGCTACTCCCATAAGTAGGATACTAGTTATGCCCTAATGGGAGAAAGAGCTATCTCATGGGATGTGTGAAAGCTACTATCCCGGTGGAAAGAGCTACCACCTTGAAAGTGTTAAAGCCACCTTCGGTGGCCGCCTAGGAAAGGGCTACCTTAAAGGATGTGTGAAGCTACTACTTTCTTCTTCTTGTGTATAAATAATTATTTCCTAATAAGAGCATTGAGGAGTACTTTTTGGGTTGACTTGAGTGTGTTTACACACATTTACACAATATTGGGTTTGTTGTCTTTTTTTATTCAAGTTTTTAGTTAGAGAAATGACCCCTTTTATGCAATGTTTTAATTTCCCCTTGCTTGTAGAATGTTTCTTCTGCATGTTTTTGGTGAACCTAAGGCCGACCACTTTCAATTGTTCTTCCTAAATGTTTTAATGTTTTATTTTTGCTTAAGAACAAGCAAAAGCTTAAGTGTGGGGGAGTTTGATAAGTGCTCGTGTATAAGTCCTAGTGTGAGCCTTGTCCGGGCGCCCCATTTTCGCATCGATTACCTATCTTTAAATTTATTGCTCTCTTTGCGTTCTTTTTTATTTTCTTTGAATCGATATATTGATCTTTCTCACCATCGATTTTCTCTGTAGCTAAATATTGATAACTTTTGTTTCTAAGCACTATTCCGTGTGGATACGACTGCCCACTCACTAGAGTAATTTTATTACTACAACAACATGTGCTCTTGAGTGAACACTCACACAAGTGATGTGTCAGTGCTCATTCCTACTAGGATCGCTGATCAGTGTCTAAATACATTATGTTTTACTTGTAAAATTTATGCACTTTCATGCAACTTGTATTAGTATTATGATGACATTTTGCGCATTTGATGTATTCATTCTCCTTTCAGGGTTTTGAGGACCATATTTGCGAGGATGAACCATATTCGAGTCATTTTGGAGAAAATTGAAGAAGAAATAAAGTTTAAACAAGCTCCAAACGACACAAACCCGCGAAGCACACAGTTCTGTGCAGCTACTGTGCGGGCCGTACAGTGCCCGCACAGCTCAGCCAGTGAGCTGTGCGGCCTCATGTGCGGCCCGCACACCAGGCCGCACAGAGTGGACAGAAGACCGTGCGGGCGCATGTGTGGCCCGCACACAGCCCGCACGGTCTCGGGATTATATAAGAATTGCTGAGGGTTTTGAAGAGGAAGACTGGTTTTCATCCGACCTCCACACACCCTAAACCTAATTTCATCATTTTTGGAGGCGATTTCAGCAAGGATTGAAGGAGAGACGAAGGGGAGAACATTGGAAAGCATCGAAGAGCTCGGCGGCGCGGATCTGACGAGCTACCATCATCATCTTCTAGTCGACATTTCGAGGGGAGTTTTCTCATTGTTTGTATGATAAACTTCATGTATTGTGAACTCTCCCATTTTGTTATGTTGAACTAAACTCCCAAGGCCACCGGGATCCCGGTGAACCTTGGGAGGAGACTTTGTATGGATGACATTCTTGCTCTTTGAATGAATGTGTGTGGCTTGTGTGTTTGGTTTTAATTTATCATTTTCATGTTCATTCTACAATGGATGGATTCCGTAGAATTGATTGTGAACAATACTTGTTTGGCAGGGATGCTAGCTTGTGTTAGGTCATGTGATAATTAAAGAGGGATTTATTGTATTAATACGCCGGAGGTTCCGGATATTAGTAGCCTTCCGTGCGGTTAGGGTTATTTTAGCCGAAAGCGTGCATTAGAATAACCCTAACCAAGACTCCTTGTTCTCAATGACATTGTGGGGGTTTCTTCTGGATAGAGGAACCCGTACTGGATTAGGGCTACACCACAGAGGTTCTAGGGTAGTCGACATCTGAGTCAAGCGGACTAAGACCAAGCCAACCCTACCTTTAACATTGTTATCGTCATCCGTACTTAGTCTTCTCCCAGGGGAATCCTCGCCCGAGGCCTTCCTCGATTCTTGGATTCTTCACCCTCATCTTTGTTCGGATTGAGCATTATATTGCTTTAATTTTCTTATTTGTTTTATTGTTCTAGTCTTTATAATTTCACCAACCCTGTTTTGATTAACTAGACAGTGAACCCCGAAAGGAAAGTAATAGTAGATCTCGAAGCCCTTGGGAATACGACCCTCTCGTGCGTGCATGAGAGGTTATTAGTTGACGACCAGTGCACTTGCGGCCGGGGAGTCGCGTGCTAGCTTTTTTTAGCTTGTCGCGCGGCGACCATCAAGTTTTTGGCGCCGTTGCCGAGGAACATCCGAGAATACTAGGAAAACTTTTGGATCATTGATCTTGTCATTTCACTTTCATTTGTAATTATTTTTCTTTCCTCGCTTTTTATTTTCATCCTTTGTACATATCAACTAACATCCCTTTTTAATTTTCGTTTTCCAGGTGCACCGTTATACTTCTCCGCATCAATGGATCAATACCTGAGTGAACCTGCATCACACTATTTGGATCAATAGGCAAGGCAGTTTTTGGTTCATGATGAGATCTTTAACTTAAGCATTTTGGATTAGAAAGAAAGAAACCTCAGCAACAATTAAATTTTCTCTCAGTTCATGAATAAAGCCGAGTGTTTAGATTTTGCAAGAGGTGGGACTTGTGACCAACAGCCGAGCACAGTTGATGAGTATACCAGCCCTGTACAGTCTAAAGAGTTTGTGTATGAGATGAAAAGGGAATCACAATTGGATAGCTCTAATGATGAATTGGAAGAATTCGAGAGGATACAGCGCGACAGCATGAACAAGCTAAAGCCATCCATCGATGAACCGCCGGAATTGGAGTTAAAAGAATTACCCCCTCATCTTGAGTACGCATTTCTTGAAGAGAATTCTAAGCTACCGGTAATAATTTTCTCTAGTCTTTCAATAGAAAACAAGAATGAACTGTTAAAAGTATTGAAGAAACATAAGCAAGCCTTGGCATGGAAGATTTCAGACATCAGGGGAATAAATCCATCTTTCTGCACTCATAAAATTTTAATGGAAAACAACCACAAGCCGTCAGCTCTACCGCAAAGGAGGTTGAACCCAAACATGAAAGAAGTGGTGAAAGCTGAAGTCATCAAATTGCTAGACGGCGGTATAATTTACCCAATCTCTGATAGTGCTTGTGTCAGTCCTACCCAGGTGGTACCAAAAAAAAAGGGGGCATGACGGTGGTGACTAACGAGCAAAATGGGCTCATCCCTACTAGGTAGGTCACGGGTTGGCGAGTTTGTATTGATTACAGGAAACTCAATTATGCACTCGTAAGGACCACTTCCCTCTCCCATTCATTGATCATATGCTCGAAAGACTAGCTGGACATGAGTACTATTGCTTCCTAGATGGTTTTTCTGGGTACTTTCAAATCCCTATTGCTCCTGAAGATCAAGAGAAGACAACCTTCACCTGTCCATATGGTACTTTTGCCTATCGCAGGATGCCCTTCGGACTATGTAATGTCCCCGCCACATTTCAGAGATGCATGCTTGCCATTTTTGAGGACATGGTTGAAAACACGATGGAGGTGTTCATGGATGATTTTTCTGTGTATGGGAGCTCATTTGACACATGCTTGAAGAATCTGGAGCGTGTTTTGAAACGATGTGAGGAAACCAATCTAGTTCTGATATGGGAGAAATGCCACTTCATGGAAAGAGAAGGGATAGTTTTGGGACACAAAATTTCATGCAGTGGTATTGAAGTAGATAAGGCAAAGATTTCTGCCATCGAGAAACTCCCTCCTCCGACATTTGTTAGGGCCATTAGAAGTTTTTTGGGGCATGCCGGGTTCTACAGGAGATTTATAAGGGACTTCTCTAAGATTGCAAAACCATTGACTAAGCTCATCGAGAAAAACGTGCCATTCAACTTCACCCCAGAATGCTTGACTGCCTTCACTGTTCTAAAGAATCAGCTTATTCAAGCACCCATCCTAGTTGCTCCAAATTGGGAGCTACCATTCGAGTTGATGTGTGACGCCAGCGATTATGCAGTGGGAGCAGTATTGGGACAGAGAAAGGACAACCACTTCCATCCAATTTATTATGCAAGCAAAACTCTCACTGAGGCGCAAGAGAATTATACTACTACCGAGAAAGAACTCCTTGCGGTGGTTTTTGCTTTCGACAGGTTCAGGCCTTACTTGGTGCTTTCCAAAGTAGTGGTTTACATTGATCATTCGGCTCTTCAATATCTCTTAAGTAAAACTGATGCTAAGCCACGTTTGATCCGTTGGGTGCTTTTGCTTTAAGGATTTGACTTAGAAATTAAAGACAAGTGGGGCGCTGAAAATATAGCTGCTGATCATCTATCTCGATTAGAGAACAGTGACTCATTAGCCACCATGGACGTTGAGATCAATGAATCCTTACCCGAGGAGCAACTTTTCCGTGTCCAGGTGATTCATGAAGAGGAGCAGCCCTGGTTTGCAGACATTGCTAATTATTTAGCAGCGAGCATTCTTCCAAAGTGGTTCAGTTACCAACAGAAGAAGAAGTTTTTCGCTGATCTTAAGCATCACATTTGGGAGGAACCCTACTTGTTCAGCATCTGTGCTGATCAGGTGGTTAGGCGGTGCGTGTCGCAATCCGAAGGGCTGGACATCATCAGACGTTGTCATGAAGGACCAACTGGGGGACACTATAGCACCAATCGAACAGCTAAGAAAATCTTAGATGCGGGATTTTTCTGGCCAACCATTTTTCAAGACACCCAGAAGTACGTACAGACATGTGACTGCTACCAAAGAACAGGAAACATATCACGTCGAGATGAAATGACTCAGAATGCTATCCAGGTTTGTGAGGTTTTTGATGTTTGGGGAATCGATTTTATGGGGCCATTCCCGAATTCCCGTGGGCATAAGTTCGTTCTAGTCGCCGTGGACTATGCATCCCGTTGGGTGGAAGCTCAGTCATTCCCAACAAGTGATGCCCGAGTAGTTGTGCAATTCTTGAAGAAGTTGTTCTCGCGATTTGGAGCACCATGGACAATTACTAGTGACAGAGGAACACATTTTTGCAACTCGCAGTTTGCGAAGGTTTTGAAAAGATATGGTGTCTCTCATCATACGTCCACTGCATACCATCCACAAACTTGCGGTCAAGCTGAAGTCTCTAACAGAGAACTCAAGAGAATCCTTGAAAAAACAGTCGCTCATCATCGCCAGGATTGGGCTGACCATTTGGAGGATGCAATATGGGCATATCGCACGGCATACAAAACGCCTACTGGAAGCAGTCCGTATCGTTTAGTCTATGCCAAGGCATGTCACCTACCAGTAGAACTCAAACACAAGGCATATTGGGCCACAAAATTCCTAAACTTTGATTTCTACTCGGTTGGAAAAAGAGGAAAATGCTGTTAAATGAACTTGATGAATGGAGATCTCTAGCATATGAAAATTCAAGGGCGTACAAAGACAAGGTGAAACAATTTCATGACAAGAATGTAAAGCAGAATAAGAAGTTTAAGGTGGGAGATCAAGTGTTGTTATACATTGCCCGACTTCGCCTATTTCCCGGGAAGCTCAAATCAAGATGGTCAGGACCATACACGGTAACTAATGTCTCACCTCAAGGAGTAATAGAAATTCATCATCCGGAAAAAGGGTCAGTTCAAGGTTAACGGGCATCGCCTCAAGCCATATTTTGGTAAGGTTCCAACACACCCTTATGCGTCAGGTAAAATCTTCCCTTTTGAACCACCTTGATTTTGCAAGACTCAAACGTCAGGCTCGCGACGCTAAACAAGCGCTCATGGGAGGCAACCCATAATTTTTACATTTCCGTACTCTTCCATTTCCGTATTTTAATTTTTCTTGTGTTGTCGCTTCGATTTTGAGCTCTTTTCTCTCATTTTTTCGAATTTTGCTAAATTCTTGTGTCCTTATTTCACCTTCATCTTGGTGATTTCTTTTATGTTTTGGGGTTAAAAACCCGTAATTTTTGTCCAAGTTAAGCTTGAGTTGCATGTTCTTCATCGTTTACATGTTTGGAGGCTAAAATTGAGGTTTTTAGTAAGCAACAGTGTGCTGTGCGGGCTGTATACAGTCCCCACACCCTTGCCAGAAGGGTATGTGGGGTGATGTGCGGCCCGCACACCAGCCGCACAAGGACGTGCGGGTGGCATGCCACCCGCACGCCATCGAGAGACAAGTGGCACAAACGTGCCACTTGTCCTCTTCTCCCTCTTTTAAAACCTTTGACCTAATCTTATCTCTTCATATGCCCCCATTTCAGCCTTGAAAACCCTCTCTATCTCTCAAAAATTCTGAATTTCTTCAAGCTTTCAAGGAATTTTCTTGAGTTTCATCTTCTTGGTTGCTTTCAAGCTTTGGTCTACAACCTCCTCCTCTTGTTTTTGCCAACCTTTTCTTGGTTATTTCGTCCATCCTTGCAAGGTATGATCTCATCTCTTATCTTTTTGGTTTATTTTAACTTGAATGAATTTTCATATCCCTTGTTTGTGTGTTGTTTGGTGATGGATGTTGATAATTTGTGGTTGTATCATTCTCGTAGGCATGAAACTCCCATGAAACCATGCTTGTATTTTCTTTGGCTTTTACTCCAAATTGTTAGACCCTTTGTTAAACTTTAGATACTTGTGTGATTGTGCATTGGTTTCCATGGATGATAATGAATTCCATGTTTCATTGGGTTGTAGACATGAGTGGGACTTGTGTGAATTGTTGTAATTAATAAGTGCTTGTGTTATAGTACCGCGAAGCGTTATTATCTTACATTAAGCATATCTTTTATCAGTTTTTATCACTAAATGGCGTGCATTCATGTATTCTTGTGCATTGAAGGTTTATGGAGCTAAATTGGAGAAGAAGAACGAAATTAGGTCGTGTTCGCCGATGTTGGGAAGTTTTCGGACCAAGCACGGAACAAGGCACGAGCTTGGACTTGTGAGTGTGTGCCAATCTCCTTTGGAGGGGCACAAAGGCAGTCACATTCACAACAAGTCTAACTCGTGTGGCTTAGGAGAACTTCACCAAGAAGGAGACTTGAAGCAATCGG
The DNA here is from genome assembly GCA_020875875.1 of Dioscorea alata. Classification (NCBI taxonomy): domain Eukaryota; kingdom Viridiplantae; phylum Streptophyta; class Magnoliopsida; order Dioscoreales; family Dioscoreaceae; genus Dioscorea; species Dioscorea alata. The sequence continues at coordinate 5,488,853 of CM037027.1, forward strand.
CACGATCTACCATTGATTATGTGCCCAATTCAATAGCCTCGATGAAGAACGAAGGATTCGGGAGCGTTTCGGGTGAGCACTATAGCAGTACTGTAGCAAAAGATGCAGCAAGTTACTATTCACTTTCGGCCAAAATTCAGAATTCCAGAGAATTCACTCGGGCGTGTGGAATTAACACATGGCCGTGTGAATTAATTTTTCAGCAGACAGAAACTTCACACGCCCGTGTGTTAATTCCACACGGCCGTGTGAAGCTCCCGATAAGTCAAATTTTAAAGCCGCGATTCAACATTATAAAAGGCGATTTTGGAGACCTTTTGGGATATCTTTTGACCCATCTTTCTCTTCAACTTGGGTAGTGCGGCTAGGGTTTCAGAGAGGATTTCGTGGAGGTTTAGCGCGCGTCATCGGCATCGTCACCGACGTTCGACGGCCGCACAAGACCACAGCCACACCATACGCAAGGGGGTTTTCATTGATGTCCTTATTTTGTGCTTTCTTTCATACATTGATGAACATGTATAGCTCCATGAGGAGCTAAACCCCTTAAGGGTATTCGGACTTGTAAAATCTAGAGTTATTATGTTTCTTTGACATTGTTATTATGCTTTTTCATTATTGATGAATAAAATTGAGTTTCAATATTAATTTCGTCTTGCTAATGTTTTCTCTTAGATGTGACACTAGGATTGAGAACAATTTAGGTTGCCTTTTGGAGGTGTGACAACTCCTTAGGGTTAGACTACTTAAGATTGAAGAGGGTTGAGAGGGAGAGTTATGAGGTAGCGATGTACCCCTTTCCACTGCGACGTGGTTTCTCCCTACCTCCGTTTCCTTGATTTCATAGCGGTCGAAATAGAGTGAAGTGCTAGGCAGATAAACTCCCCTGGGGCTTAGTTACTCAAGTAATAGAGTGAAGGGTTGAAGTGAATCCTATGCATTGCGGCTTAATCTAGACTAGGGTTCTTCCACCTGGACCAAAGGGTTAGAACTACACATAGGAACAGGTTTTACCATTAGGAATCCCTAGAGATTAAAGCAATCCCACGTAGTGTGAGGTTTAGGTAGATATACTCCATTGGGGCTTAGTCGTACGAGCGATAGAGTGAAGGGTGACGTGAATCCTAATACCGGGGCATAGTGTTGGGGTTAGTCACGGTTGTCCTTAAGTTTAGGGACCGTGAGTCTTAGGATATCCTCGACTCGATTAAACATCAATAGGAAAGTATAATAGCATAGTCCTGCACTAGAAGCATAGACCCTAGAGGTAGCTTGTCCGGATGCCCTATTTTACTCATTACTAGTCCTCTCTATTCTCTTTTACTTGCACTCTCTCATCTTCCATCTTTCTTTTAATTTCTTGTCTTTCATTCTACTTTATTCTATATTCACTCATTGATCCTACTATTGCTTTTCCGTACTCCGCATAGCTTAATTAGTGAAATCTCGTATTCTAATTCCCTATTCCCTGTGGATTCGACTACCCACTCACCAGGATAAATTTATTACTTCGACAAACCCGTGCACTTGCGGGATACAGGCAAGGGTCGTGTCAGTAATGCATTCTAATAACTCATGATCATGTTATCTTTGCGTCCCATTCATTTTCAAAACTTGTTGCTTGACTCATACCTATTAGGCCATTATGAAGTTATACCATTGCTTGATTCATATTTTTGTGGTTACAGGCAAGATGCCGAACAAACGTTCGTCAAGCAAACGCACCAAGACAAAAGCGGGGTCTTAATCGGAAATGCACTTTGACAATGAAACTTTTCAAGAGCGTTATGATATCCTAAGAACAAAACCATTTGCCCAAAACCGTATTATCGATTGGGAAGTGCTAGAACATGTGGGCTTGGCCAATGAAGTACGACAATTAGTGGGATTTGATCAATGGCTCGCGTGTTTGACATTAATAAACCTGTGTATCGTGAACTCACATTGGAGGTCCTAAGTACAGTTGAAGCAAATCAAACCTCCGCCCGCCTTCGTCGCTCGGGTGGCATCACGTTTCAAGTCAATGGTGAGGCAAAATCTATTAGCTATGGTGAGTTCGCGAACTACTTAGGCATCTAGGATCATGACTTCATCAACGACATGCATTACCCCGGGTTATCCTTAGACTTCCCCGCCCATGTTGAACCGAGACGCTTTTGGCGCACTATCACACATGCAGCGGGCTAGGACTCTAAAAAGGCATCTCTTCTCCGTGACCCTGCCCACCGCTATATCCATGCGCTCATGAGTCGATCTCTTATGGGGCGGGCCGATAGCACTGGCATGGTATCTCGTATGGACCTCCAGATCATGTACAGCATGATAAATCGCCATCGGATCAACTTGGCTTATGTTATAGCGGAATGCATTGCTCGCCAAAATCAGAATCCATCGATTGGGATAATCTTCGCCGGGCCATACATTACGCGGTTAATGAGTGGCATGAATGCACTGGGTCACATCCGTTCAATGGAAAGAGTTGGTGGCACTCTTACACTTGGAATCCAAACCCTTCGAGCCATTGGCCTTGTCAAGCGCCAAGGGTCCACCTACTTCCTTGCTGCTCGAGCTGGGTCTTCATCTAACTCTGACGAGGACCCTACTACACCGGCAACCTCACAGGCAAGACGAGTGAGACCACGTACTGATCACTCATCGACTATCGCTGAAATGCATCAAGAGCTTCAAGGGATTCGTGAAACATAGCGACATCATGGGGAAGACATCACCAGGCTTATTCAGGGGCAGCAAGAACTTTTACGGGGCCAACAAAGCATCATCGCCCTTCTGCAGCACCCTCCTTCCCCAGACATTATGGCACCTCCTGCATCTATGGATGACTGGGATGATTGGGATTAAGAGCTCACTTTGCTTTAGTGTTTCTTTGCTTGTCTTTGCTACATTTATATTCTGGTTTGCTTGTTGTTCTAGTCTACTTGGTTTGGGCTTATCCCTACCACTTGTTTTATTTCCCTTTGTTTTGAAAACTTATATTAATGCTTTTCAATTCTGTATTTTCCTTTCGTGGCAATGACGGATGCTTGATTCGATGTCTTTTCTCCTTGCAGGTTGAATTAGATGTCACATTTTTTCTTTCTCTCCACCTTATTTGCTGCTGAGGCGAAAGCCACCTCGACCTCATGCTCCCCGAATCCCACAACACTTGTTTCGGGGAAGTTCACAAACCCACCTCCTTTATTTTCATTGCATATTCTTTCTTTGCTGCTGACGTAGGTACATTGAGGGCAATGTACTACTCTAAGTGGGGGGTGGGTGTGTGTGTACTCTTGAATACTTATTTTGTTCGTGAACCATAATGAAAATTTCTGAATTGTTGCATGTTTGTGAAACCAAGGACGGCATGCTTAATTGTGATTGTATTACAGCAACAAAACCATGATAGACAATAAGCTATTGGTGACCCTGCACCTTTAAGATTTTCGTGTCATTTTTGGCATTCCTTGCACTTACCTCCTACGTAGAACCTTCGACACCTAGGTGAGGAACAACAGTTACCTTCGTGACCCTCTTAGTTGCTAACCCATTCTAGTGGTTTCATGTCTTGATGTGTTAGACATGCCTTCTAATACACTCTTAAGGACTTTCCTCTTTATTTTTTTTGCAATACAGTAATAAAAAAAAAAGGATTCAACAATTAAAATGGACAGTGCTCCTTTGTCCTACTAGCAAAGTAACCTGGGGTTCTTGCTCCTAACCAGAGTGTTCCTCTCGCGAAAAAGCTATAAGGACATGAGCACGTGTATATGAATGCGCAAAGCTCCAGGCAATGTGGATTTGCAATTCATGTTAGTCCCGAGAAAAACTCATTTGTACAGCAAAATAAGACCTTGCGACCGGTTGTTGTTCGAATACAAGAGGAAAGATCTTTAGGAGTCTACTAGGAGTATCTCTACCACCTCAAGGCCGAATTCCACTAAGTGGTGTGAATTACTTCAAGAAGTGGTCCTCGGGGTCCTGTCGACCTTTCTTGGACTACAGGGTTTCAAACAAGGGGAGTTGCACACACACATCACGATACGGCCAATGAATGCACGAAAAATCTTAAATGGTCCTTGCTTACTGTTTTGAGTTTCGTTCTTGCTATGATACATTCCTTTCTAGCCTGAGGTTATGTATTTAGTCACTTATCAGTATTTCTTGTTCTCCGTGTCTGTTTGCTTGGGGACAAGAAAATGCATAAGTGGGGGGTATTTGATAAGTGTCTAAATACATTATGTTTTACTTGTAAAATTTATGCACTTTCATGCAACTTGTATTAGTATTATGATGACATTTTGCGCATTTGATGTATTCATTCTCCTTTCAGGGTTTTGAGGACCATATTTGCGAGGATGAACCATATTCGAGTCATTTTGGAGAAAATTGAAGAAGAAATAAAGTTTAAACACGCTCCGAACGACACAAACCTACGAAGCACACAGTTCTGTGCGGCCACAGTGCGGGCGCACAGTGTCCGCACAGCTCAGCCAGTGAGCTGTGCGGCCTAGTGTGTGGCCCGCACACCAGGCCGCGCAAAGTGGCCAGAAGACCGTGCTGGCGCATGTGCGGCCCGCACGGTCTCGGGATTATATAAGCATTACTGAGGGTTTTGAAGAGAAAGACTGGTTCTCATCCGACCTCCACACACCCTAAACCTAATTTCATCATTTTGGAGGCGATTTCGGCAAGGATTGAAAGAGAGACGAAGGGGAGAACATTGGAAAGCATCGAAGAGCTCGGCGGCGCAGATCCGACGGGCTACCATCATCATCTTCTAGTCGACATTTCGAGGGGAGTTTTCTCATTGTTTGTATGATGAACTTCATGTATTGTGAGCTCTCCCATTTTGTTATGTTGAACTAAACTCCCAAGGCCACCGGGCTCCCGGTGAACCTTGGGAGGAGACTTTGTATGGATGACATTCTTGCTCTTTGAATGATTGTGTGTGGCTTGTGTGTTTGGTTTTAATTTATCATTTTGTTATTCATTCTACAACAGATAGATTCCCTAGAATTGATTGTGAAGCAATACTTGTTTGGTGGGATGCTAGCTTGTGTTAGGTCATGTGATAATTAAAGAGGGATTTATTGTATTAATACACTGGAGGTTCCAGGTATTAGTAGCCTTCCGCGCGGTTAGGGTTATTTTATCCCAAAGCGTGCATTAGAATAACCATAACCAAGACTCCTTGTTCTCAATGACATTGTGGGGGTTTCTTCTGGATAGAGGAACCCGTACTGGATTAGGGCTACACCACAGAGGTTCCGGGGTAGTCGACATCTGAGTCAAGCGGACTAAGACCAAGCCAACCCTACCTTTAACATTGTTATCGTCATCCGTACTTAGTCTTCTCCCAGGGGAATCCTCGCCCGAGGCCTTCCTCGATTCTTGGATTCTTCACCCTCATCTTTGTTCGGATTGAGCATTATATTGCTTTCATTTTCTTATTCATTTTCTTATTCATTTTATTGTTCTAGTCTTTACAATTTCATCAACCCTGTTTTGATCGACTAGACAGTGAACCCCAAAAGGAAGTAATAGTAGATCTCGAAGCCCTTGGGAATATGACCCTCTCGTGCGTGCACGAGAGGTTATTAGTTGACGACCTGTGCACTTGTGGCCGGGGAGTCGCGTGCTAGCTTTTTTTAGCTTATCGCGTGGTGACCATCAATCGCCATTGAAAGATGGCCGGAAGGCCTCAAGAAGGTGAGATGGTGGCGGCCCAAAAGACCAAGAAGAAGTCCCCCTTTTTACCTTAGAAGAAGCTGATAAGTGCCTAAATGTATGTATTCTAGTATACTTTTTTAGTACACTTTGCATGTATTTTGTCACATTTTGTGCCCTTTTTTTGCCTTATCGAGTCATATTTGCATTGTAGGGTAAGTAGAAGCCATGGAGATCGCGAGCACATATTCTGGGCAAGAAAGAGTAGAAAAACCAGGTTGCGGCTGCAGCAGATCTACTGTAGCTGAAGTACTGTATCATACACACTGTAGCAGTTACTGTAGCAGCCGGGGGGTCTTCTGGCAAGAAAATCCTAAGAATTTTGCCTAAGCCTCACGGCCCCGTCTGTTACCCCGTGAGGAACTTCCAGAAGTCTTAACCTAGTTCTCACGACCCAGTCTGGGACCCAGTGAAGAATTTCCAGAAATTTTTGCCTAGGCTTCACTCCCCAATTAACTACCCAGTTAACCCTTCACTACCCAGTTAACTACCCGTGAGGCTTGGGATTTGGGGATTCTCTTGATCTAATCTACATCCTCACGACCCCCCATACGGCCCGTATGCTTCGGGGGTATAAATTAGGAGTTCTAGGGTTATTGAAAGGGACCTTTGGCCGGCATATTGAAAGAGAGAACGAACATACCTTTTGGAAGACAACGATTTGGAACCAAAGAAGGAAGCAAGAGCATCATCAACAAGGGGAGAGCTTCACCATCAAGGGAGCAAGGTGCCAAGCTGAGGAGAAGAGTCATTTGACAATCTTTTGGGCGAGGGAAAGCGTCATTCAGCTGGACCTCCACCTTCTCCTTTGTTATTTCATCTAGGGAGTGTCATTTATGAGATTTTTAAGTGATTTACTTTACCCGATGGTCACGGCGCATTCGTACATGTATCCCTTCTAAGCTTGGTGAGTCTAACACTATGGCAATGGTCATGCAACCTAGTATTACCTAAATATTGATACACAGAGTTCTCATGCATACCAAAGCATTCAAATACACCAAACTTAAACCACAAACCACACAAATACCATACATGTAAATCAAGTATTCATACAAGCAAGTTCATCCCAAGGTTCACCGGATGCCCGGTGACCTTGGGAGTCTAGTTCATCATCAACAAAGGAGCAAGAGTAAAAGATAAGAAATACAAAGCAAAGCTCAAACAAACTCCCCTAAGATGAAGACTAGAAGGTGGTGATGAGAATTTGATGGATCCGCGCCAACAAGCTCCTAGATCTTCTCCTTGATAGCACTCCTCTTCTCCCCTTCGATTTGCACCCTAGATCCGCCTTCTCCCGCAACCTTGAAGCTCTAGATGACAATGGTGGAGAATGGTGGCCAAAAGACAAGAGAAATGATGCCCTAAAGGCCTTTAAAACCTAATTCCAGCAACTTATGCGGGCTGGCATACGGGCCGACATACGGGCACTGTAGTAACCCGAGTTTCGTGCAAGTTGCTGCAGTGAGTGCTACAGTAAAAAATGCTTCAGTAGTCCTGCTACAGTATCTCTGCTGCAGGAGCTATATGCGGGCAGTCCAGCGCCAGTATTGGTGCCCGTATGAAATTCCAGACTTAGCCGTTTCGCCAAAATTCTCGTGCTACAGTGATGTTGCAGTACCAAGGACTCGAAAATGGTGTTTTCTTTGCCGATTTCTTCTAAAATCTCGTTGTCGAGCTCCCCACGGTATCGTTTGTACCTGTAACACGAAATAAACCAATTTAGACCAAAAACGGGCATCCACACATATAAAAATACTCGAAAAATATGTGAACATACATAAATAATACGTACAGTTAGGTGTTTATCACCTACTCACGTGTATTAGAACTTTGATGAACAAAAAGGGGTTTCTTGTATTGGTATTGCCGAGAAATTGGATATCAATAGCCTTCCGATCTATAAGGGTAAACTAGAGAGTTTAGGGTACCCTTATTTTGGGATCTCCTTGTACTTAATGCAATTGTAGGAATACCGGTTAGGAAGAAATTCCACTAGGTATTCGTATGGGATTAGGGTTCAATCGCCGAGAAATTGGGGTTGATCTAATCTTGAGATCCTTCGGTCTAAATCACCCAAACTATCCTTGTGCTGTTCGTCCATGTATCATGATGACCCCTCAAGGGGATCCACATCCATAGGCCTTAACACATCACTGCAGCACTTATAACCGTTTTGTTTGACTTTAAATTTGTTTATGCATACTGTTCTTGTTTCTTTGCTTTAATTAGAATACTACAATCATGCTTGAGATGCTAGGTTAGATAATAGGCGATGAATGAGTAATAGTAGACCCTTAGCCCCGTGGAATACGATCCTTGTGCTTTTGCACTAGGTATTACTTGGCGACCCCGTACACTTGCGGGATTCCTTCACCATAAGCCTTTTTATATGATACAAATTGACCTATACCGGGGTCTATATGGCCTTCATACGACCCGTATGAAAGCCGCATGGACTAGGCCAAACTCATTTTTCCTAAAATCCTCAAGGTGCTACAATAGCTTCTAAAGTGAAATTGCTACAATGCATGCTAAGCGTGTAAAATACATATAATAAAATATGTACATTTAGACACTTATCAAATATCCCGGGACATCGTGGAATGGTTAGCCCTCATGATTTTATACAACTGGGAAGAATAAATTAACGTACTAAGGTGAGAAATCATGACTTCCCCTTTTTACATAATCTCCTTAGTTGTGTTTCAAAAGCTTCATGGACGAGCTAACTCCACTTCTCTAGTGCATCCAACTCGACCTTGATCACCTTAAATAGTGTGGTGAAGCTTGATCATTATCCTCATCATTGCTCTCTAAGTGGAGAAGAAAATGTCCGAACAAAAGATGACTTGAAAACCAAGATCTGGGAGTTAAAATGGGATTTTCAGGCTCAACACAGTCTAAGCACGGTCTTGCTTAGATTGTGCTCTTCTTGGGACATCTGAGTGAATCAGATAAGTGCCATCTAGAGAAAATCACGGGGAAAGCATGGTGATAAGTGCCAGTGTTATAGTAACGCGAAGCGTTATTATCTTACAATGAGCATATCTTTTATCAGATTTTATCACTAAATAGTGTGCATTTGTGTATTCTTGTGCATTGTAGGTTTGTGGAGCCAAGTTGGAAAATAAGAACAAAGTTAGGTCGTGTTCGCCGTTGTTGGGAGGTTTTCGGACCAAGCAAGGAACAAGGCACGAACTTAGACTTGTGAGTGTGTGCCAACCTCCTTTGGAGGGGCACAAAGGCAGTCACATTCAGAACAAGTCTAACTCGTGTAGCTTAGGAGAACTTCACCAAGAAGGAGACTTGAAGCAATCGGCACGATCTACCATTGATTGTGTGCCCAATTCAATGGCCTCGATGAAGAACAACGTATTCGGAAGTGTTTCGGCGAGTTACTGTAGCAGCAATGTAGCTTTATACTGTAGCAATTCACTGTAGCAAGTTACTGTGCATTTTCTGCCGAAGATCAGGTTTCCAGAGAGTTTACACGGGCGTGTGGAATTAACACACGGCCGTGTGAATTAATTCCCAGCGAGCCAGAGACTTCACACGGGCGTGTGGAAATTCCACACAGCCGTGTGTAGTAATTTTTCCAGGAAGCCAGAAACTTCACATGGACGTGTGGAAATTCCACACGGCCGTGTGAAGCCCCGATAAGTTCAAATTTAAAGCCGTACTTAGCCTATTTAAAGCCCGATTTGGAGACTTTTTGAGCATCTTTTGACCTATCTTTCTCTCGAACTTCTGGAGAGTGCGGCTAGGGTTTTGGAGAGGACTTTGTGGAGGATTGGAGCGCGCCATTGACATCGACATCGACGTTCGACGGCCGCACAAGACCACGGCCACAACATACGCGAGGGGGTTTTCATTGATGTTTTTAGTTTGTGCTTTATTTTACACTTTGATGAACATGGATAGCTCAATGAGGAGCTAAACCCCTCGTGGGTATTCGGACTTGTGAAACCCTAGGATCATTATGTTTCTATGACATTGTTATTATGCTTTTCCATTATTGATGAATAAATTCGAGTTTCAGTTTTAATTATCTTATGCTATTATTCTTCCTTATCCGTGACACTAGGGTTGAGAACAATCTAGGTTATCCTTTGGAGGTGTGACAACTCCTATAGGATTAGACTACTTAAGATTAAAGAGGGTTGAGAGGGAGAGTTATGAGGTAGCAATGTACCACTTTCCCTTCCGGTGTGATTTCTCCCTACCTCCGTTCCTTGGTTAATTAGCGGTCAAGATAGAGTTTTAGGGCTCAATCTAGACTAGGGTTCTTCCACCTGGACCAAAGGGTTAGAACTACATAGAGGAACAGGTTTTGTCACTAGGAATCCCTAGAGCTTAAAGCAATCCCACGTAGTGTTAGGGTTAGGAAGATAGACTCCCCTACGGCTTAGTTGACAGGTCAATGAGAGTCAAGGGTCATAGTGAATCCTAATACCGGGACATAATGTTGGGGTTAGTCACAGTTGACCTTAAGTTTTGGCACTGTGAGTTTAAGGATATCATCGACTCAATTAACATTAATAGGAAAGTATAATAACATAGTCTTGCACTAGAAGCATAAGTCCTAGAGGTAGCTTGTCCGGATACCCTATTTCATCCATTGCTAGTCTTCTCTTTTAACTTCTACTTGCTTTTCTCTAGTCTTCCATCTCTCGATTTACTTTCTTGTCTTTTATTCTAATTGATTCCATAAATTCATTCATCACTCCGATCATTATTTTTCGTACATCGCATGACTGAATAGCAAATTCTCGTATTTTAAATCCCTATTCCCTGTGGATTCGACTACCCACTCACCAGGGTAATTTTATTACTTCGACAAGCCCGTGCACTTGCGGGATACACGCAAGGGGTCGTGTCACACGGTTATGCTCTACTAGTGCTCAGCTTGAGCAGGCCCGTGCAATGAGCACGCAAATTGTGCTTCTCATGTGAGCAGATGGTGCTTCAATTCAGAGATAATCATGGGGATAAAGCTCAACAGTGCTCTAACCGTGCTCCCCTTGGAAGCACCCCTATGCTTGGTCTATTACTCAGGCTTTCCCATACAACAATAATCACTAGGACAGAGCATGACCATGCTCTGCCCATGCTTGGCTTGGACACTTAGAAAAATATGCATTCTTTGGTTGCTTTTGTCCCCGATTTCACTCCTATTTGTTTTAAACCCTAAAATCCTGAACCATGAACAAACATACCTAGAATAGCATTGTATAAATCTAAAAAGTGCTAAAAGATAACGAAAAGTATGAAATGGAAGTACGTAAAACATGATATAAATTGCACTCATCAAATACCTCCACGCTTGAATCATTGCTTGTCCTCAAGAAATCTCACATCACTCTACAAAAGAAAAGATTAGTAAATCATTTCTGATCTCAAGAGAATAAAAATTTCTTAAGCATAGAGGGAATAACTAGGGTTTATGATGAGATTCGCAAGAGCACAAGTCATCAACTAATAAACCTTTAGCGCAAGCACGAGAGGGTTGTATTCCTTGGGGTCCTAAGGTTTGCTATTATTTCCCCCTAGATGGCACTATCTAGTCTATCAAATATAGGATTAAAATAAAGTAAGAAAATAATAACAGAGAAAACTATAAACAAATGGACTATGGCATACCACATAAACACAATGAAGCAATTAACAATGAAAGCGCGAGGCTCCCAGGCAAGGATCCTCTAGGAACTACTAAAGCTAGAAGGATGCTAGAATTACAAAAGCAATGGTGGTTTTGGGCCAAGAGTCATCCAAGAATCGTCACAGCTATAACCCCTAATCCCATACAAGTATTGGTTTGGAATTTCTTCTGACCAGATCCTCCTATGATTGCATTACAACCAGGCAAATATCTAGGTTCAACCCTAATGGTTGGAGGGGTACAAAATACCCAATGGTCACGACATATTCATACATAAATCTATACCAAGCTAAGTGTGTCTAGTACAAGGACAATTGATAAACGCGTAACTGTACGTATTATTTATGTGTATTTGCATATTCATCGAGTATTTTTACATGTGTGGATGCCCGTTTTCATTCTAAATTAGTTTATTTCGTGTTACAGGTACAGAAGTTACCGCGGGGAGCTTGTCAACGAGATTTTTAAAAGAAATAGGCAGGAAAAGGCCATTTTTTAGTGGGGGTACTGTAGCAGCACTGTAGCACTAGAATTTTTACGAAACGACTAAGTCTGGAGATTCATACGGGTATCCATAAGGGTGCATGACTGACCGCATACAACTCCTGTAGCAGCTTACTGTAGCAGAATTACTATAGCAGAGTACCTGTAGTTTTTTACTGTAGCAATCCACTGCAGCAACTTACACAAAACTCGGGGTGCTACAGTGCTGGTATGCGGACAGTATGCCAGGCCGCATGACTTGCTGGAATTGGGTTTTTAAGGAAGAAAAGTTCATTTTTTAGGAGGAGAAAGCCCTAGGTCTTGAGCACACTTGCCACCATCTTCAAATCAGAGCTAGGAGCTGCCGTTGTAGGCCATTTCCGGGAAGAGAATGACAAGGAGAGCGACATACGACGAGATCCACCTTCTTGATCCATAGTTGAGAGGAGAATCAACAAGGGAAGCCACCTCTTTTGTGGCGTCTTTGGAAGCCTCATTCGGCCTCTACCTTTTGAGGGGGTGTTCTTGTCTTTGTATTTGGTTGTTTCCATGTATTATCTTGAGTATTTTGTATTCATGAGCAACTAAACCCCAAGGTCACCCGATGTAGGTGAACCTTGGGGGTGAACTTGTGTAGGATGCTTGCTTGACTTGATTTATGCATTTTGGGACTTGTTTGTGATCCTTATTTGGTGTGTTTGAATGCTTGGTATGCATGAGAACTCTATGTATCAATGTTTAGAAAATGCTAGGATGCATGACCATTGCCCTAGTATTAGGCTCACCAAACTTGGTAGGGACATATGTACTTATACGCCGTGACCATCGGGTATTTGTACCCCTCCAATTGTTAGGGTTGACCTAGGTTGTGTCTTCTCCCTAACTTGAGAAACCTACCGTGCCCTTTGCAATCGTGTGAGGATTCGAGCGGAAGGAATTCTGTACTCGATACTTGTACCGGATTAGGGACCAATTTCCGTGACCATCGGGTTGGTCTAATTTAGGGTTTCTCGGTCCAAACTACCCATTTGCATGCTAGTTAGGGTAACTTCCGCACTTTAGTAGCCCCCTTGGGAATCCTCATCTGTGACCCTCTCTTACATTATTTTTACCCCCCGATATTTGCCTCCGCCTTAGAGTAATTTTCTTGCATGTTAATTATCTTTTTACTTTTCTTTGCACAACACTTGTATTGATCGGCCAAACAATCATACGAAGAGGAAGTAAGGGTAGATTCTCGGGCCCTTGGGAATACGACCCCCTCGCGCGTGCGTGAAGGGTATTACTTGACGACCCCGTGCACTTGCGGGTTGTATCATCAACAATGGTCATGCAACCAAGTACAACCTAGAAGTTGAACCACAGAGTTCTCATGCAATCCAACACATCAATGAACACAGAGCTTGAATTACAAACCAAACTAAATGCATTAGAAGTAAATCACAACATCCATACAAGCAAGTTCATCCCAAGGTTCACCGGATGCCCGGTGACCTTGGAAGTCTAGTTCCACATAACAAAGAGAGAAAGCCTAGAATACAAGTAAATAATCAAAAAGCTCATGAAGAAACTCCATTAGATGTATACTAGAGGTAGTGACAAGAATCCGGTGAATCAACGCTGACAAACTCGTAGATGATCTCCTTGTTAGCAACTTTCTTCTCTCTCCTGATTTTGCTCCATAGATCTGCCTCCTTCAACCCCTTGAAGCCCTTAGTGATGATGGTGAGAAAGGGTGGCCAAAGACCACTTCAATGATGCCTTAACCCAGGATTTTTGCCTAAACCTCTTACAGTAAACTACAGATTTATCAGCCGGTCAACGAAACGCAAGCCTTCACAAATTATTCATCCCATTGTGCTACAATACTGATACAGTACCAAAGGCACTAAAACGCTATTTTTAGTGTAGATTTATTCACGAATGTGTTCTTGGGATCACCTAGGATTCTTCTAAGCCTGCAATATAAATAGAAATGATTAAACCACACAAAGGGCATCGAATCATCAAAGAATGCATGAATAGTGCAAAAGTTATATGTATAAAATACATACATTCATGTGTTTATCAGTTTAGAAGAAAATCATGAATGCTCAATAAAAGGCTACACTCTTACTTCAAAGATCATGTGTGCATGCAAACCCTAAATTGAGTGCCCCATGCTCTTAAGGAATTGTCCTGACAAAATTAGACCTTAATTTGACTAAACATTGTAAGTAGTAGCTTCATACACCTTAGTGGTAGTCTTCTCTCTCGATAAGTCATCAAATGTACACTTGTAATGCCCAAAATTTGACTAATCAAGAGTGGCTTTCATAAAGGGCATCTGATAAGTGCTCGTGTTATAGTAATACGAAGTATTATTATCTTACATTGAGCAAGTTACTGTTCATAGTTTGCTGAAATTCAACAAAACAGAATTTCCACACGGGTGTGTGGAACTCCGATTTCAGCCTATAAATAGCCCGTTTTCAGATCTATTTAGGGACCCCCTTTCTATCTCTTGTCTATCTTTTGGGGGGCTTTCGGCTAGGGTTTGGAGAGGTTCTTGGAGGTCTTTGGAGGTGATTATACGGCATCGACATCGACATCCATTGGAAGAAAGCTATTGGGGGATCTTTCATCGACATCGATTCGGCGAGATGTGACCTAGGCTTGACAAGGGATTCGTTGGAGAAAATGTGCGGCTCCACAAGACCATCGATACGATCTACAAGGGGGTTTTCTTTATGGATTTCATGCATATGTTCTTAAACTCTTTATTGACTGTGTATTGCTCCATGCAGAGCTAAACCCTAGTGGGTATTCGGACTTGTAAACCCTAGGATGTTTGTGTTTCTATAACTTTTATTATGCTTTATTAATTTGATGTTTTCTTATAGAGTTCCAATCTTGCATGCTGATTGTATGAGATTTTCCCTTAGCCGTGACACTAGGGTTGAGAATCTATTAGGTTATCTTTTGAGGGTGTGACAACCTCTATAGAATTAAACTACAAAAGGTTGGAGAGGGTTGAGAAGGTGAGTCAAGAGGTAGCGGAACGTCCCTTTTCCCCTCCGGTGTGAATTTCCCTACCTCCGTATCCCAAGAGTTAATTGCGATCGAAATAGAGTGAAGTATTAAGAGATGAACTCCCTTGCAAAGGGTTGAGTGAATCCTAGGACTGGGGCTTAACTTAGATTAGGGTTCTTCCACCTGGACCAAAGGGTTAGAACTATAATTAGGGATAGGGTCTTTCACATGCAATGCCTAGAACTCCATGCAATTTCACACGGTGCTAGGCATTAGTATGATGTATGATAAGTGCTCGTGTTATAGTAATGCGAAGTGTTATTATCTTGCAATGAGCATTAATTTAATCAGATTTTATCACTAAAAAGTGTGCAATTGTTTACTTTTGTGCATTGTAGGGTTGTGAAGATAAAATGAAGGAAAGGAACGAAGTTAGGTCATGTTTGGCGTTGTTGGGAAGATTTTCGGACTAAGCAAGGAGTAAGGCGTGAGCATAGACTTGTGTGTGTGTGCCAACCTCCTTTGGAGGGGCACAAAGGCAGTCACATTCACAATAAGTCTGACTCATGCCAACAAGGAGAACTACACCAACTAGGCAATTCGAAGCAATCGACACGATCTACCGTTGATTGTGTGCCCAATTCAACGGCCTCGTTGAAGAACGACGAATTCGGGAGCGTTTTGGCACAATACTGTAGCAGTATTGTAGCAAATTACTGTAACAAAACCTGTAACGAGTTACTGTTCACAGTCGGCCGAAAATCAGTTTTCCAGAATTTTCACACGGCCGTGTGAAATCCCGATTTCAGCAAATTTAAAGCCGCGACTCCACATTATAAAAGCTCGATTTGGAGACATTTTGAGACGATCTTTGACTTAATTTTCTCCTCAACTTTGGAGAGGGCGGCTAGGGTTTTGGAGAGGACTTCGTGGAGGTTTGGAGCGCGTCATCGGCATCGTCATCGACGTCCGGCGGCCGCACAAGACCACGGCCACACCATACGCAAGGGGGTTTTTCATCTATGTCTTTACTTCTTGTTTTATTATATACATTGATGAACATGTATAGCTCCATGAGGAGCTAAACCCCTTGTGGGTATTCGGACTTGTAAAACTCTAGGGTTATTATGTTTCTTTGACATTGTTATTATGCTTTTCCATTATTGATGAATAAGAATTGAGTTTTGATCTTAATTTTATCTTGCTATTGTTTTCCCTTAGATGTGACACTAGGGTTGAGAGCAATCTAGGTTTTCCTTTGGAGGTGTGACAACTCCTATAGGATTAGGCTCTTAAAGATTGAAGAGGGTTGACAGGGAGAGTTGTGAGGTAGCGATGTACCCCTTTCCCCTCCGGTGTGATTTCTCCCTACCTCCGTTTCCTTGATTTAATAGCGGTCAAGATAGAGTGAAGTGCTAGGTAGATAAACTCCCCTGGGGCTTAGTTACGCGAGTAACGGAGTGAAGGGTTGAAGTGAATCCTATGCACTGGGGCTTAATCTAGATTAGGGTTCTTCCTCCTGGACCAAAGGGTTAGAACTACACATAGGAACAGGTTTAATCACTAGGAGTCCCTAAAACTTAATGCAATCCCACGTAGTGTGAGGTTTAGGTAGATGTACTCCCCTGGGACTTAATCGTGTGAGCGATAGAGTGAAGGGTTGTTGTAAATCCTAATACCGGGGCATAGTGTTGGGGTTAGTCACGGTTGACCTTAGGTTTGGGACCGTGAGTCTAAGGATTTCCTCGACTCAATTAGCATCAATAGGAAGGTATAATAGCATAGTCTTGCACTAGAAGCATAGATCCTAGAGATAACTTGTCCGGATACCCCACTTCATTAATTGTTAAATCCTCTTTAATCTCTTTTCTTGCGATTTCTAATCTTTCACCCTTCTCTATTTAATTTCCTGTCTTTAGTATAATTGTTCTTGCAATTCACACACAAATCGATTACTACTTTTCCGTACTTCGCATAGTCTTAATAGTGAAATCTCGTATTCTAACTCCCTATTCCCTGTGGATTCGACTACCCTCTCACCGGGGTAACTTTTATTACTTCGACAAACCCGTGCACTTTCGGGGAGCCTGTCAAAGTTTTTGGCGCCGTTGCCAGGGAATAGGTGTTTTAGATATTTGTTTTTCACTATTTTAGCTATTCACTTCACTTTCTATTCCATATTTTCTTTATCTATCATTGTTCTTACTTTTCTTTCCTTTGCGTTGGTTTTAGGGTATGACCCGTGGGAACCCTTCGATTCTTGTTGAAGGAGAGCCGAACATTGGAAAAAGAGCGCATTGCAAAGGGAAAGAATCTGTGCAAGAAGCTTCAAGTCAAGCCGATATTGGAACAGAAGGGTCAGAAGCAATGGCAGAACAGAACGAACACCAGAGGACGTTGTCCGATTATGCTAGACCCGCAGTAATGGGGACCCAATCAAGCATTGTGAGGCCCCCAATTACGGCAAATAACTTTGAGTTGAAGCCGTCATTCATTCAGATGTTGCAACAGTCCGCACAATTCAATGGGTTGGCCGATGAAGATCCCAACAGTCATATAGAGAATTTCCTCGAAGTGTGCGACATGTTGAAGATTAATGGAGTGACGGACGACGCGATTCCTTTGAGAGCCTTCCCATTTTCATTGAAGGGAAAAGCAAGACATTGGCTTCACTCATTACCGAGAGCCTCCATTACTACGTGGGAGGAGATGGCCGAGGCATTCTTGGCTAGATACTTTCCGCCGGGAAAGTCAGCAAGGCTCCGGAATGAGATATCATCCTTTGTGCAGATGGAATTGGAGTCTCTATTTGAGACATGGGATAGGTTCAATTAGCTCCTTCGTAAGTGCCCGCAACATGGATTCCCTGAGTGGATGATCATTCACACCTTCTATAACGGGTTGAATCCAAGTACCAAACAACTCCTAGATGCGGCGGCCGGAGGAACTCTAGGAAGCAAGACTCCCGGTGAAGCTCGGCACCTTGTAGAGGAGATGGCTATGAATAGCTATCAATGGAACTCAAGAGATAGGAAAAAGGTTGCCGGAATTCATCAGGTTGATGCGGTTACATCGTTGGCGGCACAGGTGGAATCTTTGAGTAAGAAGCTAGATGCTCTAGCTTCGCCAAGAGTTGTGGCCATCACTACTTGTAACGGTTGTGGGGGAGGACATGCTTCGAACGATTGTCCTATTGCTATTGGAGGCACTAGTGCGGTAGAGCAGGCCGATTTTGTTGGGAATTCGTATAAAGGACAAGGCCAAGGTAACCCGTACAGTGGAACATATAATCCGTGGTGGAAGAACCATTCGAATTTTTCTTGGAGCAATCAAGGACAGTCACAACAGAAAAATAGTGCACCACCGGGATTTCAAAGTCAACAAGCTCCGAATTTAGAAAACCGAGTGACCGGGCTAGAAGGAAAGATGACCGACCTCGAGAGAGCTCTCACGCGGTTCGTTTCTTCATCGGATGCTAGATTTCAGTCGGTGGAGGCCACTCTTCGCAATCACACCGTCTCCCTACATAATTTGGAAAATCAAGTGGGGCAAATTGCGAAGACATTGGCGGAAAGGCCTCAAGGTAGCTTGCCTAGCAATACGGAGACTAACCCAAGGGAGCAACTAAAGGCAATTACCTTGAGGAGTGGGAAAGAGGTCGAGAAAACTCTCCCTCTAGAGAAGACAAAAGAAGCAACCGGAGTAGAAGAAGTAGGGAAAGAAGATCCAAAAGAAAAGGAGGTGGCACCACCACCCTACAAACCAAGGATCCCCTACCCTTCAAGGTTGAAGAATGACCAAGACAATGAACAATACAAGAAATTTCTGGGTATCATCAAGCAATTGCACATCAACATACCATTCGCGGAAGCATTAGCCCAAATGCCAAGTACGCAAAGTTCCTAAAGGACCTCTTAACTAATAAGAGGAAGTTGAAGGAGAGTGCAACTGTAGTACTTGATGCAAATTGCTCGGCCGTCTTGCAAAAGAACATGCCGAGTAAGAGAAAAGATCCCGGGAGTTTTATCATACCTTGCAACATTGGTAATTTGGGTGAGGAGATGGCATTGGCCGATTCGGGGGCAAGTATCAATGTCATGCCTTATACCTTCTTCCAAAAGCTAGGCTTGGGCGAGCCTAGACCCACTCGGATGACACTTCAACTTGCGGATCGATCGGTGAGGCATCCGAGGGGAATTGTGGAAGACGTCTTGGTGAAAGTGGACAAGTACATCTTCCCGATGGACTTTGTCGTACTTGATATGGATGAGGATGTCGAAGTACCGTTGATTCTTGGGAGGCCTTTCTTACGCACTTCCAAGGCTTTGATAGACATGGACGGTGGGGAGCTCACACTTAGAGTCGGAGATAACAAGCTCACCTATTGCCTCGCCGAAGCCATGAGGCATTCTCTTGATTTTGATGACACTCTATATTATCTTGATGCTACTGATGAGTGTATTGATGAATATGTGCAGGAATTGTTAAACCCGGATCCATATGAAGGATGGCCCGACCAAGATGCGGAGATCGTAGAAGAAGAAGTACTTATGCTTGGTCCAGTTCAGACTAATGTCAAGATGGAGAAGGAATGTATGAAAAAGATGCTTCGGAGGTTGAAGAGGTCGAGAAGACGCCACAAGAAGAACCCCAACAAGAAAGGCGATGAACATTCACGGAGTAAGGGTGTTTCACCCATTTGTGGTAACAAACTCGACAACTCTCCCTCTACTCTACAAAGGTTATGTAATGCATGCTTTCAGGTTGTAGGGAAGAGGGCAACTTCTATTCATGAACCTCCGTAAGGTAAGATCAGGTACGTCAAGCTAAATGAAGTTAAACAAGCGCTTCTTGGGAGGCAACCCAAGGTTTTACAGTTTTTCTAGGACCTAGTTTAGATTTAGGATGAATAAAAGTCTTAGTGTTGATGTCTTGAAGTTTCAATGCATGTGCTGCAAATTCGATCGTGGATTGTTGATATTTTCATGTGCCTTAATGATAATTGACGAAGTTTGAGTCGGTTGAGTGTGTTTTCTACGATCTCTGGTCATGTTTTTATGGTTTATACAGGCTCTAAGTGTTTTAAAAGAGTTTCTGAATTTTTTGGAAGAGTCTGTGAATTTTTCTGAGTAACCAGAGAAAACACACGGCCGTGTGTTACCTAATCAAAGCTCAACCAGTAAGGGCACAGGGGCGTGTGTGTGCCCCTGTGAACAACCTCAGAAGGGGCACACGGGCGTGTGGAAATTCCACACGGCCGTGTGGATTCTCGCAGAACAACAACTCTTTTCTAGAGAGTCCACAGGGGCGTGTGGATGCCCCTGTGAGTGCCACTGTGCTAAGGCACACGGCCGTGTGAAAATTCCACACGGCCGTGTGGAAATTCCACACGGCCATGTGAAACTCTGCAGAGAAAACCCTTTCTTCCCGAGAATACACAGGGGCGTGTGTGAGCCCCTGTGAGAGAGCTTGTGAAAGGCACACGGCCGTGTGAAACACTTAGTGTTTCTTGGGTGAGTCAGAGAAGCCACAGGGGCGTGTGGGTGCCCCTGTGGCCGGCCTTGTGTTCTTGGCCAAGTTGGGCACACCGCCGTGTGGAATTTCCACACGGCCGTGTGAAATTTTTCAGAGACCTTCTGTGTTTTCCCGAGAATCCACAGGGCCGTGTGGGTGCCCCTGTGGATCCCCCTGTGAAGGCACACGGCTGGGTGGTTGTCTCACATGGCCGTGTGGTTGTCTCACACGGCGGTGTGGTTGTCTTACACGGCCGTGTGGGGTAGTTCAGAGAGCAACCAGAGTGCACACAGGGGCGTGTGTTGGCCCCTGTGAATCCTAATTTCAGAGGTTTCCACACGGCCGTGTGAATTTCCAGAACTTCAAAAGCCGCGCGTTTTTCTTATAGAAATCACTTGTGTCTCTTCATTCTTCACTCCAAACTTCTCCTCTACTCTCTCCACCAATTTCCCGACGTTCTCCGAGCTTTTTGTGGGATTTTGCGAGTTTTTCCGGCCGATTTCTCTCGTTTTCACTTCACACCGTCGGTAAGCTTTCCCTCGCTCTTTTCTTCGTCAATTCTTAATGTAATTCGTTCTTTTCGATGATTTTGTTTGATTTGAATGATTAATAAGTATGTGAACATGCTTAGGAAAGAATTAGAACAAATTTTTATTGTAAATTTTGGATTTTGAGACCCACGGCCGTGATGCTCTGTCCACTAGAAGCTCCACACGGGCGTGTGGAAATTCCACACGGCCGTGTGGATTTCTGCAGATTGTTCTGTTTTAATGTTTTTGATCGATTCTCTTTTCAATCTCGCAGATATGGCTTCTAGGTCTAAGAAGTCGGCTGGGAAACATCAGCGTGAACCTACCCCACCTCCCGAAGAGATAGATTTCCCATCACCTGAGCATCGGGAACGGTTCAAGCGATTATTAGACCTCCGCTTTGGACAGAGCCGTTTCCCCAATTTGAGCATTCTACGGGACATTCAGGGGGGAGCAGAGATGGTTGATGAGGTCGAGGAGCTCCTCTCAGTGGGGAACTGGAGCAGACTCCTTTCCATTCGAGAGCCAGCGATCAGATCACTTACGCTGGAGGTGCTCTCCTCATTCGAGTTCGACCGGGGGTACGACAGTTTTACCGATGTTGATACCATTCAGTTCCAGGCCCTCGGTCGACACTTTGCTTTGAGCATGACCGAGTTTTCAGTACGTATGGGACTGTATGATCAGGCACACACCGAGACAGAGGAGTACGCATTGCTACCCACAGACTACCCGGGTACTTTGACCCCGCAGCGTGCATACAGTAGGTTATGTGGCCAGGGACAGTACGAGCCAGGAGTGTCCAAGGCCACATATTTGACCAGGGCCTCACACAGGTACCTCCATGCTATTCTTAGCAGATCAGTGAGCAGCAGGGGAAACAGTACGGGGGTTCTGAGCCGTCAGGAGCTCCTGTACCTATATTCGATGGTAGAGGGAGAGCCACTCCACCTGGGGCATATTGTAGCAAAGTACATCCGCCACCAGGGCCAGTACCCCAGGGTGGGAGTGATCTTCTCAGGCCCATATATCACGTGACTGATTATGGGGTTAGAGCTTCGAGACGGAGTACGTGGCGCTGAGAGGACTTCTACACTGGCTCCGTTAGGCATGGAGACCCTGAGGATGATGGGGATGGTCCGCAGATCAGGACCAGGAGTTTACACTTTGATCATTCCTCGTACAGATCAGGCCGAGGGGTCACAGGCAGCATTAGAGCCACCCCCAGCGGACACAGAGACCGAGGTACCACCCACCGCGCCAGAGCCACCTCCAGTGCATATCTTCTCGCCTTCCCGAGGTCAGGACAGGTTGGAGCGCCTCGAGAGCGCAGTGGGGGTGCTACAGACAGAGGTGGCTGAGGTCAGGGCCACACAGGTAGCACAGAACACAGAGGTCATGGCTCGATTTCACAGCATACAGCAATTACTCGAGCAAGCCATGACTTCACCATTCGTGGTCCGACCCCGAGCTTCCACTCCTACACCACCAGCATCCCCAGCTCCAGCATCACCACCAGCAGCAGCGGCAGATCCACCCGCACCGACAGAGCCTCTAGCAGCACCAGAGGCTTCTATCCAGGACACCGACGCTGAGGCGTCTTAGATTTAGTTTTTCTTTATTTTTATTATTCATTCTTGTACTTTTCTATTTTATTTTGGACTTGTAGTACTCAGAAAGGACTCTCCTTCTGAGTTTATCTTTTATTTAGCTTTTCTCTCGAGTTGTATTTCATTTTCATATTCTGTATACTCGAGTCTTTATTGAGCTATACTGAACCCTTGTGTATGTGTGCGCAGATGGTCTTGGATGAAAGGAATCTAAGGAATAGTCATAAACACGGTCATGGGACCGTGTGTTCTTCACAACCCATTGAGACTCAACTCTCAATGCACCTAGCTCCATCAAACGCAACATTTGGAGTTCAGGGGAGTAATGTTTCAATTGCCTACTTCCACACTAATTGTTTTACAATTCTTAATTTTTATTGTGCTTGCATGCGTACATTGGGGACAATGTACATCTTAAGTGTGGGGGGGAGTTCACATTGCACACACATTTACATGTGCGTTCAATTGCTTATGCTCATGTAGCCTATGGCGGTTCACCTTAGTTGCAACGGTTGTATTCTTATAGTTTAGGAGAATTTTTAACATTGTATCCTATCATGCTCTAGTTTCTACTTGAATTTTAGGAATTTTTGCTCGATATTCTCATATTGCACAACTTACTCTTGGAATCTTTTGGAAACTCAATCTTGAAGTTTTTAAGGACAAGTTTATCATCGTTCTTAGTTTTACTTTGGAAAATGCATATAAAAAAAAAGAATGAAAAAAAAATATGGAAAAGAGAAAAAGAGAAAAAATATATGAGTTTGTAAATATTAGCTTTGTTTTAATTATGCATTTGGGGTGGAAAGAGCTACCGCCTATGAAGTATGTAGCTACTCTCATAAGTCGGATACAAGTTATGCCCTAATGAGAGAAAGAGCTATCTCATGGGATGCGTGAAAGCTACTACCCCGGTAGAAAGAGCTACCTCCTCGAAAGTGCGAAAGCCACCTTTGGCGGGTGCCTAGGAAAGGGCTACCTTCAAGGATGTGTGAAGCTACTACTTCCTCCCATATTTTTTTTTTGTTTTTATATATAAATAAGTCCTTTGTAACTAAAGTTTGAGGAGTACTCGTTGGTTCTCTTGAGTGAGATCGCACACACTAACACATTTTTTGAGTTTTCATCCTTTATGATTCGAGTTTTTAACTAGAGCAATGGTAACTTTATGCAATGTTTTGATTTCCCCTTACTTGTAGAATGCTCCGTTTGCATACTTTTGGTGAACCTAAGGCCGAGCACTTTCAATTGTTCTTCCCAAGTACTTTCACGTTCTATTTTGCTTGAGGACAAGCAAAAGCTTAAGTGTGGGGGGATTTGATAAGTGCTCGTGTTATAGTAATGCGAAGTGTTATTATCTTGCAATGAGCATTAATTTAATCAGATTTTATCACTAAAAAGTGTGCAATTGTTTACTTTTGTGCATTGTAGGGTTGTGAAGATAAAATGAAGGAAAGGAACGAAGTTAGGTCGTGTTTGGCGTTGTTGGGATGATTTTCGGACTAAGCAAGGAGTAAGGCGTGAGCATAGACTTGTGGGTGTGTGCCAACCTCCTTTGGAGGGGCACAAAGGCAGTCACATTCACAATAAGTCTGACTCATGCCAACAAGGAGAACTTCACCAACTAGGCGATTCGAAGCAATCGACACGATCTACCATTGATTGTGTGCCCAATTCAACGGCCTCGATGAAGAACGACGAATTCGGGAGCGTTTTGGCACAATACTGTAGCAAGGGTTTTGGAGCGGACTTCGTGGAGGTTTGGAGCGCGTCATCGGCATCGTCATCGACGTCCGGCGGCCGCACAAGACCACGGCCACACCATACGCAAGGGGGTTTTTCATCTATGTCTTTACTTCTTGTTTTATTATATACATTGATGAACATGTATAGCTTCATGAGGAGCTAAACCCCTTGTGGGTATTCGGACTTGTAAAACTCTAGGGTTATTATGTTTCTTTGACATTGTTATTATGCTTTTCCATTATTGATGAATAAGAATTGAGTTTTGATCTTAATTTTATCTTGCTATTGTTTTCCCTTAGATGTGACACTAGGGTTGAGAGCAATCTAGGTTTTCCTTTGGAGGTGTGACAACTCCTATAGGATTAGGCTCTTAAAGATTGAAGAGGGTTGACAGGGAGAGTTGTGAGGTAGCGATGTACCCCTTTCCCCTCCGGTGTGATTTCTCCCTACCTCCGTTTCCTTGATTTAATAGCGGTCAAGATAGAGTGAAGTGCTAGGTAGATAAACTCCCCTGGGGCTTAGTTACGCGAGTAACGGAGTGAAGGGTTGAAGTGAATCCTATGCACTGGGGCTTAATCTAGATTAGGGTTCTTCCTCCTGGACCAAAGGGTTAGAACTACACATAGGAACAGGTTTAATCACTAGGAGTCCCTAAAACTTAATGCAATCCCACGTAGTGTGAGGTTTAGGTAGATGTACTCCCCTGGGACTTAATCGTGTGAGCGATAGAGTGAAGGGTTGTTGTAAATCCTAATACCGGGGCATAGTGTTGGGGTTAGTCACGGTTGACCTTAGGTTTGGGACCGTGAGTCTAAGGATTTCCTCGACTCAATTAGCATCAATAGGAAGGTATAATAGCATAGTCTTGCACTAAAAGCATAGATCCTAGAGATAACTTGTCCGGATACCCCACTTCATTAATTGTTAAATCCTCTTTAATCTCTTTTCTTGCGATTTCTAATCTTTCACCCTTCTCTATTTAATTTCCTGTCTTTAGTATAATTGTTCTTGCAATTCACACACAAATCGATTACTACTTTTCCGTACTTCGCATAGTCTTAATAGTGAAATCTCGTATTCTAACTCCCTATTCCCTGTGGATTCGACTACCCTCTCACCGGGGTAACTTTTATTACTTCGACAAACCCGTGCACTTTCGGGGAGCCTGTCAATGTACTCCCCTGGGGCTTAGGTGATAGGTCATCGAGAGTCAAGGGTCGTAGAGAAGTCTAGAGCTAGGTATAGTGTGGGATTAGTCACGGTTGACCTTAGATTTTGGACCGTGTGCTTAAGGATTTCCACGACTCATTAGACATCAATTAGAGGGTATAATACTAGTCTTGCACTATAAGCATTAGTCCTAAGGGGAGCTTTGTCAGGGTACCCCATCTTTATATCGATTACCTCTCCTACCTTTATTGCCCTTCTTGGTCTCTTTTACTTATATATATATATATATATATATATATATATATATATATATATATATATATATATATATATATATATATATATATATATGATGATTACCGCAAGCGCACAGGTCGCCAAGTAATACCCCTCGCGCAAGCACGAGGGGGTCGTATTCCTAAGGGCCAAGGAACTACTATTACTTCCCCTTCATCTATTTCCTAACCTAGCAATTACATGATAAAAGTAAGATAAGAAGAATAATAAAAAGAAAACTATGAACAAGTGGACTAAGGCACACCACACAAGCACATTAAGGAAACAATTAGCGATAAGAGTGCGAGGTCCCCAGGCGAGGATCCCCTCGGGACTACTAAAGCTAGAAGGATACTCGAATAACATAGGCAAAGGTAGTTAGGCCAAGAGATGTCCAAAGGTAGGTCACCCCGATGGTCACGGTGATAACCCCTAATCGGTACGGGTATTGGAATACGGTATTTTTACCGCTACGGTATTTCTACCGGCAAAATCCCCACACGATTGCAATGCGCTTAGGGAAATCCCTAATTAAGGTCAAACACAACGTCTAGGTTCAACCCTAATGGTTGTAGGGGTACGAAATACCCGATGGTCACGGCGTATTCGTACATGTATCCCTTCTAAGCCAAGCATGTCTAGTACAAGGGCGATGGTCACGCAACCAAGTACAACCTAGAATTCAAACCACAGAGTTCTCATGCAAATTGATACAATAAAGAACACAAAGCTTAGACCACAACCAAACCAAATACCAAAAATATACTCAAAGTATCCATACAAGCAAGTTCATCACAAGGTTCACCGGATGCCCGGTGACCTTGGGAGTCTAGTTCATCATCAACAAAGGAGAATGTATACAAAACAAGAAATAGAAGATAAAGCTCATAACAACTCCCCTAAGATGAAGACTAGAAGAAGATGGTGATGGGAATCCGGCGGATCAAAGCCAACGAACTCCTAGATGCTTTCCCTTGAGTGTGATCTCCCTCTCCCTTCGATTTGCTCCTCAGAAAAGCCTTCTCCCGCAGCCTTAATGTCCTAGAAGATGATGGAGGAGAAGAGGTGGCCAAAGACAAGAGAAAATGATGCCCTAAAGGCATTTAAAAACTAATTCCAGAAAGTTATGCGGGCTGGCATACGGGCCGACATACAGGCACTGTAGCACCCCGAGTTTCGTGTAAGTTGCTGCAGTGAGTGCTACAGTAAAATGTTACAATGTTCCTGCTACAGTATCTCTACTACAGGAGCTGTATGCAGGCAGTCATGCGCCCGTATGGGCCCGTATGGATCTCCAGACTTAGCCGTTTCACCAAAGTGCCCGTGCTACAGTTCCGCTACAGTACCGGGACTCGAAAATGGTGTTTTCTTTGCCGATTTCTTCTAAAATCTCGTTGTCGAGCTCCCAACGGTATCTTTTGTACCTGTAACACGAAATAACCAATTTAGACCGAAAACGGGCGTCCACACATATAAAAATATTCAAAAAATATGCGAACATACATAAATAATACATACAGTTAGGCGTTTATCAATATATATATATATATATATATATATATATGTACATATTGATTTCTTTTACCATCGATTCCATTTATAGCTAAAATAATGATAACATTTGTTTCTGAACACTATTCCCTGTGGATATGACTACCCACTCACCAGCGTATTTTATTACTTCGACAACCCGTGCACTTGCGGGGTACACACACAAGGGGTATGTCAAGGGCATCGAATCATCAAAAAATGCATGAATAGTGCAAAAGTTATATGTATAAAATACATACATTCAGGTTTTCATCCAACTTCCCAGTCATTTTTTTTCAAACACAAGAAACAACAAGATAGCTTGGTCAAAAAGAGACAGGTTTTCATCCTAAAACAAGTGGCTCCACACTTAGGGTGATGTGATAAAACTTTGGTCTTCAAAATAAGAGTGAGTCTACAATTTAGCTCCAAATAAATAACTAAGACACATGTGTCCCCTTGGGTTTAAGAATTTCTATCAAAAACAATCATAGATCATCCTAGTTGAGCATTCATCACAAAATGAATACAACTAAAACCCTCCCCCATACTTGAATAGTGCATTATCCTTAATGTACAACCATATGCAATGAAAACAATTAATTGAGAACTCAAAACTTATGTGGAGTTCACCAAACTTTCCAACATCAATTCAACCACACAATCCCTGAGATGAGACAAGAGGCACACAAGTGAAGCTCAACATTCAAGACAAAATAAAAGAAATAAAAACTAAAAATACAAAAAGTAAATGCATAAAGTAAACAAACCAAAAATGTCAGCTTAGCAAGGGACTCCCCTTGCTAACTGAACCAAATAAGTCCAACAATCATAAAAAAGAATGTACAAGTCCAGAATATAGAAAAACATAAACAATGAAAGCTGCATAAATTAAAATGGAGCACTCTCTGTTAATGAATTGTCACCAGAAGAAGCAGAGTCAGCCTCGGACTCCCCCAAGTCTACAGTGTGAACCCCGATATCGTGAGGCGATCACACAAGAGATACAAGCTCGGGGGATAAATGAATGCCTAGGTGCATAACAATCCTAACCACACTGCACTGTAGGCACCTGAACTCTGAAAAAGAACATGTAACCTGATCAATGTAGTTAAAGAAAGTGTGGGGCAATGGTGGTGATCTCAACCAAGCAGTAAGGGTAAGAGGTGAAGCAGGGGCAGTAGTAGCAGTGGTAGTATCAATAGGTCATCGTACACAGTACTTGATCCCTCTACCAGTGTAAACATGCTGCAGCATCACCATCAACCTTAGGGTCTCAAGGAACATGGAGGCGACTCCGCCTACCACTCTCAACTGGTCCGTCCCCTCGAGGATGCCCATCCCCCTGATATATCTAGTGATGTATGGGCCGACAAATAGGGAACCGATCCGTGGGTCTGTCCCTTGATAGGCAATAGACACAACCACCTCGTATACTAAGTGTAGCTCGAACTTGTCAAGTATGGACAGTAGAAAATTGAAGTCGCACTGGCTAACAACGTCGGTGCTATAACCACAACCTGTCAAGGTGTGGCTAAGTTTGAAATGGATATACCTGAGAACCGAGGAGTGGAGAGTAATAACCTTATATTGGTGAGGGTCATTGGCTAGATTCGTGCTGAGTTTCCTCCATGTGTCCTCATGAGACACTCCAATCGGCCAAAAGATCAACAAAGAATTATATATAGGAGTTCGATTGAACTCCGCATCATAAAGTCCCAACCGAATGGAGAACTCGATTAGACCCATCCAATGTAGAATGCCAAACACCTAAAACTAAATGGTGTTGGTGTGGTGGAAGCTCACGGTCCCCCTTTATAGCTCGAACATAGCCAACACCTTGAGTGATAACTACTCAACGTGTTCTCGGTGATCATGAAGAACTGTCACCAAGCCCCAACACTGAGCATCTATGGAACCTCCTCCTCCAGTCCAACCTCATAAAGTACTGCCTAGTCTATCTCCCGTAACTCGCCAAATCGAAGACAAGAGAGACGTGTGTAGCACTCCATATGCACCTGTGTGTGAAATACAGGTGTCAGGTTAGTGGTTTGGGTAGGTTCCTAGCATCTGGGCCTCTTTGATAATGGCCCAATTGATGTATGCTACCTTGGTATGATCTACAAGATAAAACAACTCATTTTAGTTCAAAGATTGATAATTTCAGGGGAAGCACCATCATAAACAATATCCATTCAATCTAAGCAAAATGATGCACATTAAGTAGTTGCAAGCACATGGAGCATGATCTTGGCAAAATAAATCATTCAAATCAAAGTAATGAAGTTTGCCACAGTCAAGGAAAAGAGTAATAAAGCGAGGAGAAAATCGGCAAGGAATCAGCAAACAAACGGTGAACTCTTAAGGAACTCAGACGCAAGAGATGGGATAATGAGTGAACGGTGAAGAAAAGCGAATGGCGTCTACTGGGCATTTAAGGGAAAAAAGAGAAGGTGAATAGACGTGCTAGAGCACGCCCAAAGCACGGTCGTGCTTAGCGTGTACACAAAGTAGGATATTTGAAATGGGTGAAGCACGGTCGTGCTATCCCCGTGTTTCCTAGTAGTGATTATCTCAAGAAAATGCTACAAGACTCCAAGCATTGAAGCACAGTCATGCAAGCAGCCCACAAACCATGCTTCCTGGGAAACACGATCATGCATGGGGCATAGAAACCATGCTTAGCCTGGAATGCTTCTGAATATCAAAACAAAGGGAATCCTGATTTGTGCACAGGTGTGCTCTACCCGTGCTCAGCCTGATATAGACCAAGAATTAGTTTTTTTTTCTCTACGACCCATAATGAAACAAAATACTCTCAAGAGTTTGCCATAAAAGAATCATGCACAAATGACATGTCGAACCACATAGAGAGATCCAAACAATAACAAGAACATGCACAACAATTGATTAAAAACAAGACTATAAACTAAGGAAACAATAAAAACAACCACTAAACAACAACTAAAAAATGACACCTTGGGTGACTTCCCAAGAAGCGCTTGTTTAACGTCACTAGCTTGACGTACCTATTCCGCCCAATCATGGAAGTTTGTGAAAGCGAGACCTCTCATTTCAACTTGAAATACAGTTGCAAAAATATGGTGCTAAGTTGTTAATTAAATTGATCTCACCAAAATTCCAAAAATTGGATCTTGTTGAGGTTGGTGGTGGGATAGGTAGTTTTCTTTTTCTTGGAATCACTTGTTTCCACCATCTTTCGGCACGGGAAGACATTTTCTTAGGCAATTACAGAAGTAAAGGTACTTTGGCAACCACCACTTCTTGGTAGCATACTTCCTCCGCCAAATCATCTAATACATCAACTTCAAGGGGTTCATCTTCTACGAGTTCTGACAGTTTGTCTTTCATGAATGTGTCCTGCACATATTCAAAAACAAAATCATCGACCACATTGACACAATAACATGTATAATCAAAATCCATAGAGTGTCTCATAGTGTCCCGGAGTTTGAAAGTGATTTCTTTCTCTCCTACACAAAGCACCATTCAACCATCCTTCACATCAATTAAGGCTTTTGAAGTTGCTAAGATTGGTCTTCTCAAAATGAGAGATGCCTCCACCTTGTTATCTACATCAAGGATTACAAAGTACACCGGAAAAATAAATTTGTCCATCTTCACCAATACATCTTCGATGATACCTCTTGGTTGCCAGATGGACCTGTCTGCTAATTATAGATTCATCATGATGGCCATTAGTTCTTCTAAGCTGATTTTTTGGAAGATTTGGTAGGGCATTAGATTGATGCTTACCCCAAGAATTTTGCATATCTCGGCATTTGTACAAAAGCCTCAACAAATAGAACGTTTGTGTGCAAGGTCTTGAACACATCCAAAAATTTCTTGTACTGCTCTTCTTGTTGATCTTTCTTCATTCTCACCTAGGTAAGGAAGTTTTGATTGGTACTCGGGCAATTCAATTCTCCCCTTTTCGTTTTCTTTCCTTTTCTCCTTACTATCAACTGGAGCTTTAGGATCAACCTCGACTAACTGCCTTACTCTTGACTGAGGTTCAACAATTTCAATCTCAGGTTCTTTTTTGGTAGGGCTTGGAAGTTGCTTGCCACTCCTCAAAGTAACGGGCTTCAGAGATTCCTTGGGATTGACTTCCGTGTTACTATGGAGAAAACTTGAGAGCCTTTCTTAAATTATCTTCGAAATTTAGGCCATATGATGCTCTAAATTCCTCATAGTGCCATTGGTGTTCCTCCTCATTTCTTCATGCCCTAAAAGATGAATTTCATTGCCCTTAATGTACCACGTCAACAAAGCTGTGTGTTTGTTAGAAGGTCCCGAAGGAGATGGAGGCCTAGGCTGTTGTTGTGCCACTTGCCCCTATCCTGGTTGGCTCCAGGAAAACATTTGATGATTCCTCCAACATGTATTTTATGTGTTACTATATGGGTTGTTTTGGTATCGATAATTCTGCCCAACAAAGTTAACCTGTTTAGCCTCCCTAGCAACCATAACAGATGAAGAAAAACTAGGATCAGTCTAGGGACCCCCAATTCTCACAATGTGATCTTGAGGCTTTAAGATTTAACTACATTGCATTAAGCCTCTTTGTGATTGCCTCTACCTGTGCAATTCTCACAATGGCATCCACTTAATAAATCCTTGTTGTCTTTATCAGCTTGTTCCTTTTAGAACTCCATTGATAACCATTGTTTGTCATTTCCTCCATCAAACTATATGCTGCACTTAGTTGTTTACTACACAAGGATCCACCAAAAGTTGCATCAAGCATCTGCTTGGTAGCACTGTTTAGCCCATTATAGAAGATTTGGATTTGCATCCATTCCACAATTCTGTGTTGTGGGCATTTTCATAAATGCCTAAATGTGTGTGTTCTATACATATTTGTGTTGTACTATTTATATATAAATTGATGATTTGTTGCCGTTTGTGTGGTTTAATTGGTCTTATTTGTGTTACAGGTCTTGATGATGCCTAGGTGAGCTTGACAACGCAAATGAGAAGGAAAACGATGTTTTAGAGCCGGTACTATAGCAGTTACTGTAGCACGAAGAATTTGAGAAACGACAAAGTCTTAGGTTTCGTTGATGGGTTTGCTAACGGCCATGAAGATGCCTATGAACCGGATGAAGAATGCGCAATTTTACTGTAACACTTTGCGAATTTTCGCCGAATTCCTATTACTCTGATGGCCTCTTTCACGCCTGTGAAGAAGGCCGTGAAGCTAACCCGAGAACATTTTAAAATGAGGGTTAAGCCATCATTAAAGTGGTCTTTTGGCCACTTTTTCTCCACCCTCATCACCTAGGGCTTCAAGGCAACGGGAGAAGGCAGATCTAAGGTGCAATTCTAAGGAGAGAAAAAGAGTGCTCTCAAGGAGAACATCAAGGAGCTTGCCAAGGTGGATTCAACAAGCTCTCATCACCACCTTCTAGTCAACATTTTAAGGGAGTTTCTTTGGTTTTGTTTATGTTATATTTGTACCCTGAGATCTCTCTTTTATTCATGTTGAACTAGACTCCCAAGGTCACTGGGCATTCGGTGAACCTTGGGATGAACTTGCTTGTATGGATGTTGTGATTTACTTCTGGTGCATTTGGTTTGGTTTGTGGTTCAAGCTCTGTGTTCATTGATGTGTTGTTTTG
Source organism: Dioscorea alata (assembly GCA_020875875.1). Lineage (NCBI taxonomy): Eukaryota > Viridiplantae > Streptophyta > Magnoliopsida > Dioscoreales > Dioscoreaceae > Dioscorea > Dioscorea alata. The sequence continues at coordinate 5,521,755 of CM037027.1, forward strand.
CATGAGAACTTTGCCATCCAACTTCTAGCTTGTACTCAGTTGTGTGACCATCGCCCTTGTAATAGATTCTCTTAGCTTGACGGGATTCATGTATGAATACACCATGACCATCGGGTATTTCATACTCCTTTAACTATTAGCGCTGGACCTAGGTATTGAGTATAGGCCCTAATTAGAGATTTTTCTAAGCATAATGCAATCATAGGAGGATTTGGGCAGAAGTGATTTCGACCCAATACTTGTATTTGATTAGGGGTTATCACCGTGACCATCAGGGTACCCTATTTTAGGATGTGTTTTGGCCTAAAACCACAATTGCCTTTGTAATTCTAGCATCCTTCTAGCTTTAGTAGTCCCGACAGGATCCTCACCCAGGGGCCTCGCTCTTTTCATTGTTAATTGCTTCCTTAATGTGTTTATGTTGTGTGCCTTAGTCCAATTGTTTATAGTTTTGCCTTTTGTTAGTTTTCCTAGTTTCTCTTAAACTTATATTAGGTAGACTAGATAGTGTCGGTTAGGGAGAAGTAATAGCAACTCTTGGGAACCCAGGGAATATGACCTTCTCATGCTTGTGCGAAGGGTTCATTACTTGACGACTAGTGCACTTGCGGATCTCATAAATTTTTGGCACCATTACCGTGGAACTCCAAGGATGCTAGGAAAACTTTTAGCTCACTTCTTTAGTTATTTTTCTTTCCTTTTGTAAATATTTGTCTTTTTATGTGTTTCTTTTCCTTTTGTGTACATATATTTGTTTTCCTTTTCTTTTAAATTCTTTCTTAGCTTATTGTTTTTAGTTGTGTTTGTTTGCACAGGGCCATGGATTTTCAAGAAAGATTGTTGGCCGCAAAAATCTATGCACTTGAGAAAAGGATGGAAAATTTTTCACCATGAAAGCAAGCCAAAACAACCCGGACCATAATGTCTATAATCCATATCCAGGAGGATGCCTAAATTTTTTTCCACATCCTTACACACAATAATGGGAACGCCCTCCCCAAGAATTGCTACAATAACCCCTCTATCAAGAATCGTGGCATTATCATCCTACAGTCATTCATAGTGAACAACCACAAAAACAACAATTTAGTCCTAAAAATGTCTTGGTAAAGTTCATAATAAACACTGAAGAAAGGTTTGAAGCCATTAACTCCGAACTAAGAACCACTAAAATCAGACTGAAATGCGTCAAAGCCACAGTTGAATGTTTTCAAGCATCTATACAAATACTTGAGGATCAGTTGGGAGAACTTCTCCATGAAATCGCTTCTAGCAAAAAAAAAAAAAAAAAAAAAAAACAATGAACAAGCAATAGAAGTCCCACCTATGAATGTCATTGAAGAAGAAAATGGGGAGGATAAAATAATGGCCATAGAAAATGTGAGGAAGTAGAAGAAGCTCAATCAATGACAATTGAAGAAGCTACTTGCCTCATCATTGATCATTCCACCAATCAATCAATAATTTTCAAGTTCAAAAAAAAAAATCCAGGAATTGTATTTGAAGATGTGGGTAAGAAGCTAAGGTCATCCTTGAAACGACCAATGCCAGGCTTGGACAATTCCCAACCAAGAATATTTCCTTAGTGGCCCAATCAAATTTTGTGGGTCATTTTTTATCATTCAAGGTTGAGAAAAAAAATGTGGAAGGGATGTTAAAGCCACCAATTGATCCACCCATGCCAAGCTTGATGAGTTCTCAACCAAACTTGTTCCCTTGGAAACCCAAAAATAACTCTTATGGGTAGTACAAGGCCATTTGACAAGAGTCGAGAAGATGTGGGTAGGAGATGGATACTGTCCAAGGACCCACCCATGCCGTGCTTAAATAACTCTTAACCAAAGCTATTTCCTTGGAGGACTAAGCAACTTGGTGGAGTACTCAAGGGAATTTTTGCCAGAACCAAACAAGAAACTGGGAGGATGTTTAAACCAACCAAGGACCCACCCAAGTTAAAATTGCACAATGCCAGGCCCAAGCTTTTTCCATTAAGGTCAAAAGATAGCTTAGGCATGGCCTCCACTTTGACATCATCCCGGAAGGTACACTTCACTTTTCTTGGTAGCTCTTATGCAACCTCTAGTCGGGATGAACACACCATTTTCCAAGCCTTCCTAAGGTATGAAAGAGGCACATTGAGCTAATGATGTCAAACAAGCTCTTCTTGGGAGGCAACCCAAGTTTAAAATTCATGTTCTTGCATTTTTCATATTCTAGTTGTTTGATAGATTGTTGTGTTGTTGTGCTGTTGTGTTGTTTTGTTGTTGTATTTCCTATACTTGTTGTGGTTTGATTGTTGTGTTGTTTGTTTGTTGTTTGAGTTAAATCCATGCTTGTTCTTGAATTCTTAGGTTTTGTCCTTTGATTTGGTGTTTTTTGGATGAGTTTTCATGCTTCATTTGAGTTGGGAATGATGGTATATTTCTTTGTTGAAGTTTGCAAGGAGTTGGGAGTGATAAAAGACACTTTTTCTAGATTTCCAGGGATGTTCACGGGCTGTACAGCCCCTGAACGAAGGCTGAGAGGGTTCACAGGCAATATGCTGCCCGTGAAGAGCCTCTGGATTGCTTCACCGGCTAGCCTTCCCGTCAATAAGGCCATCAAGGCCTCGGGCAACCTTTAAGTGGGCGACCTTCTTCATTGTTTTCCTCATAACTCTCTCATTTCTCCTCGGTTTTCCCTCATTCTTTCTCCATTTTTCTTCATTCTTCTTCCTCTACACACCTCTCCTACTTATAGAGACCTGATGTGTGTGATTTATTTGGGGTTTTACCATTGTTTCCACCATCTTTCCATTAGGGCACTCTCATAAGCCCAACTCAAGGTTTGCATCTTTCTTCTCCTTTTCTCTTGTTTTTCAGTTTTATTGATGCTAAACTTGTGAGTGAATTATTTTTTGTTGTTTTTATGGTTATTTTAAGAAATTTTAAGCTTTGTAAAAATTTTTATGCTCCAAAAACAAGGGGAAACTCTAGCTCTTTCAATTTTGTGCTACAGTAACTTTTGAATAATTCTTTCCCAGAACTTGTTGGACACTTGTAGCATCTTTGCAACCCCTAGAAATGCTTGCAATAGACATATTTGGACATCATGATATTGATTGAACAAAGGACTTGCTTGGATTATGTCTTGCTTCATTGTTTGTGTTTTGTTAGTTATTTGTTTTGTTTGTATTTGTTTTTGCATTTTCCTTTTTGTGTGTGATGGATGCCTTGAGATGATGTTCCTTTCTACCTTACAGGGTGAAATTAGGGCATCAAGCACACCTTCTTTCTCCATCGTCTACCAAAGTCAGTGGTGGTCACCCCGATTCATGGACTTCAAGACTCATGCTTTGAGACTCCGGGAAGTTCACGAAACCCTCTTACTATGTTTTTATTATCTATATTGTTGCATTCTATTAATGTAGGAACATTGGGGGCAATGTGCATCTTTAAGTGGGGGTGGATTTTCATGAACTTTGAAAATTTTTGCAATTGTATGCTTGACTTGCCTATGATAGCTTTGACACTTAGTTAAGAACTTTCTAGCTTGAAATAATGATAGATGTGAGTTTTATTACTTATCTGTGCTTTCATGGGAGCCTTGTTTTATCTCTAGTGCACCTTCATGCATAGTCACGAAAAATTCTGCCTTATACACTCTTACCAACCCATCACTTGGTTATTGGCATTAGTTTGTTAAATTCTACACTCAATTTTCTTTTAAGAGCTTTTGGTTTCTTTAGTATTATCTTTAGCCTTAAGTGAAGTTTTGTAGCAGGTTCTATACTAGGGGACATGGGATATAGTGTGTACATATAAAAAAAGAAAGTCCATGACAGTATTCCTCTGCTAATTTAGCATGAATGCGTCTATGTAGACTGCAATCGAGTAAATTAGGTGGCTCTTGTGCCTAATCAGCATGTGCATCCTTCAAAAAGATTTTTATGCGGTCTATATTAGTTGGACTCGAAAAAAAATGTGTTTATATGGATAAAATAAAATAAAATATCTCTACTATTCTCCTAGAACCTGTTGCATAGCCACTTGAAGACTAGAGTTTTATTTAAGAACCAAGCGATCTTAACTGACTATTGAGGATGCTTTTAGTATTTATAACGCTAGTTTTTAGAGTGTGTGGGATGAATAGACCACTGGGTCAATCCAAGGTGAGGAAGATGAGATTGGAGGTTTACACACTCTCACAGGAGCAATTCAAATAAAACAAGACTACTTTTCTACTTGATCATTCATAGAGCAACTCACTATCTTGATTTCTATTCATCTGTGTTTGTAGAGTTCTTTACATTTGAGCTTGAGGTCACCCATTTAGTCATTTATCTTCTTACCCCTATTCTTCATGGTTGTTTGCTTGGTGATAAGCAAACGCTTAGGTGCGGGGATGTTTGATTAGCAACTAAATGTGTGTATTCTATACATATTTGTGTTGTACTATTTATGTATAAATCGATGATTTGTTGTTGTTTGTGTGGTTTAATTGGTCTTATTCATGTTATAGGTCTTGAGGATGCCTAGGTGAGCTCGACAACGCAAAAAAAGAAGGTAAATAACACCAAAAATGGCCTTTTAGAGCCCCAGTAATGTAGTAGTTACTATAGCATGAAGAAATTGAGAAATTATGCAGTCTTAGGTTTTGTTGACGAGTTTGTTGATGGCCGTGAGGATGCCCGTGAACCAGATGAAGAATGCGCAGTTTTACTATAGCAGCAACTGCTACAGTGAAATTGCGCATTCTTTATCTGGTTCACAAGCATCTTCACGACCGTCAACAATATCGTCAATGAAACCAAATACTTTGCCATTACTCAAGTTCTTCATGCTATAGTAACTGCTACATCGCTACTACAGTAGCGGTGCTCTAAAATGCCATTTCGGTGTCGTTTTCCTTCTCTTTTGAGTTATCGAACTCACCTTTGCATCCTCACGACCTATAACACGATCAAGACCAATTAACCCCCACAAATAGCAACAAATCATGAAGAATAGGGGCAAGAAGATAAATGATGATAAGTGCTTGTGTTTAAGTAATACGAAGTATTGTTTTCTTACATTGAGCATTACTTTTCTCAGATTTTATCATTGATTATTGCGCATTTGTGTTCTTTTGTGCATGTAGGGTTGTGAAGAAGAGTTAGAGAAAAAAGAGCAAAATTAGGTCACGTCCGCATTTGTTGCAGTTTCTTGAATCGAGGCATGGGTTCTATACTTGTGGGTGTGTGCCAACCTCCAATGTGCTCAAATTGTTCTATGATTTGGAGGGGCACAAAGGCAGTCACACTCATAAAGTCTAGCCTGTGTAACATTGAAGAACTTAGTTAATAAGGAGAAAAAAAGAAACGACATGATCTACCGTTTGTTGTGTGCCCAATTCAACGGCCACGATGAAGAACATGAAGTCGGGAATAACTTGGAAGCGAGCACTGTACCAGTTTACTTTTCACTGTGCGCACAAGAAATTGATTTCCAGAAAATCCACGCGGGCGTGTGGAAATTCCACACGGCCATATGGATGCCCGATTTCAGCCTTTAATAGCCGCGAGTCAGATTTATTGAAGGACTTTTCGACCTATCTTTCGCCCAACTTCTGGAGAGCCCACAGCTAGGGTTCGGAGAGGATTTTGGGAGGCTTTTAGAGCATTCTACGGCATTGACATCGATGTCCTTTGGAAGATAGCTATTGGAGGAGTTTTCATCAACACTGATTCAGTAAGGCGTGCCTTAGGCTTAACAAGGGACTTGGTGGAGAAGACGGAGATGCTTCACAAGACCATCGCCATGCATCACAAGGGGGTTTTATTCATGTTTGTTGTGCTTGTTTATACATACACTTTGATGATTTTGTATAGCTCCATGGAGAGCTAAACCCCTAGTGGGTATTTGGACTTGTAAACCCTAGGATGATATTGTTTCTATGACTTTTATTATGCTTTCTTATTTGATGCTTTTAATTGAGTTCCAATCTTGTATGATAATTGTAATTGATTTTCCCTTAGCAGTGACACTAGGGTTGAGAATCATCTAGGTTATCCTTTGAAGGTGTGACAACTTCTATTGGATTAGACTACTCGAGATTGGAGAGGGTCTAGAGGGTGAGTCGAGAGGTAGCGAAACGTCCCCTTTCCCCTTCATTGTGATTTTCCCTACCTCCGTGTTCCAAGAGTTCTTTGTGGTTGAAGTAGAGTGCAGTACTAGGAGATGAACTCCCTTGGGCTTAGTTGCGCGATCAACAGAGTGAAGGGTTGTAGTGAATCCTAGTGCTGGTGTTTAATTGAGATTAGGGTTCTTTCACCTGGACCAAAGGGTTAGAACTATACTTAGGGACAGGGTCTATCACTTGTAATCCCTAGAACCCCAAGCAATTCCACGTAGTGTGAGGCTTAGGAGATGGACTCCCCTGGGGCTTAGTTGAGAGATCAACAGAGTGAAGGGTTGCAGTGAATCCTAGTGTCGGGGCATAATGTTGGAGCTAGTCACGGCTGACCTTAGGTTTGGGACCGTGTGCTTAAGGATTTTCATGACTCATTAGACATCAATTAGAAAGTATAATACTAGTCTTGCACTAAAAGCATTAGTCCTAGGGGGTGCTTTGTCCGGGTAACCCATATTTGCATTGATTGTTTTCTCCTTACTCTTTGCTCGCACTCTTCTTTCTTTCATATTTCTTTTCCTTTTATTACACACACATTGTTTTCTCTCACCACCATTATTGTTGCACTATCTAAGTAGCAATTCCTCCTGTCTTGAATCACTACTCCGTGTAGATTTAACTACCCACTCACTGGGGTACTTTATTACTTCGACAACCCGTGCACTTTCGGGGCACACTCAAATGGGTGTTGTCAAATGACTAAATGTGTGACCTAAAGCTCAAAAGTAAAGAACTCTATGAGCACAGATGAAAAGAAATCAAGGTAGTAAGTTGTTCTATGAATGACCAATTAGAAAAGTAGTCTTGTTTTATCTAAAGTGCTCCTGTGAGTGTGTGTAAACTTTCAACCTTATTCCCCATACTCTGGATTACACCAAGGGTCCAGTCACCCCACACACTCTGATAACTAGCATTAGAAATGCTAAAGACAACCTCAACAGTCAATTAAGAGTCCCTTATTTCCTAAATAAAACTCTAGCCTTCAAGTGATTATGCAACAGGTTCCAGGAGATCAGCAGAGATATTTTATTTTCTTTTATCCATATATACATTTTTTTCGAGCCCGACTAACATAGACTACACAAAAAAAAATCTTTCTTAAGGATGCACATGCTAATTAGACACAAGAGCTACCCAACTTACTCGATTACAGTCTACATAAATGCATTCATGCTAAAATAGCAGAGGAATACTGTCACAAACTCCTTTTTTTATATACACTATATCTCATGTCTCCAGTATAAAAACCTACTACAAAACTTCACTTAAAGCTAAAGAAAACAATAAAGGAACCAAAAGCTCTTTAAAGAAAATTGAGTGTAGAATTTAACAAACTAACGCCAATAACAAAGTGATGGGTTGGTAGGTGTGCATAATGTAGAAGTTTTCATAACAAAGCATGAAGGTGCTCTAGAGATAAAACAAGACTTCCATGAAAGCATAAGTATGGATACAACTCACATCTATCTTTCTTTCAAGCTACAAAGTTCTAAACTAAGCATCATAGCTACCACAGGTAAAACAAGCATGCAATCAATATAATACCCCATCCCCATACTTAGAGTTGTACATTGCCCTCAATGTACCTAAATCAGTAGCAAATGGTAAAGAATAGTAAATAGGCACAAGGAGATGGAGTAAAGAGACTTCCCCATTTTTGGTGATGAGTAAACTATATGCGTATGAAGATGAGGGGAGTCTAATCCAAACGGGGTGATGAATGCCAAGCTCCTATCATTATAGTGCTATAAAGATCAAGAAGCATATCATAACTCATAAATATGAAGAAGCAAGCTGACAAAAATCAAAATGGATAGAGTTTAGTAGGGACTGAACCCGTGCTAACTATATAGTACAAAACATCAAACATAACACACAATACAACAAAGGAGGAAAAAGCAATTTCGACCCAATACTTGTATGGGATTAGGGGTTATTGTCGTGACCATCGGGGTAACCTACTTTACGATGCCTCTTGGCCTAAAACCACCATTGCCTTTGTAATTCTAGCATCCTTCTAGCTTTAGTAGTATTGAGGGGATTCTCTCCTGGGAGCCTCACTCTTTCATTGTTAATTGCTTCCTTAATGTGTTTATGTGGTGTGCCTTAGTCCAATTGTTTATAGTTTTGCCTTTTGTTAGTTTTCCTAGTTTCTCTTAAACTTATATTGGGTAGACTAGATAGTGCTGTCTAAGGGGCAGTAATAGCAGCTTCATGGACTCCAAGGAATACGAGCCTCTCATGCTTGCATGAGGGGTTTATTACTTGATGACCCGTGCACTTGCGGATCTCATCACATTTCCTCAACATTTTCTTGTATCTCTCCCAAGTATCATACAAGGTTTAGGACTCCAATTGTAGGAAGGAGGAGATATCGCTTCTCAACTTGGTGATCTTCGATGGAGGAAAGTATCTTGCAAGAAAAGTCTCAGTCAGCTACCTCCATGTAGTGATAGACCCTTGCGGTAAGGAACTTAACCACTGCTTACCCCTTCTTCACATAGAAAGTGGAAAGAGTCTAAGGTGAACAACATCCTCAGACACATTGCTCGCCTTGAAAGTGTCACAGATTTCCAGGAAATTCTTCAAGTATTCATATGGGACCTTATCTTGAAACCTGTCAAACTGGCAGATCTGCTACATCATTTGAATAAAATTGGGCTTCAACTCAAAATTGTTCGCCACAATAGGAGGATGAGCAATGCTAGACCCTACTTCCTCCAAGTTTGGTCAGGCAAAATCTAAAATACTTTGTTGTTGATTCCCGACCATTTCTTCCTCTCCATTTACTTCCATACTCACTTCCACAGACCCTGTTTCACTTAGATTAACTTTCCTTAATCTTCTTTGTAAGCTTCTTTCAATCTCTGAATCAGGGGTTGCCAAAGGAAATGAAGCATTCCATCTAGTCAAACAACTGTCCCTTCACAAGATAAGATAGAACAAGATCAGCTCAAGATTAAGATGTGAAATAAGAAAAGAAAGATAAAACAAATGCTAGAATCAAAGAAAAATATATTCACAATTATGAACAAAATAAACATAACTAGATCAGTAAAATCCTAATTTTCCTAAAAGTTACCAGTCCACAGCAACGACGCCAAAAACTTGATTATAACTCTCCACAAGTGTACGGATCATAACAAGTAATAAAGTAGTACCCCGTGAGGGTAGGGTTGTCGAACCACAGGGACTGGACTTCTAGAACTAATTATTCTTCTAATCTCTAGTAGGTCAAGAATTGGTTGGTAAGAAGATTAACTAATCAAGATAAAAAGATAACAAGTGAAACTATCAAGCAGAATAGGATCGAGTTTTTAACAATAAGAAAGCAATTCCCCGAGATGATCCTTATGTGCTTTAGTGTACTTACTTGATTCTAATGTCTATTAGGTACATCCTAAGGTTCTTATGGGTGCTCAAAAGTAATGTTGCATCTACGACTCTTAAATACGCCAAGTTTTGCAAGTGTAACTATGAGCTTCATACACGCCAAGTTTTGCAACTACACAAGGCAATCACAACTACGATAATCCACACACGCCAATTTTTACACAAACAACTACCCAAATCAAACATGCCAAGTTATGCAACACATGAATAAACACAAGAACACATCTGAACTCCATAGACATTAAAAACTAGTAAAGGTACACTAAACAACATATTTCAATATTCTGGGGCACCGTGGAACAGTTAGCTCCTCATGATTTTATACAACTTAGAAGAAGAAATTAATGCACTAAGGTGAGAAATCCTGACTTCCCCATTTTACAAAATCTTCATAGTTATGCTTCAAAAGCTTCATGGATGAGCTAACTCCAATTCTCTAGTGCCTCCAACTCGACCTTGATTCCCTTAGATGGTGTGATGAAGCTTGATCATCGTCCTTATTAGTGCTCTCCAAGTGGAGAAAAAAACCTCTGAACAAAAGATGCCCCTGAAAACCTAGATCTAAGAGTTAAAAAGGGATTTTCGGGATTGTGCTTTTCTTGGGACTTCTAAGTGAATTAGCTAAGTGTCATCTAGAGAAAATCATGGGGAGCCCACGGTCATGCTCTACCCATGCTCAGATTGAGCAAGCCGATGCAAGGAGCACGCAAACTGTTCTTCCCCTGTGAGCAAATGGTGCTTCAATTCAGAGATAATCACAGGGAAAAAACATGACCGTTCTCCAACCGTGTTCCTCTTAGAAGCACCGCCCATGTTTGGTTAGCTACTCTTGCTTTCCCATATAATAATAATCACTGGGAAAAAGCACGACCTTGCTTTGCTTGTGCTTGGCTTGGACACTTAGAAAAAATATGCATTCTTTTGTTTCTTTTGTCCTAGATTTCACTCCTATCTGCTTTGAACCCTAAAATCCTACACCATGAACAAATATACCTAGAATAGCATCGTATATATCCAGAAAGTGCTAAAAAAATAAGCAAAAGTATGAATTAGGAATGTATAAAACATGATATAAATTTCACTCATCATCCCCCTTCACTCCCCCAACCAAACATCCACTATACCATCAAACACACCCTCATCCCTCCCCACTCCTCCAAGCAAACATAATCTAAGTGCCATGACTTCCACTTCACTCCCCCTTCCCTTCTTTACTATAAGATCAACTCTAGCCAAAACCCTAACCCTAATCCCCGACCCAGCTTTTTCTCCTGTGATAGTGGCTAGTTCTACAACAATGATGAGATTTACACAGATTTCTTCAACCAAACCTTTTCTGTCACCCTTAACAATTGTGATGATGAAGATGATGATGATGATGATGATGAGATTGAAACCCTAATTTCTTCATTCACTGACTCATTGGATGCCATTAATCTCATTAAGGAAGTGGAGAAATTGATTGTCAAGGAGAGCTTCACGGTGGTGAACAGATCTAATGATTCATACTCTGATTTCATGTGATCCATGGTGGAGATGATTGTGGAGAAGGAGCTGTATGAGCCCTCTACTCTGGAGGAGCTCTTGCATTGCCTTCTCTCCCTCAACTCTCGCCATCTCCACCGCGCCATCATCTCCACCTTCTCCAATATTTGGGACGCTCTCTTCTCGGCTACCACATCTAGTGAGCAACACCCTTGATGTTGATTGTTCTTATCCTCATCTTTGCTTATATATTCCCATGATTCTATAAAAATACTATATTTTGACAATAATAATAGACGGACTCATTTTCACATGTTCCTCATTAACCACAGCGGCAAGGGATGCTGGGTATCAATATCTTTAGGGCCAAGAAAGGCTTTGATTCTATGTTCATCCATGAGTCTCAGTGCCGCCGCTGTGCTAGTGTCAAGGTCATCAATGAGATCATCAACCTTGACAAAGAATGGCGGCAGCGTATGCATCCCCAACTTCATCTCTTCTTAGCTCTGAGGTTAACTCTTCTCATATTCATCTTGGTGTTTTTGAAAATCAATTAAAGTTGGAGAATCTCAGAAAAGACTTCAGTTGAATGAACAAGGAGGTTGCACATCTCAAAATTATGAGTTTCTTTGACATTTTAAGCTATGATTTGCGGGAAAATAGGGTTTTTGATTGTTTGATTGATGCTGGTGAAGGAGGATGCGATGGAGATGATAAATAGCACTAATGGGAACAAGAAATTGACTATAGAGAAGGAGATTGAGTTTCAACATGAGAAGGATGTGCTTGATTTTAAGCTTGAGACAATTGGTAATCTTGTGCATAACCCTGTTCCTGTTAGCAATGATGAGTTTCACCTATGAGTAGACATCTTGCTTTTCATTCTTTTGATGTTTACTTTGTTCTATGGACACTAATTTGACTATGTTTTTCAGGAAAACAATGAAATAGTTTGAGTATTGGGTGATAGATGTTAGGAAGGAAAGTTGAAGAATCATGTTGATCTTGTCAATCTACTTGGCATTGCTGATCTTCAGAAAGGTATGCTTAATTGCATCAAACTTGTAATTTGAACTAGTTGTTAACACCGTTAACTGCGATTCATTTGGCAACTTAATCTTTTATGCTTAGGTGTTCATTTCAAAACTACGTTCTTATGCCTTTCTACCATAGTAATTACATTTTATAATGTTACAGCGTGTGTATTTGTTTTTCCTATAATTTGTGCTATTCGATCTGCTACAACTCCATATTGTGATTCATTGCACACGTGAAGGATTTTAAAGGTCTGTTTGTGATTCATTGTGCTTCATTGTGATTCATTGGCTTAAGCAACCTATTAGACTTTTTTAGAAATTTAGGAAAAAAAGGATTTTTTGAAGTTCAAGTATGAATTTGCCTTTCGCTTAGTTTTAGAAGAAAGATTAGAATTAGGTTCTATTGAAGGATGAGGATAACTCATCTTGGAATCACCAATTTCTGTATTACAGTGAGGCTCTCAAATTAGTGTGTGTGTGTGTGTGTGTTATTAAAAATAATTATATTTTCCATTCATTGGTTTGCAAAAGTCTTGTTAAGAGGAATTTTTAGTTGGAGGATAATACAGGAACCATGCTTATGTTTCATTAGTAAATTGTGTTTCATTTCAATGTCATAATACCCATGGTAGTATTTCAGTAATTCCTATCTTATTGTGTTTCTTTAGTAAATTGTGTTTCATTTCATTGCAAGAATAATACCTTTTTTCCCCTGTGTTTTGTTTACCTATTGTACTATTTTAGTAATCCCTATCCTATAAAGGCTGAGGAGGGTGGTGATGCCCCTTCTCTTTTCTATTCTTTTTCCTTTTTATCATCTTGTTTGTAGTTTGTATTCTGGCTTTTCGGTAATAAAATGAGATCTTGATGAATGTGCTTTAATTATTGACATAGAGTTGTTTGATTATTATGATTCTCTGCTTTAATTTGTTCATCTGCATTTTAATTTAGAGAATAATACAATTAATGTTGGATACAAAAGGCTTGCCGGTGACAGATATCTGCATGCTTATCTAAAAGTCTGTTGGTCTGTCTTTCTGTTTGTCATGCATTTACTGAGAAGAAAGTAAACAAAAGCATGCATGTGTTAAAATAACATTAATACATAGTGTATATATATAGGAATGAAAGAATCAAGTGCTGATGTTGTTTCCATTTTCTAATTCATTGTTTATATATAATATAACTAAAGTTCATTACTTAATCCCATGTTCACAACCAGTAAGTCCATATCCAAGTAGATGTACATGTTGTGTTACATTAGAATTATTATGGATCTATTATTTTGGTTGAATTATGATTAATTTTTCTCATATAATGCTAGGGCAACACTAATTGGTGAGTATGTAGTAATTGCAAATGTTATTTAGTGCATGCAAATTTGAACACATTTGTTAATCCTTTTACTTATCACATGCATTTAAACTGTTTGATGAAATGATTCAAAGAATGGAGCAAATTTGAATATTTATTTTGATAATAAATTATTGCTCTCTCTTCTCGCCTCCTTTCTACTCCTTTACATCCAAACCTCATACAAGGTGTATATATATTCAACAAATTTTACTGATTTGGAAGGTGGAATGATGCGATGCAGAGGCTTCCATTCCAGTTTTTGAACCACACAAGAAGGTCTCTCGTTGAATATTGGTATGAAGTGCTTACAAAATTGTAGTTGCCAATTTTGGCAGGAGTCTATGTTTATTGGTGTGTGTGTGTGTGTGTGTGTGTGTGTGTGTGTGTTTTATACAGCAATTGCTTTATCTTTTGTTTGCAGATGTCTCAACCGCAATGATAAATAGACCTAGGCGTGTTATAGACTTTCTCATAGCTAATCAGAATGTTAGAGATCCTTATCAAATTGATTAGTCAAAAATAAGTTGAAATTGGGTTAAATGCTACTATTTTTCTCATCTCAGCATTTTACCTAATTGTTATTTTCATGCATTGGCATGCAAAATGTATGCTAAAGAATTTCAGGATAAAAGCTACTCCTTCAAAGATAAAGTACAAGATTATTTGTTTGAGTGAACTACCCTGCAATCAGCGATTGTGAGTTGTTTGTGGTTGGTTTTATTTTTATGTGATGGGTGGTATCATTCTTTTTTGTCTGGGTATTACAAAGTCTTCCTATTGGCCAGTTATTTTGGACTATCGTCCTTGCCTAAATCTAGTTTCCTTGTCTTTGAATTGTATAGTTGATCTTTGCATTAACTCCAATCATTCAATTGGTTTAGCTTATCTATGTACAATTTTTTTTAACTCAATTGTTAGCTCTGTTGTCCGTGTTTCCTAGTATTTTTATTCAAGTGTCTAAGGGTTTTTCTTAGTTCATGGGAATTGATTCAATTTTTTTCCATGTTCACCCTTAAGTAGAGAAATGGAAGAAATGGGAATAGTGACTGTGATATCCAGTCTACTCAAATTACAGTTTTTCATTATTTTGTGAAAATTTGTGGTGTAGAGCTGAGATATTCCGCTGATTTGCCATGCTCTTCCAAGATATTTTGTTATATGGATATTGATTTCTTCTGAAGTCATGTTTGTGATTTTGTCCACTTGGTGGTTTATTCTTGCTCTTTAGCTTGTGTAGATCTATTAATGCTATATCATTTTTATCATTCAGGAAAATGCTGATTGATTTCTATACAAGTTTTGGGAAGAGGAAACCCGATCAGATTTTTATTTTTCGGTAATGAGGAGCTAAGTGTTCATGTAGATTCATTTTCCTTTTTTCTGGAAACTTGGGTATGATATGCACCTTAAATTAGGATTTGATGTATGGTATTTTCTATTTCGATTTTCTTATGAAACTGTGCTGAGCAATTGCTGTTTACTAAACTGTGAGCAATCGTTGCCTAAACAAAATGAGCAACTAAATTATATTTAATATTCTGAGATGATCTCTTGCTTTCCATCCCTTTTTTAGGGATAAAGTCAGTGAGTCACCATTTAATCAAGTCTTAAACATTGAGTTGGATCAAATCATAGAGGTTCTTTTCTTTCCTGTTGATTTTCCTAGAAAATTATGCTAGTATCCATTTAATCAAGTCTTAAACATTGAGTTGGATCAAATCATAGAGGTTCTTTTCTTTCCTGTTGATTTTCCTAGAAAATTATGCTAGTATCCATAAATGGTTAAGGGCTATCTAATGTTTCAAGGGAATTGAGTGTGCAAGTTGTCATTTATTCTAGGCATCCAAATTCCTTGATGAGAAGTGGTCTCACAAGTCATTGTGGCCCAAAAAGAATCACCACACTAAGTTTTTCCAGCCTAATTCACCTGATAATGTTCCACCTGGTGAGCTTTCTGTTATTTTGTTCTTTAACTTTTTTTTTGTTTTGTAGTTTCGCACAACTTTTTCATGTAATTTCTGTGTTCTATGATGAGTGCTTGTATATGCATATTACTAACCATGCTTTACTTACAACGAGCATTGCTTTTATCAGATTTTATTGCTCATTGTTGTGTATTCGTGTTCTCTTACATGCACAGGATTGTGAGAGCGTATTAAGGAAGAAAGAAGAAAAAATAGATTATGGAGCATCTATTTGGAGTTCTCTTGCATGGATAGATTGAACAAGGCACAATGCATGTGACATTCATGGAGGTGTGTGCCAACTTCCAATGATTTTTAGGTCAAACGTGAGTTGGAAGGGCACCTAGAGAAGTCACACATTCATGACCAAGCTTGTGTAAGAGTTTTGAGAACTTCTCCAATGAATTTGAAGGTTTAAAAGGTCACACAGTCTACCACACAAGGGTGTGCCAGCCCGGGTGGCCTCAATGAACAGAGAAATGAAGCCAGCAATAGAATTGTGCTAAGTGTGGGAATCCAGAGCATCCACACAGCCATGTGGTAATTTCACACTGCCGTGTGAGGACCCCGTGTAAAAATTCTACACGGCCATATGGCCATGTGAGCGCTGCTGTGGATGCTTGATTTCAGACTATAAATATTTAAGTTGAAGGATTTTGAAGGGACTTCTTTTCTACTTGGAAGAGGAGGCTGTGGCAAGGTTAGAGATGAGGTTTTTGCAAGGTTTTGGGATGGTAATCCGGCCATCAACATCCACTACCTCCGGAAGAGAGTTATTAGGGGAGCTTCCAACGGCCTTACTTAACCGGAGTATATCCTAGG
This sequence comes from Dioscorea alata, assembly GCA_020875875.1. Classification (NCBI taxonomy): domain Eukaryota; kingdom Viridiplantae; phylum Streptophyta; class Magnoliopsida; order Dioscoreales; family Dioscoreaceae; genus Dioscorea; species Dioscorea alata. The sequence goes on from CM037027.1 coordinate 5,537,962, forward strand.
CTTCACGAAGGAGTCCTTGGAGGAGGAAGGACCGGCCCTGAAGATCATCATCGCATGAATAGAGAGGGTTTTCTTTATGGAATATTAGCATTGTCAATTGATTTCATTATTAAAAATGTATTGCTCCATGGAGGGCTAAACCCTTTTGGGTGCTTGGACATATAAACCCTATGTTTGTTTCTATGTTTCATTGACTATTACCTTGTTTCCTTAATTGAGTTTTTAATAGAGTTTCAATCTTGTTTGCTTGTTATTTACTTTTCCCTTAGAGTGACACTAGGGTTAAGAATCTTTCTAATCATCCTTTTGAATGAGTGATACTTTATTAGGATTAGATTCACCAAGGTTGAAGAAGGTCGAGAGGGTGAGTCGAGAGGTAGAGAAACGTCCCCTTTCCCTTCTGACGTGATTTATCCTACCTCCACATCCCAAGAGTTCTTTGCAATCATAATAGAGTTAAGTGTTTATAGACTTTCTCCGCTAGGCTTAGTTGTGCAGGCGAAATAGAGTGAGCCGTCGAGTAGTCCCTTCCGCTGAAGCTTTATTATGATTAGGGATACTTCATCTAAACCAAGGGGTCAGATCTAGATTCAGGAATTGGGTTTTTCACTTGGAGTCCTCAGAACCCCAAGCAGTCCTATATGGTGTGAGTGTTAGGATTATGCCCTCAATGCCAACGAGATTCTTGTATTAGGGCATTTTATTTATATTATACATTCTTATTATTATAGGCATTTATTTTTATGTTCATATAAATCTTGTGATGGCATTATAATTAGTTTTGAATATCATAGTCCATGTGTATTAAGTTAAACCTTCTACTCTTTGTGGGATAAAGAGAAAAGCACTAGAAAGGTTTTGTACTTATACACTTAAATAGTTTGTAAATCTAAGAATATTTAATTGGGCGTTAAAAATTCATAAGGATTTTTATGACATATGCTTTAACGAAGAGTGCTAGTTGAACACTATGGAATAGTGGGAGCATATGTCATAAATACATCACTAGGATTGGTGTATTCGAACATGACTCGCAACAATCCAATCACATGGGTTTTACTCTTTGACAGCCAATGATTGGGATTGTTGGTTATGATCATATGAGTGGACCTTAGACCTGAGGTGTCATGATCACAATGTACTTGTGGCGTCTAGTATGTTACTAGAGTCGTTAGGCTCAGTTTACCTTTTGGTAGGGCCAACCTCGAAGTACGACTATGTTGGGCAAGTAGCAGTTGTGAATGATCACAAAGAAAGAATTCGTTCTCTCGGAAGTAAATGAGTTAGTATCCTATGCGATTATAAGTATGTGAGATTTTAGAAGACCTTAGCCAAGGCAGTCAAACTAATCGTGTAGGACACGAAGGATAGTTTGGTAATCTCACTCTAGTATAGGTATTTGCATATGATCAAGTTCAGTGAGTTTGACAATTACCATGGCTCTCACTCGGTTGGGATACAAGAACGAAGGGTTTATACACATATGATAAACATAATCGGAAAGGTTCGTAATGATCTACTTATTCGTGTTCGATTGGGTTACAACGTGGGGCCACGAGGCTTGCTATGTGTCACCCACATTCTTTGGTATCCTCTCATTTCCAATTAGAACAAACCTAGGGATTCACGCTTAAAGAGATAAAGAATCAATCTCGTTTTTGAGTGCAGGGGTAAAATTATCAATTTACAATTTTACTTCATGGGATAAGTGAAATTGTAAATTGGTCTAGGGTTTTTGTCTTAGGTTTAAATTTTGATTTAAATTCGATGGAGTTGAATAGATAATCAAAATTATAAGGACTCAAAGACAAAAGTGAACTCATATTTCTAATAGAACTTCTATGATAATGTTTATCATATTATGAAGGTTCATATTTTAAATAGAACTTCATAATTAAATGATATTTATCATATTATGAAGATTCATATTTCGAATAGGACTCATAATTGAATAATTTTTATCATGTTTTATGAAGTCTCTATAAATATGACTCCTCTCTAACCCTAGAAAATATAAATCAATTCTCTAGTGAGAAAATCCCCAAGCTCTCTCTTCCTCTCTAACCTTAGCCACTATTTGGAGAAGAAGAGGAGATTGTTTCTTAATTCCGGCGTGTGATCTAGAGGCGTGAGACCTTCATTCGACGCTAGGAGATCTACAGCAATCCGAGAAATAAATCCAACACATCAAAGAAAGGCTTTCAAATATTAAGAGGTAATTTTGGATTTCCACAGCTCATTAAAGCTTAGTTAAAGGAACTTAGTTTTAGTCTTGCACTTGAAACAAGAACAACCTAGGGGGAACATTGTCCAGGTATCTTGTTTTATTATCGATTAATCTTCCTTCTATCTGTGTTTGCCTTACTCACTTGCATCTTTTAATTGTTAGCATTCTGATCACATTACACCAAATCGTTTACCATCTAGCTTAATTTGCAATTTTACTTGTTCTTTGAGTCTATTTCCTGTGGATTCGACTACCCACCCGTTTGGGTACTTTATTACTTCGACAACCAGTGCACTTGCAGTACACACACGCAAGGGGTGTGTCATTCTTCTTTTTTTAGGAATCTCCTCTAAAAATCATCCTTGTTTGATTTGCAGGCATAATTATCGATAGTAAAGTTTGTCATCCTATAAACTATGATTTTTACATGTGTTCCCATGTGCTCACATGCTGGGATGATTGTATGATTTGCAGGCACAGTTATTGACGGTAAAGTTTCTGTTTTTTTTTTTTTTTTTTTTTTTGTTTTGCTTTTGTTTTGTTTTTACTTTGTTTTTGTTTTATTTTCAATTTTTTGAAAAAAAATCATGTTTGGATATACTAACTTTTGTATATTTTATAAAGCTAAAAACACAAACACATTTGGTTAACAAAAAATTATTATTACATTATTATTATTATTATTATTATTATTATTATTATTTAATTCATATTTTCAAATTTTTTTTATAAACTTTATTTTTCATATTAGTCTGCTTGATTATATTACTAAAAAATTAATAACATAAACTATTATGTATGGGTAAAAATTATCTCATAAAAATTGTACTATTCGAAACTAAAAAATATTTTAGGGTTTGCCTTAAAAATTATATATATCAACTAGGGTCCATCAGATTTTAGAAAAAAAAAATAAAGAAAGAGTTCGGGCAGTATAGAGACAGTCATAATTTGTTTTTTTAGATCAAATAAAAAGTCAATAGCTCAAACAATAGATTTTCACAAATATTTTTTCAAAATATATGTATACATATATATGTATTTTATATGTGATATGTTAGTTTATAAAAAAATCTAGGGTCAAACAATAATGTTCAAAACTACTTTATAAAAATATAATTTTTATTCTATATCAACTAATTTGTAAAATATCAAGCTCAAATAATAAATTTTTATAAATATTTTTCTTAAAATTATATTTTTTAAAATTATTAATATTAATTCGTAGAAAAATTTTGATATTTTTTAGAAATTAAAAATAAAAGAGGATAGAGAGAGAGAGAGAGAGAGAGAAAGAGAGAAAGAAGTAGAAAAGAAAGAGTTTTATGGGGGGAGGACGAGTTTTGAAAACATAAAAATGGTGTTTCCTGTTTTTTTTTTTAGAAACATGAGATCTGTTGCCAAAATTTTTTAAAACAAAAACAAGGCGCCAAACATGCTTTCTGAATTTTGTTTCCAAAATATGAAATTGAAAAAAGAAAACAAGAATTGGCAACAATACCAAACGACCCCTTAGTTATTACTTGCTGATCTGACTTGCATATGTAAGTCAGAATTTTGATATCATGATCATACATTGAAGCTTAAGAACATTATCATTAATAGAAGAAAAATGCACTACATTCAAGCCTTCTTCTTTTCAGTGCTAAATACATGCTTTCATCATTGTTAAAATGCTTTACATCCAGGGTCTAGCGTGCAACTCAAAAAAGAACCTCTTATATGTGGCAGATACAGAAAATCATACTTTGAGGTATGTGGAAACTGTGAGCTTCACTTTGAATTTGATATACATGAAGAATGGTTAATTAAGTTGAAATAAGGTTTTTTCTTTAAGCCTATTAGATTGAACCTTGCATAAGGTCTTGTGAAGTTTCTATTATTTCTATTGTGGTGATTAAGAGGAAAGTGCCATGGGTCTCAAAATGTTCTATGTTTTGTATGTAGAAAATTTTGTGTACTAAATGATGAGAGGATTTCCATTCTAGTTACAAAAGTTATATTTTATTACCAAAATTTTGTTTTCCAGAGGTATTTGTCTTAGTTGGTCTTGTTATGTGTAAGCATATGTTTCATCATAATATAGCAAGAAAAGCTGAAATTTGGTGTGGTTCCCGCAACTGTATGAGGTCACCAAGTAATCCCCTATGTGTGACATAGGGGTCGTATTCCATGGGACCATGGAAGCATTATTACTCACTTTTCATCTACTTTCTAGCCTACAAATCTAGGAGAAAAGGAACAAATAAAGTATACTAACTAATCTAAGGCTGGGTTACTAGCATACATAAATAAACGAACAAGGGAGTGCCAAGCATGAGAAGAAGATGCTTAGATAAGGAATCCCCCTAGAGTTGTCATTAAAGCCCAAACTACGATGGTTTAAAGATGTAACAACGGTAGTTAAGACCTAGAGATCTCTTAGATAGGTTAACCCAATGTCTTGGCGGCTATCCCTTAATCCCATACTAGTGGTGATTGAAATTTCTTCTAGATCAACCCTCCTAGATTGCAATAGGTTCAAGGAAATCTCTAAATAAAAGTAAACCTACTCTTCCTCGGCTTAAACCTAGCATTGGTGGGCTACCAACACCCAATCTCTCAACCTATCAGCATAAGAATCCCCTTTCAATCTATGAATAACCTAGTATAAGCACGCTCTTGCATTGACAATTACAATTCAAGAATGAACTATAGGGTTCTCAATTTGTAGCTTAAGACACTGCAAAGCACAATAGATTGAATCTTAAACATCCACCAAATTAAATAATAACAACATCCAAGGTTTTTAAACAAGATGAACCCTAGGTTTCATCCAAATCCAAACACCACAATAAGTTAATCCCTTATGATGAGAGATACTTACACAACATACAAGGAAAAGAGATACAATAAAGAAGCAATAAAACTCCCACTATTATCTTAATCCCCTTGAATGGATGGAGCTTCGAATGATTTGTAATGATGTCTTAGATCTTCACTTCAACTCCTTCTCCTTTGCTCCTTCCCCTCTTGGTGATGATGTGTGCTCATTTTCCACAAGGATCATCATTAAAATATGGCTGAAATGCCTCAAAAATGTGTGGTGGTGGTGGCCCAAAAGGCCAAGGAAAAGTCTCCCTTTCTTTTGCCCTGATATGCCCCTTTGATACCCCTCTAAAATGATCAAATCATGACCTATACCAGGGTCTATACGGGCATACAGGTCTAATAAGGACCCATATGACTTAGGCCAAAGTTTCTGCCTCGAGAGATCTCCATGTGCTATAGTAGATTACTACAGTGGTACACCCCCGGGTTGTCTCTTTTTCTTTAGCCTAATCGTATCCTCATGTTCTGCATGGCTTCTTTATGCCATACAAAGTAAATAAGACACTATTAAGTACAAAACGAGCATCAATTCTAACAAAAATACATGCTAACCGTATAAAATAATATAAGAAAATAAATACATTTAGACACTTATCAAATATCTCATCACCTAAGCATTTGCTTGTCCCTAAGCAAAAAAATCATGAAAAATAAAGATGACGATAAGTGGCCAAACGTATTACCTCCGGCTCAAATAAATACAAGAGTCTAAAAGCAATGGATAATGATGTAAAGATGTTGAGCTAAAATCAATAAGCATGGAAGAAAAATCCTTTCTCACCTCTTATATGTGTCAATACCGTGTGCGTGAATCTCCTATCTCACTTGTCCTAATATGGTCTATCCTAATGACTTTAATTAGTACAGCTCTAGATGCTAATCACTCCACGTACAGTGAATACTAAGTATTAAAATACTAGGTGATACTTCAATGGACAACTAAGATCCTTCTAATTCTGAAACTTGAAACTAAAGCCCTTTTTTCTCAAAAACATTAAGTCGGCAGTTGATAGAAAGGTTATGGGTAGGTAAATTACGCAAGTATGTATTAATACTACCATTGGTCCATTACACTGCAAGTGTACGAGTCGTCAAGTAATACCTCATGGGTGAACACGAGAGTCGTATTAACCCAGGAATGGCTAGAGGCTCCTATTACTTCTTTTTCACTTAATCAATAGCCTAATCATTTATGCTCTTTCTTTAGTTTTCTTGTACAACACTATTAAATAATACAATTGGAGACGACATTAAGCACACTTAGAAAAAATTGGGAGTATGTACTATAGTTATTTTGATTATTAATTATGATAGCCGTTCAGTGTCAATCATGTTCTGGGTTCGAACCAAGGGAATTCAAAGGCCTACTAGCCCCAAAAAGCCATGGTGACTAGGTCTAAACAACTAGGAACTTAAGATGAAATCTCTTCCACCATAGCCTCCTATGTTTGCCTTATGTACGTGAATTCCATAAGAAGAGACTAATTAGACCCTAAGCCTAAGGGAGTTTGAATCCCTAATCCAAAAACCTAGCTATGCCTAACCTCTTAGAACATGCATAGATCTATCATCGCATGGGCATCAACAACATGGGGGCATATCCTCCTCATCAACATCAACGTGTAATAATCAATTAAGAACATGTAATGATTATGAAAACTAGAACAATTTGTATTAATCAATCAAGATTCATAAATAATAACCAAGGGACCCATACATACAATTCCCCTCGAATTAGATTCTTATGGATCATAACAAGCAAAGAATCAAAGCACAAGACAACCACATGACCAAATAAAGAATAACTAAGCCTTTAATGTATTCCTAGACTGACTCCGTCTAATAGTTCTCTGAAGGTTGGGGATCAGAGGATCCCAAGATTGTCCAGATGATGTGTGTCACTCATGCCACTTTGATGATGATCTTTGAAGATGTCTGTCATGCGCGATCTTCTTCGATGATGCTCACTGACGTATTATTGAGAAATCAGCTAGAATCTATTGGAATATGGAAGAAACATAGTCTCTCACCGATCAGATCTCTAGAAATTCAGCCATCTGAGCTTCTTCAGTAAAAGAGTCTCCCCGAATTTAGAGAATATGGGGGTACTTATAGTAATTGGCTCTACCACAGGCTCACAACGGGTGTTGTGATGCCCATTATGAGTAAATTGTTTCTTGGGCTCTAAGTCACATCTTGGCACAGTCTCTGGGCATTATGTGTCTTGACAATTGCAGTTATGGACTTCACAATGGCTGTTGTGAGGCTATTATGGCTTTTATGTTGCTACCAGTAAGCTCATGTTGCCACGGCTTGATCGCGGTAGTGGTAAGTGTGGACAACAAGTGTTATGCATTGCCATAACGCCCGTTATGAGTCATGGTGTAGCCTTGATTCATCAACTTGCTTCATTTTGTTTCAAAACATCCTTGAATTTGCTTCTTTCTTCCTAAAATAGAAATAAAGATCGTTATGAATAAAAGAATAAAATTTCGTACTAATGAGATGCTAAACAAATATAATTTCATGCTAAATGAAATGTAAATGATATAGAAAAAATATGATCAGTTTAGAACTTATCAAATATCCCCACACTTAAGCATTTTCTTGTCCTCAAGCAAATAAAACTGATAAAAATAGAATACATGATAAGTGCTTGATCTCAGGCCATTAAGTATGGAGTTTCAGTAGTATGGGGGCACAATCAAACATCAGGTAGCATGATTATTCCTCTATAAAGAGTAGTCTACTCTATGACAAAAAAAGTACTTTCCTAAGTGTCAGTCTCCTGGTCCACTATCTTATACTCTAGATTGTGTAACGAAACTTTTTGGGGTTATCTTTAGTCTCAGTCTCACACTTTTCATAATTTTTGTGCATGATTATCCCTTTTCTCTCTTTTATTCCTTTTTTTCCCATATTCAGTAGCTTTCACACTTCCTAGGAGGCAACTCTCTCTTCCACTAGGGCATACATTTTGTATCCGACTAGTTGGGAGCGACTACGCAATACAAAGGAGGTAGCTCTTTCTGTTGTACATGTATCTTATCTTGGAACAATAAAGTAAGTCCTAATCATACCCCCATTATAAAACATCACTCACCAAACAAATATAAGGTGCAAGGTGAAGTCAAGAGGGACACAAGATAGGGTAAAGACTCGCAGAGCAGTCAAACTCTCAAAAGAGAACGAAAGAATTGCTATTCTAGCATATCATGTCCCTAGACCAAGGAAACTCCAACAAGTAAGTGCAATGCCTTCAAAGAACAACACTAGCATGTGTATAATATACAATCACCCCTAAAAAAAATTTGCAAGATAGATAATATAGTAATATAGTATAGTATAGCATGAAATTCTCATTAAGGTGCAAAGAAAAAGCAAACCTACACTCCCTCCACACACTTAAAGATGTATATTATCCCCAATGTGCGCATGCATGCATAAGTGTAGTGATATATAATAAGAAAATAAATTAAATGAATGTATGGTCACTAGTAGTCCCCTGATTTCTTAGTTTGGCTGACTAGGGCAATGAAGTTACCCTTATCCAAGCCACAAATTGTGCGGGCCAAAATAGCACCCGATCACCTCAAACCCTAATGAGACACAAATATGGGAGTTAAATACACAACAAACAAAACTATATAGTACTGTAAAATAAAATCCACTAATACCAGAAGGTACAAAAGCAGCAAGGAAAGTGTCCCTTGCTGTAATAAAATGTACAATGTACTGAAACATAAAAGTACAAAAATGGTATATAAAGTCAAAAAGATGGAAGCCGGTAAGGGAAGTCGAGCATGGTATATAATCGGTGAAGTGCTGGTGATGTCGATGAAGTTGAAGGAGACTATAGTGTCATTGGAGCTATAACAGTGGGTGATGTAGGCACTAGAGCGATCATGCGATCCTGACGCTGTAGATGTGCTAGGATTTGTCAAAGTAGACCCTCGATCTTAATTTGACCCTCCTCAAGATGGGGACCCTCGATCTTAATTTGACCCTCCTCAAGATGGGTTAAGCACTGATGGAGTCGGTGCATCAATTGTAGGAGGAGGAGCAGCAGCAGCAACAACAGGAGCTAGAGCGAAGAGCAGGGGAATTGTGGTGGCGGTGGTCTCTAGAAGAGACTCCTCATTGTCCACATACTCAGAATCGGTCCCATGGACAACCCAGTACTATACCCCATGGGGTGTGTCCTACCGCTCAATCATGCACAGGGCCCTGAGCGTGGTGACTTCGAGCGGCTGCATGCCCCTTACATGGCGCATGCCAAAGCAACAATCAATCAGACCAAGCCCTCGTGAAAGCCTGTTAATGTACAGACCAAGGAATATGGTCACCAGGAGAGGATCTTGAGAATGATGTCTCAATTGGCAAGCTAGTGCATGACCGATGTGAATTGCCTCCCAAGCTACCATGCTCCATAGAAAATACAAGTCTCGGAGGTTCATGACCCCTGTGATGTCTTCTCACTCGGTCAGTATCCGCAAAAGGATAGTGTGGAGATAGTAGAATGCCTTAAGGTAGATACCTTCAAAGTCCTGCATGCATAAGTCTCACGGACCTTAAGTGTTAGGGTCCACACTTGATCTGGGCTTAGGTGGAAAGGTAGGTCGATATGGAGCTCTGAGTACGATGTCATGTGGGTGTACTACACGTCTATCAACCCCATCCGGACTGAAATGTCCATATAGGACGTCATATACTCCTCGAACATCTGGAAACTGATCGTCTCTTGATGCCCTAGGCTGATGGTGGTACAGTCAAGCTCAAAAAAGCTCGTGAGCTCCTATTACGCCAACTCATTGATGCCAAAGAACTAATCCCAGCCCTGTACTAAAATAAGGACCCGTGTCTCATTGGCGAGATCTATGTACTCGAGCCTTGGGTAATTTATCCGGCGCCCCTCCACGAACCTTCGGTTGACGAGCCTCCTATAGCGGGCTCTGTGCTCGAGATCCCAGAACCGTAGTACTGATGATCGAGAAGACTCTCCAGTCTTCTTCTTCTTCTCAGCCTCTGCCTGGGGACCACTAGCAATTCTCTTTTGACCCATAACCTGCAATTCAAAAAGAATATGAAAAATCAATCAATAGAATACAGAAAATGCAATACAAGAAGGGACAACGGCTATGCAACGGGTACATCGCGCCCGTTATATAACCATAGCGGCCTCACAACGCCTGTTACTAATGCTTTGATATATCTCTGGATTGTTACAACGGGTACACAATAGCTAGTTGTGTGACACAACAGCTCAACTATGTACTGTGCTAGGGACATTACGGGTGCACAATTCCTGTGGTGCGTCCGTTGTGTCTTTGAGTAGAGCAACAGCCAACTAACAACGGATTTCCTCCCATTGCAAGGTGTTGCTGAGGTGAGATAAGTGGGAAAAATCTCATAACAGCTTCACAACGGGTGGACAACGCCTGTTGTGGCTCATCTTTCCCTTGTACAGTGTTTGAACACAACAGTCATTACAACGGTCGTTGTTCATCGAGGAATGACAATTGTGATGCTTGACCATGTGATAAATTTCTATATATTGGTCTATTTTGATGGAAGTTTACATAAAAACATTCACCAAGCATCATTAAACAATTTTATGCCATTTGAAAATTATAAAATCTCCATTTAAAAGATTTGGAAGGGTTCTTATGAAATCGGTTAAAAAGAGAGAGTTTTGTGCAGTGAGTATCATGTGGATGTGGTGCTAAATGGAGCAGAAACAAGTCCAAGCTCCTCATAATCACCAGGCAAAGATCAGGGAAGGGTTTCCGACGATGTGGCAGAGAGGGAAGTGAGTTTTGAGTGAGAAAGACCAAGAGTCAGCCATTAGTGACCCTATATCTCCCTATTATGGAGTTAGCAACAGCCAAACAACGGTCGTTGTTAATGTGTTCAGTCTCTTTGAGGCATCACGACTATTATAAGCCCGTTATAGGACTGTTGTCAACTCACTTGGGGCTCAAAAATTTGTAAGTGTTGGCAACTGCCATTCTAGGGATCGTTATGTTCACCACAACCATACAACGAGTGTGGTGAAGCCATGCTAGACCTCTGAAATACCCAGAGTCACGGCACGCTCTATGGAACGGCCATTGTAAACCACACGGCTACCACAATGGGTGTTGTAAGCCCATTGCAGACTCACTTAATTTTCCAAAAAAGTATATCTCTTTGCCCAAACATCACAATGGGTATAACAAGTTTACCACATCTGTTGTGATGCTCGCAGTGAAAAACTAAAGATTTTTCCTGTGTAAAATGGCATGAAAACAATTCCTACTTATAGTACTAGATTCCCCAATCATGTTTTTCTTATAAAATTCAATGGGGGTGAGCCAATTTGACATTTTCATCTTGATTACCACTTTCTATATTTTATTAACTAATGACTAATATTGAAAACTAAGAGTAAACGAACTAAAGCCTAGAAAACTACTTGGGTTACCTCCCAAGAAGTGCTTGTTTTATATCACGAACCTGACATGCCTATTCTTACCTCAAGATAGCTCTGATAGGTTACTTGAAGCATATATGGGAGCCTTTCCTTCATTACCTGTATTCAAAGTATTGGAGTTTGTTACCTCAATAGTGTGATCCTCTTTTGGTTGTACCTCCCTCCACACCTTCTTTACTGATGCAGCTCTCACATTACTTCCTCTATTGTTCCTCTGAAGTTATAGCTTTGATAATTGTATCTATCTCCCTAGGCTGCTCCTCCACATATTCGCGAGGAGCGTTCACCATGAATACATCCAGCATAAAATTATAGATAGAAAAATCAGGCTCATGTGCAAAATAACATTCATCGTCTTGGTCTATTGAGTGCTTCATGGCACTAGGGAATTGGTACACCACTTCTTCATCTCCCACTTTCAATGTCATCTTTCCATCTCTCCAATTGATGAGGGCCCTAGTTGTATTTAGGAAGGCACATCCAAGAATGAGTGGAGTCTCTACATCCTCATTTATATCAAGAATTACAAAGTCTACGAGGAAGACAAGTTTTTCCACAGTTGAGAGCACATCTTCCACAATTCCCCGTTGTCTCCTCACTGCCCTATCATCCAATTGCAAGGTCATTCTTGTCGGCCTTACTTCTCCCAATCTGTGCTTCATGTATATGGTGTATGGCATTACATTTATGCTAGCTCCAGAATAGGCGAGTGTGTTTTCTTCCATACCATCACCCAACAAACATAGGATCACAAAGCTTCCAAGATCTCTCAACTTTATCAGCATCTTTTTATCCACAATGGTGAAACAGTTCCCATTGAGAGCTACTATGTCGACCTCTTCCAACTTCCTCTTGTTGGTGAGCAAGTCCTTAAAAAATTTGGCAAACTTCGGCATTTGGGGCAATGCTTCCACTATAGGGATGTTTATATGGAGTTGTTTGAAGATAGTAATGAATTTCTCAAGATACAAGGGTAAGGAACTTAGGTTTTGTATTCTTGAACTGTAGGTCAAGCTGGTGATAACTCTTTTGGCTCTTCCTCAACTACTTCCTCTTCCTTATCTATGGATTCCTGTGAAGTACTAGGACCTTTTTGTTAGGGACCCTGAGTGGTCCTTGCCTCAATGGTCTTACCACTTTGGAGTGAGATAGCCTTAAGGTGCTCCCTTGGGTTTACTTTAGTGTTGCTTGGGAGGCTTCCTTGAGCTCTTTCGGTACTAGCTCTTGCCAACTGTCTAACTTGATTTTTCAAGTTCTTCTTTCATGCTTGAACATTTATTAATGTCATACCAAACTCGTCCATTCACACATTATTACTAGTCATATACTTGGCCAAAACATCTTCTGTGGAGATCTTCCTTTCAGGCTGTAGCTGTTGGGACTAGTATTGGTAGTTCTGTTGCAGAGGAAGACTCTATTGCTGACCCTGGCTCCAGGAAAAGTTAGGATGGTTCCTCCACCTCTGGTTGTAAGTGCTACTATACGGGTTATTCTAGTTCCTCTGACATCCTCTGATATAGTCAACCTATTCCATAGAAGCTATTGCTAAGCTTATAATCGGGCACTGAGATGCTCCATGTCCTTCTCCATAAGTTTCACAAAACAAAATGGCGCTGGAGTTCAAGCTGGTACCCTGCCCACTGATCACAAGTAGATTCAGCTTTTATGTCAATGCATCTACTTTCACCGCCAAAGTGGTATCTACGTCTATCTCATGCAGCCCAGCTACCTTTGGCTATCTCCGTCTTGAACTATAGTGTGATTCATTGTATGTCATGTCTTTGAATAATTGTTCTACTTCTTTAGGTTACTTGTTACTCAAAGATCCTCCTGCTGCGGCGTCAATGATCTACCTAGTCTGGTAGTTCAGCCCATTATACAAAATTTGTAATCTCATCCATAAACTGAATCCATGATGTGGCCACCACCTAACAAGGTCCTTGAATCATTCATGTGCCTCGAACAATGTTTCTAATTCTCCTTGCTTAAATGCTGAGATCTCCTACCTGATCTTTGCTGCCTTACTTGGTGGGAAGTATCATCCAACGAATTTTTCCACTAATTCGTTCCATGTCTTGATTGAGCCCGGTGCTAGAGAAGTAAGCCAACAATATACTGAGCCTCTCAAGCTAAAAGGAAAGAGTCACAATCTGATTGCGTCATTTGTCACTGTGCTTATCTTGAATGTCGAACAAATTTGCAAAAATATTGAGAGATGGGCATTTGGGTCTTCATTCGCTAGGCCATCAAACTGACAAGCGTTCTTGATCATCCCAGTAGCACTATATTTGATTTCGAAGTTGTTAGTTGCTATTGTTAGGACTTGCACAGTGAATTCTTCCACTATGAACTGCGGTCTTTCATACTCTAACAATGTTCTTCTTGGTTCAGCCATGGTTGTAGATTATGTACTGTCACTATCACTATCCGCATCCACAACTGGCCTCTTTCGAAGTCTCCTGAACAATGTTAGTGTCCTCTCTGGTTCCTACTTCCTTCTACTAACTCCGTGGGATTAGCTCTGGTCATGAATAGTCACCTATAGAGGAGAGTAGCGGCAATTAGTCTTCAACGTTGTATGAGTATAGTAATAATATAACAATAATAATAAATAGAATGGTTAAAACACTAAGCTATAAATTTTCCTAGAATCTCTCGATTGTGTTCCCTGGTAACGGTGCCAAAAAACTTGATGGACGGGTTATGGTGTGTAAATTATGCAAATATATGACCATCAAGTATGCACTTAATACTACCATTGGTCTGTTATACTACAAGTGTACGGGTCGTCAAGTAATACCTCGTGGGTAAACACGAGGATCGTATTACCACAGGAATGGTGAAAGACTCCTATTAGTTCCTTTTCACTTAATCAAAAGCCTAATCGTTTATGCTCTTTCTTTAGTTTATTTGTACAACACTATTAAACATTATAATTGGAGACCACATTAAGCACAATTAGAAGGAGTTGAGAGTATGTACTATAGTTATCTTGATTATTAATTATGATAGGCTTTCAGTGCTAAACATGTTCTATGTTCCAACCGGGGGAATTCAAAGGCATACTAGCCCCAATAAGCCATGGCGACTAGATCTAAACCACTAGGAACTTAAGTTAAAATCTCTTCCACCCTAGCCTCCTAGGTTTGCCTTAAGTGCGGGAATCCCACGAGAAAAAACCAATCTCTAGGTGTTGTGTTGTCCATTGTGCCACCGCCTCACCACAGGCGTTGTGTTGCCCGTTGTGAGTAAGTTGTTACTTTGGCTCCAAGTCGCACCCTTGCACAATCTCTAGGCATTATGTATCTTGACAACGACTATTATAGACTTCACAACAGTCATTGTGAGGCCGTTATGTCTTTAATGTTGTTACCAGTGAGATCATGCTGCCATGGTTTGATCACGATAATGGTAAGTGTAGATAATGGGCATTATGTGTTGCCATAACGCCCGTTGTGAGTCGTGGTACAACCTTGATTCAACAACTTGCTTCATTTTGCTTCAAAACTTCCTCGAATTCGCTTTTTTCTTTCTAAAACAGAAATAAAGGTCGTTGTGAACAAAATAATGAAATTTTGTACTAATGATATGCTAAACAAGTACAATTTCATGCTAAATACAGTGTAAATGATATAAAAAAATATGATCAGTTTAGCACTTATCAACCGTCAAAAAGATCAAAAGGGTTTTTTTATTGAGCCCGACTAACTTAGATTGCACAAAAATCTTTCTAGAGGATGGACATGCTAATTAGGCCCAAGAGTCACCCAACTGCTCCATTACAAATCTACATACACGCATTCATGCTTCATTAGCAGAAGAATACTGTCATAAACTTTTTTTTTCTTGTTTGTTTGTTTTTTTTTTTTTTAATAATCCTAAATCATGTCTTTAGATTGCTCTACATGCCACAATACTAGGACTAGCTCAACAAGACTTAAAAGTTCTTAAGAGTCGATTGAAGGATAGAACTTAATATTATAAAGCTAAGTACTCAAAGTAGTGTGTTAAGCATACAATGGAGTTAGAGTAGTCATGTTGGATTTTCCTAGGGCATCAATAAAAGATTCAATGCACAAGACAATACTAGAGGTGAAACAAGATTCAAGAGAACACAGAAACATCTAACTCATATCAATCATTAAACCAAGCTAGAAGAATCTCACAAGAATGATAAAGCCATCATAGGTAACACTAGTGGCTAAAATTTTGGTAGAATGGCAAAAAAATTTTGATAAATGAGAGAAGAGAAAAAGAGAATGAGCCAAGACTAAAAGGATAAGAATTTTGTTGGATGATGACCAAGAGTTAAGTTCCACAAAGGAATAGAGTGAGTGATAAACCAAAGGACCAGAGGTGGAGATGACAAGTTCTCTAAGACCGACCAATAATAAACACCATCGTTGTGTGGTTCTTGGAGGAGGAGAGCCCCTTTTGATGGTCCCTCACCTAAATGCTAGATATGGAAAAGACAACATCAACATTTCTACAGTTGCATAATTAGGAAAGAAATTAGAATTTTTGTCATCAAGGAGCACAAAAAATATTTTGAAAGGTCAAGTTAATAAGATGGGTATGCTAAGAGAGCCGCTATGAGTGATGAACAAGATTTTACCATTTCTAATGATAATGTCATCAAAACCATCAAAAGGTGAATGGAGCAAATGGTCTGCAAGATTAGTAGTGACTTGATGAGAAGCACCTAAATCCCACTTGACACTATATAGGCAAGGTGAGACAATGGAAGTGATTGTTGGGCTATGAAAATCTACAACAAATTCTTGAAAATGGGACACCTTCTTGTGGAGCATCCTTATTGTGTGCATGATAAATGCTTGATTATACATGTTCTTAGATATTATCTAAGCACCTTGCTTGTTCTTTTGATGAAACTAGTTTTTTAGCTACTTAATTCACTTCTATTTTATATTCAGGCCACAAATTACATGTGTGGAGTACAAGGAACTTATATGAAGCCATTTAGAGTTGTTTCAAACCAAAATTGAAGCTCCAGAAAGTTACATGGTCAAGAACACAACTGTGCAAACCTTTTTTTTTATCTCAATTGTGCTTGATAGAGTTGAAGCAGGAAATCAATCTCGAGAAATACACAATCATGAACATGGCCATGTCCCCATCTGTGCATTTTGTCAAGGGTTTTGTTCCAAATATCATGCGACTCAAGCACATGGCCTGATGTGCGACTGTGTTTTTGCCTATATTCTACTTTATTTTTGCAACTATAAAAGGTAGTAATGCAATTTTTTTCGGACACTTAGATTATTTTTAGAGATTTTTCTAGAGACAATTCTTGGGGACTATTTGGATAGCACCGCAAAAGGAGAGGTCTTCAGTGGCATAGTCAAAGATCATGTGTTGACTGAAGGTCAAGAATAAAATTTCCATGAAGGGGATTTCATCAATCAAAGAAGATTACAAAGCTTAAGGGTGTTTATCATGTTTCTATTTTACTGTTCTATCTTTGATTTAGATGTATATTCTTCCATGATGAGTAACTAAACATCCTTGAGTATTTGGATATAAATAAACCTTGAGGCATACTTGTAGTTTTGACCTTTTAGATCTCAGTCCTATATAGAATCTTATTAAGATTCAACTATGTGTTATTTCTTGCCATGATCTATATATATAGTTAGAGGTTTGATTCATGTTTGACTAATGAATTATATATAAAGAGATTCACAGATGGGATTAGTTGTTAGGAGACCTAAGAAAGTTATCAATATAATTTAGTAGTATCTATGGTCCAATAAACTCGAAAATCTATCCTATTACCGAGGTTATATTGCATTAGAAATCCTAGATGAATCTTTTAGCCAATTGTACTTTATGATTGAGAAGTTTCTCATTTAATTGATCAAATGAGATTGATGTTTCTCATACTTGTATAACATTATAGAGTTCTTTATAGGTTTCATAAAGGCCATCAAAAATTTTGATAAGGTCTTGGATATCATCTGATGTTTTCTTAAGGGCTAGTGCACTAAATATTAGTTTTGATACCTGGCATAAACTTAGTGATAGATTAAGTGCCTTTGACGAGGTTGTTAAGTTAATTCTTGAGAATGAGAATACAACCATAAGTTGGCCTAGCATAGGTGTCAGAAAGAGTCATCCAAGCCTCATGAGATGTTCTTCTAATAGCAATGCAGGGGATTAGTGATGGTATGAAAGAGCCAATAATGATATTGAGGAAGAGTTGGTCTTTATGTAAATATATATACGAGATAAATGGGATTGGGCGTCATGGCAACTTTTTTGCATGATGGTGGAAAGCAAATATGGCTTTGTTCGGTCAGTAAACCCAAGCAAGTCACAACTAATAAGAAGTGTTTGAAATTGAAGACTCCATGCGGGGAAGTTTGTGTATGTAAATTTTTTTAGGCACTTGTACCGAAACAATAATAGAATGACTTGTATGGTGTTGCCTAGAGAATTAATGATGGTGGTGTGGTAGGTGGTAGATGGTGGTGAGGTTGGGATGGAGTCCATGACTTCACAAAAGAAGTTTGTGAGGGAGATGTGATAGGCTAAGGTGATGATATATTAGAAGCCATTTGGTTCACGGTAATGATATATTACCACGTAATGAGATTATCATGGTAATGAGATCCAGAATACTATATGCCCAGGAATATTATGATAATTTATGATAACCATGTTTGGTTGGAAACTCATATTACATAGTAATCAACTAGTGGTAATGTGAAAACATTACTGCAAACCAAACAGTCCCTTATAGTAGACTTGGCTGCTCTTATACCATATAGATCTTTAATCGATGAATATTATTTTGTATTGTATGCACAAAATAAGATGTGTATATATACAATTGTGATGCTAAATATAATCCTAAGAATAAAGAAACAAAATAATTCAAATAACTAACTATCCTAACTTACAAGATAACAAGCATATTTTATAAAGTAAAAAATATAATCAATTCCTAAGATATCCTATTACCATGTGGCTTGCGAACCCACTTATTAATGCTAGCAAGCTATATGAGCTTTTGGTATTCCTGGATGGGATGAGCCTCATATGACATGGTGACTTCGAGACCAAGTTCACAAAAAGGAACTTGTAAAATAAAACATTCTGTTTTTACCAATTTTCTGAGTGACAACGGTTCATTTTGTCTGAGCAATTTTTTTCTTACTTGCAATGCACGAGTCATAAGTCTCATGGGTTACTATGAATAAAAGAAATCCACAGTTTGAATGATCAACTAAGGTCTCTAGTGGACCACACTTCCACATGCGGCCTGAAATTCCTCTTTCATTAAATGTATTCAATTGATGCATCACATGTTAAGACATGCTAATTATCTTATTGGAAAATGGAAAATTATAAGGCTATTTATTATGCACTTTGTTCCCACTTCACAGAATTATTGAAAAAATAAACAAAAATAATAGTCATGATGCATGTGAAAATTAAGCCTTGAATGCTAGGGAGAAAAATGATAATATTATATTAAACAAAGTTGTTGAACAAAATAATAATCCTCCATAGTCATGTAAGAGATTATATAGACTTGCTTGTTATTAAACATAGACTATTATTTTAAAAATCAATAATAATAATACTCAATATATAAAATATATTCAATAATAATATTATTAAATATATAAAACACCATAAATAATAATCTTCTAGACATAGATACATGAAATCTATTTAAATATAATTACTTGTACAATCTACTTTGAGAGAGTTTCACTAAAGATTTTTTAATTTTTTTTTTAAGAATTTCTCTTATTAGATTTAAGTCTTTGTTTGCATTAAACATGATATTAGTAATGGGAAATGTTTAATTCCATTTATTTGTTTGCACTAAATCCCCAATTAAATCTTTCAAACTGATGAGTGTATAATGTTCTATTATTTTGTACATTCATTAGGCATGTATTAGAAGTATATTGTGCAATTCGACGCTAAACATAGTGTGTTTTATATTCTCGGGCTTCGAGCAGCACTTAAAGATGAGAGAGAGCCCAAAAAAAAAAACTTTCTAGACCCTAAACGAAGAAGATGGTACTCTCTCGGCATCAATTGGATAAGGACAAGGCAAACTGGATGGCTTACAGATAGCTTACGGCCTGACTTACTATGGTAAGCCTTCTCTAGAGAACCTTGTGGGCATGCTTATACCCATAAAGAGGAGTATAAAGCCAAATCAGAGGACCTTATGAGCAGGACTTATACTCATAAGGATCGTCTAGAGGAGTTTACAAGCCGAGCTTACGCCCGTAAGGGTGGTAGCAAGGGCAACACAGAGAAGTTTACTATCTAGTGCTTATGGTCGAAAACTGGACAGTAACACAAGACTAAAGACTTTATGGATGGGACTTACCGTTGTAAGTGTTCCTATAAGGCTCGTTACCCATCATCTCCAGCTCTTTATGCCCATGGCCTTGTGCCCGTAAGCAGCACAATATAAATAGATTTGATGAGGAATTTTAGGGCAATCTTTGATTCTTTTCTTGGAGGCGAGGCTAGGAAAGAAAGGAGGAGAATCTCCAAGGCTTTAGAGGTGACTTTTGAAGGATATTTAGATCCATCATCAAGAGGAGGAAGATTGTAGCCATCAAGCTTACCTTGGCGGCATTTGTGGTATGTGCTTGGGAGTTTTCTGGTGATCAATCTTCGGCATGACTGAGAAGGGGGTTTTCATGTTTATGTTCATTCTCTTCATGTCTTGTGATTTGAATTCTTTCACTCCATTAATGGAGAGCTAATTTTGTAGATCTTTGGCCATAGTTAAACTCTAGGGTTTTATATCTTTTGATATTAGTTGTAGATCTTTGGGATTGATTTGTTTCTTATTTGCAATCTATGTCATTTGAATCTAATTGGGTGTTTGTATTGTTTGCTTGCTATCGTGGCCAAAGCCCTAGTTATCATACTTGATGTGCTTTGTGACGAGTAGAAATACCCACCTATCATAGGCATACTGCAATTAGAGGGGATTGTGAGTAAGCCTTGCAATAGGCTATTTTGGAGAATTCTTCTCCCTCAATCCTCCCAGTGAGTTAAAGAGTATTTTTTTTTAATCTCTTTGCGATCTCACAGAGTGTAATGTGATTGTGTGATGACTGTATCAGCACTGTACCTATTCAGTTACTTCTCACCCTTAAAAGAGAGGTGATAAGTGCTTGAGTAGACATATTTATTTACGTGTTTTACATGCATTAAGCATCATTTTTATCATGGTTTATGTCTCATAAAGTGTATTTGGTGTTCTTTTGTACAAATAGGTTGTAAAGGCCGTAAGAGAAGAAAAAAGAGCAAAAATAAACTATGAAGGCACCGTGTAGGAGTTTTTGTGCAACATAAAGATCAAGACACAAGAGGAGTTCATACACATGGGTGTGTGTGCCAACTTCCAAGAGAATCCAAGCTAGACTTTAAGTTGGAATGGCACAAAGGCAGTCACACTCCCATGTCCCTACTTGTGTGAAGAATGTAAGAGCTTCCCAATGATGATTCAATGATGAAAAGCCTCATAACCTACCACGTACACTTGTGCCCAACCATGTGGCCTCAAGAGAAGAGTGTGTGAGCCGCGCTTATGAAGAGAATCGTAAGAAAAGTCCTGTAGCAAATCACTGTTCATGCTACCTTGTGAAAATTCCACGCGGTCGCATGGGAATTTCTGCAGCTCACGCGGGCGTGTGAAATCTCACACTGTCATATGGAGGCATGTGACAAACACGATTTATGACTATAAATAACCTTTTTGCCCTATTCTTTGGAGACTTTTTGCTAAAGATTGAAGGGCAAAGCGGCTAGGGTTTGAAGAGGAGGTCTTTGGCGAATTTGAGGGGCATTCTTCACCAATTTTGATAGATCTTTTCTCTGTCATAGCATCAAGGGAGCCTTCAGCAACCTAGCTTTAGAGAGGGATCCTTCAAGACGTTGAGCGACCCATCAAGGCCATCATCATGAATTCAAAGGGGTTTTATTCAATGATTTTCATTGCTTTTCATTACATTATTCTTTGTTTTGTAATGTGCCCCATGGACGGCTAAACCCTAGTAGGTATTTGGGCATGTAAACCCTAGGATCATATCTTTGTATTGATTTACTTTATGCTTTCTATTAAATCCGAGTTTATTTGAGTTTTAATCTTGTTTTTTCATTGCTTGCATGTCATATTAATCCTTGTGATTGATTTGTATTACATGATTTGTTGCTTTGGTGAGATAGAAGTCTCCATTAGGGTTAAAACTCCAAGATTAAAAAGGATTGAGAGGGTGAGTCATGAGATAGTGAACTGTCCCCTTTTCCTTCCGATGAGTGTTTTCTATCTCCGTATTCGTTAAGCTTTATGCAACCATATTTGGTGTGAGATGTGAGATTGAGAGATTTCTTTACCAGGACCTTGTAGGGGGTTAAGGATCTTTCATCTAGAAGTAGGGTTGGATTTATCTTTAGGTATCGGTTGTACTCTTAGGTATCCCTAGAGTTTATTGCGGTCATATGTGGTGTGAGGTGTTGAGATTGAGCGATTTCTCCACCGGGACCTCATAGGGGACTAGTATCAGTGGCTTGGAGGCAAGGACCGATTGTTCTTGGATTACCTCGACTCATTTAACTTGGTTTAGAAACATTTAGTAAATCTTGGGCTTCATGTTAGATCCTACAGGGAGCATTGCCCTGGTACCTCATCTTTATTGATTGACACTTCCCTTATTTTAATTTTTCCTTTGCTTGCTTGCAATTTTCATATTCGTGCGATTAAGTTTGTTCCATCACAATCTTGATTCCGATTAGATAACCGAGAAATAGTTACTAATAATGCGTTCGTTCCTCGTGGATTCGACTACACTACTTACCGAGTATTTTATTACTTCGACACTCGTGCATTTGTGGTACAAGCACGCAAGAGGTGTGTCAAGAGGTTTAGTATAATTTAGGAAATCTCTCGGTTCAAATAGAGTTGCATGCTTAGACAACCTCTGCCTTGCACTTAACAAAATCCTAGAAGGATGCTATTCCCGAGCATCGTTTCTTCTCCAATTCCTTTACTCCTTGTTTCATATTTCTCTTTTTTGTTTTCTAATTCTTTTATCCACACACATCACTATTTTTTGTCAGGCTAACTTTCAGAATTTGAGTTATTACTAGTAGTCTCAATCTTCCCTATGGACCGATACCTAGCTTTTTAGCACTTTATTACACAATTGGTACATACACTTACGTCCCTATCACAAAACAATTATACCTATTAAAAAAAATATATTCTCATTTTGTGGGACAAAGATATCAACAGTTTTTTTATTGTTTGTAGTTATTAAAACCAGTTTAAACATCAAACCCTTACAAAGTTTAGCTTTCAAGTTAAATGGTTGTTTCATTGGGTCATTTAGATAAATGCTAGGCTAATAATTTTTTAAAATATTATTTTGAAATTTTAAATTAGTTTTTAGTCTATAAATTATTAATCATGTAATGGTTATTATAAATTAATAAAAAAAATCTTTACAAATAAAAAGCCTCAAAAGTAGTTATTAAAAAAAAAAACCAAAGCATTCATTTGTACATTTTTTTTTTTAGTTTACAAAAATGACATCTTGTTTGTTCTTAACATAAAAAATAAACAATAAAAAATTGAGGAATGAAAAAATTATTTCAAAAAAATAAAATTCGACTCACCAAAGACATAAAAGCCCAATAATTCATCAAGTTTGATCAATTTAAGATGGGACAAGATGGGTAACATCGGGTTGATTGCATAGACAATCTAATCAAAGATCTAAGCTTGTTTAGATGCCAGGTCACCTGGTTGCCTAGTTCTAGTTTAATAAATATATGAACTTATTTAATCATAACCTCTTGAATTTGTGGGCCATATGCTTTCATTAATGGCGGACATTGATTATTTTTAGATTTTAAGAAAAATGAATAGGGTTATAAATGAAAATTTAAAGGTGTCCAAATATGTAAAAAAAAATTGAAGAGACAGAAATATGGAAAATCAAATGATATATAAAAGCTGTCAGAATTTCAGAAAATAAATGACTTTCTAAAAATGATGTATTAGCAAAAGTTTAATGAAGAGGTGCAATATAATTTAGGTTCATTTTGTTGATTATGTGATTTAATGCTTAAATTAGTAATTATGGTGGTTCCAATTCTTTCAATATGTGGTTGAAAAAGTTATGGAATATATTATTGGGTAATTACATTTATTTTACCTTTCCGTTTTTCTTATACATATTATTTTTATTTCATTTTATTGTGTTGCGCTTTCACTGGGCATTGTTTCATTACACTTATTTCGTTTATTTTCTCCTACCATATTCTATGTACAATATTTTAATTATTATAATTTGGTAAATTAAATTACTTTATTTGTATTTTGAATTATATGTTTATATATAATATTGCCAGAATTTTGTATCCATATGATTGTTTAGTTTGTAACTATTTTATTACTATTTCAAGTATAATGGATTTTCATTTACAATTTGTTGGCATTATTTTTATTAAGTTGTTAATTGAAAATTTTTAGGGTTAATAATATGAGAAAAGTTTTATTGAAATTTGTGCTACAAATAAAAATACATACTCCAAAACTATCACAATTAAGGAAGACTGACGCAAAGAAAGGAAATTTACCTAGTATATATAAATATTAAAGGTATTCTAATAACCTGTTAACTGATAAGTGTCTAAATACATTACATTTACATCGCATAATTTACTCACTCTCATGCAATTTTTATGACACAGATGCCCGTTTATGCCATTTTTATGTTGTTGTTTTAGGGCATCCGAAAGAGCATTTAAAGCCAGAGGTAGGATTTGAGGGTCTTTGGGGAGTATTTCTATCTTGATTGAAGCTCAAACATATCATATAAGAGCCCCCCAACACCAAATGAGGAGAAGAAAAAGATGTGTAATCCTTGCCAGGCTAAAATGGCTACCAAGGGGGACTACACTTGTTTTTCTCCCAAGGGGATCCTTGCCTAAGGCCTTTCCTCTCATTGGTATTTGTTATCTTTATTTGCTTGTTTGGAGTGCTTTTCCAAGTTTCTTTATCTTCTTACTTTGCAATCGAGCAATCACAACTATTTAGTAGATTAGATGCTGAAGTCAAAGTGGAAGTGATAGTAGCTCTTGGGACTCTAGGGAATATGACCCACTCGCGTTCGCGCGAGAGAATTATTACTTGATGACCCGTGCACTTATGGCAATCAGTATAAACTCATGGTAGAGTTTGATCTACGTCATGCATTATTCATTATATTAGTAGAGGGTTAGTGAAGTAGATGGCAAGTAGATATCAACGATGAAGAGCAATTCAACTAATATTACTTGTGATTGAATATACATAAGAAATTTTAAATAATCATTATTTATTTTCATAATGGTTGGGATGCAACAACGTAAAATATTGTTTTTGATTTGTTTGTTAATAAAAAAATAAAAAATAGAAAAAAAAAAACCATACGATGGAAGAAAAAGAGGGTAATATAAACCTAAAGAAAATATATACATAGTGTTCAACTCAACATGATTTAATCGGTGTCATAAATTATACAAATACACCAAAAATCTTTCTCTACATTGAGAAGAAGAATATGAAGTTAGCATGGATTTGAACAGTTATTTTGTATACTAGAGCCATTGAATCTAAACAAAAAGACAAGAAAAAGACCATGAAATTAGCTCAACACGAGTATGAACCAGCACTAGAATCTCAGTGGCACACTTAAAGCATTAGCTTAGACGAAAGAAGAGGAAAAATGCCATTAAATAATGGGAAAAATAAAATTATGATGTGAGGGAAAAAAAAAAAAAACCTTTTCTCTTAAGCGAAAGAAAATTCCTCAACAATCGTACAACAGCTTGACTTTTAATTATGTGAATTTGTTAATTTTTAAATACCTTACTAAGCAAAAATCTTAAATAATGATAATATTATCAAGTACATAAAATATTATATAAATAATAATCTAATAATCATAAACACGGAAAATATAGTAATTATTGAAAACATTCTAATAAGTATTAAGAGTAATGAATCAAACTAAATAATAGTACTTTGAAACTTATATATATATATATATATATATATATATATATACTGCATGCAAATTAGAGAAAAAGTTTTGATTCCTGATCATTTTCGCAAAGTTTTTTTTTTTTTTTTTTTTCCCTAATAGGTGACAAGCACCTTCCACTCAAGGGATTTATCAAAGAGTCAGACAAGTACAGAAGTGCACTAGTTACGGTGGCTTATAGACCAACTAGTAAAATATCTCTGTCTTGCAATTCGGATGGGTGAAAGCACTGTTTCTCCCGCCGGGGACGGTAAATAGCACAAGAATAATACTAGACCCGGATGGACATTGCCAGGGGAAGGATTTGAACCCATGATCTCTTTTTTTACATTTTTGTGTCATATCATTGAGCTATCTAATGGTTGACTTTTTGCAAGGTTTTGCTTAGTATTGGTATACTGCATTTTTTTTTTTTTTTTTTTTGGAAAGAAATTGACAGGTCTCGAAAATGACTTCCCTTATGACGGCTGAAGCGGCAAAAAAAATTTCATGTATTCATTCCTTTTCCATTTCAAAAAACTGCAAAATGAGCATATTGAAAATATGACTGAAATGCTTGCCTTGTATGTTTGTACAATGTGCTTTAATGTTCCCTCAAAGCGCTCTTCTTGCCTGATGAGCTTCCTTAAACATACTATGGATGAACTTTTGATATAGGCTTGTCAGTAGCAGTTTGCTCTTTTGAGAGATATCAAACAGCCTTTCAAAATTTGTTTACTACTTAAATATTCATCTCAATATTCTCAACTTTTGAATTCACAATAAAACTGGGGAATGCCATGGTGACGTCCCTGAAAGAGAAAATTCGACAATGTCCAAAGACATGTGAGAAGCTATTGACCAATATCTGCAACTATGTTTAAAGAAATATTTCCTGGAACTATTTCCTGGTAAATAATGCTATAGATGCTGAATATGCAGTTCATCAAGGCAACCCTGAAGTTAGTTATACATATGTTTCTCTCGAAATTAGTTTATCCTCTGAAACAGATTCAACAACACATGAACATTAATAGAACAATATAAAAGTATTGCAAGATACTTTACATTTTATGTTGGTTTTGAGCAAGATATTAACAATTTTGATGATATGCGCCACTGATACTTAAGTTGTTATAATTAGAAGTATTTATGAAAAATAACTACAAAAAAAGTTTAGTCCAATAATATTAATGTCAAGGATGATATAATAAATTTAGATTGTGGTTACAAACTCTGAAACTCTACTATATTCAAGGAGTTAAGAATTTATTGATGACAAATTATGAAATACCAAAAATAGTGCTACAAATGAATGATGTTGGTGTCTATTTCATATATATATAAATTGGATACGAGACTTTCGGCATTGCAATTTCAATACATAGAAGGAAGCTATTTCACTATGAACATTCTATGAATTTGCTAGAAGATATGAGTGGATAAGTATTGAATAAACATTGAAGAAGTCTCACTTTAAGTATGGAAGAGTCATCTTCTTAATCAAGGATGGATTTTGAGCAATGAATTCTTTCCATTCCTCTGTATCTATTTTTCCATCTTGATTCAAGTCAGCTTGAATAAATGCCTGCAATAGAGAAAATTTGATAAACAATTAAGAATTGAATGAAGCAAAATTTAACAACAAAATTTAAGCATATGACAACAAATTGAAAAGGTTTTTGTTCACCTGATAAACAATAGTGTCCACAACATCATCTGAAAGGGATAGCTCTAATTCATTCAAAATCGCAAGAACCATCTCCTTCAACTATTTGTAGTATTCACAAGAATAAAAAAAAATATCAAACTTAGATGGTCTTATGGGAAGGAATATATATGATCAATTATAGAACTTGTATCATAACCTACTTATCTGAAAGAGAACTCAAAAGGAATCAAAATTATAAATTTTCGAAAGCACATTTTATTTGGATTGTGCAAGTCAAAAATCCGAATGTATTGTCTTTTTTAGTGCAATCAAATCATGAATTTTCTTCTATTATATATTGATTGCTTAAATTTATTGAATTGTTTAAAACAGTTTTTCCATATTCAAGCTAATTCTATTGAATTGTTTTCCAAATTATGATAATACTTTTATGTAAATTTATTAAGCAGTAACTGCGACAAAGGAGAACTCTTTGTTTTACCTCTTCACGTTTAATGTAGCCAACTTGCCTCAAATCATAGAGTTTGAATGCAACTGTCAGATAAGAGAAGAAAAAGTAAGTAATGAAATAGGATTTATTTTAGGAGAAGTAAATAGCTTAATTTCATCATCAAATTCTTGAAAGATAAACAACAATGATAGATATTCCGCATTGAATAGTTGCACGAGAAAAAAAATCCTTACATGCAATCTTCTCTGCCTCTGATGTGTTTGGGTGAAAAACATTGAGAGACCGAACAAATTCTCCAAACTCAATAACCCCATTGTGATTGATATCGAACAAGTCAAAGATCTGCATAGTGATTTGGTATATTATTTAACTTTATCGTACACAAGCCCAAATACTACATAGTTTACATTCGACTAAAAGACTATAGCAATAAAAATGGAAGTTTAGAATACAGTCTTAGAATAATGAAAAATGCTCAATTTGCAATTATATGAGTTTGATCAGCAGCTCAAATTCTAAAAAGACTTAATAAGAGGTGCAAGCCGAAAGTTGTCATGCCTAAAAATGTTGCTTCCAGTGAACATTACATACATTTTACTTACTGAAGCAAAATAGAATGAAACAGGACGTACTCGACTTTCATAAAAAATGGATGATTTTTTTATCATTGCAATAATGAAAGCAATATGTTGAAGCACTATACAGATACAAAAAAAAAATGAATAATCTGTCAATTTCAGAATGGTCCTAGTGTCCCAAAAGTTGGTGGTTCTTATTGTAAGGCGAGTCAAACGAAAATGCAAATAATGTTCAATGGATCTTGTCACAAGGCGCATAAAATGTGATTTCTTAATTAATATCAAAATGTTTTCCATTCTAATGAAAGTTGGTGATTCTTGCCATAGGGGATATTTGAAAATGAAAATAATGTTCAACAAATACTACCAAAGCTAAGATAATTTTTGACAATTTTTTGTGACTCTTTATTATTTCATCACAAATATGAGGTTTTTTTGTGAGAAAAAAAATTAGTCGACACTGGTAATTGAATTGTTAGAGTTTAGATTGGTTAATGGGCCTAATATGGCCCATATCACAAAACCCTTGGTATTTCTCGATATATACCCTTGCATTTTTTTTCCTGATTAATATTCAACTTATTTTTCCTATTCTCACATGGTACCAAAGCACTAGGTTAGACCGTAGCGGCCACCCAAAACCCTAGTCGCCGCAGCCGCCATGGCCACCGCCACTCTAAACCCTAGCCTTCAACCCGTCGCCACCACCTCTACCGCTAGCCGCCGCTCATCTCTCGCCATTCCTATTGTTCTACGGGCACCTAGTGATGCCCTTGTCTCGTTGCTAAAAGATTTGTCTCTTCATCGTCATGTCTTCGTCTCGTGGGCGTGGTAAAGGCTCCTCTCGTGGTGGTTGAAAAGCCAGTTGTGGTGATTCTCGGGGTAGGTTTGTGTGCACCTTTTGTCGACGGATGAGCCATACTGAGAATCGTTGTTGGGATAAGCATGGTCATTCAGTAGTGGTTAATGCTAGTACAGAGTTAGTCGATCCGTTACCTACTTCTGTTGTTAAAAAATTAGTCACTATCTCTCAGACTGACTTTGCACTGTTCCAGCAACTACAAGGCATAGTTTCTCATGCCATAGTCTCTTCTCCTATTTCCTCAGGCAATGCCTTTCTTGCTTCCAGGGACAGTTCCTAGATTATTGACTCCGGGGCCTCCTCTCACATGATAGGTATAAAATCTTTTTTTTTTCATAATCTTTCTTCATCTATTTTTTGTTCTGTGTCAATTACCGATGGACGATCTTGCTTAGTGTCCCAGAGAAGGAGTTATGCAGGCTTCCTCTCAGCTTAAACTAACTGATGTTCTTTTCATGCCTGAATTTCCTATCAATTTGCTATCTGTTTCTGCGATCACTAAACAGTTAAATTGTAGTGTTGCTTTTTTTCTCTTACACTTTTCAGGATCTGCAGACAGGGAAGATGATTGGCTTGGGGTGTAACATGATGGCGGTGAGTATATGTTGGTGTGTGATGGTATTCCTTGTGGTTTGGCAGCTTCTATTTCGGACACCGAGTCATCACTCATATGACATTGTAGATTAGGTCATCTTCAGCAGGCTTTGCATAAAATTTGGGTAATTTCAATGTAAGTCGTGTTAGTTAGGTAAGCATCATCATGCTATCTTTAAACATTCTACTCTAGTGTCTAGTCAGTCGTCATTTGATCTAGTTCATTGTGATGTTTGGGGACATTCTAGAGTCACATCTATTTCCGGTCATTGTTAATATGTTGTGTTTTTTTATGATTTTTCCCAAGTATCATGGGTATATTTGTTAAAAGATCGTCGGTCTATTGTTGATGTCCTTAAAACATTTATTTTGGAAGTACAAAATCATTTTTTCACTGTTCTCAAATGTCTTTGTACTAATAATGCTTTAGAATTTGTATCTTCTGCTGTAAATTCTTTGTGTGTCTTTTGGGATTATTTATCAAACCACCTGTCCACACACCTCTTAACAGAATGGGATTACTGAAAGAAAGCATCGTCACATCTTAGATGTTGGACGCACTCTCTTAGTAGAGCATAATGTCCCTAGGTATTTGTGGTCCAATGCTATCTTAATTGCAGTATATTTTATTAATCGTATGCCTTTTACACCCCTAGGGGGAAAGGTCCTTCTACGTAGTCTTCTACATGATACTTAGTTGTTTCACTTGTCTACTAGTGTTTTTGGTTGTGTTGGTTTTGTTCAAGATTTAACTACTGGTTTGGATAAGTTGTGCCCGCGTGCGCTTAAATGTGTTTTGGTCGGATATTCCCACACCCAACGTGGATACTATTTGTATCACTCGACTAGTCGAAAATACTATATGTCTATGGATATCATATTTTTTGAGTCTCAATCTTTTTTTTCTGACTCGAGTTCTCACGATTTGTTGACTATGTCGTCTGATATTGTTCTCCCCATTCCTGTTTCGGTTACTCCCCCTGTGCCTATGCCTAGTGTGACGCCTCCTCCAATAGATCCAGATAATGGCTGTTTTGGATAGGTTTATCATCGCCGCCAACATTTACCACTGCCAGATCCACCCCCTCCGGTCGTTTCCCTGGACGATGCAGCCCGTCTCTTGATCTTCCCATTGCCTTTCACAAAGATATTCGTTCTTGTACCAAACATCCCATCTCACTTTTTGTTTCTTATGATAATCTTCACCAGTCCTTCTGCACCTTTGTTCTTTCTTTGTCTATTAAGTCAATCCCCATAAACTACCAAGATGCACGTTTGCTTCCACAATGACAGATGGCAATAGATGAGAAAATGGAAACTTTGAGATCTTGTGGTACATGGGAACTTGTGCCTCGCCCTGTTGATGCTAGAGCTATCACTTGTCGATGGATTTTCTTTGTCAAGCACAAAGTTGATGGTACAATTGATCGATACAAATCCCAGTTGGTGGCCCGTGGTTTTACTCAGACTTATGGTGTCGATTATACTGAGACTTTTTCACCTGTTGCTCGTCTGAATTCCATTCGCATTCTACTGTCGATAGTTGTAAATCGATCATAGGCACTCTGTTAACTCAATGTGAAGAATGCATTTCTCTATGGAGACTTAGTTGAGATAGTGTTTATAGAGCAATCTCCGGGTATGTTGCTCAGGGGAAGATTCTAGTTTGCCAGCTCAAGAAAGTGATATATGGTCTAAAACAGAGTCCTTGTGCATGGTTTGAAGAGTTTAGTGTAATTGCAGTTACAGATGGTTTTTGTAGGTACAATATGGATCACTCTTTGTTCTATAAGAACACTTCATCTGGATGTGTTGTACTTGCAGTATATGTCGATGACATCTTGTTAATGGGTAGTGATCGTCAGGCCATTTAGAGAACTAAGGAGCATTTAATGAAGCATTTCATTATACGAGACATGGGACGACCTAGATACTTCCTTGATATTGAGCTTGCATATGCCAGAGGAACAATGACACTCTCATAACGGAAGTATGTGTTGGACTTACTTGAGAAGACTTGTTTATTGGGTTGTAAACCAGTGAGTACACTTATTGAGCAGTCACCACCTTTCTGGGAGACATCTTCCCCATCTCTCAAAGATCCAGGTCAATATAAACGTCTGATTGGGAAGCTCATTTATCTAACAGTTACTTGTCCTGATATATTTTACGCAGTTGAACTCTTGAGTCAGTTTATGCATGAGCCACGAGAAGTTCACTAGCAGGGTGCTCTGAGGATTCCTGCATATGTTAAAGGAGCTCCCGGCAAAGGTCTTCTCTACAAAAACTGGTTACCTAGACATTGCAGCCTATTCTAACTCGGGTTATGCTAGCAATAGAGGAGACAGAAAGTCTACGTCGGATTTCTGTAAGTATGTTGTTGGAAACTTGGTTACTTGGAAAAGCAAGAAGCAGAATGTGGTTTCAAGATTGAGTGCCGAAGCAGAGTACAGATTAATGGCACAGACAACTTGTGAGATGGTTTGGGTGCAGTCTTTTCTATCTAAGTTAGGATTCCACATCACGATAACTATGCAGATGCTGTGTGATAATCAAGCCGCCATATTCATTGCAAATAATCCAACATTCCATAAGTGTACCAAGCATGTGGAAGTCGATTGTCACTATGTTCGTGATATGGTATTGAAGAGAGTTATCTCCACTCCATACACCCAGTCGTCTGAGCAACTGGCGGATATCTTCACCAAAGGTTTAAGTGTTAAAGTCTTTAGTAATCTATGTAACAAGCTAGGCATGTTCGATATATATGCTCCAGCTTGAGGGAGAGTGTTAGAGTTTAGATTGGTTAATGGGCCATATTGGGCCATACACAAAACTATTGGTATTTCTCTATATATACCTTTGTACTTTTTTCCTGATTGATATTCAAATTATTTTTCCTATTCTCACATGAATTAATTGTGATAACTTTTGTTTTTGTGAGTAATACAACTATAATTGTGATGATTTTGTATCTTTCACAATTAAGTTATCCCCTATTAATATATTAGTAGTGTGGAAAATTGTTTTTCTACCAAAGTTTGTGCATAAGGAAGTGAAGGAAAATGCGGTGATTTATTCCAGGAAATCCCCATCGAAAAATACACCCTATTCGATCCTTCTTTTCTATCGAATCAGTCATATCCACTACCTACATTCCATGAAATTGTGCACGTCACTAAAGGCATATAGAACTTGGAGGCAAAGTAATTTTGGCTTGAAAGAAATGTAATTGTGTCAAAATATTTTTTGGTCAAAAATATTTTCATTTTTGGTGACAAAAACGTTCTTCATCACGTCACATTTTACTTTTGTTACAATAATTTTGGAAAGACATGAAGTTTTTTTGTCATTGAATCATTTAGTTTTTATTGGAAAGATCATTTTCAATATAAATATAACTTAAAGATGAATATATATCGTCACAAATAGAGACAGAGCTAAGAATTTTCCCAAGGGTGACAAATAAAAAGGCTAGTGAATTGTTTATATTTCTGTTGGAGTTATAATAGAACTTGTAAAATGTCATGGAGGTAGATCATCTCTAGTGATATAATATAATCTGTAGATTGTTGCTGGATCATAAGAACAAAAATCTAGCTTTTCATGGTAAAACATTAAAATGAAAACAAACAACATAATAAAATCCCGATTAATGAACATTAGATAAATTAATAACTTTTATTAAATAATATTTTTTCAGATCTTGACTCTAGCCAATATGCTAAATTACTATTTTAGCTAAATACATAAGATAGCTTTTTTAAAACTCTTTCGAGCCCAATGATAATATAAATTAATAATTCATCAAATATATATATAATTACTATACAAAATTCATAACATTGAAGATTTTTAGACTAGTTTTTTTTTTTTAATTTTACTCTTTTCCAAAATATGCATCTAAAGTCATTTGTTCCTTCTTTCTTTGTGAACTAAACCTTATCTCATTCTTGAGTTTTTCAAAATGCATATATTTTTCTCATGTTTGAAA
Organism: Dioscorea alata; assembly: GCA_020875875.1. NCBI lineage: Eukaryota > Viridiplantae > Streptophyta > Magnoliopsida > Dioscoreales > Dioscoreaceae > Dioscorea > Dioscorea alata. The sequence continues at coordinate 5,571,758 of CM037027.1, forward strand.
CTTCTATTTCTAGAAATTTCTCCTTCAAAGAAATATTTTATAAAAGTTATCATCTGGATCTTCATTGTCATCAACTGGCATATCCATTACCCCTTAAAAAATCTCTTTCATCTATAGGTGACTCCGTCATAGTAATATTTTCACTAGAGTAGTTCAAAACCTGCTCAACATCCATTTTATGTCTCTACTACAGAGTAGGAATAACTTCTTTTATTCCATATATACCTTCCTCTTCACCAACTTGCTCAAAAGTCATTCTTTCTTATTATCAGATTTAGCATTACAGAAAACAATTTGCAATAGTTGTTTTCTACACATTAATGTTCCGAGCGGCATTGGTAAAATTAATAGCATCTAATATGTTAAATTTTTCATATTTTGTTGCTCCTATTCAATCATATAAAATGTATAATCTCCTTCTAAACTAAAGAATAATCATTTATCAATAAATAATAACCTCCATAAAATAATAATTCTTCTTAGTTCTAAGGGGTCGTTTGGTTTGCAGTAATGATATATTACTACGTAATGAGATTACCGTGGTAATAAAATCAGAAATGTTATATGCCCAGGAATATTGTAGTAATTTATGATAACCATGTTTGGTTGAAAACTCATATTACATAGTAATCAACTTGGTAATATTCTAAATTTTCCCAAATACCCTTGTGTTTTGTGCAAGTTTAAATTTAGAGTAAAATAAAATTTTGGATAAAAAAAATTAAATTTTCGAAGTCGAATATATTCCCAAAATAATGTTATACAAATTTAATTTTTTTTATCCAACGAATAAAATAAGAAAATTATTATTTTTAAACAAAGGACATATTTGTCCAAAAAATATTTTAAATTACCACCCACTTGGTAATCCAACATAACCACCTATTTTGGTGGTAATGGAATTACCAAGTTTCTTGGTAATCTTCCAAGGTTGATAATCAAATATTACCATCAATATTACCACTGCCACCAATCCAAACGTGGTAATCTGAAAAGATTACCACTTAACAGGCTATAATGTTTTCACATTACCGCGAACCAAACGGCCCTAAAAGTATTTTTTTTTTATAGAGATTTTACTATATTATAATTTGCAGAAGCATATCATGCCTTGATCAATGTCTACAATCTTAGATAATTTGCAAGATCAACTAATATCAGGAATCCTACAATAACTTATGTATTTTCATTGTTTAGAAAATGTAATTTACAATTGAAACCCACCTTTTGATTTATTAAATTAACAACGATTAGAATAAGCAAATCTTAATCTGCATGAACTAGAAGTTTGACACAATGTCAGTTAATCCAATAATTATAAAAAAACTAGTTGCACATTGGTAAGGAATTTCTTCTACTATTACTTACAAAATCACAAGACTCGGATAAGAGAGTAGAATGTGAACTCACTCTATCAGCAAAAAAATTATGTCTTTGGCTACTTCTTAATAGGGCTAATTGAAATTCTTCCTGCAAAACATACATATATGTGCACAAATTTATTCAGCAGCCACAAATTTCTAAAGAGTGAAAAAGGTCAAGTATTCCTATACATATATAAGAGAGAGAGAGAGAGAGAGAGAGAGGGGTGGGGGGAACTACCTTGTGAATATATCCAACTTTGAATTTTGAGCAGCTGAGTTTTTTGAATAACTCATACAAAGCCTCTACCTCATTTACTGTGACTGCAAAGAAAATTTTCATACTTTATGATTATCAATTATGTTACTTGTAAATTTTAATTGAAGTAATTAAACATGACAAATTACAAAACGAAATAAGAAACTTCCACCTATCATGAATACTTTTTTCCTATAATTTTAAAAACTAGGTAGAATATCCTATTTAAGTCTCTTTAATATAGTCAATCTTGAAAAATGTAAATCCTCATATCCTCATAAAGACCTCCTAAGGACAAATTATATTAAAAAGAGGGACTTATATTTCTCAAACTTATATTTCTCAAAAATTAAAATACAAGGAACTCTTATGGACAAATCATATTAGAGAGATCTCATATTAGAGAGACCAAAAGGACAGATTTACTATATTAGAGGGTCTAAATATGGTATTCTACCTAAAAATTATAATTAAGTCCTAAAACTTAAAAATCTGTCATAAACATGAATCCAGTGTTTTTTACACAAATTCTCCATCAAATCAAAAGCCTTAAGTTTTAGTTTTTCAATACACATTCACAATTGACTGCAAATAATGATAGTCCACAGCCCCTTAAGGAGACTACAACAAACAAATTTTGTAGATATTAAAACCTTGCTGTCCAAAATCTTCCAAAAGATTTGTCACTCGCCCTGATAAATAAATAACAAACAAGTAAATAAAAAATAGGTAGTAAAGGGTGTCCAATATATAAATATATATATATTCTATATCAAACGTACAAAACATTTTGTTGAATTATCAATCTTATTTAATTTCTAGCTTATCGAATGACAACAGCGAAAAATAAATTAAGAAAAGAGAAACAAGAGGATAAACAGATAGGAAGATAATAATATAAATCAATGATTCAGTTATGATGCAACACACTGAAAACCAAAAATCAGGCAACTAAATAGAGAAATATATGTACTTAACAAAAAAATAAATGAGGAAGAAGATGGAAGTACTCACATGATGTTTCAGATGCCAGAATAGTAGGATCCTCGTATCCTGGTGGATGCTTGGCCTTCTTTGCCAACACACAACCCATATAAACGAAACCCTAATTACTTATCGGAGCACCGTGCTGAATTAGAAGTCAGCCTTTGTAAATAATAATAATAATAATAATAATAATAATAATAATAATAATAATAAATAAATAAATAAATAAGAAGAAGAAATGAGAAAAAGATAAGATAAACTGGCAAAGCTCTATGGCAACTTTCAGAGTTGGTACCCTATAAGTCAATAAAAATAAAAGAAGTTCAATCAAACTTCAAACGCTTGTAAATTAAATGCAGATTTGCTCAACAGAGATCAGAAATCAAAATCTAGAAAACGAAAATCTAACGAATTGAGGGCCAGCAAATTCAATATCAGATAAAAAGATCAAGGAAAAAAACAAAGAAAATGACAAAAAGAAGCATAAAAACCAACATCAAAGTAAATCAACAAAACAATCTGACAAACAAGTTGACCTCCGAATTGGCACTAGCCATTAATAAAGCAAAAGCAAAATCACCTTTCTTGTGAATGAAAAAAAAAGTCCATGAAAAGAAAAATTCAAGAAAACAAAACGCTAAAATAGAGAAAATTGAAATTCATAACAAGAAACAAACCAACAACAACAGAGGAGAAGAAGAAGAAGAAGAAGAGATTGAACTTAGTACCAATCAAAGTAGAGAATCTTAAGAGTTTGAAGAACTCTAGAGCGCCACTGCATGCTATCAGGATGGTTTTCTGGGGCGTTTTATAGAGGCCAGTTTTGGAAGAAGATAAGTAAATGCAGAACGTTCAAATAAAGACGCAGAGAAAGTGAACCAGCCCCTAATTTATTTATTTTTGAAAAATTAAAAATATGAATTGGTTATTTTTTACCAGGAGGACAAGGGTGTATACACCACTAGGAGTGTAAATGATACAGTACTATTCGCAAGCTATTCGAGCTTGATTCGAGGAAAGCTCGAACTCGACTCGCTTAGGGTCGAGTCGAGCTCGAGCTCGAGTAGCTCGAGTAGTCGAGCAAGCCGAGTTCGAGTATCTTAATACTTGACTCGAGTGCTCGCGAGCTTAATCGAGTAGTTATATTTATATGTATATATATTATATATTAGTTTGTTATATATATATAATTAAGTTCGAGCTCGAGCTCGAGCCCGAATTCGAGTTCGAGTATAAAATTATCTATGATTAAATTAAGTTTATTAGCTTTTATCGAGCTTAATCGAGCGAGCTCGAGTAGCTCGAATTATGTATCGAGTCGAGCTCGAGCTACATAAATAAAACTCGATCGAGTTCGAGCCAAGTATCGAGCACCGAGTTTTCAACCGAGCTCTAGCTCGAGTAGCTTGCTGCTCGGCTCAAACTCGATCGATTACACCCCCATACACCACCAGGAATAAATCATCTGGATTTTACGCACTCATAATGGACGTGAAGAATTGAGTTGCAAGTATGCTTTCATATCTAGCTACCTGTTTTTTGACACCATATGTTATGTTCGCCTCATTTTGGATACTGAATAATGAAAATCTTCATAAAAGATCTTTTACAGTGAAATTAGTACCATTAGACCCAAAGCTCTTTAGTAAAATAAGAATAAGTCAAACCCTCAATTTTTAAGTTAAAATTTGTATTTAAAAATTAAACCAGCTTACAATTTATTTATTTATTTATTTTAAAAGAATATAAATAAATTACAATTGCAATCCTCAACTTTTAAGTGTTCACTAACCATTTAAAATTTTGTTATACTTTTTTTTGGTGTTTTATTTTATCCTTTTATTTTGAGACACAATGCTTTCGAATCCTATTAAAGTGGGTAATTATTTTTAAAAAATCGTACATATATATATTAGAAAATTAATTTAAATTTTTTATTATAACATGAGATTTATGCTTTATCTTAATTTTTTCCCCTACAATTTCCATTCTCCTTGACTGCGAAAAAGAAAGAGCAACACGGTTAACAAATAAAAAAATAAATTTTAAAAAATGTATAAATAAGGATTGGTCGTATATGAGTATGTTAGAAATTATCTATTTTTTTCAAAGTATCTTGTGACTCTATTTTTTAAGGTAAAATTCTTTGGGATAGTCAACAATTAAGGACGAAGAAACTGATGACTATTTTCTATTGAACTTGATTTAGTCAATTGAAATAACAAAAAAAAAGTTAAACTAAAAGTTTTTATAATAATAGCCCAGAAATCGAGTGACTATAATAAAAACACTATTTAAGAGATTTTACCTATTTTAATTATTGATATTTTATATACATAATTTAGAAATTGTTGGGTACAACTCAATAGAACAGACTTATTTAAGTTATCAGTAATGTGCTCATTGATTTTATTGAAAGACCAACCTTGGATGTGATGATGCAGGCATAGCCAACAGAAAATAATGTTTCTAGCAGCTAATTTACAAAATTATTTAAATCTGACAAACTACAATTGGGTTCATCTCAAATTCATACATTTTAAAATACTTAGTTTAAAATACCACTAAATGATATTAGGGAAAAATACATTAAGGATAAAAAAAAAGGTAATCATTTATTTAATCAAAATATTCTCAAAAAACAGTTGAAAAAAAAAAACATAGATAGTTGGCTACCTTCATGACATCTAAATGTTTTGTACAATTTTTTTTATTCTAGCATGGCATCTCCTTAATGACGCTATATTCATGCCATTTCAAGAACTTATTTGACTCCATCTAAATGAGGAGTCTAGGTGCCTCAGAAATGTTTAAAAAAATTACGTGATGATATTATAAATTACATTCTAAAATAGTTCTATGCTTAATTTATAATATCATTAAAAGATACTTATTGTAAAACATTTTAAAGGGAAAAAAATACTCGAAGAAGCATTTAAAGAATAAAATTTAAAAAAAATGGCTAACCAATGATATAATATGTCGATCCATACAGTACATGACCAATTTTAAAAAAATAATAATAATAGATACATTTATTTTAAATTTTTAATACAGATTTATTTAATAAATAATCTAAAATTTTTTAATCCATATTTACGATTGTTTAATGCCTTACAGCCATTAAAACTATGGCTCTGAGAGGTGACAACATCAAGAAAGGTACTACTTATTATATTATGACAATTATTATAAATTAAAATAAATGTGAAAACAATAATTACATTGTTTATTTAATCTTATTGACTTTTTGCATGAGGGGCATTATTCAAAATGTCACCTTATGCACAAAAGTCAAGATTAAAGAAACAATTTAGTAGTTGTGGTTAATCAGTGCAATGATGGCTGGTTTAATCTCCCAAAGTCATGTTTGTTCGGTTCATGAATTTTTGAAGAGGGTTCTTGTTTTATTGTTATTGCACCGACTAATTAGGACGATGTGATTTAAGATAATTAAACACTTCAAACCAAAATTTGAAATAAAATATTAATTTATTCACTCCCTGTTACATTTGAATTTTTTAAAATTATTTATTATATATTTTCAAGAGTTCTATCAACATTAATTATTTTTTTTTAATTTTATTTTTTTCTCTTCTCATTTCAAGAGTAGTGTGTTTAATTAAAGAGTAGTGTGTATATTAATGGAAGTAAATAACTTTAAGAAAGGCAGAATGTCTATCCGCATAAATTTTTATTTAAATTTTACAAGCTTTAATAATATTCTTAACATTTGTGCAAAGCTCAAATGTGACACATACAAAACCGAGGGTTTAGAGATGTTAATGGAGTAAGAAATCCCTGATCAGGTGGGGGTGGGGAATGCTCTCCGCGCTCCCCGCCCCGTGAGGATATATATATAGTGTTTGTGCTTGTGTATAATTTTTTCAACATTAAAAAAAATTCAAAGGCCTAAGTAATGTTATAAATAACTCTAATTTTAATTTAATTGGACTAATCACATAAACTATTTATTTTAAACTAATAACAATTAAAATTAGATATAAGAGGTTTTATATATTTTTATGTTGAGTTTTGATGTTATCATATTTTTGTATATATATATATATATATATATATATATATATGTAGAGTAGTTTTTATTTTCCAAAATATAATAGTATGTTTGCAAATAGAGAATCCCCGCGGGGATAGGGATCGGGAAGCAAAATCCCCCCATCAAGGAGTCAGGGATGGTGGCGGGGATGAGGAGGGGCCTCCCCGCCCCCACCCCATTACCATCCCTAGGAGGAAATCGTAAAATCTAATGTCTGATTTGTCTTACTTATCCACTTTAATTAATTCATATGAATCAAGAAATTTGTCAAACTTAGTTAATAATCTAAAATTTATAAAAAAAATAAATTAACTTTAGAAGATTACCTTATTTAATAAAAAATGTAGTTGAATACTCCCTCCGTTTTTTTTTACTTGGTAAATTTTAGAGATTTTCTTTGTTCCTTTTTACTTGTCCATTTGGAAATTTGTAAAATATTAAATATTGTTTTCGAAATTACCTTTCATATTTAATACTCCCTCCATTCCAAAATACATGTCATTTAAAAAAAAATTATTCTAAAATAGTTGTCGCTTTACAATATCAAGGTAATATTTATTTATTTTTTTTCCCAATTTTGCACATCTTCAATTTCCTAGGTTATATAAATGAAGAGCGTAATATTTATAGTCTCAAGAAAAATACATGATTTCAAGAGAGGGATAGTTTAGTAATTTGATGGATTTTTATGCTAAATTTTAGATAATTTAATGGTATTTTTAATTCTTATGCAACATTCTTAAACGACATGTATTTAGGAACGGAGGGAGTATATTTTTACCAATCCAATAAATTATATTCAACTACATATTTTTTCAGCATATTTTAAGTAAGGGTAATCTTGAAAAGTTCATATAATATTTATAAATTTTAGATTGCCAATTAATTTTAACTAACTTTCTTAATCACTTGTAATAAATGGTATTTAAACTTGTTTTGGTAAATGCTTATATATGAATGTTTGTTAATTCATCAATGAGCTCCTAGGCTCATTATCACTTGTAATAAATGGATATCATTTAAATTTACAAGCAAAACTCAATAACAAAGCCATGATAAATACTTCCTCCTGTTTTATTTGCATGTCTACTTTAACTAATACACGACGGTTAAAAAAATGGGTTAATCTTAATTGCTATCTTAAATTTATAAAAAATTATATCAACTTCCAAAATTACTCCTATTTAAAAATCCATTAAGATTTCATTAAGTTATTTTCTTAATTTAATTATATCTTTTATTTCCTCTGTCAATATAATGTTTTAGTTTTACAAAAATTATTGACAATTATACGAGGACATTAAAGATAAAAGGTAAAATTGAAAAAAAAAAATTATTTAATGTTAAATAGATTTTCTAAATTGACTTGTAAAAAGGAACAACCAAAGTTTCTACAAGAGGACTTGTAAATAAGATCACACAAGGTACCCACTCTTCCATTATAAGTATCCACTTTAACAATTTCAAAAGGTGATTAAATTTAAAAAATGTCATAAACCGTTAGTTTAGGGGTTGTTTGTGCCGTTTCTGTACACGTTTGATTATCACAGAATTATTATGATGCTTTGTTTATCATTCTTTCAAATTCATATTTTTAAATTTTTATTATAAAAATTTATTTTCATAATAGTTGCTTGATTATATTATTAAATAAAAATAATAGCATAATAACATATACTGGTATTGTATGGGTAAAAAATATCTCCTAGAAATTGCACCATTTGAAACTAAAAATTATTTTGGTGTTGTAAAAAATTTAATATATATATATATATATTCAATTTGGATCCATCCGATTTTAAAAAAATAATAATAAAGAGAGAAGAGGGCCAATATAGAGACATAGTCATAATTTTTCTTGAAATCAAGTAAAAAATCAATAGCTCAAACAATAAATTTTGACAGATATTTTTCAATTTATATGTGTGGTGTTTGTGTGTAATTTATATGTTATATCCTTGTTTATAAAAATCAAGGGTCAAACACTAATTTTCATAAATACTTTCTAAAAGTATAATTTTTTTATACTATATAAACTAATTTGTAAAATATAAAGATCAAATAATAAATTTTTAAAAATATATTTAAAATTATTACTATTAATATGTAAAAAAAATTGATATTTTTTAAAAACTAAAAATTTAAAATTAAAAGGAGAGAGAGAGGAGTACAAAAGGAAGGGTTTCATGATAAGAGAAAGAGTTTTGAAAAAGTTTCCATAAAAATTGAAATTATAAAAATGTTGTTTCTATTTTTTTTTTTTAAACATTAGGATTTTGTTGCTAAGATTTTTGAAAACGAAAACAATGTTCCAAACGTGTTTTTTTAGTTTTGTTTACAAAACATGAAATTGAAAACAAAAACAATAATGGACAAATATGCCAAACAACTTTTTAAGAATTAAGCTGTAATAAATGTGCCTATGAATTTCATGGAAATTTCAATCTTGGATGTGAAATACACACAAACCAACAGAAATCAATATTTCAAACAGCTACCAGTTCCTTACTAACCTATTTAGGGGGTGTTTGGATTGGCTTTTTTAAAGCCCAGAAGTGCTTTTTTATAAGTTAAGCACTTCTGGGTTTTAAAATTTATGTTTGTATTGCTTTTGGGCAAAAGCTGAAACTGTAAAAAAAGCTGAATTTCAGCTTTTTTGAAAAGCTGCTGAACAGGTGTTTCTGAAAAAAGCACTTAAGAGAAGCTGTTTTAAGGGTTATGTAATTACTATTTTACCCTCAACAAAGCTTTAAATTATTACTATCCATTTGCAAGCTCATCTTCGTAATAATAATTATTATTATAATCATAATACATTACGTTATAATACTAATAATAATAATAATAATAATAATAATAATAATAATAATAATAATAATAAAGTAATTAATTAAAATTATTATTGTAATAATAATTATAATTATAATCGTAGTACATGAAGTTATAATAATCATTAATAATCATTAGTATAATAATTATTATTGTAATAATAATTATTATTATAAGCATAGTACATTACGATATAATAATAATAATAAGTAATAATAATAATAATAAATTTAATTGTAATTATGATTATAATCATAATACATTAAGGTATTATTATTAATAATACTAATAATGTTTTCATTATCAATATCAATATTAATGTACAATAGTAACTCAATAAACTAAATGAATGCCTATTTTGGTAATTTACCATCTTTAAAAGCTATCTTAAAAATCCACATCCAAACAGCCTTACACATATAAAAGTGTCTTTGAATTAACTTACTCAAACATAAAATGCTCAAAAGCACTTAACTTGCTCCAAAAAGCACTGTATTAAAAAAAATACTTCGACAATTTAACAAATAAGTACTTTTTTAAAAAGCTTACCCAAACAAGGTCTTAAATTCAACAACTCTATAGTTGGATTTAGTTCAAATTTGTACAGTTGAAATACCTTTGTATCGCATGTGAACTTAAGGTGTTTGAAATACCTTTGTTTAGATTAGAATTTTGAAATACCTTTGTCATTTTGGCATCAGTGAACATGTTATTCTTACTTACACAGAATCATGGCACTAGCAAACCAACAAAAAATGAAGGAATGATATTGTGGCATATTGTCATGATCATTATTTCACCTTGTAAGGCCTTCCATTAATATTTGGTATGCATACATTAGGCACCATGCAATGACATCCTCCCGTTCCAAATCAAGCGGGATGTTAATTAATTTGGATATGTCATCATAATATCAGTAGAGATATGATTCTATATATTCCAATTTATTCAAAAAGCTAAGTTATCATCGTATCAAAATAATAGGTTAGAATAAACTATTTATCACAACTTGAAAATCAATTTGAGATTTCAAGGAGACGTGATGTAACCTCTATTATGCTTGCCTTACCTGAGATTGCATCCAGATAATCAATTTTTTATTGCTTGTAGGATTGTTAAACCAAACAACGTGAAGTAAACAAATTACTTAACTCTCATCCACATCACTTTCAAGAACTATAATTACTGGTGGTTTTTCTTGCTTTATGAACTCATTAAGTTATATGTTGATGTTGTAGCTTGATAGTAAAAGGATTGCAAGGCGAAGCCTGAAAATTGCAAGCCCTCTAAAGAAAAATTTTGGTAGAGCAAATGCAGAAGATTAGCTCACTATTGTCGAATGGCTTCTGAAAAGGTTTAGCTAAAGCAAAACGAATTGGTCTGTATAGCTTGAGCTATGGTAACTTCCTTTCAGTTATGACCTTCACAAGATTTCTTGACAGTTTCCAGTGTGTTGTCTCTAGGGCTCCTATCAGTTCATGGGATGGTTATGACACATTCTATACTAAGAACCACATGAGTTTACCATGGAAAGTCCCAAATGCTATGAAATGTATGCAACATGTTCATTAGATAAAGGGGAAGCTATCGATAAAAACAAGCCCAAACAGCAACTATGTCTTCTCTTTGTAACATCAAAAACAAAGAGGCAAAAAAGTCTCCTTGAAGGAATTTCAACAAACTGGTTGTAAGCATACACACACAAGGGAAGCTGAAATCACACCTTTATTAGATATCTGATGGCCCTTAAATACAAGATCAATTGACAACTAATCTGATAAGATGAAGGTAAGATAACTACTAACAATATTATCTTAAACACAACTCAAACATTAATTAACAAACTAAGTCTAAGTAGATAAGATAATTCAATCAAGTTTGAAGTTCTGCAGTACACTTTAACAGCTATTGCTAGTCCATGGTATGATATCAATAAGAATATGCAATTTATGCATACAGTATATAGATCTTTATGGATGAATAATGTTATGTTTGACATGTATGTATACAGCCATAATGTTAAACATAGTCAAGGGAGGAAAATGCCAAGGAGCTTGCACGGAAGAAGAGGGTGAAGTTCGTCCTCCAAGGTGCTCCACACATACCAGTAGAATGCCGACACATGTCACAAGATTTTAGGACTATATTATGTGACTAAATGTACAGGTATTAGCACTAATGATTTGTATAAGGATTAAAGGGGAGAATCTGAGGTAGTGGGGTGACGTGCCACTAATGGGATAATTTGGTTACAAGTTTGTTATGCTGTTATGCTGTAAGGCTTTAAGATCCACCAATCATCAATGGAAAAGCAGCCAATAGTTGCATTCCTCTTTTTTTTTTTTTTTCTTCTCTGTCCCCTCTTTCTTCTTCCGAGTCTATCCCCAGTTTTCCTTTCTTCAATGAAAACCTAAGAAAACCTAGCTAAAATCACAACTGGTGCCTTCATTGAGATCTCCCGTTTATGATGGACGCCGTTCGAACATAATCTTGGGCGATGGAGAAGTAGTTGTTGTTGTTCAATGAACGCCAGGATTCCATGATGAATAAGGTGGAAAGCCTCTGTTTGTTGATAAACCAAGTAGTATGATAAATTGTTTAACACTATGCGAAAAACTCTGGCTGCTCACTAGTCCGCCATGACCGATATGATGGTGAAGCTGTCATGACTAGAGAGACCAAATCCCTCTCCACCTTAATATGTACCTTCACCACCCTCTCCCACACACACACACACACACACGCACACACAACCTCGGTGACAAACCATCAACTGGTGCATCTGTAACTTTGTGCAACCCAAACTACACAGCAATCCTTTCCAACCTAGGCTTCTCTGCCGAAACTAGAGGTATCTTATTTGCATGTGAAGCCGTGTTGTCAAGGATCTTCCAGATCAAGCATTTCTTCATATTTCACTAAGTCCTACTGGAGAAGAAGATCGATATTGCAGCATTCTATATGGCCGAAGAAGCTTTGCAGTGGTACCATTAGTTGTACTTGACTCATCAACTATCATCGTGGGAGGACTTTGCAAGGCAAGCCGAGCTTCGCTTCGGACACTCCTCATTTGTTAATCAAGAAGCTTAACTGTTCAAGCTCAAGCAGTGTTTTACTATGGCGGCTTATCTTTCCGAATTTGAGTGCTTATCTACTCGAATCCAAGGCTTGAACCCGACAAGCTTGCTGAATCATTTCCTAACGGGCCTAGGAGAGGATGTCCAACAGGGAATTGTACCTATTGAGGTCGTAGATCCTCCATGAGGCCATGGGAATGGCCAAACTGTGGGAAGACAAGTGTAATACTGCACGAACCTCACAACAACAACGCTTCTTGCCTCCATGAGCCCCAATCCAAGCAACATCACCTACAATAGCCGTAACACCCGACAGGACACCACATCTTTTGCTTCAATTATGACATGAAATCCACTTGGGGCCATCGATACAATCCCCTATAGTTCCTTTGTCTCATGGTTAATGAAGGAAGCACCAATGAAGGAGCCAAAGAGGAGCCAGAACAATTGGATTTCACTGATGAGGTGAAACCTCTTGATAATGTTGCAATGGAGGAAAACACCACCACATTTCATTTAATGCTTTAAATGGCTTCATGGTGCCTTTGATGGTGATGATAGTAAGGAGAATATTTGGCAAGGAAGTAGTGGTCCTTATAGATGGCTGATCCACCAACAATTTCATCCAGGCACGCTGGGCGAAATTTTTAGGACTACTGGTGCGACCCTCAACACATCTTTGAGTGATAATCGACAACGGAGAAATCCTCACTTACTGAGGAGAGTGTCTTCAGATACCTCTGCAACTAGGAGATGCCATATTTCCGGTGGATCTACTACTTTTGCCAGTGTTCGGAGTTAATATCGTCTTGGGAGTTCACTCGCTATTACGATTGAGCCAGATCATCTTGGACTATCAATAGCTCTGGATGGAGTTTGCGACTGGGGAGCTCATGTTCACCTGCACAGCTTGAGGGATCAGAACCTCCAAGACATCACACATACCTTACTGAAGAGAAATACTCGCACTCAGACCGCAAGTAAATTTCTCTACCTATCTATCTCAGTTAACTAGGGGGGAACCAAACCTGCAAATGAAACTCCAACCGTTGCACACCCCAACGCATCCGAGTTTTTTATTGACCAACTACACGAGCATTTTGACCAGGTATGAGGATATATTCTCCTTCCCAACAGTGCTTTCGCTAGTTCTTGACTTTTATCAGTGGATACCACTCATGTTGGAAATCGCATTAATTAGTGTATGATCGTACCAATACCCTCATTTCCAAAAGACGGAGATAGAGTGATTAGTGATGGAGATGCTCAAAGACGGGGTGATCCTGCCAAGCATGAGTTCATTCTCATCATCTGTGATTCTCATCAAGAATAAAGATGGCACGTGGAAATTCTTTGTGGATTACCTAGCATTAAATGCACTCACCGTGAAGGATGGTTTCCCAGTACCAACCGTCGAGAAACTACTAGATAAGCTCATTGGAGCTCAGGTGTTCTCCAAGCCGGACCTCAGGTTTGGTTACCACCAGGTGTGTCTCCATCCTCCGAATATTGAAAAGACTGCATTTTGGATACATGAGGGACATTATGAGTTTCTTGTAATGCCTTTTAGTCTCTCGAACGCTCTATCTACTTTCCAAGCACTCATGCAATCTATTTTTCAATTGGTATTACAGAGGTTTGTGTTGGTGTTCTTCAACAATGTGCTCGTGTATAGTAAAACATGGATATCACATCTAGATCACCTCCAAAGTATCTTCTCATTGTTTCAAGAGCACAAGCTTTTTGCCAAGAAAAGCAAGTCTGCCTTTGGGTGCTTGAGTATGGGTATCTTGGGCATAGCATATCTGGATGAGGGATGGAGGTTGACTTGGAGAAGATCCAAGCAATACAATAGTGGTCATTGCCTTTGAAAGTGAGAGATTTGTCCATGATTACGCCACAATATCGGCACCCTTAACAAAACTCCTCTGAAAGAATGTATTCCTTTGGACACCAAAGGCAAGCCAAGCTTTCGAAGCATTGAAGATGGCTCTCACTCAAACGCCCATGCTTCAAATGCTAGACTTCAATGTTCAGTATGAGATACAAACAAACGCATTGGCAACAGGAATTGGTGCAGTATTGCTTCAAAATCAACATCGCATTACTTACTTTAGTAAGAAATTGCCCCTTAGACTTCACCCTTCTTCTAATATACGCCAAAGAAATATATGTGATCACAAAGAGTATTAGATGGTGGTGGTAGTACCTTCTAGGTAGAAAATTTGTAATTTACACAGAGCATCAAAGTTTGAGATCTCTAATCAACCAAACAATGCGGATGGTAGAGAAACTCAAGTGCCTCAATAAATTGCTAGGTTATGAATTTGACATTATCTATTGAGCTGGAGCATAAAACACCTAATCTGACACTTGCTTGCAACTTCATGAGGATGAGTTTCCAGTGCACTATTTATTCTCAATATCCAGACCAAAAGCAACAATCATAGAAGCTATCCACAGCCATTATCAAACTGACAAACAAGCAGCAAACCTATTACACTTTGTTTCAACTAATCCACAGGCATATTCAAAGTATAGCATCCGTGATGGCATGGTATTATTCAAAGGGCATGAATGCATCCCTTTCGATTCAGCTTTGTAGCAACACCTCATAGTTGAATTTCATAATACGCCCCTCTGGGGACATGCCGACATCCGGCATATTGATGATTACCGCAAGTGCACGGGTCGCCAAGTAATACCCCTCGCGCAAGCACGAGTGGGTCGTATTCCCAAGGGCCAAGGAACTACTATTACTTCCCCTTCATCTATTTCCTAACCTAGCAATTCGATTGTCAAGTAATAATTACAAAATGGAGAAAGAAATAACTATAATGAAATCCGGGCTACTACTACACACATTTAGCAAACAAGGGAGAATCAAACATGCGAAGGCGTGATTTGGACAACGAATCCCCTTAGGGTTGTCATTAAGCCCTGAATTTAGGATGAAATGTTATGATGGCAGTTGGGCCAAGAGATTCCAAAACTAGGTCGCCCCAATGGTCACGGTGATAACCCCTAATCCGGTATGAGTATTGGAATACGGAATCACTTCCGCCCAAATCCTCACACGATTGCCTTACGCTTAGGGAAATCTCAAATTAGGGTCAAACACAATATCTAGGTTCAACCCTAATGGTTGGAGGGGTACAAATACCCGATGGTCACGGCATATTCGTACATGTATCCCTTCTAAGCCAAGTGTGTCTAGTACAAGGGCGATGGTCACGCAACCAAGTACAACCTAGAAGTTGAAATACAGAGTTCTCATGCAAATCAACACATCAAAGTACACAAGGCTTGAACCACAAACTACAAGATTCCATAAAAGAAATACAACATCACACAATGCATCAATAAAGATGATCATCCAAATTACAAACAAACAACCCCAAAGTTCATCATGTCCAAATCACAAATAAGTTAGTTCCTCATGAAAGAGGAAAACTCATACAACTCCAAGGAATAACAAAACAAGAAATGAAGCAAGAAATACTCCCTCTAGCCTTGGAACCCCTTGGATGGATGAAAACCTTGAAAATATGCTTCAATGCCTTGGATCTTCCCTCCAATCTTCTCCTTCGATGTTGCCTCCCTCTTGGTGAAGCTTTGTGCCGTAGATAGCCGGAAATCGCCGCCAAAAGGGGTGGGGCGGCGGCCCAAGAGTCTCCCAAAAGTCCCCCTCTTCAAATGCCTTAAAAACCCTTAAAAACTCATTCCAGTGAGTTATGCGGCCTCCCATGCGGCCCCGCATGCGGGGAGAGAAAATTTCCGAGAAATCCCGAAAATCGCGTAAGTTGCTACAGTGCCGCTATAGTGACCATGCTGCAGTACCTCTGCTGCAGTAATTCTGCTACAGTCGTATGCGGCCTGCAATGTGCCCGCATTAACCTCCTGACCAAGCCGATCTCCAAGTCTTCATGCTACAGTGGTTGCTACAGTGCCCCCCCAGGCTCAGAAACAGTATTTTCGATGCCGATTTCTTCTCCATCTGTCATCGAGCTCGCTGGGGCCTCATTGGTACATGTAACACGAAAGAAACCAATTCAGAACAAAAATGGGCGTCAACTCATATAAAAATACGCAATGCATACGCCTGAATATGTAGAAAATACGTATATTTAGGAGTTTATCAAATATCCCCACACCTAAGCATTTGCTTGTCCCCAAGCAAACACACATGAAGAACAGGGGCAAGATGATAAATGACTAAACATACGACCTCAAGCTCAATTGTAAAGGACCCCACAAGCATAGATAGAAGGAAAGACAGATAATGAGTTGTTCTGTTGGCAACTGGGTAAGGATGGTCCTGTTTCATCTAAAGTGCACCTGTGAGTGTGTGCTGACTTCCAACCTCAACCTATATACCATGGATCACCCAAAGGTGTCCAATCACTCCACACACAATGAAGTTGGCATTAATATGTTAAAGACACCCTCAATACCCAGTTAAAGAGTCCTTCGGGTCCTGAATAACACTTCGGCCCTCAAGTGGCTGTGCAACAGGCTCCAAGGGATACAGACAAGATACTTTATTCTTTACTTATATATATACATAGTTTTTTTTTCTTTCTGAGTCCGACTAACGTAGACTGCACAAAAATCTTTCAGACGGATGCACATGCTGGCCAGGCACAAGAGCCACCCATCCTACTTGATTACAGTCCACATAGACGCATTCATGCTGTAATAGCAAAGGAATACTGTCATAGACTCCACTTTTTTTTTTTTTTTAGTCTCGTACCCCTCGGTATAAAACTTGTTAAACAACTCACTTGAGGCCAAAGAAAACAACAAAGGACCTCAAAAGCTCTTAAAAAGGCATTGAAAGTAAACTTTAACAATTTAATGGCGAAAACATTGTAATGGATTAGTTGGAATGTATGAGGTGGAAGTACATGTGTAAAAGTCTGTCAGTGCACTAAAGATAAAGCAGGACATCATTTAGGCACAATAATGAAATACAACTCATAACTGTCAACCGTTCATGCTAGGAAGTCCTAAACACTAAGATCATAGCTATCATCGGTAATCATGCATGCAAAACAAAAATTTTCAAAGTTCACGAAAATCCAACTCTACCCCCAACTTAAAGATGCACATTGCCCTCAATGTGCCTAAGCAATGAAATACAAGCATATAGACAATAAAAACATAGTAGGAGGGTTTCGTGAACTTCCCCGAGTCTCAAATAATGGGTCTTGAAGTCCACGAGATCGGGGTGACCACCAAAGCTTCCGGTAGATAATGGAGAAGAAGAATGTGCTTGATGCCCTAATTCCACCCTGCATGGTAGAAAAGAACATCAATTCAAGGCATCCATCACTCACCCAAAAAGAGGATACAACAAGAAACAAGAACACACACAAACATGCAAGCACACAACTAACATAACAAAAACAATTAGACAAGAGATAGTCCAAGCAAGTTCTTTGTGCAATCAAGATCATGAAGTCCAATTCTTTTCATTTCAAGTGTTGTAGGAAATTTACAATGATGCTACAAATGAACAAATAAATTCAAGAGAAATTTCAGCCAAAGTTACTGTAGCACAGTCTTGAAAGAGGTAGAGTTTCCCCTTGTTTTTGAAGCCCAAAAATTTAAAAATTATGTCTCAAAATACAAATAAATCAGATATTACACATTCATACATCATTCCCCAAAGTTTGAAGCAATATAAGAATGAAAATCAAGAAAAAGAAACAAGTTTGCTTCAAAACACAAGTTAGGGCTTCAAAGCTTGAATCGACGAAGATTGGTGAAGATGACGGCAAAACTCCCAATAAATCATGCAAATTAAGTCCTTGTAAGTAGGAAATTCATGTAGAGGGAGAAAAATGGAGAATAACGGCGAAAGAATGAGGGAAAACGGATGAGAAATGGGAAAGTTATGAAGAAAATGGTGAAGGGGTACCATTTATGAAGTTCAGCCCCGAGAGTCTATGCGGGCTCCTATGCGGCCGATAAGCGGCCGGTTTCCAGTTTTTGCATCAAATACTCATCCAAACACCCCAAAATCACATAAAAACAACACCGAATCCACCCACAACACCCAAAACATGATGTTTGATGCATGAAGATGAATGATAACACAAAGAACTCACAAGTACCATGAACAAACACAACGAAATAAATTATGAAAAATGACTAACTAACCACAATCACACACTTGACAACAAGGAACACTCAAGTAACCAAACACACCAAAATACGAAAACACACATGTTATGAATTTTAATGCTTGGGTTGCCTCCCAAGAAGCGCTTGTTTAACGTCATTAGCTCGACGTGTTTTACCTCAAGGGGGCTTGAAGACGGTGTGTTCCTCCCGGCTAGAAGTGGCATAAGAACTACCAAGAAAAGTGAAGCGTACCTTCCGGGATGGTGTCAAAGTGGAGACCAAGCATGAGTTACCTTTTGGCCTCCATGGAAAAAGCTTGGGCCGGGCATTGCACAATCTAAACTTTGGCGGATCCTTGGATGGCTTGAACCTCCTTCCCGCCTCTACTTTGGTCCCGGCTGAATTTCCTTGGAGCATCCACAAAGCTTGTTTCGGCCTCCAAGAGAACAAGTAAGGTTGAAAAAATTTCAAACTCGGCATGGGTGGGTCCTTGGGGGGTGTAAACCTCCTACCCACATCTCCTTCTTCAACCAAAGTCAATCTTCCTTTAATTACCCACAAGAATCGTTTGGGCCTCCAAGGAAATAGTTTTGGTTGGGACGTGTCTAACCTCGTCATAGGTGGGTCATTGGATGGCTTGAACCTCCTTCCCATAATTTCTTTTGTCCCAAATACTTCTTGCTTGTGCTTGGTTTTCTTGTTAGCTTTTATGCAAATGGCGTGCTCAAGTGTTATCAATGGTGCTCTTTTGACTCCCTCAACCTCCAAAATACCAAAGTTCTCTTCCTTTTCATTATAGGTTGTAGTTGGGCCTTCCATTATTGGTTCACGAATTTGTTGTTCAACCCGGCTCTCTAGCTTGTGAAAAGAAGCTTGCACAACCGAAAGTGTGGCATGGATGGCCTCAAATCTAGCTTCATATTTGGCATCAAGGGACGAGTATTGTTCAGATTGGGCCCTAGCAAGATGTGCAACCTGGCTCTCAAGGGAATGAATAGAGGCTTGGACATTTCTCAATACGGTGCCAAATTCATCAAACCTTTTGTCTATATTCTGAAATTTTGCTTCAGTATGGCTAATTAATAGGGCCAAGACCTCCTCAACAGTATATCTCCTTCCTTGCGATGATCCATGGTTAGGGCTTGGAGGGCAATTTTGAGCTTGCATTTGTCAAGAACATTGTACCTCACACAAAAAGAAAGAAAACACAAAGTGAAACAAAGCAAAACTGATAAGTGTCTAAATGTATATGTTTTAATATACGTATTATGTACACTTAGCATGTATTTTGTTAAGAATTGATGCCCGTTTTGTGCTTAATCGACTACTATTTATGTTGTAGGACACGGGGGAGCCATGAGGAGCACGAGAATGCAATTTGGGCGAAAAAGGATGATGGAAGTGCATAAGAGTAAACAGTGCAGCGTATTTACTGTAAATGGAGCACTGTAGCATTCTTACTGTAGCAGTTGCTGTTGCATCTGAGGAGTTTTGGGCTGGAAATGATGGAAGTGCATAAGAGTAAACAGTGCAGCATACGGGGCCGTATAAGGTGCAGTGAGCATCAAAAGACAGTGATTTTATACTAGGGTTCACGGCCCCCTATCCACCCTGGGATCCATCTATCCACCCGGGATACACCCCCACATGAGACAAGTTTTGCCTTGTCTTTTCCTACCTATCCACCCCGGGATCCATCCATCCACCCCGGGATACTGCGGGAGTATTTATAGATGTTTTTGAGGGCACAAAAGGGGGAACTTCTTGGCCGGCATCTAAAAGGGAAGAAACGAAGAAATCTTGAGGAGACGACAATTTGGAGCCAAGGAAGAAGGCAAGAACATCATTTTGAAGGGGAGAAGCTTCACCATCAAGGAGGCAAGGATCCAAGTCAAGGGAAGCGTCATTCGGCATCTCTTGGACTGGGGAAAGCGTCATTCGGCCGGACCTCCACCTCCTCCTTCATCATTTCATCTAGGGAGTGTCATTTATGAGCTTTTTAAGTGATTTACTTTGTATTTTTGTTGTTACTTGCTTGATGGCACACTAGACCCCCAAGGTCACCGGATGTTGGTGAACCTTGGGGGGGTTTATCACGTATTTTGGATGATATTTACTTAATTGCAAGCTTGGTTTGGTTTAAGATTTAGTTCATTGTGCTTCATGTCTAGAACTACCATATGGAGAGATCCGTAGTTCTTTCTTGAATTATACGCGTAGATGTGACCTACTCACGTGTATTAGGTTATTAATGAACTAAAAGGGGTTACTTGTATCGGCACACCGAGAAATTGGGTGTCAATAGCCCTCCGAGCTATAAGGGTAGACTAGGGTTTAGTGTATCGTTATTTTGGGATCTCCTTGTACTTAATGCAATCGTAGGGATGTTGGTTAGGAAGAGATTCCAACCAATATCCGTATGGGATTAGGGTTCAATCGCCGAGAAATTGGGGTTGATCTAATCTTGAGATCCTTCGGTCTAAATCAACCAAGCTACCTTTTATCCTTCATTCATGTATCATGATGACCCCTCAAGGGGATCCACATCCATAGGCCTTTACTCTTCATTGTAGCACTTGCAACCACATTATATGCTTTCAATTCTATTTAATTATATCGTATTTATTTCTTTGCTTCAGTAGAACATACATCCATGCTTGTGTGGTTAGGTTAGATAATAGGCGATGGAGGAGTAAGAGTAGCTCCTTAGCCCCGTGGAATACGATCCTCGTGCTTTTGTGAGAAGTATTACTTGGCGATCCCGTACACTTGCGGGGAAGCAATCAAGTTTTTGGCGCCGTTGCCGGGGACTTTCTAAGGAATTCTGAGAAACTTCTAGCTTATTGCTCTAGCCATTTTCTTATTGTTTCTTTTCTTTTGTTTTATTTTCATTTCCTTTGAGTTTAACTTGTTTTATCTTTCTTGATCTTGCAAGGCACCGTGCATGGCAAACTTAAACTATACACAAGGAAATGAATCGATTTTGAATAAGATTTGGCGGGAGTGGTTACCACCTAAACATCACTTGTCACACATTCAGGATAATTCTTTCTGCAGATTCAGGCCATGGGAAGGCTCAACCCTAGAAAACAAGGGTGATACATTGAAGACACTATTCACAGAATACATGAACACCTGGGTGGTTTCACAAAATGAGGATGGTAACTTCTCTAGTGAGTTGCTGCTTCGAAAATTGAAAGGAATAGACGAACCCCGGTCAAGTCGGATGGTCAAATTTGTAGAGGATCAGAGAGATACACAAGAAAGCATTATGCAACATGTGTTTGGCATAAATGATAGCTCGGATGAGGGTTCGGAGTCAGAAGAACAAGAGGATGCAGTTCAGCATGATGGACTGGGAAATAAAAGCTTAAGACCGTCAACAGAAGAAGCACCTGAATTAGAACTGAAAAAGTTGCCTGAACACCTCGAATATGCTTTTCTTGGGAAAGGAACACAACTTCCAGTTATCATTGCTGTGAATCTAACAGTTGAACAGAAAATGAGCTTAGGGAATGTGTTAAAGAAACATAAGAAAGCAATTGCGTGGAAGATAGCCGACATAAAGGGAATAAATCCATCCTTTTGCACTCACAAAATACTGATGGAAGAAAATCACAGACCCTCAGTGTTGCCTCAAAGAAGACTCAATCCAAATATGAAAGAAGTGGTCAGGGCTGAGGTCATAAAGCTCCTTGATGCGGGCGTCATCTACCCAATTTCTGATAGTGAGTGGGTTAGTCCAGTGCAAGTGGTCCCTAAGAAGGGGGGGATGACCGTGATCACCAATGAGAAAGACGAGTTGATCCCAACCCGAACTATCACTGGGTGGCGTGTCTGCATTGACTATAGAAAATTGAATGATGCCACTCGGAAAGACCACTTCCCGCTGCCATTCATTGACCAGATGCTTGAGCGACTAGCAGGGCACTCCTACTACTGCTTCTTGGATGGGTTTTCTGGGTATTTTCAAATCCCCATTGCACCGGAAGATCAGGAGAAGACCACATTCACATGTCCTTATGGGACATTTGCCTATCGCCGAATGCCTTTTGGACTTTGCAATGCCCCTGCTACTTTTCAAAGGTGCATGATGGCAATTTTTGAAGACATGGTGGAAGATTTCATGGAGGTGTTTATGGATGACTTCTCCGTTTTCGGTGACACATTTGATTGTTGCCTCAAAAATCTTGAGCGGGTTCTCATTAGGTGTGAGGAAACCAATCTTGTGTTAAGTTGGGAGAAATGCCACTTCATGGTACAAGAAGGGATAGTCTTGGGTCACAAAATCTCGAAGGATGGAATTGAGGTAGATAAGGCGAAGATCTCTGTCATAGAAAAGCTACCTCCCCCAAATTCAGTGAAAGCCATTAGAAGTTTTCTGGGACATGCAGGCTTCTATAGAAGATTCATCAAAGATTTCTCAAAAATTGCTAGACCCTTGACAAAGTTGTTGGAAAAAGATGTCCCATTTGAATTTGGCGATGACTGCATGAAAGCATTTCTTTCACTCAAGAAGATACTAGTTCAAGCTCCTATTGTGGTAGCTCCGGATTGGGATTCCCCATTTGAACTGATGTGTGATGCAAGTGATTTTGCAGTGGGTGCGGTTCTTGGGCAACGCCGAGACAAACATTTCCATCCCATCTATTATGCGAGCAAAACCTTAATTGGAGCTCAGGAGAATTAAACCACAATTGAAAAAGAACTACTTGCCGTGGTGTTCGCATTTGATAAATTCCGTTCCTACCTAGTTTTGTCCAGAGTTGTAGTGTACACTGATCATTCAGCCTTGAGATACCTGCTCAGTAAGTCAGACGCCAAGCCAAGGCTGATTAGATGGGTGTTACTTCTTCAGGAGTTTGATCTAGAAATCAAGGATAAGTGTGGGGCAGAAAATCTCGCGGCCGATCACTTATCCCGCTTAGAGAACCCCAGCAGGAAAATTGTAACTGAGAGAGAGATCAATGATTCATTCCCTGAAGAGCACTTGTACAACATCCAAGTTATGGAGGACCGTGAGCCGCCTTGGTTTGCCGATTTTGCCAACTATTTGGTTGGAGGGGTCATCCCAAAATGGTTCACCTATCAACAGCGAAAGAAATTTTTTTCAGACGCCAAGCACTACATATGGGAAGATCCATACTTATTCCGAACTTGTGCTGATCAAGTTGCTCGAAGATGTGTTTCCTGGCCGGAGGGCCTCAACATCATGAAACATTGTCATTCAGGGCCTACTGGAGGCCACTACAATGCGAACCGGACTGCAAAGAAAATCCTTGATGCAGGTTTCTATTGGCCATCATTATTTCAAGATACCCAAAAATTCATACAATCTTGCGATCATTGTCAGCGGGTTGGCAACATATCTCGTCGAGATGAGATGCCCCAGAATTGGAATCAAGCTTGTGAAGTCTTTGATGTTTGGGGGATTGACTTTATGGGACCATTTCCTAGCTCCCATGGGTTTAAGTTCATCCTTGTGGCAGTAGACTATGTATCCAAATGGGTGGAAGCACAAGCCTTGCAAACAAGTGATGCTAGGGTGGTGGTAAAATTTTTGAAGAAACTGTTCTCCAGGTTTGGCACACCACGCGCAATCATCAGTGACAGAGGCACACACTTCTGCAATGCCCAATTTGCAAAAATCTTGAAGCGATATGGTGTACACCACAAAATGGCGACACCCTATCACCCACAAACTAGTGGGCAGGTAGAAGTGTCCAATCGAGACTTAAAGCGAATACTTGAGAAAATGGTGAGTCAAAACCGAAGAGACTGGGCGGAACACTTGGATGACGCTCTCTGGGCTTACAGAACTGCATACAAGACTCCTATAGGGACTACCCCTTATAGGCTAGTCTATGGAAAAGCTTGCCATTTACCGGTTGAGCTTGAACACAAAGCTTTTTGGGCCATCAAATTCCTAAATCTTGACTCCACTCTTGCAGGTAACAAGAGGAAGCTACAACTGAATGAACTGGATGAATAGCGCTTCAATGCATACGAGAATTCGAAGCTTTACAAGGAAAGAGTAAAGGAGTACCACGACAGGCATATCAAGCACCCAAAACATTTCCAAGAGGGAGATCAAGTGTTACTGTTTAATTCCAGGTTGAGATTATTCCCTGGGAAGCTCAAATCGTGATGGTCTGGTCCATACGTTGTCACTCAGGTTTTCCCGCATGGAGCAGTTGAGGTGACCCACCCGGATCGTGGTACCTTCAAAGTGAACAGACAAAGATTGAAATTGTACTTCAACCATAATGATATTTCAAGCTCGACCGGGGGTAACCGTAAGATTTTTGAACCCCCATGAGGTAAGTGAGAAGGTACGTCAGGCTCGTGACGTTAAATAAGCGCTTCTTGGGAGGCAACCCAAGTGTTCGGGGGTTTTCAATTCAATTTTCATATTTTAGTTGTTCATATCTACTTTGCATTGTGCTAGTTTCCTTATCTGTTGTGCATTTGAATAAGTCCATCCTCAAAAAAATTTTTGCTCTCATCATGTGTGTTGTTTTATATTTTTCGTTGTTGTGCCTACTTGTTGTATTGTCAATTTATGAGTTTATTCGAGTCTTTTGCGTATTTCTTCCGAGTAGGAGGTGTTTTGGATCATGTTATTACTTTCTCGGAGAGTTTTAGATTGCGTAGAGACCCCAAACCAGTTTCCCCAGGTCCTCACGGCCCTAAAGGGGCCGTGAGGGAGGCCGTGAGCGATTCTCCAGTGAAAATACACTAGAGTTCACGGCCCCCCTCACGGCCGTATAGGGGGCCGTGAGACACTGGACAGTGAATTTTACTCGCGGGCTGGGGTTTTGCACTAGGCTTCACGGCCCCTCTCACGGCCGTGAGAGAGGCCGTGAAGCTCGGCCTAGTGGCTTAAACCCCCCCCCCCCCCCCCCCCCCCCCCCCCCATTCTTTGGTTCTTTGGGTCTTCTTCTCCATTCTCCCTTCATCTCCACCATTTCCCCTTCCCCTCTTTCCATCATTTCTCAACCAAATCTCTCCATTTTTCATTCTAGATCACCTCCTAGACATTTTAAGACCTCGATCTAGTGATTTACCAAGAGCTTCAAGCAAGTTCCACCAAGGATTCACCGGTAAGCTTTTTGGTGCCCTAGCTTTCTCTTTCTCATTTTCTCTTGAGTTCATGGAGCTTTTTGGTGGATAAATTCATGCTTTTATCATGTGTTGGTGGTGTGATTGTTGTTTGTTCAATTTCCATTGAATTCTTGTAAAAAGTTTTCAATTTTCATGATGGTAATGAAATGCTACACCATGAATAGTGTCCATACGGCCCCCTATACGGCCGTATGGACCCTATTCATGGCCATTTCTCATTTGTTTCTTGCTTCTTGTGTTATTTTTGGTGTTGTATTGAATTGGTTTAGGCTTGATGAAGATCTTATGTGTTGTAGGGATACCAAAGTTCAAGAGGGTTGCTTCAAAACGTCCACGAGCTTCAACACAAAATCCCGAGGAACCTACGTTCACGCACCCCCTTCACATGGCACATTACGAAATATTGAAGACTAAACCATTTGGTACCGTCCGACGTATTGATTGGAATTTTTTGGAAGAGCTTGGGATTGCCGACCAAGTGAGGGAGGTTCTATCTCAAAATGGTTGGGTGAATTTATTTACTATCGATGAACCAACATACCGGCAGCTCACTTTGGAGGTTTTGAGCACCTTTGAGGCACAACAAGAGCGGCGACGAATCATTTGTTAGAAACAGGGGACTATCCGCTTCCAACCTTTTGGAAGGCTTCGCGAGTTGACTCACGTCGAATTTGCAAGTTACTTGGGGGTCTATGACGAGGAATACATGAACTCCATCCCGATCGGCCAAATCCGAGTCGATTTTCCACCGCATATGAATGCGAATCAATATTGGGCCACCATAGCCTCAGGCGACACTAAAAACACTCGCAAGGCGTCCCGGATTACAGATCCTATCATGAGATATGTGCATGCCCTAATTACTCGTTCCATAGGGGGCCGAAAGGATAGTACGAGAGTGGTGTCTAACTCTGATCTACTGATTTTGTTTGGGATTTTTGAGCAATGCCCCCTTCACCTTGGGTATCTTGTGGCTGAAGCATTTATTCATCACGCACAGTGCTCGCGGTTAGGTGCTATTTTCTTGGGTCCGTACATCACCAGGTTGATTCGCGGTATGAAATTGTTGGACCGCGCTCGTGATATGACGATTGTGGGTGGTGCTGCGGCCCTTGGCGCGAATGTCTTGCTTGCTGTTGGTCTAGTTGAAAAGAGAGGTACCCGCTACCGACTTTCCCTACAGTCATCAGCCGGGGAGTCCAGTTTGCCAGCAGACACTGACTCTGATCCTGATGACACGCCCACTCCCACTCCTGGCACCACATCATCATCGGGCTTCGAAGCTAGGTTGCGAGGAATGGAGAGCGATATTCAGGCCATCTGTCATGAGCAGCGTGAGATGCGCCGACAGTTGTACCAGATTATAGAGGGCCAGCGCCTGCTCACCGAGGACTTTCGCCAGTTTACCATCTCTGCTCGCGGTTCATCTTCACGGACTGGCACCGCATCCTGCACCGACACACCTATCCCATCTGTCGCCGACGAGCCGTTTCATTCTTGAGCATGGACACTTATTTCTCTTTTATCAGCATGTCGTTTCTATTTTCTGTTGTTTTCTTTATTTTCTGCACGTGTGTTTGTTTGTCTTGAATAAGTTGGGAAGGGTTATACCCTGAACATCACTTTGTAGAACTCTGTTTGCTTTTATTTAGTTGTGTGTTTGACCGCTCCCTAGTATTAATCTTTCTTATTTTATTTTTTTTTGGAATGATGGTTTTGCCCTTGCGCTTTGCAGGGCATTGAAGGGAATTTGGTGAGCATCTCCACATTTTGTGGGAACCGGACCCGACATGTAAAGCTCGCCGTACACTTTTGTCGGGTCACACTTCGCCATTTGTACAAAATAAACCGGGGAAGTTCGTTTTCACCCTCCTCCTTTGTTATTATTGTGTATATTGCCTCTATTTTCATGATTAGTGTACATTGAGGGCAATGTACAACACTAGGTGTGGGGATGGGTGTATTTACATGTATTAGGTCAACTTTACATGCTAGTGTCATCAATGATGGCTTGTTACTTTCTTGTGAGATTCTTCAAGTATGAATTAATGATTGATGTGAGTTACATTTCTTGTTGTGCTCTATTGAATCCTGTTTCACCCCTAGTATTGTTTTGTGCACTGAGTCTTTTGTTGATACCCTGGGAATAGCCTGCTTGACTTTCTTAACTCTCTTGTATGCTTAACACACAATTTTGAATACTTAGCCTTAGACTACTAAGTTCTATCCTTCAGTGAACTCTTAAGAACGTCTAAGTCTTTTTCAGCTAGTCCTAGTTTTGTTACTTGTAGTGCAGTCTAAAGGTTTGATCTAGGGTGAAAAAAAAAAAGAAAAAAAAAAGAGTCTATGTCAGTATTCCTCTGCTAATGGAGCATGAATGCGTCTATGTAGACTGTAATCGAGTAGTTGGGTGACTCTTGTGCCTAACCAGCATGTGCATCCTCCTGAAAGATTTTTGTGCAGTCTACGTTAGGCGGACTCGGAAAAAAAAAAAACCTAGTGATCTCTTGGACTGCCTACTTGAGTTTGTGAGTGGAAATGGGATTTAGTCTCAAGTTGTAGAATTAGAAGGATCTTAATTGTTCATTGGAGTGGCACTTAGCTTTTTAAGACTTAGTACTCTGTACTTGTGGAGTGATTAGCATATAGAGCTGTACTGATTAAAGTCATAGGGCTAGACCATGTCAGGGCAAATGAGATGAAAGATTCACTTACACTGTACAGACATATAAGAGGTGAGACAGGATCTGTTTGTTGTACGTATTGACTGTAACTCAACATCTGTGTATCATTACTCTATACTTGTGGAATCTCGTATTTGTCTGAGCCGGAGATGTACATTTAGCCACTTATCTGTCTCTTTATTTTTCATGATTTGTTTGCTTGGGGACAAGCAAACGCTTAGGTGTGGGGATATTTGATAAGTGTCTAAATGTATATGTTTTAATATACGTATTCTGTACACTTAGCATGTATTTTGTTAAGAATTGATGCCCGTTTTGTGCTTAATCGACTACTATTTATGTTGTAGGACACGGGGGAGCCATGAGGAGCACGAGAATGCAATTTGGGCGAAAAAGGATGAAATTCAGGCGTCGCAGCACTGTAGCGTATTTACTGTAGATGGAGCACTGTAGCATTCTTACTGTAGCAGTTGCTGTTGCATCTGAGGAGTTTTGGGCTGGAAATGATGGAAGTGCATAAGAGTAAACAGTGCAACATACGGGGCCGTATAAGGGGCCGTGAGCATCAAAAGACAGTGATTTTATACTAGGGTTCACGGCCCCCTATCCACCCCGAGATCCATCTATCCACCCCGGGATACACCGCCACATGAGACAAGTTTTGCCTTGTCTTTTCCTACCTATCCACCCCGGGATCCATCCATCCACCCCGGGATACTGCGGGAGTATTTATAGATGTTTTTGAGGGCACAAAAGGGTGAACTTCTTGGCCGGCATCTAAAAGGGAAGAAACGAAGAAATCTTGAGGAGACGACAATTTGGAGCCAAGGAAGAAGGCAAGAACATCATTTTGAAGGGGGGAAGCTTCACCATCAAGGAGGCAAGGATCCAAGTCAAGGGAAGCGTCATTCGGCATCTCTTGGACGGGGGAAAGCGTCATTCGGCCGGACCTCCACCTCCTCCTTCATCATTTCATCTAGGGAGTGTCATTTATGAGCTTTTTAAGTGATTTACTTTGTATTTTTGTTGTTACTTGCTTGATGGCACACTAGACCCCCAAGGTCACCGGATGTTGGTGAACCTTGGGGGGGTTTATCATGTATTTTGGATGATCTTCACTTAATTGCAAGCTTGGTTTGGTTTAAGATTTAGTTCATTGTCCTTCATGTCTAGAACTACCATATGGAGAGATCCGTAGTTCTTTCTTGAATTATACGCGTAGATGTGACCTACTCAAGTGTATTAGGTCATTAGTGAACTAAAAGGGGTTACTTGTATCGGCACACCGAGAAATTGGGTGTCGATAGCCCTCCGAGCTATAAGGGTAGACTAGGGTTTAGTGTATCGTTATTTTGGGATCTCCTTGTACTTAATGCAATCGTAGGGATGTTGGTTAGGAAGAGATTCCAACCAATATCCGTATGGGATTAGGGTTCAATCGCCGAGAAATTGGGGTTGATCTAATCTTGAGATCCTTCGGTCTAAATCAACCAAGCTACCTTTTATCCTTCATCCATGTATCATGATGACCCCTCAAGGGGATCCACATCCATAGGCCTTTACTCTTCATTGTAGCACTTGCAACCACATTGTATGCTTTCAATTCTATTTAATTATATCGTATTTATTTCTTTACTTCAGAAGGACATACATCCATGCTTGTGTGGTTAGGTTAGATAATAGGCGATGGAGGAGTAAGAGTAGCTCCTTAGCCCCGTGGAATACGATCCTCGTGCTTTTGTGCGAGGTATTACTTGGCGATCCCGTACACTTGCGGGGAAGCAATCAAAAACTAAACAAACAAAATAGATAATAAAATAGTATGTACAACAAGAGGAAAGTGGCTAGAGCAATAGACTACGGGTTTTCCTAGTATTCCTTGTGGGTCCCCGGCAGCGGCGCCAAAAACTTGATGACTTGACCGCAAGCGCACAGGGTCGCCAAGTAATACCCCTCACGCACGCGCGAGGGGGTCGTATTCCCTGGGGTCCCAAGAGCTGCTATTACTCCCCTCTAGATGACACTGTCTAGTCTACCAAATATAGATTTGAAACAAGATAAGAAGGATAACAGAAGAGAAAACTATAAACAAGTGGACTAAGGCTCACCACATAAGCATACTAAGGAAGCAAGTAACAATGAAAGTTCGAGGTCCCCGGGCGAGGATCCCCTCGGGACTACTAAAGCTAGAAGGATACTCGAATTACACAGGTAAAGGTGATTAGGCCAAGAGATGTCCAAAGGTAGGTCACCCCGATGGTCACGGTGATAACCCCTAATCCGGTATGAGTATTGGAATACGGAATCACTTCCTCCCAAATCCTCGCACGATTGCAATGGGCCTAGGGAAATCACTAATTAAGGTCAAACACAACATCTAGGCTCAACCCTAATGGTTGGAGGGGTACAAATACCCGATGGTCACGGCGTATTTGTACATGTATCCCTTCCAAACTTGGTGTGTCTAATACTAAGGCGATGGTCACGCAACCTAGTATAACCTAGAAATTGATACACAGAGTTCTCATGCATACCAACACATCAAAGTGCACCAAGCTTGAACCATAAACCACACAAATATCATACATGTAAATCAAGTATTCATACAAGCAAGTTCATCCCAAGGTTCACCGGATTCCCGACAACCTTAATAAAGGAGAAAGTATAAGGAACAATAGATACAAGCTAAAGCACATAACAAACTCCCCTAAGATGAAGACTAGAGGTGGTGATGAGAACTTGATGGATCCGCGCCAACAAGCTCCTAGATCTTCTCCTTGATCGCGCTCCTCTTCTCCCCTTCGATTTGCACCCTAGATCAGCCTCTCCAACCCCTTGAAACCCTAGAGAATGATGGTGGAGAGAATGGTGGCCAAAGACCCTTCAAAATGATGCTCTAGAAACCCTTAAAACTAATTCCAGCGAGCTATGCGGCCTCCCATGCGGCCCCGCATGCGAGGAGAGAAAGTTTCCGAGAAATCACAAAAATCGCGTAAGTTGCTACAGTGCGCTACACCCCTGCTACAGTGACACTGCTGCAGTACGTATGCGGCCTACAATGCGCCCGCATAGTAGCCCGCATGAATCTCCTGAGCAAGCCATTTCTTCAAGTGTTCGTGCTACAGTAGTTGCTACAGTCGCACAGTACCGGGGCTCAAAAATAGTGTTTTCCTTGTCAATTTCTCCTTAAATCATGTTGTCGAGCTCCCCATGGTAACTTTTGTACCAGTAACACGAAATAAACCAATTTAGACAGAAAACAGGGCATCCACACATACAAAAATATTCTATTTATATGTACACATACATAAGTAATACATACATTTAGGCGCTTATCACGTATATACCATCGCATCGCAAAAAATTTCTTTTAGCTAAATCTCCATCACAGTTTCCAAGAGTTTAAAACACCGTACTACTTGCCAAACAGTGAAACCCTTTAATCAGGCAATATAGGGAATCCTACAGTGTCTCCCCATATTGAGAAAAGTTTGGGATTTCGTCTCATTTAATTTTATCACACATTTGCCAGTCTCAGTGGGGAAAACAGTAATGTTAATTATGGTTGATCACTTGTCTAAAAGGGCTAATTTCATAGCTTCTCAAATAGAAAACATTTTTGACTGGTGATGAGTGTATAATATTTTAATATTTCATATCACTTTGTACACTCATTTTGCTTGTATTAAGATTATGTTGTAGAATTCAAAGCTAAATCTACTATGTCTTGCATTTGTAGGCTTCGAGCAGCACCTAAAGATTAGAGAGAACCAAAAGAAACATTCCATACCTTAAACGAAGAAGTTGGAGCTCTCTTGGCATTGATTGAACAAGGACAAGACAAACTAGGTGGCTTATGGGTAGCTTACGGCCTGACTTATGACCATAAGAATTTTCCAGAGAACCTTGTTGGCATGCTTATGCTCATAAGGAGAAGTTTAGAGCCAAATCAAAAGACCTTATGGGCAGGACTTACACCCATAAGGATGCCCGTAAGGACCATCCAGGGGAGCTTATGACCAGAGCTTATGCTTGTAAGGGTGATCATAAGATGCAGCACAGTGAAGCTTACGATCCAGCGCTTACGGCCATAAGCTGGACCTTAAAACAGACAGAGGACCTTACGGATGGGACTTACTACCGTAAGTGTTCTTATAAAGCTCGTGACCCATCTTCTCCATTTCCTTACGGCCACGTCCTTACGCCATAAGCAACCCGTAAGTAGTCAAGTATAAATATATTTGATGCTGCTTTTTAGGGCATTCTTTAGTTTTTCTTGCATCCTTTTTTAGGCGAAGTTAAGGGAAGAAGGAGATGAATCTCCAAGGCTCAAAGGATGATTCTAGAGGAGATTTAGATCCATATTCAAGGGGATAGGAGATCATAGTCGTCAAGATTACCTTGGCGACGTGCGTGGAAGCTTTCCTAGGGTTTCTTTGGTGATTCATCTATGACACGATTGAGAAAGGGATTTTTATGTTTTTAATTTCTCTCATCGTGTCTTGCTTGTTGAATGATTTCTCTCCACTAATGGAGGGCTATGATTAGTTTGGGTATAGTTGGGTATAGTTGAACCCTAGTGTTTACTCTTTAACATTGGTTGTTGGATTCATGTATTTTACTTGTTTTCTTTATTGCATTCCATTCTATTTGAGTCTAATTGTGTGTTTGAATGCTTTATTGCTATTTTGGTGAAAGCCCTAGTTATCATACCGAATATGCTTTGTGATAAGAAGAAATTCCCACCTAGCATATTCATGCCGTGATTAGAAGAAATTGTAAGTAAGACTAAACATAGGGTACTTTGGAGACTCCGTCTCCCTTAATTCTCCTGATTGAGTTAATGAGTAATCTCCGTGCTTTTTGCAAGCATGTGGAGTAGATTTTAGGAGAAATTGTATCTCTACTCTATATTTAGATTAGGGGTAATCTCTCCTCATAAGAGAGATTATCTACTTAAGAGATTCTCATTTGCCTACAATGAGGTTTTATAGAGCGTTAATGCGATTATGTGGATGACTGTCAGCTCTGTGTCGATTTAGTTACTTTTCACCCTCTACAGAGGGGTTTAGTATAATTTTGAAAAACACTCGGCTCAAATAGGATTGCATACATAGGCGACCTTTGTCATGCACTTTATCAAACCCTAGAGGGATGATATGCTAGGTTAATTTTGGAATTAGGATTACTACTAGTATTCTCATTCTTCCCTGTGAACAACATCTTGCTTTACACACACTTATATTAATTGATCGGCACATACACTTGCATTCCTATCATTTGGGAATTAGTGAGGCTCCATGGCATTCACAACTCTCACCTTTGATCATGACCCGCTATTTATAAGCCAATTCTGGTGAAAACTATTCCAACTCCAAGAGTGGAGTGGCATTACAACACCGCTTGTCAGATGTACAAACGGAGATCTTTAATCACTATTTAGAAGATTGTTTACAAAGCTTCACTAGAAAGCAACTTTGGCAGTGGGTGTGTTACCTTCCATGAGTGGAGTGGCATTACAACACCGCTTGGTACTCTTCTATACAGATGATGCAATACAAAATAGTATTCGGCTGGTCTCCTTCCACACACATCGGCTACACAGCAGGCTTTCCCAGGTGACTATAGTGGATAATTTTCTCATTGACATAATATCCATACTTAGAACATTGAAGAAGAACCTAGCAAAAGCTTAAATGCGCATGCAAAATCAGAACATTGGACAGATGTATCTTTTCATGATGGTGACTAGGTGCTTTTGAAGCTACAACAATTCCCGAAAAAGTCGCTCCATTGGCAACAAAGACACAAGCTCTCAAAATGTTTCTTTGGCCATTTTAAAATCCTAGAGATAATCGAACCTGTGGTATACCGCTTAGTACTACCACCGGCTGCCCATCTACACGACGTCTTTCATGTCTCTTGCCTGAAGTGGTGTACCGGTGATCTTGTGATCCAATAATTACTACTGTTTGAACTTATCAAAGAATAGCAACTGGTTTTCAACCTATTTCTCTTCTCCATTCTTGGGTGATCTTAGTTCGAGAACAGCCAATGAAGCAATATTTAGTGTAATGGGAACACTAGTCTGCTATGGATGCTTCATGGGAGACAGAAGACAAGTTGAGAAAAAACTTTCCTCAGTTCCAGCTTAAGGGCAAGTTGGAGATCGAAGGGGGGACTATTGTACTGGTTGCACAAGTCAAAAGATTCAACACAACAAGGAAGCAAATTGCTAAGAAGATTGTATGTACTATATTATGTGACTAAATGTATGAGTGTTAGCACTAATGATTTGTATTAGGATTAAAGGGTAAAATCTGAGGTAGTGGGGTGACGTGTCACCAATGGGATAATTCGGTTACAATTTTGTTATGTTGTAAGGCTTTGAGAGTCAACAATAATCAATGGAAAAACAGCCAATAGTTGCCTTCCTCTCTTATTTTTCTTTTCTCTCTCTCTCTCTTTATTATTCCCAACCCATCCCCATTCTTCCTCTCTTCAGTGAAAAACCTGAGAAAACCTCACTGGAATCCCCAAATCATGGTACGATATCAATAAGAATGTACAATTTAGGCATAGAGTATGTAGATCTTCATGAATGAATAATGTTATGTTTGACATGTATGTATAAGAATGGAGAAGGTAGATCTAAGGGGCAAATCCAAGGGAAGAAGAGGAGTGCTATCAAGAAGAACATCAACAAGCTTGCGAAAGCGGATCCGATAAGTTCTCATCACCATCTTCTAGTCGACGATTCTAAGGGAATTCTTCTATGATTTTTCTTAGGCTTCCTATGTATTTTGAGATCTCTCTCTTATTCATGTAAAACTAGACTCCCAAGGCCATTGGGCATCCAGTGAACCTTGGGATGAACTTGCTTGTATGAATGTTGTGATTTGCATTTATGGCATTTGGTTTTGTTTGTGGTTTAAGCTTTGTGTTCTTTGAAGTATTGAATTGCATGAGAACTCTATGGTTTGATTTCTAGGTTGTACTTGGTTTTGTGACTATCGCTCTTGTACTAGACACACTTGGCTTAGAAGGAATTCATATATGAATACACCGTGACCATCGGGTATTTCATACCCCTCCAACCATTAGTATCAGACCTAGGTATTAAGTATCGGCCCTAATTAGAGATTTTCCTCCTTGTAATGCAATCGTAGGAGGATTTGGTCAGAAGATATTCCGAACAAATACTTGTATGGGATTAGGGATAATCACCATGACCATCGGGGTTAACCTACTTTAGGATGTCTCTTGGCCCAAAGCCATCATTGCCTATGTAATTCTAGCATCCTTCTAGATTTAGTAGTCCCGAGGGGATCCTCACCCGGGGGCCTCGCACTTTCATTGTTATTTGCTTCCTTAATGTGCTTAAGTGGTGTGCGGTAGTCCATTTGTCTATAGCTTTCTCTTTTGTTATTTTCTTACTTTGTCATACTCCTATATTTGGTAGACTAGATACTGTTATCTAGAGGAAAGTAATAGCAACTCTTAGGAACCTAGAGAATACGATCTTTTCGTGCTTGCACGAGGGGTATTACTTAAAAACCCGTGCACTTGCTAATCTCATTAGTAGGGAACTCCAAGCAGTAGGTGACCTGTCCAATTCTGTAAAGAATTTTAAAGGGCCCAAAGAACTACTTAGAGGGTTTGTGGGTTTGGTGTTGGCCTATAGATGTTTGTGGAGGTTTTCTGAAAAACCCAATCAGCCAAAGTGAATGAGATTTCAGGTGGCTTCACATCGTCTTAGTTATTTATTCGATTCTGAGCTCTATGGAGGTTTTATCCCAGGGTTTTAATGATGGTTTCCCTGTCAAAGAAAAGATCATCAACCATGTCCACCAATGAAACACTAGTGGTGTAATCAAGCAAGGGCGGTGGTTCACACCCATAGATAGCTTAGTATGGCATCATCTGAATGGCGGAGTGGCATGTGGAGTTGTAGTGCCACTCAACCGATGGGAGATACTTAACCCAATGATGAGGATGATTGGCTGTGAAGTAATGTAGGTAATCCTCCAAATTACGATTGAGAATCTCAGTTTGGCCATCAGATAGCTGAGTGCCATGTGGCCAGAATAGTTCATGCCAAAATGACTTATGAAGATAGCGTCCTGGTCAAAGACTAAAGCAACAAGAATACCATGAAGGTGCATAATATCATGCACAAAGATCTTACCTACTTGCGGAGCTCTGAAGTGAGACCCCATGGCTGAGAGGTGATCATGTTTGGATAGTCTATCCACCATCATGAGAATCGTTGTGTTGCCATTGGATGGTGGTAAATGGGTGATGAAATTAACTAAGATAATTCCCAAACTTTTCCTGGAATTGGGACATGCTGAAGCAGGCCTTGGGATGCATAGTTAAATCGCTTTGAAGT
This sequence comes from Dioscorea alata, assembly GCA_020875875.1. Classification (NCBI taxonomy): domain Eukaryota; kingdom Viridiplantae; phylum Streptophyta; class Magnoliopsida; order Dioscoreales; family Dioscoreaceae; genus Dioscorea; species Dioscorea alata. The sequence goes on from CM037027.1 coordinate 5,608,658, forward strand.
TTGGCAAACCTCACATTTGTTGACAAAATCTCTTATTGACTTTCTAAGCCCTAGCCATTAGAATGTACTGGCAATGTGAATGTGGAAGCACTGCACGCCTGCGTGACCTCCCATAGAGGTGTTTTGATACTCAACAATGATGAGTGTTTGCAAAATAGAATCCTTAGGGACCAGTACTTTACCTTTGTATAACAGGATGCATCTTTGATTTAGTAAGCAGGGTGTCCACCTAGGGATTGTTGAACAAAAATCAACCATTGAGTGGACACTATATGGTCTTTAAAAAACTGGCACAATGCATCCCAAGTTACAAAGATAGGTCAAGATAAGGATATCATAGAATGGAGAGAGTTTGTTTCAGGCATAATGTGGGGGAGAGCATTGACTAATAGATTAGTAATGCTCTACTTATAAACAATGTTAAATTTGTACCCCATTAACTTAGTGAGCCACCGTTGTTGGTTGGGGGGGGGTGGGGGGGGGGGGGGGGGGTTTGTATGGTTAGATGAAGAAGTGGCCGCAAGCTCTGGTAATCAGTGTGTATGATGAACAACCATCCTACCAGCGTACGCTGACACAGACTGTAGTCTGGTGGGATTGGTTTGATAAAATATGCAATAGAGTTGTTGCTTTGCAAGAGAATAGCACCAACGCCAACAACGGAAGCATCTATTTGGATTTCAAAGGGATAGGTAAAGCCTAGTAGTTGCACGATTGGAGTTCGTGTGAGAGCATCTTTCAATATCTGAAATGCTGGCGTTGAGGCCGCGGTCCAAATAAAAGCATTTTTATGCAAAAGCTCCATGAATGGCGCTGCTAAAGAGGTATAGTTTTTAACAAATCTTTGATAATATCCTGTTAATCCCAAATGCAAGCCTTTCAACGAGTGAGGGAGTGGCCATTGTTGAATAGCTAGGACTTTGAAGGAGTCAACTTCAACTCCATTACCAAAAATCTTATGGCCAGGGTACCTAATCTCTAAATAACCTAATTCTCATTTGGAGAGCTTTGCGAATAACTGGTGGTCATGTAGTAGAGAAAAGATGGTGCGCAAATGTTCTGCATGAACTCCCATGTTGGACTATAGATCAAGATATCATCCAAGAAAACTAGAGCAAATCTCCGCAGAAATCATTGGAAAATGACGTTCATGAGGCGAATAACTGGTGGTCACACCACAGAGAAAAGATGGTGCGTAAATGTTCTACGTGAGCTCCCATTTTGGACTATATATCAAGATATCATCGAAGAAAACTAGAGCAAATCTCCGTAGAAATCACCGGAAAACGACGTTCATGAGCGCTTGAAAAGTTGACGGTGCATTCAAGAAACCAAACGACATTATGAGAAATTCGTAATATACCTCATTTGTCCAGAAGCTTGACTTCTCTATATCATTGGGGTGGATTCATACCTAATGATAGGTGGACCAGAGATCCATCTTGGAGAAGGCCTATACATCATTGAGCTCCTCGAGAAATTCTTCCACCATGGGAATCGAAAAATGATTATTGATGGTTACAACATTCAAAGCTCGATAGTTAACAGAGAATCACCATGTTACATCCTTTTATCCCACCAAGATCACTAGCAATGAATAAAGGACTCATACTCGGGCGGATTACACCCTCCTAGAGCATCTCACCAACCAACAATCAATTTTAGATTTTTGAAAATGAGGATAGTGGTAGGGACGCACATTCACCGATGGTATATTGGGTTGTAGGGGATTGCAATGATTTGAGTTACGGACCAGTGGTAACCCTGTGGGGATGGAGGAAATATTGGCATAATTAGTTAAAAGGCTTTGAAGTTCATGAAGAAATGAAGGTGCATGTTTTGAGTTCATGTGGGTGAAACTTTTGGAGTTGTCTCAGTGATATAGCTGAGATGGTTTGAAGACTAGGGCACTGTGCCCCATGTATATGACGCTTGATGCCATTGAACTCAAAGTCCATCCATAGCTGCTTGTAGTCAAAGATTATCTGGATAAGCCCCACCAGTGAATTCCCAAGACCACATCACCACTAAAGATGGGGAGAAGATGTAAGTCTACAAGAAAGATGGTTTCACCTAGTCGCAACGGAACTCATGCACATCCTTCACCACAGCTTAACACATCTCCATTACCCACAGTCACATGCGTATATGGCGATATGATGTGCTCATGGTGTTGAGCACACTATTCCACTAGTGTATGGATCATCAAGTAATAGTGTATGTGCGTAGAGTTACTGAATCCATAGGGATTAAATAGTACTAGTAGTTGCTCTAACCTTGTTATCTAGCTAAAACCACAGTATTAATGGGTGTCAAATCAACTAAAATCCAAGAATGAAAAGGACAAAACTCAAGAGTCTAAGAGGTGAGTAATCAATAGAAGAAGAAGGTATCCAAATAAAATTTCACTTGGGAATTTAGAATTGAAGTAATTACAATTGAATATAAATTAAACCCTATTATTGTTGGACCAAGGGATTTCAAAAATATATTGGGTGCTCTCTCGAGTCACCCCAATACCTAATCTTATGCTATGGTAGGATTGAATCTCTTCTAATCCTACTTTTACAGCATTGCAAAGAGATCTAGGAAACCTCTAATTAGAAATCGGAAGAATCACAAGTGATCTATCTCTAGGTCACACTCTTGATTCTCTTCATTTATGGGTGATCTCACGCAATCAAAATAAAATAGCTACTGTCATAACACTAAATCAACAAGAAAAAGACATAGATTAACCCAAACATCCAAAGGAAACATATATTAAAAGCAATATAACAATGAAATCATCCCAAGCTGTATCAAATCTGAACTCTTGATAAGTGCTTGTGTTATAGTAACGTGAAGCATTATTATCTTACAATGAGCATTACTTCATCAGATTTTATCACTAAATTGTGTGCATTTGTGTGCTTTTGTGTATTGTAGGTTTGTGGAGCTACTTTGGAGAAGAAGAACAAAGTTAGATCGTGTTTGCCATAGTTGGGGAGTTTTCCGGACTAAGCAAGGAACAAGGCATGAGTCTAGACTTGTGAGTGTGTGCCAACCTTCTTTGGAGGGGCACAAAGGCTGTCACATTCACAATAAGTCTAACTCGTGTAGCATTGGAGAACTTCACCAATCAGAAGATTTAAAGCACAACGAATTCGGGAGTGTTTCGGCAAAAGTACTGTAGCAAGTATTGTAGCAAAACACTGTAACAAGTTACTGTTCGCTATCTGCCGAAATTCAGCAAAACAGAGACTTCACACGGGCTTGTGGAAATTCCACACGGCCGTGTCAAATCCCAATTTCAGCGATTTAAAGCCGCAATTCAACATTATAAAAGGCCGTTTTGGAGACTTTTTCTACATCTTTTGCCAATCTTTCTCCCTAACTTCTGGAGGGTTGCGGCTAGGGTTTAAGAGAGGACTTTGTGGAGGATCAAAGCGCATCATCGGCATTTTCATTGACTTCCAGCGGCCGCACAAGACCACGACCACACTATACGCAAGGGGGTTTTCATCTATGCTTTTGATTTGTGTTTATTCTTTTATTTTGATGGATTTGTATAGCTCCATGAGGAGCTAAACACCTTGTGGGTATTCGGACTTGTAAACCCTAAGATAATTATGCTTCTATGACATTGTTATTATGCTTTCCATTATTGATGAATAAAATTGAGTTTCAATCTTAATTGCATATTATATTGTTTTCCCTTAGCCGTGACACTAGGGTTGAGAACAATCTAGGTTATCCTTGGGAGGTGTGACAACTCCTATAGGGTTAGACTACTTAAGATTGGAGAGGGTTAAGAGGGTGAGTCGTGAGGTAGAGAAACGTCCCCTTTCCCCTCCGGTGTGATTCTCCCTACCTCCGTGTTCCAAGAATTCTTAGCGGTCGAGATAGAGCGAAGTGCTAGGAGATGAACTCCCCTGGGGCTTAGTTGCGCGAGCAACAGAGTGAAGGGTTGAAGTGAATCCTAGTGTTGGGGCTTAATTTAGACTTGGGTTCTTTCACCTGGACCAAAGGGTTAGAACTATACATAGGAACAGGGTTTTTCACTACGAATCCCTAGAACTTAAAGCAATTCCACATAGTGTGAGGCTTAGGAAGATGAACTCCCCTAGGGCTTAGTTGACAGGTCAATAAGAGTCAAGGGTCGTAGTGAAACCTAACGTCGGGGCATAGTGTTGGGGTTAGTCACGGTTGACCTTAGGTTTGGGACCGCGTGTTTAAGGATATCCTCGACTCATTTAACATCAATAGGAGAGTATAATAGTATTGTCTTGCACTAGAAGCATAAATCCTAGGGGTAGCTTGTCCGGGTACCCTACTTTATCCATTGATTGTCCTTCTCTTGTTACTCTTACTTGCACTTTCCTATCTTCCATATTTCTTTTATTTCGTGTTCGTTTAATTGCTTTGCAACCACACATTGATCCTATTCTCACTTTTCCGTATTTCGCATTAGTTAAATAGCAATTACTTGTATCTTTGATCCCTATTCCCTGTGGATTCGACTATCCTCTCACCAGGGTACTATTATTAATTCGACAAGCCCGTGCATTTGTGGTACACATACGCAGGGGGTGTGTCAACTCCCAATGATGTTACCCCTCCATCTGGATTATGTTCATCACAAATCAATAGAAATAAATCTCTAAAACACTATTCATGTAAGAAGAATCCCCTCTCAATGTCTTCAAAATAGGAATCGATGTGAGCCGATATATTCACCTTGGATCATCAATCCGGTGACTGCTTCCTACTCCTCCTTCTTCCTTGAACTCACTTTCAAACCCTAGCCATCATCCAAAAGGCACTTTCCCAAAAACTAGCTACTGAATACCTTTTTAAGCTTTTTTTTATACCCTTAGGAATTGAGTAGGCACACGAGCAAGTACATGGCCGTGTACTTTGCCTGCATAGATCTCTTAATAAACTTAAAACATAATTTCTCAAGGTACAAGGTAGGTTGCACATAGCTGTATATCTCTTTATCTGGCCATGTATATCTCTGGATGGTTTCCTCTTCCGCTCTTGAGATGCACGGGTATGTGTCTCGCTTCAGCCCATGTTCTCCTTGGGGCCATGCTCTTTGGATTCTTGGATGTACACAGAAGTGCACCTTATATACATGCACGGTCATATACACGGATAAATACATTATCAGTGTATTTCTATGGATGTTCAACTTGCAGATACTCTAAGGATACACAAGTAAGAACATGGGTGTGTACCTTGCCTGTGTATTTATCTAAATGTTGTTTTCGATCCGGTTTTGCTCCATATTTTAAACTTTGGCTCAAGTTGTTCTTCTTTTGCCCGCAAAGTATCAATGGAACAAACTAAGTACCAAATCATCTATTAAAACACTCTTAAATACCACTTAAGAGCAAAAGATAATCAATAAGATATGTATAATATAGAACTTATCACGATGGTTGGACAACAAGCTCGGGGTGGTGGACTAGCTCGTCTGAATGAAATTATTTGTTCATCGCCCATCAATGAGCACTACCATCTCCTTGCCATGAATGGTACCTGCATATTTCAAGATTGAAGGCATGAGTAAAGCATTAATGGTGTGAAAAGATATACAAAGATATACAAAGATATACAAAGCATTAAGCTTAGTGGCAGGTGGATGAGCCGATGGTGTAGGACTCTATCTCTAGTTCATCCTTGGTTCATGTTTAGTTCATCCTTAGCATCTAGTAGTAAGCACAAGAACACTAGTAGTTGGCATCTATGGCTTAGGGATAACTTGGAATCACAGTTAAAACATAACCCACTTTCGCTTCATGACGCCATTTCAGTGGGTGTCAGACGTTTGATGGGTAGAACAGTAGCAGTCAACAACGCCATTTCGTGATGACCAACAAGCTGTGATTATGCTTGTGTGATAGGAGGAACATGAGAGGGAAAAGGCCGTCGTGGACTGACGAGACTTCGAGCGGTATTGCATTTGCCCTCCTTGAGTTTAGCCATCCCAATGGCTTCTTTGAACCTCCAGCTTGGGTAACTGGGATAGCTGCAGTTATGGGGTAACAAAACTATGTGGGAACGACCTCGACACATGGCGCAGATAGGGAACTGCGGAGACAGGTGAGTCCTATAATAGGGGTGGTGATAGGGCTACCCAGTCTATCATAGTCAACCTCACCATGATGTCCGCTAGGACAGATTGTTGCAATACCAAGGATTTTTGTATTGCTCAAAGTACTCTACATGTTGTTGAATGGTAGAGGACAAAGCATCTACTTGTGAAATCACTGAATCATGGAATTTGTTGAGCGTCACTAGCTGCTTGCTCACAGCCAGGAAGCACATCATCATACTCTCCATCATGCACTCTAGCTCTAAAAAAAGCACCTGTGTAGATATTAATAAAGAAGGATTACATGAGAAGTTAGGAAAATAAGGATGAGTGGAGTGAGAAAAGAGAAGGAGAAAGGACAGAGAAATAAGAAAGACATAAGAGAGATTATGGGAGACATTCATTGCCCCCTATTCATTTCATTGGTTCCATATAAATAGTGTAGTGCTCATGAGGACAGACTCACATGCACATAATGACAGATGCCAGAATTGTCTGTTAATCACAATTTGACAACCCTTCAACCAAAAAGATTTCACCCTTATAACAATGTAAATGTAATAATAACCTACTAACCTAATACTCCCTTTTTCTCTTGATAAAAATCACATAATGAAATCATCATATTTTGCATTGCATGTCACCCCTTTGATGACTATTGCTAACCCTATGGGCTTGCAAATGTAATCTTCCTCGACATAGTATCCTACATTAAAATAATTAAAATCAAGAAAAATAGCAAGAAATCAAGGGAAGCTTGGTCATGCTTAAGAAAAGCAAGGCTAGGCAAGATGAGAGTATAACCGTGCTTCAGGCATTCCATCATCCTTGAGACCGTTCATGCTAAAAATACTTCTTTCTAGCCCTAATATTGAAATAGAAGTTCCTAAATGATTTCAAAAGTATGTTGACACGACCCTTTGCGGCGTGTATCCCGCAAGTGCACGGGCTTGTCGAAGTAATAAATTTACCCTGGTGAGTGGGTAGTCGAATCCACAAGGAATAGGGACTTAAGACACGAGGTTCAACTAATTAGCTAAGTAATATATGGTGGGTGTGAAAAGAATTAATGAGTGAATAGGAAAGCAGTATAAAGAAACAAGAAATTAAATAGAAAGATGGAAGACAAGAGAATGCAAGAACGAGTAAATAGAGAAGGACTAGCAATGGATGAAATAGGGTACCCGGACAAGCTACCCCTAGGACTTATGCTTTTAGTGCAAGACTATGCTATTATACTTTCCTATTGATGTTCATTGAGTCGAGGATATCCTTAAACACACGGTCCCAAACCTAAGGTCAACCGTGACTAACCCCACACTATGCCCCGGCATTAGGTTTTCACTACGACTCTTGACTCTCGTTGACCTGTCAACTAAGCCCTAGAGGAGTACGTCTTCCTAAGACTCACACTACGTGGGATTGCATTAAGTTCTAGGGATTCCTAGTGATAAAACAAGTTCCTATGTGTAGTTCTAACCCTTTGGTCCAGGTGGAAGAACCCTAGTCTAAATTAAGCCCCAGCACTAGGATTCACTTCAACCCTTCACTCTGTTGCTCGCACAACTAAGCCCCAGGGGAGTTCCTCTCCTAGCACTTCACTCTATCTCGACCGCTAAGAAATCATGGAACATGAAGGTAGGAAGAATCACACTGGAGGGGAAAGGGGACGTTCCGCTACCTCACGACTCACTCTCTCAACCCTCTTCAATCTTAAGTAGTCTAACCCTATAGGAGTTGTCACACCTCCAAAGGATAACCTAGATTGTTCTCAACCCTAGTGTCACGGTTAAGGGAAAACAATTACAAGAGATAATTAAGATTGAAACTCGAATTTATTCATCAATAACGGAAAAGCATAATAACAATGTCATAGAAACATAATGATCCTAGGGTTTACAAGTCCGAATACCCACGAGGGGTTTAGCTCCTCATGGAGCTATACAAATTCATCAAAATATAAAAGAAAGCACAAATTGAAAGCATTGATGAAAACCCCCTTGCGTATGATGTGGCCGTGGTCTTGTGCGGCCGCCGGACGTCGGTAACGATGCTGATGACGCACTCCAAACCTCCACGAAGTCCTCTCCGAAACCCTAGCCGTGCTCTCTAGAAGTAGGGGAGAAAGATAGGTCAAAAATATATGTAAAAAGTTTCCAAAATGGGCTTTTATAACGTTGAGTCGCGGCTTTAAAATTGAACTTATCGGGATTTCACACGGCCGTGTGGAATTTCCACATGCCCGTGTGAACTCTCTGGTTTTCTGAATTTTGGCTGAAAGTGAACAGTAGCTTGCTACAATGTTTTGCAACAGTAACTTGCTACAGTGCTGATATAGTAACTCGTCGAAACGCTCCCGAATTTGTTGTTCTTCATCGAGGCCATTGAATTGGGCACACAATCAATGGTAGATCGTGCCGATTGCTTCAAATCTCCTTCTTGGTGAAGTTCTCCTAAGCTACACAAGTTAAACTTGTTGTGAATGTGACTGCCTTTATGTCTCTCCAAAGGAGGTTGGCACACACTCATAAGTCTAAACTCGTGCCTTGTTCCTTGCTTGGTCCAAAAACTCCCCAACAATGGCAAACACGATCTAACTTCGTTCTTCTTCTTCAAAATAGCTCCACAAACCTACAATGCATAAGAGTGCATAAATGCACACCATTTAGTGATAAAATCTGATAAAAGAGATGCTCATTGTAAGATAATAATGCTTCACGTTACTATAACACAAGCACTTATCATATGTTGACATGAATGAAAATGAAATTAAAGCTAGAAAAACAACATTGCCTCAAAGAAATAAAAGAATTATGGTTTACCTTAAACCTAAGGAAGGAGAAGAAAATTGAAGAGGGTAAAAGGGATCTGGCTCATAAAAACAATGTGAAAACATGATAAAAGTGCAAGATGATGCTTGAAAACAAAAAGGAAGAGGTAGTGAGAAAATTTTGTGAAGAAGACGTAGCCGGTGACCGTTCTTTAAAATGTAAATCTCTTAAAAACTGAATAGTAGCGCCTGAGCACGCTCCAAGCACGGATGTGTTCATGGCCATGCTTTTCCCAAGTAATATAATGGAAAACAAAACTTGGGAAAGCATGGCAATGCTTCCCCCAATGCTTATGGCCATGTATATTATAGGAATTTCTCTTAAAGACCAAAAATTCCTTGCACAGACGTGCTAAGAGCTTGAGAACTGTGCTTCTTGAGAATTATAGCCTAAGCACGGCCATGCTTTGCCCTTGCTTAGCTACACAGCTAATTTTCATCATAACCTGCAAAGTGCACGGTCATATGCACGACCATGCTACACCTGTGCTTTTCCCAAGCAAGTCTCCATGCCTCGTATTCCCTAGTTTTCAAAGCTCTAACAGGTTAGTACTTGACCCTAACAGCTAACCAAATGGATTTGCAATGAACATACCCTTGAAAACCTTGAGTTTAAAAATAAAATCAAGAAATTACTAATAATTAGTAAAACTCGAAAGAAAAACAACCAACTAAACTAAGAAAACTCAAGAAAATAAAATACAACTTGATTTCTTACCTTAAGGAGGCTTAAAAAGAGTGTGTTTCGTTCGGCTACAACTTGCATAGCTGCTTGTAGAGAATGAGAAGTGTCTAATGATAAGTGCCTAAATATATGTATTTTATACATATAACTATTGTACTATTCATATGCAATTTGATGAATCAATACCTTTTTTGTGTTTAACTTGATTTTATTTGTGTTACAGGCCTTAAGGAAACTGAGGTGAGCTAAAGAATGCATTTGGGAAGAAATTCACACTAAAAACAGCGTTTTAGAGTTCTAGTTACTATAGCTGACAATGAAGCATGAAGCATAATTGAAGCTACAGGAACTTGGCCGAAAGCCTTACAGGCTGCCCGCAAGGATGCCTGTGAGATTCCCTGGAAATTTTAATACCGGCTATTATAGTTAGATTACTGTAGCACTTGAAATAATTTTAAGCAAAAAAGAATGGGAGCCTTGAGCGCATCCTTACGCATGTAAGGCTCAGTTAGATGACTTTTAAAGAGGTTTCTAGGGCAAGATAAAGGGGAACTTTTTTGGGCTCCAATGACTCTAAGGCGAATCCGATGAAGAGGAGCAAGGTCTGAGGTGATTTTTGGGTGGAATCCAAGAGGAGAAGCTTGATTTGGCAAGATCCTTCATTGATCTCATTTGTGGAAGCTTGTAGAAAAAGAGAAGAGCCGCTACCATTATGACGTCGGTGGAATTTCGCTGGGAAAATCTGGCTTCTCATCACATCACCAACACTTAAGAGAGCTTTATCATGCTTTATTTAGTTGTTTTCATGAGCTTTGTCTTGTATTTTGTTATTATGGATAACTAAATCCCAAGGTCACTAGATACCGATGAACCTTGGGATGAACTCGCTTGTTTGGATGCTCTGCTTTATTTTTAATGCAACTGTTTAGTTTGTGGTTAATTGATACGTGCTTGAGTAAACATATTTCTTTGAGCATCATTTTTATCATGTTTTATGTCTCATAAATTGTATTTGGTGTTTTTTGTGCAAATAGGTTGTGAAGGCTTTGAGAGAAGAAAAGGAAGCAAGGATAGATTTTGAAGGCACCTCTTAGGAGCTTTTGTGCAACATAAGGATCAAGACACAAGAAGACCTCATACATATAGGGATGTGCCCCAACTTCCAAGAGAATTCAAGCTATATTGTAAGTTAGAAGGGCAGGAAGGCAGTCACACTCCCATCTCCCAACTTGTGTGAAGAATTCAAGAACCTTCCCAATGATGATTAGACGAAGAGAAGCCTCATAACCTACCACGTGGATGTGCGCCCATCGTGTGGGCAATTCTGCAGCCCACACGGGCATGGAGACGCGTGACAGACACGGGTTTTTGAGTATAAATAGCCTTTTTGGCCTATTTTTTGGAGACTATTTTATGGCTTTTGAAAGGCGAAATGGCTATGGTTTGAAGAGGTGGCCTTTGGTGAATTTGGGGGGTGTTCTTTACCAACTTTGATATATTCCTTCTTTGTCATAGCATTAAGGAAACCATCGGCGACCTAGCTTCGGAGAAGAATCTTTCAAGACGTTGAGCGACCCATCAAGACCATCATCACAAATTCAAGGGAGTTTTATTCTATGGTTTTCATTGATTTACATTACATTATTTGTTTTGTAATTTGCCCCATGGAGGGCTAAAAACTAGTAGGTATTTGGGCATGTGAACCCTAGGATCTTATTCATGTAATGATTTACTTTGTGTTTTCTATTAAATCCGAGTTTAATTGTGTTTCAATCTTGCTTTCATATTGATGGCTTACCATATTGATCTTGTGGTCGATTGGTTTGCATAAGTTGTTTGCTATGGTGATAGAGAGGTCTCCATTAGGACTAGAACCTCAGGATTAAAGAGGGTTGAGAGGGTAAGTCTTCAGATAGTGGAGTGCTCCCTTTCTCTTTTAACTAGTACATTTTATCTCTATATTCCCTAGGCTTTATGCAACCATATTTGGTGTGATGCGTGAGATTGAGAGATTGAGGTCGGAGATACTTTTAGGGATCTTTCACCCAGAGGTCGGAGGTACTTTTAGGAATCCCAAGAGTCTATTACGCTCATATGTGGTGTGAGGTGTTGAGATTGAGTGATTTCTCCACCGAGACCTCGTAGGGAACTAGTTTCGATGATCTGGAGGCAGGGGCCTATTATTCTTGGATTGTCTCGACTTGATTAACTCGGTTCAGAAACACATAAATCTTGCGCTTCATGCTATATCGTAGGGGAAGCATTACCTGGGTACCTCATCTTTATTGATTGATACTTCCCTCATTTCTACTCTTCCATGTTTGATTGTGACATTCATACTTCTCGTTATTAAGTTTATTTTATCATAATCTTGATTCTGACTAGATAACTTAGAAGTAGTTATTACTAATACTTTTGTTCCCTATGGATTTGACTACTCGACTTATTTTTAAGTTATTACTAACACTTGTAAATCTTGCGCTTCATGTTTGATCCTAGGGGGAGTGATAAGTGCTCGTGTTATAGAAATATGAAGTATTATTATCTTACATTGAGCATTACTTTTCTAAGATTTTATCATTAATTTGTGTGCAATTGTGTGCTTTTGTGCATTGCAGGGTTATGGAGCCAATTTGGAGAAAAAGAAGCAAAAATAGGTTATGTTCGCCATTGTTGGGGAGTTCTCGGACCAAGCAAGGAACAAGGCACGAGTCTAGACTTGTGGGTGTGTGCCAACCTTCATTAGAGGGGCACAAGGGCAGTCACATTCACAAAAGTCTAACTCATGTAGCATTGGAGAACTTTGCCAATGAAGAGAAATGAAGTAATCGACATAATCTAACGTTGATTGTGTGCCCAATTCAACGGCCTCGATAAAGAACGATTAATTTGGGAGCATTTTCGGTGGAGCACTGCAGCAGGTATTGTAGCAAACCAATGTAGCAAGTTACTGTTCACAGTCTGCCGAAAATCAGCAAAACAGAAATTCCACACGGGCATGTGGAAATTCCACACGGGTATGTGGAAATTCTACAGGCCCATGTGGAAAATCCACAGGGGCATGTTGAACTCCGATTTCAGCCTATAAATAGCCCATTTTCAGATCTATTTTGGGACCTCCCTTCTATCTCTTGCCTATCTTTTGGGGGGGGGGGGGTTTTGGCTAGGGTTTGGAGAGGTTCTTGGAGGTCTTTGGAGGCGATTATACAGCATCGGCATCGACATCCATTGGAAGAAAGCTATTGGGGGAGCTTTCGTCGGCATCGATTCGGCGAGGTGTGCCCTAGGCTTGACAAGGGATTCGTTGGAGAAGACATGCGGCTCCAGAAGACCATCGATATGATCTACAAGGGGGTTTTCTTTATGGTTTTCATGCATATGTTCTTAAACTCTTTATTGACTTTGTATTGCTCCATGGAGAGCTAAACCCTAGGATGTTTGTGTTTCTATAACTTTTATTATGCTTTATTAATTTCATGTTTTCTTATTGAGTTCCAATCTTGCATGCCGATTGTCTGAGATTTTCCCTTAGCCGTGACACTAGGGTTGAGAATCTATTAGGTTATCCTTTGAGGGTGTGACAACCTCTATAGGATTAGACTACACAAGGTTGGAAAGGGTGAGTCGAGAGGTAGCGGAACGTCCCCTTTCCCCTACGGTGTGAATTTCCCTACCTCTGTATCCCAAGAGTTAATCACAATCGAAGTAGAGTGAAGTACTAGGAGATGAATGCCCTTGCGAAGGGTTGAGTGAAATCTAGGATGGGGGCTTAACTTAGATTAGGGTTCTTCCACCTGGACCAAAGGGTTAGAACTATAATTAGGGATAGGATCTTTGACTTGGAAACCCTAGAACTCCATGCAATTTCACACGGTGCTAGGTATTAGTATGAGGTACTCCCCTGGGGCTTAGGTGACAGGTCATCGAGAGTCAAGGGTCGTAGAGAAGTCTAGAGCCAGGTATAGTGTGGGATTAGTCACGGTTGACCTTAGGTTTGGGACCATGTACTTAAGGATTTCCACGACTCATTAGACATCAATTAGATGGTATAATACTAGTCTTGCACTAGAAGCATTAGTCCTAGGGGGAGCTTTGTCAGGGTACCCCATCTTTATATCGATTACCTCTCCTACCTTTATTGCCCTTCTTGGTCTCTTTTATTTTCTTATATATATATATATATATATACACATATTGATTTCTCTTACCATTGATTCCATTTATAGCTAAAATAGTGATAACGCTTGTTTCTGAAAACTATTCCTTGTGGATACGACTACCCACTCACCAGGGTATTTTATTACTTCGACAACCCGTGCACTTACAGGGTATACACGCAAGGGGTGTGTCAGGGAGCATTACCTAGGTACATCATCTTCATTGATTGATACTTCTGTCATTTCTACTTTTCCATGTTTGCTTGTGACATTCATACTTCTCGTTATTAAGTTTATTTTATCATAATCTTGATTCTGACTAGATAACTTAGAAGTAGTTATTACTAATATTTTGGTTCCCTGTGGATTCGTGACACACCCCTTACGTGTGTGTACCACAAGTGCATGGGTCGTTAAAGTAATAAAATACCCCGGTGAGTGGGTAGTCAAATCCACAGGGAATAGATGCTCAGAAACAAGAAGTATTGCTATTTAGCTAAGGTGAAAACCATGTTGTGATTTGATTCAAGATATCAATGCAAAGAAAAGTAAAAGAGAAAGAGAAAGCAAAAAGAGTAAAGAGAGGTAATCAATGATAAAATGAGGTACACGGATAATGCTTACCCTTGGACTATTGTTTCAAGTGTAAGACTAATATTATGCCTCTTAATTGAAGTTTAATGAGTTATGGAAATACAAACACACACTGTTCCAAACATAAGGTCAACCGTGACTAGCCTTCTACACTATTCCCCGGCAGAAAAGAATACTCTCAACACCTCACACTTTGTGGGACTGCTTGAAGTTCTAGGCATTCCAAGTGATAAACCTTATTTCCTAACTGAGATCTAACCCTTTGGTCTAGGCAAAAGATCCCTAATCACAATTAAGCCCCAGTACTAAGGATTAATCAACACTTCACTTTGTTTCTCGCGCAACTAAGCCCTAGTGGAGTTTGTCTCTTAGCACTTCACTCTATCATGACCGCAAATAACTCTTGGAACATAGAGGTAGGATAAATCACGTTGGAGGAGAAAGAGACATTCCGCTACATCTCGACTCACCCTCTCAACCCCTTTCAACCTTGCTAAGTCTAACCCTAATGAAGTGTCACTCATTCAAAAGGATTACCTAGATAAATTCTCAACCCTAGTGTCACTCTAAGGGAAAATCAAATCAATAAACACACAAGATTGAAACTCAATTAAAACATCAATTAAAGGAAACATAATAAAAGTCAATGAAACAAAATCATCCTAGGGTTCACAAGTTCAAGCACCAACTAAGGGTTTAGCTCTCCATGAAGCAATACAAAATCAAATATCAAATCCAAAATAAGTGCAAGCAATCCATAGAGATAACCCACTTGTCATCCGTATCGATGGTCTTCAAGAGCCGTCTTGTCTTCTCCAAAGACTCTTCCATCAAGCTTAGGCACACCTCGCCGAGTCAATGTCGTCGAAAGCTCCCCCAATAACTCTATTCCGAAGCAAAATGATGTCGAATGCCGTAGAACCACTCCAAAATCCCAGCAAAAATCTTTCCAAACCCTAGCCGCGGTCTCTCCAAAAGATTGGCGAAAGATGGGAAAAAGATCCCCAAATTAAACTCTCAAAGCGGTATTTAAAGGGCTGAAATTGGGCATCCACACTGTCATGTGGAAATTCCACATGGGCGTGTGGATTTCTAGGGTTCATTTTTCCTACACGCTGTGAACTGTAACTGCTACAATAATTTTACTACATTGATCCGCTACACTAACCTGCTATAGTACTCCCAACTTCAATTTCTTCATTGAGGACGCATAATTGGGCACACATCCATACGGTAGATCATGTAGCATCTTGATTCCAAACACATTGATGAAGCTCTTGATAATGTGACAAAAGTTGGAACAAATGATTGTGACTACCTTTGTGCCCCTCCACTTTATGTATCCACTTGCACATCTTGGAGGTTGACATACACCAACATGTCTATGAGCACAACATGTGCCTTAATCCGTGTTCGGTCCAAGAGTTTCCTTAACAATTGCGTCCATGATCTATTTTTGCTTCCTTTCTTCCAAACTTGTTTCCACAACATTAAATGCACAAAAGAACACAAATACACATGAATGAGCCATAAAATCTGATAAAAGTGATGCTCAATGTAAGAAAAGTATACTTAGTAATACTTATACACAAGCACTCATCAAACTTCCCTACACTTAAGTTTTTGCTTGTCCTCAAGTAAAAATAAGAAATTAAAGGATCTAAGAGGAAAAATTTAAAGTGCTCGGCCTTAGGTTCACCAGAATTATGCAAAAAAGGCATTCTACAAGTAAGGAAAACTCAAACAATGAATAGAAGAAATCATTTCTCCAGCTAAAAACTTGAATAAAAAAGGACAACAAACCTAATATTGTGTAAGTGTGTGTAAACTCACTCAAGTCAACCCAACTTGTACTACTCGAAGCTCTTATTAAAAAGGACTTATTTATACAAAAAAAAAAGAGGAGGTAGTAGCTCCACACATCCTCTAAGGTAGCCCTTTCCTAGCCGGCCGCCATGGTGAATAGCTTTCACACTTTCCAGATTGTAGCTCGTTCTACCGGGGTAGTAGCTTTCACTTATGCTATGAGATAGCTCTTTCTCTCATTAGGCCATAACTAGTATCCGACTTATGAGAGTAGCTTCATACTGCATAGGTGGTAGTGACTTCCACCCCCAATGCACAACCAAAACAACCAAATTTTTTTTTTTCAAAAATTCAAACCAAAACAATCCTAAAATAGTCCCTTGAGTGTTGAACTTGAGTTTCCACAAGGTTTAATGAATGAGTAGTGCAACAATAGATAATCGGGCAAAAATTCCCTAAAATTCAAGTAAAACTAGAGCATGATAGTATTCAATGTTAAAAATTCTCCTAATCTTAAGAATACAACCGTTACAACTAAGGTGAACCGCGATTGGCTACATGAGCATGAACAATGAATGCATAAGTATAAAACGTGTGTAATATGAACTCCCCCCCCCCCACACTTAAGATGTACATTGCCCTCAATGTGTGCATGCAAGCACAATAAGGATTTAAAACAATCAAAACATGTGTGAAGGTGGACAATTGAAACAATACTCCCCTAAACTCCTAGTGGTGCGTTTGATGAAGCTATATTTATTGAGAGTTGAGTTCCAATGGGTTGTGGAGCACACACGGCCATATGGAATGCCACATGACCGTGCCAATTACTATTCCTCAATTCCAAGACTCACAAGACCATCTGCACGTATACCCAAGGGGTTTCAGTAAAGCTCAACAAAACAAAATAAAATCGAGCTTATAAAGATAATAGAATGAAATACAACTTGATACAACTGAAAAGCAATAAGATAAACTCAGAAGGAGAATCCTTTCTAAGTGATACAAGTACAAAATAAAATGCAAAAATAAAATAACAAAATCTAAAGACAAAGAAACATAAAGACACCTCAAGCGTCTGTGTCATGCTTTGCTAGTGCTGTTGTTACTGCTGCGGGTGATGCTACTGGAGATGCTGAAGATGCTAGTGGAGCTCGGGGTCTCATAACAAATGTTGAGGACATGTCTCGCTCAAGAATCTACTGTAGTGTGTGGAGATGCGCCATCACCTCAGTATGGTTCACAGCGTGTGTCGCGCGAACCTTAGCCAAATCTGCCTGTAACACTCCTATAACACTCTCGAGCATCTCAAAATGATCACGGGCTCAAGATAGAGAAAAGATGCGCACTAGAGGTGGATCCTATGCTGCAGATGGTGCCTTTGAATCCATCTACTCATGTTGTGGCTGAGGAGCAAGCTGAGAAACCTCTGCGTTGTCGCCCTCACCCTCGGCCGTCTCTGGTGGGGGCATGATCATCACATAAACATAGTCTCTGTACCTCTTCACCATGCCCATCAATCTCATCTCCAAGCCGAGAAAAGATGGCACAATGGTCTTCTCAGCCCCTTTGATCGCATCCAATAGACCCATTCGCATGATGAGTCGAGTGATGTAGGGGCTAGAGAAGAGTACTTTTATCCTGGCATACTGCCCCTGGTGATGTAGGTACTCATCCATAATGTACCCCAGGTGGAGTAGCTCGCTCTATACCATCGGGTACAAGTACAGCAGCTCCTATCGACTGAGGACTCCGGTACTGTCACCACGTCCGTTCACTGATTGGCTGAGAACGGTGTGGATATATTGATAAGCAAGTCGAGAGAGGCATATAGCCTTGGAGATCTCAGGCTCGTATTGACCCTAACCACACAACATCCTATGTAGTCGCTGAGGAATCAAAGTCAGTCGGTAACTACTCGTACTCCTCAGTATCAATGTAGGCCTTGTCATACAAACCAAGTTGGACAGCAAACTGTGTCACGCTATACTGTGGTACTGACCGAACGCACCGAACTGAATAGCATCGATCCTCGAAAAACTATTGTAACATCTGAATGGTCAAATTCGAATGATTCCAGTACCTCAAGTGTAAGTATACGGATAGCTAGCTCTCGGATGGACAATAATCGCCGCTAACTACCCACAGAAAACAACTCGTCGACCTCATCTTCCATCTCATCACCCAACTTTATCTCTCGCAATGCACTCAAGTCTGGAAAATGGGACTATCCAAACTTGAGCTTCGATAAGCACTTAAAATCTTGCTTGATGTTCTGGTATAGCAAACTCAAGCTGCTCGAGAGGGCTCATGAGGACGCTTGCCGACCAATTTCTTCGATCTGGAAGACATTCCTACAAAATTTGAAAAACAAATCTTCAATTGAAACTTAAAATCCAATTCTGTAGAAATCCACGAGGTCGTGTGGAAATTCCACACGCCTATGTGGATCTTCGGGGTGCGACAACAGCGCGTTCGAAGCTTGCAAAAGATCTTCAATACATCTCAAAAGCTTCTAAATACCTTATGCAAACATCTACCAACATTCTAAACATGAAATCTAAGATAAACTCATCAAAATAAGTAAAGGAAAATAAGATTGGCAAAACAAAGGGGAAAGAAGAAGCTTACTGACGAAATGAAACTTGAAAACTTTGAATATGGCCACCAAACATTGCAAAAGAAAACCCTTAAATAGACAAAGAGAAGGTCGGGAAGGCAAATGGTGGCATTCTTTGAGTGTGGAGATGTTTTAAAAGAATGAAAGGGCGCAAGTAGATTATAAAGAAAAGTTGCGGCTGTTCTGTACACCCACACTGGCGTGTGGAAATTACCCACGCCCGTGTGCCTCCACAGAGGAGCTTCACAGGGGCATCCACATGCCCCTGTGTGCTCTAAGGATGGCAACCTTGGCCTCTGGACTCATCCACACGGGTGTGTGGAAATTACGCATGCCGGTGTGCCCGACCCACAGGGACACCCACACGCCCCTCATGCTTCTCTATTCTCTTGAAAATATTCTTCTAAGTGTTTCACACGCCCCTGTGGAAATTCCACACGGCCGTGTGGAAATATTCTTCTAAGTTACTGTACACTTCTGCCGAAGAGTCAAGGTTCCAGAGAATTCACACGGGCGTGTGGAATTAACACACGGCCGTGTGAACTAATTTTCCAGCAAACCAGAGACGTCACACGGGCGTGTGGAATTAACACACGGCCGTGTGAACTAATTTTCCAGCAAGCCAGAAACTTCACACGGGCGTGTGGAATTAACACACGGCCGTGTGAAGTAATTTTCAGGAAAGACAGAAACTTCACACGGGCGTGTGGAAATTCCACACGGCCGTGTGAATTCCCGATAACTTCAAATTTAAAGCCGCACTCAGCCTATAAAAAGCCGTTTTGGAGACTTTTTGAAGAATCTTTTGACCCATCTTTCTCCCCAACTTCTGGAGAGGGCGGCTAGGGTTTCGGAGAGGACTTTTTGGAGGATTGGAGCGCGTCATCGGCATCGTCACCGACGTTCGACGGCCGCACAAGACCACGGCCACACCATACGCGAGGGGGTTTTCATTGATGTCTTTAGTTTGTTCTTTCTTTCATAAATTGATGAACATGTATAGCTCCATGAGGAGCTAACCCCTCATGGGTATTCGGACTTGTAAAACTCTAGGATAATTATGTTTCTTTGACATTGTTATTATGCTTTTCCATTAATTGATGAATAAATTCGAGTTTCAATTTTAGATTTCTTGTGCTATTGTTTTCTCTTAGCCGTGACACTAAGGATTGAGAACAATCTAGGTTATCCTTTGAAGGTGTGACAACTCCTATAGGATTAGACTACTTAAAATTGAAGAGGGTTGAGAGGGAGAGTTGTGAGGTAGCACCGTACCCCTTTCCCTTCCGTTGTGATTTCTTCCTACCTCCGATTCCTTGAGTCATTAGAGGTCGAAATAGAGTGAAGTGCTAGGTAGACAAATTCCCCCAAGGTTTTGGGGTGACGTGAATCCTACGCACTGGGGCTTAATTTAGACAATGGTTCTTCCTCCTGGACCAAAGGGTTAGAACTATCACACATAGGAACAGGTTTTATCACTAGGAGTCCCTAGAGCTTAAAGCAATCCCACGTAGTGTTAGGCTTAGGTAGAAATACTCCCCTGGGGCTTAGTTGAGCAATCAACAGAGTGAAGGGTTGACGTGAATCCTATTGCCGGGACATAGTGTTGAGGTTAGCCACGGTTGACCTTAGATTTGGGACCGTGTGTTTCAGGATTTTCCTCGACTCAATTAACATCAATAGGAAGGTATAATAGCATAGTCTTGCACTAGAAGCATAAGTCCTAGAGGTAACTTGTCCTGATACCCTATTTTCACTTATTACTAGTCTCTCTCTTTTTACTCGTTGCTTGCACTTTTCTCTCTTTCATCTTTCGATTTATTTGCTTTGCATCTACTCTAGTTCCCATAAATTCACTCATCACTCCGATCATTGTTTCTTTTCGTACATCACACGACTCAATAGCAACTTCTTGTATTTTAAATCCCTATTCCCTGTGGATTCGACTACCCACTCACCGGGGTAACTTTTATTACTTCGACAAGGCCGTGCACTTGCGGTACGCACGCAAAAGGTCGTGTCACTACCCAACTCATTGGGTACTTTATTCTTCGACAATAATACACTTGCGGTACACACACGCAAGAAGTGTGTCATTCATTCTACATTTACTTGATTGCCTTGGATTGCATGAGAACTCTATAATTCAATTTCTAGGTTGTACTTGGATGTGCGGGATGTGCCCTTGTGTTAGACTCACATAGTTTGAAAGGGATTCATGTACCAATACACTGAGGGATTCGGGTATTTGGCACCACTCCAACCATTAGGTTCAAACCTAGGCATTGTGTTTGACACTAATTAGAGATTTCCCTAAGTGTAGTGCAATCAATGGAAAGTTGGCCGGAAAAGATTCAGGTTAATACTCATATGGGATTAAGGGATATTTACCGAGGGATTCAGTATTAACCTACTCTAGGAATCTCTTTCCCCAAACCATCTTTGCTATGTTAACCCTAGTATCCTTCTAGCTTTAGTGGCCCGAAAGTGCACGAGTTGTTGAAGTAATAAACTACCCTGGTGAGAGGGTAGTCGAATCCACAGGGAGTAGTGATTCAAGACAAGAGGAATTGCTACTTAGCTAGCGCGAAAATGATGGCGGTGAGAGAAAGCAATGTGTGTGTAATAATAGAGTAAGAAATATGAAAGAAAGAAAAGTGCAAGAAAAGAGCAAGGAGGAAACAATCAATGCAAATATGGGGTACCCGGATAAAGCTCCCCCTAGGACTAATGCTTCTAGTGCAAAACTAGTATTATAACTTCCAATTGATGTCTAATGAGTCGTGTAAATCGTTAAGCACACGGCCCCAAACCTAAGGTTAACCGTGACTAGCTTCAACACTATGACCCGGTATTAGGATTCACTACAACCTTTCACTCTGTTGATCGCTCAACTAAGTCCCAGGGGAGTCCATCTCCTAATCCTCACACTATGTGGAACTACTTTGGGTTCTAGGGATTCCAAGTGATAGAACCTGTCCCTAAGTATAGTTCTAACCCTTTGGTCCAAGCAAAAGAACCCCACTCTCAGTTAAGCCACAGCACTAGGATTCACTACAACCCTTCACTCTGTTGCTAGCACAACTAAGCCCCAGGGAAGTTCATCTTCTAGCACTTTTCTCTACTTTGACCGTAAAGAACTCTTGGAACATGGAGGTAGGGAAAACCACGTCGAAGGGGAAAGGGGACATTTCGCTACCTCTCGACTCACCCTCTCGACCCTATCCAATCTCAGGTAGTCTAATCCTATAGAAGTTGTCACACCTTCAAATGATAACCAAGATGATTCTCAACCCTAGTGTCACAGCTAAGGGAAAATCAATACAATTAACATGCAAGATTGGAACTCAATTAAAAGCATCAATTAAGAAAGTATAATAAAAGTCATACAAATAATGTCATCCTAGGGTTTACAAGTCCGAATACCCACTAGAGGTTTAGCTCTCCATGGAGCTATACAACATCATCAAAGTGTATGTAATAACAAGCATAGCAAACATAGATAAAACGCCATTGAGATGCGTGGTGATGGTCTTGCGAAGCCTCTTTGTCTTCTTCACCAAATCTCTTATCAAGCCTAGGGCACACCTCGCCGAATTGATGCCGATGACAACTCCCCCAATAGCTATCTTCCAAAGGACGTCGATGTCGATGCCGTCGAATGCTCCAAAAGCCTTCCAAAATCCTCTCCAAACCCTAGCCGCGAACTCTGAGTCGTGGCCTTAAATAGGTTGAAACCGGGCATCCACATTCCACACGACCGTGTGGATTTTCTGGAATTGAATTTTTGGCACGTAGTGAACAGTAAACTGCTATAGTGATTTGCTACATCACCTGCTACAGTACTCACGCCCAAATTGTTCCCGACTTCATGTTCTTCATCGAGGCCTTTGAATTGGGCACACAGCAATGGTAGATCATGTTGTTTACTTCTTTTCTCCTTATTGACGAGGTTCTTCAATGTGACACAGGCTAGATTTTATGGGTGTGACTACCTTTGTGGCCCCTCCAAATAATAGAACGATTCGAGCACATTGGAGGTTGGCACACACCCTCAAGTCTAGAACCCGTGCCTTGATTCTTGCTTGGTCCAAGAAACTCCTCAACAAAAGCGGACATGACCTAGTTTTGTTCTTTTTCCTCAAACTCTTCCCCACAACCCTATATGCACAAAAGAACACAAATGCACACTAATCAATGATAAAATCTGAGAAAAGTAATGCTCAATGTAAGAAAATAATACTTCGTATTACTTAAACACGAGCACTTATCAGTTAGACAATAGGTGAAGAGGTAGATCCTTGGCCTCGATGAATATGACCCCTGTATCATGCATAGGGTATTACTTGATGATCCCGTACACTTGTGGGCCACTTATCATTCAAGTTTACCGTGGAATTCTTTAAGGCGAGATGTTGTTGAACTCCATGACATATGATATGGCTGTAGGAGTTGTATTCATTTTCTTTACTTATTCATAATCAACCTCCTTTTGCCACTTCTCATAATTGCTCCTAAATGTTAAATGCATCATCAATCGACACTTACACCACCATGGGAATAACCTAAACAAGAGTTGTTTAGTTTCAATGATGAAGGATCCATAGATTGGTTTAGCCTTTTTGCGAGACCATTGTCTACTCCTTTCTATACTCACTTCCTGTTTATCCATTTGCAATTGTTAAAAGAGGTTGTGTATTTAAACTTAATCAAGTACATTTTGTTTACTTCTTCATTTTCTACCTTCTCACAGTGCTTCCCCTTACCAACTATTGGTGGTGTGTATTCTTTAGTAAGTGTAACCATCTCCTGATTCTCCTTATCTGAGGAAAGTTTCTCCCTTACAAAGGTTTGTTTCTCCACAATTAGGATTACAACCCCATGAGGTTTCTACCAACTCACTTGGTTAGAATTAATTGAGGTTGCATGAGATTCTCTTATAGTCTCAACCGGAATTGAAGGTTCTTCTTTTAGGTAACCTAGTTCCATCACCACGTGGAATGTGATACTTCCAACTGCTTCAACATTATTGTTAGACAACTTTATAAATTGATTTTTAGCTGAAGCAATTGATTCCGGTGTGGGTGTCTCTCGTCTCATGGTATCATCTTGTCCCATAAATTCACAACCTTCCGTGGTAAGATTCATCTCAGTTGTAATTAACATAGCTTGAGCTAGGAGTCAAGTTTCTTCATAGAATCTAGGAGATTCAACACTAAGGTTTGGAAACCATTGTGGATATTCCTGAACTTCGGGCCACATTTCCTTCAACTCTTGCGCCCTAGTATAGTGGAATTGACATAGCTTGAGCTGGGAATGGAGTTTCTTCATAGAATGTAGTAGATTCAACACTAAGGTTTGGAAACCACTATGGATATTCCTGAACTTTGGGCAAAAAGTATATGAATGATGGAAGAAGGATGGAAAGAAGTATGAAATTAAACTAGATTAGAAACATTGATATGAAGTAGCGCCCTGGACTAATCCCCCTAAGGAACATATATTGACTCTTTTACAATAACTATCAAGTACATCTTCTTGGACTGAAAGGTAAACCCTAGATCGAAAGGTTCGACACCATACACCCTAACTCTATGGGTTCACACGATGATAAAAAGATAGAGAAAATAAACAAGTAAGAATTCTTAGAACTCCCTTTTGCTTCTCTAATCCTCCCAATCATGCTTTGAGGATCTTCCTGCTGACTTAGGTCAGCTCCAATTGGTGCTCCTGAATCTCAGCTCTCTTTCCTTTCCAAATGATGGTGAAGTTCATCCAACAACTGCACTAGAAAATCTAAGGATAAGCCCCCTTAAAACCCTAACTTCAGCAAAAAGGCATTTCTTGATGTGAGCACGGTCGTGCTTACGCCATGCTTACGCCATGCTTATTTATACCAGTGCACTTTACAGGAAAGCCTGAGGAATTGTTTCAATGTGAAAATTGGTTAATCTATAATTTGCATAGCCTGGAACATGCCCTAAGCACGACAGTATTATAAGAGGATGCCTGAGCTTTTGCTATAATATTGTGCTACATTATTTTCTGCTACAATACCATGTTTGATCATGGACTTGTTGAGGGCGTGCTTATCTTCTTCTAATGAATTCTCTAAGTCCTGAGATCTGCACAAGCTGAATATAGGTGTGTTGAGGTCATGCTTCTCCAGGTGAAGTTCAGTTGTGTTCATTTCACGTCGAATTTGTACAAAACCTCGTTATTTCACCATAAGACATGTTGTATTACACGTTTAAGCACAAATACTAAAAGTAGCATTGAATCACAACAAATAAATCCTAGAAAACAAGCTAAATACATCAAAAGGGTATATATAAAACATCTATATGAAATGCACTAATCAAATACCTTTCACACGTGAACATTTGCTTGTTTTCAAGTAAACGCACTCAGCACACAAGAAAGAAGATGAGTATATGGCTTTGATCTAAAAATAATAGGAATTTCAAAAGTGTAGAGAGAACTAGTGGTCAGCGTGTGTTCAGCTGATAAAAAATGATAAGCTTCACTCTTACTCCATACTCCGAGTGTGTGTGTATGTGTGAGTTACCCTAGAATATATGCCAAATATATTGTTGGATCGACCTAGCTAACCCCGATCATATTCCTAACTAAAACTAAGTGGGTAGTAGCTTCATACGTCCTAGAGGTAGTCATTTCTCCTCGTAGGTCATCAACTAAACAATGGTGATGCTCAAGATCCGACTACTTAAGAGTAGCTTTAACACTTCTAGGTCAATAGCTCTTTCTACCATCTTTTGCAACTAATATTTACAAATCGCCTGTAGGGCAACCAAAAAAAATCCAACTTTCCAAGATTTATCTCTTCTAAGTTAGCAGTTTTTTTATAGAAAGATAAAAGAAACAACACTAACGGTTAATTAGCTAATGTATTTCCTATGCACAAGTGGCTCCACAATTAGGGTAAAGTTAGAAAGAAGCAAAAGTGAATCTAACAATTAAGCTCAATAAAAATACTCTAACACACTCGTGTCCCCCTAAACTAAGAAATTCCTATCCAAGATATCATAGATCATACTAAGTCATGCCCCATCACAATGAATACACAAGTAAAACCATCCCCCACACTTGAATCGTACATTGTCCTCAATGTACAAATATGCATGAATGAAAAACTACATCAAGGACAAATAAAATTAGGGAGAAGTTCTTAGGGACTTTCAAGAACACTAAGAGTGATGTTGCTGCGATCAATGTGTGTTCCAAATTCCAATACGACCCACATCCTGAGAAGCAAATATTGCACAGAAGTGAAGCCCAAGCAAAGAAAAATAAAATACGGGAAAATAAAGTCTGAAATAAAGTAAAAAAACAAAATTAGTTTAGTAGGGAACTCCACTTGCTAATTGCAAACTACAAATCTGATAATAAAAGAAAAAACATAAAACAAAAATAGAAAGATAGAAACTAGTGATGCTCAAAACACGTCACTCTCGCTTTTGCTCACGGTCTCCTCGTCACAGAGGTCTGCTGTGTCGACCACCATATGAGGGGACGGACCAACATGTTGGGGGTGACAACTGGACATCGAGGTGATTGGCGATTCTCATAACGCTCCTTGTTAGCCACCGGTAGAATAATGGGGAGCTCATTGACGGCGCTACGTGGCTGGTGAAGGTCTGGACTAGGGGTGTCCTATGAGCTGCCTTCACTACTCACCCTCTTCAAAAAGGGTCTAGCAAATGTATTCTTCCTAGACATAGTATCCTGTAGTAAAATAATAAAAATCAATAAAAATATCAAGAAATCAGGGGAAGCACGATCGTGCTTAAGGAATACATGGCTGGGCATGATGAGAGCACTGTCATGCTTTAGGCATTCCATCTTCCTCAAGACCGTTCATGCTAAAACAAGTTATTTCTAGCTTCTCATGGGTTCACACGATGACAAAAAGATAGAGAAAACAAACAAGTAAGAATTCATAGAACTCCCTTTTGCTTCTTTGATAATTCTTGCAAGGAGCCTAGATGACAATTGATCCAGTCATTGAACTATATTTTCAAGTTGAAGCTCTCAGTAAAAAGGTTGATCGAATTATTGCTTCACAATAACAGAGCAATCCATGCTATAACACATATCATCCAAATGAAAGGAGCTACCCAAACTACTTATGGAATAATGATAGACAACATTGGGAAGCACCTTGAGCATCAATTAGGATGGATACTTGACACACTCTCCAAGGAACATGAAGTATTTGAGCAAGCAGCGCAAGTTCCTTGTAGAGATGATGTGGTGGTGAACGATAATGAAGAAATGGGGCAGACCGAGTACAATGCTATAGAAATTGAAGAGGAAAAAGAAGAACATCATGTTGAGAATTTGGATTGCTTGAATGAACAGTGTGCTTGTGAACAAGGAACTTTTCAAGGAGGTTTGCTAATGTCATATTCCTTTCAAGCTGAAAATACACAAGGAGAAGCAACCCCTAAGGTAATGGAACAAGCATCATTCTTTGTGATTGATCAACTCATAGAATGCAAGAAAGAGATATTGGGTTTGGGAGAAGATGTGTGGAGGATATTTAAACCATCCAATGACCCACCTATGCTAAGCTTCGATAATTCCCAACCCAAATTGTTCCCTTGGAGGCCAAAGGTAAGATGGTTGGTCCCTCCAACAAATATTCCACCCCGGCAAGGAGATTTTTGGTTTAGAGGAAGTAGCTATGCAATTTCTTATCTAGAGGAACACACTCTTTTCAAGCCTCCATAAGATAAGAAAGAGGTACGTCAAGCTTAGTGACGTTAAACAAGCGCTTCTTGGGAGACAACCAAAGTTTTTATTGCTTTTCTAGGCTTTGGTTTAGTTTTAGAATGAATAATTGCCTAGTGTTGGTATTTTCATTTTATTATGCATGTGCTGTGATTTTCTCATGGATTATTGGTGTTTTAGTGTGCCTAATTGTGATTGTCGAAGTTTTGGGTCGTTTGAGTGTGTTTTCGTGGATCTTCAGTCGAATTTTTATTATTTATTCAGGCTTTGAAAGTTGTATTTAAGTTCCTGGAATTTTCTGCAGAGTCTGTAAATTTTTTTTAAGTCATCCAAAGAGGACACACGGCCGTGTGGAATTTCCACACGGGCGTGTGTCACCGTTCAGAGCTTATCCTGAGAGGACACAAGGGCGTGTGACACCCCCTGTGAATGACCTTGTGAAGGGCACATGGCCGTGTGGAATTTTCACACGGCCGTGTGGATCTCTGCAGAGCTACAACTTTCCATCCCGAGAGTCACAGGGGTCGTGTGAGTGCCCATGTGTATAGCACACGGCCGTGTGGAATTTCCACACAGCGGTGTGGATGTTCTGCAGAACAAGAATTTTATCCAGAGACTCATAGGGGACGTGTGAGTGCCACTGTGGGTGAGCGTGTGCATGGCACACGGCTGTGTGGAATTTCCACAAGGCCGTGTGGAAACACTTAGATGATTTTTTGAGATCCAAAGAGGCCACAAGGGCGTGTGGATGCCCCTGTGGCCGGCCTTTGCTTGGCTAGGTTGGGTACACGACCGTGTGGATGTTTTAGAAAATGAACAGAGGAAACACAAGGGCGTGTCATTGCCCTTGTGAACAATTCCAGTAGAGGCACACGGCCATGTGGACACACAGAACACAATAGGTTGTGACTTCTTTTTAAAATCTATTTGTGCCTTTTCAATTCTAAATGCCTCCACACTCAAGGGATGCTTTTGCGCATCTTCCCAACCCTCTCTTGGTCTGTTTAAGGAGTTTTTAAGTTGTTTTCCGGCCATATTCGATGTTTTTGGTTTCCCTTTCATTGGTAAGCATCTATTCTCTTTTTCTTCATCAATCTTTTCTTTTCTTTTTTAACACTAGGATCACCATCAACAGCAGCAACAACATCGGCACCAGTAGCAGACGACACCGCCGTTGGAGGCATTTTTAGCTTTATGTTTCTTTCGATTTTATTTTACTTTTGTTGAGCTTCACTGAACCTCCTTGTGTATACGTGCAGATGGTATTGGATGTTTGGAAATTGAGGAATAGTCATAGACACGGTCTTGTGACCGTGTGTGCTCCACAAACCGTTGAGACTCAACTCTCAATGAACATATCTCCATCAAACGCAACACTTGTAGTTCAGGAGAGTATTGTTTCAATTGCCCACTCCCACATATATTTGCTTGGATTGTTATATTTTTATTGTGGTTACATGTGTACATTAGGGACAATGTACATCTTAAGTGTGGGGGGAGTTCACATTGCACACACCTTATACTTGCATGTTCAATTGTTTATGTTCATGTAGCCCGTGGCGGTTCACCTTAGTTGCAATGGTTGTATTCTTAAAGTGTAGGAGGATTTTTAACATTGTATCTTATCATGCTTTAGTTTTTACATGAATTTAGGGAATTTTTGGTCAATTATTTCTTTTGCACTACTCACTCTTGAAACCTTTTAGAAACTCGAAGCTCAATGTTTTGAGAACTAGTTTATCGTCGTTTTAGTTGAGTTTTAGTTTTGTTTTGAGATATAAAAAAAACAAAAAGAAAAAAGAAAAGTTGTGAGCTTGTGAATATTTGTTTAGTTTTTATTTGTGCATTTGGGGTGGAAAGAGCTACCACCTATTAAGTATGTAGCTACTCTCATAAGTCGGATACAAGTTATGCCCTAATGAGAGAAAGAGCTATCTTATGGGATGCATGAAAGCTACTACCCCGGTAGAAAAAAGCTACCACCTCGAAAGTGTGAAAGCCACCTTTGGCAGCCGCCTAGGAAAGGGCTACCTTAGAGGATGTGTGATTCTTCCACCTCCCTACTTTTGTGTATAAATAAGTCCTTCTAATAAGAGCTTAGAGGAGTGCTTTTTGGGTTAACTTGAGTGAGTTCACACACACTTACACATTTTTGAGTTGTTGTCCTTTTTTATTCAAGTTTTTAGCTAGAACATTGATACCTTGTATGTGATGTTGTAAATTCCCTTGCTTGTAGAATGCTTCTTTTGCATATTTTTGGTGAACCTAAGGCCGAGCACTTTCAATTGTTCTTCCCAAGTACTTTCATGTTTTATTTTTGCTTAAGGACAAGCAAAAGCTTAAGAGTGGGGGAGTTTGATAAGTGCTCGTGTATAAGCTATACAAAGTATACTTTTCTTACATTGAGCATCGTTTTATTCATATTTTATCGCTTATATGTGTGCATTTGTGTTCTTTTGTGCATGTAGGGTTGTGGAGATGAATGAGGAGAAAAGAAGCAAGAATAGGTCATTAACGCGATCGTTGAGGGAGTTCTTGGACCAGGCAAAGAACAAGGCACAAGTTGTGATCAAAGACATGTGAGTGTGTGCCAACCTCCACCTGAGTTCAAGGAATATGTGAATTGGAGGAGCACAAAGGCAGTCACACTCACATGTTTCGGCTTGTGCAACATTATTAAGAGCTTCGTCAATGTGGTTCAATTGAAGATGCAACGTGATCTACTGCATGATTGTGTGCCCAATTCGGCGGCCTCGATGAAGAAATGAATTCGGGAGCATTTCGATAATTGCTGTAGTAATTGCTGTAGCAAAACACTGTAGCAAGTTGCTGTTTACAGAGCGCCAAAAATCAGCAAAACAGAGAATCCACACGCCCGTGTGGAAAATCCACAAGGGAGTGTGGATACCTGAGTTCAGCCTATAAATACCCTGTTTTGAGTCTTTTTTGGGGACCCCTCTACTATCTCTTGCCTATCTTTTGGGGGGCTTGCGGCTAGGGTTTAGAGAGGTTCTTGGAGGTCTTTGGAAGATAGCTATTAGGGGAGCTTTCATCGGCGTCGATTCGGCAAGGTGTGCCCTAGGCGTGACAAGGGATTCTTTGAAGAAGTTAAGGCGGCTCCACAAGACCATCGATACGGACAACAAGGGGGTTTTCTTTATGGTTTTTATGCATATGTTCTTAAACTCTTTATTGATTTTGTATTGCTCCATGGAGAGCTAAACCCCTAGTGGGTATTCGGACTTGTAAACCCTAGGATGACATTTTTTCAATGACTTTTATTATGCTTTCTTAATTGATGCTTTTAATTGAGTTCCAATCTTGCATGTTCATTGTATTGATTTTCCCTTAGCCGTGACACTAGGGTTGAGAATCATCTAGGTTATCCTTTGAAGGTGTGACAACTTCTATAGATTAGACTACCCGAGTTTGGAGAGGGTCAAGAGGGTGAGTCAAGAAGTAGGGAAACGTCCCCTTTCCCCTTCGGCATGATTTTTCCTACCTCCGTGTTCCAAGAGTTCTTTGCGGTCAAAGTAGAACAAAGTGCTAGGAGATGGACTCCCCTGTGGCTTAGCTGCGTGAGCAACAGAGTGAAGGGTTGTAGTGAATCTAGTGCTGGGGCTTAACTGAGACTAGGGTTCTTTCTAGTGGACCAAAGGGTTAGAACTATACTTAAGGACAGGGTCATTCACTTGAAATCACTATAACCCCAAGCAGTTACGCGTAGTGTGAGGCTTAGGATATGGACTCCCCTGGGGCTTAGTTGAGCGATCAACAGAGTAAAAGGTTGTAGTGAATCTATGTATCTGGGCATATTATTGGAGCTAGTCACAGTTGACTTTAGGTTTGGGACCGTGTGCTTAAGGATTTCCATGACTCATTAGACATCAATTAGAGGGTATAATACTACTCTTGCACTAGAAGCATTAGTCCTAGGGGAAGCTTTGTCCAGGTACCCCATCTTCACATCGATTACCTCTCCTACCTTTATTACTCTTCCTGCACTGCTTTACTTTCTTTTACATCTATAAATATTAATTTCTCTCACCATCGATCCCCTCATAGCTAAATAGTGATAACGCTTGTTTCTGAACACTATTTCCTGTTGATACGACTACCTACTCACCAGGGTGCTTTATTACTTCAACAACCCGTGCACTTGCGGTACACACACGCAAGGTGTGTGTCATTCTTTAATCCCCTAAATCTTGCTCGGAGGACCTTCATATAAACTTAGCTCCGCTACAATCGGCGCTCCAAAATCTCACCTCTATTTCCTTTCCAGATAGTGGTGAAGTTCATCAAGTAGGCGCACTAGAAAATATAAGGCCAAGTCCCCTTGAAACCCAAACTGTGGGCTTAAAAAGGCGTTTCCTAATGCGAGCGCTGCCGTGCATATGCCTATGCACATTATGGGAAAGTCAGGGGATTTGTATCAACCTAAAAATAGGCCAATCTGTAGTCTACACAGCCTGGAACATGCCCTAATCATGGTTGTGCCTCCATCTGCACAGTCGTGTTCTGAGAAGGATGCCTGTGATTTTGCTACAGTATCGTGCTACATTATTTTTTATACAATACTATGTCTAAACACAAGGGTGCTAAGGTAGTGCTTTGACACGACCCCTTGCGTGTGTCCCACAGGTGCACGGGCTTGTCGAAGTAATAATAAATACCCTGGTAAGTGGGTAGTCGTATCCATAAGGAATAGGAATTTAAGACACAAGAATTCACTATTTAGCTATATGGTGTATGATAAGTGTGAAGAGAATCAATGAGTGAGTGTAAAAACAATTGTAAAGAACAAGAAATAGAATAGGAATATGGAAGGTAAGAGAGTGCAAGTAGGAGTAAATAGAGAAAGACAATCGATGAGTAGAGTTGGGTATCTGGACAAGCTACCCCTAGGACATATGTTTCTAGTGCAAGACAATGCTATTATACTCTCCTATTGATGTTAATTGAGTCGAGGAAATCCTTAAACACACAGTCCCAAACCTAAGGTCAACCGTGACTAACCCCAACACTATGCCCCGGCATTAGGTTTCACTACGACCCTTGACTCTTGTTGACATGTCAACTAAGCCCTAGGGGAGTTCGTCTTCCTAAGCCTCACACTGTGTGGAATTGCTTTACGTTCTAGGGATTCCTAGTGATAAACCCTGATCCTATGTATAGCTCTAACCCTTTCGTTCAGGTGAAAGAACCCTAGTCTAAATTAAGCCTCAGCACTAAGATTCACTTCAACCTTCCACTCTGTTTCTCGCGCAACTAAGCCCCAGGGGAGTTTATCTCCTAGCACTTCACTCTATCTCGACCGCTAAGAAATCATGGAACACTGAGGTAGGGAGAATCACACCGAAGGGGAAAGGGGACGTTTCGCTACCTAACGACTCACCCTCTCAACCCTCTTCAATCCTAAGTAGTCTAACCCTATAGGAGTTGTCACACCTCCAAAGGATAACCTAGATTATTCTCAACCCTAGTGTCACGGCTAAGGAAAAACAATTACAAGATGCAATTAAGATTGAAACTCAATTTTATTCATCAATAATGGAAAAGCATAATAACAATGTCAAAGAAACATAATAATCCTAGGGTTTACAAGTCCGAATACCAACAAGGGGTTTAGCTCCTCATGAAGCTATACAAATCCATCAAAATATGAAAGTGAACACAAATTGAAAACATAGATGAAAACCCCCATGCGTATAGTGTGGCAGTGGTCTTGTGCGGCCGCCGGACGTCGATGACGATACCGATGACGCGCTCTGAACCTCAACAAAGTCCTCTGCGAAACCCTAGCCGCGCTTTCTAGAAGTTGGGAAAAAAGATTGGCAAAAAGATGTGTTAAAAATTTCCAATCGGGCTTTTATAACGTTGAGTCGCGGCTTAAAATCTGCTGAATCGGGATTTCACACAGCCGTGTGGAATTTCCACACGCCCGTGTGAAGTTGCTGGAATGCTGATTTTCGGCAGACAGTGAATAGTAACTTACTACAGTATTTTGTTGTATCGCTCGCTACCGTGCTGCTACAGTGACCTTGCCGAAACGCTCCCGAATTCACCGTTATTCATCGAGACCATTGAATTGGGCACACAATCAATGGTAGATCATGCCGATTGCTTCAAATCTCCTTATTGGTGAAGTTCTCCTAAGCTACACGAGTTAGACTTATTGTGAATATGACTGCCCTTGTGCCCCTCCAAAGGAGGTTGGCACACACTCACAAGTCTAGGCTCGTGCCTTGTTCCTTGCTTGGTCCGAAAACTCCCCAACAATGGCAAACACGATCTAACTTTGTTCTTCTTCTCCAAAATAGCTCCACAAACCTACAATGCATAAAAGCACACAAATGCACACAATTTAGTGATAAAATCTGATTAAAGTAATACTCATTGTAAGATAATAACGCTTCGCGTTACTATAACATAAGCACTTATCATGCTTCTCTTCTTCTGATGAATTCTCTAAGTCTTGAGATCTGCACAGGCTTGGACATAGGTGTGTTAAAGTCATGCTTCCCCTGGTGAAGTCCAATTTTGCTTTTTTCATGCTGAATTTGTACTAAATCTTGTTCTTTATCCCCAAGACCTATTTGCTTGTACATTTAAGCACAAATATCCAAAGTATCATAGAATCATAACAAATAAATGCTAAACGACAAGCTAAATACATGAAAAGGGTATATAAAACATCTATATGAAATGAACTCATCAATTGGCGTGAGAGAATTTCAATACTAAGAAAAAAAAACGTAAGCGAATAATATCTTTAATGAATATCTTGACAACTAACTGCTCAATAGCACAAGAAACAAAAGCATTGTTGCTACTCATGAGAATCAAATCATCAAAATATACCAAGAAGTAAGTTATAAGAACAATAGTGCTGAATCCACTAATGTTTAGAATTGACATAGCTTGAGCTGGGAGTAGAGTTTCTTCATAGAATGTAGGAGATTCAACACTAAGGTTTGGAAACCATGTGTGGCTTAATTAATGGGTTGATAATTGACAGGCGGCCCGAAAGTGCACGGGTTTGTCGAAGTAATAAAAGTTACCCCGGTGAGAGGGTAGTCGAATCCACAAGAAATAGGGAGTTAGAATACGAGATTTCACTATTAAAACTATGTGAAGCACGGAAAAGTGATCAATTGATTCGATGAGTGAATTGTGGAAACAATTATACTAAAAGACGAGAAATTAAATAGAAAGATGGAAGATGAGAAAGTGCAAGTAAAAGAGAATAGAGAGGATTTAACAATGAATGAAGCGGGGTATCCGGACAAGCTACCTCTAGGATCTATGCTTCTAGTGCAAGACTATGCTATTATACTCTCCTATTGATACCAATTGAGTCGAGGAAATCCTCAGACTCACGGTCCCAAACCTAAGGACAACCGTGACTAACCCCAACATTATGCCCCGGTATTAGAATTCACATCGACCCTTCACTCTATCGCTCACAAGATTAAGCCCCAGGGGAGTACATCTACCTAAACCTCACACTACGTAGGATTGCATTAAGTTCTAGGGACTCCTAGTGATAAAACTATTCCTATGTGTAGTTCTAACCCTTTGGTCAAGAAGGAAGAACCCTAGTCTCGATTAAGCCCCAGTGCGTAGGATTCACTTCAACCCTTCACTCTGTTACTCGTGTAACTAAGCCCCAGGGGAGTATATCTACCTAGCACTTCACTCTATCTCGACCGCTAATAAATCAAGGAAACGGAGGTAGGGAGAAATCACACCGGAGGGGAAAGGGGTACATCGCTACCTCACAAATCTCCCTCTCAACCCTCTTCAATCTTAAAGAGTCTAATCCTATAGGAGTTGTCACACCTCCCAAGGAAAACCTAGATTGTTCTCAACCCTAGTGTCGCATCTAAGGGAAAACAATAGCAAGATAAAATCAAGATTAAAACTCAATTCTTATTCATCAATAATGGAAAAGCATAATAACAATGTCAAAGAAACATAATAACCCTAGACTTTACAAGTCCGAATACCCACAAGGGGTTTAGCTCCTCATG
Source organism: Dioscorea alata (assembly GCA_020875875.1). Classification (NCBI taxonomy): domain Eukaryota; kingdom Viridiplantae; phylum Streptophyta; class Magnoliopsida; order Dioscoreales; family Dioscoreaceae; genus Dioscorea; species Dioscorea alata. The sequence goes on from CM037027.1 coordinate 5,644,222, forward strand.
GAGCTATACATGTTCATCATTATAAAAGGGGATTTTTGCAACCTTTTGGGAGATCTGGGAACCGAACTTTTCCCCAACTTTCTGGAGTGCGGCTAGGGTTTCGGAGAGGGTTTCGTGGAGGTTCTAGCACATCGTCGGCATCGATTCCGAGGATCGACGTTTGCACAAGACCACGGCCACACCAACTTCGAGGGGGTTTTCATCTATGTCTATGTTTTATGCTTTAATTTTCACATTGATGAACATGTATAGCTCTATGAGGAGCTAAACCCCCTCGCGGGGTATTCGGACTTGTAAACTTTAGGGTTCTTATGTTTCTTTGACATTGATTATTATGCTTTCCATCGTTGATGAATAAATTGAGTTTTAATCTTAATTATCTCTTGATATTGTTTTCCCTTAAACGTGACATTAGGGTTGAGAGCAATCTAGGTTTTCCTTTGGAGGTGTGACAACTCCTATAGGATTAGACTACTTAAGATTAAAGAGGGTTGAGAGGGAGAGTTGTGAGGTAGCAATGTACCCCTTTCCCTTCCGATGTGATTTCTCCCTACCTCCGATTCCTTGATTTAATAGCGGTCGAAATAGAGTAAAGCAATAGGTAGATAAACTCCCCTAGGGCTTAATTGCGCAAGCAATAGAGTGAAGGGTTGTAGTGAATCCTATATGCTGGGGCTTAATCTAGACTAGGGTTCTTCCACCTGGACCAAAGGGTTAGAACTATTTTTGTAGGAACAGGTTTAATCACTAGGAATCCCTAGAGCATAATGCAATCCCATATAGTGTGAGGTTTAGGTAGATGGACTCCCCTGGGGCTTAATCATCTAGGTGACAGAGCGAAGGGTGTTGTGAATCCTAATACCAAGGCATAGCGTTGGGGTTAGTCACGGTTGTCCTTAGGTTTGGGACCGTGAGTCTTAGGATTTCCTCGACTTAATTGACATCAATAGGAGAGTATAATATCATAGTCTTGCACTTGAAACATAGATCCTAGAGGTAGCTTGTCCGGATACCCCCTTTTACTCATTGCAAGTCCTTCTCGATTTTCCTATTTGCACCTCTTACTTTCATCCTTCTATTTAGTTTATTGCTTTGCATTATTTTTCACTCATCAATCCTATTATCGTTTCCCGTATTTCGCATAGCTTAATTAGTGAAACCTTATATTCTATCTCCCTATTCCCTGTGGATTCGACTACCTTCTCACCAAGGTAAATTTATTACTTCGACAAGGCCGTGCACTTGCGATACACACGCAAAAGGTCGTGTCAAGTTTTTGGCGCCGTTGCCGGGGAATAGGCGTTTTAGATATTTGTTTTTCACTACTTTAGCTATCCACTTCGTTTTCTATTTCACAATTTCTTATTCTTCCATCACTCTAATTTGTTTTCTTTTGTATGTTTATTCTTTCTTGCGAGGAACCTAAATAGAAATTGATCAAGCTATTGAGCTATATTCTCGAGTTGAAGCTCTCAATACAAGGCTTGATAGATTTATTGCTTCACAACAACAAAGCAATCCATGCTACAACACATATCATCCAAATGAAAGGAGCTACCTAAATTTTTCATGGATTAATGATGGACAACATTGGGAAGCACCACAAGAGCAATTTCAAAAGGATGAGGTACTTGAAGAGGATGCACCTCAGTGGAAAAAAGCGATGGATAACTTTATTAAAGCATCCGATGCCTCTTGCCAAAGTATGGAAGCCATGCGAAAGTGTCATGAAGCCTCCTATAACAACCTTGAGAATCTATCAAGATGGATACTTGACACACTCTCCAAGGAACATGAAGTGCTTGAGCAAGCAACGCAAACTCCTTGTAGAGATGATGTGGTAGTGAACGATAATGAAGAAACGGGGCAAACCGAGTACGTTGTTGTAGAAATTGAAGAGGAAAAAGAAAAAGATCATTTGGAAAATTGGGATTGCTTGAATGAAGATAGTGCTTGTGAACAAGAAAATTTTCAAGGGGATTTGCTAGTGTCATGTTCCTTTCAAGATGAAAATACACAAAAAGAAGCAATCCCTAAGGTAATGGAGCAAGCATCTCTCTTTGGGATTGATCAACTCACAAAAAGCAAGAAAGAGACTTTGGGAAGGGAAAACGATGTGGGGAGGATATTTAAACCATCCCATGACCCACCTATGCTAAGCTTGGACAATTCCCAACCCAAATTGTTTCCTTGGAGGCCAAAAGTAGGATGGTTGGATCCTCCAACGAATACTCCAACCCGGCAAGTAGATTTTTGGTTTAAAGGAAGTAGCTATGCAAATTCTTGTCGGGAGGAACACACTCTTTTCAAGCCGCCATGAGGTAAGACAGGTACGTCAAGCTAAGTGACGTTAAACAAGCGCTTCTTGGGAGGCAACCCAAGCGTTTTTACAGTTTTCTAGTACTTAGTTTAGTTTTAGGATTGAATAAAAGTCTTAGCAATGGTGTCCCAATTTTCATGTGCATATGCTGGGTTTTCTTGTGGATTTTTGATTATTTAAATGTGCCTTAACGTTAATTGACGAAGTTTGAGTCGGTTGAGTGTGTTTTCGATAATCTCTGGTCATGTTTTTATGGTTTATCCAGGCTCTAAGTGTTTTAAAAGAGTTTCTGAATTTTTCTGAGAGTCTGTAAAATTTTCTAAGTAAACCAGAGAACACACACGGCCGTGTGGAATTTCCACACGGCCGTGTGTTACCAATTGGAGCTCAACCAGAGAAGACACAGGGGCGTGACTTTGCCCCTGTGAAAAACTTCTGAAGGGGCACACGGCCGTGTGGAATTAACACACGGCCGTGCGAAATTCCGCAGAATTTCAACTCTTTTCCAGAGAGTCCACAGGGGCGTGTGGATGCCCCTGTGAGTGCCGCTGTGCCAAGGCACACGGCCGTGTGGAATTTCCACACGGCCGTGTGAAGCTCTGCAGAAAGAACCCCAAACTTCCCGAGAAACCACAGGGGCGTGTGTGAGCCCCTGTGGGAGAGCTTGTCAAGGCACACGGCCGTGTGGTTCATTCACACGGCCGTGTGAAACACTTAGTTTTCTCGGGCAATCCAGAGAGGTCACAGGGGCGTGTGACATGCCCCTGTGACCGGCCTTGTGTTCTTGGCCAGGTTGGGCACACGGGCGTGTGGAAATTCCACACGGCCGTGTGAAGTTTTTTCAGAGACCTTTTGTGTTCTCCCGAGACTCCACAGGGCCGTGTACCAGCCCCTGTGGATATCTTTGTGAAGGCACACGGCCGTGTGGAATTAACACACGGCCGTGTGGGGTAGTCAGAGAACAAACAGAATGCACACAGGGGCGTGGGTTGGCCCCTGTGAACCCTAATTTGAGAGGCACACGGGCGTGTGGAATCGTGACACGGCCGTGTGAATCCCCAGAACTCCAAAAGCCGACTGATTTCTTTTGGTTTTCACTTGTGCCTCTTCTATTTCCATTCTAAACTCTTCTCCTACCCTCTCCACTAGTTCGCCAACCATCTCAGAGGATTTTTGAGGCATTTTATTGGAGTTTTCCGGCCGATTTTTAGTATTTCTTCATCCACTCCGTCGGTAAGAACTTCAAAGCCTTTTTCTTCGTCGATTCTCAATTTAATTCGTTCTTTTGATGATTTCGCCTTTATTAATTGATTTATGAGTATGCAATGTTGCTTAAGAATGAATTAAAGCGAATTAGATTGTAAATTTTGAATTTTTTTTAACCCACGGCCGTTATACTCTGTCCGCCCGATGATCCACACGGGCGTGTGGAATTAACACACGGGCGTGTGGATTTCTGCAGATTGGTTATTTTGAACTGATTTTGATTGTTTTCTTTTCCAATCTTACAGGAATGTCTTCTAGACCCAAGAAGTCGGCTGGGAAGCGACCCCGGGAGCCCACACCCCCTCCAGAGGAGACAGAGTTCAGTATACCTGAGCACCAGACCAGGTTTGATAGATTATCCCCACTCCGTTTCGGACAGTCACGATACCCCGACCTGAGCATTATCAGAGAGATCCAGGGGGGTGACGGTATTGCCGAGGAGGTTGAGGAGCTACTTTCGGTGGGTGGCTGGAGGAGATTATTGAGGATTAGAGACCCAGCCATTCGAGGGGTGACACTGGAGTTCCTGGCTTCATTTGAGTTTGACAGGTCATACAGGGATTTTTCCACTCCTGATACCATTCAGTTCAGGGTATTAGGCCAGTATTTCAGCTTCAGCTTGACCCAGTTTTCGATCCATCTGGGACTATACGATGAGGCCTATACACAGACCGAGGAGTACAGAGACCTTCCTACAGACTACCCGGGCAGTCTTACCCCGCAGAGGGCATACAGAGATTTGTGCGGAGAAGGCCAGTATGAGCCAGGAATCTCAAAGGCCACGTGCTTGTCTCGCCCGGCCTACAGATACTTACATGCCATTCTTAGTAGATCAGTGAGTGGCCGAGGTGATAGTACTGGGGTTCTGAGTCGCCAGGAGCTTCTTTATCTATATTCGATGGCTCATAGGGTACCACTCCACTTAGGGCACATCTTAGCAGAGTATTTGCGCCATCAGGGCCAGTACCCTAGGGTTGGAGTGATCTTTTCAGGACCCTACATTTCGAGACTCCTGATAGGGATGAGTCTCAGAGACGGAGTACGAGGGGCAGAGAAGACCAGTATACCAATCCCTCTGGGCACAGATACACTGAGGATGATGGGGATGATCCGCAGGACAGGGCCAGGAGTATATACATGGACCATTCCCCAGACAGCGCAGGCCGAGGGCTCCCGGGCAGCATTGGAGCCACCCCCGCAGGACACAGAGACAGGGGCAGAGGCTGAGGTACCCCCCACCGCACCGGAGCCACCTCCGGTGCGGATGTTTTCACCGTCTCGAGGCCAGGACAGACTGGAGCGCCTCGAGAGCGCAGTGGGGATCCTACAGACCGAGGTGGCCGAGGTTAGGGCCACCCAGATTTCACAGCACCAGGAGGTGATGGCGCAGTTCCAGAGCTTACGACAGACCTTCGAGCAGATTGCCTCCTCCTCCTTCGTGGTCCGACCTCGAGTTTCCACTCCACCACCTCCATCTCCCGCATCACCAGCAGATCCACCTGCACCGACATCAGCCGATCCACCAGCAGATACAGAGCCTCCAGCAGCACCAGAGGCCACCACTCAGGACACCGACGCTGAGGCGTCCTAGATTTTAGATTCTTTTCTTTTATTTGTCATTCTGTATATCTTTACTTTATTTTGGACTTGTAGTACTCAGAAGGGATTCTCCCTCTGAGTATAGCTTTTATTTTGCTTTTTATTTTGTCTCGAGTTGTATTCATTGCTTTACATTTTATATACTCGAGTTTTATTGAGCTTTACTGAACCCTCGTTTATGTGTGCGCAGATGGTCTTGGATGTAAGGATTTTGAGGAATAGTCATTGACACGGTCATGGGATCGTGTGTGCTCCACAAACCATTGAGACTCATCTCTCAATGACCTAGCTCCATCAAATGCAACACTTGGAGTTCAGGGGAGTAATGTTTCAATTGCCACTTCCACACTAGTTGCTTTTATCATTTTCACTTATTATTGTGCTTCTACGCGTACATTGAGGACAATGTACATCTTAAGTGTGGGGGGGAGTTCACATTGCACACACCTTTACTTGTGCGCTCAATTGTTTATGCTAATGTAGCCTATGGCGGTTCACCTTAGTTGCAACGGTTGTATTCTTAGAGTTTAGGAGAATTTTTAACATTGTATCCTATCATGCTCTAGTTCCACTTGAATTTTAGGGGATTTTTGCTCGATTACACCCTATTGCACTACTCACTCTTGAAATCTTTTGGAAACTCGATCTTGAAGTTTTAAAGGACAAATTTATCATCGTTCTTAGTTTTACTTTGGAAAATTATATATATAAAAAAAAAAAAAAAAAGAGAAAAAGAATAATGAAAATGAAAAGAAAAATGTGAGTTTGTGAATAGTTGCTTTCTTTTATGTATGCATTTGAGGTGGAAAGAGCTACCACCCATGAAGTATGTAGCTACTCTCATAAGTCGGATACAAGTTATGCCCTAATGAGAGAAAGAGCTATCTCATGGGATGCGTGAAAGCTACTACCCCGGTAGAAAGAGCTACCTCCTCGAAAGAGTGAAAGCCACCTTTGGCAGCCGCCTAGGAAAGGGCTACCTTCGAGGATGTGTGAAGCTACTACTTCCTCTCTTAATTTTTTTCGTTCGTAAATAAGTCTTTGTAAATAAGAGTTTGAGGAGTACTCGTTGGTTCTCTTGAGTGAAGTCGCACACACTAACACGTTTTCGAGTTGTTATCCTTTTTAATTCATGTTTTTAGCTAGAGCATTGATAACCTTATGCAATGTTTTGATTTCCCCTTACTTGTAGAATGCTTCTTTTGCACTTTTGGTGAACCTAAGGCCAAGCATTTTCAATTGTTCTTCCCAAGTACTTTCACGTTTTATTTTTGCTTGAGGACAAGCAAAAGCTTAAGTGTGGGGGAGTTTGATAAGTGCTTGTGTTATAGTATCGCGAAACGCTATTATCTTACATTAAGCATACCTTTTATCAGATTTTATCACTAAATGTGTGCATTTGTGTTCTCTTGTGCATTGAAGGTATTGTGGAGCCTAATTGGAGAAGAATAATGAAATTAGGTCGCGTTTGCCAATGTTGAGATGTTCTCGGACCAAGCAAGGAACGAAGCACGTATTTGGACTTGTGGATGTGTGCCAACCTCCCTTGGAGGGGCACAAAGGCAGTCACATTCACAACAAGTCCAATCCGTGTTACTTAGGAGAATTTCACGAAAGAAGAAGACTTGAAGCAATCGGCGCGACCTACCGTTGCTTGTGTGCCCAAGTAATGGCCTCGATGAAGAACAATGGACCCGGGAGGCGTTTCGGCAAGTTACCAAGCCTGTTCAGCTGAAGACCAGTGTTCCAGAGAAGTCACACGGGCGTGTGGAAATTCCACACGGCCGTGTGTTTTGCAATTTCAGCCATCCAGTGAAGACACACGGACGTGTGGAAATTCCACACGGCCGTGTGAAATTAATTTTTCAGCCGAGACAGAAGCTTCACACGGGCGTGTGGATATTCCACACGGCCGTGTGAAGCCCCCGATAAGTCCAATTTTAAAGCCGCGATTCAACATTATAAAAGGGGATTTTTGCAACCTTTTGGGAGATCTGGGAACCGAACTTTTCCCCAACTTTCTGGAGTGCGGCTAGGGTTTCGGAGAGGGTTTCGTGGAGGTTCTAGCACATCGTCGGCATCGATTCCGAGGATCGACGTTTGCACAAGACCACGGCCACACCAACTTCGAGGGGGTTTTCATCTATGTCTATGTTTTATGCTTTAATTTTCACATTGATGAACATGTATAGCTCTATGAGGAGCTAAACCCCCTCGCGGGGTATTCGGACTTGTAAACTTTAGGGTTCTTATGTTTCTTTGACATTGATTATTATGCTTTCCATCGTTGATGAATAAATTGAGTTTTAATCTTAATTATCTCTTGATATTGTTTTCCCTTAAACGTGACATTAGGGTTGAGAGCAATCTAGGTTTTCCTTTGGAGGTGTGACAACTCCTATAGGATTAGACTACTTAAGATTAAAGAGGGTTGAGAGGGAGAGTTGTGAGGTAGCAATGTACCCCTTTCCCTTCCGATGTGATTTCTCCCTACCTCCGATTCCTTGATTTAATAGCGGTCGAAATAGAGTAAAGCAATAGGTAGATAAACTCCCCTAGGGCTTAATTGCGCAAGCAATAGAGTGAAGGGTTGTAGTGAATCCTATATGCTGGGGCTTAATCTAGACTAGGGTTCTTCCACCTGGACCAAAGGGTTAGAACTATTTTTGTAGGAACAGGTTTAATCACTAGGAATCCCTAGAGCATAATGCAATCCCATATAGTGTGAGGTTTAGGTAGATGGACTCCCCTGGGGCTTAATCATCTAGGTGACAGAGCGAAGGGTGTTGTGAATCCTAATACCAAGGCATAGCGTTGGGGTTAGTCACGGTTGTCCTTAGGTTTGGGACCGTGAGTCTTAGGATTTCCTCGACTTAATTGACATCAATAGGAGAGTATAATATCATAGTCTTGCACTTGAAACATAGATCCTAGAGGTAGCTTGTCCGGATACCCCCTTTTACTCATTGCAAGTCCTTCTCGATTTTCCTATTTGCACCTCTTACTTTCATCCTTCTATTTAGTTTATTGCTTTGCATTATTTTTCACTCATCAATCCTATTATCGTTTCCCGTATTTCGCATAGCTTAATTAGTGAAACCTTATATTCTATCTCCCTATTCCCTGTGGATTCGACTACCTTCTCACCAAGGTAAATTTATTACTTCGACAAGGCCGTGCACTTGCGATACACACGCAAAAGGTCGTGTCAATTATAATGATGATATTCTGGAAAATCATTGTGTTTGGGAATATAAGGAGGTATTATGAGATGTGCATGATTGTGCAACAGCGCATGTCGTATGAAAATGAACACACGGCTACCCCGAGCTGCAAGTGCACTGGTCACCAAGAAATAATTCTCTCTGTGAAGGCAAGAAGGTCATATTCCCTGGGGTCCCAAGAGCTACTATTACTTCTTCTTCAACTACACTATCTAATCTACCAAGCGGAGATGATTGTTGATTGCAAAGTAAGAACATAGAGAAATGAGCTAAATCATGCAACACGCAATTAAAGATAATAAATACCAATGAGAAGGAAAGGCCTCACGCAAGGATCCCTTCGGGAGAAGAACAAGCATGGATGAAATTATGGATTAAAGTATAATGTTGGCTTAGGTTTTGGTCCACTAGACTCTATAGTTGACTACCCAGGAACCTCTACAAGTAGCCCTAATCCCATAAGGGTCCCTCCATCGAGAAGATACCCCTATGATGTCATTGGGTACAAGGAGTCTTGGCTAGGGAAGCCCTAATGATATCCACTCTATGGTTAACCCTGATGCCTATAGGAGGCTACCGACAACCTGAGCCTCCGACGTGCCAAGACAATGAATCCCCCTTCAATCATTATGTGACCTAATACATGCAAGCATCCTGCTCTACAAGTATCATTTAAGAATTAAAGCCTGTAGAATCCATCCATTGTAGATTGAACATTAATGTCATTTTTGTATTTTAATTGGTCTTATTCGTGTTAAAGGCCCAAGGATGCCCAGGTGAGCTCGACGATGCAAATGAGAAAGAAATCGACACCGAAAATGACGTTTTAGAGCATGGCACTATAGCACGAAGAAGTTAGGAAACAATGAATTCTCGGGTTTTGTTAATGGGTTTTCTGACGGCCATAAAGACGCTCGTAAACCGGTTGAAGAATCCACAATAGTGTAGTAGGTCGATGTGGTAGTACAGTAGTATTTTACTATAGTAATTCAGGGAAATTTGGGAGAAATCCCGAGGCTCTTACGGGTTACTTCAAGCCCGTGAACCAGACCGTGATGATAACCTGAGAATGGTTTTAAAAGAGGTTTTTAGGGCTTTTTGAGCATTCATTCTCCTCCTACCTTAGACCTCTCATCTTTACCTCTAGATCTGGGGTAAAGGAAGCTTAAGAAGACATTCCTTGGAGTAGAAATCGAAGAAAGAAGCAAGATATGGCAAGATATCCCCTTATCTCCTTATGTAGAGGCTTGTAGAGGACAAGGAAACCACCCCTTTGGTGGCGTCGATGGGAGCTTCCCATGGCTTGTCACTCCATGTTCATCACTTGAGGGAGTTTTATGTTGCTTTGTTTGGTTGTTTTTATGAATATCAGTATGTATTTTGTTAGCATGAACAACTAAACCCCAAGGTCACCAGACGTTGGTGAACCTTGGGGTGAACTTGTGTAGTTGGATGTTTTCATCTATTTTTATTGAAATTGGTGTGTTTGAGATTCAAGCTTGGTGTAATTTGATGCATTGGTATACATGAGAACTCTGTATATCGATTTCTAGGTTGTACTTGGTGGTGTGACCAACACCCTTAACTAGACACACATAACTTGGAAGGGATTCATATACAAATACACTGTGCCCTTCAGGTATTTTGTGCCCCTCCAACATTAGGGTTGGACCTAGTTTGAGTTTCGGCACTAATTAGAGTTTTCCTCATTTTTAATGCGATCATAGAAGGATTTGGTCGGAAGAAATTCCGTATCAATTCTCGTATTGGATTAGGAGTAAATTGCCATGACCATTGGGTTGATCTATCTTAGGAATCTCTTAGTCCAAACCAGTAGTTGCATGGTAATCCTAGCATCCTTCTCACTTTAGTAGCCCCAAGGGAATCCACATCCGTGACCAATTTTGTCTCTTGGTTTTCACCCCCTTTTATCTCAATTGTAGGCTGGTTCTTTAGTTCTTTTCATTTCCTTTGGTAGTTAGAACACTCACAGATAAGTGCTTGTGTATAAGTATTACGAAGTATACTTTTTTTACATTAAACATTACTTTTATCAGATTTGATCACTCTGTCATGTCTTTTTTTGTTCTTTTGTGCATTTAGGATTGTGGAGACAAGTTTGGAAGAAAAGAAACAAAAATAGATCATAGACGCAATTATTGAGGAAACTCTTGGACCAAGCAAGGAACAAGGCACTAGTTGTTAGACATTTGAGTGTGTGCCAACCTCCAAAGTGTTCAAGTGAATTTACAAATTGGAGGGGCACAAAGGCAGTTACACTCATATGGTCTAACTTGTGTAACATTGAAGAGCGTCATCAATGTGCATGAAAGCAAGACACGAAATGATCTATCGCATAGTTGTGTGCCTAACTTGGCGGCCTCGATGATGAAAATGAAGTCGGGAGCATTGTAGCGAAATCCCTGTAGCAGAATCACTGTAGTAAAGTATTATTTATGAGTTACTGTAAACTGTTCACAACGCGCAGGAAAACGCAACCTGGAAATCCACACGGCCGTGTGGATGCCCAATTTCAGCCCTATAAATACATGTTTTGAGTTTTATTTGGGAATCTTTTTTCTATCTTTCGGCTATCTTTTGGGGAGAGTGTGGCTAGGGTTTTAAGAGGTTTTTACAGGGATTCTAGAGCATTTCTATGGCATTCGACATCGATTTTATTTGGAGGAAAGTTATTGGGGGAGCTTTCAACGGCATTAATTCGGCGTGGTGTGCCCTATGCTTGACGAAGAAGTCTTTGGAGAAGACGAGGGGGCTCTTGAAAACTATCTATATGGACGACAAGGGGGTTATCTTTATGGATTGCTTACACTTATATTCGATTTCATTGTTAATTTTGTATTGCTCCATAGAGAGCTAAAGCCCTAGTGGGTGCTTGGACTTATAAAACCCTAGGATGATTTTGTTTCATTGGTTTCTATTATGTTTCTTTAATTGATGATTTAATTAAGTTTCAATCTTGAATGTCTATTGTGTTGATTTTCCCTTAGAGTGACACTAGGGTTGAGAATCCATTTAGATAATCCATTGAAGGTGTGACAACTTCATTAGGATTAGACTAAGCAAGATTAAAGAAGGTTGAGAGGGTGAGTTGAGAAGTAGCGGAATGTCCCCTTTCCCTTCGGACGTGATTTATCCTACCTCCATGTTCCAAGAGTTCTTTGCGGTCATGATAGAGTGAAGTGCTAAGAGACAAACTCCACTGGGACTTAGTTGCGAGAACAACAGAGTGAAGTGTTGAAGTAATCCTTAGTGATGGGGCTTAATTGTGACTAGGGGTCTTTCGCCTGGACCAAAGGGTTAGATCTATATTAGGAATAGGGTTTATTACTTGGAGTCCCTAGAACCTCAAGCAGTCCCACACAGTGTTGGGTGTTGAGAGTATTCCTTTTCGTCGGGGCATAGTATGAACAACTTCAGGCTGTTTCATGTATGAACAACCCATGATTTTCTATTCTATAGAAAAATTGGGTATTGATCACGTTGATGACATTCAGGATCCGAATTATGAATTAGTTAGTGTGTTGAATTAGTTTGAACAGTCGGCATCCTCATTTGCAAGCTATGATCCGGAAGGAAGCTTGGAGATGATTCTTGCTCAATTTGATTCATTCTGTCAAGAACAAAGGCTGGAAATTTTCTCTTTGGAAGTTGTAAGTGCGTCCGATGAAACTTGTGAGGTAGAAATTGCAGATAGTGCCGAAGACCACTCAGATCATCAAGCACTAGAAAATAGTTCAGAAAATGTTGTTGAACAAGAATCAGCATAGTTTAAGGAAATTGATAGACTAAAGGAGAGTAGATTGCGACCATCCATGGAAGAACCGCCCGATTTGGAGCTAAAGGCTTTGCCTGCACATTTGGAGTATGCCTTCTTGGTGGAAAGGTCTAAGCTCCCTATCATTATAGCATCAAATCTTTCTGTTGATTAGAAGGACAAGCTTGTGAACATGTTGAAGAAACATAAATCTACTATTGCTCGGAAGATTTCTTATATTAAGGGCATCAATCCCTCATTTTGCGCTCATAAGATCCTAATGGAGGATAATTTCAAGTCTGTGATTCAACCTCAAAGAAGATTGAACCCGAACATGAAGGAAATCGTCAAGGCAGAAGTGGTAAAATTGTTGGATGCAGGAATTATTTATCCCATTTTCAATAGTGCTTAGGTAAGCACAACTCAAGTAGTTCCAAAGAAAAAGGGGATGACGGTGGTAAAAAATGAAAGAAATGAATTAATTCGGAGCAGAACAGTTACAGGTTGGCGGGTATGCATTGATTACAAGAGATTAAATGATGCAAGTCGAAAGGATCATTTTCTGTTGCCGTTCATTGATCAGATGTTGGAGTGGTTGGCTAGGTATCAGTTTTATTGCTTCCTTAATGTTATGTCAGGGTATTTTCATATTCTTATCACTCTAGAAGATCAAGAGAAGACAATATTTATGATAAGTGCTGGTGTATAAGTAATACAAAGTATACTTTTCTTGCATTGAGCATCACTTTTCTCAGTTTTTATGACTTATTCATGTGTATTTGTATTCTTTTGTGCATTTAAGGTTATGAAGACTAGTTGGAAGAAAAAGAAACAAAAATATATAATAGACACAATGGTTGAGAAGACTCTTGGACTAAGCAAGGACCAAGGCATAAGTCATTGACATGTGAGTATGTGCCAACCTCCAAAGTGCTCAAGTGATTATACAAATTAGACAGGCACAAAGGCAGTCACACTCATATAGTCCAACTTGTGTAATATCGAAAAGCTTCATCAATGTGTTGAAATCTAGAAGATACGTGATCTAATGTGTAGTTGTGTACCCAACTTGGCAGCCTTGATGAAGAAAATGAAGTCGGGAGAAATTTTGGCGCAAGCACTGTAGTAACCACTATAGCAAAGCACTATGGCAATTTTCTGTCGCAGTTACTGTTCACAGCGCGCAGGAAATCAAATTCCAGAGAATACACACGGGCGTGTGGAAATTCCACACGGCCGTGTGGATGTCCGATTTGAGCCCTATAAATACCGCGATTTAAGATTTATTTGGGGATCCTTTTTCTATCTTTCGTCCATCAATCGGGGATAATGCGGCTAGGGTTTGGAGAGGATTTTATGAGACTTTTGGAGTAGTTCTACGGCATCAACATCGAGTTCCTTTGGAGGAGAACTATTGGGGGAGCTTGCTTTAACATCAATTCGGAGAAGTGTGTCCCAAGTTTGACAAGGGAACCTTTGGAAAAGATGAAGCGACTCCGTAAGACCATCGATACAGACTACAAGGAGGTTATCTTTATGGTTTTCATGCATATGATTTCGATTTCATTGTTGATTTTGTATTGCTCCATGGAGAGCTAAACGCCTAATGGATACTTGGACTTGTAAACCCTATGATGACTTTGTTTCATTGACTTTAATTATGTTTTTTTAATTGATGATTTAACTGAATTTCAATCTTGAATCCATATTGTGATGAGTTTCCCTTAGATGTGACACTAGGGTTGAGAATTCATCTAGGTAATCCATTGAAGGTGTGACAATTTCATTAGGATTAGACTAAGCAAGATTGAAGATGGTTGAGAGGGTGAGTCGAGAGCTAGCGGAACGTCCCCTTTCCCTTTCGCCGTGATTTATCCTACCTCCATGTTCCAAGAGTTATTTGCGGCTATGATAGAGTGAAGTGATAAGAGATAAACTCCACTAGGGCTTAGTTGTGTGAGCAACAAAGTGAAGTGTTATAGTGAATCTTAGCGCTAGGGCTTAATTGTAACTAGAGACCTTTCGCCTAGACCAAAGGGTTAGGTCTATATTAGAAAATAGGGTTTATCACTTGGGGTCCCTAAAACCCCTAGCAGTCCCCATTTTTCTCATCGATTACCTCTCTTTATTTTTATTGCTCTCTTTGTGTTCTTTTAATTTTATTTGCATTGATATATTGATTTCATCCCCAATTGATTTTCATCTTAGCTAAATAGCGATATCTCTTGTAACTACTATTTCCTGTGAATACGACTACCCACTCACTAGGGTATATTTTATTACTGCGATGACCCGTGCACTTGAGGAACACTCACGCAAAGGGTGTGTCAATTTATTTGTCCTTACGGGTTATTTGCCTATAGAAGGATGCTTTTTGGACTGTGCAATGCACCGACGACATTCCAGCATTGTATAACTGCTATCTTTGATGACCTTTTAGAGGATATCATGGAAGTGTTCATGGATGATTTCCCAGTGTTGGGTGATTCTTTTGATATTTGCTTGAGAAATTTGGAGAGAGTATTGGTGAGATGTGAAGAGACAAATCTTGTTCTTAATTGGAACAAATATCCTTTCATGGTCCAAGAAAGTATTGTCCTCGGTCATAAGATTTCCCAAATGGGGATGGAAGTAGACAAGGCAAAGATCAAAGTAATAGATAAACTTCCTCCACCAACTAATTTGAAATGAGTTCGTAGTTTCTTGGGGCATGCAGGTTTCTACAGGCAGTTTATCAAGGATTTTTCAAAGATCACGCAACCTGATAAGTGCTTGTGTTATAGTAATACGAAGTATTATTGTCTTACATTGAGCATTACTTTTCTCATATTTAATCACTAATTAGTGTGTATTTGTGTTCTTTCATGCATTGTAGGGTTGTGGGGTGAGCTTAGTGAAGAAATACCAAAGTTGGATCATGTTTGCCGTTGTTGGGGAGTTCTCAAACCAAGCAAGGAACAAGGAACGAGTTTAGACTTGTGGGTGTGTGCCAATCTCCTTTGGAGGAGCACAAAGGCAGTCACATTCACAAAAGTCTAACCGTGTAGTATTGAAGGACTCCACCAATGAGGAGAATGAAGTAATCGACATGACCTACCATTGATTGTGTGCCCAATTCAATGGCCTCGATGAAGAATGATGAAATCGGGAACATTTGATGCGTAAGTACTGTAGTAATACTGTAGCAGTTTACTGTTTACCGTGCGCCAGAAAACAGATTCCAGAAAATCCACACGAGCGTGTGGAAATTCCACAAGGCCGTGTGAAATCCCGATTTCAGGCAATCTACAGCCACAACTCAGTGCTATTTAAAGGCCTTTTGGGGACTTTTTCTAGATCTTTTCGCCTATCATCTGGAGGGTCGCGGCTAGGGTTTGGAGAGGACTTTGTGGAGGATTGGAGATCGTCTACAGCATCGATATCGAAGCCCATCAGAAGATAGCTATTAGGGGAGCTTTCGGCGGCACTAATCCGGCGAGGTGTGCCCTAGGCTTGACGAGGAGCTTGGTGGAGAGGACGGAGCAATCTCACAAGATCATCGCCACACTATACAAGGGGGTTTTCATCTATATTTTCGATTTGTATTTATTCATATACATTGATGGATTTGTATAGCTCCATGAGGAGCTAAACCACTTGTGGATATTCAGACTTGTAAACCATAGGATGATATTATTTCTATGAGATGTTATTATGCTTTCTAAATTGATGAATTTAATTGAGTTCCAATCTTGATTGATTCTTGCATTGATTTTCTCTTAGATGTGATACTAGAGTTGAGAGTCATTGATAAGTGCTTGAATATACATGTTTTACCGACTTGTTTTACATACATTGAGAATCATTTTACCATTGATTATGTCTCATAAAGTGTATTTTGGTGTTCTTTTATGCAATTAGGTTGTGGAAGTGTTAAAGGAGGAAAAGGAAGCAAAGATGGGTTATAAAGACGTATTGTTGGGAGCTTTTGTACAACACAAGTGTCAAGGCACAAGAGGGGATCATGCACATGAGGGTGTGTGCCAACTTCCTTAAGAATTCAAGATGATTTGTGTGATGGAAGGGCACAAAGGCAGTCACACCTTCATGTCCCAACTTGTGTGAAGATAGTTAAAGCTCTCAAATGATGATTCGAAGAAGAAGAAATCTTATAACTCACCATATGGACGTGTGCCCGACCATGTGGCCTCAATATGAGAGAGTTTGGATCATGTTTATGAAGAGTACTGTAGCAAAAACACTGTTCATTTCACTGTAGCAGTACTGTATAAAAATTACTGTTCACGCGACCGCGTGGAAATTCTGCAGCCCACGCGGTCGCGTGAAGACACGCAGTTGGCGCGATTCAGGCTTATAAATAGCCCTTCTCGCCGATTCTTTTGAAACTTTTTTCGCACGTTTGAAGGCAAGGGCGGCTAGGGTTTCTAGGACGAGGTCTTTGGCGATATTGGGAGTTGTTCTTCACCAACTTCGATAGATCTTTCGACGAGATAGCATCGGGGAGCCATTGGTGACCTAGCTTCGGAGAAGGTTCCTTCAAGACGTTGAACAATTCATCAAGGCTATCATCACGAATTTGAGGGGGTTTATTTTCATGGATTACATTGCTTTTTACTTCATTATCTTTTGCTTTGTAATAAGTCCCATGGAGGGCTAACCCCTAGTAGATACTTGGGCATGTGAACCTTAGGTTTCGATTCATGTATTGACTTTCTTTATGCTTTCTTTTAATTCCAAGTTTATTTGAGTTTTAATCTTGTTTAATCATTGCTTGCATGCCTTATTAATTCGTATGGTTGTTTGGTATGCTTGATTTGTTTCCTTGGTGAGAGAGAGATCTCCATTAGGGATTAGAACATACAAGATTAAAGAGGGTTGAGAGGGTGAGTCTTGAGATAGAGGAGTGTCCCCTTTCCCTTCCGATTGAGTGTTTCCTATCTCCGTATTCCCTAAGTTTTATGCAACCATATGGGGTGTGAGGTGTGAGATTGATAGATTTCTCCGCCGGGACTTTTGTAAGGGGTTAGGGATCT
Organism: Dioscorea alata; assembly: GCA_020875875.1. Taxonomy (NCBI): domain Eukaryota; kingdom Viridiplantae; phylum Streptophyta; class Magnoliopsida; order Dioscoreales; family Dioscoreaceae; genus Dioscorea; species Dioscorea alata. The sequence goes on from CM037027.1 coordinate 5,661,439, forward strand.
TTCGCCTAGAAGTAGGGTTAGATCTAATTTTAGGAATCGGTTTCACTCTTAGGTATCCCTAAAACTCATTGCGGTCATATAGGGTGTGAGGTGTTGAGATTGAGTGAATTCTCTGCTGGGACCTTGTAGGGGACTAGTATCGGTGGCCTGGAAGCAGGGATCGATTGTTCTTGGATTACCTCGACTCATAGAACTTGGTTTAGAAGCATTTAGTTAGTTTTGCACTTCATGATAGAACCTAGGGGGATCATTGCCCGAGTATCTCATCTTCATTGATTGAGATCTCCTTTACCTTTTCCTTTTATTTGTTTTCTTTCTTGCGATTTTCTTATTTTACATATTACATTCAATTGCTCCATATTATTGTTTCGACTAGATAACTAAGAATCAGTCATTACTAGTACTTCTGTTCCCTGCGGATTCGACTACCCACTCACCGGGGTAATTATTACTTCGACAACCCGTGCACTTGCGGTACACACACGCAAAAGGGTGTGTCAGTCATCTAGGTTGTCCTTTGGAGATGTGATAACTCCTATAGGATTAGACTACTTGAGATTGGAGAGAGTCGAGAGGGTGAGTCGTGAGGTAGCAAAATGTCCCCTTTCCCCTGCGGTGTGATTTTCCCTACCTCTATGTTCCAAGAGTTCTTAGCGGTCGAAATAGAGCGAAGTGCTAGGAGATGAACTCCCCTAGGGCTAAGTTGCGCGAGCGACAGAGTGAAAGGTTGTAGTGAATCCTAGTGCTGGGGCTTAATTGAGACTAGGGTTCTTTCACCTGGACTAAAGGGTTAGAACTACACTTAGGAACAGGGCTAATCACTTGGAAGCCCTAGAACATAAAGCAATCCCACGTAGTGTGAGGCTTAGGAAGATGGGCTCCCCTGGGACTTAGTTGACAGGTCAACGAGAGTTAAGGGTCTCAGTGAAACCTAATGCCGGGGCATAATGTTGGGATTAGTCACGATTGACCTTAGGTTTGGGACCATGTGCTTTAGGATGTCCACGACTCATTAAAACATCATTAGGAGAGTATAATACATTGTCTTGCACTAGAAGCATTGGTCCTAGGGGGAGCTTGTCCGGGTACCCCTTATTCATCTTGATAGTTTCTCTCTTTTCCTCTTTGCTTGCACCCTCTTATATTCCATATTTCTCTTTATTTTCTTATTGCTTTCGATTACTCTTACACACACACATTGATTCTCGCTCTCACTTCCGTATTTCACACTAGCTAAATAGCAATTTCATGTGTCTACAATCCCTACTCCCTATGGATTCGACTACCCTCTCACCGGGGTACTTTATTACTTTGACAACCCGTGCACTTGCGGTACACACGCAAGGGGTGTGTTACAACCGTTGACAAAACTCCTCGAAAAAGATGTTCCTTTTGATTTTGGGAATGATTGTTTGGCTGCTTTTAATCTATTGAAGGAAAAATTAGTTCAAGCACCAATCTTGATCACACCAGAATGGAACGAACCATTCGAGCTCATGTGTGATGCAAGTGATTATGCTATTGGAGCAGTTTTAGGGTAGAGAAAGGGTAAACATTTCCAACCAATATATTATACTAGTAAGACTCTCATAAGTGCTCAAGAAAATTACACTACCACAGAGAAAGTGTTGTTAGTAGTCATGTTTGCGTTTGACAAGTTCAAGCCGTATCTCATCTTGTCTAGGGTCACTGTATTCACATATCATTCAGCACTTTATTATCTCATGAACTAGGCTGATGCTAAACCAAGGTTGATCCGATGGATTTTACTTTTGCAGGAGTTCGACATGGAGATAAAAGACAAGGAAGGTACTGAAAATATGGTTGTAGACCATTTGTCTCATTTAGAGGGGTGTGAAGGACAAGAGCCATCAAACAGAGAAATTAATGATTTCTTCCTGGAGGACCATTTATATTCACTCTAGAGCTCATCATTAAGTGATACTCCATGGTTCATGGATTTTGCAAATTATTTGTCAAGGAAAGTTCTTAAGCAAGGACTCATGTTCCAACGAAAGAAAAAGTTCTTCAGTGACCTAAAGAATTATTTTTGGGATGATCCATTTCTAGTTTGCATCTGTGCAGACCATGTAGTCCGGAGATGTGTATCACGGGAAAAAGGATGGGACATATTTACACATTGTCACTCAGGACCTGTTGGAGGGCATTATGCTTCAAGTATGACTACTGAGAAGGCCTAGGCTGCTAGATTTTATTGGCCGGCCTTGTTTTCAGGATACACACCAGTTTGTTCTTCGATGCGATAGTTATCAAAGATTAGTGAATATTTCTCGGTGGGATGAAATGCCTCAAAATCAAATGCAATTTTGCAAGGTGTTTGATATGTGGGGCATTAACTTCATAGGGTCATTTCCAAAATCGAATGGCAATCAATATATTCTGGTGGTCATCAATTATGTCTCCAAATGGGTAGAGGCTCAAGCTTTACCGACTAATGATGCTAAAATTGTGGTAAAATTTTTGAAGAGGCTTTTCACATGATTTGGAATCCCACGGATTATTATCAGTGATCGAGGAACTCATTTTTACAATGCTTAGCTTGAAAAGGTATTAAAACATTATGGAGTGTATCACCACATTGCTACACCTTACCACCCGCACACTAGTGGTCAAGTGGAGGTCACTAACAGAGAGCTCAAGAGGATCTTGAAAAAATCAGTGGAGCAAGGAAAGCAGGATTGGTCAGAATGCTTGGATGATACACTTTGGGCTCACCGAATACCAGACAAGACCCCAATAGGGGCAACTCCCTATAACGAGGTTTACGGAAAATCGTGCCACTTACCTGTGGAACTTGAACACAAAACATATTGGGCAATCAAGGCGTTGAATTTGGACTTGAGCAAAGCATGGGAACAAAGAATGCTTCATCTCAATGAGTTGGATGAATGGAGGTTAAAGGCATATGAGAATGCTAGAATTTACAAGAAAAGAATTCGGAAGTGGCATGACAAGCATATCAAGTTACAAAAAGAGATCAAAGTAGGTGATCAAGTTTTATTGTCCAATTATGGTTTACGGTTGTTTCCAGGGAAGCTTAAGACTAGATGGTTTGGGCCATATACTGTAACTCAAGTATCACCCCATGGAGCTGTTGAAATCATTCATCGGGAGAAAGGTACATTTAAGGTGAACGGGCATCGGCTCAAACCATACTTTGGTGGCAAGGTTAGTAACAATGATAAAAAGGTATTCTTTCTTCATGAACCCTCTTGAGGTAAGAACAGGTACGTTAAGCTTAGTGACGTTGAATAAGCGCTTCTTGGGAGGCAACCCCCAAGTGTTTATTGCTTTTCTAGGGTTTAGTTTAGTTTTAGCATGAATAATTACCTAGTGTCGGTATTTTAATCTTTTTATATGTGTGCTATGATTTTTCATGGATTGTTGGTGTTTTAGTGTGCTTCATTGTGATTGGTGAAGTTTTAGGTCGTTTTGAGAGTGTTTTCATGAGTCTCTAGTCATAATTTCATCGTATATGCAGTCTCTGTACATTGTGTTGGTGTTGCAGAAATTTTCTGCAGAGTCCCTGTTAATGACCTTGTGAAGGGCACACTGCTGTGTGGAAGTTCAACACGGCCGTGTGGATCTCTGCAGAGCCAAAGTTTTCCATCCTGAGAAGACACAAGGGTGTGTGACTGCCCCTGTGAGTGATCTTGTTAAAGGCACACGGCCATGTGGAACACTTAGGGAAATTCTTTGCTCTCCAGAGAAGCCACAAGGGCGTGTGCGTACCCCTGTGGCTAACCTTGTGCTTGGCCAGGTTGGGCACATGGCCGTGTGGAATTTCCACAGGGCTGTGTGAATGCGTTCAGAGGCCAAAGTGGTCATCCACAGAAGACACAGGGGTGTGTGTCTGCCCCTGTGAGCTTCCCCTGTGGAGGCACATGGCCGTGTGGATGGGCAAAACACAAAAGGCAGCGACTTTTCTTTATAATCCACTTGCGCCTTTTCACTTTTAAACATCTCCACACCCGAAGACCGCCTCCATTCATCTTCCCGGCCCTCCCTTAGCCTATTTAAGAGGTTTTTGCATTATTGGCCAGCCATATTTGAAGTTTTGAGTTTCATTTTGTCGGTAAGCCTCATCTTTCCCCTTTGCTTTGCCAATTTTGTTTTTTTTATTTATTTTGGTCGATTTTGCATGGATTTCATAGTTAAATTGCTGGTGAATGAGTTTAGAACAAATGTGAATGAATTTGAGATGATTTGTATGACTTTTTGTGGATTTCAGTCGCACTGTTGTCACACCCTGAAGATCCACACGGGCATGTGGAATTCTGTAAATTTCTTTTCATGATTGATTTGATTGATTTCTTTTCAATTTTTGTAGAAATGGCTCCCCGAACGAAGAAATTAGCAGGCAAACATCCTCACGAGCCCTCACCTGAGAAGCTTGAGTTCACCATACCTGAACATCAAGCACGTTTTGAGCGTTTGTCGAAGCTCAAGTTTGGACAATCCCGTTTTCCAGACTTGAGTGCATTGAGGAAGGCTCAGTGGGGTGATGAAATAGCAGATGAGGTCTACGAGTTGCTTTCTGTGGGTAGTTGGCGTCGCCTATTGTCTATCAGAGAGCCGGTCATCCGTATACTAACGTTAGAGGTACTCGCGTCATTTGAGTTCGACTGTTCGCACAGCAGTTTCTTGAGTGGCGACGTTATTCAGTTCTGTGTGCTTGGTCAATGTTATAGTATGACTGTGACGCGGTTGTTTTCAATCTGAATTGGACTGTACGATGAGGCCTGCATGGACACTGAAGAGTATGAGCAATTACCTACAGACTATCCGGGCAGTTTGACTCCGCACCTAGCATATCGAATGCTATATGGCCAGGATCAGTATGAGCCAGGGATCTCTAAGGCTAAATTTCTTTCTCGACCGGCCTACAGATACATTTACACCGTTCTCAGCAGATCAGTGAACGGTCATGGTAACAGCACAGGAGTTCTGAGCCAACAGGAGATGCTCTATTTATATTCTATGGTACAGAGCGAGCCACTCCACCTGGGACACATCATGGCCTAGTGCCTGTGTCACTAGGGACAGTATGTCAAGGTTGGAGTGCTATTCTCAGGCCCGTACATCACTAGACTCATCATGGGGATGGGTTTGCTCGACGTGATTAGAGGGACCAAGAAGACCATTGTACCATCCCCCCTCAGCTTGGAGACTATGCGATTGATGGGCATGGTGAGGAGGTACAGAGATTGGGTGTATGTGGTGAACATGCCCCCACCAGAGCCTACCGAGGGTGAGGGAGATGAGGCCGAGGGTTCACAACCCGCTCTTCAGCCACAATCAGAGTAGATAGATGCTGAGGTACCCCCTGCAGCACAAGATCCATCTCCAGTGAGTATTTTCTCTCCATCTCGAGGCCATGATCATTTATAGAGGCTCTAGAGTGATGTAGGAGTGTTACAGGCAGACTTGGCTGAGGTTTGCGCGACACAGGCTGCAAACTACACTGAGGTGATGGCGCGTCTCAACATATTACAGCAGATTCTTGAGCGAGACAGCTCCTCACCATATGTTGTAAGACCCTGAGCTCCACCAGCATCTCTAGTAGCATCACCGCCACTAGCAGCACCAGCATCACCAATAGTACCAGCAAAGCCTGACACTAACGCTTAAGGCGCCTTTATGTTTCTTTGATTTTAGTTTTTTGTTATCTTATTTCTGCATTTTTTTTGGACTTGTATCACTCAGAAAGGATTCTCCTTTTGAGTTTATATTATTGCTTTCCAGTTGTATCGAGTTGTATTTCATTTTCATATCTTTATAAACTCGATTTTTATTTTGTTTGGTGAACTTTACTGAACCCCCTTGTGTATATGTGCAGATGGTCTTTTGAGTCTTGGAATTGAGGAATAGTCATTGGCATGGTCATGTGGCATTCCACATGGCCATGTGTGCTCCACAACCCGTTGGAACTCAACTCTCAATGAATACAACTCCATCAAGCGCACCACTAGAAGTTCAGGGGAGTATTGTTTCAATTGCCCACCTTCACACATGTTTTGATTGTTTAATTCTTTATTGTGCTTGCAAGCATACATTGAGGACAATGTACATCTTAAGTGTGTGTGTGTGTGGGGGGGGGAGGGGGGAGTTCACATTACACACGTTTTATACTTATGCGTTCATTGGTTCATGCTCATGTAGCCAATTGTGGTTCACCTTAGTTGCAACGGTTGTATTCTTAAGTTTAGGAGAATTTTTAACATTGGATACCATTATGCTCTAGTTTTACTTAAATTTTAGGGAATTTTTCCCCGATTATTTCTTATTACACTGCTCATTAATGAAACCTTGTGGAAACTTAAGTTCAACACTTAAGGGACTATTGTAGCATTTTTTTTTTTTTGTTTGAATTGTGGTTTGAATTTAAAAAAAAAATTGTTTGGTTTGGTTGTGCATTGGGGGTGGAAAGAGGTACCACCTATGAAGTATGAAGCTACTCTCATAAGTTGGATACTAGTTATGTCTAATGAGAGAAATAGCTATCTTATAGGATGAGTGAAAGCTACTACCCTGGTAAAAAGAGCTACCACCTCGAAAGTGTGAAAGCCATGCACCTTAGCGACTACCTAAGAAAGGGCTACCTTAGAGGATGTGTAAAGCTACTACCTCCTCTTTTTGTGTATAAATAAGTCCTTTTTAATAAGAGCTTCGAGGAGTACATGTTGGGTTGACTTGAGTGAGTTTACACACACTTACACAATATCAGGTTTGTTGTCCTTTTTTATTCAAGTTTTTAGCTAGAGCAATGAGCTTTATTAATTCGGTGTTTGAATTTTTCTTACTTGTAGAATGCCTCCTTTGCATGCTTTTGGTGAACCTAAGGACAAGCACTTTCAATTTCTTTCCTCTTAAATGCTCTAATATTTTATTTTTGCTTGAGGACAAGCAAAAGCTTAATTGTGGAGGAGTTTGATAAGTGCTTGTGTATAAGTATTATGAAGTATACTTTTCTTACATTGAGCATTACTTTTATCAAATTTTATCACTTATTCGTGTGTATTTGTGTTCTTTTGTGCATTTAGGGGTTGTGGAGACAAGTTTGGAAGAAAGGAAGCAAAAATAGATCATGGACGCAATTGTTGAGGAAACTCTTGGACCAAGAAAGGAACAACGCACAAGTTGTTAGACATTTGAATGTGTGCCAACAAACAAAGTGTTCAAGTGAATATACAAATTGGAGGGGCACAAAGGCGGTGACACTCATATAGTCTGACTTGTGTAATATTGAAGAGCTTCATCAATGTGCTTGAAAGCAAGACGCGAAGTGATCTACCGCATAGTTGTGTGCCCAACTTGGCAGCCTTGATGATGAAAATGAAGTTGGGAGCATTATGGCGAAATCTCTATAGCAAAAGCATTGTTTAAGAGTACTGTAGCAGTTGATAAGTGCTTGTGTTATAATAATGCAAAGCATTATTATCTTACAATGAGCATATCTTTTATCAGATTTTATCACTAAATGGTGTGCATTTGTATATTCTTATGCATTATAGGTTTGTGGAGCTAATTTAGAGAAGAAGAACGAAGGTAGATCATGTTCGCCGTTGTTGGGAAGTTTTCGGACCAAGCAAAGAACAAGTCACGAGCCTAGACTTGTGAGTGTGTGCCAACCTTCTTTGGAGGGGCACAATGGTAGTCAAATTCACAACAAGTCTAACTCGTGTAGCATAGGAGAACTTTACCAAGAAGGAGACTTGAAGCAATCGGCACGATCTACCATTGATTGTGTGCCCAACTCAATGGCCTCGATGAAGAACAACGAATTCGGGAGCGTTTCGGTGAGTACTATAGCAACAATGTAGCTTGTTACTATAGCAAAACGTTGTAGCAAGCTACTGTTTATTTTCTGCCGAAAATCAGGATTCCAGAGAGTTCACAAGGGAGTGTGGAAATTCCACATAGCCGTGTGAAGACCCGATAAGTCCGAATTTAAAGCCACACTCAACATTATAAAAGCCCGATTTGGAGACTTTTTGAGGGATCTTTTGACCTAACTTTCTCCCGAACTTCTGGAGAGTGCGGCTAGGGTTTTGGAGAGGACTTCGTGGAGGTTTGGAGCGCGTCATCGGCATCGTCATCGACGTTCGGCGGCCGCACAAGACCACGGCCACACCATACGCAAGGGGGTTTTCATCAATGTCTTTAATTTGTGCTTTCTTTTATACTTTGATGAATATGTATAGCTCCATGAGGAGCTAAACCCCTCGTGGGTATTCGGACTTGTAAAACCCTAGGATTATTATGTTTCTATGACATTGCTATTATGCTTTTCCAATATTGATGAATAAATTCGAGTTTCAATTTTAATTATCTTTTGCAATTGTTTTCCCTTAGCCATGACACTAGGGTTGAGAATAATCTAGGTTACCCTGTGGAGGTGTGACAACTCCTATAGGGTTAGACTACTTAAGATTGAAGAGGGTTGAGAGGGTGAGTTGTGAGTTAGCGAAGCGTCACCTTTCCCCTCCGGTGTGATTTCTCCTTACCTCCGTTTTCCTTGATTTCTTAGCGATCGAAGTAGAGTCAAGTACTAAGAGATGCACTCCCTTGCGAAGGGTTGAGTGAATCCTAGGACTGGGGCTTAACTTAGATTAGAGTTCTTCCACCTGGACCAAAGGGTTAGAACTACACATAGGAACAGGTTTTATCACTAGGAATCCCTAGAGCTTAAAGCAATCCCACGTAGTGTTAGGCTTAGGTAGATATACTCCCCTGGGGCTTAGTTGCGTGAGCGACATAGTGAATGCTTGACGTGAATCCTAATGCCGGGGCATAGTGTTGGGGTTAGTCACGGTTGATCTTAGGTTTGGGACCGTGAGTTTAAGGATATCCTTGACTCAATTAACATCATTAGGAAAGTATAATAGCATAGTCTTGCACTAGAAGCATAAGTCCTAGAGGTAGCTTGTCCGGATACCCTATTTCATCCATTGCTAGTCTTTCTCTAATCCACTTCTACTTGCACTTTCTTGCCTTCCATCTTTCTATTTAAATTTCTTGTTCCTTTTATTCTAATTGCTTCCATAAATCACTCATCAATTTTATTATCACTTTTCGTACACCGCACAACTAAATAGCGAGAACTTGTGTTTTAAATCCCTATTCCCTGTGGATTCGACTACCCACTCACCAGGGTAATTTTATTACTTCGACAAGCCCGTGCACTTGTGGGATACACGCAAGGAGTCGTGTCAGCAGTACTGTTCACAATATGCAGGAAAACGCAACCTGGAAATCCACACGGCCTAGTGGATGCCCAATTTCAGACATATAAATACCGCGTTATGAGTTTTATTTGGGAATCTTTTTCTTATCTTTCACCTATCTTTTAGGGAAAGTGCGGCTAGGGCTTGGAGAGGTTTTTACTGGGATTCTAGAGCATTTCTATGGCATTCACATCGATTTCCTTCGGAGGAGAGCTATTGGGGGAGCTTTCGACGGCATTGATTCGGCGAGGTGTGTCCTAAGCTTGACAAAGGAGAAGATGAGGGGGCTTTTGAAGACCATCAATACATACAACAAGGGGGTTATCTTTATGGATTACTTGCACTTATATTCGATTTCATTGTTGATTTTGTATTACTCCATGGAGAGCTAAATCCCCTAGTGGGTGCTTGGACTTGTAAACCCTAGGATGATTTTGTTTCATTGACTTCTATTAAGCTTCTTTAATTGATGATTTAATTGAATTTCAATCTTGAATGTCTATTGTGTTGATTTTCCCTTAGAGTGACACTAAGGTTGAGAATCCATCTAGGTAATCCATTGAAGGTGTGACAACTTCATTAGGATTAGACTAAGCGAGATTGAAGAAGGTTGAGAGGGTAGGTCAAGAGGTAGAGGAACGTCTCCTTTCCCTTCCTATTTGATTTATCCTACCTCCACGTTCCAAGAGTTCTTTGCGGTCACGATAGATTGAAGTGCTAAGAGACAAACTCCACCGGGGCTTAGTTGCGAGAGCAACAGAGTGAAGTGTTGAAGTAATCCTTAGTGTTGGGGCTTATTTGTGACTATGGGTTTTTCGCCTGAACCAAAGGATTAGATCTATATTAGGGAATATGGTTTATCACTTGGAGTCCCTAAAACCTCGAGCAGTCCCACACAGTGTGAGATGTTGAGAGTATTCCTTTCCGCCGTGGCATAGTGTAGAGGACTAGTCACGGTTGACCTTAGGTTTGGGACGGTGTGTCTTTTGATTTCCATGACTCATTAAACATCAATTATGAAGCATAATATTAGTCTTGCACTTGAACAATAGTCCTAGGGTGAGCATTGTTGTGGTACCCCATCTTATCATTGATTATTCTCTCCAGTTACCCTTGTTTGATTTCTTCTTTCTTTTACTTTTCTTTGTATTCACATCTTGACTTCACTCACAATTGGTTTTAGCTATAGTTAAATAACAATACCTCTTGTTTCTGTGCATCTATTACCTGTGAATTCGACTACCCACTCACCGGGGAATTTTATTACTTGGACGACCCATGCACTTAAGGTACACTCACGCAAGGGGTGTGTCACTCACTTGAATCTGTAGGCTAAACAACGCGTGAAGAAGAGGTAAGTGTAGCTCCTTGGGCCCTGGGAATATGACCCTCTCGTGTTTGCGCGAGATGTATTACTTGACGACCCCGTGCACTTGTGGGTGTTCACAACCAATTAGTACAACAATATCAAATAGTAAAATGGTGTGCAAAAATAGTAGAGTAATTAAATCCATGACTAGAGAGAACATGAAAAGATCACACTTAAAAGAAAAAATGAATTCAAGAGGAATCAAGGATGAAAGTGTAGGTTCAAAAGATGGAGCCTAGGACCTTTATTAATTTTGCGAGAATAGCAAGAAAAGGTTGAAAAATAATGAGAAGAGAAAAAGAGATTGAATCGAGACTGAAGTTTTAAAAAATTTGTTGGATAGGGGACTGGAAGGTAAGTTCAACAATGGAATAGAGTGAGTGGTAGACAAAAGCGCAAGGGGTGGAAGCTACAAGTTCACTGAGCCTGGTAAATAATAAACGCCATCATTGTGTGATCCTTGAAGAATGGCCCCTTTTGACAATCCCTTAAAAGGCAACATCACCATTTCTAGAATTGCATAATTAGGAAAGAAATTAATTTTTTTTTATCATAGTATGAACACAAAAAATATTTAGGAAGGTCAAGGTTAATAAGATGGGTATGTTAAGAGAGCCACTATGAGTTAAGGACAAGGTTTTACCATTACCGACAATAATGTCATCAAAACCATTATAAGGAGTGGGTGTGTAAGCATTTGGGACTATATAGGCAGGGTGAGGCATCAGAAGTGATTGTTGGGCCGTTGAAGTCCACAATAATTGCTCAAAAATGGGATACCTTCTTATGGAGTGTCCTCGTTGTATGCATGATAAGTGTTTGTTTATACATGTTTAGATCATTAACTAAAGTACTTTTCTTGTTCTTTTGATGAAATTGGTTGTTTATGGTACTTAATTCACTTCTATTTCACGCTTAGGCCACAAATTATAGTTTGGAGCAACAGGAACATAAATGGAGCAATTTAGAGTTGTTTCAAAGTATAATTGAAGGCCTAGAAAGTTGCATGTTCAAGAACCCAACCCTATAGACCCTTCTTCTTGATCTTGACTGTGCGGAACATAGTTGAAGCAGGAAATCCATCCTCAGAGATACACAGTCATAATCACAGCATGCTCCCACCTATGTTCTTGAACACATCTAGATGATAAGTGTACCGACCTGTGTTTATGCCAGTGTTTTACTTTATTTCTACAATTATAAAAGGTACCAATGCTTTTTTTTATTGGGAGACTTTTAGTTTATTTTTAGAGATTTTTCTAAAGATAGTTCTTAGAAGCTATTTAGAAGGTGCCACTAGAGGAGAAATGCTTAGTGGCACAGTAGAAGATCATGTATTTCTTGAAGGTCAAGAATAAAGTCTCCACAAAGAGGAACTAAACATCCTTCTATATTTTGATAAATTGATGAACCTTGAGATATATTTTGTAATTTAACCTTTTAGATATAAATTTTATATAAAGTCCTAGTGAGAAGCTTTTTCCCTTGCCATGAATTATATATAGCAAAAGCTTTAATTCATGTTTGATTTGTGTGATTGAGATTGAGAAATCCTTATGCATATAGATCTATTATAGGTGAAAATATTTGACAATGAGCATTAGAGAGAGGATGGCGCAAATCTTCCAGATTAGGCTTAAATATTATAAAGAGATTCACGGTGTGTTTAATGAAATCATAAGGAGGTTAGATTAGAAAGAGATTTCAGTTTATCTTCATATGGGATTAGTTGTTGGCAAACCTGAGAAAGTTATCAATATAATTTAGGAGTCTCTAAGGTCCAATAAACTATCTCGTTACTAAGGCCTTATTACATTAGAAATCCTAGAGAAATTCTTTATCCAAATACCATCTTTATATAATTGATTTCTTCCTAGCTATTTATTGTTCTCTTAGATTTGTTTGATTTAGTTTTCTTTAATTCTTGCTATCACCATCATTTGTTAGGCTAGATAATAGAATAATAGAATAATAGTTAGTACTAGTATTTATAGTACTCATGGGATTGACATTCTACTCACTTTCTATATTACCGACTAGTGTCCTTACTAGATACACATCAACATCGTGATCGAAGCATAACTACTAGCGAGAGTGATTCAAACCTTGTTATTAATTTCCTGCAAGAAATTAAGGTTGGGGAGTTAAGGAGGTAAGTGGCTATCAAGCAGATAGTGCATGTGGCTAATTAAAAATGTAGGTTGGCCACACAATGGCTAAGGCAATAACTATGAATCTGAGAGACCTGATAACATGAAAATGTACTATGGCAAGAATATGGAAGGATGAGTCGATTTCGGTAGCCAATTATACTTTATGATTGAAAAGTTTTTCATATAACTCATTAAATGAGATTGATGTTTCTCATGGCTACATAACATTGGAGACTTCTTTATAGATCAAAAATTTTGACAAGGTCTTGGATAACAATCATTGTTTTCATAAAAGCTAGTGCATTGATATTAGTTTTGATACCTTGGTTAAACTTAATGAAAGATTGAGTGTCATTGACGAGATTGTTTAAGTCAATTCTTGAGAATGAAAATGAAACAATGAGTTGGCTTAGCACAAGTGTTGGAAAGAGTCATCCAAGCATCATGAGACGTTTTTCTAGCTAGTAACAATAAAGGGAATTAGTGATGGTGTGAAAGAGGGACAATGGTATTGAGGAGAAGTTGGTCTTAACGGATCCATAGGAGATAAACAAGATTGGACATAACAGCACCATTTTTGCATGATGGTGGAAAGTAAATATTGCTTTATTCGATGAATTTAACAAAGCAAGTCATAACCGGTTAGAAGTGTTTGAAATTGGAGCCTCCATGTGAGGAAGTTTGTGGATGTGAGTTTTTTCGCTGCTTGTGCCAAGACAATAATAACAATGAGGAAAAGTACAAATAAGACCTTGTGGTTTTTTACTGTTATAAAATAAAGATAAAGGTTTTTTTTCTAATTCTAAGGCATGTGGTTTCCCATATTTGCAAAAAGTGGAAAAATCGTCAACGGTGTTAATTTTTTTTTTTTGGTAGGGCAAAATCGTCCATTCATGTAAAAAAACCGCCACATCGCATAAAAACATGATTTTTCAACATGATTTTGTTTTTTTGGATTCAAGTTTTTTTATTTAGTGAAATTTTGAGAGAAATTAATAAACTTTATATGTGTGTGTCATATAAGTTAGTTTTTATATGAAATGACGTTTTTGCTCATGTGAGTTAACACTGTTAATGACTTGGCAAAGGTTTTTCTTTTTTTTTATTTTAAATCTAGGAAATCACACATAATAGAATAAAAAAAAAAAAGAACTTGTGATTTTCGACAATATTTTTTTTTTTTACCCATAACAATGAGAGGTATGGTGGTGTCTAGAGAATTAATGATAGTAATGTGTGAGGTTGTACCATGGTTGAGACGAAAGCCATAACTTAAAGATGAAGTTTGTGATGGAAACGTGATTGTATTTATGCCTGCTGTAGAATGGGATGTCTCACTTAAGAAAATAAAAGTTCTTTTTCCTTCAATTTTCTGCAATAAGAATATATGGATGATGATCGTTTTGAAAAATTTATTATGCACTTCGCTCCCACTTTACAAAATTATTGAAGAAATAAAGAGAAGAATAATCATTATGCATGTCAGAATCAAGCCACGAATGCTGGGAAAAAAGATATTATTATATTAAACAAATTTGATGAACACAATACTGGTACATAGTTATAAACATATTATACATAGACTTGGTTGTTATTAAACATGGACTATATTAACTTGTATGGTAATGAATAATTGTATATTGTTGTTCTAAAATGTTACAAATATATAGCTGTACATGGGGCTGATTATGGTATGCATAAAAACAACAAAAAATAAAGCTAATGTATAGCTTAATTGATAGCCTAATTGATAGCTTAATTGACAACTATACAAGACTATTCTAGGAATCTAAATCATAATAAAATCAGCCCTAATTAACCATAAATCTTGCAATACTCTCCCTCAAGCTGGCTTGAAGATGTCTTCCATAGCTAGCTTGCTCACTAAAATTTTGAACTGTCCCTTGTACAGCCCATTGGTAAGGATATCTGTTGTCTGATTTTTAGTTGGAAAATAAGAAAGACAAATCAACCCACTTTCAATTTTTTCTTTGATGAAATGTTTGTCGATCTCAATATGCTTGGTTCTGTCATGTAAGACCTGGTTGTGAGCGATTGAGATGGCTGCCTTGTTATCACAATAAACTTTCATTGAATAAGTCATAGGGATTTTCAAGTCTTCAAACAATCTTTTCAACCAAATTACCTCGATAATCCCATGAGCTAGAGATGTAAACTCTATCTCTACACTACTTTGAGCCTCAACATTTTGTTTTTTACTCCTCCACATAACTAAATTTCCCCCCAACAAATGTACAATGTCTGTCAGTAGTATTACCAACCCAGTCTACATCAGTGTAGACTTCTATTTGTATATTGTTATTTTTCCAGAACATAAGACCTTTTCCAGGGCTTACTTTTAAGTATCTTAGTATTCTATAGGCTACATCAAAAATTTTTTGTCCGAGTGCATATATTGGCTAACCAAGCTCACTGTGATGCTATATATGGACGAGTATGTGACAAATAGATTAAGTTTCCAACAAGCCTTTGAAATTTCTCTTTATTAATGACATCTTCAGCTTTATCAGGATCAAGTTTTAAATTACAATCAAAGGGAGTATTTGCTGCTTTACAACCTGGAAGACTAGTTTCACTAAGAAGATCAAGAATATACTTTCTTTGGTTGGCAAAGATACAGGCCTTTGACCTGGCAAACTCCATACCAAGGAAGTATTTTAATAACCCTAGATCCTTAATCTCAAAATCTTGGGCCAACTTTTTTTTTTTAAATCTGCTAATTCTTCATAATCATCTCCTCTCAAGATTTTATCATCCACATAGACAATTAAGATAGAGATCTTACCTTTCTCTGATCACTTATAAAACATCGTGTGATCAGCTTGGCTTTGATGATAACCATGGCATTTAACTGCTTTTCCAAAGAGTTCAAACCAAGCTCTTGGAGACTGCTTAAGACCATACAAGGATTTTTTAAGTCTGCACACTTTATCTTGTCCCAACATCTTCTCAAATCCTGGAGGTAGGCTCATAAACACCTCTTCTTGTAAATCACCATTCATAAATGCGTTCTTAATATCTAACTATTGTAAAGGCCAGTCATAATTAGCCACTAAAGATAGTAACACTCAGATAGAATTCACTTTTGTAACAAGAGCGAAAGTTTTTTTATAATCAATTCAATAGGTTTGGGTGAAACCTTTGGCGACTAATCTCACCTTGTATGTTTCAATATTCCCATCTGCCTTACACTTCATAGTAAACACCCATTTACACTGGACTGTTCTCTGATCATTTGGTAGGTCAACAACTTCCAATGTCCCACGTTTCCTTAGAGCATTCATCTCTTCCATCGCGGCTAATTTCCATTCAGGGTCATCAAGTGCTTCTTGTATGTTTTTTGGAACAAACAAGTTGGACAACTTAGATATATAAAGGCATTACGTTTCTTAGAGAGTTTACCAAAGGAAAGATACCTAGATATAGGATGAGAAGTACATGAACGTTTTGCTTTCTTGATAGCTATAGGAATATCTATGTCACTAGACTCAGTATTAGGTACTAAATGAGAAATAGGATCAATATATAATTTATTATGGTCATAAGAAGTATGAACAAGAGGGATGTTATGAATACCTTGAATAGTTTAAGGTTTTGTTCTTGGAGCAGATGATTGAACTAGTGCTAAAGGAACCATGACTTTCTTGCCCTTTTTGATGATCCTTTTTCTTTGAATAAGTAAGGATCTCTTTACCATGTTCTGTTAGAACTGTGAATAGTATTTCTCCTCCGTCAAGGATTCAGTAATGTTTGGCATAATAGGTTTATGATCATTTATTTCCTCTCCACTAGTAATCTCTTTTTTATTCAAAAATTCATTTTTAGATGTATAACCAGTAATTGATGTAGTAATAGAGTTTTAAAAAAATCAATAATTTTAGGTAACGGAATAGTAGAAATATCCCAAAAATTTCCTTCTTCTAAGCTCTCCCCCTGAAGAGAAATTTTTTGAAAGTAAGGTTGGTTATTAAGAAAACTAGCATCCATAGAGACTGCTATTTTTTTGTCTTCGGATTGAAACACTTGTACCCCTTTTTATTTGGAGCATAACCAATAAAAATACAATTTTCTACCCTTGGGTCAAGTTTAGATCTCCTTTTACTGTTTATGTGAACATATGTCATACATCCAAATATTTTCAAAGGAAGATTTGAAGAAATGCGTTATGTAGGAAAATATTTTTTTAAATAGTCAAGCAGGGTAACATAGTCTAGAACATGAGTAGGCATTCTATTAATAAGATAAATTGTAGTTAAAACAGCTTCTCCCCATATGTACTTAGGGACATTCATCGAAAACATAATAACTTGAAACTTCAAGAAGATGTTTATTTTTGCATTCAGCAACACCATTTTGCTGAGGTGTGTCAACACAAGTAGTTTGATGATGAATTCCTTTTTCAGTAAAAAAACTTCCAAGGGTTCCTTTAAAATATTCAGTTCCATTATCTGTGTGAAGGATTTTAATTTTGGTTTCAAAAATGTTTTCAATCATCGAGTAAAACATCTTAAATAGTTTTTCAACCTTATATTTTTCTGACATTAGATAAACCCAACATAGGCTAGTATAGTCATCAATAAAAGTCACAAAACACTTTTTATTTGAAGGTGTATTAATTCTTGACAGCCCCCAAATATCACTGTGAATTAAATAAAAATGGTTTTGGCTCTTGATAAGCTTGAGGATGATAAACGATTCTTTGACTCATAGATAAAATGTAGTTTTCACAATATAATTTAGAATAATCCACATTTTTAAATAAATTAGGAAATTGTTTTTTAAGATATGGAAAACTAGGATGCCCTAGCCTATAATGCCAAAGCATAATTTGATCCTTAACTGAGGTAGAACAAATACCACTAAAGCCTTGAGCTCCTTTATTCTTGGAATCTTGATCCTCAAAAAAGTAGAGGCCATCAATTAATTTAGCATTGCCAACACTTTCCTGAGCTCAGTCTTGCAAGGTACAGTATGATTCAAAAAAGGTAACACAACAATTAGAGTCCTTGGATAATTTGCTAACTAATAATAGATTACAAGTAAGTTTAGGAACATGTAAGACGTTCTTAAGGGAAATTTTTTTTGAAAGATTTATCAAACCTTTGCTAGCTATAGAAGAATAAGATCCATCTGCTATACGAATTTTCTCATGGCCAAAACAATTAAAATATGAGCGGAATAAGCTAGACATACTGGTCATATGATCAGAAGCTATTGAATCTATGATCCAAGGGTGGAATGAATAAATGAGTGGTAAGAGAATGCCTTAAAAATAATGTGTGCCTGTGCAACAGAAGCATTAGGAGCACTAGATGAACCAAAGTTGGCCTTCAGTAGTTTCAGGTGTGGGCCCCAGTCTTTTTGTCCCCATCCATTTGTCACAACAATTCAAACCGGATTCCTGGTCTTCTTTACATGCAAACCCTTGAATTAAGCCTTGTCTTAAGCCTTGTTTTGTGGAAGTTTTGTTGCCATCTTGTTGGTTGAATGTTGAGACAAAGACATTAGCAACCTCCCCATCTTCTTCCGATTTTCAGCTTCTCCATCTTCTACCAATTTTTTGGAAGAGTGAGGGAGCTAGAGAGAGAGAGATACAGAGTTAGAGAGAGAGAGAGATGTAATTCCGGTACCGGAAAACTCCGACCATCAAACCTCCGGCGAGCATTGGAGATTTCTTCCCTTCTTTGCATTACTTAATCAAGATGATCATGGGATTTCTTGAAAGCTTGTGAGCCGGATAACCCGGAGTTGGTCACCACTTCTCTCTTTAAACCAATCTTCAAGAGAAACCATGCTTCTCTCCTTGATGGCTACCACCTTGATAGTGTAGTTCCTCCTACTCATCTCACCAAGTAAGCCTTCCTTCTACTTGATTGTATTGCCCTTTAGCATGTTGTTGCTCTTGTTTATTGCCTTTTCATTTCTTGCATATATGTTGGAAAGTGTTATGTTTCAAGTTGGTAGTTTAAGTGTTGCTAATACCCTTTTGATGATTGGCTTTCATGCTTGTGTGCACATGATCAAAATTTTGTATTACAACCTTGAGTATTTCCACACTCTTAAACTTAGGTGTAAATCCGAAGTTCCAACCATTCATGGGCTTATAGCTAATGTTTTTATATGAGCATGCTTAAGTTTTAAGCCTTGAACTTGAGAGTGTGTTGAAAACATACTCTTTATATTTTGGCTTCCTTTGGTTTTGTGTTATTGTACCATAAACCTATATATGTAGATATATAGAGAGAGAGCATGTTGCATGAAGAGTTGCACCCCACTTTGATGTTTATATGGGTTTTTACTTGCATGAAAACATGCAGGCCTTGTAGTGTTTTGAACTCTTTAGAAAATCCAATCTTGGGAACCCAAGCTTTGAGATGCATGCTCTTATGTGGTGTGACTATATGCATGTACCTTTAGCTGACTTGCATGTCTCCATGTTTTCTTTCAAGCATGCTTAAGAGGCGAATGGTGCATGCATAGAAGAACACACTCACCTCCTAATTTCAGCAGCCTTAGAATGTATGTTTTTGCATTTGAAAGTGACCATGCAGTCTATGGGTGTTCTTAGGTAGTTGCCTTGATGTTGACCAATGCCTCTAGTTTATGGTATTCCTTTTTGTGTTTTGACTAGTCCATGATTTCCTGAATTAATGGTTGCCAATCCCTGGGTTATAGGACCATTTGAGAACTGACTTGGGTCTTCATGTGGTGTCTTGGAAGAGAGTAATTTCGAGGTAAGTAATCCACCGTTAACCTCGTATTTTCATTATTTGATAATTATTGGCAAGATAATTGCCTATTATTTCGTTATGGCATTTTATTTCAAATACATGTATTTTTGTTAATATTGAAATTATTTATTTTTGAATAAATATTATCAGATATTTTTATTTAATTGTTTTAATTAAGTGATTACTTTTCACTTCATTTTGGTTATCGATTTATTATTTATGCTAATATTGGGATTTCATTTAGTTGATTATATTAAATGTTTTAAACTGTGTATATTCTATGTACCCAGATGTTGGTATAATCTGCTATCATTTGGGCTAATTTAATTATGCTCATTATTTGTTTATTTGTATATTTGTTTTGCTTTAGTTTGGAGAAATTAGTATTTTGAATAATTTTAAATGTTTTGTTTGGTTAATCTTTAATTTCCGTATTTTCTTTCTCCCTAAAGTGGGATCCTGAAACTATTAGTATTTTTCTTTTGGGTATTTGTGAATTTGAGAAATTCTGAATTCGTATCATTGTAAATATTTTTGTATCTGAATGATTTTTGGTCTCCAAATGAGCAATATGCAACCCTGTCAGTGGGGGGTTAAACCCTGACCTTGTCGACAAGAAATTTTGGAAAATGAGACTGTAGTTTCGCACCGTGTCCGTTCGGTGAAATAATCAACGGCCACCTGATATTCAGTCTCGGGTCACCGAGGGTAAATAAATGACCTCTGCTATTCTGGCTCGGGTCACCGAGGGTAAATAAATGACCTCTAGCAGCTATAGCAAATTTGGAGACACACTCAGGAATCTGTTACATCTTGCTTCGTCTCTTGATTTTGTTTACACTATTTTGTGTTTCTGATTTTGTGCAAGTTTTAGTTTTGAACTTTCGTTTCAATTTACTGTTTTGGATTACTTACTAGGCTAGTGAGCTCATGGATTTGCTTTAAATCCTTTTCAGATCAAGAGTGGTAGACCAGTGTGGCCTTTGAAAGACTGTTTGTGGATGTTGTCGTTCCTGTTGTAAAGTTTGAGTTCTTGTCATTGTCTATCCCTGTATTCTTGTATTTTGTATTTTGGATTTTTTGTACCCCTGCTTTGTATACTCTATAGAGTCTGTAGTCCTGTAAATCAGCGGGTTTGTTTTAGTTTTGTTTACTCTGTATCAGGTTTTGAGGCCTTACAGGCTTATGGGGTTCACGCCCTGTGGGTCTGCTGCCGTTTGTCCGCGCGCCGGCCAGGTCCGACGAGCCGGGTTCGGGGCGTGACATCAGGAGTTGATCAATTTGCTCTTTGTGAATACCAGAAGAAATGTTCTTTTCTACAGCAGCGTTGGCCACCTTCGACATGATGGTGAAGGCTAAGAATTATGGTTTTTTTGTAGAATGATGGGTGATTAGGTTTTTTCCCAAGAATTAGAGTTCCTACTCTAGTAGCAAATTAACTTGTATGGTAATGAATAATTGTAAATTGGTGTTCTGAAATGTTACAAATATATAGCTGTACATGGGGATAATTATGGTATGTATAAAAACAGCCAAAAATAAAGCTAATTGATAGCTGATTGACAGCCTAATTGATAGCTTAATTGACAACTATATAGGACTATTCTAGGAATCTAAATCATAATCAAATCAGCCTTAATTAACCATGAATTTTGCAACCGACTATTATTTTAATAATAATACTCAATATATAAAATATTCAATAATAATTTAATTAGATATATAAAATACCATAAATAACAATTTTCTAAACATAGACACATCAAATATATTTATATAAATATTGAATGTATTCTAAGACACTTATAAATTCATCGTAGAGTTTGACGTGCATCATACATCATTCACTGTATTAGTAGACAGTTGGTAAAATAAATGATTGATAGATATCAAAAATTAAAAATAATTCATCTGTTGGTAAATGTAATTGAATACATATAAGAAAATCAAAATAATCATAATTTATTTTCAAAAAGGTCTAGGATTGCACAAACATAAACGATTTTTTGGCTTGTTTATTAATAAAAAATTAAAAAATTAAAAAAAAAAACATACAAGGGAAGAAAAGCGGCTAATAAAAAAAATCTAACAAGATTTACATAGGGTTCAACTCAAAACGTTTTAATTGGTGCTAGAAATTGTATTGATAGATAGAAAAAATTGTTCTATATTGAGAAGAAGAATATGCAGTTAATACGGATTTGAACTGTTATTTGAAATACTAGAGGCATTGAATCTAAGTAAAGAAATAGGAAGAAGGCCATGAAATTAACTTAACGAGAGCATGAACTAGCACTAGAATCTTAGTGGGACACTTGCATCATTAGCTTAAAAGAAAGAAGGGGAAAATGCCGTTAAATAATGGGAAAAATAAAATTATGAAGTGAGGTAGAAAAAAAAAACCCTTTGCTTTTAAGCAATAAAAACTCTAAAGGCTTGTTTGGCTGCAAAATAAAAAAATATGGCATAATTTTATTATATAAGAAGTGCAAGTGATTATTACAGAAATTGTGACATATTTTATTCTTACAGAATGAGTGTTTGGTTAACAAAATAAAAAAATTACCAAAATCTGCTAGTCGGCCACCGAATCGCCGGTGGACTGGTGGCCGGTGGCCGAAGGCCAATTGGACCACCCTTGGACCGCCAGCCTATGGCCGGTCACTAGAGGTCATCTTATAACCAACTGGACCACCTGTGGACCGGTGGCCGATTATCGGAGGCCGCCCGGACCACCAATGGACCGCCGGCATGTCACCGGATGCTAGGCGGCCGGTGGTCGGACCTCAGTGGTCTGGTAGCCAGTCGCCGGAGGTTGGCCGGACCGGTGATCGGTCGCCGGAGGCTGGCCAGCCGGTGGTCGGACCCCCGGTGGACTGGTAGCCGGTCGTCGGAGGTTGGCCGGACCGGTGACTAGTCGCCGAAGGCTGGCCGACCGGTGGTCGGACCCGCGGTGGACATGTAGCTTGTCGCCGGAGGTTGGCCGGACTGGTGGCCGATCATCGGAGGCTAGCCGGACCAGCGGTGGACCAATGACGAGTGGCAGGATCAAAAGAGAGAGAGAGAGATTTTTTACAATGAGAAAATATTCCTCTTAGTGGAATATTTTTTTATGCCATAATACCTATATTATGCCATAATTTTATACTCTAAAATAAGTACCCAAACAGCCAATATGGCATAATTCTCAGAAAATGTAAAATTATGGCATAATGTACAGATTATGTCATAATTCTGGACTATCCAAACAGGCCCTAAGATAAAAGGTTATGGTCCATCTGTTTATAGAGCCCTGGGTGGAAACAATGAGAGACAAATAAATAAATTTTATATATATATATATATATATATATATATATATATATATATATATATATATATATATATATATATATATATATATATATATATATATATTAAGGTATTACCTTGCTCATAAAATATCTTAAATAATAATAATAACATTATCAAATACATAAAATACTATAAATAATAATATAATAAACATAGACACGCCAAATATAATAAATATTGAACTTATTTTAATAAGAATTAGGTGTAATGAATCACACTGAATAAGAGCACCATGAAACTTTATTTGGAATGCAAGGTTAATCAAACTGAAGCAAAATTAGTGAAACATCTTTGATTCCAGATCATTTTCGCAAGGCCTTGTATTAGCATTGACATACTCTCCATTTATTTTTTTTCTTTTGGGAACAAGTTGACATGTCTTGAAAATGTTTTCCATTATGGCTATTGAAATTGCAAAAAATTTACATGTATTCAATCCTTTTCCATTTCAAAAACCAGCAAAATGACCATATTGAAAATGTGACTGGCATGCCTGCCTTGTATGCTTGTACAATGTACTTTAATGCTTCCTGGAAAGCTCTCTTCTTGCCTGATGAACTTGAACATACACTAGATAAACTTGTAATATAGGCTTGTCAATAGTAGTTTGAGTTTTTGAGACATTGTGGGCCCCACACCGTTAATTACTATAATTATTATTTTTTTTTAAATTTTGGTTTTGGCATTTATGTTAATTATTAAAAAGGAAACTTTTTATATTCTTTTTTTTTTCAGTTTCCAAACCCTAGCCGACTCCTCATCTTTACGATTGTAGATCTTGGGTTAAGAAAAAAGGAGGGATCTAGCCACTTTTCCTTTTCTCTTTGTTTCTTTTGTTTGTGTGTGGTGCCGGCGGCGAGGACGGAAATAGATCTCTTTGTCTCGGATTTTGTGTTGTTTTCGTGGTGAGGTAAGCCACCTCTTCTTCAGATATTTGGCCAAGTGGTAGAAATTGCATTCTTGTTTTCTAGGTTTTGTTCTATTGATGATTGAATGTGTGGATTGATTGTTTCCTGTTGACCATGTTAATGCACATTGTTTTATATGCTTTGATTTCATAGGTTTTTAGAAAAAGTTTTGGGTTTAATTAATTTAGATATATATTCCACGGGTTTTTAGAAAAATTTTGGGTTTAATTGATTAAGATATATATTTCATGGGTTTTAGAGAAAAGTTTGGGTTTAATTGCTTAAAGTATATATATATATATCTATATATATATATATATATGTGGCAGCCATTGTGTTAGGTATTTATATATATATATATAAAGTTTGGGTTTCATGCGTCCGTTAGTGTTTATATATATATATATGTTATTTATTTATTTATTTATTTTACATATTTGTAGAGTTCTGCGGCCATTGTTATGCCTTTATTTGTGTGCTGGTATATATATATATATATATATATATATATATAGATATATATATATATATATATGTTAGAATGGTTTCTGCAGCCATTTGATTTATTTGTGCGTGCTTTGTATTTAATTTATATATATATATATAGGAGTTCTGGCGCCATAGTTAGTATAAGTTTTATTTGTGTATTTATTTATTTGATTTGGGTGTGTATATATATGTTTGGATATATAGTGGGATTTAATTTTCAATGTTGGTGTCCACTTATCGTGTATTTATATTAAATTATCGACATTTTGAGTATGATGTTTATGAGGGTAGGAAATTGATTTTTTATGTATCTTTGTGTGGTTTTATCATATGTTTGTGAGATCTTAAATCTATTAAACTAGTATTAGAGATTTTTAGTACTCATGTTTAAGCTCCGTAGCTTAACTTTGTCATAGTTGTCCATAAGAATTAGTTTAGAGAAAATTGTCTTTTAATGAATGAGGTTAGACTGGTATAATTTTTAGGCATGTGTGGTTAGTGTTATTGATATCCTTGGAATATGTTCTCAAATATAGGGTATTTCGTGGAAGCTTAAATTCGGGGTGTATTTAATTTTGGCGAGTTTTTGGCGTTAGACAGGTAAGTAAACCACCTATAAATGTTAATATATGTACGTATTCTGGACACTTGATAAATTTTTAGTTAAATTATTATTATTGTTTTTCTATTATTTAGCCACTCGGTTATTTTATTGCTAAATTATTATTCCTTAATTAATATTAAATTCTGAAATTACCTTTCAGTTAATGTCTGATTATTGTTTTACTTTCATAATTTCTTAGTAATTTACAAATTCTGTTTTAGTTGATAATTCTTTTACTTATTCCGATTATATATATTTATGTTTATACTGAATTAACAAAAGAATCAAAGTCTCTGGCAATTATATTTTATCGGTATTATTTTAAGATTTAATAATTCAGCTTTTGCAAACTTCTATGCATTCATTTTTCTGCTTCCCTTTGTATATCAAGTTATATGTTTATATATAAATTCTTTTTCTTCTACAATACTGTTGGGCATTTAATTAATTAAGTATTGTGTAAATCACCTTGAAAATAACTGGCTTATTTTTGCTTGAAAACGGGATCACTGAATTTCAGTGTTATTGTATTGATGATAATTTTAGACCCGACATATTTTTGATATAGAAACTCGTAGTCCCCAATTAACTGTGCAACAACCCTGTCACTGGGGGTTAAACACTGACCGTGTCGACACGTATCTGACATAGAAACTGCAGTTTCCCACCGTTCCGTCGGTGAAGAATAACGGCTTCTGATATTCTGGCTCGGGTCACCGAGGGTAAACATATGAACTCTGAAATCTGACTCGGGTCACCGAGTTTAAATAAATGAATTCTGATGTTTTGTTTTGGCATTAGTTGTTGGGGGGACTTATATGATACTTATTTTGTTAAAATTAAATCTGTGTGAATTATTTTTGATTTCTGGGTTTCGTCTTGATTTTTATATCACTATGCATTTTTATGCTATTAAAATTATTGTTTAATTTTGTGATCCCGATATTTTTAGTGGTTACTTACTGGGCTCCCAAGCTCATTAAGTTGTTCAATTTCTTTTTCAGATCAGGAGTAAGGTTGAGTGGTGGACAGCTTAGCGGAGTCGTTGAGCAAGTCACTGTCTAGCTTTCATCGAGTTAATAAAACTCCTTTGATGTGAACTTAGTTCTTTTGTCTTTGTTTAAGAGTGATGTCAAACTTTGATTATGTGCTTCTTTGTGTTATAAACTTTGTGGTTTCTTTTGTTTTAAAATAAATACTCTTGTTAGATATTGTTCATATTTGTGAGACAGGTTTGAGGCCTTGCGTGCCTACTTGGTTACGGCCTTGTAGGTAGGCGGCCGTTTGTCAACGCTTCGGGTTCGGGGCGTGACAAATTTAGTGGTATCAGAGCTATGGTTAGAAGAGAAATTGTTTTTGCCTTCGTGTATTAGATAGATCTGTTAAATTCGAGTAAGAGTGAGAAAACTCCAAGATAAATGGGTGGTGGAGGTTGTTGTATCCGCCTAGATGCCACTTCACTTTGAATCTATTTTTTTGAGGTTACATACTAGAGCATGAGTCTTTGTTTGATAGCTTGAGTTGTAGGAAAGCCTTGATTTGTTTGATGTTCAATTTTTTTATTTATTTTGTATATTGCTATGTATGTGATTTTATTTCACACACATGGATATCTATATAAGAAAAGAAAAGAGGAATTTTGAAATTGCTTATGTGATGATTTGGAGAATTATTAGAATTGAACTTGTGGTTGTTTATATATATAATTGTACATGTTGTGAATTTCCATATTTTGACTTTGTGCTGACTGAAATTGTATCCCAAATTCAGAGCCTTGGTAAATATTATTTGGAGGAGGTTACAACTAGAAAATTATAGCACTTTTCTATAACTAATCACCTGCAAAATTTTGAAGTTATTGGATTTGCAACCGATGAGATATGTTCGCTTAAGTAGACCCTTCTCAGATGTTGTTATTGTGCATGGCATGAGGAAAGTGTTGTACTTTTTATGATTTTCGAGGTTGAATTGGTCAAAGTGCATAAAACTAAAGATGTTTATTATGATCTTAGCTATGTTCCTGTAAAATATCTTTGCAATTGGATGTATATGTTGGATGATATTCATGATTTTTTTGTAAAGCCAGGCTGAAATTTAAACGTGCAAAAAAAAAAAAATTGTGAATTTCATGTTGATGTTATAAATTGGGGAATACAAAGAACATAGTGAAAGTTGGATACATTATATCTTTTTGAGTCTATAGTTATTAAGAACTTGAATTATGAGATCTGGCAAGTTTTAGTTGTTACTTTTATTATGAGAAAGCCCACTGAGGTTAATGTGTATTTATTCCCTGAACTTTGCTTGATTGCTAGGTATCGTTTGGGCTTTGAGAGACTTCAAATTTTGATCATTGTTGGCTTGAATTCAATAATTATTTTAGGATGTTTAACTTGTAATTTAGTGATTAGGTTTTTTTTTGAAGCATTTTGAATGAGTCTTAAATTGTTCTTGTGCATTTATGCCAACTTGGTTCATGTCCTTTGAATTTATTAAAGGTTGCCTCCAGTGCTCTACTTACAGACAGTTGTGTTCTATGGTATCCTTAGGTGCCAATATTGTGTGTAAATAGATTTGGTGGATATATGGTACTTGACCTTAATCCTTGTATAATTATTTGAGTATTGATTGACGATTCAGGTGACAAGATAATAATATGGAGAAGTTTAAAACTAAAGAATTGTGGCATACTTCCATAGCTACGCACCTATAAAATTTTGAATTCATCGTTTTTGTATCTTAAGAGATATGCTCCTATAAATGTCTACTGTGGATGTTATTGTTGTGCAAGACTTGAAGAGTAAATGGTATTTTGCATGATTTTTGAGCAAGACTTAGCCAAAGGGTAAAATAGAATGATTATTCATTATGGTCTTAACTACTTGTCTATAAAATATAACTGAAATTGAATGTGTATATTAGGAGATAATCGTGATTATGTAAAAGTTGCTTGAAATATAAATGTGTTGAAATTTGGTGATATTCAAATTGATGTGATAATTTGAGGAAAGCTAGGAATATTATGGAACTTGGTCACATTGTATCTTGGTGAGTCTAAACTTATTTGAAATAGGAATCATGAGGTTTGGCAAGTTTAAGTAATGCTATAATAGGAAAAGTACCTTGAGGGTTATGTGTGTTTGTCTTTGGCCTTTGCTTGTCTATTGGGTAGTATACTTGGTGTTTGAGTGGAAAGATAATGATTTAAATTTTTGAGGAGCAAAATTTCTTATAATTTGATATTATTCCTTGGTTTTCTTGAAACTAAGAAGAGGTTCTGATTGAAATATATGATATTTTTGTGTGTTCAGTTGTATTGCTTTTGTGAATTAATGGTTATCTAGAGAATCATTGTACTTAGTAATTAAAGAGAAAGGAGCATCATATGTTATCAACAAAAGATGTAAAGGATTATACCATAATGTTCTAGAAGATTTAGTCAATTTTGATGATTAGATTCTAAATATTTGATTTGAAGGAGAAAAAAAAAAATCCAGCAAATTTAAGGTTTTTGAATACTTGATAATTGCTAAGGTAATGATAGTTCTATTGCATTATTGATGTTGGTAAGCCAAAAGATATTTATTGAGCTAGGAACTTTTATCAAGGCTACTTGTTTCCAAAATGAGTAATGTTTTTTTTTACTCTTTGATTTTTTTTTTTTTTATATACATCCAGTGAAGTTTTGACTTGTGATTTTGTTGGTTCTATTAGCAACTTGATCTTTAGTTAATGAGGAAAACTAAGAGTGTTTTGATATTGTTTTAGACTTGAGCATATGTAGAATTTGATGTTCTCCCGCAATTTTTTTTTTAGAGATGTTTGATTGTTGTAAAATTCATCTTTGATGCTCATGGCAAGTGGCTTTGAGTTGGTGACATGGATTTCAATTGATGATAAGAAATTGGGATTTTAATATTTTCAAAACTTGGTTGGTTTAGTGATCATATTCATGGGAGTCTATAGCCATTGATGCTTCTAAATGAGAAGTTTTGATATTTGCAGATAATGGTAATGCGTTTGTTGTTTATGCTATTTGAGAATTGAATGACAAGTAACATGATCATAGATCCTCAAGTTCATGATTAATAGAGGATGTCCAGGGCATTGATTTTTTAAGCAATGTTTGATATAAGTTGGTGCTACAATCAGGATTGGTTTATTGTCTGTTTGTTCTGACCATCAACCATAGAGTATTATATAAAGGCAAGTTCTATTTGAATCTCTTGGTCCTTGAATCTTATCAGCTAGCCCAATGACACTCAAACTATAACACGATTAGAATTTACCTAAAAGCATTTTTTTTTTTTTTTTGACTAATCATGTTGGAGTTTAGAGGACTAAACTCTTTTAAGGAGGGAGGAGTTGTGGGCCCCACACCGTTAATTACTATAATTATTATTTTTTTTTAAATTTTGGTTTTGGCATTTATGTTAATTATTAAAAAGGAAACTTTTTATATTCTTTTTTTTTTCAGTTTCCAAACCCTAGCCGACTCCTCATCTTTACGATTGTAGATCTTGGGTTAAGAAAAAAGGAGGGATCTAGCCACTTTTCCTTTTCTCTTTGTTTCTTTTGTTTGTGTGTGGTGCCGGCGGCGAGGACGGAAATAGATCTCTTTGTCTCGGATTTTGTGTTGTTTTCGTGGTGAGGTAAGCCACCTCTTCTTCAGATATTTGGCCAAGTGGTAGAAATTGCATTCTTGTTTTCTAGGTTTTGTTCTATTGATGATTGAATGTGTGGATTGATTGTTTCCTGTTGACCATGTTAATGCACATTGTTTTATATGCTTTGATTTCATAGGTTTTTAGAAAAAGTTTTGGGTTTAATTAATTTAGATATATATTCCACGGGTTTTTAGAAAAATTTTGGGTTTAATTGATTAAGATATATATTTCATGGGTTTTAGAGAAAAGTTTGGGTTTAATTGCTTAAAGTATATATATATATATATATATATATATATATATATATATATATATATATATATATATATGTGGCAGCCATTGTGTTAGGTATTTATATATATATATATAAAGTTTGGGTTTCATGCGTCCGTTAGTGTTTATATATATATATATATATATGTTATTTATTTATTTATTTATTTTACATATTTGTAGAGTTCTGCGGCCATTGTTATGCCTTTATTTGTGTGCTGGTATATATATATATATATATATATATATATATGTTAGAATGGTTTCTGCAGCCATTTGATTTATTTGTGCGTGCTTTGTATTTAATTTATATATATATATATAGGAGTTCTGGCGCCATAGTTAGTATAAGTTTTATTTGTGTATTTATTTATTTGATTTGGGTGTGTATATATATGTTTGGATATATAGTGGGATTTAATTTTCAATGTTGGTGTCCACTTATCGTGTATTTATATTAAATTATCGACATTTTGAGTATGATGTTTATGAGGGTAGGAAATTGATTTTTTATGTATCTTTGTGTGGTTTTATCATATGTTTGTGAGATCTTAAATCTATTAAACTAGTATTAGAGATTTTTAGTACTCATGTTTAAGCTCCGTAGCTTAACTTTGTCATAGTTGTCCATAAGAATTAGTTTAGAGAAAATTGTCTTTTAATGAATGAGGTTAGACTGGTATAATTTTTAGGCATGTGTGGTTAGTGTTATTGATATCCTTGGAATATGTTCTCAAATATAGGGTATTTCGTGGAAGCTTAAATTCGGGGTGTATTTAATTTTGGCGAGTTTTTGGCGTTAGACAGGTAAGTAAACCACCTATAAATGTTAATATATGTACGTATTCTGGACACTTGATAAATTTTTAGTTAAATTATTATTATTGTTTTTCTATTATTTAGCCACTCGGTTATTTTATTGCTAAATTATTATTCCTTAATTAATATTAAATTCTGAAATTACCTTTCAGTTAATGTCTGATTATTGTTTTACTTTCATAATTTCTTAGTAATTTACAAATTCTGTTTTAGTTGATAATTCTTTTACTTATTCCGATTATATATATTTATGTTTATACTGAATTAACAAAAGAATCAAAGTCTCTGGCAATTATATTTTATCGGTATTATTTTAAGATTTAATAATTCAGCTTTTGCAAACTTCTATGCATTCATTTTTCTGCTTCCCTTTGTATATCAAGTTATATGTTTATATATAAATTCTTTTTCTTCTACAATACTGTTGGGCATTTAATTAATTAAGTATTGTGTAAATCACCTTGAAAATAACTGGCTTATTTTTGCTTGAAAACGGGATCACTGAATTTCAGTGTTATTGTATTGATGATAATTTTAGACCCGACATATTTTTGATATAGAAACTCGTAGTCCCCAATTAACTGTGCAACAACCCTGTCACTGGGGGTTAAACACTGACCGTGTCGACACGTATCTGACATAGAAACTGCAGTTTCCCACCGTTCCGTCGGTGAAGAATAACGGCTTCTGATATTCTGGCTCGGGTCACCGAGGGTAAACATATGAACTCTGAAATCTGACTCGGGTCACCGAGTTTAAATAAATGAATTCTGATGTTTTGTTTTGGCATTAGTTGTTGGGGGGACTTATATGATACTTATTTTGTTAAAATTAAATCTGTGTGAATTATTTTTGATTTCTGGGTTTCGTCTTGATTTTTATATCACTATGCATTTTTATGCTATTAAAATTATTGTTTAATTTTGTGATCCCGATATTTTTAGTGGTTACTTACTGGGCTCCCAAGCTCATTAAGTTGTTCAATTTCTTTTTCAGATCAGGAGTAAGGTTGAGTGGTGGACAGCTTAGCGGAGTCGTTGAGCAAGTCACTGTCTAGCTTTCATCGAGTTAATAAAACTCCTTTGATGTGAACTTAGTTCTTTTGTCTTTGTTTAAGAGTGATGTCAAACTTTGATTATGTGCTTCTTTGTGTTATAAACTTTGTGGTTTCTTTTGTTTTAAAATAAATACTCTTGTTAGATATTGTTCATATTTGTGAGACAGGTTTGAGGCCTTGCGTGCCTACTTGGTTACGGCCTTGTAGGTAGGCGGCCGTTTGTCAACGCTTCGGGTTCGGGGCGTGACAGACATATCAAACAGTCTTTCAGAGTGTGTGTATACTGTTTAAATACTCATCTCAGCATCCTCAACTTTTAAATTCATAATAAAACTCGGGAATGCCATGGTGATGTCCCTGAAAGAGAAAATTCGATAGTGTCCGATGACATGCAAGAAACTATTTACCAATATCTTCAATTAAGTTTGGAGAAATGATTTCCTAGATAAGAATGCTATAGATGTCGAGTATGTAGGTCATCAGGGTAACCCTGAAGTTAGTTAGTTATACATGAGTTTCTCTAGAAATTAGTTTATCATCTTAAAATAGATTCAATAGTGCATGAACATAAAATAGAACAATATATAACTATTACACTATATTTGCATTTTAAGTTGGTGATGAGCAAGATATACATGTTTTTCATGCCGTGTACCACTAATACTTAAAATTTTACAATTAGAAGTATCATGAAGAAAATTGACAGCAGAAAAAGATGGTAATGTTCATGACATGTGCCATCAATGCTTACGATGTTGTAATTAGAAGTATGACAAAGTAAAACTGGCTGTAGAAAAAGTTGATAATGTTCGTGACGTATGCCATCAATGCTTACGATGTTGTAATTAGAAGTATTACATAGTAAAAATGACTGCTGAAAAGCTTGAGACCTCTATTATTAATGTCGAAGGATGATAGAGTGAATTTAGATTGTAGCTACAAACTCTAAAGCTCTATTGTATTCAACGAGTTCTGGATTTATTGATGGCAAATTATGAAATACTAAAATTAGTGCTACAAATGAATGATGTTGCTGTTTATTTCATCTAATATTGGATATGAGAGTTTCAGTATTGTAGTTTTTATGCATAGATGGAACCTAATTCACTATGAACAAGCTATGAATGTGCTTAGAGAATATGAGTTAATAAATATTGAATAAACATTGAAGAAAGATCACTTTAAGTATGGAATAGTCATCTTCTTGATTAAGGAAGGATTTCGCCTAATAAATTCCTTCCATTCCTCTGGATCTATTTTTCCATCTTGATTCAAGTCGGCCTGACTAAATGTCTGCAATAGAGAAGAATTTATAAACAAGAATTGAGGGAAATAAATTTTAACAACAAAATTTAATAATGCAATAACAAACCGAAAAGGCTCTTGTTCACCTGATCAAGAATAGTCTCCACAACATCATCTGAAAGGATCAACTCTGATTCATGCAAAAAAGCAAGAACCATCTCCTTCAGCTATTGAAAGTATTCACAAGAATCACAAAATATCAACCTTAGATGGTTTTATGAGATGGTATAAGATCAATTCTAGAACTTGTAACATAACCTATTTATTTGAAATAGAAGCTAGAAGGAATCAAAATTATAAATTTTTGAAAGCACATTTTATTTTGGATATTGCAAGTCAGAAATCCCAATATACTGGTTTTTTAGTAAATTCAAATCATCTTTTTCCTTCTATTATTGATTGATTAAAATTTTAAATCTTCAAAAGCTCATCAACATATGCATATACAACACTCAACATTCGTACCTTGAAGGTGAAAGTACTTCAAATTAATTGTATATATCCGTTGTTTTGTATGTTTACTAAGCATCATATGCCAAAGTTATCTTTTCTAGAATGTGATTTCAATTCATTGAGGATTAACTCACAGCTGATGAAAAGGTGTTCAGGGCTTTCTAAATGTCATCCTGGTTTAGATCCTGATTTAAACCGATATTTCCATATTCAAGCTGATTCTATTGAATTGTTTTCAAATTACGATAATAATTTTATGTAGATTTATTAAACAGTAATTGCGACAGAAGAAATCACAGTTTTACCTCTTCACGTTCAATGTAGCCAGTTTGCCTCAAATCGTAAATTTTAAATGCAACTGTGAGATAAGAGAAGAATAATTCAGTGATGAAATAGAATTCATTTAATGGGGAGTAAATAAATAAATTTTATCATCAAATTCTTAAGAGGTAAACAACAATGCTAGATATTCCACATTGAATAGTTGCTCAACAAGAACTCATTACATTCGATCTTCTCTGCCTCTGGTGCGTTTGGGTGAAAGACACTAAGAGACCGAACAAATTCTCCAAACTCGATAACTCCATTGCACTTGACATCAAACAAGTCAAAGATCTGCACAATGGTTTGGGATATTAGCTAACTTGATCTTGTACAAGCTCCAATACTACATTCAACTAGAGATTTTAGGAATAAAAATTGAAGTCTAGAATACAGTTTTAGAATAATGAGAAATGCTCAATTTGCAATTATATGAGTTTGATGAGCAACTTAAATTCCAATAATGCTTAATAAGAGGTGCACGCTGAAATGTTGGCATGCCAAACAATGTCAACATTTCTGCTCAACAAGAAAAAGAGAGCATGAAACAACATTCAACTTCCATGAGAATGGATGACCTTTTGTCATTGCAGTAATGAAAGCAACTTGCCAAAACTATACAGACACAGAGTAAGAAGTGAATGATCCATTAATTTCAAAATGGTCCTAGTGTCCCACAAGCTGGTGCTTCTCGTTGTAAGGTGCACCAAATGAAAATGCTTAAGTAATGGACCTTGTCATAAAGCACATAAAAAGTGAGTTCTTAATTAATCTCAAAATGTTCTTCATTCTCATGAAAGTTAGTGGTTCATATTATAAGGAGCATCTGAATATAAAAATAATGTTCAACGGATCTCCAATGGCCGGAGATCATAAGGATAAAAATCTAGTTTTTCACAGTATGAATGTAGGCATTTGCAATGTGAGTAGCTTCCTCAAATAAAGAAAATATTAAAACAAAAAAGTTTAGTATTTCTTTAGGCAGAAACATTTAATGCTTTGATCAATGTCTACAACTTAGATAATTTGAATAGATCACTGATCATCAGACATCATGAGTCCTATAACAATCACTTGATTTCATTGTTTAGAAAATGTGATTTGCATCAGAAACCTGTATTTTGTTCGATTAACTTAA
This sequence comes from Dioscorea alata, assembly GCA_020875875.1. Classification (NCBI taxonomy): domain Eukaryota; kingdom Viridiplantae; phylum Streptophyta; class Magnoliopsida; order Dioscoreales; family Dioscoreaceae; genus Dioscorea; species Dioscorea alata. Next base: position 5,696,349 of record CM037027.1, read on the forward strand.
TTATAATTGCAATGATTTGCAAAACTTAATCTGCATGAACTAGAAATCTGCAACAATGTGAACAAATCCAATGCTGATAGCAAAAACTAGCCACACATTGGAATAGAATTGCTGTTTTATTCTCAAATAGATGCAAGTACTATCACTGACAAAATCACAAAACTCAGGTTGGATAGCAGAAAAAACAGAAAGTGAACTCACTCTGCCAACAAAAAGATTTTGTTTTTGGTGGTTTCCGAGCAGAGCTAATTGAAATTCTTCCTGCAAGACACACATATTTGTGCACAAATTTAATTGGCAACCACAAATATCTAGCGGGTAGAAGGGATCAAGTATTCAAGAGCAAAAACAGAGGAATTACCTTGTGAATAAGCCCATCTTTAATTATTAAGCTACTTAGTTTTTTGAATAACTCATACAAAGCCTCTACTTCGTTCACTGTGACTGCAGAGAAATTTCCATGATAAGGAAAAACCTCCACCTATCATGAATACTTTGTTCCTAGCTATTTTTCACATAAATTTTCCATGAAATGAAAAGTTTTCAGTCTTTGTTATTTTGATACTTTTTTTTACCACAAATAAGGATCGTCAATAGTCCTTAAAGGAGATAACTTCAACAATATATATTCTAGAACAAACATACAGCACATGTTGAGTTCTCATCCTTGACATCTACAGAATATAAATTAGAAAAAGAGAAAAAAGAAAGAAATAGATAAGAAGACAATTAATTAATGATTCAGTTATGCATGCAACATACTGAAAACCAAAAATCAAGCAACTGAATAGAGAATCATATGTATTAACACTCACATGATGTTTCAGACGCCAGAATAGTAGGATCCTCGTATCCTGGTGGATGCTTGGCTTTCTTTGTCAACACACAACCCATAAACACCTTGCTGAATAGAAAGTCAATTAAAATGACAAAGCTCTGTTTCAACATTCAGAGTTGTAACCTTCATAGATCAGAAAGAATCAAACTTAAAAAATTTGTAAATCAAATGCAAATTTGCTAAATAGATCAGAAATAAAGATCTAGAAACTTGCTGAATTTTTTGAAAAAGAAAACTTTTTGAGCCAAAAATCTGACACAATGAAGCAAATTGACTAATAAAACCCCACATCAAACAAAATGAAGCATAAAATTAATTCCGAAGCAAACAAAATCAACCAAACAATCTGACAATCAAGTTGATTTGCAAATTGGCGCCAACCAAAATTAATAAAACAAAAGCAAGCGTCTTTCTCGTGAATGAAACAAAATGTCCATGAAAAGAGAATGCAAGCAACCACACAGCTAAAATAAAGAAAATTGAAATTCATCACAAGAAACAAACCAGCAACAAAGAAGAAGAAGAAGAAGAAGAAGAAGAAGAGATTGAACTGACTACCAATCAAACAAGAGAAGTTTGAGGGTTTGAAGATCTCTAGAGCGCCGCTACATGCCATCAGGCTGGTTTACGGGGGTGTTTTATAATGTCAGTTTCGGAAGAACACGCATCACTGCCTTCAAATAAAGACAGAAAGCGAACCAGACGGCCAAATTTTTGTAGTACCTTTTTTTTTAATTTAAAAAAAAAATAACAACAACAACAACATGCTTCGATTCCTTGTAAAAGCATGCTTTTGGATCAAGAATGGGAATGATATTTAAATATTTAATTATTTTTTTTATTATGAAAGCGACAAGTTTTATATATATCTGGGCATTCGCACGGACAAAGAATTAATCTTTCAAACCGAGCACCCTCAGCCCGGAGACAAAAGGTTTGGGTTACAAACCTGCACCCACAACATACGACCTATTACTATTATTGCTTCGAACAAGTCTCGACTTCGAAACCTTTTGAATATTTCACCCTCCGTAATAAAATCAAACATAGCTAAGTTATAGTCTTTTAGTAATTAAATAAATTAAATTATCTATTATCCAATTTGATCACTATAATTAATTATTTAAATTAAATAATTTAATTTTAATCCTCATTGAATAACTTAGAATATATATATATATATAAGACTATGTTAGAAATTATCTATGTTTCCAAGTTTTTTTTTAGTGTATTTTTCAGATTTTTGTTTTTTTTTTTGTGACTGTTATTTAATGTGATCATTAGTAGTAATTGATGTTTTATATTCATAATGTTTGAAATTATTTTGGAACAACTTAACAGTAAAGCGGTGTATTATTATGACTTATTTATAAGAATTAAGTTATATTTAATGTGACTCTCAATTTCACGGAGATTTCAATCTTGGATGTGATGCATGCAAATCCAACCGAAATCAATATTTCAAGCACCTACTATTTCCGTACAGACTATTTTAATTCGACAACTCTACAGTTGGGTTTAGTTTAAATACGTACATTTTGAAATATCTTTGTATTGCACATAAACTCAAAGGGTTTGAATTAGAATTTAAAAAAATAATAATAATAAAATATTTGTTTTAAAAGACACTTAAAAATATTTTTAAAGAAAAAATATATTAAAATAGAATGTTAAGAGAATGGTGAATGGGTAGACCCAAGATTAAACTTTTGAGACGGTTGTACTATTGCATTATTATGCATACAATGTAAAATATTGTATAATTACTGTAGTAATACGATTTATTCACTGTTCATAAATCTCCTGTGGGAGGATGTCATTTTTCTTCCCTCTAAGGTTGCATGGCAGAATGATTTATTAACTCGAGTTGATTTCTGAAATATCTTTTGAGCGTATATATAGTAGAATTATAATTGTTCCATGTGACGTCTGACCGATTAATAAATTTTTATAAAGTCGTTAAGCCACTATAATTGATACACCATTATACGTGCATATCCCTTGACACTCTCTTGTGTGTATATATATATATATAAATTCTACTCCGATGAGTTAAGATACTAGAAAAGAATTTAAAAGAACAAGAATAATTTAAAATAAACAAAAAAGAAAATTCTCATTGCAACCTATTCAATTCTACTCCGAGGAGTTAAGATACTAGTAAAGAATTTAAAAGAACAAGAATAATTTAAGAAAAAAAAATAAAAAAGAAAATTCTCATTGCAACCTATTCAAATCTCAATATGAGTAACATGTTGATGAGATTTTTCATCAATGTTATTCATTATCAATTTATAACAAAAAGGGAAAATTTAAGAGATTATTTTTATTATTTTAAAAGAACTAATCCCTATAATGCTTGAATTCATATTTTACATGGGTTTATTGTGTGTCCTAACCATTAAAGCTTTGAAATTAAGGGTAAGAACATTAATATATTGTTTGGTTGAATGTAGTTGAATATACAGAAGATTTTCAATAAAATTATAAATCTTTGTATTTGAAAATATATAAAGGTCAAAGTTATTTTTTGGTTGAATGTAATCGAAAATCCTTGATTGTAAGATTTTGTGTTTAATTTGTAGGATTTGTAAATGGAGATTTGAGAAATATGGATTTCGTTAGATATATTAGAGATATAGACTAATTATGATATATTATTTTAATTGATAAATTAATTATTTTAGTTATTAATTTAATTTTTATTTAATTATTTTATTAATTTTAATTTTTTATAACATTTTTTATTTTTATTTATTAATTTATTTAATTACATGTATGTGTATATATATAAAAGTAAAAGATGGTTGCATGAAAGTTGCGTGGCTTTCATGGGAACTGCAATGCCTGGGATATTAACTTAGGCTCATTTTGGGAGTAAGCCAAAATTTTTCATATTCAAATGTTAAAGTATTTTGAGTTACTGTAGATTTAACAAATACCAAATAAATTTATTTTTTGGAACATGTAAATCTAGTTAGATAGAGTTCCAAATCTAAGCAAACAAATGCCTCGTGAAAAAATACTAAATTTGGCAAATTCTGTAATTAGGTTTTACTCAACTTATAAATATTGAAATACTTCTGCACTAACATAATATCAAGGGTTTGGATTTGATTTTTTTTTTTTAAGTAAACTACTTATGTTAAAAGATAGCTAAAAGCATTTATGGACAAAATACATTAAAGAGAAAATTAAAAATATTATTAATGTAATCAAAATATTCTAGAAAAGGTTTGAAAAAAATATAACTCGCCCTTGTAACATCTACACTAGTATGTTTTTTTCCTCTCTTTTAGCTAGATATCTACTTAAAAAAAAGTAGTATAAATGTTATCAAGAACAAATTTTTTTTTTTTTTAAAAAATGGATAAACCACAGCATTAAATTAACTCAGAAAAGCGGAACACAGAACATGGAACAAAACAAACAGAAACCAAAGTAACCACAGGAAGTGGTACAGACACCCATACAGACCAAGACACCTGGACACGAGGGGGAAGCAAACACCCGACAAAAAACAAAAAACCAACTACTCCACCCCAGGCTCCTCCAAATGCAGGCACAAGGCCTCCAATCTACAAAGAGAAGCGTGCATGGGCTCACGCAGCCCGGAAACCTCCTTCACCCCAAATGCACCGCCTCGCGGGCCACGGGCCAACCATGAATCCACAGTGTTCGCAACTGATCCAATAACACCCCCAACCCATTTGATTGAACCAAAACCAGCATTGGATCGGAACTCAGCCAAGATGGAGTCTAAGAAGCTCAAATTCAGCCCAAACAATGTCAAGCCCAACAACGCATTGTCCAAAGAAGGAACCCCAGGCCCTGCAACATCGTAGTCTGCAGACTTGACCAGCGAATCAGGGCCATGTGTCTTTTGCAGCTAAGCGACCACCTCGTGATCGACACCGCAACTCCTTGAGCCCAGCGCCAGCCTCCTCGACGTGACCACCGGACTAATGGTCCGCCCGCGACGCTCAGCCAGACCATCGGTCCCCAACTCCAAGGTTCGGTTACAATCCAAACTCAATTCTCCAGCATCGTGGGAGCCGCTCTCCACCATAGGTAGGGATAAGATCTCCTTCACCTTAGTCCGAAGCAAGGCTTAACCGGCCGATAACTATTCTCTGCCATCTCAACCCGGGAGCGAGGCTCAACCGGCATTGCCTCCTTGCCAGCAAACAGTTCAGGAACATCATTGGGGCCCCGCTCAACCACTTCCTCACCGGCCCGCCAAGACCGACGTTGCATGCAAAACCCGCCACTTCTCACCACGGCCCCACACTAGCGACACCGACCGCCATGTGGGAGCAGTGCTCAACCACCGCCGAAGAGCTCGCACCACCAGCCTGCACCGCATAGTTTTACTCTCTGACTGGGCGGGAGCCAAGCTCAACCATCCAGGGAATCACCTTGACGGTGCAGCTTCCCCAATCACCTTGACTGGGCGGGAGCCAAGCCTCATTAATCTAGGATTTGCCTTTGATCTCAACGGGGATCTCATGAGTAAAACGATGACCGCCAACCAACCCCTCAGCCGACGACAACACTGTCCTACGTCGGCCAGCTGGGGAGATCACAGCAACATCTCCCATACAAGTGCCAAAACCTGGTGGCGGTTTGGGAGATAAACATTCCTCTTTGGAGCTCCGAGGACAAAATCTAATATCATCTCGGCGAGAAGGGAATATGACAGGCTTGTAGATAGCCTCCCCCTCCACGGTGAACACAAGACGCAAGGTAAGCTCCGCCGGCGGTCGAACGTCATCGTCATTCACCAAAGGGAAACCCCAGCCGTCCTCCAGCATTATCCCCGATATCCTTTTGTATTCAACTAAGCATGTAGAAGAACGAATTTAACTCCAAAAGTGAAACAAACTTATGAGAATAATTTTTTTTTTCAAAAATTCTATTTTAAGATATCTATACGTATTGTTCTTGTGTGTGTGTGTATTCTTGTAGCTTGTGTGCGTGTGTGTCCAAAAGTGTTGATCAAAGGTAATAGAATAATTTTTTTTTTTAAATTCTCTTCCTTGTAATTTAGATGCTTGTCAAAAGTGTTTAAAAAATTACAAGAATAACGTTTTTTTTTTTAAAAGAAATTCTCATTGCAACTCATTCAAATACCTCAACATGAGTAATATGTTGATGCAAAATATTGATTCATGTTATACATAATCAATTTAATAAAAATACAATAAAAATTTAATTAAGAAACATTATTATTATTATTATTATTATTATTATTATTATTATTATTATTATAGGATAATAATCTACTAATTCTTGAGTTCACATTTCACATGGCTTAACATGTATGACAATTATTAAAGCGTTGAAATTGAGAGGTAAGAACATTTTAAACTTGATAACTCTATAGTTAGAATCAGCTCAAATTCGAATTATTGTGGATTTGTACATAAACTCAAAATTTTTGTATTGGACTTTAAAAAAAAAAATAGAACTATTTATTTTTAAAAGGTAAAATTTAAAAAATACAGTAACAAGGAAAACAAAACATAATTATTTATTTAATATAGAATATATAAAACCAATTTTACAAAAATATAGTCATGATTCTCTAAACAGCCCGTCTATTTTTCCAAACTTACACTTTTAGTCCTTTAATTTTGAACTGTAATCTTTCGGTCTCTCGACAATTTTAATTTAGTTATATCAGTCATTCAAAACCCTAAACTATCAAAAAAGAGAACTAATATGGTTCATTTAAATATAATAGAGGGACTAAAATGTTACAATTTAAAGTGAGGGACTAAAATATTAAATTTAAATAAATAGAGGGACTATTTAGAGAATTAAATAAAAAAAAAATGTGATTCTTTGCTTTCATAACATCTAAATTTTTGTATATTTTGTTTCTTTCCACTGACATCTTTTGAAAAACTCAATATATATGTAGTTTCAAGAATTTATTTAACTCCAAAAGGGTCTGATTGATAAGCCAATAATTTTTGAATAAATTCTATTTTGATGAGCCCGCATACTAAAAGTATTTAAGAATGAGAATATTTAGAGATGGCAACGGGGCGGGGATTCACCGTGAGGTACATTCCCCGGCCCCGCCCTGAAATTGCACTCCCATCCCCGAACCCGGCCCCGAATAATAAATTAAATTATTATTATTATTTAAAATAAAATTTATTAAATATTTGTTAAAAATACCATAAAATTTTTTAATAATTAGAAACTCATTTACAAATACGACTTAACACAAAATACCAACATACATAATCACCAATAAATTATTTGCAAAATTTTAAAAAATTATAAAAATGCAATATAGTTAATATAAGTTTAGAGTTTTATTTAATTTTTATACTAATGTTAATTTAATTATTAATAATTTTTTAATTAAATAAATAAATAGGTTTTTCTAATATATATATATTAAATATTTAATATTTCGGGGTCGGGGCGGGGCGGGGAGGATATTCCCCGGCCCCGGCCCCGACCCAGACGGGAAATTTTTTTTTGGCCCTGGCCCCGTCCCCGACCCCCGAAAAAAATCCCCGACCCCGGCCCCAACGGGACGGGGAATCGGGTTCCCCATCGGGGCCGGGGCCAATTGACATCCCTAAGAATATTTTTTAAAAAGAGATTCTCATTGCAACATATTAATATTGTGTTGATGTGGTATAATGCTTCATGTTAAACAATATCAATATATGATAAAAACAAGAAAAAAATTAATTAAGAGACTATTATTTTATTATTTTTATTTATTTTTGTAAGAAATAATCCCGTGATTTTTTATTCATATTTTACATTGGTTTAATATGTGTGACAATCATTAATGTTACTTATAACAATACTCTAAAGTTTGGTGTAGTTCAACTCTCTATATTTTGAAATACTTCTACATGTTATTTATAATGCCATTAAAAAGATGCTTATGAAAAAAAGTTTTAAAGGAAAAACTTGCATAACTCCAAAAGACATTTGAAAGACAAGAGAATAATTTTTTTAAAAAAATTGCCGACAATTGATATAATTTGCTAATGGATGCAGTAACCTCTTTTTTTTTTTTTTTTTTTTTCACATAGAGAGAATAAGTAATATTTATTGTATTGTTTTTAATATTCACTTTGATAAGTAATCTCACATTCTTGAATCCATATTTACATTTGTTGAATACCTGACAATCATTAAAAGTTTGAAATAGAGTTTTTTACATTACTACAAAAGTAAGTGGGGCTCCTCACTTCGAAATATAAAAAATTCTTTTATATTTACATTAATATAATAATATTTTATTTAGATATTTTGAACTTTAAATTTTACAGTTTTTACAAATAAATTATAGTTTGGTTATCAATAATACAAAACTGGAAGATGTAGCTAAATCCTCTTACTTATTTTTACACTATTTTTATTGGAAATAATTATTTTGTTTGATAAAATTTTTGTTTACGCTGTATCTTCATCCCTAACCAATTAGTCTTGGTTCCACCGCTAACTTAATACATGCATAAGTAGCATTAGGGGTCGTTTTAGGCAGACAAGGCTAAAGCCTTTGTGTTGGCTCCCTTGATTCAATTATTTTTACACTATTTTTATTGGAGATAATTGTTTTATTTGATAAAATTTTTGTTTACACTGTATCTTCAGCCCTAACCAATTGGTCTTGGTTCCACCGCTAACTTAATACATGCATAAGTAGCATTAGGGGCCGTTTTAGGCAGACAAGGCTAAAGCCTTTGTGTTGGCTCCCTTGATTTCCTTGCCTCAATTCATGAAAAATATTATATATTAAAATTTTATCAATCTATTCCCATATCATATTTTTATCCTAATTTGTTTTTCTCCCAAAATATAAAATTTATTTTATTTAATTAATTTATGTTAACATTAAATCATATAAATTTACCTAATATAACATTATATTTTCTGTTAAAATGCCTATATTATAATGCTATAATCCTAATGCTACAATCTTAATACGAGGAAAAAGAACATCATTAAACTATATGAAGAGTGAAGGTCGACCATGGCATTTCATTTCTTTAAATAAAATTATCTTTTTTTTTTTACAAAATTATCATATTGTCTTAGTAATTCTTTTAATTGGTATCAATCTCAATCAACATTTTTTATTAATTATAATTATACTAGTAAAGAAGTATGGTTTTAATTTAATTTTATTATTTTATTATTTTTCATTTTTTTTATTTTTGCTATATCCAGTCGATTGGTTTTATTTTCTTATTATACTCATAAGCTTTACTTCAACTAGGTAATTTTGTTTTTCTATTTTATTTAATAATATTAATAATATTATTATTTTTATTATTTGTTTTTAATAAAATTGGAAGTCTTTGAGCTCAAATTTTTTTTTTTTAATCCGATATTTGGCACAGTTGAACTGGGCATGGCAACACTGTAGTCTCATGTGATTTGAATCCATGACTTCTTTTTAACCGAATGAGAGCACAACCAATCGGGATATAATTGTTGTCGATATATGGTTGGGAATATAAATAATAGTTGAATGCCCCATCAACTTAAATATATATCTCAACGTGCTTGAATGGTGGGTAGGTAATAAAAGCTTGAACTACATTTTTTTCAATTAGTTGCAAAAACTTTTTTTCCCATCCCATATTTGTAGTAGCTTGTAAGCAGGCATTCAATGCAAGTGAATACTTACTGGACACAATAATTTTCAATTGTCACCCCTAAATATTAAAATATAAGTTTTTATAGATGATTAGAAGCATGTTTAAATTCAACAAAAAATAAAGATAAAAAGCCGTGAAATTAGTGATTGCTTTCCTTTTTGTTTTTACTAACAATCTGAGTACAACAACAACCTCTAAGAAATCAAGATTGAAGCCGAGGCTGAAGCGTACCTTTATTATGACAAATAGATAAGTAGGTGATGGACTATTAATTTGATGGAAAGCAAAATAAATGCAAGCTATTCTATTCATTTTTTTAATTATTTTTAATTATTTTGAATTCTCTTAAAATTTTTAATTTATTAAAAATTATTTTTATTATTTTTAAATTAATTTTTTTTAAAAACTTAGTTTATGGTTTTAGTTTTACGGGAAAATGAATTATAAGTCCATGGAAGTTTCAAAAATATCCCCGATAGAACCTATGACATTCGAATTTGCCAGACAATCCATATTTTTTGTGACTTATTACTTTTTTCAGTTCATGCAGCTTACAACATGTATTTTTTCGTTTAAATGTATAGTTTCTGTTTAATATTATGAATTTTTGTGTAACCACATAAGTTTTCACTTAATATATAGCACATTTCCGTTTAATATTATGGGGGCGTTAGGTTGGATGTAATTCTAAATGCAATGGATTTCCAGTTACAATGTAACTGGAAATACTTAGTTTTCAAAATACTGTGCAGTCAAATCTTGTGTTTGGTTGAATATAACTAGAATTACCGTATTATAAGATTTTATGTTTGTTTGGAAGGATTTGTAAACCTGAAATTGGAAAACACATGTGTATATACGCATATATGTATATGAATATATACATAAGTATATGTGTATATGTGTGTGTGTATATACATACATGTATATGCATATATGTATGTGTTCGTATATATGCATATGTATATGCTATACACATGTAAAAATACCTATGTATGTTTATAAATATACATACATACATATATATGAGTATATGTATATGTATATGTTGTATACATATGTAAAAATACCTATGTATGTTTATATAAATATATAAATGTATATGTATATATGTGTGTATAAGTATATGTATGTGTGTATTATGCATATGTCTATATATTTCTGTACATGTATAAATGTACATATATATATGTATGTCTATGTGTATGTGTATATGTATGTATATGTATATGCATATATACATGTATATATACATCACCTAAAGATTTTCAACTCCCTACATATATATGAGTATATGTATATGTATATGTATGTATACATATGTAAAAATACCTATGCATGTTTATATAAATATATAAATTTATATGTATATATGTGTGTATAAGTATATGTATGTGTGTATTATGCATATGTGTATGTGTATGTGTATATATTTCTGTATATGTATAAATGTATGTATATATGTATGTCTATGTGTGTGTGTGTGTATGTACGTATATGTATATGTTTATGCATATATATTATATGTGATGTATATATACATCACCTAAGGATTTTCAACTCCTGGGATTTCGACTTACGCCCAATTTGGACGTAAGTCCAAATACATCCATTGGAGTAATTGGTTTTACATTGGTATTTTAAAATCCCTCAAACCAAACAAAAGATTTTTTGGATGTAGTATTTGAAGTTACAATGTAACTTCAAATACATCAAAACAAACACTACCTATGTGTTTCTCTATAAAAAGTTGGGAGGTCTTTCCGTTAATATCAGTTATCTTTATAATAAAAAGACAGAAAAATACACTCTCAGAAAATAGAAGGATTTTTTGAGAATACCCAAAGTTGATGGGATAATTTATAAATAAATAAACTTACAGCAATTTTTAGGGTATTTTCAGTAGTTTTATTTATTTAATTTAAAATCTAAAGACAAATGTAATGCAAAGTAGTGTAAGGAGTTGGGTTGATTTTGAGAGTGCCAAAGTTCAAATCTTGTATGTTCTTTTAATTTAATAATAAAATAGTATTTAAGAAAAAAAAAAAAAAGCCTGGCAAGTTACGGCCTGGGCTTTTTTTTTTTTTTTTAAATAATGCATTTTTTTATTTGATTACGAAAATAGTTATATTTTAAATTATTTACGGTAGGATTATACCATTTTTAATGTATTTGGTTAAAAAACGGTATGAAGCATATCATTTTTATTTTTATTTTGGGTAGAAAACGGTATGCTTCCTACCGTTTTTACTGTTTTTAAAATTTTTTTTTCAATTTTTTTATTAAGAAAACAGAATTTAACACTAAACCCTTAATGCATTGAAAACGGGATGCTTCATCCCGTTTTCAGTGCATTCACACAGAAAATGGGACAATCAATCCCATTTTCTTTTTTTCTTTTTTTCTTTTTTTCTTTTTTTCTTTTATATATTTTTTAATAATTTATCATTTTAACCCTTTATTTATTTTTAATTACATTTCTTTTTTAATTGCTGATTTTTTGCACTTTGACCCCACATTTTTTTATAATTATAATTATTATTATTATAGGGAGAGTTATTTTCAATTATTAAGTTGATGATTTCATTATTATTAAAGGAGTTATTCCATATTAGTTTATTAATATTTTGATTATTATTAGACTGAAAATAATTAAAGTAGGAATTATTGAGAATTATTTTTTTATTGTTAGTAAATTATTGCTCATTATTATTAAAGAAGAAATTATTTCAAATTATTTTATTAATATTTTAATATTATTTTTATTATTATTAGTAAATTATTACTATTATAGGGAGAATTATTTTCAATTATTACTATTATAGAGAGAATTATTTTCAATTATTTTCAATTATTTTGTTGATGATTTCAATTATTTCAAATTATTTGATTGATATTTTAATATTATTTGGGAATTATTATGGTAGGAATTATTCCAAATAATTGTTAGAGTGCAAATTATTGAAATTATTATTATTATTATTATTATTATTATTTATTCAATTATAAATATGTTCTAATCCAATACCCTCATTAAGCCATCTTTCTTTTCATTGGCACCATTTTTCTTCTCTTTCTCTTCTCTTATTCAATTTTAATTTATGTTTTTAGATGGCATTATTACGGAATCAAAACAAACATATATCATCAATTTTATTGGAGAAAGTAAGTTTAATGCTTAAATTTCATGTGGCCGTGTTTTATTTGTTATTTATTATTTATTTTAAATTAATTATTTAAATTCTTTTTACAGCCTGATCGAGTTCTAAGATGTAGACATATTTCTATTGCTGAACCACTGACTCAAATCATGAATATTTTAAGAGAAGCGGGGTTTTCACATGCAGCTCAAGTTCGTCATTTTCATATTGATTATGGTCTTATTAGTGCATTAGTGGAGAGATGGCGGCCAGAAATACACATATTCCACTTTGACTTGTGGTGAAGCAACAATTACATTAGAGGATGTGGCATTGTTACTTGGGTTACCTATTAATGGCAATGAAGTCGTTAGACCAACATCTAGCTTTGGGATTGATCTATGTGAGGAGTTGCTCGGTGTTATCCCGCCTCCTGAACAAAGAAAACGCCAAACAATAACCCTAACTTGGCTTGAAAAAACATTTGGTGTGTTACCGTATAATGCAAGTACACAAATGATTGAGTATTGTGCACGTGCATATATATTAAGGCTCATTGGATGTGTCTTGATGCCAGATATGTCCCAAAATAGGGTTCATTTGAAGTGGTTACACTTTTACGGGTTTCACTGAAGTTGGAAGATATAGTTGGGGATCAGCATGCCTAGCTATCTTATATAGGTCCCTGTGCCGTGCATGTAACAAAGACATGAAGAACATTAGTGGATCACTGATATTACTCCAGTCGCGGGGATGGTATAGAATTTCAAACATATCTCCACAAACTCAATCAAATGTGTTATTTCCTCTAGGCCGCAAGTAAGAATGATTTTTAATAATTATTCAATTTTCAATGAACTACCTAGACTATCATCTAACTCATTTTTCTTTTTAGGTGGACGAACACTCAAGTGGATGATGACAGACGATGTAACCACCATAATGGTAAGGTGTATAGACAGTTAATCGATCAAATAGAACCACAACAGGTAAATTACACACACACAGATATAAAGTTACAAATAATCATATATCACCAAATATTTACATTGAAAATAACTTCTTACTGTTTGAATTTTTTTTTCCCTTTAAACAGTTCATATGGAGGCCATATGATATGGACGATATAATTGGAAAAGTTCTATTTGAATGAAGTTCCATTTCAAATGGTGGCATCGTAAAATCTGTACTTTGTCTGGGGATATCTTCCAAATTGCAATCTTTTGAATGAAGATTTTCAGGACTTGCCTCGCTATTCTCTGTGTAGTTGTCACTATCAAACTCATCCCCACTAGAGCTCCCATAGTCACCAACTTCATTTTCATGGGTATCATAAAAAGAAGTAGTTCCAATATCTTGATGTATGCCAGTTGATTCCATTTGTGGTTGCATTCCTGATGGGGGGTATGTTGGTGCATTCGATGGTTGTAAGGGAGTGAACCCAACATTACATGTTGGATCATCCCATGCCATCCGGTCTGTGGATGTCCTTTCAACAATATTGATGTGTTGTTCAGAAGAACCACCAATGAAAGTACCAGCGCCGAGCTCTACATACAGCTCAAGAACTTGAATTCAGGGAATCTTTGGTGTCAATCGAACATCATTTGAACATCACGATCCTTGTGCAATTTAATTGATAGATAGCAAATCCTCCCATTGCCACAAGAAATAGGGAGCCTGCATTTGATATGCATAATCATTTCACTGTTCGAGGCTTTTATGTTTTCTTGAATGATTCTCTTTAAAAATCCTAAAGAGATATCATTTTCCACGTAAAAACAAGATTGATTGTCAGACAAATATATGACATTATCTTCAGTTGTTCTAATGGAACCATTGTAGTAAACAAGAATGAGTGATTTTTCTGCCATTTTTTAATAAGAAGAATATATTGTAGAGCTTGAATTTGAAGAAAGTGAGTAGGATAGACTCTCAAGTTGATGAGGGTGTTGGATTAGAGGAACATATTTATAGTTGGAGAAATAATAATAATAATAATTCAAATAATAAATAAAACTAATTTAAATAATTGAAAGTTTAACAATTATTTTGAATAATTCGTACCTTAATAGTTCCCAAATAATAATCAAATTATTAATAAAATAATTAGGAATAATTCTCCCTATAATAATAATAATAATAATAATAATAATAAATAAATAAATAAATAAATAAATAATTTTCAATAAATCAAATTATCATTAAAAATAATTTAAATAATAATTTAAATAATTTAAATAAAAATACTTTAAATAATAATAAAAATAATTTTCAATAATTCAAATTATCATAAATTATTTATAGATGAAGAAATAATAATAATAATGAAATTATCAATAAAAATATTTTAAATAGTTTCCACTCTAACAATTATTTGGAATAATTCTTACCATAATAATTCCCAAATAATATTAAAATATTAATAAAAGATTTTAAAATAATTGAAATCATCAACAAAATAATGAAAAATAATTGAAAATAATTGAAAATAATTCTCCCTATAATGGTAATAATTGAAAATAATTCTCCCTATAATAGTAATAATTTACTAATAATAATAAAAATAATATTAAAATATTAATAAATTAATTTGAAATAATTTCTTCTTTAATAATAATAAGCAATAGTTTACTAATAATAAAAAAATAATTATCAATAATTCCTACTTTAATTATTGTCACTCTAATAATAATTAAAATATTAATAAAATAATTTAAAATAATTCCCACTCTAATAATAATAATCAAATTATTAATAAAATAATACGGAATAATTCCTTCTTTAATAATAATGAAATCATCAACTTAATTGAAAATAATTTTTCCTATAATAACAATAATAATAATAATAATAATAATAATAATAATAATAATAATAATAATAATAATTCCCATTTTAATTAATAATGATAATTCTAATTTCAAATAATGTTTTATATTTAAATAACAATTTTTCTTAAAAAAATTGGCTTTAAAAGAACCCAAATAAATAATTGAAATAATTACAAAACAAATGTGGGGTTAAAGTGCAAAAAATCAGCAATTAAAAAAGAAATGTAATTAAAAATAAATAAAGGGTTAAAATGATAAATTGTTAAAAAATATAAAAAAAGAAAAAAAGAAAACGGGATTGATTGTCCCGTTTTCTGTGCAAATGCACTGAAAAATGGATGCTTCATCCCGTTTTTAGTGCATTTAGGGTTTAGGGTTAAATCCCATTTCTTAATAAAAAATTTAAAAAAAAAATAAAAAACAGTAAAAACGGTAGGAAGCATACCGTTTTCTACCAAAAAAAAAACTAAAAAACGGTATGCTTCATACAGTTTTCTAACCAAGTACAGTAAAAACGGTAGGAAGCATACCGTTTTCTACCCAAAAAAACTAAAAAACGGTATGCTTCATACCGTTTTCTAACCAAGTACATTAAAAATGGTATAATGTTACTCGTTTTACCTAATTTTGTAAATAATTTAAAATATACTTATTTTCGTAATTAAATAAAAAATACATTATTTAAAAAAAAGCCTCCGCCCTGACCCCAAACTTAATAATAAAATAATATTTAAAAAAACAACTGTGGGGTTCTAGTCCATTCTGTAGTTCGGGTGCATCTTAGGCTAGCTCTGCCGAGCTCATTTCAGGTTGGCTGACTTGCTGGTTCCGGCCGGGTTAATCATATGTGGCCATCCTCATGGTAGTATATATGTTCATATAAAATAAGACAGCTGGCAATTAGTATAAATTACAAAATATGAAAACAATAATTGAATTGTTTATTGAATCTGTTGAGTTTTGTACATGATTTGACATTTTGATAATATATAAATAAATCACAATGTCACCTCCTAAACAAAAGTCAAGATTAAATATACAATTTGGGTGTCGTAATGGACAAGCGCCTTGAAGCGCTTTGAATTTTACTGTATGTTTTGTTGTCAGGAGTGGATTGTGGAAGGAGTGAATTGGAAGTGACATGAAGGGTAGTGGAATAGGAGTAAGAATGAAGAATATGTTTGATTGGTAAAGATTGGAAAGTGTAATTTATTGGGAATGGAAAAAATAAAGATAATAAATATGATAAAATGACACTTATGCCCCTTATGCAATTAAATGATATTGTATATATAATAATGAGTTATTTTTAATTTATAATTAATTTTATAATACTACAATTTCATACTAATTTTGAAATTTAAATATTAATATCATTAATTAGCTATTAATTAATGGTGTTAAAAATAATGATTTATTTTTAATTATATTTTTTATATTTTTTAAAGCATTGAAAAAAATATAACTAATTAATTATCAAAAATAAATATTTAATTTTATAATACTACAATTTCATTCTAATTTTAAAATTTAAATATTAATATCATTAATTAGCTATTAATTAATGGTGTTAAAAATAATGAGTTATTTTTAATTATATTTTTTAAAGCATTGAAAAAAATATAACTAATTAATTATTAAAAATAAATATTTATAATAACATTGAAAATAATAATAACAACACTACTTTTACTCGCCATCTCTTCCTTTTCTCTTGCCATTTTTGCGCATGGAATCATGGCAATTCTTGTCTCATATGTCCCCTCATTCTCCAACTCTTCCTTTTTAACTTTCAACAATAAACCCACACACATACACACACAATATAACCATGCTTAAATTATACACAACACAAAAAACAAAATTTTAAATTGAATTCCTCTGCCATCTTTTCATTCCTACATTAGCTTCTCAGTAAATGTAATATATATATAGTTCAAAAAAAAAAAGAAAAAAAAAAGACACAATAAAGCAGTTTTGATTTCCTTATACCAACATAAGTTATATAAGTTTTGATTTCCAACACCAAGAAAGCCTATCACATTGTTCGTGCATTACAATCCATAAAAAATCGCTAACTCGTGACACTAGATTTTAAAACAAACAACATCACCTAATCAGAGTAAAACAAACTCATGAGATCACATATTAGGTGCTCGCAATGACAATCTTGACAATAATATATGACAAAAATGCAGCTTCTTGTTATTTGGCAACCCGAAAATTTTTTTCAATTGGTCGTCGTCTTTAGGCAAAACCTACAAAAAAGGAATATTACATCATCATTATAAAGAATTTTGAGACAAATAATGGAATAAAAAATTAATTGTGGTTACAAAAAACGTGTAAGATAACCATCGCCTCATCATCAGAAAGACCATTAATCTCAAAAATTACTTGTGGCAACATGTTTTTCATTTTCACAATTTTAGAAGAGCATCCTCACGTGCTTTCTCAGGGGCTTTATGAGCCTCATCATGAGCTACTTCAAGCGCAACGGCATCGACTAGTGTCTTAAATCCTTGACCAACAATTTCAATGAACTTGTGCAAATTTTGTGAAATTTTCTCTGCTGATTGGTCCACAACACTTTTCCTCTTCCGACATGCTCTTAAGGTACTTGTTTCTGATCCTATGGGTGATGGAGTCTGAATGGGTTCCTGTGTACATCATCACTTGCAAGTTGAAAGAAGCTCATGTCATTATCCAATGTAACATTCTCATGTAAATACTACTCAGCATCATCACCAATATCGCCTCTTGCATTTCCATGTGCTCTATCTCTTGCAAAGACCGCGACAAGATCATTGAAGAAAGGAAAAGCTTTTCCATAAAGACCAGCTGCCTCCTTATGAATATGCATTGATAAACAATAAAATTAAAATCCAAATACTATAGGTACAAAATTAAAATTTTTCGTACCTTCACATACTCATAATAAACATTTTTTTCACATTCAATAATGCACATCTCGTAGTTCCAAACAAATCCACTTATTTGAAGTATATCGGCTATTACAATGGTTTTGCCTCTATAAAATTTAATCCAAGACTCTATGTTAGGAACAACCTTTAATGTGCTTGTTGGAAATCTTTTCCTTCACCATCTTTTCTAATTGAGCAAGGTACCCATTTCTGAATCCATTTTCAGCCCGCCACATTGGATTTGTAGATAGCTCAACTAAAGCATCAATCAGGGTTTTATCTTCTTCTACGTTCCAGTAGTGTTTGCTTTGACTCCTAAACCTGGATTGTGAATCTGCATCCATACTAAACAACAAAAGAAAAAGTGAACTATACTTTAAATTTAAAATTTTCCTTCATGGTATCTTGAGATTAGATTTTCAGCAACAAAATGAATTTTTAATTTAATTATTTATATTGGTTATGAGATCTATACTCCTGTTACTAATATGAATTGGTTAAATTATACAAGGTTTGAATTTTGGCCTCGAAGTCAGAGAGTTTAGTTTCAATATCCAATGCTGAAATTAGATATAATAAGCTTGTAAGATCATTAGCCTCTGCTAATGTCATAGAATTCATCAAATTAATCAAATTAACAAAATACTTGTTGATTTTTCATACAATACAACAACATTAAAAATTGTGTTCATCATGTCATACAATATAATAAAACAAAGTAATTATGAATTTATGAACTTACGAAAGTTATTATGAAAAATAATAATAAAATTATCATATCTGTAACCTGATTGAAGTGAGTAAATTCATCTATACATGGTGATGCCTAGTTGCACTGAGCAACATGATGAAATTGCTTCAATGCCATAATCAAAATTTAATTAGAGTCAGCATTACATTTTACTGTTTGAGATACTTGGGAATTCTTGTTGCAAATAAGTTACAAAATGCTATTCACTATAGATATGCTTAATGTGATGCAATTAGGATACTAAGATGGATAACAATATGATGAGGAAGCCATTCAAGAGTAACTTAGGAAAGCATTGTGCCAAAAGAGACATAGTAAAAGGACATCGAGAAGCATGTATAAACCAAAGATGATGTCCTAGAATTAATACAACCAAAGTCACCAAGCTTGGAATGGTATCTGTGGCATCATCATCAACATCAACCTTTTCTATTTATTTATTTATGCAATTTGTAGAAACTGCTAAAAAAAGTAAAATCAAGAAGCATTGCACACTATCAAGGATGTTTTGTAAAAAAATAATAAAAATAAACAAGATTTCTAACCAAAACAGGATTAGGTGATTTACGTGCTCAGCTACAGTCATGGATGGAATATTTATTTTGGAGGCTATAACTTTAAAATCAAAACCAAATGAAAATGCCCATCATTATAAGGTAGCCATGATTTTAAATTGGTTAAAAAAGTAAATAAAATACAACAATTGTTCTCCAAGGATAGCATGCCAAAAGAACTCATGCTTACAATCTAATGTCACTTTAAAATCAAAACAAAATAAAAATGTCCCAAGGGAACTTCATGTGGATAAGAACAAAACAACATCACAACTAAAAATTTAATGCTTAGAATTTACCTTACACAAATTGTTCAAGGATGGTGAAAAATTAACAGGCAAGTTCCTGAATTTGAAGATGTATACTATGTCAATCACTCTTGGATGATCAATTTTTAGCACTGTAAGAAACATAGTAGTGAATTGTAGCATAATTCTAAAGCAAGATAAATTTGACTATCAATGACATTAGAAATGGACTGGCAAGTCAAATTTAAATAAAACATGGTACATTAACATTAGAATATCATGAAATTTCAGGTATCAGACAATAAATGAGACCACCAAGATATAAATGAAAAATAGTGACAATGGATAGTCAATTAGAAATTTTGAATGAAAAAGCATGTTATGTTGTCTGTTTCAGCTTGCTGGAGTATTAGCTTATAATCAAACATATCAAAAAATACCTAGAAGGCTCACAATCAATTGGTGGAGCACTGGTAATATTACTAAAGCATGTAGGTGAGAAAGTACATTCTCATTGGTGATAGCATGATAGTTGCCCAATATCCAATCTGTGCATGTAATCATAAACAGTTTACAAGTTTTGCATCCTTTAGTTACAAATCAATATTTCGATTTAATAATTGAAGCTGTGTACCAAATTATTGAAGTACAAAATTAAATACATTTTAATGAATGATTCCTTAGCTATCCTCATTAACCGAACTCACGTTAAGAAACAAATTATGATCTCTTATTCCCTTTTCGGTCCCTTTTTCTTCTATGTCCATCTTGATCTCTTATTCCCCGAAGAATTTCATTGCTTGAACTTTGAGTTTAAGGATTCCGTGGTTGAGAACAAGGAGGTTTCACTTGCATGATATCATCATCCTCCATCTAGTGTATAGGTGATGGTTGTCTTGAATCGTTTGGAGTAAAGACACTTGGACTTGGGGTGTGCATTGGTGACTGAGAAATATCTTCATAGTCTTCTATACCACGAGATTGTTTACCTTCAGCATATCTCCCTATATAACAAATATATAATATGTTAGTAAAATAAAAATTTATAAAAATAAAATATTAGAAAATATTTGCTTACCCTCATAAACCTCCTACAATGCCGTAAAATATGGAAACGGTCTAGTATGCCACTTCCTTGCATCTTTATTCCTCTGTTTGATTTGCTCCAGATTAGATGGTTGTAATTAATGAAATCATTCATTATTTATGTACATACCTCTAGTAGTGGTGCCCAAACATCATCAGCAACTGATACAATGTGTCTTTCATAGTCTCATCCAAAGCCACGTAATTCAGAAAACCCTTTTGGAAGCTTGTAGGTTTTTTCCAACATTTGCTCTAATGCTTTGATTTGGCTTGTGGTGATGCTTGGATTGGAAAACTTAGTTACCATGTCGTGTACCATTTTATTCCATGCTTCTTTGGTCCATCCATTTTGTTAACGGTATGCAGGAGTATTATACTCACCTAATAACCTTACTAGGTGAGCCTTGTGAATTTCAGTCCACTTTGCCCTACTTTTATGTCTAGTTTCACTTGCCATAACAGATCAAACACTGTAAATTATAAAAAAAAGCAATAATGGTTACCAATAATAGACATGAACTATGGGGTGAACTATGGGTTAATTGAGAATAACTAAAACAAAAGAAAAAGGTAATTATAAAATAAAAAAATAAATGTTCCTCTCAAATGGAAATTGGAATTAATAAATCAGGCACATATTCAAGGAGAATAATATAGTTTCACGACCAACATGCTCAAGTTATTGAATTACAAACTAACAATGAATTTTAGTCATCAAAAGGAAAATAAATGAAACTAACAACATTATGATGCAACATGCTTCCAAGGCTGCTAGAGTAAATTCACCAACATTATGATGCATGATAAGTGCTCGTGTTATAGTAATATGAAGCGTTATTATCTTACAGTGAGCATTACTTTTCTTAGATTTTATTATTAATTGGTGTGCATTTGTGTGCTTTTGTGCATTGAAGGGTTGTGGAGACAATTTGGAGAAGAAAGAGCAAAGTTAGGTCATGTTTGCCATTATTAGGAAGTTCTCGGACCAAGCAAGGAACAAGGCACGAGTCTAGACTTGTGGGTGTGTGCCAACCTCCTTTGGAGTGGCACAAAGGCAGCCACATTCACAAAAGTCTAACCCATGTAGCATAGGAGAACTTCACCAATAAGGAGAAAGGAAGCAATTGACATGATCTACTATTGATTGTGTGCCCAATTCAATGGCCTTGATGAAGAACGATGAAATCGGGAACATTCGATGCGCGAGTACTGTAGCAATTCATTGTAGCACTTTACTGTTCACTGAGCGCAAGAAAACCGAATCCAGAAAATTCACACGGGCGTGTGGAAATTTATACACGGTCATGTGGATACCTGATTTGAGCCGATTTATAGTCGTGACTCAGCACTATTTAAAGGACTTTTTTGGGATTTTTTGGGGATCTTTTTGCCTATTTTCTGGAGGGTCACGACTAGGGTTTGGAGAGGACTTTGTGGAGGATTGGAGCGAGTTCTCGGCATCGACATCAAAGCCCGTCGGAAGATAGCTATTGGGGGAGCTTTTGTCGGTACCGATCCGGCGAGGTGTGCCCTAGGCTTGATGAGGAGCTTGGTGGAGAGGACGGAGTGACCTCACAAGACCATCGCCACACATCACAAGGGGGTTTCATTTATGTTTATCTTTCTTGTTTATTCTTACACATTGATGGATTTGTATAGCTCCATGGAGAGCTAAACCCCTTGTGGGTATTTGGACTTGTAAACCTTAGGATGACATTGTTTCTATGACTTTTATTATGCTTTCTTAATTGATGTCTTTAATTTAGTTCTAATCTTGATTGCTTGTTGTATCGATTTTCCCTTAGCCGTGACACTAGGGTTGAGAATCATCTAGGTTGTCCTTTGGAGGTGTGACAACTCCTATAGGATTAGACTACTCGAGATTGGAGAGGGTCGAGAGGGTGAGTCATGAGGTAGCGAAATGTCCCCTTTCCCCTCCGGTGTGATTTTCCCTATCTCCGTATTCCAAGAGTTCTTAGAGGTCAAAGTAGAGTGAAGTGCTAGGAGATGAACTCCACTGGGGCTTAGTTGCGCGAGCAATAGAATAAAGGGTTGTAGTGAATCCTAGTGCTGGGGCTTAACTAAAACTAGGGTTCTTTCACCTGGATCAAAGGGTTAAAGCTACACTTAGGAACAGGATCTATCACTTGGAATCCCTAAATCGTAATGCAATTCCACATAGTGTGAGGCTTAGGAAGATGGACTCCCCTTGGACTTAGTTGATAGGTCAACAAGAGTTAACGGTCGTAGTGAAACCTAATACCGGGGCATAATGTTGGGATTAGTCACGGTTGACCTTAGGTTTGGGACCATGTGCTTAAGAATGTCCATGCCTCATTAAACATCAATAGGAGAGCATAATACTTCGCCCTGCACTAGGACATTAGTCCTAGGGGTAGCTTGTCCGGATACCCTACTTGACTGATTGATTGTTCCTCTCTCTTACTTTTTGCTTGCTGATAGGAAGCCCGAAAGTGCACGGGTTTGTCAAAGTAATAAAAGTTACCCCGGTGAGAGGGTAGTCGAATCCACAGTGAATATGGAGTTAGAATACGAGATTTCACTATTAAAACTATGCGAAGTACGGAAAAGTGATCAATTGATTCGATGAGTGAATTATGGAAACAATTATACTAAAAGACGAGAAATTAAATAGAAAGATGGAAGATGAGAGAGTGCAAGTAAAAGAGAATAGAGAGGACTAGTAATGTATGGAATAGGGCATCTGGACAAGCTACCTCTAGGGTATATGCTTCTAGTGCAGCACTATGCTATTATACTTTCCTATTGATGTTTAATCGAGTCGAGGATATCCTAAGACTCACGGTCCCAATCCTAAGGACAACCGTGACTAACCCCAACACTATGCCCGGTATTAGGATTCACGTCACCCTTCACTCTATCGCTCGCACGACTAAGCCTCAGGGGAGTATATCTACCTAAACCTCACACTACGTAGGATTGCTTTAAGCTCTAGGGATTCCTAATGGTAAAACCTGTTCCTATGTGTAGTTCTAACCCTTTGGTCCAGGTGGAAGAACCCTAGTCTAGATTAAGCCCCAATGCGTAGGATTCACTTCAACCCTTCACTCTGTTACTTGCGTAACTAAGCCCTAGGGGAGTTTATCTGCCTAACACTTCACTCTATTTCGACCGCTATGAAATCAAGGAAACGGAGGTAGGGAGAAACCACGTCGGAGGGGAAAGGGGTACATCGCTACCTCACAACTCTCCTTCTCAACCCTCTTCAATCTTAAGTAGTCTAACCCTAAGGAGTTGTCACACCTCCAAAAGGCAACCTAAATTGTTCTCAATCCTAGTGTCACATCTAAGAGAAAACATTAACAAGATGAAATTAAGATTGAAACTAAATTTTATTCATCAATAATGGAAAAGCATAATAACAATGTCAAAGAAACATAATAACCCTAGAGTTTACAAGTCCGAATACCCTTAAGGGGTTTAGCTCCTCATGGAGCTATACATGTTCATCAATGTATGAAAGAAAGCACAAAATAAGGACATCAATGAAAACCCCCTTGCGTATGGTGTGGCCGTGGTCTTGTGCGGCCGTCGAATGTTGGTGACGATGCCGATGACGCGCGCTAAACCTCCACGAAATCCTCTCCGAAACCCTAGCCGCACTCCCCAAGTTGAAGAGAAAGATAGGTCAAAAGATATCCTAAAAGGTATCCAAAATCGCCTTTTATAATGTTGAATCGCGGCTTTAAAATTTGACTTATCGGGGGCTTCACACGGCCGTGTGGAATTAACACACGGGCGTGTGAAGTTTCTGTCTGCTGAAAAATTAATTCACACGGCCGTGTGTTAATTCCACATGCCCGTGTGAATTCTCTGGAATTTTGAAATTCGGCCGAAAGTGAACAGCAGCTTGCTATAGTATTTTTGCTACATCAACAAGCTACATTGCTGCTACAGTACTCATCCCGAAACGCTCCCGAATCCGTCGTTCTTCATCGAGGCCATTGAATTGGGCACACAATCAATGGTTGATCGTGCCGATTGCTTCAAGTCTCCTTCTTGGTGAAGTTCTCCTAAGCCGCACAAGTTAGACTTGTTGTGAATGTGACTGCCTTTGTGCCCCTCCAAAGGAGGTTGGCACACACTCACAAGTCCAAGCTCGTGCCTTGTTCCGTGTTTGGTCCGAAAACTTCCCAACATCGGTGAACACGACCTAATTTCGTTCTTCTTCTCCAATTTAGCTCCACAAACCTTCAATGCACAAGAATACACAAATGCACGCCATTTAGTGATAAAAACTGATAAAAGATATGCTCAATGTAAGATAATAACGCTTCGCGGTACTATAACACAAGCACTTATCAAATCCCCCCACACTTAAGCTTTTGCTTGTCCTCAAGCAAAATACAACGTGAAAGTACTTGGGAAGAACAATTGAAAGTGCTCGGCCTTAGGTTCACCAAAAGTATGCAAAAGAAGCATTCTACAAGTAAGGGGAAATCAAAACATTGCATAAGGTTACCATTGCTCTAGCTAAAAACTTGAATCAAAAAGGAAGAAGAACTCGAAAATGTGTAGTGTGTGTGAATTCACTCAAGACAACCAACGGGTACTCCTCAAACTTGTGTTAACAAGGACTTATTTATATACGAAAAGCAAGAAAGGAAGTAGTAGCTTCACACATCCTCGAAGGTAGCCCTTTCCTAGGCGGTCGCCAAAGGTGGCTTTCACACTTTCGAGGAGGTAGCTCTTTCTACCGGGGTAGTAGCTTTCACGCATCCCATGAGATAGCTCTTTCTCTCATTAGGGCATAACTTGTATCCGACTTATGAGAGTAGCTACATACTTCATAGGTGGTAGCTCTTTCCAACCCAAATGCATAAAACAAAGCAAATATTCACAAAGTCATATATATATATATATTTCATATTTTTTTTCATATTTTTCATATTTTTTTTAATATGCATTTTCCAAAGTAAAACTAAGAACGATGATAAACTTGTCCTTAAAAACTTCAAGATTGAGTTTCCAAAAGATTTCAAGAGTGAGTAGTGCAATAAGGTGTAATCGAGCAAAAATTCCCTAAAAATTCAAGTAGAAACTAGAGCATGATAGGATACAATGTTAAAAATTCTCCTAAACTATAAGAATACGACCGTTGTAACTAAGGTGAACCGCCATAGGCTACATGAGCATAAGCAATTGAACGCACAAGTAAATTTGTGTGCAATGTGAACTCCCCCCCACACTTAAGATGTACATTGTCCCCAATGTACGCATGCAAGCACAATTATAAGTAGCAAATAAAAACAAATAGTGTGGGAGTGGGCAATTGAAACATTACTCCCCTAAACTCCAAGTGTTGCGTTTGATGGAGCTAGGTCATTGAGAGTTGAGTCTCAATGGTTTGTGGAGCACACACCGTCCTATGACCGTGCTAATGACTGTTCCTCAAAATCTTTACATCGAAGACCATCTGCGCACACATACACAAGGGTTCAGTATAGCTCAATAAAACTCGAGTATATAAAATATGATGCAATGAATACAACTCGAGATAAAAGAAAAGCAAAATAAAAGATAAACTCAGAAGGATAATCCTTTCTAAGTACTACAAGTCCAAAATAAAATAAAAAGTACTCAAAAGCAATAAAAACTAAAACTAAGACGCCTCGGCGTCGGTGTCCTGGATAGTGGCCTCTGGTGCTGCTGGAGGCTTTGGAGATGTAGGTGGATCTACTGATGCTGGAGGAGATGGTGGTGGAGGAGTGGGGTCTCTGGGTCGGACCACAGATGGTACTGACATGGCCTGCTCTAGAAGTCTCCGTATGATGTCAAACCGTGCCATAGTCTCTGCGTGCTGTGCAACCTGTGCGGCCCTGATCTCGGCTTGCTCTGCCTGTAGCACGCCCACTGCACTCTCGAGTCGCTCCAACCTGTCCTAGCCCCGAGAGGGCGAGAACATGCGCACCGGAGGTGGCTCCGGTGCTGTGGGTGGTGCCTCGGCCTCTGTGTCTGTCGGGGGTGGCTCCAAGGCTGCCTGGGACCCCTCTGCCTGATCTGACTGGGGTATGATCCAAGTATAGGTCCCTGATCCCGCTCTGCGGATCATCCCCATCATCCTCAATGTATCTACGCCCAGAGGAGCCGGTACACTGGTCTTCTCTGTCCCTCGCACTCCGTCTCTGAGACTCGTCCCAATCAGAAGTCTCGAAATGTAGGGTCCTGCAAAGATCACTCCCACCCTAGGGTACTGGCCCTGATGGCGCAAATACTCTGCTAGGATGTGCCCTAGGTGGAGTGGTACCCTCTGAGCCATAGAGTATAGATAGAGAAGCTCCTGCCGGCTCAGAACTCCAGTGCTATCACCCCGGCCACTCATTGATCTACTCAGAATGGCATGTACGTATCTGTAGGCAGGGTGGGATAAGCACGTGGCCTTCGAGACCCCTGGCTCATACTGGCCCTCTCCGCACAAATCCCTGTAGGCCCTCTGCAGAGTAAGACTGCCCGGGTAGTCGGTAGGAAGACCCTCATACTCCTCTGTCTGTGTATAAGCCTCGTCATATAACCCCATATAGATCGAAAACTCGGGTCACGCTGAGGCTAAAATGCTGGCCTAATACCCTGAACTGAATTGCGTCAGGAGTAGAGAAGTCCCTGTACGATTTGTCAAACTCGAACGAGGCCAAGAACTCAAGTGTCACTCCCCGAATGGTTGGATCTCTAATCCTTAGTAATCTCCTCCAACTACCCACCGAGAGTAGCTCCTCAACCTCGTCGGCAATACTGTCACTCCCCTGAATCCTTCTGATAATGCTCAGGTCCGGGTATCGTGACTGGCCAAAACGGAGCTGTGATAATCGCTTGAACCGCTCCCTATGCTCTGGTATTGAGAAATTTGTCTCCTCGGGAGGTGGGGTGGGCTCACGGTGTCGCTTCCATGCTGATTTCCTAGACCTAGAAGTCATATCTGCAATGTTGCAAAAGAAAATTTTCAAAAATCAGTTCAACAGAACAATCTGCAGAAATCCACACGGCCGTGTGGAATTTCCACACGCCCGTGTGGAGCTTCTGGCGGACAGAGCATCACGGCCATAGGACTAAAATTCCAAAATTTACAACTAAATTCGTTCTATATTCATCTAAAACATGTTCGCAAACATCGTAAGCATTTAAAACAAGAGAAATCATCCAATAGAACGAATCAAATTAAGAATTAACGAAGAAAAAGGCTTGAAGTCCTTACCGATGAAATGGATGAAGAAATGTTTTAAAATCGGCCGAAAAAACTCCAATAACACCTCACAAATCCTCTGAGACGGTCGGGAAAGTAATAGAGAGGGTAGAGAAGAGTTTAGAATGAAAATGTCAAGAGGCATGAGTGAAAACCAAAAGAAATCACGCGGCTTTTGACGTTCTGGGAAATCACACGGCCGTGTGGAAATTCCACACGGCCGTGTGCCTCTGAAATTAGGGTTCACAGGGGCCATCACACGCCCTTGTGTGCATTCTGTTCACTCTCTGGGCTACCCCACACGGCCGTGTGAACAATCCACACGGCCGTGTGCCTTCACAAGGGGATCCACAGGGGCCCTTACACGGCCCTGTGGATTCTCGGGAAAATACAGAAGGTCTCTGAAAATTTTCACACGGCCGTGTGTTAATTCCACACGGCTGTGTGCCCCACCTGGCCAAGACACAAGGCCGGCCACAGGGGCCAACACACGCCCCTGTGGTCTCTCTGACTTGCCCGAGAAAATGCTAAGTATTTCACACGTCCGTGTGAATAATCCACACGGCCGTGTGCCTTTCACAAGCTCCCCCACAGGGGCACCCACACGCCCTGTGAATTCTCTGGAAGAAGGGGTTTTTCTCTTCAGAGTTTCACACGGCCGTGTGTAGTTTCCACACGGCCGTGTGCCTTGGCACAGTCGCACTCACAGGGGCACTCACACGACCCTGTGGACTCTCTGGAAAAGAGTTTAAGTTCTGCGAATTTCCACACGGCCGTGTGGAATTTCCATATGGCTGTGTGCCCCTTCTGAGGTTGCTCATAGGGGCATAGACACGCCCCTGTGCCCTCACTGGTTGAGCTCTAATTGGTAACACACTGCCGTGTGTTAATTCCACACGGCCGTGTGTTTTCTCTGGTTTACTTAGAAAAATTTACAGACTCTCAGAAAAAATTCAGAAACTCTTTTAAAACACTTAGAGCCTGTACAATTCATGAAAACATGGCCAGAGAACATAGAAAACACACTCAACCTACTTAAACTTCCTCAATTAACATTAAGGCACACGAAAACGTCAATAATCCACAATGGAAATCACAGCATAAGCACATGAAAATTAGGACACCAAAACTAAGACTTTTATTCAGACTAAAACGAAACTAACTCCTAGAAAAACTGTAAAACCTTGGGTTGCCTCCCAAGTAGCGCTTGTTTAACGTCACTAAGCTTGACGTACCTGATCTTACCTTACGGAGGTTCATGAATGAAGGTTGCCCTCTTCCCTACAACTTGAAAACATGCATTACATAGTCTTTGTAGAGTAGAGGGAGAGTTGTCGAATTTGTTACCACAAGAGGGTGTAACACCCTTACTCTGTGAATGCTCATCCCCTTTCTTGTTGGGTTTCTTCTTGTGGCGTCTTTTCGACCTCTTCATCCTCCGAAGCATCTTCTTCATACACTCCTTCTCCATCTTGATGTCTATCTTGACTGGACCAAGTGCAAGTACTTCTTCTTCTTGTATCTCCATGTCTTGGTCCGGCCACCCTTCATATGGATCCGTGTTTAACATTTTCTGCACATATTCATCAATGCAATCATCAGTAACATTAAGATAATAAAGAGTGTCATCAAAGTCAAGAGAATGTCTCATGGCTTCAGCGAGGCGATAAGTGAGCTTGTCATCTCCGACTCTAAGTGTGAGCTCTCCACCGTCCATGTCTATCAAAGCCTTGGAAGTGCGCAAGAACGATCTCCCAAGAATCAGCGGCACCTCGACATCCTCGTCCACATCAAGCACAACAAAGTCCACCGGGAAGATGTACTTGTCTACCTTCACCAACACATCTTCCACAATACCCCTCGGATGCCTCACCGATCGATACGCAAGTTGAAGTGTCATCCGAGTCGGTCTAGGCTCGCCCAAGCCTAGCTTTTGGAAGAATGTGTAGGGCATGACATTGATACTTGCCCCGGAATCAGCCAATGCCATCTCTTCACCTAAATTGCCGATGTTGCAAGGTATGATGAAACTCCCGGGATCTTTCCTCTTACTCGGTATGTTCTTTTGTAAGACGGCCGAGCAATTAGCATCGAGAATTACAGCTGCACTCTCCTCCAACTTCCTCTTATTGGTTAAGAGGTCCTTTAGAAACTTCGCGTACTTGGGCATTTGTGCTAATGCTTCCGCGAATGGTATGTTGATGTGCAATTGTTTGAAGATGCCCAGGAATTTCTTGTATTGCTCATTGTCTTGGTCATTCTTCAACCTCGAAGGGTAGGGGATCCTTGGTTTGTAGGGTGGTGGTGCCACCTCTTTCTCTTTTGGTGCTTCTCTCCCTACTTCTTCCACTTCGGGTGCTTCTTTTGTCTTCTCTAGAGGGAGAGTTCTCTCAACCTCTTTCCCACTCCTCAAGGTGATTGCCTTTAGTTGCTCCCTTGGGTTAGTCTCCGTATTTCTAGGCAAGCTACCTTGAGGCCTTTCCGCCAATGTCTTCGCAATTTGCCCCACTTGATTTTCCAAATTATGTAAAGAGGCGGTGTGATTACGAAGAGTAGCCTCTACCGACTGAAATCTAGCATCCGATGAAGAAACAAACCGTGTGAGTGCTGTCTCAAGGTCGGTCATTTTTCCTTCTAGCCCGGTCACTCGGCTTTCTAAATTCGGAGCTTGTTGACTTTGAAATCCCGGTGGTGCACTATTTTTTTGTTGTGACTGCCCTTGATTGCTCCAAGAGAAATTTGGGTGGTTCTTCCACCCCGGATTGTATGTTCCACTGTACAGGTTGCCTTGGCCTTGTCCTCTATAAGCATTACCAACAAAATCAGCCTGCTCCACCGCACTAGTACCTCCAATAGCAATCGTACAATCACTCGAAGCGTGACCTCCCCCACAACCGTTACATGTAGTGATGGCTGCAACTCTTGGTGAAACTAAAGCATCAAGCTTCCTACTTAGTGACTCTACTTGTGCCGCCAATGATGTAACCGCGTCAACTTCATGAATTCCCGCAACCTTCTTTCTGTCGCTTGAATTCCATTGATAGCTATTCATAGCCATCTCCTCTATAAGGTGCCGGGCTTCACCGGGAGTCTTGCTTCCTAGAGTCCCTCCGGTCGCCGCATCTAAGAGTTGCTTGGTACTCGGATTTAACCCGTTGTAGAAGGTTTGAATGATCATCCACTCGGGAAATCCATGTTGCGGGCACTTGCGAAGGAGCTCCTTGAACGTATCCCATGTCTCAAATAGAGACTCCAATTCTATTTGCACGAAGGATGATATTTCATTCCGAAGCCTTGCAGATTTCCCTGGCGGAAAGTATCTAGCCAAGAATGCCTTGGCCATTTCCTCCCACGTAGTGATGGATGCTCTCGGTAATGAATGAAGCCAATGTCTTGCTTTTCCATTCAATGAAAATGGGAAGGCTCTCAAACGAATTGCGTCGGCCGTTACTCCATTAATCTTCAACATGTCACACACTTCAAGGAAATTCTCTATATGACTGGTGGGATCTTCATCGGCCAGCCCATTGAATTGTGCGGACTGTTGCAACATCTGTATGAACGACGGCTTCAACTCAAAATTCATTGCCGTGATTGGGGGGTCTCACAATGCTCGATTGGGTCCCCATGACTGCGGGTTTAGCAAAATCGGACAATGTCCGTTGTTGTTCATTCTGTTCAGCCATTATTTCTGACACTTCTGTCTCAATATCGGCTTGATTTGAAGCTTCTTGCACAGGTTCCTTCCCTTTACGATGTGTTCTTCGTCCAATGTCCGGGTCTCCTTCAACAAGAATCGAAGGGTTCCCACGGGTCATAACCTGTAACCAAAAACCAAGAAAAGAAAAATAAGAACAATGGTAAATAAAGAAAATACGAAATAGAATGCGAAGTGAATAGCTAAAATAATGAAAAACAAATATC
This sequence comes from Dioscorea alata, assembly GCA_020875875.1. Lineage (NCBI taxonomy): Eukaryota > Viridiplantae > Streptophyta > Magnoliopsida > Dioscoreales > Dioscoreaceae > Dioscorea > Dioscorea alata. The sequence continues at coordinate 5,728,512 of CM037027.1, forward strand.
TAAAACGCCTATTCCCCGGCAACGGCGTCAAAAACTTTGACAGGAAGCCCGAAAGTGCACGGGTTTGTCGAAGTAATAAAAGTTACCCCGGTGAGAGGGTAGTCGAATCCACAGGGAATAGGGAGTTAGAATACGAGATTTCACTATTAAAACTATGCGAAGTACGGAAAAGTGATCAATTGATCCGATGAGTGAATTATGGAAACAATTATACTAGAAGACGAGAAATTAAATAGAAAGATGGAAGATGAGAGAGTGCAAGTAAAAGAGAATAGAAAGGACTAGTAATGTATGAAATAGGGCATCCAGACAAGCTACCTCTAGGGTCTATGCTTCTAGTGCAGGACTATGCTATTATACTTTCCTATTGATGTTTAATCGAGTCAAGGATATCCTAAGACTCACGGTCCCAATCCTAAGGACAACCGCAACTAACCCCAACACTATGCCCCGGTATTAGGATTCACGTCACCCTTCACTCTATCGCTCGCACGACTAAGCCCTAGGGGAGTATATCTACCTAAACTCACATTATGTGGGATTGCTTTAAGCTCTAGGGATTCCTAATGGTAAAACCTGTTCCTATGTGTAGTTCTAACCCTTTGGTCCAGGTGGAAGAACCCTAGTCTAGATTAAGCCCCAATGCGTAGGATTCACTTCAACCCTTCACTCTGTTACTTGCATAACTAAGCCACAGGGGAGTTTATCTGCCTAGCACTTCACTCTATTTCGACCGCTAAGAAATCAAGGAAACGGAGGTAGGGAGAAACCACGTCGGAGGGGAAAGGGGTACATCGCTACCTCACAACTCTCCCTCTCAACCCTCTTCAATCTTAAGTAGTCTAACCCTAAGGAATTGTCACACCTCCAAAAGGCAACCTAAATTGTTCTCAATCCTAGTGTCACATCTAAGAGAAAACATTAACAAGATGAAATTAAGATTGAAACTCAATTTTATTCATCAATAATGGAAAAACATAATAACAATGTCAAAGAAACATAATAACCCTAGAGTTTACAAGTCCGAATACCCTTAAGGGGTTTAGTTCCTCATGGAGCTATACATGTTCATCAATGTATGAAAAAAGCACAAAATAAGGACATCAATGAAAACCCCCTTGCGTATGGTGTGGCCGTGGTCTTGTGCGGCCGTCGAATGTTGGTGACGATGCCGATGACGCGCGCTAAACCTCCACGAAATCCTCTCCGAAACCCTAGCCGCACTCCCCAAGTTGAAGAGAAAGATAGGTCAAAGATATCCCAAAAGGTCTCCAAAATCGCCTTTTATAATGTTGAATCGCGGTTTTAAAATTTGACTTATCGGGGGCTTCACACGGCCGTGTGGAATTAACAGACGGGCGTGTGAAGTTTCTGTCTGCTGAAAAATTAATTCACACGGCCTTGTGTTAATTCCACACGCCCGTGTGAATTCTCTGAAATTCTGAAATTCGGCCGAAAGTGAACAACAGCTTGCTACAGTGTTTTGCTACAGCAACAAGCTACATTGCTGCTACAGTACTCGCCCGAAACACTCCCGAATCCGTCGTTCTTCATCGAGGCCATTGAATTGGGCACACAATCAATGGTAGATCGTGCCGATTGCTTCAAGTCTCCTTCTTGGTGAAGTTCTCCTAAGTCACACGAGTTAGACTTGTTGTGAATGTGACTGCTTTTGTGCCCCTCCAAAGGAGGTTGGCACACACTCACAAGTCCAAGCTCGTGCCTTGTTCCGTGCTTGGTCCGAAAACTTCCCAACATCGGTGAACACGACCTAATTTCGTTCTTCTTCTCCAATTTAGCTCCACAAACCTTCAATGCACAAGAATACACAAATGCACGCCATTTAGTTATAAAAACTGATAAAAGATATGCTCAATGTAAGATAATAACGCTTCGCGGAACTATAACACAAGCACTTATCACTTGCACTATCTTATCTTCCATATTTCTCTTTATTTTCTTACATACACACATTGATCTTGTTCTCACTTTCCGTACTTCACACTAGCTAAATAGCAAGTTCTTGTGTCTACAATCCCTACTCCCTGTGGATTCGACTACCCTCTCATCGGGGTAATTTATTACTGCGACAACCCGTGCATTTTTGGGCTCCTGTCAATGCAGCATGCTTCCAAGGAAAATCAATGAAACTAACAACATTATGATGCAGCATGCATTTTTGAAGCATAAATAACTGCAGAAGATGAGATGAGAATGATTGTAGAATATTATGGATGAGAATGATTGTAGAATAACTGCAGAAGATGAGATGAATTTGAGAGTGACACACAAGTTATGCAGACTCACAAAAACCTGGACATCATGAAGCTCCTCCATATCATAATCATTTATCATTATTGGAAAGCATTATCAACCCATATATATATATATATATATATATATATATATAAGTCAAGAACATCAACTCATCAATGACAATGTGCAATGAGTATGAATACAGGAAAAACCTCCAAATGTGTTTTACAACAACAGCTACAGTTTGAGAACTAAGAACTAAATGAGACAGTCTAATTAGTGTAATGCATCTAATCACAAGTATAAGCGGCAAATAAGTATTGGTGAATCACTCTGTCAGAAAAAGAAAAGAAGTCATAGACATACATTCTTGGCTTTTGAATTAGAAATGAATATGGTCGCCCACATTCAACCAGTGATTATGATAAAATAAAGCAATAGAAGATCAACTTTCAAATTGCATGTTACCTTATAATTAATGAGCGTAGATCATATTTACAGAAACACAAAGGAAACTTCATTTTCTGAACCATTTAGTTTCTCTCAATTCAATGCAACTATAAGCATTTTTCAATGTGGTCTTACCATGAAACAGCCAAGAATAGGTTCAATTTGCAGCTTATGATGTCATGATCTGTAAGATGACTACATTCAGAAAATGTTTGATCTGTCATTTTGGATTAGTGAATTCATAACACTGTTTGGTTTTATAAGCACATTCATTCCAAACATTGGCATACTTCAAAAATTAAATCACAATGTCATGCAAAGAATGTCTGCAAATTCAAAAGAATCCCAAAACCACAAAATGGCACTAATTCTGCTCGCTTGTCGGGAATATGATGCCTGGTGTACACAATGAATTTTGAGCAACCAAGCAATGCATATACAATAATATTGTGATTTAACTTAAGTTTGTCATCAAAGCTAGAAAACAAGAAACATGCAGAGGAAATGGTGAAGTGTATGAAGAAAAAAAACATGCAAATGCATAATTGATCAGTTGATACTAGGCAAATCAAAAAGAAAAAAAATTTGATCATCAAAATAACATCTCTAAGATCTATAAAAATTTTAATCTAGATCCAATTTTTATTCCCATATCAGCAATTCAAGATTTACCAAAAACAGTAAGGATTTAGGAACAAACTTTATGCAACATGCATTCATACAAATCTTTCCATTTCCGGTAGCTCCAAACAAATCGAACAAAAACCAAAGAACATAAAAAAAACAAAGAAAATCAACCAGAGACTAACATATTTAATATAAATATCTCCAGTAATAATTATGAAAGCTTTAAAAAAAAAAAAAATACAGAAGAAAAATACTAGTTTCTCCAATCCCCTCTTTCCGTTGAACCTCAACACCGCCTTCTCCCCTCTTTTCGTTGAACCTCAACACCAGCTTCTCTGATCCAGACGCCGGCGATGCTTCTCTAGTGATGGAGACGAGAAGAGGACGAGGAGGAGGGCGGCGAAACTGGTTGGGAAGTCTCTCCGATCCAGTCACCGATGATGCTGCTTCGGCAGAGGAAGAGGCGGGATCGGGGCCAAGGCCATGGAAGATGGTCGGGTGAGGATGATGGCGGTGGAGAGGCAGTGGAGAGGCTGGATAGATGAGTTGAAGAAGAGGAGACCGAGAAAGAGAGAGAGAGAGAGAGAGAGAGAGAGAGAGAGAGAATGAGAGAAACACAAGCTTGCCCGATTTTTGGCATACAAAAATATTCCAGTCTGACTGGAATATTTTTTTATGCCATAAATCGGGCAAGCTTGTGTTTCTCTCATTCTCTCTCTCTTTCTCTCTCGGCTGACTGGAATAGTTTTTTATGCCATATTCCCCACTTTATGGCATAAATTTATATTGTAAAATAGCTACCCAAATAGTCATTATGCCATAATTTTATCATAATGTTATATTATGCCATAATATACGGATTATGGCATAATATGGTGTTATCCAAACAGGCCCTTAGTAATTAGACCAATCTCATATAATGCATGAAGTAACATTTATGATACTGAAAGTCTTGGTAGTTTTGAAATTAGGTATATTGCATAATCAAAATGAAGAAAATAAATAATAGTTCATAACCAAAGAAGAGCAATTCCTCTTATGCATTAGAAAGCAATGATAACAAATATGTGATGATTAAAACAAAGTGGAAACCAAACCTATCACCCTTCTGATGATCAAACCCTTCTGTGAACTACCGCAAGCTCCAGCAGCCTAAAAGAAGTTTAGGTTATCAGACAACAATAAAAAGATAAACAAATAGAATAACAGATCATTCAACCCACTAAGAAGAACCAAACAAAAATACTGGATAATGCTGGACTCTCACCCTACTTACTTAAAGTCCGGCGATAAGCTTTGACAACTGACGGCGAAACTCAACTAATCTGAAAATGATAATTAAAAAGATAAACAAATAGGACAACAAATCATTCAACCTGCCAAGAAAAACAAAACAGAAAGATCGGAGAATGCCAAACTCTTACCCTTCCGATGATCGGGCCCTTTCTTCAACTCCAACGAGCTTCGGTGATCCTCGAAGAAGCTGAGGGGAAAGCAAGAAAAGAGAGCCTAAGGCCGAGCCCGAAGCGGCAGGTCAAGATGGAAGCCACCCAATCCGTGTTTTCTGGTGGCGATGCAAATCCTAGGGTTCAATGGGTGTTGGGTATTTTGGTCTCAAGGGCATTTTGGTCTTTTTCACATTCTGGATTGGGCCAGTTTGCCCAGTTGGTGGTGATTTCCAATGCCTCACATGCTTTTCTCCCACTCCCTCCACACTACTCTCCCACTCCCACTGATGCATACCCAAACAAGGGTATATACCCATTCCTCCCTCACTTCCACTCCACTACTGACAACCAAACATGCTCTTAGTCATGTTTGTCCAGCTTCATGTGATTGGAAGCAGCTTTGTTATTTCTTTTTTTTTATTAAATGTTTTGATTGAAACCCGATTGGTGTGTCATATGTAAAATTTTTGGATGATGCGTCAATGATTGAATCACACTTAATCCGGTTATAAATATAATATGTTTTTTTATAACAAATTTTATAGAGAAATTGTTCATATAATTCTTTCAAGTTTCTCACTTGATAAAAAAAATCCTTGGGTATTTGCGTATTCTCAAAAAATCCTTTCTTTTTATGACAGTTTATTTTTTAGTCTTTTTTGTCAGAAAAATAACTGACGTTCACCGAAATACCCCTCAGTTTCTTCAAACGAGAACATATAATATTGAACTAGAAACTAAAATATTAAACATCAAAAACAAATATTGAACAAAAATATAACATATTAAGTGAAAACTTATGTTGTTACAAGTAAACACGCAATGATAAATGAAAAACCTACTTAACAAGCAGAAAGAATATTTTGTAAATAGGGCTAAATTGGATTTTTAGATAAAATAAATTGATTGAGTGAGTTGCAGGGACTGAAAAAGAAGTAAACTAAAAAAGGAGGGACTGTAGAGGATATTGAAATATTAGAGAGACTGCAGAGGATATTTGAAAAATTGCAAAGGCTAATAAATAATTTTCTCTATGTTATATATTATTAAAAATTTGAAAAATAACAATACAAAAGTTAAACAAATAAATTGTTTTTCATATCATTTATAAATATCAATTTAACATTTTAAATGAAATCTAATAAATATGTCATGATAATCTAATATAATTTAAAAGGTTTTAATACATAGTTTAGTCATTATATTATAGTGAAATGGTCATCTAGTCACTCTATTATTTTTCGCCCGCTAGATCCCTCTATGATCCATTTTGGGAAAAAGTAGTCTCACCATCTAACATCAGTCATATTTCCAATTTGCATAGTTGACGTGACATTAATCATGATTAAAATAATAATTAAGTAATGCAAGAAATATATGCATCTGTTATTACTCGTATAATGGCCATTATTAGCTAATCTTTCCTAGTTAAATACTAACTAATCTCATTACATAATCGAGTCCCGATCGATCCAAATTGGATTTGGATTTGAAAATAAAATTAACCTCTCTTTGTCCCCCTTGTCCATTTTATCTTTCATCCACTCGACCATGAGAGGAGGCCCACCAATGTTGCAACTTGCCATAGCCTCTAACACTTACCACTGCATCCAACGCCAACTATTGTATCATACACCTCCCATAGACAAATCAATACCACCACCAACGAAGGAGGTTGTTCTGGCCAACAACGACCCCTAATTTCTAAGGAAAAGGTTTCTCAACCTAATAGTCCTTCCATCCACATCTCCAGAGCAGGTAGCCATTGTTCGTTATGGAATAAAGGTTTATTCTTATCTTTATGCTTGAATTTGATTTTTTTATGATGTCCTGCCACTGGCTAAGTGTTGTTTTTGAATGAAATGTGGGTTTCGTAGATCGTTTAAATTGTTTCCCATTGATATATTATCCAGTCCCTATTGTAGTTATCTGCTGGCAAGTGTTGCGTTTATTTATTCCTTTGTCTAATATATATGGTCCCCTTACAGGTGAATATATAGAGTAATCACAAAAACAATTCTTAGATTTGATTATTTTTTGTCTTCAATGATAAATTTATCAATATAAATGACTGTGGTACCTCAATATGACACAATTGTTGAAGCTTCTACCTTTCTCGGAAGTTATTCTGACAACATCTACTTTAGACCGACATGGTAGTAGGGAAAAATAAACTATTTAAGTAATTGATGAAGAAATAAATGAAGTGATCTTTGTTTTTAATTTAATCTAGCATTCATCAATAATGACCAACTCTTTATCTTTGGTTAAGTTGATAAACTCTTCATTACTATTGGACAAAATATAATCACAAGCAGAAATATCTCCATTTAAGGGGTGGACTATGACTACTTCAATACTTGTACAGTCATATATATTTGGGGACATTAAACCTTGTTCTTTTGCTTGTTGCTCATGTTTGACATGGTAGTAGAACAAATCATAAAAATCCACAAAAATAAGCAAAGCCCCTTTAGCAAAGTTGGTGAATTTTGGCCAAACTAGTGACCTTGCATAAAGTTGGTGACTTTGCCCAAAGCTAGTGATTTTGTAAAGGATAATGAGTTTGTGTTGGAGATATATTTTGTTATTCAACTGCTAAAACTAAAGAAAATTGATTTAAAAAATTAAAAAACTACAATACAACACTGCAAACCACAGTTGTTTTTTCTTATTGCTTTGTGGATATATTGTAAACGGGTCTATCATTGGCTAAAATATATTTAGGCCTCGGAATTTAAATCAATGTATTGCACTTAAAATAGGTTTGCTTTTTCCCTTTTATTTGTAGGGTATTAAAACATGTATGTCAATGAGGAATACATTGTTAGATACCACGATGGAGGAAAACTGGTAAGAGTAGGGGCTCAAAAATATGAGAATGGGAAGGTTGATGAGTTTGGTGTGGACCCAGACTAAATATGTGATAAGTGCTTGTGTTATAGTAATGTGAAGTGTTATTATCTTGCAATGAGCATTAATTTAATCAGATTTTATCACTAAAAAGTGTGCAATTGTTTACTTTTGATACAATACTGTAGTGAAAAACACTGTAGCAAGTTACTGTTCACAGTCAGCCGAAAATCAGTTTTCTAGAATTTTCACACGGGCGTGTGGAAATTCCACACGGCCGTGTGAAACCCCGATTTCAGTAAATTTAAAGCCGCGACTCCACATTATAAAAGCCCGATTTGGAGACTTTTTGAGAGAATCTTTGACCTAATTTTCTCCTCAACTTTGGAGAGGGCGGCTAGGGTTTTGGAGAGGACTTCGTGGAGGTTTGGAGCGCGTCATCGGCATCGTCATCGACGTCCGGCGGCCGCACAAGACCACGGCCGCACCATACGCAAGGGGGTTTTTCATCTATGTCTTTACTTCTTGTTTTATTATATACATTGATGAACATGTATAGCTCCATGAGGAGCTAGACCCCTTGTGGGTATTCGGACTTGTAAAACTCTAGGGTTATTATGTTTCTTTGACATTGTTATTATGCTTTTCCATTATTGATGAATAAGAATTGAGTTTCGATCTTAATTTTATATTGCTATTGTTTTCCCTTAGATGTGACACTAGCGTTGAGAGCAATCTAGGTTTTTTCCTTTGGAGGTGTGACAACTCCTATAGGATTAGACTCTTTAAGATTGAAGAGGGTTGAGAGGGAGAGTTGTGAGGTAGCGATGTACCCCTTTCCCCTCTGGTGTGATTTCTCCCTACCTCCGTTTCCTTGATTTAATAGCGGTCAAGATAGAGTGAAGTGCTAGGTAGATAAACTCCCCTGGGGCTTAGTTACGCGAGTAACGGAGTGAAGGGTTGAAGTGAATCCTGTGCACTGGGGCTTAATCTAGACTAGGGTTCTTCCTCCTGGACCAAAGGGTTAGAACTACACATAGGAACAGGTTTAATAACTAGGAGTCCCTAAAACTTAATGCAATCGCACGTAGTGTGAGGTTTAGGTAGATGTACTCCCCTGGGGCTTAATCATGCGAGCGATAGAGTGAAGGGTTGTTGTGAATCCTAATACCGGGGCATAGTGTTGGGGTTAGTCACGGTTGACCTTAGGTTTGGGACCGTGAGTCTAAGGATTTTCTCGACTTAATTAGCATCAATAGGAAGGTATAATAGCATAGTCTTGCACTAGAAGCATAGATCCTAGAGATAACTTGTCCGGATACCCCACTTCATTAATTGTTAAATCCTCTTTAATCTCTTTTCTTGCGATTTCTAATCTTTCACCTTTCTCTATTTAATTTCCTGTCTTTAGTATAATTGTTCTCGCAATTCACACACAAATTGATTACTACTTTTCCGTACTTCGCATAGTTTTAATAGTGAAATCTCGTATTCTAACTCCCTATTCCCTGTGGATTCGACTACCCTCTCACCGGGGTAACTTTTATTACTTCGACAAACCCGTGCACTTTCGGGGATCCTGTCAATATGCTATTGGAATTTGCTAAGGGACATCCAAGTGTTGGGTTACAACATTAACATGATTGTGAATTTGTTTTATATGATTGGGGATGGGACATCTGAATAAATCTCTGATGAAAGTGGGATTGTAGGGGTAGCTGAATAGCTAAGAAAACATATTGCAATGGATGTATATGTTGAATCTACATGTATTAGCCATAGGAGGGGTTTGCCACAAATTTTACAAGAAATTGCCAAAAACACCCCCAAAGTTTTCAATATACCCGAATTCACCCCCCTAAATTTGAATATCCACAAAAATCCCTTCCTTTTGAATGGTATAATTTTCAAACCCCCCAGGGCTGTAACGGTGATTGACAGAGTTAATTCCGAATTTTTTGGATAAAATTGCCCTTACGTGGGAAGCTGTGCAAGTGCAAATTGTTTTGATGATAATGCCCTCATGTGTAATGATTTTTATGCTTTTAAAGGAAGCGGTTTAATTTTCTTTTTTTAATTTGAGAGAACACCATTAGTGGCACCGGTTATTTCCTATCATCACCTCTTCAGCTTTTCCATTTACAAAGTTGTCAACGCCTAGACATCTTGTGAAGTCTTGTTCTTTCATTCCACCATTGCCTGGACATCTTCACCTTTTTCCTCTTATCTTGTTCAGTTTGCACTCTAAGGTATTTAGGCGAGGTGGACGCCTTTAAAGAAGTTGTGTTGTTTGATTTTGTTTTTTCATTTTGTGCGGTGTTTTTCCCTTTATGTTTTCACGCTTTGAATATTAGATGATTTTGAAGTTTATTGGGAGAATATTTGGGTAGGGCTTTGTTTTTGTGTTTCCTCTCTGTGCACGATCGAAGCGCTAATGTTGTGCTGAAGGTGATTTCTCGATTGCTACGCAATGTCATTAGGTTGTGTAATACTTATAATGCATGCTTCTCCTTTAATTTGATACGGTTGTATTATATAGTGTTTAATAGTATCAGTGTAATAATTGAGGTTTCTGTGTAATAATTATGGTTTCCTTTTAATATATTGGGTATCTGTTTAACAAATGAAGTTTCAATTTAATAATTGAGGTTTCTGTTTAACAACTGAAGTTTCTGTTTAAGAATTGAGTTTCCGTTTGAAAATTGCTTTTCGTTTAAGAGTTGTGAATACTGCTTGATGTGTTGTTCTTCTTGTAGGTTTGTTCTCATGGCGGTCAACCTAGTCAATGGCGGATGCTACTTGACACCGGTGGTCGAGACTTTGGCCGAGTTGAAAGTTCACATGAGTGGACGATACTGAGAGATTATTTGTAAGACACTCTTTACATCATTTACTGAAATTGAAGCTGTATTCTAAGAGAGGGCCCTCCTTGATTCTCTGCTGCAGAGGTATGATGCCCGCACTAACAAATTCATGATCGGGGCAAGCCTGCTGAGTTTCAGGCCTGAAGATGTGGCTCTCAACCTTGGGCTACGCTGTGATGGAGAGGCAGTTATCTTTCAGAAGAAGAAAACACATTCAGCTTTTGAAGTGCAGTATTTATCGAAGACCTACGAAAGGCACAGAGACTTCATCAAGAGAACACTTGAGCAAATAGTTCGGCAGAGGGGAGAAGAGAATTTTATAAGGCTCTTGATGGTCTACTTCATGGGTACGGTCCTCTTCCCGAACACATCCTGCTTGGTTCCGAATTGGCTCGTTGACTATGTCGACGACCTACTTGGAATTGGAAGATATGCATGGGCGCAAGTGACGCACAAGTGGCTCATGGAGGACGTTCCACAAGTGGCCGCTGGAGTGCAAGAGAAATGTGTCGGGAAGAAGACGAACACGGGGCAACTCAAAGGTTGCTCGGTTGCGCTAGTCATATGGTTCTAAGAGTTCATCGGCACCGGCTAGAAAGTTCATTTTGGGAAGACCCTAAGGATTCTATGATACGGTGAGAACAGTTACCAGAAGCAAGTGTCGATGGGACCCCTGTTGCCATCTCTCGAAGGAAAAGAGGTAATAAATCATTAACTTTTATCTGGAGTGATAATTTTGTGTGCAAATCTTGTTTCTATTTAACTTTGGTTTATATCATTTGACAATTTTTATTTGTGTTTAAAACAGGCTTTTAGTCTTTAAAAATCTCTGTTACTCTTTAAGTTATTAGGTTACTGTTTAAGTATATTGTTTTGTGTTTAAAATAAGCTTTTAGTGTTTAAAGTTCTCAGTTACTGTTTATATTTTTGGGTTACCATTTAACAATGTTTGTTTAGTGTTTAACATGAGGGATATCACTGAGATTGTCTTCTTTAAAATTTTTAGTTTCCTGAACTGGTCGCCGTGAACATGGATGAAGAAGTCTATGTTCGGGCCACCTACCACGGAGATACCACCGTTGTTCAAGGTGGCATTACTTCCATTCCACTACTGAGACGGAGAGATGAGAGACCACCACAAGCAAGGCGCATTCGACACCGATCTTATTCTCGCAGCCCACCTCGTGCGCGTACTTCTCGGAGCAGGGCAAGCCCCCCTCCACCCCCTACACCCTCCACGAGGCCAACAGTCGACGACGTCACTGCACGTCTATTGCAGGCGTGCGATATACTGACGTAGGAGTTCCCTCAGCTCGTTGCTCGCATGGAGGCGTTGGAGTCGCATGCTGCACCCAACAAGACGTCTCTTCCTCCGCCGGCTGAGATTAATACAAGTTCAAACAGCCCGGATGCTACCGAGCCCTCCTCGGCGTTCACCGATGATGAAGTCATTGGCATGGCCATCAAAAAAGGCTCGCATTGGAAGAGGCTTGATTCTCGAAGGAGATCAAGTATGAGTCTACCTTCGCCAGTTGACGTGGAGCCAATAGCTGCAGTTGAATGAACAATGGTGCATCTGAAGAAATAGGCACAACAGTCGCTCCGCCTGCTATTGATAAGTCTTTGTCTCCTGTCGATGATGTCGTCCCGGTCGATGTTGAACGAATAACAGAAGAGGAAGCGACTAAGGAAACAGTCCCAACAGTCACTCTGGGAGATATTGACAAGTTCATTGAAACCATTGTTAATGAAATCCCTGTCTTGGAGGAACCGGTAGATGATAGGGCCACATCAAAGGAGAACACATTGAAATTCACAGCAAGTACCGTCGGAGAGTTATTGTTGGTAGATCAAAGGACGTCCAAACCTTACACATCACCCAAAGACCCTGTTAACAACAAGCAAGGAGACGTCAACAAAGAAACAACAACCACGGATGTTGATAGTACAGTCCTTGACAATCAACAGTTCACCGATATGAAAAAGAATTTTCTTCCGAAGAAGAAAAGATATGCCGGCTACACGCGCCTCGACTTAATACGAGCAAGAGATCATAAGGATCTCCTGAACTGCTGGATTGACTCGTAAGTATGATACATTTATGTTTCCGTTTAAGCAGATAGAATTTCAGTTTAAAAACTATAGTTTCCTTTTAAAACCCATAGTTTCTATTTAAAAAGTCTAGTTTCTATTTAAAAACTATAGTTTCCGTTTAACAAATATAGTTTCCGTTTAAAATCTACAGTTTTCGTTTAAGAATTTATTTTATCATTTAAATTTATATTATTTCCTTTTAAGTAGTTATGTTGTCATTTTTTGTTACTATTTTACATCAGGACTGTCGTCTAGAAAACCGAGTATGTCAACACTACACAAGCCAATGTGTTCACGTTGCTGGAGGGAAAGGAAATGGTCACAGAAGATGTCGTCGACATTTTTATATGCATCATCCAGAAATCACTGAAGAGAGTACCGTATCCGTACAAAAAATGTGCTTCCATCATGTGTCCATTGGCGCTATTCATGTCCAAACAAGAAGACGCAGCGGAGACGGCTCTCACTATGATCGACGATGCTGCACGGAACTTGCATGACGTCGACATTGTGATTATGCCAATAATTCTTAATGGCCATTTCCATATCCTTGTTCTAGACAATGAGAAGCAAGAGTACAGGCATTATTCTACATGCCAAAGCGAGGACTACAACAGAGATGCCGTCGACATGGTAAGTTCTTATTGATTATAATTCTTAATGGTACTTCGTATTTGACATTTGCAATTTGAAATTGTATTTCTTGATAGCGGAAACTATTCGAGATGTGCGTTGAGACGGAGTTCACCGAGACGGCAACGACCTTGTACCCCCTGATTCACGACAGGGACTGTCCAAAATAGAAACTAGGAAGTATCGACTACGCAGTTTATGTGATGCGGTTCATTGAGCAGATACTAGACGATGAAAAACTATGGTTACCACAAGCTGACGTCCCATACTTAAGATTGAAATATGCCGCACTCATACTTATAGACGGGAGTGCAGCAGGCATTAGTTAAAAAACCGATACAACAAATGAACCGCAACAAGATTAACTTTTTTGTAATTCTAATGTAACTTAAATTCTTTTCCATATTTATTAATTTTTTCATGTAAATATCATTGTGTGCATGTAATAAAGAATGGCTGTTTGTATGTTTTCCAGCCTTTGTTTAAGCAACAGTGTATTCGTTTAACAATTTATTGTTTCAGTGTAAATATCAATGTTTCCATTTAAATTAATATGTTTCTGTTTTAAATATGACTATTTCTATGTAGATATCAAAGATGGACATGTAAATATCATTGTCTGCATGTAATTTCTGTTTAATAAACAATGTTACGCTTATAATTTGAGTTTGCTTTTAAAAGAGTGCTTAACTATTGTTCTTTCTATTTCAAGATGTACTATGAAACAACATTAATCTGTCTTTATTCGTTTAAAAGAGATTACGTTTAAAAGAGTGCGAATTTTTATTGTTTCAGTGTAAATATCAATGTTTCCGTTTAACAAACAATGTTACTCTTTAAAGTAAGATGTTTTTGTTTAAATATGACTGTTTTTGTTTAAATGTCAAAGATGGGCACGTAAATAAGTTTGTTTTTGTTTAAATTTGTGTTTATTTGCAATGCCTACTCGGCTATAGTTTCATTACAAGATCTACGATTATGACCTGATGCGTGGCAGTGGCTGCAACATAACTCGCGGACCTCAGATGCGTTCGACTCGATTCTCTTCCATCTTGGACGCCCAGGTTGCCTTCTCGTGACAGGAGGAGGCAAATGGAGTTCTCAATTTTCGTCTGTAGGCTTATCATGGTCAGGTATAGGGAAAATAGCTTTCTTATATGCCAATTTGTACTTATCCACGGTAAAGTAGCCGCTAATAAATTGATGAATGTTGGTGTCAGTCTGCATTATTGCAGCACAAGCGTGTGTGCACGGGATACCATAAACTTGCCACCTGCGATATAAGCATGTTCTACCCGATAGATCTACGGAGTTATTGCACTAGTCAATTACTTCATAACGATCGTCGACACAACGACCAACAAAAAGACTTCGGCTTTCCACAACAAGCTCCTATACCTTCTTATGTATATCGAGGCATAAGTAGGTATCCCATTTGTTCGCTTGCTCACGACGGGTGCATAACATGCGCATTAGTTTGAACCTGTATAGTTACACATTAGAAGTGATTGTTAAGCCAAGACATTCAAAGTTAAATGGGAACTAATATATTTTAAATGATAACAAACTATGTTAAATGAAGAGCTTGATATTGAAATAGAAACGAAGGTAGTTAAACAAAAAGAAAGATATTTAAACAGAAACAAATATACTTATACGAAAACTACCATATTTACAGAGAAACAAAGATATTTCAACAAAATACAATCAAACATTCAAATACAGTATGGAGTCCACCATTTTCATCACCGGTAAATGACGAGCTTCTTTGATCCACACATTGAAGGACTCTGTGACATTTGAACACATCTCGCCCCAACATTCACCTTTGAACAAATAATTACAGCAATGTGACATATCAGATTTATGAAGCAACCAGCGATAAGCTTCTGGTGATGTGGCCGGCAGTTCATTTACCGAATCATCAAATTCTTTAGCCGTGGATGCCCAAGCAATACGAAAGCATATGGACCAGCACTTCTCCTTCAACGCTTTCCCAAGTCTGACATTGGCTTTCATAAAATTGGCCTCCAAGTGTCGAAGGCAGTATGCATGAGGAGAAGAAGGGAACACCACCGCAATAGCCTTCACAAGGCCCTTAGACCTTTCTGAGACAAATATAATAATCTCTTCATAATCTCTGTCATCGTATAATGCATCACCTAACTTGGAAATGAACCATATCCAATTGCCATCTGTCTCGTTGTTGACAATATTGAAGGCCACGTGGAAAAAACCATTATTTCCATTTTTTCCTGTGGCGCCCAGTAGAGTACCCCGATATTTTCCAAGAAGGTGGGTACCATCGAGAAACAACAGCGGCCTGCAACCCCTCTTGAATCCCATGATACACGTACGGAATGAAAAGAATGCATGTTTAAAATGCTCACCATCTCTTTCCATAAGCGTAATGCTGCTAAGGTTTGTCTTAGCCACCTTATCCACGTACCAAAGCAGCAAATCGTAGCTGGAAATGTCGCTACTGTCGAGGATCACCCTGGCAAACACTTTACCCAACCAAGTTTGCTTGTATGGAATGTGGACACCATATTCCCGTAATATGTCCTTCTGGATATCGACGGCCTTGTACAAAGGCTGGTCTTTAAACTTCTGAATTACTCGTGCGCTTACCCATTTTTTGGACGCTTTTGGATGCGACACCGGGCCAATTCCACAACCGCAAGTGCTTGATGGGTGCATTATCTTGATTCTGAAAGTATTTTATTGTATTCATTTCATGCATGAAGGCGCCAGAGCGCATTCCACAGTCACCCTGTGCTTTTCATTCTTTATGAATTTGAAGTCAAAATTCTGCTTGATTGCAAAATTCCGAAGTACGTCTCTGAAATGTTCAACGCCTAGAAAACGTTGGCCGATATCCAACGATAACACTTCGGATTGATATGACGAGGACAGAAGGCCTGCCACACCATCAGGTCACCATGAGGTGGAACAGGTGCGCTCGCAGAATCAGAATACCTGCCAACACTTCAGTTTAA
Source organism: Dioscorea alata (assembly GCA_020875875.1). Taxonomy (NCBI): domain Eukaryota; kingdom Viridiplantae; phylum Streptophyta; class Magnoliopsida; order Dioscoreales; family Dioscoreaceae; genus Dioscorea; species Dioscorea alata. The sequence goes on from CM037027.1 coordinate 5,744,736, forward strand.
GAGGAAACATAAAATTTAAACGAAAACTTAAAACTTTAAGCGGAAACATAAAATCTGAAACAGAAACTGAAAACTTTAAATGAAAACATAAAATTTTAAACAGAAACCCAATAATTTTAAATAGAAACTGGTATGGGACATGGATAATCTTATGGTTTTGCTTTGTTTTACACGGAAACTTATTTTTTAAGCACAAAATGGAATAATTAAGTGAAAACTATAATAATTAAGCGGAAACATATAATTTTAAAAGTAAACATAAACGAGAAGAACTTTATAATGAGAAGAAATTGTTTTGAGTAGGATGCGATAGTGGCACATCATCTGTCTCAACCACAAGATCGACTGCAGCACATTTGAAGAGGGAGTAGACATGACATATTCGCTGGAAGTCAACCTCATTTTCTATTGGACAAATAGTTTTATGTCCATCAAGTGTGATAAACTTCACCCTAACACGGGAAACATCGAGACCCCATCGCTTACATATCTTCGCTAAGACTAAATCCCAAGAAGTCTGTGCCGTGAACACTAACACTCATTCCTCTCCGTTGTATCTAGCAATACCACAAAAACTGTCCATAATAAACCTGCACATAAATATAAATTGTTACTCTCTCTTCAAGGATGATCAAACTCGGGGAAAGGAAGAGATTCTCACCTTGTCGGGTAACCGGCAGAATTCAAATGAATGCAGACCAAAGTTTGTTTAATAAAACTCGAAGAAATGAAGAGATTCTCGCAGGATGATTCTTCCAAACTTTGTTTGAGAAAGGAAAGCAAAAAGGAATGAAAAAAATGCCAAATGAAGAGATTCTCGCAGGATGATTCTTCCAAACTTTGTTTGAGAAAAGTAAAGCAGAAAGGAATGAAAAAATGCCAAAAGGCACACAAGAAGGTTTGACATGATGTGATTGGCCGGTTCCCCCCCTCCCCCCCACACACCCTATTTATAAGGGTAAAGAAGGAATTTCACTACATGGACCCTGTACAACTGACCCATAGGGGGGAAAAAGAAGTTAAACAATAACGGAATGGCTATCTGGGGTATTCAAAACTTGTAGGGCCTGATTGGGAAACTTTGAAATTCCTGAGGGATAAGCAGTAATTTTCCCAATTAAAGATGTGATGTGCACGAGAAATTTTTTTATAGAATTGTTATGAACAAGTGGTTCAAGTGATAGACATAGTAAGACAATGGCATATATGCTTATGACTAATCAAGTAAGTGAAAGTGAGAGCCAAGGGGAGGGTCAGGACCAACATAGTGAGAATGAATGTGGTAAGGAGTAGGACCAGTAGAGTAAGAATGAGTGCAGCAAGGATAATGTAGGTGTTACTTTCTAGAGTGAAATCCCATGTGAGGAATAAGACAATGAGACAAGAACAGAAGTGTTGGTTTCAGCTTTAGGGAGTGAAATCCAATGTGAGGAGTGGGACAAGGATGCAAATCCAGAAAAATTGGTGAACTCTTTAGGGAGTAAAATTCCACTGAGTGATTTAGGAAGTGAAATCCTAAATGAGTTGCACGTCAATGAGATAGATCCAGTAGAATTGGTGGTTGCTCTAGTGAGTGAAATACAAGATGAGGAACATGACAAGGATAGTGAGAATGAGTTTAGCAAGGATGAAGAAGAAAAGTTAGGTCATGTACCATTTGGGAGGAATGACTCAAATGAAGATGCTGAAAAAGCGGAAGCTTGAGGAAACGTGAGAAAATATGTTAATTTGAAGAAGAATTTACAGCAAGATAATTAGAATGAAGCTCATGAAAATCTACCTGAAAATGTGGGTGATGATGGCCATGGTGCAATGTGAGGTCTATTTATGAGTTTGGGAAGGTTAAGGGTTATGAGAGTGACTATATTTCATCATCAAATCTAGGAAGCTATGAAGACACTAGTGAAAGGTAAAAAACAAAAGATGCAAAAAGACACAGGTCCACTAGGAAGATGTATGCCACCATTGTTCCTTTGGAGGATTTTTTTTTCTTGATCTTAAGTTCAAAGATCAAAAACTGTTTCAGAAGAAGCTAGTTGACTTCTTGACACGACCCCTTGCGTGTGTACCCGCAAGTGCACGGGTTGTCAAAGTAGTAAATTTTACCCTGGTGAGTGGGCAGTCGAATCCTCAGGGAACAGGGATTTAAGACACAAGATTTCACTATTTAGCTATGCAGTGTACGAAAAGTGATATTAGAATCAATGAGTGAGTATGAAGGCAAATATAAAGAGACAAGAATTAAAAATAGAAAGATGATAGGTGAGAGAGTGCAGACAGGAGTAAACAGAGAAGGACTAGCAATGAATATGAAATAGGGTATCCGGACAAGTTACCTCTAGGACTTATGCTTCTAGTGCAAGACTATGCTATTATACTTTCCTATTGATGTTAATTTAGTCGAGGATATCCTTAAACACACGGTCCCAAACCTAAGGTAAACCGTGACTAACCCCAACATTATGTTCTGGTATTAGGATTCACTACGACCCTTGACTCTTGTTGACCTGTCAACTAAGCCCCAGAGGAGTCTATCTTCCTAACCCTTGACTCCTAGTGATAAAACCGGTTCTTCTATGTAGTTCTAACCCTTTGGTCCAGGTGGAAGAACCCTAGTCTAGATTGAGCCCTAACACTCTATCTTGACCGCTAATTAACCAAGGAAACGGAGGTAGGGAGAAATCACACCGGAAGAGAAAGGGGTACATCGAAACCTCACAACTCTTCCTCTCAACCCTCTTCAATCTGAAGGAGTCTAACCCTATAGGAGTTGTCACACCTCCAAAGGATAACCTAGATTGCTCTCAACCTTAGTGTCACGGCTAAGGGAAAAACAATAGCACAAGATAATTAAAATTGAAACTCGATTTATTCATCAATAATGGAAAAGCACAATAGCAATGTCATAGAAACATAATAATCCTAGGGTTTTACAAGTCCGAATACCCACGAGGGGTTTAGCTCCTCATAGAGCTATACATGTTCATCAAAATATGAAAGAAAGAATAAAGTAAAAGCATTGATGAAAACCCCCTCGCGTATGGTGTGGCCGTGGTCTTATGCGGCCGTCGAACGTCGATGTCGATGCCGATGACGCGCTCCAATCCTCCACAAAGTCCTCTCCGAAACCCTAGCCGCACTCTCCAGAAGTTGGGGAGAAAGATAAGTCCAAAGATTCGTAAAAAGTCTTCAAATCGGGCTTTTAATAGGCTGAGTGCGGCTTTAAATTTGGACTTATCGGGACTTCACACGGGCGTGTGGAATTAACACACGGGCGTGTGAAGTTTCTGTCTGCTGAAAAATTAATTCGCACGGTCGTGTGTTAATTTCACACGCCCGTGTGAATTCTCTGGAATTCTGAAATTCGGCCGAAAGTGAACAGTAGCTTGCCGATTGCCGAAAACGTGTGAATTCTCTGGAATCCGTCGTTCTTCATCGAGGCCATTGAATTGGGCACACAATCAATGGTAGATCATGCCGATTGCTTCAAGTCTCTTTCTTGGCGAAGTTCTCCTAAGCAACACGAGTTTAGACTTGTTGTGAATGTGACTGCCTTTGTTCCAAAGGAGGTTGGCACACACTCACAAGTCCAAGCTCGTGCCTTGTTCCGTACTTGGTCCGAAAACTTCCCAACATCGGCGAACACGACCTAATTTCGTTCTTCTTCTCCAATTTAGCTCCACAAACCTTCAATGCACAAAAATACACAAATGCACGCCATTTACTGATAAAACCTGATAAAAGATATGCTCAATGTAAGATAATAACGCTTCGCGGTACTATAACACAAGCACTTATCACTTCTCAATAGGAGAAGCTTTGAATTTAGGTATATTAAGAATGATGTAGTCATGGTTAAGGCTATGTGTTTAGGGAAAAATTGCAAATAACTAATACTTTGTTCATGATGTACTGGGAAGAAATCATTAACTGTTGAACAATATGTCCCAAACCACTCTTGCTTCCCCGAAACCACCAAGAATAGAAGGATAACAACTCCAGTTATTGCAAAGATGGTTGGAGACATAATTTTTGCAATGCCTTTCATTAGGTCAAGGCATTTGACGACAATGGTGAGGAAAGAGTTAGGAGTCATCATAAGCAAAGTTTGTAAAGATGCAAAATGTTTGGCCATTAAGAAAATTGAAGAGTACTTCTGGGAGGACTTTAGGGTTTTAAATTATTATGCCATTGAATTGAAAACCACCAATCCAAGGAGCAATGTGAGTGTGGTGCCTCAAAAGCTTAAGGTAGATGGATTACTTATTCCATAAGATATATATCTATCTGACAGGTGTAAGAAAAGGATTAATTGGTGGGTGTAGAAGGATCATAGGAGTTGATGGGTGCTTCTTGAAGGGATTGTTAAAGGGGTGATTACTTGTAGTTGTTGGCAGTGGTACTGAAAGAGATAACTGAATCATAGACCTGGTAATTTAAGTAGTTGAAAGTTGACCTCTCCATTGGAGATGGTTTTGGATGGTCCTTATTTAGTGATATGTAAAAAGTATGCATAACACATAATTTATTTATTTATTTATTTATTTTAATTAGTAACATATGCAAAAGGTATGCAAAACACATTATTTATTTATTTATTTTGTTAAATATCCTAACAAGATTGCATTTAAAATTACCAATTGTCTACTTTGTAGGGTCTAATACATGCATCTAATTATCTTTTCCCTTTCCTTGAGCGTAGGATGTGTGCTAGACACATCTATGCAATGTGTGGGAAAAAATAACATCATAAGGAGCTCTAGATTGCATTTTGGAATACTACCAGGTCTACTAGCCAACCGTAGATGGAAAAACACTTAGATTAAATATCCAGCATTCATGGAATACTTTTAAATATTTATACATATACAAATACACCTATATATGTTTGTTTCAAGGGATTTGGAGTTACATATAACTCCAAATCCCTTGGCTTTTTAAAGTCAAGTGTTTGTTTTGAAGTATTTCATTTTCCATATGCTTTTAAATCCCATCATTGAGGGATTTTGGTTTACGGTCAAATTGACCGTAAAACCAAATCCCGGGAGTTCAAAACCAATATATATGCATAGATACATATACGCATACACAGACATATGCATGTATACACACATACATATACTTATATACATACAAATATGCATACATATACATATACATATACACACATATATATATACTTATATGCATACACATACACATACATATACATATACATATTCATATAGATATACATATACATATTTATGTATATGTATAAACATACATATACATATTCATATAAACATACATATACACATCTAGATACGCTTGTACATAGTATGTTTACATATACAAATACACATATATATGTATGTATATAAGTGCATATATGCACAGATACACACATATATATATATACTTATATAGATATATATACTCATATACATATATGTATATACACATATGCACACATATACATATATTTATACAGATATATGTACTCAATACATATACTTATACACATGTTTTTCAATTTTAGATTTTTAAATCCTTTCAAATCAAACATAAAATCTTATAATACAGTAATTCCAGTTACAACCAACCAAACACAAGATTTGACTGCACTGTATTTTGAAATCCAAGTATTTCGAGTTACATTGTAACTAGAAATCCACTGTATTTAGAACTACATCAAACCAAACGCTACCTTAGATTAAATATCCAGCATTCATGGAGAGCAAGAGGCTATGAAGGATCTGTTCGAGAACTGGCTAATTCTAGGTTGGTGCCAAGGTTTTGTTTTTGATCTAGTTAAGTGTGATGCCATATATAGATAACAACATGTGTGAAACATTTAATGGGGTAGTTATAAAATCTAGGAGTAGGCCAATTGTAAGGGGTGGGGGGTTGCAAGACATGAAGTATATTAGGACAATTTGATCTTGCAGGTGAGGGAGGCTTATGTAGTTGTACTAGCATACCATGTTTGTTCATATCACAAATGGGATAAATATGGGTTTCCCTGGCAGCATGCAATGGCTTTTATTGCTTTCTGTGGAGTAGACCCTTTGGAATATATCTCTGAATGGTTCAAAAAAGACACCTACCTAAAGGCCTACCAATCCATTATCAATCCAGTGAAGGCAGAGCATTCTGGGCATTAGGTGTGGAGGGACCAATGTTGCCACCAATGGTTAAGAGGATGCTAGAAGGACCTGCAAAGAAAAGGAGAAGGAAGCCATTGGAAAGCAAACACAAGAGCAAAACAAAGATATCAAGGGCAGGTAGGGTTTTTAAGTGCAAGGTCTATCTTGTGAAAGCCACAACAGACTGACTTATCCAAAAAGAAAACAAGAAACTATAAGCCCTATTATGGCATTACTTAACTCATTCAAGCCCATAATAATTTTGACGGTCCTAATAATACCATCTTCTTTGTAGGAGGACACTAAAAATAGATAGGGTGATGCAATTACACACATAGATCCAGCTGGTCAGACAAGTCATGAAAGGCTATCTCCTCCAAAAGATACACAACGAAAGAATGTAGCTTAACCTAGAAGAAAGAAAAAATTACTTGCAGAGCCTACTGACACTACTAATGATTTATCTGGCTAGACAAGATACCACCATCAAGCTTCACCAAAAGAGAAATCTAAAAGCATTGCAACTATGCACAAAAGGAAGAAACCATCAACTGCGGATATTGCTCAATATATTAAAAATGCTATAGCTAGTCAAACAAGTCATAAAAGAAAAGATGTACCAAAGGATAAACAACAGAAAATTGTTACAAAAAAAAATAAAAAATCCTCTACAAATTTTCAAGGTAATAAAAAATTATATAATGTGTTCAAGATTAAATAAGATGAAGTTGTCCTGAAATAAGTAGTTTGAGAATCAGTTCATTTCCGTGTTCATGTTATATATATATATATATGAGGGTTCGTCATCTAAGAACGTTCATAGATTCAAAATCTAAAAACATTTGTTGTCAACCGTTGGATTGAAATCCAAAGTGATCACTGTTTGGATTAATAGTAACACTATATTTAGAAATAGTAGCACAATGAAAATTTTAATGCATAATATTTTGATCTGAACCATCTAATCTTTTCAACACAGTAACTCAACAAATTATAGCCTTCGAACCTTATTTCTACAAACACCTACAGTTGCAAAATATAAAAACCAACTCAACAGAAGCAACCCACCCATCCCCCGTTCCATGCCTATCTCACTCTATCTCTACTAATGTACCCAACTGTGGACGTTCTATGGATGCCCATAGTTGATGTATATAAATCTTTTTTGCATTTCTTCCTTATTTTTTTCCTTTTTGTTTTCTTTTTGTTCTTCTTTGATTGTTGACCGGTTCCCCTTAAATTTTTCACCATTTTCATAATGGACCCTATGAGAAGGGTTTTAGACATCGCTCTACTATTTCACAGGGACAAAATTGACGATTAAAGCTCATTTCTTTGAGTTTGAGGGTAAGCCCTTATCTAGCCATAGGGTTTGAATTTCTTGAATTAAACCGAGGATTTTCTTGAGGATCTTAGCCTTAGGTGAGGGTAGAAGTAACAAAGGACTTAAATCCCTTGTTATTTCTCTGTTTTGGCCTAGATTCGAAGTGGATTTCTCGTCAATGTAGTTTGGATCTTTTAGTGCTTTACCATGTGAATGTTTTGATAGAATTTGATTGATGGAAAAGTAACATTCCTTTGTTTGGTATGCATTGGAAAGTTTATTAAATTAATGGGAAAGTAATATTTTTGTGTTTGGTATTGAAAGATATTTTTGAGAATCTGTTGGCATAATGATGGAAATGCCCTTGTGTTATTTTACTTTTCCACAACTTGTTAATCAATTTTTAATATTAAAATAATAATAATATGTTTTTAAATGTAAAAAATGTATTTAATATTAAATATTTTAAAAAACATTTTTAAATAATAAATAATAATATGTTTTGGATATTAAAATAATAAATAATATTATTAAAATAATAATAATAAATTTTTAAATGTATAAAATATTTTTAATATTAAATAATAATTAATCATAATAATAATAATAATAAAATGTTTTAAATAATAATATTAAAATAGTAATAATAATGAATAGTAATAAATTAACATGGTAGACACATTAGCAAGTTTAATAGAATGCATGGATAGCTAGTTTAGTAAGTAAAAAAACTCTATAATAAGTGGTTTAATATAAAAAAAAAAGTAAAAAATACGTTATATTAAGTGAAAACTTAATATAATACGTGGATAGCTAGTTTAGTAAGTGAAAAAACTATATAATAAGTGGTTTAATATAAAAAATAAGTAAAAACATGTTATATTAAGTGAAAACTTAATATAATACGTGGATAGTTGGCTTAGTAAGTAAAAAAGCTATATAATAAGTGGTTCATTTTTTTTAAAATAATGCTAGCCCCGGCTTTGGGATTAGCAACCCCAGCTTCGAGGTTAGCATTCAGTAGCCCCGGGTAGGGTGAACAAATCTTTGTATCATTCTACTTATCAACAACTTATCAATCAATTTTTAATATTAAAATAATAAAAAATATTTTAAAATGTATAAAATGTTTTTAATATTAAATAAGTAAATAAAATAATTTTAAATAATAAATAACAATAAAATATTTTGGATATTAAAATAATAATAAAATTTTTAAATGTATAAAATGTTTTAAATACTAATAATAAAATAATAAAAAAAATATTTTTAAAAAATATTAAATATTTTTATAATATAAATATTTAAATATTTATTATTTAAATATTTATGTGTTTGAGAAAAACTTAAAGGGTAAAATTAATTTTGAAAAAGTTTGAGGGTATTTTGATAAAATTAAATTGCCTAACTTTCCTTTCCCATGGAAATCCAACTTTCCCACCATTTTGTGAGAGAATCACTTTCCTTCATTTTGATAGAATTTATCTCCCATGGCAAAGCTATTTTGCAGTAAAAAATTATACCAAGCATGGTAAAGTGATTTCCTTGTGTTACTTTCCAAGGAAGTTGGGTACTCCCATGTACCAAACGCAACCTAAGCTTGGTACAGGGCCAAGGGTTCTTGGAGAATCCTTAGTTCTATCTACCCCTATGGGGAGTAGATGAGTAAGGTTAGCTCGTGGGTTTGTTTGGGTTCGTTTAAAGGTCGATTTGGGATTCCTAGGTGTTCTATTGTATACTAGGGTCTCATGTTCTATTTTTTTATTTCTGTTGATAGCTTTTAACTTCTACTTGGTTGTTGGTTGAACTTGTCCTAGGAGGAGACCTTAAGCAGGGGCAAGGAACTTATGGAGGAGTAGCGTCGGATTTGTGGCCATCCACGTTTGTGAGTGGGAACAGTTGATATGCATGCTTTATTTGTTTTATACATGTAGCTTACAAACACACACACACACACACACATATATATATATATATCTTGTTGGAAAATCTTGTGCTATGACTATTGGTTTCCTTTTTGGTATTTCCCTGGATGGATTGGTTTTGGAAAATACCTATTGATATGAATTGGGTTTTCTGAAGGTTTTACCAAAAATGGGCATGGAATAGTATATGGTATCTTTGGAAAACGAGTTTTGTTATGTTGATTTTTAGCCTATGGGCAAGCAAATGTTTTTTTTTGTTCGGACCTTTGGACAAGTTATTAGTTTTAGCCTTCAGGTTGTATGTTGACATGGTTTCATTATATCTTTGAAAAAAATTAGTTTGGTTTTATTGTGCATAGCATTCGAGCAGATTATTATATTTGCTTACAAACGGTAGACAGATTATAGTCATCAAGCATGTTATTGTTTTGGTCTTCAAAAGTCTGATGGTTTTCACCTACGGGTAGTACATTGGTTATAAGCCTTTGGGCAGTAAGGTCAGTGTGTTGGTTTTGTTGGTGACATAGGGTTGTGGCCCTGACCACTTACCAGTAAGGCGGGGGCCCATAGATCACCTGTAGAGGGCCGTGGCAACCCTTACCCAGCTGTTTAAACCATGCGGGAGGCGCGTAGAGATCCTTGTCTTGGCGGTGTCTGACTGAGAACCCAAGGTCAACACCCAGGGTTTTAGTGGCCAAGGAGGGACTTAGTCATGACCAAAGCTAATGATGGAGGGTTTTTACTTGTTCTCGGTTTTACTCAATTATTTGTTAAACAACTGTGTTACGAGAACAATCCTATGGATTGATACATGTTTTATGTATTCGATTGGAATCTTATTATCATATTGTATTTTGAATACAAATGTTTACTTGTGGGATGTTATAAATCCCATATTTCATATTTTGTATAAACTATACAATAATGATTATATGTTGTGATATGTGTTTCGTATTATTTGGATATGTTAAGATCACGGGTATTGGGATATTATAAATGCTACATTTCGTATTATGTATTTCATATTTTATATAAACTCTGTGATTATGATTATATGTTTTGATGTGTTTGGTACTATTTGGATATGTTACTTTATTCGATATACTAATATGGCTCTAGTACGAGCATGGGTATTGTGATGTTGTAAATTGTATATTTTATATTTTATATAAATTGTGGAACAGGCTTGCACAGTATATTTTGTATGTGTATACGACATGTATTCCATAAAGTTCCCCTTACAGAGTAACATAGTTACTCACCCATTTCCCTCCTTTTCCAAGTGATAGGTCTTAGTAGCAGTATGGGCAAGCTGGTTGGGCTAGAGTTTGCATCAATCTTTTATTTGCATTTCTTTTTGTGTACATTGCACTTCTTGGATATATATTTATATAGGTGGGATCCCGTTTTGATGCGCTCTCATGTATTTTGAATTGTATTTGGTTTGTGTGTTTTCTATTTTTGTTGATTGATGGGTATTTGTTTGTACCATTGACACGACCCCTTGCGTGTATCCCGCAAGTGCACGGGTTTGTCGAAGTAATAAAAATTACCCCGGTGAGAGGGTAGTCGAATCCACAGGGAATAGGGAGTTAGAGTATGAGATTTCACTATTAAAACTATACGAAGTACGGAAAAGTAATAATCGATTCGTGTGTGAATTGTGAGAACAACTATACTAAAAGACAGGAAATTAAATAGAGAGAGATGAAAGATTAGAGAGTGCAAGAAAAAGAGATTAAGGAGGATTTAACAATGAATGAAGTAGGGTATCCGGACAAGGCACCTCTAGGATCTATGCTTCTAGTGCAACACTATGCTATTATACCTTCCCATTGATGCTAATTGAGTCGAGGAAATCCTTAGACTCACGGTCCCAAACCTAAGGTCAACCGTGACTAACCCCAACATTATGCCCCGGTATTAGGATTCACATTGACCCTTCACTCTATCGCTCGCACGATTAAGTCCCAGGGGAGTACATCTACCTAAACCTCACACTACGTGGAATTGCATTAAGTTCTAGGGATTCCAAGTGATTAAACCTGTTCCTATGTGTAGTTCTAACCCTTTGGTCCAGGAGGAAAAACCCTAGTCTAGATTAAGCCCCAGTGCATAGGATTCACTTCAACCCTTCACTCTGTTACTCGCGTAACTAAGCCCCAGGGGAGTTTATCTACCTAGCACTTCACTCTATCTTGACCGCTAATAAATCAAGGAAACGGAGGTAGGGAGAAATCACACCGGAAGGGAAAGGGGTACATCGCTATCTCACAACTCTCCCTCTCAACCCTCTTCAATCTTGAATAGTCTAATCCTATAGGAGTTGTCACACCTCCAAAGGAAAACCTAGATTGCTCTCAACCCTAGTGTCACATCTAAGGGAAAACAATAGCAAAATAAAATCAAGATTGAAACTCAATTCTTATTCATCAATAATGGAAAAGCATAATAACAATGTCAAAGAAACATGATAACCCTAGAATTTACAAGTCCGAATACCCACAAGGGGTTTAGCTCCTCATGGAGCTATACATGTTCATCAATGTATGAAATAAAACATAAAGTAAAGACATAGATGAAAACCCCCTTGCGTATGGTGTGGCCGTGGTCTTGTGCGGCCGCCGGACGTCGGTGACAATGCCGATGACGCGCTCTAAACCTCCACGAAGTCCTCTCCAAAACCCTAGCCGTACTCCCAGAAGTTGGGGAGAAGAATAGGTCAAAAGATGTCTCAAAAAGTCTCCAAATCGGGCTTTTATAATGTGGAGTCGCGGCTTTAAATTTGCTGAAAACGGGATTCCACAACAGTCTGAGTAGTCCTTGCAATGTATGTTACATTTGACTTGCAACATGAGCAGTTAGATGTTAAAACTGCATTTCTTCATGGAGATCTTAAAGAAGAGATTTACATGCTCCAACCAGAAGGATTTGAAGAAAAAGATAAAGAGAACTTGGTTTGCAGGTTGAATAAATCTCTGTACGGTCTAAAACAGGCGCTGAGATGTTGGTACAAGAGATTTGATTTTTCATCATGAGCCTTGGTTACAGCAGATTCAATACAGACCCTTATGCATATGTTAAGAGATTTGAAGAAGAAGATTTTGTCTTCTTGTTGCTGTATGTTGACAGCATGATGGTAATAGGCCCCATCAAAGATCGTATTAAGGAGTTGAAGGTACAATTGGCTAGGGAGTTTGAAATGAAGGACTTGGGACCAGCAAACAAGATTCTAAGGATGCAAATTCACCGAGATAGAAATAATAGGAAGATTTGGCTTTCTCAAAGAAATTATCTGAAGAAGATCTTGCGATACTTCAACATGCATGACTGTAAGCCAATTTCTACCCCACTTCTTGTTAATTTCAAGTTATCCTCAAGTATGTATCCTAGCAATGAAGAAGAGAGGATGGAGGTGTCTCGAGTACCGTATGCATTAGCGGTGGGAAGCCTAATGTTCGCCATGATATGTACAAGACTACGCATTGCACATGCAGTGGGAGTGGTAAGTCGATACATGGCGAATCCTGGTCGAAAGCATTGGAATGTTGTTAAGAGGAATCTCAGATATGTAAAGGGAACCTCAGATGTTGCATTATGTTATGGGGGATCAAACTTTAATTTACTTTTAGTAGATATGTTGATGCTGATTATGCAAGTGATCTTGATAAAAGTAAATCCACTACTGGATATGTGTTCACACTAATAGGAGGAACTGTGAGCTGGGTTTCATAACTGCAGTCAGTCATGGCCACATCAACGACAAAAGCAGAGTATTTGCCTGCTACACAAGCCACAAAGAAGCAGTGTGGTTGAAGATGGTGTTGGAAGAACTCGGGCACAAACAAGAGAATATTACTCTATATTGTGATAACCAGAGTGCATTGCATCTTGCAAGGAATCCAGCATTTCATTCAAAGACAAAACATATCAGAGTTCAGTATCACTTCATTCATGAGAAAGTAGAAGAAGGTATAGTGGACATGCAAAAAATTCATACCAGGGACAACCTAGCAGACTTTATGACAAAAGCAATCAACACTAACAGATTGATATGGTGCCAATTCTCTTGTGGTCTGACAGAGATGTAAGCAACATCGAATAGCAAGGTAGAAATAATGGTATGAAGATCTGATTGTCTTTCAATCAAATCTTCAAGTGGGAGAATTGTTGGCCCAAACCATTGGTCCAATACCAACACTTCTCACCAAACCATTAACATAAGACATTGTTTTTATGAAAAACATTAACCTAAGACATTGTTTTTATGAAAAATGGTGGGCTAGTTCCTCTCTATAAATTGAAGAATGAAGCTCTCACTCTTCATACACACACAAACAAGAGAGAAAGAATAAGAGTGAGAGTGAGAAAATTAAAGGAAAAAAAGAAAGAATGAGAAGTGTGAGAAAATATTTTGAGAGTTAGTCTATTCTCCTACTATAAGAGAGAGTAATGGTTTTCTCCTTGTTATTAGAGAGAGTTTGAAACTCCTGAAATTTTCCCACTTAGCAAATTCTTCTATTGTTACCCGTGGTTTTTACCTTAATTATTTAGGGGGTTTCCACTTAACATCTTTATGCTTTTTATTTTTAGCATTATTCTTATTTATTTTGCTGTGGCACTATTCTATTTGGTCCTACATTTTATAACATGATGGACGATGGCACCAAAGTTGGTAGACGATGGTGACGATGGTGGTATTAGTAGCACCACTATAGACGTTGGTTATTAACAGCACTATATGCATTAGTTGGCGCACGCCTGATTGGAGGAGGTGCTAGACCGAATGAGATGCCCGACCTAAGGAGAAACCCACCATAGGTTTACGTTAGTTTTTGGGTCCAAATCCGATTAGCTAATAACATTTGTAAGACGGATAATTACAGTTACATGTATTTTATGCATTATTTTATTATTATTTTAATCGTGATTAATGTCATGCAGGCTGTGCAAATGGGGAATGTGACAGGCGTTAGTCAGAAGCACTTTTTTCTCAAAATTGATCGTAGAAGGACCCTGGTAGACGCAAAAAAAACAGAGGGACTAAGGGCCAGTTCACTATAATAGAGGAAAGTGGGTATTAAACCAATTTAAAATATAAATTTAAGAAAAAATATTAAAAAAAAAACTTAATACATAACCTGTTGACCCGGCTCAACCAGATTTGGTTGAATGGTTCGAATATATCTCTTCAATTGCAAGATATGAATACTCTATATAGGAGATCTTGTATTAATAGACTAAAAAAATTTTTTTTTTTTTTTTTTATCAAAATGAGTGGCTAAACTGCTAAGAAAGATAGAGATATGCATAACTTTAACATAACAAATGGGTGTAGGGTCTATCTGGACATAATCACTATTTACACTCTCAAAAATGTGCTCTCACTCGTTATATCATACGTTCATGCAATACCAAGATGTATTTTAGGTAGTACACCTGAGAACGACACGTTGGCCTTGTTTATGGGAATTCCACTAGCACTAAATTATTATCGTAATCTTGACTGGCATAATTTTCTTAGTCTTGATGTGAAACACAGAATGTTATTTTCCTCTGCTTGTGGTTGATTTTTGTGAGCATGTCGAAAATTCTGAAAACAACAGGTCACATAAGAATCGGTTTTTGTAGAAAAGTTTTTATGGTTTATCATGTTCCCCATTAACATAAAAGTTTGTCTAATATATATTGCTTTACCTAGTCAGTTCTTAGTGACCTCTGAACCACAAGGAACCATGATTATGTATATAAATATATATATTTCCTATAACTGATTAAATTAATACAACCAATAGTGATTTCTTTCCTTGGTGAAGTTGAGACTTAATACTAATTTAATTTGTGGATGAAATAATGTGATTAAAATAATGTGATTAAAAAAGGGATTAAAGCCTCTAGTGGCTCTTCAACTGTGGGTCAAGAATTATTTTAACCCTTTTAACTTTATGAATAGTTCTTTTGTCACTCCAGCTAGATTAATATTTATTTTGGTCTTTCTATTTAATTAATTTTGCCAAAATTGATGCTTGTTACATTATTCTAAATGAGATTTTGTGCTATTTTAGAGGTTTAATATTTTTTTTAATAATGTGTTTATTTTCTGAAAATTTTTTCAGAGGGACAAAATTAATTTTTTTTTTACCTTTAAAAAAGGTTTAAGGATTAATGATTAAAATGAATACTTTTATAATTTCAGGGCTAAAATGAACATTAGCCTTAAGTTGTGCTTTAATCCTCACTAAATTTGTCCTTTGTAAAATTATTGTATTAACAAATAAAAATATGAATTTGGGTGAACTATTACAAAAAGAAATCATTTAAGTGGTATTAACTAACAAATGGTATTTTAAGGTGTGATTGCTGCTCTAAGCTTTGAATATGGTACATGTAGTGAAGCTTGTTTTGAGAGAGGAGGCCACCATTGGATTTTACTTGCTGCCTAATAATGAACATTGCCATGAGGTTATGAACCAGAATGCCAACTTTGTTGATTTTGTTGAGAGTTGATTGAAGGTACAGGGGTAGCATGGTCGATGGAGGTGGCAGCTGGCGGAGCATTGCGAGAAGCATGGGTGTACAAGGTTCTGGTCACGTACAAGCATGGGTGCAGGTTAAGGTTATTGTGTACTGGAGTATCAAGTTAAGGTTGTGTGTTAGTGGATGAGAGCATTGAATGCTCAAATCTTTTGTTCTCTGGGATCAACCAATAAGGATGGGTCTTAGCTAGTGGTTAGTATGGCCAATAGTATGCTTGTCTGAAAGTCAACCCAATTAGAGATGGTTGCTGAGTGTGATTTGTTCCCTTGCTTTTTGAATATAAAATGGAATGGAAGGGGTGCTTTGTGGTTGGCCGGTTTGCAATCTTTGGAAAGTCTTCCACTAATTTTGCCTTTGCTTTACAAACCGGTTCTCCTTGACTACTCAGATTCCTAACAATTATTTCATCAAATACTTTAGTTTTTTTTCCCTGGTTTTAGCTTATCTTTTATCCAACAGTTTCATCGACTCATAATCTTTCTTAATTCATCATCATGATGATGATAATAGTTCTCATTGATGTATGGTTTTGACGTATCATACATGCTAAGAGAAAAGCTTTTATGTTGTTTTTGCAGTGTTTGTGTATCAGTGTGTGTGTATATATATGTGTGTATGCATGTATATATGTATTAATTAATGAATATATCTTGGGAATGTGGAGGGAAAGATTAGGAAGAGAGAGAGGGGGTGAGATGGTGAATCAAGAAATGAGAAAATTGTTAAAGATAAGAATGAAATTTTATTAAAAAAATTAATTAATATCATGGTAAAAAATAGTCATAAATAATTTTGAGAGGGTAGGGTTTTATGAGGGAGTTGCCTAAGCCAATGGTCTATTTGATTATTTTTAAATTTAGAAGATTTTTTTTTAAAACTTTGTTTGTATTAAAAATGATTTTAATAGAGAAGTGATCATACTCAAGAGATAATTATTTTGGAACATCATCATAGTAAGTGGCACATAGGGTAACTAAATCAAACGAACACCTAGCTGAGGTTGATATTGTGTGTAATATCCTCCATATTTGCTTGTCTAAGTCATAAATTTGAGATAAAAAGAGAATTTTGAAATTTATGGTCATTTACCCTTTGTTGGTTGGGAAATTTTGAAGCGGCAGGAAGGAGTGATGGGGATTGTTTAATTGGAGTAACAAAGATGAGTTTGGAAGGGTCCTACCCACACAAATTGGGGTCATTTAGAGGTGAGATTATTTAAAAAAATTTTAAAATTTAAATCCTTATGAAACAATTAAATTATCCTTCATCAATTTGAGAAATTACCGTAATATCTTTTTAAAACCTAATTTTATCTCAAATATTATTTTGTTGTTTTTTTGTAATGTGTCAATTTAAGATTAATAAGAATATATATATATTGAAGGGTCAAAAAAGGAAGATGACAAGTTATTAATGTGCTTTGAGGGGAAGGATTTTTTTTTTGTTTTTGAGGAAAAGAGCTGAGAGAGCTTTTTTATTAATTAAGAAAAAAAGTTACAAAAAGGTTCAGGTCAATTTACAGACCAGAAAAAGAAACTACCAAATCAAACAGACTGAAATATGAAAAATAAACATACAAAACCATTTTGTCTAAGAACTTTCATAACCCATTTGGGCAGCTACATACCTTGATGGAACAAGGTAATCTCATGGTGTTTTAAACCATGTCTAGCTAGAGAATATGCCAGTGGCGGACCCAGAAATTTGGTCCAGCCCGGGCTTAAATAAAAGTCAATATTTTATATTAATTATAAAAGACACAAACAAATTTAAAAGACAATACAAACTAAGTCGATATATACAAACAAAGTTCAAATACAATACATAATAAGTGAAATAACAATGAAAAATACAAATACAAACTATATGCCAACACTTGAGCCATTCTTGTTACTGCTATAATCAAGAGATGCCAATTGAATCCTACGAGTTCGCTTATTTTGAAAATAATGTAAAATATCTTCATTATCAATTTCATTAAATATGTCTTTCTCAATATAGCAAACCAAGCTATTAGTCAAAAAATCATCCTCTATTTTGTTACGCAAATCAATCTTGAAGATATTCATTGCTGAAAAAACTCTTTCAACTGAAGCAATTGAAATAGGCAAGAACAACGCTAACTCAATCAACCTATAAACTAGAGGATATCTAAGATGTTTTTTTGTTTCAACCAACTTTATAGCAAGTTCTCCAATGCTTCCTAGTGAAGAAAAATCAACATTTTTTCCCATGTCATATATATATATATATATACATCTCTAATTGATCTACTAATGCCATTTGATCCAATTTTGAGAAATCTTCTGGATACAACTCTGCAATACGAACTAATTTAATAGCATCAAATCTTGAAAATGATTGTTTTGGATCAAGGCAACTTATGCAAGAAAGCAATTCAATAGTAGATTATGAAAAATGACTAATCATATCTTGCATGATCATATCAAGAACATGACATAACAAATAAATAAAACAAACATTAATCAATAAAAATGTAAAGTTTAATAACAAAAAAAAGTGAAAGTGATATGAAAAATACTAATCGAGTAAAAAACCTCAGCACGATAATAGTGCAAATATGTAGTGGCTTGCTTCTCACGTCTTGGACGACCGCGGACCAACAATCTTTCTTCCATATTATTTGGCATCTCAATATCATTTTCAACACAAAACTTTGAAACATTAGCCAACAATTCATCCCATCCATCATCTCTCAATGATTGCAACTTAAACTTGACACCTTCAACCATGCCTAAAGCATTCACTATATTTTGATTCTTCTCTTGCAAGGCTTGTGACAAGCCATTTGTTATACCTATCACCTTTTTCATCAAAAATAATATGAACATAAATTCAAATCTTTCCATACGATCAATCAAATCTAAAGCTACACCTTGTTGGTCAGGATTAGTTCCATTATTATGAACATTTCCAACAACATCCATTACCGCTGGCCACATCATTTGAAGACAAAGTATTATATAATAATGAGATCCCCAACGTGTGTCCTAAGGTCTTGCAAGGCTTGTCTCTTGATTTCAGCCTCTGCCAGTAGAAATTACACATTTCTCTATATGTGTAACTATATTTTCATGTTGCCTTTGTCAAAGTGCATCTTTCTTTTTACATGATGCTCCAACCAAATTGACAATCTTGATCACAAAACTAAAGAAGTCATTGATAATAGATATTTTTTTTTCAAGACCAACAACAACTAATTGAAGTTGATGTGCAAAGCAATGAACATACCTTGCATATGGATTATCCTTCAATATAAGTGACTTTAGGCCATTAAATTCTCCTCCCATATTAGAAGCTCCATCATAACCTTGATCTCTTAACCTTGATAGGGACAATCCATATTTTGCGAACAAATTATCAATGGTCTCTTTCAAAGTGCGGGATTAAGTGTCTGTCACATACTTTACACAAAGAAATCTCTCAATCACTTGTCCACGAGAATCAACATATCTCAAAACAATAGCCATTTGTTTCTTCACTAAAATGTCTCTAGCTTCATCAACCATAAGTGAGAAAATCCGATCACCAATGTCTTCAATAATGAGTGATCTCACTTTTTCAGCATAAGAATGCACCAAGTCTTTATGAATTTTTGGAACAGTCATTTGGTTATTCCCTGGAGCATTTGCTTTCAATGTCTTGGCAATCTTATCAACACATGTACCATACCAATAGAGTAACTCCAAAAAGTTACCTATGTTCTTGGAACTTGAAGATTCATCATGGCCCCGAAAATCTAAACCTTGTCTTAACAAGAATCACACAATATCTAGAACCGCGGTCAATCTAACACGATAAGCAACTTCCATTTCTGAACTATGTTGTGAGATCTTTTGTGTGACACTTTGTTGTCTATTCTTGAACAATTCCAATTTATTGGCTGCAAAATTATGAATGCTAGTAACATTTCCTTCATGATCTCTAAAAGTAGAAATAGCATTCTTCCAATTATTATACCCCATTTTGGAAAACACATCCCTCTCGCTTTGCAATCCATAAGCTATTGGTTTAAACAAATAACACCACAAGCAAAATGCCAAATCCTTCTCCACACTATATTCCAACCACGGAAAAGAATCAAACCATGAAGGTTTGAAACACCTATATTGATTCCCATATTTTTTTCTTAGGAAAGTTGTGAGTCCTTGGTTGACATGGACCTTTTGCTACATAAGATCATCTCACCTTGTCTTTAATGTTGGCATCATATTTCTCAATCTACATTCGAAGCCCCGGATCCGCAACTAGATTATTTGGATCAAACTCAACTCTTGCTCATTTCAGACTTGAAGATGTGGTTGCGTTATCATCTTTAACGCTTGACTCATTGCTTCTTGGTATTTTAGTCAAAAACTTATCCATATTAAAAAACCTATATTAAACAAAAATCTCAACACATTAACAATTTCAAAAATCAATGTTAATCAATTGGAATTCATGAGTGGATAATAATAATAATAATAATAATAATAATAATGCTCATATCCAATGTAAATCAATAGCTAGTGTACACATTTCAGGATTCATGATCAAGTTAATTTGATAAAGTAAAACCACCCACATTTGACAAAGTTTTCATCATTGCCACTAAATGTGTTTAACCGATTGATTTCAGAGAGTTTTTAGCAGTCAAAATCCCAGATTTTGTGGCAAGCTTGATGACAACACATTTTACCAAGCCAAATGATCAAAGAAAATGTGCTGCTGCTAAATTTGCATGACCACAAAACCTAACCTGTGAAAGAATCAATGACTATTAACTTAATTCATTAATACATTTCAATGAGTTAAACATGAAATCATTCCACAATCACTGTCACTCTAACTTGAAAACATACTGATTGATCATGCACAATTTGCTAAATTTATGAAATAACAAATAAAACAATATAGAGGTTCATATGCATAACAATATACAAGCAGCATAGAGTAAATAAATACAACTAAAGCCATCAGGTCCATTTCAGCATCCTTGCATCCATTAGTTCCTCAAGGAGTAAATTACATTTAAATTGTTGGTGGGAGAGACAACTTTTATGAGGAAAACAGAAAAATATAGTTCAAATAAACATCTCATATGAAGCAATAGCTAACAAATAGAGCAGATTTGGTCACAAAAGCATGCTTCATCAGTTCATCAAACTTTACAAAAATAACTATGTAAAAAAAAAGAGAAATGTATACAAATCTAGGTTGGTTCCTTCAATATGAATAAATTGAAGCATCAGTAATACAAATCCTAAGATTCCAAACAAAACCTAATGCCATTAAAAAACCACCACAAGTCTACAATCTTAACAATGCATAAATGTTAAAATTAAAAAAAAAAATAGAAACACCACTCACTTCACAGTTGATGCGATAAGCTATCATGCGAAGGTTTGAGGAGAGCTGGTAAAAACAATTCACAGATCTAAGGCAGACTGGTAAAGCTGCAGTTTGCAGAGGAAACTCAGGAAAGGGATGAGAATTTTAATTTTAGAGAACAATGAAAGGGGCTCCTCAATTTTGAGGGAAAAACAAAAACATAAACCTAAGACCATATTACCCTTGACTTAACAAACAATTCAGCTCAACTCAACAACACAACACCACCTTGCCTAGAATTTGAAACAAAACGCATGATGAACTCATCCTGACCCTCCATTTATCTCACTTGTCATCTATAAATTTAAAACTTAAGTCATAACTCAACAAACACAAAACTGCCTAGAACTTGAAACAAACAAATAGGATGAACTTATCTTGACCCTCCACTTGTCCCACTACTAATCATCTATTAATTTAAAATAAAACTTCAGTTACCAAACTAAAACACATTCAGAAATAAAATTCAACTAGGGTTGCCCTCTTTGTTAGTTAGTGCTTAAACTCAGCTGGACTCATATCTTTCAAGGATTTCTGACAGACCATCCCGGGGTACCAATTTAGTGGGTCCGCCGCTGGAATATGCAGTCTAAGTCCAGCTCTTGGGGATGAAGTCTGTGATATCTCTAATCTACATGTTCATTCTCTAAGCATCCGAATAATATCCTTGATTGATAGCTTTGACCAATTCTTCATTTGATGATAATATTCTCTTGATGTCCTTCCCCCAATTTATCCATGTTTGCATTGCAAAACTCAAGACCTTAACGTCTGCATCAACAACTGAAATAGCAGGGCAATAGTAACTTCCAGCACTAATAAAGTTAGATTTATAATCACAGACTATGAAGCCAATTCCAATAATAGATAGTTCCTCATTGAAGACTGCACTAGCTAACATGATCGGGCTGTCAGAGAAAGAGAAATTGTTTGAAATAAAAATTTTTCCAATGTGAAAAGGAGTAAGGTTAAAATACTCCCTGACATGGGCAGTTGCTAGTGTAGAAACTTTCTGGCAATCCAGTTGATCATTCTTGAAGATTTTATTACATCTAGCTTTCCATATGTACCAGATTGTAGAGGCAATAATCGACTGAGTGAATAAATCATTGCCAGAGAATTCTTGGCTAAGACAATCACCAGAGGAATCATTGAGGGGAAGGAATTTATTTGCAATCTTGTAAACCAAATTGTTTATGAGATTATTTTTTTTTTTTAAAGATGAGCGGTGTAGTGATAAGTGCTCGTGTATAAGTAATACGAAGTATTCTTTTCTTATATTGAGCATTACTTTTCTCTGGTTTTATTATTAATTAGTGTGTATTTGTGTTCTTTTGTGCATATAGGGTTGTGGAGAAGAGTTAAAGGAAAATGAACAAAGTTTGGTCATGTCCCCGTTTGTTGAGGAGTTTCTTGGACCAAACAAGGATCAAGGCACAGGTTCTAGACTTGTGAGTGTGTGCCAACCTCCAATGTGCTCAAATTGTTCTATCATTTGGAGGGGCACAAAGGCAGTCACACTCATAAAGTTTAACTTGTGTAACATTGAAGAACTTCGTCAATAAGGAGAAAAGAAGAAATAACATGATCTACCGTTGGTTGTGTGCCCAACTTAACGGCCTTGATGAAGAAAATGAAGTCGAGAACAACTTGGGCACAAGTATCGTAGCAGTGTACTGTAGCAAATTACTGTAACAGTTTAGTGTTCACTGCGAGCCACAAATCAAATTTCCAGAAAATCCACACGGGCTTGTGGAAATTCCACACGGCCGTGTGGATGCCCGATTTCAGCCCTTTAAATACTGTGACTTCAGATTTATTTGGAGACTTTTGACCTATCTTTTGCCCAACTTCGGGAGAGCTCACGGCTAGAGTTTGGAGAGGATTTTGTGGGGCTTTGGAGCGAGTCTACAACATCGACATCGACGTCCTTTGGAAGATAGCTATTGGGGGAGTTTTCGTCGGCATCGATTCTGCAAGGCGTGCCCTAGGCTTGACAAGGGACTTGGTGGAGAAGACAGAGCGGCTTCACAAGACCATCGCCATGTGTCACAAGGGGGTTTTATTTATGTTTGTTCTGCTTATTGATACGAATACTTTGATGATTTTGTATAGTTCCATGGAGAGCTAAACCTCTAGTGGGTATTTGGACTTGTAAACCCTAGGATGACATTGTTTCTATGGCTTTTATTATGCTTTCTTAATTGATGCTTTTAATTGAGTTCCAATCTTGTATGATAATTGCATTGACTTTCCCTTAGCCTTGACACTAGGGTTGAGAGTCATCTAGGTTATCCCTGGAAAGTGTGACAACTTCTATAGGATTAGATTACACGAGATTGGAGAGGGTCGAAAGGGTGAGTCGAGAGGTAGCAAAACATCCATTTTCCCCTTTGACGTGATTTTCCCAACCTCCACATTCCAAAAGTTCTTTGCGATCAAAGTAAAGTGAAGTACTAGGAGATGAACTCCCCTGGGGCTTAGTTGCGCGAGCAACAGAGTGAAAGGTTGTAGTAAATCCTAGTACTGAACTTAACTGAGACTAGGGTTCTTTCTCCTAGACCAAAGGGTTAGAACTATACCTAGGGACAGGGTTTATTACTTGGAATCCCTAGAACCCCAAGCAGTTCCACGTAGTGTGAGATATTGAGAGCATCCTCTTCGCAGGGGCATAATGTCAGAACTAGTCACGGTTGACCTTAGGTTTGGGACCGTGTGCTTTAGGATTTCCACGACTCATTAGACATCAATTAGAAGGTATAATACTAGTTTTGCACTAGAAGCACTAGTCGTAGGGGGAGCATTGTCCGGGTACCCCATATTTGCATTGATTGTTTTCTCCTTACTCTTTGATTGCACTCTTTTCTTTCATTTTACTTACTTTCTTCTATTGCATACACATTGTTTTCTCTCACCACCATTATTTTCACACTAGCTAAGTAGCAACTTCTCTTGTTTTGAATCACTACTCTCTATGGATTTGACTACCCACTCACCGGGGTATCATTACTTTGACAACCTGTGCATTTGCGGGGCACTCTCAAGGGGTGTGTCAGTTAGGTTGCTAAAAAAAGACAGGATGCCCACAAGCCTCAGTGAAACAAGTAGGGGTAGGAAAACTATTTATGAGATTGGTAGGCTTTAAGGATTGGCTAGACATCATGAACACTAAGTTTGTTACCTAATTTTTATCCTTACACTTGTTTCTCCAATACTTATTTTGTCTTCATTATAAATTGTTTGTATGTTTTTTATATTATCAGTTAGAATTTAGTTATTATTATTATTATTATTATTATTATTATTATTATTATTTATAAAATTATTGAGGACATATTTATATGAAATTTTCTTTTTTAGTTTTCAAGGTATTGCACCGTTATTGGAAATGGTTATTCTCTTGAGGTTCATGCTGAATAATTGTTATAAATTTTTTTCCCTGTTATTTTTATAAAGAGTACAAATGGATTTGAATGTCACAATTATTAATTATCTCTTCTACATGATGTACTAATCAAATAAAATCGATTCTAATTTTGATAATTAATACCCGAACATACCATTGTTGTACTTATGAGATTAGTAATATGTATATTTTAAAAATAAAGCCAAGATAAACAACATCTAACAATTTTTCATTTTGAATATTTTCTGTCATGAATTAGTTTATTTGGCATTATCTTCGTAAGAAATTTCATGGAAAATATGAAAATAATTTTTGTTTATCAAAATATATAAATAAATATTTAAAATTTCCTTTTATTTTATTTTTCTCATCAAAGTCTATCTATTAATTTTTATCATATTTTTAATTTTTTTATTTAATTATGAATTAATGAATAAGAGTTTTAGCTATTAAAAAATGATTACTTATATCATATTGTTGGTAATAGACTAAAAGATCAGTAGTATATATAGTGGTAAACAAAAGATAAAATTATAAATTTTCTTCCTTGCATGCATTGAGATATAATAATAAAAAAATTAAAATTTTATACTGTAAATTACCAAAAACACCACCAAAGTTTGCAATATACACAAATTGTCCTCCTAAATTTAAGTATTCATAAAAGACGCTTCCTTTTTTAATACAATGATTTTGAAACCTTCCAAACATGTAATGGTAATTGACATGATTAGTTTTGAAGTTTTTGGATGAAATTGTCCCTTGCATGGGAAGTTATGGTAAGTGCGCCATGGTTTAACCATAACACCCTTGCCTGCAATGATTATTCCACTTTGAGAGGAAGCGTTTTTTTTTTTTTTTTTTTTTTTTTTTTTTTTTTTTTTTTTGGTAATCTCAAGAGAACACCATTACTGGCGCCAGTTATTTTCTCTCTTCACCTCTTCAATTTTTCCCTTTCCAAAGTTGTCATTGTTGGACATCTTCTGTAGGACTGGAATTTCGCTCCACTACTGTCTCGAAGGAGAACTCTTGCTCAACTCTTCGCCAATTCATTAGTTTGCGCTTTAAGGTATTGAGGCGAGGTGGACGTCGTTGAAGAAGTTGTGCAGTTTTCTTTTGTTTTTACATTCTATGGAGTTTTTGCCAGTTTGATTTGTAAAGTATTCTACTAGAAAGAGAGATTTTTCGGTTTTATGGTGTGATTATTGGTTGATATTGTAGTTTGTAGGGATATTTTTTGGCTAGGGTTTTGTTTTTCATTTTCATCTGTGTACACGATCGAAAGTGATATGTTATGCTGAAGGAAATTTTTTGATTGTTATGCAATCTCACATATATGTGTTCTTCACTGTGTTGTGTATCGTTTTTAATGTATGTTTCCCCTTTAATTTGATATGGTTGAATTATGTAGTGTTTATAGTATCAATTTAAGAAATGAGTTTTCTGTTTAATAATATAGCTTTCCATTTAAGAGTTCTGAATATATTTTTTTTATTGTTATGCAATCTCAAATGTGTGCGTTCTTCATTATGCTGTGTAATGTTTATAATGTATGTTTCCGCTTTAATTTGGCATGGTTGCATGATGTAGTGTTTAATAGTTTCGGTTTAACAAATGAGTTTTCCGTTTAATAATATAGCTTTCCATTTAAGATTACTGAATACTGCTTAATGTATTGCTCTTCTCGTAGTCTTGTGCTTATGGCAGTCAACCTTGTTAATGGATGATGCTACTTGACACCAGTAGTGGAGACTATGGCTGAATTGAAAGTTCACATAAGTGGACGACACTAGGAGATCATCCGAAGGACACCGTTTACAGCATTCACTGAAATGGAACCTATATTCCAAGAGATGGCCTTTCTTGATTCTCTGTTTCAAAGGTATGATGACCGCACCAATAAATTCAAGATTGGGGCAAGCTTGTTGAGTTTCAGGCCTGAAGACATGGCTCTCATTCTTGGTCTACAATGTAATGGAGATGTAGTCGTATTTCAGAAGAAGAAAACACACTTATCTTTTGAAGACAAGTATTTATCAAAAACCTACGAAAGACACAGAGACTTCATCAAGAAAACACTTGACCAAATTATTCGGCAGAGGGGAGAAGAAGAAAATTTTGTAAAACTCCTTATGGTGTACCTCATGGGTATTATCCTTTTCCCAAACACCTCATTCTTGGTTCCGAATTGGATCATTGATTATGTCGATGATCTATGTGGAATGGGACGATATGCATGGGTGCAAGCGACGCACAAGTGGCTTATGGAGAACGTTCCACAAACAACCACTCGAGTGTAAGCAAGATGCGCTAGGAAGAATACCAACACAAGGTACCTTAAAGGCTGCGTAGTTACATTGAACATATGGTTTTATGAGTTCACCGGCATCGACAAGAAGTTACGTTATAGCAAGACCTCACGGATACTATGTTATGATGAAAATAGTTATTGGAAACAAGCGTCATTTGGACCCACGTTGTCATCGCTCGAAGGAAAGAAGGTAATAAATCATTAACAGTGTGTGTTACAATTTCACATTGTACGTTAAAGTTTGTTTCGAGTGATATTTTTGTGTAGAAAACTTTGTTTCTATTTAAGTTTACTCGTAATCGTGTAACGATAATCTTTTCGGTTTAAGATAATACTTTAGTGTTTAACAATATTTGGTACTGTTTAAGTTTAATGGTTACTCTTTAAAAATTTTAGTTTAGCGTTTAACAATATTGGTTATTGTTTAACTTGAGGGGTTTCACTGAAATTGTGTTGTTTACAAATGTTAATTTCCTAAATTGGTCAACGCGAATAAGGAAAAAAAAGTCTTTCTTCAAGCCACTCGCCACGGAGAAGACATTGCTCCCATACTAGTGTCTTGAAGGAAAGATGATAGGCCAACCTCTTCAAGGCGCGTTCAACACCATTCTCCGTCTAGCAGCCCAACCCGTGCACGCATTTCTCGGCGCCGTATACCCAGCCCCTCCAAGGCACAACAGCAGACGACGTCACTACACGTCTGTTGCATCCATGTGAAATACTGATAAAAGAGTTTCCCCGACTTTTTGCTCGTGTCGAAGCATTATAAAGATAGTCACAGTCGAATACTACGTCCTTACCAACAAATGAAGGACCCGGCACCGATGCTACTGGGAATAGCTTGGATGCTACCGATGTAGCCCGACGTTTACCGAGGACCTAATTGGGATGGTCATTCGAAGAGGCCCACATTGGAAAAGGCTTGTCACAAGAAGAAAATCAACAATGTCTCTCTCTTCACCGAGTGACGTTGAAACAATAGTAGCACCACCTGCAATTGATCGGCTGGATACAAGGGTAGCGTCTGAGGAAATTGCCCCAACAGTAGCTCCACCTGTAGTGGACCAACCTCCAAGAGATGTTTTTCCGATTGATGATATCGTCACAGCCAATGTTGACAAGATCATTGAATTTCTTGGAATGAAATCCCCGTCTCAGTGGAACCGACAGACGACAATACCGCATCGAAGGAAGACACAATCCCACAACAACGCGAAGCAGTAACTACTGGTGATGACAATTGTTTGACCAACAAGAAACAACTTGTGCACCAAGCACAACACCAACAACAGTCAACATTATCACCCAAAGGACCGTTATCGGGAGTCGAAGATGTCTCGGCTATTCCCGGTAAAGAACCCTCTCGTGATACCTCAAGACCAAAGATGTTGTTAACGAAGGAAAAGGAAACGTCAACGACAAAACAACAATTACTGATGTGGACATTACAGTCTTTACAAACCAACTATTTGAAGATGTGTGGAAAAATTTTCTTCCAAAGAAGAAAGAATACGCCGGATACACGTACCTAGACAAATTCGAGCAGGAGATGATAAGGATCTACCTAAATTACTGGATAGACTCGTAAGTATGAAGTATCCATATAATTTATCACTTAAATATTTGTGTTACCATTTAACACAAGTAGTTTTCGTTTAAGTATTTATGTTATCATTTAAATATATGTGATACCATTTAAGAGAAGTAGTTTTCGCTTGAATATTTACGTTATCATTTAAATATGTGTTACCTTTTAACATAAGTAGTTTCCGCTTAAATATTTATGTTATCATTTAAATATATGTGTTACCATTTAACATTAGGACTGTCATCTGGAAGAATGAATGGGTTAACACAACACGAGCCAGTCTATTCATGTTGTTGGACGGGAAGGAAATGGTCATCGATGATGTCATGGGCGTATTTGTCTGCATAATTCAGAAGTCATTGAAGATAATACCATATCTATATAAGAAGCTTGTTTCCATCACGCGGCCACTGGCATTATTTTTGTCCAAACAGGAGGATGTAACTTGCATGATGTTGATATCATCATTATGCCAATCATCCTTAATGGTCATTTCCATGTTCTTGTTCTTGATAACAAAAAATAAGAGTACATGCATTATTCTTCATGCGAGAGTGAGGAGTACGATAGAGACGCTATCGACATGGTAAATTACATGTTAAATATCGCGCACACATAGTAGTTTCTATTTTGGAACTCTAATTTCAAATTCTATTTCTTGACAGCGGAAATTATTCGACAATTGTGTTGAGATGGAGTTTGGCGATACGGTGACGACCTCATACCCCCTAATTCACGATAGGGACAATCCAAGACAAAATTGGGGAAGCCTTGATTGCGCTGTGTATGTCATGCGTTTTATTGAATAAATATTTAACGATGAAAAGCTACAGCTACCACATACTGATGTCCCTTATTTAGGACTAAATTATGTTGCATGCATACTCATAGAAGGGAGCAGCCGACATTAGTGAGAAAGCAGATACATGTGACGGCAAATAAACAGGGGGAGCAAAAACATTAACTTTGTTTCTCGTTATAAAGTATTATCATGCTAACTTAAATTCGTTTCCACTAACTTATTTAATTTGTCACGTAAATATCGTTGTTTCTATTTAATACATTATGCTTGTGTTTATTCTTCGTTGTCTTTATTTAACTATCAATGTTTCCGTTTAACATATTACGTTTACGTTTAAGATAATGTATTACTCATTTAAGATAATACATAAATATCGTTGTTTCTATTTAAAGATCTATGATTGTCATGTAAATATCGTTATTTCTATTTAAATGTGTGTTTATTTATCAAAACGATTTCATAAGTAACAACCATATGTAACGAACATATGCAACGAATATAAGTAGTCATCTATGCTTAGTTGGCGACAATTTCATTACAAGATCTACGCTTGTGACCGGACTCATGGTAGCAACTGTAATGTTACTCGAGGACCTCCGACGCTTGCGACTCGATCCACTTCCGTCTAGGTAGCCTAGGTTTAATTTGTCATGTAAATATCGTTATTTCTATTTAATATATTATGATTGTGTTTATGCTTAGCTGTGTTTATTTAAATATCAATGTTTCTGTTTAACAAATTACGTTTACGTTTAAGATGATGCTTATGTGTTTAAGATAATATATTACGTTTACATTTAAGATAATACACAAATATCATTGTTTCTATTTAAACATCTATGATTGTCACATAAATATCGTCGTTTCTAATTAAATTTGTGTTTATTTATCAAAACGATTTCATAAGTAACGAGAAAAACATACAGTATAATGCGATAGTTTGTAACGAACATATGTAACGAATATAACTAGTCATCCATGCATAGTTGGTGATAGTTTGATTATAAGATCTATGATTATGACCGAACTCGTGGCAACGGCTGCAATGTACTCATGGACCTCAAATGCTTGTGACTCGATCCTCTTCCGTCTAGGACGCCTAAGTTATTTTCTTGTGATAGGCGGACGTAAACGTAGTTTTCAATTGTTGTTCGTAGGCTTGTCATGGTCAGGTATGGGGAAAATAGCTTCCTTATATACTAATTTGTAATTATCGACGGTAAAGTAGCCGCTAATAAATCGATGAACATTTGTGTCTATTTGCATTATTGCAGCGCAAGTGTGTTTGCACGGGATACCATAAAATTGCCACCTGCGACATGAAAAAGTTTATCAGATATAACTACGGAGTTGTTGCATTGGTCAATCACTTCAAAACAGTCATCGACACAACGACCAACATGAAGATTTCGGCTTTCGGCAACAAGTTCCTCTATCTTCTTATATATGTCGGGGCATAAGTAGATCTCCCATTTGTTCGCTTGCTCACGGCGGGTGTATAACATGAGCATCAACTTGAACCTGTATGACGTAGAACACGTATAATTAAACATTATAAGTCATTGTTAAGCAAAAACCCTGAAATTTAAATAGAAACAAACAATTTTAAATGATAACAAACATTATAAGTCACTGTTAAGCAAAGACCCTCAAATTTAAACAGAAACAAATAATTTTAAATGATAACAAACAATATTAAACTTTAAATAAAATCAACATTCAAATACCATATAGAGTCAACCATTTTCGTTATGGGTAAATGCTGAGCTTCTTTGTTCCACGCATTGAACGACTCTATAACATTTGAATACATCTCGCCCCAACATTCACATATGAATAAATAATTCTACCAATGTGACATATCTGATTTATGAAGTAGCCAGTGATAGGCATCGGGTGATGTGGCCTGTAGTTCATTCACCGAATCATCAATTTCTTTAGCAGTGGATGCATATGCAATACGAAAGTATATAGACTAACACTCTTCCCTCAATGTCTTCCTAAGTCTAACATTGTCTTTCATAAAATTGGCCTCCAAGTGTCGAAGGCAGTATCCATGCAGGGAAGAAGGAAAGACCTTTGCAATGGCATTAACAAGGCCCGTAGACCTGTCTGACACAAAAGTAATAATCTCTTTATAATCTCCATCATCGTATAAAGCATCACCTAATTTGGAAATAAACCAAGTCCAATTGGCATTAGTCTCGTTGTTGACAATACCGAATGCCACGTGGAAAAAACCATTGTTTCCATCTTTGTCTGTGGCATCCAATAGAGTATCCTGATATTTTCCAAGAAGGTGGGTACCATCGAGAAACAACAGTGGCCTGCAACCCTTCTTGAATCCCATGATACACGTACGGAAAGAAAAGAATGCACATTTAAAATGCTCACCGTCTCTTTCCACAATCGCAATGCCGTCGGGGTTTGTCTCAACCACCTTATCCGCATACCAAAGTAACAAATCATAGCTGGAGACCTCATTGCCATCAAGGATAACCCGAGTATACTTTTTACCCAACCAAGCTTGCTTGTATGGAATGTGAACACCATGTTCCCGTACCATGTCATTCTGAATGTCAATGGCCTTGTACAAGGGCTAGTCCTTAAGCTTCTGAATCACACGTGCACTTACCATTTTTTGGACGCTTTCGGATGTGATGCCGAACCAATTCCACCACCACAAGTGTGTGACGGGTGCATTGTCTTGATTATGAAAGTACTTTTACTGTATTCCTTTGATTCATGAAGGCACCATTGACAACCAACGGCAGTACATTCTACAGTTACCTTGTGTTTTCCATTTTTTATGAATTTGAAGTCAAAATTCATTTTGATTGCAAAATTTCGGAGTGCATCTCTAGAATGGTCAGCACCTAGAAAACGTTATCCGATATCCAACGGCAAAACTTCACATTGATCTGACGAGGTAGGAAGGCCTACCACACTGTAAGGGTCGCCCTATGGTGGAATAGATACACTAGCAGAATACGAATACCTAGTAAAATCGAAGATTAAACACAAACATAACATTTTAAACGGAAACTAGGATAATTAAGCAAAAACATACAAGTTTAAGCGGAAACTGGGATAATTAAACAAAAACATACAATTTTAAGTGGAAACTGGAATAATTAATCACTAATTAACTTGTACATCTATGTAAACACAAAAGAGAAGAACTTTACAACGAGAAGAAATCATTGTCAATAGGAAGGGACAATGGCACATCATCTGTCTCAACCACAAGATTGGTTGCAGCGCATTGAAGAAGACTTACATATGATACATACTTTGGAAGTCAATCTTGTTTTCTATTGGACAAACCATTTTATGTGCATCGGGTGTGATGAACTTCACCTTGACACGGGAAACATTGAGATCTCATCGCTCACATATCTCCACTAACACTGATTCCCAAGAAGTCAGCACCGTGACCACTAGCACTCATCCCTCCCATTTGTATTTAGCAATAGCACAAAAACTCTCCATAGTAAACCTACACAAAAATAAATAAATTGTTATTCTCTCTCGCAGGGCTTCTCTTGTGAATCAAAGTGAGGGCAAGGAAGAGATGGTCATCTTCTCGGGTAACCGGCAAAACTCCAACACACCAAATAGGTAGGAATTGAAAAACTCCAAGGTGATAGAAGTCTTCCAAAGTTTGTTTAAGAAAAAAGCAAAAAGGAATGTAAAAAGGTCGGGCATGATGTGATTGGGTTGTTTTTTCCCACCATTTTCAAGGGCAACGATGGAATTTCACAACATGGGCCCAATTAGAGTGACTTACAAAGAGCGAAAAGGAAGTAAAACAATAACGGAAGGGTTGTTCGAAGTATTCATATTATATATATATATATATATATTTGTTGATGCTCTAAATAAACTGCCACTTAATAGTATTTTTAACTTTATTTACATTTTATTTCCAATTTTACCCTTCAAAAAATTTGATCACCCAATTCCCACTCTACTTTATATTATCAACATTGTGACTTATTCTATTACTAAAATTTTTATAAAATTTTCGCAAGATAAGTTCAATCATTTAGTTTTGTTTTTCAAATGCCCAAAATATCATTTATTAACTTATATAGGTTAGAACTAAGTAATAAAATATGTTAATTAGGATCAGTTTTCATAAGATCAATAGAGACATGATGAATTCAAAAATTTTTTTTTTTTAATAAAATGGATAAACCACAATTTTATTTAAAGAAAACAAAACAGTATATACTCGAAGGATGAATTCAAACTTGGTTTGAAATTCTACATATTCTAATTTCTTCCAAAGTATCATTCATATTGGAATAATAAGTTACAATAAATTATTTATACAACTTGCAAATTAGTTTGGGATTCCAAGAAGACGTAATGCAATAAAAAAAAAAAAACTTATCCAAACGTTTTAAAAAACATTATAAAAGGAACATTTCTATCAGTTCCATCCAACCAAAGAAGCCCGGAAAACTGTTTTTTTCTTTTTTTTTTTAGGGAAAAAATATACATGCTAGTTAATTAGTTTTTAAGAAAAATATTAATATTAAAATATACATTTTTATTAATATTAATTAAATTGAAATTGGATCGATTCCATGTAAACAAACAGTTCAATTGATGCCTCGCTACAACGGCCTAATATACGACTCCTTTCGGTCTTTTTTACTTGCTCTATTATATAATACTCCTTTTAGTCTTTTTTTTACTTGTTCATTTAAAAAATTTATAAAGTATTAAATATTATTTTTTTAAATTTATTTTTTATATTTAATGTAGTTATACAACTTATGCACATAGACTAACATTAATTGTTTAATCAAAACATCAAGCTTGCCATAAATAACACATTACAAACAAAGCACAACAGATTACCTATTGTTCCTCACAGGCAATCACTACCCACTGAGTACATTCAAGCACAACTCTCAAATCTCAATAGTCTCAATATATAAATATATAAAGATATAAATTTAGCAATTCAAGGTCATCCACAGGAACTCTGCAGACCAATTCCATGCATTATTTAGTAGGAAAAAAACATAGAAATACCAACAATGCCTGAGAAAACAGTCCCGGATATGATTAATTAATCAATAGGAATGACAAGCTGATGCTCATGTTTACAAGTTCCATCCTCTGGTCTTATGTTCTATGTCTATGAAGAAGGAACCATTTTTAAAAAGAAAAACCTAACTACACCCACGTATGGGTCTGATGTCGACACGGAAACTGCATTTGAAATTGATAGGAGCTGGTTGCAGCCAAGTGCACCTGGTAACAAGTGGAATTTTGATCACATTGGAATACAAAGAGAATGACCTCATTCTATTGAATGGTGAATATCCCGGCACGCATGTTGTAGCATCAACCAGTCTGAAGAAGTAAGGGAGAGATGTTAGTTTATTTTCAGCATATATTAGAGTAAAAAGGATGATAGTGATATAGTTTCTAACGATTTATTCATGCATCATATGATTGGCAGGAAATGATATAGTTGGCCAACATTTTCTATAGAAGAAATAATAAGATAATGTAACGCGATGAGAAGAAAACAGGAGATGATTTATAAAGTTTCCAGAGTTCACCGACTCTGATGACTTAAAAGGGAACAAATTCTTGATGCTTGAATAAATTAATGCATGGCTGACCTTCAAATTTTCAAGAAAGAAAATGTACAATAAGCATTCAATATATAAAAGCAGAAAACTAATGAAGTAAATACAGTAGAAAAGCTTATCAATCTATGTATATAAAACAAGTTATTTGTTGAAAGCATCAATCTATGAATGTTAACCCAAAAGACAAATGTTGTCTTGGCCATAAATGCATTTTATTCTCTACTTGCTGGATCAAGAAAGCTATATTTTTTAGACAAAATGCAAATCTTCTGACCTGACATAAATACTTGAGAAAATGATCTTCATTTGATCATATTATAGGATTGTAACATGACAGATGCACAAGCCTCTATTTATTTGCTGATATAAAGAAACAAATACTTGGGATGCTGATGCCCTAAAGTTCTGTTATAAACTTATATCATGCCAAGCCTAAGATGGATTGCAGTTACAAAATTCTTTATTAATTCAAGGTTTTTTTTGGGGGTGTGCTTGCATGCCCCTCCAAGATGGGAAATTAGTTATATATCCCCCATAACAATGATACTTGTTTATATACCCCTACGAACCATTCTCTGCTTATATACCTCTTGAACCAAAAGCCAACTAAAAAATTTTATGAAAAAAATAAACTATTGCTTACTCTCTCCTACTTATTCATTTTTTTTAAATTATAAAAAAAAGTCAACACGTGTTTTCGTGAAATTAGTAGTTAGATTTTCAACTATAAGAAGCATATAAGCAAATATGATTTTTATCAGGTTATATTAGCAATTATCCAGTTTTATGGGGTTATGCAAGCAATTTTCTCTTTATTCAATTCATTCAACATTGTCGCTGCAAATGCAGCAAGAATCTGACACGAAAAAGTCAACTGCTCCTACCTCAACTCTCTTATCTAAGAAAAATGGATCTTTTAAAAAGATAACATCAGACCTGCAGAGAAAAGGCCCACTAGCATTAGGACACACTGGATTGACTTTGTTGATGTATTTAATACATTTTCAGAAAACTAAAACTTATGCCCACAAAAGACAGTTATTTTATCGATTTGACTTTACAAAGGGAAGCAGCACAAATGCTCAATGAATTATGGCAAAAGTCATTTGGCAAATATTTGATGAAGCAATCAAATCTTCAAACAATCTTGCTTATGCATGTAGTGGCATCATATTTTGTGCTTACGTGATAATCTACAGAAATTTAGGATCCTCTGAAGTTATCTAAATCAAAGTCACAACTAAAAGAATAGAGTAACATCTAGGGAAAAGAAAAAACAAGCATGCATCCCTGGAAACCAATCAATAAAAACAGTGGTTTAAATTCGTTGACTTCAAAAGAGATGACCCATTGGAGAAGGGTCTGATCATGCCTAAAGTGTTGGAGAGGATATATGATTGATCGAAGTTTTGTAGCACAAATCAGAAGAAATAACAGCACAAATGATATATGCAACACATGACATATATGAATGCAAGAATAAGGTATTCGCACCAATTGCTCAAGCTCTTCTAACTTCTAATATTCAATTCATCCTTTTATAAAAATGCATACACTATAGTCAGAAAACAAACCTTTAACCCGATTTCTTTACTCATCTTTATTTTCTGCAGGTACTACGAGTTCACAAGCATTATGATCACCATTTTTCTTGATAGTCATTGACGATGGCAAAAGGTCACCAATGTAACACGTGCTCCAGAGTATAGTCTTGTTTTTTGCCCCATACTATTAAAGGCTAGTTCTTGATTTGCCAGAGAAAAACAGGAAACAGGTTCAATCGAGCAGTTCATGGCTATAATTTAATTGACTGCATTGGAGGTCAATTCAGAAGCCATGCTTTTAGCCTCACTAATAATTAATTATTCCATGGCTTCAATTAAGTTTCATTGCTATCATCACCATAGTCCTCGGGATTCCAGATTGCTTATTTAAGTTTCATTGGAAATATCATCTCAGACAGTTTCAGACATATGCGGTCCTTTCTTCTAGAAAATAGATACAAAATTGCAGTATTAATTGTTAGTTTCCATCCTTTGAATTGCCACTAGCAGTCATCCTAAAAAAATATTAAAGACAAATTATAAACCACAAACTAAGTCTTCTGCCTTGCAAACTATAGCTTCCAAAATATTGTTGGAATCTCTAGATACAATTTTTACATGAATCTCAAAGCATCCAAACATGAGTGCAAGGTGTGGGTCTTGCCACTCTTGTCTGACTTGGAGAATTCCATACAAGGATAAATATGGAAAGATCAAGCAAAATTAATCAGCATTCCAACAGAATATAGTATACTGAGGATCAACGCAAAAAATACATTGGCCTATTCAGAGTCCTTGGCAAAGAGAACATGTAAATAATTGGCATAAAAACAATATGCACTTGTTCCTGATCCTTGTAAAGACTATTTTCTTGTGTCATGGCAGAAGACAACAGGATCTCATTATCTTTGAAGTGTGTCACCATCAATAAATTATTGTTTATCAAGTGAATAATCAAAAGGAAATATTGATTACATGTCCAGCTCGAGATAACTGATATGACAAAGGTGCCCATGTCACATAGATGGCAATCAATAATTCTACACATCGGTGACATGTAGAGGAATGCTGACAGAGATAAACAAGATCAAAGATCGGACTCCTACATGCGATACATTTTTAAGACATGATCAACAAAGATGCATAGAAGAGTGACATAACAGCTATCATGTTGGTCCTTGGAAGTTGATATCCATGGGCACCTACCACATTTATATTTTGTTATACAATGAAACTATGCTACAAGTCCATTTCACGTAAGTTAGCACAAACACATCATGTTGTCCTGGGGAATGTACTCAAACTTGAGTTCTAGTGACAACATTTCTCAGCAAGTTAGAGGTAACTTGTCACTTTGTCTAACTAGTCTCTATGCCTATGTAGTGGGCATAGGAAGGAGGGTTGGAAACCATATGTGTAAATTATGATTAACTTGCTAACTCTAGATGAACTGAGAGAGGTAGACAATAATGATAGATCATATAAGTTACCAAAGGTGTGGAAATAAACCGAAATAGCCATCAGAGAGATGCATGTTATTCATTTGAATTTAGACCATACAAGGTACTACCATAAAGGAACCTCCATCAACCAATAATTAGAACCTTCAACCTACTAACAACAAAGAAAAAGTGCTTATAGGACTGTGCCATTTAACCATAGGTCATAGTCTTTTGACGTTTCTAAATTAAAAAATTGAACAGAAGGCACTAATGACGGTTTCTCTATCTCATGCAAGCTTTGTCTTCATACATACTGAAATTCCAGACTACGTAGCATTCTAAATGTTAATTGCCTACACAACCAAATAATTGGCTGACTAACAAACAGTATGCACCAACAGTCACAGGACCATCACTGGTACAACCAGTAGATGAAGTAAATATACCATTTAGGTTGTAGCTAAGCATTTCAACAATGCTAAACCACAAAACTTGGAAAATACATTTTAAGAAAAAACATAAAGACTGAGATGATTTGTATTGACGCCAGCATTTCTTCAATTTTTTGGCCTTTTCCAAAAAATTAAAATATACACACATAAGGGAAACTTTTCTAATAGCATTTTTTGTATGATTTCCTGGAATGCCTCTAAAAGTGGAACTAATTACTAAACAAATGGAATTGATCTTGGAGACTGCTTTATTAGCTTGGAAATACTTCTACTTCTAGTATGTTAGCTGCAAATGAAATACCTCTTGGGCTAGCCTTAGGAGATATATAGAAGATGTTTCATCACTAAGCCAAGAGAACAACTATGATATAAAAATAATAGTATAAACAGCTCAATTGAAGCAATACAGAAAGAACAGGGTAAGGATAAAAGTTGAATACTGGTGAGGGCCTTACATTGAAGACAAGTTTTTTACAAAGGTATTATAAATCACTAAAAATATCCCATTTTCTTGGATTTAACTCTAGTTTAACTAATTAAATTCACTTCTCAGGATTGCTTACTAGTAGAAAGTTAGTGTGTATTACAGGTGAAATTAGATCATCCTGTGAATTTTCATTCTTCCAAGAACATGCCTTTTTAACATCAAATTCTGATTTATACAAAAACAACCATTCATTCCAATCAACTTTTACAAGCTTGACAGTTAATTTTACAAAATCAAACCCTTTTGCCCACAGTTAAAAAGAAACTTTTATAAACTTTTATCTAGGAAGTTATACAAAGACACCTTTAAGTAAAGTATAAGCGAGAGAATAAATTTGTAAGAATCCATTGCCCAATGGAAATACAGCAAACCACCAAACGATAAAAGATTTGACTTTTAGTAATTAACCACTTATTTCTCCCATAAGGGTTGTGCATCTCCTAAACAAAGTCTACTTTTATACATTTCAATGGTTAGTAAAACACCTGTACACTGGCTCCTTATCTCATTATTTGCAGCTCACTGGATGAGACAGACAATCACAAAAGCGTGGAGTTCTACGAGCCTCGTAGAAATCCTACACCACAACATCAGTTTGAAAGCTATGATCTGAACTTACCAAAAGATTTGAATAATTTACATAGACTGACTTCAACCACTTCTCCAGACTCATATGAACATTCATCCCAATCCAAACCCTTCCATTATCCGAAATCAATTAACAACCATCTTTATTTACAATTATAAAATGCATTGCTTACATGCTTGCATGTGCGCATCTTATTTATCTTCAAAGTGTCCATGACTCAAAATTAGTAAAAAAAAAATAATGTCTTCAAACAGGAAGAAGTTAAAATCATTCTTAACTACCACAAGTTATTGATGAAAACTATCTTGGTTGATATGCTTAACAAGAGTCCGAAAAGTTATAGATTATTAAGCTTTACAGCAACCGGAAAAGAAAAAAAGCACACCTGACAAGCCAGAAGTTGTTCACTTGATCATAATGAATTTCATTCCATAGATATTGTAACAAGAAGCATAAGGATGGTAAAGAACATGCAATAAATTGAAGTCAGAAATTAATAACAAAGTTTGCTTAGAGAACAGCTTTTCTCCCAAACAGCAACTCTAAAGGACTACTGCTACTTAAATTAATGAAGTTGGTACCTGTTCCAAAGAATCTCCCTCTCCGGCCTTTGTATCTTTGCCAGGAGTGATGCCATCAATGAGTTCTTTCAATTGGCCTGCATCAGGAGCACTGGAACCAATAGCTGAAGGCTCTTCTTTCTTCTCTTCCTTCCTCCTTCCCAAAACTGCCTCAATAGCTGCAGCACTTGCTTTTGCAGTAGCCTCCGCCTTTGCAGCAGCTTCAGCCTTCTTCCTCTCTTCTTCTTCCTTGGCAAGAGCCTCAGCTCTAGCCTTCTCTTCTTCTGCCCGGGCCAATGCTTCAGCTTTTTCCCTTTCTACTTCCTCATACAATTTCTCCATATCCTCTTCCCTCCCTTCTTTCTTCAACATCTCCTCCACGAGCCCCTTCATCTCTGGGCTGAAAACTACATTTTCATCCATCAGTATGCCCTTGGTCGTCTTAAGTGCATCATCCACCCTACCAACTTCACAGAATTCCTTCAACAACAACTCATAGCTTGTGATATTTGGCTTCACCTCATTTTCCACCATCTGTTCAAAGAACCCTCTTGCCTCATCAAGCTTGCGAGCATTCACCAAGCCCCCAATAACCTTATTATAAGCATTCGCATTTGGTCTCAACCCCACTTCCCTCATCTTATTGAAGTATGCAACTGCATCATCAACCCTATCCACCCCAAAACATGCCTCAACAATCAAGACATACGTGTACTCATCTGGATTGATCCCTCTTTCGCCCATCTCTCTATATAGCTCCTCTGCCTCACCTACCAATTGATTCCTCCCAAGCTGATCAATCAAATTGTTATAAGACAACACATCCGGGCTACACTTCTTCTCCCCCATCTTCCCAAACGTCTCAATAGCCTCACTAAATTTCCCCAGAGCACAATACCCATCCACCATCACGTTGAAGCTCCCAAGGTTCACTGTAAGCCTCCTCGGAGGATCATGCTCAGCTTTCATCCGACCAAACAGTCTCAATGCCTCATCAAACTTCCCATTCTTCGTCAACGCCTCCAGCACTGAGTTATAGCTCACCGCATTGAAGCGAACCTTGGAATTCTCACCAAGAACTTCACTATAAAACTCCATTGCCTCCTTATCCATACCCTTAGCGAAATACCCCTTCATCAGACTCCCATAAACAGCGCCATCAAGCACCATCCCACCGCCAAGCTTTTCCTTAAGCTCTTCAAACAAGGACAGAGCTTTATCAGGATCAGAACTCTTGAGGGCGCCAGCCATAAGCAGGTTGTAGACAATGGGATCAGCAGGGCAAAAGGCCTTGGTGAGCATATCGTCCTTGAGATCCAGAGCCTGATCAAGCCTGGAGCAATCAATGAGTCCCTTAACGAGAATCCGGTAGGTTGTCGGAGAGGGGTTGAAAGGTGAGTCCTTCAGGATGAGGCGGTAGTGCTCGAGCGCAGTGTCTGTCTTCCGCGCATCACAGTAGACCTGGAGAACAAGGTTATGGGTAATGACGGTGGGGGCGATGCCGGCCTGGGTGATAAAGCGGTGAAGGGAGAGGAGATCAGCGTGGCGGTTCTGGCGGAGAAGGGAGTGGAGGACAGCGTTGCAGGTGAAAACAGTAGGGCGGCAGTTGGAGTAGATGGAGTGGCGGACGAGGAGAGAGGCCTCGTCGAGATCGTTCTCACGGATGAGGGTGAGGATGCGATTGTGGAGGTCAAGACGCTTGGCGGAAAGGGCCGATAAGGTCTCAGGAAGCTTGGGGAAGTTGGGATTGGGGGCCGTCTTGGAGGGGATGCGTTGTTGAGGGGGTTTGGGAGCGGAAGGGCGGAGGGAGGAGAGAGGGGGTTCCATGCGGAGGCGGCGCTTGCGGCGGCGGCGTTCTGCGGCAGCTTCTTCAGGGGAAGCGAAGGAGAAGAGGCGGAGGGAGGGGAGGAGGAGGCGGAGGCGGGGATGGGGGTAGCATGGGGTTAGGGTTTTGAGGTGGAAGAAGGAAATGGGTTTGGAGAGAGCCATGGATGGAGCTGGGAGAGAGAAGGGAGATGAGGGTTTTTCGAGAGGTTTAGGTTTTGAGTTGACGTAATGATGTTGGCGATGACATGCTTTGAGATATGTACCTGAAACTGATCCCGAGGCAAAGTGATATTTATTTTTATTTTATTTTTTCTTTTAAGTTGCAAATAATGTTCCGGCTCTAGTCCAATATTATCCTCATCTATTACTTTCCAATACAGCTTTACATATATTTTTAATGACCAAAATTCAAACTTTATTAAATTTTTTTACATTGCTATTTCATTTTTTTATTTATTTTTCACACTTTTTAAATATATTTGAACAACTTCTTTTGGATTATTTAAAAAAAATAGATTATTGAAATAT
This sequence comes from Dioscorea alata, assembly GCA_020875875.1. NCBI lineage: Eukaryota > Viridiplantae > Streptophyta > Magnoliopsida > Dioscoreales > Dioscoreaceae > Dioscorea > Dioscorea alata. The sequence continues at coordinate 5,787,195 of CM037027.1, forward strand.
ATATATATAATGATTGAAATTAAATTTGAAAAAAATAAAAACAAAAAAAAAATAAAGGTTTTTTCCAATATAACATTTTTTATAATTATCAAACCAATCACATGTGAAATTTATTCATCAATATAAATTTTAAAACATGACATATCAAGTCATATCATCACTTCGGTGATAAGTGGATCTTCTTAAAATTATTAAAATATTTTATTTTATCTTTATAAACATTTTTTTAGGTTATTACACTTATTTGGAAAATATATTATTAGTAGTATCATTATTATTAAAAATACATATTGTATTACATTTTTTAAATGTATTTGTGTTTTAAATTGTTTAAAACTATTTTATTTTATTTTTTAAAATATATTTTGATGTGTTTATTATTATTATTATTATTTATTTATTTATTTATTTAATATTCGATAGAGAATAGATTTGTTTATTATAGATTTCAAAGCTATAATTTTATTTTGTACCTATTTTAATTTAAATTTTTGGTTTCAATTGAAAGTGGCATGCATGGCACCAAGTTTGTGTCAAGTGTAAGGGGAATCTGATTCGTTTCATATAGTGTGTGTATGCCTATGCTCTCATGATAAGAATGACATGCATTGGCACATAAGGTATGTTTTGAAAGTAAGGAAATCCGATTCGCCCAATAGAGTATGTGTGTGCATGCTCCATGACAAGAAATGACGTGTATTAATGGCACAACAGGTATGTTTTAGATGTTGGAGGAATCCAATTCATGCTTATACGGTATGTGTGTACATGCTCTCATGATAAGAAATAACATGCATTGATGGCACACCAGGTATGTTTCAAATGCAAAGAAAATTTGATTCGCCTTATAGAGTATGTGTGCGCATGCTCTCATGGCAAGAAATGACATGTATTGATGGCACACCAGGTATGTTTCAGATGTAGGGGGAATTAATTCAAGCTTAAACAATACATGTGTGCATGCTCTCATGATAAGAAATAACATACATTAATGACACACCAGGTATGTTTCAGATGTAAAGAAAATCTGATTCGCCTTATAGAGTAGGTGTGTGCATAATTTCATGACAAGAAATGACATGTATTGATTGTTAGTGTAAGCCCTAGCCTTGTTTGGATCCAGGGTTTTGCAAAGGGTAGGGTTTGAAATATGTCAAAGAAAAAATCAAGTTCAAATGTTCATGATGGAAGAAACACATGCGTGTGGAAGTTTACTATGGATGATGCTTTGATTGATGCATACTTGCATCAACAAATAATGGGAAATAGAGTTGGTGGAACATTCACCACACATGCATTGGAGAACATAGTAAATTAAGTGAGAATTAAATTTTTGGATAAGCCAATAGACAAAGAAAGGGCCCAAAACCGCATGAAAAATATAAAACGAGCATTTATAAAGGGCTATGACATTTTCAAGAATGGAATGAGTGGGTTTGCAAGGAATCCAACTACAAAAATGTGGCATACTGAGCCTGAAGTATGGCAACATTTAATTGAGGTAAGTTTTTTTTTTCAATAATGAAGTAATGCTATGTACACTTTGATAACGCCATTATCTTACATTTAAGCCAAACTAGAAGCCGTTGAATGGATGAACAAAAGGGTCAGAAATTATGAAAAACTTGTTCAACGTTATGGACAGGACCAGGCAACTAGGGTACAAGCTGAAACTGCATCAGAAATGAGGCAACGAAGGCGAATGAAAGGAATGCTTCTGGAAACACAATAGATGAAATTGATTTGTTAGTTTCACAGAACACTGTAAACTTAGAGAACTTAGGGTGAAAATCCAAATACAAGTGTGCATGACGACGAAGGGGAAGATGAAGCATCACCAATGGCTACAAATCAACAATCTCAAACTTAATGTCCAAGTTCTTCTAGGCTTAAAAAGAGTAAAGGAATGAATGATGATGATGACAACTGTGACAAGTTGTCTACAACGATTGAGACTGTAGCTAATGCTCTTCTTCAATCAACCAATATATTCGTTCAGGCATCTACCACTAATCCTACCAAGGATTACGACGTGTGGGGTATGATCAAAGATTTAGGGATCTCATACCCCATTCTTGGCAAAGCTTACAGGTTTCTCATTGAAGATTCTAAGTTATTGGAATGTTTAATTAGATGTCCAACCCAGGAACGCAAGTCTTTATTGTTGAGTTGGTTGGGTTATGGTGATGGCCTGCATCAATGAATGTTAAAAGACTCTAGTAGTGGTCATGAACAATTTGAACTTGTTTTTGATGTTTTTGATGTTATAAGACTCTAATATTGGTCATGAACAATTTGAACTTGTTTTTGATGTTTTTGATGTTATAAGACTCTAGTAGTGGTCATGAACAATTTGAACTTGTTTGGATGGTTGTTTAATTTTTTCGTTAATTTGATTTTAATTTACATTTCTACAGGTTTGAATTTCTAATAATAATGTTTGGAAGACTTCATTTCATTCTAATAGTATTAATTTACATTTCATTACATTAGTTGTGACTGCATACTTTCAATTTGAATTTGATTTTCATTTACATTTCTACAGGTTTTGAGGCTGCATAATTTTATTTTGAATATTATTCTATTGATGTTGAGGAAGTTGAGGAAGCCCACTCACTTCATTGTTTTTTTATTAATGGAGAAGGAAAACTAAGATTTGAATTGCTCACATTGATGTTCATTCATTGAGCTGTTCCGTCTCTATGCTTTTAGAATTTTTAATTTTATAAAAAATTATAGCGCCAATTATAATTTAAGTGTTTCTGTAAATATTTTATTAAAAACTGACTAAATGATGATTATTTCCTCTATGGAGGGTTTAAATTAAATTTTATTTTGAATATTCTCATCAAATCTCTCCCATTCATCCAAACACTATTGAATTCATTGTTATATGATGTAATTCTATGTGTATTTGTGGTGACATAATTAATTTAAGGAGGTGGTGTTTGTCAAATATTTGTGTATTTGTAGGGCCATAATTAATGTGGTGTCAAATTAATGTATTTTCCATAATTAGTAGATATTTTTACATAATTATATGTCTTATGTGTCTTTTTTCTTATAAGTGTATTTTACTAATATTACCATAAAACCTTATCCTCTATTACCTTCAATCCGAACATTACAAGGTTTGGTAACCTCCATTTACCTTAGACCTGTCTAAGGGCCGGGCTACCCGCCCAAGCCCGAAGGCCCGCCAGAAAAATGGGAGGGCTTGGACAAGTATATAAGGCCCGAATTATAAAATATATTTATTAATTAGTTTTGTTTATACTTATATATATATATATATATATATATATATATATATATATATAATGGTAAATTTCCATTGATTATTTATTAATTAGTTTTGTATATGCTTATATAATATATATTTATTGTTGATTGTCATTGATTATAATGGTTTGAATTTTAGTTGTTGTAATTGTATAAATATTTGCATTTGGTATTTTAATTTTTAAGTGTTTTGTAGAATAATATTTGGTCATATTCACATATTAATATTATTGTTAATTTTTTTATAACTTATATATTATTTGCTGAAAAATCTATTTGGGCGAGTTTGGGCGGGCTTGGGCAAGAGTTAAGGCCCGAATTTTCGGGCCGGGCGGGGCTTGGACAAAGTTGAATTTTAATAATTATAGATAAAACCCGGCCCGAACCCGGCCCATGGACAAGTCTAATTTACCTTATCTCTCTCCCAAACAAGGTATAACTTAAAATCTCCATTTCCTTTACTTTACCCTACCCTACCTTCCATCATGAACCCCTCCTTCACCTCTCCCAAACAAGCCCTTCAGGGGAAGCAAAGGAGAAGAGGCAGAGGGAGGGGAGGAGGAGGCGGAGACGGAGGCGGAGATGGGGGTAGCATGGGGTTAGGGTTTTGAGGTGGAAGAAGAAAATGGGTTTGGAGAGAGAGCCATGGAATGGAGTTGGGAGAAAGGAGAGGGGAGATAAGGGTCTTTCAAGAGGTTTAAGTTTTGCTTTGATGTAATGATGTTGGCGATGAGATGCTTTGAGATATGTACCTGAACTGATCCCGAGGCAAAGTGATATTTATATTTAATTTTTTTTCTTTTAAGTTGCAAATAATGTTTTGGCTCTAGTCCAATATCATCTTCATCTATTACTTTTCAATACAGCTTTACATATATTTTTAATGACCAAAATTCAAACTTCATTAAATTTTTTTTACATAGCTATTTCATTTTTTATTTATTTTTCATACTTTTTAAATATGTTTGAACTTTGAACAACTTCTTTTTTATTATTTGAAAATAAAAAAAGTATGTATATATATAAATAATGATTGAAATTAAATTTGAAAAAATAAAACAAAGAAAAAAATAAAGGTTTTTTCCAATAAAACATTTTTTTTAATTATCAAAACAATCACATGTGAAATTTATTCATCAATATAGATTTTAAAACATGACATATCAAGTGATATCATCACTTTGGTGATAAGTGGATCTTCTTAAAAATATTGAAATATTGGTTTTTTTCATGTACACCATTCTTCTTTAAAAAAAATCACAAGAATAGAATATTTTATCTTTTTAAACATTTTTTAGGTTATTATTATTGTTTAAAGGTTATATTTTTTTAACTACATTTATTTTGGAAAATTTATTATTATTATGATTATTATGATTATGATTATTATTATTATTAAAAATACGAATTGTTTTATATTTTTTTAAATGTATTTGTGGTTTAAATTGTTTAAAACTATTTGTTTTATTTTTTAAAAATATATTTTGATGTGTTTATTATTATTATTATTATTATTATTATTATTATTATTATTATTATTATTATTATTATTATTATTATTATTATTATTTATATAATATTGGATAGATAATAGATTTGTTTATTATAGATTTCAAAGCTATAGTTTTATTTTGTACCTATTTTAATTTTAATTTTTGGTTTCAATTGAAAATGGCATGCATGGCACCAAGTTTGTGTCAAGTGTAGGGGGAATCTGATTCGCTTCATATAGTGTGTGTGCAAGGGCGGAACCAAGGGGGGGGGGGGGGGCTAGCAGGGGCTGAAGCCCCCCCTCGGCGCCGGAGAGAATATTTTTCAAGTAGTATAAGATTCGATAGTTTTCGGTTTTTCTATGCTTAAATTAATGTAAAATACAATATTTGAACACATAAAAGTGTGAAAAGAAGGTGTGCTAGAGTGGCTAGTGGGTTTACTCATAAAGTACATGTCTTTTTTGACTCACCCAAGTTCAAATCCCTCTTGGTGCATTTTTTTCCCATTTTATTTTTTAATTTAAAAATTACTAGGATTTCAAAATTTTAATAAAAAAAATCTTATATACAAATTTTAGTAATTTCAAAAAGTTTAAACTGATCGTAAGGCCTAACAAATATATTATAACATATATACACATATGTTATAATGTATCATATATGCTAGAGTGAAAGAACAAAAGTTTTGTATAAACAATAGTTTGATTGTTTGTAGTGAGAGGGATCAATTTTACCATATTTTAAAAAAATACAAACTTGTGTGTATTAGCATATTATTCTTCATTTAAAATAATTATTTTGTTGGATTATTTTGAATATTTTATATGTTTTTGTTTTACTTTTAGGCTTCAGCCCCCCTACCATCGAGTCCTGGTTCCGCCCCTGTGTGTGTGTGCGCTCTCATGATAAGAATGGCATGCATTGGTACATAAGGTATGTTTCGAAAGTAAGGAAATCCGATTCGCCCTATAGAGTATGTGCGTGCATGCTCCATGACAAGAAATGACGTGTATTTATGGTACAACAGGTATGTTTCAGATGTAGGGGGAATCCAATTCGCGCTTATACGGTATGTGTGTGCATGCTCTCATGATAAGAAATAACATGCATTGATGGCACACCAAGTATGTTTCAGATGTAGGGGGAATCGATTCGAGCTTATACAATATATGTGTGTATGCTCTCATGATAAGAAATAACATACATTGATGGCACACCAGGTATGTTTCAGATGTAAAGAAAATCTTATTCGCCCTATAGAGTAGGTGTGTGCATACTTCCATGACAAGAAATGACATGCATTGATTGTTAGTATAAGCCCTAATACGTTGTATGAACTCTTATTATTTGGATAAGTAGTATGAGGCATCGTTTTATCTATTATTATTTCTATGCATAGTTAATAAGATAAAATATCTTTGAATATTGGTTATACTCACGTTATCAAATGCGTGATTTGGATAGTAAAACCTTGGAGCATAAACTAGAACCATATTCTAAATGTCCCTAGTCGATTATTTTCATGAGAATCAAAATAAATTAATACTAGTATGTCTTTTGTGAGATTGACTTGTTTTAGGGGCCATAGGATATGGGATATCAATCAAAGGACATCGATACATGTTAGGGAACAATATACCTGGATCGATCCGCTCTTGAGAATACTACATGATTGTAAAGTCATAAGTGTTTTTCTCAAGCAATTCTTGCACTCAAATCCTTTGACCTGAAATCACTATAGATCTTGGATGGATCTTTACATGCTTTGACTTACGCCTAACGTCATTCGTAACTGAATGGCAAGTATGGGTATGTTTGGGCATGTCACGGTTCATGTTGAGATACATGAGTGAGGTGAAAGGATTGCTCCTCTCTGTAGAGAGAGTGGATATCACCAACCATTTGATTAGTGAGACTAAGTAGTGCGTGGCCACGCTAAAAAAAAATTATAAGAGTTATCATTTACTTAACCTACTCAGTTCACTAAGAGATCAAGAAATTAATTGGCATTAAAATAAGGGTGACTCACTCCATGCCTTGTGCTAATTAAGATATTCAGTAGCAAAGGATTGTATGAGGTTGCGATAGGTTCCATTAATTCTCGAAATTAACCTTCATTTAATATTGGGTAATCGTATTATCTTACTAGAGAATAATTATGATTTATGAGCATTAAAGTTGTTTAAGCTCATTGTCAATGTTAAATGGACCTACAGGATCATACACTAAGAATGTCGAGATCAAGGTTCAGTATTTGTTACTTATTGGACCACCTAATTAGGGTTTTGGTGAAAAACCTAATTAGGTGAATCGGATAGCTTATTTGGGTTGGGTCTTATTAAGTGTTGATCCAATCTAAACAATTTGGTTAATTAAAATAGTTTAATTAATCAAGTAAAGAAGAGAATTCTAATTTGATTAGGAGATAAGGGTTTTATCATAAATTAGGGTTTGGATTTCCAATATAAATAGATGGTTTAACCCTAATATGATGGAAGAAAAAGATAAAGTGATTGAGAGATAGTCTCTTAAGAAACCCTAGCGCCACCACTCCTTTTCTCACTTGGCCGCCTTCGCCGGCGCTTGCCGTCGGAGCTCGCCGCCGGAACTTGTCACCTCCGTGCCTATAGCCTCTTTTTCTCTTCTTTACAGATCGGATCTCGAGACAATCAATCTCAGTTACTTATTATTTGAACCAAGAAACAAGTGTTGTTTCTCGAGGTACTAGCATGCCTGCTTGATTGCCAGAGGTGTTCGTGCGTACGTGATTGTAGAGGGGAGTTGCGATTTGCTGTCTTTTTTTTATTTATTTTGGGAAACAAGGGTACGTTCAGAATCCTCATCAAAAGCAAGGTAAAGAAAAAAGGGAAAATTGCTTATAAATCCTTCAAAAGTTCTATAATTGCATATTTACCCTCAGAAAAAGCATAATTGTATATATACCCCTGAAAAATATAGGTAATTATGGATATGCCCCTATTGTTAGATTCTGTTAACAAAAGTTAATCAAACTTTATTAACTATAGTTATAACTTGGATTAAGATATACAAAAAGTCCAAAATAACCCTTGTAAATGGTCATTTTATAATAAAAAACTTTTCAAGGGTATATTACTGTGGTGGAAAGGATTTTATTACTATGGTGGAGTTCTAGGAAGGTTTCAACAGTCTTATGTTTCAAAGCTGGGTCATAAATAAGATTTTTTTCTATTCTTGAAGTGGAGATAATTAGCAAATTTGGTCATTATTGAAGGGAAAGTGAATTTTCTATTATTGCTCCATATGTTATCAAAGATATTTCTTTTTGAGCTCTCTAGGCAAAGTTTCAAGAGGAAGGTTGAATGAAAATGGGGAATCTACAGTAATTATAGGCAAACCTATTGTTTTGTAGTTTTAAAAAGCCATCTGCGAAAAGAAAAACAACTTTATTAGTATATAACTTAATAAAACAACATATTTTATTTGGATGAGGTTACTTAGTTGTCACAATAACAAGTAATTCGAAGGAACTTGTTGGTTTTGTGATCCCTATTACTGTTAACGCCTTTGAACCAACTAAGGGTTTTAAGGGTGTAGGTTTCTTTTTCTCTAACATTAATGTTGATACAGAGGTAATTACTGGTTTCATAAATCTCATCAGACATTAAGCATATGGCCGAGTAAAAGGCTTTTACTTACCTAGCATGCAGAAATACTTAACTTGCCATAGAACTTTCCTACAAAGTAAATACATTAGTAAAAAGATTTCTAAGGTGGTTCTTCTTTAATATTTCTAGACAATTTATCTGCTAAGCCATTATCTGGCCCTTTTATATATTCAAATTTAATATTATAAGCAGAATTAATAATTCTATATTTAAATGCTAACCACCTTCATTGGCTAATTCTTTTGTTGTTTTTATTTTCATAAACTTTGACTATAGCCTCACAATAAGTTCTTACTAAGATCTCTTTTTTGCTAAGTAAAAACAATCTAAAACTGTCTAAATCATAAACTTCATCCAATATTTCTTGATCTATACTTGAAGTTAGGTTCTTTTTTTATATTTTGTACTGCTATATCGACATATTTGTTCTTTTATCTTTGGGGAGTATTTATGGAATTTTTTAATAATGCTACCCATCCTAATTCACAACCATCAAATTCTATTATTAAATAATCAAATTCTAAAGATAACTTTAGATTTGGTAAAATTTTTACTAATTGTTTGACTTTTTTCTATTTGTTTATGATCTTCTAAATTAAATAACTTAAAACCTGTTGATCCTATTTTGGAATATAATGGCCCTACTAATCGGATAAGGTTTCTTATGAAAGGTCTTGCATAGTTTACTAATCCAAAGAAAGCTTGTAAATCTTTTATAGTTTTAATAGGAGGAAACATTAAAACTTTTTTTTGCTGATATAGGGTTGTAATTTTATCTTACCAATTGCTATTTCTACTCCCAAGGATTCTATGTTTGGATTAAAAAACAAGTCTTTCTTACTACTTATTATTATTTCTTTGCTTAGCAAATTCATTTAAGATTATTCTTAGATGTCCCACATGCTCTACTTTATTCTTGTTATGTGATACACTCCTTGCATGTGTGTATTGCAAGTGCAAGGGTTGTCGAAGTAATAAAGTACCCAAACGGGTGGGTAGTCGAATCCACAGGGAATAGACTCTAAGAACAAAATAGTATTACTAAATAAGCTAAATGACAAATGATTGGTGAAATGCTTCAGATATTAACAATTTAAAATGCAAGTAAATGAGGCAAGTAATAGACAAGAAGAACAATCGGTAGAAAAGTAGGGCATCCGGACAATGCTACCCCTAGGTTGTTTTTGTTTCAAGTGCAAGACTAAGACTAAGCTTCCTTAATTGAGATTTAAAGAGTTGTGGAAATCCAAAAGTGCACGGTCCAAAATCTAAGGTCAATCATGACTAGCCCTCTATGTATGCCACGGCGGAAAGGAAAACTCTCAACACCTCACACTGCGTGGGACTACTTAAGGTTCTAGGGACTCTAAGTGATAAATCCTATTCCTAAATCTAGATCAAACCCTTTGGTTTAGGCGAAGGATCCCTAATCACAACTAAGCCCCAATGGAGAGGATCTCTCAACACTTCACTTTATTGTGATTGTAAAGAACTCTTGGAATGTGGAGGTAGTGTGATAATTTGGTCTTCTTCTTCACTTGTTTGTTACTTGGTTATCTTAGTCATTTTGGTTGTTTCTCATTTTCCTTTGTCTGAGGCTTCTTGTTGAGCATTTAGAGTTGTTTGCCTAGTGTTTGAGGGTGTTTCGGAGGTGTTTTAAGTGTGCGTGGGCTGTACGGCCTCCTGTGCGGGCCGCACAGGTGGTCGCACACCCCAGGCAGAGGGGTGTGCGGCCTGGTGTGCGGCCTGCACACCAACCCGCACACCCTTCTACCTGGGGTGTGCGGGCACTGTGCCGCCTGCACATGAACCGCACACCCTCCCGATTTGTTGATAAAAAGCTCATTTTAGCTCCTTTCCTTCATCTTTCTTCTCCCAAAGCACGCCCATTCCTTCCTCCTCTCTTCCTCCATCCTTACTTAAGGTTTAAGGGCCATTTTAGAAGGGATTTTTTAGCTTGATTCTTGGACCATTGGGTTGCTCAATCTTTGGATCAAGGTAAGGTTCTATCCTTTCTTGTTTCTTCTTTGTTCCTTGAATGGCTATGGCTAGGGTTGGTTGTGAACCCTAGTGAGAGCATGATTCTAGTTCCATTTTCTTCTTCTTTGATGGTATAGCTTGGGAAGAGTAATTGTATTGAGTTGTATGGCTTTGATTTAAGGAAATCCTTGAACCCTCTTCATCTTGATCCTGGATTTACTGTAGAACCAACCAAAGTTGGTTCTTTCTTGCTTTCCTTGTTGATTTTAAGAGTTGTGAGAGGTCTTTTCTTGATAGAACTTCTTGATATGGTGTTTAGCAAACCCTAGAAGCAACCATTCCCCATTTTGAACATTTTTTTCCCTTCATTTTAGTTAATCAAGTGTTTGATGTATGGTTGCTTGTTTTGGTTGTTTAAACACTTCTAGGAGATGAGACTTCAAGTAAGGGCAAAGAGCCGGTGGAGAAATAACACCAGAGGGTTTTAACTCGCCAAGTTTGTGAGTGGGACTTACCGATTTCATGGACTACACTATCACGCATGTTTCCTATATATTTGAGTTATTCTTTCTTTTGAACATTTTCATGACTTTGAAATCATGCTTGATTTTAAATGAGTTATTGAGAATATTTGCTAGTATATTAATGGTGTTTCAAAGCTTGGTTCTTAAATTACCTATTCAAGGAAATTTTTGAGATTTATGCCTTATACTTGTCAAAAGTTTCTTGAAATATTATTCATGATTCCTTAAAACATCTCCCTTGAATTTGAATGAGTTCATGGAAATGCTTGCCCAGTTAAGTTACTCGAGTTTGAGAACTTGGACATCAAATGTAATTTTTAAAATCTACCTTTCATGTTCTAATATTAATGTTTATGCCTTGAAAAATTATCTATGACCCTTAAGAGTGTTATTTGACCTTTAGTGAACTAGTTGCAATGCTTGTGAATGGGATTAACTAAATTATGGACTATAAACCATGCATGTTTTCTCATAATTAAGTTGCATTACCCTTAATTGATGATTTATCATTGCTAAAACTCTTGAAATGATTCTATGGTGTTTAGAAGCTATGCTGATTTATGAATTAACTTATTTCGAGAAAATAGTTACAAAGTCTGTGTTACTCATGATCGAAAACCCTATGTTTTGGGTTGTATGTTTCAATGTGCATTTTTAAGAATCTTGATATTCTTGTCTTGATGAGTAAATGAGTTGTGCAAATTAAGTTGATTTCCATTGTGATGATGTTATACTTGAAGTGTATTTTCAAAGATTGATCTTATATGATGTTTTCTCAATGAAAAGGATTTCATTGAAGATATTATAATTAGTTTGCTCACTCTTGGAGTGAATAATTTTTGTACATGAACACACGTGATCTCTCGATGAGATTTATGCTATTATGTTGATGTATATAATGAGTCTACAGGCTGGGTTGTTACTTAAATGCTTTGATGGTGACATGGGAGCCGAGCTCCAATACTTACTACAGTAAGAAGTGGATGGTTTCCACTGGCCGACCTATATAGAGGTGGCATGGAAAACTGTCAAACCAGTTATGCCATGTCAGGTGGGAGCGTAAATCCCTGACTTGGATATAGTTGGGTTGTTCGGAGTCACCACACGAACTTCCCAGCGGCCAATACCAAGATATGCGCATCTTGGTAGCTCCAAACCTAACCAAGGCCACGGTTAACGATGTAGAGTTTTTGAGGCCATTCTGGATACTATTGATTATTTGTGATTGTTGAATTACTCATTTCTAAGAATTTTGATATTTGAAACCATAAAAAAGAATGTGCAAGTATTAGATTCCAGAATGGTATGGATTTTCTTGATGATTTCAAAGGAATTTATTTTGCATTTCATTGAGAAAGCTTAATTTCTCATGTAATACTCATTATTTAAAGTATCTCTATTATTGTTGAGAAATGAAACATGTTTTTGGCACATTTTATTTTATTGGGTATGAGTTATGGTCCTATGCTTAGCCTCTCACTGGGTATTCAAATTTTGGAGGCTAATTACTAAAAATCTCATCGTTGATTGAGATTTATTAAATCCATGTTTTAGTGAGTTGTTGAAAGGAACGGATGTCTATTTATGTTAGAGCTTGGCTTTGATCAATTGTTACTATAAGATACTTTTATCGGCATACTTTGTTCTTTGTAAATCTGAATGTTACTCCAGGGTTGCTATTTTCTTTATTTTTGGTTTTGGTAAACTCTTAAAATGGTTTATTGTTATATTGCTTATATTTATCTTTCTGACATGTGTGATTTTATAGTTCTATGCATTTCCCCTCACTGAGTAACCAAGTTACTCAGCCCATCTTTCTTCTTCCCAGGTGTTTGCTCAGTGAAGCTATGCAGACGTGGAGTGCTTGGCAAGGGACTATTTCAGTGCATTTACTTTAAGTCTATGTATGTATATTCTAGTACTTTGCATGTACAGTGTGAGATTCATTAGTGTATGGTGTCGGCCCATTGGCATATTTCTTTTCCTTGGGTATTTATGTATGTTGCTATTGTTCAGTGTTGTTCGAAAACATACCCAGAGTTTGGGATGTATTTACGATTATGTATTTTTGGCTGTAGTCTTGCATTTCTAGATGTGGTTGTATGTGTTTACTTGATTTATTACTGTAATGATTGGTTTGTATAGAGAATTATTTTATCAGTCTGCTCTTGTGTTCCTTCCAGTCGGTTATAGTGTTGTGAATAGGTATTAAGTCAGCCTTACAATGATCCAGGGTTAAGGCAGTGTTTGACCTTCTTTGGGTTGTCATGGCGGTATGTCACATGTGAGACCCATGGGTCGGGGCGTGACAGGTAGGATAAATCACATTGGAATGGAAAGGGGGCGTTCCGCTACCTCTCGACTCACCCTCTCAACCCTTTTCAACCTTGTTAAATCTAACCCTAATGGTGATGGTCACTTGTCAAAAAGATGATTAAATAGATTCTCAACCCTAGTGTCACTCTAAGGTAAAATCAAACAATAATCACATAATATTAAAACTCAATTAAAAGATCAAAATCAAAGTCAATGAAATAAGTAAAAACCTAGGGTTCACATGTCCAAGTGTCCAAAAGGGTTTAGCTTTCTATGTAGCAATACATCTTCAAGAATGAAATCAAATGATAATACAAGTATTCCACAAAGAAAACCCCCTCTATTCGCGTGATGATGATCTTCAAGAACAACTCTTCCTTCTCCCAAGATCTCTCCATCAAGCCTAAGGTACACTCCGGCGAAGCAAGACCGTCGGCGGCTCCCCCAATGGCTTTCCTCAAAGGTAATCGATATTAATGGTTGGATAATCTCCCCTAAACCTTGCAAAAACCTCTCCTCAGTCCTTGCTTCGGCCTCCTCCCAAAGCAAAAAAGAATACTCCTTCTAAACCCTTCAAAACTAATATTTAAAGACTGAAATCAGGTATCCACACCATTACTCATACGGCCACATGGCCGTGTGGAATTTCCACATGGCAGTGTGTATTCTATGGAATCCACGCTTTGTCTTTAGACTTTTCTTCTCTATTTACTGAGGCCCCGGGTGGGCACACACCCATATGGTAGACTGTGTGACATTTTTTATCTTCAAATTCATTGGAAGAACTCTTGAAACTCTTGCACAAGTTAGATCATGAATGTGTGACTGCCTAGGTGCCCTTCCAACTCTTGTTTAACTTGTAAATCATTGGAAGACAGCACACACCTTCATGAGTAACATAAGCATTTTGCCTTGTTCATTCTATCTTTGGAAAAGAACTCCAAATAGATTCTCCACAGTCTATTTTTTGCTTATTTCTTCCTTAGGACACCTTCACAACCTTATACAAATAAAAGAGCACAAATACATAAGAATGAGCTATAAAATTTGATAAAAGCAATGCTCATTGTAAGTAAAATATACTTAATAATGCGCATACACAAGCACTTATCACTATAGACTAAAATTCCATCTATCTATACACATTCAAATTCTTTGTACCTATTAAAACACAAATTCATTTTCCACTGGAGTATACTAGGTGCATTTTTAAGCCCAAAAGGCATTACTAACCATTCAAAATGTCCAAAGGGACAAGTAAATATTGTCCATTCTATGCTATCTGGATGCATACTAATTTGCCATAAACCTAATTTACAATCAAATTTACTAAATATCTTACTGCTTTGAATACTATTGATTAACTCTATTTTATTTGGCATGTCATAACCATCATCTATTGTATTATAATTTAATCTCCTTGTAGGGTCCTTTATTTTGTCCTGCCTTTAATAAAATCCACCAGCCAAAAATAAATGGATCACAAATCAAAATTTCAATTATTTAAAAATTTCAAGTGATTATGGGCTCATGACTTCCATGAGGGGCAAGCCCCCTATGTTAATTACCCTAGACGATGTCATGGGAACCTCTGATTAAGAGCATGTGTAAAAGAAAAATGGAAAAACATGAAATCAATTTTTATTGACTTGAAAAGAACATGAGTACATGGATTTGATTGAAAATGCATAAATTCAAAATTCTAGTTCTCATAACCATATTTTCCTAAACTTTTTTATCTTCACTTGATTTGTGCCTATTCAATTATGTGAATAAGGGTTGCAATGTTTCGGCTTCTTCTGACTTTTTTAGCCAAAAAAAGCATGCTTGATTGTCTCTCTTGACTTTTTTGACTTTGATCATTTTTGAATTATGTAGTTTGCATCTTGAGCATTATTTGAGTCTCAAGGTGTGATCTCACTATTTTTGTGAGTCACAACTTAATCCTCTTTAATTACTGAAGTCTCAAGTTGAGACTTCGGTATTTAACATCGACAAAGTCTTCAAAAAATTTTTTTTTGTCAAGCTCATTTAAGTCTTTAACTCTTGATATCTTTTGAGGTTCTAGAGTCCATTTGTCACTTCATTTGAGTTTTTAAGTCTCAACTCCCTTATGCCTTGGAGCCTTGACTTGTACATCATCATACCATGGCCTCTTACATGATTGGTTTAGTAGGTTGATGACTTTGATTGATTTGCATTTAGAATTTCTTATAGATCTCAAGCTGTGTTCCTATGGCTACGAATCACAAACTTGATTTTCCTTCATTTTGATGAGTGTTAAGATGCCTCTATGAGCATCAAGAGGCAGTGGTGAGACTTTCATTAAGAGCTTCCATGCATTGTACCTCATAGAAACTCTTTGATTTCTTCATCATATTTTTATTAACTTTTTTTAGCTTGCATGACTGTCAAGAGGCAGTGCAGAGTAGTCGCCATGAATTGGATATCACAAATAGCTTCAAGCAAGTTCTTCAAAAGTCTTCATCAACTCTTTTAGCTTGTGTGACTGTCAAGAGGCAGTGCAGAGTAGTCGCCATGCATTGGACATCACAAATAGCTTCAAGCGAGTTCTTTAAAAGTCTTCATCAACTCTTTCAGCTTGTGCGACTGTCAAGAGGCAATGGAAAGGCCCTCTTAAGTGGAACAATCGCCATGCATTAGACATCACAACTATCTTCAAGAGAAATCTTCGATTGTCTTCATCAATTTTTTTCAGTTTGTGTGATTATCAAGAGACAATGGAGAGACTATCTTAAGGAGAATAGTCACCATGCATTGAACATCACAACTAGCTTTCAAGAGAGGCCTTCATCATGTCTTCATCAACTCTTTCAGCTCGTGTGACTGTCAAAAGGCAATGGAGAAGCCCTCTCAAGGAGAGCATTCGTCATGCATTGGACATCACAGCTAGCTTCAAGAGAGGTCTTCGAGTGTCTTCATCAACTATTTTGGCTTGTGTGACCGTCAAGAGGTAATGGAGAGGCACTCTCAAGGAGAGCAGTCGCCATGTATTGGACATCATAGCTAGCTTCAAGAGAAGTCTTCCAGTGTCTTCATTAGCTCTTTCAGTTCCATAAGTATCAAAAGGTAATGGAGAGTCCCCTCTTAAGGAAAGTAGGTTCCATGCATTGGACCTCACGGTAGGCTTTAGGGGGATTCTTATGAAATTACTAAAATACCCCTCATCTTTACTAACTTTATTTATTTATTTATTTTTTACACTCTAGCCCCTTCTAGGTTTCTTTTTTTTTAAGCCCTCAACTCTTCTTCTTTCACAAATTTTTATAAATTCTCTTTTGTTTTTTCATTTATAAATATTACAATAGGACCAAGATCTCCATGTTTTCAACATTCTGTTCCTTTTTTTTTTTTTTTTGCAATTAAATCTGGTATTCTCACCAATTTATGATTCCTATGATTTTTTCAAACAAATCTTCACTTGCTTGTATGTTTGGCTTATAAAGTAGAACCACATTTGAAAATCCAACTAAGTTTAAGATAATGCCTTTACTGGGGATTATCCTACTGATCCCACTGAACCATCTAAGTTACGAGATGTTCAAAGACATAATAAGTCACACCATAAAAATTCGTATTTATACTAACATCATCCATTATTTCAAATGAGCATATATATATATATAGACATGCATACGACAGACAATAAACAACAATCATATGTTTAAAGAATTCATCTCAGATCTCAGCATGAATAATGTGCAGCTACTCAGAGAAAGAGAGTGATAGATCTAGGGAGATAAAGGATGATGGTGAAGGGCCATACACATCAGGAATGGCCAACATAAAACATGCACATGATCTCATGAACGTTTAACAACATATGCATGAATGTGATTATTTTAATGTTACAATCAGTATCATTCTTCACATAATAATAAGAGAAAGCTATGCATTTGGAAAGGAGATGATACCTCTTTTGATGAGTTTAAATTCTTCAACCAATGATCCCTTATTTTTTACTTCTTCTGCTTACTATCTTTTACCTCTCTTTCCCTCTCATCCTCATTTCTTTCGTTTCTCCTCTTCCATTTTTCCTCTTTTTTTAGTTGTTGTCCTCTTTTCTATCCCTCCTCTCTTTCCTTTTCTATTTTTTTTCCTCCACGTCCGCATGTTGTCCGTCGGACTGTTACGAGTTTTTTTTATTTTATCTCTTTTTGCCAATTTTTTCTTTTCTTTTTTGTTTTGAATTTGTCATATGAGACCTCACCTTTTTTTATCATTTTTAAAGATTTTTATATACTTTTATTCAATATAACCCCCATCTTTATTATTATTATTATTATTATTATTTATCCTTTTTTTAATAGGATAATAGTAAACCAAAAGTTATCAAATTTTTTTATAATTAAATTTTTTATAACTGATTTGAATTAACATAATGGAATTTAATAAAAATAGGGCTTAAAACCCTATATAAACAAATGCTCCCCTAGTAGCTTCCTCGCACATAATTGTTGAAGGAGGAAGATACGAGTTATCGAAAAATCTTCATCTTGCTTAAGCAATTTCATCAAGGTAATCATTTAACCCTAACTCTCTTTCTTTAACCCCCAATCCTCTTTCTCGCACTCTTTGCTTTGTAAATTATTATTATTATTATTATTATTATTATTATTATTATTATTATTATCATTTTTTGTTGGTGGCCCTGGCGTGACTCCTCCATTTTTTTTTGTGTGTCATGGCATGATTCCTCCATATTTTTTTGTGCCATGGTGTGATTCCTCCATCTCTTATTATTGTTGTTGTTGTTGTTGTTGTTGTTGTTGTTGTTGTTGTTGTTGTTGTTGTTGTTGTTGTTGTTGTTGTTATTATTATTATTATATATTGTGTGCACTTTACTTTTTCAATGTCTACAACCGCAAAGGGCAAGCTTGTAGAACCACTCTATGGGTTGTATGATGATCATAGCAAGACACCAAAGGGTTTACCTCTTCCTTGACACTATCCAATTAATTTAAAAAATTCGAATAGAGATATTCAGTATTGAGGAAGTGATTTTAATGAATGGACCACCAAGCCTAAAGGGTTCCATGAAGTTGGTAAACTTACACCAACCAATTTTCAAAGGGAAGGAAATCATGAAATAATTCTTCTAAATCCATGAGAGCTATCTACACCATATCTTAACTTGGAAACCCTAGGTTACCAAGCTAATATTGATCACACTACAGTTATGTGGATTGAAAGACTTCTATTCACCAAGTACAGTCTGCATCCTGCCGATTATATGAACGGGGCCTTTGACGTTTTACGAAATTCATCTGAGAAACTTAAACAAGTTGGTATACTTGAAGCGGTTGCAATATCAACGAGATCATACAACTTCAACCAGTCAATAATGAGAGGAATCATGGAGATGTGGTGCCCAAATACCAATACTTTTATTACTCCATTTGGTAAAATTGGTGTCTCTTTGTGGGACTTAAGGTGCATAGGAGGGCTTCCTATTGTGGGTGACTTATATGATGAGTACGCCCCTCCAAATGAAGACTATACTCTGGAGATGATTCCCATGCCATTTTAAGGGATTTGTTTAACATTTATCAGTGGATCCAGGACTATGCAACTAGGAAAAAGAATAAGGTTAATTATGTTCAACGGAGAAATTTCTTTTTCAGAGATCAACATGCAAGAAAGAATTTCCTCAAAGTAGTAGATGGCAACGTCCATCCCATTCCGCTTGTTTATGAAGAATGTAGGTTTGCAGCTTTCTTAGCATTATGGTTATGTCGCTTTGTTATGTCACAAAAAGGATTCCACCTATGCCTAGAAACTTTCCTAATGGCCTCCAAATTGGCTCAGGGAATACATATAGCATTGGCTCCAACGATATTTGCATATACATGCACCAGCTTGGATGCTATGGTCTTACATCCTAAAGGGCCATGTAGTGCTTTGGTAACTCTACCGTAACACTTTCTTTATGGTTGGGTGGGATCACATTTTGAGGGTACTTATGTTTACCGAAAGCATCAAATGATAGCATAAAAAACATTAATGATGGCATGTATATCTAGAATAAGAGCTAGCACTTTTGATCCTAAAAGAGCTTGAAATATGCTAAGGAGAGAAGGATACCTTAAGTGGTGCCCATTTTCTTGCATTGATTTCAAAAATGAGGATTGGTTTGAAGATTATAAAGAGCCAAGCAATGACAAGAGATTGGGGACAATTCAAATGGAATAATTCATCTCTCTCTGCCAGAGTGTTATTCCTTTGCGCGTTGGAAAGAATCTACATGCTCAATGGTACAACCCTCAATGATTCTCTCAGCAATTTGGGTATGATTAGGGGTTTCCAAATGAGATTCGAGTGTCAAAGCACCCTCAGTCTACTGGTCTTTTGTTAGGCTATTGGCATCACTTTATTCGAAGAAAAATAGGATCTAGATTTTGCGTCCCATCTCATGAGCGTGAAGGATGGCCTTTGCTCATATATGAAAATCATTGGTCAACCAAGCTACACATAACTTTGAAATCTATTTATGACAATCTTAATGAGAAGGACCAATTTGCACAAATTGTGAAGGATAAAGCTCTAATGGAAAAGGAAACCTTCCCTCAAATAAGGAAAAGGGGTAACCGTGGGATTCAACTTGGAGAAGGGCAAATTGGGCTTTCTCTAACAAATGTTTCTTCACCTACAAAGTCAAGCAATTCTCTGAAAAGAGCTCTAATTGGTGAATATAGCATATCCTCAAGGAGTAATTCTATACCATTGCATCAATCACCTACTCAAGGTATACACATTTTTTTTAATTTATTTTAATTTTTTTTAGTAGCTCTCAAGTTTCATTAAATATGCTCTTTACTTTACCTATAGGTGATGTTCCTAACATAAGTGAACATAAGGGGGACCTAGCCAACACTTCCAAGTCCAGATCTAACCCCATGGGTACTACTTAATAACTCTTTTTTTTTTTTTTTTATTTTTTTTTTATAACCCCTACTATTCTAGGTGCTTATGGAGCTCCTTCATGAAAGGCTGGTCTCTCAGAGCATAACTCAGTGACTTTAGACTTTGCCATTGATGATGATTACATGCCTATACTTGATGCTGATCCTCCTGCGAAATGTCCTATTGCAGAAAGAACTTCAAAATCAGTGCAAGCAACTCCTTCTTCTCAACATATGAAAGAAGACTCAATGCCAGATGATGCTCTTCAATCCAAAGATGACTCAGTCCCTAGAGCTAGTAATTCTCTCAAACATAGGGATAAGTTAATTATGGGAAATGTCTCTGCAAGCTCATCTTGTCCACAATTTATTGATGAAAGTTCATATTTGAATCCCTTTTTGACCAAGCAGTTACTTGACAAAGTGAAGTCATTCTCCTATCGTGAGAATGAATCCATAAGGGAAGAAACCACCAAACTATATGAAAGTTTGAAAGACTATAGTGTTGATATTTCTATTATAAGAGACAGGGTTTACAAAGTGCATGATATTGTAAAAGCTACTCATGACATTGAAAGTAAACAAAGTGACCCAACCATGAAAAGAATGGAGCTACTGTAGAGTTTTAAGAATACTGAAGCAACAAGAGAACAATCTAGGAAAATATCTCTAAGTATGAGTGAGGGTGAGAAATAGTTCAAGTTTATAATGGAAGAGATACACTCATTACAAGCCAAAGTAGAAGAAGAAAAATGACTCCTCTCATCTGGCGCAAAGTTACTAGCCTCTGTTCCTTTTTTAGAGGAGATGGATGCGTCTTTTAAAACAATCAAGCAGCAGCTTGATGCTCTTGGAGATGACAATAGTGACTTGCAACAATCATCTTCTTGACAATATCCATCTTTGAGAGAGAAAAAGAGTAACTTTAGTTTGAGTTTAGATTTATTTTTCTTGTTTAGTTTTCAACATTAGTTATTATCTATTTGTCTTATTGTGTTAATGGTTCTTTAGCTTAGTTAAATAAGTGGAGCAAGTCTCCACATCTTTGAACTCTTCCTTCTTCTTTCTTTTTATAATAAATTCTCATCTTTTATTTTTTATTATTTTTATTATTTTTAAACATGATCTCCACCGTTCATATTAAAGACAAATGAGTCATAAGTCATCCCCAGAAATTTCAATAAGATCAAAAAAAAATTTCATAACTTGATCGTGGACTTGATGATGACTAGTTAAGATAGAAACGGTTAACCTTTTCAATCCTTTAACTACGATTTTTTCTGGTATTTAAATGAACTTCAAAACTAATCTCCACCATTCACTTTTTGTATAAAGGTGTCAAAAGGACATAAAATTTTTTAGAAAGATTAGAAACTTCTCACTATTAGTCATCATTTTAACAACAACATGGTTGTAACAATAGTGATCAATGAATTTTTTTTCTAAGTTACAAATTTTTATTGGAACTTTATAAACTTTAAATGAAATCATGACAGTTCACTTCAAATCTTAGCATGTTTTAAAGTCTCAGCAATATTTATAGATAGATAAGAAAAGGAATCATGGCATGATTGACATCTATATGGACATTGGTGATGGATAGGAAAATGACTGAATTTTGGCTTGAATCTTTAATTCTTTCTAAAAAAACATTTGGGTCTCAACCTAAATTCTGATAGTCCAAATTATAGGGTATCATGTTTTGACTGTCTAGTTAAAATTGTGTGGTAATTGGACATGATCTGATCATCCGATGAATCTCTTGATCAAAACATCAATCACGACCAAATATGCAGACCTCACCTTCAATTTTTTGTTTTGTTTTTTATTTTTATTTTTGTTTTTGTTTTTGTTTTGTTTTTTTATTTTGTTTTATTTTGAAATAGTGAAATAAATCAATGTTTCAATGTGGACTTGAGAATTTATCCAAACATGTCTTCATTCAATTCAAAAGATGAAACATGTTGAAACTCGTATTTGTCTCAAGAAGCATATAGAATGCTTGACCAAATTGCTAAAACAAGAACAATGGACATTCCATCATAGACGAACACAAGTTTTTTTTTTTTTTTTATTATTATTATGTAATTTGAAAAAGAAGACAATGCAATAGAACTCGTGTTTTGCCTTGAGAAACATACATAATGCTTGACCAAATTGCTCAAAGCAAGAGCACTCAACATTCTGTCATAGACAAACACATGTTTTTGCTTTTTTTCTTAAGATTAATAGTACATCATAGATAATATGTTTTTAAGAAATGTGCATTGATGGGCGGCATAGGTATTCTTCCATTAGCATCAACTAGCTGATAAGCTTCTCCTTCGTAAACAACCTCAATAATATATGGGCCCTTCCAATTTGGCTTGAACTTACCCCTAGCATGCTTATTGGTGATGATTGAACTTCTTAACACCCAAACCATCTCTCCTTTATTAAATGTTAGAATGCGAGACATTTTGTTATAAGCCTGTGCCATTTGTGCTTTATAGACTTCAAGATTTTGCTGAGCCTCAAGTCTTCCTTCATCTAAGTATTCAAGTTCATCCACCCGCAAGCGAACTCTATCCACATTGGTTAGTTCATTTTGTAAGGTAATCCTCAAGGATGGAATCTGGACTACAAGTGGTAAGACAGCTTCAGTTCAAAAACCAATGAATATGGAGTTGATTGAGTTGGTGTTCGGTAAGTTGTGCGGTATGTGTGAGATATGGTCTTCTTTTTCCCTTGTTTATTTCTCGGTTACCTTAGTTGTTTTGGTTGTTTTCTCATTTTCTTTGGTTTGAGGCCTCTTGTCGAGCATTTGGAGGCATTCACCGAGTGTTTGGGTTGGTTTTGAGGGTTTTTTTCACGTGCATGGGCTGTGCACAGGCCACATAGCCTCTTTTGGGAGCCATGCGGCCTCCTGCGCGGCTGTACAGGTGGTCGCACACCCCAGGCTGTGGGGTGCATGGCCGGTGCATGGGCTGCACACCACACAGTGCGCAGGGTGTGCAAGCACTGTGCGGTTGCGCATGGGCCGCGCAAGCGCAGGTTTGATGCTTTAAAATCCCGATTGGACTCCTTTTCTTCATTTTGCTTCCCCCAAAACCCTCCCATCCTCTCCTCTTCTCTTTCTTCACCACTCTTAGTCATTTAAGGGCTGATTTTGGAGAGATTTGTGGGCTTGTTCTTGGATCCTAACGTGTGATCTTCTCTTGACTCAAGGTAAGCTCCCTTCCTTACTTGTTCTTCATTGTTCTTTGGATGAGTAAAGCTAGGGTTTGGTTGGGGACTCAAGTGGGAGCTTGATTCATGCTCTTTTTCTTCTTCTTTGATGGTAATACTTGAGAGAAGTAATTTTGTTGATTTATATGCCCTTGATTTAGAGAATCCATGAACCCTCTTCACCTGGATTTCGGATTTACTGTAGCACTGAACCAAGTTAGGTCTTTCTTGCTTTCCTTGTTGGTTTCAAGGGTTGTGAGAGGTCTTTTCTTGCTCGAACTTCTTGTTATAGTGTTAAGCAAACCCTAGAAGCCATCATTTCTCCATTTTGAGCATTGTCCCTCCTTTTCCATTGATCAAGTTGTTGATAATGTTTGGTTTATTAAATTGCTTCTAGGAGGCCAAACATCAAGCAAGGGGCAAGAGCCGGTGGAGTAGTAGTAACACCGGAGGTTTCTAGCTCACCAAGTTTGTGAGTGGGAATTATTAAAGTTGAGAAATTCTATGGGCCGAATCTTTAGTATTCTCTTATTTATCACTTGAAGAGGATTCGAACCTCCACGTCAAGAATTCTTTGCAGATGAAGAGCAATATTATTCTTGCATGTTTGTCTTTAACATTTAAGTTGCTTGCTTTTGAATGATAAACTCCTTATTGGCCAAAACTATTGAAAGGTTTTCCATGGGATTTAGAAAATCGTGATGACTTATGATTTGGCTCATTTCGTAGGTATTTGTAAAATATATGTATATATATATATTTATGTATGTGGTTTGGAAATCTCATGTTTTAAAATATATGTTTCAACTTATGCATTTGTAAGAGATTTGAGGCTCTTGTTATGGTGACCAGAAAGGCTTGTGTAAACCAAGTTGAATTTCTTTGAGATGATGCCATTTATGAAGTATATTTTCAAAAGATACTTTTGTATGATGTTTTGACGCAAACAGTTTCAGTGAAGATGTTATAACAATGTTACTCACTCTTGGAGTAAGAATTGCAATTGTGACACTTGTAATCTCTTAATGAGGATTTTGCCATCATGTTGTTGTATATTTATTGAGCCTACTGGCTGGACTCTTATTTAAATGTTTGGATGGTGACATGCGAGCCGAGCTCCAGTACTTATTGTAGTAAGAAGTGGACAATTTCCACAAGCCGACCTAGTAGAGGTGGCTTGGAAAACTGTCAAACTGGTTTTGCCATTTCAGGTGGGAGCATAAATTCCTGACTTGGATATAATTGGGTTGTTTGGAGTCACCACACGAACTTCCCAATGGCCAATGCCAAGATCCGCTCATCTTGGTGGCTTCAGACCTAACTAAGGCCATGGTTATCGATGGAGGGTTTTCGAGGCCATTCTGGATACTATAAATTATTGGGTTTTGTTGATTTATTTATTTCAAAACATCTTGATATTTGAAACTATCGAAAGGAATGTGCGAGTATTGGATTCTAGAATTATAAACATTTCTTGATGACTTCAAAGGAATTTCACTTTGCATTTTATTGAAAGAGCTTATATTGTTATGTGATATTTATAATTTAAAGTGCCTTTATTCTTACTAAGAATTGAAGCATTTTTTTTATATTTTATTTTTCATTTGATCATGTTTGAACTATAGGTCCATGTTTAGCCCCTCACTGAGTAACCTAGTTACTCACCCCCTCTTTCTTTCTCCCAGGTGATAGCACGGCATAAGGGTGAAAGCGTGAAGTGCTTGGCAAAAGTTGCATCCGTCTTCTCATTTGAGTTGTGTATGTTGTTTATTCCTTGGTATGTATTATCAGGAATCCACTATATGTTGTTGAACTCTATTATGTCTTATCTTATTTGGAGTACTTTTAAATATCAGTCTGGTCCAGGATTTGTATGAATGGTATTCACTATGTTTTAAGGTCATTGTTGTTGTTGTTATACTTACTTAATGAGGTTGCCTTACATTTCATGTCTTGGTGCTAATTTCATTGTCTTGTGTGGTAAGGTTGTTCTACTCCTTAATTATTGAATTATTCTCCATTGTTATTGTGGTATTGCACAGGGAATAGGTTAGCCTTACAGCTAGCTAGGGTGAAGGTAGTGTTGTACCTCCCCTGGGTCGTCATGGGGGTATGTCACATGTGGGACCCACGGGTCGAGGTGTGACAGTATACTTAGAGGACTTCAGGGAGCATTCCATGCCAATCTCTTTGACTTTTTGAAACTGCTTTCTTTAGCAACTGACACACCCCTGGCGTGAGTGTTCCGCAAGTGCAAGGGTAGTCACAACAATAAAATTTTACTCCGGTGAGTGGGTAGTCGTATCCATAGGGAATAGTGTTTAGAAACAAGAGTTATCACTATTTAGCTATGAAGAAAATCGGTGGTGATAGAAATTAGTATATGAATGCAAAAGAGAGTGAAAGAACGCAAGAAGAGCAATGATAGTAAAGAGAGGTAATCGATGGGAAGATGGGGCACCCAGACAATGCTCATCCTAGGATTATTGTTTCAAGTGCAAGACTAATATTATACCACCTAATTGATGCTTTAATGAGTTGTGGAAATCCAAAGACACACGATCCCAAACCTAAGGTCAACCGTGACTAGCCCTCTACACTATGCCCTGCGGAAAGTGATACTCTCGACGCCTCACACTATGTGGGACTGCATAAGGTTTTAGGGACTCCAAGTGATAAACCCTATTCCTTAATATAGTTTTAACCCTTTGGTCCAGGTGAAAGAACCCTAGTTACAATTAAGCCCCAGCACTAAGATTCACTACAATACTTTACTCTGTTGCTTGTGCAACTAAGCCCCAGTGGAGTTCATCTCTTAGCACTTCACTCTATTGTGATGGCAAAGAACTCTTGGAATGTGGAGTTAGGATAAATCACGTCGAAAGGGAAAGGGGACGTTCTACTATCTCTCAACTCACCCTCTCAACCCTTTTCGATCTTGTTTAGTCTAACCGTAATGAAGTTGTAACACCCTCAAAGGATTACCTATTTGGATTCTCAACCCTAGTATCACATCTAAGGGAAAATCATGCAATTAACATTCAAGATTGAAACTAAATTAAAATAATCAATTAGAGAAGCATAATAGAAGTCAAAGAAACAAAGTCATCTTAGGGTTTACAAGTCCAAGAACCCACTAAGGGTTTAGCTCTCCATGGAACTATACAAAGTCAACAAAGAGTTTGAAAACATATGCATAAAAACCATAAAGGAAACCCCCTTGTAATCCGTATCGATTTTCTTGTGGAGCCGTCTCATTTTCTCCAACGGTTCCCTTGTCAAACCTAGAGCACACCTACCGAATCGATGCCAATGAAAGCTCCCCCAATAGTTCTCCTCCAAAGGAACTCGATGTCGATATCGTAGAACCACTCCAAAAACTTAGCAAAAACTTCTCTAATCCTTAGCCGCGCTCTCCCCGAAAGTTGGGCGAAAGATGGATAAAAGATCCCCAATTAATTCTCAAATCGCGGTATTTATAAGGCTAAAATAGGGCATCCACACGGCCATGTGGAATTTCCACACGCTCGTGTGGATTCTCTAGATTTCTGAATTTCGTCGTGCTATAAACAGTAACTTACTATAGTGAATTGCTACATTGGTTTACTACATTAACTGCTACAGTACTCACGCCAAAGTTGCGACTTCATTTCTTCATCGAGGACGCTAAGTTGGGCACACAACCCATGGCAAATCATGTCACCTCTTACTTTCAACACATTGATGACGCTCTTCGATGTTACACAAGTTGGACTACATAAGTGTGACTGCCTTTGTGCCCCTCCAAATTGTATAATCCTTCAGCACTTTGGAGTTTGGCACACACTCACATGTTTACAACCTGTGCCTTGATCCTTGCTTATTACAAGAGTCTTCTCAACTAGTGCGTCCATGACCTATTTTTGCTTCTTCCTTCCAATTCTTCTCCACAACCTTGAATGCCAAAAGAAGACAACTACACATGAATCAATGATAAAACCTGAGAAAAGTAATGCTCAATGTAAGAAAGTAAACTTTGTATTACTTATACACAAGCACTTATCAGCAACTTTGATAAGGTCTTATTGAAGGCTTTTCTAAGACCATTAGCTCTTGCATTATAAATAGAGGAGTATCTCCAATCTATTTTGTGATACTGAGCAAATCTCCCACCTTGAAACTTTTGAATGCTCATCTGTTATCGAAAATAATTCTCCTTGGTGCTCCAAACTTGTATAGTACATGATTTTTGAAAAACTTGATGATGTTCTCGATGGCAGCTAACATAACACGATGTCCTCGTGATGATGGAGGCTCGATACGGCCTATCAGATCATTTCTCCACATCTCAAAAGGCCATGAAGAGATTGACATAACTTGCATCATCTTGCATACTCTAAACAATTATTAATCATGCTTGGCCAATAGTACCCAATATGCTTGATTTTTAGTCGCATCTTAGGTCCTGATTGGTGAGCACCACAAATCCTAGAATGGACTTCATTCATAACTTCTTTGGACTCCTCCTTCGAGAGACACCTTAACTACAGTTGATCATAAGATCTTCTATAGAGGACATCATTGACAAGAGTGAACCTTATCGCCCTCTTTTTAAACTACATAGCTACAGATTTTTCTTTTGGAAGTTCACCATATTTCAAGTATTTAATGAAAGGCTCTTCTAATCATTCTCATCCATCATTAGAACTTCGTTCCTTGCGAGGCATTTGTTCTCTGGCACTTTGTTAATGCATGAACTTAAGACTTTCCTATTTTAAATAGTGACTTGAATCTCTTCTTGATTTGGATCAGCTAACTCTTTTGCAAGTTTGGCCAAGCTATCTACTTTCTCGCTGGTTGACCTTGAAATTCTCTCCAGTTTAATATCAGGGATTTGTTCATGAGCTCCAAGACTTTCTGAAGATATTGAAGAAGTTCTTGCTTATAGATTTTGAAACTTTCTTCAACTAGATTTGTGTTGATTTGGAAATTGCCATATATGTGTAGGCTTTGGATTCCCATCTTGATTGCTAACTCTAATCCAACAACAAGAGCTTCATGCTCTACCTTATTGTTAGTCCATGGCTTCAATAGAGAAAGGGAGTATATTAAAATCCCACCCTCAGGCATAATGAAAATGAGTCTGACACTAGCTCTGATCTGTGGAATCTTAGGCCTAATAGCTGGTTGGATCGAAGAAGCTCCATCAAAATACATTTTCCAATATTGTTTTTCTTCTTCTATAACTAGGGTCTCCTCATTGTGAAGGTCACATTTTAATGGAGAATCATCAAGCAAAGGATGTGCAGCAAGGAAGTCAGCCAATGCCTGTCCTTTGATTGCTTTTTGTGGAGAATAAGTTATATTAAACTCCATTAGTATCAACGCCCATTTTGCTAATATTCCAGTAAGAAATGGCTTGGTCATTAAGTATTTGAGTGGATATATTCTTGAGATAAGAAAAACCCTATGTGAGAGTAAATAATGCATCAACTTCTTCATTGCAAACACTAATGAGAGACATTATTTTTCGATTGATGTATATCGATTTTCAGTGCCCACTAACATCTTGCTAAGATAGTATAAGGCATTCTCCTTACTTTCTTTATTCTCTTAAGAAAGTAAGGCTCCTAGAGATCCATCCAATGTTGTTGTATATAGAATTAGTGGCTTTCCAGTAATTGGAGCTGCTAGAACTAGTAGTTTCAGTAGGTAATGCTTGATTTCTTCAAAAGCCTTCTAACATTCTCCATCCCAATTAAAAGATGTGTTCTTCTTTACTAACTTTGAAAATGGCTTGGATCTGCCTGAAAGGTTGGTAGAGAACCTTCGAACATATGCCAAACATCCTTGGAATGACCTCAACTGTTTCAATGTCTTTGGAGGTGGCATTTCCGTGATTGCCTTAATTTTAGATGAGTCAATCTCTATCCCTTAATGCCTCACAATGAAACCAAGAAACTTTCCAAACAACACCCCAAATGCACATTTCATGGGATTCATCTTTAAGTTGTATATTCAAGTACAATTAAACACTATTTTCAAATCCTTGAGGTGTTGATCTCTTGAGTGTGTCTTTACCACCAAGTCATCTACATAGCATTCCACAACTGGGTGAATCAAGTCATCAAAGATGTTGGTCATGGATCTTTGATATGTTGCTCCTGCATTCTTTAGCCTAAACGGCATGAAGGTATAGTAGTAGATACCTATTAGTGTTCGGAACACAGTGTGTTTTTCATCCTCTAGGTCCATCTTGATTTGGTTGTACCCAAAGAAACCATCCATGAAGGAAAACATCTCAAATGAAGATGTGTTGTCAATCATGATTTCCATAACAGGTAGTGGAAAATCATATTTGGGGCATGCCTTGTTTAAGTCCCCACAGTCCACGCATATTCTGATATGCCCATTCTTATTTTTAACAGGCACTATACTGGTGATCTAGTAAGGATACTTTTCTTCCCTTATGAAACTAGCCTTAATTAACTTTTTGGTTTTCTCGATGACTTTTTCCTCCAAGTCAAACTTCATTTTTTACGGTGTTTGTTTTACTGGTGAAAATTTTGGGTTAATGGCAAGTTTGTGCACTGCCACCTTTGTATCCAAACCAAGCATCTCCTTATAACTCCAAGAGAAATAGTCAATGTACTCCATAAGGATGTTCTGTACGGATTCTTTTTCTTCTTGACTTAATTGTACACTTAGAAAAGTGAGTTTAGGATCATCCTCACTTCCTAAGTTGATTTCCACCAACTCATCAATTGTCGCTTGTCCTTCATCTTCAAGCTCAGGAGGTGCATCTTTAAGCTTTACATTATTTGTTGGATAACCAACGATTGTGTCCTCAACTAAACCTACATTCTTCTCATCTGATGTATCGGCAGCTAACACCATGTGGCATTCATATCTTTGTTTGTCTTGAAATCCAAGCCCACTCTTATTCAAGCCTTAACTTTGCATAGCATTCTTGAAAGGATGCAAAAGCCACTCAAAGAGAAGGTGCCTACTCTTCGAATGCTTTGTCGAGGCTTTCGAATGCAAAAGCCCACTCTTATTCAAATCTTTTCACTAATTTCCTCAGTTGGGGAGGATAATAGTTTGGGATTCTCAAAGGCCAAGATTCCTCATTCTCCATCATTTTGGTTATCAAAAAGTCTTCATTATGTAACTCATTGGAATAAGACTCTTAAAAGAGGATCCCTTTATCCTTGCAATGACGAGATGGAACATAGAATGTGATGAGTTGTTTTACTGAGTTAACACTTAACTCATCAAGAGATTTGTAGAGGCCTTCAGATATCTTCATAACATGGAAAAAGGTTTCCACAAGTAAGCCATCATCATCTTCTTCTCCTTAATTTGTGGGTGTGAAGCTCCTTCTCCATCACAGTCATCACCGCTAAAATGCTTGCTTCTTTTCTGAAGGCTAGAAGATGGGTTGGTGATTTCAATATCTCCACCATCTCCCTCTTCATCTGAAGAATCTGTGTCACTTCCAAAATGTGGCTTCAAAGGTAAGATTGAAACTTTTTTCTAAGTGAAATTGGTAATCTTAGTAACTTTCATGAGAGCATCATCTTTGGTTGCAAAAAGCTTGCCCCCTTTCGGTGTATCTACAAAATATCGTGCATCGCCGTAGTGAATTTCATGTATACCAAATTGTTGAATCTCCCCATCGATATGATATACCTCATCATCTTTTATGTACTTCATACATTAAAGCAATGTCGAGGGGACCACATAATTCTCATGTAGCCACGACCTTCCAAACAATGCTATATAGGAAGCATCGGTATTGATGACATGAAACTTCACCTCTGATGTCAACTTTCCAATCTTGATAGGTTGATTAATTGACCCAAGTGTCTTCTGACTATGCTGATTAAAGCCTTGGACAATAATCTTTTCAGTTGACAAGTGGTATGTCTCCAAAGTTAAGGCATTCAAGGTCTTTAATGTCATCAAATTCACTGAGAAGCCCAGATTAACAAGAATTTAGCTCACTCTAATTCCATCATAAGACCTAGTGATATATAAGGGTCTACTATGCTTCCTTGTTCCCAATAGCAGATCTTTCTCAGAAAACTTAATTGATGGTGACCCAACACATGGGTCTATTAAGCTTGATATTCTTTAGGGTTCTGCAAAACAAGGATAAGAGTCTCTCTTAGCTCTTGTGACATCATCAATGCATCAAAGACACTCGGTTGAGCTGGAATCCTTTTTAAGTGAGCTACAATATTATAGTATTATATCTTCGAAGAAGAGGTTTTCTGATAAGTGCTAATGTTTAAGTAATACGAAGTGTTATTTTCTTACATTAAGCATTACTTTTCTCAGATTTTATCATTTATTAGTGTGTATTTGTGTTCTTTTGTGCATATAGGGTTGTGGAGAAGAGTTAGAAGAAAAGGAGCAAAATTAGGTCATGCCCGTGTTTGTTGAGGAGTTTCTTGGACCAAGCAAGGATCAAGGCACGGGTTCTAGACTTGTGCGTGTGTGCCAACCTCCAATGTGCTCAAATTGTTCTATGATTTGGAGGGGCACAAAGGCAGTCACACTCATAAAAGCTTAACCCGTGTAACATTGAAGAACTTTGTCAATAAGGAGAAAAGAAGAAATGACATGATCTACCGTTGGTTGTGTTCCCAACTTAACGACCTCGATGAAGATAATGAAGTCGGGAATAACTTGGGCGTGAGTACTGTAGCAATTTACTGTTTACTGCGCGCCAAAAACTAACTTCCAGAAAATC
The DNA here is from genome assembly GCA_020875875.1 of Dioscorea alata. NCBI lineage: Eukaryota > Viridiplantae > Streptophyta > Magnoliopsida > Dioscoreales > Dioscoreaceae > Dioscorea > Dioscorea alata. The sequence continues at coordinate 5,819,304 of CM037027.1, forward strand.
AACACGGGCGTGTGAAAATTCCACACGGCCCTGTGGATGCCCAATTTCAGCCTTTAAATACCGCGACTTCAGATTTATTTGGGGACTTTTTGACCTATCTTTCACCGAACTTCTGGAGAGCCTGCAGCTAGGGTCGGAGAGGATTTTGGGAGGCTTTTGGAGCGTTCTATGGCATCGACATAGACGTCCTTTGGAAGATAGTTATTGGGGAAGTTTTCATCGGCATCGATTCGGTGAGGCGTGCCCTAGGCTTGACAAGAGACTTGGTGGAGAAAATGGAGTGGCTTCATAAGACCATCATCACACATTACAAGGGGGTTTTATTCATGTTTGTTATGCTTGTCTATACATATACTTTGATGATTTTGTATAGCTCCATGGAGAGCTAAAACCCTAGTGGATATTTGGACTTGTAAATCCTAGGATGACATTGTTTCTATGACTTTTATTATTCTTTCTTAATTGATGCTTTTAATTGAGTTCCAATCTTGTATGATAATTGCATTGATTTTCCCTTAGCCGTGACACTAGGGTTGAGAGTCATCTAGGTTATCCTTGAAGGTGTGACAACTTCTATAGGATTAGACTACATGAGATTGGAGATGGTTGAGAGGGTGAGTCAAGAAGTAGAGAAATGTCCTCTTTCCCCTTCGGCATGATTTTCTCTACCTTTGTGTTCCAAGAATTCTTTGCGGTCGAAGTAGAGTGAAGTGCTAGGAGATGAATTCCCTTGGGGCTTAGTTGTACGAGCAACAGAGCGAAGGGTTGTAGTGAATCCTAGTGCTGGGGCTTAACTGAGATTAGGGTTTTTTCGCCTGAACCAAAAGGTTAGAACTATACTTAGAAACAGGGTCTATCACTTGGAATCCCTAGAACCCCAAGAAGTTACACGTAGTGTGAGGCTATAGGAAATGGACTCCCTTGGGGCTTAGTTGAGAGATTAACAGAGTGAAGGGTTGTAGTGAATCCTAGTGCCAGGGCACAGTATTGGATCTAGTCACGGTTGACCTTAGGTTTGTGACTGTGTACTTAAGGATTTCCACGACTCATTAGACATCAATTAGAATGCATAATACTAGTCTTGCACTAGAAGCATTAGTCCTAGGGGGAGCTTTGTCCGGGTACCCCACATTTGAATTGATTGTTTCCTCCTTACTCTTTGCTTGCACTTTTCTTTCTTTCATATTTCTCTTTCTTTAATTGCACACACATTATTTTCTCTCACCACCATTATTTTCACACTAGCTACATAGCAACTTCTCTTGTTTTGAATCACTACTCCCTATAGATTTGATTACCCACTCTCCAGGGTATTGTTACTTCGACAACCCGTGCACTTGCGGAGCACTCGAAGGGTGTTATCATTTTTCGTGGTTGTGTCATATCTTCATTGATGTTAATTGCTTTATATTTTCCTTTATCTTTTTTCCCACGTGCTTGCTCCAGGAGCTTTCGCACATTGTTAATCATCAGAGGTTCTTCTTTTTCATCGGGGTAATTATACGCACCATTGCATCCTTCTTTAACTGTCAAAGAATAGCATATACTTGACAGCTCAAGGCATTCATTGGATAAGTTTGTTGCACTAGACTTGACTACTTTCTGTAACCAACTTTTGAATCCACGACAGTCTTCTAATACATGTCCTATGAAACAATGGAAAGGACAATAGTTGGGGTGATTCTTCATGCATGGACCAACATCCCCTTTGCCCTTTGGAAGTAATAACCCCACTTCAATAACCTTTTGAAATAACTTGTGGATTTTATTCCTTCTTAGAACAAAGCTTTGGTCTTCTGCATTTCTCTATGTTTGAGGTTTACTTCTCTGTTTCATGATAACTTCTTAATCTTTTCTGTACTGAGTTGTAATTCACTCTTACTCAAGAAAGCACATTTAGATTTAATAACTCCAGATTCATTCCAAAGAATATTATCTTTAGGAACATGAAGCTTCCTATAGGTGAGGTCATATGTCACCCTTTGGATAAAGGATGGAATCTCCTTATGTGGCATCACTTTTCTAAGTATCTTGTACTTAGCTTTCCTTCTTTGTTTTTCTTTTACTGATTACTGACTTGAACCAGATGGTTGTGTTTCCATTTGTTGCAGTCTCATATCCTCCATTCGAATCTTTTCTTTAAAAGCTTGTCTTTTCTTTTGCTTCTTACTAATATAAGGCCTCCTATGTTGATCATATAATTGCTCAGATAAATAATCATCCTCATCTGGGTAATTAAGCTCAAGCTTGTCTTCATCATTATCTCCTTGTACCTCTTCTTCATAAATAGTAATAGCTCTGCAAGTTTTAATCATGGGCTCTTAACCTTCAGACTCATCCAACTTCGCCAGTAGCTCTTTAACCTCATCAGGGAAGTAATCCATTAATGTAATTAGAGCTCTCTCCTTTTGCAGGTAATCTTCCAGAGTGAATATATTCTTCTATAATTGACTTCTTATGATGGAACTCAGCTGGCTTCACCTACTTCTACTGTTTCTTTTTCTTGTATTTATTCTTCTTATTGTTCTTAGTTTTTCGCTTAGGCTTCTCATCAAGATCTTGAGCTCTCCACCACTTGATACTAGAGAGCTCTCCAAATCTCTTCAACATTCTCCTTGACTTTTTTGAAATAAAAATCTCCCACAAGCCTTCTGGGACTCCTAGAGGAGCATGTTTTTTAGGAACTTGGGAAGCTGTTCCAATTTGTATATCTTCTAGTGCGCCATTTGTAGTTTGTCCCCAGAGAGTTTCTTTTGTAGTGTAACTAATATATAGTTGGGTGTGTTCAGCTGGTTAATCGAGAAGCACACTTTTAGATAAAGTGATCTTCCCTTCTTGATATTGTCACTCAACCCAATCTTTAAACACGTAGCAATTGTCCACTGAATGTCCCAACAGCTCATGGTATGGGCAGAAATTTGAGTGGTCTTTCTTATCTGCCTCTTCCGGCCGCTTGCTTTCTGGTATTTGTAAACCCATCTTTAATGAATCTTTGAATATCTTCATAACCTTATCCTTTTTGAAGGAATACTTCTTACTCATCCTTTCTTGTATCTATATATTTGTTAGTTTATTACTTTTTAGTATTATGGATGCTGTTTTGTGACAGATGGTGATTGCATGCTAGATGAAAGTTGCTCAAAGAAGTTGTGCTTATTTTTGTTTTAGTAATATGCAGTAAATCCAACATTAAGATTATGGGCAAAGTTGCCATCTTTGAGTGTTCAATCTAGAAAGCCTTCACCCTAGATCTGTCATTTTCTAATGTTTTATCCACAACTAGATTTAGTTAGGTGTTGTTTTGTCGGGGTTATTAAAAACATAGGTTAAGGGGGTTGGGGTTTGGGTGCTTGAGTTTTTTGTCGAGGGAGAATTTTTATTAGAAGATTGATAAAATCTTGACTTAATTAATACTAAATAATTTTTTTAATTTTAAGATTATATTTTTTTGATTAATCATTGGTTTATATTAATTAATTAAATCTTGTAAAAAAAAGTTAGTGGAATAATCCCAGATCATGTGTTCTATATTTGGTAGAGTTAGGGTCAAACCAGTCTAAGCCCTTGCCAAACACCACATATTGTTTCTCGTGGTCAAGCTGGTTGTTGTTGTTGTTTTGTGTTTCTTCTTCTTCTTTGGTGCATGGGTTGTAAGTTATGGAAGGATGGTCAAAGTAATTAAATGATTGTGGTAGATGTATGTGTAAAGCTTGTAATGGACAATGATGGATCAGATGATTTTTATTTCTATATTCAAGTGTAGAAATTAATGATATGTCTCTTATTGGTGTTCTAGCAAAGTTTTCTGTATGCTTAACTGTGGTTTGCTGTTTTTATATGGCTAAGTCTCAAGTCTGTGTTTATGAGTTTTTGTCCTGTCATATTTACTTTCATGGTGTGAGGTAATATAATTTAGGTAATAACTATATCCATCTCCAAGACTTATTTGAAAGATTATTTTTCTAGAAGATATGAACTTGATCACTTGAATCTTTTGTTTTCTTTAGCTTATGTTGGTATGTTTCAAAAACATCCTTATTCTCAAGAATGTTTTTATTGCAGTAGAGCTTGTGGTTTTTTCTTTTATTTATGCATAAAGCAGTCTTTGATTACTTCAATGCATGTATTTTATAGCATGCTTAGGGTTTTCTCTTAATTCTGATTGTAATGCCAGGGATGCATGCTTCCATATTTTTCATTATATTACCTTTTTTTGTTGTTTCTGCTGCTTTGTGCTTTTTGGAGCTTTATATCTTTCTCTTTTTGAAATATAGGACTTTTGATATTATTTTAGTGGTTGTTTAGGCATGCGGCTAGGTTATCAAGCTAATATTCTGCGCATGCACAAGGGAGAGAACTGGTTCCAGTTAACATGTAGGGAAGGTGGACGGAGAGAATATCCAAAATATGAAGACTGTAGGACACTCATTCTTGGTTTACAAGAGCAGATAAATTCTCTTAGCAACTAATGGCTTCTCCCATGCTAAAACCCCCATTGAAACCTCTGCTGAAACCCCCTGATCCTAGTCCTTCTTCCACAACCATACCTATAGTCTCCTGGGCTAAGGTTGTGGGATCCTTCTCTCTATCATCCGCCTTCGAACACCTCCTTCACATTCAAAAATCACACTTTGATCGTGTGAAAAACTCAATCCATTCTTGTATCACCATAGACCTAGACTAATGGCTCTCCGCCAGAGATAACATGCAAACCTCACTTTACACCAAGTTTCTGGGTAAATCCTTACCTCTAGATCAAGATAAACTTGCTTTAGCCGATGCGTGGAGGGGTCTTGGGGGATTTACCATCTTTGATATACCAAATGGTTTCTACTTTATTCACTATGAATCTCTTGAAATTCAAGCTAAGCTCCTCTGGGATGGCCCTTGGACAATAAATGGGAGGATTCTTCAACTCTCAGAATGGCGAGAATATTTCAAGCCGGCCTTTGAAAAGCTTTCATTGGCGGCCGTCTAGATCCAACTCCATCACGTCCCTATTGAACTTTGGAGTGGTAACTTGTTGGAAAACATTGCTTCACACTTTGGGCAAGTCCTGAAAATTGATGAGCATACTTTGAACCTCTCACACTCCAAATATGCTTCTATCTGTGTAGAAATCAACCTTGATCTTCCTCTACAAAAAGGGATCTAGGTTAAGTATGGAGAAAACTCTGTATTCATTATTGCTCTCTACAAAAAGTTACCTATTTTCTGTTATAGGTGTGGTCACATTGGTCACGGAGAGTCAAACTGCACCTTTGTTAGCAGCAGAAAAACTGGTTTTGCTCCTCAACCACCCACTGTCTTCTCGAAGCGGGAGATGGAGGTTGATGAACAAAATCGGAATCCTGGTGAGGCTAACGAAAGGATGAAGGATTGGACTCAGACTGACAACACTATTCTGAAACTTCCTTCCAGGGTTGAGGATGAAATGTAAGAATTTGGGTCCTAGCCCAGTAGTCGCAGAGGCCGTGGCCGCGGTAGCACTCAAAATCCTAGCTCGGCACGGAGATCCTTTGAACGATGGCCAAGATCTGGACACATGGGAACATGGTCTAGAACCGCCTTCTAGCTTCTCTACACTTGGCGTTCTTTCGCACATCGGTTCTGCAACTGTTCGCCTCTTGAGAAAATCTGCTTTCCCACATCTTGAGAAAAGCATGTTCGTTGAATTTTTTTCGAGAGTTGATGAAGGGACATCATCTTGTCCCCAGGACAATCACTCTAATCTTTCTCTAGCTGCTGAGGAGAGATTTGACATCAATCCTCCTCTGGCGCCACCTTTACCCTGCACCGATTTAACCCTCATCCATGTACCCGATGTCCCTAGTGGCATGGGAACTTCCATCCCCCCGTCCCATCCTGTCTCCACCAGTTTACCTTCCATCTAATCCAAATCAACTCATCCTCCGTTGCTCACATCTGCTCTCCAAAATGCTACAAATCAAAATCACTTTTCTCGGGTCTATAGGATCAAGCTTGCTGTCCACACTTCTCCTTAGCCAGATCTCCAAATGGATGACTTGGGTGATTCAGGTTCGCTGATGGGCCCTGAAGACTCCGGCTCTCCCCCTGGAACCGGATGATGATATGCTTTTTTCTCAATACCAGAAGGATATTAAATTGGAGGCCCTGGCCAGGCGCGCTCCCATTAAAAACAAGGCTCTGATGAGCATCGCGCGACAAGCTAAAAAGCTAGCATGCGACTACCCATGCGCAAGTGCACGGGTCGTCAAGTAATAACCTCTCGTGCGAGCATGAGAGGGTCGTATTGACTACCTTGGAACCTCCGTAGTGTAGCCCTAATCCAATACGAGTTCCTCTATCCAGAAGATACCCCCACGATGTCAATGAGAGCAAGGAGTCTTGATTAAGGTTAATCTAATGCACGCTTTCAGCTAAATTAACCCTAAACGCGCGGAAGGCTACTAATACCCGGAACTTTCGGTGTACTAGTACAATGAGTCCCTCTTTAACCATCACAAGAACTAATACAAGCTAGCATCCCGCCAAACAAGTATCATTCATAATCAATTCTACAGAATCCATCCATTGTAGAATGAACAAGATAGTGATCAATTAAAACCAAGTAAACAAGCCAACACATTCATTCAACAAGTAAAGGAGTCATCCATACAAATTCTCCTCCCAAGGTTCACAAGGAGCCCGGTGGCCTTGGGAGTTTAGTTCGGCATTACAAAATAGAGGAGTTCACAATACATAAGGTTCATCACACAAACAATAAGAAAACTCCCCTCGAAATATCGACTAAGGGTTGATGATGTAGCTCGACGGATCCGCCCCGCCGAGCTCTTTGATGCTTGTCAACGTTCTCCTCTTCTTTACTCCTTTAATCCTAGCCGAAAATCCCTCCAAAGATGAAGAAATGGGAGAGTGGGAGAATGGAGGCCGGAAGAGAGCAAAATTCCTCCAAGAAACCCTCAGGATTGGCATATATAGCCCGAACGTGTGCGGCCACTGTGCGGGCCGCACAGTGGCCGCATACAGCCCAGAAGTGCTGTGATTCACGCGACGCTTCGGCTTCTGGGGCATGTAAAGTCTTCATTTTTTCTTCAATTCCCCCGGAATGACTCCAATATAGTTAATCCTCACGCAATTGGTCCTCAAAACCCTGAAACAAGAATAAAAACATCAAATGCGCAAAATGCATTGAAAACTAACACAAGTTGCATGAAAGTATATGAACATCATAGCTAAAGCATGATGTATTTAGGCACTTATCAAATACCCCCCACTTAAGCGTTTGCTTGTCCCCAAGCAAACAGACATGAAGAATAAGAGAGACTGATAAGTGACTAAATACACAACCTTAGGCCAGAAAGGAGTGTATCATAGCAAGAATGAAACTCAAAACACTAGGCAAGGACCATTTAAGATTTTTCGTGCATTCACAGGCCGTATCGTGATGTGTGTGTGCAACCCCCCTAGTTCGAAGCCTTGTAATCCAAGTAAGGTAGACAGGACCCCGAGGACCACTTCTTGAAGCAATTCACACCACTTAGTGGAATTCGGCCTTGAGGTGGTAGAGATACCCCTAGTAGACTCCTAAAGATCTTTCCTTTTTTATTCGAACAAACACCGGTCATAAAACCTTATTTTGCTGTACACACATGTTTTCCAGGACTAACATGAACTGCAAATCCACATTACCTGGAGCTTTGCACATTCAAATATACGTGCTCATGCCCTTATAGCTTTTGGCGAAAGGAACACTCTAGTTAGGAGCAAGAACCCCAGGTTACTTCGCTAATAAGGCAGAGGAGCACTGTCCCTTTTTATCTAAAAAAAATTCTTTTTTTTGACCGTATTGCAAGAAAAACAAGGAGGAAAGTCCTTAAGAGTCTATTAGAAGACATGTCTAACACATCAAGACACGAAACCACTAGAATGGGTTAGCAACTAAGAGGGTCACAAAGGTAACTGTTGTTCCTCACCTAGGTGTCCAAGGTTCTACCTAGTGGGTGAGTGCAAGGAATGCCAAAAATAACACGAAAATCTTAAGGGTGCAGGGTCACCAATAGCTTAGTGTCTATCCTATTTTCATGCTATAATACATTCATAATTAAGCATGCCATCCTTGGTTTAACAATCATGCAACAAATCAGAAATTTTCATACAAGGCTCACGAAAAAAATATAAGTATTACAAAACATACACACACAAACATACACACCCACCCCCCACTTAGAGTAGTACAGTGCCCTCAATGTACCTAAGTCAGCAGCAAAGAAAGAATATGCAATGAAAATAAAAGAAGTGGGTTGGTGAACTTCCCCGAAACAAGTGTTGTGAAACCTGTGGAGCATGAGTTCGGGGTGGCATTTCCTAAGCAATATATGGGGTGGAGAGAAAGAAAAATGTGACGTCTTATTTAACCTACAAGGAGAACAGACGTTGAGTCAAGCATCCATCAATAACACAAAAACAAAGAAGAGAAAAGAAACAGTAAAAGGAAAGTGAGCTCTGGAGGTGAAAAGATCGATGGATTCGTTCAAAGTCCTCCGTGTGTCCTCCAAGTGTCTCGATCGGAAGGTTGGCCTACATCCACAAAAACAAAGATCAAGCAATGGCAAATGTGTGAAGTATGCGAGCAACGAGTTTAAAAGAAGGAGTGAAGCATAAAACAATGTGATCATGATCCAAATCTATCATCATCACAAATCCCACGAAGCTCCAGCCCGATTAAGGAGTTAAACGGCAAGAAATCACCTCAAAAACATAATGAGAATTGGAGTTTTGAAAATGTGTTTAAAGGTGAAACGACCGACTAGAGGTGATAGGGTCAAAATGAGTGCCGAACGATGGAGAAAAGCCGGAGAGAAAGTCATTTTGGCAACAAAACCTGGGCAAGTGTGCGGGCTGCAGACAAGCCGCACACCCTTCTGGCTACCATGTGCGGCCAGTGTGCCGGCCGCACACTGGCCGCACACTCTTCTGGCCAGGGTGTGCAGCTACTGTGCGGGCCGCACAGTGGCCGCACACAGCCTTAATGGAGCAAAGAAAATCAGCCTTCAACTCATCTAGACACGCAATCGAAATTACAAGTGCAACAAAGTTCATCTTGGACATAGAATACATGTTAAACACAAAATACACGGGAATTCACCTAGATGAGAAAGAGACAACAACATACAAAATAAAGCATTCAGAGAACGAACAAGAGGAGAATCTCACAAACCAATTACAACACATGAATAACTATAATACGAAAAATGAAAGAGTACGGAATTGTAAAAATTATGGGTTGCCTCCCAAAAGTGCTTGTTTAGCATCACGAGCTTGACATTCAAGTTTCTCAAGATCAGGGTGGTTCAAAGGAAGAGACTTTACCTAAATTGTTGATGGATGCAAAAGATGATCTCACCGGTAAATTCAATAAAAGGAGAGAGTCAATGTTGTGCATACCTAGGTCGATGAAGCATGCCGTGTGTACCTTGTCATGAGAATTCTTGCTTGCTTTGTTGACCTTAGGATTCACTTTTTTCCATGCTCGCTTCCACGATCTTTCTCCTTTGACTTTTCCTTGTGTCTTGTCCAGTTGTATTGGAGGAGGGCCTTCTTGTGACTTCTTTGGTGCTTCTTCCTCCTCAACGTTAATGTCTTGCAAAAATTTATCAAGGGGGTTCATCATAAGTACTTCATGCACATAATCTTCAACTTGTCACTCTGTGTCATCAAGTGCATAGGAAGTGTCATCAAGCTCCTTGGGGTGCTTCATTACATCGGGAATTTTGAAAGTTGCTTCTTCGCTCCCGGCTCGCAAAGTCATTTTCCCGTCTTGAATATCCAACAGAGCCCGAGAAGTAGCAAGGAAGGGCCGACCAAGAATGATGGGGACCTCAGTGTCTTCATCAACGTCCAAAATGACAAAGTCGGCCGGAAAGACTAGACCACCTACTTTGACAATAACAACGCTCACGACGCCACGTGGGCGTCTAACAGTTTGATCCGCGAGTTGGATGGTGATCCATGTCGGCTCTAAGTCTTGAAGGCCCAATTTTAGGAAAAACTTGTAAGGCATGACGTTAATGCTTGCACCGGAATCGGCGAGGGCTTTCTCTACAAGCGAATCCCCAAAGTGACATTTCATAATTAGACTACCTGGGTCTTTGATCTTCTTGGGCAACTTGCTTTGAATGATTGCCGAGCAATTCTCTCCAAGAGACAACGTGGATGCTTCTTCAAGTTTCTTCCTGTTTGTAAGCAACTCCTTCATAAACTTTGCATATTTCGGCATTTGAGCAAAGGCTTCGACTAGGGGGAGATTAATGTGAACTTGCTTAATCATCTCCAAAAATTTCTTGAATTGGGTGTCCTCCTTATCCCTTTTTAGTCTTTCCGGGTAGGGAACCTTCGGTTGGTGCTCCTGCAATTGTTTCTCCCTGTCATGAGGTTCAATCACTTTGTCATGGCTGTCATTAGCTTCCTCCCTGTCAATGGAGGTACTGCCTCTCACCATGCCCTTCGCCTTGTCCTCAGTTGGCCTAATGCTCGGTCAAACCTCAACCTCCTTACCACTCCGCAGGGTGATATCTTGCAGATGTTCACGTGGGTTAGTCTTAGTGTTGCTGGGGAGACTACCCGGTGTTTTCTCAGCCATGGATGCCGTGATCTGTCCCAAATGTTTTTCGATGCTCTGAATTGAAGCTTGTATATTTCTCACTATTGTTTCTAGTGTGTTCAATCTAGCGTCAGTGATTTGCATGTATTTTGCTAGGACATCCTCAGTAGTGAACTTACGTTTTGTCGGGGGTGCTTGTGATTGTTGTTCTTGAAACCCTGGTGGTTGTGGAAACTTTGGTTGGCTTTGATTCCCCAAATTGAAATTCGGATGGCTTCTCCACCCAGGGTTGTATGTCCAACCATAAGGGTTTACTTGAAATTTCTGCCCTTGGTTCACATAATCAACATGTTCGACTGGAGCTGCATCAGGAAGTGAAATTGGGCAACTAGCAACATTATGCCCTCCTCCGCAGGTTTGACAACTCAAAACTTGCTTAGCACTTAAGCTCGCACGTTCAGCACTTTCGGACATAAGTAAACTCACTTGCTTTGCTAGTGCTTCAAGCCTTGCATCCTGAGCGGTCTTATTGTCTACTTCATGAACTCCTCGAGCCTGAGCCATTTTTGCCCTGGAGCCCCAATGTGATTCATTCCTTGCCATGTTTTCAGTCAACTCCTCTGCATCTTCGGGGTATTTTCTACTCAAGGAGCCACCAGCTGTGGCATCAATGAGTTGACGATTTTGGTAGCTCAACCCATTGTATAGTATCTGTACTTTCATCCATGCCTCGAAACCATGATGTGGGCACTTTTGCAGGAGATCTTTAAATCTCTCATGAGCTTCAAAGAGGGTTTCGGAGTCTCTTTGACTAAAGGTGGACATCTCTTGCCTTAATCTTGTAGCTTTGCTAGGGGGAAGTATCGACCCATAAACTTGTTCACCATTTCTTCCCATGTCTTGATGGATCCCGGGGCAAGTGCTGTGAGCCACCTATAAGCGGCACCCCGCAAACTAAATGGAAAAAGACAGAGTCTTGCCGCGTCGTCGGACATGCCATTGACCTTGAAAGTCGAGCACATCTGAAGGAATCAGGATAGGTGCTCATTCGGGTCCTCATCGGCCAAACCGTCAAATTGTACTGTGTTCTGTATCATGCCGATTGGTCTGGACAAATCGAAATTGCCTGCACTGACAGCTGGTGCTTGCATACTAAACCCTCCCCCGGTAAACTGTGGCCTCTCATAGTCAGACAAGGTCCTTCTCTCATCAGCCATTGCAACAGAAATTTCTTCAGGTACTTCAACTGATCTTGTAAGTGAACCCACTTAAGCTACTTTCAACCTTTGATGTATGACGCCTTCAATTTCTTCGTTCGGCTCTACAAACCCAGTGGGATTTGCGCGAGTCATACACAAAGTACCTGAGGAAATAGAGAAGAAAAAGATAGATTAGTTGATATGTACAAAAGATGAAAATGAAAGCAAGAAAAGGTGAATAATTACAAATAAAAGTGCAATGACTAGATCATTGATCCAAAAGTTTTCTTAGCATTCTCGGATGTTCCCCGGCAATGGCGCCAAAAACTTGATGAGCGTCGCGCGATAAGCTAAAAAGCTAGCACGCGACTACCCGGCCGCAAGTGCACGGGCCGTCAAGTAATAACCTCTCGTGCGAGCACGAGAGGTTCGTATTCCCAAGGGCCCCGAGATCTACTATTACTTCTTTTAGGGGGTCACTGTCTAGTCGATCAAAACAGGGTTTTTGCAATTGTGTAGACTAAGAACAAAGAAGCAAATAAGAAAATAAAAGTAAAACAAAGCTCGATCCGGGTAATGATCTAGGTGAAGAGTCCAAGGGTTTAGGAAGGCCTCGGGCAAGGATTCCCCCGGGAGGAGATTAAATACGGATGATAATGGCAATCAAGAAAATACGGTTGACTTGGTTTTGGTCCACTAGACTCGGATATTGACTACCTTGGAACCTTTGTAGTGTAGCCCTAATCCAATACGAGTTCCTCTATCCAGAAGATACCCCCACGATGTCAATGAGAGCAAGGAGTCTTGATTAAGGTTAATCTAATGCACGCTTTCAGCTAAATTAACCCTAAACGCGCGGAAGGCTACTAATACCCGGAACTTTCGGTGTACTAGTACAATGAGTCCCTCTTTAACCATCACAAGAACTAATACAAGCTAGCATCCCGCCAAACAAGTATCATTCATAATCAATTCTACAGAATCCATCCATTGTAGAATGAACAAGATAGTGATCAATTAAAACCAAGTAAACAAGCCAACACATTCATTCAACAAGTAAAAGAGTCATCCATACAAATTCTCCTCCCAAGGTTCACCGGGAGCCCGGTGGCCTTGGGAGTTTAGTTCGGCATTACAAAATAGAGGAGTTCACAATACATAAAGTTCATCACACAAACAATAAGAAAACTCCCCTCGAAATATCGACTAAGGGTTGATGATGTAGCTCGACGGATCCGCCCCGCCGAGCTCTTTGATGCTTGTCAACGTTCTCCTCTTCTTTACTCCTTTAATCCTAGCCGAAAATCCCTCCAAAGATGAAGAAGTGGGAGAGTGGGAGAATGGAGGCCGGAAGAGAGCAAAAGTCCTCCAAGAAACCCTCAGGATTGGCATATATAGCCCGAACTTGTGCGGCCAGTATGCGGGCCGCACAGTGGCTGCACACTCTTCTGGCTACCATGTGTGGCCAGTGTGCGGGCCGCACAGTGGCCGCACATAGCGCAGAAGTGCTGTGCTTCTCGCGGCGCTTCAGCTTCTGGGGTATGTAAAGTCTTCATTTTTTTTCTTCAATTCTCCCCGGAACGACTCCAATATAGTTAATCCTCGTGCAATTGGTCCTAAAAACCCTGAAACAAGAATAAAAACATCAAATGCGCAAAATGTCATAAAAAACTAAAAAAAGGGAGACCCCACTTCCACTTCGTAAACTCTCTTACTCTTTGTCCTTTATCTACTAGTGTTTTATGATGTCACTTATTCAAATTCTTTGTTCGAACTGCCGAGGGATTTCTAACTCCCTTACCATTGATCACATTAGAGACTTTATGCGTCGTTTAAAACCGAATATCATTTGCCTAGTTGAAACTATAACAAATCCTGATCGTTCTCTTTGGTTTTGTAATAGATTCGCCAAAACTTGGGAGTGGGTAGCTATCCATGCCCAGGGGTTTTCGGTGGCCATCATCACCCTTTGGTCCCACAACCTTAGTTTGGTAACCCCTATTGTCGTACTCGCATATCCCTTAACTTGTTGATTTCGTCCAAAGATGGTCCTTGGATTCTCTTTGTAATTTATAACTCTTAGATCTTGGCCACCCAGAAACTTCCGTGGAACACCCTTGTAGACATAACTAACATCTGCCTTCTTTGGCTATTTGCTGACGATTTCAATGCTATACTCTATGATATAGACTTCAAAGGGGGAGGCGAGTTCTAGATCTTACTCCTATAAATCCTCTTTTTTTTCCCAATTTTGTTAACAGTAATAATCTGTTGGATGTTGGTTTTGTAGGCTCGTGCTTTACCTGGTGTAATACTCAGAGGGGTTTGGCCTGTCGTTGGGCATGCCTCATCTGATTCCTTGCTAACCATGATTGGGTAGCTAACTTCTCTTCCATCGAAAATCAACATCTTCCACGAGCTTTCTCTGACCACTCTCCCCTCTTGCTTACTGCCCACTCCTGCATGCCTTCTAAAAATTCTATTTTCCGCTTTGATAACTTTTGGCTTGATTACAATGCTTGACACACTAATATTGTCTAAGCTTTTGATTCTGTCTCCAGCTCTTCTCCCATGCATTCTTTTCACCATTATATTACCCATGCTAAGCATAATCTTATTAATTGGAGATCTGTAAGTTTGAGACTGATTGATAATGAGCTGTCTAATCTGGAAACAAAGATCATAACTATAAAGGAGCGTGAAGTCCTATCACCTGACCCGTGGCATCATCTCTGGCTTCACTCCTTGCACAATAGGTATTCTGCCCTCTTATGCCAAAACTCTATCTTCTGGGCCCAACGGGCTAGATTGCAATGGCTTAATCATGGAGACATCAACTCTGTCTTCTTTCACCGTATGGCTAAAGCTTGTTAGGTTAAATCCATGATCCACTCCCTCAGAGATAACGCTGGTAACATTTTTACCTCTAGAGAAGATATTGAAAATGAATTCTTTTTTACTTTCTATCATAATCTGTGTGCCTCTACCTCTTTTCTCTCCCTAGACCTTACGTTCTCTTCTCTACCTGATGATTTTCCTACTCTAGCGTCCAATGGCAAGGATAATTTGATTAAGCCTGTCACCAAAGGGGAGGTTTTCGGAACCCTTAGGTCCATGCCACGAGGAAAATCACCAGGTCCGGATGGATTCAATGTTGAATTCTACCTCTTCTACTGGAATATCTTGGGACATCATATCTTTAATGTTATTTCTCATTTTTTTACTACTGCTAAAATTCCTAAATCTTGGGTAAGACTTACATTTTCCTTATACCCAAAACTAATCAATAAGTTTCTGAATTTCGCCCCATATCTCTCTGTAACGTATGTTATAAACTTATTTCAAAAATTTTAGTAGGTAGACTCAAAATTGTGCTCCCTAAATTAATCGGCCCTAAGCAGTCTGGCTTTCTAGCGGGTAGGTCTACCTTTGATAAAATCCTTGCTGTCCAAGAGATGGTTCACTCAATGGAAACTAATAGATCTAACTCCCTTAGGATGTTAATTAAAGTACTTTGACAACCCGTGCACTTTCGGGCCCCTGTCATATTATTACTTCAACAAGCCCATGCACTTACGGTACACACACACAAGGGGTGTGTCAAGTTTTTGGCACCATTGCCGGGGAGTAGGTGTATTTTAGTTATTTGTTTTTGCTATTTTAGCTATTCACTTCACTTTCTATTTCACACTTTTTTTTTCTATCATCATTCTTATTTGTTTTCTTTTCTTTGTTTTCAGCTCCAGGTTATGACTCACGGGAGCCCTTCGATTCTTGTTGAAGGAGACCCGAACATTGGAAGAAGAACACATCGAAAAGGTAGGGGCCCGAAAGTGCACGGGTTGTCGAAGTAATAAAATACCCTGGTGAGTTGGTAGTCGAATCCACAGGGAATAGGTATTAAGATACAAGATTTCACTATTTAGCTATCGCGTTGTGTGGAAAGAAATCGGTAAGTGAGTGTGAAAATAATCGGTAAAATCAAGAATTAAAAGAGAAGTGTGGAAGATGAGAAAGTGCAAGTAAGTGTAAAAGAGTAGGACTAGCAATGGGAAAAGATGGGTATCCGGACAAGCTACCCCTAGGACTTATGCTTCTAGTGAAAGACAATGCTATTATACCTTCCTATTGATGTTAATTGAGACGAGGAAATCCTTAAATACACGGTCCTAAACCTAAGGTCAACAGGTGACTAATCTCAACACTATGTTCCGGTCATTAGGTTTCACTACTACCCTTGACTCTCGTTGACCTGTCAACTAAGCCCTAGGGGAGTCTATCTACCTAAGCCTCACACTATGTGGAATTGCCTTAAGTTCTAGGGACTCCTAGTGATTAACCCTATTCCTATGTATAGTTCTAACCCTTTGGTCCAGGTGAGAGAACCCTAGTCTAAATTAAGTCCCTGTGCTAAGATTCACTTCAACCCTATACTTTGGTATTTGCGCAATAAAGCCCTAGGGGAGTTTATCACCTAGCACCTAACTCTATCTCGACCGCAAATAAATCATGGAACATGGAGGTAGGCAGAATCACATCGGAGGGGAAAGGGGACGTTTCGCTACCTCACGACTTACCCTCTCAACCCTCTTCAACCTTAAGTAGTCTAATCCTATAGGAGTTGTCACACCTCCAAAGGATAACCTAGATTGTTCTTAACCCTAGTGTCACGGCTAAGGGAAAACAATAATAAAAGAAAAGAATTTAAGATTGAAACTCAACTTTATTCATCAATTATGGAAAAGCATAATAGCAATGTCAAAAAAACATAATAATCCTACGGTTTACAAGTCCGAATACCCACAAGGGGTTTAGCTCCTCATGGAGCAATACAAATCCATAAAAATAATAATAAGAACACAATTTGAATGTATAGATAAAAACCCCCTTGTGTGTGATGTGGCCGTGGTCTTGTGCCACCGTCGGACATTGATGTCGACACCGATGACGCGCTTCAAACCTTCACGAAGTCCTCTCCAAACCCTAGCCGCGCCTCTCCAGAAGTTAGGGCAAAGAAGAGCCAAAAAAAAGATCCCAAAACAGTCTCCAAAACGGGCATTTACAATGTTGAGTCGCGGCTTTAAAATTGAACTTATCGGGATTTCACACGGCCGTGTGGAATTCCCACACGCCCGAGTGAACTCTCTGGTTTTCTGAATTTCGGCCGAAAATGAACAGTAGCTTGCTACAGCTGTTTGCTACAGTGTTGCTACAGTACTCGCCAAAATGCTCCCGAATTCATCGTTCTTCATCGAGGACGTTGAATTGGGCATACAATCAATGGTAGATCGTGCCGATTGCTTCAGATCTCCTAATTGGTGAAGTTCTCCTTGTTAGCACGAGCTAGATTTATTGTGAATGTGACTGCCTTTGTGCCCCTCCAAGGGAAATTGGCACACACTCACAAGTCTATGCCCATGCCTTGCTCCTTGCTTAGTGCGAGAATCTCCGCAATAACGGCAAACACGATCTAACTTCGTTCCTTTTCTCCAATTTACCTTCACAACCCTACAATGCACAAAAGTAAACAAATGCACACTTTTTAGTGATAAAATCTGAATAAATCAATGCTCACTGCAAGATAATAACGCTTCGCATTACTATAACACAAGCACTTATCAAACCCATACAAGAATCTTCAAATCAAGCCGAAATAGAAACAGAAGGGTTAGAAACAATGGCAGAGCAGAATGAACAGCAGAGGACCTTGTCCAATTTTGCTAGACCCGCAGTCTTAGGGACCCAGTTAAGCATTGTGAGGCCCCCAATCACGGCTCAAAGTTTTGAGCTAAAGCCAGGTTTCATTCAAATGTTGCAGCAGACCGCACAGTTTAATGGGTTGGCCGATGAAGATCCAAACAGCCATATAAAGAACTTCTTGGAGATGTGCGACATGCTGAAGATTAATGGAGTAACGGATGATGCCATCAGACTTAGAGCTTTCCCATTTTCCTTGAAGGGAAGACTGAAGCAATGGTTGCACTCATTACCTAGGGCATCAATTACCACATGGGAGGAGATGGTTGAAGCGTTCTTGGCCTGATATTTTCCTCCGAGAAAATCAGCAAAGCTTAGGAATGAGATCTCTTCCTTCATGCAAACGGAATTGGAGTCTCTATTTGAGACATGGGATAGGTTCAAGGAGCTCCTGCAGAAGTGCCCACAACATGGATTTCCTGATTGGATGATCATTCATACTTTCTACAACGGGTTGAATCCAAGCACCAAACAGCTATTGGATGCGGTGGCAGGGGGTACCTTAGGAAGCAAGACTCTCAGTGAAGCCCGACAACTTATAGAAGAGATAGATATGAGTAGCTATCAATAGAACACAAGGGACCGAAGGAATGTGGCCGGAATTCATGAAGTTGACGCGGTTACATCATTAGCGGCACAGGTGGAATCATTGAATAAGAAGCTAGACGCTCTAGCTTCACCAAGAGTTGCGGCCATCACTACTTGTAATGGTTGTGGTGGAGGCCACGCTTCGAGCGATTTCCCTATTGCTATTGGGGGCATTAGTGCGGTGGAACAGGTCGATTTTGTTGGCAATGCATACAGAGGACAAGGCCAAGGCAACCCGTACAGTGGAACCTACAACCCAGGGTAGAAAAACCACCCGAAACTTCTCATGGAGCAACCAAGGGCAGTCACAACAAAAGAGCAATGCACCACCGGGATTTCAAAATCAACAAGCACCGAACTTCTCATGGAGCAACCAAGGGTCGATTAGCAGCACTGTAGCAAGGTACTGCAGCAAAAATACTGTAGTAAGTTATTGTAGTAAAAATACTGTAGTAAGTTACTGTTCACTGTCTGCCAAAAATCAGCATTCCAGCAACTTCACACGGGCGTGTGGAAATTCCACACAGCCGTGTGAAATCCCGATTTAGTCGATTTAAAGCTGCGACTCAACATTATAAAAGCCCGATTTGGAGACTTTTTCAACATCTTTTTACCAATCTTTTCTCCCAACTTCTGGAGTGTTGCAGCTAGGGTTTCGGATAGGATTTTGTGGAGGATCGGAGCGTGTCATCGGCATCGTCATTGACATCCGGCGGCCGCACAAGACCACGGCCACAACATACGCAAGGGGGTTTTCATCTATGCTTTCAATTTGTATTCCTTTCCATATTTTGATGGATTTGTATAGCTCCATGAGGAGCTAAACCCCTTGTGGGTATTCGGACTTATAAACCCTAGGATTATTTTGTTTCTTTAACATTGTTATTATGCTTTTCCATTATTGATGAATAAAACCGAGTTTCAATCTTAATTACATCTTGTAATTGTTTTCCCTTAGCCGTGACACTAGGGTTGAGAACAATTTAGGTTATCCTTTGGAGGTGTGACCTCTCCTATAGGGTTAGACTACTTAGGATTGAAGAGTGTCGAGAGGGTGAGTCATGAGGTAGCGAAACATCCACTTTCTCCTCCGGTGTGATTCTCCCTACCTCCGTGTTCCATGATTTCTTAGCGATCGAGATAGAGTGAAGTGCTAGGAGATAAACTCCCCTGGGGCTTAGTTGCATGATCAACGGAGTGATGGGTTGAAGTGAATCTTAGTGTTGGGGCTTAATTTAGACTATGGTTCTTTCACCTGGACCAAAGGGTTAGAGCTATACATAGGAATAGGGTTTATCACTAGGAATCCCTAGAACTTAAAGCAATCCCATACAGTGTGAGGCTTAGGAAGACGAACTCCCCTAGGGCTTAGTTGACAGGTCAACAAGAGTCAAAGGTCGTAGTGAAATCTAATGCCGGGGCATAGTGTCGGGGTTAGTCACGGTTGACCTTAGGTTTGGGACCATGTGTTTAAGGATCTCCTCAGCTCAATTAACGTCAATAGGAAAGTATAATAGCATTGTCTTGCACTTGAAGCATAAGGCATAGGGGTAGCTTATCCAGGTAACCAACTGTACTCATCGATTGCCCTTCTTTATTTACTCCTACTTGCACTCTCTTACCTTCCATGTTTCTATTCTATTTCTTGCTCTATATAATTGCTTTTACTCTCACTCATTGATTCTCTTCACACTCACCGTACACTGCTTAGCTAAATAGTAAAATCTCGTGTTTTAAATCCCTATTCCCTGTGGATATGACTACCCACTCACCAGGGTAATATTATTACTTCAATAAGCTCGTGCACTTGCGGGATACACGCAAGGGGTCGTGTCAATCCCCTATCCTTCACGTTTGAATAATGACCAAGAAAATGAATAATACAAGAAATTTCTGGGTATGTTCAAGCAGTTGCACATCAACATACCATTCAAGGAGGCATTGGCCCAAATGCCCAAGTATGTGAAGTTCTTGAAGGATCTCTTGACCAACAAGAGAAAATTGGAAGAGAGTACAGTTGTAGTTCTTGATGCCAATTGCTCGGTCGTCTTGTAAAAGAACTTGCCGAGTAAGAGAAAAGATCCCGGAAGTTTCATTATACCTTGCAACATTGGCAACTTGGGTGAAGAAATGGCATTGGCCGATTCAGGGGCAAGTATCAATGTCATGCCCTATACCTTCTTCCAAAAGCTAGGCTTGGGCGAGCCTAGACCAACTCGGATGACACTTTAGCTTACAGATCGATCGATGAGGCATCCGAGAAGGATTGTGGAAGATGTGTTGGTCAAAGTGGACAAGTATATATTTCCTGTTGACTTTGTGGTGTTACACATCGATGAGGATGTAGAGGTGCCGTTGATCCTTGGAAAACCTTTCTTGCGCACTTTTGATAAGTGCTTGTGTTATAGTACCGCGAAGCGCTATTATCTTATAATGAGCATGTCTTTTATCATATTTTATCACTAAATTATGTGCATTTGTGTGCTTTTGTGGATTATAGGTTTGTGGGGTAATTTTAAAGGAAAAGAACAAAGTTAGGTCGTGTTTGCCATTGTTGGAGAGTTTTCGGACCAAGCAAGGAACAAGGCACGAGCTTAGACTTATGAGTGTGTGCCAACCTCCTTTGGAGGGGCACAAGGGCAGTCACATTCACAATAAGTCTAACTCGTGTAGCTTAGGAGAACTTCAATAAAGAAGGAGATTTGAAGCAATCGACACGATCTACCATTGATTGTGTGCCCAATTGATAAGTGTCTGAATGTATGCATTCTAGTACACTTATTTGTTGCACTTTGCATGTATTTGATCACGTTTGGTGCCCATTTTTATGCTTATTCGAGTCGTATTTGCTTTGTAGGGCAGGTAGAAGCCATGGAGATCGCGAAAACATATTTTGGGCACAAAAGAGGAGAAAAACCAGGTCACGGCACTGTAGCAGAAGTACTGAAGCATATGCACTGTAGCAGTTTTTGTAGCACTTGGAGGGTCTTCGGGCAAGAAAATCTGAGATTTTTGCCTAAGCCTCACGGCCCCGTCTGTT
Source organism: Dioscorea alata (assembly GCA_020875875.1). Classification (NCBI taxonomy): domain Eukaryota; kingdom Viridiplantae; phylum Streptophyta; class Magnoliopsida; order Dioscoreales; family Dioscoreaceae; genus Dioscorea; species Dioscorea alata. Next base: position 5,840,473 of record CM037027.1, read on the forward strand.
ACCCCGTGAGGACTATCCAGAAGACTTACCCTAAGTCTCACGGCCCAGTTTGCGACCCAGTGAAGAGTTTCCAGAACTTTTTGCCTACCTTTCACTACCTAGTTAACTACCCCGTGAGGCTTGGGATTTGGGCTTTCTTGACCTAATCTACATCCATACGGCCCTTCATACGGCCCGTATGCTTCGGGGGTATTAGTGGGGAGTTCTATGGCTTTTGAAGGGTGAGTAATAGTACTTCCTTGGCCCCAGTGGAATACGACCCCTGTGTCACTCATAGGGTATTACTTGGCGATCCCGTGAACTTGCGGGGAAGCAATCAAGTTTTTGAAAAAAACTTGGTAGAGGAATCCCGCAAGTGTATGGGGTCGCCATGTAATACCTAGTGCAAAACAAGGATCGTATTCCACGGGGCTAAGGGTCTACTATTACTCCTTCATCACCTATTATCAAACCTAACATCTTAAGCATGATTGTGAGTACTCTAATTAAAGTAAAGAAACAAGAACAATATGTAAAAAACAAACTTAAAGTCAAACACAATGTTTGCAAGTGCTACAGTGAAATGTGAAGGCCTATGGATGCGGATCCCCTTGAGGGGTCATCGTGAAACATGGATGAACCGTAAAAAGATAGTTTGGGTGATTTAGACCGAAGGATCTCAAGATTAGATCAACCCTAATCCCATACGAATACCTAGTGGAATTTCTTCCTAACCGATATTCCTATGATTGCATTAAGTACAAGGAGATCCCAATATAAGGGTACCCTAAACCCTCGTTTACCCTTATAGATAGGAGTTCTATTGATACCCAATTTCTCGGCAATACCAATACAAGAAACCCCTTTTTGTTCATGAAAGATCTAATACACGCGAGTAGGTCACATCTACACGTATAACTCAATAAAGAGCTACGGATTTCTCCTTCAAGTAGCTCTGGGCATGAAATACAATGAACAAAATCATAAATCAACCCAAACATAGTATTAGGTGCAAATCATCCAAAATACATGATGAAACCCCAAAGGTTCACCGACATCCGGTGGCCTTGGGGGTCTATTGTGCCATTATCCAAACAACAACAACAAAGTAAGGTAAATCACTAAAAAAACTCATAAATGACACTCCCTAGATGAAAAGATGAAGATGAAGGTGGAGGTCCGGCCGAATGACGCTTTCCCTCGCCCAAAAGGTTGCCAAATGATGCTTCCCCTCAGCTTGGCACCTTGCTCCCTTGATGGTGAAGCTCTCCCCTTGTTGATGATGCTCTTGCCTCCTTCTTTGGCTCCAAATCGTCGTCTTCTAAAAGGTATCTTCGTTCTCTCCTTCAATATATCGGCCAAAGGTCCCCTTCAAAAGCCCTATAACTCCCCACTTATACCCCCGAAGCATACGGGCCGTATGGAGGGCCGCATGGATGTAGATTAGGTCAAGAAAGCCCCAAATCCCGACCCTCACGGGGTAGTTAACTGGGTAGTTAACTGGGTAGCGAAGGGTAGGAAAAAAGTTATGGAAACTCTTCACTGGGTCACAGACTGGGCTGTGAGACTTAGGGTAAGTCTTCTGGACAGTCCTCACGGGGTAGCAGACGGGGCCGTGAGGCTTAGGCAAAAATCTCGGATTTTCTTGCCCAAAGATCCTCCAAGTGATACAGTAACTGCTACAGTGCATATGCTTTCACGACCCTCCAAGTAGATCTGCTACAGTGCCACGACCTGGTTTTTGTCCTCTTTTCTGCCCAAAATATGTTTTCACAATCTCCATGGCTTCTACCTTCCCTACAAAGCAAATATGACTAGATTAAGCATAAAAATGGGCACCAAACGTGATCAAATACATGCAAAGTGCAACAAATACTTGTACTAGAATGCATACATTTAGACACTTATCAAACATCCCCACACTAAGCGTTTGCTTGTCCTTAAGCAAAAAAATCATGAAAAGTAGAGGGAAAGATGAGTGGCTAAATGTACTATCTCCAGCTTGAATAAAAAATGAGATTCTACAAGCAATGAAAAACGAAATACAGATGTTGAGTTACAATCAGTAAGTACAACAAAAAGATCCTGTCTCACCTCTTATATGTTTGTGCAGTGTAAGTGAATCTTTTATCTCATTTGCCCTTGCTTGGTCTAGCCTACTGACTTCAATCAGTACAGTTCTAGATGCTAATCACTCCACAAATAAGAATACCGGGTCTTAAAATGCTAAGTGCTACCTCAATGAACAAGTAAAATCCTTCTAAGTCTTGTAGTTGAAACTAAAACCCAATTTCTCTCAAAACATCAAGTAGGCAGTCTAAGAGATCACTAGGGTTTTATTTACATGTATGAACACTTTTTTTTTTCGAGTCCGCCTAACGTAGACTGCACCAAAATCTTTCTGGAAGGTGCACATGCTGGTTAGGCACAAGAGCAACCCAACTACTCGATTACAGTCTACATAGACGCATTCATGCTTCATTAGCAGAGGAATACTGACATAGACTCATTTTTTTTTTCATATTCATCCTAGATCATATCTTTAGACTGCACTACAAGTCACAAAACAAGGACTAGCTCAACAAGGCTTAGAAGTTCTTAAGAGTTCACTGAAGGATAGAACTTAGTCTTCTAAGGCCAAGTACTTAAGGTTGTGTGTTAAGCATACAAGAGAGTTAGAGTAGTCAGTTGGCTATTCCCAGGGCATCAATAAAAAATTCAGTGCACAAGACAATATTAGGGGTGAAACAGGATTCAGTAGAGCACAAAAAAGTATATGTAACTCACATCAATCATTAGTCCATGCTAAAAGAATCTCATAAGAATGAATAAAGCCATCATTGATAACACTAGCATGTAAATATGGCCCTAAACATTTAATACACCCATCCCCACATTTAGTGTTGTACATTGCTCTCAATGTACACTAGTCATGAATAACAAGGAAAGATAGTCAATAAAAATAATAGAGGAGGGTGAAAACGAGATTCCCCGGTTTGTCTTGTATAAATGGCGAGATGTGACCCAAACAAATGTACGGCGAGCACTACATATCGGGCCCGGCATCCACAAAATGTGGGGAGGCTCACCAAACTACCCTCAATGACTTGCAAGGCACAAGAGCACATCATCATTCCACATAAAAAAAATAAATTCAAAGAAAAAGCACTAGGGAGAAGTAAAAGAAACATGCTAGATAACAAAAATACATAAAGTTCAACAAAAGGTTGTTTAGGGCATAACCCCTCCCAACTCATTCAAACAAACCAAACACACATGCGGAAAATGAAATAAAGACAAAACAAACAACAAGCTACTGAAATAAAACTAAATGTCCATGCTCAGAAGTGAAAGTGATCGTCGCTGAAAGGTGGTGCAGGTGTGGCAGCGGAGGAAGTGATAGCGGCCTGTGATGATGAACCACGAGAGGAAATGGTAAACTGGAGAAAATCCTCAGTGAGCTGGCGTTGTCCCTCTAAGATCTGAAAGAGCTGACCACGCATCTCACGCTGCTCGTGACGGATAGCCAAAATCTCGCCCTCCATCCCTCGCAACTTGGCATCAAAATCTGGTGGCAGTGCAGTGCCCTGAGCAGGATTGCCGCATTAAGGGGGGCCGCACCCTCCACTATGGTTAAGTCACGTGCCCGGTCCAATAAATTCATACCTCAGATTAGCCTAGTAATGTAAGGACCCACGAAGATGGCACGCAATCGCGCAAACTGTGCCTGATGTAAGAAAGCCTTGGCCGCAAGATGCCCCATGTGGAGAGGAAACTGCTAAAAAATCCCGTATAAGATGAGTAGATCGGACTGAGAGACCACTCCAAGACTGTCCTGTCGACCCCCGATAGACCGAGTAATCAAGGCATGAATATATCTCTGTACAGGGTCCACAATTCAAGAAGCTTTCCGAGTGTTCTTGGTGTCACTTGGAGCGATGGCAGTCCAATAATCCCTCGCAGTCATGTCAGATGGGAAATTAATGTGGAGTTGGGCGACCGATAATGAACTAGTGTAGTCTTCGTCATGAATCTCTAAATACTTGGCAAACTCCAAATGATTCATATCATATGTCCTTCCAAAGGCTTGAAAGCGAATGAGGCCTTGTTTTCGAGAAAAGATAGCCCTTTTGTCTTGGCGTGCTTCGAAGGTACTAAGAACTTCCAAGGTAAGTTGGCAAAAGGTTGGCTCATCAATGGAGAAAAGATTCTCCCAACCATTTGGCGATAGCAACTCTTTCACTTGCTCGGCTATACCAATTGTCCCTAAGATTCCCCACTCAATATTTCGAAGAGTGCCAAACGGCTTGGTTTTCAAGACTTCGTATCGTGCCTTGTGAAGGGCGTGTGTGAGATGGGGCTCTTTGGGGGTTTGAGTGGAAGCCCTTGGACGTTTCGAGGCAAGCTTCTTGAAGTTCGGCATCCCTACAATGTCAATAAACCTCATCAAGCTTCAAGAAATCCAAGATAATGCCAATCAACATGCAAATCATGGGAAAAGAAGAGGTAAAGGGGATGAATAGGGTCCATACGGCCGTGAGAGAGGTCGTATGGACACTATTCATCAAGTAGCATAACCCCTCATTCTCAAAAATCCGAAAATTTGTACAAGAATTCAATAGGAAATGTTCGTACATCATTCATAACATCAAATGCAAGTACAAACTTGAAATCATCCATCAAAAAGCTCAAAGAAACCAAGAAAAATGAAAAAGAGAAATCTAGGGCATCAAAGAGCTTACCGGTGAAACCTTGATGAATCTTGCTTGAAAACCTTGGAAAAAACACTAGATCAAAGTCTCAAAGTATCTAGGAGGTGATCTAGGAAGAAAATTGAGTGGATTCGGCCAAGAAATGAGAAAGAAAGAAGGAGAAAAATTTGTGTTTTGAAGAGAGGATGAAGAGATGAGAGAAGAAGTGAACAAAGATGAGAGGAGGGGGGTATAAACCCGAGCCTCACGGCCTCTCTCACGGGGTGAGGGAGGCCGTGAGCCCTAGGCAAGGGCCTCGGGTAAAGGGGCAGACAGGCTGAAGGACCCCGTGAGAGGGGCCATGAGCCAAAGGCCAAATGCTCGGCTTGATGGGCAGACGACCCTAAGGACCCCGTGAGAGGGGCCATGAGCCCTAGGCCAAATACTTGGCTAAGGGGCAGACGACCCATCTCACGGCCCCTTGAGGGCGTGAGGAACTGGAGAATCACTCAAAAACCAAAATTTTCTTCTCCAAATGGCTAAGTACAGCATTGAAACATTATAGAACACCTCCAACTTGAAAGAAAAACACGAAACAATTCGATCTAATGCAAAAAATGATGACAAAAACAAGCAATGTTCAACAAATAAAATGTTTACACCACTCTCACGATAATAAGAAAATTGCTAGCATGGACTTATTCAATTTCAAAACTAGTAGAGGAAATTGCAACTAGAACAATAAGATGAAAAACCTAGAATACGAAAAGTGAACTAAATACCCCTGATTGCTTGGGTTGCCTCCCAAGAAGCACTTGTTTAACGTCACGAGCCTGACGTACCATTTTCCATACCTTACGGGGGTTCAAAAAGCTTGAAGTTACCCCCTGTCAAGCTTGAAACAACATTGTTACCCGGCAAGTTCAACGACATCAACGAATAGACATCAACTTTTTCATGATCAAATAGCGGTTCGAATTTTACTTTCCCCCCATGAGATTTTGAACGGCGGGGGTTGGTATCTTTCTTTCTCTTCCCCCATACTTCCCTCCAAATTGTCTTCAACATTGATTCCTTTTTCTCATTTGGTTGTTTTAGGTTGTTGCTTGGAGGGGGAGAGTAGGGTTCTTCTTGTTCTTCATCCCCTTGTTCTTCCAAGTATTCATCCAAGGGATTTAATGATAACACCTCCTACACACAAGTAGAAATCAAGCGATCAGTTTCATCAATGAAATACAGTGTGTCATCATGGTCAAGTGAATGTTTCATGGCCGTCGGCAGCGTGTATACTGCTTCTTCCTCTCCGACCCTCAATGTCAATTTCCCTCCTTTGAGGTCAATTAGGGCACCGGAGGTGCTTAAGAATGGCCGACCAAGAATTAATGGTGTCTCCACATCTTCATCAATGTCCATGATGACAAAATCTACGGGAAAGACAAACTTGTCTACTCTAACAATCACATCCTCCACAATCCCACGAGGTTTTCTTGTTGATCGATAGGCCAATTGCAAAGTCATCCTTGTGGGTCTAAGTTCATCCAAATCAAGCTTCAAATACATGTTGTAGGGCATGACATTGATGCTAGCCCCTGAATCCGCTAAGGCATTCTCTTGAACTCCTCCTTCAAGCATACAAGGAATTATGAAACTTCCCAGATCTTTCAATTTTTGTGGAAGCTTATTCTCTAAAATAGCCAAACAATTTCCTGAGAGTGCCACGGTACCTTCCTCTTCTAATTTTCTTTTATTGGTGAGGAGCTCCTTTAGAAACTTGGCATACTTGGGCATTTGCGTTAAATCTTCAATGATCGGGATATTGATGTGGAGTTGTTTGAAGATGTTGATGAATTTTCTAAATTGCACATCCTCCTATCTTGTTTCAATCTAGCCGGATAGGGAATTGGAGGCTTGTACTAGGGTGGATTTGATTTTTCCCGAAGATGAGATTCATTGTTTCTTTCCCGATCATCTCTCTCTACAACTTCTTTAGCAGATTTGGGATCTTCCTCTAGGGCTATCCCGGTGTCCTCGACACTTGGGTCAACTTCGACCCTTGTCTCAACTTGTCTTCCACTCCTAAGGGTGATAACCTTCAAGTGCTCTCTTGGATTCTCTTCGGTGTTACTAGGAAGACTACCTGAAGGTTGCTCTGAATTTGCCTTGGCAAGTTGCCCTACCTGATGCTCAAGAGATTGCACCGAGGCTTGAAGATTTATCAAGATGAACCCAAAGTCATTGATTTGAGAATTTACATTGTTAAATCTCGATTCTGTGCCAATCATGAACTTGGCAAGTACATCTTCGGTGGTAAAGCTCTTCTCTTGCAAAGGTGGTTGTGCTTGAGGATTCTGACGGGGGCTAACCTTTTGTTGTTGTCCTTGATTCCAAGAAAAGTTAGGGTCGTATTTCCACCCTGGATTGTAGGTAGAGATGTACAGATTTCCTTGCGGCCTTGGGCCCCTGATGTAGTCAATAAGACATTGGGCGGCCCCATGTCCACCACCACAAGTGCTACAACTCATCGCTGTTCCAAACTTTGAACTGCTGCCCATGAGCGTGTCTAGCTTCCTAGACAACATATCAACCTTTGCGGCAAGAGCATCGTTGGCATTAACTTTATAGATCCCGGCCCCTTTTTGCGGTGTTCCTCTCGAGGCCCAATGAGATTCATTGCTTGCCATGGACTCAAGTAGTTGCTCGGCCTCGTCGGGGTACTTGTTGCTAAGTGATCCACCCGCCGCGGCATCAATGAGTTGGCGGGTGGCATAATTAAGCCCATTGTATATGATTTGTACCCGCATCAATGAAGCAAACCCATGGTGAGCGTATCTTCGAAGGAGGTCCTCGAATCTCTCATATGCTTCAAATAAACTCTCGGACTCTCCTTGCTTGAAAGCTGAAATTTCTTGCCACAATTTTGCCGCTTTGCTAGGAGGAAAGTATCTCCCAAGAAATTTCTCGACCATGTCTTTCCATGTCTTGATTGAACCCGGTGGTAGAGATGTGAGCCATCGGTATGCCGCGTCGCTAAGACTGAATGGGAAAAGTCACAACTGGATAGCATCATCCGTTACCCCATTTATCTTGAATATAGAGCAAATTTGGAAGAAACAGGAAAGGTGATCATGTGCATCTTCATTTACAAGACCATTGAACTGAACTGAATTCTGGATCATGCCAATTGTGCTTGCCTTGATTTCGAAATTATTGGTTGCAATGGTAGGTGCTTGAACACTAAATTCTTCACTCGTAAATTGTGGCCTTTCATATTCGGACAACGTTCGTCTCTTCTCGGCCATGACGGATGACGACAAATCCTCAACCAAAATGTCCTGCTCACTTAAGCTTTCACCAATTTCTCTTCTTCTATGATGCAAGGTCCTCTCAATTTCACTATCTGGCTCAACTAAGTCTACCGGATTTCCACATGTCATACACGGTACCTTGCACAAATCAGGAAAAGATAGAACAAGTTAGGCTCAAAAGAAATGAAAACAAAAGAAAAGAAAAGAATAAATAAATGAATGGCTAGAGAAATAAGCTAGAAGTTTCCTAGAATCCCTTAAAGGGTCCCCGGCAACGGCGCCAAAAACTTGATTGCTTCCCCGCAAGTGCACGGGATCGCCAAGTAATACCCTGTGAGTGACACAGGGGTCGTATTCCACTGGGGCCAAGAAAGAACTATTACTCACCCTTCATCTATTTTCTAGCCTACAATTCAATATGAGTGGAAAAGAAACAAAACAAACAAACTAATTTAAACTAATCCTATGGCCTCGTAACTAGCACACGGATGTAAATAAACAAGGGAGTTTCAAGCATGAGAAAGGTGTGTTTGGACAAGGAATCCACCTAGGGTTGTCATTAAGTCCTAAACTAGGATGATATAAAGATGCGTTGAAGATAGTTAAGACCTAGAGACCTCGTGAGTAGATTAGCCCCGATCTCTCAGCGACTAACCCCTGATCGCATACGAGTGTTAATCGGAATCTCTCCGTATTAACCCGCCTACTATTGCAATGAGCTCCGCGAAGTCTCTAATAGGAGTAAACCTACTATCCTTCGGCTTAAACCTAGCAATGGAGGGCTACCAACACCCAATCTCTCGGTGTGTTGGCACAAGAATCCCCTTTCAATCTCTCCTAGATCTAGTACATGTGAGTAGGTCTGATAAGTGCTTGTGTTATAGTACCGCAAAGCATTATTATCTTACAATGAGCATATCTTTTATCAGATTTTATCACTAAATTGTGTGCATTTATGTGCTATTGTGCATTGTAGGTTTGTGGAGCTAATTTGAAAAAAATGAACGAAGTTAGATTGTGTTCGCCGTTGTTGGAGAGTTTTTGGACAAAGTAAGGAACAAGGCACAAGCCTAGACTTGTGAGTGTGTGCCAACCTCCTATGAAAGGGCACAAAGGTAGTCACATTCACAATAAGTCTAACTCGTGTAGCTTAGGAGAACTCCACCAATTAGAAGAATTGAAGCAATCGGTACGATCTACCATGGATTGTGTGCCTAATTCAATGGCCTTAATGAAGAACAACGAATTCGGGAGCGTTTCGGCGAGTACTGTAGCAAGCTACTGTTCACTTTCAGCCAAAATTCGGAAAACCAGAGAGTTCACACGGGCGTATGGAAATTCCCCACGGCCGTGTGAAATCCCGATAAGTTCAATTTTAAAGCCGTGACTCAACGTTATAAAAGCCCGATTTGGAGACTTTTTACACATCTTTTGACCTAACTTTCTCCCCAAATTCTGGAGAGTGCGGCTAGGGTTTCGGAGAGGACTTTGTGGAGGTTCGGAGCGCGTCATCGGCATCATCACCGATGTCCGGCGGCCGCACAAGACCACGGCCACATCATATGCAAGGGGGTTTTCATCAATGCCTTTAGTTTGTGCTTTCTTTTATATTTTGATGAACATGTATAGCTCCATGAGGAACTAAACCTCTTGTGGGTATTCGGACTTGTAAACCCTAGGATTGTTATGTTTCTATGACATTGCTATTATGCTTTTCCATTATTGATGAATAAATTCGAGTTTCAATTTTAATTATCTTTTGCAATTGTTTTCCTTTAGCCGTGACACTAGGGTTGAGAACAATCTAGGTTGTCCTTTGGAGGTGTGACAACTCCTATAAGATTAGACTAGTTAAGATTGAAGAGGATTGAGAGGATGAGTCGTGAGGTAGCGAATTGTCCCCTTTCCCCTCCGGTATGATTTCTCCCTATCTCCGTATTCCTTGATTTTTTAGCGGTCGAGATAGAGTGAAGTGCTAGGTAGATAAACTCCCCTGGGGCTTAGTTGCACAAGTAACAGAGTGAAGGGTTGACGTGAATCCTAAGCACTGGGGCTTAATCTAGACTAGGGTTCTTCCACCTAGACCAAAGGGTTAGAACTATACATAGGAACATGTTTTATCACTAGGAATCCCTAGAGCTTAAAGAAATCCCACGTAGTGTGAGGTTTAGGAAGATAGACTCCCCTGGGGCTTAGTTGACAGGTCAACGAGAGTCAAGGGTCATAGTGAATCCTAATGCCGCGGCATAGTGTTGGGGTTAGTCACGGTTGACCTTAGGTTTGGGACCGTGTGTTTAAGGATATCCTCGACTCAATTAACATCAATAGGAAAGTATAATAGCATAGTCTTGCACTAGAAGCATAAGTCCTAGAGTTAGCTTGTCCGGATACCCTACTTCATCCATTGCTAGTCCTTCTCTATTTACTCGTTCTTGCATTCTCTTACCTTCCATGTTTCTATTTAATTTCTTGTTTCTTTATATTGCTTTCCTATTCACTCATTAATTCTTTTCACACCCATCATCCATTACTTAGCTAATTATTGAAACCTCGTATCTTAAGTCCCTATTACCTGTGGATTCGACTACCCACTCACCAGAGTAAATTTATTACTTCGACAAGCCCATGCACTTGCTGGATACACGCAAGAGGTCGTGTCAACTTCCAAGGCTCTTATTGACATGAACGGCGGGGAGCTCACATTGCGAGTTGGAGATGACAAGCTTACATACCGCCTCGCCGTAGCCATGAATACTCTTTTGATTTTGATGATACTTTGTATTTCCTTCACACCATTGATGAGCTAATAGATGATTATGTGCAGTAAATGATGAACGCGGACCCGTATGAAGGGTGGCTGGAGCAAGATGTGTAGATCGAAGAAGAAGTACTATCACTTGGTCTAGTCGAGAAGGAAGTCAAGCCGGAACCGAGACTCATGAAATGGATGAGAAGGAAGATAAGGAGAGCGAGGAGGGGGCACATGAAAAGCCCCAAGGTCAATGGGGATGCGCATTCAAGGAGTAAGGGTGTTTGACAAGAAGCCCGAAAGTGCACGGGTTTGTCGAAGTAATAAAAGTTACCCCGGTGAGAGGGTAGTCGAATCCACAGGGAATAGGGAGTTAGAATACGAGATTTCCCTATTAAAACTATGCGAAGTACGGAAAAGTGATCAATTGATTCGATGAGTGAATTATGTAAACAATTATACTAAAAGACGAGAAATTAAATAGAAAGATGGAAGATGAGAGAGTGCAAGTAAAAGAGAATAGAGAGGACTAGTAATGTATGGAATAGGGCATCCGGATAAGCTACCTCTAGGGTCTATGCTTCTAGTGCAGGACTATGCTATTATACTTTCCTATTGATGTTTAATCGAGTCGAGGATATCCTAAGACTCACGGTCCCAATCCTAAGGACAACCATGACTAACCCCAACACTATGCCCCGGTATTAGGATTTACGTCACCCTTCACTCTATCGCTCGCACGACTAAGCCCCAGGGGAGTATATCTACCTAAACCTCACACTATGTGGGACTGCTTTAAGCTCTAGGGATTCCTAATGGTAAAACCTGTTCCTATGTGTAGTTCTAACCCTTTGGTCCAGGTGGAAGAACCCTAGTCTAGATTAAGCCCCAATGCATAGGATTCACTTCAACCCTTCACTCTGTTACTTGCGTAACTAAGCCCCAGGGGAGTTTATCTGCCTAGCACTTCACTCTATTTTGACCGCTATGAAATCAAGGAAACGGAGGTAGGGAGAAACCACGTCGGAGGGGAAAGGGGTACATCGCTACCTCACAACTCTCCCTCTCAACCCTCTTCAATCTTAAGTAGTCTAACCCTAAGGAGTTGTCACACCTCCAAAAGGCAACCTAAATTGTTCTCAATCCTATTGTCACATCTAAGAGAAAACATTAACAAGATGAAATTAAGATTGAAACTCAATTTTATTCATCAATAATGGAAAAGCATAATAACAATGTCAAAGAAACATAATAACCCTAGAGTTTACAAGTCCGAATACCCTTAAGGGGTTTAGCTCCTCATGGAGCTATACATGTTCATCAATGTATGAAAGAAAGCACAAAATAAGGACATCAATGAAAACCCCCTTGCGTATGTTGTGGCCGTGGTCTTGTGCGGCCGTCGAACGTCGGTGACGATGCCGATGACGCGCGCTAAACCTCCACGAAATCCTCTCCGAAACCCTAGCCGCACTCCCCAAGTTGAAGAGAAAGATAGGTCAAAAGATAGAAAGGGGGGTCCCCAAATAGATATGAAAATGGGTTATTTATAGGCTGAAATCGGAGTTCCACACGCCCCTGTGGATTTTCCACACGAGCTGCAGAATTTCCACACGCTTGTGTGTTAATTCCACACGGCCGTGTGGAAATTCTGTTTTGATGATTTTCGGCGGAATGTGAACAGTAACTCGCTACAGTGTTTTGTTATAGTACTTTTACTACAGTACACGGCCGTGTGGAATTTCCACACGCCCGTGTGAAGTTTCTATCTGGCTGAAAAATCAATTCACACGGCCGTGTGGAATTTCCACACACCCGTGTGAATCCTCTAAAACCCTGATTTTCGGCAGAAAGTAAACAGTAGCTTGCTATCGTGTTTGCTACAGTATTGCTATAGTACTCGCCGAAAATGCTCCTGAATTCATCGTTCTTCATCGAGGCCGTTGAATTGGGCACACAATCAACGTTAGATTATGTCGATTACTTCATTTCTTTTCATTGGCAAAGTTCTCCAATGCTACACTAGTTATAGACTTTTGTGAGTGTGACTGCCCTTATGCCCCTCCAATGAAGGTTGGCACACACCCACAAGTCTAGACTCGTGCTTTGTTCCTTGCTTGGTCCGAGAACTCCTCAACAATGGCGAACATAACCTATTCTTGCTTCTTTTTCTCTAAATCTTCTCCACAACCCTTCAATGCACAAAAGAACACAAATACACACTAATTAGTGATTAAATCTGAGAAAAGTAATGCTCAATGTAAGATAATAATATTTCGTATTACTATAACACAAGCACTTATAAAACTCCCCCACACTTAAGCTTTTGCTTGTCCTCAAGCAAAAATAAAACGTGAAAGTACTTGGAAAGAACAATTGAAAGTGCTTGGCCTTAGGTTCACCAAGAATATGCAAAAGAAGCATTCTACAAGTAAGGGGACTGATAAGTGCTTGTGTTATAGTATCGCGAAGCGCTATTATCTTACATTAAGCATACCTTTTATCAGGTTTTATTACTAAATGTGTGCATTTGTGTTCTCTTGTGCATTGAAGGTATTGTGGAGCCTATTTGGAGAAGAAGAATGAAATTAGGTCGCGTTCGCCAATGTTGGGATGTTCTCGGACCAAGCAAGAAACGAAGCACGTATTTGGACTTGTGGATGTGTGCCAACCTCTTTTGGAGGGGCACAAAGGCAGTCACATTCACAACAAGTCCAATCCGTGTTACTTAGGAGAATCTCGCGAAAGAAGAAGACTTGAAGCAATCGGCGCGACCTACCGTTGCTTGTGTGCCCAAGTAATGGCCTCGATGAAGAACGATGGACCCGGGAGGCGTTTCGGCAAGTTACCAAGCCTGTTCAGCTGAAGATTAGTGTTCCAGAGAAGTCACACGGGCGTGTGGAAATTCCACACGGCCGTGTGAGCCATTTTCCAGCCAGACAGAGAAGTCACACGGGCGTGTGGAAATTCCACACGGCCGTGTGTTTTGCGATTTCAGCCATCCAGTGAAGACACACGGGCGTGTGGAAATTCCACACGGCCGTGTGAAATTAATTTTTCAGCCGAGACAGAAGTTTCACACGGGCGTGTGGAAATTCCACACGGCCGTGTGAAGCCCCCGATAAGTCCAATTTTAAAGCCGCGATTCAACAATATAAAAGGGGATTTTTGCAACCTTTTGGGAGATCTTTTAACCTATCTTTTCCCCAACTTTCTGGAGCGCGGCTAGGGTTTCGGAGAGGATTTCGTGGAGGTTCTAGCGCGTCGTCGGCATCGATTTCGAGGTTCGACGTCTGCACAAGACCACGGCCACACCAATTCGAGGGGGTTTTTCATTGATGTCTATGTTTTATGCTTTATTTCTCACGTTGATGAACATGTATAGCTCTATGAGGAGCTAAACCCCTCGTGGGGTATTCGGACTTGTAAACTTTAGGGTTTCTTATGTTTCTTTGACATTGATTATTATGCTTTCCATCGTTGATGAATAAAATTGAGTTTTTAATCTTGATTATCCTTTCATATTGTTTTCCCTTAAACGTGACATTAGGGTTGAGAGCAATCTAGGCTTTCCTTTGGAGGTGTGACAACTCCTATAGGATTAGACTACTCAAGATTAAAGAGGGTTGAGAGGGAGAGTTGTGAGGTAGCAATGTACCCCTTTCCCCTTCGATGTGATTTCTCCCTACCTCCGATTCCTTGATTTAATAGCGGTCGAAATAGAGTGAAGCAATAGGTAGATAAACTCCCCTAGGGCTTAGTTACGCAAGTAATAGAGTGGAGGGTTGTAGTGAATCCTATTTGCTGGGGCTCAATCTAGACTAGGGTTCTTCCACCTGGACCAAAGGGTTAGAATTACGTATAGGAACAGGTTTAATCACTAGGAATCCCTAGAGCATAATGCAACTCCACATAGTGTGAGGTTTAGGCAGATGGACTCCCCTGGGGCTTAGTCATCTAGGTGACAGAGTGAAGGGTGTTGTGAATCCTAACACCGGGCATAGTGTTGGAGTTAGTCATGGTTGTCCTTAGGTTTGGGACCGTGAGTCTTAGGATATCCTCGACTCAATTGACATCAATAGGAGAGTATAATATCATAGTCTTGCACTTGAAACATAGACCCTAGAGGTAGCTTGTCCGGATACCCCCTTTTACTCATTATTAGTCCTTCTCGATTTTCCTACTTGCACTTCTTTCTTCCATCTCTCTACTTAGTTTATTGCTTTGCATTATTTTCACTCATCAATCTTATTATCGTTCTCCGTATTCTGCATAGCTTAATCAGTGAAACCTTATATTCTATCTCCCTATTCCCTGTGGATTCGACTACCTTCTCACCAAGGTAAATTTATTACTTCGACAAACCCGTGCACTTGCGGGATACACGCAAGGGGTCGTGTCAAGTTTTTGGCGCCGTTGCCGGGGAATAGGCGTTTTAGATATTTGTTTTTCACTATTTTAGCTATTCACTTCGCATTCTATTTCATATTTTCTTTACCTATCATTGTTCTTATTTTTCTTTTCTTTGTTTTCGGCTCCAGGTTATGACCCGTGGGAACCCTTCAATACTTGTTGAAGGAGACCCAGACATTGGAAGAAGAACACATCGTAAAGGGAAAGAACCTGCACAAGAAGCATCAAATCAAGCCGATATTGAGACAGAAGGGTCAGAGACAATTTCAAAACAGAACGAGCAGCAGCGAACGTTGTCCGATTTTGCTAGACCCGCAGTTATGGGGACCCAATCAAGCATAGTGAGGCCCCCAATTACAGCAATGAATTTCGAATTGAAGCTGTCGTTCATTCAGATGTTGCAACAGTCCGCACAGTTTAATGGGTTAGCCGATGAAGACCCTAATAGTCACATAGAAAATTTCTTGGAAGTGTGTGACATGTTGAAGATAAATGGAGTGACGGACAATGCAATTCGATTGAGAGCCTTCCCATTTTCATTGAAAGGAAAAGCAAGGCATTGGTTGCACTCATTACCTAGAGCCTCCATTACTACGTGGGAGGAAATGGCTGAGGCATTCTTGGCCAGATACTTTCCACCGGGGAAATCTGCAAGACTCCGGAATGAGATATCTTCCTTTGTACAGATGGAATTGGAGTCTCTATTCGAGACATGGGACAGGTTCAAAGAGCTCCTTCGCAAATGTCCGCAACATGGATTTCCCGAGTGGATGATTATTCACACATTTTACAACGGGTTGAATCCGAGTACAAAGCAACTCTTAGATGCGGCGGCCGGAGGGACTCTTGGAAGCAAGACTCCCGGTGAAGCTCGGCACCTTGTAGAGGAGATGGCTATGAATAGCTATCAATGGAACTCAAGGGATAGGAAAAAGGTTGCCGGAATTCATGAGGTTGATGCGGTTACATCGTTGGCAGCACAAGTGGAATCGTTAAGTAAGAAGCTAGATGCTCTAGCTTCGCCAAGAGTTGCGGCCATCACTACTTGTAACGGTTGTGGGGGAGGACATGCTTCAAGCGATTGTCCTATTGCTATTGGAGGCACTAGTGCGGTAGAACAGGCTGATTTTGTGGGGAATTCATATCGAGGACAAGGCCAAGGCAACCCGTATAGTGGTACATACAATCCGGGATGGAAGAACCATCCGAACTTCTCTTGGAGCAATCAAGGACAGTCACAACAGAACAAAAATAGTGCACCACCGGGATTTCAAAGTCAACAAGCTTCGAATTTAGAAAGCCGAGTGACTGGGTTGGAGGGAAAGATGACTGACCTAGAGAGAGCCCTCACACGGTTCGTTTCTTCTTCGGATGCAAGGTTCCAATCGGTGGAAGCTACTCTTCGTAATCACACCGCCTCCCTACATAACTTGGAGAACCAAGTAGGGCAAATTGCGAAGACTTTGGCGGAGAGACCTCAAGGTAGTTTGCCTAGCAATACGGAGACCAACCCAAGAGAACAACTAAAGGCAATTACCTTGAGAAGTGGTAAGGAGGTTGAGGGACATCTCCCTCTTGAGAAGACTAAGGACTCACCCGAAGTCGTGGAAATAGAGGATGGAGCGCCAAAGGAGAAAGAGGTGGCACCCTCACCTTACAAGCCGCTAATTCCCTATCCTTCACGATTGAAGAATGACCAAGACAATGAGCAATACAAGAAATTTCTGGGTGTCTTCAAGCAATTGCACATCAACATTCCATTCGCGGAAGCATTAGCCCAAATGCCCAAGTACGCGAAGTTCTTAAAAGACCTCTTGACCAATAAGAGGAAGTTAGAGGAAAGTGCATCCGTCATCCTCGATGCAAACTGTTCGGCAGTGCTACAGAAGAATTTGCCAAGCAAGAGGAAGGACCCCGGAAGTTTTATCATACCGTGCAACATTGGTGATATGGGTGAGGAGATGGCACTAGCCGACTCGGGGGCAAGCATCAATGTCATGCCCTACACGTTCTTCCAAAAGCTAGGCTTGGGCGAGCCTAGACCTACCCGGATGACACTTCAGCTTGCGGATAGATCGGTGAGGCATCCGAGGGGTATTGTTGAAGATGTGTTGGTGAAAGTGGATAAGTACATTTTCTCGGTCGACTTTGTAGTGCTTGATGTAGACGAGGATGTCGAGGTGCCGCTGATCCTTGGGAGGCCGTTCTTGTGCACTTCCAAAGCTTTGATAGACATGGACGGTGGAGAGCTCACGCTTAGGGTTGGGGACGACAAGCTCACTTACCGCCTCGCCGAAGCCATGCGACATTCTCTTGATTTTGATGATGCTCTATATTATCTTGATGTCACTGATGATTGCATTGATGAATATATGCAGGATATGTTTAACCCGGATCCATATGAAGGGTGGCCGGACCAAGACATGGAGACTGAAGAGGAAGAAGTGCTCGCGCTTGTTTCAGTTGAAACAGACATCAAGAAGGATAAGGAGCTTAGAAAGAAAGTCCTTCGGAGATTGAAGAGGTCGAGACGTCGCCACAAAAAGAACCCCAACAAAAAAAGGGATGAGCATTCACGAAGTAAGGGTGTTTCACCCATGTGTGGTAACAAACTCGATAATTCTCCCTCTACCTTGCAACGATTATGCAATGCTTGCTTTCAAATTATAGGGAAGAGGGCAAATTCCACTCATGAACCCCCGTAAGGTAAGACAGGTACGTCAAGCTAAGTGACGTTAAACAAGCGCTTCTTGGGAGGCAACCCAAGCATTTTGCAGTTTTTCTAGGATCTAGTTTAGTTTTAGGGTTGAATAAAAGTCTTAGCAATGGTGTCCCAATTTTCATGTGCATATGCTGAGTTTTCATGTGGATTTTCGATTATTTACGTGTGCCTTAACGTTAATTGACGAAGTTTGAGTCGGTTGAGTGTGTTTTCGATGGTCTCTAGTCGTGTTTTTTATGGTTTATACAGGCTCTAAGTGTTTTAAAAGAATTTCTGAATTTTTCTGAGAGTCTGTAGAATTTTCTAAGTAAACCAGAGAAAACACACGGCCGTGTGGAATTAACACACGGCCGTGTATTACCAATTGGAGCTTAACCAGAGAAGACACAGGGGCGTGACTTTGCCCCTGTGAAAAATTTCAGAAGGGGCACACGGCCGTGTGGAATTAACACACGGCCGTGTGAAATTTCGCAGAACTTCAACTCTCTTCCAGAGAGTCCACAGGGGCGTGTGGATGCCCCTGTGAGTGCCACTGTGCTAAGGCACACGGCCGTGTGAGATTTCCACACGGCCGTGTGAAAATTCTGCAGGAATTCCCTTTTCATCCCGAGAAACCACAGGGGCGTGTGTGAGCCCCTGTGGTAGAGCTTGTCAAGGCACACGGCCGTGTGGATTATTTACACGGCCGTGTGAAATACTTCGCGTTTCTCGGGCAAGTCAGAGAGACCACAGGGGCGTGTGTTGGCCCATGTGGCCGGCCTTGTGTCTTGGCCAAGTTGGGCACACGGCCGTGTGGAATTAACACACGGCCGTGTCAAAATTTTCATAGACCTTCTGTATTTTCCCGTGAATCCACAGGCCCGTGTGGGTGGCCCTGTGTAGACCCCTGTGGAGGCACACGGCCGTGTGGAATTAACACACGGCCGTGTGAGGTAGTTTAGAGAATGATCAGAGTGCGCACAGGGGCGTGTGTTAGCCCCTTTGAACCCTAATTTCTGAGGCACACGGCCGTGTGGTTACTTCACACGGCCGTGTGAATTTCCAGAACTTCAAAAGCCGCGCGTTTTTCTTATAGAAATCACTTGTGCCTCTTCCTTCTCCACTCTAAACTTCTCTCCTACCCTCTCTATCACTTCCCCGACTTTCTCTAGGGTTTTTGAAGGAATTTGTTCGAGTTTTCCGGCCGTATTACTTTGTTTTTCATCTCCACCGCCGGTGAGACCTTCAATACCTTTTTCTTCGTCAATTCTTGATTCAATTCGTTCTTTTATACAATTTTGCTTGGTTTGAATGTTTACATTACATACGAGCATGCTTAGAATGAAATTAGAACGAATTTAGATGTAAATTGTGGATTTTTAACCCCACGGCCGTGATGCTTTGCCCGTCAGAAACTCCACACGGGCGTGTGGAATTAACACACGGCCGTGTGGATTTCTGCAGATTGGTTATTTTGAACTGTTTTTTATTGTTTTCTTTTCCAATCTTACAGGAATGTCTTCTAGACCCAGGAAATCGACAGGGAAGCGCCCCCGTGAGCCCACACCTCCTCCAGCAGAGACAGAGTTCAGTATAGCCGAGCATCAGGTTCGGTTCGAGCGTTTATCAGGACTCCGTTTTGGACAGACGAGATATTTGGATTTGAGTATAGTGAGGAGTATTCAGGGGGGAGACAGCGTCGCAGATGAGATTAGCGAGCTGCTCTCAGTCGGTAGCTGGGAGAGATTGATGGTTATCCGGGACTCGGTGATCCGACCGCTCACTTTAGAGGTCCTGGCGTCGTTTGAGTTCGATCGGGGGTACAGCAGTTTCACCGAGGGCACCACAGTTCAGTTCAGAGCCCTCGATCGACATTACAGCCTCAGTATGAGCCAGTTTTCGATTGGGATGCGTCTATATGATGAGGCATACACTGAGATAGAGGAGTACTCATTGCTCCCCACAGACTACCCGTGTACCGTGACACCGCAGCAGGCGTATAGCAGACTTTGTGGTCAGGGTCAGTACGAGCCGGGTGTCTCCAAGGCTTCATGCCTTTCTCGACCTGCCTATAGATGTCTACACGCAGTTATGAGCAGATCTATCAGTGGCAGGGGAGACAGTACTGGTGTTCTGAGTCGCCAGGAGCTCCTCTACTTGTATTCGATGGTGGAGAGTGAGCCACTCCACCTGGGGCACATTGTGGCCGACTACATTCGCCATCAGGGCCAGTACCCCAGGGTAGGAGTTATCTTTGCAGGCCCCTACATCACCAGACTTCTCATTGGCCTGGGGCTCAGAGATGGAGTCAGGGGAGCAGAGAAGACGACCGTACCAGCTCCCCTGGGCACAGATACCTTGAGGATGATGGGTATGATCCGCAGAGGAGGATCAGGGACGTATATCTGGATTATACCCCATACAGAGCAGGGCGAGGGATCCCGGGCAGCATTGGAGCCACCCCCGCAGGACACAGAGACCGAGGTACCCCCCACCGCGCCGGAGCCACCTCCAGTGCGGATGTTTTCACCATCTCGAGGCCAGGAAAAACTGGAGCGCCTCGAGAGCGCAGTGGGGATCCTACAGACTGAGGTGGCCGAGGTTAGGGCCACACAGATTACACAGCACCAGGAGGTGATGGCGCAGTTCCAGAGCTTGCGACAGACCTTCGAGCAGATTGTCGCCTCCTCCTCCTTCGTGGTCCGACCTCAAGTGTCCACTCCACCACCTCCATCTCCCTCAGCACCAGCAGATCCAGCATCACCAGCAGATCCAGAGCCTCCAGCAGCACCAGAGGCCACCACTCAGGACACCGACGCTGAGGCGTCTTAGATTTTAGATTCTTTTCTTTTATTTGTCATTTCTGTGTATCTTTACATTTATTTTGGACTTGTAGTACTCAGAAAGGATTCTCCTTCTGAGTATAGCTTTTATTTTGCTTTTTCTTTTCATCTCGAGTTGTATTCATTGCTTTACATTTTATATACTCGAGTTTTATTGAGCTTTACTGAACCCTCGTTTATGTGTGCGCAGATGGTCTTGGATGTAAGGATTTTGAGGAATAGTCATTGACACGGTCATGGAATCGTGTGTGCTCCACGAACCATTGAGACTCAACTCTCAATAACCTAGCTTCATCAAACGTAACACTTGGAGTTCAGGGGAGTAATGTTTCAATTGCCACTTCCACACTAATTGCTTTTATCGTTTTTACTTATTATTGTGCTTATATGCGTACATTGAGGACAATGTACATCTTAAGTGTGGGGGGGAGTTCACATTGCACACACCTTTACTTGTACGTTCAATTGCTTATGCTAATGTAGCCTATGGCGGTTCACCTCAGTTGCAACGGTTGTATTCTTATAGTTTAGGAGAATTTTCAACATTGTATCCTATCATGCTCTAGTCTCTACTTGAATTTTAGGGAATTTTTGCTCGAATCATCTTAGTACACAACTTACTCTTGGAATCTTTTGGAAACTCAATCTTGAAGTTTTTAAGGACAAGTTTATCGTTGTTCTTAGTTTTACTTTGGAAAATGCATATAAAATATATATATATATATATTAGCTTTGTTTTAATTATGCATTTGGGGTGGCAAGAGCTACCGCCTATGAAGTATGCAGCTACTCTCATAAGTCGGATACAAGTTATGCCCTAATGAGAGAAAGAGCTATCTCATGGGATGCGTGAAAGCTACTACCCCGGTAGAAAGAGCTACCTCCTCGAAAGAGTGAAAGCCACCTTTGGCGGCCGCCTAGGAAAGGGCTACCTTCAAGGATGTGTGAAGCTACTACTTCCACCACTATTTTTTGTTTTTGTATATAAATAAGTCCTTTCTAACCAAAGTTTGAGGAGTACTCGTCGGTTCTCTTGAGTAATATCGCACACACTAACACATTTTCGAGTTTTCATCCTTTTTGATTCGAGTTTTTAGCTAGAGCATTGGTAACCTTATGCAATGTTTTGAGTTTCCCTTACTTGTAGAATGCTTCTTTTGCATACTTTTGGTGAACCTAAGGCCAAGCACTTTCAATTGTTCTTCCCAAGTACTTTCACGTTTTATTTTGCTTGAGGACAAGCAAAAGCTTAAGTGTGGGGGGGTTTGATAAGTGCTTGTGTTATAGTATCGTGAAGCGCTATTATCTTACATTAAGCATACCTTTTATCAGGTTTTATCACTAAATGTGTGCATTTGTGTTCTCTTGTGCATTGAAGGTATTGTGGAGCCTATTTGGAGAAGAAGAATGAAATTAGGTCGCGTTCGCCAATGTTGGGATGTTCTCGGACCAAGCAAGGAACGAAGCACGTATTTGGACTTGTGGATGTGTGCCAACCTCTTTTGGAGGGGCACAAAGGCAGTCACATTCACAACAAGTCCAATCCGTGTTACTTAGGAGAATCTCGCGAAAGAAGAAGACTTGAAGCAATCGGCGCGACCTACCGTTGCTTGTGTGCCCAAGTAATGGCCTCGATGAAGAACGATGGACCCGGGAGGCGTTTCGGCAAGTTACCAAGCCTGTTCAGCTGAAGATTAGTGTTCCAGAGAAGTCACACGGGCGTGTGGAAATTCCACACGGCCGTGTGAGCCATTTTCCAGCCAGACAGAGAAGTCACACGGGCGTGTGGAAATTCCACACGGCCGTGTGTTTTGCGATTTCAGCCATCCAGTGAAGACACACGGGCGTGTGGAAATTCCACACGGCCGTGTGAAATTAATTTTTCAGCCGAGACAGAAGTTTCACACGGGCGTGTGGAAATTCCACACGGCCGTGTGAAGCCCCCGATAAGTCCAATTTTAAAGCCGCGATTCAACAATATAAAAGGGGATTTTTGCAACCTTTTGGGAGATCTTTTAACCTATCTTTTCCCCAACTTTCTGGAGCGCGGCTAGGGTTTCGGAGAGGATTTCGTGGAGGTTCTAGCGCGTCGTCGGCATCGATTTCGAGGTTCGACGTCTGCACAAGACCACGGCCACACCAATTCGAGGGGGTTTTTCATTGATGTCTATGTTTTATGCTTTATTTCTCACGTTGATGAACATGTATAGCTCTATGAGGAGCTAAACCCCTCGTGGGGTATTCGGACTTGTAAACTTTAGGGTTTCTTATGTTTCTTTGACATTGATTATTATGCTTTCCATCGTTGATGAATAAAATTGAGTTTTTAATCTTGATTATCCTTTCATATTGTTTTCCCTTAAACGTGACATTAGGGTTGAGAGCAATCTAGGCTTTCCTTTGGAGGTGTGACAACTCCTATAGGATTAGACTACTCAAGATTAAAGAGGGTTGAGAGGGAGAGTTGTGACGTAGCAATGTACCCCTTTCCCCTTCGATGTGATTTCTCCCTACCTCCGATTCCTTGATTTAATAGCGGTCGAAATAGAGTGAAGCAATAGGTAGATAAACTCCCCTAGGGCTTAGTTACGCAAGTAATAGAGTGGAGGGTTGTAGTGAATCCTATTTGCTGGGGCTCAATCTAGACTAGGGTTCTTCCACCTGGACCAAAGGGTTAGAATTACGTATAGGAACAGGTTTAATCACTAGGAATCCCTAGAGCATAATGCAACTCCACATAGTGTGAGGTTTAGGCAGATGGACTCCCCTGGGGCTTAGTCATCTAGGTGACAGAGTGAAGGGTGTTGTGAATCCTAACACCGGGCATAGTGTTGGAGTTAGTCACGGTTGTCCTTAGGTTTGGGACCGTGAGTCTTAGGATATCCTCGACTCAATTGACATCAATAGGAGAGTATAATATCATAGTCTTGCACTTGAAACATAGACCCTAGAGGTAGCTTGTCTGGATACCCCCTTTTACTCATTATTAGTCCTTCTCGATTTTCCTACTTGCACTTCTTTCTTCCATCTCTCTACTTAGTTTATTGCTTTGCATTATTTTCACTCATCAATCTTATTATCGTTCTCCGTATTCTGCATAGCTTAATCAGTGAAACCTTATATTCTATCTCCCTATTCTCTGTGGATTCGACTACCTTCTCACCAAGGTAAATTTATTACTTCGACAAACCCGTGCACTTGCGGGATACACGCAAGGGGTAGTGTCAGGGACCTCAAAACATTGCATAAGGATATCAATGCTCTAGCTAAAAACTCGAATAAAAAAGAACAATTAACTCGAAAATGTGTAGTGTGTGTGAACTCACTCAAGACAACCAACGAGTACTCCTCAAACTTTTGTTAGAAAGGACTTATTTATATACAAAAACAAAACTAAAAATGAAAGGAAGTAGCAGCTTCACACATCCTTGAAGGTAGCCCTTTCCTAGGCGGCCGCCAAAGGTGGCTTTCACACTTTCGAGGAGGTAGCTCTTTCTACCGGGGTAGTAGCTTTTACGCATCCCATGAGATAGCTCTTTCTCTCATTAGGGCATAACTTGTATCCGACTTATGAGAGTAACTACATACTTCATAGGTGGTAGCTCTTTCCACCCCAAATGCATACATAAAAGAAAGCAACTATTCACAAACTCATATTTTTCTCTTTTTTTCTTTTTCATTTTTCCACTTTTTTGATTTTCATCAAAATTTTTTTTTCATATTTTTCTCTCCTTATATATGCATTTTCCAAAGTAAAACTAAGAACAACGATAAACTTGTCCTTAAAAACTTCAAGATTGAGTTTCCAAAAGATTCCAAGAGTAAGTTGTGCAATATAAGATAATCGAGCAAAAATTCCCTAAACTTCAAGTAGAAACTAGAGCATGATAGGATACAATGTTAAAAATTCTCCTAAACTCTAAGAATACAACCGTTGCAACTAAGGTGAACCGCCATAGGCTACATGAGCATGAGCAATTGAACGCACAAGTAAAGATGTGTGCAATGTGAACTCCCCCACACACTTAAGATGTACATTGTCCTCAATGTACGTATGCAAGCACAATAAAACATATAGCAATTAAAACAATTAGTGTGGAAGTGGGCAATTGAAACATTACTCCCCTGAACTCCAAGTGTTGCATTTGATGGAGCTATGTTCATTGAGAGTTGAGTCTCAATGGGTTGTGGAGCACACATGGTCACTTTACCGTGCCAATAACTAGTCCTTAAATTCCTTACTCGCAAGACCATCTGCACGCATACACAAGGGGGTTCAGTAAAGCTCAATAAAAGTAAAATAAAACAAAAGAAACATAAAGCTAAAAACGCCTCAAGCGTCAGTGTCGTCTGCTACTAGTGCCGATTCTGTTGCTATTGTTGATAGTGATCCTGGTGCTTAAAAAGAAAGAAAAGATTGATGAAGAAAAGGAGAAAAGATGCTTGCCGACGAAATGGAAATAAAAAACTTCGAATATGGCCGGAAAATGACTTAAAACCTCCTTAAAAGGACGAAGAGAGGATTGGGAAGATGGAAGGAAACATCCCTTGAGTGTGGAGGCATTTAGAATCGAAAAGGCACAAATAGATTTTAAAAGAAACCACAGTGTTTTGTGTTCTGCGCATCCACACGGCCTTGTGGAAATTCCACACGGCCGTGTGCCTCCACTGGAATCAGTCACAGGGGCAATGACACGCCCTGTGTTTCCTCTGTTTGCTCTCTAGAACATACACACGGTC
Source organism: Dioscorea alata (assembly GCA_020875875.1). Classification (NCBI taxonomy): domain Eukaryota; kingdom Viridiplantae; phylum Streptophyta; class Magnoliopsida; order Dioscoreales; family Dioscoreaceae; genus Dioscorea; species Dioscorea alata. Next base: position 5,865,894 of record CM037027.1, read on the forward strand.
GTGTGGAAATTCCACACGGCCGTGTGCCTAACCTGGCCAAGCACAAGGCCGGCCATAGGGGCACCCACACGCCCCTGTGGCCTCTCTGGATATCCCGAAAAACTCTAAGTGTTCCACACGGCCGTGTGAAAATCCACACTGCTGTGTGCGTTTCACAGGACCTCTCACAGGGGCAGCCACACGCCCCTGTGTTTTCTCGGGATGGAAGGGAAACTCTGCAGAGTTTCACACGGCCGTGTGCCGTAACACATGGGCACTCACAGGGGCATCCACACGCCCCTGTGGACTCTCTGGAATGAGAGTTGAAGTTCTGCAAAATTTCACACGGCCGTGTGCCCTTCACTGGGTCGCTCACAGGGGCAGCTACACGGCCCCTGTGATGCTCGGGATGAGCTCTGAGATGAGTCACACGGCCGTGTGGAAATTCCACACGGCCGTGTGTTTTCTCTGGACAACTTAGAAAAATTTACAGGCTTTGCAGAAAATTTCAGAAACTTAAATACAACGTTTAAAGCCTGTATATACGATAAAAATTCGACCAGAGATCCATGAACACATACTCAAACGACCTAAAACTTCGACAATCACAATTAGGCACACTAAAACACCAATAATCCATGGGAAAATCACAGCACACACATAATAAAATGAAAACACCAACACTAGGAAATTATTCATGCTAAAACTAAATTAAGCCTAGAAAAGCAATAAAAACTTGGGTTGCATCCCAAGAAGCGCTTGTTTAACGTCACTAAGCTTGACGTACCACTTCCTTACCTTATGGCGGCTTAAAAAGAGTGTATTCCTCCCGACAAGACATTGCATAGCTACTTCCTTTAAACCAAAAATCTACTTGCCGGAGTGCAGTATTTGTTGGAGGGTCGAACCATCTTACTTTTGGCCTCCAAGGAAACAATTTGGGTTGGGAATTGTCCAAGCTTAGCATAAGTGGGTCATTGGATGGTTTAAATATCCTCCCCACATCTTTTTCCCATCCCAAAGTCTCTTTCTTTCTTTCTATGAGTTGATCAATCCCAAAGAATGGTACTTGTTCCATTACCTTAGGGTTTGCTTCTTCTTGTGTATTTTTATCTTGGGAAGAACATGACACTAGCAAATCCCCTTGAAAATTTCCTTGCTCACAAGCACCATCTTCATTCAAGCAATCCCAATTCTCCAAATGATCTTCTTCTTTTTCCTCTTCAATTTCTACAACAACGTACTCGGTCTACCCCGTTTCCTCATTATCGTTCAATACCACATCATCTCTACAAGGAACTTGCGTTGCTTACTCAAATACTTGATTTTCCTTGGAGAGTGTGTCAAGTATCCATCCTAATTGATGCTCAAAGTTGTTATAGGAGGCTTCATGACACTTTCTTGTGGCTTCCATACTTTGGCAAGAGGCATCGGATGCTTTAATAAAGTTATCTAGCACTTTTTTCCACTGAGGTGCATCCTCTTCAAGTACCTCATCCTTTTGAAATTGCTCTTGAGGTGCTTCCCAATATTGTCCATCATTATTCCATGAAAAATTTTGGTAGCTCCTTTCATTTGGATGATATGTGTTGTAGCTTGGATTGCTTTGTTGTTGTGAAGCAATAATTCTATCAAGCCTTGTACTGAGAGCTTCAACTTGAGAATATAGCTCAATGATTGCATCAATCTCCATTTAGGCCCCTTGCAAGAAAAAGTAAGACAAAACAAAAGAAAGCAAATAAGAATGACGGAAGAATAAGAAAAGGTGAAATAGAATGAATGATGAATAGCTAAAATAGCAAAGTACAAATGTCTCTAAAACGACTATTCCCCGGCAACGGCGCCAAAAACTTTGACAGGAAGCCCGAAAGTGCACGGGTTTGTCGAAGTAATAAAAGTTACCCCGGTGAGAGGGTAGTCGAATCCACAGGGAATAGGGAGTTAGAATACGAGATTTTCCTATTAAAACTATGCGAAGTACGGAAAAGTGATCAATTGATTCGATGAGTGAATTATGGAAACAATTATACTAAAAGATGAGAAATTAAATAGAAAGATGGAAGATGAGAGAGTGCAAGTAAAAGAGAATAGAGAGGACTAGTAATGTATGGAATAGGGCATCCGGACAAGCTACCTCTAGGGTCTATGCTTCTAGTGCAGGACTATGCTATTATACTTTCCTATTGATGTTTAATCGAGTCGAGGATATCCTAAGACTCACGGTCCCAATCCTAAGGGCAACCATTACTAACCCCAACACTATGCCCCGGTATTAGGATTCACGTCACCCTTCACTCTATCGCTCGCACGACTAAGCCCCAGGGGAGTATATCTACCTAAACCTCACACTACGTGGGACTGCTTTAAGCTCTAGGGATTCCTAATGGTAAAACCTGTTCCTATGTGTAGTTCTAACCCTTTGGTCCAGGTGGAAGAACCCTAGTCTAGATTAAGCCCCAATGCATAGGATTCACTTCAACCCTTCACTCTGTTACTTGCGTAACTAAGACCCAGGGAAGTTTATCTGCCTAGCACTTCACTCTATTTTGACCGCTATGAAATCAAGGAAACGGAGGTAGGGAGAAACCACGTCGGAGGGGAAAGGGGTACATCGCTACCTCACAACTCTCCCTCTCAACCCTCTTCAATCTTAAGTAGTCTAACCCTAAGGAGTTGTCACACCTCCAAAAGGCAACCTAAATTGTTCTCAATCCTATTGCCACATCTAAGAGAAAACATTAACAAGATGAAATTAAGATTGAAACTCAATTTTATTCATCAATAATGGAAAAGCATAATAACAATGTCAAAGAAACATAATAACCCTAGAGTTTACAAGTCCGAATACCCTTAAGGGGTTTAGCTCCTCATGGAGCTATACATGTTCATCAATGTATGAAAGAAAGCACAAAATAAAAACATCAATCAAAACCCCCTTGCGTATGCTGTGGCCGTGGTTTTGTGCGGCCGTCGAACGTCGGTGACGATGCCGATGACGCGCGCTAAACCTCCACAAAATCCACTCCGAAACCCTAGCCGCACTCCCCAAGTTGAAGAGAAAGATAGGTCAAAAGATAGAAAGAGGGATCCCCAAATAGATCTGAAAACGGGTTATTGATAGGCTGAAATCGGGCTGAAATCGGAGTTCCACACGCCCCTGTGGATTTTCCACACGGGCTGCAGAATTTCCACACCCCCGTGTGTTAATTCCACACGGCCGTGTGGAAATTCTGTTTTGATGATTTTCGGCGGAATGTGAACAGTAACTCGCTACAGTATTTTTGTTACAGTAAGTTTACTACAGTACACGGCCGTGTGGAATTTCCACACACCCGTGTGAAGTTTCTGTCTGGCTGAAAAAGCATTTCACACGGCCGTGTGGAATTTCCACACGCCCGTGTAAATCCTCTGAAACCCTGATTTTCAGCTAAAAGTGAACAGTAGTTGCTACAGTAGCACCCTACAGTGTTGCTACAGTAGTCGTCAAAAATACTCCCGAATTCATCGTTCTTCATCGAGGCCGTTGAATTAGGCACACAATCAACGTTAGATTATGTCGATTACTTCATTTCTCTTCATTGGCAAAGTTCTCCAATGCTACACGAGTTATATACTTTTGTGAGTGTGACTGCCCTTATGCCCCTCCAATGGAGGTTGGCACACACCCACAAGTTTAGACTCGTGCCTTGTTCCTTGCTTGGTCCGAGAACTCCTCAACAATGGCGAACATAACATATTCTTGCTTCTTTTTCTCTAACTCTTCTCCACAACCCTTCAATGCACAAAGAACATAAATACACACTAATTAGTGATTAAATCTGAGAAAAGTAATGCTCAATGTAAGATAATAATACTTTGTATTACTATAACACAAGCACTTATCAGTGTTTCACCCTTGTGTGGTAACAAACTCGACAACTTCCCCCCTACTCTACAAAAATTATGTTCTACATGCTTTCAGGTTGTAGGGAAGAGGAAAACTTTTATCCATGAACCCCCATGAGGTAAGGCCAGGTACGTCAAGCTAAGTGACGTTAAACAAGCGCTTCTTGGGAGGCAACCCAATTTTTTACTGTTTTTCTAGTTTCTAGTTTAGTTTTAGTATGAATAAGAGTCTTCATGTTGGTGTCCTGATTTTTATTTACATGTGCTATGAATTTTCTTGTGGATCGTTATTATTTCGTGTGCCTAAATGTTGATTGACAAAGTTTTGGGTCGGTTGAGTGTGTTTTCATGGATCTCTGGTCGTGTTTTTATTGTCTATACAGGCTCTAAGTGTTATAAATGTGTTTATGAAATTTTTAGCACCGTCTGTGATTTTTCTAAGTCATCCAGAGAGAACACACGGCCATGTGGAATTTCCACAAGGTGGTCTGAACCATCTCAGAGCTTGAAGGGTACACAGCCTATGACCGACCGTGTGAAGGGTACACGGCCATGTGGAATGTCCACACGGGCGTATGAATTCCTGCAGAACTTGAACTCTCATTCATGAGTGTCACAGGGGCCGTGTGGGTACCACTGTGAGTGCCCTTGTGATAAGGCACACGGCCATATGGAATTTCCACACGGCCGTGTGAACCTCTGCAGAAAGTTCCCTTCTTTCCCAATAATACACAAGGGCGTGTGGCCGCCCCTATGGGAGAGCTTGTAAATGGCACACGGCCGTGTGGATTATTCACACGGCCGTGTGGAACACTTAGAGTTTCTCAGGATGAACCAGCGAGGCCACAGGGGCGTGTGGCTGCCCCTGTGGCCGACCTTGTGTTCTTGGCTGGGTTGGGTACACAGCTGTGTGGAATTTTCTAGAGACCTTATGCGTTTTCCCGAGAATCCACAAGGGCGTGTGGCTGCCCCTGTGAAGCTCACCTATGAAGGCGCACGATCGTGTGGGGGGCTCACATGGCCTTGTGGGGGTGTTCAGAGAGTAACTAGAGAGGCCATAGGGGCGTGGGGCGGCCCTTGTGAACCATCATAGTAGAGGCACACTGCCATGTGGAATTTCCACACAGCTGTGTGGATTCCCCAGGAAGCCAAAAGCTGTGATTTTTCTTATGAATCAACCATGCTTTTTGTTCTTTTCACTTCCAAACACCCTCTAAACACTCCCTCGAGTTCGCCCGACTTTCTTTTAGTGGTTTCTGAGGTTTTTGGGGTTCGAATCCGCTGTTTATTCGTTATTTTCACTCTTTCTACGTTGGTAAGTCTTTCTTTACTCTTCTCTTCATCAATTTTGATTTGATTTGTTCTTTTCGATGATTTCGCCTGGTTTACATGATTTAATTATATGCGAATGTGTTTAGAATGAATTTAGAATGAATTGTGGCGTAAAATACGGATTTTAAGCCTTCACCGCCGTGCGGCTCTGTCCGCCCGAAACTCCAAACGGGCATGTGGATTTCTCCAGAATATGTTTTTAAGTAAATCTAATCATTTCTCTTTACAATTATGTAGATATGGCCTCTAGATCGAAGAAGCAAGCTGGGAAGCGTCCTCGTGAGCCCTCACCTCCTTCAGAGCAGCTCGAGTTTTCCTTACCCGAGCATCAGGTTCGCTTCAGGCGATTGTCGGGACTCAGATTTGGCCAGACTCGCTTTCCAGACTTGAGCATACTGAGAGAGATTTAGGGGGGAGTGGAGTTGGCTGATGAGATCGACGAGCTCCTCTAGGTCGGGAGTTGGCACAAGTTATTATCGATTCGAGAACCAGTTATACGGACGCTCACACTTGAGTTATTGGCATTGTTTGAGTTTGACCGAGGGTACAGTAGCTTCACAAATGTAGATACGATACAGTTACGTGCTCTCGGTCAAAGTTTTAGACTGAGTATGACTCAGTTCCCCATCAGATTAGATCTATATGATGAGGCATTCAGTGAGACGGAGGAATACGAGCAGCTATCGACAGACTATCCTGGTACTCTAACTCCACAATGCGTTTACAGTAGATTGTGTGGCCAAGGACAGTACGAGCCAGGTGTGTCCAAGGCCACCTGCTTATCCAGGGTATCATATAGATACCTCCACCCCATTCTTAGCCGATCAGTGAGCGGCCGTGGAGACAGTATCGGAGTCCTGAGCCGCCAGGAGCTCTTATACTTACACTCTATAGTGGAGAGTTAACCACTCCACCTGGGGCACGTAGTAGCCGAGTACATACGCCACCAGGGCCAGTACCCTAGGGTTGGAGTTATTTTTGCCGGCCCGTACATCACCGAATTGATTATCGGCTTGGGACTTATAGATGGAGTGCGCGGGGTTGAGAAGATTACTATACCGGCTCCCCTAGGCACAGAGACCATGAGGCTGATGGGTATGGTCCGCAGAGGAGGACCTGGAGTCTATGTTTTGATCGGACCTCAGCCACAGCAAATAGAAGCAGAGGGGGAGCAAGCAGAGGGTTCACAGCCAGTGTTAGAGCCACCTCCAGCACAGGCAGATACACAAGCACCACCCACAGCGCAGGAGCCACCTCCATTGCGCATGTTTTTGCTCTCTCAAGGCCAGGATAGACTTGAGCACCTTGAGAGTGCTGTGGGTGTCCTACAGAGCGAGGTGCCCGAGGTTAGGGCCGCACAAGCAGCGCAGCATACTGAGGTTATGTCTCTATTATACATTGTCCAACAGCTACTCGAGCAAGCCATGACCTCACCTTTCATGGTCCGACGCCAAGCCTCTACTCCACCACCATCACCAGCAGCATCATCACCTATCGATCCACCAGTACCCATAGAGGCTCCACCACAGGACACCGACGCTGAGGCGTCGTAGTTTATCCTTGTTTTTTCTATTATTTCGATTTTTTTGTACTTTTATTTCATATTTTGGACTTGTAGCACTCAGAAAGGACCTTACTTCTGAGTTTATCTTTTGTTTTTTCTTTTATTTTTCCTCGAGTTGTATTTCATTTCTCTATCTTTATATACTCGAGTTTTATTTTGATTTTTCTTGAGCTACATTGAACCCCTTATGTATGTGTGCAGATGGTCTTGGATGTAAGGAATTTGAGGAATAGTCATACGCACGGTCATGGGACAGTGTGTGCTCCACAAACCATTGAGACTCAACTCTCAATGAACCTAGCTCCATCAAACGCAACACTTGGAGTTCAGGGGAGTAATATTTCAATTGCCTACCCCTACATTAATTGTGTTAATTGTTTTACTTTTCATTGTGCTTGATGCGTACATTGGGGACAATGTACATCTTAAGTGTGGGGCGGACTTCGCATTGCACACACATTTACTTGTGCGTTCAATTGCTTATGCTCATGTAGCCTGTGGCGGTTCACCTTAGTTGTAACGGCTGTATTCTTAGAGTCTAGGAGAATTTTTAACATTGTATCTTATCATGCTCTAGTTTTTACTTGAATTTTAGGGAATTTTTGCTCAATTATCTCATATTGCACTACTCACTCTTGGAATCTTTTGGAAACTCAAGCTTGTTGTTTAAGGACTAGTTTATCATCGTTTTAGCAGTTTTTAGTTTTGTTTTGAGAAATACATAAAGAAAAAAAAACTTGTGAGCTTGTGGATATTTGTCTAATTTTCATTGTGCATTTGGGGTGGAAAGAGCTACCTCCTATGAAGTATGTAGCTACTCTCATAAGCCGGATACTAGTTATGCCCTAATGAGAGAAAGAGCTATCTCATGGGATGTGTAAAAGCTACTACCCCGGTAGAAAGAGCTACCTCCTCGAAAGTGTGAAAGCCACCTTTGGCAGCCGACTAGGAAAGGGCTACCTTAGAGGTTGTGTGAAGCTACTACCTCCTTTCTTTTTGTATATAAATAAGTCCTTTTAAACAAGAGTTTGAGGAGTACTTTTTGGGTTATCTTGAGTGAGTTCGCACACACTTACACATTTTCGAGTTATTGTCCTTTTTTATTCAAGTTTTCAGCTAGAGAAATGATATCTTTATGCAATGTTTTGATTTCCCCTTATTTGTAAAATGCTTCCTTTGCATACTTTTGGTGAACCTAAGTCCAAGCACTTTCAATTGTTCTTCCCATGTACTTTAATGTTTTATTTTTGCTTGAGGACAAGTAAAAGCTTAAGTGTGGGGGAGTTTGATGAGTGCTCGTGTTATGATAATGTGAAGTGTTATTGTCTTACATTGAGCATTACTTTTATTAGATTTTATCATTTAATTGTTTGCATTTGTGTAATTTTGTGCATTGTAAGTTTGTGAAGCTAGTTTGGAGGAAAAGAGCAAAGTTAGATCATGTTCGCCGTTGTTGGGAAATTCTCGGACCAAGCAAGGAACAGGGCACAAGTCTAGACTTGTAGATGTGTGCCAACCTCCTTTGGAGGGGCACAAAGACAGTCACATTCATAATAAGTCTAACTAGTGTAGCATAGGAAAACTTTGCCAATAAGGAGAATTGAAGCAATCGGCATGATCTATCGTTGATTGTGTGCTATAGCAAAAACATTGTAGCAAGTTACTGTTCACTATTTGCCGAAATTCGACAAAACAGAGACTTCACATGGGCATGTGGAAATTCTACACGGCCGTGTGAAATCCTGATTCAGCCGATTTGAAGCCGCGACTCAACAGTATTTAAAGGCGGTTTGGAGACATTTTCTGGATCTTTTGGCATAACTTTTCTCCTATCTTCTGGAGAGTTGCAGCTAGGGTTTAGAGAGGACCTTGTGGAGGATCCAAGCACGCCATCGACATCGACATCGGCGTCCGGTGGCCACACAAGACCACGGCCACACTCTACACAAGGGGTTTTCATCTATGCTTTTGATTTGTGCTTATTTTCATAGTTTGATGGATTTGTATAGCTCCATGAGGAGCTAAACCCCTTGCGGGTATTCGGACTTGTAAACCCTAGGATGATTATGTTTCTATGACATGTTATTATGCTTTTCTTTATTGATGAATAAAATTGAGTTTCAATCTTAATTGAATCTTGTATTGATTTTACCTTAGCCGTGGCACTAGGGTTGAGAATCATCTAGGTTATCCTTTGAAGGTGTGAAAACTCCTATAGGGTTAGACTACTTGAGATTGGAGAGGTATGTGTATTCCTAAGCATCTTGATAATTGAAACTTTTGAAAGAATTGTGTGAATATTAGTTCCAAAATGGTATGTGTTTTCTTGATGATTTCAAAGGAATTCTATTTGCATTTCATTGAGAAAGTTTATATTCTTATGTGATAATTGTTATTCAAAGTATATTCATTCTTGTTAAGAATTGAAACATTTTTATGATGCTTTATTTCTATTTGATCATGCTTGATCTGTAGTCCTATGTCTAACCCCCTCTCTGAGTAACCTAGTTACTCACCCCCTCTTTCTTCCTCCCAGGTGATAGCACAACATAGGGGTAAAAGCGTGAAGTGCTTGGCAAGAGTTATCTTTGTCCTTCCATTTAGAGTTGTGTATGTTACTTATTTCTTGGCATGTAATATCAGGGTTCCACTATGTGTTGTTGAATTATATTATGTCTTTCCTTATATCAAACACCTTGTATGCTAGTCTGATCCAGGTCTTGTATGAGGAGTATGCTCTCTATTTGGAGTCATTGTTATCATTGTCATTATGAACTTCCTGTTATAATTATCTATGTGTTATACCTTCTATTAATAGATGAGTATGTGTAGAAGTATGTGTGTATGCTGTATCATTAAAGCACTTCTTGTTGTCATAGTGGTTTATACAGGGAACAGGTTAGCCTTACGGCTACCTAGGGTTGAGCCAGTGTTAGACCTCCCCTGCGTTGTCGTGGCGGTATGTTACATGTGTGATCCACAGGACGGGGTGTGACAAAACGAGTTAATATCCTATGCGATTACGAGTATGTGAGATTAGAAGGCCTTGGCTAAGGGTAGTTTGGTAATCTCACTCTACTATAGTTATTTGCATATGATCGAGTTCAGTGAGTTTGACAATTACCATGGCTCTCACTCGGTTGGGATACAAGAATGAACGGTTTATACACATATGGTAATCATAATCGGAAAGGTTTGTAATGATCTACTCATTCATGTTCGATTCGGTTATGACATGGGGCCACGGGGCTGGCTACGTGCCACCCACGTTCTTTGGTATCCTCCTATTTCCAATACGAACGAACCTAGAGAGTCATGCTTAAAGGGATAAAGAATCAATCTTGTTTTTGAGTGTAGGGGTAAAATTGTCAATTTACAATTTTAGTTCATGAGATAAGTGAAATTGTAAATTGGTCTAGGATTTTTGTCTTAAGTTTAAATTTTGATTTAAATTTGATGGAGTTGAATAGATAATTAAAATTATAAGAACTCAAAGACAAAAGTGGTTTTAGTTAGATTAGGACTCAAAATTCTAATAGAACTTCTATGATAATGTTTATCATATTATGAAAGTTCATATTTTGAATAAGACATCATAATTGAATGATGTTTATCATATTATAAAGGTTCATATTTCTAATATGACTCATAATTGAATAATGTTTATCATGTTTTATGAAGTTTGTATAAATATGACTCCTCTCTAACCCTAGAATTCAATTAATTCTCTAGTGAGAGAATCCCCGAGCTCTCTCTTCCTCTCTAACCCTAGCCGCTATTTGGAGAAGAAAAGGAGGAGATTGTTTCTTAATTCTGACATGTAATTTAGAGGCGTGGGACCTTCGTTTTACGCTAGAAGACCTACGGCAATCCGAGAGACAAATTCGGCACATCTAAGAAAAGCTTCCAAATATTAAGAGCTAATTTTCTAGGCATTTTAATTAAATTACAGTATTCATTAAAACAATTAGACAACATCATAAATTTTATTATTGCTTCCGCATGCTTTGATGAATTTTTTCGATATAACCCAACAGTGATATCAGAGCCATGTTAATTGTTTTAATGAGCACTAGGTCTTTAAATCATATAATTGGTGATTAAAATTTAATAATTATATCAAATTAAAATATACATCGTAAAATTAGATTTTATGCATGAATTTTGATTTTATGATTATGATAAGAGTCCATAGAATTATTTAATTTTTTTTATAATAATAATAGTAATAATAATAATAATAATATATTCAATAAATAAATAAAAAGAGAGATTGCCTTCACAGTGCTGATGAAGCATTGTGCGTAATTATTTAATTTTAAATTATTTATATATTTAATATTTAAATATATAAATTTAATTTTAAATTATTTATATATTTAATGTTTAAATGTTTAAATATATTCAAATGCTTAGTGTTGCGAGCATTGTGCCATGCGTGGGCCGCCAGACATTTATTTCTTTTTATTTATTTATTATTTATATTATTGAATTATTATTTTATTTGTTATTGTTATTATTATTTATTTTATTTTAAATAAATTTGGATCCACACCAATATCATTTATTATTATTATTATTATTATTATTATTATTATTATTATTTTCTTTTGATGTGTTGAATGGATGGATGGCATACAATCATGAATTTTAAGGTTTTTTTTTATTTTTTTTTTATTTTGTGTTTATGTATTTGGGGCATATTGTATCCAATGTAATTTTCTTTAATTTTACAAAAGTAGATTGTATCTAGAATACATATTTGTAAATTTTAGAAAAAATATGATCAATTGACACAAGAGTCCGAAAATACGTGGAGCAAGAAGCCCGATGTGAAGTCCTTTTGTATGGAGTGCAAAACCATGTAATAAATTAGGATTTTATTTTTGGATTAAACAATTAAATTAGGTTAATCTTTAATGTTCATGATCGTATGCGTGTGATGGTTCGGATATGTATGTATGTCATATTAAATACATGTATGACTGATGTAATGTGAGACCTAATTAAGTACATGCAAATAAATTCTCCCAAAATAAAACACTAAGTTGAAAGGCACGGGATGTCCTAGCTCTCCACTAAGCTTTGGGTGATTACAGTTATGAGGGTGCATGATATCTTCCCTGTATGAGGTGGTCTTGGATTCATATATAATTTTAAGAACCTTTAGTGCATTGGATGCCGTTAGTCGAAACAAATTCCTCCCTAATTATATTGTATAGGTTGAGGGGGTGGAATTCAATTGTTAGATTGACAGAAGTTGGTGGGCTTGACTTAGATAGTTTACGGGCCAATTAAACTGTATGGGTTGAGGTTTCGTAAACTATGGGCCAAAATTGATTGGACTGCCTATGGAATAGGTTGGCATGAGATGCCGCTTTATTAACTCTAGTGGTGCAATTATACTTTATGAGTTGAGCTCCATTGGATTTAATAGAGAACACAATCACTCACTATGAAATCCTACCAACGATGATTTCCGATTTCTACAGTGGGAGTGTAGATTTGTGAAAAATGTATTGGGAGCCAAGTTTTATTTAAAGACCTAAATATAACTTGGGTATAATATAAGTGAACTAATAATCTGGTTTTTATTTTCTTGCAGTTTATTTCTCGATATGACTAATAACCCACTTAATATTTTGCTTGAGAAAAATATCCTTATCGGGCCCAATGATGTAGATTGGCTCAAGAATTTGAGGATAATCCTCAATTTAGAGCGAATCGGGTACGTTCTTATGGCCAATATTCCTACCAAACCTCCACCCGATGCATGTAAGGAAAAACAAGGTATATATCTAAAATGGCTTGACGATGACTTATGAGTGAGGAGCTATATGTTAGCCTCTATGAGCAGTGATCTGCAACGCTCTCATGAAAATATGAGTGATGCAAGATCAGTATTGTTGCACATATAAGAGCTCTATGGAGAGCATAGTCAGACTGCTCGGTATGAAATATCGAGAGAGCTTTTTATGGCAAAGATGAGTGAGGGTTGTGAAGTTGGAGTGCATGTCCTGAAGATGATCTCTATGATTGAGAGGTTGGAAGCTCTTGACTTTTCCATGGACTACAACCTTCAGGTTGATCTCATCTTGCAGTCTCTTCCTGATTCCTTCTCTCATTTTATTGTTAATTTTAACATGAATGATATTGAATGCACACTGGCGGGTTTTTCTTAACAAGCGAGTGAGTACTTAGTCTCAAATGAATACTAAAGAGAAGAATGTTGTTGCTTTGGCTATCTCTACTTTTAGGCCCTCAAGTCCCAAGAAGAAAAAGATGGCCAAGAAGCATAATGCTTTGGCTCCTATATCTGTGGGAGTAGGTAAGAAGAAAGGTATGGTTCGTATGGGAGAGCTCTAAGCAAGGGGTCAAATGTTTCCATTGTGGCGAGGCCGGTCATTGGAAGTAGGATTTCCTACAGCTCAGAGTAGATGGCACTACAGGTTTGGAATGATTTGTTTTCAAAAAAAATTGTTCAATTTATGTATTTTCTGCTTCTTGGATTCTTGGTTCAAGAGCTAGTGCTCATGTTTGAATCAGAATCTAGAAAGAAGGTGGAAGCTGGGTGAATAAGAGGTGATGATCAACGTGGGAAGTGGATAGAGTGTCGCAGCAACTCACATATGATCTACTTCTATTCATTTATATTCTGGATATATCTTAGTTTTAGAGGATTGTTTAGTATTACCAAATGGGTTAAAGAATATTGTTTCTTTTCAGTTTTAGTCAAAAAGGATATCTCTTTAAATTTGGTAAAACTAATTGTGATATTTATTTTAAAAATAAATTAGTTGGCAATGCCTCTTTGCTAAATGGATTGTATTATCTAAATGTTCAAAATATATGTGTTGTGAATGCTATAAGTAAAAGACATGGTAGGCATGAGATAAATCAAAAACTTGTTTGGTATTTAAGATTAGGTCATGCTGGAGAATGAAGGATTTATAAGTTGGGCAAGGATGATGACACACCCTTTTGCGTGTGTGTACCGCAAGTGCACGGGTTGTCGAAGTAATAATTACCCTGGTGAGTAGGGTAGTCGAATCCACAGGGAACAGGGCTACTAGTACTAACTTCTTCTCTGCAATCTAGCCTAAAGACCAATGTGATTTTGTGGTGATCTAGTGTGCATAGAAATTAATACCAGAGATGAATAGGCAAAAGGTAAATAAAGGGAGATCTCAATCAATAAAGATGAGATACCCGGGCAATGCTCCCCCTAGGTTCTATCATGAAGTGCAAGACTAACTAAATGCTTCTAAACCGAGTTCTATGAGTCGAGGTAATCCAAGAATAATCGGTCCCTGCCTCCAGGCCACCGATACTAGTCCCCTACAAGGTCCCGGCGGAGAAATCGCTCAATCTCAACACCTCACACCAAATATGGTTGCATAGATCTTAGGGAATACGGAGATAGGAAACACTTAATCGGAAGGGAAAGGGGACACTCCACTATCTCATGACTCACCCTCTCAACCCTCTTCAATCTCATATGTTCTATCCCTAATGGAGACCTCTCTCTCACCAAGGCAACAAATCAAGCATACCAAACAACCATACGAATCAATAAGGCATGCAAGCAATGATAAAACAAGATTGAAACTCAAATAAACTCGGATTTAAAAGAAAGCATAAAGAAAGTCAATACATGAATCGAAACCTAGGGTTCACATGCCCAAGTATCTACTAGGGTTTAGCCCTCCATGGGGCTTATTACAAAGCAAAACATAACACAATGAAAAGCAATGTAAACCATGGAAATAAACCCCCTTGAATTCGTGATGATGGCCTTGATGGGTCGCGCAACGTCTTGAAGGATCCTTCTCCGAAGCTAGGTTGCCAATGACTCCCTCGATGCTATGACGGAGGAAAGAACTATCAAAGTTGGTGAAGAACGGCCCTCCAATTCGGCAAAGACCTCCTCCTCAAACCCTAGCCGCTTCCTCTCTCAAAAGGCACACAAAAGATATCAAAAGAATCGGCGAAACGGCCTATTTATAAGTCTGAATCGCGCCAGTCACGTGTCTTCACGCGACCGCGTGAGATCCCACGCGATCGCGTGGGCTGCAGAATTTCCACGCGGTCGCGTGAGATTTTGACGCGGTCGCGTGAACCTTGTTGGACATGATTTGTTCTATGCATGGATTTGCCTATTTGTTTGTGGGGTCATGCGCTTCTCAGGGAAGGAGTTTTGGATAGCTATAAAGTGTATGCCGAAGTATTTGAGGACTAAAGATATGCTTCTAATCTATAGCAATGAAGAGTTAAGTGTGGATAGTTACACAGATTCGAACTTTCAATATGATGTTGATGACTAGAAATCCACTTAAGGGTTTAGTTATATTCACTCTTAATGGTGAAATAGTGAGATGAAATAGTTGTAAGGCACTACTGCAGATTCCACCATTGATACTGAATATTTGGTTGCATCGAAGGTTGTTTGGATTAAGAAGTTCTTGATAGAACATCTGGTGGTTCCAAATGTGGAGTTCTTATTATCACTTTATTGTGACAATAATAGAGCTATAGCACATGCCAAGGAACCAAGGTCTCACAGTAAATTCAAACATATTGAGTAGCGGTACCACAAAATTCGAGAGATCATTGGAAGAGGTGACATAGCCATCTAGAAAATAGCCTCAATGTATAACTTAGCTGACCCACTCAACAAGCCACTATCACAAGCAGTGCTAGATCGACATCCTGAGAAGATGGGGGTAGATACCATAGTGGTTGGCATTGAGTGCAAGTGGGAGATTGTTGGGATTATGCCCTCGAATGCCAATGAGGATACTTGTATTAGGGCATTTTATTTATATTATACATTCTTATTATTATAGGCATTTATTTTAATGTTCATATAACTCTTTTGATGGCATTATAATTAGTTTTGAATATCATAGTCCATGTGTATTAAGTTATACCTTCTACTCTTTGTTGGATAAAGAGGAGAGCATAAGAAGGGTTAGGTACTTATACACTTAAATAGTTCGCAACTCGGAGAATCTTTAATTGGGCATTAAAGATTTATAAGGATTTTTATGGCATATACTTTGACAAAGAGTGCTACTTGAACACTATATAATAGTGGAAGCATATGTCATAAATACATCACTGGGATTGGTGTATTCGAACATGACTCGCAATAATCCAATCACATGGGTTTTACTCTTTGACAGTCAATGATTGGGATTGTTTGTTATGATCATAAGAGTGTACCTTAGACCTGAGGTGTAATGATCACAATGTACCTGTAACGTCTAGTCTGTTACTAGAGTCGTTAGGCTCAGTTTACCTTTTGGTAGCGCCGACCTCGAAGTACGACTATGTCACGCAAGTAGCAGTTGTGAGTGATCACCAAGAAGGAATTCATTCTCTCAGAAGTAAATGAGTTAGTATCCTATGTGATTGTGAGTATGTAAGATTAGAAGGTCTTGTCCAAGGCAGTCAGACTAATCGTGTTGGACACGAAAGGTAGTTTGGTAATCTCACTCTACTATAGTTATTTGCATATGATCGAGTTCAGTGAGTTTGACAATTACCATGGCTCTCACTCGGTTGGGGTACAAGAACGAAGGGTTTATACACATATGGTAATCATAATCGGAAAGGTTTGTAATGATCTACTCATTCGTGTTCGATTCAATTACGACGAGGGGCCATGGGGCTGGCTAGGTGTCACCCACATTGTTTGGTATCCTCCCATTGCCAATCTGAATGAACCTAGAGAGTCACGCTTAAAGGGATAAAGAATCAATCTTTTTTTTGAGTGTAGGGGTAAAAATGTCAATTTATAATTTTAGTTCATGGGATAAGTGAAATTGTAAATTGGTTTAGGACTTTTGCCTTAAGTTTAAATTTTGATTTAAATTTGATGGAGTCGAATAGATAATAAAAATTATAAGGACTCAAAGACAAAAGTGGTTTTAGTTAGATTAGGACTCATAACTCTAATAGAACTTCTATGATAATGTTTATCATATTATGAAAGTTCATATTTTGAATAGGACTTCATAATTGAATGATGTTTATCATATTATGAAGGGTCATATTTCGAATAGGACTCATAATTCAATAATATTTATCATGTTTTATGAAGTCAGTATAAATATAAGTCCTCTCAAACCCTAGAATTCAATTAATTCTTTAGTGAGAGAATCCCCAAGTTCTCTCTTCCTCTCTAACCCTAGCCGCTATTTGGAGAAGAATAAGAGGAGATTGTTTCTTAATTCCGCCATGTAATCTAGAGGCGTGGGACCTTCGTTCGACGCTAGGATATCTACGGCAATCCGAGTGACAAATTCGACTCATCAAAGAAAGGCTTTCAAACATTAAGAGGTAATTTTGTAGGCCTTTTAATTAAATTACAGTGTTCATTTAAACAATTAGACAATATCATAAATTTTATTATTGTTTCTGCATGCTTTGATAATGTTATATGATTTTTGCGATATTACCCAACACAACAACAAAATTGCACAAAATGACAAGCGAAATGCATCAATTTATAGTATAAAAAACATGGGCATTCCTTACTCTCACTACTCTACTCTTCTTCAACTAGGATCAAGCTATGAGAACAGGGTAGTCATTGAACCCTAACTCTAACCAAGTAACTTTTTATTTTATTAATAAAATTTTAGACAATAGTTGCAAACAACTCTTAAGATGGACATTTCTCGTGAGCAGTTTTCACTCTTTAAAAGTGGAATATTTTTCTATTATCTTTTGTTATGTACACTAATAGTATCTTTCACACATTCCTAGTGGACATACATTGCATGGAACTTCTAGGAGTGGTTACACACATTAGAGGTAGTTTCTTTTTTTGTTCCCAGGAAAATAAAAAAACATTCAACCACTACTAGGTCCCTATTATCAAGAACCATCTCTAAGTGTCCAAATTACTACAGAGTAAAGGTTTGTGCTTGAAAAAGTTTGTAAGGGAACCAATCAATAAAGTAATACAACAATTAAATCCATAGGAGATATTACTCTACACTAACAAATAAAGCCCTAAATCCCTTTCCACATACTTAACATTGTACATTGTCCCCACTTTGTAGAATAAAGCACTAATGATGATAAATAGCAAAAAAAAAAAAAAAAACATATATGACGAAGAGTAAAATACAAAAAAAATTGTACTTCCCCAATTCAAGTTATAGATGTTTAATAACCTTTAGTTGAGCACGGGCATGTTGCTCCTGGAATTGTGCATGTTATTTGAATTACCTAACCTCAACACAATCCAACAAGGGGCATGTTGAGGGCATGTTTCTGCCTGGTAAAGTGAATTCCATCTATTCTCAATTCAAATTCGTCTTGTAAAGTACAAGGGATTTACTATAGCTCAAGTAAATATTAAATGACACTAAAGAAAATTAACTCAAAGCATAATGAAATAAAAACTAAGATAAAATAAAATTTAGTTGGGTATAACCTTTCCTAACTACAAAATGCACAATTCAATAAAAAGATAAAAAGTGAAAAAAAAGCAAGTAAAATAAATGGTAATAAAATAAAAGTGACGATGATGATGATGAGTCAGCATATCCTGTTATTGTCATCCTTCAAATCAGGTGGAGTGGTGACTAGGGAAAGTGCAGGTAAGAAATCCATGGTTGAGACAACTCGAGTTAGTGAAGGGTTGACATCGTAGCAAGCTACGATGCAATGAAGTATGGCCACATTCCTAGAATAACTTTCTATTATTTGCCTCTAAGTCTCCTATATCTTCTTCGTATGCTACTCCAATCTCTCGATGCATGCTTAGAGTCATGGTGGTGTAATTATTCCTCTCAAGGATACATGTCTCTTGTGGCTACAAGGGCTGCGTAGATTGCTCTTTCTTAGGCTGTTATATTGGTCTTCCTTTTCCTCGTTAGAAAAGGTAGACTCCAATGGTCTTATAAGGATATACTCATTCCTTGATACCCCTAAAGCTACACGATGCCTCTTGATCATCCCCATAGAGTGGAGAATGTCGAAGAAATTTGGCATGCCACTGTCAACCATCTACACTCAATGAATGTCGTAAAAAATCCCTAGCCCTTATATGAGTCAGGTGACATACAACCAGATGAAAGTGATGCCCATCCTGGGATCAATCCCATGATACCTTATGAAAAGTATGAGGCCGTGTTTGATGTGAATGAGAACCATCTCAATCATGCTTAAAAGATAGAGAACATCTAGCAGCTAATGATTCTGGTGCTGTCTCTATGCCTTGTCAAAGAGTGATTGATAAGTGAGTGAATGTAGTGGTGTTTGGGTGATAATAGGCTTGAAATCTTTAACCTTATAGCATCATACTTCAGGCCATTATTGATCTTTCTCTAATAGATGCTTGCAGTTGTAGTTGAAGGAAACTCAATGAGGAATTGATCATAGATCTCTACTTAGGTGAACTCCTCATTAGGGAGCCCCATCAGCACTAAAAAACAAGTGTCACTCATCCGGTAGAGCGCTTTGAATGGATGACACTATACCTTCTCATTACTATGTCAACTAAAGTGTGTCTAATCCACTGAAAGCATCATTAGCATCTCCAAAGTCAATCGCCAGTCAATCATCCAAATCTCGCTAAATGAATTGGCACATAGGTACTTATAGCACTCAATATACCCGTAAGTAGTGAGCTGTGGTATAGCGCTAGTCTTTATCTAAAGATGGTTTAAGGCACTATCGCTTCTTTGGTTGAGAGTGGTGTGTGATGGATTTGGTCCTTAGCATCATGTCTTGAAGCAAAGAACATGAAAATTTAATCATAAAAAATCTAAAACAGTGAACTGTAAGGAACATGGCTTTTATATAACTCAACACAGTCTCAAGTTAATAAGGAAGGGGATGTGTTGAAGGTCAAGGATGCAAAATATAGGTTCCGCCTTTTAGATATGATCCTTCAGCATCTTAAAACCATAATCCATTAAATGTATCATGATATATACACAAAATGAGAGTATATTTAGGCAAAATAAAGAGAAGAAATTGTATCTTTCGTTGGATAAATAAAATAGTACAAACACTAGACAAAGCAGAAGAAAATCAAAGAAATCAACTATAAAACCCTAAAGAAAGCCTTGAAATCTCAATAATAGGTCGAAACCAATAAGAGGATGGAGTGGAAAGTGAAAAAGATAAAAGAATGAAGAATTGAAAGTGAAAATGAAGAGACACTATTTGTATTAAAACCCTTACTGGAACACAAGTTCGATACGAGAGCATGTTGACATCGTACTGCCCTTAGTTTAGTAAAAGAGTAGGGATGATTAGACACAAAAGGAACACAAGGGCATACTGAAGCCATGTTTTTCTCAGAAAAATTAAAAGTTCATACAAATTCACACATGTTGCCTCTGTCTTTGCTTCAAATTCACCACTCTTGTTGACCCCTTGATGATCTCATATTTTTCACAAAAAAAAATTGCCCCAAATTGAGCTCAATGGAACATGGTTGTATGGCTCGTTCTAAGGCCTGCTACACCCGAATTAGTACGATGAGTAGCGGACCGAGTTCATCCTTTACATTGGTATGGTACCAAGCGAGATTTTGTATGATGGAGAGGTAGGTTAAGCCCTTGTTTGGTTCAAAGGGGGTGGGGAGGAGTATGGAGGGTTTGAGGAAATATTGTGTTTGGTTCATGGAGGAGTGTGGAGGAGTAATTTATTTATTTATTTTTGGTTGAAAAGAGGAGTGGGAAGGAGTGAGAAAGAGTGCAATGTGTATTTGACTATTTTACCCTTTACAATATATGAGTAATATATATATATATATATATATATATATATATATATATATATATATATATAATCAATTATAGAATAATAATAATAATAATAATAATAATAATAATAACACAATATATAATATATGATAAACATTATAAAACATATTTATACATAATACAATAATTAGGAAAAAATATTTATTGACATTTTGTATTATGCAAATATGTGACGGGTATAATAATGAGGATGCAATGGTAATTATGCAAATATGTGAGGGGTATTATTGATATTTTGTATTATTTAAAAAAATAAAAATAAAAACAAAAACAAAAAAATACCCACCCCTCTCACTCTCCCAGTTTGGGGGAGTGGGTTATGAGGGGTGATGAGGGGTGAGGTACCCCTCCTCACTCCCTCTCACCCTCCTTCACCCCCCCAACCAAATACTCCCAACTCCCCCTCACCCCCTCTCACCCCTCCCCACTCCCCCAACCAAACATAGGCTAAGGAGATCTTGAGGACACAAGGGCAGATTATAAACTAACATTGGGATCTCTCGGCCAGGACCTTGAGAATAAAGTGCTTTCTCTGACATATTGTCACCTATTATGGTGTCATGCCACCTTATCATCCAGTTGCCATGTAGATTGGCCTAGATGACTATGAGCTATGACTGGATATAAGATTTATTATTTGTGTTTTATCATGTTATTTCCTTTTCTCACATTGTACTTTGTTTTGTATTTTACAGTTAGCAATTTTTGCCTTGCTAAACCTCTTTTATTAAAGTTCATTATTTTCTTGTCTTTTGTTTGTTTTATTTTTAATTTGCATTTTAGTAATTGAACAATAGGTCTTTTTGAATTAATCAACAAAACAATGTTTTTAATAAATGCAAAAAATATATACACATTAAAAAACAGAAAAGTAAAGGAAAAACAATCCAATCTCAATCTAATTAAAAAAATTGTAAAAACTAAAATTTAAATTAAATCCAACTTTAATCAGGATTATCCTTTTCTTTTAAAATTGACTCCTAAAACAAATAAAATATGGATAAAAATAACTAGGGCCCAGTATCAAATATTAGGCAACAACCACGTAATTTTAATAGCCAAGTTCAATAGCATCCTTATTGCATAAGGCAAGCCCAAGCTTTAGGCTTAGATATCTTTTCTTTCTTTCTCCAATAAATCTCAATAAATTTTCAAGATTTGTAGCCTTGCTCCTTTCTTGCAAAAACTCCAATTTTAATTTTCCTTGGACTTAAATCCCCAATCTATTCAACAAAACATAATATATAATTATAGATTACACTTTATCAATTAAGACATATGGAATTGATATGCAATATATGTATATTGTACATACTATCAAATTCCAGCACACTTAAACAATGCTTGTCTTCTAGAAAACAAGGGAGAAACCAAAAATGGAGAAGAGTCGACATCATTCGTTGACTTCAATCATCAGAAATGGGAGGAAAATTATAAGATATCAAGCAAAGTTTGTAATCTCAACTGGATAGACGGCAAGTTTCACTCTATTTAAGGTTCCATGTGTGTGTGTCTTCAGTCTTTTCTACCTTGTTGTCTTTCAACTTAATCTTTTATGCATCTAATTATGATTATTATTCTCTCTCTCTCTCTCTCTCTCTCTCTCTCTTATAATTATGAATAATAGCTCTCACACATTTTTTGAGGTAGGCAATGTTTTAAAAACCAAACCGGCCACCGAACCGGTGGAACAATTGGGTTACGGTTGGACCTATTTAACCGGTTCAAACAGATTTCCTATTTTTGAAATAAATAAAATTTTAAAAATCATAAAAAACTGAAAAAAAAAATACAGTTTGTCAAATTTTATATAAAATTCAAACAAGGCAACAACAACAAGAAAGTTAACAAACCAACAAGGCAACAACAACTTGCCAACTTTTGCATGCAATTCAACTTGCCAACATTATGAAGAAAGTAAGAAAGTATGAAGAAAGATGGGTGATCATCAGCAACTCTCTTTTAAGTCTTCCCCGCTCTTCAACATTGCTTGTTAGGGGCCTTAGGAGTTAGGACTGAGATTGGCTTGAAAGAAGAAAGAGAAAGTGGGTTGTGAGTCTTGTGACTTTACTGACTTGTGAGTATTAAGTTTTGTTAGATCTAATTTTACACAAAAGGCAAAAGGGAAAAGGCCAAAAGCATATAGTAATAAACTATTAAACTATAGACTATAGAGTCCCCATTCAAATATAAAATATTCAATTATTTAAATGTCATCCGATCCTGTCTAACCAGTTCACCGGTTCCCGGTTCAACCGTGGTTTAATAAAGGACTGGTTCCATGTATATTATTGGACCGCACTGATACTCGTTTCCCGGTTGAACTGGTTGAACCGACCAGTCTAGTCCGGTTTTTAAAACCATGGAGGTAGCCATTTCTCTTAGTGGAATTATTCAAGGATAGTTTTCACACCTCAAAAGTGGTAGCTTTTTCGGTTTTCATTTTTTTTTTTACACTTTCCCTTAAAATTAACTCAAGTGAGTCTCTATACACATAAATTTTCTCTAATTATCTTGTTAACTAAGTAGTTAAGGCTAAGTGCTCTAAAAGTGTATAAAGAAGCCAAAAATAAAGTAAAACAAATAGTCAAGTCAAAAAAGAAACTCACTCAATATTTATCATATTTTATTTTAAGACTCAGAGGCAAGGAACTATCATCCTAATAACAATGCAAGAAACTTAACTTCTATCATAACAAAAGGTCAAAATGAGAAGCAAAACATGAAAAATTCAAATACAATAGAAAGAATAAAAAAATAAAACAAGTGAAAATAGTGTAGAACAAAATCATTAAACAAAGGCAAATGTGAAACTACCCTCCCTTACACTTAATTCATAAATAGTATATGAGTAAGTGATATTTCCATGAAAAATTGAGCATTGCCTATGCACCATTTACACAAATTGATCTAGAATAAAAAAAAAATTATCTAAAATCAAATATATTGGGTTGCCTCCCAATTAGTGTCTTCTTTAAATCATTGGCTTGACATATATTGCCACTTTTTATGTCTCATCCAAAAGAATTTCTCTAACATCAAACACTTGGAAGCTTTCATAAAATGGTTTAAGGCATAATAAGCATTCACTTTAAAGGATTTACATGTGTTATGATTATGTATTTCAACTATACCATAAAGAAACACGTTAGTAATAATGAAGGGTCCTACCCATCTACAATGTAATTTACTAAGAAACTATTTTAAGTAAGAATGATAAAGTAGAATTTTATAACCAACAGAAAATTATTTTATAAAAATTTTTTTATCATGAAAAGTCTTTGTTCATTTCTTTTAAATTTTTGAAATCTCATAGGCATCATTATGAATTTCCTCCAACTCTTTCAATTGCAAGTTCCTTTGTTCACTGGACTCATCAAGATGGATCTTTTAGGACACGCAGTAGGCCGATAGTGTATTATCAAAGTTTTTTTCCCAAATCTTTCTATTCAGGCTAATAGTCTTCTCAAGTATGGATTTGATCTCTATGTTGGACACCGTAGCTTGTGCACTTATCTCTTGCACTAAATGGTTAATAATATCTATTATAGAAATAGATGGCACATCACTAAGGTGTTTGATAGAATCATAAATATTAAATTTAATGTTTTCACTATCAAATTTCATGGTAAGTGTAACATCAATCTTTGTTGTTGTTGTCCTCAAGAATAGTCTACCCAATAAAAAATAGATGTAAAGTTAGGGAAATTATCTTCCTCTATATCAAGCAAATAAAAAATTAGTAAGAAAAACTAATTTATTAACTTACACTAAGACATACTCTAGGACTACCTTATGATACACAGCAGATCTCTAGGTAAGTTGGATAACCACACCTTTTTCTTTTAATGAACCAATATTAGAATATTAATAAATAGACAAAGTTATGGCATTCATTGCAGCACTTAAATAGTTGCCTTAATTGCAACATTTCTAATCGTACATGGGACAGTAAATAGACCTTTGTCCTTACATTTTGGGTGTAACTTCTTTTGGAGAATAGTTGACACATTTTCTCCCACACGTATCCTATCATTACCTTTTAGTTTTACTCTTTTGTGTATAATTTTTTCAGAAATTTTGTTTAGTGAAGAACTTGCTTTATAGTGTTAAATTAGACCAATGTTTACCTATAGCATGTGAAAAATCTCAAGAATATCCATATTCTCTTTCTTAGATTTAACAAATCTTTCCTGAATAGAAAGTTTAGTTACTTGAACTCTTGCCTGGTCATTATTTACCACTTTAGGTTGATTGGATTGTTGTCGGTGATCTAACACTTCTTTTTCAATCTCCTCTTCTAAGGTGTGCCTACAGTTTGCACTAGCACTTTTTCTGAATTCATTTAACTCTTTCTCACTTCTTAAGGTAATTGCATTATCTTATTTTTAATTGACAATGGATTGTGAAGTCAATTTATCTTGAGATTCTAATCTACTAATAGTGGATGCTATTCAAGTTTCTAAATTTGAGATGTTTAACCATGTCTAATGTTGAAATTGTCATTCGAAATGCATTGAGATAGATTATAATAAAGAAAATGATTAGGTTGATACCCCCATTTTATTTTGAGCCTTATATTAACATATGCTATATGGTTGCTATATAGGGATTTAGCCATTGCATTCTTACAAGCATTCCCTCATGTATATCAATGAAATGAAATATAAACACACCTTCTTCTATCTATAGATCACTCTTAAGTAAACAATATCTTTAGTGAATTGAAATAATTCCTACAAAAAGATTATCATAGTCTACCAAATTACTATTTTCTTATATGGCCTTCAGTATAAACCATAAATTAGTCACATATTCCATCTCAATAATATAACAAGTTGCTTAATACTTCACGGAGCTAAACTCCACTTTAACCTGCCAATTTTTACTTGGTTTTTGCAACAAATATTATGTGAAGATTAATGGTAGTAGCATAAACTAATTTCACCTAATATATCACTGAGAAATCATTGATTATATATGAAGAGCTGGTACTATAGGTAAGCTAACAATACATTGAAGTTGTTGGAAAAATTATAATTAAATTACAACACAATATATGTTTCATATTAATGGCAAGGTCATCCGCTCCTTTTATCATTGCCTTCCCATTTTGTTTGCTTGTTAAGTATAGATTTTAAAGAGAATGAGGAGAGAGAAAGAGCAAGGGTAGATTAACACAAATCTTTAATGGGATGTATATTGTATGTATATACATTCTAGATTTATGCTATTGCAACCATGCCATTAGCAACATGAACATCATCATCACTGATGAACTTGCCCCAAAACCAATGGCGCTTCCACACAAGGATCATCTCCTCTATAGGTACATTTTTGGTCTCCGGCAAGAAGAGCGCAATGAAAAAAGTCATGATCACCACCCATCCACCAAAGAAGTAGAAGAGGCCAAACTTCATGTGGCATAGCATCGTAAGGAATATTTGACCGATAATAAAGGTGAAGAACATATTCACCGACACCGTGATACTTTGTCCAGCTGATCGAATCTCTAGAGAGAATATTTCACTCGGTACAAGCCACCCTAATGGCCCCCAAGACCATGCAAATCCAGCTACGTATAGACAAATGAAGGCCACCACCCAAGGAGCGTAGTCCATAGACACATTAGCCACTCCACTTGTTCCGAACATAACGGCTATCATTGTTCCAACAGCTATTTGACAAATGAGCATTTGAATTCCACCTTGTAGAAAAAGCATCCTCCTTCCAAACCTATCCACTGTCACGATGGAAACAAAGGTGGCAAAGACATTAACAAGGCCAGTAATGACAGCAGACATAAGAGAGGCATCATCTTCAAATCCAATGGTCTTGAATAGCACAGGTGCATAGAACATGATAACATTGATGCCTGTCAGTTGTTGGAAAAAAGGGATGAGGATGGCCATGGTCAGTTGGGGCCTATACTTTCTCTTAAGGATATTGGACCATGGATGTTGGATTTTCTTAGCCTCCTCACTAGCAGTTAACATGTCATCATATTCCATTTGGATGTCATCAGTACCACGAATCTTACAAAGCATCTCCTTTGCCTTGTCTTCATGCCCACGCTCAATAAGGGAGTTAGGGGTGTCGGGGAGAAAGAGTGAACCGAGAGTGATGATGCCTGCTGGTACAGCAGCTAGTGCAAGGCTCACACGCCATCCCCACCCTCCCTGAATCTTGGCTGTGCTATAGTTGATGAGGTTGGCAGCAAGGATTCCAATGGTGATCATGAGCTGGAATCCAATGTTGAGCATACCTCGGAGACGTGCTGGAGCCATCTCTGAAAGATAAACGGGCACAGACTGCCATACACATTTATTAAAAACCTAATGTTAGGATCTTAATAGTTTATGTTTTTCCATAAAGATTTAGGAGATCCATTAACTGTATGAATGAACCACTTACACACATGTATTACCTGATTAGCAAAGCCAACACCAACTCCGAGGAGAAGACGACCAAGAATGAGCATGAACATGTTCTCTGCAGCACCATTGATAGCGGAACCAATAAGAAAGGTAATACCACCACCAAACATGGACCATTTCCTACCAAAAACTCTTGTCACTATGCTTGCAAAGAATGAAGCAACCAATGCAGCCACATAAAGTGAGGAGGTGAATAGTGTTAGCATCTGTGAGTCAAATTTGCAATATTGGTTGGTGCTATGGTTTTCATTCTCCATCTTGTATACACTTGGGAAAAACTTCAAGAGGAAAGGATCCATGGCCGTCACACCACCTTTATTTAGAAGTACTTAAGAGAATAAGTGACTAATATCACTTCATAAAAAATTAAGCAACCTATTTCCGAAGAATCAAATGAGAATGGTTTTCATATAGAAATGCTAAGCATATTACCAGATATACCCAGGTCATAGCCAAAGATCAAGCCTCCAGTCGCCGCCACTAAACATGCTAAGAACACAAAGAGGGTAATATCCCCAGGATAGTCTTTCCCTCCAGAAGCTTTAGCAAGCACACCACCAGCCATTGTGAAAGATCTCTAATGGCAATACTGAACTGTTTTGAATAGATTGAGAAGAGGAAACTGATGAACAATTTTCTAATAACTTTTGTTTGAGGATTTGAGAAAGCAACACAATGTTGATGAGGTATTTATGTATGAGGCTCAATCCAAAATGGGTCCTAGCCTTGAATGATTCCTTCATATGCTAAGTTTAGGATAATGAGGTTGTTTTATAGTGTACCACAAAAATAGTAATCAGTTGTTGGTGTTCCCATCATAATGATGGAGTATATGTGGTGGAACAAATGGATCACATCAACTAGCTTAGATTTGGCTATATAGGTTTAAATATAGACAAAGGATTAGAATTGGATTATAATTAGATTAAAGGCATTTGTAGTCCCTAAATACGAGTGAGTATTCATATAGTATCTTCAACAAATTCACTTCGTAGCTAAAACTCAATAATAATAATAATAATAATAATAATAATAATAATAATAATAATAATAATAATAATAATAATAATAATAATAATATGTTATCCAGCATGGTTCCTTAGCCATTGGATGCCGCAATTAGATGCTTCTATGGCCTAATTGCATTTATTAAATGTGAAAAGTTATTTGAAAGCCAAATTGAGATATTATCCATAACATTGCTACATAGTTCATGAAAATGTAACAAAATATAACACAATTTTAAAAGCATTTTTAAAAATAAATTGTACTAATATTTCATAAAAATAACTTTTGTCTTTTCAAAATTATTTTAAAATATTATTTGGATTTTATATTTTGATAAGTCGAAACTTGATTATTTATGTTCGGACTAGAATCAACTTTTAATTATACCCAACCAAATGCATTTTAATCTCTTATCATATGCTATTTGTTTGGATGAGTCTAAATTTTTTAACTTTTATCGGCAATTTGGCACATAATCCTTAAAATGACGTTCCTATGAAATCAAATAAAAAATAAGTAACCATTTTCATGTAAAATGAAGTTAAGTCACTAAAGTGAAAAAAAAACTACAATTGAGTGACCTATTAAAAAATTAACCAAACAAACATAAATCAAACTTAATATATACACGTTTGCTTTTAGTTTCAATTTAAAAAATATAAAAACTGATTTTCATTTTCTTAAAAAATCAAACTGAACAAAACCCAAATGCAAACCCCTACTCCACTAGTCATTCCGCACCAAAACTGACGTCAATGTAATTTAATTTATAAAAAAAAAAGAAAAAAGGACAAAATAACTGGGACAATACCATAACCAAGCCAAGACTTCTGTATAAATTGGTGGTTAATAACCTCATTACTGGCCTTTCTATCTTCCCGCGCTCTCTCTGATGGGCAAGTAGAGACCATCCCCCAAGATCGCTGCTACCCTCCTTCTCCCCCTCCTCCTCCATCTCCAAGAGCTCCCTTACCCAATCCCCAACCCTAGCCCCCAAGAGACCCCGGCTCATCCACAATTCCAACCCTTCTCTCCATCAGAGATTTCTCAACAAGCTCTTCGAAAAATCAAATATCACCTGAGGCTTCAAAGCCTAACTTTGGAACCCCCAAGTACACAATGCTCGATCTCCAAATTCTTGATCTCAAATCCAAGCACCCGGATGTAATCCCCATGGTGGAAGTTGGCTACAAGTATCGGTTCTTTGGAGATGATGTTGAAATTGCTGCGAAGGTCTTAAGGATTTTTGCTCACATGGACCATAACTTCCTCACTGCTAGTGTCCCCACGTTTCTGTTGAATTTTCATGTGCGGCTGCTTGTCAGAGCTGGGTACAAGGTCGGGGTGGTGAAGCAGACAGAGATAGCTGCGATCAAGGCGCATGGGGGAGAACTGCCTTTGGCCGTTTGCCAGGAGATTATCAGCTTTGTATACAATGGCGACGATTGAGGCTGTAGAAGACATGGGAGGAGGAGGAGGAGGAGAGGAGGCAGGAGGAGATGGTAATAACTATCTTGTTTGTGTGGTGGAGAGAGAGGTTGTCATCCGGAATAGGGAGTGTGAGATTAAAGGCGGGTTTGGTGTTAAGGTTGGAATGGTTGCTGTAAGGTATCGACTGGTGATGTTCGTCATGCGGAGTTCAATGATAATGTGATGAGGTCGGGGTTGGAAGCTGTTATTTTGAGCTTTACTCCTGTCGAGATTCTTTTGGGAGAGCCGTTATCTACAACAATAGAGAAGGTAAGTGGTACCTATTTTCCTTACTGTGTGATTATCATGAATTGCTTGAAAATTTTACTCTTATGTGAACAGTAGTATAGTTAATGCTTTGGTTTGATTTGTTATGTTGTTTACTTTTAGCCATTCCATGCATAGAAAGAAGGCTCTTGTTAGTAAAAAGGTTCTCTTTTCATTATTTTCCCATTATTTATTTCCTAGTTGGTGCTTTGCTTTCCTATTGTCTAATGGCTGTGTTCTGATAAGTTTTTGCTAATTCTATAAGTGTTGTTGCCATATGCTGGGCCTGCATCCAATGTCCGAGTAGAGCATGCCTCTCGAGACTGTTTTAATGAGGGGGTGCACTTGCTGAAGTGGTTTCCTTATATGAGAACATAAATAATGATAATTTGACTGCAGAACATGGTTTGGAAAACACAACAATTAGGGAAAAAGGAAATCATCACATTGGAATCGACATGTATTTCATAATTATCTTTTGTTAATCCCTATTATAGAAATCTGCCCCATAATATTTGCTGGTGTAAAATTGAAGATTTCAGATTGTAATTGTATGGTTTTTTCTGTAGGGAATCATGGGCATGCCAGAATTAGCTGTGCAAGCATTAACCTTGACAATACATCACCTTAAGCAGTTCAGTTTTGAGAGGATACTATTTCTGGGTGCTTCATTTCGGCCATTTTCCAGTAATATTGAAATGACTTTATCAGCTAATGCACTTCATCAACTAAAGGTATGTATAACATTTCATGTTGGATTTTTTTTTCTCCTTCAAATTCATGTGCTAGCTTCAGAGATAACCAACTGACTGTTCAACTTTCAAAAATGTGCCAAGGATGATTTTACCTAGGTAATAGCACTTCACTCTACTTCGACTGCAAAGAACTCTTGGCACATGGAGGTAGAGAAAATCACACCGGAGGGGAAAGGGGACGTTTCGCTACATCACGAGTCACCTTTTCAATCCTCTCCAATCTCAAGTAGTCTAATCCTATAGGAGTTGTCACACCTCCAAAGGACAACCTAGATGACTCTCAACCCTAGTGTCACATCTAAGGGAAAATCAATACAAGAATAAATCAAGATTGGGACTCAATTAAATTCATCAATAAAGAAAGCATAATAAAAGTCATAGAAAAAATATCATCCTAGGGTTTACAAGTCCAAATACCCACTAGGGTTTAGCTCTCCATGGAGCAATACAAAATTAATAAAGAGATCAAGAACATATGCATAAAAACCATAAAGAAACCACCCTTGTAGATCGTATCGATGGTCTTGTGGAACAGCGTGTCTTCTCCAACGAATCCCTTGTCAAGCCTAGGGCACACCTTGCCGAATCGCCTCCAAAGATGTCGATGCCGATGCCGTATAATCGCCTCCAAAGATCTCCAAGAACCTCTCCAAACCCTAGCCGAAACCCCCCAAAAGATAGGCAAGAGATAAAAGGGAGGGTCCCCAAATAGATCTGAACACGGGCTATTTATAGGTTGAAATCGGGGGTTTCACACGCCTCTGCGGAATTTCCACACAGGCGTGTGGATTCTCTGTTTTCCTGATTTTCGGCAGACTATGAACAGTAACTTACTACAATGTTTTGCTACAGTGACTGCTATAGTGCTTCACCGAAATGCTCCTGAATTCATCGTCTTCACCGAGGCCGTTGAATTAGGCACACAATCAACGGTAAATCATGTCGATTACTTCATTTCTCTTCATTAGTGAAGTTCTCTAATGCTACACGAGTTAAACTTTTGTGAATGTGACTGCCCTTGTGCCCCTCCAATGGAGGTTGGCACACACCCACAAGTCTAGACTCGTGCCTTATTCCTTACTTGGTCTGAGAACTCCTCAATAATGGCGAACATAACCTATTCTTGCTTCTTTCTTCTCCAAATTGGCTCCACAACCCTACAATGCACAAAAGCACACAAATACACACTAATTAATGATAAAATCTGATAAAAGTAATACTCAATGTAAGAAAATAACACTTCGTGTCACTATAACACGAGCACTTATCAGCTTCTTAAACACTAGGTAAGTTATGATGGTCTGAAAGCATAGGAAAACACACATATGAAATTGATTTTGTGGAATGTGTATTGTAGATGTAAATGGTTTTATGAACCTTGTGTAACTTCTAAAAATGCACCCTCTACTATCAATAGCCACAAAATCTTGGGAGAACTCCATAAATTGTTATTTAGCCAATCTCATGTGCTTATGGCTTGTTTGGTACACAGAGCTTACTTACATGTGAGTCTTCACAAAAAATAGCCAAAATGCTGAATTTTAACGTAAGGCTAATTTCTTTGCGAATCAAAATGCTGCATTTCTAGGCTATTATGGGTTTATAAATGATTCAGCCACAACTAAACTGATTATGTATAGACTTAGCCCCAAGATCACAATATTCTTCTAAATGCAGCTGTTAGATTTTATATTTTATACTAGTGGGCCCTATATGGGTGCTTCGTAAGCTTAGGGGTTTTACACCAAAAAGTCTTAAGACCTAGTGGCTTAACCGCTATACCTATATATAAACCCATTACACTTATATCACATAACTGATGTGGGACTATATTTCCAACAACCTCCCTCAAGTTCAACTGGGTCATTTCTTTCTTTTTTTCTTTTTTTTGTCAATTTGAACTTGCTCAGACTTGTACACCAGAGGTCTGGTTTTCCTAGGACTTGTACACTGCTTTGTGTCCCAGAGGTCCTACACACATGGACTTATACACCACTTGTGTCTCAGAGCTCTTACTCACATGGACTTGTACACAACTTTGTGTCCTAGAGGTCCTACTCACATGGACATGTAACCACTTGTGTCTCAGAGGTCTTATATCTCTTTTTTCTAATATGTATATATTGGGCTCTATTATATTTCTCTGATACCATGTTAGATTTTATATTTTATACTAGTAGACCCTATATAGGTGCTATATAAGCTTAGGGGTCTTACACCAAAATGTCTCAAGACCTAGTGGCTCAACTTCTACACCTATATATAAACCCCTTACACTTCTATCACACAACTGATGTGGGACTATATTTCTAACAACAGCCAAACAAAACAAAAAGGGCATAAAAAAAGAAACTGACACAGACCACACCTAAAAGTCAATTTAATTGACTTTGTATTAGCTGAGTTAGGCCTCTGCCATGATTACATCAGACCCAAATAACTTATTTCATTATAAATGCATGTGAACCAATCCAATACTGGAAATGCATCTTTATACTTGTATCTCAAATACAACTGTGAGTTAAAATGTCACTTTTGCTTACATGCAAATTCACTTGCACTGGAAATCTATTTACCTCATACAAAACAAATTGTACATGGATCTT
This sequence comes from Dioscorea alata, assembly GCA_020875875.1. Lineage (NCBI taxonomy): Eukaryota > Viridiplantae > Streptophyta > Magnoliopsida > Dioscoreales > Dioscoreaceae > Dioscorea > Dioscorea alata. The sequence continues at coordinate 5,898,990 of CM037027.1, forward strand.
CTGTTATATGCTTGCTTGATGCAAAAAATTTAGCTTGATTATGAATTCCTTAGATAACCATGCAAGTCTCACACCCTCTACATGATAGAAACTTGATATATGTTCTCCTTGATGGTGTTGCAAAGATTGCAAAATCAATCGATTCACACAAAGTTTCAGAGGTTGTATTTGATCCAAATGGAGAAAATATGTGCAAGGTACTTAGTCAACCTGTGGTCAATTAAAAAAAAATTCTTCAGTTTTGACGATGTTGGCGAAGTGTTCTGGCATTCAGAGTCGACTTATGAGAATTTTTCATCGAACAGCTGCACTAATAGAGGTAATGCACGCTTATCTACTCCTTTAGTGTTTCTTAAATGGGCCTTCTGATCTTTTGGTGGTACAATTTTTGACAATGTGTAAACTTCAAATGAACCAATATTTACAACTAAATTTCATGAACTGTAAATTTAAAAAGCATTTTTGAAATGTGAATTACCTTTTATGTCTCAGCTGCGATTGGTATTAGTATTGACAAATGCAAACTACTTATTTAAATAAATTAGTGCCTACATATTCAATTTGCAACTTCCTTAATTGTTATTATTTGTATTTTGATGCTACAGTTCATCAATGTCATTCATATGATTTTACTAGCTGGGAAGTAGTTACAGAAGCTTCATATTGGTGATGATGACAGTAATGACAATGTACAAGTGATGACTGTGAAATCTACTTTACTCAGAAGACTTATTGTTACTGCTTCTTCACCTAGTATAATTGCACATTCTACAAAGTTTCTATCTTGCCTAAACAGAAGTGCAGCTGACCAAGGGACATCTTGAATATTTTCATTGCTGGTAATAATCAATTTATGGAGGTAAAGCTATCAATTTAAAATGCATATCTGTATTATTGATCTATTCATTTTACTCAATAACTATCTTTGATAGCTCTAGGAGTCATACAAGTGTGCATGATGCAGAAGAGAAGTTGAATTCATTAATTATTGTGAAGATAGGAAAAATAGTTTGTACATTCATTAGGAAACGATTACATAGATACATATAGAGAAATATTAGGAATTTTATGGTATGGGTTGAATATGGCCATCAACCAATCTAAACTATAACATAACTCTAACACTCCCTCTCAAGATGAAGCATATATATCGAACATGCCCAGCTTGTTACATAGATTACTAAAGACATTAACATCTAAACCCTTGGTGAAGATATCCGCCATAAGAAACTGCTCAAAACTCTGTGGCCAAAAAAACATAGTTCCTCCCATCTAACTTTCGTGAGAGTTTCTTAACTAAAGAATCATAAGACGAAGACATGACGACAAAGAGACAAATCCTTCAGCAACGAGACAAGAGCATCACTGGTGAAGGCTGAGGAACATCACCAGGTGCTCATAAACCAATGAGAATGGGATATTCTTAACTAAAGAATCATGAGACGAAGACATGACGACGAGGAGACAAATCCTTCAGCAACGAGACAAGGGTATCATTGGTGAAGGCTGAGGAACATCACCAGATGGCCATAAACTAACGGGAATGAGGAAATTCTTAACTAAAGAATCATGAGACAAAGATATGACTACGAAGAGACAAATTCTTCAGCAACGAGACAAGAGCATCACTGGTAAAGGCTGAGGAACATCACTAGGTGCCCATAAACCATCAGAAAGGGCGAGGGATAAGCGACGGCAGGTGAAAGGCTAAGGTTTGGAGTGGCGGTGGCACTAGCTAGGGCTTTGGGTGGCCGCTAGGGTTTAACCCAGTGCTCTGGTACCATGTAAAGATAGTAAAAAATAGTTTATATGTTCATTACGAAACGAGTACAAAGATATATATAGAGAAATATTAGCGGTTTTGTAGTATGGGCCCAATATGGCCCATTAACTAATCTAAACTATAACATAACTCTAACAATATTGTTGAATGCAAACTACTTATTTAAATTTATTAGTGCCTAATTTTCAATTTGCAGCTTCCTTAATTGTTATTACTTGTATTTTGATGCTACAGTTCATTAGTGTCATTCGTATGATTTTACTAGCTGGGAAGCAGTTACAGAAGCTTCATATTGGTGATAGCAATGACAATGTACAAGTGATGACTATGAAATCTACTTTACTCAGAAGAGTTATTGTTAATGCTTCTTAACCTAGTATAATTGCACATTCTACAAAGCTTCTATCTTGCCTAAACAGAAGTGCATCTGACCAAGAGGACATCTTGAATATTTTCAATGCTGGTAATGATCAATTTCTAGAAGTAAGCTGTCAATTTAAAATGTAGATCTATATTATTGATCTGTTCATTTTACTCAGTAACTATCTCTAGCAGGTGTCTAGGAATCATACAAGTGTGCATGAGGCAGAAAAGAAGTTGAATTCATTGATTGCCCGATATCGCAAGCAGTTTGGAATTAGGAACTTAGAGTTCATGTGTGTGTCTGGAATAACACACCTAATAGAAGTAACTTTCCTACATCAAATACATATAATGTTTTCATTTGTATTTAAATAGCCTTTATGAAAGGCTCCTTGGAGTTGATAACTTTCCTATTGTTTCTTGCTGCAGTTGCCTTTAGATACACAAGTTCCAACAAATTGGCTGAAGATAAACAACACTAATAAGGTTGTGCGTTATCACCCTCTTGAAGTCCTTGAAGGCTTAGAAAAGTTGTTTCTTACAAAGGAGAAGCTCACTGTTGTTTGCAGAACTACCTAGGATTATTTCTTGATGGGATTCGGCAAGTACTATGCTTAATTTCAAGCAGCTGTTCAAGCTTTAGCTACTTTGGACTGTTTGCATTCACTTGCTATTCTTTCCAAAACTCAGGTATAATTAAGCTATGGTTCTTCAAAAGACACTTCTATGAGTCATCAACAATTTGAATAATTGAAATGGTCCTTATTTGCTTTTTTAGAATTATATTCGACCTTGCTCTGTTGGTGATGAAGAACTAGTTCAAATTAATATATACTTTGGTCGCCATCCGGTAAGTAAAACCAAGTAGTATATTGATTGTTAGAGCAATATATTTTATTTTTTATTTTTTTGACAATACTTAAAAGTTAAAACCAAATTAACATATATATAGAGTGATATTGGTGTGTCCTTTCTTAATTTATGTTGGAGATTGCTGCGGTTCTCTAAATCATTACCCTCTTTTTGGTTCGATAAAAAAACATACTAAGGATCTTAGTGTGATAATTTGTCAATGATCTTGATTTTTCTCAAAAGTGGAGTTTCACCATTTTAGAAAAACTTTCAATGTTAAATGCTTTGAAGATCATTTGGTGTTTTCTGACCATTCAGCTGCTATATTTGATTTTCTTTAAATATGCTTTCTTCTGATTGAGGCCCTTGGAATGCTAGTCAAAATACTATGACTCTCACCCTTTAGATGTTCTCTGTTTATTATCCAACTACTTGCTTAATATTCTATACTACTTTTAAGTTAGAGCTCAGGTTGTACTTGCTATTGAAGGCTGTTATATATATTTATATGTAGCATTTGAGTTCATTCTCTAAATTCTAGAATATGCTATGCCATTTATTAGCTCTTAGTGATTCCTGTTTCTTGTGAAGAAGTTTATCGAAGTTTGTCCTTCTATTATATACTACCTCCCAAGATCATTTGGATCATTAGCTACATTGCATATGGTACGATATAGGTCTGTTAGTAGAAATTATGTAGTTATATCTCAGAAGAGAAATCCTTAGTTTTGTTTGGGCAGAGATGTATTATATCAAGATCCTGCTCATCTTTCCATATCATACCGATGCAGATTCTGGAGACTATTTTTCAAGATAATTTTGTGCCAAATGACACGTGTATGCATGCAGATGGTGAATAATGTCAGATAGTTACAGGACCAAATATGGGTATGGCTCAGGTATGCTGATCCACTATATACTTGAAATTAAACTAAAGTTTATATAATTTTCTTTTCATTGTAGTGATCCTTTTAGGAAAGAAATTACCATAATTTTGTATATAACTTAAACAACATCAACAAACCATTAGTAGTAATGTTGAGCACCATCTCTTTGATAAATGGAGTAAGAAGGCATTCGGCTTCTTTGGATGGGTTTGGTTGCAGTTTATGCATTGGATTCCTATGCTTGTCATTTCTGTTTATCACCAGGTTTCACTTGGACTATTTTGAGTGGATGATATCATTATGCATGTAATCACATATCTAGTCTCAGCCTTTGTTTCTTTATTTTATTCTAAATAGAAAAGTGAACCATTTCAAAACTTTGTGAGATGCCTCAATGAAATGTTCCTCTAATTCATTTAGGTTGGGTCCTTTGTACCAGTTTCATCAACAAAATTGCATGTACTTGATTGAATTTTTACCCGCATGGGCTTATCAGATAGTATCCAGCATGGCACAAGCACCTTTTTTGAAGAACTTAGCGAGACTTCACATATATTGCAACATTGCTCTTCACGGTCTCTGGTCATCATTTATGAGCTTGGTCGAGGAACAAGTACGTATGACGGTGTTACAATCTCTTATTCAACATTGCATTACCTTTTGAAGCATAAAAAATTCATGACCCTCTTTGTTACTCACTACCCCAAGATCACGGATATCCAACATGAGTTTGAAGAATCTATTGCTTCTACCATGTTTCTTATTTGACATCTAAGACCCCTTTAGAAGTAGCATAGTCGAGGAAAGGATTTAGTGCTAAAAACTTGGATCAGGGAGAAGTCACTTTCCTTTACAAGGTTGTTCGCGGTGTATCAGATAAGAGCTTTGGTCTTAATGTTGCTCATGGCATAGGTAAATTTAATAAGTTTTTGGCATTCGAATAATTGGGTATTTGCAATTTTCCTATTTTAGAGTAGCACTGCATGTCAGCAAGGTTTTTTCTCCAATTTGATTTATTCTTGTTCTCCACGACAATTACAGCACATTCTTAAAATAAGTATAGTCTTAGCAATTTCATGTTTGAGTTGAAATGATTCCAAAATAGCTAAAATGGATGTCGTCTTCTCTACTGGCCTCTTCTTGGGCCCTTCTGGTTTGTCTTGACTGGATTTCTTTTCTTTCATTTTTCTTTCTTTTGCCTAGAATTTGCTGGATTGATCAAATCCGTTGACACCTATTGATCTCCTTGATGCAAAAGATCCTATTTCATTTTGTTGTGGCTTACTGCAGTCTTCTTGCAATTTTGTTTTTCACCTAGAACATCTTTTTGCATCTTCTCAATAGATTCATGCCTAAGTTACCTATATAATCCAAAATAGTTTGACACTAATCACAAAATTTTTATTATTTGTTAAATAAATGACGCAAATTCTATTCATGTCTTCACACATACATGGTTTATTTAATTCTGAGCGATGTACCTGACAACTTTCTCCATTTGACAGTTGCCACCATCATGCATTACAGTAGCATCTATAATGGCTGTAAAAATGGAATCAACCCTGACTTCATGCGGGAGAAGGCAATAACAAGAATTAGTCTCATTGGTAGCACAGGAAAGATGTTCTAGTGATTGTAGGACCCTGAAGGAAGAATCCAAGTGCTATCATGATTTGGCCACAGGACTTCATGACGCAGCCGGATACGTAGTTCTAATCCAAGAACTCACACTTAAATAAGAGTAAACAAGAAAATCAATTTCCAATTCATCGATACTCTTCCACAAAACCCTAAAACAATATTTATAGAGACCTAAACTAAGGATAAATTAGTAAATAAACCTAAAATAGTTACAAATTACTAGATAATAAACTAACTAATAAATCTAAGATAACTACAAAATACTAAACAAAAGCTATTTTGAATATTTAAATTTAAAATCCTAAAATCATTAGCCACTATGATGTGTCATTCACCCTCACTTGTGAGAAACATGACCTCGAGTTTTAATCTGGCAAATTAGGCTTGAAATTGAATATTTCACCAAACCATCACCATTCCAAAATTTAAATTTCTTGTTCTTGAAATCTTCCCATTTAGTAACTTTCTTTCGCTTCCTCTTCGAAAATAACCACATCCTTTTCTTGGATTCTTTGAGATGCTCCGAGAAATCCTTCTCATTGGTTTTTCTTCTTTCATCAACATTTTCCCAATCAACTTTTTCATTTTTTTTCCTCAGTTTTAAAAGCTTCCCTAATTATCTTTTCACAATTTCCATCATCAATAATAGTATTGAACACCTTATTATTAATCAACTGATGGCTTTTTGGAGTTGACATAATCTGCCTTAAAAGATAAACTTCCCTCTCTTCTGCTTCATATTCTTCTTCTTCATCACCATCTAGCTCACAAATAATCTCTTCTGTCTTCTTTACAATGTTCACATTCTTCCACAAGGGACATTCGTTTGACTTGTGTCCCGGTTGATTACATTTGAAACACTTCCCCACGGTAGGTTTGACATATGGATTTTCTGTTCTTCTTCCGTCTTTATCTTTCCCATCTTGATCTTTCCCTACCATCTCTGCTGTCTTGTTCCTTCTATATTGGTTGTTGTTTTTATTGCTACGATCTTCAAACTCTTTTGTGGACTCTACAGCTTTATATTCTTCGCCTCAGATAAGGTTTGGATAACTTGTACACCGATTATGTCTCTGAGTGTTGGCCTCAACCCCTCCAAATACCTTGCAACCTGCTACCCTTCTGACTGAAAGAGGTTGTTTCTCTCAGCCAGTCTCATGAATTCCGCAGTGTATTCATGGACAAATCAACTACCCCGTTGACAACGTTGAAACTGCTGAAATAGAATATGCTTAAAACCTGGGGGTAGAAACTCCCTCTTCAATAAATACTTCATCCTGTACCAAGTTTGAACAGGACCTTTACCTTCTTGTTCTCTCCTAGATTAAATCTATTCCCCCTATGCAGATACTTCCCCTTTCAAATGGCATGCTACCAATTGAACTCGTTTCTCTGAAGGGATCTCCATGTAGTCAAAGAATCTGTCAATCTCTGTATTTCAATCCAAAAATTCTTTTATAGGAAAGCTTCCGTTGAAAGACGGGATATCTATTCTTAACCGAAAATCTCCACTATCCCTTTCAACAAGGCCATAATTATTTGTCACCTTTGGCCTTCATATGGTTGATAACGTCCGAACCAATTTGGTTCAAAATCAACTTCTTTCTCTGAATCTTCATCATAGACATATTGTCTATGAATAGGGACAGGATGACGACTGTCAATAGTAACACCACGAGCAACCTCTACCCTTGGCCTTCTATTGTCATTATGTCTCCTGTGTGCATCAATTTGTAGAGCATCCAGACGATCTACAATTTCATCAAAGTGCTCATCAAAACGCCGGAAATCTGAGATCCATCCGTTGCTCCAAACGTCGATCCAATCGTTGCAACGCTTCATCCCCTAGAGGGGCTCTAGCCTCTTAATCACTGACACACCCCTTTTGCGTGTGTGTACCGCAAGTGCACGGGTTGTCGAAGTAATAATTACCCCGGTGAGTAGGGTAGTCGAATCCACAGGGAACAGGGCTACTAGTACTAACTTCTTCTCTGCAATCTAGCCTAATGATTAATGTGATTTTGTGGTGATCTAGTGTGCATAGAAATTAATACCAGAGACAAATAGACGAAGGGTAAATAAAGGGAGATCTCAATCAATGAAGATGAGATACCCGGGCAATGCTTCCCCTAGGTTCTATCATGAAGTGCAAAACTAACTAAATGCTTCTAAACCGAGTTCTATGAGTCGAGGTAATCCAAGAACAATCGATCCCTGCTTCCAGGCCACCGATACTAGTCCCCTACAAGGTCCCGGCGGAGAATTCACTCAATCTCAACACCTCACACCCTATATGACCGCAATGAGTTTTAAGGATACCTAAAAGTGAAACCGATTCCTAAAATTAGATCTAACCCTACTTCTAGGCGAAAGATCCCTAACCCCTTACAAAGGTCCCGGTGGAGAAATCTATCAATCTCACACCTCACACCCCATATGGTTGCATAACACTTAGGGAATACGGAGATAGGAAACACTCAATCGGAAGGGAAAGGGGACACTCCACTATCTCATGACTCACCCTCTCAACCCTCTTCAATCTCATATGTTCTAACCCTAATGGAGACCTCTCTCACACCAAGGCAACAAATCAAGCATACCAAACAACCATACGAATCAATAAGGCATGCAAGCAATGATAAAACAAGATTAAAACTCAAATTAACTCGGAATTAAAAGGAAGCATCAAGAAAGTCAATACATGAATCGAAACCTAGGGTTCACATGCCCAAGTATCTACTAGGGTTTAGCCCTCCATGGGGCTTATTACAAAGCAAAACATAACACAATGAAAAGCAATGTAAACCATGGAAATAAACCCCCTTGAATTCGTGATGATGGCCTTGATGGGTCGCTCAACGTCTTGAAGGATCCTTCTCCGAAGCTAGGTTGCCAATGACTCCCTCGATGCTATGACGGAGGAAAGAACTATCAAAGTTGGTGAAGAACGGCCCTCCAATTCGGCAAAGACCTCCTCCTCAAACCCTAGCCGCTTCCTCTCTCAAAAGGCACACAAAAGATATCAAAAGAATCGGCGAAACGGCCTATTTATAAGTCTGAATCGCGCCAGTCACGTGTCTTCACGCGACCGCGTGAGATCCCACGCGATCGCGTGGGCTGCAGAATTTCCACGCGGTCGCGTGAGATTTTGACGCGGTCGCGTGAACAGTAATTTTGCTACAGTACTGCTACAGTGAAATGAACAGTGTTATTGCTACAGTACTCTTCATAAACATGATCCAAACTCTCTCATATTGAGGCCACATGGTCGGGCACACGTCCATATGGTGAGTTATAAGATTTCTTCTTTTTCGAATCATCATTTGAGAGCTTTAACTATCTTCACACAAGTTGGGACATGAAGGTGTGACTGCCTTTGTGCCCTTCCATCACACAAATCATCTTGAATTCTTAAGGAAGTTGGCACACACCCTCATGTGCATGATCCCCTCTTGTGCCTTGACACTTGTGTTGTACAAAAGCTCCCAACAATACGTCTTTATAACCCATCTTTGCTTCCTTTTCCTCTTTTAACACTTCCACAACCTAATTGCATAAAAGAACACCAAAATACATTTTATGAGACATAATCAATGGTAAAATGATGCTCAATGTATGTAAAACAAGTAGGTAAAACATGTATAATCAAGCACTTATCAAACTCCCCCACACTTAAGCCTTTGCTTGTCCTCAAGCAAACTTAACCATAAACTCATGAAAAGCAAAGAGAAGTGCTTGGCCTTAGGTTCACCAAGAGGGTACGAGAATAAAATTCTAAAATTATGGAGAAAACCAAACACTAGATGAAACAATCAATACTCTAGCAAATAATCCAATCAAAAATGAAAGTACTAAAGTCCGAAAGCGTGTGTGTGTGAAACTCAACTCATGTCAACACTATATCCACTACTCAAAGTTCTTATTAGCAATGGGACTTATTTATAAACAAAAAGAATAGGAAGTAGCTTCACACATCCTCGAAGGTAGCCCTTTCCCGAGATGCCTCCCGAGTGGCTTTCACACTTTCGAGGTGGTAGCTCTTTCTGCCGAAGGTGGTAGCTTTCACACATCCTATTAGATAGCTCTTTCTCTCATTAGGGCATAACAAGTATCCGACTTATGAGAGTAGCTTCATACATCATAGGTGGTAGCTCTTTCCACCCCCTATGTACAAACAAACTAAAATTCTGAATTTTTCTGAATTTTCTGAATTTTCTGATTTTTTTTTTTTTTTTTTTTTTTTTTTTTACATACTCAAATCAAACTAACACTAGATAATCCCGCAATTATGAACTAGAGTAAGTTTCCATAGGTTTAATAAGTGAGCAAAGTGCATTAAAGAGCAATCGGACAAAAATTTCAAGGAAATTGGATAAAAACTAGAGCATGATAAAACCTAATGTTTACAACCTCCAAAAATTAAGAATTAAACTCTCAACCCTAAGGTGAACCTTCATGGGCAACATGAGCATGATCATGAAAACACAAGTAAAGACCATGTATAAGGTGAACCCTCCCCCACACTTAAGATGTACATTGTCCTCAATGTACACATGTAAGCACAATAAAAATATAAGCAATAAAAGCATGATGTGGGTGGAAATGCAATTAAAACAACACTCCCCTGAACTCCTTATTGATCGATCGGTGAAGCTAACTCGAGGGTGTGTTATTGTTCAACGGGTTGTGAAGCGCACACGACCAAGTCACATGGTTGTGCGTATGACAAAAACATCATCATCATCACTCTCAAGGCCATCTGCACGGATTTAAGGGGTTCAGTGAAGCTCAATAAAAATAGAAAAGTTGCACGAGTTCTTACGAATGAAACAAAATAAAGCACAACTCGCACAATCAAAATAAAGTATAAAGATAACTAAACTCTAAAAGATAAAATAAAGAAAATTAGAAAAGAAAACTAAAGTAAAGAAAACTAAAGTCTCATGAGTGGGACGCCTCAAGCATTGGCATCATCTGTTGGTGCTGCTGGTGTGTTAGAAGGCATATCCTCATCCAAGGTCAGCTATAAACGATCAAGGCATTTTTGGAGCAAGCTTTTTAGTCCTTGGTGTCATACCTGCAAGAAAATTGCAAAAGAAGTGCAAATTTACATGATATGGCAAGATGCAGGAATCCACATGGGCACGTGGGCAAGCCACGCGCCCACGTGGCTTAATCTGCCAAGTTTCCAGCCCACGCGGGCGTGTGGGAAACCCACGTGCCCGCGTGGGCGCGTTTTGGCTCAGCAGAAGAGCCACGCGACCGCGTGGATCAGCCACGCGCTCGCGTGGGTGCTTGTTTGGCACCCACGGCAGGCCACGCGGTCGCGTGGCTTGCCCCACGCGGTCGTGTGATCGCAGGCAGAGGGGCGACCGCGCGGCCAAGGGCCACGCGACCGCGTGACCCCAGCCACGCGGTCGCGTGGCTGGCTTCTCGTGGCCAGCTCCAGCCCACGCGGTCGCGTGGGCTGGTCCACGCGATCGCGTGGACTGTTGGCCGGCCCACGCGGCCGTGTGGCTAGGCCACGCGCCCGCGTGGGCGCCCAACCATGGCCAAAGAGCCATAGTTGGACTCCAACGCCTCACTAAACTTCGTTTACATGTTTTCTAAGTGTTTTCACAACGTTTTCCATGAAAAATATCATTCAAGAAACAAGAAAACTCGATGGAATTGAGCATGAAAGCATGGACATGATAGGGGTAGTTGAGGCCTTACCGACGCGAATAGATGGAGAAAACTTGATGCAAATGCCGGCAAAAACACTTCTAAATCTCAAATAAGTCGAAGAAAAATGGATTTGGAATCTTAAGGATGGGAAGTTTGGAGAGGAAGAGATGAGAAAATGAAGAGTTGTAAGTTATGGATAATGAAAAAGACTCTTCATCTCTGTTTATAGGCCACATGGGGGTGTGGAAATTCCACACCCCCGCGTGGGTACTGTACACGGTCGCGTGAGAATCTCACGCGACCACGTGAGCTGCAGAATTTCTGCAGACAGTCCACGCGGCTCTCCAAACTTCAAAATTAACCCTATTCTTCAACAATTTTCATGCATAGCACCCTGAATCATGTCATACATGTGAAAAACACTTGAAATCACCAAAAAATTTTCCTTAAAAAGTTCAACACCAACAAAAATTAATCAAGGCACACACTCATGCTAATTATTACTATAGAATTTAAAATCTAAACTAGAAAGCAATTAAAACTTGGGTTGCCTCCCAAGTAGCGCTTGTTTTACGTCACTAAGCTTGACGTACCTCTTCCTTACCTTATGGAGGCTTGAAAAGAGTGTGTTCCTCCCGACTAGACATTGCATAGCTACTTCCCTTAAACCAAAAATTTACTTGCCGGGGTGGAATTTTCGTTGGAGAGTCCAACCATCTTACCTTTGGCCTCCAAGGAAACAATTTGGGTTGGGAATTGTTCAAGCTTAGCATTGGTGGGTCATTGGATGGTTTAAATATCCTACCCACATCTTCTCCCAAACCCAAAATCTCTTTCTTGCACTCAATGAGTTGATCAATCCGAAAGAAAGGTGCTTGCTCCATTACCTTAGGACTTGCTTCTTCTTGTGTATTTTCAGCTTGAAAGGAACATGATGTTAGCAAATCCCCTTGAAAATTTCGTTGCACACAAGCATAATCTTCATTCAAGCAATCCAAATTCTGAAAATGATGTTCTTCTTCTATCCTTTCAATTTCTGCAGCAATGTACTCAATTTGCCTTTCTTCATCAATGTGGTTCATGGCTTTGTCATGCATGGAAGAAACTTGACTTGCTTGTTCAAATTCTTCTTTTTCCCTAGCAAGTGTGTCTAAAATCTCTCCTATGTGATGCTCAATGTTTTTGATGGAGATTTCATGACATCTTAAGGTGGCTTCAACATTTTCGAAGCGGGCATCGGTTGCTTCAATGAATTTGAGTAATACGCTTTCCAACCGAAGTACATCCTCCTCATGCTTCTCATCCATCTGAAATTCTTCTATAGGTGCTTCCCATTGCTGTCCATCAATATTCCATAAGTGGTTCGGGTAGCTCCATTGATTTGGATGATATGTGCTGCGATATTGGTTGCTTTGTTGTTGTGCAGAAATAAGTCTATCAAGTTTTCCACTGAAATCTTCAATCTGAAAATATAACTTTGTAATTGGATCAATCATCATTCAAGTACCTTGCAAGAAAAATTAACACAAGTCAAAATAAAACAACTTAGAACGGTGGAAGAAAAAGAAAGTATGAAATAGATAAGATAACGAAAATGATAAATGGCTAGAGCAACAAAGTCCTAGCGTTCCTAGTATCCTATTCCCCGGCAACGGCGCCAAAAACTTGACACACCCCTTTTGCGTGTGTGTACCGCAAGTGCACGGGTTGTCGAAGTAATAATTACCCCGGTGAGTAGGGTAGTCGAATCCACAGGGAACAGGGCTACTAGTACTAACTTCTTCTCTGCAATCTAGCCTAATGATTAATGTGATTTTGTGGTGATCTAGTGTGCATAGAAATTAATACCAGAGACAAATAGACGAAGGGTAAATAAAGGGAGATCTCAATCAATGAAGATGAGATACCCGGGCAATGCTTCCCCTAGGTTCTATCATGAAGTGCAAAACTAACTAAATGCTTCTAAACCGAGTTCTATGAGTCGAGGTAATCCAAGAACAATCGATCCCTGCTTCCAGGCCACCGATACTAGTCCCCTACAAGGTCCCGGCGGAGAATTCACTCAATCTCAACACCTCACACCCTATATGACCGCAATGAGTTTTAAGGATACCTAAAAGTGAAACCGATTCCTAAAATTAGATCTAACCCTACTTCTAGGCGAAAGATCCCTAACCCCTTACAAAGGTCCCGGTGGAGAAATCTATCAATCTCACACCTCACACCCCATATGGTTGCATAACACTTAGGGAATACGGAGATAGGAAACACTCAATCGGAAGGGAAAGGGGACACTCCACTATCTCATGACTCACCCTCTCAACCCTCTTCAATCTCATATGTTCTAACCCTAATGGAGACCTCTCTCACACCAAGGCAACAAATCAAGCATACCAAACAACCATACGAATCAATAAGGCATGCAAGCAATGATAAAACAAGATTAAAACTCAAATTAACTCGGAATTAAAAGGAAGCATCAAGAAAGTCAATACATGAATCGAAACCTAGGGTTCACATGCCCAAGTATCTACTAGGGTTTAGCCCTCCATGGGGCTTATTACAAAGCAAAACATAACACAATGAAAAGCAATGTAAACCATGGAAATAAACCCCCTTGAATTCGTGATGATGGCCTTGATGGGTCGCTCAACGTCTTGAAGGATCCTTCTCCGAAGCTAGGTTGCCAATGACTCCCTCGATGCTATGACGGAGGAAAGAACTATCAAAGTTGGTGAAGAACGGCCCTCCAATTCGGCAAAGACCTCCTCCTCAAACCCTAGCCGCTTCCTCTCTCAAAAGGCACACAAAAGATATCAAAAGAATCGGCGAAACGGCCTATTTATAAGTCTGAATCGCGCCAGTCACGTGTCTTCACGCGACCGCGTGAGATCCCACGCGATCGCGTGGGCTGCAGAATTTCCACGCGGTCGCGTGAGATTTTGACGCGGTCGCGTGAACAGTAATTTTGCTACAGTACTGCTACAGTGAAATGAACAGTGTTATTGCTACAGTACTCTTCATAAACATGATCCAAACTCTCTCATATTGAGGCCACATGGTCGGGCACACGTCCATATGGTGAGTTATAAGATTTCTTCTTTTTCGAATCATCATTTGAGAGCTTTAACTATCTTCACACAAGTTGGGACATGAAGGTGTGACTGCCTTTGTGCCCTTCCATCACACAAATCATCTTGAATTCTTAAGGAAGTTGGCACACACCCTCATGTGCATGATCCCCTCTTGTGCCTTGACACTTGTGTTGTACAAAAGCTCCCAACAATACGTCTTTATAACCCATCTTTGCTTCCTTTTCCTCTTTTAACACTTCCACAACCTAATTGCATAAAAGAACACCAAAATACATTTTATGAGACATAATCAATGGTAAAATGATGCTCAATGTATGTAAAACAAGTAGGTAAAACATGTATAATCAAGCACTTATCAAACTCCCCCACACTTAAGCCTTTGCTTGTCCTCAAGCAAACTTAACCATAAACTCATGAAAAGCAAAGAGAAGTGCTTGGCCTTAGGTTCACCAAGAGGGTACGAGAATAAAATTCTAAAATTATGGAGAAAACCAAACACTAGATGAAACAATCAATACTCTAGCAAATAATCCAATCAAAAATGAAAGTACTAAAGTCCGAAAGCGTGTGTGTGTGAAAACTCAACTCATGTCAACACTATATCCACTACTCAAAGTTCTTATTAGCAATGGGACTTATTTATAAACAAAAAGAATAGGAAGTAGCTTCACACATCCTCGAAGGTAGCCCTTTCCCGAGATGCCTCCCGAGTGGCTTTCACACTTTCGAGGTGGTAGCTCTTTCTGCCGAAGGTGGTAGCTTTCACACATCCTATTAGATAGCTCTTTCTCTCATTAGGGCATAACAAGTATCCGACTTATGAGAGTAGCTTCATACATCATAGGTGGTAGCTCTTTCCACCCCCTATGTACAAACAAACTAAAATTCTGAATTTTTCTGAATTTTCTGAATTTTCTGATTTTTTTTTTTTTTTTTTTTTTTTTTTTTTTACATACTCAAATCAAACTAACACTAGATAATCCCGCAATTATGAACTAGAGTAAGTTTCCATAGGTTTAATAAGTGAGCAAAGTGCATTAAAGAGCAATCGGACAAAAATTTCAAGGAAATTGGATAAAAACTAGAGCATGATAAAACCTAATGTTTACAACCTCCAAAAATTAAGAATTAAACTCTCAACCCTAAGGTGAACCTTCATGGGCAACATGAGCATGATCATGAAAACACAAGTAAAGACCATGTATAAGGTGAACCCTCCCCCACACTTAAGATGTACATTGTCCTCAATGTACACATGTAAGCACAATAAAAATATAAGCAATAAAAGCATGATGTGGGTGGAAATGCAATTAAAACAACACTCCCCTGAACTCCTTATTGATCGATCGGTGAAGCTAACTCGAGGGTGTGTTATTGTTCAACGGGTTGTGAAGCGCACACGACCAAGTCACATGGTTGTGCGTATGACAAAAACATCATCATCATCACTCTCAAGGCCATCTGCACGGATTTAAGGGGTTCAGTGAAGCTCAATAAAAATAGAAAAGTTGCACGAGTTCTTACGAATGAAACAAAATAAAGCACAACTCGCACAATCAAAATAAAGTATAAAGATAACTAAACTCTAAAAGATAAAATAAAGAAAATTAGAAAAGAAAACTAAAGTAAAGAAAACTAAAGTCTCATGAGTGGGACGCCTCAAGCATTGGCATCATCTGTTGGTGCTGCTGGTGTGTTAGAAGGCATATCCTCATCCAAGGTCAGCTATAAACGATCAAGGCATTTTTGGAGCAAGCTTTTTAGTCCTTGGTGTCATACCTGCAAGAAAATTGCAAAAGAAGTGCAAATTTACATGATATGGCAAGATGCAGGAATCCACATGGGCACGTGGGCAAGCCACGCGCCCACGTGGCTTAATCTGCCAAGTTTCCAGCCCACGCGGGCGTGTGGGAAACCCACGTGCCCGCGTGGGCGCGTTTTGGCTCAGCAGAAGAGCCACGCGACCGCGTGGATCAGCCACGCGCTCGCGTGGGTGCTTGTTTGGCACCCACGGCAGGCCACGCGGTCGCGTGGCTTGCCCCACGCGGTCGTGTGATCGCAGGCAGAGGGGCGACCGCGCGGCCAAGGGCCACGCGACCGCGTGACCCCAGCCACGCGGTCGCGTGGCTGGCTTCTCGTGGCCAGCTCCAGCCCACGCGGTCGCGTGGGCTGGTCCACGCGATCGCGTGGACTGTTGGCCGGCCCACGCGGCCGTGTGGCTAGGCCACGCGCCCGCGTGGGCGCCCAACCATGGCCAAAGAGCCATAGTTGGACTCCAACGCCTCACTAAACTTCGTTTACATGTTTTCTAAGTGTTTTCACAACGTTTTCCATGAAAAATATCATTCAAGAAACAAGAAAACTCGATGGAATTGAGCATGAAAGCATGGACATGATAGGGGTAGTTGAGGCCTTACCGACGCGAATAGATGGAGAAAACTTGATGCAAATGCCGGCAAAAACACTTCTAAATCTCAAATAAGTCGAAGAAAAATGGATTTGGAATCTTAAGGATGGGAAGTTTGGAGAGGAAGAGATGAGAAAATGAAGAGTTGTAAGTTATGGATAATGAAAAAGACTCTTCATCTCTGTTTATAGGCCACATGGGGGTGTGGAAATTCCACACCCCCGCGTGGGTACTGTACACGGTCGCGTGAGAATCTCACGCGACCACGTGAGCTGCAGAATTTCTGCAGACAGTCCACGCGGCTCTCCAAACTTCAAAATTAACCCTATTCTTCAACAATTTTCATGCATAGCACCCTGAATCATGTCATACATGTGAAAAACACTTGAAATCACCAAAAAATTTTCCTTAAAAAGTTCAACACCAACAAAAATTAATCAAGGCACACACTCATGCTAATTATTACTATAGAATTTAAAATCTAAACTAGAAAGCAATTAAAACTTGGGTTGCCTCCCAAGTAGCGCTTGTTTTACGTCACTAAGCTTGACGTACCTCTTCCTTACCTTATGGAGGCTTGAAAAGAGTGTGTTCCTCCCGACTAGACATTGCATAGCTACTTCCCTTAAACCAAAAATTTACTTGCCGGGGTGGAATTTTCGTTGGAGAGTCCAACCATCTTACCTTTGGCCTCCAAGGAAACAATTTGGGTTGGGAATTGTTCAAGCTTAGCATTGGTGGGTCATTGGATGGTTTAAATATCCTACCCACATCTTCTCCCAAACCCAAAATCTCTTTCTTGCACTCAATGAGTTGATCAATCCGAAAGAAAGGTGCTTGCTCCATTACCTTAGGACTTGCTTCTTCTTGTGTATTTTCAGCTTGAAAGGAACATGATGTTAGCAAATCCCCTTGAAAATTTCGTTGCACACAAGCATAATCTTCATTCAAGCAATCCAAATTCTGAAAATGATGTTCTTCTTCTATCCTTTCAATTTCTGCAGCAATGTACTCAATTTGCCTTTCTTCATCAATGTGGTTCATGGCTTTGTCATGCATGGAAGAAACTTGACTTGCTTGTTCAAATTCTTCTTTTTCCCTAGCAAGTGTGTCTAAAATCTCTCCTATGTGATGCTCAATGTTTTTGATGGAGATTTCATGACATCTTAAGGTGGCTTCAACATTTTCGAAGCGGGCATCGGTTGCTTCAATGAATTTGAGTAATACGCTTTCCAACCGAAGTACATCCTCCTCATGCTTCTCATCCATCTGAAATTCTTCTATAGGTGCTTCCCATTGCTGTCCATCAATATTCCATAAGTGGTTCGGGTAGCTCCATTGATTTGGATGATATGTGCTGCGATATTGGTTGCTTTGTTGTTGTGCAGAAATAAGTCTATCAAGTTTTCCACTGAAATCTTCAATCTGAAAATATAACTTTGTAATTGGATCAATCATCATTCAAGTACCTTGCAAGAAAAATTAACACAAGTCAAAATAAAACAACTTAGAACGGTGGAAGAAAAAGAAAGTATGAAATAGATAAGATAACGAAAATGATAAATGGCTAGAGCAACAAAGTCCTAGCGTTCCTAGTATCCTATTCCCCGGCAACGGCGCCAAAAACTTGACACACCCCTTTTGCGTGTGTGTACCGCAAGTGCACGGGTTGTCGAAGTAATAATTACCCCGGTGAGTAGGGTAGTCGAATCCACAGGGAACAGGGCTACTAGTACTAACTTCTTCTCTGCAATCTAGCCTAATGATTAATGTGATTTTGTGGTGATCTAGTGTGCATAGAAATTAATACCAGAGACAAATAGACGAAGGGTAAATAAAGGGAGATCTCAATCAATGAAGATGAGATACCCGGGCAATGCTTCCCCTAGGTTCTATCATGAAGTGCAAAACTAACTAAATGCTTCTAAACCGAGTTCTATGAGTCGAGGTAATCCAAGAACAATCGATCCCTGCTTCCAGGCCACCGATACTAGTCCCCTACAAGGTCCCGGCGGAGAATTCACTCAATCTCAACACCTCACACCCTATATGACCGCAATGAGTTTTAAGGATACCTAAAAGTGAAACCGATTCCTAAAATTAGATCTAACCCTACTTCTAGGCGAAAGATCCCTAACCCCTTACAAAGGTCCCGGTGGAGAAATCTATCAATCTCACACCTCACACCCCATATGGTTGCATAACACTTAGGGAATACGGAGATAGGAAACACTCAATCGGAAGGGAAAGGGGACACTCCACTATCTCATGACTCACCCTCTCAACCCTCTTCAATCTCATATGTTCTAACCCTAATGGAGACCTCTCTCACACCAAGGCAACAAATCAAGCATACCAAACAACCATACGAATCAATAAGGCATGCAAGCAATGATAAAACAAGATTAAAACTCAAATTAACTCGGAATTAAAAGGAAGCATCAAGAAAGTCAATACATGAATCGAAACCTAGGGTTCACATGCCCAAGTATCTACTAGGGTTTAGCCCTCCATGGGGCTTATTACAAAGCAAAACATAACACAATGAAAAGCAATGTAAACCATGGAAATAAACCCCCTTGAATTCGTGATGATGGCCTTGATGGGTCGCTCAACGTCTTGAAGGATCCTTCTCCGAAGCTAGGTTGCCAATGACTCCCTCGATGCTATGACGGAGGAAAGAACTATCAAAGTTGGTGAAGAACGGCCCTCCAATTCGGCAAAGACCTCCTCCTCAAACCCTAGCCGCTTCCTCTCTCAAAAGGCACACAAAAGATATCAAAAGAATCGGCGAAACGGCCTATTTATAAGTCTGAATCGCGCCAGTCACGTGTCTTCACGCGACCGCGTGAGATCCCACGCGATCGCGTGGGCTGCAGAATTTCCACGCGGTCGCGTGAGATTTTGATGCGGTCGCGTGAACAGTAATTTTGCTACAGTACTGCTACAGTGAAATGAACAGTGTTTTGCTACAGTACTCTTCATAAACATGATCCAAACTCTCTCATATTGAGGCCACATGGTCGGGCACACGTCCATATGGTGAGTTATAAGATTTCTTCTTTTTCGAATCATCATTTGAGAGCTTTAACTATCTTCACACAAGTTGGGACATGAAGGTGTGACTGCCTTTGTGCCCTTCCATCACACAAATCATCTTGAATTCTTAAGGAAGTTGGCACACACCCTCATGTGCATGATCCCCTCTTGTGCCTTGACACTTGTGTTGTACAAAAGCTCCCAACAATACGTCTTTATAACCCATCTTTGCTTCCTTTTCCTCTTTTAACACTTCCACAACCTAATTGCATAAAAGAACACCAAAATACATTTTATGAGACATAATCAATGGTAAAATGATGCTCAATGTATGTAAAACAAGTAGGTAAAACATGTATAATCAAGCACTTATGAATCACCATCACGAAGACCATTGTAGTATTTTGGGTTTTTCCCTCTTGTGTAGATCGGTGTTTTTCGATCGTTCCTTGTTTAATTACTTGTAGTTTTTGGTGAGTTCCTTTTTGTTTTGAGTTGGTGAGGCTTGTCGATGCTTTTAGGTCGGGTTTTGAGGGTTTTAAAAAGGGTTCGGGCCATGCACACAGGGGGTTTTAAAGGGGGTTCGGGCTGCACACAGCACGCACAGGCCATTTTTGGCAGAAGGGTGTGCAGTCACTGTGCGCGGCCGTGCACATCCTTGGCAGAAGGGTGTGCGCCCACTGTGCGGGGCCGCACACTGGCCGTACACCCCAGGCTGAGGGGTTTGCGGCCACTACGCGGGGCCGCACACCGGCCGCATAACCCTTCGTTTTTCCCTTTATAAACTCGATTTTAACCCTCTTCTCTTCATTTCTTCTTCCTAAAACCCCTCACTCCTTCCCCTTCTCTTCCTCCACCATTCTTGAGAGTTTATAGCTGGTTTTGAAGGAGATTTTGGGCTTGGTTGTGGAGCTTGCAAAGCAATCCCTTGGTTGTTCAAGGTAAGCTCTTCTCCTCTTCTTTGCTTCTTGTTTCTTCTTCTTCTTTGGATGATGAGTCTAGGGTTTGTTGGGAACCTTGAGAAGAGTTTAATCCTTGTTTTCATCCTTGTTT
Organism: Dioscorea alata; assembly: GCA_020875875.1. Taxonomy (NCBI): domain Eukaryota; kingdom Viridiplantae; phylum Streptophyta; class Magnoliopsida; order Dioscoreales; family Dioscoreaceae; genus Dioscorea; species Dioscorea alata. The sequence continues at coordinate 5,919,777 of CM037027.1, forward strand.
ATTGTTTGTGGATCTTGAGAGAAGCTTTTGGCTTGATTGCTTGCCTTTGATCTCAAGAACCCTTAAGTGTTCTTCTTGCTTGTTTTGGAGCTACTGTAGCTCCGGCCCTCTCCCCTTGTTTTCCTGGTTTCTTTGGGTTAGAGAGTGAGGCTTTAACCCTTATGATCTCTTTGGTAACCTCTAGGGTTAGTGGAGCAAACCCTAGAGCCGGTTAGGGTTATTGGTAGGGGAAACCTAGGGTTTCCTTGTGTTGCTTGTGCTAACATTGTGTTTGTGGTGCTTTGGCAAGGAGAAGATGCTTTGACTCAAGGCAAGGGAGTAGTCGAGGAGTAGCTTGTGAGGAAGGTGGATCGCCAATTCAGTGAGTGGGATATTTATGCATTGCCTTATTGGATGAATGCCGATAGCTAGATATAACTCATGAGCACACACTTATATTGCATTCATATACAACCGTATCATCTTTTGAGTAGAGTTTTCTCAACTTATACTTGTTTGGCATTTTGGTGAATGATAATTTCTATTGAGTTGATCTTGATGTCTTATTCGATAATTGATTCGCAAATGTTCGGGTTGTGTTGGATTATCACTTCATCGAGGTTGCGAAACCTTTGTTTGTGTTAAACTTAGGATTTGTTGTGGAATTATTAGGTTTTTGAGAATTCTAAAGCTTGGAACTTGTTTTGAATTTGTTGAGGTTTTCCATGTTATTCCTTGCTTTGGGATTTGCTTATCCCCTTGTGTTTAAAAACTTGAGTTTCGATTGTGCTTCTATTGATTCCTCGCCGGAATGAGAAAGTATTGTTATTGGTTGGGTGTTTTTGTTAGCTTTTGTGCTTCGTGTGGCAATTGTTTGTATTGTTGGTTTTGTTGGTGAATTTACTACGAGGGCCAGCTCAGACTGGACATTTACTATGAGGGCCAGCTCATACTGAACATTTACTATGAGGATCAGCTGAGACTGGACATTTACTACGAGGGCCAGCTCAAACTGGACAATTACTATGTGGGCATGTTTGGGTTGATGTTTGACTTATTCTTCTTTATATTGAATCAATGTTTAGTATTTTATCGGATTTGAGGTGATTATAATCTTGCTATGTTAAGTTTGCTATTGTATATAATTATGTTCTAAATGTTTATCTTGGTTTTGGTAAAATGCTTATTTTGATGCTTTATTGTTATCTTTGTTATTGGTATTTCTGGTGAGGTTGTGCTAGTCTCCCCTCACTGAGTAACTGATAAGTGCTCGTGTTATAGTAATGCAAAGCGTTATTATCTTCCAATGAGCATTAATTTAATCAGATTTTATCACTAAAAATTGTGCATTTGTTTACTTTTGTGCATTGTAGGTTGTGAAGATAAAGTGAAGGAAAGGAACGAAGTTAGATCGTGTTCGCCATTATTAGGAAGATTCTCAGACTAAGCAAGGAGCACGGCATGAGTATAGACTTGTGAGTGTGTGCCAACCTCTTTTGGAGGGGCACAAAGGCAGTCACATTCACAATAAGTCTAGCTCATGGTAACAAGGAGAACTTCACCAAATTAGGAGATTTGAAGCAATCGTCAAGATCTACCGTTGATTATATACCCAATTTAACTGCCTCGATGAAGAACGACGAATTCGGGAGCGTTTTGGCAAATACTGTAGCAAGCTACTGTTCATTTTCGGCCGAAATTCAGAAAACCAGAAAGTTCACACGGCCGTGTGAAATCCCGATAAGTTCAAATTTCAGCCGCGACTCAACATTATAAAAGCCCATTTTGGAGACTATTTTGGAGAACTTTTGGCTCTTCTTTGCCCTAACTTCTGGAGAGGAACGACGAGGGTTTGGAGAGGACTTCGTGGAGGTTTGAAGCGCGTCATCAGCGTCGACATCAACCTCCGACGGCGGCACAAGACCACGGCCACATCGCACACAATGGGATTTTCATCTATGCATTCAATTTGTGTTCTTATTATTATTTTGATGGATTTGTATAGTTCCATGAGGAGCTAAACCCCTTGTGGGTATTCGGACTTGTAAACCCTAGGACTATTATGTTTCTTTGACATTGTTATTATGTTTTTCCATTATTTATGAATAAAATTGAGTTTCAATCTTGATTAATTTTGTTATTGTTTTCCCTTAGCCGTGACACTAGGGTTGAGAACAATTTAGGTAATCCTTTGGAGGTGTGACAACTCCTATAGGGTTAAACTACTTAGGATTGAAGAGGGTTGAGAGGGTGAGTCGTGAGATAGCGGAACGTCCCCTTTCCCCTCCGATGTGATTTTCCCTACCTTCGTGTTCCATGATTTATTAGCGGTCGAGATAGAGTGAAGTGCTAGGAGATAAACTCCCCTGGGGCTTAGTTGCGCGAGCAATAGAGTGAAGGGTTGTAGTGAATCTTAGTATTGGGGCTTAATCTAGACTAGGGTTCTCTCACCTGGACCAAAGGGTTTGAACTACATATAGGAACCGGGTTTATCACTAGGAATCCCTAGAACCTAAAGCAATTCCACATAGTGTGAGGCTTAGGAAGACGAACTCCCCTAGGGCTTAGTTGACAGGTCAACGAGAGTCAAGGGTCGTAGTGAAACCTAATGCCGGGGTATAGTGTTTGGATTAGTTACGGTTGACCTTAGATTTGGGATCGTGTGTTTAAGGAACTCCGCGACTCAATTAATATTAATAGGAAGATATAATAGCATTGTCTTGCACTAGAAGCATAAGTCCTAGGGGTAGCTTGTCCGAATACCCATCTTTTCTCATTGCTTGTCCTATTCTTCTACTCTTACTTGCAATCTCTCATCTTCCACACTTCTCTTTTAATTATTGCTTTTACCAATTATTCTCGCACTCACTCACTGATTTCTTTTCACACATCGCGTTAGCTAAATAGTGAATATTTATATCTCAAATCCCTATTCCCTGTGGATACGACTACCCACTCACCAGGGTATTTTATTACTTCGACAACCCGTGCACTTTCGGGCCCCTGCCAGTAACGCTGGTTACTCACCCCTCTTTCTTCTCCTAAACTGTTGCAGGTAGTAGGTGAGGCGGTGAGCACTATGCTGGGTATTTTTTGCTGCTCCATCTTCTGTGTATCTTTTCTGTTTCATGTATGTTTCTTTTTGGTCATGAACATGTAGTCCTATCTTCTAGATCCACTAGTTTGTAGTAAACCCTGTTGTATGTTTTGTATTTATCTCAACTTTGAAACTCTGATGTATTAAGACTTGTTATTGTTGTTATAGCTTTCCTATGCACTTGTGATCTTGTTTACTGTTATATATCATCATTGTCATCGTTGTTGTTGTTGTTACTTCCACTCTTGTGTTTTTAGTGGAATATTGTGGAATTCCAGGTTGTTGTTCAGCCTTACGCTGTCCAGAGGGTTGAGTGGCGGAGCATCCCTCCTCGCGATTGTCACGTCCTATGGGCCTGCGGGTTAGGGCATGACAACCATCACCGTCGCCACCAGTTCACATCCTCTCTCTGATACCACCTGACGCAATGGATACACAGTTCTAATCCAAGAACTCACACTCAAATAAGAGTATACAAGAAAATCAATTTCCAATTCGTCGATCCTCTTTCACAAAACCCTAAAACAATATTTATAGAGACCTAAACTAAGGACAAATTAGTAAATAAACCTAAAATAGTTACAAATTACTAGATAATAAACTAACTAATAAATCTAAGATAATTACAAAATACTAAACAAAAACTATTTTGAATATTTAAATTTAAAATCCTAAAATCATTAGCACTATGCTGTGTCACTTCACCAATTACTTTCCTTTTTAAGTGGTGCTTCTGATGATGTAAATAATGTCAACATCTTTTCATTTGTGAAAGATGCTAAAGATCTTGTGTCAAATATGATAAAATGGTAAGAGCGCTTGTTTTGTTTAGGTAGATTCTTACTTTTGCATCTCCTAAGTGTTTGACAGACCAAAACCTTTGTCTTAGTTCAATCTCTACTTCTTTGCATGCACAGATAGTTGATCCTTTCCGTAGTAAATTTTTTGTCAAATGTTTTAGGATTAACAATTCGCATCACTTATTGATTCAATTGAAGCTTGAGTGCATTTTTGGTCTTTGTGCTTTGCTTCAGTGTTCACTAAGGTTGACATTGCTTTTTTTTTCTTTTTTTTTTTCAACACAGTGTGGGACTTTAGGAATACAATTTTGAAACATATGATTATTCCGTAAACATTCTGAATTAATGTAAAATTTATGGTTGAAGTGACTGGTAATGTGCATATCAAAGTTATCATATTGCTAAGCATTAGTCATGTCATATATTCCTTTGGATGAACATGAACAAAAGGTCAAAACATAGGAATCATATTTAACATTTTGAAAGTACAAGAACTACATGGATGCAAAATACACTTGAAGGCTTGAGTTTATATTCAACATTAATTTTCTGATCTAATTCATTTGTATTAAGCTCCTGCTATTTATACTTAATTATCAATGGTGGTAGTTTTTTTTGCAGTTACAGCAATTGTAGGTGCGTAGGCTAGAGGGACTTCACAAAAGGCTTGTTGGTGTAATGGTTCCCCTTACCTTGCTGATATATTTCTTGAATCCATGACTTTCAATTTTTAGATATTCAGAAAGTGAGATCCTGATTATGTTTCGTTGTTAAAAGTAGTCATCCTTTTTTTTTCTTTTTGTGAAAGGGTGGACATCATTAATCAGGTAAATGGAATTAATGCATGTATTTTTAAAAACCGTGAAATTTATGTTTTTCCCTTTTCTATTATGTTGCTGAAGCGGATGCAAGGAAAAGGTATGCTCTTTTCTTGGGTATACATCAATGACCGAGTATTTAATTTTTTTTGGATTGAATTTAGTCCAAATGGATTTATGTTGTATCTTTCCTATTTCTTTTGTTTGGTGTTTGGAACAGGGGGATTAGATCTCTTCTTATTCGGTGAAATTTTTTTATATAGGTATCGTACTATAGTTATTTTTTTATTTTGAGTATTGAAATTCAATTTATATTATTTTGGTCATTTAGTTTTAATTTGTGTTCACCGTGAGGGTGCCGAGAGGATTCCAAAGAGAATTTTATGATATTTATGATGGATTTTTTATTTAAACACCAATTCGTGCGTCATCGGCATATGTGGATATAACACATCATGAAAAAGAGCGACGTAGTCATTCTTATTGACTAGTTAGCTAGACTAAAGTGGCATGTGACCCTTTTTAATAATGTCTCATGTTTGCGTATGCAGATAGTAGGGGGAACTAATGTTAACATGACAAATTTAGTGTACATATCATCAAATTCTCTCTAGAATCCTCTTGGTATTCTCTTAATGAACACAAATTAAAATTGAGTAACTAAAATAATATAAATTGAAGTTCGATATTCAAAATGAAAAAATGACCATAGTATGATATCCACTCAATTATTTAACCCTCTTTATTATTTATGAGGTGTGAACAGAGAGAGGAACGGATTAAGAATTTTTATTTTTTGTCTGATATTTTTATGTTTTTATTGGATATGAAATATTCATCTAAAAAATATTGTTGTGTAGATTATAATTAGGATATTTTTCATATATATGCCTACATAATTTGGCAATTGCACATATACCTATATATAATCACACACACACACACACATAATGTATGTATAATACATGTTTAGCACTATACATAAATCTTACATGTCCACACGTATAAATACATGTGCATAGGAACACAGGTGTGTATATATTTAATACATAGACATGAAAATTAAGTAAATTATTGGAAAAGTTTTATTGAAATTTTTTTAATTAATTTTTATGATCATATGTAATCAATAATTAAAAAAATTAAAAAAGAAAATAAATGATTGTATAAGATTGGGCTAGTGTACAATTGTACATTTTTCTTTCCCTCTTAGTCCATAATGAGCTAATTATAGTTTGGGGTGAGAGTAGTTTATTTTCGATTAAAACACCTTATTCCTCCTAGACAGAATTAAAAAAGATTAAATATTTCTAGATAATTGGCAAATTTCGGAGGAATAAAGGCTCAATACATTTTAGACTTTCAAATCTATTTCGGGTTAATGATCATGGTTGGAGCAAATGATCAAGAAATTGATTCCTCTAAACAATAATCTCATATCAATAAATTATAATAGGAGATGTAATGAAGCGGTTAGTTATTAAGGAGATCATTCTTAAAACATTCTGACACACCTCTTGCGTGAGTGTACTGCAAGTGCACGGGTGTCAAAGTAATAAAATAACCAGTTAGTAGGATAGTCGAATTCATAGGGAATGGAAGTATTAGTAGTAACTATTTTTTGGGTATCTAGTTGGAATCAAGAATACGGTAGAATGAACTCAATCACAAGAATATGAAAGCCTCAAGAAAGCAAGGGAAAAATAAAGGAAATTTCAATCTATGAAGATGAGGTACTCGGGTAATGCTCCCCTAGGATCTAACATGAAGTGCAAAACTTACTAGTGCTTCTAAACTAAGTTAAATGAGTTGTGGAAAATCCAACAATCTGTCCCTGCCTCCAGGCCATTGATACTAGTCCCCTATGAGGTTCTGACGGAGAAATTGCTCAATCTCAACATCTCACACCACATATGACCGTAATAGACTCTAGGGATTCCTAAGAGTACACCCGATTTCTAAAGATAGATCTAACCCTACTTCTATGTGAAAGATCACTCACTAACCCCCCTACAAGGTCCTAGCGGAGAAATCTCTCAATCTCACACCTCACACCAAATATGGTTGCATAAAGTCTATGGAATACATAGATAGGATGCACTAATCAGAGGTGAAAGGGAACACTCCACTATCTCATGACTTACCTTCTCAACCTTCTTCAATCTTGAAGTTCTAACCCTAATGGAGATCTCTCTCTCACCAAGGCAAACAACTCATGCAAACCAATCAACCACAAAGATCAATATGGCAAGCAAGCAATAATAAAATAATATTGAAACTCAATTAAACTCAGATTTAATAGAAACAACAGAGTAAATCAATATATGAATAAGATCTTAGGGTTCACATGCCCAAATACCTACTAGGATTTAGCCCTCCATGGGGCAAGTTACAAAAAAAATAGAGTAATGTAAAGCAATGAAAACCATGGAATAAAGCCCCCTTGAATTCGTGATGATGGCCTTGATGGGTCACTTAACGTCTTGAAAGATTCCTCTCTGAAGCTAGGTTGCCGAAGCCTCTCTTGATGCTATGACGAAGAAAGAATATATCAAAGTTGGTGAAGAATGCCCCCAAAATTCGCCAAAGAACTCTCCTTCAAACCCTAGCCGCTTTGCCCTTGAAACGCTAGCAAAAAGTCTGCAAAGAATAAGGTAAAGGAACTATTTATAGTAAAAAAAAAAACTGCACTTGTCACATGCCTCCACATGATAGTGTGAGCCTTCACGCACCCGTGTCAGCTGCAAAAATTGCCACGCGACCATGTGAAATTTCTACACGGCCGCATGAACAGTGTTTTTGCTACAGTATTTTCCTACAGTCTCTTCATAAAAATGGCTCACACACTCTTCTCTTGAGACCACATGGTCAGGCACACATCCACGTGGTAGGTTATGAGGCTTTTCGTCATTGAATCATCATTAGGAAGCTCTTGCATTCTTCACACAGATAGGGACATGGTAGTGTAACTTCCTTTGTGTCCTTCCAATATTAAAGTCTAACTTGGATTCTCTTGGAAGTTGGCACACACCCACATGTATATGAACTCCTCTTGTGTCTTGATCTTTATATTGCACAAAAACTCCCACACGGTGCCTTCATAGCCTATCTTTGCTCCCTTTTCTTCTCTCATGGCCTTCACAACCTATTTGCACAAAAAAACACCAAATACAATTTGTGAGACATAAACCATGATAAAAATGATGCTCAATGCATGTAATACACATAAATAAATATGTCTACTAAAGCACTTATCACATTCTTACAAGTAACCTTCAAGAGCATATTCTTTGTCTCTATCACTGTAATTAAATTTCTCTTCCTTTACATATCCAAGTCTTTACCACTACCACTGGCTTCCTCCTTCCCTATGCATATTTTCAGGATTTTTAATAAAGCTTCCTTGAAAGGGAAGCCCTTCTATCAAAAATGTTGCATGTATGAGTAGTCCCTCAAAAAGCTATTTTATTTGCTTCAATGATCTATTAGTTGTGATTAGGGAGAAGTATGTTCGGCTTTCTTTTTATCATTTATATCTTGTAGTTGAGAGATGCAATATCAAAGGTAATACCTTTGCTTCTCACTTAGGCTAAGATTTTTAAACATGACAAACTCTTTTATGGGTAAATTTGGCCAGAATAAGATCCTTCTAAATGTCTCAAATTAACTAATACTTAAGAAATAGAAGAACATAACCTTTGTTCTTATCACCAATATCTTTAATGGTTTTTTGCTTGTAAACTATAAAGCATATACACGGATACGGGGACATGACATCAATATAGCCTAGCAATTTTTGAAACTTTAGGGCACGGGTACAACGGGACAAAGTAATAAAAAATATTATATATGTATTTTTTTTATGTAAAATACTCATTATAAGTGTAAATGATTATATTTTCTATTTAAATATAAGTAACTTTTATAGTAAATCTATTGCAATTTGTTATGGTGCATGCTAAAAAAAGAGTCTTTAACATTGAAGTAACAACAACATATATATTAACACAAAAAAACACTTCCTTCATGTTCAATTTAAAGATAAAACATTCAAAACAAAACAAAATAAAACATGTGAAACAAAACAAGTTTTCCAAGTTCAACTCATAACAATAAAATTAATTTTACATATCTTCTTCATTGCTAAAAAGTATTGTTCTCCATCTCAAATTCATCAAGAGATAAGTTAGCAACTTCAAGAACACCAACACCTTCATATGAGTAAAAAAACATCACCACCAATGTCCTAATTCTTGGATTCCCCTTCATTGTATTGAGGAGAGGAGACCTTCTTGAAAGTCATTGAAGATTAGTATGTACAAACACTAAATCTTCCCTACGTTGAGGATTCTTCTTGTTTCTCTAAGGTGAGTGAATAAAAGAATATGTGCTCCAATTTTTTTCATAACATGATGATGAGGAAGGTTGTCCAAGGAGCTTTTAAACTAAACCTTGAATTAAAGGTGTAGATGATCCATGAACTAACCACCAAAACTTGGGCTCTAAATTCCATCTATCTTGTAATGAATCAAAAGATCCAAAAGCATCCAAAGCTCCCGAAAATCTAGCTTACTCTTGAAAAAACCATATTCCTCTACTCATTAGAAGGAAAATATCTTCTTAAACATTTATTTCTTTCCTCCGATATTTCATCATCTCTCCGTGGAGGAAGATGATTTGAACCTCATTAAGCCACTCATTAGAATAGTATCTATATATTGAAAATAAATTCAGATTTTATTTATTAAGTTTTTATTCATTTAACTTATTATAATATACATTATAAAAATACAAAAGTCAAGAAGATTACCTTGGATTTAAAGAATGGGCCATGCAACGAAGTGGTGTGCTACTCTTGGTCCATCAATCAATAAGTATTGCATATATAACCTCATAAAAGGTTGATTTTTTTCTCTATTTATCTATGTTTATGTTTGTAGATGGTTGTCTTTAGCTTTTCAATCATTGTATCCCATATCTCATATACCAAATGAAGTGTTGGTTTATCGGTTTCCATAACCCGAAGAATATCATAGATAGGTATAGTAAACAAGGAGATGTAATCTATTTGGTCCCACCATAAATCATTCAAAATAATTGTCTTCACTTTTGTAACTTTGGAAACATCATCTTCTCTATAAGAAGACCATTCTTCACTAATGACCATACTTTTAAGACCTTGTTTAATAAATTTTGTAAAAGTGAAATCATATAAATAATATTCTATGCCTATATACAAACTTAAAATGGTTTGGTGCATCTTTGAGCTCTATTAAGGTTTGTGTAGATGTATATTTGTATTTATATGCACATTAGATGTATGTATGTATACTGTAAGTATGTGTAGATGTATAAATGTATGCATACATACATTAGATATATACTTGTATTATGGATTGCCTATATGTAGACCCAAAGGGTTGTTGTTTCAATCAATGAGAATCAATCTATTCTTTCATCTATCTTCTATCATGGTACCAGACTAGGTTATCTTCTCCGGCCACCTCATCCAGCCATCCTCTTCTCCGACCATCTTCTTGGGCCGACTTCTTCTCCTTCACCAGCAATCTTCTTCATTTTCATAGGTCACCTCCACCCCGTCCTCTTCATTCATTCAATCTATTCTTTAAAAAAAAAAAATTCTTAAGATCTGACCAAATGACCACCACTACCCCCGAAATCGTGCTTGCCACCGCCCACCACAGCCGCTTGAATTTCTCTCTCTTGCCAGCCTTCTCATGCCGACCTCCTTCTCTCCTCATGACCAATCTCTCACCCACAAGCTGCTTGCGCTGAACCCCAACTCTTGCCTACCTACGTGTGTTGTTTCCACCCTTCCATCGATGCCTGATTGTTCTTACCACGCGCCAATGCGCGCCACCCTCATCAGCCATCCCATCCGTTGGAGTCGTGCCATTCACCCCGATAGCCAGGTTATATTGCCCGTGAATTCTTTCCATGCATCTATCAAATTCCTGGAATCCGGCAATTAGCAATTGAATTGCTTTTTCCAAACACATGCAACATATATAGTATGGTCTACCACATCAATCACATCCCTGGATTCAATTCAGCCCTTGAATTATTTTTCCAACCGTCTAGAGCCAAAATATGATGGAGTCCGTCATCATATAAACATTTTATTTTTATCTTAAAACAAACAAACAAAAAAAAACAAAACAAAACAAAACAAAACAAAAATAGATGCTTATGGTTTCAGTGGGCTATTGGATGTTCGTCATCAGAATCTCCAACACTCAGATATAGTTATTGATGGCACCAACTACATTCCTTGGAAACTCACTATTAAATGAATTCTCAACGCCACCCGTGTTCTTTGCTATGTTGATGGCACTTGCGTTGTCCTTGTTGCCCCTTCTTTTACCGACACTACCGCCTCATCCTTAGAGGCCTCTGTTCTTCTCCTGTGTTTGAGCAGCAGATTGAAAAATTGTTCGTCGGTGACTCCACGACCAAGATAATCATTTTTCAGATAGTTATTTTTGAGATCCATACTTAGATCTCCAACCTTCCCACTTTTCATGCAATGTGGGAGTATCTTGAGCGTCACTATTATAGTTCTAGTCAGGCACATCTTTACCCTATAATAGGCCTTCACTAGTCTCCAGCAGGGGGAGACTAGTCATTCTTCAAATAGTCATTTTTTAGATAGTCATTCTTGAGATCCGTACTTAGATCTCCAACCTTCCCACTGTTCATGCAATGTGGGAGTATCTTGAGCGTCGCTATTATAGTTCTAGTGAGACACAGCTTTACCCTGTACTAGGCCCTCACTAGTCTCCAGTAGGGGGAGGACACAGTCGACTAATTCCATAGTCGATATTGTCTACTCTAGCATCAGATTGATGCTCTCACTCCCTCATACTGCACTGTACACGCTGCTCAGATTTGTACCTGTTCTGAGTCATGCTCCCGTCGCAGTTGTCATGATGAGACACGTCGTATGTATGAGTTCATCATGCATCTTCGCCCTGAGTTTGAGCTAACTTAGGCTCAGTTTCTTCATGCTTCATCAACATACTCTTTGAATAAGGCCTTCACTTTTGTTCGCGCTAAGGAGACCTTTCTCTAATGAGTGCAATTCATATCTTATTTTTCTTACTCCCAATTCATTTGTTTGCTTGTCTTTTAGCACATTTTTGATATATTTAATGCTATTCTAGGTATAATTGCTCATTGTGGAGGAATTTAGGGTTCAATACCATTAGGAGTGAAATTGAGGACAAAATAAGCAAAAAATGTGTAGTTTTCTAAATATCCAAGCCAAGCACGAGCATAGCATAATCATGCTCTGTCCCAATGATTTTCATTATCTGAAGATGCCTGAGTAGCTGACCAAGCAGGGGGAGTCCTTCCAAGCTAAGCACAGTCAAAGCATGGTCATACTCACTCCCATTGATTTTCTCTGAATTAAAGCACCCTCTGCTCACAAGGGAAATGATAAGTGTTTGAGTAGATATATTTGTTTATGTGTTTTACATGCACTGAGTATCATTTTTACCATAGTTTATTCCTCATAAAGTGTATTTGGTGTTCCTTTGTGCAATTAGGTTGTGAATGCCTTGAAAGAAGAAAAGAAAGCAAAGATAGGTTATGAAAACACATTGTTGGGAGATTTTGTATAACAAAAAGGTCAAGACACAAGAGGAGCTCATGTACATAAGGGTGTGTGCCAACTTCCAAGAGAATTCAAGCCAAATTTATGAGTTGGAAAGGCACAAAGACAGTCACACCCTTATGTCCCTACTTGTGTGAAGATTTCAAGAGCTTCCAAATGATGATTCGACAAAGAAAAGTCCCATAACCTACCACATGGGCGTGTACCTGACCATGTGCCCTCAAGAGAATAGAGTTACTATAGCAAAGTTACTGTTGACACGACCGTGTGAAAATTCCACGCGGTCGCTTGAAAATTCCTGTAGCTCCCATGATCACATGAAAATCTGACGCTGTCACATCGAGGCACTTAACAACCCTGATTGCTGATTATAAATAGCTTTTTTGCCTGATTCTTTTGACATCTTTTGTGCGGCTCTTGAGGATGAGATGGCTAGGCTTTGGAAATGAGCTTCTTCATCAACTTCGATCGATTCCTCCTCTGCCATAGCATCAAGGAAGTCACCACAAACCCTAGCTTCAGAGTGGATTCCATCAAGATGTTGAAGCTCTCTATCAAGGCCATTAGTTCATATATGGGGGAGGTCAGAGGGGGGAGGGGTTTATTTCTATGGCTTTTATATACTTTCATTTATTGATGGTTTGTTTTGTATATTGCTCCATGGAGAGCTAAACCGCTAGAGGGTATTTGGGCTTGTGAACCCTAGGATTCTAATCTTTTGTGGATTTGCTTTATGATTCTATTTAATACGAGTTTGGTTGAGTTTCAATCTTGTTTGCTTTATTGATCTTATGGTTGTTTGGTTTGCATAATTTGTTCACCTTGGCGAGAGAGAGGTTTCCATTAGGGTTAGAACCTCAAGATTAAAGAGGGTTGAGGATGTGAGTCATGAGATAGTGGAGCTTCCCCTTTTCCCTCCAATTACTGCATCCCATCTTCGTATTCCCTAGGCTTTATACAACCATATTTGGTGTGAGGTATAAGATTGAGAGATTTCTCTACCGGGACCTTGTAGGGGGTTATGGATCTTTCACCTAGAAGTAGGGTTAGATCTATGTTTTGGAATAGGGTGTACTCTTTGGAATCCCTATAGTCTATTGCGGTCATATGTGGTGTGAGGTGTTGAGATTGAGAGATTTCTCCACCGGGACCTCATAGGGGACCAGTATCGTTGATCTAGAGGTAGGATCCGATTATCTTTGGATTTCCATGACTTAACCTACTCATTCTAGAAAAACTTTGCATACAAGGTACCTAATACCTAAATCCTAGGGGGAGCATTGCCCGAATACCCCACTTTTACTGACTGAGATCCCCCTCTATTTTACCCTTGCATATTCATCTTTGGTATTCATTTCTTCGCACACTAGATCAACATATCATCCCATTGATCATTAGGCTAGATAGCAAAGAAAAAGTTAGTACTAGTAACCTTGTTCTCTGTGGATTAGACTATTCTACTCACCGGTTTAGTTTATTACTTCGCCACCGGTGCACTTGCGATACACACATGTGAGAGGTCATGTCAGGAAGCATGCCCAGCATGGTCCTGCTCAAGCGAAGCATGGGCAGAGCACAATCATGCTTGCCCCATGATTTTCTTTGGCAGACACTTAGCTGATTCACTTAGAAGTCTCACGGAGGAGCATGGTTTGAGTACAGTCATGCTTGTCGATCCAGAAAGTTCATTTTTAACTTCCAGATTTATGGTTTCTTATCATCTTTAGTTAGGGAGCTTTCTTCTCTAAAGGAGAGAGCTCTCAAGAGAATGATGATCAAGCTTGATAAGTGCTTGTGTTGTAGTAACGCGAAGCATTATTATCTTACAAATGAACATACTTTTATCAGATTTTATCACTAAATAGTGTGCATTTGTGTATTCTTGAGCATTGTAGGTTTCGTGGAGCTAAGTTGGAAAAGAAGAACGAAGTTAGGTCGTGTTCGCCGTTGTTGGGAGGTTTTCAGACCAAGCAAGGAACAAGGCACGAGGTTAGACTTGTGAGTGTGTGCCAACCTCCTTTGGAGGGGCACAAAGGCAGTCATATTCACAACAAGTCTAACTCGTGTAGCTTAGGAAAACTTCACCAAGAAGGAGACTCGAAGCAATAGGCACGATCTACCATTGATTGTGTGCCCAATTCAATGGCCTCGATGAAGAAACAACATATTCGGGAGCATTTCGGAGTGTTACTGCAGCAACACTGTAGCTTGTCACTGTAGCGAATCACTGTAGCAAGTTACTGTGCACTTCTGCCGAAGAATCAAGGTTCCAGAGAATTCACACGGGCGTATGGAATTAACACACGGCCGTGTGAACTAATTTTCCAGCAAACCAGAGACGTCACACGGGCGTGTGGAATTAACACACGGCCGTGTGGATTGATTTTCCAGCAAGCCAGAAACTTCACACGGGCGTGTGGAATTAACACACGGCCGTGTGAAGTAATTTTCAGGAAAGACAGAAACTTCACACGGGCGTGTGGAAATTCCACACGGCCGTGTGAATTCCCGATAACTTCAAATTTAAAGCCGCACTCAGCCTATTTAAAGCCGATTTGGAAACTTTTTGAAGAATCTTTTGGACCTATCTTTCTCCCCAACTTCTGGAGAGGGCGGCTAGGGTTTCGGAGAGGACTTTGTGGAGGATTGGAGCGCGTCATCGGCATCGTCACCGACGTTCGACGGCCGCACAAGACCACGGCCACACCATACGCGAGGGGGTTTTCATTGATGTCTTTATTTTGTTCTTTCTTTCATAAATTGATGAACATGTATAGCTCCATGAGGAGCTAAACCCCTCGTGGGTATTCGGACTTGTAAAACTCTAGGATAATTATGTTTCTTTGACAATGTTATTATGCTTTTCCATTAATTGATGAATAAATTCGAGTTTCAATTTTAGATTTCTTGTGCTATTGTTTTCTCTTAGCCGTGACACTAAGGATTGAGAACAATCTAGGTTATCCTTTGGAGGTGTGACAACTCCTATAGGATTAGACTACTTAAAATTGAAGAGGGTTGAGAGGGAGAGTTGTGAGGTAGCACCGTACCCCTTTCCCTTCCGTTGTGATTTCTCCCTACCTCCGATTCCTTGAGTCATTAGAGGTCGAAATAGAGTGAAGTGCTAGGTAGACAAACTCCCCCAAGGTTTTGGGGTGACGTGAATCCTACACACTGGGGCTTAATTTAGACAATGGTTCTTCCTCCTGGACCAAAGGGTTAGAACTATCATACATAGGAACAGGTTTTATCACTAGGAGTCCCTAGAGCTTAAAGCAATCCCACGTAGTGTTAGGCTTAGGTAGAAATACTCCCCTGGGGCTTAGTTGAGCAATCAACAGAGTGAAGGGTTGACGTGAATCCTATTGCCGGGACATAGTGTTGGGGTTAGCCACGGTTGACCTTAGATTTGGGACCGTGTGTTTCAGGATTTTCCTCGACTCAATTAACATCAATAGGAAGGTATAATAGCATAGTCTTGCACTAGAAGCATAAGTCCTAGAGGTAACTTGTCCGGATACCCTATTTTCACTTATTACTAGTCTCTCTCTTTTTACTCGTTGCTTGCACTTTTCTCTCTTTCATCTTTCGATTTATTTGCTTTGCATCTACTCTAGTTCCCATAAATTCACTCATCACTCCGATCATTGTTTCTTTTCGTACATCACACCACTCAATAGCAACTTCTCGTATTTTAAATCCCTATTCCCTGTGGATTCGACTACCCACTCACCGGGGTAACTTTTATTACTTCGACAAGGCCGTGCACTTGCGGTACGCACGCAAAAGGTCGTGTCAAAGCTTCACCACACCATATAAGGGGATCAAGGTTGAGTTAGAGGTACAAGGGAAGTGGAGTTAGCTCATCCATAAAGCTTTTGAAGCACAACTAAGAAGATCTTGTAAAAAAGAGGAAGTCATGATTTCTCTCCTTTATGCATTCCTTCATTCATCTCAGTTGTATGAATTCATAAGGGCTAACCGTTCCAAGGTGCTCCGGGATGTTGAACTATGTTACTTAGTGTACTTTGACTACTTGTTTTTAATATCTACAGAGTTTTGATGCATTCTTGTGTTTATTCATGTGTTTAAATAACTTACCATACATGATTTGAGTAGATGCTTGTGTAAAACTTGGCGTGTGTGGATTACCATAATTGTGGTTACCCAGTGTAGTTACAAAACTTGGCGTGTATGAAGCCCGTAGTTACACTTGAAGATCTTGGTGTATTTCATAGCCATAGATACATCACTGCTTTAGAGCAACTGCAAGGATATTAGGATATACCTGGTAGACATTAGAAGCAAGTCAGTATACTATAGCACATAGGAATCTTCCTCGGGGCATTACTCTCTTGTTGTTGAAAACTCCATCCTAGTCTACATGATAATTTAACCCTTATCTTTTTATTCTTGTTTAGAGATTGTTCTACTAACCAATTCATGGTCTACTAGACATTAGAGGAGCAATTAGTACTAGAAGTCCAGTCCCTGTGGTTCGACAACCCTACCCCTCGCGGGATACCACTTTATTACTTGTTGCGATTCGTACACTTGCAGAGAGTGCATCAAGTTTTTAGTGTCATTGTCAAGGACTAGCAACTTTTAGGAAAATTAGGATTCCGGTGATCTTATTTTGTTTATATTGTTCTTATTTGTGAATAGTTCTTTTTCTCTTTTTGATCATTCGTTCATCTTACTTTTCATATTTCAATTCCAAATTTGAGCTCATCGTGTTCTTTCTTTATCTTGTAGAGGAACAATTGTATGACCCCGAGGGAGTACTTCATCTCCATTAGCATGCCTCGATCTAGAAATTGAAAGAAGTTTTCAAAGAAGACTAAGGCAAGTAAATCTAAACAAAGCCAGGTCTATGGAAGTTAGTATTGAGGTAAATCAAGAGGAAGAAATGGTCGGGAATCAGCAATAAAACATTTCACATTTTGCCCGACCGAACTTGGAAGGAGTGGGGTCTAGCATCATTTGTCCTCCTATTACAGCAAACAATTTTGAATTGAAGCCCAATTTTATACAGATGATGCAGTATATGTGCTAGTTTGGTGGATTTCAAGATGAGGGCCCATATGAACACTTGAAGAACTTCTTGGAATTCTGTGACAATTTAAAGGCAAACAACGTGTCTTAGGATATTGTTCATCTTAGACTCTTTCCATTCTCTGTTCGAGGAAGGTCCAAGAAATGGCTAAATTCGTTATCGTAAGGGTTTATCACAACATGTAAGCAGATGGGCAAGACATTTCTTATAAGATACTTTCCTCCATAAAAAATTACCAAGTTGAGGAGCGATATCTTCTCCTTCCTACAGTTGGAGTCTGAATCCTTGTATAACACTTAAGAAAGATACAAGGAGATGTTGAGGAAATGCCCACAATATGGAATAGTGGGATGGATGAAAATCTAAATCTTCTATAACAGGCTGAACTCTACTACCAAGTAAATGCTCGATGCAGCTTTCATGGATCCTTATGCAGTAAACAACCAAGTGCACCATGCAGTTTGATCGAGAAAATGGCAAACAATGGTTATTAATGGAGTTTTGAATGGAACAAGCCGATAAAGACAGTCAAAATTTATCAAGTGGATGATATTACTACGTTAGCAGCACAGGTTGAGGCTATCACAAAGAGGTTGGATACTATGCAGTTCGGTTCTCAAGCACTAGTACCACCTTGTGAGAATTGGGGGTCTTAGATCGATACTGGATGTTCTTCATCCGATATAGGTGTAGGGCAAACTGAACAAGTTGATTTTGTTGGGCAGAACTATCATTATCAAAATAACCCATACAGCAACACGTACAATACGAGTTAGAGGAATCACCCAAACTTTTCATGGAGCCAACCAAGACAAGGGCAAGTGGCACAACAACAACTTAGACCCCTACAACAGAATGTTGAACCATTTCCTCCTCTGTGGGGACCTTTTAATGAACTCACAATTTTGTTGACTCAGTACATTAAGGATAATGAAATTTGTCTTTCAGGGCATGAAGAAATGATGAGAAATACCAATGCCATTGTGAGGAATTTAGAGTATCATATGGCTCAGATGTCAAAGTTAATTGAGAAAAGACTTCCGGGTTCTCTCTCTAGTAACACAAAAGTCAATCCCAAGGAATCTCTGAAGGCCATTACCTTGAGGAGTGGTAAGAAAATTCCAAGCACTACTGAGACTGAACTTGAGGTTGAGATTGTTGAGCATCTGTCAAAAGCAGAGCAGACAATGCAAAGTGATTCTAAAGCTCCAATTGACAGTAAGGAGAAAGAATAGGAACAGGGTAAGGAAAAAACTGAATTGCCTAAGTACCAACCCAAACTTCCTTATACAGTGAAGATGAAGAAAGTTCAACAGGAAGATCAGTACAATAAAGTTTTGTATGTGTTCAAAGCCTTGCACATTAATGTCCCATTCATTGAGTCTCTTACACAAATACCAAGACATGCAAAATTCTTGAAGATACTGTTTACTAACAAGAGGAAGCTTGAGGAAGTGTCTTCAGTGACACTTAGTGAAGAGTGTTCGGCCTTGATTATCAACAAGCTTCCTAAAAAAGAGAAAGACCCTGGGGGATTTATCATCCCATGCACAACTAGGAGGCTTGTGGATGAAAAAGCTCTAGCCAATCTTGGGGCAAGTATTAACATTATGCCCTACCGTATCTTTCAAAAACTCTGGCTAGGAAAACCAAAGGGCACCACAATGACATTATAATTGGTGGATAGGTCCATTCGACAACCAAAGGTTATTATTGAAGATGTGTTGGTGAAGATGGAAAAGTTCATTTTTAGGTGGATTTTGTAATCCTAGATTTGGAAGAGAAGGTGGAAGTGCCTCTCATTTTGGGATGACCATTCTTAGCAACTTCGAAAGCCTTAATTGATGTGCAGGATGGGTGGATGGTACTTCGTGTAGGAGAGGAAGATATCACTTTCAAGCTCTGAGACTCTATGAGACACTCTATGGATTTTGATGATACTTATTATTGTGTCAATGTAGTTGATGAGTTTGTTTTTGAATATGTGTAGGAAACATTCATGAAGGATGAACTATCAAAGCTCTTAGATGATAAACCCCCGAAGATGATGCACCGAGTGAATTAATAGAAAAAGTGTACTACCAAGAAGTGGTGGGGGCCGAAGTACATTTGCCTCTGGCATTGGCCAACAAAAAATATTCCCATGCGAAGAGATGGTGGAAACAAGTGATCCTAAGAAAAAGAAAACCACCGATTCCACCACCAACCTCAACGCGATCCAACTTCTGGACTTTCGGTGAGATCAATTTAATTGACACCATTGCACCATATTCTTGTAATTGTTTCTCAAGTGGCAATGAGAGTTCTTGCTTCCACAAACCTTCTTAAATGAGCAGAATAGCTACGTCAAGCTACTGGTGTTAAATAGGCGCTTCTTAGGAGGCAACCCAAGGCACCGTAGTGTCAATTTGTAATTTTAGTTGTTCTTTTTGTGATATTTTGTTTAGTTTAGTCGTGTTTTGGATTGACTGTTGCATATGCTCTTGTTATCTTTGGTTCTCTCTATGTGTTTGGTTGTGTCGGCTGTGCATGTTCTGTTTTGTGCAACTCAAGAGAGTAATTTGTTCCATTGAGTACTGGTTTAATTTAAGATGAGCACGAGTAGAACACACCCATGCTTAAGCCTTGATTCTCCCTATCTTTTTCTTTAGGAGAATTCTACGCTGAGCATGGTCTATGAGCTCCTTGCACGATCATGCTTCCCAAGAAGCAAGATCTATAGGTTCCATGTATGACCGTGCTTCACTGCTTAAGTTTTGTAGTATTATCCCAAAGAATCACAGCTATGGAGCACGAGGATAGCACGACTGTGCTTTCCCTGTTGGTTGATTTTGGTTGTGTTGTTAGCATGTTAATTCTTAGTGAATTCAGGGAAGATGGTCGCACTCGAAGCATGATCTTGCTTTTTCAAAAGCATGATTGTGCTCTTGTGTTGTTCAAAGCTTGGGGGAAAGCATGCTCTTGTAGTAATGCCGACCACGATCTGTGTGCTCCTAACACGCCCGTGTTCCCCCTAAAATATTCAATCCGTGGACTAAATTGAGTTGTTTTCTTTTATAGACTATGCCGAAGAAACACATATCGTCTGGGCCATCCTCAAAAAGGCCCAGACTCGAGGAGCCGGCCCAGCCCACCGACTTGATATTTGTCTTCCATTTACAAGTACACCAGGATCGCTACAGATGACTCCCTCGTCATCACTTTGGTGAGTCAAGAGAGATTGATTGGGATGCCCTTCATGAGGTTGGGTTGGAACAGGAGGTACAATAGATGTTGAGCACAAGAACCTTGAGACATCTCTTCCATATCACCGATAACACCTATGAGCAGCTTGCACTCGAGGTGTTAGCTACCTTTGAGCTATCTCGCGGGACTGTGAGGATCCACCATGCCGACACCATTCAGTTCTAGGTGTTAGATACACTACACCTGATGAGCCTCACAGAGTTCTCCATTCGACTGGAACTCTATAATATGGAGTTCACTCGAACTCCTGCATATGATTTTTTATTGATCTTCCGGTCGATTGGAGAGTCTCTCGAGGATGCATGGAAGAGGCTCAGCACCAATCCCTCCTATGACCATCATCGCTCTAAGGCTACTACTCTCCATTCCCAGCCCTAAGGTACATTCATTTCCTTCTCAGTCACACCCTAACAGGTCATGGTGATAGCACTGGCGTCGTTAGCCAATGTGACCTTGATTTCCTACTATCTATGCTCGACGGATTCAAGCCACATTTGGGCTATGAGGTCGTCATTTCTATTGTGCATCATGGGACCGACCCCAGTATTGGTTCCCTATTCATCAACCCCTATATCACGTGACTTATCAGGGGCATGCTCATCCTTGAGAAGATAGACCAGATGAGAGTAGTGGACTAATAAGTGCTCGTGTTATAGTAATACGAAATATTATTATCTTACATTGAGCATTACTTTTCTCGGATTTAATTATTAATTTGTGTGCATTTGTGTGCTTTTGTGCATTATAGGGTTGTGGAGCCAATTTGGAGAAGAAAGAAGCAAGAATAAGTTATGTTCGCCATTGTTGAGGAGTTCTCGGACCAAGTAAGGACCAAGGCACGAGTCTAGACTTGTGGGTGTGTGCCAACCTCCATTGGAGGGGCACAAGGGCAGTCACATTCACAAAAGTCTAACTCGTGTGGTATTGGAGAACTTCGCTAATGAAGAGAAATGAAGTAATCGACATGATCTAACGTTGATTGTGTGCCCAATTCAATGGCCTCGATGAAGAATGATGAATACGGAAGCATTTCCGTGAAGTACTGTAGCAGTCACTATAGCTAACCACTGTAGCAAGTTACTGTTCACTGTTTGCCAAAAATCAGAAAAACAGAGAATTCACAAGCCCGTGTGGAAATTTTGCATGCTCGTGTGGAAATTCTGCATGCCCGTGTGGAAAATCCACAGGTGCGTGTGGAACCACGATTTCAGCTCGATTTCAGCCTATAAATAGCCCGTTTTCAGATCTATTTGGGAACCCCCCTTCTATCTCTTGCCTATCTTTTGGGGGGCTTTCGGCTAGGGTTTCAAGAGGTTCTTGGAGGTCTTTGGAGGTGATTATACGGTATCGGCATCGACATCCTTTGGAAGAAAGCTATTGGGGCAGCTTTCGTCTGCATCGATTCGGCGAGGTGTGCCCTAGGCTTGACAAGGGATTTATGGAGAAGATTAAGCGGCTCCACAAGACCATCGATACAATCTACAAGGGAGTTTTCTTTATGGTTTTCATGCATATGTTCTTAAACTCTTTATTGACTTTGTATTGCTCCATGGAGAGCTAAACCCTAGTGGGTATTCGGACTTGTAAACCCTAGAATGTTTGTGTTTCTATAACTTTTATTATGCTATATTAATTTGATGTTTTCCTAATGAGTTCCAATCTTGCATACCGATTGTATGAGATTTTCCCTTAGCCGTGACACTAGGGTTGAGAATCTATTAGGTTATCTTTTGAGGGTGTGACAACCTCTATAGGATTAGACTACGCAAGGTTGGAAAGGGGTTAAGAGGGTGAGTCGAGAGGTATCGGAACGTCCCCTTTCCCCTCCAGTGTGAATTTCCCTACCTCCGTATCCCAAGAATTAATCGCAATCGAAGTAGAGTGAAGTACTAGGAGATAAACTCCCTTGCGAAGGGTTGAGTGAATCCTAGGACTAGGCTTAACTTAGAATAGGGTTCTTCCACCTAGACCAAAGGCTTAGAACTGTAATTAGAGATAGGGTCTTTCACTTGGAATCCCTAGAACTCCATGCAATTTCACACGGTGCTAGGCATTAGTATGATGTACTCCCCTGGGGTTTAGGTGACAGGTCATCGAGAGTCAAGGGTCGTTGAGAAGTCTAGAGCCAGGTATAGTGTGGGATTAGTCACGGTCGACCTTAGGTTTGGAACCGTGTTGTTTATATATATATAAAAGAAATCACATGTTTTAATTTAAATCAAATTCAAATTTAAAAAAAAAATCACATATAAGCCTAATAATAATCAAATTAGTGCTTAAGATAAATAAATCTCATCATATTTGGATATGTGCAAGATAAGTCTAGAAGATATCTTCAAGATAATCTCGAAATACAAATATAAAGATCAGCCGAGACCACCGATCTCAAGGCGATCTAAAAAATATTCAAATATCAAGATCAGCAAAGAGCATTGATCTCGAGGCGATCTAAAAATATTTAAATATCAAGATCAGCCAAGAGCACAGATGATAAGTGCTTGAGTATACATGTTTTACCTACTTGTTTTACATACATTGAGCATCATTTTACCATTGATTATGTCTCATAAAATGTATTTTGGTGTTCTTTTATGCAATTAGTTTGTGGAAGTGTTAAAGGAGGAAAAGGAAGCAAAGATGGGTTATAAAGACGTATTGTTGGGAGCTTTTGTACAACACAAGCGTCAAGGCACAAGAGGGGATCATGCACATGAGGGTGTGTGCCAACTTCCTGAAGAATTCAAGATAATTTGTGTGATGGAAGGGCACAAGGGCAGTCACACCTTCATGTCCCAACTTGTGTGAAGATAGTTAAAGCTCTCAAATGATGATTCGAAGGAGGAGAAGTCTTATAACTCACCACATGGACGTGTGCCCGACCATGTGGCCTCAAGATGAGAGAGTTTGGATCATGGTTATGAAGAGACTGTAGCAAAAACACTATGCATTTCACTGTATCAGTACTGTAGCGGAATTACTGTTCACGCGGCCGCGTCAAAACCCCGCGCGATCGCGTGGGATCTCACGCGGTCGCGTGAAGACACCTGACTGGCGATTCAGGCTTATAAATAGCCCTTTTTGCCGATTCTTTTGGTATCTTTTGTGTGGCTTTTGAGAGGCGAAGCGGCTAGGATTTGAGGAGGAGGTCTTTGCCGAATTGGAGGGCCGTTCTTCACCAACTTTGATAGTTCTTTCCTCCGTCATAGTATCGAGGGAGTCATTGGCGACCTAGCTTCGGAGAAGGATCCTTCAAGACGTTGAGCGACCCATCAAGGCCATCATCACGAATTCAAGGGGGTTTACTTCCATGGTTTACATTGCTTTTCATTGTATTATATTTTGCTTTGTAATAAGCCCCATGGAGGGCTAAACCCTAGTAGATACTTGGGCATGTGAACCCTAGGTTTCGATTCATGTATTGACTTTCTTTATGCTTTCTTTTAAGTCCGAGTTTATTTGAGTTTTAATCTTGTTTAATCATTGCTTGCATGCCTTATTGATTCGTATGGTTGTTTGGTATGTTTGATTTGTTTCCTTGGTGAGAGAGAGGTCTCCATTAGGGATTAGAACATACAAGGTTAAAGAGGGTTGAGAGGGTGAGTCTTGAGATAGAGGAATGTCCCCTTTCCCTTCCGATTGAGTGTTTCCTATCTCCGTATTCCCTAAGTTTTATGCAACCATATGGGGTGTGAGGCGTGAGATTGATAGATTTCTCCGCCGGGACCTTTGTAGGGGGTTAGGGATCTTTCGCCTAGAAGTAGGGTTAGATCTAATTTTAGGAATCGGTTTCACTCTTAGGTATCCCTAGAACTCATTGCGGTCATATGGGGTGTGAGGTGTTGAGATTGAGCGATTTCTCTGCCAGGACCTTGTAGGGGACTAGTATCGGTGGCCTGGAGGCAGGGACCGATTATTCTTGGATTACCTCGACTCATAGAACTCGGTTAGAAGCATTTAGTTAGTCTTGCACTTCATGATAGAGCCTAGGGGGAGCATTGCCCGGGTATCTCATCTTCATTGATTGAGATCTCCCTTTATTTACCCTTTGCCTATTCATCTCTGGTATTAATTTCTATGCACACTAGATCACCACAAAATCACATTAGTCGTTAGGCTAGATTGCAGAGAAGAAGTTAGTACTAGTAGCCCTGTTCCCTGTGGATTCGACTACCCTACTCACCGGGTATAATTATTACTTCGACAACCCGTGCACTTGCGGTACACACACGCAAGGGGTGTGTCAAGTTTTTGGCGCCGTTGCGGGGGAATAGGATACTAGGAAAGCTAAGTGATAAGTGCTTGTGTTATAGTATCGCGAAGCGCTATTATCTTACATTAAGCATACCTTTTATCAGGTTTTATCACTAAATGTGTGCATTTGTGTTCTCTTGTGCATTGAAGGTATTGTGGAGCCTAATTGGAGAAAAAGAATGAAATTAGGTCGCGTTCGCCAATGTTGGGATGTTCTCGGACCAAACAAGGAACGAAGCACGTATTTGGACTTGTGGATGTGTGCCAACCTCTTTTGGAGGGGCACAAAGGCAGTCACATTCACAACAAGTCCAATCCGTGTTACTTAGGAGAATCTCGCGAAAGAAGAAGACTTGAAGCAATCGGCGCGACCTACCGTTGCTTGTGTGCCCAAGTAATGGCCTCGATGAAGAACAATGGACCCGGGAGGCGTTTCGGCAAGTTACCAAGCCTGTTCAGCTGAAGATTAGTGTTCCAGAGAAGTCACACGGGCGTGTGGAAATTCCACACGGCCGTGTGAGCCATTTTCTAGCCAGACAGAGAAGTCACACGGGCGTGTGGAAATTCCACATGGCCGTGTGTTTTGCAATTTCAGCCATCCAGTGAAGACACACGGGCGTGTGGAAATTCCACACGGCCGTGTGAAATTAATTTTTCAGCCGAGACAGAAGCTTCACACGGGCGTGTGGAAATTCCACACGGCCGTGTGAAGCCCCCGATAAGTCCAATTTTAAAGCCGCGATTCAACAATATAAAAGGGGATTTTTGCAACCTTTTGAGGGATCTTTCGACCTATCTTTTCCCCAACTTTCTGGAGTGCGGCTAGGGTTTCAGAGAGGATTTCGTGGAGGTTCTAGCGCGTCGTCGGCATCGATTTCGAGGTTCGATGTTTGCACAAGACCACGGCCACACCAATTCGAGGGGGTTTTTCATTGATGTCTATGTTTTATGCTTTATTTCTCACGTTGATGAACATGTATAGCTCTATGAGGAGCTAAACCCCTCGTGGGGTATTCGGACTTGTAAACTTTAGGGTTTCTTATGTTTCTTTGACATTGATTATTATGCTTTCCATCGTTGATGAATAAAATTGAGTTTTTAATCTTGATTATCCTTTCATATTGTTTTCCCTTAAACGTGACATTAGGGTTGAGAGCAATCTAGGCTTTCCTTTGGAGGTGTGACAACTCCTATAGGATTAGACTACTCAAGATTAAAGAGGGTTGAGAGGGAGAGTTGTGAGGTAGCAATGTACCCCTTTCCCCTTCGATGTGATTTCTCCCTACCTCCGATTCCTTGATTTAATAGCGGTCGAAATAGAGTGAAGCAATAGGTAGATAAACTCCCCTAGGGCTTAGTTACGCAAGTAATAGAGTGGAGGGTTGTAGTGAATCCTATTTGCTGGGGCTCAATCTAGACTAGGGTTCTTCCACCTGGACCAAAGGGTTAGAATTACGTATAGGAACAGGTTTAATCACTAGGAATCCCTAGAGCATAATGCAACTCCACATAGTGTGAGGTTTAGGCAGATGGACTCCCCTGGGGCTTAGTCATCTAGGTGACAGAGTGAAGGGTGTTGTGAATCCTAACACCGAGGCATAGTGTTGGAGTTAGTCACGGTTGTCCTTAGGTTTGGGACCGTGAGTCTTAGGATATCCTCGACTCAATTGACATCAATAGGAGAGTATAATATCATAGTCTTGCACTTGAAACATAGACCCTAGAGGTAGCTTGTCCGGATACCCCCCTTTTTACTCATTGTTAGTCCTTCTCGATTTTCCTACTTGCACTTCTTTCTTCCATCTCTCTATTTAGTTTATTGCTTTGCATTATTTTCACTCATCAATCTTATTATCTTTCTCCGTATTCTGCATAGCTTAATTAGTGAAACCTTATATTCTATCTCCCTATTCCCTGTGGATTCGACTACCTTCTCACCAAGGTAAATTTATTACTTCGACAAACCCGTGCACTTGCGGGATACACGCAAGGGGTCGTGTCACTAAGTCTTTGTTGCTCTAGCCATTTATTGTTTACGTTATTTTATCTATTTCACACTTTCTTTTTCTTCCACCGTTCTCATTTGTTTTCTTTGACTTGTGTTACTTTTTCTTGCAAGATACTTGAATGATGATTGATCCAATTACAAAGTTATATTTTCAGATTGAAGATTTCAGTGGAAAACTTGATAGATTTATTTCTGCACAACAACAAAGCAACCAATATCGCAGCACACATCATCCAAATCAATGGAGCTACCCGAACCACTTATGGAATATTGATGGACAGCAATGGGAAGCACCTATAGAAGAATTTCAGATGGATGAGAAGCATGAGGAGGATGTACTTCGGTTGGAAAGCGTATTACTCAAATTCATTGAAGCAACCGATGCCCGCTTCGAAAATGTTGAAGCCACCTTAAGATGTCATGAAATCTCCATCAAAAACATTGAGCATCACATAGGAGAGATTTTAGACACACTTGCTAGGGAAAAAGAAGAATTTGAACAAGCAAGTCAAGTTCCTTCCATGCATGACAAAGCCATGAACCACATTGATGAAGAAAGGCAAATTGAGTACATTGCTGCAAAAATTGAAAGGATAGAAGAAGAACATCATTTTCAGAATTTGGATTGCTTGAATGAAGAGTATGCTTGTGTGCAACGAAATTTTCAAGGGGATTTGCTAACATCATGTTCATTTCAAGTTGAAAATACACATGAAGAAGCAAACCCTAAGGTAATGGAGCAAGCACCTTTCTTTCGGATTAATCAACTCATTGAATGCAAGAAAGATATTTTGGGTTTGGGAGAAGATGTGGGTAGGATATTTAAACCATCCAATGACCCACCGATGCTAAGCTTGGACAATTCCCAACCCAAATTGTTTCCTTGGAGGCCAAAGGTAAGATGGTTGGACTCTCCAACAAAAACTCCACCCCGGCAAGTCAATTTTTGGTTTAAAGGAAGTAGCTATGCAATGTCTAGTCGGGAGGAACACACTCTTTTCAAGCCTCCATAAGGTAAGGAAGAGGTACGTCAAGCTTAGTGACGTAAAACAAGCGCTACTTGGGAGGCAACCCAAGTTTTTAATTGCTTTCTAGTTTAGATTTTAAATTCTATAGTAATAATTACCATGAGTGTGTGCCTTGATTAATTTTTGTTGGTGTTGAACTTTTCAAGGAAAATTTTTCGTGATTTGTAGTGTTTTTCACATGTATGACATGATTCAGGGTGTAATGCATGATAATTGTTGAAGAATAGGGTTAATTGTGAAGTTTGGAGAGCCGCGTGGACTGTCTGCAGAAATTCTGCAGCTCACGTGGTCGCGTGAAATTTTCACGCGACCGTGTACAGTACCCACACGGGGGTGTGGGATTTCCACACCCCCATGTGACTTATATAATGACTTGAAGGGTTACTATTCATCATCCTTGACATTGAGCCTTTCATTTCCTCAACCTTCTCCTCTCCAAATTTCTCATCCATAAGGTTTCAAAATCATTTTTCTTCAACCCTTTGGGGATTCAAAAGGGTTTTGCCGGCATTTGCATCAAGTTTCATACATTAATTCGCATCGGTAAGGTTTATCCCTCTCCTTTCATGCCCTAGTTTCCAATTTTCATTTCCATGGTGTTCTTTACTTTCCTAGACTTGATTTTGCATGGTTAATGTTGTGAAAACACTTAGAAAACTTAGGAGAGAGTTGTAGAGGGATGTTGGAGGTCATCCATGGCCAAAGGGGCCACGGATGACCGCCCACGCGCGCGCGTGGGCCGGCCAACAGTCCACGCGACTGCGTGGACTAGCCCACGCGACCGCGTGGGCTGGCGCTGGCCACAAGCAGCCAGCCACGCGATCGCGTGGCTGGGGTCACGCGATCGCGTGGCCCTCGGCCGAGAACCCAGCTTTCTGCCTGCGACCACGCGACCGCGTGGCCTGCCGCGGGTGCCAAACAAGCATCCACGTGACCGCGTGGCTGATCCACGCGGTCGCGTGAGTCTTCTGCCGTGCAAACACGCGCCCACGCGGGCGCGTGAGCATTCCACGCGACCGCGTGGGCTGGAAACGTGGCAGATTAAGCCATGTCGGCGCGTGGCTTGCCCACAAGCCCTTGTGGATTCCTGCACCTTGCCATATCATGTAAATTTGCACTTCTTTGGCAATTTTCTTGCAGGTATGACACCAAGGACTAAAAAGCGTGCTCCAAAAATGCCTTGATCGTTTATAGCTGACCTTGGATGAGGACATGCCTTCTAACACACCAGCAGCACCAACAGATGATGCCAATGCTTGAGGCGTCCCACTCATGAGACTTTAGTTTTCTTTACTTTAGTTTTCATTTCTAGTTTTCTTTATTTTATCTTTTAGAGTTTAGTTATCTTTATACTTTATTTTGATTGTGCGAGTTGTGCTTTATTTTGTTTCATTCGTAAGAACTCGTGCAACTTTTCTATTTTTATTGAGCTTCACTGAACTCCTTGTATCCGTGCAGATGGCCTTGAGAGTGATGATGATGATGTTTTTGTCATAAATACATGACCATGTGACTTGGTCGTGTCAGGATCACAACCCGTGGAACAATAACACATCATCGAGTTAGCTTCACAAATCGATCGACAAGGAGTTCAGGGGAGTGTTGTTTTAATTGCATTTTCACCCACATTATGTTTTTCTTGCATATATTTTTATTGTGCTTACATATGTACATTGAGGACAATGTACATCTTAAGTGTGGGGGAGGGTTCACCTTATACATGGCCTTTACTTGAGTTTTAATGATCATGCTCATGTTGCCCATGAAGGTTCACCTTAGGGTTGAGAGTTTAATTCTTAGTTTTTGGAGGTTGCAAACATTAGGTTTTATCATGCTCTAGTTTTTATATAATTTTCTTGGAATTTTTGTCCGATTGCTCTTTAATGCACTTCTCTCACTCATTAAACCTATGGAAATTTACTCTAGTTCATTATTGTGGGATTTTCTAGTGTTAGTTTTGTTAAAAAAAAAAAAAAAAAAAAAAAATACAGAAAATTCACAAAATTCACAAAAATCAAAATTGTAGTTGTGTTCTGTATATAGGGGGCGGAAAGAGCTACCACCTATGTTGTATGAAGCTACTCTCATAAGTCGGATACTTGTTATGCCCTAATGAGAGAAAGAGCTATCTCATAGGATGCGTGAAAGCTACCACCTTCGGTAGAAAGAGCTACCACCTCGAAAGTGTGAAAGCCACTCGAGAGGCATCTCGGGAAAGGGCTACCTTAGAGGATGTGTGAAGCTACTACCTATTCTTTTTGTTTTTAAATAAGTCCCATTGCTAATAAGAACTTTGAGTAGTGGATATAGTGTTGTTATGAGT
The DNA here is from genome assembly GCA_020875875.1 of Dioscorea alata. NCBI lineage: Eukaryota > Viridiplantae > Streptophyta > Magnoliopsida > Dioscoreales > Dioscoreaceae > Dioscorea > Dioscorea alata. The sequence goes on from CM037027.1 coordinate 5,950,022, forward strand.
TGAGTTTTCACACACACACGCTTTCGGACTTTAGTACTTTCATTTTTGATTTGATTATTTGCTAGAGTATTGATTGTTTCATCTAGTGTTTGTTTTTCTCCATGATTTTAGAATTTTATTCTTGTACCCTCTTGGTGAACCTAAGGCCAAGCACTTCTCTTTGCTTTTCATGAGTTTATGGTTAATTTTGCTTGAGGACAAGCAAAGGCTTAAGTGTGGGGGAGTTTGATAAGTGCTTGAGTATACATGTTTTACCTACTTGTTTTACATACATTGAGCATCATTTTACCATTGATTATGTCTCATAAAATGTATTTTGGTGCTCTTTTATGCAATTAGTTTGTGGAAGTGTTAAAGGAGGAAAAGGAAGCAAAGATGGGTTATAAAGACGTATTGTTGGGAGCTTTTGTACAACACAAGTGTCAAGGCACAAGAGGGGATCATGCACATGAGGGTGTGTGCCAACTTCCTGAAGAATTCAAGATAATTGGTGTGATGGAAGGGCACAAGGGCAGTCACACCTTCATGTCCCAACTTGTGTGAAGATAGTTAAAGCTCTCAAATGATGATTCGAAGGAGGAGAAGTCTTATAACTCACCACATGGACGTGTGCCCGACCATGTGGCCTCAAGATGAGAGAGTTTGGATCATGGTTATGAAGAGTACTGTAGCAAAAACACTGTTTGTTTCACTGTAGCGGAATTACTATTCACGCGACCGCGTCAAAATCTCACGCGGTCGCGTGAAGACACGTGACTGGCGCGATTCAGGCTTATAAATAGCCCTTTTTGCCGATTCTTTTGGTATCTTTTGTGTGGCTTTTGAGAGGCGAAGCGGCTAGGGTTTGAGGAGGGGGTCTTTGCCGAATTGGAGGGCCGTTCTTCACCAACTTTGATAGTTCTTTCCTCCGTCATAGCATCGAGGGAGTCATTGGCGACCTAGTTTCGGAGAAGGATCCTTCAAGACGTTGAGCGACCCATCAAGGCCATCATCACGAATTCGAGGGGGTTTACTTCCATGGTTTACATTGCTTTTCATTGTATTATATTTTGCTTTGTAATAAGCCCCATGGAGGGCTAAACCCTAGTAGATACTTGGGCATGTGAACCCTAGGTTTCGATTCATGTATTGACTTTCTTTATGCTTTCTTTTAAGTCCGAGTTTATTTGAGTTTTAATCTTGTTTAATCATTGCTTGCATGCCTTATTGATTCGTATGGTTGTTTGGTATGTTTGATTTGTTTCCTTGGTGAGAGAGAGGTCTCCATTAGGGATTAGAACATACAAGGTTAAAGAGGGTTGAGAGGGTGAGTCTTGAGATAGAGGAGTGTCCCCTTTCCCTTCCGATTGAGTGTTTCCTATCTCCGTATTCCCTAAGTTTTATGCAACCATATGGGGTGTGAGGCGTGAGATTGATAGATTTCTCCGCCGGGACCTTTGTAGGGGGTTAGGGATCTTCCGCCTAGAAGTAGGGTTAGATCTAATTTTAGGAATCGGTTTCACTCTTAGGTATCCCTAGAACTCATTGCGGTCATATGGGGTGTGAGGTGTTGAGATTGAGCGATTTCTCTGCCGGGACCTTGTAGGGGACTAGTATCGGTGGCCTGGAGGCAGGGACCGATTATTCTTGGATTACCTCGACTCATAGAACTCGGTTAGAAGCATTTAGTTAGTCTTGCACTTCATGATAGAGCCTAGGGGGAGCATTGCCCGGGTATCTCATCTTCATTGATTGAGATCTCCCTTTATTTACCCTTTGCCTATTCATCTCTGGTATTAATTTCTATGCACACTAGATCACCACAAAATCACATTAGTCGTTAGGCTAGATTGTAGAGAAGAAGTTAGTACTAGTAGCCCTGTTCCCTGTGGATTCGACTACCCTACTCACCGGGTATAATTATTACTTCGACAACCCGTGCACTTGCGGTACACACACGCAAGGGATGTGTCAACAGATCTCGAGGCAAAAAAGATTAAATTAAATTAAATCAAAATATATCAAAATCAAACAAGATAATATATATAATCAAATCAAATCAAATTAAATGTATAAAAAAAATAATAATAATATAATCAGGTAAAAAGATAAATAAAATCAAATCAAATTATATATATATAAACCAAATCAGACAAAAAAATAATAAAATAATAAAAATATATTAAAATAAATCAAATAAAATAATAAAAAATATATAATATAAGAAATAATAATAATAAAAAATAAATAAATAAATAAATAAATAAATATATATATATATATAGACAACGATAAATAAAATAATAATAATAAAAAAATTTAAATATATATATATATATATTAAACAATCGGCATCATGGTCCCCCACGATTAACGTAACAGCCTCACTCGCCTCACGTTCGCCCACCATTCATGGTCCCCCACGATCAACGTAACGACCTCACTCGCCTCACGTTCGCCCACCATTCATGCAACCGTCCAGAGGTTTTTTAAAAGGCGTGGAAGAGATGAAGTACGGGGAGGATTCCAGATCTGTTTCTCTACAAAATATATAAAAATAAAATAAAAAAAAAGAGGAGACGGGGAGAACCGAGAGAGGAGCCCGGAAAAGAGAGGACGAAGGGGGAAAGGAAAAGCCTAAGGCGGTAGCTGCCGTCTCTTTGAGGCGATCGGTAATCAAGTTTGTTATCAAGACTGCCGATATCGACAAGGATCTCTCGCCAACAACGCGACCACCATTGCCACGGAGAATCTCTTCACCGAGAAAGCTTCTGTTGAGAAGAAGTCCAAGGCATAGAAGTGTCTCCCGTCCAAGGATGCCGCTTCCGTAGAGAAGAAGACTCGGAGATTGGTTTCTCTACAAAACATATATAAAAAAAAGGGAAACCAGCAAGAAAAAAAAAGAAGATCGGAAAACCAAGAAGAAAGGGAGGACCAAAATCAAGAAGAGGAGAGGAGAGCTTCTTGATTTGTTTCTCTGCAAAATATACATATAAAAATATTAAAAAAAAAAAAAAAAGAACGAACCAGCTTGGGGAGAAGGTTGAAGAAGAACGAGGACCGACAAGAGAAGATTGATAAGTGCCTAAATACATCATGTTCTTATACTTTCGTGCAACTTTTGTGTATTTTCGATGACATTTTGCGCACTTGATGTTTTATTTTCGTTTCAGGGTTTCGAGGACCAAGTGCGCGAGATTAAACCATATTTGTGTCGTTTCGGGGATGATTGAAGAAGAAACGAAGAGTTGGAGTACCCCGGAAGCAGACGCGCCGCACACGGAGCCGATCTTCTCGGCCGTGTGCTGCCACTGTGCGGGCCGCACACCCTGGCCAGAAGAGTGTGCGGCTACTGTGCGGCCCGCACAGTGGCCGCACACCACAAACAGAAGGCTGTGGGGGCACTGTGCGGCCCGCACAGTGCCCGCACACCCTCGGGGTATTTAAGCAGATCTGAGGGCTTTTGAGAGGTATTCTTTGGGGATTCTTGCTCTCTTCCGGCCTCCACTCCACCATGCACCACTTTCATCATCTTTGGAGGGCTTTGGAGGGATTTCCAGTCAGATTTGAAGGAGAGAAGAAGGGGAAGATATAGAGAACCATCAAAGGGCTCGCCGGCGCGGATCCGACGAGCTACACCATCAACCCTAGCCGACACCTTTGAGGGAGTTTTTCTTGTTTTTGTTTGATGGAATCTTTGTATGATGAGCTCCTTGATTTTGTGATGTCGAACTAAACCTCCCAAGGCCATCGAGCTCCCGGTGAACCTTAGGAGGAGACTTTGTATGAATGACCCTTTTTGTGCTTTGAATGGATGAGTTGTCTTGGTTGTTTGGTTTTAATTCATCATCTTGTTGTTCATTCTACAATGGATGGATTCCATAGAATTGATTTTTGAATGATACTTGTTTGGCAAGATGCTAGCTTGTATTAGGTCACTTGATGAGTTAAAGAGGGTTTCATGTATTAATACACCGGAGGTTCCGGGTGTTAGTAGCCTCTCGCGCATTTAGGGTTAATTGAGCTGAGAGTGCGCATTAGATTAACCCTAATAGAGACTCCTTGTTCTCATTAACATCGTGGGGGTATTTTCTGGATAGAGAAACCCGTACTGGATTAGGGCTACACTACGGAGGTTCCGGGGTAGTCGACATCCGAGTCTAGCGGACCAAAACCAAGCCAACCCTAATTTATTGAATTCCATGGTTATTCGTATTTAGTCTCCTCCCGGGGGAATCCTCACCCGATGTCTTCCATAATTATTGGCTTCTTCGTCTCTAACTTTATTCTGGATTGAGCTTTATTTTATTTGCATTTCTTTACTTGTTTTTATTATTTTAATATTGCTTCAACCTTGTTTCGATCGATACCTGAGTGAACCTGCATCACACTATTTGGATCAATGGGCAAGGCAGTTTTTAGTTCATGATGAGATCTTTAACTTAAGCATTCTGGATCAGAAAGAAAGAAACCTCAGCAACAATGAAATTTTCTCTCAATTCATGAATAAAGCCGAGTGTTTAGATTTTGCAAGAGGTGGGACTCATGACCAACAGCCGAGCACAGTTGATGAGTATACCAGTCCTCTACAGTCTAAAGAGTTTGTGTATGAGATGAAAAGGGAATCGGAATCGGATAGCTCTAATGATGAATTGGAAGAATTCAAGAGGATACAACGCGACAGCATGAACAAGCTAAAGCCATCCATCGATGAACCACCGGAATTGGAGTTAAAAGAATTACCCCCTCATCTTGAGTACGTATTTCTTGGAGAGAATTCTAAGCTACCGGTAATAATTTCCTCCAGTCTTTCAACAAAAAACAAGAATGAACTGTTAAAAGTATTGAAGAAACATAAGCAAGCCTTGGCATGGAAGATTTCAGACATCAGGGGAATAAATCCATCTTTCTGCACTCATAAGATTTTAATGGAAAACAACCACAAGCCGTCAGCTCTACCGCAAAGGAGGTTGAACCCAAACATGAAAGAAGTGGTGAAAGCTGAAGTCATCAAATTGCTAGACACTGGTATAATTTACCCAATCTCTGATAGTGCTTGGGTCAGTCCTACCCAGGTGGTACCAAAAAAATAGGGCATGACGGTGGTGACTAACGAGCAGAATGAGCTCATCCCTACTAGGCAGGTCACGGGTTGGCGAGTTTGTATTGATTACAGGAAACTCAATGATGCCACTCGTAAGGACCACTTCCCTCTCCCATTCATTGATCAGATGCTCGAAAGACTAGCTGGACATGAGTACTATTGCTTCCTAGATGGTTTTTCTGGGTACTTTCAAATCCCTATTGCTCCTGAAGATCAAGAGAAGACAACCTTCACCTGTCCATATGGTACTTTCGCCTATCGCAGGATGCCCTTCGGCCTATGTAATGCCCCCGGCACATTTCAGAGATGCATGCTTGCCATTTTTGAGGACATGGTTGAAAACACGATGAAGGTGTTCATGGATGATTTTTCTGTGTACGGGAGCTCATTTGACACATGCTTGAAGAATCTGGAGCGTGTTTTGAAACGATGCGAGGAAACCAATCTAGTTCTGAGCTGGGAGAAATGCCACTTCATGGTAAGAGAAGAGATAGTTTTGGGACACAAAATTTCATGCAGTGGTATTAAAGTAGATAAAGCAAAGATTTCTACCATCGAGAAACTCCCTCCTCCGACATCTGTCAGGGCCATTAGAAGTTTTTTGGGGCATGCCGAGTTCTACAGGAGATTTATAAGGGACTTCTCTAAGATTGCAAAACCATTGACTAAGCTCCTCGAGAAAGACGTGCCATTCAACTTCACCCCAGAATGCTTGACTACCTTCACTGTTCTAAAGAATCAGCTTATTCAAGCACCCATCCTAGTTGCACCAAACTGGGAGCTACCATTCGAGTTGATGTGTGACGCTAGCGACTATGCAGTGGGAGCAGTATTGGGACAGAGAAAGGACAACCACTTCCATCCAATTTATTATGCAAGCAAAACTCTCACTGAGGCGCAGGAGAACTATACTACCACCGAGAAAGAACTCCTTGCTGTGGTTTTTGCTTTCGACAGGTTCAGGCCTTACTTGGTGCTTTCCAAAGTAGTGGTTTACACTGATCATTCGGCTCTTCGATATCTCTTAAGTAAAACTGATGCTAAGCCACGTTTGATCCGGTGGGTGCTTCAGCTTCAAGAATTTGACTTGGAAATTAAAGACAAGCGGGGCGCTGAAAATTTAGCTGCTGATCATCTATCTCGATTAGAGAATAGTGACTCATAAGCCACCATGGACGTCGAGATCAATGACTCCTTCCGTGAGGAGCAACTTTTCCGTGTCCAGGTGATTCATGAAGAGGAGCAGCCCTGGTTTGCAGACATTGCTAATTATTTAGCAGTGGGCATTCTTCCAAAGTGCTTCAGTTACTAACAGAAGAAGTTTTTCGCTGATCTTAAGCATCACATTTGGGAGGAACCCTACTTGTTCCGCATCTATGCTGATCAAGTGGTTAGGCGGTGCGTGTCGCAATCCGAAGGGCTCGACATCATCAGACACTATCATGAAGGACCAACAGGGGGACACTACAGCTCCAATCAAACAGCTAAGAAAATCTTAGATGTGGGATTTTTCTGGCCCGCCATTTTTCAAGACATCCAGAAGCACGTACAGACATGTGACCGCTGCCAAAGAACAGGAAACATATCACGTCGAGATGAAATCACTCAGAATGCTATCCAGGTTTGTGAGGTTTTTGATGTTTGGGGAATCGATTTCATGGGGCCATTCCCGAATTCCCGTGGGCATAAGTTCGTTCTGGTCGCCGTGGACTATGCATCCCGTTGGGTGGAAGCTCAGTCATTCCCAACAAGTGATGCCCGAGTAGTTGTGCAATTCTTGAAGAAGTTGTTCTCGCGATTTGGAGCACCACGGACAATTATTAGTGACAGAGGAGCACATTTTTGCAACTCGCAATTTGCGAAGGTTCTGAAAAGATATGGTGTCTCTCATCATACGTCCACTGCATACCATCCACAAACTTGCGGTCAAGCTGAAGTCTCTAACAGAGAACTCAAGAGAATCCTTGAAAAAACGGTCGCTCATCATCGCCAGGATTGGGCTGACCATTTGGAGGATGCACTATAGGCATATCGCACGGCATACAAAATGCCTACTGGAAGTAGTCCATATCATTTAGTCTATGGCAAGGCATGTCACCTACCAGTAGAACTCGAACACAAGGCATATTGGGCCACCAAATTCCTAAACTTTGATTTCCACTCGGTTGGAGAAAAGAGGAAAATGCAATTAAATGAACTTGATGAATGGAGATCTCTAGCATATGAAAATTCAAGGGCGTACAAAGACAAGGTGAAACAATTTCATGACAAGAATGTAAAGCAGAATAAGAAGTTTAAGGTGGGATATCAAGTGTTGTTATACAATGCCCGACTTCGCCTATTTCCCAGGAAGCTCAAATCAAGATGGTCAGGACCATACACGGTAACTAATGTCTCACCTCAAGGAGTAATTGAAATTCATCATCCGGAAAAGGGTCAGTTCAAGGTTAACGGGCATCGCCTCAAGCCATATTTTGGTAAGGTTCCAACACACCCTGATGCGTCAGGTAAAATCTTCCCTTTTGAACCACCTTGATTTTACAAGACTCAAGCGTCAGGCTCGTGACGCTAAACAAGCGCTTGTGGGAGGCAACCCATGATTTTTACAATTCCGTACTTTTTCATTTTCGTATTTTTGTTATGCATTAATTAGGTTTAGATTGTGAGCTCTCCTCTTCATTCGTTCGTGGTATGCTTTATTGTGTATATCTTTGTTTCCTCCCCATCTCGGTGAAATCCAGTATGTTTTGTGTTTTTCAACATGTATCAATTGTCCGAGATGAGTTTCATCGCGTTTGTAATGTCGAAGACTAGTTTTAGTTTGGAGATAGCTGATTTCTAAGCGTTTTGTAGGGCTCTGTGCGGCCACTGTGTGGCCGCATAGAGGCCGCACACCCCTGCCAGAAGGGTGTGCGGGCTGGTGTGCGGCTCGCACACCAGCCGCACGCCTCAGCCAGAGGAGCGTGCGGCCTGGTGTGCGACTCGCACACCATGCCCCACATGCTTGGCAGAAGACCGTTCGGGCTGGTGTGCAGCCAGCACACCACCCGCACAATGGCCCCAGTTTTGCTGCAGAAATGCTTTTCTTTCCGGATTTTCTCCAACTTTTGGCACTCGTTTTGATCATATAACCTTCCTCGCATCGTTTCAACGTTAAAAACAGTTTCAAAACTCAATTTCTTTTCATACCTTCGAGGTGATTTCTTGGTTTTTAGTTTCCCGCCCGAATTGGATCCTCGGGGGGTTTGCGACGATTTTCGATTTTGATCACAATCACGTGGTTTCCGCTTCACTCATTTTCCTAAACTCGTGTTCGCACATTTCAGCATGTTGCCATTGCTTGATCTTTATTTTTGGAGATGTAGGTTAACTTTTCGATCAAGCCTGATAACTTGACCGCAAGCGCACGGGTCGCCAAGTAATACCCCTCACGCACGCGCGAGGGGGTCGTATTCCCTGGGGTCCCAAGAGCTGATATTACTCCCCTCTAGATGACACTGTCTAGTCTACCAAATATAGATTTGAAACAAGATAAGAAAGATAACAGAAGAGAAAACTATAAACAAGTGGACTAAGGCTCACCACATAAGCATACTAAGGAAGCAAGTAACAATGAAAGTTTGAGGTCCCCGGGCGAGGATCCCCTCGGGACTACTAAAACTAGAAGGATACTCGAATTACACAGGTAAAGGTGGTTAGGCCAAGAGATTTCCAAAGGTAGGTCACCCCGATGGTCACGGTGATAACCCCTAATCCGGTATGAGTATTGGAATACGGAATCACTTCCGCCCAAATCCTCGCACGATTGCAATGGGCCTAGGGAAATCCCTAATTAAGGTCAAACACAACATCTAGGCTCAACCCTAATGGTTGGAGGGGTACAAATACACGATGGTCACGGCATATTTGTACATGTATCCCTTCCAAACTTGGTGTGTCTAATACTAAGGCGATGGTCACGCAACCTAGTATAACCTAGAAATCGATACACAAAGTTCTCATGCATACCAATACATCAAAGTGCACCAAGCTTGAACCATAAACCACACAAATACCATACATGTAAATCAAGTATTCATACAAGCAAGTTCATCCAAAGTTTCACCGGATTCCCGGCGACCTTGGGAGTCTAGTTCAACATCAATGAAGGAGAAAGTATAAAACACAATAGATACAAGCTAAAGCACATAACAAACTCCCCTAAGATGAAGACTAGAGGTGGTGATGAGAACTTGATGGATCCGCGCCAACAAGCTTCTAGATCTTCTCCTTGATCGCGCTCCTCTTCTCCCCTTCGATTTGCACAATAGATCAGCCTCTCCAACCCCTTGAAACCCTAGAGAATGATGGTGGAGAGAATGGTGGCCAAAGACAACAAGAAGAATGCCCAAAAGTCCTTTAAAACCTAATTTCGGGATGCTATACGGCCTCCCATGCGGCCCCGCATGCGGGGAGAAAAAGTTTCTGAGAAATCCCGAAAAATCGCGTAAGGTGCTACAGTGCCGCTACAATACCCCTGCTACAGTACCATGAGCGGCCTGCTATGCGCCCGCATGGTAGCCCGCATGAACCTCCAGACCACGTCATTTCTTCAAGTGTTCGTGCTACAGTGGTTGCTACAGTTCCGGTACAGTACCGTCTCGAAAATAGTGTTTTCCTTGCCAATTTCTCCTTAAATCATGTTGTCGAGCTCCCCACGGTAACTTTTGTACCTGTAACACGAAATAAACCAATTTAGACCGAAAATGGGCATCCACACATACAAAAATACTCTATTTATACATACACATACATGAATAATACGTACATTTAGGCGTTTATCAAACATCCCCACACCTAAGCGTTTGCTTGTTCCCAAGCAAACAAACATGAAGAACAGGGGCAAGAAGATAAATGGCTAAATGTTCGACCTCAAGCTCAATAGTAAAGAACTCCGCGAGCATAAATGGATAGAAATTAAGAAGTGAGTTGTTCAATGAATAGTTAAGTAATATTAATTCTGTTTCTCCTAGAGTGCCCCCGTGAGTGTGTGCTAACTCCCACCTTGACCTCCACACCCTGGATTACCCCAGGATGACCATTCACCCCACGCACAATGAAGACAGCATTAAAGTGTTAAAGACACCCTCAATACTCAATTAAGAGTCCTTCGGGTCCTAAATAAAATTCTGGCTCTTAAGTGATCATGCAACAGGTTTCAGGGGACACATACAAGATGCTTTATTCCTTACTTACATATATACATTCTTTTACTTTACTTCTTTTTTTTTTTTCTGAGTTCGACAAACGTAGACTGCACAAAAATCTTTCAGACGGATGCACATGCTGGTTAGGCACAAGAGCCACCCATCCTACTTGATTACAGTCCACATAGACTCATTCATGTTGTACTAGCAGAGGAATACTGTCATAGACTCCATTTTTTTTTATATATAAATAAATATATATATAAATCTCGTACCCCCTGAAATAGAACCTGCTAAACAATCTCACTTAATGCCGAAGAAAACAACAAAGGACCTCAAAAGCTCTTAAAAGAGCATTGAAAGTAGAATTTAACATTTCAATGCCAAAAACATTGTAATGGGTTGGTTGGAATGTACAAGGTGGAAGTGATCGTGAACAAGTATAAGAGTGCACTAAAGATGAAACAGAACTACATTCAAGCACAGGTAAAGTATAGCTCACAACTATCCTTCTACCAAGCTAGGAAGTCCTTAACAATAAAATCATAGCTATCATAGGTAATTCAAGCATGCAATTGCTAAGAATTTTAAAAGTTCACGAAAATCCAACTCCACCCCCCACTTAAAGATGCACATTGCCCTCAATGTGCCTAAGCGATAGGATGCAATAATATAGACAATAAAAACATAGTAGTAGGGTTTCGTGAACTTCCCCGAGTCTCAAAACATTGGTCTTGAAGTCCATGAGATTGTGGTGACCACCAACGATTCTTGTAGGAAATGGAGAAAGAAAGGGTGCTTGATGCCCTAATTCCACCCTGCAAGGTAGAAAAGAACATCAACTCAACGCATCCATCACACACAAAGAAAACAAAACACACAAATAAACAAACAACTAACATCACAAGAACAACTAAACAAGAATGATCCAAGCAAGTCCTTTGTGCAATCAAAAACATGAAGTCCAATTTTCTTTAATGCAAGTGTTGTGGAGGATAAGAGTATACAAGGATGCTACAAAATCAGGACAAATACAAGAGAAGAAATGGTTTCTCATGATGGGATATGAATGAGTTCAAGAAGTGCTACAGTAATTCCCAAAAAATTTTGCAAGAGCTTCTCTTGTACATGGAGCAAAAACTTTTTACAAAGCTTTCAAATTACTCCAAAAACCCACAAAAAAAACAAACAACCAATCTTCCACAACATTATCATCCATTCAATATAAAAAATAGGAGAAAGGAAGAAGTACCTATCATGCTCACAACTAGGGTTTAGAGAAAGGTACCTAGGAAAGTCGGTGAAGATGATGGAAAAACTCCCAATAAATCATGAAAATTAAGTCCTTGGAAGTAGAAGATTCGTGTAGAGGAAGAAAAATGGAGAAAAATGGTGAAATAATGAGGGAAAACGGATGAGAAATGAGAAAGTTATGAAGAAAATGGTGAAGGGGTACCGTTTATGAAGTTCAGCCCCGAGAGTCTATGCGGGCTCCTATGCGGCCGCATAGGAGGCCGCATCACTCTCTGGATGCCTATGCGGCCGCATAGCAGGCCGCATCACTCACTGGATGCTTATGCGGGCTCTTATGCGGTCAATAAGCGGGCGGTTTCCAGTTTTTGCATCAAATACTCATCCAAACACCCCAAAATCACATAAAAACAACACCGAATCCACCCACAACACCCAAAACATGATGTTTGATGCATGAAGATGAATGATAACACAAAGAACTCACAAGTACCATGAACAAACATAAGTAAATAAATTATGAAAAACGACTAACTCACCACAATCACTCACATGAAAACAAAGAACACTAAAGCAACCAAACACACCAAAATACGAAAACACATATGTTATGAATTTTAATGCTTGGGTTGCCTCCCAAGAAGCGCTTGTTTAACGTCATTAGCTTGACGTGTTTTACATCAAGGGGGCTTGAAGATGGTGTGTTCCTCCCGGCTAGAAGTGGCATAAGAACTACCAAGAAAAGTGAAGCATACCTTCCGGGATGGTGTCAAAGTGGAGACCAAGCATGAGTTATCTTTTGGCCTCCATGGAAAGAGCTTGGGCCGGGCATTGCACAATCTAAACTTTGGCGGATCCTTGGATGGCTTGAACCTCCTCTCCGCCTCTACTTTGGTCCTGGCTGAATTTCCTTGGAGCATCCACAAAGCTTGTTTAGGCCTCCAAGGGAATAAGTAAGGTTGAAAAAATTTCAAACTCGTCATGGGTGGGTCCTTGGGGGTGTAAACCTCCTACCCACATCTCCTTCTTCAACCAATGTCAATCTTCCTTTAATTACCCACAAGAATCGTTTGGGCCTCCAAGGAAATAGTTTTGGTTGGGACGTGTCTAACCTCGGCATAGGTGGGTCATTGGATGGCTTCAACCCCCAACCCACAATTTCTTTTGTCCCAAGTGGTTCTTTCTTGTGCTTGGTTTTCTTGTTAGATTTTATTCAAACGGCTTGCTCAAGTGCTATCAATGGTGCTCTTTTGACTCCTTCAACCTCCAATATACCAAAATTCTCTTCCTTTTCATTATAGGTTGTAGTTGGGCCATCCATTACTGGTTCACGAATTTGTTGTTCAACCCGGCTCTCTAGCTTGTGGAGAGATGCTTGCACAGCCGAAAGTGCGGCATGAACGACCTCAAATCTAGCTTCATATTCGGCATCAAGGACCGAGTGTTGTTCAGATTGGGCCCTAGCAAGATGTCCAACCTGGCTCTCAAGAGAATGAATAGAGGCTTTGACATTCCTTAGAATTGTGCCAAATTCATAAAACCTTTTTTCTATCATCTCAAACTTTGCCTCCATGGTGATCATGAATCGTGCCAAGACCTCCTCAACAGTATATCTCTTTTCTTGCGATGTTCCATGGTTAGGACTTGGAGGGCAATTTTGAGCTTGCATTTGTCAAGAATAGTGTACCTCACACAAAAAAGAAAGAAAACACAAAGTGAAACGAAGCAAAACTAAACAAACAAAATATATAATAAAATAGTATGTACAACAAGAGAAAAGTAGCTAGAGTAATAGACTACATAGACTACATAGACTAAAGGAAACATGCAAAGACCAAAATTTACAAAAGGAAATAAAAAATGACTAAATCAGTGAACTAAAGGTTTTTCTAGCATCCTTGGAAGTCCCTGGCAACGGCGCCAAAAACTTGATGACTTGACCGCAAGCGCACGGGTCGCCAAGTAATACCCCTCCCGCACGCGCGAGGGGGTCGTATTCCCTGGGGTCCCAAGAGCTGATATTACTCCCCTCTAGATGACACTGTCTAGTCTACCAAATATAGATTTGAAACAAGATAAGAAAGATAACAGAAGAGAAAACTATAAACAAGTGGACTAAGGCTCACCACATAAGCATACTAAGGAAGCAAGTAACAATGAAAGTTCGAGGTCCCCGGGCGAGGATCCCCTCGGGACTACTAAAGCTAGAAGGATACTCGAATTACACAGGTAAAGGTGGTTAGGCCAAGAGATGTCCAAAGGTAGGTCACCCCGATGGTCACGGTGATAACCCCTAATCCGGTATGAGTATTGGAATACGGAATCACTTCCGCCCAAATCCTCGCACGATTGCAATGGGCCTAGGGAAATCCCTAATTAAGGTCAAACACAACATCTAGGCTCAACCCTAATGGTTGGAGGGGTACAAATACACGATGGTCACGGCGTATTCATACATGTATCCCTTCCAAACATGGTGTGTCTAATACTAAGACGATGGTCACGCAACCTAGTATAACCTAGAAATCGATACACAGAGTTCTCATGCATACCAATACATCAAAGTGCACCAAGCTTGAACCATAAACCACACAAATACCATACATGTAAATCAAGTATTCATACAAGCAAGTTCATCCCAAGGTTCACCGGATTCCCGGGGACCTTGGGAGTCTAGTTCAACATCAATGAAGGAGAAAGTATAAAACACAATAAATACAAGCTAAAGCACATAACAAACTCCCCTAAGATGAAGACTAGAGGTGGTGATGAGAACTTGATGAATCCGCGCCAACAAGCTTCTAGATCTGCTCCTTGATCGCGCTCCTCTTCTCCCCTTCGATTTGCACCCTAGATCAGCCTCTCCAACCCCTTGAAACCCTAGAGAATGATGGTGGAGAGAATGGTGGCCAAAGACAACAAGAAAAATGCCCAAAAGGCCTTTAATACCTAATTTTGGGATGCTATGCGGCCCCGCATGCGGGGAGAGAAAGTTTCCGAGAAATCCCGAAAATCGCGTAAGTTTTCGATTTGCTACAGTGCCGCTACAGTGTTTACTGCAGTTCCTCTACAGTACCGGGCTCGAAAATAGTGTTTTCCTTGCCAATTTCTCCTTAAATCATGTTGTCGAGCTCCCCACGGTAACTTTTGTACCTGTAACACGAAATAAACCAATTTAGACCGAAAAAGGGCATCCACACATACAAAAATACTCTATTTATACATACACATACATGAATAATACGTACATTTGGGCGTTTATCAAAGCCCCTTGGAGGAGACACAGAAGACCTTGAACGGCTCCATCAGTCCTTTCACTCCGAGAGCTCACTTTCCCTTTCACTTTTTGTTTCTTTTCTTTATTTTTGTGTGGTTGATGGATGCTTGACTCGACGTCTTTTCTCCTTGTAGGTAAAACAAGACGTCCATTTTTCTTCCTCTCGACCTTGTATGCTACCATGGTGTTGGCCACCCAGAGCTCGTGCCCTGCAAGTTCCCTTAATAAATTCTCGGGGAAGTTCACGAAACCATCCTTCTTATTTTCATTGCACTGATTTTTCTGTACTGCTGATTCCTGTACATTGAGGGCAATGTACTGCTTTAAGTGGGGGTGGGTATGCATGTCTTAGTTTCATTATTTATTTCGTGAACTTGTATGAAACTTTTTGAAAATTTTTGAATTGTTGCATGATTGTAAAACCTAGGATGGCGTATCTAATTGTGATTGTATTATAGCTCGAAACCGTGATAAATGCTAAGCTTCTTATGACCTTGCACACTTGAGATCTTCGTGCCACTCTAGGCATTTTTCGCACTTTTCCCTTAGGTAGAATCCTGGACACCTAGGCGAGGGACCACAACACCTTCGTGACCCTCTTAGTTGCTAACCCACACTAGTGGTTTCGCGCCTTGATGTTTTAGAATGTCTTCTAATAGTGTTTTGAGGACCTTCTTCTTGTTCCTTCTTGTAATACGGTCTAAAAAAAAAGGGGGGGGGAAAGTTGAATAAAAGCGTGGACAGTACTCCTCTGCCCTAATAGCGAAGTAACCTGGGGTTCTGGCTCCTAACCAGAGTGTTCCTCTCGCCAAAAGCTATAAGGACATGAGCGCATTTACATGAATATGCAAAGCTCCAGGTAATGTGGATTTGCAGTTCATGTTAGTCCCGGAAAAGAAAAAGAAAAAGTTATGCAATTGTGTACAGAAAAATAAAATTCAACCGGTACTTGTTCGAAAATAAGAGGAAGGATCCTTAGGACTCTACTAGAAGTATTTCTACCACCTCAAGGCCGTAATCCACTAAGTGGCGTGAATTGCTTCAAAAAGTGGTCCTCGGGGTCCTGTCTACCTCGTTTGGACTACAGGGCTTCGAACTAGGGGATTTGCACACACACAGCACAACATGGCCAATGAATGCGTGAATGATCTCAAGTGGTCTTTGCTTAGTATTTTGAGTTTCATTTTGGCTATGATATTTTCATTTCTTGCCTGAGGTTGTGTATTTAGTCACTTATCAGTATCTCTAGTTTTCCAGGTCCGTTAGCTCGGAGACAAGAAAATGCTTAAGTGGGGGGGGGGGGGGGGGGGGGGGGGGGGGGGGGTATTTGATAAGTGCCTAAATACATCATGCTTTAGCGATGATGTTCTTGTACTTTCGTGCAACTTTTGCGTATTTTCGATGACATTTTACGCACTTGATGTTTTTATTTTCGTTTCAGGGTTTCGAGGACCAAGTGCGCGAGATTAAACCATATTTGTGTCTTTTCGGGGATGATTGAAGAAGAAACGAAGAGTTGGAGCACCCCGGAAGCCGACGCGCCGCACACAGAGCCGATCTTCTCGGCCGTGTGCGGCCAATGTGCGGCCCGCACAGTGGTCGCACACCACAGACAGAAGGCTGTGCGGGCACTGTGCGGCCCGCACAGTGCCCGCACACCCTCGGGGTATTTAAGTAGTTCTGAGCGCTTTTGAGAGGTATTCTTTGGGGATTCTTGCTCTCTTCCGGCCTCCACTCCACCATACACCACTTTCTTCATCTTTGGAGGACTTTGGAGGAATTTCCGGTCAGATTTGAAGGAGAGAAGAAGGGGAAGATATAGAGAACCATCAAAGGGCTCGCCGGCGCGGATCCGACGAGCTACACCATCAACCCTAGCCGACACCTTTGAGGGAGTTTTTCTTGTTTTTGTTTGATGGAATCTTTGTATGATGAGCTCCTTGATTTTGTGATGTCGAACTAAACCTCCCAAGGCCACCGGGCTCCCGGTGAACCTTGGGAGGAGACTTTGTATGAATGACCCTTTTTGTGCTTTGAATAGATGAGTTGTCTTGGTTGTTTGGTTTTAATTCATCATCTTGTTGTTCATTCTACAATGGATGGATTCCGTAGAATTGATTTTTGAATGATACTTGTTTGGCGGGATGCTAGCTTGTATTAGGTCACTTGATGAGTTAAAGAGGGTTTCATGTATTAATACACCGGAGGTTCCGGGTGTTAGTAGCCTCCCGGGCATTTAGGGTTAATTTAGCCAAGAGTGTGCATTAGATTAACCCTAATCGAGACTCCTTGTTCTCATTGACATCGTGGGGGTATTTTCTAGATAGAGAAAATCCGTACTGGATTAGGGATACACTACGGAGGTTCCGGGGTAGTCGACATCCGAGTCTAGCGGACCAAAACCAAGCCAACCCCAATTTATTGAATTCCATGGTTATTCGTATTTAGTCTCCTCCCGGGGGAATCCTCGCCCGAGGTCTTCCATAATTATTGGCTTCTTCGTCCCTAAGTTTATTCTGGATTGAGCTTTATTTTATTTGCATTTCTTTACTTGTTTTTATTATTTTAATATTGCTTCGACCTTGTTTCGATCGACTAGAAAGTGACTTCCAAAAGGAAGTAATAGTAGATCTCGGGCCCTAGGGAATACGACCCTCCTTGTGAGGTTATTATTTGACTACCCATGCACTTGCGGTCGGGGAGTCGCGTGCTAGCTCTGTAGCTAGTCGTGCGCTCGCTCATCAAAGATCCTCTCCTTGCCACCGTTGACGCCGTCGCTGCCTGTCACTGTTGCGGCTTCCGCTTTTTTTCAGCGAGATGGAAAGATGTATCAGCTCTTCGATGATCTCGTTGCTCTTCATGTAATGGCTCAAACTCTCATTGCTATTCATCGCCAGGACACTTTGGCCGTCACTCTTCGCCATGCCTCAAACTCTAGACGTCATTATCTCCGATCTCCCTCTCTTGTGCAACTCCGCCACCAGCACAGTCATGTAATGGCTCGCCAAAGTCATGGCACTCCAGCTTACAAGCCATGCTGAAAATGGCAGCAATGAGGATAACAATGACCTTATATCTGTCATCAAATACAATACCTCGGCGGCATCCTATATCTACATCATGCCAAAGAACACTCATCGCTCAGAATGCATTGACCAGAATCCTACATCAAAGATGAGTTACCCAAACCTGGTGGCCTAGAAGGAGACCCTTGTGTGAAGGTTGACAACTTGGAAGCAGCGGCGTTCGTGATAACGACAATGATGAAGACAGTGGTTGTCATGGCGGAGGAAGAGGTGCGGCATGATGCTGTCAAAGACCTGAGATTCCTCGACTTGTCACCATCTGAATGGTTCGTGTGCAATGATCTCGGCGCGTGCATGTGCCAGCAACACACAGAGATATTAGCAAAGAGATTAAAGATTTTGACACTGCACCAATTATTGGTGGCCTTATCTAAGAACCATCACTGCAAGATTATCAGGGAAATTCTTGGAGCTACATCTTAACAAACTGGAATGTGATAAGTATAGGGTCAATGCCGTAGTGATGAGAATGGCTAAGAAATAAGGCTTTAGATGGGGTGGATGAGAAGAAACCAAAACCCACCCAAACAAAACCAGTGACCAATGCTAGCAACCTCAAGATTGTTGGTGTTTACATAATATGGCCCAAGATGGTTGTGTGATGATCAAGATAAAAGCAGTGAGGCATACCAGCAACTTAGCTCTTGGCAAATAGTGTTGAGGTGGCTGCGACTCTGTCAAATTGCTGCAAAACTTCTCATCCCAATGGAAACCCCTTAACTTAGCATGTGCAGTTCCTTCATTAGATGCTGATGGTGTTAATTTCCTATAAAAAATGCTTCAATATAATATAGCAAACGGGATAACTGCCAAGGTAGCCATGAACCATCCCTACTATGACAGTCTTTGATAAGTCACGATGTTAGTCTTCTCAAGAACTTGAGATCGAGGCTGTTTGTTACATTTCAATGGCAGACTTGTGGTAACTTGAGTGGTTGCCAAACGTAGCAATGTTGTATGTTGTTTGTGGTTTAGCTTCCTGCTAAAGTGTTGCAAATTTTATTTTATTATGTATATATGAAAAGAACTTCTATTGAATGTCATGTGAATTTTGTTATAATCGAGGATGTGGCATCTATTGATGAAATGAAAGTTGCTAAAAATTTTAAAGAAATTGTTGAAAAGCTCAGGCTAAATTATAATTTATATCCATGCTCCTCTCAATTATATATATATATATATACACTACATGAGAAATGACTTATTAAAGTGACTAAGTACATGCTCATGTGCATGATTAAAAAAAAAAAGATACACAAGAAACATGCATACATGCAGAAGCGTGCAGCTATAGTCTGCATGCATACTCATGATGTGCATTTTAAAAAAATAATAATAATAATAAATAAGAATAATAAAGAGACACATATGCAAATGATAATGAGAAGCATGCATGCATGAAGGATTTTCCCATGAGATGCATGTAATGTCATGTATGCATACTCACAGGCTATCATCCGTTAAAGAGAAAATTTTTCAAAAAAGGAACGGTCCCACCATCCCACTATATATATATATGTGTGTGTGTGAGGGAGAGAGAAATAATATATTAAAGTGAGCAAAATGCATGCATGCACGTACATACGCTCAAATGCGTCATTTAAATAAATAAATAAATAAGAAATAAAACGGTGGGCCCACCATGCACATGGGGATGGATATATTATAAGTCTATATATATGTGTGTGTTCATCCCTAGACAATGATTTTCAAGTGGTGATGAGACACATACCTCAAGACGGCAACGATGTATGCGACACAGTGACGAGACACGTGTAGCAGCTATGTTCAAATATATACATATATTATGTGATAAAATATATATATATATATATATGTCTTCAAAGCCAAAATAGCAAAGTCAAGATTCAAAGATATGAAAGAATCAAGATTTGGGGGTTCATACAAATCGACAATTGAACTCAGTAGTCTCAAGACATCAAAAGTCGAAGACTCAAAGAGTTTCACAAGTCAAGACTTGAAGGAAGCTTCACAAGGCTAAAAGCCGAAGCTTATGGAAAGTCAAAATCAAGTTCATGACTCGTCAACATAGGAAAGTCATGACTTCAAATTCAAATCAAACTCAAGATACAAATCAAACCAAAAATGCAAAATGTCCAAGACGCAAGTTCAGACACAAGTTAGTTCACAAGTCAAGATGATTTCAAATTCATGTGTTTTCAATGAGTCTATGACTTCATATTTATTCAAATAAATGAAATTGATTGTCACAATTTGTTTCTTTGTTCACACTCGTTTCTTAATAGGAGGTTCCTGCGACAATGTCCAGGGTAATTAACATTAAGGGCTTGCCCCTAATGGAATTCATGAACCCATAATCTCTTGAAGTTATATAAAATTAAATTTGATTTGTGATCCATTATTTTCAACCGGTCTAATTATAAACAAAGGCCGGGTGAGAAAAAAGGAGCCCACACGTGTGCTTAAGGATTTCCACGACTCATTAGACATCAATTACATGGTATAATACTAGTCTTGCACTAGAAGCATTAGTCCTAGGGGGAGCTTTGTCCGGGTACCCCATCTTTATATCGATTACATCTCCTACCTTTATTACCCTTTTGCACTCTTTTACTTTCTTTTATATATATATACATATTGATTTCTCTTACCATCGATTCCATTTAGAGTTAAAATAGTGATAATGCTTGTTTCTGAACACTATTCCCTGTGGATACAACTACCCACTCACCAGAGTATTTTATTACTTCGACAACCCGTGCACTTGCGGGGTACACGCGCAAGGCGTGTGTCAAGTTTTTGGCGCCGTTACCGGGCAATAGGCGTTCTAGAGACATTTGTACTTTGCTATTTTAGCTATTTATCATTCATTCTATTTCACCCTTTCTTATTCTTCCATCATTCTTATTTGTTTTCTTTTGTTTGTCTTACTTTTTCTTGTAAGGAGCCTAAATGGAGATTGATCCAGTCATTGAGCTATATATTCAAGTTGAAGCTTTAAGTAAAAAGGTTGATAGAATCATTGCTTCACAATAACAAAGCAATCCATGCTACAACACATATCATCCAAATGAGAGGAGCTACCAAAATCTTTTATGGAATAGTGATGGACAACATTGGGAAGCACCTCAAGAGCAATTTCAAAAGGATGAGGTACTTGAAGATGATGCGCCTCAGTGGAAAAAAGTGCTAGCTAGCTTTATTGAAGCATCCGATGCCTCTTACCAAAGTATGGAAGCCACATGAAAATGTCATAAAGCCTCCTATAACAACCTTGAGCATCTATTATAATGGATACTTGACACACTCTCCAAGGAACATGAAGTATTTGAGCAAGCAACGCAAAGTCCTTGTAGAGATGATGTGGTAGTAAACGATAATAAAGAAATGGGGCAGACCGAGTACGTTGCTGTAGAAATTGAAGAGGAAGAAGAAGAACATCATGTTGAGAATTTAGATTGCTTGAAAGAACAGTGTGCTTGTGAGCAAGGAAATTTTCAAGGGGATTTGCTAGTGTCGTGTTCCTTTCAAGCTGAAAATACACAAAAAGAAGAAAACCCTAAGGTAATAGAACAAGCACCGTTCTTTGGGATTGATCAACTCATAAAAAGCAAGAAAGAGATTTTGGGAAGGGAAAAAGATGTGGGGAGGATATTTAAACCATCCAATGACCCACCTATGCTAAGCTTGGATAATTCCCAACCCAAATTGTTTCCTTGGAGGCCAAAAGTAAGATGGTTGGACCCTCCAACAAATACTCCACCCCGACAAGTCAATTTTTGGTTTAAAGGAAGTAGCTATGCAAGTTCTTGCCGGGAGGAATACACTCTTTTCAAGCCGCCTTAAGGTAAGAAAGAGGTACGTCAAGCTTAGTGACGTTAAACAAGCGCTTCCTGGGACGAAACCCAAGTTTTTATTGCTTTTCTAGGCTTTAGTTTAGTTTTTAGCATGAATAATTGCCTAGTTTCAATGTTTTGATTTTATTATGCGTGTGCTGTGATTTTTTTTTTTTATCGATTATTGGTGTTGTAGTGTGCCTAATTGTAATTGTCAAAGTTTTCTGTCGTTTGAGTGTGGTTTCATGGATCTTTGGCCGTGTTTTTATCGTTTATATAGGCTCTAAGTGTTAAGAATGTGTTTCTGAATTTTTCTACAAAGTCTGTGATTTTTTCTAAGTCATCCAGAGAAAACACACGGCCGTGTGGAATTTCAACACGGTCGTGTGAACCATCTCAGAGCTCATCCCGAGTGTTACAGGGGCCGTGTAGCTACCCTTGTGAGCGACCCAATGAAGGGACACGGTCGTGTGGAATTTCCACACAGCTGTATGAATTCTCGCAGAACCTAAACTCTCATTTCCGAGAGTCCACATGGGCGTGTGGATGCCCCTGTGAGTGACCTTGTGTTAAGCCACACGGCCGTGTGGAACTTTTACACAACCGTGTGGAACTCTGCACAGACCCTTTTTCTTTCCGGAGAAAACACAGGGGCGTGTAGCCGCCCCTGTGGGAGAACTTGTGAATGGCACACGACCGTGTGGATGTTGCACATGGCCGTGCGAAACACTTAGACAATTCTCGGGCAAGCCAGAGAAGCCACAGGGGCGTGTGGGTGCCCCTGTAGCCGGCCTTGTGTTGGCCAAGTTAGGCACACGGCCGTGTGGATGTTCTGAGAAGCAAAACAGAGGAAACACAAGGGCGTGTCATTACCCTTGTGACTGATTCCAGTGGAGGCACACGGCCATGTAGATGCACAGAACACTATAGGCTGTAATTTATTTTTAAAATCTTTTTCGCCTTTTCAATTCAAAATGATTCCACACTTATGGGATGCTTTCTCCCGTCTTCCCAACCCTCTTTGTCTATTTAAGGAGGTTTTAAGTTGTTTTCCGGCCATATTCAAAGTTTTTTATTTCCATTTTGTTGGTAAGCATCTTTTCTCCTTTTCTTCGTCAATTTCTTTTCATTTTCAACATCAGCATCACCATCAACAGCAGCACCAGCATCGGCACCAGTAGTAGACGACACCGACGCTTGAGGCGTTTCTAGTTTTATGTTTCTTTTGTTTTATTTTACTTTTATTGAGCTTCACTGAACCCCCTTGTGTATACGTGCAGATGGTCTTTGATGTAAGAAAATTGAGGAATAGTCATATATACGATCATGGGACCATGTGTGCTCTACAACCAATTGAGACTCAACTCTCAATGAACATAGCTCCATCAAACGCAACACTTGGAGTTCAGGGGAGTATTGTTTCAATTTCCCATTCCCACATATTGTTTGTTTCATTGCTATATTTTTTATTGTGCTTGCATGCATACATTGGGGACAATGTACATCTTAAGTGTGGGGGGAGTTCACTTTGCACACACCTTTACTTGTGCGTTCAATTGCTTATGCTCATGTTGCCTATGGCGGTTCACCTTAGTTGCAACGGTTGTATTTTTAGAGTTTAGGAGAATTTTTAACATTGTATCCTATCATGCTCTAGTTTCACTTGAATTTTAGGGAATTTTTGCTTGATTATTTCTTATTGCACTAATCACTCTTGAAATCTTTTGGAAATTTAAACTTGAAGTTTTTAAGGACTAGTTTAGTATTGCTTAGTAAGCTTTTAAGTTCTATAGTGCTGAAACTATATACAAAAAACAACTCATTTGATCTTTTGAATATTAGTTCAGCTTTTATCTTTGCATTTGGGGGTGGAAAAAGCTACCTCCTATGAAGTATGTAGCTACTCTCATAAGTCGGATACAAGTTATGCCCTAATGAGAGAAAGTGCTATCTCATAGGAAGCGTGAAAGCTACTACCCCGGTAGAAAGAGCTACCTCCTCCAAAGCGTGAAAGCCACCTTTGGCGGCCACCTAGGAAAGGGCTACCTTAGAGGTTGAGTGAAGCTACTACCTCCCTACTTTGTGTACATAAATAAGTCCTTTCTAACAAGAGTTTGAGGAGTACTTTTTGGGTTGTCTTGAGTGAGTCCACACACACTACACATTTTCAAGTTGATTGTTCTTTTTTAATCCAGTTTTTAGCTAGAGTATTGATGTCTTTATGCAATGTTTTGATTTCCCCTTACTTATAGAATACTTCTTTTGCTCACTTTTGGTGAACCTAAGGCCGAGCACTTCCAATTGTTCTTCCCAAGTACTTTCATGGGTTATTTTTGCTTGAGGACAAGCAAAAGTTTAAGTATGGGGGAGTTTGATAAGTGCTCGTGTTATAGTAATACGAAGTATTATTATCTTACATTGAGCATTAATTTTCTCAGATTTTATCATTAATTTGTGTGCATTTGTGTGCTTTTGTGCATTGTAGGGTTGTGGTGCTAATTTGGAGAAGAAAGAAGCAAGAATAGGTTATGTTCGCCATTGTTGAGGAGTTCTCAGACCAAGTAAGGAACAAGGCACGAGTAAAGTGGATGTGTGCCAACCTCCATTTGAGGGGCACAAGGGTAGTCACATTTACAAAAGTCTAACTCGTGTGGTATTGGAGAACTTCACCAATGAAGAGAAATGAAGTAATCGACATGATCTAACATTGATTGTGTGCCCAATTCAATGACCTCGATGAAGAACGATGAATTCAGAAGCATTTCGGTGAAGTACTGTAGCAGTTACTATAGCAAATTATTGTAGCAAGTTACTGTTCGCCGTTTGCCGAAAATCAGAAAAACAGAGAATTCACACGCCCGTGTGGAAATTCTGCATGCCCGTGTGGAAAATCCACAGGGACGTGTGGAACCCCGATTTCAGCCTATAAATAGCCCGTTTTCAGATCTATTTGGGGACCCGAAAGTGCACGGGCTATCAAAGTAATAATATACCCTGTGAGTGGGTAGTCGTATCCACAGGGAATAGGGATTTGAGATACAAGTATTCACTATGTAGCTAGTGCGATGTGTGGAAAGAAATCAATGAGTGAGTGTGAAAGCAATTAATAAAAACAAGAATTAAAATAGAAGTGTGGAAGGTGAGAGAGAATGCAAGTAGGAGTAAAAAGAGTAGGACAAGCAATGAGTAAAGTTGGGTACCCGGACAGGCTATCCCTAGGACTTATGCTTCTAGTGCAAGATACTGCTATTATACTCTCCTATTGATGCTAATTGAGTCAAGGATATCCTTAAATACATGGTCCCAAACCTAAGGTCAACCGTGACTAACCCCAACACTATGCCTCGGCATTAGGTTTTCACTATGACCCTTGACTCTCGTTGACCTGTCAACTAAGCCATAGGGGAGTCTATCTACCTAAACCTCACACTGTGTGAAATTGCTTTGAGCTCTAAGGATTCCTAGTGATTAACCCTGTTCCTATGTATAGTTCCAACCTTTTGGTCCAAGTGAAAGAACCCTAGTCTAAATTAAGTTCCAGCACTAAGATTCACTTCAACCCTTCACTCTGTTGCTCGCGCAAATAAGCCCTATAGGAGTTTATCTCCTAGCGCTTCACTCTATTTCAACCGCGAATAAATCATGGAACATGGAGGTAAGGAGAATCACATCGGAGAGGAAAGGGGATGTTCCGCTACCTCAGGACTCACCCTCTCAACCCTCTTCAATCCTAGGTAGTCTAATCCTATAAGAGTTGTCACACCTCCAAAGGATAACCTAGATTGTTCTCAACCCTAGTGTCATGGCTAAGCGAAAACAATAACAAGAAGCAATTAAGATTGAAACACGAATTTATTCATCAATAATGGAAAAGCATAATAACAATGTCATAGAAAAATAATAATCCTAGGGTTTACAAGTCCGAATACCCACAAGGGATTTAGCTCCTCATGAAGCTATACAAATCCATCAAAATATAAAATTGAAAACAAATTCAAAGCATCGATGAAAACCCCCTTGTGTGTGATGTGGCCGTGGTCTTGTGCGGCCGCCGGAAGTTGATGTCAACGTCGATGACGCGCTCCAAACCTCCACGAAGTCCTCTCCAAGCCCTAGCCGCGCCTCCCCAGAAGTTCGGTCAGAAGAGAGCCAAAAAGATCCAAAAATAGTCTCCAAAACGGGCTTTTATAATGCTGAGTCGCAGCTTTAAATTGGCTGAAATCGGGATTCCACACTGCCATGTGGAATTTTCACATGTCCGTGTGAAGTTGCTGATTTGCTGATTTTCGGCAGATAGTGAACAGTAACTTGCTACATTATTTTTTGTTACATTAACTTGCTACAGTAGTTGTGCCAAAACACTCCTGAATTCGTCGATCTTTATCGAGGCCGTTGAATTGGGCACACAATCAATGATAGACCGTACCAATTGCTTCAAGTCTCCTTATTGGCGGAGTTCTCCTTGTTAACAAGAGCTAGACTTATTTTGAATGTGACTGCCTTTGTGCCCCTCCAAAGGAGGTTGGCACACACTCACAAGTCTATGCCCATGCCTTGTTCCTTGCTTAGTCCGAAAACTCCCGAACAACGGTGAACATGATCTAACTTCGTTTCTTTTCTTCAATTTATCTTCACAACCATACAATGCACAAAAATAAACAAATGCACACTTTTTAGTGATAAAATCTAATTAAATCAATGCTCATTGCAAGATAATAACACTTAGCATTACTATAACACGAGCACTTATCACTTGCCTATCTTCTGAGGGGCTTTCGGCTAGGGTTTGGAGAGATTCTTGGAGGTCTTTGAAGGAGATTATACGGCATCAGCATCAACATCCTTTGGAAGAAAGCTATTGGGGGAGCTTTCGTCGGCATCGATTCGGCGAGGTGTGCCCTAGGATTGACAAGGGATTTATGGAGAAGATTAAGCGGCTCCACAAGACCATCGAGATCTACAAGGGGGTTTTCTTTATGGTTTTCATGCATATGTTCTTAAACTCTTTATTGACTTTGTATTGCCCCATGGAGAGCTAAACCCTAGTGGGTATTCGGACTTGTTAACCCTAGGATGTTTGTGTTTCTATAACTTTAATTATGCTTTATTAATTTGATGTTTTCCTATTGAGTTCCAATCTTACATGCCGATTGTATGAGATTTTCCCTTAGCTGTGACACTAGGGTTGAGAATCTATTAGGTTATCCTTTGAGGATGTGACAACCTCTATAGGATTAGACTACACAAGGTTGGGGAGGGTTGAAAGGATGAGTCAAGAGGTAGAGGAACGTCCCATTTCCCCTCCAGTGTGAATTTCCCTATCTCCGTATCCCAAGAGTTAATCGTGATAGAAGTAGAGTGAAGTACTAGGAAATGAACTCCCTTGCGAAGGGTTGAGTGAATCCTAGGACTAGGGCTTAACTTAGATTAGTGTTCTTCCACCTGGACCAAAGGGTTAGAACTATAATTAGGGATAGGGTCTTTCACTTGGAATCCCTAGAACCCTATGCAATTTCACACGGTGCTAGGCATTAGTATGATATACTCCCTTGGGGCTTAGGTGACAGGTCATCGAGAGTCAAGGGTCGTAGAGAAGTCTAGAGCCAGGTATAGTGTGTGATTAGTCACGGTTGACCTTAGGTTTGGGACCGTGTGCTTAAGGATTTCCACGACTCATTAGACATCAATTAGATGGTATAATACTAGTCTTGCATTAGAAGCATTAGTCCTAGGGGGAGCTTTGTCTAGGTACCCCATCTTTATATAGAGTACCTCTCCTACCTTTATGGCCCTTTTGCACTCTTTTTAATTTCTTTTATATATATATATATATATATATATATATATATATATATATATATATATATATATATATATATATATATATATATATATATATATAGACACACACACACATATTGATTTCTCTTACCATCGATTCCATTTATAGCTAAAATAGTGGTAACGCTTGTTTCTAAACACTATTCCCTGTGGATACGACTACCCACTCACCAGGGTATTTTATTACTTCGACAACCAGTGCACTTGTGTGGTACACACGCAAGGGGTGTGTCATGGACGATGTCACTTCCATGACCCTTGAGACCCTGAGGTCGATGGGAATGTTGCAATGCATACACACCGCTCGAGGGGTCGAGTACCATATACATCAACCTACAGATACTGCTGATGCTAATGCCCTCCCTGACTCTCCCCTGCACTTACTATTGCTACTGCTACTGGTTCTCCGTCTGCCTTTTCTAGCCATGCTAAGCATGTTACATATTCTTCTTCAACATTAAGGAGGCTGCAAAGGAGTGTGGTTAGGATGGCTAAATATCTAGGCATTCACCTCTCTTCTAATCCCGTCTCCCCTGTATGTCCTTATCACCATATTGGGGTCGATACTTCAGACCTAGGGGAGGCTAGTTATTCTTCTTCTTTAGATGATGCAAACCCATCACTCGAATGACCAAACTAGAATGCTCAGTTTTGATTTATAATACTTACAGTACTTTTATTTTATATTTTGGAGTTGTACTTTGTTTCCTTTTAGTGTTTGTGGACTTGTATTCAATTCAGTTAGCAAGGGGAGTCCCCTGCTACACTGACATTTTGGTTTGTTTCGCTTATGCATTTACTTTCTGTATTTTTAGTTTTTGCGACTTTTATTTTGTTGTGTATGTTAAGTTTCACTTGTGTGCTTCTTATCTCATCTCAGAGATTGTTTGTGGTTGCAAGCATCTTTTCCATCTCAATCTGCTATTTTTAGGGAGTTTGGAAAGCATGTTGAGAGCAACAACATCACTCTTTGTGTTCATAACTTGTGTACTTGATTGGTTGATGGGCAAGCACGTTGAGAGCTGCAACATCACTCTTTGTCTTCAGGAAAGTTGGATAAACTCCCCTTTAATTCTTTTTGTTCTCAATTACTTGTTTTCATTGCTTATGGTTGTGCATTGAGGACAATGCACTATTTAAGTGTGGGGGGGGGGGGGGGGGGGGGTTGTTTTACTTTATATGCCTGTTGTGATTGTTTTATTGTTAGAAATTCTTAAACCTAGGGGGACACATGCGTGTTAGTGACTAATTTGGAGCTAAATTGTTGACTTACTCTTGTTTTGAGGACATAAGTTTCATCACATCACACTAAGTGTGGATCCACTTGCTTTAGGATGACGTCCTATCTCTTGTTGACCAAGTTATCTTGTTTTTAATGTGTAAAAAAAATGAGAAGATTAGGAAGTTGGATTCCTTTTGGAATGCCCTATTGGTCGTTTTTGATATTTTGCTCTTGAGTAGTCGAATTTTGGGCATTACAAGTGTACATTTGACGACCTATCGAGAGAGAAGGCTACCTCTAGGGTGTATGAAGCTACTACCCACCGTGTGTTGTCTAATTACGGTCCATAGTTGTTAGGTTACCTCCTTATAACCATGGGGCACTCAAATTAGCGTTACACACACACACACACAAGGTCTTTGAACTAAGAGTGTAGCCTTTTGTTGAGTATTCATGTTTTCTTCTAACCCCCATTGTTTCCTCTATGGTTAAGAATTTTCTAGTCTCTTCAAATCATAAGTGATGCACTCATCTTTTCTTTAGATAGAGTGATGTGAGATTGCTTGAGGACAAACAATGATTCAAGTGCGGAAATATTTGATGAGTGCAATTCATATCTTGTTTTTCTTATTCCCAATTCATTCATTTGCCTGTATTTTAGCACATTCTAGATATATCTGATGCTAATCTGGGTATAATTGCTCATCGTGCAGAAATTTAGGGTTCAACACAATTAGGAGTGAAATTGAGTACAAAACAAGCAATGAATGTAGATTTTTCTTAGTGCCTATGCCAAGCACAAGCAGAGCATGATCATACTCTGTCCTCATAATTTTCACTGTTTGAAAGATGCATGAGTAGCTAGCCAAGCAGGGGAGTGTTTCTAAGCTAAGTACAGTTGAAGCATGATCATGCTCTCTCCCGGTGATTTTCTCTGAGTTGAAGCACCCTCTACTTACAGTGGAAGCACTCCCAATGTGATCCTTGCACGGTCCTACTCAAGTGAAGGCTAGTATTGAGGATGGTGTGCTCGCCCTATGATTTTCTCTAGTAGACACTAAGCCAATTCACTCAGAAGTCCCATAGAAGAGCACGGTCTGAGCACGACCGTGCTTGTCGAGCCTGAAAGTTCCTTTTTAACTCTCAGATTTAGGGTTTCTTATCAACTTTAGTTTGGGAGTTTTTTTCTCAAACAGGGGAAGCCCTCAAGAGGATGATGATCAAGCTTCACCACACCATCTAAGGGGATCAAGGTCGAGTTAGAGGTACAAGGGAAGTGGAGTTAGCTTATCCATGAAGCTTTTGAAGCACAACTAAGAAGATCTTGTTAAAAGAGGAAGTCATGATTTCTTTCCTTTATGCATTCATTCATTCTTCTTAATTGTATGAATTCATGAGTGGCTAACCGTTCCACCGTTCTCCAAGATGTTAAACTATGTTGCTTAGTGTACTTTAAGTTCTTGTTTTTAATGTCTACGGAGTTATAATGTGCTCTTGTGTTTGTTCATGTGTTTGCATAACTTAGTGTGCTTGATTTGTGTAGATGCTTGTGTAAAACTTGCCGTATGTGGATTACCATAGTTGTGATTACCTAGTATAGTTACAAAACTTGACGTGAATGAAGCCCATAGTTACATTTGCAGATCTTGACATATTTGATAGCCGTAAATGCATCATTGCTTTAGAGCACCCGCAAGGATCTTAGGATGTACTTGGTAGACATTAGAAACAAGTCAGTACACTATAGCACATATGAATCATCCCGGGGTAATGCTCTCTTTTTTCTAAAAACTCGATCCTAGTCTGCCTGATAATTTCACCCTTATCTTTTTATTCTTGTATAGAGATTGTTCTACCAACCAATTCTTGGTCTACTAGACATTAGAGGAGTAATTAGAACTAGTAGTCCAGTCCTTGTGGTTCGATAACCCTACCACTTGTGGTGTACCACTTTATTACTTGTTACGATCTATATACTCACGGAGAATGCATCAGTCTCTGTCCTTCTATTACAAGAAGGGGTAATGCTCTTGTTGTACATCGCCTACCTCCTACATCACTAACATCCTCCAGCTTCTCCTGTCTCTTCTTGACCTACTCCACAACCAAAATGCCCTATTACTTGTCACTATTGTGGCATACTGGGACATCTCAAGCGTGATTGTCAGAAGAAGCAACGTAGACTTACTCGTAGCGCCCCTCATGGTGCTTCTTCACCGTCTCCACCTCTTTTTCCCCTGCCTCACTCTCCTCAGTTGCTCCATCATCTGCTGTTTTGCTATCTACTGAAGATCAGTAGCTATTGGTGATGTTCTGGCTGTTCCAACAGTCCTATCTATCAGACTCCACCTCTTCCACTAGACATGTAAGTTCAGCTTAGGTTTCTCCCTCCACTCCAGGTAGCTCCTGTCCTCTTTGGCTTGTTGATTCTAGTTCTTCACTTCACATGACCCCTGATGCCACTCATCTTCATCAATCTCATCCATCTTTACTTATCACCCATGTTCACACTACTGATGTCATACTTCTTCCTGTCTCCTCCACTGGACATTTCTCATCCAGTTCTTTTTCAGTTCCATCTGTCTCCCATGTTCCTCATTTGTTAATGTGGGTTGTCTTTGACTGTACCTCATATCATGTGCAGAATCACAGTGGGTCAGTGATTGGAGCTAACCAACGTCATAGTGGAGTTTATATGTTGAATTCCCTTTATCTTCCATCTTCTGCTGGACTTGTTCATCATTGTAATGCCACAATCTTGTCTCATCATATGTGGCATCATCATCTTGGTCATTTGTGTCTTACTTGCACGTCGTCTCTTGTTGGTCTTGGGGTCTTTGGAGTTGTCTATCCCTCTTCTAATATAGTTTCTCTTGGCTATAAGCTCAGTAAGTAGCTACAGGGCACTTATCCTTTGAGTGTGTCTCAAACTATGGTGTGAGATGATCTCGCAAATGCACAGGTCATCAAGTAATACCCCTCACGTAAGCATGAGAAGGTCATATTCCTAGGGCTCAAGAAGCTACCCTTACTTCCTCTTCACATGTTGCTCAACCTACAAATTAAAGTGATGTGTTAAAACTATAAAGAAATAAGTAAAACTCTACTTAGGTGTCTACAGAGAAGGCAATTAGGGATAGAATTCAAGAGATGAAGATGGTCATGGATGTGGATCCCCCTAGGGCTACTAAAGTGAGTAGGATGCTAGAATTATCATGCAACTGGTGGTATGGACCAAGGGATTTCAAAGATAGGCCAACTCGATGATAACGAAAATTGACCCCTAATCCGGTACGAGTATTGATACGGAATTTCTTCTGACTAAATCCTTTTATGATTGCATTACAAGCAAGGAAATCCTAAATTAAGGCCGAAACACAAACTATGATCAACCCTAATGTTGGAAGGGTACAAAATGCCCGATGGTCACGTCATATTTGTACATGTATCCCTTCAAAGCTAGGTGCATCTAATACAACGGTGATGGTTACACAACCTAGTATAACCTAGAAATCGATACATGGAGTTCTCATGCATACCAATACCATAAAGTGTACCAAGCATGGATCACGAACACACCAAATGCAATAAATAAGTCATAGCATCTAATCTACACAAGTTCATCCCTAAGGTTCACCTACATCCGGTGACCTTAGGGTTTAGTTGTTCATACTAAAAACATACAAGATAGAATCAATGAAAACAACTAAAGAAAAGAACATGATGCCCTAAGAGTAGATTTCCTCAAAGATGAGAAGCCGAATGCCGCTTGAGATCCCCTTAGAGGAGCTTCTTTGTCATCTTCAACCCTCAAAAATGGTGCCCTAGGAGTAGATCTTGCCAAATCACACTCTCCTCATCGATTTCCACCTCAGAGATGCCCTCTCTTACCTTTATCTACCTCGGATCGAGAAGGGTGGTGATGAGCTCCAAGAACATGGCTTCCTCCTCCTAAAAGATACCCTAAAACCCCCATAAAAACCCATCTTGGGATGGCATGCAGTCTGGGATGCGGTCGGCAAGCGGGTCATATGTGGTTGTCCGTATGAAATTCCAGACTTAGCATTTTCTTCAAGTCTTCGTGCTACATGATGCTACAGTATTACTACAGTACCTAGGTTCTAAAACACTGTTTTTGGCGTCAATTTCTTCTTGAATCGCGTTGTCAAGCTCACCTAGGCTTCTATTATGCCTGTAACATGAAAAAAAAAAACCAATTAGACCATAAAAGAGCATTGATTCATCAAGAAAATACACAAATCATGTCCACAATTACATATAAAATACATACATTTCGGCGTTATCAAGAATCCCCACGGCTAAGCATTTGCTTGTCCCCAAACAAACAAACATGAAGAACAAAGGAAAGAAGATAAACGACTAAATGTATGATCTCAAGCTCAAACGTAAAGAGCTCCGCAGGCACAAGTGAACAGAAATCAAGATAGTTGTTCTATAAGTAATCTAATAATAATGGTCCTGTTTCATCTAAAGTGCACCTGTGAGTGTATGCTGACTCCCTACCTTAACCTCCACAACCTGGATTACCCCAGGATGTCCATTCACCCCACACACAATAAAATCAGCATTAAAAGTGTTAAACACACCCTCAATAATCAGTTAAGAGTCCCTTGGTTCCTAAATAAAACTCTAGCCTTCAAGTGACTATGCAATAGGTTCTAGGAGATCAGTATAGATATTTTATTTTCTTTTATTCATATATACATTTTTTTCTGAGTTTGACTAATGTAGACTGGACAAAAATCTTTCTTAAGGGTGCACATGCTGTTTAGGCACAAGAGCCACCCAACTTACTCGATTACAGTCTACATAGACGCATTCGTGCTAAAATAGCAGAGAAATACTATCATAAACTCTCTTTCTTTTTTTCAAATGTACAAAATGTATCTCATGTCCCCTACTAAAGAACCTGCTACAAAACTTCACTTAAGCCTAGAGAAAACAATGCAAGACCCAAAAGCTCTTAAAAGAGTATTGAAGATAGAATTTAACATTCTAATGCCAATATCATTATGATGGATTGGTTGGAGTGGATAAGGTGAGACTTATCATGAAAAAGCATGAAGGTGCACTAAAGATAAAACAGGACTTCATTCAAGCACAGAAAAGAAGTACAACTCACATCCATCATTCTTTCAAGCTAGGAACTTCTAAACAAGGAAATCATAGCTATCACAGGTAATTCAAGAATACAAAATAATAAGATACTTAATCCTCACACCTAAAGTTGTACATTATCCCCAATGTACATAAGTCAACAGAACATGGTGAAAGGTATTCAATAAAAATAAAGAGATGGAGTAAAGAAACTTCGCCAATTAGTTGGTAAGATAAATGCTAAATGGCCACGGACATGAGCAAGTTGCAAAATGAGGGTCATAGAGTGTGAAGCTCCATTGATGATCAATCCTGAAAATAGCAAGAAGCTTATCAAAACTCAAGCAATTAATAAAGATAAGCATGATAACAAGAACTAAAATAAATAAATAAAGTTTAGTAGGGACTGAACCCTTACTAACTGATGAGTACAAGATAAAATAGAAAACAAGCCAAAGTATAACACAAAACTACAAAAAAAAAAAAACATGACAACACAAGTAAACAGATGCTCAAACAAATTGTGAGTCTAAGAGTCCGGTGGAAGTGATGGTGTCATGCATGTGGTCCTAACAGATGATGATGAACCTCAAATAAAAGCCAAAATCTCAGCCATGTTGCTCTCAATGTAGCACTATGATGCGGTTAAATCCTTCTGCCCCCTCTCAAGGACCTGTAACTGGTGGCGGACCTCAGTACGGAACTCCTCAAAACTCACCTCAAGTGATGGTCGACTCTCCTTGGGCTCAGCCTCAGGCTTTGATTCTATCTCTGTCTTATGTGAGGGTCCAGGGTCATGTGCACTCATCCCATGACGCAGTATGAAGCGGTAAGTGTTCCCCCGGCTCTCAACTATCCCAATAGAATCTAGAGTCTGCATCACAAGCGGGACAATGGGACCCACAATCTCCTTGCCCTGGGTGTGCTCAATCAGTCCCAAGCCTCTAATCAAGTGTGTGATATATATACTGTCTGTTGAAGATGACCCCAAGGCGGATAGACGTTCCTTGATGAGCAAGGAGCTCATTGAAGAGGTGGCCCATGTGAATGGGGTAGTGCTCAATAATACTATAGAGCATTAAGAGATCGGTGCATGTAGCTACTCCCGTTGAATGAGATCGACCCTCAATTCCTCTAGACAACAAGGCATGGATGTAACCGTGAGCGGGGTTCGGTATTTGAGATGTCTTCCTCTTCCTTGTGCCGGTAATGGACATCCAATAAGAGTAATTTGAAACTGGATACGGAAAGTCTTATGGCAAGTTCTTGATCTCGGGTGTATGCTTGAATGCTTCTGTATAAAGTCCTAAATGTACACCCAATTAGTCTTGAGAGATTCTATATTAGTTACCAAATGCTCGAAAGGAGATGGAACTTTCTTAGCTGGTAAAGGGACAATATTTAGCAACCTCGATCGTGCTCAATACCTCCAAGGTTAGCTCTCGATAAGTGGGTACTTCAATGGAGAAAACTCTATCCCAAATGTCATGGGAGATGTACTCAAGGATAGTGCTATCTAGGCCCAACGTTTGCAACACATCCCAATCAATCCTTCGAATGGTGCCAAACCCTTTTTAGGATAATAACATGAACCTTGTCTTGTGAGCTTCATTTTTGAATTGTGGTTCACTAATGGGAGGCGGAGAGCTCCTCCTTGATCGTTTTGAAGCCATGTGCTTGGTTAGCATCCCTACAAGACAAGGTGTGCACCATCAAACCAAGATACCATGAAAGCAATGCTCAATGGACTTAAAAATATGAAGAATGGAGATTGATACCGTAAATCCGGGAAAAATTTGCAAGAGTTTCTCTTGTGTGGGTGGCCAACAAAATTTACAAAGCTCTAGAATTGAGCCACAAGTTGCACAAGAAGCTAAATAAACCATAAACCACAAAGTTTTCACCCCATACATGCAAGAAAAACAATGGGAAAGAGTGAAGAGAAGCTTACCTTGGGCTAGGGCTTATTGGTGAAGATCAAGTGAGAAAACGGCTAAAAGAGTGATAAAACTTCAAAATCCTTTCAAAAAATTGGTTACTAGGAGGAGGAGAGTGGTTTAGAGTAAGAGAATGAGAAAAAATGGTGAATAGATGGAGAAGAAAAGAGAGGAACAAGGTTGAATAGTGAGATGAGTGGGTGAAAAGGGCCTTAAAAGAGGAGAAAAGGCCCATGCGGGCGCTCGGGTTTGCTTGCGGGCACCCATGCGGCCATTAAATTGCCATTTTCTAGTTTTTTTTTTCAAAGTGTTCTTCCTAACGACCATAAAAACAAGTGAAATAAAGCCGTATTCACACACAAACACTCAAGGATTTAAATTTGATGCACCAAGACAAATAATAACTCAAAGAATTCACAACATGCATGAAATAACACAAGTAAAAGAGTTAAGAAAAATGACGAAAAGAACTACAACAACTCAATCACAACAAGTGAACAATTAACTAACTAAACACACAGAGAATATGAAAACAAGAGTGCAATGAATTTAAAAGCTTGGGTTGCCTCCCAAGGAGCGCTTGTTTAATGTCATTAGCTTGACGTGTCTTCCCTCATGTTCACGGTGGATCAAAAGAAGTAGAGTTACCTCCATTTCCAAGGGAAGTGCTACCACATGGAAAGTCCATCAAGAGACATGAAAAAATTTGAAATTTACCTTGATCCTCGAAGTATAATCGGTCTACCTCCTGAGGTGGCAACATAGAGATGTTCATGCTCTTCTTCAACTTTTCATTTGTTTTTTACCACATTTTCTTCAAAGTTTTCTTCTTCTTGCCACAAGATGATGAAGCACTCTTCACTTGGTTCGTTTGTTGTATCGGTGGCAAGGTAGAGATTTCTTCTACTACTTCCATGACTTCAATCTCTTCCAAGTATTCATCCAAAGGGTTTATCACCAGAACCTATTGTACACAATCAAAAATGATCAAATCAGTCTCGTCAGTGAAATATAAAGCGTCATCATGATCAAGTGTATGTTTCATCACCTCTGGAAGGATGAAGACCACTTGTTCTTCCCCTACTCTCAACGTCATCTTTCCTCCCTTGACATCAATCAAAGCCATTGAAGTGTCGAGGAAAGGGTGCCCGAGGATCAAAGGGACTTCTACATCATCGTCCACATCAAGGATTACGAAGTCCATGGGAATAATGAGTTTATCTACTTTCACGAGCACATCTTCAACCACTCCTCGGGGTTTTCTCACTGAGCGATCTACTAACTGTAGGGTCATCCTTGTGGGCCTCAGATCTTCTAACCCTAGTTTCAGGAACAAATTCTAGGGCATCACATTTATACTAGCCCCTGAGTCTACTAGAGAATTCTCTTGCATTCCTTCCCCAATTACACAAGGGATGATAAAACTGCCAGGATCAATCAGTTTCTTCAGCAATTTCTTCTAAATCATTGCTAAACAATTTCCAGAAAGAGTTACTATTTCTAAGTCTTCTAATTTCCTGTTGTTGTTGAGGAGATCTCTCATGAACTTCGCATATTTGGGCATTTGTGAAAGGGCTTCAACAAGGGGAATTTTAATGTGCAGTTGTTTAATGATGTTGAGAAATTTCTTAAACTGAGCATCCTCCTTGTCTCGCTTAAGTCTCGACTGGTATGCCACTAAAGGTTTGTATTCAAGGACCTTTGAGGTTAGAGATTGGGGACAAGTTTCATCTTGTTTTGTCCCACTCTTGTCACTCAAATTTTCAGTTAGGCTAGGGTCTTCCTGAACGACTACCCTTTCGTTTCTGGTACTTGGGCCCTCCTTGGCCCTTGCCTCCAATTGTTTCCCGCTCCTCAAAGTAATGGCTTTCAAATTTTCCCTCAGATTATTTTTATTATTACTTGGTAAACTACCAGGGGAACATTCAGAATTCATCTTAGCAAGTTGACCAACTTGGGTTTCAAGAGATTGTATAGAAGCTTGGACATTTCTTAACACTGTGCCAAACTAATCCAGCAAAGTGTTTATACCTAGAAATTTTACTTCCGTGTTAATCATGAACTTGGTTAGAATGTATTTAGTGGTGTATTTTCTCTCTTGTTGCGGAGGTGCTTGATACTAATTTCCTTAAGGTGGTGGAGGTCTCTGTTGTGATGGCCCTTTATTCCAAGGAAAATTTGGGATCCCATATTATAGGTATTCCCATAAGGATTTCCAGGCCCTCTTGGCCCTTCACCAACATAGTCTATCGTCTCTACTGGTGTCAAAGCAGAAAGAAGGATTGGGCACTGTGTCATAGCATGTCCGGCGCCACATGTTTCTTAGGCCAAAACCTCTCTAGAATTTGAGCTTGAACCCAGCATGAACTGATTAAATCTCTGTGTCAATGCTTTAATCTTTGCGGCTAGTGCGGTGTTATCATTCACTTCATAAATACCTACTGCCTTTGGTGTTTTCTGTCATGTGCCCAAGTGACACTCATTATTTGTCATGTCTTCAATGAGTTTCTCAACATCTTTAGGATATTTATTGCTCAAGGAACCCCCTGCCACAGCATCAAGGATCTGACGAGTCTGAAGGTTCAAACCATTACACAACATTTGTACCCTCATCCAAGAAGAGAAACCATGATAAGGGCATATCCTCAAAAGGTCCTTGAACCTTTCATGTGCTCCAAAAATTGTCTCAGAATCACCTTGCCTGAGAGCAGAAATTTCTTGTCTCAATCTAGCTACCTTTGGTCAGAAGTATCTAACAAGGAACTTTTCCACCATTTCCTTCCATGTGGTAATCGATCCGGGGGCCAAGGAAGTAAGCCATATGTAAGTTGTCCCTCTCAAACTGAATGGGAATAATCTCAGTCTGATTGCATCATTAGAAACTGAATTGATCTTAAATGTCGAGTAGATCTAAAGGAAATGGGATAGATGAGCATGTGGGTCTTCATCGGCCAGATCATCAAATTGCACTAAATTCTGTACCATCCCAATTGTGCTTTCTTTAATCTCAAAATTATTTGTTGGTACGGTCAGTGCTTGTACACTGCACTCTTAACCAGTGAACTGTGGTCTCTCATATCGGATAAAATTCTTCTAAGTTTGGCCATAACTGAAGGTTCACTAGATTTAACCGGGACTTCTTGTTGTCTTGAAACTCTTGGCCCCTTCTCTTAACCTTTGATGCAATGCCCTCTCAATCTCTTTGTCAGGCTCTACTAAGTTGGCTTGACTTGCACATGTTATAAAAGATGGGTACCTTGCACAATATTTAAGGCCAACAGTTAAAAATTGAAAAGATAGTTAGGAAAGGAAATATAAATAAGAAAATGGAGATATATATACACAAACAAAAAGTAAAAACAAAATAAACAAAGAAATTATACAATGGTCAAATTAACAAGCTCTAAGTTTTCTTACTATTCCTCATGGGTCCTCGGCAAAAACTTGGTGTGAGTCGATCCCGCAAATGCATGGGTTGTCAAGTAATACCCCTTGCATAAGCATGAGGGGGTCGTATTCCCAAGGCTCGAGTAGCTACGCTTACTTCCTCTTCATGTATTGTTTAACCTACAAATTAAAGTGATTTGTTGAAACTACAAAGAAATAAGAAAAACTCTACTTAAGTGTCTACAGTGAAGACAATCAGGTGTAGAATTCAAGAGATGAAGATGGTCACGGATGTGGATCCCCCTGGGGCTACTAAAGTGAGAAGAATGCTAGAAATATCACACAATCAATGGTATAAACCAAGGGATTCTGAAGATAGGCCAACACGATGATCACAGAAATTGACCCCTAATCCGATATGAGTATTGATACTGAATTTCTTCCGACCAAATCCTCCTGCAATTGAATTATAAGCAAAGAAATCCCAAATTATGGCTGAAACACAAACTATGATCAACCCTATTATTGGAGGGGTACAAAATACCCGATGGTCACTGCGTATTTATACATGTATCTCTTCCAAGCTAGGTGTGTCTAATACAAGGGTGATCGTCACGCAACCTAGTATAACCTAGAAATCGATACACAGAGTTCTCATGTATACCAATACCATAAAGTGCACCAAGCATGTATCACAAACACACCAAATGCAATAAATAAGTCATAGCATCCAATCTACACAAGTTCACCCCCAAGGTTCACCTACATCCGATGACCTTGGGGTTTAGTTGTTCCATACTAGTAACATACAAGATAGATTCGATGAAAACAACTAAAGAAAATAACATCAACTCCCTTAAAGATGAGAAGCTGAATGACACTTGAGATCCCTCATAGAGAAGCTTCTTTGTCATCTTCAACCCTTAACAATGGTGCCCTAGGAGTAGATCTTGCCAAATCACGCTCTCCCCGTCTATTTCCACCCATGAGATGCCTTTCTTGCCTTCTTCAACCTCAGATCGATAAGGATTGTGATGAGCTCCAAGAACAAGGCTTCCTCCCGCTAAAAGATGCCCTAAAACCCCCTTAAAATCCCATCTCAAGATGGCATGCGGCCTGGGATACAATCGGTAAACGGGTCATGTGGTTCTTAATTATTCTGTTGATTTTATAGTAAATTATGATAGTGACTGCTATAGTGTTGCATGTGGTCATCTTCATAGCCATAAGGTTGTCCATATGAAACTCCAAATTTAGGATTTTCTTCAAGTATTTGTGATACAGGCCACTACATTGTTGCTACAGTACCTAGGCTCTAAAATGCTATTTTTGTGTTGATTTCTTCTTAAATCACGTTGTCGAGCTCACCTAGGCTTCTTTTATGCCTGTAACATGTAAGAAACCAATTAAACCATAAAAGGGCATCGATTTATCAAGAAAATACACAAATCATGCGCACAAATGCGTATAAAATACATATATTTAGGCGTTTATCAAACTGCTGCCCCTTTTGAGCTTATTCATTCTGATGTTTGGGGGCTCGCTCCCTTTATGTCTAAAGACAGTAATCATTACTATGTTATTTTTATTGATGACTACACTCGCTTCATCTGGATTTATTTTATGCATCATGAAAGTTAGTTATTGTCCATCTATTACTCTTTTACCACTATGGTTCACACTTAGTTCGTTGCTTCTGTCAAGACCTTTCGGTCTGACTCTGGTGACGAGTACACTTCTCAGGCTTTTCGTGTCTTTTTATTCTCTAAGGGTACCTTCCCTCAGTTATCTTATCCTGGGGCTCATCCTCAGAACGGGGTTGTTGAATGCAAGCATCGTCATATCTTAAAAATGACTCATGCACTTATTCTTGGTGCCTTTCTTCCTCCTCATTTTTGGACTGATGTTGTTAGCACTATTGTTTATCTTATTAACTTGCAACCCTCATCTCAACTTCAGGATCGTAGCCCATGTGAGTGTCTCCATGAGACACCTCTCCACTATGGTCATCTCTGTGTTTTTGGTTGTCGCTGCTTTGCTTTGCTTTCACCTCTGGAGTAGACAAAGCTTATAGCCTAGTTTATCTCTTGTGTTTTACTAGGGTATGGCCTTGAGCATAAAGGTTATCATTACTATAATCCTATTACTCATCATGTACGCATCACCCATGATATCAGTTTTAATGAGTCCACCCCCTTCTATGCTTCTCCTTTTTCCACTGTGTCTCCTTCTCCCTCGGTTCCTCTATCCTTCCTTGTCCCTACCCCTTCTCTTGATAGTGCTTCCCTAGTGTCTCCATCTCCTGCGGTCCCCAAATCTTTTCTAGAGCTACTTACTCCTCTCTTGATAGCTCCCCTCATTTCTCTATTGAGTCTTCTACAATGTCTTTTTCTTCTTCTTCGCTTCTTCCTCCTAACACATCTGTTCATTTATTTTACCATCTTCGTGGTCCCACATCATCTCCCCCTCAGCAGGTCTTCTCTGATGCCTCTCTTGCTACTGATTTGGTTCATAAGGTATCCCTCTCACACTTACTCGTTACGTGATCGTTCCACTTTACATCCCCTATTCATTATGCCTCTGCTAACACTAGTGTTAAAGATGTCTTTAAGCCAGGTACCAATAAGGAAGTGGTCACGTCGCCTGAGTGGCGGACTGCCATGGCCTAGAAGCTTGATGCCTTATCTCGGACTCACACGTTGGATCTAGTTCCTCTTCCTGCCTATGCTACTCCTATCACATGTCGTTGGATCTACCGAGTAAAGACCCATTTTGATAGATCTCTAGAGTGTTATAAAGCATGTCTTGTTGCTCGTGGTTTTCAACATGAGTATGGTCTTAACTACGAGGAGACTTTTGCCCCAGTGGCCCACATGTACACTATGCACACATTAAATGCTATTACAGTTAATCGTGGGTGGGTCCTTCATCAGTCTGATGTGAAGAATGTGTTTCTTCACAAGGACTTGAAAGAGGAGGTTTATATGATTCCTCCGCTAGCCTTCAGATACCTCAGTGGTCTGTTTGTCCTCTTTGTCGTGCTCTCTATGATCTTAAATAGACTCCCTAAGCCTGGTTTATGCAATCAGTGCAATTATTGAGGCTGCCAGTTTTACTCTTAGCATACATGGTCTGGCAGTCTTCGTACATTCCTCTTCTAGAAGCTGAACCATTCTTCTTCTGTATACAGATGACATGATCCTTACTTTCAATGATTCTACTCACATTACCTTTGTGAAGCAAAAACTATATAAGACCTTCTTGATGACTGATCTAGGTCTACTTCATTACTTCCAAGGTATAGAGATCTCTTCTCATCCTGATGGCTATATTTCTTAGCAATGTTACACTCTAGATCTCCTTCCTCACTCTAGTACGACAGACACTCGTACTGCCACTACACCAATGGAGCTTCATTTGTAGCTTCATGTTTCTAATGGGGTTTCCTTGTCAGATCCTTCTCGATATCGACATCTGGTTGGCAGTTTAGTATACTTGGCCGTCACATGTCCTGACATTCCCCATGTTGTTCACATTCTCAATCGATTTATTGCGGCCTCCACATTTGTTCATTATGTTCATCTTCTCCAAGTATTATGATATCTTCATGGGACCACCTCGCATGGTCTATTCTACTCATGCTAGTCCACTCTTTAGCTATAGACCTACTCTGACGCTACTTAAGCCAGTTTTCCTAATGATCAGTTTTTTATCACTGGATACTATATCTTTCTTGGATCTTCTCTTGTTGTTTGGAAGACTAAGAAATAGCATACTATTGCCAAGTATAGTGTTGAGGCTGAGGTTTGTGCTTTGGCTTCTACTGTCTAGGAGGTTCTTTGGCTTCATTTGATTCACGGGATTTTGGTGTATCGATCACTTTTCCTATTCCTATTCACTGTGACAATATATATACTAGAGCCCTTCAAATTGCTGTAGATCCGATCATGCATAAGCTGACCAAACACATTTGTGCGGATGCCCACTTCACCCGATGTCATGTTCGTGCTCAGACTGTATCATTTCACTATCTTCCTACAGAGGTCCAGGTGGTTGATTTCTTCAGCATGGTACAGACTCATGATCAACATCTATTTATGTTATCCAAACTCTAGACACATGATTCGCCTTGAGTTTGAGAGGGGGTGTTAGATATGTATACATACCTGTAAGTATGTGTAGATGTATATATGTATGTATACATACATTAGATGTATACTTGTATTATGCGTTGGCTATATGTAGACCTAAAGGGTTGTTGTTTCAATCAATGAGAATCAATCTATCCTTTCATTTATATTCTATCATATTTTAGATGAGATTGAAACTACTAGATAGAGACAAGAGAATGAAGACTGGAAGGAGACAGAGAGAATGAAGATGAGGGAATTCTCAGATTGTCTAAAGAAAAGCCTGGTGAATAAAAGCTAATGGAAGCAATCAAATCAATTTTTTTCAAAACTCACTTAAACTTATTGTATAAACATTAAAAATAATTCAGTATACATCATGAATCTAAAAACTATAAGTTAAAAGAAGCCTAATTCTAAATGGGACCTAAAGCCGAATCATGTCCTAACATGAGATCTCATTAGATGTGTGAGACGCACATGCTCTTTGGTGAAATATCCCAATTTGATTAAGTGCTATCCAAAAGTATTTTCTTTTGCACTTTCATCATTGAAATAGTAAGGTAGTTCACAATTAATCTTGATTTATACTTGAGATTTATTTTAGTCCTAAAATAAAACATTGGTTTATCTTTTCATTGGTTTCTAAATTAAGATATTTAAATATTCTTAGTTTTAGCCTCTCATATTTTGACTAAATTAAATTTTTAAAAATCATGATAAAATATCCATATTGAAAATAAAAATATGGGTCTATAGCTAGAAGTGAGCAAAACAGTGTATCTGACCCGGTTTGTACCCAGTTTTTCAGATTGGCAAACACTCAACCCGTATCCGACCCGGTTTAATCTGAATACCGAAAATT
Organism: Dioscorea alata; assembly: GCA_020875875.1. Taxonomy (NCBI): domain Eukaryota; kingdom Viridiplantae; phylum Streptophyta; class Magnoliopsida; order Dioscoreales; family Dioscoreaceae; genus Dioscorea; species Dioscorea alata. The sequence continues at coordinate 5,994,223 of CM037027.1, forward strand.
GGGTACCTGATTTATACCTAATTGGATATCAGATATCCGGATCCAAATTTAAGTTTTATTGGTATTCGATTTTTGGACCCAAATTTAAGTTCTATCAGACCGTAGTCATTTAGGAAGGCAAATAATGGCTCAACTAGGAAAGTAATCCACCACTAATCCTAAATTATAATTCAAATAAAAAACCTTTTTTTAGTGCTTTTTGTAGGTGTACCCCTAAATAATTTTGAAATTGCATATTATTCCCTGAATAAAAGATAATTGCATACATACCTCTGAATAATACATATAATTTGGTATATACCTTTGGTTAAAATTAGTTGAAAAACCATCAGTTAACAAACAGCAGATATATAAAATGACCACTATACTTTTTTCATATGTACCCTTGAAAAGTTTTTTTTATCGTAAAATGACCATATATGAATACCCCCTTTAAAAATATGAAATTTAAAATAGTTAAAAAATATATTTTTTATGTGCAGTTATACCATCCTATTTATACTTCCAGATGCAAATATACCCCAAAATTTTAATTTTTATAGAACTTATTTATAAAAAAGTAAAGCCAATTGAATAACCTAAACAAATTTTAATCTTTATAAAAAACCTAAATGAGAAATACACCCTTAAATAAATTGATCTACATGTATGCAATTACAATAATGATTTACTATACATAACACGTACATGTAATATCAACAATTCAGCACATCACCATTAAGCATCCAACTAAATCAAGATTCGCATTATAGTTGTAACATATCATCATAAAATGTTTCCAAATACGTTAACATGTCCACATGTCTACAAAATGTTTACAAATTCATCAACATGTTCACAAAATGATGTTTACAAACACATCAACATGTTCACAAAATGTTTGCATTCCATTAAAAGTTTACATGTTCACATGAACATGTTTACAATCAAATATCAAAATGGAGTCTATTACAATCATAAACCTCCAATATTTGTAGCCAAACCTGCAAAATTAACAAAAATAGATTATATATGTTAAGATAAAGATCATGTGGAAATTAAAATAGCTAAGCACTGTAGCAGTAATGTAGCAAGTTACTATAGCAAGATATTGTTCGCTGTCTGCCGAAATTCAGCAAAACAGAGACTTCACACGGGAATGTGGAAATTCCACACGGCCTTGTGAAATCCCGATTCAACCGATTTGAAGCCGTGACTCAACATTATAAAAGCCCATTTTGGAGACTTTTTCTGGATCTTTTTGCCAATCTTTTTCCCTGGTTTTCTGGAGGATTGTGGCTAAGGTTTCAGAGAGGACTTTGTGGAGGTTTGGAGCATGTCATCAGCATCGTCATCGATGTCCAGCGGCCGCACAAGACCACGGCCACACTATACCCAAGGGAGTTTTCATCTATGCTTTTGATTTGTATCTCTTTTCATAGTTTAATGGATTTGTATAGCTCCATGAGGAGCTAAACCCCTTGTGGGTATTCGGACTTGTAAACCCTAGGATGATTATGTTTCTATGACATTGTTATTATGATTTTCCGTTATTGATGAATAAAAATTGAGTTTCAATCTTAATTGCATGTTGTATTGTTTTCCCTTAGCCATGATACTAGAGTTGAGAACAATCTAGGTTATCCTATGGAGATGTGACAACTCCTATAGGGTTAGACTACTTGAGATTGAAGAGGGTCGAGAGGATGAGTCGTGAGGTAGCGAAACGTCCCCTTTCCCCTCCAGTTTGATTTTCCCTACCTTCATGTTCCAAAAGTTATTAGCGATCAAAATAGAGCGAAATGCTAGGAGATGAACTCCCCTGGGGCTTAGTTGCGTGAGCAACAGAGTGAAGGGTTGAAGTGAATCCTAGTGCTGGGGCTTAATTAAGACTAGGGTTCTTTCACCTGGACCAAAGGGTTAAAACTATACATAGGAATAGGGTTAATCCCTAGAGCTTAAAGCAATCCCACGTAGTGTGAGGCTTAGGAAGACGGACTCCCCTAGGGCTTAGTTGATAGGTCAACAAGAGTCAAGGGTTGTAGTAAAACCTAATGCCAGGAGCATAGTGTTGGGGTTAGTCACTGTTAACCTTAGGTTTGGGACCGTGTGTTCAAGGATATCCTTGACTTATTAATCATCACTAGGAAAGTATAATAGCATTGTCTTGCACTAGAAGCATACATCCTAGGGGTAGCTTATCCGGGTACCCTATTTCATTTATTGATTGTCCTTCTCTTATTGTTCTTGCTTGCACTCTCCTACTTTCCATATTTCTCTTTTGCACACACACAATTGACTTGCTTTCAATTACTTTTGCACACACACAATTGACTTGCTCTCATTTTCCATATTTTGCATTAGTTAAATAGCAATTGCTAGTATCTTTGATCCCTACTCCCTGTAGATTCGACTACTCTCACATCAGGGTACTATTATTACTTCGACAAACCCATGCACTTCCTATACACACACGCAAGGGGTGTGTCACTCCACTAACAAATATAAATCAACATATTCTTCCCATTTTGCACGTCTGATACTGAAGATGAATGTCATAGCATATACACAAGTTATTCAAAAAACTTGCCACTTTCTATAACTGCATATTGCATTAATCAACATAACCTCACCTCTCTGCCATTTGTAAGAGACCTCAACCTTTGAATCACTACAACATTGCACCTCATATGCTGCCAATCCTCCAGATAGGTTTCTTACATATTTCTTAACAGATGGCACAATATCATCCTTCCATTTTGTTGCAATTCTTCTTCTTTTATCCACGTCACCATTATCTTCTGTCTAATTGTGTCTAAAAGATCCAAACTAGGCCTTTCCCTAGCTTTTGCAACCTATGCATTGAATGACTCAGATATGTTATTTGTGATGTAATTACATTTGTAAACAGTGCTAAACTGTGATCTACTCCATATCTCTGGTTTCTTCCCCAATTCTTCTATCCAATTATAAGCTCTGATATTAACTGATTTGATGTCTTCTATGGTTGTATTGTAACCTCTAACTGTGTATGATCTTACAGCAGCCCAAACATTTCTGTGTAGACTTTCCCCATGAAATTTATTCTTGAAACTTTTGTACATGTGCCTCACACATATTCTATGCTCCACAAATGGATAAACCCTGCAAATTGCTTCCTTAAGATCTTTCTGCCTATCAGATGCAAGTACCAAACCATTAGACAAATTTATTACCTCATATAAGCCATTCAAGAACCATGTCTAGGACTCAATGTCTCTTTGTAGACTTTGACTCTTTGTCAATTTTTACTATATTGCCATGATTCCTTCTCATCAACTCATCCTTGAAATATGTGATCTTCATATAAGACTCCTCCCAATTACAATGCATGATAGACACTGCTTCTTCTTTTCCCCTCCAAAAATGATGATATAGTATATCCACATCATACTTTCCATTTAGCCTTCTTCTTAACTCCTTGGCAGATAAATCACCCTCCTGTCGAAGCCAATCACAGACCTTACTTGTAATCCAATGTTGGGTAGCCATTTTATTCCCACATTTGTTTATTGAGCAACAAGAGTGTTTATCTTGCATTGTCTTTTCCTACAAGGTATTAATGCAAATTAATCGCTAGTTAATGTGCATTGCAAAATTAAGTAACAATAAGTAAATAATAATTGTTCTTACTTGGAATACACCTTTCTCTTGAACAATCGATGCATGGACCCTCCAAGAGCATTTATAATCTACACATCTTGCTGTCACTCTTGACTGATCACTTTTGATGTACTTAATGGAAAACTCCCTAAGGATGGAGTGCAATTCAAGTGCCCTTCGGAATTGATAACAATCAATAAACAAGGAGCCGATCTTTATACTTATTTATTCACCACCAATCTGAATTTGGTCTTCCTCAACACCTAATTCATCACCTGATTCATCACCTGATTCACTGCTATACAATAAAAGATAGCTAGTTTCACTGTCAATCTACTTAACCAAGTCAAGATCTTGACCACAATCTTCTTCATTCACCATATTGATGTTTTCATGATTTGCATCAATTCTTGCTTGAATTGGATTAGGTCTCTAAAATGGCTAACTTCCTCAAAACTAACTTTCATCTAGTTGTTTGTAATCCTAACCACATTAATGTGTGGGATGATCCTTGTGTTTTGGATCTCCCCCTGAGCAGCAAGCCCACCTATTTTAACATGAATCTCAATGATAATCCTTTTGTTAATTCCCTTATCTCTTAGGGTGCTTTCAACCTTCATGCTTGCTCTACTTTTTTTGGGGAGGACTTGACTTGATACAAATGTTAAGAATGAATGGGTTTGGCGCCCTATCTCCTCCAAAGCTACGACTATGGCAGCTGTTTATAATTTTCATAACTCTAAGGGTTTCAATCTTAATCTTTGGCATGGTTGGCGCTACATTTGGAATCTTAAGGTTGTCACTCGGATTAAGATCTTTGTTTGGAAATTGGCTCTTGGTAAACTCCCTACTGGAGCATACCTTTACAATTTAAATATTGGACATGCTTCTCTTTGCCATTTCTGTGGTATTCATCTTGAAACTACTGATCATCTTCTTTGGAATTGTCGGAATGCTGCTATCTGTTGGAATGCCATTCTTAATTGGATGGGTTTGGATCACTCCTTTTATAATCATCTTGCCTGCGGAACTTGGTTCACTTTCAATTTTAAATATAGAACTAATTGTGATTTTGCCATGGCCTTAATTGCATCAATTGCTTGGCACATATGGACTGATAGATGTAACCTTATCTTTCGGCAATCCTCTCCAAACTTTAACCTAATTCCATCAAAGGCTTGGACTGATGTTCATGACTTCTTCACTGCAAATGAGCTCATTAATAGAAAACTCTTCAATACATCTCATCCGGCCCAGCTGTCAATCTCTGTTTCCACTGATGCTACTTGGGACGTACAATCAGGTAAGGCAGGTTTTGGATTCATTATATTCGCTAATCAACATATAATTCTTCTTGCAGGGGGTGCTGCACATCCTCTCTCAAAGCCGAGCTACGTGCCATTCTTTTAGCCTTGGATTATTGCCGTACGAATGGCTGGACCCCTTGCAATCTTTTCTCTGATTGTCGATGTGCCATTCAGCTGCTCAATAACTTCAATACCACTACTGCTTGGAGGCTCTCAAACATCATCTGATCCATTAGAAATATTATTCATCTGTGGGCTGATTTCTCCCTTGATCATGTCAATCGAGATTTCAATTCAATCGTTGATCAACTTGCACACTTCGGGAGTGCTAATCCTCAAATTTCTCACTTCACTCAAAGCAGTGACCGATGGCGATGGCTCGATGATATCTACAATGCCTCCTGCTTTTTCTTTTAAGTGTTCCCTGTTTTCTTTTTTTCTTTCCTGTTTTTTAACTCTTTGTAGCTTTTTTTGCAAAAAAAAAAAAAACAAAAACAAACAAAAAAAAACATATGAAATTTTAAACAATTGAATTATGCTCTTGAATAGCTTCTGTGGCCCTCCCCATGTGGTAGCTATTGCTGCTTCTCTTGCTTTGCATTTGTGCATGGATATTATACTGAATAAACTTCCCAAATATATGATTAAACTCCAAATCAACAAATCTATCAATAAATCACACCATCAAAGAGTTCACAACTCATAATTCATTGAATCAATCCAGATCAATGTAATTTTCATTAGAAAATTAACTAGATCTAGCATCAGCGCATCAAAATAACCAAACAATCAAATAGCAGTAAAGTCTCAACAAGAATGCAAGAAAAACAAAGTTCATATCTCAAGAATTATTCAGGAAATTGAAAGTAAAATAACCAAAGAAATCCACTCCAGACTTCTAGGTCCTCATCCCTCCTTCCGACAAGGCCTTAATCCTCAACTCACTTCTTCGAAAATCTAAAACCTCTCCTTCCTTCCCCTTTTATATTCTTCTTCCTCTCTGATAGCCAATAGCCCTCCAAACTCGAGCTCAACCTCCTCTCCCTTGCTTAGCCTCCTACACAAGTATCAGCCGTTGATTCCATAATCACCTTCTCCATCCTGTCATCCACGTGTCGCCTCACTGTTGCTTTCTCCTTTTCATAAGGCCCAGCCTCGCCATCTGGCCCACATCAAGATCCTCATATGTGATTTGAATCCAGCCGTTCTTGTGTCTCCATGTGGCCCTTCAGATTTAAATCATTTTGCTTGGCATTCACTCCCTCCATTACCTCCAGTTGTTCTTCATCCTAAGATTTAAATTCAATTATATGAGGAAATATTACAGATGTCTCATGGATACCCTGGCTAAGATTCTCATTTGAAGTACTTCTCTCTTTTTGAAATTATGCATTTCTAAGGATGGTTGCTATGATTGCTTTGGATTTTAAATAAGCTTTCGTGTGTTGTGGTGTTGAAAATTATTATGTGCAGAAGTCAATGTCTAAAGTCCAGCAGAAGGGAAAGGCTGATGGCAAAGAACTCATTAGCAATTCTGAATCTGATAGAATTTCTGAGCTTAAATAGCTCATGAAGCGGAAAACATTTACGAGGCAAGTATTCAACTGTATTTAGCATGTGAGAATCGATATCTCCACGTTGTTTATGATAGTAAGTGCATTAGGAAGTTATTTAAGGTATTCATGTTATAATACATTTTGTGTGTTTTCTATGTCTGGTTGTATGCCTTCCACTTGTTTTGATTATTTACTGTGACTTTTCATTCAGCAGTATTTTATCTGAGTAGAGCATGCAAAGTCCTCCAGGGCTTATCAAAATAATTTACTTGAGCAGATTTTCTTAAAGGTTTTTTGGATCCAAAATATTTATTATCTTCCCATGAAGGAGTATATTAGCCAAGGTTCTGTTGCATATAACAACGAACTACAAGATATCATATTCAAATTTGTTATAGAATCTATGAATACAAAAGAAATTATTGAGCTAGTTCTTTTTGATGAATAGTTCTGTTTTGTAACTTCATGACAGGTTTTAATATAGCTGAATTTTGTGAAGATAGTTATATTGATAATTATCATGATAAGCAATTGCGCCTAGAGTATTTGAACAATCACACTAAGAAGAAAAGGCAATTACACATTGAAATAAAACTTTAAGCTTAGAGAAACAGCAAATAATTCATTAACTAATTTCTAAGGAGACGCATCTCCCTCTTTATAGAGATTTGAGAACTTAACTAAGCAAGTTTGACTCTTAATAGTAGAAAGGTTCGACTCCTAACAGGAAAGGACCAAAAATGCCTTAATTAAACTAAACTTACTGATAAACTTAATTAAACATTGAATTTAAAATAATTTGGCAGAAATCAGAAAGTGATCCTGAAATTACTAAACTGCCCTTGACACAGATTTGAGTAATAATTCCTTATTTTGAATCATGTTTTTTTTTTCTTATAATAGCTTTCAAGTCTTCGTGGTATGTCTTTTGCATCAAATAGACTGCAAGATGTCAGATTCAAATTCATTATAGAATTGATGCATACAATAGAAATTGTTGAACTGCTTCCTTTTGATGAATGGATCTGTTTTGTAACCTCATGACATGTTATAAAGATGGCTGAATTTTGTGAAGATTCTTATCTTGTAATCATCAAGATAAACTGCCACATAAAAAGTGATGCTAGAATAGTAGGCTGCAAAATATCTTATTCAAGTTTATTATAGAATCTAATCTGTAGAAAGAACATGTCGGTGATGATGATCACACGATCAAGTAGCGGCTTTCCCTCTTCATTCTTGTATTCATATAATCTCACTCTAATTGTTTTTTTCCAAACCCTAAGCATATATATATATATACACCAGTACAACCTGGATCCATTAACCTGGATCCGTTAACCCCGATCCGTTATCTCAACACTCCCCCTCAAGGTGGGTGATAGATATCAATCATCCCCATCTTGTTACATGATTTAACACATTCTGGAGGACCCAATCCTTTAGTTAAGCAATCAGCTAGTTGTTCGCCAGAATGAACATGACTTAGTTTCAAAATCCCATCATCCAATCTCTCCTTAATGAAGAAGCAATCAATCTCAACATGCTTTGTGCGATCATGTTGTACGGGATTGTTAGCAACACTAATAGCTGATTTGTTGTCACACCAGAGCTTCAATGCTTTACCTCTAAATAGTCGTAGTTCTGACAACAAACTCTGCATACAAAGCATCTCACAAAGACTAGTTGTCATAGCCCTGTACTCAGCTTTAGCTGTAGACCAGGCAACCACCTCTTGTTTCTTGCTACGCCATGACACAAGGTTATCCTCAACAAAGACACAGTAACCTGAGGTGGACCTCCTGTCATCCAAGCTTTTGCCCAATCAGTATCGCAATATCCTTCCACATCCAAGTGCACATGACTCCTGAACTAAAGACCTTTCCCTGGGCTTCCCTTCAAATATCTTAGAATTCTGAATACTGCCTCCATATGCTCAACCATGGGATCATGCATATACCTGCTCACTACTCTCACAACATATGCAATATCAGGTCTTATGTGGCATAAGTAGATAAGGCGACCAACAAGTCTCTGATAGCGCTCCTTGCTCACTGAGTTACTAGATTGAGCACACAACTTGTGATTTTTCTCAGTTGGAGTAGAAGCTACTCGTCACCCTAGCATTCCTGTTTTAGTGAGTAAGTCCAAAACATACTTCCTTTGAGAAAGCACTATTCCTCCAAAAGACCGTGCAATCTCAATACCAAGGAAATATCTCAGTTGACCTAAGTCCTTAACTTTAAACTCTTTACCCAACCTTCATTTTAGGAGAGAGATCTCCTCAGCATCATCACCTGTAATAACAATGCCATCCACATAGACGGCCAGAATTGTGACATGGGATTTGGAGTGCTTGCAAAAGACAATGTGATCCCCATTACACTACATATAACCCATACCATACATTGCACATATGAACCTATCAAACCATGCTCTTGGAGATTGCTTCAACCCATATAAAGACTTCTTCAATCTACACACTTTTCCAACTGTCTGTGGAGTAGTAAAGCTAGGAGGAAGCTCCATATACACCTCCTCTTGTAGATCTCCATGCAAGAAGGCATTTATGAGGTCTAGTTGATGTAACGGCCAACCAAAGTTCACTGCACATGAGATTAAAGTCCTCACCATGCTCATCTTTGCTACTAGGGCAAAGGTCTCATCATAGTCAATCCCATAGGTTTGGCTATACCCCTTTGCAACTAGCCTTGCCTTGTACCTATCAATCTTCCCTTCAAGAGTTTGCTTCAGAGTGTACACCCACTTACAACCAACTGCCCTTTTTCCAGCTGGGAGAAACACAAGTTCCCAGGTCTCATTCTTCTCCAAGGCATGGAATTCCTCCCATATATCACCCTGCCACTTATGATCTTGTTTTGCCACTCGCCAGTCATTCGGTATTGGCACTGACTGTAATGATACAATGAAGGTTTTGTATGCAGGAGGTAAGGAAGAATAAGAGACAAAGTTAGCAATAATATTCTCAAAGCCAAACCTAGCTGGAGGTTTTCCAGCATTGGCTCGAGGTTCTCTACGTTGGGCAATAGGTAAATTAAGAGATGTAGAGACATTACCACCTGACTCAAAGGAAGACAGGGAAGATCCGGAGGAAGGAAATAAGGAGAGGCCTGGGATAGTGGTATGCGTGGACAAGTCCATGGTCTCAATCATAGGGAGTGTGAAGTGTTGTTGTAGCTCCGGCTGCAGCTCTACTTGCTTCCCCTAGACACCTGTCTTAACTCCGCTCAAGTGTCTCCTTCTGTACACCTTCAATTCTCTTTGTCCTCGTGTCAGATCACTATCGTTATTTTCATCTTGACACTTCCCCTGATCCATGTCATTTACATGACATGGTATTAGCCCCACAATCACATCGCTACTATTCTCCCCCTCTCGACCAGCACCACCTGTGCCGGGAGAGAATTCTTCGAAGGGAGATATCAAATCCGTCTTCTCACCATAAAAGAGCTTTGACTCCCTGAAGGTCACATCCATACTTACAAATAACCGACGCTCAGTCGGGCTCCAGCATTTATAACCTTTCTGGCTAGAGGAATACCCAACAAAGATACACTTCAACTTCCCCACCGAGGACCTATGATCCCTGACAAAGCAGGTGCAACCAAACACCTTAGGAGGAATAATGAATTTGTTCTCACCCAGGAGTATCTCGCACGGTGTCTTCATTCCCAGCACTCGTGAAGGTATTCGGTTAATGAGATAAGCTGTTGTCATCACTACCTCACTCCATAGGCTAATTGGCACATTCATCGTGAGCATGATAGATCGTGCCACCTCCAGCATATGTCTATTTTTGCTCTCGGCCACCCCATTTTGTGTAGGCATATCTGGGCAAGTTGTTTGATGCAAGATCCCCTAAGCTGACAAGAAGGATGCAAAATCCTTATTAACATACTCAGTTCCATTGTCAGTTTGTACAATCCGAACCTTTGCATTGAACTGAGTCTTCAAGCATGCACAGAAGTCTTGAAAACACCGAAGCACCTCACTCTTGTGTTTCATCAAATAAATCCAAGTCATAAGAGAATAACAATCAATAAAAGTCACAAACCACTTGAATCCACTAACTGAAAGAACTAAACAAGGTCCCTATACATCCGAATGAATAAGAGAAAATGGTTCCACATTTCGGAGACCAATAGTAGAATAAGTAGAGCGTATACGCTTGCTAAACTCACAAGCATCACACACAAGTAAGTGACCCAGACGACAATGTTGGAGTAGCACTGCAGCCTCTATTCCTTCACACACAGCAGCAGCAAGAGCAGCATCAACACTCCCCTGATCCAAGTACTAAAGTCCATCACGCCTGGTGCCAATCCCAAGCCTCCTCCCGGTTCGCTTCTCCTGGAAAAGACATGATTCACAATTAAAGAGAACTTGACAGTCTAGTTGATCAATAATAGAGCTAACTGAAAGAAGATTAACGGGTAATTAGGGAACATGCAGGACAGACGAGAGTGTAAGTGACGAGGTGTATTTGACCGAGCCAATCCCTCTAATGGGTTGAGAAGTCCCATCAGCAATTTGGACGGTCCCATTATGAGGATGCCTATATTGTGAATATGATGCAAACTCAATACATGCACCAGTAATATGCCTAGATGCACCTGAGTCTATAATCCATTCTACATGTGATTTGTTAGTAGATGCAAGTGCCTGAGCCTGAATACCTGTACCCGCATGGGCATAGTTGGCAAAGTTACCGAAAGCAATGGTCATAGCAAGATCCTTTGTCGCCTGGCCCTTGCCTTTAGAGCTCTCAATCTTTAGTTTCAACTGTCGCAACTCCTCCAACTCAGCAGCATCAGCAGCGGACATCTCAACAGTCTGACCCTCCTTAATAACTGCTAAGTTGGCTTTATGACCAGCACGACCTCTACCACGACCTCCTCCACGTGCATCTCTATAGGTTCCTCTGCCGCCACCTCTAGTGCGACTGTGACCAGGATTACGCGGTTGTGGGCAATTGAAGCTGAGATGCCTCTTTCTCCCGCAGTTGTAGCACTCTCTATCATCAATGACAGGAATAAGAACTGCCAACGTGAACCGAACAAAGGGTGATGTATCACCAGTCATCACCTTCAATTTAACCTCCTCTTGGGCCATCGCAGCAATAGCCTCCTCCATAGTGGAAAGGGAAGATTGATGACACATCGTGGCTCTCATATGCTCAAACTCTACATTCAAACCCTTCAGAAAATGAGTTACCCTCCTGCGCTCGATCCATCTCTTGCTCAAAGCTGCGCATGTAGTATCTGGGAATGCCAAGGGATCACAATGGTCCAAATTAGACCAAAGGTGCAGCAGCTCAGCAGCATACTCCAAGACACTCTTCTCCCCCTGCTTCAGATTCTTAGTTTTTGTCTGAACCTCAACCATAAGCATCACATTCCCTGCTCCAGAATACATCTTGGCTAACATCTTCCACATATCAGCCACATTACATATTGCCTCCACCATCCCAGCAATAGTCAGAGACATCGAACTCATTATCCATGCCACCACCAGAGAATTAGTGGTGCGCCAGGTCCTTCACTCGGCGCTCCCCTTATCTGTAGGCTCAACACAGGTTTCCTGTACATAATGCTCAAGCCCCTTTGTACTCAAGATCAAACTCGCCCTCTAAGACCAACTCAGATAATTTTTTGCCTCTTCTAGTTTCACATCATTCGGCATCAACTCCAACCTCTACACTATCTCAAGCTATTGCATAATCTCCTGATTGGATGAGGCAGATGCCTCATTCTTGGCTCTGAATATCCTCACAAATTCCTCAAGAAGAGCTGACACACCCCTTGTGTGTGTGTACCGCAAGTGCACGGGCTTATCGAATTAATAATAGTACCCTGGTGAGAGGGTAGTCGAATCCACATGGAGTAAGGATCAAAGATACGAGCAATTACTATTTAACTAATGCGAAATACGGAAAACGAGAGCAAGATCAATTGTGTGTGCAAAGGTAATCGAAAACAAGAAGAAAATAAAGAGAAATATGGAAGATAAGAGAGTGCAAGCAAGAGTGATAAGAGAAAGACAATCAATGAGTGAAATAGGGTACCCGAACAAGCTACCCCTACGATTTATGCTTCTAGTGCAAGACAATACTATTATACTCTCCTATTGATGTTTAATGAGTCGAGGATATCCTTAAATACACGATCCTAAACCTAAGGTCAACCGTGATTAATCCTAATCATTATGCATCGGCATTAGGTTTCACTATGACTCTTAACTCTTGTTGATCTTGTCAACTAAGTCCCAAGGGCGTCCATCTTCCTAAACCTCACACTATGCTGGATTGCTTTAAGTTTTAGGGATTCCTAGTGATTAGCCATGTTCCTATAAATAGCTCTAACCCTTTGGTCCAGGTGAAAGAACCCTAGTCTCAATTAAGCCCCAGCACTAGGATTCACTACAACCCTTCACTCTGTTGCTCGCGCAACTAAGCCCCAGGGGAGTTCATCTCCTAGCACTTCGCTCTATTTCGACCGCTAAGAACTCTTGGAACATGGAGGTAGGAAAAATCACACCGGAGGGGAAAGGGTACGTTTCGCTACCTCAAGACTCACCCTCTCAACCCTCTCCAATCTCAAGTAGTCTAACCCTATAGGAGTTGTCACACCTCCAAAGGATAACCTAGATGATTCTTAACCCTAGTATCACGGCTAAGGGAAAATCGATACAAGATGCAATTAAGATTGAAACTCAATTTTATTCATTAATAAAGAAAAGCATAATAACAAGTCAAAGAAACATAATCACCCTAGGGTTTACAAGTCCGAATACCCACAAGGGGTTTAGCTCCTCATGGAGCTATACAAATCTATCAAACTATGAGAATAAGTACAAATCAAACGCATAGATGAAAACCCCCTTGTGTAAAGTGTGGTCGTGGTCTTGTGCGGCCGCCAGACGTCGATGTCCATGCCGATAGCGAGCTTCGATCCTCCACAAGGTCCTAGCCGCAACCCTCCAGAAGATAGGAAAAAAGGTATGCAAAAAGATCCAAGAAAAGTCTCCAAAATGCCTTTAAATAGTGTTGAGTCACGGCTTTAAATCGGCTGAATCGGGGTTTCACACGGCCGTGTGGAATTTCCACACGCCCGTGTGAAGTCTCTGTTTTGCTGATTTTCGGCAAACAGTGAACAGTAAATTGCTACATTATTTTTGCTACAGTAACTTGCTGCAGTGCTTTGCCGAAACGCTCCCGAATTCATCGTTCTTCATCGAGAACGTTGAATTGGGCACACAATCAACAATAGATCATGTCGATTGCTTCAATTCTCCTCATTTGCAAAGTTCTTCTACGCTACACAAGTTAGACTTATTATAAATGTGACTGCCTTTGTGCCCCTCCAAAGGAATTGCCACACATCCACAAGTCTAGACTCTTGCCTTATTCCTTGCTTGGTCCAAAAATTCCTCAACAACGGCGAACATAATCTAACTTTGCTCTTTTCCTCCAAACTAGATCCACAAACCTACAATGCACAAAAGTACACAAATGCACACAATTAAATGATAAAATCTGATAAAAGTAATGCTTAATGTAAGACAATAACACTTCGCATTATTATAACACAAGCACTTATCAAGAACCTTCATATCCTGAGTTGTGACTGGAGTCGCCATCACCAAGTCGTCAACAAATCAACAACTGTAACTTCAACTCCAATGAAGAATTTCAGGCCACTATAGCACCAACCTCGATGTCTCTAGTGTCTCCAATATCTCTGATACCATGTAGAAAGAACATGTCGGTAATGATGATCACACGATCAAGTGGCAGCTTTCCCTCTTCATTCTTGTATTCATATAATCTCACTCTAATTGTTTTTTTTTTACAAACCCTAAGAGCATATATATATATATATATATTCTTAGGGTTTACCAATACAACCCGGATCCGTTATCTCAACATAATCTATGAATACACAAGAAATTATTTAACTATCTTTTTGGAACTTCATGACATGTAATATAAATGCTGAATTTTGTGAAGATTTTCTCTTGATAGCCATCAAGATAGACTGCTATTTTGTCCTGTGTGAAAGATACATAGATTGTCCTTCTTTTTGTCTATTCTTAAAGTATGGGTAATAGTTTTATTTTAGATTTTTCATTTATCAAATATTTTACAGCATTAGAAGATCTTATTGTTAGCATTTGTCAGATATGAATCTCTTTGATTCAGTAAATTACCAACTATTCTGCTAGTTTTAATTAATCAATTTTTGTTGCCTTTATTTTTTCTTGTCATATTAGCAATCATGTTCCTAGTTTTGTTTATTTCTAACAAAGTTCCTTAATGTACAGGGCCAAGTTTGACTATTTAATAGAGTTGCTTCCGACAAGACCAATTGAGTCAATAAGGACAGAGCCCATTGATGATAATAGTGAAGTTTCAAATACAGAACAAGACAAAGGAACTGGGCATACCATTTTTAAAGGGAATACCACACCTTCCAAAGGAGGTTTAAGTGTGAGTGTTAATTTATTTAACATTTCTGTGTTCATTAATACATATCATCCCACAACTATCTGTAGTTAGAGTGCATAGTTGGAGGTCACCCCAAGTTGTATATAGATTTCATGTTTTTCTTGAAAATATTTGCGCAATGACTATATTTCTTCAAAGTTACAGATCCCAAAAGTAATTTAGGTCTACCCTTATTATCCTTCTAGAATATCTCTAAATTTGTTGTTCAATTCCATGTTTCTTTATAGTGAAGCAGTTTATGGTCTGATTTTACTATTAAGTTTAGGATAGGTTAGGTTTTGCAGATGATGCCTTGCTTCATTACTTGACACTTTTATTTTCAGGAGGGATATGTTCTTTCTTGACGCCATTTTTTAAAGAGTGTTAACTAATAATTTCGATTTTTTAATTTCTTTTTGTTTATATGTTCATCCTTCTATCTCAAACACCATCCATTTTTCTTTATTTAATGTCATTAATAGATCCCCAAGGAGAAAGCTTCACCAGCCGAAATTGCAAAAGCATATATGGGTTCTAGACCCTTAAAATTACCATCTTTAAGGTATAGTTCACAAAGTCATATGCCCAGAGAGGATGCCACTTTACCGAACGGCGTACCATTTGCAGTGAAACCACTTGATCTTTCAGTTGCACCAATGTCTATTGTTCCCTTCGTTAGAGTACCTGAATAAACTGAAAATGGCTATTTCACTTCTAGATCTCAGGGCATATTTTTTTTTTCTTGAAAAAGTGGATAAACCACATTAATTAAAAACCACAAAGAAGAACAAGACCTACACCAGGAAGGTGATAGGGAGACAAAACAAACAACTACAAGCCACTAGACATGGAAAGAAAACACTAAACACAGAAACAAAATGAGGAACAGGCCTCCTCAAAAACAACACAAACAATCTCGAACACTACCCCTCATAATGGTTGAAGTCCACCTCAGAGAGTGAGGACCCCCCCCCCGGCTCTCCCGGCTCGACTACTCGGTTGTCACTGAACTCCAGACTGCGTCGGATGGTGTTTATTGAGTCTTCCAACTTTGATTTGGTGTCCTCTACCGTAGCTATGTACCAAGATCTCGGGGCAGATCGGCAATTTATAGAATGTCCCGTTCTCCGTATTTTAAAGTTCAGACAGCAGCTAATGTCAAGGCATTTGTCATTTAATTTTTTAATGGTTGCTACTTTTTCACTCTTGTTACTTGGAGTTGACAGTCTACTGCATTTTAGTTCTTCCTTTGATCCACTTGCTGATTTTGTTATGCTATGACTTTAAGGTGGCATGCTTGCTGGAGAATCCTCAACATCATCCCAGTGGACCACAACAACAAATCTTATGCATTCTGGTGGTAAACAGGTATTTAATTATTTACAGTACCAAGCGATCATCTCTCTCATGCATTTTGCATTGCTGTTAGGATAATTTTGGTAATCTCTTGAACGTTGAAAAATAGGTTTTGTGGGTTCAAATTGAAATCCTATGCCCTTTATGTGGTTCCAACTTTTGTTTCTTGAATTATATGAAAGTTGATGAACTTCAACACATATATGAAGCTGATCACTCTAATTTCATCTTTTGCCAATTTGGGATTTATTTTCAAAAAACCTGCATATTGGGCATCTTCTATTATTGGAGTTTATGCCATCGCATTATTGCAACTGAAAGTTTACTTTGTACAAATCATTACTATGCATTTGGTCATTGCCTCTAAAACTAGTTGTTGCTTACCTCATATATGTGGTTTGTGGCTTTGTTAGCTATTTGTTACTATGTACTGATTATTTGTTCTGCTTTGATCATGTGTAGGCTCTAAAACGTGGTAGTTCAGTCATGGACGGTGATTTTGGATCTTTTGGTCTGATACACAGGATTTGTCAAAAATCTAACTTAATGTCCCCTCTGAAGTAGGGGTGTAAATGATACATTACTACTTGCAAACTACTCAAGTTCAATTCGGGGAAAGCTCGAACTCGACTTGCTTAGGGTCGAGTCGAGCTCGAGCTCGAGTAGTCGAACGAGTCAAGTTCGAGCATCTTAATACTTGACTCGAGTGCTCGCGAGCTTAATCTAGTAGTTGTATTTAAGCATATTTATTATATGTTAGTTTGTTTTATATATGTAATTGAGTTCGAGCTCGAGCTCGAGCCCGAATTCGAGTTCGAGTATAAAATTATCTATGATCAAATTGAGTTTATTAGCTTTTATCGAGCTTAATCGAGCTTAATTGAGCGAGCTCAAGTAGCTCAATTTATGCATCAAATCAAGCTCGAGCTACATAAATAAAACTCGATCGAGTTCAAGCCGAGTGTTGAGCACCGAGTTTTTAACCAAGCTCGAGCTCGAGGAGCTTGCTGCTCAGCTTGAACTCGATCGATTGCACCCCTACTCTGAAGGGCATACACAAATCACTTCTGGAAAACCTTTTGCCCAGTACTTCCCACTCCACTCAGCAAGGATGCAATTTCTGCATCCTCGTCTTCCGTTCAAAAGCATCTCCGATTCAATGTGCCTAGACATGGGTCCGGGCACTCAGTGGATGTGGAACATGGTGATATTAGGAGATCTGTTGATGGTGTTCCTCCTATTCCTCATCAGTCTGATGAAATGGCTAGAAAAATATTGTAGCAGCTTGATAAACTAGTACCTTCTCCTAAAGAAAAAAGCATCTGAACTCAAAGCTACTACTAGGGATGAATCACCTTCAAAGTTAACACTTGATATGCTGCATGGACGGGCTCTTAGAAGCATTGAACATATAGGTCCTACTAATTTTGTCAATACCCGATCCAGTGTTAGCGTGGATGCCACTAATGATTCAGATCCTCAACTAACGACCAAGTGGTCTATTGGTAGCCGGGTCCCCAATAGAACCCTTCACAAGTAGTAAGAGTTCGAATCTTAGGTGAGGGCACATTTTTGGGAGTGTAGTAGTGGTTGTGTACAGGTGGTCCCTGCGCCCATGTGTGCGCAGGCCCTGCTCTCACTTATTCTACCGAGATTTGTGCATGCCTCTGCCTTTCTTAACGGTCTAACAGCTAATCTTGGCAAAAAATAAAAAATAAAAAAATAAATTGATTCAGATCCTCAAAGACTGCCTCAAAAGCAAGAAATCCAAGGGAACGGGCCCTCAAAATCTGTTGTTTCAAATGGCATGACATCTGGGTCGGACGGCAAATTTTGTGCAGTCACCCCTGCTACAGATGCTAAATCTGATAAGAGAGTTCCAGATGTTGCCCTTACGGAATCTTCAACCATCCCATTGCACAAAAAGCCAGCATTTAAAATTAGTGCACCTGAGGTATGAAATTCTGCTTCGAGTCCGTGTCGTGATTATAATTTCATGTAGCTATGATTTTATATTTTTTTTTTCTTCATGTTCCTTGTGGCACTGACCCTTTATAGCTTTAAAAACTGATCATTTCCTCAATTTCATTTGAAGGATTCACTAGAAATGGAGGAGGATAATGATGATTTTGCCATTGCTACTGCTCCTGGTTTAGCAGCCAATGGAAAAGATAAGCAGGACTTGAAGTCAGATTGCATTTCTGAAACACAAACCTCAGAGAAGATAGTGGCTTCCTTACCCCAAAAGAATGCATCCTACCTTTACTAAAATATCTGGGGAGTTTGATGGGAAAAGTACAGATAGACCTGCCGCTTTTTCATTTCCTCTAACATCTGTTTCCAGCACAATTGTTCAGCCTCCAACACCAACTATGCCAGCTCCAAAACTTAAGGAAGAAACTTTGGTGCCCGCTTTTAATTCTAGCTCCAAGGACCATGACTATTTTTTCACTAAACACCAGTGATCCTTCAGGCTTCAAAAGTGACAGATCATGTTTCTGAATCAGAGTTATCAATCTGGTCCACATTGTTCTTAAAACTAATCCTTTTCCTCAGAAATTATGAATCATGCATGATTCTTGATTGTTTTGCTCTTAATTTCACTTATATAACCCAATAGATTTTCTCTCCCGCTATGCTTTTAGATGGTTTTCTCTTTTAGAAGAAAAACAATGACAACTGTACAATAATTTCTTTTGAGTTTTTGTTATTATATACCTGTGGATGAGTGGATCTACTGAGAAGATTAAGCATTTGTTTTCCCTGCAATGGACTTAAATATATCCCTTCCCGTTTATGATCACTTGTTTTTTAAATCATGGGTAATCTGTTAGAGAAGTGGAAAGAGGAAAGAGCTTTCTTGTATTTGAAATTTTCCACTTGTACTGGTTTCTAGTTTAAAATGATTGTCTTCAAGCTTAAGTTTAAAGACAAATTGAATAATTCATTCTCAGTCTTGAGAACCTTTCTTCAGGTTGCACTTCCACGTCTTTCTTCTGAGTATTTCCCATTTTTGTGTCCCTTAATGTTAAACAATGGTATTATGATATTAACTCTTTGTCCTCTAACTCAATAAGGCAGCTCTTTTGCCTTAGAGCTTGTGACTATTTTCAGTCCACATCCAACCGAAAGCTTGTGACTATTTTTGGTCCACACCCAACTGAATTGGCCCAGAAGTTTAGATTGAAAATGATATGTGCATCATTAAGAAGAAAACTTCGAAGAAAATCATATAAATATTGAAACTTTAGGTCACTGTTATTAGTATTCATCTCTAAAATAAAGAACCAATGATCATTTTCCATTATATTAAAATTAATCATGTGTTAATCTAAAATTCATAAAAAGCTTTAATACAACTCAGTAATTCAAACAGATACACTGAAAAACTCTGAACGATATAACTGTAGTTAAACGGTGGATAGTAAACTGACAAGCGGTTTCATTGTTAGATTAAGGTTGTGGCGGGATGAATTGTATCAGAGCTTCTTCACAATGGCTTCGATAGCTCGATCATAGTACCGCATTCTTTGGACGGAAGTTATTGCATCTTCAAAGTCTCGCTTCTCAAAAGCTTCTCTAAAGGCATTAGACCAATTGTTGCGTTTGGTTTGAATCTATGATGAGAGACAAATAGCGTGAATTTGAGTAACGACAGAACAGAATACAACTTTAAATGAGTGAATTATAATGCTTGAACCTGTGATTGAATCTGTTTTAATGTGTCAGAATCACCAGCTTCTTCAACAGCTTCTCTGATTTCCATCATCTGAACAAGATTCAGGCATTCTTAAATGTCAATAATTTAAAGAGCACACGGAAAATAAATGGAAATGAGGGTGAAATAACTTAGCCTGCATTTACATTAAAGGGATTAGATGTAACAAATGATGATGGATAAGCAAATGGAGGAAGTAACAACAATGAGTTCAGAAATAAGTAGTTATTTATTTGTTCAAAGAATCAAGGAATTTACAAATTAAAAAGAACCAAAGAGAAGAAATTCTCAAAAACCATTACCTCGGAAAGTACATCTGGATCGGTCAATGTTTTCTCTTCATCAACATTCAAACCCTCAAGTTGTAACTAGGGAAAGTGCAAAAAAATGGTTACTGAAAAAGAAATTAATTGATACATAAGCAGAAATGCATTCTATAACTGCTTGAAATATTTGCAATTTTTAACCATCAACAGATGCATAATTTTGCACTATACTACATCATATGTCATGCTTGTTAATGTAAAATAACAAAACTGAATCTATCGGAATCTATACTATGGGCTACTTGACATTAGATTCTGATGAAACTTTCCTGAAAGAAAGTGCTCATGAGCTTCAAGCAGGTCCAGTTCTTGCATCCTTTAGCATCTCCAAAAGCCCTTCACACTTTAGTGACATTGGAAATTCTATAGAATTACCTTTTCATGGACTAGAAATACCATTATTAAGGGTTGATTATCTAACAAAAGCCATACCTTCTATGTTTGAATGGTTGTAAAATTGTCCAAATTGAATAAAAAATCTAATAATACAATACCACAAGAAAGAATGGTTGACCAGCAATCCACAAAGGAAAAAAAAGATATTTATAATGAAAAACCAAAGATTTGAATGATTACCATATACAATGCCCTTGATAGTGGTTTACTAATTGTACGGTATGCATCAATAACACGAGCAGATTGCTCTGCAGCAAAAGCCCTTTCTTTCTGCTTCAAAACATAAGAATAAAATAGCAAGTATATGAAAAAGTAATGAACATCAAAGTACATTCTAAGTCTACATCTAAGCTAAATAATTTTGCGCCCAAACCTCAGATTTTGAATGAACTAAATCAGGATGTAGTTTCTTCTGCCAATCTTTGTACTTTCCTTCTAGATTATTGTCCTTTATCTCATATGTCCTCTCCCTGTAAAAGCAAAAATACAATGACCCCTCGAGTAATGAGTATTGTTAATCATGGAAAACAGAAGAGAACAATCAATTATGGCAGGTTCTATGGTATCAGAGAATCCAATGCAATAAAAGATAAAAAGTCATCTTCACATCAAACCAAGATTATTTTCAACTTTGCTTCATGAGTTTTATATATGCAGACCATCCAAAATGTTTCCACTGCATCAGGTTTTTTGCTGTATGTATGAAGGCATGTGATGTGATTATACGAACTAAAAGTCTTCCAAAACTTTCAATACTAAATTATTCACATTGCACCACATAATGAACTAGGAATCAAAGGGCATCAAATAAGTACAAGGGAATGATAGGAAAAGATTGTAAGTATTTGCAGGGGTATACTTACAAACCAAATATTTGGAAGTAGTCCACAGACGGGTCCATGGGTTGCACACTTCGGCAAGTATCGCATACTAGGAAGGGCCATGAGGCTGCAGTCTTTCCACAGCTCCAACACTGACTCAGGGATTTTGAGGTGTGACACCATTTCCCTGATGGACTAAATTCTTTATGGAGAAAATCCAAGTGGTTCTTCGAAAAACTCTGGTCACAAAAGAGGAGGGAGGAAAAGAATGAAACTTTGACATAAGAGTAAGGGTAACTGTGTGCTTCTTGGAGATGGTGAGAGTAGGATGATGATCTTCTACAGAAGAGGAAGAAAGGGAAGGTTGACGGCTTTGCTTTGTTCCACTTCCTAGGAATGATAGGGGAAGCAGCTTTTCCGGTGGTGAACCAGGAAAAGGCATCTGATTTCAATTTCTCATCAATGGCCAATTCTGATACCCTCAAAGCATGTTCGCCTGAAGGACAATAACATGATTGCAGAGTTAGGGCTTGGCTGGACAAAATTCTTCTAGAAGAGTTGACAGTATCATCCAATGTTTTGCATGATGCAATTCACTTTGCTTCTAGAAACTAAGCCATTTGAATTGTACCTGCAAGATATGAAAAACAACTCAGTTTAATCAAATCTTGTGATCTATCCATGCATTCAACTGAAAGACAGATCACAGAATAATTGTTCATTTATGCAGAGTATACCTCGAGCTAGATAAATCCATGCACCAAAATATCAACAATCATATCTCCACATATGATTAAAGAAACAACGAAACCATCTAATTATCAGTGTCCCCCTCAAGCGAAGCAGAAAGAAATTAAAAAAAGTTAAAATGAAGCTGGATTTTGGACCACAGTAACTGCAATTTCCCGTCAAATTCAAAAGAATACAAAATAAGCAGCTAACTCCCCCCATCATAATCATAATTATTATCTTTAGTTTGCAAAAATCAACTCATACTTTTTTTTTTCACCTGCAAATATGCCCATTATTTTTCCATTAAAAAAAAAGCATAAATCGATGACAAAATCAAACCAAAACCAACACCACCAACTCAAAAGAAAAATTTTCGTAACTCAAGACACTATGGCCCTAGCGTACAACAGATGACAACTGACAAATGGGCAGATAGGAAGAAAAGAAGCGTCAGCACTGTCTTCTAAAAAAAAATAGCAAAATAAATGATTAGCAATTAACATGAGCAAAAAAATTATTACTCAAGCAAACACTAAGTTACCACTAATGATGCTAAAAGAAACACCAAATCAACAAGAGAACAGCAGTAGAAGATGAAACTCATTCAAACGTTGACAGCTGGCATGTCATGTGTGCAACTTTGTCAGCGAGTAGCTAACTTAATCAAATTTCTCTAATTAGCGAAAATTTGTAACATTTTTAGGGACCAAAGACCAAAAATAACTCAAGCAAAATAAAGTGCTTTTGCTTGCATTAGGAAGTTAAGGCTATCAATTTGTATATCTTTCTTAAAATGAAGAAGCAATCTACTTTTGAGTTAAGCTACTTAATATATATATATATTTAATGATTAATTTCATCAACATTTGTTATTTAGTTGTATTTAATCATCTACGCTTGCTTTAAGCCTACCATTCATGAAGAGAAATTAGACTATTAGACTAGGTTATGTTTTGTTGTTTTGACTTGGAGCACAAAGTTCCCTGTATCAAATGTCACAACAAAATCTACATCAAGGCAGATGATGGAGAGGATGTGTGGCAATCGCAATATGATTAATTTCTCCATCTATGTGAATCTCACTAATAGACATTAAATATTGGGTAAAAATTGATGATTTAGGCCACAACAATGACAACCAATGATCATTACCCAATGGATTGCCACGTTTCTTAAAAATCATGCCACATTCAGCATATCTAAAAAGTGAGCATTATAAAACTGATGCGAAGCAACACAAACAGATCAACCAACAGTGAAGGGCATTATATCCAAGTCAAATATATCTGCAACATCATTTTGCTATCAAGCAACATGCAAGCACAGCACAAGCACACCAGTTTGACTAACGGCATTGTGGTTGTGATATCAATCATTGCATTTGTGATACATGAGAGAATAGACTAAGGCGCAACAAATAATCGGATGGCTACACATTCGTTAAAAAAAAACTATTCGTAGTCAATCACAATGCACCCAAACCTAATATTGGCACTGTTATCCTTTACAAACATCAAAGAACATTTGGGATGCTCGCATCCCATGATATTAGTGAAAGTACTTGGGATAGCAGAACTAAAGGTGTAGCGTATAAAATGAGGGGTGCGAGCTTGTATAGTGGATGGAGGAAACTAACAAGGCATAATTACAAAACCTTATCCCATAAAATCACTAATTATTCCTAAGCCAAGCTTACACAATAAAACTTCAAAGACAATGATTATCACAATCTGAAAAATAAACAAACGACTAACAAAGCAAAGTGTCATTCATCGGCTCAATCAAATTTGGCCTAGGAATTAAGACTAGCACAAAATCCATGTTGGCGAGAGTGAAATAAAAGCAAGATCCCAGCAAGCGGCAGGCAAATATTGCCAGGTTATAACTCAACACAAGGGCGCAACGAAAGCACCTATTTTCTCACAAAACAACACAGCAATTCAAAGTTTTGAAAACGATAGGGTAATCAACAACGCAAAAACAAAGTAAAAACAACAGCATTTTACACCTGGGACTACAGGAAAACAAGAACAAAATTCTCCTAAATCTCTCTCGACCCAGTGAAACAGCACAAAAACAAGTACCAAAACACTATGAAAAAATTAAAAAGAAAAAATCGAAACCAAAACACAAGAAAACAAAGCAAAATGGCATCGCTGGCCAAAACTACGGGTTCCGGATAGAAAAAAAAAAAAAAAGAAACCTGACGACGGCGGCAGAACGGGAAGAGCGGGGGGTGCGGGAAGGGCCTTGCGGATGACGGAGGAGAAGAGCCTGGACGCACCGCCAGTGATGATCCGCGAAGCGGGGTCGACAAGCCTCGAGAGCCACCCATTCCTTATTCCCCCGAGACCGCCACAGGCGGCAGTGGGAGGACGGTCATAGCGCGTGGCGGCGGTAGCGCGGCGCAGGGGGCGCCTGCGGAGCTTCACACCTACAACGCCACTGTCGTACGCCCCTGACTCCATGAGAGAAAAAAGATCGAGATCGAGAGCTAGAGCAAATGAGGAACAAGAGAAGCGAAATCGAGAAGGAAACCCGAAAACCCTCGCGACTTGAGGGTTCTTTTACAGCGGCGTCCATGCCGGAGAATTGGAGAATATGGGGGCGAGTCGCTTTTCTTCATTTTTTAATCAAAACTTTTGGTTTAATTTTATATTAAAAACATATTTTAAAAAAAAAAACTATGAAGAGAGATTTATTTTTTAGCTTAAATTTTTTTATTGAACCTAATCTTACAATTTTGTCTTTGAAAATTTATTTTACATATGTAAATATAAATAATAATTTACAATTTTCTCTTTGAGAATTTATTTTACATATATAAATATAAATATAAATAATAATTTATATAAATGTGAATAAGCCATGACTACCATTCGATCCTTAACTTTTGAGTTGGGAGATAATAAGATACTAGGTGATAATAATAAAAATTTTAAATCTTTTTTATATATATAAATTTCTTGTGACAAGGTATTAATTGATCAATTTAAATTAAATTTAATAAATGTTGCATAAAATACATGTTATATGAAAGTTTTTCATAAATAAACAATTTTACAAACTATGTTACAATGAAGAACTTCCATGGGAAAAACTAAAAAAAAAAAAAAACAAAAAAACATCCTCTACAAACTGGATTGATGCTTAAAAAAAATATTTACATTGTTTCATGAGAAAACGCTTATATACCTAAAGCATTTTAAACCACACTTGTTTTAATTTGTTTACATATACTTTTTCAGTGATATTATAATTTACTAACATCAAGTTTTTTTATGTAAAGTGTTCATGCGAAGTTGTGGGTTTCAACTTCAGTTCACATAAAATAAAAGCACATAAAGGTTAAGCTATTAATTCCTCATATATCCGATATTGGCGAAGCCGACAAATCGGACCACAATTGAAAGATATTTTTTTTATCCATTTTTTTAATATGGGATAATCATTTTTTTTAAATCTGAATTTTATTGGAAAATGATTTTCTTATTCTATTTTTATTTCATTTAATTTTTTAAAATCTTAAGATATATCAGATCTCTTGATTTTTTTTTTTCCACCTGAATTTTTTTCATTTTTTTATTTCTTTTTTAACAAATCTTATCCCAAAATTAGAAAAATCTTACAATTTATTTATTTAAATTTAAAAGAGTAGTTTTTTTAAACTGTTTCTAGAAATCCGAACCACTATATGAGTGGATAAGGATAGGTTTTTTTTTTTTTCTTATTTGAATTTTTTGTTTAAGAAAAAAGGTTAAAGCAAAATTTAGTAAATGTTGCATAAATACATGTTATACGAAACTTTTTCATAAATAAACAATTTTACAAACTATGTTTCAATGAAGGCCTTCACGAAAAAACGAAAAAAACAAAAAATAAAAAACAAAAAACAAAAAAGAACAAAACAAATGCTACAATCCGTATTGATGCTTAAAAAAACACTTGCATTATTTCATGAGAAAACGCTCATATACCTGGTCCATTTTAAACCCCACTTTTTTTATTTGTATACATAGATTTTTATAGTAATTTCATAATTTACTAACATCAGGTTTTTTTTTCAAGTGTTCTTACTTTTATAGAAGTTTTTGGTTTGAACCTCCTAATACGATTTGTTAACTTTGTTTTTTTTTAAAAAAAAAATCAATTTCAAAATATCATAATATATTATCGAAAAGAAGGAAAAATGCAAAGGATTTTTTTACTATTCAATAAAGATCTCTTTCATTTTTTACTTTTTTTTTTTTTTTTTTTTTTTTTTCAAGTAGGTGATTACTAGTGCTGCGCCCAGTCTTTTCTCCCCGGTCATCCGCAAAGACCTTTCCCAATCCGATAACACTAGTTTTGGCCAGCGATCCCATTTTGCTTGGTTTTCTGGTGTTCTAGTTATGATTTTTTTTTTAAAATTTTTTATGGGAAAATGACCTTAAAATCCCTAAAAAGTTTCAAACTTCCACTGTTTTTTAAAGCAAATTCAATTTAATCTCCGGTGTTACTTCCGTCATTCAATGAGGTGAAAATTACAGAAATGCCTATGTACCCAAAAGCAAAAAGTTGATTTTCCCTCCATGTCAAATCTCTTTTAATGTAAATAAGGTCATGAAGTTTCTTTTGTCAGAAAGGGATATTTCACTCCTTCTTCTTCTCATTCTTACTGGCATTTTTGTTGGATTTGTCGTTCTTCAAGTTTTTTATCCGTTGCCAAAGGTTGAAGTGAAGATTTGTACGCGTAAGAAGTTCTTCTTCTTCTTCTTCTTCTTCTTCTTCTTCTTCTTCTAGTTCTTCGTCTTCTTGTTGTTCTTCTTCTTTTTGTTTTTTTATTGTTGTTCTTGTTCTTCTTGTAATTCTTCTTGTTATTTTTGTTGTTGGCCTTCTTCTTTTTTTTAATTTTTTTTTTTGTTGTTCTTCTTATGCTCAGGGATTCAAATAGCGCGTCGACAGCGCTTAATACTTCATCATCTGCTCCGGGGACGTCACTCGAGGTGGAAGCCTTTTCAATAGGCTTGTTCTTCTGTGGTGGAACCCTCTTCCTTGGAGCTCTCTTTGTTGGAGCTTTTTTCGGTGAGGCATTTTTCAGCGGAGCCCGCTTTGGCGGTGTTTTCTTAACTGGGGCACGTTTTGGTGGAATTTTGTCGGAGATGGACTGTTTTGATGTGTTGCTTGCATAGCCGTGCGCCGCGTAACATGCTTGGGGGGAGTATCTTCGGATGTTGCCGGACGAAGGCCGACGACCAGGGTATCTAGAGCTATGATTTTATATGGAATTTCATCCATGGCGGTCTCAGGAGCGGGGACATGAGAAGGAGAAGGAATTCCGTCAGTGCCCTCCTTAAGAACAGGTATTTCACGTACCCCTGCGTCATGGACAAGTACTTCAACACTTGGCACGGTGCGATCAGCTACGGAGACTTGTGCTGAAGCTGATGGTTCAGGGTCTTCAATGCCAGGTTGTGAAAGATTAACATCCTCGCAAGCAGCGTCGTCCGGCTGTGCAGGAATTTCCTCATCAGTGGTATATTTCGCATCGGACTTGCCAGGATGACCTCTCCATCTTCATGCTGACCTTTTGAACCTAAGGCCAGGAGTAAGGGACGGGTTAGACGAAGATGAATGACCGATACCTGTTGCTGGGCCAGGGGGGCAAATCCTTTGGCGGTGACCGTGACTCAGCCCTCTTCCGGTTTGCATCTTGACGGTCAAGCTCGTCTATACGAGCTCGTAGATCGCGGAATTCTATTAAAACTTGTTGTAGTAACCGCCGCATGTCATCATCACCTTGAGGAACCTCCTCCTCTATCGCTACCGACGACTGTCGGTGACCAATATTTTCAGCAGTGGTTGGGGGGATTAATACCGACCTCGCTTCTTATCTGGGTCAACTCTTGGCTTTTTCCCAGCAATGGAAGGCTTGATTGGTGGCCAGGACTTCCTTTTAGATTCACCAGGTTCCGAAGAACCGGTAGGGGGCTTGTCTATGGGTGCTCTTAACATTACCAACTAAGAAATTCTCTTCGTCGTTGGCTGGTAGAAGCTCAGAAAACTAAAAAGCAAACATCAAACTTTGCAACATTAGCATATAAACACAACAATTGTATATATACACAGGATATACATAAATATACATAAGAAAATAATATTATACAGAGGGCGATAATATTATACACATTAACATTATCATATACACAGGAACATAAGATTATACACAGAAAAATCATATTATACACAGAAACATCATATTATACACAGGAAAGTCATATGATACATAGGAAACTCATATTATACACAGAAAACTATTTTCATACATAAGAAATAACTCATTCATCCAAATTCCACAACATTTTTGGCAGCAATAGAAAAAAACTTACTTCTTTTTCTTTGATTGATTTCAATAGCGGCTCAATGGACGCCGCCTTAATGAAACTGAACTCCTCGTAACACATTACACGGGGTGTTTTTCCTACTCGTTGTTTCTTGACGCTGCCCGTCACCTCATAAAACCAAATGTTAAGAGCAACTGAACAACCTTTCAAGTAACTTGCAATTGTGGACTTCCCTTTACACCTAAGTTGGACACGAGCTGCTGTCGTAGGGATATCGTCCATCAACCACCTGGGAGTAGCATGGGCCCATGCATAACGGCCGAGTGACCCTAGATCGTCGGCGTACCTTGCTATGAATGATGGCGCATTCAGAACACTATTTGGGAATAGGATCGTCGTCGTGAAGTACACTACCAGGAGCTTCACAAAGGTCTCCTCGTCGTCGTGTTTCTTGCTGTGGACAATTGTCAGTAGGTTGTCTTTAATGGCATCGCGGTGACGGTTGTGCATTTTATGCAGAAATTTCTTCTCAAACTTTAATTCATCCTTCTCGTGCTTGAAGGATACAGTGTCTTCATCGCAACGAAGGCCTAGGATGAGAACAATATCTTCTGCTCTGAACGCGAGTATACTTTAGCCTATGTGAAACCCTGGCTTCTTGTCATCATACACCTATAATACAACGTTGAGAACCCCTCTTTCGTGCAGCACGGGAGTGACGTCCATGAAATGGGCAAACGACATCCCACGGAGGATATCCCAATAATGCTTGTTCATCTGTTTTTTCAACTCGGGAATCGTCTCAACAACAGGGGCAAGATAACACCGAGCGTTTACAAGTGTTGTTGTCATCTTCAATTCTATGTCAACAATGCAAACGCACAGTCAATCACTGAGAGGAACATAACATTACACACAACAAGCAATAAATTATACATAGGAAACCCGACGATCTCTACACAAGAACGCCGAAATCAACAAAGAAACCACACAATCATACACAGGAAGGTCTTCTCACCTTAGTGCTGCCTTTTTCCCTTGAAAGTCACCAGAGAACTGAAGACCAACGACGGAAGTCGCTTGAGAACTTGAAGAAAGGTTTCACAAGAGAGAAAAGAGCTGACGGCTTCAGCTCAATAAGAAAGAGGCGAAAGGTTGCGGCCGTTCGCAAAAGGGCGTAGGGTTTCCATCCCGAATCTCGACGTCTCGCAGCGCCAACCATCATCGGTAGCGGTTCCCAAGGAAAAAGGAAGGGCAAACTCGACATTTCACAAGGTTGAAATAATGACAACTTGTCAGCGGGGTATTGGCGTAATTTCACCTCCATTTAAACGAGTTCGTCATCTCCGTTAACGCGTTATGGACTGAAAAGTAATAAGCTAATAAATGAGGGATCTACGAGGAAGCTGTATACTTTGAGGAATTATATAGGAAAAAGCATAGTTTTCAGGGATTTTTTTGGTAATTCCCTGTATTTTATAAGCAAATGGTCTTTTAACCATGTTTGTTTTGTGATAAGGCTTATTTCCTTAACAAAACAACTTTAGATAAGTTATAAATATATATTTTTATAAAATTTTAATTTTAATTAAATATATTTAATAACTAATTTTAATAAATATTTATTTAATATTTTAAGTTTAGAATACTTAGTTTTTATTAGTGCTAGAGTCACTTCCAAAAAAAAAACGTTTCTCTTCAACGTAATATTTGAAAAAGAAAATTCCCTTAATCGCACTGCCACTATTCCCCAAACAAACAAGTTGGGATAAAATACTTGGAGGTTTTCTATTTTTTTTTATAAAAGCTTAATTTGATAATAAATTTTAAAAAAATAGTAATATTCATAACCATTTATTATTATTTTAAAAAATGATATTTAAATTTTAAATATTTAGTTTTTAATAGCATTAATTAAATAAAATTTGGTTCGATATAAATAAAAATTTTCTCCCCAATTTGTGGTTAAAAAAAAAAAAAAAAAGAATCTCTCACTTCTCAACTAAACAAAGTGCAAAAGTACTGTCATTTTATGAGTCTTTCTTCAATTTTATTCCTAATGATTTAATATACTCCCTTCAGTTCTTTTAACTTGTCTATTTGAACTAATTTATATGCATTAAAAAAATCAGTTAAAATTTATTGCTAAACTAAAATTTATAAAAAAATTACATCTAATATTACCTTTAATTAAAATATTATTTAATAAAATGTGTGATTGAATATGGAGTAAATTTAAAAAAACAATTTTAATGCTATATAAATTTTAGAAATAGATTACTAAAAAAGAAAAAAATAACATCTAAAACGAGTCAAATAAAAATCACAAGAAGAAATAACATAATTGATTGTTGGAGTTCACCATTCTCATTTTCATTTATTTCTCATAGATTCTTCAAACTCCCCGACAGTCCCCCTTATTCACTTCGCAGTTTTCATAGAAGACAAATAAAAACAAAAAAAACAAAAAGAATCCAGAAAAGTGGGGCAAGGAAGGTTAATGGGTTAGAAATTTATGTATTTAGGTAAATGATAACCATAAATCTAGCAGTAAATTTAAATTAGAAAGTATACTGATGAGTTATATGGGAATATATTGCTCCCCATCTTAACTACGAGTTCGGAGAAAGATGCCTTAACACATTTTTTTAACAAAGCAAATTACCCAAGAAGAAATATTTAATACTTTTTTTTTTAAAAAAAAGGTATTATTGATAAGGACTGCCAAGAAACAAATTACGCCAATAACACTTTTTTTTAACAATATTTAATACTTAATTTTAAAATATTTAACATTAATAAATAATTATCATTTATTAAAAAACAATTTTTTAGTATTAAAATATTATTTTGGTTAAAATCAATTAAACCAAAACTTAGTATATCTCATGTAAAAAGTAGTTCGTTCAGATGGACTAAGTAACCAGGTATTGGTTTTATGCTCTTTGCCTTGTCAATTCTAACATTGATTTTTTTTTTAAATAAATATACACAAGCTACATCCCTTAATTATTATTATTATTATAAAAGAAAATTCATCGCTCAAAAAAAAAAAAAAAAAAAAAAATCGTTAAAACACAAATCAATGTCAGAAACCACCTCCACAATAAGTGAGTGGTAACTTATTTATTGATGATCACTAACTTTTTCTCGAGATCGCCAACATCATAACCTTGAGATGCATTAATGGGATAAATGAGTTGAGAAGCTTATTTGGTAAACCTAGTTCATAAACATAGCGTTAGTCTTCCGCCTTGACTCATACTCAGCCTCAACCTCTTTGTGCTCTAAAAAAGTCAAGATACTATGTATATCTCAAACCTAATTTAATTCATGAGATCCAATTCACAGCTGAAACACTACAAATGCTAGAAACTGATTCAAATGCTGTTCTTGACACAACCTAAAATAACATCTAAATACTTCAAACCATGTATGAATACAATGGTGCGCATAGCTCGGTCAAAACCATCCATTTCAATTTAGTATTTGCTAAAGAGAGACATGCATTTTGCTCGATCGAGGGTATATGTATATAAAAGAAGAAAACATCACGAGTAAGTGAATGTAAACTCTACATACAATCAGGAGAGAAGGCATTTCAATCCTACTATTGTTATACTCTAAAAGGATTTTTTTATGAACATAATTTATGGACTGTATAATTTCCATACAGACGAATTCAAGACAAGGATAAATGGAAACTTACCATTATCGTTCATCTGCAAGTTCACCATAACAGAAAATTCCTCACACTGCATTCTAATTGGCAACTCTTCAGTCCAATAGCCTTTTGATCAAAGATTCTTGATCAATACTAAACCATCTTGTATTGATGATCCTATAGAATGATGTACTATTTCGTATCTACAAAAAAGTGAAGAAGCAATACTATTGAAAAACAAAATGTAGTAATAATAAACTCGAACAGAGTAAGTTTAAGGACCTTACGTAAATCACAACCCCCATTTATGTCCATTCCTTTTGCTGAGCAGCTTCAACATAATCTTCAGCAAGTTTCTTTACTTTGGCTCCTTCTTTGATAAGAAAATTTGCATTTTTGGCCTTGTAATGGAATTTCATAACCTTCTCTGTCGTTTTCGTGACTGCCCACCTGTACTGCTGCACTGTTATGATACCACTTTTGCACAGAGGCCTGATATGTTCTTTGATGTAGGCTTCTACCTGCGCTACCATGAAACTGTTTAGCAAATGCACTTTCTGGCGAGTTCAAACAAAATCTGGTATCCAATAGGGAGACCAAATACTTGACATAATCATGTAGAAGAAGTCAATGGCTTTATACTTTGGAAACAAACATGGTGAATTAAAAAAACTTACACTCATGATTCCAGAAAAAAGCACAATTTATGTCAAAGTTTCAAGAGGCTGACAGATACTGCCCAAAGAATGGCAGGATAAACACCTTTTTCCCAGATAACCAACTTCAACACATGCACCAAATCAAGAGTTTCATTTCAATTTTCAGTAAAGAAAAGAGGGGCTTTTCATTTTGATCCTCCAAATTGAAACATTTCAAGATTATCCAAACCACTAATATTTTCCAAGCCAATCGCCATAAACACAGAAGTATACCACCCAACACAGAATAACGGAATTCAGAACAAGTCAAAGTGCGGAATATACAGGCATGGCTTATTTTTTGCCATCAAGGCATCTTAAAGCCAATATGAGAGTATTTTTACACGAGTTAATAAATATTCAACAAGGGTTTAAGCTAACAGATGCCCAGAGCAACATTTTGACCTTGACAGCAAAATGAATCCAATATTAAAGTAATGCTATTTTTTATGTCATGACACATATTAGAGTTAATATGGGATTGGAAACCCAATATTTAGACCTCGGACATCCTATCCACCAATTTGGTCAGTAGTAATGGCTTGAATGGTAATGCAAGTCACAAAAATGTGTCATTACATGCAAGATTTAATTTGATTAAAGCTTTTACACCAAGCCCATAAATTTCAATAGCATGTAGTTAAAAAAAAAAAATCAATACCAAACTTAAGTCCTTTCTCCAGCAAAAATGACAAGAATGAAAATAGTTTCCAGCAGATGGAAAAGGCAGGCAATGAGGCCATGCAATTTGTTTTAAACAAATGCCATTTAAAAACAGATATTTATAATCTAGCTAACACAAGTCTGACATATCAAATGTCAACTAGTATCCCTCCTCTATAATTGATTATTTGTCAAACATGTTTAATGCCCCTCTACCCACATAAGTGTAGCTCAGAAATTTATAGCGGAGGCAGGCAACAGTAGTTGATTGGTATGCCAATACTTAATTTAGCTCTGTTAAACTTAACATGAAATTATGCCAATTAGAAGGGCTTAAATTTTTCTAGTATGGAGCAGAAGGACAACAGGGGTGATAATTTTATAAAGGTACATAGAAGGACATAGCAAGGTTCCAATTGTCTTCATACCTTCCTTGATATAGATTTAGCAGAATCGGCATGGCTGTGAACTGTTGCAATTTCATCAGTTGGAGCCTTTGCACTAATAAGGGAGTGGCTAGGTGAACCTTCAGCGAAGTTATTTTCAGTGTGTATCTCAACTATCAGATATTCTTTGTTACTTTTCTCTGGATTTTCAATATCACAACAAAATGGAAGTTGAACTGCAGCATCTGTCTCCATAGCATTACTTGGCCCACATGTTACTTCAACAGATAACTTCTTATCCAAAATCACCCTGTTCTCCTCACATTCTTCAAATGAAGGGTCCCTGTTAAAATCCATATGAGATGGTTCTTGCAGCACTGGAACTCTAACCTCTAAATGTGTATCACTTTGACAAGCTAACATGGTCGATGTATCAGAACTTGCCTCAACTACTCTAAGATCATGCTGATCAGTAGTTAATGATTCTTGTTCAGAACTTTGGAAATTTTGAGCAGCACATTTAGAGCCTGACTTTGCGCATTTTACAGAAGAGGGCACAATTTTGATTCTTGATTCCAAATCTTCTGGATGCACAGGACCAGCATCCATGGTCCTGGATGATATGATAGAACCCCCATCATCCAAAATACACACAGGATTAGAATGCACATCATAGGAATCAGTGAAATCTTCCTGTCTAACCTTTGCCAAGCCAGTGTCTTCTGCTTCAGTGTCTGTCCCAGGTCTGCATGGGCTGCTTGGAGGAGTATCATCAAGGCCAGCCAATTTCAATGCTTCTTCAACTTTGACACCTTCTGTTAGAACAGAGTTGCTGAACATGACTTCAACTCTGAAATCAGTATCATGTGTAGAAGTTGCTATGGGACCGCGGCTAATGTTTTCAGAGGTTTGTGGCTTGGTTTTACGTTGACATAGAACCTGTGAGCATAGATTGACATATACCAATTTGCTATTAGATCTCTCAACAATATCCTTTTCTACATTAACTGCATCTGCAACAGCCAACTCTGTCACTGCTGTTCTCCGCATTTGACTCAAATTTGCTCTTCTCAAGTAATGCTCAGCAATACGGTTAAGTTGTGCCTAGGATATAAAGAGATTACAATTACAATTACAATCCAGCATTGGAAATTTCAACAAATAAATAAATAACATCAGAGGTAATAAATGCATTGTGAATTAATCCTAGGGATAGTGCTAAATTTCTGATCAAATAACCTTTACCAAGATTTATTGCTTGCCCTATGATATCTAATGAACATTTAGCAAACCATGCAGCTGCCAGAACTTTCTGTCAAAACTGCATTAGGTTACATTCAATTGAAGGGAAATTATTTTCCATCAACCGTTATTGGATCTACAGTTCTGCTCTGGCGCTATAGCAAAATTAAAAATGTCAAGATCTCACATTGAAACACGAAGAGAAATCAACAGATCACAAATAGTGTTTTAACATAGATACATTTAATTAAGCTAAACAAGGTAACAGTGATATTTTTATAGTTACTGTAGATATTACATGTTGACCAATTAGATCATGTTGGCCAAGATTGAGGATTGAGTATAATTGAACATCTGTAGATTCCCCAGAGCCTATGCACTATGTTGGACTCGGTATTTGTGAACCTGGCAAATAATACAGGTATAGTGGGTATTGTCGGAAAACCAGCAGCTATATTAGGATATTTTCTTATTTGTAATCCTTAAAGGGACTTACTTACAGAAATCCAGGGACCCATTTAAAGAATGGTTTTTCCAGTTTTTATACTGTTTTATTCTTTCCTATTTTTTGGGTTTTCTATTTTTCTTTTTTTAAAAAAATAATTTACAGTGTATATACTTCTTGTTAAGCATAATGAAAAGTGGAAGAGAATTCATTCCTTTTTTCTTCATATTTCATCCCTTTTTCACAAGTATCAGTATAGGTAATATGGGTATGGATAAAAGTTACCCAGATCTTAAAAGGTAAGAGGAAGAGGAAGACTTAGCCCGCCCATGTGCCCAAGGAAAATCCATACTTTTTCTTATTTGAAAATCCTATAACAAGACTCAATCTAACTGTGAAAATAATAGGGATTTTTACAAAATTAGAGTATATATGTATATTTGGTTAAAGGAGCTATAACAGGTATAGCTTAAAATGCAAAATTAACTACAAAAGCTTAAAAGCGAAAAACCGAGTACAGAAAGTAGAGAAAAAAACAAAATTGACGTTGGTCAACACTAAAGAACTAAATATTTGGTATATAAATTCATATATGAGTCATGAACTAGTGACCTATTATTCGTCCCTTGTTAAATAAGTTGAGTCATGTAGAGGTAAAATTTTATGGCAATAGAAAGTGTTACCCATACCTAAATTGGGAGAGCTACAGGTGGGGTTTTGCTGGCTCTATTATCTTGTCTAACCTACTTCTAGCTTGTTTCCTGAAAAGTAACAACTGGATCCCATCTTGCTATCTTGCAAGACTAAGAAGCTAAGACCAAGAAGCTAAAACCAAGAGCTTCTCATCCATATACATATCAAACAAGCAAGCACATTCACACATATTAGATTGACTTTCCTTCAAAGAACACAAACTATCACAGACAAATAAGAAATCAAATGATAGCTTTTAGAATCACCTTCCAATGGAGTTATGCAAGCCATTATCTCCAAATTTAAGCCCTGAGATTAAAACATTTAGCTCTGCAAAAGGCTACATTTTACATAAGCTTCTTGGAAGTAAATATCTTGAAACTCCATGACCAAAATGTGAATACAAAATTTTCTCCATGTGAATCAGTAATACCAATTGAATACAGCAATCTCTAATAATTTATTTACCATGACAACCCATACAAAGCTCAATCCAGTTCACATGAATAGACCCTGGCAAAACATCATAACCCAAAGTCAAAAATGAGATATATATATACAAGACACATCTATATGCTTTGCCATCATTAATCCACATGAGGTCAGCTCTACGAGACTGCATTTTCACTCCAACTTCATTTCATGCATCTACAACAGAACTTTCTCTCTCTAACTACATTTTCTCCATTTACAGCACTACTTTCAAACAACTGTTTCTTGCGCTAAATCCAGTTTGTTTCTCAAGATCATCTACTGGAGGTGGTAAAAAGCAAACCACAGGTGTTCAACAATTTAAAGATTGCTCATGTTGCATATAAATGTTCTCACAACGCAAAAAAGATATTGCTTAACCACCTGAGGAACCGGTCACTTTAAAAGTCATGTTGGCTGGCATGCCTTGGCACATAAAGATTCTATTTAATCACAAATTTCATATTTTTGTACTTTTAAAAAATTGCAATCTCTAACAGAAATGTTGGGATAGTTTTAGAAAACTTTATAATTCATGATGAGCAACCTCTAATACTCTCCGAAAATCCTGCATGTGAAAATAAAATGATAGAAACCACCTTGTGTCCTAATTATAAAAGTTTCACAGCACTGTGTGAAATTGCTTTTTCAACTTTTAATCAATATAAACTGGAATTAATCTGTAATCTTTCCAATATTTTTTCTAAAATTGCTCTTAAGATATTCATATTTCTAGATCTTGTTGTGCCAATATTTGTGTTACTACCGATTCTATTGATGAATCATGGCTTCTACAAAGGCATACTGTGTTTTACCCAACTAGAGTATATTGTGATAGTTATATAAGGTGAATTCAGTTGTCTATTACAATGCTTCTTGCAACACCATTGTTATTCTAATATTTAAAAAGAGACTAGCAACCTTTGTTTTCCAAAGAAAATACCATACCTTCCATACCTTGTGCCAAGAATTCCTAGGTTTTAAAGTAGTATTATTTAATATTCATGGTTATTTCTATGTTTCTCACTTATTAGGTGTATAACTTTCTTTAGCTTAAAAGGGTAATTATGGTTTTTGAGGTTATGCTGATAATACTAATCCTTATGTTTTCATTATAAGGTGTAGAGACCTCTATTTTGTAATTTGAAGACTACTTTTGAGTTTCTAGATCCACTAATGAATTTTTTGTTCTTTTCTTCTTTAAAATTATTTGCCCCTTTTTTGGTGAGTTGTTTTGCATTTAACAATAGGCATTTCCTATCAAATACGATGTAAAAAGTAAAAGGCTTAAATACATCTCACAATTCAAAATTGTTACTAATGTGTTAAAGAATATTCAAATTCATTCATGTGGGTAATGATGAAGGTCGAAGCAACATGAGACGGCAACCCATCAACATTAGAAGCTCGAAAGGAGAAAATAATACAGAAGATATTGGGAAGAACTCCATTTTCCATTTTCTGCTGGGATGAGAGACACGGCCACATGACCCCCATTCCCAGTGAGAAAGGGGAACAGGACCAGATGGTCATTGGCCTATTTCTCCTTTTTAAGCCACATCACACACTCACATACATATAAACTAAAGTACAAAATATCTAATGAATGCCACAAAATCATTATTAACTATTTCCAAATTTGTTATATGATTTATACTATACAATTGATTCCTTAAAAATTTTAATTCAAAACCAGTGTAATTAAAAGTGATAGGCGCCCTTAAGGCACTAAGACTTCTTATTGCCAGAGGTAAGAGGCGCCACGAAAGGTGCAGGCCCGAGCGAAGTAAAGCGATAGTTAATAAATTGCTTATATATATATATAGGCGCTAAGACTTCTTATTGCCAGAGGCGAGAGGCGCCACGAAAGGCGCAAGCCCGAGCGAAGTAAAGCGATAGTTAATAAATTGCTTATATATATATAATTTTTGGAATAATTAAAGTCAAGCAAAGCAAAACATAGAGTAATTTTGCTTATATATATGCTCGAAATGTTATATTTCAGCAAATACATTATAAGCAAAATTTTCGATTTTAAATTTAAGTAATGCACATGCTCATCTAATCTTACTTAGAAAAAAAGGCTTTTTAACAAACGTACTTATGATTTATCAAGCAATTCGACAGCTTAAAAACTCATCAACTCTTCAGCTGCAAGACATCATAATGAGATTTCTAGTCAAGTGTTTTGGCATCAATCATAATTAACCCATAAATAGACTTCAGTTTACATGCTATCTAAATCTAACCCTACAATGCTCACGCCAACAATGTCAAAGGCTTTCCAAGGGCATAGAACTAGGTGTTCAAAGTGATTAATCTATTAATTACAAGCTAGCTGGCAAAAAGCCGATAAAATATGGTTTCTAGTTACAGGAATCAGAAGTCAAAGTCTAATTCTCTTGTGACTTCCCACATCACATCAAGAGCTTAAAAAAACATTAAAGCTTTAACAAGTGGTACCAGAATTGCTAAGAATAAATTCAGATTCAAGGACAATGGACTTCTAAGAAACCATATTCATGCCCTTTAAGAAAATGTCAGTCTATTTAAGCACCATCCTTCCCTATAATTGACCATTTGGTACAATGTAACAAATATCATGCTGCGAATAACAAATATCATGCTTCAGTGTGCTCATGTGTTGAGAATGTGTAGTTGATGTATGGTATTTGACCCAACTGTTAATAACATTCTTTCAAGCACGTAAATTCCTTAACTACAAATAAGATTTTGGCTACCATAAATATAGCTTCCAATCCTTCAATTTTTCAATCAAGATAAATTTTTATATTGTATTAAGAAACTCAGTTTGTTACTTAGCTTCCTCATCTTAGTCCACAAACAAAAAATCATTAACAAAAATCTATTCCAGATATATGACCAAATGCCATTAAAATTGATTTGAACCTTGGATTACTAAAGTACACCAATAAAATTCTCAAAAAAGGTCATCCATTTCTGATGCAGGCCTGAAATTAAGTAGATAATTCAGAAAATAAATAACCAATTAATTCCTCGATAGAAATTTATAGGCTTGATAATAAGAAATAATTCAGAAAATATATTACTGACTGATTCTTCAATAGAATTTATAGACTTGATACTAAGAAATAATTGTTTTAAGTACATAATAGCAAGTACAGAAACCATAAAAATGTGACCTACAGATGATAACAGCAGCCATTCATGGTTCAACCTTGATTAGGAAAAACAGTTCTTTATTCTATAATGCTATATGATACTGCATGAGTTTCCTTGGCTAACAGAAAGAATCACATACCTGTCTAACTGACAGAGGCACTTTGTTAAAGCGGCTGGGTGCTGGCAAGGGCATCAT
The DNA here is from genome assembly GCA_020875875.1 of Dioscorea alata. Classification (NCBI taxonomy): domain Eukaryota; kingdom Viridiplantae; phylum Streptophyta; class Magnoliopsida; order Dioscoreales; family Dioscoreaceae; genus Dioscorea; species Dioscorea alata. The sequence goes on from CM037027.1 coordinate 6,034,487, forward strand.
ATCTGCAGGTAGTTGTGTCTACACAGATCAAGTAATCCAAAATGAGCATAAATAAGTTACAGTTTGTCAATGACAACGAGATTGGCTACTAATATTCGCGGACACCAAGCTGAAATATACATACTAGTAGAGGATGATTCCCTTTTAGTGGAGATCTATCTTCTTGATTCCCTTTACTTGCATCAGCATTGAACGAGGCATTCTTCCTGGCAAGAACTTCTAGAGCCCATTTTTTTTTATCTGTTTTAGCCACACAAGATTGCCTAGAAGCTTCATTTGAATTTAGTGCACTCTCTTTAGAACTGCTTGAGTCAACTATTGTGGTTGGTGCTTCTCTTGTCCCATTTGACTTTCCTTTTTGAGAAGGAGCTTCCTTCTTGGGATTTGGAGCACTTAATTTTTTCTCCCCCTTATCAGTGGAGGGGACCTTGCCATGTAGATGACAGTCAGAAATTCCTATACCATTGTTTGTCATATTGGTTGCGCAAACATGTTGAGAACCTTTTCCAGAAATACTGCTTTCTTGGTTATGACTATCTATTCCTTGATATCCTTCAAGTACAGAGAGAGGCTTTATGTCATCCTTCCTGGGGAACACTGAGGCATCAGCTAGATATACTCTAGAGAGAATAGAATCTGTAGTTTGCTTGTGAGGATCTTGATCTATTTCTGAGTCCTCTAAGGAAGAACTGGATGCTTTTCTTAAGAGTTCAAGAACAGATTGGAGAGTCTCAACTTTTTGTGGCTTGGCTATCATGCAACGGCGTTTCCAAAATTCAACTTCACAATCCCTGTCCCATGCTTTCTTTCGCCTTCCTGTGGATGTTTGATATATTTTTTTGGTTAGATTTTCACGTGTCTTTCCTTTTTGCAGAAATGGTTTCCTTACTGCCACATGTGATAACCCCGTTTTATCAACCACCTCATTTTGGGGTCTTGCTAATGCAGCACGAAATGCTGTAAGAAGTTCCCCATTGAGAATTTTTACTTTGTCAATTATATTAGGTGTTTTATCTTGAACTGCTTCCCTTATCTCTTCTCTAAGTTTCTGAATTAACATAGATGATTCCTTGTTGTCACCAACACTTCGCATTATCTTCTTCACTCTCAACCCAGCTGCACCATCTCTTTTCTGCATCAATTTTTCTGTACAATCTGTGTAAGAGGAAACATCACTTGCTCTATGTTTATTTTCCTGAACTAAGCTCATAATATCTAGAGCTTTTCCATCCTTTCCTGGAGTGTGTTTCAAGGCACCATCTTTTACTGTTGTAGGACTTAAATCCTTTTTTGTAAAGTCCAACGCAAACTTATGAACTTCTTTTTCCAAAAGTAACATCTGGTGTTTTCCATCTGATCTACTTTTCTTCATAGGATGCTCGATTTCAATTTTTTCCTCCATCTCCCTCGCTCTTTTCGTATCAGGAATTCTCAGAAAATCAGCATCTCTGACGAAGGGAAAAACATGAAAATAGTGAATACAAGATGAATCAAATGACATGGGGCGGTTAGATATTACCATTTGTATTTGAATAATATTGACATACAGAAAGGCATCAGAAAAACATATGAAAATTTGAAGATGTAACCTAAATCATCTGTTAGAAAACTATACATGATATCATAAAATAATAATAACAATAATAAAGATAAAATAAAAAAATAAAAAAACATACAAACAAAAAAACTTAATGTAATTTTAAAACTTCAAATAGGTTAATTATGGCCAGCTCTAATCTCATTACTTTCTAACTGCATATACACAGATACCCGAAAATACACATGAAATCCAAATAATCACTACAATCTGTTCAACAATTTTCATATTCAGATCAGTCTTCTTATTGGATTCGATTTGAAATATCATCTTTCAAATGCTATCGGTTTCCAATTAAGGATGGGTTGCAATATCACAGTATTTTTCAGAATAATTCTACCATGGGTAATATCAAGCAACCTATACCAACGTTTGCAGTAAGAAATCTTGCAGTGCTACCTAAATGATCATTACTTCCAGAAATAATTACAATATTGGAAAATGGGCCTCACATGGCATCAGGTAGGGTCTTCATCATATCTTCTTCCGCCAAACTACCATCTTCAAAATTATGCTGAGGCATAAGTCTGTATGCATCCTCACCAATACCACTGAGTACATCATCTTCTGTAATATCAAAGCCAAGAGAGTGATGTAATGGGAACATAAAACATAAATTAATAGGCCCCTTATGACATTTGAAAAAAAAAGCAGAAAGCAAATACAAAACATGCTGTAGTCTAAACCAAAATCTATGCCAAGAAATATAATAAACCATAATGAAAATCATTTATAAACTTGAGGAACCACAGAAACTGGTTGTCACGGTGTTCCTACTTTTCGATATAGTGAATCTATTTCCTAATTCTTTCCTAATAGTTTTGCAGGTGTCTCACATATGTTATCCAGTTTGAAGGATCTGGTCAAATTCAAACAGAGGGCATCCAAGAAATGTTGTGTCAAAAGCTCATAACAACTATTCAATATTGGTCCGAGAATAAACCAAAAATATTGATGATTTGAAACTTTTTTAATAATCTGAAGAGAACTCTTCTGAATTAATCATATTAAGTGAAAAATTTGAAGATTTATGTCGTGAAGAGTTACAGCCAAACAATGCGTGGACAAATTTGTAGAATCAATCTATATATTTTCCAGTGTTGATTCTATATCCTAGAGGGCAGTTTTCCACCTTAAGTACACTGTATTTTACTTGACAGACAAAAACACTAACTAATGTATACTTCAACAAATGGTGCACAAACCAGTGAGCCACTTACCACTGATGAGAGGGACAGGCTATTTCCAGAGGGACAAGAGAGTGGTCTTGGTGAAAAGCAGGTCAATGGAAAGAAGAAAAAAGGTTTTTCTTGCAACCCATTTGCACAGGTTCACCATTCAAGGATAGAAAGCATAGATGGCCATATGAGGAGATATGTCCTAGAAATTTGATAAATCTGATCATTTGGCTATGATAACATGTTATTAGAGAATAGAATAAAATACATGTTTATGTTTAACTAATCAAATATACTCACGAAGGATGTAACCTACAATATTTCATCATACAAGTATCAATTCCATTATGAACCCACAAGTACTCAGGTGACAATAAAATATTAATGAGAAATATCACTCGAGTAGTACTTTATGGATCATAAGGAAAGCATATAAGATAAGAGGGAAAAATATATTACTTGCTATATCAACAGATGTAGAAGATGCAACTGATGAATCAGGATGAACATTGTCAACAGATATGTTCAAAGACAGGTCATTGTCAGTTTCAGTTGAACATGGATTAGGGATCTTGCAGATATCAATAGTATTATCAAGTTTGCACTTCTCTTCCAAGATCTTAGGCCCCAGAAAACCACATCTTTTTGGATTGAAAGAAGTTGAAGATGGATTTTGTGATGCCGAGGACACTATTGTTGACTCCAATTTATGATCGCTTGGTTTCATATCCAACAAAGCGTCATGAATTGATGGTACAACTGGAAATTCATCTTTCAGATTGTCTGCAGGTCCACTAGCAGCCTTGGATGAGACGTCTAAAACAATTTCAGAATTGTTGCGGAAAGCAATAGTATCAGACATAGTCTGGTCAATGCAATGTATGCTAAATGGCACAAGTTCATCACAGCCACTCTTGTCAGCTTGGAAGCCAATTTCCACATTGTCAGAACCATCAGCAGTATTAGTCATATTTATTGCAATTGATTTACTTCTATCAACATCCAGACAATCAGTTAATGATAAGTTTCCACTAGCTAGTGCTCTTGGCTTTTCTTCAACCATTGAGACAACAATATCTGTATCACCAGTATCAGCAACAGATACTGAGACCTTCCCTGCAAAGTTATAGTCAACTGACCATCCAAGGTCAACACTTCGTGGTTCAGACTGGGTTACTACATTCTGCATTATAAAAGTATCAGGTTTCTGTGCCCCCTGCTTGCTTACACACCTGTACAAGGATAAAAAAACATAAAAGTGCAAGCAAATACTATTAGATGAAAGATGTGAAACTCATCATTCACAAAAAGTGTAGATCAGGAACCAAACAAAAGATATCACCACTCAAAAGAATTACCTGGGGCATAGCCATGAACTGTCAGATGTACATGAGGAATTAAAACTAACACAGAAAGCATGATACCTGTGATCAAGTATCACAGCACAAATTAGAGATGAAGACCATAAAATGGCAACAATATAAATGTCAAAAAATGATGTTTGGAAACATGATAATTATTTTAATTATGAAACGAACATTAACTAATGTTATTTAGTAGGAAAACCATGAAATTAGTTACTGTATTTCTTCCAAAAAGGAAAAAAAAAGTATGAGCAAATATGGTCCAGATTATACATTTGCATTTTAATAAAATCCCAAACTCACAAGGCATGATTACTTAATTTATCTGCATATTACCATTATCCAGATAGCAGCTTAACAAGGAAATTACAATAAAGAGGCTGGATAAAAACATGAATGGTTCTTTGGATCAGTAATTCAAATAAGCCATACTCAAAGATGCAAGGACTAGAAGAAAATTAAATCCAAGTATGCATTAAAGGAAAGAGGTAAAAGATTCATTGTTGGAGTATAGTTTTCTGAAGAAGTAAAGCTTTACACTCTCTATTTAGTTCCCCTAATTGGCTTCCCAACTATTGATCAAGTAGTGCTATTTTAAACTAGTATATACCATATATCACATGAATCACAAGCTATTGATGTATCAACACTTAATTCATCTTCAGAAGTTGTGAAGCCACTTCGGATTTTGCAACCATCACCATCTAAACATACAACTGCCTGCAAAAGATATATATATATATATATATATATGCAGAAACAGAACAAATTATAAAAAAAGTAGGTAAGGATATATGATTGCAAATATGATAATTTACTTCTTCATTAATGTAGTATGATGGGAAGGAAAGTGTGTTGTTTTTCCCTTGAATAAGCCATTCATCATCTCTGCAACAGAGCATAAATCAACAATCAATAACATTTCTAAGAATAACCTTGAAAGTTCCTGTATCCAATAACTCAAGATATGATTATGTAAGAAAGGAATATTGCAAAAAGGAGGCATCTTAAAAAGACAAAGAAATTCACATCCTTGTGAACTGCAGTTAAAGATGAAATAATCATGAAATTTGTCAGTAGAAAGTTTTGTACCGCTTCCCTTTGGCCCTCTAGGCCAACATTACTACTAGATCCCATTTTCAAATTGAATCACAAATAAGTCCTTAATGTTTGTTGAATACTGATCTCCTGAATAATCCTTCAGATAAACAAGGTGCCCTGAGGCAACCTGTATTCTTAGTTTCAATGACTACAATTTAAGAAATAATAGACTGCAGTTCACATCCTTGTGAACTGCAGTTAAAGATGATATAATCATGAAATTTGTCAGTAGAAAGTTTTGTACCACTTCCCTTTGGCCCTCTAGGCCAACATTACTACTAGATCCCATTTTCAAATTGAATCACACAAAGTCCTTAATGTTTGTTGAATACTGATCTCCTGAATAATCCTTCAGATAAACGAGGTGCCCTAAGGCAACCTGTATTCTCAGTTTCAATGATTACAATTTAAGAAATAATAGACTGCAATAATGATCTATAGAGTTGCTGTTAGATCCAGTGTAGTTAGAAACTGTAATTCAAATAAAAATTAGTTCTTATCTCTAAGGCTTTCCGGTAGATATCCAGTAGTTAGAAGGTGTAAATTATAAAAGGCTTGTTTTCAGCCTTTACATTTGACATTGTACAGTGTATTTAACACAGTTTTTCTCCTTCTAAATTGCTTATAGTTGCATATTCCATTTTCTGATCAGTAATCCTCCCAATAGTTTTTTGGCTTATACTTTCAAAAGTTCAAATCCGTACAATCAAAACTTAAGCAACACTCAAAGGTGAGAAGATAAAAAGGATGAGAGTATATAGGAATATTAGACAGTATGGTAGAAATAATAAGCAAGACAAGATAGAAAAAGATAACACTAACTTTAGCTGAAAAAGCATAGCAATCACTATTGTTGAGGCTAAGGCAAACATTATAGACAATGAAGAATTAAAGATGCTACACAAGGGACCGTAAAACTGGTAAGAAGTCCCACTACTGGTTGGTGAAGAATGAGTTCAATATATCAAGGAATTCCCATAGGGAGGGGCAGTCCTGGAACACTAGAATAGATAACAATATTTTGCTTGTGCTCTTGTCACTCTTATTCAGATCTTGGAATTAGTAGAGGAATATAGTTGCTATTTACCCATTAGTATAAGCAGGCTATTATTGGATCATATACTTGCATCCTATAGATTACAAATAGGGAACTAAATCAATTCATCCATTGGGTGATTTTTTACTCTTCATATGAGCATGTACCATTTCGAATTATCATTAAGTATCAAACAACTTCCTACAACAACTGCTAGTAGAATAAAGACCTTTATAAGAATGACACTAGCATAGTAGAGCAAAACCTGTTTGACATATGATTTATTTCTCTTAAGCAAAGCTTGAGTAAAATGGAGAATCATGAATGGAACACACGTGAGTTGGTGAGGGAGTTCTTACAATCTCTATTTATATTCTACATATCCATACAGATCTTACAGTTGAGTTCAAAAGGTCAAATACATGGAAAATTAAGGAAGAAAAGTGATTAACTTACAGATATGCAGGTTGTTGCATTGTTGAGTGTGCTATTTATTTATTTTCACATGGGCATTAAATATTATAATAATTTATGACAGGGAAACATGTGTAAGAGGAGAAGGACTAACTCTTGATTTCAAAGATAACCAGATGCACCTGAATAAGAGCGATGACATTATTTTCATAGATGTTTGCAATTCTTAGTTGTTTTACACTCTTATTTCTTTTCCAATGAACTTCCACAGTGCATCACATGGACTAGTTATGTGAACCCTCCAATAAATAATTTGTTAGATACACTTTCAAATTGGTCTTTCCATAAATTCAGTATCATAAAGCATCTATTGGACTGTAGAGAAGCAAGTTTGTCTTGCCTCGATCTACTGAGTCTTTTTCCTTGTATAGTTGATTAAATCTATTTTCCAAGAACAGGAGGAAGAGAATTGCAGAAGAGTATAATAAAAAAACATTTTCCGTACCTTCATTTCAGAGCTGTCCAACATTTCTACATGTAGATGTGAAAAGAAAAAGAGTTTGTACTAAGAATCATGCTACAAACTGCACACTAATATCTACTGCAATCTTTCTTAGGTGGTAATATTAACAAGAACAAAATCATTAAATTAGCATGTATTTCCCTAAACCATTTTTGGATTGTGCAGTTTCTATTTGACTAGGAATCCTGCAATGAAATGGCACATGCTAAAAACCTTTTCTTACATTCATTCGTAACATTGGTTACATAACAATTGCTATCATATCTACTGTAAGTTGCTTCCAATGCTAGCATGAGTCCTTTCCTTTCATGAAGCATAAGCTCCCAACAAAAATTAGGTGGCCTGAAAAAGTGCTATGGGATTCCTGAATTCCAAACTCCACCCAAAAATGTTGACGACAAAAATTAAATGCCGTTCTCCTGCACCTCCTTGAAGAAACAGAAAAAAAAACTATTTCATTTCCAAACAAAAACCTATATCAGGGACTTCACTTTTTCATAAGCACAAACCATGGGAACAGGGTAATTTGATTGAGGAGAAAGAACCATGAGCCTATATTTCTATTTTGGAATCAGGTCAAGTGATTTGACAAATGAAGTAGCTGAAATTGGCCAAAGATTTGAAATAAAATTGTGGGCTTAGGTTAAGCCTGGGCTTTGCTGTAAGTGGTCAGGTCAGACCCAAGACTAAGGGGGTGTTTGGATGTCATGATTGGAGTGGGAGTGAGAGTGAGAGGGGAGTGGATGTATACCCATGTTTGGGTATACATCATTGGGATTGAGGGTGGATTGTGGGGGGAGTGAGACTCACCCATGTGAGTGAGTCCCACTCCCTAATAATTGGGGGGATTGCCCAATCCTAGCCTAATCCTTGATGTGGAAAGGACTTATTTGCCCCTAGGTTATACAAATTATAGTATTATAAGATTAAATAGTTATTTTTTATAATTAATTAGAATAAAAAATCATTATATTTAACACCATTAATTAATAGGTAATTAATGATATTAATATTTCATTCCAAAAATTAGAATGAAATTGTAGTATAATAAAATTAATTATTTATTTTTGATAATTAATTAGTTACAGTTTATCAATATTTAAAATATATATATAATTAAAAATAAATCATTATTATATATACAATATCATTTATATGCATAAGAGGCATAAGTGTCATTTTATCCTATTTACTTTCTTTACTTTCCCCATTCCCAATAAATTACACTCTCCAAACCTTACCAACCAAACACATTCTTCATTCTCACTCCTACTCCATTACCCCTCATATCACTCCCAATCCACTCCTCCCCCAATCTACTCTTGACATCCAAACACCCCCTAAAATCTATTACGGCTTTCATTAATAGGTAATTAATGATATTAATATTTTATTCCAAAAATTAGAATGAAATTGTAGTATAATAAAATTAATTATTTAATTTTGATAATTAATTAGTTACAATTTATCAATATTTAAAATACATATATAATTAAAAATAAATCATTATTATATATACAATATCATTTATATGCACAAGAGGTATAAGTGTCATTTTATCCTATTTACTTTCTTTACTTTTCTCATTTCCAATAAATTACACTCTCCAAACCTTACCAACCAAACACATTCTTCATTCTCACTCCTACTCCCTTACCCCTCATTTCACTCCCAATCCACTCCTCCCCCAATCTACTCTTGACATCCAAACACCCCCTAAAAACTATTACGGCTTTCATAAGATTATGGCCACGAATCTAAGACACAAGTCTTTGTTGGTTAGTTTCCCTTTGATCAACATCCTGGCCTACAAATAGGCCAGCCTGATGGATTAGTGCAATATATTAGTTGTAACAAAATTCATAGCTCTATATTGGCAAGGTCATGAACTGTCCAAGTTATAGATATAGATCAGCACAAAGCGAAACCATACTACAGTGTAATAGGATCAATCTGATATGCCATCTGAAGATCCTCAACATCAAGAAGGTTTCTTCCCTTAATGCTATGTTTATATCCTAAATAACCAGTATCTTATGTAAAAGTAAGATTGACTGGAAAAGGATTTCAATTTTGAAAACAAAAAGTTTTTTTTTGGTAAGAGGAACAGATAACCCGTAGGCCCTGCTAGACTACCAGGGGTGTGCACAAGCCTCGGCGGAACAAGTAGGGGCGGGGCCCGCGCACACGTGGGCGCTGGGACCACCCGCGCACAACCACCGCTCACAACTCCCAGAAATGTGCCCTCACCCGAGAATCGAACTCTCACCACTCGGTGAAGAGCTCTATCGGAGACCCGTGTACCAATAGACCATGTGGTCGTTGGCTGAAACAAAAAGTTATGGGCAAAAGAAACTTCAGTCAAGAAAATTGCATGTAAACTGTAAATGCATCCATTTCTGTAGAAATTTCACCAATAACTCCATCAAAGGTATATAAAATATATTAAAGCAAGCCAAACCTGGAAAAAGAATGATCCTCAGAGTCGATGCGTCCAACTGTATCATAAACCTTTAATAACAAAAGAATGGTATACATTATGTTATGCCAGCAAACATGAAAAGTTTATTTTTAAATCAAAGAAATGGCAGCCATATATTCGGCCTTAAAACATATTTCTAATGTTCTCATTATATAGTTCTTACAAGCTAATTCCTAGTTTTTCTGTGAAAACTTATTTTTGGTAAAAAAAAATAACACGTGAAAAATAGTAAAAAAAGGGGTTTTCCACATATACCCAAGTAAATTTCATTATTGCATGTGTACCCCCAGGTTTTGTGGGTTTGTGCGTATATATTCGTGGGTCAAAAGTTGAACACATACTTTTCTGAAAATGACATTATTGTTCTTGTCTTCAACCCCTCTTCCTCCCTTCTTTACTCTAACTTCTGTCCCTCTCCCTCTCCCTCCTCCCTCATCTCTTGTATACTTTATCTTCATTCTTTAGAATCTTATTCGTGCTTACAAAAGATAAGAGATAGGAAATATCCACAATCCCTTTCTCCTCATCTCTAATGTGATTATGTGAGATAAAAGAGAATCTCTCTTGGTCTATTATTTACTGGAGATCAACAGTATGAAACAAGGGAGAAAAGAAAGCAAAGGAGAGGGAGTAGAGGCAGGAAACGGAAGAGATGTTAAAGATGGGGCGATAATGCCATCTTTAGAAAAGTATATGTTTGAATTTGATCCAGGAGTATAAAGAACAAGACCAAGAAACCTGGGGAATGAGCAATTTCATGTATTTTAGAGGGCTATACAAGCAATTTTCTCAAAAAGAAAGACTCAGTAACCTTTTGCACCTACATCTACAAAGAATAAGATAGTTAAAATCCTTACAAGAAAGGGAAAATTTTTTCAAGATAGTATCCCTCACCGGGAGACAGGTAATAAGCTGAAACTCATTCTTGCAAAAAGGGCAGAGGTTTGTGATAGTAGCCCAGTTGTCAATGCATGCAAAGCAAAACCTGGTTCCACAAGAATTTTAGTCAATATGAGTCAGAAGATCTGCCAGATCAAGAGATAATAAAGTAGAAAAGAAAGCTACACATAACGGGGTGAATTAACTGGCAGCATCACTTGAGGAGGTTTACCTCAATCAATTGGAATGTAAACAGAAATAGAACGCTTACAGCACAACAAATACATAACCTTAAATGTTTGCAAAACTTACCAGTCCTGGCAACAGTCTAAAACCCCTCTGTCAATAACAACATCCATACAAATTCCACATCTCGGGTTGTCAAAGGCAGCATCATCCTGCACACAGACCAAGGAGGAGCATCCATGATGCTCACACAAACAGTATTACTAGCAAAATACATAGTTGCTATTCCTGAGTATCATTAGAAAATAGAAATCGTAATTGCAAAACCTAATAGCATTACAACATCATACACAAATTCCCCAAGTTAGATGTTCAGGGAATATCAAAACCAAAAATAACATTTCGTAATCAAGATAACCTAACCTGACATTTAACATAATTTCCCCTTGTTTGGCCGGAGGATACATACTATTCTCCCAACCAAACAAGTTAGAATAAGATATACAAAGACTTAATTTTTTAAAAATATATATTTAATATTTCTTTTTAATATTATTTAGAAAATTAAATTTTTAACTTTAAAACATTTAATTTTTATTAGAATTAATTAAGTCAAACTTTGGTTAGCTCAAATAAAAGATTTCATTCTAACCCCATATTTGAAAAAGATTCACTTAACCATGCGTCCTTATCCTCCAACCAAACAAAACCTTTAAGAACATTTCTTAAATTATGAATATGATCAATTCTAACTTTTTTTAATCCACAAGCTCTTCAACCAGGACAAGTTCTTATAACACAGCCTATACACTGATCGACATAACAGACTTATTTTAAGTAGGGCACTCTTATGTCTTAGGTGGATTGGGATACACGACAAGGCACAAATTTTTCATATCAATTAAATAGTCAGCCTGTTTTGACACTAACACATTTATTCCCATCCTAGTTCCTTCTAACTTGTGTTGTCAGGTTGACAGGTCATGTCAAAAATTAACATCCCTGGCTACAAGTGAAGCTCATTTATTATCAAGAAAAGGAGGCAATCATGGTCCAGATGGGAACAGCATGTGGAAATTAGACTGCACTGGCACCAAGTTCACCATCTGCTTAGCCAAAAGCAGAAAGTTTTATCCACATCTTCTTATGCAATGCAAGAAGCTTCAAGATACAAAATAGTTAAAGTAATATATTAGTTATACATCTCAATCGCTGAGATCCCTTCATTTTTCTTGCTGCATAATCCCCTTCTCAATTTTCTACTCCATATTATATATCAAAACCTATTAACCAATTGATGTTCTGGTATTTCTTTAAAAGTAAAATTAAATATGTTATCGCAGGTTTGCAGCATTTAAATAGTGCGGCAGAACCATATGCTGAATACATCAAAAATCTGAAGTACATCCAAGAATTGGTGTAAACAGAAGTCCACGTCCTCCTTCTTTGTTAATTGATTTAGACATCTCTTATTTTCTTAGATTAATTTGACAATAATTGATGTCATCAGGACCAGGTAAAATCTCATCTCTTTGTATACAAGTGATATGGATTTCCAGTATTTTTCATAAGAGGTTTTGCCTGATTAGATCTAGCTATCTAAATAAAGAATGTCTACAATACACTGATGTTTCTTTATTACTGGATGGTTATCCTTGAGAAAAATTAGCAAAAAATGTACTCCAATCCATTGTCAAATGTGTCATATTTTCTCCATTAGTGTTCTATTTCAAGTTCATTTAACATTTTTAGATATTCTAAACTATATTAGCCACAACAATCAAGATGTATGCATCATCTAATGGTTAAATTACGAAGCCTTCTGCTATTAGATATTTATTTATTGCAAAAGCATGGAAGCAGAGCCAATCCACTGATAGGGAATGGGGTAACTCAGAAGTAAGACTGAAGTCATAAGTATGCTCTCTCCCTTTCTCTTCATTTGATAGAGATAGTCATAATCCAACAGTGGCAGAGGAAATACAACCAAAAAAATAAATAATTAAGAAAATTCCCAAGAAAACAATCAAATGAAAATTGAGTAACAAGATAGTTATAAGAGCTCAGAGGAAATAATGCTTTTTTTTATATTAAAAAAAGGGGCTTACAATATCTGTATCATCTTCAATGGCTGGTTCTTCTGATTCAGAATCAGTATACAGTGGGAGATCCATTATTTCAGAAATAATACTCTCTGAAGTTAACTGCAAGACAAATAGAAAAGGAAAATATTAAAAAAATATCAACATCAAATGGCTAGAACCTAAAAAGCAAATATATATAGATAATCTATAGTTGAAGACACATGGAACACAATGTAAGATGGAAACTAGAAAGTATATCGAATAGAATTGAGATGGCATGTGAGAATTCAAGTGCACATAAACAGGTGAAGGAATCTATTTCACATATATACAAGTTCAGATGTAGGTAAGTTATTGTAAAATAGACCATTGACTCTTGATTTTACAAACAGTAAAATAGTCCATAATTTAGTCTCATATTGCAAATTGCTCAATTGGTTCTAAATATGAAAGAACTGGTAAAGAGGATTTAGGATTCTAAGTTCATAATTCACAATTTCTAACTAAATCACTAGACTAAATAAGAGCTCAGCATAATTTGTAAATTTTCTTGATATAAAATTTCAGTTGGTAAAAAAAGAGATGCAACTTTAAGCAACAGATAGTGAGGTAGAATCATTGAGATTTTACAATATAAAAAATCAAGTTCATGGCCAATCAATACTAAAAAGTAGATTGTAATTATATAATGAATTCATAGTGAATAACAACAAGACTTTTGCCTTGCTTATGAACCTGAAAGCTGGTTACCTAGATTGTCTTTGTATGACGAAGGAATTTACTTGCATCAGGGTGCTTGACGAAGTTGGCTAAGCTAAAGAAATATTTGAAGAAATGATGGATATTCAAATAACTTTAAGGATGAACTAAACCGGAAAAAGAACCATCTCTGTAGAAGGTGAAGAAATGCGGAAGTGATCATTGTCATTATAAGCATTCAAGATTTCAAGGCAACATCACTAAAGAGGAAGAACTTAGTATTAAGGGTGATCAGGTCAACACATACATATTCACTATGTAACTACATTTCTGGTCTTGAAATTAGAGAATCTATTTTTAGATTTATTTAGTAATTACAAAAAGCCATAAATATCAAACATCATTGTGTAGCAGATAAGAGAATAAGGGAATATAGTATAGACATCAAAGTGTGCTCATTTCTTATTTCGATGCTAGTACACAACTTTTCAGCCTGACACCACACATCATTAATTTCCAATCATGTGAGTGACTTCAATAAGGCAACAAAAATTTCATTAAGTGAAAAAACTATTATCAATTAAAAATACATTATTACATCTACATCCATTCAAGGGGCAGGATAGGCATGGGATCTGACAAAGACAAGGGAGTAGGTCAAGCTTGTAGTCCAAGCAGATAAAATATAATTCTATAACTATTAGTTTGATTACACACACAAAATAAATGTTACAAAAGTGTAAAAAGAATAAAAAGTTAAGAACATTTTCAGGCTATATATATATATACAGCGCTGCCTGAAATAGATAGGTATTGGAAAATAACAAGCTTTGCTTGAGGAAACAACTTTTGGACACCTCCATATCCCGATTTCCTGCTATCACCAAATGTAGCATTTACTAACAATAATATAAAATATCTTAATGAAAAAAAACTGATGTGCAGCTATGATGATTGTACAAACTACAAAGACTGCCATACTTCAAAAATCCATTGAATATCAACTTAGACACATAAACAAGGACTTAGATGCACTTCTCTGATGCCAGTTGAGGTGTCAATAGAACAAGCTAAAACCATATCTAACAGAACCAAACTAGGAGTTCAAACATCAAGAAAACAACAACAAACTTCAATCCATTAATGGCATACTGTAAACATATAAAATTCATGGTCCAAGAGAACAATTAACAATCAAGAAGCTCCCATAACTAAATTGCCAAACATCAAGATAAGTAGATAACCACAAGCAATTCAATCAAGAAATACCATCGCACATAACAATGCACCAAGTCATGCTTCAAATAAAACCAAAAATCAATCTAGTACCTTCCCACCTCAATTTATCAACCTCTGTCCAGTTCACAACAAAAGAGAATTAACCAAAATTTAATTATAAAAAAAAATTGCCAGTTGGCCGTCGCCGGAGAAGAATTATCAAATAAACATTAAAAAAAGGTTCAATCGATCGACCTACAATTGCCCTAATTGGATCAATCGGAGTTAATATTATGAAAAACGAAGGAAAACAGAAGGGGGACATCACCGAAACCTCAAGAACAATCGCCGTGCAGCATGCATCGCCAAACCTCAATCAGGAACCTTGTCGGCGTCAGTCCGCCCTCTCACTGGCCTCGTCGCCGGAGTCACCGGCCGGACATCGTTGCGAATATTTGGCAGGGAAGAGATGAACCAGCAACGGGCACAGAGCTTCTTTAATATTGGAGCGTTATAAATAGAAAACTTCAGGTCTTGTTTCAGTGAAAATTTCCTTTCTATTATAGATGCTAGTAAAAAAATTTAACAACACTCACATGTAAATGGTATTTCAGTATTTGCTATCATACATGCTAGTAAAAAAATTTATTTACTGATAGACCTTTACAAATATTATATATATATATATATATATATATATAATTTTTAGTGGAAATTAAAAAAAAACACCCCCAAAGTTTGCAATATGCACAGATTCTCCCCGTAAATTTGAATATCCATAAAACCCCTTCTTTTTTAATACACTGATTTTTAAACCCCCAAGTATCTAACGGTAATTTTTTATACGAAATTGTCCTTTGCATGGGAAGTTGTGCAGTTTTCTTTTGTTTTTACATTTTGTGTATTATTTTTGCTCGTTTGGAAAAAGGTTTTCCACAAACTTGTTAAATTTTTCATATAAATATTATTGTCTTCATAAACAAATGCAAAAAGGTATGGAAAAAGGTTTGACGAGGAAGGAAGGCATGCCACAACGTCTGGGTAGCCTTGAGTTCGAACGGATACGCTCGGAGAATCCGAATACTTGCTAGAATATCATAACTTTACAAAGAGAAGAAAAAATTAAGCGTAAAACATAACGTTTTAAACGGAAAATGGAAAAATTAAACGGAAACTGGAATATTCAAGCGTCAACATAATAGTTTAAACGGAAACTTGATAAATTCAAGCGGAAAATTGGATGGGACAAGGATAGTAAGGCAAAACATATGTTCTTCCTTTGTTTTAAGCGGAAACTTATGTTTTTAGCGGAAACTATAATAATTAAGAGAAAACATATACTTTTAAGCCGAAAATGGGATGATTTGTTTAAGGAAAAACAAAAAAGAATGCAAAATGAATGCAAAAAGGTATGGAAAAAGGTTTGACGAGGAAGGAAGGGCATGCCACAACGTCTGGGTAGCCTTGAGGTCGAACAGATACGCTCGGAGAATCCGAATACTTGCTAGAATATCATAACTTTACAAAAAGAAGAAAAAATTAAGCGGAAAACATAACGTTTTAAACGAAATGAAGGAAAAGTTAAACGGAAACTGGAATATTCAAGCGGTAACATAATAGTTTAAACGGAAACTTGATAAATTCAAGCGGAAAATTGGATTGGACAAGGATAGTAAGGCAAAACATATGTTCTTCCTTTGTTTTAAGCGGAAACTTATGTTTTTAATGGAAACTATAATAATTAAGAGAAAACATATACTTTTAAGCCGAAAATGGCATGATTTGTTTAAGGAAAAGCAAAAAAGAATGCAAAACGAATGCAAAAAGGTATGGAAAAAGGTTTGACGAGGAAGGAAGGCATGCCACAACGTCTGGATAGCCTTGAGGTCGAACGGATACGCTCGGAGAATCTGAATACTTGCTAGAATATCATAACTTTACAAAGAGAAGAAAAAATTAAGCGGAAACATAACATTTTAAACGGGAAATGGAAAAGTTAAACGGAAACGTAATATTTTAAACGGAAACTGGAGTATTCAAGTGGCAACATAATAGTTTAAACGGAAACTTGATAAATTCAAGCGAAAAATTGGATGGGACAAGGACAGAAGAGAGGAGAAAGTAGAGATGTCGCCATTGGTGGTGGAAAGCGAGAGGAGAGAAGAGGGGGTGAAAAGGAGTAGGAGGGGGAGGTAGTGGAGCATGCCGTTGGCGTCGAAAAGATGGTGAAGACCGCGAGGAAGATATTGAGGGTTGGGGCCGTTGTGGATGTATGAAGGTTGGGGTCGTTGCCGATGTAGGCGCCACCGGCAAGGCAAGGTGGTATACGACTGTAAATAATGGGCATGAGGGTCGGGGGGGAAGCTCGGAGACGGGGGCGAAGTTGTCGGAGAGGACGCTGCGGGGGTTGACGGAGGGCCGGAGGAGATGTGGGTCTGAGTTTTGTTTTTGGTTTTCTCTACTGTCTTGACAGCAGAGATGATGAAACGAGACAATGATGGTGGAAGGCCGGAGAAGAAAGCGGAAAATGGGGCTGATGAAAGTAGAGGAAAGAGAATCCATGGTGGATTTTTTCCCATCATGTTCAAGGGCAAAGAAGGAATTTCACAACATAGACTGATCTACAAGGGGGAAAAAAAGTAAAACAATAAAGGAAGGGTTGTCTGGGGTATTCGAAACTTGCAGGGGCTGATTTGGAAGTTTTGAATTTCCCGAGGGGTAAAAAATAATTTTCCCTAATTTTTATTTGTAAGGAAATTTTAATTGTTTGGAAATAATTTTAAAAAATAGTTTAGTGTTTTCTTAGAGCTCAGTAATGCACTTATTGTTCATTTTCATCTTTATATTTTTAAAATGTTCATTACTTACGTTGTATTTTTGGATATATTGTTTACTATTGTCCATACAATTTGCACAACACTCGCATGTAATATGACCATGCATTATAATTTTTAGAATCAAGTAACATTAAGATAAATATTAAAAATTATGTAATTACGGATATATCCCAACTATGTACTGAATATTGTCATGCAAAAAGTTGTTTTTTTTATAACAGCTATTACAGTACAAGAGAGTATTTCATTTTCTTCCCAATTCAAAAAGTTAAGGGTTCAATTTAGTGGTTTGTGATTTAGAGGTTTTTGTCCATATTTATAAATGAAAAATAAATTTTTATTCAACACACTCCTAATGATTTTTAGTGATAATTTACAAATCATCAAATTAAATTCTCTAACCTATTAGTTTTCATCGCATTAAACATATTGCCACTGCAGGAAAATGGAAAGGTAGAACCACTGTCCAAGATATGAAGCCTATTTAGATTCTTTTTTTTATCCAAAGGTGTTCTTTGTTTTTAAGTCATGAACTTTTAAAATGCAAACTGTGATGTTTAGATTCATTTAGGTGGCGTTTAGTTAGATGCAGTATCAAATACAATGGATTTGAATTTGTAAATCTTTGTATTTGAATATACAAAAGAATTTTTGTTTTGTAGATGTTCAGACCAAGAGCTCCTATGATTCAAGAACAACTTTCACTAGATCCCATTCTCCATCTCCCTGGTTTTCCACCAGGCTCTAATCTTAAATTTCGCACTACCAACATCCTAGACCGGGGCATGTTTGGATTGGCTTTTTTAAAGCCCAGAAGTGCTTTTTTTTATAAATTAAGCACTTCTGGATTTTAAAATTTATGGCTGTATTGGCTTTTGGGCAAAAGCTAAAGCTGTGAAAAAAGCTGAAATGCAACTTTTTTGAGAAGTTGCTCAACAGGTGCTTCTCAGAAAAGCACTTCAAAGAAGCTATTTTAGGTGTTATCTAATTACCATTTTACCTTCAACAAATGCATAAATTAATACACTTACTCCTAACATTCTTCTACTACATCTATCATCCAGACAAAAGAATAGAGAAGGGAAGAAAGAAAACAAGAGGGAAGGAGAGCTTTGCGATTGGACTCCGGTAATCTTGGGAAAAATTTAGAGGTATATCTCATGTGATTCATCTTCAGTTTCGGTTTTCTCTAGTTTGGATATGTGATGATCTGTGTGTAACCTACTGTTCTGATGCCCTAGATCGGTTCAAAATTTACTGTAAATATTTGCTGGTTTCTTTTGATCAATCCTGGTAGCTTGTCATTTGGATTTATATGCAAGCTATTGGTTTTGGTGTTTTGGTTTTGCTGATAATTTTTCAATTTGGATTCCTCTTTACTGGTTTTGTTTTGCTTAGCAATGGTGCTTTCAAGGAGAAAGTTTTGTTCTTTGGACTGCATTTTGTTAGGAATTGTTCATGGCTTTGTATCTTTGTTTTCTATTCAGATGCTTATTAACAGTCTTGTGCTGATGAATGTTTTAGATATCAGCGCTTGACACAATCATAAGCTAAGCTAAGCTACTGTTGTGTATTATGTTGTGAGAAATCCTTACTTTTTAATATATATTGTCATGGTTGTTGTTAGATGAATAATATATATATCTATATATATATATAATTTATGTTAAAAAGTGTTGAGATTTTTTTCCCTATGTAATTAAAACATGATTTCCATGTTGATTTCGCTATGTTTTTTTTTTTTATTAAGGGCTCAAGAGGATAAATATTTTTGAACATAGCCTCAAAACTACTACCCAGAAGAATTGTACTAGGGAAAAATGTGGGTGATGTGAATTTGGTAGCAAGTGAAAATACTCCAAAAGCAAGATGAGATGACACAAATACTGAAATATTCTTAAAAATATGTATCGAGGAGGTCTAAATTGGTAATAGACCACATAAACACTTTATAGAAAAAAGGTTTGAAAAATGTAATTTCAAAGTTTGCTGCGAGAATAGGGGTGAGTTACAACTACAAACAATTGAAAAATAGGTGGGACACTCTCAGGAAAGAGTTCGGCATATGGGCAAAGCTAGTGGAGTACCAAACAGGGCTTGGTTGGTACCTTGTTAAGAGGGCAATTTTAACAAGTGATGATTGGTGGGAGAGAAAAAGACAAGTAAGCCTACGAATCCATATTATATATAATAATGTAATCATTTATTTAATTTGTAATTTTTAACTTAAATAGGAAAACCCAGAATATCTGAAATGGAGAAATGAGGGTCCAAAGTTCTTAGACATGATGGAGATATGCTTCAAAGATGTAGTGGCGATAGGCTAAATGGCGTTGGTACCATATGCAGAACCATTTTCAGAGAATTAAGTTTCTAATAACAATGCTTATGCTCGGATGAATGACGTAGACATAGAGGTTGATAACTTTGAAGATGATGGTAATAGTCCTCAATAAAACAATAATGCCATATTAGGAGAAACCAATACAACATAAGCTAGAAAGAGACAAAGAACATCACAAAGAGAAAAGAAAAAAAAGTGCAAAAGAGAAACTACAAGAATCATTTGACCCTCTACTCTTTGGGATGGATAACATGTCACGTACAAGTAATGTAAGCGTTGAGAATGATGACTGTTGTAAAATAACCAAATGTGTAGATTTGTTGGATACAGTCCCGGGATGGAACAAGGAAGTCCACGTTACTTTCTCATGGTGAGGTTATTTGCAAAAAAATATCATAGGGAGACTGTTGTGGCACTAGTGGAAAAGGATCCATCACTTGCTATCGGTTGGTGTCACACTTTTACCATAGATGACCTCACCCGACTTTGACTTTAACGGTTGATCATTTATCTACGACAACTTAATTTGGTTTTTTTTTAGTTTTGCTTTTGCCATAAACTTGTTTGTTATGTCTTTGCTTTATATGTTGAGTTTATGTATCCAACATTGTCTTGAACTTTTCACATGTTGCACTTTTGGCATTGAAATATTATTTTAGACGTTTATCATGCCTTTTTTTTTTATGCCAAACTTTTGTATGGTATTTGATTTTGTTTATTCATATCTTTGTATTGAGTATTTTTTTTTCCTATATTCTACATGGCATTAAACATTTATTATTGTTTATGTAGGGTGTAAAATCAAAACGGAGTTCTTATTTGATTCAGATACAAAATCAAAAGATCCAATGTTTGATTCAGAAGAAGAAGCTAACAATATGCATATGGATAAGTATATTGGACGAATGTATGCATGTGTTGCAATTGCAGAATACCAATATATGAAGTCAATGTTGAAGGTAGAAAAGAGGCATCTTCATTAACTGTCCATAGGTGGATTAATGAAATACTAAATGGATCAGATAGTCATTTCTTTGAGCAAGTCCGGATGAATAAAACTGTATTTAGAAGATTAGTGGACGACCTTACTCAAAAGTATGGTTTACAACATACGAGAAATGTTACTGTAGAAGAATCAGTAATAATATTTTTGTATATACTCAGCCAAGGAGCTACTTATAGGAATGTGGAGGAGAGATTTCAACATTCTGGAGAAACAATGCATAGACAGTTTCATCGAGTGGTAAAAGCTATCCACAAACTTGGAAATGATATTATCAGACCGGTAGATGGAAATTTCAAAGATGTGGAGGATTACATTCAGGGTGATGTTCGATATTGGCCTTACTTCAAAGACTGCATTAGTGCAAGAGATGAAACACATGTGGCCATTCTTGTCCTGGCTGAGAAACAAGTTCCATTTATGAATAGGAAAGGGTACACCCCAACAAATATTCTAACCACATGTGACTTCAATATGTGCTTCACATTTGCACTTATTGGTTAGGAGGGTTCAGCACATGACACACGTATATTAATGGAGGCTTTGAGAAATCCATCTTTGAAGCTTCCTCAGCCGCCCGAAGATTCACATTTATTTGAAATTAATTTTAATATCTATGTTCTATTTTTCATTTCTTATTGTATTATATTTTTGTAGGGAAATACTACCTTGTGGATTCTGGGTATCTTACAATAAAAGGATTTTTTGGGCCATGCAAGAGTGCAAGATATCACATTCCACAATTTAGGATGTCTCATGTATTTAGGTCTCCAAACGAGGCATTCAACTATTATCACTCGAGTTTAAGAAGTGTTATAGAAGGAACATTTGGAGTTTGCAAAGCAAGATGGAGGATCCTACAAAATATGACCAAGAATACTATGAAGGTCCAATTCCGAATTATATGGTCATGTTTTGCTCTCCATAATTTTATTCTTAGAATGGGTA
The DNA here is from genome assembly GCA_020875875.1 of Dioscorea alata. Classification (NCBI taxonomy): domain Eukaryota; kingdom Viridiplantae; phylum Streptophyta; class Magnoliopsida; order Dioscoreales; family Dioscoreaceae; genus Dioscorea; species Dioscorea alata. The sequence goes on from CM037027.1 coordinate 6,056,380, forward strand.
GCAATGATTTGGATGTTCTTGAGAGCCTTGAAGATATCAACCAAATTCAAGAAGGAGAATGTGGCTTTGAGGATGATGATAGTGAAAGTTCATTTGTATGGCAACAATCTACTAATGAGGACACTAAACAAATTATCACACTTAGGAATAATATTCGGGATCAACTCTCCAATCAATATATATGTAATGTAATGTTTGTCTTGTTAGTTGTTGGTATGGTTGTTAAGACATTGCAAAACTTTAATGTTGTTGTTATTGTTATTGTTATTGTTATTGTTATTGCTATTGTAGTAGTAGTAGTAGTAGTAGTAGTAGTAGTTGTTGTTGTTGTTGTTGTTGTTGTTATTGTTAATTTTTGTTATAAGGATGGCAATGTTGTTTTTTTGTTCTTGTGATTTGAAAAATACTATTGCTCTTGTTCTCATGGTGTTTAAAATTCAAGTCTTAAGTTATTTTTTTCTTGTGCTAAATGAACAACAACAACAACAACAATCACGACAATAATAATAATAATAATAATAATAATAATAATAATAATAATAATAATAATAATAATAATTGTAATTGTAATTATAATCATAATACATTAAGTTATTATTATTAGTACTATTAATGTTTTCATTATCATTATCATTATCAATAGTAATGTATAATAGTAACTCAATAAAAAAACTCAATAAATGCCCACTTTAGTAATTTACCATCTCTTAAAGCCATTTTAAAAATCCACATCCAAACAACTTTACACATATAAAAGTGCTTTTGCATTAGCTTACCCAAACATAAAATACTTAAAAACGCTTAACTTACTCTCAAAAGTAATTTTAAAAAAAGTGCTTCTACAACTTAACAAAAAAGCTAACCTAAGTAATCCCCATCAACAACATGCCCTTCTTGACAATTTTTGGGCCACTAGGGCCAATCCTACTCATTTCCTCCATGTAATGAAAACTCTTAGTCAGTATCTTTAGAACCAAAATATCATTGCTGACCATATCATCCCCTACAATCCCACATATCCTTAGCTAGTAGTCTGTGTTGGGCAGTTAGTTGCTTCTTTCCGAAGCAACATTAAGCTAATAGACTTGTAAACAATGTAAGTCCCAGTATGGACACTGCAGCAACACTGTAGAGTCTTGTAGATGGTGGAGAATATATGCCCTCCCTAGCATATCATTCAAGTCTGTGTTGGCCACTTAGTTGCTTCTATCAAAAGCAACCTTGAGCGTTATTTAGGCCCCCTAATTCTCTATATAAGGGGCTTTAGTGTGTTGTAAGGAGTCACAAATACTAAGTGAGGTCCTAAGGTTTTCTAGCAATAAATCATCCAGTTTTATAATCTATACGCTTCCAACCTTAACATTTACTACACTTTGTTCTCTAAACTCTAAATCCATCATCAGGAGTTCAAAGTTAGTTCAAAGGCACAACCAACCCCCACAGTGATATCAGTGCCCAGTGTTTAATCCTCAAGAACAAGGTCATTTGAAATTTTTTTTAAGATTATGGATCAATAAAAATTATATAATCAAGCTAAATCTTACCATCTACATGTGGGGACCTTGTTAAGGGTTTACCTCTACATGATGAAGATTACCTTGTTCTTAAAGATTAAAACTCTGGGCTCTAATACCACTATAGGATTGATTGTGCCTTTGAACTTACTTTGAATTCCTGATAATGGATTTAGAGTTTAGAGAACAAAGTGAAGTAAAGGTTAAAGTTGGAAGTATAGAGATTATAAAACTGGATGATTTATTGCTAGAAAACTTTAGGAGCTCACTTAGTATTCATGAGTCCTTACAAACATACTAAGGCCCCTTATATATGCAAGGATGAGGCCTGGATAAGGCTCAAGGTTGCTTCAGAAAGAAGCAACTAAGTGGCTAACACAGACTTAACTGATATGATAAGGAGGACATATATTCTCTACTATCTATACGACTCTATATTGTTGCTACAGTGCTGTACTGGGACTTACATTGTTTATAAGCCTATTTTACACACTAAAAAACAAACATTGCTTCCCTTTTACACACTAAGAAAACAAACATCACTTTTACAAAAAATAAAAATAAAAAATAAACCGTTGGGAATATTAGTCTTCAAGGATGTTGGCAAGGTTTAATTCCTCAGACTGAGTGAATGACGATTGCTTTAAATCATAAGGATTGGACCGTTGCCTGTGAGAGATGCCCAAAGGAATGTCTTCATTTAGGTCTTCAATGACTAGAATGTATCAAGAGGAATAGTCACCTAATGCTGGAGGGAGATAATGGTGTTGACATCTTTGAAGTGTTGTACAGCTGTAGGATTGTTATACTTTATATTTCCAAAAGGAATGTCTATAGGGAGTACTTCCTTCCTTGCATATACTTTCATAGTGGCATCTTCCATAGAGAGAGTTGTTTAGTATTTGGAGTGGTAAAAAGTTTTAATTCTTCCACAAATATGTCTGTAGGAATATGTACTTGAAAGGAAACATCCTTAATTAATACTTCAATAGTGATTAAATGTCGAGTGTCTTCTAGATATCCGATATCGTAAGTGGGTGGAATTAAAGTGATTGAAAAGTTGAGAACTATAGGAAACTTAATTTTCTTGAATATTTTGACTAGTAAGTATGAAAGCTTCCAATGCTGCTGAAGAAACTGAACTTGCTTTGGTCTTGTAATTACTATTCTACTAATCATGCCATACTTTAGTAATTTCTCAATACTAACTGGGATACCTCTTAGTTCTCTATTAGTTCAGGAGGATAATTCAAAAGAAGCTTTGACTATGAAAAAGCCCTTTTCACAGTGACAATTTTGATGGCGATGTTCAACATATTGATATAGATCTACAGAGAGCACCATGCCATAAGGGCATGCATCATCTTTAGCCAAGTCTCTAAGTAGTAACTAGGTCTGTACAAAATCTTCATAAGCTGTCTTCAGTACCTTATGTAAAATAACTTGTTGCACGTCTCTAATAATAGGTGGAAATATTTCTAATAGCTCTTCTTTACATTTTTTATTTTGGACTATATACTGTGCCATCTCATTGTAGTTATAAGTAAGCTTTTGGAGTTTTCTGGTAATCTTTTCTATTTCTTTTTTCTTGGCTTCAATTTTTGTTTCCATTAAGTTTATTGTGCGATCTTGAGAAATGAAATGTTCAACAACAGGTGGTGAGAAGACTTTTGATACTAGCTGAGGAGATGTGGGATTGTAGGGGATGATATGGTCAGCAGTGGTACTTTGGTTCTAAAAATACTAACTAAGAGTTTTTATTACATGGAGGAAATTAGTAGGATTGGCCCTAGTGGCAGAAAGATTGTCAAGGACATGTTGTTGATGGTCTAAGATGTTGGTGGTGCGAAATTTAAGATTAAAGCATAGTGGAAAGACAGGGAGATGAAGAATGGGATCTAGTGGAGGTTGTTCTTGAATCATAGGAGCTCTTGGTTTGAACATCTGCAAAACAAAAATTAGTCTATTTCTATTTATCTAATTTTATTTCTTACTACATATTTGGGAGAGGTAATCCAGACTTCCACCATAGTAGGAACGCGAATGGACCTACTAGTTTGACAGCCATAGTCTTACTATGCAGAAGGATAAGTTTTTTGTTTTACTCATGTCTACTTTCTTGAATAATTCTACTTAACTGATCTGCTATAATATTATCTTTACCTTTAATATGTACAATAATATGAAAATCATTTCCAACAATATAATCAATAAATGTTAACCATCTATAAGTGGATATCTTATTTTCTGACTTTTTATGATAAAAAGATACTATAGCTTGGCAATCAGTATGTAGTATAAATTCTTTACTTTCTATAACTGATAAGTGCTTGTGTTATAGTAACGCGAAGCGTTATTATCTTACAATGAATATACTCTTTATCAGATTTTATCACTAAATAGTGTGCATTTGTGTATTCTTGTGCATTGTAGGTTCGTGGAGCCAAGTTGGAAAAGAAGAATGAAGTTAGGTCGTGTTCGCCATTGTTGGGAGGTTTACGGACCAAGCAAGGAACAAGGCACGAAGTTAGACTTGTGAGTGTGTGCCAACCTCCGTTGGAGGGGCACAAAGGCAGTCACATTCACAACAAGTCTAACTCGTGTAGCTTAGGAAAACTTTACCAAGAAGGAGACTCGAAGCAATAGGCATGATCTACCATTGATTGTGTGCCCAATTCAATGGCCTCGATGAAGAAACAACATATTCGGGAGCATTTCGGAGAGTTGCTGTAGCAGCAATGTAGCTTGTTACTGTAGCAAGTTACTGTGCACTTCTGCCGAAAGATCAAGAATCCAGAGAATTCACACGGGCGTGTGGAATTAACACATGGCCGTGTGAATTAATTTTCCAGCAAACCAGAGATGTCACACGGGCGTGTGGAATTAACACACGACCGTGTGAAGTAATTTTTCAGGAAAGACAGAAACTTCACACGGGCGTGTGGACATTCCACACGGCCGTGTGAAGTCCCGATAAGTCCAAATTTAAAGCCGCACTCAGCCTATTTAAAGCCCGATTTGGAGACTTTTTGAGACATCTTTCGACCTATCTTTCTCCCCAACTTCTGGAGAGTGCGGCTAGGGTTTCGGAGAGGACTTTGTGGAGGATTGGAGCGCGCCATCGGCATCGTCACCGACGTTCGACGGCCGCACAAGACCACGGCCACACCATACGCGAGGGGGTTTTCATTGATGTCTTTACTTTGTGTTTTATTTCATACATTGATGAACATGTATAGCTCCATGAGGAGCTAAACCCCTCGTGGGTATTCGGACTTGTAAAACTCTAGGATAATTATGTTTCTTTGACATTGTTATTATGCTTTTACATTAATTGATGAATAAATTCGAGTTTCAATTTTAGATTTCTTGTGCTATTGTTTTCTCTTAGCCGTGACACTAAGGATTGAGAACAATCTAGGTTATCCTTTGGAGGTGTGACAACTCCTATAGGATTAGACTACTTAAAAATTGAAGAGGGTTGAGAGGGAGAGTTGTGAGGTAGCACCGTACCCCTTTCCCTTCCGTTGTGATTTCTCCCTACCTCCGATTCCTTGATTTATTAGAGGTCGAAATAGAGTGAAGTGCTAGGTAGACAAACTCCCCCAAGGTTTTGGGGTGACGTGAATCCTACGCACTGGGGCTTAATTTAGACTATGGTTCTTTCTCCTGGACCAAAGGGTTAGGACTACTTCACATAGGAGCAGGTTTTATCACTAGGGGTCCCTAGAGCTTAAAGCAATCCCACGTAGTGTTAGGCTTAGGTAGAAATACTCCCCTGGGGCTTAGTTGAGCAATCAACAGAGTGAAGGGTTGACGTGAATCCTATTGCCGGGACATAGTGTTGGGGTTAGCCACGGTTGACCTTAGATTTGGGACCGTGTGTTTCAGGATTTTCCTCGACTCAATTAACATCAATAGGAAGGTATAATAGCATAGTCTTGCACTAGAAGCATAAGTCCTAGAGGTAACTTGTCCGGATACCCTATTCTCACTTATTACTAGTCTCTCTCTTTTTACTCGTTGTTTGCACTTTTCTCTCTTTCATCTTTCGATTTAATTGCCTTGCATCTCCTCTAGTTTCCATAAATTCACTCATCACTGCAATCATTGTTTCTTTTCGTATATCACACGACTCAATAGCAATTTCGCGTATTTTAAATCCCTATTCCCTGTGGATTCGACTACCCACTCACCGGGGTAACTTTTATTACTTCGACAAGGCCGTGCACTTGCGGTACGCACGCAAAAGGTCGTGTCAATAACAAATAATTTTAAATTTTTTCATAGCTTTAATACATGCTAATGTTTCTGCATCAGTGCTTGTTACTTTAGTAGTATAAGTACCACTATCATATCTACTAATTTTTTCTTCATTTTTGAGAGCTTCCTTACTAGATCTTAATTTTAGAACGGCTCTCCAACCTCATATGTGACCATCTGTTTCAATTATTAAATAAGAATTTAGTGGTGGTAATTATAAAGTCTTTATATTGCTAACTATATTTTTAATTTATTGAACTAGTTTGATATCCTCATTATTAAAATTTCTTTAACTATTTTTGTTTTGTTTTATTGTATAAAGATCCTACTAATTTATTTAGGTTGGGTGTAAAGTTTCTTGCATAGTTTAATTTATCAAAAAATGATTGTATATGTTTTACTATTTCTAATTTATATGGTATCTCTAAGATGCTACTTGCTATATGTTTATGCAATTCTATTTCCCCTTTTCCAATAATTACAATCTAGAGAATAAAGTGAAGTAAAGGTTAAGGTTGGAAGTGTAGAGATTATAAAACTGGATGATTTATTGTTAGAAAACCTTAGGACCTCTATGAGTATTCATGAGCCCTTACAACACACACTAAGGCCCCTTATATAGACAAGGAGAGGGCTTGGATAAGCCTCAAGGCTACTTCGGAAAAAAACCACTAAGTTTGCAACACACAATTGACTGATATGATAAGGAGGACTCTGTGTTTACTTAGATGTATTTGGAATGTTGAATTATAAAATTTTGTGTTTAGTTAAAAAAGTTTGAAAAATATTTGTTTGGTTTGGTGTATTTAGAAAATATGGACACCCTTGTGAGGTTACCCCACCTTGGATGACTATTAGCTTTTATTAATTATAAAATACCCAATTAGATTTTATTAATTATAAAAAAATTAAGTATGTATTAAATTAATATATAACCATAAAAAAATATCATTTGTCAAATTGATTTGATATATTCACCTTATTTATTTCTATTATAATTGTTTCCTAGTCTAGTGAAAAACTCTATAAATTGGTTTAATTTTTTTTATTTCACTTAAAAGCATATGTATTATAGATAATCTCCACTACTTTACATTATGAGCTAGAAGCTGCGCTATTGCCTAGCCAAAGACAACCAAGCATTAACCAAAGTCAAACCAAAGAAATAAAGAGATATTATAACATATTTGAGCAAACCATTAAAAGAGAAACAAGAAACCAAGTCCTTTCTCAAGTCTCAATCATTTATACCCCTGTAAATGATCTCTCTTACAATACAACCTTTAAATCAAAACTTCAAAAGCACACAGATTTACATATCTAAAATAATCATACAACTAAGACACTTCAAATATCAAAAAGTTCATAGAAAACCATCCTCACCACATACATGATTGTTGTTAAATAGTTTGGATATAAACTTATATAAGCACACATGCATGCATCCAAATGTTTGAAATTTAGGCTAGGCATAACTAAAATGAAGATTTGTAGAAGCACAATTCTGACACAAGGGAGATTGCATCCACAACACTCCTATTAAGGACAGAGTTGGTCATCAAAATAAGCAACCAAAATAGTATCAGAACCAGGGGAGATCATATCCACAACACTCATATTAAGAATTTGATCTGGTTTAGTTTTTTATCTTCTCAAAGACTTTGATGCAAGTCTCTCACAATTCTCCATCATTTCTTTTTCATATAAGCTAGCACTAATCCCTTCAAAATATACCAAAATAAGCAAACATACATAAATAAGGATAACTTCTATCTCAAAGCACAATGTACTTAATTATATAGCATACCAAAAGAGGTTGTCTAAAATATACTCATGGGCAAGCCATACATGAAATATGCCATGAAAAGAAATAATAAATAAATGTTGAAATATGCATTTTTGCTTTAAATTAAACAAAGCAATAATTGAAAATGAAACTGAGAGTGATAATTACTAGATCAAAGAATTTCTTACCATCTCTACAGCTCAAAGGTCACAACTAATAGTAGTAAAGAATCTATTCACCTAAACCTTGAGGAATTCCTCATGTATTCCGAAGAAGGTTCGAGCTCATGCATCATCTAGCATCAAGTGCTAGTATAGCATGATAGCTTGTTTTATGGAATACCCATTTTGTGTAAATTTCATACACTCAGTTCTCTTACAATGTTCACCAATTAGCTAGATTTAACTAACTCAATTACATCTTTAATAGTGGTAGCCAAATCACGGATTGCATCATCTATGATGTGCACTTTGTGCTTGTCTTTCTATTTCTTTCTCTGAGTGAGGCTTTTATTAAAATGAGTTCAGAAGTATTGGACTGACTAAATAGGAGGCATTACCATATGCATATGTTTCTCTGAGGGGCATATACATCATCAAAAAATTTTGTACATAAGGGGATACTTTTGGCTCAGAGTTGTACTTTATTTGTCTGTTAGTACAACTTCTAGATAATATGGAATGGTAGTCACTAGCTTGATCATTATGACATATTGTCTCAAGGAGGTCATAATCCTTAAATGGTCTTGTTAATTAAACTTCATGTCTTTCGTTGTCTTTTCTACCAGTGGATACACCCTTATTATTCACATAAACTTGAGTCTTGATCACTTCATGTGTCTTTCTCAGTTATTCTCTCACTCAAAGTGCATATCTTTATTTAGATTTGTCATCCTATAAAATATGTCTCTTGACATGTTGTCTTTGTTGAAACCATGTCTTTTTTTTTCATCTACCACTTCTACAAATGATGATGCTCATACCTCAATGAGTGAGCCTACTATAGTTTCCACTAATGCACCTCCGCAATCCTCTATATCGAGTGTTTCTTCACTACTACTATTGTCCCCATCTCCGGCACGAATCCTATCACCAACCTCTTCCCAAAAACCTCCTTTGGAAGCCTTTTGACCCACTCACAAATTTATTTCTCCCACACCACCATCCCCCACCTCCCTCGATCCTCCCTCTTATACACATACAATATCGACCTCCCACAATCCCTCTTTCCCACATCTATCATCCAAATATTTAAATGAGTATATTTTCATATAAGATATGTTTGGTTTCAAAATGAATTGCTAAAGCATTATAGAAGTAATTAAAGACATTCAATCACCACATTCGAAAAATGCAATCAATTTGTTAGAAGGTTCACATTCCAACAAGAATATGAGATTACTACCTATTCGTTGGTAATCATATATTTGGTAATATTGGCCAAGTTATCACATTTTTCGTATATGATATTCCCACTCCATATAATCAAATGAGGTAATATAAGATTACCTGGTCCACATTCTAAGGGTAATCTAATATTACCTCCAATCAAATGGCTCCATAGATTAGTTGCTTTATGTGGCTATTGAATGTGATCCAAAATGTCAAAGGGCCCTGCAAGGTTATGCAAACCTTAGTTTAATTTCTTGGTTTGAAAATGTGGATGCTAGTCCTATTTCTATTGATTAAAATTTGATGGCATTTTGAATATGTTGGAAAAAAGGAAATTATATAAGAATTCTGAGCGTGTATGGGGAAAGAATTTATAACTATTCTAGGCATTTAAATTTTTAATGGGTGGAGAAGTCAATGCTTCTATTATCATTATAAACATAGATGGGCACAACATGACAACTTAATTTTATCTAAGCTAAAATTGTAGCAATTTATTAATTATAATTAAACACCATTCTACCTTTTCATCTAGTTATTTCATCATTGTTATTTCCTATAAAAGCTCTAGTCCTATGTGGACTTCGAGTTTTAGGGCTTGCTTGGTTACAAAATGAAAAATTATGGCATAATTTTATTATGTAGGAAGTGCAAGTGATTATTACAAAAATTGTAGCATATTTTATTTTACAGAATCAAGGACTAAAATTAAACAAAAAAAAAGTTGAGCAAATTAATAAAAATATTAGGTGATTTAATATATAAAGCATGGAGAGATCAAGCTAATGAAAATGTTACAGGAGGATCAACTATTTTGTTTATATTTAATTATTTGAAAGAAAAATACCTAGAGAATGAAGTAAACAAACTGATAGCAAGATATAGCTATTGTAAAAAGAAAAAAAAAAGGAAGACCTAGAGAAAATCATGTAAAAAAAGTTTAAAATTCACAAACCAGTTATATAATGTAAATGCTTTATTTGTGGAGAAATAGGACATTATGCAAGAAATTATACTAGAGATAGAGTTAAAAAAAGAAAGGTTAAACATGTATCAACAATTAGAACTGCCACATTAAGTAGATATAGTAAGTGTAGCAAATAATGACATTGCAAAAGATAGTGATATATGTAGCATATTTAGAGGAGTAGATGCTAATTTTACTAAAGAAAGTAATCTTTTAGAATTTAACCAAATTTTTGGTGACATAAAACTAGTGGCTTGCATTTTAGATAAAAATCCTAAGTTTCTTTTACAAGCCTATAAGCAAAAAGATAGATAATACTTGTATACATGAATTTATAAATCATAAAATAAACTTTAAGCAAAAATGCAATAAGAGTATTTTAAAGAAGAAAAACTCTTCAATGAAGAAGAAGAAATCACCATGCAATTAGAAGAAATAGATATATATGACTTAATACAGAACTCAGGAATAGTAGGCAATTATGCTAAAATGCATATGAATGTATAAACAACCCCAAGTATGGGGAGTAATAATCAAGCAAGATCTTGCAATAACCAAGTAAGTTTATGTAGTCCAGTAAGATTAACAACTATTGAAAACATCTCTAGAACAACACAACCCTTTAAAATATCTAGAGCAGCCTATAGACCTTATAGCAAAAGGGAGAAACTAGATGCTTTAGAAGTAATAAAAACTATGTCACAACAAAATTATCATGGTAGCATGTTAATAATTAGTAGAATACATTCTGAAAAATGGCCAGAATTATTAGACATATGAGAATATGATGCCATAAATGTATTAGAAAGGTGGCAAATCCATTAAATAATGTAGAGATAATCAATTTTATGAGAGGTTGCATATTTAGGATAAAATTGTTCCATTAAGTCTTCCATTGGTTTTGGAAATATGAAAGATGAGTTTCATTTTAATGTTTTTTAATTTTTAATTTTACTCATTCTCTTCACTAATGATTTCTTCAATTTTAACATCCTTATTACAAGTTTTCGTTTAAAAGCTAATGATAAGTGCCTAAATACATCATGTTTTAGTTATAAAATTTGTATACTTTCATGCAACTTGTATCTATTTCGATGACATTTGATGCGCTTGATGCGTTTATTTTTGTTTTAGGGCTTCGCGGGCCGTTGTCGTGATGAAGATATGTATTTGAGTTGTTCCAAAGGGAAATGAGGAAGAAAGGAAGTCGTTACATGCTCCGGACGCTAAGGGATGCGCGCGCAATGCTCACACATCCTCCAGAAGCCTGTGCGGCCAGTGTGCAGGGCAGCACACTGGCCGTACACCATTGCCAGAAGCTTGTGCAGCTAGTGTGCAGCCCCGCACACTAGCCGCACAACACAGCCAGAAGGCTGTGTGGCCACTATGCGGCCCCGCATAGTGCCCGCATAGCCTCGGGGTATTTAAAGCAGCTTTTCAAGGGTTTTGGAGGATTCTTTCGGCTGTTGGTCTCATCCGACCTCCACTCCTCATCAGGTCATTTTCTATCATTTTGGAGGAAATTTTGGTAGGAATTGAAAGAGAGAAAAAAGGGAGAACGTAGAGAAGCATCAATGACTCACCGGCGAGGATTCGACGAATCCTTATCAACACTTTCTAGCCGATATTTCGAGGGGAGTTTCATTGTTGATTGTATAATGGCTATTATGTATTTCGAACCCTCTCATTTTGTTATGTCGAACTAGACTCCTAAGGCCACCGGGCTCCCGGTGAACCTTGGGAGGAAACTTTGTATGGATGACATTGGTATTTGCATTTAATTGTGTGTGACTTGTGTTATTGGCTTTAATCTATCATTTTCATGCTCAGTCTACAATGGATGGATTCTGTAGATTTGATTTTGAATTATACTTGTTTGGCTGGATGCTAGCATGTATTAGGTCTTGTGATGATTAAAGAGGGACTCATTATACTAATATACCGGAGGTTCCGGCTGTTAGTAGCATTCCGCGAGGTAAGGATTGTTTTAGCCGAGAGTGTGCATTAAAATAACCCTAACTGAGACTCCCCATTCCCAATGACATCGTAGGGGTATCTTCTGGATAGAGGAACCTGTACTGGATTAGGGCTACACTATGAAGGTTCCAGGGTAGTCGACATCCGAGTCTAGCGGGCCCAAACCAAGTCAACTTTATCCTTAAGTTTATTACCGTTATCTGTACTTAGTTTTCTCCCAGGGGGATCCTCGCTCGAGGCCTTCCTTAATTATTGGATTTTTCATCCCCATTTCCGTCCGCATCGAGTTTTGTTTTATTTTTACTGTCTCGTTACTTTTATTATTATCAATCTTATAATCGCATCAACCTTGTTTTATTCGACTAGACAATGAACCCCAAAAGGAAGTAATAGTAGATCTCGGAACCCTTGGGAATACGACCCTCTCGTGCTTGCACGAGAGGTTATTACTTGACGACCCGTGCACTTGAGGTCGGGGAGTTGCGTGCTAGCTTCCTAGCTTGTCGCGTGACGCTTCACCAGCTAACTAAGACATCTTCATATTCCTAATATTTTATGTCTTAAGGTACTAAACTTACAGATATTGAGATATTTTTTAGCTTTCATTCTATTTCTGCTAAATTTTCTATATTGTGCATTTTTGATGGATATGCTTGAATTCCTTGAGATCCTAAACTTTTCATTATTTTGTCATTGCTAATGGTACATCTTATTTCACTATTATTTGATATATGCCCAATAAAAAATTTTGTGAGTAAATAATTTGGTTTTGTATTTATCATGTCATATCCTTTGGAATTTATTATTAATTTAATGTTCTTATATAATGTATCTATTGTTACTAAAAATCCTAGTATCATGTAGATTATTTTAAAATTATTTTTCATATCTATTTTTGTAGTTGCTATTATAGCTTTAGTCATATTATTTATTTGGTTGGTGTCTACAATTGATAGTGTTAATTTAGTTCGCACTCCCAGACTATGTAAATCTGTTATACAAAAATAATCATAGATTTTTTAATAGTTGAATCTCTTAAATATTATTAAAAGCCAAATATTATTTGGTACAATTAGGACTAATGGTCTTTAGTATACAAATGAGGCAACATTGTCATCTCACCTTCTTGGATGAACTCGTAAATTTCTCACATGCTAGTCACATGAGGAATTTGAAATTGTGGATTTTGTTTTATGGCCAGTTTGGCCAAAAACCAAAATCCCTTATCCATGGATTTGAAAAATGAAATGAAATTGAATTCCCTTGAAACATACAAGGGATTTTACAACTTTAGGTATTTGAAAATGCAATGAGATTGAAATCCAACCAAACAAACACATGTTATTGATAAAACAAAATTAGTGGAAAAGGGCAATTTTCTCTAGAGAAAGTGGAAATAAATGGTATAAAATTTTTTATGGATTTTATTCGTATAGAATGAGCATTTTAGCTATGCATAATAAAATTTTTAGGATAAATTATTTTAAAAATACCAATTAAATTTATCTATTATAAAATAAGTGTGTGTGTGTGTGTGGTGTGTGATAAGTGCTTGTGTTATAGTACCGCGAAGCGTTATTATCTTACAATGAGCATATCTTTGATCAGATTTTATCACTAAATTGTGTGCATTTATGTGCTTTTGTGCATTGTAGGTTTGTGGAGTTAATTTGAAGAAAAAGAACAAAGTTAGATCATGTTTGCCATTGTTGGGGAGTTTTCAGACCAAGCAAGGAACAAGGCACGAGCCTAGACTTGTGAGTGTGTGCCAACCTCTTTGGAGGGGCACAAGGGCAGTCACATTCACAACAAGTCTAACTCGTGTAGCTTAGGAAAACTTCACCAATAAGAAGAATTGAAGCAATCGACATGATCTATTGATTGCGTACCCAATTCAATGGCCTCGATGAATAACGGTTAATTCGGGAGCGTTTCGGCAAAGTTACTGTAGCAGCACTGTAGAAAATAATGTAGCAAGTTACTGTTCTCTGTCTGCCGAAAATCAGCATTCCAACAACTTCACAAGGGCGTGTGGAAATTCCACACGGCCGTGTGAAATCCCGATTTAGCCAAATTTAAACCGTGACTCAATGTTATAAAAGCCCATTTTGGAGACTTTTTACACATCTTTTTCCCAATCTTTTTCCCCAACTTCTGGAGAGGGCGGCTAGGGTTTCGGAGAGGACTTTGTGGAGGATCGGTGTGCGTCATCGGCATCATCATCGACGTCTGGCGGCCGCACAAGACCACGACCACATCATACGCAAGGGGGTTTTCATCGATGCTTTCAATTTGTGTTTACTTTTATATTTTGATGGATTTATATAGCTCCATAAGGAACTAAACCCCTTGTGGGTATTCAGACTTGTAAACCGTAGGATTATTATGTTTCTTTGACATTGTTATTATGCCTTTTCATTATTGATGAATAAATTCGAGTTTCAATCTTAATTGCTTCTTGTAATTGTTTTCCCTTAGCCATGACACTAGGGTTGAGAGCAATCCAGGTTATCCTTTGGAGGTGTGAAAACTCCTATAGGGTTAGACTATTTAAGATTGAAGAGGGTTGAGAGGGTGAGTCATGAGGTAGCGGAACACCCCCTTTCCTCTCCGGTGTGATTCTCCCTATCTCCGTGTTCCATGATTTCTTAGCGGTCGAGATAGAGTGAAGTGCTAGGAGAGGAACTCCCCTGGGGCTTAGTTGCTCGAGCAACAAAGTGAAAGGTTGAAGTGAATCCTAGTGCTGGGGCTTAATTGAGACTAGGGTTCTTTCACCTGGACGAAAGGGTTAGAACTATACATAGGAACATGGTTTATCACTATGAATCCATAGAACTTAAAGCAATCCCAGTATCCCACGTAGTGTGAGGCTTAGGAAGACGGACTCCCCTAGGGCTTAGTTGACAGGTCAACGAGAGTCAAGGGTCGTAGTGAAAACCTAATGCCGGGGCATAGTGTTGGGGTTAGTCACGGTTGACTTTAGGTTTGGGACCGTGTGTTTAAGGATATCCTCGACTCAATTAACATCAATAGGAAAGTATAATAGTATTGTCTTGCACTAGAAGCATAAGTCCTAGGGTAGCTTGTCCGGGTGCCCAACTTTACTCATTGCTTTTCCTTCTCTATTTACTCCTACTTGCACTTTCTCACCTTTCATCTTTCTATTTTATTTTTTGTCTTTTATTAATTGCTTTCACACTCACTCATTAATTCTACTCTCACTTTTCGTACACCGCATAGGTAAATAGTGAGTTCTTGTGTCTTAAATCCCTATTCCTTGTGGATACGACTACCCACTCACCAAGGTAAAATTTATTACTTCGACAAGCCTGTGCACTTGCGGGATACACGCAAGGGGTCGTGTCAGTGTGTGAGGGGGGAATAAAGGAAAATGTAGTATTCTAAATGTTAACAATTTTTCTCTATTTATATGCATCATGGCTCCTTGGTAATTTATGCAAATACTTCCCCTTGGCTCTATTTTTTCACACTTTTATGCCTTTTATACAAGATGGATTTGCACCATTCGGTAGGATTTAGCAAAATGAAGATGAAATCATGTTGAGAAATTTGCCAATATTGCAGCAAAGGTGGTTAAATTTTTAACTTAGAGAAGAGAGATGAGTTAAAAAGAGATAGACACTTATATTTTCTTCGTTTAATAACAAACTGTTTATAGGCAAAACAAAAAACCTGAAAAGATAAAAATGATAATATTAGTTGGTCTCACCACACCCATTAACCCCCTTGGATAAGAGAATATGGACAGTTAGCTTACATGCACTAACTAATCTTAACTTACTCCAAAAAAAAAGGTGATTCAACATCCACTACATAACATGTAACCACCCATGATTAATAACATGATTTAACCTATCAACAATTTAATTTTTGCTTCAATCTTCAACATTTTCCCTTGATGCAAAAGTGCCAACACCAAGTGGGTACCGAAACATGATGCATTTTGGGTAGCATAACCCTTTTGTAAATCCATCTACAACTTGATCATTTGTTGGGTAATATTTCACCTTGATTAATCCTTCAATGAGAACATCTTGAATTTAATGACGATGAATCTTGATGTGTTCTTTTATTCTATGGAACATTGGATTCCTTGTTATTGAGATTGTTACCATGTCGTCACAAAAAATTTCAATAGTTTCCCATTGATGAGAACCCGATGAAGAAGATCCACCACGCAAATGCAAAAGCAAAAAATTTCATTGGAAAGTCATGTTTTTTAGTTAGCTCTTCTAAGGTTTGATGTCCAAGGTTTTGAACTTTTCTTTGAAAAAAGGCATATTTTCTTTTATCAAAAAAGAGCCAGCTTAAAGGAGTATTGTTAACAGAGGTGCAAGCACATTTGAGAAAAAACTAATGACTTCAGTAAACAAAAGTTGTAAGATGTTACTTTAGTGAAAAAATATTACCTACTATCAAGGAAAAATGGCCAAGAGAGGATTTAAGAAATCTAATATTCATCCAGTAAGACAATTCATAACCAAGTATAGATCATAATGATGATGCGTTTCTCCATGCTACTGCATAAGATGTTCTTGATATTTGTTTGATGTATTGACAGGGGCCCGAAAGTGCACGGGTTGTAGAAATAATAATATACCCTGGTGAGTGGGTAGTCGTATCCACAGGGAATAGGGATTTGAGATACAAGTATTTACTATGTAACTAATGCGATGTATGGAAAAAAATCGATAAGTGAGTGCGAAAGAAACTAATAAAAACCAGAATTAAAATAGAATTGTGGAAGGTGAGAGAGTGCAAGTAGGAGTAAAAGAGTAAGACAAGCAATGAGAGAAGATGGGTACTCGGACAAGCTACCCCTAGGACTTATGCTTCTAGTGCAAGACAATGCTATTATACTATCCTATTGATGTTAATTGAATCGAGGAGATCCTTAAACACACGGTCCCAAACCTAAGGTCAACCATGACTAACCCCAACACTATGTTCCGGTCATTAGGTTTCACTACGACCCTTGACTCTCGTTGACCTGTCAACTAAGCCCTAGGGGAGTCTATCTACCTAAGCCTCACACTGTGTGGAATTGCTTTAAGTTCTAGGGATTCCTAGTGATTAACCCTATTCCTATGTGTAGTTCTAACCCTTTGGTCCAGGTGAGAGAACCCTAGTCTAAATTAAGTCCCGGCACTAAGGTTCACTTCAACCCTCCACTTTGTTGCTCGCACAACGAAACCTCAGGGGAGTTTATCTCCTAGCACCTAACTCTATCTCGACCGCAAATAAATCATGAAACATGGAGGTAGGGAGAATCACATCGGAGGGGAAAGGGGACGTTCCGCTACCTCACGACTCACCCTCTCAACCCTCTTCAATCCTAAGTAGTCTAACCCTATAGGAGTTGTCACACCTCCAAAGGATAACCTAATTTGTTCTTAACC
Organism: Dioscorea alata; assembly: GCA_020875875.1. Taxonomy (NCBI): domain Eukaryota; kingdom Viridiplantae; phylum Streptophyta; class Magnoliopsida; order Dioscoreales; family Dioscoreaceae; genus Dioscorea; species Dioscorea alata. The sequence goes on from CM037027.1 coordinate 6,073,698, forward strand.
CTAGTGTCACGGCTAAGGGAAAACAATAATCAAGAAGAAATTAAGATTGAAACTCAATTTTATTCATCAATAATGGAAAAGCATAATAGCGATGTCAAAGAAACATAATAATCTTAGGGTTTACAAATCCAAATACCCAGAAGGGGTTTAGCTCCTCATGGAGCTATACAAATCCATCAAAATAAGAATAAGAAAATAAATTGATGTCGACGCTGATGACGCGCTCCAAACCTCCACGAAGTCCTGACACGACCCCTTGCGTGTATCCCGCAAGTGCACGGGTTTGTCGAAGTAATAAATTTACCTTGGTGAGAAGGTAGTCGAATCCACAGGGAATCGGGAGATAGAATATAAGGTTTCACTAATTAAGCTATGCAGAATACGGAGAACGATAATAAGATTGATGAGTGAAAATAATGCAAAGCAATAAACTAAATAGAGAGATGGAAGAAAGAAGTGCAAGTAGGAAAATTGAGAAGGACTAACAATGAGTAAAGGGGGGTATCCGGACAAGCTACCTCTAGGGTCTATGTTTCAAGTGCAAGACTATAATATTATGCTCTCCTATTAATGTCAATTGAGTCGAGGATATCCTAAGACTCATGGTCCCAAACCTAAGGACAACCGTGACTAACTCCAACACTATGCCCCGGTATTAGGATTCACAACACCCTTCACTCTGTCACCTAGATGACTACGCCCCATGGGAGTCCATCTGCCTAAACCTCACACTATGTGGAGTCGCATTATGCTCTAGGGATTCCTAGTGATTAAACCTGTTCCTATACGTAATTCTAACCCTTTGGTCTAGGTGGAAGAATCCTAGTCTAGATTGAGCCCCAGCAAATAGGATTCACTACAACCCTCCACTCTATTACTTGCGTAACTAAGCCCTAGGGGAGTTTATCTACCTATTGCTTCACTCTATTTCGACCGCTATTAAATCAAGGAATCGGAGATAGGGAGAAATCACATCGAAGGGGAAAGGGGTACATTGCTACCTCACAACTCTCCCTCTCAACCCTCGTTAATCTTGAGTAGTCTAATCCTATAGGAGTTGTCACACCTCCAAAGGAAAGCCTAGATTGCTCTCAACCCTAATGTCACGTTTAAGGGAAAACAATATGAAAGGATAATCAAGATTAAAAACTCAATTTTATTCATCAATGATGGAAAGCATAATAATCAATGTCAAAGAAACATAAGAAACCCTAAAGTTTACAAGTCCGAATACCCCACGAGGGTTTTAGCTCCTCATAGAGCTATACATGTTCATCAACGTGAGAAATAAAGCATAAAACATAGACATCAATGAAAAACCCCCTCGAATTAGTGTGGCCGTGGTCTTGTGCAAACGTCGAACCTCGAAATCAATGCCGACGACGCGCTAGAACCTCCACGAAACCCTCTCCGAAACCCTAGCCGCACTCCAGAAAGTTGGGGAAAAGATAGGTCAAAAGATCCCTCCAAAGGTTGCAAAAATCCCCTTTTATATTGTTGAATCGCGGCTTTAAAATTGGACTTATCGGGGGCTTCACACGGCCGTGTGGAATTTCCACACGCCCGTGTGAAGCTTCTGTCTCGGCTGAAAAATTAATTTCACACGGCCGTGTGGAATTTCCACACGCCCGTGTGTCTTCACTGGATGGCTGAAATTGCAAAACACACGGCCGTGTGGAATTTCCACACGCCCGTGTGACTTCTCTGTCTGGCTGGAAAATGGCTCACACGGCCGTGTGGAATTTCCACACGCCCGTGTGACTTCTCTGGAACACTAATCTTCAGCTGAACAGGCTTGGTAACTTGCCGAAACGCCTCCCGGGTCCATTGTTCTTCATCGAGGCCATTACTTGGGCACACAAGCAACGGTAGGTCGCGCCGATTGATTCAAGTCTTCTTCTTTCGCGAGATTCTCCTAAGTAACACGGATTGGACTTGTTGTGAATGTGACTGCCTTTGTGCCCCTCCAAAAGAGGTTGGCACACATCCACAAGTCCAAATACGTGCTTCGTTCCTTGCTTGGTCCGAGAACATCCCAACATTGGCGAACGCGACCTAATTTCATTCTTCTTCTCCAATTAGGCTCCACAATACCTTCAATGCACAAGAGAACACAAATGCACACATTTAGTGATAAAACCCGATAAAAGGTATGCTTAATGTAAGATAATAGCGCTTCGCGATACTATAACACAAGCACTTATCAAACCCCCCCACACTTAAGCTTTTGCTTGTCCTCAAGCAAAATAGAACGTGAAAGTACTTGGGAAGAACAATTGAAAGTGCTCGGCCTTAGGTTCACCAAAAGCATGCAAAAGAAACATTCTACAAGTAAGGGGAACTCAAAACATTGCATAAGGTTACCAATGCTCTAGCTAAAAACTTGAATCAAAAAGGATGAAAACTCGAAAATGTGTTAGTGTGTGCGATCTTACTCAAGAGAACCAACGAGTATTCCTCAAACTTTGGTTAGAAAGGACTTATTTATATACAAAAACAAAAAAAATAGTGGTGGAAGTAGTAGCTTCACACATCCTTGAAGGTAGCCCTTTCCTAGGCGGCCGCCAAAGGTGGCTTTCACTCTTTCGAGGAGGTAGCTCTTTCTACCGGGGTAGTAGCTTTCACGCATCCCATGAGATAGCTCTTTCTCTCATTAGGGCATAACTTGTATCCGACTTATGAGAGTAGCTGCATACTTCATAGGCGGTAGCTCTTGCCACCCCAAATGCATAATCAAAACAAAGCTAATATTTACAAACTCATATATATATATATATATATATATATATATATATATATATATATTTTTTTTTTTTCATATTTTTCTCTCCTTATATATGCATTTTCCAAAGTGAAACTAAGAACAACGATAAACTTGTCCTTAAAAACTTCAAGATTGAGTTTCCAAAAGATTCCAAGAGTAAGTTGTGTACTAAGATGATTCGAGCAAAAATTCCCTAAAATTCAAGTGAAAACTAGAGTATGATAGGATACAATGTTGAAAATTCTCCTAAACTATAAGAATACAACCGTTGCAACTGAGGTGAACCGCCATAGGCTACATTAGCATAAGCAATTGAACGCACAAGTAAAGGTGTGTGCAATGTGAACTCCCCCCCACACTTAAGATGTACATTGTCCTCAATGTACGCATATAAGCACAATAATAAGTGAAAACGATAAAAGCAATTAGTGTGGAAGTGGCAATTGAAACATTACTCCCCTGAACTCCAAGTGTTGCGTTTGATGAAGCTAGGTCATTGAGAGTTGAGTCTCAATGGTTCGTGGAGCACACACGATTCCATGACCGTGTCAATGACTATTCCTCAAAATCCTTACATCCAAGACCATCTGCGCACACATAAACGAGGGTTCAGTAAAGCTCAATAAAACTCGAGTATATAAAATGTAAAGCAATGAATACAACTCGAGATAAAAAGAAAAAGCAAAATAAAAGCTATACTCAGAAGGAGAATCCTTTCTGAGTACTACAAGTCCAAAATAAAGTAAAGATATACAGAAATGACAAATAAAAGAAAAGAATCTAAAATCTAAGACGCCTCAGCGTCGGTGTCCTGAGTGGTGGCCTCTGGTGCTGCTGGAGGCTCTGGATCTGCTGGTGGATCGGCTGATGTCGGGGGAGAAGGTGGTGGAGGAGAAACCCGAGGTCGGACCACGAAGGAGGAGGAGGCGACAATCTGCTCGAAGATCTGTCGCAAGCTCTGGAACTGCGCCATCACCTCCTGGTGCTGTGTAATCTGTGTGGCCCTAACCTCGGCCACCTCGGTCTGTAGGATCCCCACTGCGCTCTCGAGGCGCTCCAGTCTGTCCTGGCCTCGAGACGGTGAAAACATCCGCACCGGAGGTGGCTCTGGCGCGGTGGGGGGTACCTCGGTCTGTGTATCCGTCGGGGGTGGCTCTAAAGCTGCCTGTGTACCCTGAGTCTGCTCCGTCTGGGGTATGGTCCAGGTATACGTCCCTGATCCTCCTCTGCGGATCATACCCATCATCCTCAAGGTATCTGTGCCCAGGGGAACTGGTACACTCGTCTTCTCTGCTCCCCTGACTCCATCTCTGAGCCCCAGGCCAATGAGAAGTCTGGTGATGTAGGGGCCTGCAAAGATAACTCCTACCCTGGGGTTCTGGCCCTGATGGCGAATGTAGTCGGCCACAATGTGCCCCAGGTGGAGTGGCTCACTCTCCACCATCGAATACAAGTAGAGGAGCTCCTGGCGACTCAAAACACCAGTACTGTCTCCCCTGCCACTAATAGATCTGCTCATAACTGCGTGTAGACATCTATAGGCAGGTCGAGAAAGGCATGAAGCCTTGGAGACACCCGGCTCGTACTGACCCTGACCACAAAGTTTGCTATACGCCTGCTGCGGTGTCACGGTACCCGGGTAGTCTGTGGGGAGCAATGAGTACTCCTCTGTCTCAGTGTATGCCTCATCATATAGACCCATCCCAATCGAAAACTGGCTCATACTGAGGCTGTAATGTCGACCGAGGGCTCTGAACTGAACTGTGGTGCCCTCGGTGAAACTGCTGTACCCCCGGTCGAACTCAAACGACGCCAGGACCTCTAAGGTGAGCGGTCGGATCACCGAGTCCCGGATAACCATCAATCTCTCCCAGCTACCGACTGAGAGCAGCTCGCCAATCTCATCTGCGACGCTGTCTCCCCCCTGAATACTCCTCACTATACTCAAATCCAAATATCTCGTCTGTCCAAAACGGAGTCCTGATAAACGCCCGAACCGAACCTGATGCTCGGTTATACTGAACTCTGTCTCTGCTGGAGGAGGTGTGGGCTCACGGGGGCGCTTCCCTGTCGATTTCCTGGGTCTAGAAGACATTCCTGTAAGATTGGAAAAGAAAACAATCAAAAACAGTTCAAAATAACCAATCTGCAAAAATCCACACGGCCGTGTGTTAATTCCACACGCCCGTGTGGAGTTTCTGACGGGCAAAGCATCACGGCCGTGGGGTTAAAAATCCACAATTTACATCTAAATTCGTTCTAATTTCATTCTAAGCATGCTCGTATGTAATGTAAACATTCAAACCAAGCAAAATTGTATAAAAGAACGAATTGAATCAAGAATTGACGAAGAAAAAGGTACTGAAGGTCTCACCGGCGGTGAAGATGAAAAACAAAGTAATACGGCCGGAAAACTCGAACAAATTCCTTCAAAAACCTCAGAGAAAGTCGGGGAAGTGATAGAGAGGGTAGGAGAGAAGTTTAGAGTGGAGAATGAAGAGGCACAAGTGATTTCTATAAGAAAAACGCGCGGCTTTTGAAGTTCTGGAAATTCACACGGCCGTGTGAAGTAACCACACGGCCGTGTGCCTCAGAAATTAGGGTTCACAGGGGCTAACACACGCCCCTATGCGCACTCTGGTCATTCTCTGAACTACCTCACACGGCCGTGTGTTAATTCCACACGGCCGTGTGCCTCCACAGGGGTCTACACAGGGCCACCCACACGGGCCTGTGGACTCTCGGGAAAACACAGACGCTCTCTGAAAAATTTTCACACGGCCGTGTGAAACATCCACACGGCCGTGTGCCCAACTTGGCCAAGAACACAAGGCCGTCCACAGGGGCACCTCACACGCCCCTGTGGCTTCTCTGACTCGCCCGAGAAACAATAAATGTTTCACACGGCCGTGTGAATAATCCACACGGCCGTGTGCCTTGCCAAGCTCTCCCACAGGGGCTCACACACGCCCCTGTGGTTTCTCGGGATGAAAGGGAATTCCTGCAGAATTTTCACACGGCCGTGTGGAAATCTCACACGGCCGTGTGCCTTAGCACAGTGGCACTCACAGGGGCATCCACACGCCCCTGTGGACTCTCTGGAAAAGAGTTGAAGTTCTGCGAAATTTCACACGGCCGTGTGTTAATTCCACACGGCCGTGTGCCCCTTCTGAAGTTTTTCACAGGGGCAAAGTCACGCCCCTGTGTCTTCTCTGGTTGAGCTCCAATTGGTAACACACGGCCGTGTGTTTTCTCTGGTTTACTTAGAAAATTGTACAGACTCTCAGAAAAATTCAGAAACTCTTTTAAAACACTTAGAGCCTGTATAAACCATAAAAACACGACTAGAGACTATCGAAAATACACTCAACCGACTCAAACTTCGTCAATTAACGTTAAGGCACACGTAAATAATCGAGAATCCACATGAAAACTCAGCATATGCACATGAAAATTGGGACACCATTGCTAAGACTTTTATTCAACCCTAAAACTAAACTAGGTCCTAGAAAAACTGCAAAACGCTTGGGTTGCCTCCCAAGAAGCGCTTGTTTAACGTCACTTAGCTTGACGTACCTGTCTTACCTTATGGAGGTTCATGAGTGGAATTTGCCCTCTTCCCTATAATTTGAAAGCAAGCATTGCATAATCGTTGCAAGGTAGAGGGAGAATTATCGAGTTTGTTACCACACATGGGTGAAACACCCTTACTTCGTGAATGCTCATCCCCTTTCTTGTTGGGGTTCTTTTTGTGGCGACGTCTCGACCTCTTCAATCTCCGAAGGACTTTCTTTCTAAGCTCCTTCTCCTTCTTGATGTCTGTTTCAACTGAAACGAGCGCGAGCACTTCTTCCTCTTCAGTCTCCATGTCTTGGTCCGGCCACCCTTCATATGGATCCGGGTTAAACATATCCTGCATATATTCATCAATGCAATCATCAGTGACATCGAGATAATATAGAGCATCATCAAAATCAAGAGAATGTCGCATGGCTTCGGCGAGGCGGTAAGTGAGCTTGTCGTCCCCAACCCTAAGTGTGAGCTCTCCACCGTCCATGTCTATCAAAGCTTTGGAAGTGCGCAAGAACGGCCTCCCAAGGATCAGCGGCACCTCGACATCCTCGTCTACATCGAGCACTACAAAGTCGACCGGGAAAATGTACTTATCCACTTTCACCAACACATCTTCAACAATACCCCTCGGATGCCTCACCGATCTATCCGCAAGCTGAAGTGTCATCTGGGTAGGTCTAGGCTCGCCCAAGCCTAGCTTTTGGAAGAACGTGTAGGGCATGACATTGATGCTTGCCCTCGAGTCGGCTAGTGCCATCTCCTCACCCATATCACCAATATTGCACGGTATGATAAAACTTCCGGGGTCCTTCCTCTTGCTTGGCATATTCTTCTGTAGCACTGCCGAACAGTTTGCATCGAGGATGACGGATGCACTTTCCTCTAACTTCCTCTTATTGGTCAAGAGGTCTTTTAAGAACTTCGCGTACTTGGGCATTTGGGCTAATGCTTCCGCGAATGGAATGTTGATGTGCAATTGCTTGAAGACACCCAGAAATTTCTTGTATTGCTCATTGTCTTGGTCATTCTTCAATCGTGAAGGATAGGGAATTCTCGGCTTGTAAGGTGGGGGTGCCACCTCTTTCTCTTTTGGTGCTCCATCCTCTATTTCCACGACTTCGGGTGAGTCCTTAGTCTTCTCAAGAGGGAGATGTCCCTCAACCTCCTTACCACTTCTCAAGGTAATTGCCTTTAGTTGTTCTCTTGGGTTGGTCTCCGTATTGCTAGGCAAACTACCTTGAGGTCTCTCCGCCAAAGTCTTCGCAATTTGCCCTACTTGGTTCTCCAAGTTGTGTAGGGAGGCGGTGTGATTATGAAGAGTAGCTTCCACCGATTGGAACCTTGCGTCCGAAGAAGAAACGAACCGTGTGAGGTCAGTCATCTTTCCCTCCAACCCGGTCACTCGGCTTTCTAAATTCGGAGCTTGTTGACTTTGAAATCCCGGTGGTGCACTATTTTTGTTCTGTTGTGACTGTCCTTGATTGCTCCAAGAGAAGTTCGGATGGTTCTTCCATCCCGGATTGTATGTACCACTATACGGGTTGCCTTGGCCTTGTCCTCGATATGAATTTCCCACAAAATCGGCCTGCTCTACCGCACTAGTGCCTCCAATAGTAATAGGACAATCGCTTGAAGCATGTCCTCCCCCACAACCGTTACAAGTAGTGATGGCCGCAACTCTTGGCGAAGCTAGAGCATCTAGCTTCTTACTCAACGATTCCACTTGTGCTGCCAACGATGTAACCGCATCAACCTCATGAATTCCGGCAACCTTTTTCCTATCCCTTGAGTTCCATTGATAGCTATTCATAGCCATCTCCTCTACAAGGTGCCGAGCTTCACCGGGAGTCTTGCTTCCAAGAGTCCCTCCGGCCGCCGCATCTAAGAGTTGCTTTGTACTCGGATTCAACCCGTTGTAAAATGTGTGAATAATCATCCACTCGGGAAATCCATGTTGCGGACATTTGCGAAGGAGCTCTTTGAACCTGTCCCATGTCTCGAATAGAGACTCCAATTCCATCTGTACAAAGGAAGATATCTCATTCCGGAGTCTTGCAGATTTCCCCGGTGGAAAGTATCTAGCCAAGAATGCCTCGGCCATTTCCTCCCACGTAGTAATGGAGGCTCTAGGTAATGAGTGCAACCAATGCCTTGCTTTTCCTTTCAATGAAAATGGGAAGGCTCTCAATCGAATTGCATCGTCCGTCACTCCATTTATCTTCAACATGTCACACACTTCCAAGAAATTTTCTATGTGACTATTAGGGTCTTCATCGGCCAACCCATTAAACTGTGCGGACTGTTGCAACATCTGAATGAACGACGGCTTCAATTCGAAATTCATTGCTGTAATTGGGGGCCTCACGATGCTTGATTGGGTCCTCATAACTGCGGGTCTAGCAAAATCGGACAACGTTCGCTGCTGCTCGTTCTGTTCTGCCATTGTCTCTGACCCTTCTGTCTCAATATCGGCTTGATTTGATGCTTCTTGTGCAGGTTCTTTCCCTTTACGATGTGTTCTTCTTCCAATGTCTGGGTCTCCTTCAACAAGTATTGAAGGGTTCCCACGGGTCATAACCTGGAGCCGAAAACAAAGAAAAGAAAAATAAGAACAATGATAGGTAAAGAAAATATGAAATAGAATGCGAAGTGAATAGCTAAAATAGTGAAAAACAAATATCTAAAACGCCAATTCCCCGGCAACGGCGCCAAAAACTTGACACGACCCCTTGCGTGTATCCCGCAAGTGCACGGGTTTGTCGAAGTAATAAATTTACCTTGGTGAGAAGGTAGTCGAATCCACAGGGAATCGGGAGATAGAATATAAGGTTTCACTAATTAAGCTATGCAGAATACGGAGAACGATAATAAGATTGATGAGTGAAAATAATGCAAAGCAATAAACTAAATAGAGAGATGGAAGAAAGAAGTGCAAGTAGGAAAATTGAGAAGGACTAACAATGAGTAAAAGGGGGTATCCGGACAAGCTACCTCTAGGGTCTATGTTACAAGTGCAAGACTATAATATTATGCTCTCCTATTAATGTCAATTGAGTCGAGGATATCCTAAGACTCACGGTCCCAAACCTAAGGACAACCGTGACTAACTCCAACACTATGCCCCGGTATTAGGATTCACAACACCCTTCACTCTGTCACCTAGATGACTAAGCCCCATGGGAGTCCATCTGCCTAAACCTCACACTATATGGAGTCGCATTATGCTCTAGGGATTTCTAGTGATTAAACCTGTTCCTATACGTAATTCTAACCCTTTGGTCTAGGTGGAAGAATCCTAGTCTAGATTGAGCCCCAGCAAATAGGATTCACTACAACCCTCCACTCTATTACTTGCGTAACTAAGCCCTAGGGGAGTTTATCTACCTATTGCTTCACTCTATTTCGACCGCTATTAAATCAAGGAATCGGAGGTAGGGAGAAATCACATCGAAGGGGAAAGGGGTACATTGCTACCTCACAACTCTCCCTCTCAACCCTCGTTAATCTTGAGTAGTCTAATCCTATAGGAGTTGTCACACCTCCAAAGGAAAGCCTAGATTGCTCTCAACCCTAATGTCACGTTTAAGGGAAAACAATATGAAAGGATAATCAAGATTAAAAACTCAATTTTATTCATCAATGATGGAAAGCATAATAATCAATGTCAAAGAAACATAAGAAACCCTAAAGTTTACAAGTCCGAATACCCCACGAGGGTTTTAGCTCCTCATAGAGCTATACATGTTCATCAACGTGAGAAATAAAGCATAAAACATAGACATCAATGAAAAACCCCCTCGAATTAGTGTGGCCGTGGTCTTGTGCAAACGTCGAACCTCGAAATCAATGCCGACGACGCGCTAGAACCTCCACGAAACCCTCTCCGAAACCCTAGCCGCACTCCAGAAAGTTGGGGAAAAGATAGGTCAAAAGATCCCTCCAAAGGTTGCAAAAATCCCCTTTTATATTGTTGAATCGCGGCTTTGAAATTGGACTTATCGGGGGCTTCACACGGCCGTGTGGAATTTCCACACGCCCGTGTGAAGCTTCTGTCTCGGCTGAAAAATTAATTTCACACGGCCGTGTGGAATTTCCACACGCCCGTGTGTCTTCACTGGATGGCTGAAATTGCAAAACACACGGCCGTGTGGAATTTCCACACGCCCGTGTGACTTCTCTGTCTGGCTGGAAAATGGCTCACACGGCCGTGTGACTTCTCTGGAACACTAATCTTCAGCTGAACAGGCTTGGTAACTTGCCGAAACGCCTCCCGGGTCCATTGTTCTTCATCGAGGCCATTACTTGGGCACACAAGCAACGGTAGGTCGCGCCGATTGCTTCAAGTCTTCTTCTTTCGCGAGATTCTCCTAAGTAACACGGATTGGACTTGTTGTGAATGTGACTGCCTTTGTGCCCCTCCAAAAGAGGTTGGCACACATCCACAAGTCCAAATACGTGCTTCGTTCCTTGCTTGGTCCGAGAACATCCCAACATTGGCGAACGCGACCTAATTTCATTCTTCTTCTCCAATTAGGCTCCACAATACCTTCAATGCACAAGAGAACACAAATGCACACATTTAGTGATAAAACCTGATAAAAGGTATGCTTAATATAAGATAATAGCGCTTCGCGATACTATAACACAAGCACTTATCAAGTCCTCTCTAAACCCTAGCCGCTCCTCTCTAAAAGTTAGGGCAAAGAAGAGCCAAAAAGATCCCAAAAACAGTCTCCAAAACAGCCTTTTATAAAGTTGAGTCGCGGCTTTAAATTGCAGAAATCTGGATTTCACACGGCCGTGTGGAATTTCCACACGCCCGTGTGAAGTTGCTGTTTTGCTTATTTTCGGCAGACAGTGAACAGTAACTTGCTACAGTGATTGTGCCGAAACGCTCTCGAATTCGTCGTTCTTCATTGAGGCGTTGAATTGGGCATACAATAAATGGTAGATCGTGCCGATTGCTTCAAATCTCCTAATTGGTGAAGTTCTCGTTGTTAGCACGAGCTAGACTTATTGTGAATGTGACTGCCTTTGTGACCCTCCAAAGGAGGTTGGCACACACTCACAAGTCTATGCTTAGTCCGGAAATCTCCCCAACAACGGCGAACACGATCTAACTTCGTTTCTTTTCTCCAATTTATCTTCACAACACTACAATGCACAAAAGTAAACAAATGCACACTTTTTAGTGATAAAATCTGATTAAATCAATGCTCATTGCAAGATAATAACACTTCACATTACTATAACATGAACACTTATCATGTATCAACATTCAAACTCTCTAGATTAAATGTTCTAAATCTTGGGTTTTTTAGTGCTATTCAATCCTTATAATATAAGGAGTCACCTAAATCAGTTGTTGAACTTGTTTATGTTGTTGTGAAGTCGTTCAATGCTTTTCTTAAGATAAAGTTTAATCACATATTTCTCACATTGCAATTGCGTATGATAGAGATCAAGAGAGCAAGGGGCTTTTATAATTATAAAATTCTACATATCATCAAAGTAATTGTTTATATAAAAATATAATAATAACAATACATGTCCTAATTTAAATCAAAATCAAAATTATAAAATATGTTTGTCTTAGTTACATGCAGCCAAATCGCAATGCAATTAGGATAAATCTCATGATCAGTCGAGAGCACGAATCTCAAGGCGATCTAAAACATATAAATCTCAAGATTTAGCCGAGAGCACAGATCTCAAGGCGATCCAAAATACACAAATCTTAAGATCAGCCGAGAGCACAGATCTCGAGGCGATCAAAATATACAAATTCTAAGATGAGCCAAGAGCATAGATCTCAAGGCGATCTAAAATACGCAAATCTTAAGATCAGCCAAGAGCACAGATCTCAAGGCAATCTAAAATACACAAATCTTGCGATCAGCCGAGAGCGCAGATCTAGAGGCGATCCAAAATACATAAATCTCAAGATTAGCCGAGAGCACAGATCTCGAGGCGATCTAAAATACACAAATGTCATGATCAGCCGAGAGCACGGATCTCGAGGCGATCTAAAAATATCTAAACATCAAGATTAGCCGAGAGCACAGATCTCGAGGCGATCTAAAATACACAAATGTCATGATCAGCCGAGAGCACGGATCTCGAGGCGATCTAAAAAAATATCTAATATCAAGATTTAGCCAAGAGCACAGATCTCGAGGCGATCTAAAATATACAAATCTCATGATTATTTGTGAATGCAAATCACGAGGCAAAATAATGATAATAATAATAATAATAATAAAAGTAAATAATAATAATAAAATAATTATAATAATGATAATAATAAATAAAATAAACAAATAAATACAAATAATATATATATAAATCAAAATAAAGATAAAATAAATCAAATAAATCAAATAAATCAAATAAAAATAAAATAAATATAATAATAATAATAATAATAAAATAAATGATTAAATAAATAAATAAAAAAAAAATACAAATAATAATAATAAAATATATATGTATTTTTTTTTTTTTTTTTTTTTTTGAGAGAAAGACCTTAAAAAGGGCAGCATCAATTACAGTTTACTGATGATACAATACACCATCATCAAGCTCAGGAAAAGTACCTGAAAGATGGATAGAATGTAGATAGCACAAGGCACGCACACCAAGAATATTTTCCTCATAAACACGTGCATCAAATATTTTCAGAAGCCAGTACTAGAATCTAGACTAGTGTAGCACAATTCATGGTCAAGAAGGTACACAACCATTCTAGTGAAGCTAAAGGGAGGGAAGGAGGGAGCTCAAGAACTAGGCATTGCCTGCGCAGGACTCGATCTAATGCCACCTGAGTTTCTTGTTAACATCATCAGCGGGGGCTGTAAGAACGTGATCTGGATGGGCTCCGACCACTCTGATCAGGACTGGGGGATTGCCTGTGCGACCTGTAATCCCTGTCGTCCCGAGGAGATGGAGTGACAGATCTTGGAGGAGAGTCATAATCATCATGAGTACCCTTCTCCCTCTCTCTTGAGTGGTGCCTATCAGGAGTTGGTGAGCGCGAATAGGATCTATGACGACGTCTTGGAGATCGTGACAGAGATCGTCTTCTATGGCCTCCCCCATTGTATCTCCCACTAACTCTTGCATTCACACGCATCTCCTGGGGAGTCTTTCTATTTTCCTCAGCAAAGACAATTGATATCTCACGCCCACCAATGATTTGATGGTTCATTTGTTGCTTGGCCTCAGCAGCATCTTCAGGATTACGGAATTTCACAAAACCAAAGCCTCGTGGTTCCCCGGTGTAGTAATTCTTTGGAAGATACACATCCTTTACTGGGCCAAAACGTTCAAATGGGATCCTAAGATCCTCGGGCCTGGCGTCGAGGGAGATATTGCGGATAAGGAGACCGGAAGGGGCGGAAGGGCGACGATCGCGGTAGCCACGAGCTCCGCCACCACGATAGCGGTCGCGAGGGTCGTCATAGCGCTTGCGGCGGGGAGGGCTTCGGCTGTATCGCCGTGGGCTGTAGCTCCGACTCCGGCTCCGGTGCCTCGCCATCCTCGGAAGAAAGCTTGAGAGAATGCGATCGTGCGAGAGGGTGACCGAGGGAGATACATATATATTTTATTATTATTATTTGTATTTTTTTTTGATTTATTTATTTAATCATTTATTTTATTATTATTATTATTATTATTATTATTATATTTATTTTATTTTTATTTGATTTATTTGATTTATTTGATTTATTTTATCTTTATTTTGATTTATATATATATTATTTGTATTTATTTGTTTATTTTATTTATTATTATCATTATTATAATTATTTTATTATTATTATTTACTTTTATTATTATTATTATTATTATCATTATTTTGCCTCGTGATTTGCATTCACAAATAATCATGAGATTTGTATATTTTAGATCGCCTCGAGATCTGTGCTCTTGGCTAAATCTTGATATTAGATATTTTTTTAGATCGCCTCGAGATCCGTGCTCTCGGCTGATCATGACATTTGTGTATTTTAGATCGCCTCGAGATCTGTGCTCTCGGCTGATCATGACATTTGTGTATTTTAGATCGCCTCGAGATCTGTGCTCTCGGCTAATCTTGATGTTTAGATATTTTTAGATCGCCTCGAGATCCGTGCTCTCGGCTGATCATGACATTTGTGTATTTTAGATCGCCTCGAGATCTGTGTTCTCGGCTGATCATGACATTTGTGTATTTTAGATCGCCTCGAGATCTGTGCTCTCGGCTAATCTTGATGTTTAGATATTTTTAGATCGCCTCGAGATCCGTGCTCTCGGCTGATCATGACATTTGTGTATTTTAGATCGCCTCGAGATCTGTGCTCTCGGCTAATCTTGAGATTTATGTATTTTGGATTGCCTCGAGATCTGCGCTCTCGGTTGATCGCAAGATTTGTGTATTTTAGATTGCCTTGAGATCTGTGCTCTTGGCTGATCTTAAGATTTGCGTATTTTAGATCGCCTTGAGATCTATGCTCTTGGCTCATCTTAGAATTTGTATATTTTGATCGCCTCGAGATCTGTGCTCTCGGCTGATCTTAAGATTTGTGTATTTTGGATCGCCTTGAGATCTGTGCTCTCGGCTAAATCTTGAGATTTATATGTTTTAGATCGCCTCGAGATTCGTGCTCTCGACTGATCATGAGATTTATCCTAATTGCATTGCGATTTGGCTGCATGTAACTAAGACAAACATATTTTATAATTTTGATTTTGATTTAAATTAGGACATGTATTGTTATTATTATATTTTTATATAAACAAATGCCCCCTTCATACTTCTCTCACGAATAATTTTAGTGAGATTGAGTGAGAGAAGTAGGAAGTCCAAATCTTTTGATACGTTATTGCCAAGCATGTTAATGATTCATGAAAATTAAACTTTGAGGTAACATGACATGCTTTTCATCATAAACAAAAGTATACAAAGGTCAATGTTTTGCCTCAGGAAGTACATACAAATCGTACATGACCGGTCAACCCTTTTTACATTTAAAGGGACCAGACGTTCCGTCATAGACAAACATTTTACATTATGCATAATACTTCTTTAAAAAACGACCATTGATAGGTGGCATGGGTCTTTCTCCATTCGCATCAATGAGTTGGTATGCGCCTCCTTCGTAGACGATCTCCACGACATATGGGCCTTCCCAATTTGCTTTGAATTTGCCCCCGGCCCTCTTGTTGGTGATGATAGGTCTTCTGAGGACAAGGACCATTTCTCCTTTTGTAAATTTGCGAAATCTAGCCAACTTATTATAGGCTTGGGACATCTTTGCTTTGTAAACTTCAAGATTTTGTTGTACTTCTATCCTTTTTTCATCAAGAGAGTCTAACTCATCTAGGCGAAGTCGAACATTATCTTCATTTGATATTTCATTCTGTAACGCCATCCTTAATGAAGGTATTTGAATTTCAAGGGGTAGAACCGCTTCAGTTCCAAACACTAAAGAGTATGGTGTACATTATGTTGGAGTCCTGTACGTAGTACGATATGCCCATAGCATCTCAGGAAGTCTGTCATGCCAATCCTTTTTATTTTTGGATACAGCCTTCTTTAGCAATTTTGAGAGAGTTTTGTTAAATGCTTCCGCCAACCCATTTGCTCTCGCGTTATAGATAGAGGTATACCTCCAGTCTATTTTGTGATGTTGTGCAAATCTCCCAATTTTGAAACTTTTGAAAGCAGGGTCATTATCTGAGATAATTCTTCTTGGAGCTCCAAACTTGTATAGGATATTTTCTCTGAAAAATTTTATGATGTTCTCAGTCTTTACTTCTCTTAAAGGAATAGCCTCTGCCCATCTAGAGAAATAATCTGTTGCAGCTAATATAAATCGATGCCCGGAAGATGATGGAGGCTCAATGGGGCCAATCACATCTGTTCCCCATATCTCAAAAGGCCATGAGGAGACTGTGGGATGCAAGGGATTCGGATGTTGATGAATAAAATCCCCATGAATTTGACATAGATGGCATTTTTTAGCATATTCAATGCAATCTCTGACCATGGTTGGCCAATAATATCCCATGCGCTTAATCTTGAGTCGCATCTTAGGTCCCGACTGGTGTGCACCACATATCCCGGAATGTGTATCATGCATGACTTCTTTTGCTTCTTCATATGAAAGACATCGCAGGAGCAGCTGATCATATGATCTGCGATACAATGTGTCATTAATAAGGGTGAATCTTAGAGCTCTTCGTTTTATTTGAAGGCTTTCTGATTTATCCCCAAGCAATTTATCATATTTCAAATATTCCATGAATGGTTGCCTCCAATCTTCTTCTGGCATTTCGAGAGTGAAGACTTCCCTGCTTCCTTCAATATTTTCTTCTTCGACATCGCTGAGGATTGTACTTATGGGTCTTCTATTTCTTATAGTGATTTGAACTTCATCATGATCTGGATTTGCCAGCTCCTTCGCTATTCTTGCCAAAGAATCAGCTTCTCCATTTTCTGATCTTGAAACTCTCTCCAGTTGCACTTGAGGAATTTTCTTCATTAACATTTTGACCTTCCTATAGTATTTAAGAAGTTCAGCTTTGTATATTTTGTATTCTCCTTCAATTTGCTTGATAATGAGTTGCGAGTCGCCGAATATATGGATATGTTGAATTTCCATTTTAATTGCCAATTCCAAACCAGCTATTAGAGCTTCATATTCTGCTTCATTATTTGTGCATGGTTCTGTAAGAGAAAGTGCATATCTAAGGATTCCTCCTTCTGGTGTAACAAACACAAGCCCTATCCCAGCTTTGATTCGTGGAATCTCAGATCTGAGTGCTGGCTTTATGGATGACGCTCCATCAAAGTACAGTCGCCATTCTGCTTCTTTTACTGTAAGCGTCTCTTCATCAGGAAGATCATAATTTAGGGGTGAATCATCAGAGAGAGGATGTGCCGCCAAGAAATCTGCTAGCGCTTGCCCCTTAATAGCTTTTTGCGGAGTGTATGTTATATCAAACTCCATTAGGATCAATGCCCATTTTGCAAGTCTTCCTGTGAGTAGTGGCCTCGTCATGAGATATTTTAAGGGATCAATTTTTGATATGAGAATAATTTTGTGCGCCAACAAATAATGTCTCAATTTCTTCACTGCAAACACTAAGGCCAAGCAATGCTTTTCAATGGGTGTATATTTACTCTCAGCTCCTATCAACATTCTGCTAAGGTAATACAATGCATTTTCTTTGCCATCTTCATTGTTTTGAGCTAGCATAGCTCCCAATGACCCTTCTAAAGCAGCAGTATATAGGATTAATGGCTTTCCTGAAATTGGTGCTGCTAATACTGGTGGATTCAGCAAATACTGCTTAATATCTTCAAAAGCTTTTTGACATTCAGCATCCCACTTAAAAGGCATATTTTTCTTAACCAGCTTGGAAAAAGGCTTGCATCTTCCTGATAAGTTGGAAATGAACCTTCTGATATATGCTAAACGCCCTTGAAAAGACCACAACTGCTTCAATGTCTGTGGTGGCGGCATTTCCAAAATTGCCTTTATCTTAGAAGGGTCTACTTCTATCCCCCGATGTCTCACAATGAAACCCAGAAATTTTCCTGATAGGACCCCAAAGGCGCATTTCATTGGGTTCATTTTCAATTTATATTCTCTGAGGCGTACAAAAACGGTTCTCAAATCTTCAAGATGTTTGTCTTTTAAACTTGTTTTCACTACCAGATCATCCACATAGCATTCGACGACCTTATGAATCAAATCGTCAAATATTCTGGTCATAGCCCTTTGATATGTTGCCCCCGCATTTTTCAAGCCAAAAGGCATTACCCTGTAACAATATATGCCCATAGGTGTTCGGAAGGCAGTATGTTTCTCATCATCTGGGTGCATCTTAATTTGATTATATCCTGAGTATCCATCCATAAAAGAGAACATCTCATACCCTGAGGTGTTGTCGATCATAATCTCCATGACTGGTAGAGGAAAATCATCTTTGGGACATGCTTTGTTCAAATCTCTGAAATCAACGCATATCCTTATCTGGCCATTCTTTTTCTTCACAGGTACTATACTGGCAACCCAATCTGGGTATTTTTCTTCCCTGATAAAGTTTGCTTCTATCAACTTCTTTGTTTCTTCTATTACTTTCTCTTCTAAATCAAATTTCATCTTTCTTGGGGCCTGTTTAATTGGAGTAACACTGGGATCAATAGCCAATCTGTGAACAGCTACCTCATTCTCCAACCCTGGCATCTCATTGTAGCTCCAGGCAAAACAATCAATATATTCTTTCAAAAGAGCCTTGAAAGATTCTTTTTGTTCTTCCGTCAGTTGTGTACTTAAGAAAGTTGGCCTCGGGTCTTCATCACTTCCCAAGTTGATTTCAATTAACTCATCGATTGTTGCTTGACCACCATCCTCTAATTCAGGTAGTGCACTTTTCATTTTAACATCTTCTTCTTCCTTAGACTCCATCATGTAACACGAATGCCTGGAAGATTCAAAATAACCTACCCCTCTCTTGTCTGGATGAGAATGGTTCCATAGTTGATGAAAATTTTGATATGATTTCTTTGACCAGTTTATTTTACCCCCAAACTCTTCAACTATCTTTCTGAGTTTATTAGGGTATTGGCTTGGGAAGTTTATAGGTTGTACTTCACCATCGTCTTCTTGTTCAATGTGTATAACATCATCACTTGAAATTTTGTTATTTTTAACTTTGTAGAAGAGGATACCTCTTTCATTCTCATTTCGAGCTGGCACATAGAATGTCTTCAATTGCTCAACTGTATCAACCTTCAAATCATCTAGGGATTTACAGAGACCATCTGGAACCCTTGTGATATGCAATGTACATTCTTGGGCAGACCCTCTAGTTTGACTTGTGTCACTTTCATCTTCTGAAGATTCAGTATCACTACCATAGTGAGGCAATGTTGATTCATTCTTTTCAGGTATTGGTATAGCCTTAGATGATTTCACCAATGACTTTTCCTTTGAGTTTAATGTTTTGCCCCTTTTGGAGACACCGAGATAGTATTTGGCGTCCTCATAATGTACTTCATGGACACCGAAGGGTTGAATTTCACCATCAATTCTATGTTCTTCTCCATCCACCATATACTTCATGCACTGATGAAGGGTTGATGGGACCATCCGATTTTCATGAATCCATGGCCTACCCAGTAAAGCTTTGTATGAAGCATCAGCATCAATCACATGAAACTTCACATCAGACATGATCTTTCCAAACTTGATTGGGAGAGTGATAGATCCCAATGCTTTCTGACTATGCTGATTAAAGCCTTGAATAATGATCCTTTCTGGAGATAAATGACATATTTCCAAAGCTAATGCCCGAAGAGTATTGAGGGTCATTAGGTTTAAGGAAGACCCTGGGTCAACAAGAATTCGATTAATTTTTATCCCATCACAAGACCCTGTCACATACAATGGTCTATTATGCTCTGCAGTTCCAAGTAATAAGTCTTCATCAGTGAATGATACTGAAAGTGTATGTGTTGCGTACAGAGCTTCTGTCATGTTTATTTCAGCAAAATAAGCCTGATACTCCTCATGGTTTTGTAGAGCATGTATTAAAGATTCTCTGACTTCTGCTGACATCATCAGTGCGTCATACATGCTGAGTAGAGCCGGGACTTTCTTCAGGTGTGCTAAGATATTATAGTCTGGTTTCTTCAAGGGTTTCTGTGGTAAGACGTTTTCTTCTTCTATCACCTTCCCTTTATTTTTATCGTTAGAGCTGGAAGCTTGTCTTGATTGGAGTAACTTTCCAGTCCTAAGCTGCATTTGATGTACATGGCAGGATACCTCATTCTCTTCATCTGGAAAATTCAACTCATCATCAGAACTTTCCTGGCATGCAATAGTGTAACAAAAACCTCCCGCTTCAAAATCATCATCATTCAACTCCAAGTTTCCCATGGAGACTTGCTTTTGTAGCCATTTTTGAAAATTCCGACAATCTTCTATAGTATGTCCCACGAGTCGGTGATATGGACAGTAATTTGGGTGACTATCCAAATGCATCAAGCACGGCCTTTTGGGCTTGGGTAAGTCTAGCCCTTTTTCCATAGCCCGATTAAAAAGCTCTCTTCTTTTGTCTTTTCTGATTTCAATGTCTGAAGGAATGGACTTGTCCTTGACATTTATTACTGAGGATGCAGGCTTCATAATTTCTGGATCAAAATTGTCGTCTGTTGACTCTGGCGGATATCTCCCAGATTCATCCCATCTATTATCAGTGATATGCAATTGCATTAGCCTGTTAGCTGATTCCTTCGTCACTTTTTGAATGAAAGAAGGGATTTCTTTAGCAGGCATTACCTTTCTCAGGACTTTATATTTTGGAGTCTTTGGAGTATAATATGGTTTCTTTGGCTTTTCTGAATATTGTGGCTCTAAGAGTTTGGCATTTGCCTTCTTTACTCTTTCTCTGAATGCCGTCTTCTTTTGCTGCTTCTTGCTGATGTAAGGCCGACCATGGCGATCATATAGTTCTTCCGACTCAGAAAAACTATCCTCATCATCATCTTGATCATATGTAGGGTATTCAACTCCAGAAATAGCCCTACAAGTTTCTACCTGCACTATTTCATCATTTTCTTCAACTAATTCCTCAAGTAGCTCTTCAACCTCTTGGGGGAAATAGTCTTTAAGAGTGATCAACACCCTTTCCTTCTGTTCATATTCTTCGAGAGAATCAATATATTTTTCTATGATGGATTTTTTGTGCTTTGAGTTTTCACGCTTCTGTTTCTTCTTCTTATTTTTCTTCTTTGTTTGCTTTATTGGAAGCCCTTCAGGGGGTTTCTCAACATTTCTCCACTTGATTCCTGGGAGTTCGGCCAACTTCTTCAACATTTTCTTTGATTTTTTAGATATGAATACTTCCCACAATTCCCCCGGAACAGAAGGAGGTTTACCATCAAATATTGATGGGAGCATTATTTTATTACCCACCACTGTGATTTCTCTTTGGGATAATTCCTCATAGTCTGGGGTTGTCACATATCGGATATGTTCAGCAGGTTGTTCCAGAAGGACACTCTTAGAGAGTGTGATCTTCCCTTCTTGATACTGACGTTCAAGCCAATCTTTAAAGACATAACAGTCTTCAATGGTATGCCCCAACACTCTATGGTATGGACAATAATTAGGATGATCTTTCTTACTCTGTTCTTCAGGTCTTTTACACTCAGACAATTGTAAGCCTCCATTCACGGCATCTTTAAAAATTTTTAGTACTTTATCTCTTCGAAAAGAGTACTTTTTGTTCATCCTTTCCTTCAAAGAGGGAATGGACCTTAATTCATTTCCAGGCGCACCTAAGATGGGTGGCATAGCTTGTTCTGGTTTATGTGACTCTATTGTGCCTTTTCCTTTATCAACATTGAAGGTTGTAGCAATGTACTTAACACCTTCTGACTTTTTAGGCTTGTCAAATTTGGAAGTTTGGAAATTAGACAACAACCTCGGGCTAGTCCTTTCCAATTTCTTGGCTTGTGAAATCAACTCTTGAAATGTGGTGATGCCAGACGTACTTAAGAAAGGTGCCATCCAGCTGTCAATGTTCCCGAGTAACAGTCCCACTGCTTGAGGTTGATCCAGGGGTTGTTCACATTTAATACTCAGGTTTCTCCATCTCATAATATAGTCAACTACTTTCTCATCTTTGTTTTGGCGAGTGGCTGCAAGATCAGCTATTGTAATCTTATCACTGACACCTCCAAACCGTACTCGAAATGCATCTTTCATCTGTTGCCAATTCTGAATTTATTCAGGTTGCAAACTTGCATACCACTCAAATGCAACTCCTGTGAGACTGGCAGAAAATTGTCTGAGGAAAAGTGATGGCTTTGCACTTGTGTCTCCACATGCTGTTACAAAATGGGCCAAGTGTTGATCAGGATTACCAATCCCATATTGAATTGTTTGAATTTAGGCACATTGTATCCTTTGGGATAAGGTACTAAATCATGATAGCCAGGATAAGGTTTGTCACTATCAACTCTTATCTCGCTATTTTTGACATTTTTTAGTTCAGTAGCAACCATCCGTTGTATCTCCTCCCTGGTCATTACAACCGAATGTTCTTGGATAGGGATATTTGTTGTTTCTCCTGGCCCTACTGCTTGAACAGTCTCTTTTAGTTGAGAGATTGGATTATTTGACTTCTGTACCTGTTCGGGGTGATTTGCCATCAAGGCTGCCATTTGTTTTTGCATCTGGAACACTGTATTCATTAACATCATCATATTTTCATTCATCTTCTTGTATTCTGCTTCCCGATTTTCCAGGATGTTGTTCTGGTCCATACCAAAGGCTGGTTCATCTTCATCATCTTCATTTGGAGGGTTTGCCCCCTTGTAATCCTTTGGTGTATCATGTGGAACATGGCTTGAACCTTCTTCTCTAACCATGCTTTGAGAATCTGGTGCCCGTCTACGAGATCTTGTGACTGGCCCTTGTTGTTCTTGTTCAGCTGTCGGATCTCCTCGAGCTTCGGTAATCATACGGACAGTGTGTACCTCAACATCTCCATCGGACATATCTTCATCTTCACTCTCCTTCTTTCTGTCAAACTTTGAGTAAGAAAATGAAGCTTGACTCTGTGGTGTTTGCTGTTGTGAAACTTGATCATCTGGCAAAGTGATTCGATCAAAGACAGTTTTACGTGCGCTTAGCACTAACTGCCTCTTCTTTTGGTAGAATTCTCTTGGCCTCATTTGGGTTGATTGCAATTTCTTCGATTCTGTATACATCTTATAAATATTTTTGCCAAAGAAATTTTTGTGAGATTTTGGGGGTCTACCGCCTTTCTTTTCATATGGCTGGTAACGCAGCTCAGCAGTGGTTGCGTTCTTCTTCACCATGTTGAGTGGTCCGAAGGAATTTTTGAATGAACCCATTCGATTATCCTTTTGATCTTGGAATGACACAAAATTTAAGTTGTAATTTGGCATTTTCATCTTCCTAGGAGTCAGCCTTGAAAACACACTTTTCCTAGGCTTAATTTCCTCGGAACGAAAAATTCCACTTTCTTTCCCCTTGGCAGTAACAGTGAAAGTGGGCTCATCGTCTTCATCATTTGTAGAAACTATCTTCTTAGGACATGACAGCCTCTGAAAAACAGTGGTTCTTGGTTTCTCATCGAGAGCATTCTTTTCAAATGCAGGAACAATGACATTTGGGCGTCGGCCCCTAGATGGAAGTCGTGGGACAGTCAGGTTTTCCTCCAGAGATGGAATTCTTTTCACAAATTGTACAGAGTCAGAGATTGTGCCAAATCTCATTTCAGCTCCAGCAGCTCCAGTGTTGAAAACACAATTGGGCAGTTGGACTTCAGCTCCTTCTCCAAGGAAAATAGTCAGCTTAGGGCTTCCTGGTGCGATTGAACTCTTAAACGCCATTATACCTGCAATAACAATATAAATATTAATTTTATATATGAGTTATAAAAAGTAATGCCTTTACTTGTACTTTTGCCTCAAAGATGGGAGGAGGAATTAAAAGGGTCCCACCGGGCGTGCCAAAATACATATATATTTTATTATTATTATTTGTATTTTTTTTTGATTTATTTATTTAATCATTTATTTTATTATTATTATTATTATTATTATTATATTTATTTTATTTTTATTTGATTTATTTGATTTATTTTATCTTTATTTTGATTTATATATATATTATTTGTATTTATTTGTTTATTTTATTTATTATTATCATTATTATAATTATTTTATTATTATTATTTACTTTTATTATTATTATTATTATTATCATTATTTTGCCTCGTGATTTGCATTCACAAATAATCATGAGATTTGTATATTTTAGATCGCCTCGAGATCTGTGCTCTTGGCTAAATCTTGATATTAGATATTTTTTTAGATCGCCTCGAGATCCGTGCTCTCGGCTGATCATGACATTTGTGTATTTTAGATCGCCTCGAGATCTGTGCTCTCGGCTGATCATGACATTTGTGTATTTTAGATCGCCTCGAGATCCGTGCTCTCGGCTGATCATGACATTTGTGTATTTTAGATCGCCTCGAGATCTGT
This sequence comes from Dioscorea alata, assembly GCA_020875875.1. Lineage (NCBI taxonomy): Eukaryota > Viridiplantae > Streptophyta > Magnoliopsida > Dioscoreales > Dioscoreaceae > Dioscorea > Dioscorea alata. The sequence continues at coordinate 6,098,108 of CM037027.1, forward strand.
GCTCTCGGCTAATCTTGATGTTTAGATATTTTTAGATCGCCTCGAGATCCGTGCTCTCGGCTGATCATGACATTTGTGTATTTTAGATCGCCTCGAGATCTGTGCTCTCGGCTAATCTTGAGATTTATGTATTTTGGATCGCCTCGAGATCTGCGCTCTCGGCTGATCGCAAGATTTGTGTATTTTAGATTGCCTTGAGATCTGTGCTCTTGGCTGATCTTAAGATTTGCGTATTTTAGATCGCCTTGAGATCTATGCTCTTGGCTCATCTTAGAATTTGTATATTTTGATCGCCTCGAGATCTGTGCTCTCGGCTGATCTTAAGATTTGTGTATTTTGGATCGCCTTGAGATCTGTGCTCTCGGCTAAATCTTGAGATTTATATGTTTTAGATCGCCTCGAGATTCGTGCTCTCGACTGATCATGAGATTTATCCTAATTGCATTGCGATTTGGCTGCATGTAACTAAGACAAACATATTTTATAATTTTGATTTTGATTTAAATTAGGACATGTATTGTTATTATTATATTTTTATATAAACAGTAATGTTAGGACATGAAGGCAACCTTCCTACTCAACTAAAATGCCTTTCTGCATTGTACAAGAAGTTCTTAATTATTTAAGCTAAATATTGTTTTATAGAGGAAATCTCGTGTACAACAATTGCAAAATTCAACCCAGGTTTTTTTTAATAGTGATCATTTTCTTATTTAATAATGAAACTTGAAGTTGTGCATGAGGAAGTAGCTAACTTATTCAACATGAGATTAAATTCCACTACGGATGTTCCAACTTGTATGTCTATCTAGAATAAATTCACAAGTCATTTCATAAAATCTTCATTTTCATGCATATACCAAAAGGTCTTAAAAAGATTCAACCAGCCAGTTTGATGTCCTATTCTAGATGATAAACAAGTAGCCTCCTTAAGAAAAAAAAACAAGAAGTCTTTCTCTACTACCTTTCTTAAATCCTTAGCTTATAAATGATGAATTCTTTAAGAAAACTACCTAAACATTTTCAAATAGTTCAATGTAAATCAAAATGAAAATATACTCAACAATTCAACTCCAAATAAGAGATGAACTGTCTTTGGATAATCTAAAATTTTATTCCCCAAATAATCCTCACCTACTTATTTGGATTATTTGGAAATAACCCAAATAATCCAAAATTTCAACAACCTCCAAATCTAATTCTAAGAGTAGAAATAAATTACTAAAATATAGATGTTACTAAATAAAAGTTTGGAAGATAAATAAGTTTTAACATGACCTTAACTACTTCTTGCAATTCCTTTTCCTCAAAAGCTTTTTCTCCTTCTTCAGGGAAATTTTTCAAGTGAAACACAAGATCTACTGGTACATTCAAGTTAAAACATGGTGTATCTTTTTTCTTCTACGATGACCTTTTCCTCAAAAGCTTCTTCTCCTTCTTTAGGGAATTTGTTTAAGTGAAACCCAAGTTCTATTGGTACATTCACGTAAAAAATGATGCATCTTTCTTTTCTTCTACATTAGACATCATATTAGAATCAAACAAAGGTTTAGATCCCACATCCATTTAGTCGTCACCACTCTTCATTTTCTTTATTGAAATTATGTATTTTACTTAAAATCAAGTTTATAGTATTATTTAGTAATTATATAGGTATTCCATTAATAAAATTTGGAAAATTTAATTTGGTTTAATAGAAAATTGAATAAGGGTAGAGTTGGAAAAAACAAATAAATATTATCTTGGTAATATAAAGTGAGAATTATTTTGGAAGAAAAATTTTTCTTAAAACAACCTCTAATTCAAAATGGAAGGATTAAGATGTTAACTTCACATAACAATATTTAAGGGGCATGGGATAAGAAGTGAAAAGGAACAACAAACAAAAGATAGTCAAAGGACATGGACAATGTCTTGCTATCGTTGCTTACAAACGTTGCAAGGAACGGTCTGAAAGTTGACAATCATTGAAACATCAAGCATTTGTGGAAACATAAACTATGTGAATAGTGGATTCTCCGCCGCTTATATAGATGCGAATAATGTAGAGAATCATATGCGGACTTTGAAGCAATGATATCAAGACTTCAAGAAACTCATATATCTTAATGACATTGATTATAATGACTTGGAATAGATGCTTGTTCTTGAAGATAGACATATTGTGCTTATATGAAGCTATATGAGTTATATTTATTTATTACTTGTTCAATGAATTCTATTGGTTTTTTAAATTCAATGCATGATTTTTCTATATAGTAACTTTTCATAGCAACAACCAAAAGTTATGAAGTATCTAAATGAGCTTATGTCTTTGTTTGATGAACAATGCTTGGCTATGGTGGATGATTATGTCACAAGTGATCATACACATATATACCATTGATAAGTCCTTGAGTGAACATATTTCATCATATGTTTTACATAGATTGAGCATCATCTTTTATCATGTTTTATTGTTAATGGAGTGTATTTGGTGTTCTTTTGGGCAAATAGGGTTGTCAAGTCTTGAAGAGAGAAAAAAAAGGCAAAGATGGGTCATGGAGGCACATTTTGGGAGTTTTTTGTGCAACACGAGAATCAAGACACGCGCTGTGTTCAAATGCATGGGAGTGTATGCCAACTTCTGAGGAAGTTCAAGTTAATTCATTAGTTGGAAGGGCACAAAGGTAGTCACACCTTCATGCTCAAGATTGTGTAAAGAATTCAAGAGCCTTCTGAACGGTTTTTAGTCGACAAGAAGCCACGCGCCCCACCACACGAGTGTGTGCCAGGCCATGTGGCCTTAGAAGAAGAAGATCCCAGCAAGCACTGTTCAATAGTACTGCAACAGGCTACTGTTCATACATTACTGTAGTAATTACTCTACACGGCCGTGTGGAATTTCCGCAAGGCTGTGAATTTTCCAGCTCACACGGGCATGTGGGAGGTCGTGTGGGAGGCCCTACGGAGCCCTGATTTCAGATTATTAAAGGCTACTTTGACCAATTTTAGGTTATCTTTTGTGCAGCTCTTGAGATGTGAGGCAGCTAGGATTCGGAGAGGAGGTCTTTGTGGCTTAGAAGATGTTTCTTCACCAACTTTGATCGATTCCTCCTCTGTTATAGCATCAAGGAAGCCACTAGTGACCTTAGCTTCAGAGTGGATTCCATTAAGACGTTGAAACTATCCGTCAAGACCATCAACATAGATATAGGGGGAGGGGGTTTATTTCTATGGCTTTTACATACTTTCATTATTGATTTCTTGTTTTGTATATTGCTCCATGAAGAGCTATACCCCTAGAGGGTATTTGGGCTTGTGAACCCTAGGATTCTAATCTTGTGTGGATTTGCTTTATATTTCTATTTAATCCTAGTTTAGTTGAGTTTCAATTTTGTGTGTTTAATGCTTTCTTATTTTATTGATCTTATGGTTGATTGGTTTGCATGATTTGTTCACCTTGGTGAGAGAGAGGTCTCCATTAGGGTTATAATTATGAAGATTAATTAGGGTTGAGAGGGTAAGCCGTGAGATAGTGGAGTGGCCCCATTCCCCTCCATTGATGTATCATATCTTCTTATTCCCTAAGCTCTAAGCAACCATATGTGATGTGAGGCGTCGAGAGAATTCTCTGCCGGGATCTCGTAGGAGGTTAGGGACCTTTCACCTAGAGGTAGGGTTAGGTCTATTCTTAGGAATCAGATACATTTTTTGGGATCTGTACTTATATGGGTCACTAGAAAGTAATAGAGTGGTACTCCGTGAGGAGTACGGTTATCGAACCACAGGGAACTGTACTTAAAATACTTGATTATAGTCTGATGTCTAGTGAAACAAGTAGAAAAGGGGTTGAATCATAAAAGCATAACTAAGTTATAGGGTTGGTGGAAATGGAGGAGATTAGAACCAAGTGTTCGACAATACAAGAGTAATCCCTCAGTATGCTCCCAATGACTTGTGTACGCTATCTCACCCGAATTGACTACCAAGTACATTCCACAGATATAAGTGTGTGCTCAATAGCAATATTGCATCTATGTGTTCTCGGATACACTGAGTTTTGCTAAGATAACTACACGTTGCTCCAAATGAGCTACGCACTGAGTTTTACCCTAACAACTGTGCACTTCTAACACATCGAGTTATGCAATACAAGATTTAACACAAATATCAAAAGAACTCCGCAATCAATTAGAATAAGTGTATAAGCATTACAGTTTGACAAGAGTTCACAACCCTAGGCACTGTAGCCAGTTAGCCCCTCGTGGGCAGGTACACAAGAAAAGGAGAATGAAATAACAGAAGAAAGAAGAAAAGACTCCCTTCTATACTCTAGATGACCTTCCTTGTAGTGTCCTTGTGGTAACCGCACCTCTTGCGATGCCTTTTACTTGTCCTTGATCTCCTTAGGCGAGTTGGTGAAGCTTGATCTTCAAACTCATCAACGTTCTCCCGGTGGAGAGTAGAATCCCCGAACAAAGATGAGATAGAAACCCTAAGTTCTGGAGTTAAAAAGACTGTTTCGGGGCCCGACAAGGTGTAGACACAGTCGTGTTCAGACCTTGTACTTTCTTGGGAAATCGTTGAGTGAAACACCTGAGATTTACAGCACTTTAGACATAAGCGTGTGGCCCCTGTGTTATCCAGCACACGATCATGTACTAGGCACCGTGCCCGTGTCGTTCTTGAGAGGCTTTATCTTGGGAATTACAACACTTCGGGCACGGGCGTGTGATGACCGTGTTCTGCCTGGGACACTCCCGTGTTAAGACTTTAGCTACTCCGCACTCCAGGCTGGGATTTGCAGCAGGTCGGGCAAGACAATGTCTTGCCCGTTGGGTACACTTTATTACTTAAGAGTGACCCCTGCACTTGCTGACACACGCAAGGGGTGTGCTAACCATTTATTAGAAATTTGGTCTTACGAATCCAGAAAGTGACAATGCACCTCATTCTAATGAGGTGATTTATTATCAACCTTCATAGACAAATTGGAAGAGGCATAAAGTACTAAGGTCATCTACAAGCAGCACTATTGGTAGGACTAGTCATATATTAAGGATCAATAATGAGAATGTTGTGATGAATTTCTGGATAAGCTTAGTGATTAGGCAATGTCATTTAAAGAGCCCAGGAAGAAGAAATGGAAGGAAAAATTGTCAAAGGTCTAAGGAGCATAAACTGTTATAGTGATGAAGAAATGGAGATGGTCTTTGAAAGATTGCATGCTAATAGGAATCTAGTTGAGGCTTTTTACTTGTGGAAGCCATCTCTTGGGAAAAGATGCATAGATTACTTCATTGCTTCTTAAAGAGATTCCCGCCAATGAGGATACCATCATGATAGATATTTACTACTTTATTTTTTATACTGTAAGTCAATCTGTTTTGTCTGCATTTGAGATAGTTGATGGGCTATCAAATGTTAACATGGAATTAAAGAAGTCCTTTGTAGAGAGAAATTATATGAGGTATATGCCCCTTCTATGTAAACTTTTGTTACTTGATCTTGATTTTCCTCAAGGTTTAGATATTTATTTCAGTACTCCTCTTAAAAATAATATTTACATAATTACATGTGTTAGTAGGGTTCTTGTCAAGTTCCTCTTAGGTTCTTATTAAGTTTACTAATATAACCTGTTAATAATGAAGAAAATTGATAGATCAAGTGCATTAATTCATCCAGTTATTTGGTGAAAATAATCATGGATGTTACTTTCAAAACAACCTACATTGCTTTCTATAGCTTTTGACTATGGAAATATGTATCATGCTTAGATTTCCCTTATAGATCATATGTGAGAGTAACCAAGTTAATCTTGTCAAAGACAACTGATTGCGTCTTTAGCTTGTGATTCTATAAAGCAAAAGTTTCTATGGATGTTTTTTTTTTTTTGTCTATTCTTTAGTAACTTCAAGCTTATTTGGATATGATTAACTTAAAACAAGCTATTTTCCTTTTAATTTTCGCATGTTATTGCAGCATGTTTGAGTTTCTTTAGTAATATTTCAGCTCATATGAAGATTAATGCGCATGCAATGATATAATGAAAATTAATGTTTAAACTTCATTGTCTTTTTTTTTTCTTCTTTTTTTTTCTATGTTCCTTTATATTTGTGAATTTGCACAAAAAAAGCTTTGAGTAAGTTGATAGTAATCTATTATTTAATTTAATTCATTTGGAGATTAGTGTGCAAATACTTTGACATTATTGAAAAATGTATGAGTTTTTTTTAGTTAAGTTCTTTAGTTTATTAAGCAAAACTTTGAGTGTAATCTAACTCTGTCATTCAATTATCATATAATTAAGAAATAGATAAATTTTAATTCATAATTTTAAATTTGGCCTCATCTTAAAATCCAAAATTACCGGATCAGATGAGTCAAAAAGACTAAAAATTATTAGATCAGCAAGATGATACGGCCTTTGTGTAACCACAATTGCATGGGTCGTACAAGTAGTAAAGTGTACCTGAATGGGTCACATAGTCGAATCCTCAAGGACTAGTATAGCTCTTGATACTTGCTCTATTTCTGATATCTCGTCGACTCAAGAGATTGGATGAAAACTAGTTTAAAGCAACTAAAGAAATGTGGAAGGAGAAAGGAAAGAGAGATGGTTTGGGTTGAAAAGACAACAGTGGAAAGGACAGTGTGCCGGATTAATCCCCTCGATAAATGTATTGACTAGGCAATGATTAAATGTACATCTTCTTGAACCATGGTGACCACCTATGGAGGGTTTGATAACGTACGACCTCACTCAAGGCTCTGAGCGGACTCAACACTTTCCCTAATGTGTGTTGTACTCTATCCTATTTTTTTAACCCTAATCTTTTTTTTTTTAATATTTGTGGCATTCTTGGAATTAGAAGGGCAATTTGGTCTTTTTGCATGACCTTTCTTTTTGCCATACCCCAACCATATCCCTTCATTTCAAGGCCATATCATGACAACTCAAGGCCATGCCTTGTCATTTCCAAACCATTCCTTGTCATTTCCATCCATACCATGTCACTTCAAGCCATGTCATCTTAAAAGCCAAGATTTATTACCATTTTCCTTTCATTTCCTCTTGTTTTTCTCTTGGAGAAGAAGGAGACCTTGAATGAAATCCTTCTCTTGTTTGAAGCTCCATCTTGCCTTTATCCTTATCTCTTAAAGCTAGCAAGGTAAACACCATATTCTTCCTTGTTATTTTCAAAATATTGTGGAAATCTTGAGTGAACCTAGTGCTTGCAATGTCGGAGTTACTGTAGCACCGAACCAAGCTTGGTCTTTCTTGCTTTCCTTGTTGATTTCAAGAGTTGTGATGGGCCTATTCTTGCTAGAACTTTTTGTTAAAGTGTTTAGCAAACCCTAGAAGTAATTATTCTCCATTTTCTCCTCCATTTTAGTTAAGTAAGTGTTTGATGGTGTGTGGTTGCTTGTTTTGGTGGTTTAAATACTTCTAGGAGGTGAGACTTCAAGTAAGGGCAAGGAGCCGGTGGAGGAGTAACACCGGGGTGTTTCACTCGCCAAGTTGGTGAGTGGGAAAATTACTAACATTGGACTATGACTCATGCATGATATTTGTTATTTGAATTGCCTATTTGAATGAGGGATTTCTTATTGCTAAATTTTCCTTGAAAGCTTTGACTAAAGATTTGAATCATGATGATTTATGAAATTGGCTTATCTCATAAATTCTTGCAATACATATGTATTTATATATATATGTTGATTATGATTTGGGACTCTATGTTCAAAATACATGTTTTAAGCCATGTCTTCATGAAAATTGATGATCTCATTTTGATGACCAAAAAGTATATGAAACCAATTTGATTTCATTGTGATTAAGTCAATGTTGATGTGTATTTTCAAAAGACACCTTCCTATGATATTTTTGATGAAAAGTGGTTTCATTGTTAATATTATGATCAAATTGATCACCCTTGGGGTGGGAATTACCATTGTGAACATTTATTATCTCTTGTCGAGAATTATGCTATCATGATATATATATATTGAGCCTGCGGGCCAAGTTATTGTTATATTCTTTGATGGTGACATGGGAGCCGAGCTCCAGAACTTGCTGCAGTAAGAAGTGGATGGTTTCCACGGGCCGACCTATATAGAGGTGGCGTGGAATACTGTCAAAAACGGTTATACCATGTCAGGTGGGAGCGTAGAGCCCTGATATGGGTATAGTTGGGTTGTTCGGAGTCACCACACGAACTTCTCAACGGCCAATGCCAAGATATGTGAATCTTGGTAGCTCCAGACCTAACCAAGGCCATGGTTAGCGACGGAGAGTTTTGAGGCCATTCTGGACATTATTATTGATTTTTGATCGATGAGTTATTTGCTTATATGCATTTTGATATTTGATTCTATAAATAAGAATTGTGCTATATTAGGTCCAGGATGGCATATGTTTTCATGATGATTTTCAAAGAACATTATTTGCACTTCAATAGAGAAAAGCTATGTTCTTATAAGATATTGTTACGTAAAGCATGTTTCATTCTCATTGAGTATTGAACTATTATTTTGATGTTTTATATCGATTTAATCATACTTGAACTATAGTCCATGACTAACCCCTCACTGAGTAACTTAGTTACTCACCCCCCCTCTTTTCCTCCTCCCAGGTGATAGCACAGTGCAGGGGTGAAGACGTGAAGTGCTTGGCTAGAGTCATCGCAGTCTTTTCATTTTAGGTTGTGTATGTTATCTTTTGTCTTGTCACGTATTAATAGGGATCCACTATGTATTATTGAACCCTTTCATGTCTCTCCATACTCGGAATATTTTGTATGCTAGTCTAGACTATGTTTTGTTTGAGGAGTGTATCCTCTATTTGGAGTGGTTGTTATTATCTCTCTTAGGTACTCCTTGTCACGAGTAGCAGTGTGTGGTACTTTGTTGAGAAATATAAGTATTTGAATGTTGAGTTATGTATTGTGGTTATAGATGCATTGTACAGGAAACATTTTAGCCTTACGGCTACTTAGGGTTGAGGCAGTGTTAGACCTCCCCTGGGTTGTCGTGGCGGTATGTCGTGCTTGGGACCCGCGGGTCGGGGCGTGACAATGTGTGCCCTAGCTAAAAGGATCATTTAATCACCATCTAGACAGCTGATATATAGCTAAGGTTGAAATGTTTCTTGACTGCAATTGCAACTATGGGAGCATGCATGCCAAATCAATACTCACGTAACTAGGACAATTCCCATGTCGAGTTTTGTAACATACAAATATCAAGGCAATTAACATAATGATGAACAACCAAGACAAACAAAAGGGAGACCACAAGGAAACTGAATAATCAAAGAAACTAAGTCAATAAATCACAAATCAAGGTTCATAATCCAAGGCACCGAATGATGGTTAGTCACTCATGATTCTATAATGCATCAAAGAAAATCACCAAGAGAAAGAAATGCTATCTATAAAACTCCCTTCTTGCTTCACAATCCTCATCGGAGAGATATCTATGATAATCTTGCCGGCATTCCTCCATTCCCACATGATTTCTCCACCCAGATCCGGCCTTGAATGGTGCCAAGCTCTGCTCTAACCCTTGTCTCTAGAAAAGATGAAGAAGAAGATCCCAAAACCTAACTTTAGGGCTTAAAACAACTTTTTCGATGCAAGCACGGCCGTGGTCTTGGCCGTGCTCGTGACCGTGCTTACCTTGAGATGTCTTGGGACTTGCTCTCAGTGTGATTGTAGCCCATCTTGAAAAGTGCATGGGTGTAACTAGGCCCATGCTTCCTGCCTGTGCTTTAAAACACAATGGTGTTAGGGGCAGTGAACTCGTGCTTTTCAATTTGCTCAAGTTCTAGTGAAGTGCACGGGCATAAGCACGCCTGTGCTTTCTAACCATCTTTCCAAGCATGAGTGTGCTTCCTCAGTTGGGCTGAATTTCTCAAAATCTTGAAAAGTGCACGATTGTAAGCATGGGAGTGTTTCCCGACCATGCTTGTCCTAAAAAGTGCATTCCAACTCCATTTCATGATCGTTATTTTCACCCCAAGTAGCATCGATTTATAATAAAAGAATGCAAAAAGGACAAGATAATTATGCGATAGGATGTATAAAATATCTATTGATAAGTGCTCGTGTTATAGTAATACGAAGTATTATTATCTTACATTAAGCATTACTTTTCTTAGATTTTATCAATAATTTGGGTGCATTTGTGTGCTTTTGTGCATTGTAGGGTTGTGGAGCCAATTTGGAGAAGAAAGAAGCAAGAATAGGTTATGTTCGCCATTGTTGAGGAGTTCTCGGACCAAGCAAGGAACAAGGCACGAGTCTAGACTTATAGGAGTGTGCCAACCTCCATTGGAGGGGTACAAGGGCAGCCACATTCACAAAAGTCTAACTCGTGTAGCATTGGAGAACTTCACCAATGAAGAGAAATGAAGTACTCGACATGATCTACTGTTGATTGTGTGCCCAATTCAACGGCCTCGATGAAGAACATTGAATTTGGGAGCATTTCGGCGAGAGTACTATAGCAGCATTATAGTAAAATAATGCAGCAAAACACTGTAGCAAGTTACTGTTTACTGTTCGCTGAAAATCAGAAAAACAGAGAATCCACACACCTGTGTGGAAATTCCACACGTCCGTGTGGAAAATCCACAGGGGCGTGTGGAACCCCGATTTCAGCCTATAAATAGCCCGTTTTCAGATCTATTTGGGGACCCCCCCTTCTATCTTTTGCTGATCTTTTGGGGGGCTTTCGGCTAGGGTTTGGAGAGGTTCTTGGAGGTCTTTAGAGGCGATTATATGGCATCGGCATCAACATCCTTTGGAAGATAGCTATCGGGGGAGCTTTCGTCGGCATCGATTCGGCGAGGTGTGCCCTAGGCTTGACAAGGGATTCGTTGGAGAAGACGTGCGGCTCTACAAGACCATCGATACGATCTACAAGGGAGTTTTCTTTATGGTTTTTATACACATGTTCTTAAACTCTTTATTCACTTTGTATTGCTCCATGGAGAGCTAAACCCTAGTGGGTATTCGGACTTGTAAACCAAAGGATGATATTGTTTCTATGACTTTTATTATGCTTTCTTAATTGATGCTTTTAATTGAGTTCCAATCTTGATTAATTCTTGTATTGATTTTCCCTTAGATGTGACACTAGGGCTGAGAATCATCTAGGTTATCCTTTGGAGGTGTGACAACTCCTATAGGATTAGACTACTCGAGATTGGAGAGGGTCGAGAGGGTGAGTCGAGAGGTAGCGAAACGTCCCCTTTCCCCTTCGGTGTGATTTTCCCTACCTCCATGTTCCAAGAGTTCTTTGCGGTCAAAGTAGAGTGAAGTGCTAGGAGATGGACTCCCCTGACAGAGTGAAGGATTGTAGTGAATTTAGTGCTGGGGCTTAACTGAGACTAGTGTTTTTTCACCTGGACCAAAGGGTTAGAACTATACTTAGGGATAGGGTCTTTCACTTGGAATCCCTAGAACCCCAAGCAGTTCCATGTAGTGTGAGGCTTAGGATGATGGACTCCCCTGGGGCTTAGTTGACAGGTCAACGAGAGTTAAGGGTCGTAGTGAAACCTAATGCCGGGGCATAATGTTGGAACTAGTCATGGTTGACCTTAGGTTTGGGACCGTGTGCTTAAGGATTTTTCACGACTCATTAGACATCAATTAGAGGGTATAATACTAGTCTTGCACTAGAAGCATTAGTCCTAGGGGGAGCTTTGTCCGGGTACCCCATCTTTATATCGATTACCTCTCCTACTCTCATTACTGCTCTTCTTGTATTATTCTACTTTCTTTTCTATCTATACATATATATTTCTCTTACCATCGATTCCCTCCATAGCTAAATAGCGATAACATTTGTTTCTGAATACTATTCCCTTTGTATACGACTAGCCACTCACCAGGGTATTTTATTACTTCGACAACCCGTGCACTTGCGGGGTACACACGCAAAGGGTTGTGTCAAGTTTTTGGCGCCGTTGTCGGGGAATAGGCGTTTTAGAGACATTTGTACTTTGCTATTTTGGCTATTCATCATTCATTCTATTTCACCCTTTCTTATTCTTCCATCATTCTTATTTGTTTTCTTTTGTTTTGTCTTACTTTTTCTTGCAAGGAGACTAAATGGAGATTGATCTAGTTATTGCGCTATATTTTCAAGTTGAAGCTCTAAGTAAAAAGGTTGATAGAATTATTGCTTCACAACAATAGACCAATCCATGCTACAACACATATCATCCAAATGAGAGGAGCCACCCAAATTTTTTATGGAATAATGATGGACAACATTGGGAAGCACCCCAAGAGAAATTTCATAAGGATGAGATACTTGAAGAGGATGCACCTCAGTGGAAAAAAGTACTAGCTAACTTTATTGAAGCATCCGATGTCTCTTGCCAAAGTATGGAAGCCACACGAAAGTGTCATGAAGCCTCCTATAACAACTGATAAGTGCTCATGTTATAGTAATGCGAAGCGTTATTATCTTGCAATGATCTTTAATTCAATCAGATTTTATCACTAAAAAGTGTGCAATTGTTTACTTTTATGCATTGTAGGGTTGTGAAGATAAAATGAAGGAAAGGAACGAAGTTAGGTCGTGTTTGGCATTGTTGGGAAGATTTTCGGACCAAGCAAGGAGCAAGGCGTGAGCATAGACTTGTGAGTGTGTGCCAACCTCCTTTGGAGGGGCACAAAGGCAGTCACATTCACAATAAGTCTAACTCATGCCAACAATGAGAACTTCACCAATTAGGCGATTTGAAGCAATCGACACGATCTACCGTTGATTGTGTGCCCAATTCGGGAGCGTTTCGGCACAATTACTGTAGCAAAAGCACGGTAAAATCCCGTTTTCAGCAAATTACTGTAGCAAGTTACTGTCCACAGTCGGCCAAAAATCAGAATTCTAGAAACTTCACACGGGCGTGTGGAAATTCCACACGGCCGTGTGAAATCCCATTTTCAGCAAATTTAAAGCCGCGACTCGATATTATAAAAGCCCGATTTGGAGACCTTTTGACACATCTTTTGACCTATTCTTCTCCCCAACTTCTGGGAGTGCGGCTAGAGTTTTGGAGAGGACTTCGTGGAGGTTTAGAGCGCGTCATTGGCATCGTCACCGACGTCCGGCGGCCGCACAAGACCACGGCCACACCATACGCAAGGGGGTTTTCATCTATGTCTTTACTTTGTGTTTTATTTCATACATTGATGAACATGTATAGCTCCATGAGGAGCTAAACCCCTTGTGGGTATTCGGACTTGTTAATTCTAGGGTTATCATGTTTCTTTGACATTGTTATTATGCTTTTCCATTATTGATGAATAAGAATTGAGTTTCAATCTTGATTTTATTTTGCTATTGTTTTCCCTTAGATGTGACACTAGGGTTGAGAGCAATCTAGGTTTTCCTTTGGAGGTGTGAGAACTCCTATAGGATTAGACTATTCAAGATTGAAGAGGGTTGAGAGGGAGAGTTGTGAGGTAGCGACGTACCCCTTTCCCTTCCGGTGTGATTTCTCCCTACCTCCGTTTCCTTGATTTATTAGCGGTCAAGATAGAGTGAAGTGCTAGGTAGATAAACTCCCCTGGGGCTTAGTTACGCGAGTAACAGAGTGAAGGGTTGAAGTGAATCCTATGCACTGGGGCTTAATCTAGACTAGGGTTCTTCCTCCTGGACCAAAGGGTTAGAACTACACATAGGAATAGGTTTAATCACTAGGAATCCCTAGAACTTAATGCAATCCCACGTAGTGTGAGGTTTAGGTAGATGTACTCCCCTGGGACTTAATCGTGCGAGCGATAGAGTGAAAGGTCGATGTGAATCCTAATACCGGGGCATAATGTTGGGGTTAGTCACGGTTAACCTTAGGTTTGGGACCGTGAGTCTAAGGATTTCCTCGACTCAATTAGCATCAATAGGAAGGTATAACAGCATAGTCTTGCACTAGAAGCATAGATCCTAGAGGTAAATTGTCCGGATACCCCACTTCATTCGTTGTTAAATCCTCCTTAATCTCTTTTTCTTGCACTCTTTAATCTTTCATTTCTCTCTATTTAATTTCCTGTCTTTTAGTATAGTTGTTCTCACAATTCACACACGAATCGATTATTACTTTTCCGTACTTTGCATAGTTTTAATAGTGAAATCTCATACTCTAACTCCCTATTCCCTGTGGATTCGACTACCCTCTCACCGGGGTAACTTTTATTACTTCGACAAACCCGTGCACTTTCGGGGAGCCTGTCAGGAGCCAATTTGGAGAAGAAAGAAGCAAGAATAGGTTATGTTCGCCATTGTTGAGCAGTTCTTGGAACAAACAAGGAACAAAGCACGAGTCTAGACTTGTGGGTGTGTGCCAACCTCCATTTGAGGGGCACAAGGGCAGTCACATTCACAAAAGTCTAACTCGTGTAGGATTCGAGAATTTCTCTAATGAAGAGAAATGAAGTAATCGACATGATCTACCATTGATTGTGTGCCCGATTCAACTTATAAATAGCCCGTTTTTAGATCTATTTGGGGACCCCCTCTTCTATCTCTTGCCGATCTTTTGGGGGGCTTTCGGCTAGGGTTTGGAGAAGTTTCTTGGAGGTCTTTGGAGGCGATTATAAGGCATAGACATCGACATCCTTTGGAAGATAGCTATTGGGGAAGCTTTCGTCGGCATCGATTCGGCGAGGTGTGCCCTAGGCTTGACAAGGGATTCGTTGGAGAAGACGTGCGGCTCCACAAGACCATCGATATGATCTACAAGGGAGTTTTCTTTATGGTTTTTATGCATATGTTCTTAAACTCTTTTTTGATTTTGTATTGCTCCATGGAGAGCTAAACCCTAGGATGATATTGTTTCTATGTCTTTTATTATGCTTTCTTAATTGATGCTTTCAATTGAGTTCCAATCTTGATTGATTCTTGTATTGATTTTCCCTTAGATGTGACACTAGGGTTGAGAATTATCTAGATTATCCTTTGGAGGTGTGACAACTCCTATAGGATTAGACTACTCGAGATTGGAGAGGGTCGAAAGGGTGAGTCGATAGGTAGCGAAACGTCCCCTTTCCCATTCGGTGTGATTTTCCCTATCTCCGTGTTCCAAGAGTTCTTTGCGGTCGAAGTAGAGTGAAGTGCTAGGAGATGGACTCCCCTGATAGAGTGAAGGATTGCAGTGAATCTAGTGCTGGGGCTTAACTGAGACTAGGGTTCTTTCACCTGAACCAAAGAGTTAGAACTATTCTTAGGGATAGGGTCTTTCACTTGGAATCCCTAGAACCCCAAGCAGTTCCACGTAGTGTGAGGCTTAGGGTGATGGACTCCCCTGGGGCTTAGGTGACAGGTCAACGAGAGTTAAGGGGTCGTAGTGAAACCTAATGCCGGGGCATAATGTTGGAACTAGTCATGGTTGACCTTAGGTTTGGGACCGTGTGCTTAAGGATTTTTCACGACTCATTAGACATCAATTAGAGGGTATAATACTAGTCTTGCACTAGAAGCATTAGTCCTAGGGGAGCTTTGTCCGGGTACCCCATCTTTATATCGATTACCTCTCCTGCTCTCATTACTGCTTTTCTTGGATTATTCTACTTTCTTTTCTATCTATACATATATATTTCTCTTACCATCGATTCTCTTCATAGCTAAATAGCGATAACACTTGTTTTTTAACACTATTCCCTTTGTATACAACTAGCCACTCACTAGGGTATTTTATTACTTTGACAACCCGTGCACTTGAGGGATACACATGCAAGGGGTGTGTCATCTATATAAAATACACTCATCATAGGCTCTGGACGTGGTCTGATTGACGCTGGCTAAAAACATTATCTACAACATCGTTAAGGAGATGACTACTTACGGTTTGCTCAAAGCGTTGTCTAATATATATGAAAAGCCATTTGCTTCAAACAAGGTATTCTTGATTCACCAACTAATTAACACTAAGATAAAGGAAGGTGCTTGTATTATGGATTATGTAATGGAATTTAATTTGATATAGTTGAGATTGTTCTTGGAAGATATTAAAATTGATGATGAAGTATAAGCTTTGTTGTTGTTGTCTTCATTAACTGAGAGTTGGTCTGGAACAGTTACAACCGTTTGTAGTTTATCTGAGACTGCTAAGCTGACCTATGAAGGGATTCAAAATTTTGATCCTTGGAGAGGATATTTGATAAGTGCTTGAAAGTGCGTATTTTACATATTATTTATACTGCATTTAGCATGAGATTTTACATGTTTAGCACCAAACCAGTACATAATTTCATTCTTTTGTTAACCACAAACTTTTATTCTGTATTATATGGAGACATTCCAAAATAAAATAGATCAACCTATTGAACTAAAGCATCACTACTGCTCACAATGGCCTTGGTGACATCTCACCACAGCCGTTGTCCACTTCTATCATGATTGTTATCAAGCCTTATTAGTGTGGAATCACAGAGAAAAACACAGAAGTCATAACAGCCTTAACAACAACCATTGTGAATCATAATGGCCATGACCAATCCACATAACGTTAAGATAGACAATGTCAGGACAAGACTTATGGCCCAAGCAACAAACTAACTCACCACGACCTTCACAACGGGCTTGGTGAGGCCGTGGCAGACTTCGGTTATAAATGCCCAACGGTTTACAATTCTAGGGAGGATTATTTTACCGAACTTGGTAGAGGCTGCTGGATTTAGGGAGACCTGTGCGGTTGGAGATGAGTTTCATCAAGATTTCAGTTGATTTCGATGAATTTCTCAAGGGAGATTCAACGTGCATCAATAGTGGAGAGCATACGAAGAAATTTTGACATTCTCTTGACGATCTTGGGATCTTCTCAATCTCAACCTTAACCATCAGTGACCATATTGGAGGAAGTCAGTCTAGGATTTTTTCCCCTATATTTCCTGTGGAATATTGTTATTCGATGATCAATACTCTTATATCCATTAGAGGACCCCAATTCAAGGGGAATTTCATGTAAATTTATCTTAATTGTTACTTGTGATTCTTTATTGGCAATTTAATATTCTTTCTAGTCTTTTGTGATTCACTGCATGTTTATTTAATGATATTGTGTTAAATGTGATGAGGAAGATATGCCCACACATCATAACACCCATGCTTTGTTAGATCTATGCATGCACTAAGAGATTAGGTACTGCTAGATTTCCGGATTAGGCTTTTATTTGCCCTTCTAGTGGAATTTTAGAACTTAAGATGGATATAGGAGGCTGGGGTGAAAGAGATTCCATCTTAAATTCTTAGTGTTTCAGTCCTCGTTGTCAAGAGCTTGGGACTAATAGGCCCTTGAATCCCCCCGGTCCAATACTAGATTTAATCACTACCCCTTAACACTATTCCACAAGTGATCATTAAAAGAATCTTCATACAATTACCCAAACTTATTCCAACTGCACTTAAAGATCCTCAACTGTATTATATCAGTTAATTTGTAGAAGTAGAATTAAGAAACACCGTAAATGCTCAGGCTATTGATTAAGCAAAAAGAAAATCATAGGCAACTCTCGCCATTCCCTAAGGAATACGACCCTCATGCTCACCCACGAGGTATTACTTGATGACCCGTAAAATTGCGGTATATATAGACCTAATCCTACCTCCTGTCAATATTCAGAGGAGAAATTCTAGAGAGCTATCAGGTTCTTTACTAAGTACAAAAAGTAAAGGCAGGAAAATTGAAAGGGGGTTGAATTAGTGGCGTGGTAGGTCAAAGTTGAAGAAGAGGAGCAGTCTAAAAAAACATAAAAATATAATATGCTGGAATTGCCAAAAGACTGGCCACTTTAGAAATCACTACATGGCTCCCTCATCTCCTAGAAAGAAGGAAGATAAGTCTGTTAATGCAGCAACTGAAGATGCAGATGATGCATTGGTTTGTTGTGTTGACTATCTAATTGAATCATGGATCATGAATTCTAGTGCTTCATTCCATGCATCTCCTTGTAAGGATATGATCTTGAATTTCAGAAGTGAAAATTTCAGTAAAGTTTGGAGAGTTTGGAGATTACGGGCATGGAAGATATTAATTTGAAAACTTCCTTAGGTACTATTAGGATATTGAGTAATGTGAGGTTTATTCCTAGTCTCAAGAGGATGCTAATCTTTGGGCCAATTAGATGTTTAGGGATATCGTGTCATCTTTAGACTGTGAGTGGAAATTAATGAAAGGATGTTTGGTTGTTGCTTGTGGCTGAAGGAAGGGGACTCTGTATATGGTTGAATTACCTTCAAATGAAGCTAATGTAGTTATTAGTAGAGGTGATCCTTCAACTCTGTGGCATCAAAGACTTCTTGAGATGAGTGATAATAGTATGAAGATGCTAATCTTCAAGGGGAAAATTCCCAAATTGAAGAAAGTGGAAGTTGGTTTCTGTGAATCGTGTGTGCTTAGGAAGTAGAAAAGTGTCACTTTTGCAAAATTAGGGAAGATACCCAAGGTTGAGAGGCTGGAGCTACTTCATATAGATGTGTATGAGCTAACATCAATTGCTTCATTTGGAGGATCATGCTACTATGTCACCTTTATTGATGACTCTACTCGAAAGGTATGGGTTTATTTCTTGAAGCATAAATCTGATGTTTTTGCTACTCGAACAAGTGGAAAGCTCTCGCTAAGAATGAAACAAGCTTGAAAATCAACTATTTGAAGCCTGATTATGGTGATGAATACTGTAGCTCCAAATTTATTGATTATTGTGTTGAGAATGGGATTAGAATGTTGAAAACTACTCCTAAGACACCTTTGCAGAATGGCGTTGCTGAAAGAATGAATAGAACTTTGAATGAAAGGGAAAAGAGTATGTCTTTTCATGTAGAATTGCTAAAAATATTGTGGGCAGATTCAGTGAATGTGGTTGCTTACATCATTAATGGAAGACCCTCAGTTCCTTTAGGGTTTAAGATTCCTAAGGAGGAATGGCAAGGCAAAGAAGTCAGTCTTTCACACTTAAAGGTATTTGGATGTGTTTCCTATGTGTTTGTTAAAGATTTTGATAGAGATAAGATTGATCTAAAAGCAAGGAAGTGTGTCTTTTTTGGCTATGGTTCAGATGATATGGGGTATCAGTTTTGGTATGAGTTAAGCATAAAAATGATTAAAAGCAGCGATGTCATATTCAATGAGAATGTAATGTACAAGGATAGATATGTGACACACCCCTTGCGTGTGTGTACCGCAAGTACACTGGGAAACAAGAGCTATCACTATTTAGCTATGAAACAAGAGGTATCACTATTTAGATATGTCGAAGTAATAAAGTGCCCTGGTGAGTGGGTAGTCGTATCCACAAGAAATAGTGATTAGAAACAAGAGGTATCACTACTTAGCTATGAAGGAAGTCGATAATGAGAGAAATATATATATAAATGTAAAAGAAAATAAAAGTGTGCAAGAAGAGTAATGAGAGTAGGAGAGGTAATCGATATAAAGATGGGGTGCCCGGACAAAGCTTCCCCTAGGACTAATGCTTCTAGTGCAAGACTAGTATTATACCCTCTAATTGATGTCTAATGAGTCGTGAAAATCCTTAATCACACGGTCCCAAACCTAAGGTCAACCGTGACTACTTCCAACATTATGCCCCAGTATTAGGTTTCACTACGACCCTTAACTCTCGTTGACCTGTCAACTAAGCCCCAGGGGAGTCCATCATCCTAAGCCTCACACTACGTGGAACTGCTTGGGGTTCTAGGGATTCCAAGTGAAAGACCCTGTCCCTAAGTATAGTTCTAACCCTTTGGTCCAGGTGAAAGAACCCTAATCTCAGTTAAGCCCTAGCACTAGATTCACTACAACCCTTCACTCTGTTAGGGGAGTCCATCTCCTAGTACTTCACTCTACTTCGACCGCAAAGAACTCTTGGAACACGGAGGTAGGGAAAATCACACCGAAGAGGAAAGGGGACTCACCCTCTCGACCCTCTCCAATCTCGGGTAGTCTAATCCTATTGAAGTTGTCACACCTTTAAAGGATAACCTAGATGATTCTCAACCCTAGTGTCACGGCTAAGGTAAAATCAATACAATTAACATGCAAGATTGGAACTCAATTAAAAGCATCAATTAAGAAAGCATAATAAAAGTCATAGAAACAATGTCATCCTAGGGTTTACAAGTCCGAATACCCACTAAGGTTTAGCTCTCCATGGAGCAATACAACGTAAATAAAATGTTTAAGAACATATGCATAAAAACTATAAAGAAAATCCCATTATAGATCGTATCGATGGTCTTATGGAGCCGCACGTCTTTCCTAAAGAATCCTTTGTCAAACCTAGGGCACATCCTGCCGAATCGATACCAACGAAAGATCCCCCAATAGCTATCTTCCAAACGATGTCGATGCCGAAGCCGTAGAATCGCCTCCAAAGATCTCCAAGAACCTTTCCAAACTCTAGACGAAAGCCCCCTAAAAGATAGGCAAGAGATAGAAAGGGGGGTCCACAAATAGATATGAAAACGGGCTATTTATATGCTGAAATTGGGGTTTCACAAGCCCTTGTGGAATTTCCACATGGGCGTGTAGATTCTCTGTTTTTCTGATTTTCGGCGAACAGTGAACAGTAACTTGGTACATTGTTTTTACTACAGTATTTTGCTACATTGCTGCTACAGTACTCTCGCCGAAAATGCTCCCGAATTCATCATTCTTCATCGAGGCCGTTGAATAGGGCACATAATCAACGGCAGATCATGTCGATTACTTCATTTTCTTCATTGGCGAGGTTCACCAATGCTACACGAGTTAGACTTTTGTGAATGTGACTACCCTTGTACCCCTCTAATGGAGGTTGGCACACACCCACAAGTCTAGACTCGTGCCTTGTTCGTTGCTTGGTCCGAGAACTCCCCAACAATGGCGAACATAACCTATTCTTGCTTCTTTTCTCCTCAATTCGTCTCCACAACCCTACATGTACAAAAGAATACAAATACACACATATAAGCGATAAAATCTGAATAAAGCGATGCTCAATGTAAGAAGAGTATACTTCGTATAGTTTATACACGAGCACTTATCAATATGCAACCAATTCTAAGGCCACAAGGAAACATAATGAAAAAGAAAATGTCCTGTTGGAAGATATTACAGAAGATGATCTTGCAAGACATAGTGGGAGTTTAGGGAACCGAAACTATAGATGATGTAATTCCAGTTATTCTAGAGGGAGAATTGAGGAGATCTAACAGAGTTTTACGATCTCCACAGAGATACCCTCCTTTAGCAAATTACTTGCTTTTGACTGAAGATGGTGAGACTCAATGTTATCTTATAGCATTATAGATGGTTGATTCAACACAGTGGGAGTTAGCCATGAAAGAGGAGATGAGTTATTTTTTAAGAAGAATGAGACTTGGTCATTGACTGAGTTACTAGCAGGGAAGAAGATTTTGCAGAATAAGTAAGTGTGTATAATCAAGTAAGAGCATGATGACAGCAAAAAGTACAAGGCAAGGCTAGTGGTCAAGGGGTTTCAACAGAAGAGAGATATTGATTATAATGAGATTTTCTCTCCTGTGGACAAGATGACTACTATTAGACTTATGTTGAGTATTATGGATGTAGAGGACTTACATTTAGAATAGCTAGATGTTAAGACCACTTTCTTGCACGGTGATCTCTAGGAAGATATCTTTATGGCACAACTAAAAGGATTTCAAGTAAATGGGAAAGAAAACTTGGTCTGCAAGTTGAGAAAAAGTTTACATGGTTTGAAGCAAGCACCAAGACAATGGTACTTGAAGTTAGAAAGCTTCATGAGAAGGAGTGGGTACAACAGATGTGCTTTGGATCATTGTTGTTATTTGAAGAAATATGATTTATAAAATATCAGATTATTGTTGTATGTTGATGATATACTAATTGCAGGGGATAACATGAATGAAATCAACATATTGAAAAGGTAGATGTTTGAAGTGTTCAAGATGAAGGATTTGGGTGCTTCATAGAAAAAAAATACTTGGTATAAACATTAGCAGGGACACAACTGAAAGTACTCTAAAGTTATCCCAAGAAAAATATATTGGAAAAGTGTTGGAAAAGTTTAGTCTCCAAGATGCTAAGATTAGAAGTACACCTCTTAGAAGCTGGTAAGGAGATGATTTGGTTGAAGAATTTTCTTGAGGAGTTAGGAAAGAAATAGACTGATAGTGTTTCTTATAGTGATAGTTAGAGTTCTATTAATCTTGCTTCATGCTTGAATAAAACGAATACAACTACGGTATCATTTTAATAGAGAATTGATTAGTGGTGGCATCTCGTCCTTGATGAAGATCTCTGGCTTAAATAATCATGCATATATGTTGACCAAGATAGTTACTATAGAGAAGTTGAAGCTTTACAAAGCTTTAACTGGCCTTCAGAGATGATTGATGAGAATGTGTTTGATAAGTGCTAGAAGTTCATATTTTCTATATCATTTACACTTTATTTAGCATGGAATTTGACATATTTAGCACCTAACTAGTGCAAAATATCATTCTTTCGTTCACCACAACCTTTATTTCTATTTTAGGGGAAAATAAGTGAATTTAGGGGCGTTTTGAAACAAAATATGCTAAGTTTCCGAATCAGGGCTTCACCACAGCCTACAACGGCTATGGTGACATCTCACCACGACCATTGTCTACACTCACCATTGCCGTTATCAAGCCATGGCAGCATGGGACCACTAGAAGCAACACATAAGCCATAACGGCCTCACAACGATCGTTGTGAAAACCCATCACATTGGTGATCTCGCCATACAACGCCTAGAGACTATACTAGGGCATAATTGACACGACCCTTTGCGTGTATCCCGCAAGTGCACTGGCTTGTCGAAGTAATAAATTTTACCCTGGTGAGTGGGTAGTCGTATCCACAGGGAATAGGGATTTAAGACACAAGAACTCACTATTTAGCTATGCGGTGTACGAAAAGTGAGAGCAAAATTGATGAGTGAGTGTGAAATCAATTAAAAAGAGACAAGAAATAAAGTAGAAAGATGGAAGGTAAGAGAGTGCAAGTAGGAGTAAATAGAGAAGGGCAAGCAATGAGTAAAGATGGGTACCCGGACAAGCTACCCCTAGGACTTATGCTTCTAGTGCAAGACAATGCTATTATACTTTCCTATTAATGTTAATTGAGTCGAGGATATCCTTAAACACACGGTCCCAAACCTAAGGTCAACCATGACTAACCCCAACACTATGCCCCGGCATTAGGTTTTCACTACGACTCTTGACTCTCGTTGACCTGTCAAATAAGCCCTAGGGGAGTCCGTCTTCCTAAGCCTCACACTACGTCGGATTATTTTAAGTTCTAGGGATTCCTAGTGATAAACCTTGTTCCTATATGTAGTTCTAACCCTTTGGTCCAAGTGGAAGAACCCTAGTCTCAATTAAGCCCCAGCACTAGGATTCACTTCAACCTTTCACTCTGTTGCTCGCGCAACTAAGCCCCAGGGGAGTTCCTCTCCTAGCACTTCACTCTATCTCGACCGCTAAGAAATCATGGAACACGGAGGTAGGGAGAATCATACCGGAGGGGAAAGGGGACGTTCTGCTACCTCACAACTCACCCTCTCAACCCTCTTCAATCTTAAGTAGTCTAACCCTATAGGAATTATCACACCTCCAAAAGATAACCTAGATTATTTTCAACCCTAGTATCACAGCTAAAGGAAAACAATTACAAGAAGCAATTAAGATTAAAACTCGAATTTATTCATCAATAATGGAAAAGCATAATAACAATGTCAAAGAAACATAATAATCGTAGGGTTTACAAGTCCGAATACCCAAAAGGGGTTTAGCTCCTCATGGAGCTATACAAATCCATCAAAATATAAAGATGAAAACAAATTGAAAGCTTCGATGAAAACCCCCTTGTGTATGATGTGGCCGTGGTCCTGTGCGGCCGCCGGATGTCGATGACGATGCCGATGAAGCGCTCCGAACCTCTACAAAGTCGTCTTCGAAACCCTAGCCGCACTCTCCAGAAATTGGGGAGAAAGATTGGGAAAAAAATGTGTCAAAAGTCTTCAAATCGGGCTTTTATAATGTTGAGTCGCGGCTTTAAAATCGGCCTTATCGGGATTTCACACGGCCGTGTGGAATTTCCACAAGCCTGTGTGAAATTACTGAAATGCTGATTTTCAGCCAACAATGAACAGTAACTTGCTGCAATATTTTTTCTACAGCAACTTGCTACAGTCTGCTACAGTACTCATCGAAAACGCTCCTGAATTCACCGTTCTTCATCAAGGTCATTGAATTGGGCACACAATCAATGGTAGATCGTGTCGATTACTTCAATTCTTCTTATTGGTGAAGTTCTCCTAAGCTACACGAGTTAGACTTATTATGAATGTGACTGCCCTTGTGCCCCTCCAAAGGAGGTTGGCACACACTCACAAGTCTAGACTCGTACATTGTTCCTTGCTTAGTTCGAAAACTCCCCAACAATGGTAAATACGATCTAACTTCGTTCTTCTTCTTCAAAATAGCTCCACAAACCTACAATGCACAAAAGCACACAAATGCACACAAATCCACACAATTTAGTGATAAAATCTGATAAAAGATATGCTCATTGTAAGATAATAATGCTTCGTGGTACTATAACACAAGCACTTATCAGTAACTTAGAGTCCAAGTAATAACTTACTCATCACAGGCATTGCCATGCCCGTGGCAAGGCTGTGGCAGACTCAAATCTATAAATACCCTAGTTTTCTTTGAATTCGGTGAGATTCTTTTACCGAATAAGGTAGGGCGGCCGGAGTCTTGGAGATCTGATTGTCTAGAGATGACTTTCAAGAATATATCAATAGATTCTGGTGAGTTTCTCAAGGGTAATTCAATGATCATCATTAGAGGAGGGCGTGCGAAGAGATTCGGCCCCGTCTTGTCAATCTTGTGAGCCCCTTAACCTCAACCTTCGGAGATCTATTGGAGGGAATTAGTTTAGGAATTCTTTAAACACATATTTGTTCTTTGGTCTTATGACTTTCTCTTGATTTAATTCTTTATTTTATGATCTCTAAGAACCCACTTCAAGGGGAATTGTATATCTAGGTCCTTCGATTATTATTTATAAATATTGACTGTTTAATTCAATAAATCTTTCTAGTTTATGTGATTTATTGCATATTCCTTGATTGATATTCTTGTTAATGTGGATAAGGAAGATATGCCCCTACATTAAGAACACACATGCCATGATAGATCTATGCATGCGCTAAGAAATTAGGCATAGCTAGGTTTCTGTATTAGTGATTGATTGCCCCTTAAGCTTAGGGTTTGATTTGTCCCTTCCAGAGGAATTCTCGTACTTAAGGAAAACATAGGAGGCTGGGATAGGAAGAGATTTTACCTTAAGTTCCTAGGATTTAGAACTAGTTGTCAAGAAATTGGAACTAGTAGGCCTTCGAATTCCCTCGGTCCGATTCTAGAATACTATTTTCATACTTAATGCCTATCATAAATATTAATCAAGATAACTATCATACAACCACTCAAGCTTCTTTCAATTGTGCTTAATGATTCTCCAATTGTATTGTGTGATAAATTGTAGAAGTAGGATTAAGAAACAATGTAAACATTTTGGCTATTGATTAAGTGAAAAGGAAGTAATAGGAGCCTCTTGCCATTCCTGGGAAATACAACCCTTATGTTCACCCATGAGGCATTACTTGACAACCCGTACACTTGCAGTATTCACGAACTTACTTTGATATTATTTGCATATTTAACTCACATACATCACACGTCCATCAGCGTCACACCAGTTGAAGTTACTCATTCCAAATTTGGGTTTACATGGGTGTGAGTGCAATTGATGATGTGATCAGCCTCCAAGTGGGAGATTGTTGAGTATGTGAAGTCTGATGTATACCCTGACGATACATAACCGCGTTGCTTGCAGGAGTCTAAGGGCATAAGTGCCTCGGTGGGGGCCTTGTTGGGTTTTCTTAGGGGTAGTACCCTTGAAAGGAAAATGTTATTTAAGGCCAGACTTATATAAATTTTTTTTGTCTCACTATATTCTTCTCTTTATAAATATCTATGTAAGTGTAAACCCTAATTGTGAGTGAAAGAATTGATACTAGTGTGATTGTTTTTCTTTTTTCTTGCCACTGCTTAGATACACTCCTCATTGTTCTATCCTCAATAATAAAGAAGCTAGAGTATCTAACTAAGGAGGAGTATAAACATTGGAAAGTTTCCTGGGATAAGCTTGAATTTAAAAAGAAACAAGAGATAATTCTAAAAATCGACGAAATGTTGCTGTGTCATCATGCCATTTAAGAGGATTAATATCTCATGTTGAGTGTGGAAAGAAGTTTGTAAGTATAAATATAAGATTTTAAATGTATTGAGATGGTTTTCTTTTATATTTTCTTTTGTAAATTGCTCTATTACATGTTTTCTAAAAATTTTAATATTTGTTATTGATATAGGTATCTAAATTGGGTCGAAAAGCCTCTCCACATAAGCTTTTCTTGCATACTCATACTAAGAAACATGATTGTGAAACTTTTGTGGATCTCAAGTGAAAAACAATCAATGTAAATATTTCTAATACCAATGACATTTTAATATAAGTTGTTTATGTTCCTTTTATAAGTCTATATTATTAACATTTGTCTTCAATGAAGGATAAGATGTTGTGCTTCAAACAACATCCATCTTCTGCAGAATATAGATTAGGAAATCTAGAGCCTACTTTGGATAGATGAATTAACCCTATATATTGAAGTTGTTGGTGGAGAAAAAAAAATGAAAAGTCTATGGTCTTCGCTCTCAAGCATCTTCTTATTATGGATGTTCCGATTCAAATTCATATGTCTCAATTGCAACATCTCATTCTATGGGAAATAATGAAGATTTACAAAATGAGTTAGCATCTAGGCATAATCAACTACAAATCCAAGAAAAGTGGTATTAACAAGAGCTTCGAGAAACTCAACAAGAGATGGCTAAAATGAGGTGGATGCTACAATTATATCTATCTCAAAATCAAGCACCTTCTCAAATAAATCAAGGACGTCATGATGAAAGTGTTGATCCTACTCCACCTAGTTAGATAGCTGTTATTCATATATTGTGACTTATTTGTCATATTTGTATCTTGCTTGTGATACTTCTGAGTTATACTAACTTGCCATTTATGGTATCTATGTGCGCTTGCACTTGTTTACAATATCAATCATGTTACTTCTTTAATGCCTTTGGCAAGGTTTAATATAACCTTTAGAACTTGATTATGATACATTATAATTATTATTTTTAGCACATTATATTTAGAACTATTCATTATTCTAAATGAATAATTTAATACGGCTTTTTGTATTATAATTTGTAATATAAACTTCAAATGAATAAATAAAATTTTATTTTATATTAGTGAGTGATTGCCCAGAGAATAATCTCATTTTTTAAAGTTTATTACCCAAGGATCACTCAGGAAATAATCCCTAAATATATTTAGCAAGGGATTACCCAATAATTAATTCCATTTTCAAATTTTATTACCCAAGGATCACCTAGGATTTTTTTCACATTAGATAGATGAATCATTTTTTCATCATTTTCATCTTCGTTTTGTTTAAAATTTAATGATTAAGAGTTATTAAATGAATTAAGGCTTTAATCTAATATTTCCTTATTCTCTTGTTCGAAAGTATGAATGAAGGATAAAAGGGAGAGAAAAAGATAAAAAACAAAGAAAATTGAGCTACAATCCTAAAAGCAACTAAGTTATCAGATGATTTACTCATTAGATCATAAATAACGAAGTTATAGATCTTAGCCTTCCAACACATAAGAAAATCATTTCATTTAGATTTTAAAGGACTGACATACATTTTTTTTAAATTTAAAAAAAAAAAACCACACCAACAATGGCACTTTAGCTCAAATTTCCACTTGAACTCATGATGCCCCTATTTTCTTGAAGTGTCAAAGTTATTTTTCTATTACAACTTGAACTAAAAAAAGATTATCCACAAACATGATATTTAAGCAAGAATAAAACTTTTACAACTCTTATTTTTTTCAAATAGTATCCAAAGAAATAATGTTCAAGCAAGATTCAATTTTAACAGAGGTTATCTAGGTAAGAAATTCTATTCCAACTAGGAATTAAAAGAGGTTGTCATCTGATCTTAACTGAGCAAAACTCATATAAGGGGATTCACCTTTCTTGGTGAATCACCCACTCAAACTATCAACTTTGAAGAGTGCTACAAATGATCAATAATGATGATGGATCGATCTAGAATATAGGAGGGGAATTCCAATGGGAGCTTTACATATTCCTTCTTCTTTTATATTTTATTGAATATTTAATGATAATTTATATGGCTCTTATTAACTAGATAGATTTTCTAGGGTTTCAATGAAACTTAGTTTCATAATTGAACTTCAAGCTTTTCTTTATCTTCCTCATTTTTAATGATTTTAAGTTGTGTACTAGATTCTATTCTTAATACTTTCTATGATTGACTGCCCATTATCTAGATTGATTTAGGAATCGTAGATTTCACTTTAGGGAAAACCACATATCGAATATTGTATGTCGATTAAACATTGTTTTGTTTATAGCATATAAATATGCCAATAAACCTTATGCATCTTAATATAGATAGTATTTAATGAATCTACGCTTAGATAATTCTTAATGAATCTAAGCTTAAATAATTCTCTTTGTATAGTGCATTGGTGAGGCTTGATATAGCTAATTAACATTGGGAGATTCTTTTATATACTGAAAAGACTCTAGTATAATAGCTCACTAATTAAGATTAGATATATGAAAATAAGAATTTTCACCAGAGAGATTAATGAGATTCACAATCCTAAGTCTTCATCTATTAGTATTCATCAACTCCTGCTTTGTTTATTTTTTATAAATAAAACAACCAATTAATTGATTGTTTGAATAAGATTAAATTGTGTTGATTTTAGTATTTAAATGCTTCTATAATTCCTCAAAGTATTGACACTCTATTTATCACTTTATTACTTGTTGGCAACACGTGAGTGTACTTGCACAGTTGTGTCACACACAACAAGGTGACCTTTATAAACTAGGATTATTAGCTTTTCCATTTCCTAAAAAAAAAAAAGGTTAGTAGATTTCAAACCATTTTTTTATTAATTTATTGACTTCTTGCCAATTGATGCGTTGTCCATAAGTGTACGGGTCGCACACAAGTAATAAAGTGGTACTCCGTAAAGAGTAGGGTTGTTGAACCACAGGGAACTGTACTCAGAGTACTAGTTTATCATCTGATGTCTAGTGAAACAAGTAGAAAAGAGATTGAATGATAAAAGCACTAAATGAATGATAGAATCGGTGGAGATGGAGGAGATTAGAACCAAGTATTTGGCGATACAAGAGTAATCCCTCATGGCGCTCCCTAGGACTTATGCACGCTATCTCACCCTAAATGTCTACTAGGTACATTCTATAGATATTGGTGTATGCTCACTAGCAATGTTGCATCTATGTATTCTCAGAAACAGCGAGTTTTGCTAAGATAACTGCACGTTGCTTACAAACAAGCTAAGCACCGAGTTTTACCCTAACAACTGTGTATATCCAACACATCGAGTTATGCAACACAAATCAAACACAAATATAAAATAGAACTCCGCAAATCAATTAGAACAAGTGTATAAGCATTACAGTTTGTCAATAGTCCACAACCCTGGGCACTGCGGCTAGTTAGCCCCTTGTGGGCACGTATACAAAAAAAGGACAATAAAAGAACAAGAGGAAAAAGAAATGACTCCCTTATACACTTTAGATGACCTTCCTTACAGTGACCTTACGCTAACCCCACCTCTTGTGGTGCCTCATACTCGTCCTTGGTCTCCTTAGGTGGTTTGGTGAACCTTGATCTTCGATCTCATCAACGTCCTCTCGGTGGAGAGAAGAATCCTCGAACAAAGATGAGATAGAAACCCTAAGTTCTGAAGTTAAAAAGGTAGTTTCAGGGCTCGACATGGTCTGGACATGGTCGTGTTCAGACCATGTACTTTCCTAGGAAATCCTTGAGCGAAACTCCTGAGATTTGTATCACTTTAGACATAGGCGTGCAATCCCCGTGTCACCTAGCACACGACCGTGTACTAGGCACCGAGCCCGTGTTGCCCTTAAACGAGGTTCTCATGAGATTTGTATCACTTCGGGCACTGACGTGTGATGACCGTGTCCTGCCTGGGACACTCCCGTGTCAGTGTATTTTGCTATTCCGCTCTCTAGGCTAGGATTTTCAGTAGATCGTGCATAACCATGTCTTGCCCGTGTCAGCTAGCTCTAATCCCCTAGTCAATGCACACGCAGGAAAATGCACTCAATTTCACTCCAAATTGACTCAGGCCCACGAATCCTATGCATTGAACACAATACCATGAATAGCACCAATTCTACACAATAAATATGCTAAAGGATAGCGAAAAGGATAGAATAAAGGGCATGAATAAATGATATGAAATGCACTCATCACCAATAACTCATAAGTATTAACATTCTTTATGAGGGTTTTACAAGGCTTTTGCTTCTTAGCTTTCAAAATTTTTGACTTAAGGCACAACAATATTAGCTTCAAACTAAATAGTTTTGTCTAAGTTTTCACCTTGATGTGTAATTCTTATATATCAAAATTGATTTTTGCATTACTCATATTTACTATTATGACGAACATGCACCTGGCTAGTTAGGCTTTCTTTCTACAACTAAGTAATCCAATTAGAAGAAACTAATAGAAGGAGTTGTATTATCTATCCTCTTAAAATGTGCATATATAAACTTCCAACCCGCAAGAGTTTTACAAAAATCTAAATATGGAAGAGTTTTTTCATAAAATCTAAAATAAGGTTGCGAAAGACTAAATCCCAGATCTAGTTATCCTTAACTCTATCTACTAGTACAGATTCTATTCCTACATCTGAGCCTATATTTTGGTTAGTTAGTAGTGGTTACTTGATTTAATATCAAATAATGTAAATAGAGTATACACACACACACATATAAGACTCTTGAAACATGATATTTGCCAATAACATACATAGTCTAAATATAACATGTCAAGTGGCAGTATATCTGATATAAAATTGCTACTCGGATCTTCCAAACGTATTTTACTTTATTCAGTGCGAATCGAAGGAGATGCAAATCTGATTGTTGTATAATGGACCTTGAACCGTTGTTGGTAGGATTCTTTAGTTAGCCCCCTGGAGTGAGGGATTTCAACTGGCTTTCAAACAACTCACCATTGATGCTATCTGGATTTAGATGTTACATCTTCAAATTGAGTTATGGAATGGGGAAACCCTAGAGACGATGGCTTCTCACTTCAGAAAAGTTCTTAAGGTGGACAAACATACTCTCTCCCGGTCATATCCAAATTCGCTAGAGTGTGTGTGGAGGTTGATCTGAGTGTCCCTCTTCAACAAGGAGTCTGGGTAAATTATGGGGAAAATTCTATTCTTATTTTGATTTAATATGAAAAAATCCCTGTGTTTTGTTACAAATGTGGACTCATTGGACACGGTGAAGCTCATTTTTCAAGCTTAGCAACATGTTCGTACTCTTCTCCTTTGATGCCCTCAGCAATCCCCGTCGTTGAGTCGGTGACAAGGGAGACATGTATGCATATTGATAAGGTTAGGATTGAACAAGGAAGCTCCGAAAACATTGTCGGTATCGAGGATACCCAGATGGCTTCTAAAATACTCCGGAAAATGATTTAGGTCCTTGGTTGGTTGCTCACCGAAGGCAAGCAACTCGAGGCAGAAGAGGAGGCAGTGCTTCTCCTAGAATCCGCAGGGGGTGACTCCACAGTGGAGGATAGTGGCAACCATCTGAGGATGCGGCTCGACACAAGGTGGATCATTCTCTTCCTATGCAGCTCGTGGAGATCGCCACGTGGAGCCATATCGGACAATTGATAAAAGAAAAGCTGTTTCGGAATCCCCCTCTTGTCAAATTTTGACTTAGGATACTGAAGAAAAATCCTTTCCAAATCCCTTTCTGTCTTTTCAGGCACCTTACATCATTGGAACTCGTACAAACATTGATATTGAAGCACCTTCAACAGGTATTTCCAATACTGTGTGAATGACTAACGAGACCCCTCCTACTACCCTTCTTTCATCCTATTCTCTAATCCAAGCTGCTGGAAGAGAATCTTCCTCTCATCGAATGGTGATTGAGAGAGTAGAGGATGCTCTCCTCAAATCTAGCAACAAAGATGATGAAGATGATGGCTCTCATGACAGCTCTGACACCAAAATGGAAACTGATGAAGATGAATCGAATGACATGGAGAATGACATGGAACCAGATGATGATATGTCACTCCTCCAATATCAGAAAGGAATCAAACTTGAAGCTTTAGCCTGTAGGGACTCTAACAAGGAAGAAAACCTGTCTAAGAAGGGAAGGAATTCTCTCACTTTATAATCTTTCGATGTTTCCTCTACTTCTCTATTTTCTCATGACTGATTTAAAAATTTTGTGCTAGAACTGTAGAGGGGGTCTCAAATTCTCATACCTTAATCGTGTTAAAGACTTCGCAGGTAGAGTGCGTCCTCAAATCATTTGTTTGGTGGAAACTAAAGCTAACACTGCCAGAGCTCTTTACTTCTATAGTTTGTTCCAAAAGAAATGGGAGTGGGCGGCTGTTCCAACCTCAGGACAATCAGAGGGTACCATTGTTCTGTGGAACCGGGATATAGGCCATGTAACTCCTTTCTTGGTGGTTAAAACCTCTATCCACCTTGTCATCACCTCTGGTTCTTTCTCTTAGATTTTTTTATTATTTATAATTCGCATGTCTTTCTGACCAAAAGTTTCTTTGGAAATCTCTTTCTGTTTTTTTCCCCTTAAACCTCACGTGGCTTCTAGCTGGAGATTTTAACACAATTACTTCGACCAGGGAGCACAAGGGAGGAAATTTTCAAAACTATTCTTCTAAATTAAGGAATTTCTTGAACTTTATTTCTATAAACTAGCTTTTGGATTTAGGGTTTTCTGGTATAGATTTTACCTGGTATAATAGTCATACCCACTCCTCCCGTAGATGGGCGCGTCTTGACTGGTTTTTTGCCAATATTAACTGGACCTCTGGTATTTCTTCCTTTGTGAACCGCCACCTTCCTCATACCAACTCTGACCATTCTTTTCTCTTTTTAACTGCTAAAAAAAGATTCTCCGTTGCCTTAAAAGATTTTTTGATTTGATTGCTTCCTTCTGGATTACAAGGGTTGCCACAGAAGTGTTTCTAATGCTTGGTCAAGTCCAAATAATGTTTTTCTTTTGCATTCCTTTTCACAATGCATTGCTCGTGCTAGAGCCAACATTACCAAATGGTAATTTGTAGGTCTTTCCTTTTTTTATGAGCAACTTCACAACATTAATCATGAGATTACCAAGATAGAAGCTTCATATTCTTTTTCCTTTGACGTCTGGTCCCAAGTCTGGCTTCGATCGCTCTATAATAGACAAAATGCCCTCTTGCGTCAAAATTCTATTTATTAGGCTCAACATGCTTGTTTGCAGTGGGTAAACCATTGTGACCAAAATTCCTCCTTCTTTTAGAAAGTGGCCCAAATTCACAATCATAGAAATAAAATCTCTAAAATCGTGGACACTTCAGTTAATTTTTTTTTCGATTCCCTTGAGAGTAGTAGCTCGTGCTTTCTAAAATTTTATTCTTGCCTCTGGTCTTCTCATTCTTCTAAAAATGTTGCCCAAATTTTTTATGCCCTTCTAGGGGATTTACCTTCTCTCACTAGCTTTGATTCTGAGACATTGATCAAATCGGTGACCAACCGGGACGTTTTCAATGCTCTTGAGCTATGCCGAAGGGTAAATCCCCTGGTCTGGATGGCTTCACTGTGGATTTTTACCTATTTTACTGGAACATTATTGGGAACCACCTTTTTAGTGCGGTCTCTCACTTCTTTAATACTTCTAGTCTCTCTGCTCCGTCGGGTAGGACTTATGTGGCTCTTGTTCCTAAAACTAATAATCCTCAAAGAGTCACTGATTTTTTGTCCGATTTCTTTCTATAATGTCTCTTATAAAGTTATTTCCAAAATCTTGGCCACTCGTTTAAAGCTTGTGATTCATTCTTTAGTTTCTAAGATCAATGTGGTTTCATTCCTGGCCGTTCACCTTTTGATAATATCTTAGTAGCTCAAGAAATAACTCATTCTCTTGAATTTGATTCCAATTCGACCCCTAGGATGTTAATCAAGGTGGACATTGAAAAAGCATTTGATACCATTGAATGGCCTGCAATCTATGCCACTTTAAGCAAAATGAGCTTTCCTCCCATTTTGATTTCTTGGGTTCAAGAGTGCATTTCTTCCTCTTATTTCTCCTTGATTATCAATGGTTCATATTCTCCCTGGTTCTTTAGTTCTAGGTGTATCAGGCAAGGTAACCCCTTTTTCTCCCTTGCTCTTTAATCTTGTTACCCAGAACTTATCTGCCATCATGAATCATGCCATTCTTTTAAATCTTGTCCTAGGTTTTGATGTCAATCTCAGCTGCCACCTCAACCATCTTATGTTTGCGGATGATTTACTTTTGATCACCAAAGCCTCCAGAAAAACGGCAAGATACTGTTTCCTCTGCTTAGATATTTTTAAAAACCTTACTAGCCAAAATCCAAACCTTAGTAAATCTACTCTTTTTGTGCCATTTTGGTGCAACAGAACAATGGCTAATTTAATTTCTAACATCCTCAATATTAAGCTTGACCATTTTCCTTTCATGCACGTAGGAGTTCCATTTCTCCCAAGAAACTTTCTATTTCTCAGTGTCGCCCTTTGGTGGATAAGATTGCTGCTACTGTTAATTCATGGCATCATTCTACCCTTTCGTTAGCTAGCAAAATGGTACTGATTAAGAGTAGCATCTTTTCTATCCCCATCTATTCTCAAGGAAATCTCTAAATTGGTTAGGAACTTCCTTTGGGGTGCTAGTGGCATTAAGAGAGGCTTTCATTCTATTGGATGGACTACAATCACTCAAAATAAAACTGAGGGGGGTCTTGGCATAAAAAATCTCTTATATCTCAAGCGTTGATTCATGGACAAAAATCTTTTCATTATTTTAAATGTTGAGGAGAATTTCTAGGTTGAGATTTTCAAATTTAAATATCCTCACTGGAGCTTTGCAAATCGTTCCTATCATCACTCTTCTTCTTGGCTCTGCAAATCAATTTCAAACACGGCTGATTTCCTAGGTTTTAACATAAAAATTATCTCTTGTAATCCTATCAGTACGGATCTTTGGTTGGATCCTTGGCTGCATGGCATCTCTTTAGCCAAAAAGCCCACTTACCTCAATACACAAAATCCTCTGGAGGGCTTAACTCTTGAAGACTTTATCTCTAATAATTCTTGGGATTTGCAAGCCATTGAAACCTTTTTGGGGCCAAATGTTGATCTTGATTGGCTTTCCAGAGTTCAGATTGATTCTTCATATGGTAATAGTTGGATCTGGTGGCCGAAATCCTCTTATATCTCCTTGGTTTCAGCTATCTACACCAACTTGAATGACAAATCTGCTAAAAACCCTCCTTAGAAGGGTTGGAGTAAGATTTGGAAATTAGAGATAACTCCAAGGGTAAGAACTTTTATTTGGAAGCTTGCTCATTCCAAACTTCCTACCTATGATATCTTTTATAATCTGAATTTTGGTCCCTTAACTTTATGATATTTCTATCATTTGGTCCCTGAAACTGTTTAACATTTATTTTGGGAATGTCGGTTTTTGATTAATTGTTGCAACAACATTTTGTATTTCCTGGGGCTTCTGAACAACCTTATCAACATTTTAGCCTCAGATGCTTGGCTTGTCTTCTTTAACCTTTGCTTGCAATACCCCTTTCGCCAAAGCTATTATTGCAAATGTTCTTTGTCTAATTTGGAAATCCCGGTGTAACCTTATCTTCTAGAACCTGCCTCCAAACCTTGTAGAGATCCCAACTAAAGCTAGAAATCTTACCAAGGAGTATTCTTGAAAAGCCAAGCCTACTTCTACGGAAGTTCTTGCTTCATCTTTGTTTCCCATAGTTTTTATTTACTCTGATGCCTCTTCGGGGAACAATCAAAATCTAACTGGTTTGGGTTTTATCATTATTTATAATCATAAAAAATTCTTATTAGCAGGGTCTTCAACAGCTATCTTGGACTCACCCATTCATGCTGAGGTGGCTGCCATGATCTTTGACATTGAGGAATGTTTGAAAAAAAACTAGCGGCCTTCTCAGATCTGCATAGACTCTATCAGTGTTGAAACTTTGGTTAGAAATTTCCAGCTCCCAACTACCTACCGCCTTGAAAAAGAAGCTTTTCAACTTAAAAACCTACTCAACAGGCTCAATAATCCAAGACTCGAAATCATTCATCATGAAGGCAATGAAGTGGCGGACAAGCTTGCAAACCAAGCTCGTCAAAATCCAGAGCTTGCTCTCTTTGCCAAAGGGATGCAACTCTTTTTCTGGTTATATGATGCTTGTAGCAATATGGGAATCTCTGTTTAGCTTTGTTTTTTCTTTTTGAGCTATTGCTCTTTCTTCCAAAAAAAAAAAAAAAACCAAAAATAACACAACACAACACAACATTGGCACAACTAACAAAGCATTTCATAAATAAAGTATAACAAAGCATTTCATAAAAAAAGTATAACAATCAACTAATTAGTCTCTTATGCACCAAATCTCAACACTTTTAGTCGATGCCCATAGTTAATAAGCTAGTAAAGTAATAATTTCATGATCTGATAATCTGATAACTATGTCTTATTCGTATACATGCCCCAAAGGATAGGACACTAGTATCATGCTCCTAAAGGCTATTGTATCAATAGGGGGCTTTTAATGAAAACTATTGTTTTAAAATCATCTTCTCTAAATGAGATACTAAATACGTTCCTCATGACCTCAAAGGCTCATACATTAAGCTCTCATATAACTGGTTGGATCCCAAAAAGGTGCATATAAGACAAGATTTAATATCTTATTTGTTTCCTAATTATTTCTCTAAGTATATTTTTTAAAATTTATAATCACAGTACATCGTCAAACTCAAATGAATCATTGATATAATCTACAATTGAGCTAAAACATCAAGTAAAACTCAAAATCTGGTATAAAATCAAGCAAGGGTAGCTCTATAAAGAGCAAACACTAATTTATATCTAAAAATATTTTATATTAAAAAATATTCCATAACACATGGATTCCCTTATCTTGTGTTTCCTATGCTCAAACTTAATTAGACCTCCCAATCATGTCTTCAAATTAATTAACCCTTCATCGACAATGCTCCATGGCATTATCCTCAACTTCCACTCGAGACACTTTAGCTTTCAAACAAACATTGTACTGGGGTAGCTAAAAGAGATTGTCATATTATTGGAAAAGTATAAGCTTGATTTTCTTTGTATGATCAGAGATGATGCTGTTGTTTTTGGAGAGTTTGTAAAGAAGGTTAAAGATAGAGGAATCATTGTTCGTAAATTGGTAGAACAAATGGAAATTCTTGGCCATGGGAGTGTCAAATGGCTTATAAGTCACTATGGAGGAATGGTGGTGATGAAAAGTGTGGTGGCAAGAGGTCCGGTGTTGGGGTGGCTGATAACCACCGAGCAGTTTTTGAATGCTTAGGCCTTGCTTAGGAGGAGGCCAGTTTTTGGGGGTGTTGTAAGGTAGGGTTATGGATCAACCTATGTTTGGATCAAAGGTAAAATGATGAGTAAGGTATTTGAGGGTTAATTGGAGGGTTGAAAAACCTCCATTTAACTCCTCTTTTCAACCCTCCAAATCGGGGAGTTTTGGAGGGTTGACTATTTTTCAATCCAAAAATATCCTTACTAAATTTAGATACTTACATACATGCCCTATAGAAAAGTTTAGGTTTGGTTTTGAATTTGAATAGTTTTTTTTCAAAAAATAATAAAATATTATAAATTGTCAAATAAAAATATTTAATTTTAAAAAATAATATTATGTGTAAAATTAGCATAAAATACAATTTATAGCTTCAAGGGTATTTTAGTAATATTAATATAAACCCTTACCTTCTATTACTTTCAATCCAAATACTAGAAGGTTTGATGACCTCCATTTACTTTACCTTTAGGGCCCGTTTGTTAGTTTGCAAGGAAAGTAATTACATGCAAAGCTTTTGCAGGGAAAGATTTTGCATGTAATTACTTTCCTTGCAAAGTAACATTACAATGTTTGGTGTATGCAATGAAAATTGTAATTAAATTGCATGCAAACTTAATTCCCCCATTTGGTATGAATGCATCTACTATGTAAAGTTATGTTTATTCTCAATATTACCCTTAGTTATTTTATTTATAAAAAGTGGACTTTTAATAAACTCTAATGACATAGTAACTTAATCCATATAATAATTAATCTTTTCATCATAAAGTATTATAAGAATATTTTTAAATATGGTTTATATATTTTTTTTAATACACTAAAAAGATTATATGGCTTTAAACCACCATGCATTTGTCAATTTTTGTCCATTATACAATTTTATTTATTTTAATATTGTTATGATTGATATTAACCAACAATGTGTTAGGGTTTTTATTTTTTATTTTTAAAAAAAAAACAATGAAGAATTTTTATTTGATAAGAGGGTGATATAGTAATTTAACAATTATAAAACTTTCCCACCCAACGTTGTAATCACTTTCACACCACCCCACATGTGAATCACTTTACATGGTCAAAGGGAAAGTGATTGCAAGGAGACCAAGTATTTTTAAGAAACCAAACGAGTGAAAATGATTCACTCCCGTTACTTTACAGGTAAAGTTATTACTTTCACTCATACCAAACAGGCCCTCAATCCAAACAAGGTATAACTTAAAACCTTATTTTACCTTACTTTACCCTACTCTACCTTGCTTTACAAAACCCTCCTTCATCTCATCTAAGCAAAGCCTAAGTTTGTTGTTGAAGAGATGAACATTGCTAAGGATTAACAAAAGAAAAGGATGATAATTGGGAGGTCGGTGGGAGGGATTATATAAAAGAG
Organism: Dioscorea alata; assembly: GCA_020875875.1. Taxonomy (NCBI): domain Eukaryota; kingdom Viridiplantae; phylum Streptophyta; class Magnoliopsida; order Dioscoreales; family Dioscoreaceae; genus Dioscorea; species Dioscorea alata. The sequence goes on from CM037027.1 coordinate 6,137,180, forward strand.
GATGATGAAGTGGATAGTGGAGATGGCAAGCATGCATGCTTAGCCACTCCAATGCACATCATTTTAAAACTTTCATTTATTTTAAGTGAAGTTACTTTCTAGTGCTTCACATGAAAACCTTTTTTAAACAATCCCCATTAAATTTATAGTAAGTCCTTGAAAATTTTGGAAAGATGTTCAAACTAAAGATGCGGTTAACAACTTTCTTTTTGGTTGCATAGAACTCTAATGTCTTGTTAGGGAAAATATTTTGCATCCAAACATCATTTTTAAGTGTTTTTATATGTTTTTAACAATAGTTTCATATTCACTAGCCAATTTGGCAATGGCCAACTTAATTAATAATGTTTTTGGTTTTGCATCTTAATTATGTTGGTATGGATTTAACTTGGTGCGATGGGAAACTTGGTTTTGCTCGACAATGGGCTAGATCAAACCAAGATTTAGCTAATTCTTACTGGACTAAAAATTTCAGCCCTTGTTTCTCATCTTCCCAAAATTAATTTGCATCACACTCCTACGCTTTTATCTGTTAGGCATCACTTTCAATCTAAAAGCAAGGTTTTTCATTTCAATAGCTATTGGTTAGACTACTTGGAATGTCATAATATTGTTAGGAAGCCTTTTACCTCTTCAACTAAATCTTCTCTTATGTACTGTTGTTTTCATATTTCCTAGCCCACACTAGAGACAATCTTAACCTTTGGAGATATAAGGGCATGAATTCTATTAAGTTGATATTAGAGACACTGAGCTTAAGATTCTATCTCTTGAAAAGTTGAGTTTGAGAGCCTTTATCCATATCAACATGTGGCTTTGAGGCCCTTGTACAATAGATATAGTGCTTTGCTGAGGCAAGAGACTTTAAAATGGGCTCAAAGAGCCAGAATGTTTAGGTTTTCAATGGAGATAAGAACTCTAGGTTTTCTCAAGATATCACTGGAATCCACAAGAATAGTAACTCCATCACCCATATTATAGACTTCAAGGGGACTATCCAATAAGATTGGTAGGGTATTAAGGGACCTTCCTAAATTTCTATGCAAATCTCTAGGGCAATAATAGTTCTTAGTTCTTAGCTAATCTCAAACAGACATTACCTCCTGATCTTCCAACCCTTGAGCTTCCCGATAAGGTTCACCTTATGAGGGATGTGACTAGAGATAAGGTGTTTAATAGCCTTATGTCTCTCCCCAATAGTAAGAGTCATGGGCCACATGGTTTAATGTTGAGTTTTTCAAAATTTTTTGGAGGGATATTGGGGGTGTTTTGCTAGAGGCAATTAGGTATGTCTTTGCTACATCTTCATTGCCAAACTCTTGGGCCTATACTTTAACATTGATTCCAAAAACAAATAACTACAAGGTCTTTGATTATCGTTCCATTTCCCTATGTAATGTATGCTACAAAATTGTTACTAAAATCATTGCTAACAAATTGAAAGTCATTTTGCCTAAATTGATTAGTAGGAGGTAATCTGGTTTTGTACATGGATGGAATTCCTTGGATAACATTCTGGCTATCCAAGAAATTGTCCATTCTATGAATGAAAAATTGTCCAAGAAATTGTCCAAGAAATTATCCAAGAAATGATGTTAGCTAAAATTGATATAGAAAAAGCTTTTGATAACATTTATCTCCAACAGCGAGGACTACCCTCATAAATATTGTCTAAATGTTCTTACCTATGTACATGTTAGTTGCTTTCCCTTGCCCAAATTTGTTCTTGATAATATGTCTAAACTAGCTAAGAAATTCCTTTAGTGTAGGCCGTGATGGAAATGGCATTCCATTAATCAATTGGAACAGAGCTACATTTGCTAAATCTGAGAAGGCCCAAGTATTTAAAATCATGAAACTCCTAAAATGGTTCTAATGTCAAAAAGAAAAACATATTCGAATATGTCAACAATGCTAATGCCATTAGGGTGGATTTACTTAACATCAAATATGGTCGAGCCCCGCCCTCCTTTGTTTTTCAAATCTCTTTCAAATCCCTATGCGCCCCCTCCCCCCTTTGTTTTCAAATCTCTTTCAAATATCTTTCAAATCCCTGTGTAAAACCATGGATGTGATTAAACCTCATTTTAAAAAAAAAAGATTGGCTACTCCTTTAATTCACCATTCCTAAAGATAGGACATGTGAATTCAAATGTAGATAATAATTGGGTTTGGCTCCCATCTTCAAATGACAATAAAGATTGTGTCTTCCATTTACTCTTTGCTTAACTCTAAAGAGATGGCTTGTTATTATTGGAATAGTTGGAGATGTATTTGGTCCCTCATGATCGCACCCAAGGTCAAATTATTTACTTGTCTTGTCATGCATGGAAGGCTCAAATCCTTTCAATATCTCCAAACTCTTAAGTCCCCATCCTCATGTATTCTATGGCCTTGAGAAGGAGAACATTGCTTATTTGTTTTGTCACTATTATAAGACTCTTTGGATGAGGTTGAGAGGATCACTAGTCTCAAGCTTCATCAGGTTCATAGCCTTACCAGTGGTGCTAAGTTAGATTCTCTCAACTCCAAGAAGGCTAGGCCAACGGTCTATTGGTATCGGGGTCCCTGATAGAGCTTTTCACTGAGTGATGAATGTTTGATTTTCGGGTGAAGGCATATTTCTGGGAGATGTGAGCGGTAATTATGTGTGAGTAGTCCTAGCATCCATGTGAGCACGGGCCCCGCCCTCACTTGCTCCACCGAGCCTTGTGCACGTTCCCGACCTGTTCTTCGTGTCAAAAAAACTCCAAGAAGACTAGATATATTGCATCAGTGATTGCAGCTACATTTGGTTTATTTGGAAAACCAAGTGTAATTTAATTTTCAGGGGGTGTTAATTTGGATTTTAAGGAACTGCCAGAAAGACAGTAGAATATGTGATGGAATTTTCATGTCAAGATGGTTATCAGATGAGAAAATTCTTTCTGAATTATTTTATCTTGGGTTGGCAAACCGCTTGTTTATTTTTTGATGAGTCTTGGTTATTTGAAGATAACACTTTTGGCACTGATTTTGTTATACTTGGAACTAATTTTCAAATTTATCTTGCAGGATACTACAGTCTAGTGGCCGATTCAAGTCTGGACGTAGAATTTATATGGAATTGGTATTGAAGTATACTAGGGATCAGGATATTCGCTTTGGGAATATTTTCAATAACTGCTTGGTTGTAATCCAAGCTCTCAACTCCAACAATTGTGACAACATGTGGAGGAATGTTCACTAGGTTGACAGTTAAAAATACAAGTTGGATGCTCCAGAATTGAAACCATTCCCAGAGACTGGAATAAGTTATAGCTCATGAAGTGGATTAAAGACTTAGGCTTGCATTTTTAGTTTACTATTTGTTTTTGTATTCTAGTTTCTTGAGATTTTTCTTTTGTTTTCTAGTCCTGTAGACTCTATTTTATTTGATCTACCAATTGCTCTTTTAACTAATAATAATAATAATAATTTCATATTCTAGAAGCACTTCCATATATACAACCAAACACCTAAGCTTTACTTGGATGAGGTAAAATAAGAGAAATGAAGTTTTTAAATCGTACCTTATTTGTATCAAACCTTCTAATGTTTGGATTGAAAGTAATAGACAATAAGATTTTATGTCGAATTACTAAAATAAACCTTCATTGAGTTATTATAATAACGACACTAATACTAATACGAATACTAATATGAACACAAACACTAATAATAATAATAATAATAATAATAATAATAATAATAATACAAGTACTAATATATTAACATTAATATATTAATACTATTACTAATATTAACATAATAATAATAATAATAACAATAAGAGTGCAAATATACTAATATTAATACTAATAATAATAATACATAGATGTAATTGTTTGAAAAAATTGAGGGCATTGTTATCCAAGTAAATATCAAAACCTTGTCAACCCCCAATTTGGAGGATTGTGAAATGGGGTTAAATGGAGGTTTCTCAACCCTCCATTTAACCCCCTCTTACCCTACTTTCTATATAACCATGGATCCAAATAAGAGTTTGTCCATAACCTTAGCTTACAAAACCCTCAATAACCCCTCCCACGCAGTCCTAAAAGAAAGCCACAAGTGCTTGAATTAATGTTAGCAACACTTAAATACTTAGTATGCAAACATAAAATTATTGTAGCACTTATTAAAAAAAAAAAAGTGCTTTTAGAATACATTAAGTCAAGCAAATTTTTATTCACGAGTGAATCCAAATGGACTTATATACTTACAAGCCTGTGACGTCGGTTGGAAGTTTTCAATGTCAGACACATTCATGTATGTTTTCCTTTTTCTTTCTCTGCCTCTGATGCTCCTTATTCTTGTTCATTTGCTTGTGGACACTGAATTCAACATGCATTTTTACCCAATATCATGTCAATCCCTTCCCCTGTCATGCACTCAGAGAAAGTAGTGACAATCGTATTGCAACAGTGTGCAAGCTGCAAGATTACAGGGAAGCAGGGTCTTGTTTCAGTGCAAATTTGTAACTGCTGCTAAGTCTGTCTGTTCAATTATTCTGCATCACATTTCTGCCCCAAAAAAAAAAAAAAAAAGTAATGTGAAAGAACCAAATAATTAGAATTGCATCTTCTGTGTAAACATTAATTTTTCGCACTTCTCCCTGTAGTTTTTATTTCTTTTGCAGAATCCGCACAATCCAAACACAAGAAATTGCTTCAACCCTGATTTTTTTCTCCAAACTGAAAAGAATCATGCCTAATCACCAATACGATCTTCAATTGACTCCAGCAACATATTCGCTTAAGCAGGGAAAGCAAGAATCCATGTGGTAATTAAATTCAGTCGCAGTTCACCGTTTCCTCGGGCATGAAATCACATGAACCAAAGGAATAACCAGAAATCAACCTATAAGACAGCTACAGAGACCAAGAAGAATGAAAATATAGCTCATGGATTCTTTCTCACTCTGAGTAGGCCATTAGTTCTTTGTTGGCTTTTTTAACACCTTTTTAGACCTGCGTAAAAAGGTTGCTCAGTTTCAGTTAACATATAATTGCTATACCATTGCTCATGTTGCACGCTCATAACGCAGAAAGATGGAAAAACTATAATCAGGAAGTCTAGAAACTTGCAATAACACAAGTTAAATAAATGGCATTACCTCTTGGTAGATTTTTCTGCATTGATCACACCTTTCAGTAATGAGCGAATATCAACTCCACGTTCATGCATGATCTGGTCATGGTAAAATTTGCTTCCAATCTCAGTTATTTCCTCTTCTACTTCTTCCAATGTTTGGTCAACATTAAGTTTTATTTCCCCTTTCCGAATCACAGTAACATTAAACCCGTCAGCCTTCGCATCCCGGAATGCATCCTGTGAAGCAGAAGTAGTAAAATATAGAAGAGGGACGTAAAAGTTTTAAGCTTTGCAAATCCTATCTAAATAGGTCCCTGAGTAAAGCATGTAAAATATGGTATGCATGAAGAATTAAACTGGAATAATGTTATTCGATTTGGAACAATTAAGCAGCACCTACAAAGAAGATTATTGTGATGCAAAGTTTTGGGTGTTTAGTATCACCAACACATAAGTATACTTGGTGAGCTATCAGGACATTTGAATCAGATAATATTTGAAAGCTGACAGTTGTAAAGATGCCTAAATATTACAATGCCATATTTTATCAGAGATCTCAAAATTGAGTAACACTGTTTACCAAGGCCAGAAAATTGTTGACCCTGTCACTCCCACCATTAAGAATAATTGCTGTCCAGAAGGCATATGTAAATGCATGTCTACAGTTAACTAATAATCAAATTTATACATCATTAAAAGATAGTTCCAACCAGCTTGACCAAAATATGTTCTGTTATGGACTCGTCAGTGCTTAATAAAGTTGTTTATAAGATTGGACATTGAAATAAAAAAAGGAAACTGAACAAATAAATTTCACCCAAAAAAAAAACAGAAATATAAGCTTGTTGAAAGAAAGAAAAAAAAAACAAGGAAAAGTAATAAAAAATCCAAAGCGGAAAATTTGAAAGTTATAGGCCTTCTGGATTTAGAAAAATGTCTCTGAAATTTGAATTATTTCCCTTTTAGTTCTTTGCCCCATTGTCAATATCACAAAATTAAAACAGAAATGGAAATATGAAACATAAAGAGAAATATTACAAACAATTGAGAAATATTGCATTGAAATATAGAATTAACAAAAAGAAAAATGTTTAAGAGAAATGGGAAGGTGATATTAAATTCAGGAACAAACGAAGAAGAAAAAAATTTGGTGTAAAGAAGAACATTGACAGTGACTTCGAAATAATTGCCAGAGGGAAATATTTCCACAATATAATATTTAACTATGAAATTTTGTCAGGTATATTGAAATGAAGAAAGGTAATTATCACAGTAAATAATGGTAAAATCTACTGGGAAAATACAAAACTACGTGAAGAACACTTGCACTCTATTTGGTTGGGGTTTAACCTCACGCCCTCACAACTAAACATATAATAACTTTTTTAGATTATTTCATTATTTAAATGAATATATATAGAAATAATATTTAAAAAATTATTATTATTATTATTATTATTATTGATACAAGTAAATTTTTAATATTAAAAATATTTAATTTTGACCAGTACTAATTAAGTCAAACTTTAGTCAAACTAGAAAAATTTTCCCATCAACCAAATATTTCATAAGATCCACACATTTTATATTCCCCTACCAAGCACCCCCATGGTGACTCGGAGGCCATGTTGGAGTTAAACAAAGTAATTAGTTATATGATTGAGAAGGATAACATGGCAAAGTTTGAAGAGGTAGCTGTCACGAGGTAATACATGTAGAGGTAAAACCCTTAAAAAGGGATCAAACATGTATTTACAATTGACATCAGCAGTTCTAAAAGAGTGTAACAATCTACCTATCCTCTACTCAAAATATTCAGTCACACCCATTAGTTGAAGGCTTGAAGCAAAATCCACTCTCAGTTAATCATTATGTTCGAATCCCCAATAGGCAATAGCTAGAGGTTACCAAGTTACAAACTTGTTAACAATTCCATTCCAACAATTAGATGTCTAAGTGGTAATGAGTTCAGGCCAGATGTCCCTAAGCCCATATACACATCTCAAGAAGTAACAAACAAGAGAAACAGATATCCTTGGAAGTCAAACCAAAGGTACTTCAAGTATGATGGCATACATTTAATTCTCAAATCTATGCATTCCTTTATTATTTCTTTTCTCCTTTCCTCGAACCAACAAGGAATTCCCGTTTTCCTTTTAATTTTTGGTTTGTAAATCTAGCGCTTCCAACCATCAAAATGCCCTTTAGATAGGTTTGAGTTTATAACAACCCATCTAATACAATTTTAAGATTCACTAAAATGGATTGACCAATAAAGTATTCAGAAGTTAGTCATATTGTGCTTTTATAAACTATTAAAAAAAAGTTTACCTTTGGAGGTCTGGCTATAACAAAAGCTTTGCCACTTCCAAGCATATCCATGTGAGACTGTATAATGTAGCAGAAATTCTTTGCATCTCCTGGATCCTCAAAAGCAATGACATGATATTGCTTGGGGTCCAATTCCAGATTCGCAGCCATCTCCAATGAATAAAATCCCACTCTTGGATTACCACCATCTTCAACTGTGTAAAGTTCAATGCACTGTGTGCAATAAAATATCCAGCATTACAATTGTTGTATGTTAGTAACCATATGCTTAGGGAACGACAAGAAAAAAAAGCTTAGAAAAGTTAAATCCAGAAAGTGCAATACTGGATGTCCATAAATGTAGTTGAATGGAACTAGATCAAATAATGAAAGTTATCTTATGAATGGGATATATCAGAAAATTACCAGTACAGAACGAAGATCTAACCACCACAAGTAATCTTCTTCTTTTTCATCAGAATATTCTCTGTACTTGCTTACAACTGCTTGAGGCCCAAACATTTGCATTTCTCTTTTAAGCTTATCTATTTTCTTTTCAATAAATTTGCGCTTCCTATTGGATAATCTTCTAACCAAATCAGCTGCATCCTGTCTGTCTTTTTCTGTAAGCCATCTGTCAAGATCTTTACCCATATCTTTCATAATAGATTTTATCTCTGGATCAGTCTGTGAATTATAAACATCTAGGAAATCTTGAGACCACTTTTTTGTGTGCTCCCAATGCTCTTTCCCCTCTTTTCTGCCTACTCTGCTAGAACCATCACTGCTTTCTATTAGTGTTCGTGCCTTGTAATTTTCACCATTTCCTGGAGAGAGAGGAGAATTACTAGAGTTCAATGTTTTTTGTTGTTGAACACTACTGGCTGAAGTATCCTCAAGAGCTTCAGAGGCACCCATTTTTCCAGCAAGGAATGCGCTCCTTTTTAGTGCTGAGTTGTTCAAAACTTCAGGAGTTTTATCAAATGATGGACCTTTCCATCGAGGAATTATTTTTTCAGGTGGGTCATCCAAGCTGATACCATCTGTAGAAATGCAGAACAAACAAATAAAGAAAGATAGAAAATCATTTCCTCAACAAAAATGTCCCTATGCATTTTGTCAATGAATAAAATAGAAGATCTCAATAAGGATAAACTTTTCTAATTTTCACATATCAAGACTCAAGACAACCAGAAATTGCAACAAAAATGTTTAGAATAAAAGAACTCAATTAGAAAAAACTTTTCTAGTTTTCACATATCAAGACTGAAGACAACCAGAAATTACAAGAAGAGAATCACCTGCTCCATAGTCAAGATTTTCAACCCTTGAATGGATCCACTCATGCAAACCCACCAACTTTTTATTCACCTTCTCAGCTTTACGTTCAAGACCCTCAAAGAAGGCTTGCTTATCATCAGCATCCATCAAGTGAAAGGGATCATGCCCGGACAATTCATTTTCACGAACTCGAAACACAATGTCCCGAAGTTTCTCATCATTCATCCATTCAAGTTCCTCATCACCTTCTGTTAACCCAAGCTCACTAATCTCAGCACTTAAACTGGACATATCTTGTGCCTTCTCCTTTGCCATCATGTAGTTTTCTCTAAAACCAACTCCAATCTTCTTGACTATAGGATCAAATTCATGAAAATTTTTTTCAAGCCATGTTTTTTCATCTATGGTGGGTTTTGCCTCAGTATCACAGTTGACCCTGACAGAATCCTGGATGAAGCTTGTTTTAGACCTAGAAAGATCTCCTAGATCATGAGCAATGTTGGAATCATCAAATGAGCCATTACCGGAACATGGGTTCCCAACACTAGGATCATCTAATTTAACATCAGGGACAATCTGTCCATCGTAAAGTTCAGTTGTCTTATTCTTCATACTGACCTTTTGAGCATCAGTGACACTGGATCCATCAGTGCTGACTGTGTCATCAGTTCTAATGTCAGAAGCATAAATATCATGTTTATGCTTTTCAAAGTTTGATCGTGCCATTGAATCATTGTTATCTTTGGCATTATTGAACTCCTGTGAAGGAGACTGACCATCATTATTGTAAGACGCTACACTGGGGAAACCAACATTCAAACAAGATTCGCCCAAAGAAATCTTATGAGATTCTGAAGTGTGAGTGCCATCAAAAGCGCAATTGGAACAATTTGTCACAATTTTATTTGTAACTTTATGCTCATTATTCAACTTTTCAAATCCCAAATCTCCAGAATCGGTCAGAGGATTGGTGTTTTCAGCATCACCCTTTTGCAAAGATCCATTAAAAGTCAAGATTTCTCCTGATTTATCATCTTGGATTTCATCATGGTTGTTCAAATACTTTTCTTCTGTCATCCTAAAACCTTCAATACTATCAGGTAACTTGGTAAATCCAATGGAGCCTTCATTTAATTTAGGTTTTGCAACATTATCAATATGCCTCATTTCAACAACAGCATTTGCATATGAATTGTCAGGCGGTTCATTCATGTGTGAGAAGTCAGCCACTTTGGCACTGAAACTTTGGTTCTGAATTTTCTCTTCATTTGGTGTGTTAGCGTGAGTGCTGTTTTCAACATCAGTAGTTCCTGGTACCCTCTTCACTTGAATAACTTGGTCAGCTTGCATATTATTTACTGTGCTTGTACGTTTTTTGGCAAGATATTTCCTAGCTTCCATGACTGAACTTATGATTTTTGGTTTGTTTCTACCAGGAACTCCACTAAAAGCATCAGTTGGTACGCTGTTGGTTGCTCTGTCTGACAAAATGTGACTCTCCATCTTGTTCTGTTCAATTTCTTTATTCCTGAAAACTTCCTCACTCAAAGTCATATTCACACCAAGAGCAGTCTTTTCGGCATTTATATTGTCTGTAATTTCTTTTGAAGATTTTGCAATTCCTGATGTAGCAGGAGCATTTTCAATAGATCTCAAATTGTGTTCTACCAACACTTCCTTCCTGTCCAAAGGTGCTGGCATGCTCTTTTTCTTTTCACTGTCTATTAATGAACAGGTGCTGGTTGGAGGACCTTTATGTGCTTCATCTCTTGATTTAATTTCAGCTGAAGCAATTCTAGATCCATTCGGCCCTTTGCTGACTCCTGAAATAACAGATACGCCATCTCCATCACCTTTCTCATCAAACTGAGCATGCTCTTGTCTTTCCACTTCTCGAGCCCGCTTTGCCATTTCTCGAATCTCCCTAACTTTCCTGTCAAATTCTGGATCTTGAACACCAAAATCACTAGATGATGCTGATAAGGTGACATTCTCTCTCAGTTTCTTGGCTTGCATGATGTTCTGCCTCAATTCACCCATATCCAACTGTGGCCTTTTATCAAACGAACCAACGGGCAACTTTTGAACATCCTGAAGAACTTCTACATTGCTCTTATTTACTACCTCCTCCATCCTCGCTTTCTTCTTTCTCCTCAACATCTCAATCTCCTTAGAAGACAGTTCCACTTTTTCAATCTTCTTAACAAAAAATTTAGTCACAACCCACAGAACAGAAGAACAACAAAGAACTGTGAGTCCAACCCGAGGGAAGAGCTTCAAAAGGGGCTTGGCCTGATTGGGAACGGAGCGAAGCCCATCAATCAAAGATGTCTGTTTCCCTTCAACTATAAACTTAGCAATGGAACTATTCTTTGGAAGAAGATATGCACCACTTTCAATCTCTTTTGCAATGAACTTAGCATGAGCTATCTTCGACTTCAAATCTGAAAACTTTTTTACTCCTTCTTTCTCTTCAAAAGACCATGCCTGAACCTGGTCCCTTCTACTGATCTCATCCTCATTTATTAAAACCCGCAAGACATTGCCTTCAGAATCCTGGTAAACAGTAAAAATTGAACCTGAACCAATCCCCCAAAACTCCGAATCCTTCTTGTATAATTCCACCCAATTCTCTAATCTATCCCAAAGAGCAGAATCACTTCCGGAAAATTCAACACTTTTAGAGCTGATGCCTACGGATTCAACAACTCTTTCACTTGGATCATCAAAATCAGAACTCAAACCCACGGAATTTGTTCCAACAATTGTGTGATCAGAGCTATGCGAGTTGGAATCAAGGATCGGGATTTCAGACAATTCACGCACCTGGGCTTGTCCTGAACCGATGAGCTTCTCCCGAAGCGAGTTCCGCCGCCTTGATGGTCGCCGAAGACGGCCAGCGCAAACTGGCAGAAATCCACCCCGGCGAATAGCATGATGCCTCCAAGACTGGATTTTGATGAATGAAATCGATTGGTGCGAGCTTTTTGCGGATGAATTCTCGCGGAGAAGGCAATCTCGAGGTGTGGGAGCTGAGAACTTGCAGAAGAAGTTGGTGTTCTTGAGGAATGAGGCGTTGTATAGAGCCATGAACAGAGAAAAGGGTTCAAAGAGGGAAGAGGATTTTCATGGAGAAAGAAGGGCAACCATTTCTCGAGCGAAGGCGAGAAGGATGCTAAAACCCCAGCAAAATCCCAAAAGCTGAAGGATAAAATTGCATTCTAGGAACAATGGATAATCATAGAATTTATTAGTCTTGTTTTGGAAGTTAACATGGTTTTAAAATTTTTTTAAAAATATTTTTAATAAAATAAGTGTATGGCCTTCTCCCAATAGGAAAATGATTAGTTATCTCAAAAAAAAAAAAAACAAAAGTTAAGATGTCAACCTCTCGTAACAATAGTTGAAGATTGTAGTTTTTAATATTTAATAATAAGAAAACTTTTGGAATTTTTTTTAAGGGAAAATTACTATTCACCCCCTGCGAATTGCAAAACTTTCCAGACAACCCCTGCAAGTTTGTAATACCCCAGAAAGCCCTTCCGTTAGTGTTTGAATTCCTTTTTCCCCCTGTTGTTCATTTGTACAAGGGTTATGTTGTGAAATTCCGTGTGTACCCTTGGAAATGGTGGGAAAAAAACCGCCCAATCACATCATGTTAAACATTTTTTATTTGGCTTTTGTCAATCTTTTTCATTCTTTCTTGCGTTGATTTTTCTGAAACAAAGTTTGGAAGACTCATCATTTGCATTCTTTTGAACTCCGCCGGTTGGCCGATAAGGTGAGAATGTCTTCCTTTCCATCACTTTGATTATCCTTTAATGGAGGTTTATTTATATGCAGGTTTTTAATGGAGAGTTTTTGTGCAATTGCAAGATACAACGGTGAGGGACGAGTGCTAGTGTTCACGGCACAGACTTGTTGGGATTCAATCTTAGCGGAGATATGTGACCGATGGGGTTTTGATGTTTCCCATGTTAGGGTGAAGTTTATCACACCCGATGGACATAAAACGATTTGTCCAATAGAAAATGAGGTTGACTTCCAGCTCATGTGTCATGTATACTCACTCTTCAAATGCGCTGCAGTCGATCTCGTTGTTGAGACAGATGATGTGCCATTGTCGCATCATAGTCAAAACGAATTCTTGTCATTGTAAAGTTCTTATCCTTTATCTTTACTCTTAAAGTCATATGTGTTCGCGTAATTATTATAGTTACCATTTAATTAATATATTTTTACGTTAAGTATTCCATTCTCCGTTTAAAACAATAAGTTCCCCTTTTAAACCAATAAGTTAACCGGTCTCATTCCAGTTCCCGTTTAAACATATATTTTATCGTTTAACTAATTGTGTCTGTGTTTAACTTACTATGTTTTAGTTTAAATATACATGTTTCAAGTGAACTTATTTTGTTTCCGATTAACTTACTGATGTTTTCCGCTTAACTGAAGTGTTGGCAGGAATTCTGATTCTGCCAGCGCACCTGTTCCATCTCATGGCGACCCGGACGGTTCAGCATGCCTTCCGTCGTCCTCGGATCATCCTGAAGTGTTGTCGTTGGATATCGGACAACGTTTCGTAGACGTTCAACATTTCAGAGACGCGCTTCGGAATTTTACAATCAAGAGGAATTTAGACTTCAAATTCATAAAGAATGAGAAACACAGGGTGACTATAGAATGCGCTGCCGTTGGTTGTGGCTGGCGCCTTCATGCATCAAAGGAATACAATAAAAATACGTTCAGAATAAAGACAATGCACCCGTCACACACTTGCGGTGGTGGAATTGGCTCGGTGTCACATCCGAAAGCGTCGAAAAAATGGGTAAGCGCACGAGTGATTAATAAGCTTAAAAGCCAGCCATTGTACAGGCCTATCGACATTCAGAAGGACATGTTACGGGAACACGGTGTCCACATTCCATACAAGCAAGCTTGGTTGGGTAAAGAGCGTGCCCGGGTGATCCTCGACGGCAGCGACGTCTCCAGCTATGATCTGCTGCTCTGGTACGTGGATAAGGTGGCTGAGACAAATCCCGGCATCATTGCGGTTGTAGAAAGAGACGGCAAGCGTTTTAAACGTGCATTCTTCTCGTTCCGTGCTTGTATCATGGGATTCAAGCGGGGTTGCAGGCCGCTGCTGTTTGTCGACGGTACCCATCTTCTTGGAAAATATCATGGTACGTTGCTGGGCGCTACAGGCAAAGATGGAAATAATGGGTTTTTCCACTTGGCCTTCGGTATCGTCGACAACGAGACAGATGCGAATTGGACGTGGTTCATTTCCAAGTTAGGTGATGCGTTATACGATGACGGCGATTATGAAGAGATTATTACATTTGTGTCGGACAGGTCTAAGGGGCTTGTGAACGCCATTGCAAGGGTCTTCCCCTCTTCCCCACATGCCTATTGCCTTCGACACTTGGAGGCCAATTTTATGAAAGCCAATGGCGGACTTGGGAAGCCATTGAAGGACGAGTGCTGGTCCATATGCTTTTCATATTGCGTGGGCATCAACGGCTAAAGAATTTGATGATACGGTGAATGAATTGCGGGCCACATCACCAGAAGCTCATCGCTGGTTGCTTCAGAAGTCAGATTTGTCACATTGGTGTAATTATTTGTTCAAAGGTCAACGTTGGGGCAATATGTATTCAAATGTCGCAGAGTCCTTCAATGCGTGGATAAAAGAAGCTCGCCATTTACCCGTGACGAGAATGGTCGACTCCATACGGTATTTGAATGTTTGATTTTCAATCTGATTAAAAATCTTCGTCATTCTTTAACTTCTTTTACTTTACGTTTGCCTATAATGGTTTCCTTTTAATTATGTTTGTTCGTGTTTAATTATAATTGTTTTCGTTTAACTATCTACTTTTATGTTTAACTATTCCTGGCTTACCTTAACAATTAATTATAATTTGTTATGGTACAGGTTCAAATTAATGCGGATGTTATGCACCCGTCGTGAGCAAGCGAACAAATGGGCCACCTACTTATGCCCCGATATACATAAGACGGTAAACAAACTGGTTGCGGAAAGCCGAAATCTTTATGTTGGTCGTTGTGTTGATGATCGTTATGAACTCCGTCGATCTATCGGGCAAATTTATGGTATCCCGTGCACACACGCTTGCGCTGCAATAATGCAGACAGACACTAACGTTCATCAATTTATTAGCGCCTACTTCACCGTGGAGACATACAAACTTGCGTATTGGGAAGCTATTTTCCCTATACCAGACGATGACAAGCCTACAGACGACAATCAAGAACTCCATCTGCGTCCGCCTGTTACGAGAAGGCCACCTGGGCGACCCAGATGGAAGAGGATCGAGTCGCAAGCGTCTGAGGTCCGCGAGTTACGGTGCAGCCGATGCCACGCGTCCGGCCACAATCGTAGATCTTGTAATGAACATGTCGCCGACTAGGCATCGTAAATTAACTCATAATAAGCATATTTATGTCTACGTGTTTGATATTTACACAGTCAGTTTAAACATAAATATATTATTTTAATGAGTAACAATGTTTGTTAAATGGAGACGTCAATATTTCAATGGTTTAAGTCTTATTTAAATGGCGAACGCTATGTTTAAGTGATAACATAGAAATGTAATACGTATAATACCAAAGCGTAGTTGTCCGATCAAAATTGATCGACCCTTGGAATTCGCATTCAAAGACATTCAATATATCTCCTGAATTCAAGTAGCC
Organism: Dioscorea alata; assembly: GCA_020875875.1. Taxonomy (NCBI): domain Eukaryota; kingdom Viridiplantae; phylum Streptophyta; class Magnoliopsida; order Dioscoreales; family Dioscoreaceae; genus Dioscorea; species Dioscorea alata. Next base: position 6,152,606 of record CM037027.1, read on the forward strand.
AAGTTGAACGACCCTTCCATTTCCCGTCTACTCTATAAATTGCCTTCGCGTGGAGTGATTAGATTATAAAGTTACAAAAACAATTGATGCGACATCTGCTCGACCAGGGGGATCGCCTGGACACATCCTGGCAATGTAATCGGAGTATCCTTCGAGATCAAAGAATCCGCAGGTTGTCGTTCAAATTGTAAAAAATGTATTTGGTTAGCAATTTGAACAACCCCATGGGAAGCCTCTGATTTGCAAGATGACAACGATTACATTGCTGAGATGCATCCAGGACATCCCCTGTTCGATCAGATATCCCATCAATTGTTTTAACACTTTATAAAGGTTTCTAGATATCACAGGTTTTGGATGCAGTTGGATGATGTTTGCAGGCGAAGATGAACTTTCCAGCTTGAAATGATTCCAATAAAAGTGCTGCTCAAATTCCCTGAAGGTTCATCTTCGATTGGAATCATTTCAAGCTGGAAGGTTCATCGTCGTCGGTTTCATTTCAAGTTCATTGTGTAAATGCACACTTGTTATGTAATCATTTATTCTTGTAATTGCAATAAACATATTTCATTTCAAGTGTAAAACTGCCTCTACGATTAATATTTATTCTCGTAATTGCAATAAACATATTTCATTGCAATAAACATATTTCATTTCACATAATATTGTTAAAGGACTGAAATGCAGATAGTCTGATGGCCAGGTTGAAGTTTAAATCGAACCAGTTAAAATTAAATATACATACTTATAGTTATACAGAAATAGGGTTCGTTAAACATTAACATATATAGTTAAACTGAATATTTCAAAACAATAACTCAAGTCGGTTTCCCCTCCCCAGTCGAAGACTCGCCTCTTTCTACGTTTCCAGTTATTCGACCTTGAATAAGTATGCGGGCAACATACTTTAATCGGAAATATGGTACATCCTTTCGAGGAAGGCGTAGCTTCTCACCTTCGAGTATTTGCTCGATAAATCGCATCACATAAACGGCGCAGTCGACACTTCCTCGTCTGTGTCGCGGGGTGTGACCGTCGTGAATTAGCGGGTACATCATAGTCACCGCCTCGTAGAACTCCATATCCACACAATAGTCAAATAGTTTCTTCTGCTGAGATATACAACCTGATGTTATTAAAATACTGTTCATTAAATGGTGAATGACTGAGGAACTTACCATTTCAGACGCGTCTGTGGTGTACTCATCGCTTTGGAATGACGAATAATGCCTGTATTCCTGTTTGTCATTGTCAAGCACCATCACATGGAAGCGGCCGTTCATGATTATTGGAAAGATAACAATGTCAACTTCATGCAGGTTTTGCGCGGCGTCTCCGATCATAGCGAGCGACGACTAGCACGCGTCAGGTTGTTTGGACATAAACAGTGCCAGTGGATGTGTGATGGAGGCGCGCTTCTTATAAGGGTATGGTACCCTCTTCATGGACGTTTGAATTATGCATACGAACGCGTCCATCAACTCGTCGGCCACCATTTCCTTCCCTTCAAGCAGAGTGAAGAGTTGTCTTCGTGTAGTGCTGACAAAGGCATTAGTCCAGACGACAGTGCTGAGGTTAAACAATAACAGATATAGTCAGACAAAGAAACAAATAATTAAATGTTGAAAGACTTAGTTAAACATTAAAGTATAATTGCAAAGGGTAATGTCAATGTCTAAAGGATGTGGTTAATATTTAAACATCACATGCAAAAACAACAAACATACTCATCAATTATGCAGTTGGCGAAGATCGTTATTAACTCTTGCTCAAGTATGTCCAATCGCGAGTACCCGAGGTATTTCAAATGCACCGGAATGAAGTCGTGCCGTACCTGTTCGTATGGTTCATCGTTGCTACTCTCTGTATGCGATGCGACGACGACGACATCGTTCACCGGATTTCTGTCTGTCTGCGTTGCTTCCATAGTCTCCTCGGCAGCCTGCGGAGAGAGATGCGTTGTTCTTCTTGTTTTTTTCGCACGTCTCTTCAAATGTGACCGTCTTCGAATGGCGACCCCAATGACCTCGTCCGAGTCAAATTCCGAGCTGTGACTGTCCTTCGAACCGGGAACTTCATTTGTTTGTATGGACGGCGCATTCGATTGTGGCTGCCCTTCTATTGCCGCAACCCGAGCAACAAGCTGAGGGAACTTGGTTGTCAGTAACTGGCACCTCTGCAGCAGACGTGCAGTGACATCGTCGCTTTGTGCCATCAGGGTGACTGCCGAAGTTGGTGGGGCAGTCGACATCAAGGGGGGTGTTCCCGTCTGCCGGCTTCCGCGCTCGGAAGAGATTGGCGTTTCATCTTGCATTGTCTGGTGGGCGGCCCCAACAATTATATATTCATTCGCATTCGCGGTAACCAGCTCACGAAACTAACATACGTAAGATAAGGTTTTGGTGACCATGTCTTTTTAAACGAAGAAGTACAAATGTAAAAGATAAACGTAATAGTCAAATAGTAATCCTTATAGTTAAACAGAGACTTCGATATATGTACCTCCTTCCCTTCGAGGGATGGCAAAATGGTTTGTATCGACCCTTGGTTGTCGTAGCACAGCATCCTCGGTTTATTGCTAAAGTTCACTTTGTTTCCGTAACCGGTTACCTCGTAAAACCATATGTTCAATGCGAGCGAGCAACCCTTCACGAACCCCGTTTGGATCTTCTCCCCGGCGCATCTTGCTCGAACTCTCGCGGCAGCTAGTGGGACATCATCCATAAGCCACTTGTGAGTCGCCTGCGCCCAAGCGTAACTGCCCATGGCCGGTAGATCATCGACTTAATCAACGACCCAATTTGGCACCGAGCATGACGTATTTGGGAAGAGGACTGTACCCATGAGGTACACCATTAGAAGTTTGACAAAATTTTCCTCTTCTCCACTCTGCCGAACAAGTTGCTGAAGAGTGCTCTTGATAGAGTCGCTGTGCCTCTCGTAGCTTTTCGAGAAATACCTATCTTAGAAAGATGAGCGTGATTTCTTCTTCTGAAAGACGACTTCCTGTCCATCGCAGCGCAGACCAAGAACGAGGGTGACATCTTTAGGCCTGAAACTTAGCATGCTTGCCCCGATCCTGAATTTACTAGTGCGGTCATCGTACTTTTGCAACAGGAAATCAAGAAGGGCCCTATCTTGGAATACCGCTCCCACCGCAGTAAATGCTTCGAACGGTGTCAATCGCATAAGTTCCCAGTGCTGTTCATTCATGTAAACCTTCAATTCCGCCATCGTGTCCGCCACCGCTGTCATGGAGCATTGGCCATTAACTAGGGTTGCCGCCATAAGCCCTCCGTCGAGACAATGATCGGAAGGTTAATTCCAGTCATACAGAAGCTGTTACAGAATGTATTTCAAAATCCCTGACCTTCTCCCAAGACGGAGAAATTATTGCAGTGGCCGTTACGATTAAACCACGTCGCACGCCCACGATTTCCCATGTAGAGTTCAAAGCAAAAAATTTTGTGTTTGTCACTCAGTGTATATGAAACAGAAGCCTGCTCACTTACACGAAGACATTGATATTTAAAACGAGACCGTTTTATTTAAACATAGACACTGATATTCAAACGTATTTTTCTATAGTTAAACACTGATACAAAAAATTTACATATGTTTTTGGAAAAAACTGCCTACGATACGGACAACCGTTGTTTGTTACGTTAGGAAGATTACATTGTAATTAACAAACTAAGTTATACTTGTGCATCGGATGCGGTGCTCTTCTCACCTTTGTCACTTACACCGGCTGGACTCCCATCGATAAGTATGCGTGCGACATACTTCAGTCGTAGGTAAGGGACATCCGCTTGCGGTAGGCGTAGCTTTCACCATTTAGAATTTGCTCAATAAACCGCATCACGTACACTGCGCAGTCGACACTTCCTTTTTTTTGTCATGGGGTTTTTCTATTATGAATCATGGGGTACGAGGCCGTCGCCGACACGCCCAATTCCATCTCGACGCAATTTTCGAATAGTTTTCGCTGTAAAGAAATAAACTTTAAAGTTAATACGGAGAAATACGAAGCCCGATGCGTGTTACCTGTAACTTACCATATCGATCGCGTCTCTGTTGTATTCCTCACTCTCGCTAGAAGAGTAATGCCTGTACTCTCGTTTGACATTGTCCGCAACGACGACATGGAAATGGCCATTTAAAATTATTGGCATTATTACGATGTCAAGATCATGGACGTTCCGCGCAGCATCGTCGATCATGCCGATAGCGATTTCCGCCGTGTCCTCTTGTTTGGACAGGCATAGTGCCAATGGCCGGGTGATGGCAGCCCGTTTCTTATAAGGAGACCGCGATCTCTTCAGATCCTTCTGGATGATGCAGACGAGAACGTCGACGATGTCGTCTGTCACCATTTCCTTCCCGTCCAATAACGTGAACACGTTGGCTCGTGTTGTGTAAACATAGTCATTCCTCCATACGACAGTCCTGATATTTAAACGAAAAATAAAACTATTTAAATGCTAACTAACATACTTAAACCGAGAAATGATATAGTTAAAGAATAAGTCGGATAGTTAAATAGAAAAGTAAAATACTTAATTGATAACATATATAGTTAAACGAAACTTACGAGTCCATATAGCAGTTCAAGAATATTGATATGATTTCCTGTTCGAATTGCGCGAGACGCGGTAACCCGGCATATTTTTTCTTCGTCGGAAGAAAGTTCTTCTGCACGTCATCGAACTGTTGATTTGCAAGGAGTGTCCTCTCAGCTTGAGTTAGTGTTCTTTGCTCGTTGACGACTCCTTGGCCTTCGGTGGCAGCCTCTTTATTTCCGGTAGCTGCAGCAACGTCTTTATTAGAATCCGGTACTGCCACAGAGTCTTTCTTCGGTGCCGGTGCCGGTGTCGGTAACGCAGCAGCGTCTTTGTTCGATTCCAAGGATACTGTCACCTGGATTGTGTCATCCTTCGTTGCCGGTGCCGCTACCGGTAACAAGCCAGTGTCTTTCTCCGTTTCCACGGAAATCACCGCCTGGATAGTGTTCTCCTTCGTTGCCGGTGCCAGTGCCTCCAACGAAGGGACTTCATTGGCAAGAGATTCTATTATCCTGTCGACATCACCAGCGGCATCGACGGGCGAGCCCACAGCCAGTGCAGCCCGCGCGTCCAGTACTTGCCCCTTTTCCAATGGCGTGCTCGGAGTTAAAGTTGGCTGAGGCTCAGCCATTGTTGGTTCAACATCAATTGGTGCTCCCGTTGCGACGACGTCCGCCGGGGAAGACAGTGACATTGTTGGTTCCTTCCACGCAAGCCTCTTCCGACGCTGGCCTCGCGGGACTATTTTCGCAATGACATCGTCGTCGGAGATGGTAGCACAGTCACCCGGCGGATGGAGAGGGGCTCTTGTGTCAACATCGGCCTGCGAACGTGCCTCTAGAGCCGCCACGCGAGCAACAAGCCTGGGGAACTCTACAGTGAATAGCTCGCACGCATGCAATAGACGTGCGGTCAGGTCATCGGATGTTACTATCGGGGGGGTGGAGGGGGGCTTGCCCGTCGCCGAGCAGTCCGTGCGCGGGGTGGGCTCCGGGAAGGTGTTTCGCGTCGGATGCGCTTCAAGGATGTTGGCCGATCATCTCTCCTTGACGCCAATGGAACGGGAGCGGGAATATCACCTTTGTGTGTAGTTGCATCAACCCAACGGTTGGCCCCAACAAATATTTCTTCGTCCTGGTTCGCGGCGACCAATTCGGGAAACTGACAATTGTAAACAACAATACTGTTAAACGCTAAATACTATGTTTGTAACAAAAACACGTAAGGTAAACAATACCCAATATAGTTAAACGTTAAATCATATGTTTAAACACTAAAATATTTTGTTAAACGACAAATACGGTACTTAACTCGATTTATTACCTCTTTTCCTTCAAAAGATGAAAATAAGGTTCCCGTGGACACTTGCTTCCGGTAGCTGTTCTCACCGTAGCACAGGATCCTTGGGGTCTTGCCAAAACGAATCTTCTTGCCGGTGCCGGTGAGCTCATAGAACCAAGTCGTTAGCGCAACCGAGCAACCTTTGACGTACCCCGTGTTGGTCTTGTTCCCGGCGCACCTCGCTTGCACTCGAGCGGCCGCTTGTGGAACGTCCTCCATCATCCACTTGTGGGTCGCTTGCGCCCATGCATATCGTCCCATGCCCGCTAGGTCGTCGACGTAGTCAACGATCCAGATTGGAACAGAGCAGGAGGTGTTCGGGAAGAGGATAGTACCCATGAGGTACACCATAAGGAGTTTTACAAAATTCTCCTCTTCCCCCCTCTGCCGAACTAGCTGCTCAAGTGTTTTCTTGATGGAGTCTTTATTTCTCTCGTACGATTTTTATAGAAACCTCGATTCGAATTCCGAGCGTGGTTTCTTCTTTTGGAACACGACGGCGTCTCCAACACACCGTAGCCCCAGGATGAGAGCCACATCTTGAGGCCTGAAACTGACCAGGCTGGCCCCGATCCTGAATTTGTTGCTGCGGTCATCAAACCTCTGCAGCAGAGAATCAAGAAGGGTTCTCTCTTGGATGACGGCTTCAATCTCGGTCAAAGCCACGAACGGTGTCCTTCTGATGATCTCCCAGTGACATCCACTCATGTGAGCTTTCAATTCACTCAAAGTCTGGACAACAGGTGTCAAGTAGCATCGGCCATTAACTAGGTTGACCGCCATGACCAAAACCCTACAAGAAGAACAATACATCTGTTTAGACTCGTATAGTTAAACAGAAACCAAAATAGTCAAACAGTGAACTCAATACTTAAACGGAGACATGCATTGTTAAATGGAGACAACATTATAAAACATGAAAATCAGATTTATCACACAGAAAAGTCAACCATCAGATTCATCAACGGCCTCCTTACCTTGGTGTGAAAACTGATGAAATTCCGAAGACTTGAGCGGGAGTTCTCCTTCCAGACAATGGTGAAGAGGCGATGATAGCGTGATGCCCAGCCAATGACAACTTCGGAAATGGAAAACGTGAAGAGGCGATGGTAGCAAGATGCCCAGCCAATGACAACTTCGGAAACGGAAAGGTGAAGAGGCGATGATCGCAGTTAACCGGCTTCCTCTATAAGCGGTAACATCATTCCACGTAAGGGCATTACCGTCAAACCAAGTCGCGATTTCACAACTTCCCACGTAAGGGCAATTTCGTCCAATAAATTCAAATTTAACTCCGTCAAACTCCGTTATAGCCCTGGGGGGTTTGAAATTCATTCTATAGAAAAGGAGGGGTTTTTTAGGGATATCAAAATTCGTGGGGTTTTTTTGTGAATATTGCAAACTTTGGGGGTTTCTTTGGTAATTTCCTATTTTTTTAAAAGGTCATAAAAACCAGATAAATATAATAATGTATTAATTATAGTGATTTATCAACTACCTGAAAATTTATTTATTTAGTGAGGTGTCATATGAGGCAATGAAAGTTCTCTTACCTGGATGACAAAAAAATTTATAAGAATCAAAATAAACTAAGAGTCTGTTTGTTTGGGTGTATTTCTAATTACATGTAATTGGAAATGCGGCACTTTTGAAAAACTGATGTTTGTTTAGATGTACTTACAAATCCAGGTGTAATTGCAAATAACCCCAAACCCATTATCAGCTGTATTTTGAATTACGTTGAAATCCATTATAATATTGAATCTAATGTAATTCAAAAGCATCTTTCTTCATCATCCTTGTGTCTCCTCACCCCCTTTTGAGAAACCCCACCTCTTTCTTCATCATCGTTGGTCTTTCTCCTATTGCGTCGTCGGAATCGCAGCAGCAGCAAAAATAAGGAGGAGATTGGCCATGAAGGACACCCCAACCTGTCGTGCTCTTCTCCTGTTCATTGCCGGAACCACAGCAGCAATAGCCGCAAACTAAGGAATAGATTGGCCATCAGCAACTCCCTACCCCGAGTTGCTTTTCTCATGTCCCGTCACCGAAACCGCAGTAACAACAACAACAAAAACAAGGGCTAGATCGCGTCGCCATCGTGCTCTTCTCTTATATTTTCTGGTTTATCTTCTTAGATTTTGTGATTTGTCTCCTATATTGTGAGAGACTGGCCCACCTCAGTAAGACCCAGAACAGAATCCAGAATAGAACTCATCACAAGCAAGGTATTGTTTTGTTTAGTCGCACAATAATTCGCACTCCCCCGGAGTCGAACCCGCGACCTAAGCCTTTTGTCTCACTTAAAGTGAGCGCCTCTGCGAATTATTCTGCGACTAAGAAAAACAATACCTTGCTTGTGATGAGTTCTGTTCTGAGTCTCACTGAGGTGGGTCGCTCTCTCACATGTATACTTCTAGATAAGTATGTTGAGATTTTAAATTGTGGAATGACCGGTCTTTAAAAAATTCTTCATGTTTTTTCAAGGCTTTGCAGTCTACTGCTTCCAAGGTTAAATCAAATTTTTGGATCAATATGTGTAACCTTGATCAAATGGATTTCTTTAATGATCAATAGCTTTTTGACATTCCTTTAGTGATCAATATGTTTTTTTCAAGGCTTTGTAGTCTACTGCTTCTAAGCTTTTTGACCAACTTATCTCAATATGAACATCCAAGTTGAAAACATTATTGTAAAATAATTTCAGCAATGCTGATTGTGTACCATTTGAACAACTTGTCTATTTCATATTTCAAGCAATTCAAAGGTCCAGCAAGGCACATCCTGTGGATAAACTGCATGTCTTTTGACATGGACAGAGATTCTTAATTTGTTTGGAACATTAAGGTATTTGCATACCTAGAATTTGGCATCCTTGCATCCAATTTGGTTTCAAGAGTTAGCATAATATTCTATGCGCTGTAAAACATCTTGATTTATCATTCTAATTACTCCTGTGGATGGCTTCACATTTTTTCTACAAATAAGTGATAAGTAGAATTCTTTTCACATATATGTATGTATATGTGACAAAATTTACTTAGTTCAAGTGTAATAATTGACTCATGCATGCTTTGAGGTGTGGTCCATACACTAGCTGTTAAAGCATTCAATTATTAATAATATGTTTCTTAATTTGAGAACATATCTAGTTGCTTGAACATATATGGACAGACACACACAAACATATATATATGATCGAATGGTTAACAGCTAGTGTATATATGTTCAAGCAATTGACTCATGCATGCTATATGTGTGTGTGTGTGTGTGTGTGTGTGATCGAGTGGTTAACAGCTGGTGTATATGTTCAAGTAATTAACTCATATGCAGATTGCTTTCTTGGTGCATATATAGATACATATCCTTCCATACTTCTTCGCTGCAAGTAATAATTAAATTGATGTTTAGAATTGAATACATTAGAAGAATGTTATATATGTTTATATAGTTTAATTTGTTTTCAAGCAATAATTAATCTCTATGTTTATACATTGATCCTTCTAATTGCTTGAACATATATGGACACACACACACACATATATATAGTGGTTAATTTGAAGAAGATGAAAGTTGTTTGTTGGTGCATATCCTTTCTTGAACATTAACTATGGACTACTACCTATTATTTTAGATGGATGATCACAATGTAAATGATGAATTATACTTATTACAAATAACAGTTTTAGCCGTGGCCTACATCGTGATATTACATGTGGGCACAAAAGACATCGAAAATGTAGAGAACCGTCCTGTGAAAGACTACAAATAAGGAAAACATATTTGTCTAGGTTGGTAAATGGGAATGATGCCACAAGTATAAATGATAAGTGCTTGTGTTATAGTACCGCGAAGCGTTATTATCTTACATTGAGCATATCTTTTATCAGTTTTTATCACTAAATGACGTGCATTTGTGTATTCTTGTGCATTGAAGGTTTGTGGAGCTAAATTGGAGAAGAAGAACGAAATTAGGTCGTGTTCGCCGATGTTGGGAAGTTTTCGGACCAAGCACGGAACAAGGCACGAGCTTGGACTTGTGAGTGTGTGCCAACCTCCTTTGGAGGGGCACAAAGGCAGTCACATTCACAACAAGTCTAACTCGTGTGGCATAGGAGAACTTCACCAAGAAGGAGACTTGAAGCAATCGGCACGATCTACCATTGATTGTGTGCCCAATTCAATGGCCTCGATGAAGAACTGTAGCAAGGGAAGCACTGCAGGGAAAAACTGTAGCAAGTTACTGTTCACTTTCGGCCAAAATTCAGAATTCCAGAAAATTCACACGGGCATGTGGAATTAACACACGGCCGTGTGAATTAATTTTTCAGCAAACAGAAACTTCACATGCCCGTGTGTTAATTCCACACGGCCGTGTGAAGCCCCCGATAAGTCAAATTTTAAAGCCGCGATTCAACATTATAAAAGGCGATTTTGGAGACCTTTTGGGAGATCTTTTGACCTATCTTTCTCTTCAACTTGGGGAGTGCGGCTAGGGTTTCGGAGAGGATTTCGTGGAGGTTTAGCGCGCGTCATCGGCATCGTCACCGACGTTCGACGGCCGCACACGACCACGGCCACACCATACGCAAGGGGGTTTTCATTGATGTCCTTATTTTGTGCTTTCTTTCATACATTGATGAACATATATAGCTCCATGAGGAGCTAAACCCTTTAAGGGTATTCGGACTTGTAAACTCTAGGGTTATTATGTTTCTTTGACATTGTTATTATGCTTTTCCATTATTGATGAATAAAATTGAGTTTCAATGTTAATTTCATCTTGCTAATGTTTTCTCTTAGATGTGACACTAGGATTGAGAACAATTTAGGTTGCCTTTTGGAGGTGTGACAACTCCTTAGGGTTAGACTACTTAAGATTGAAGAGGGTTGAGAGGGAGAGTTGTGAGGTAGTGATGTACCCCTTTCCCCTCCGACGTGGTTTCTCCCTACCTCCGTTTCCTTGATTTCATAGCGGTCGAAATAGAGTGAAGTGCTAGGCAGATAAACTCCCCTGGGGCTTAGTTACGCAAGTAACAGAGTGAAGGGTTGAAGTGAATCCTATGCATTGGGGCTTAATCTAGACTAGGGTTCTTCCACCTGGACCAAAGGGTTAGAACTACACATAGGAACAGGTTTTACCATTAGGAATCCCTAGAACTTAAAGCAATCCCACGTAGTGTGAGGTTTAGGTAGATATACTCCCCTGGGGCTTAGTCGTGCGAGCGATAGAGTGAAGGGTGACGTGAATCCTAATACCGGGGCATAGTGTTGGGGTTAGTCACGGTTGTCCTTAGGTTTGGGACCGTGAGTCTTAGGATATCCTCGACTCGATTAAATATCAATAGGAAAGTATAATAGCATAGTCCTGCACTAGAAGCATAGACCCTAGAGGTAGCTTGTCCGGATGCCCTATTTCGTTCATTACTAGTCCTCTCTATTCTCTTTTACTTGCACTCTCTCATCTTCCATCTTTCTTTTAATTTCTTGTCTTTCATTCTACTTTATTCTATATTCAATCATTGATCCTACTATTGCTTTTCCGTACTCCGCATAGCTTAATTAGTGAAATCTCGTATTCTAATTCCCTATTCCCTGTGGATTCGACTACCCACTCACCAGGGTAAATTTATTACTTCGACAAACCCGTGCACTTGCGGGATACACGCAAGGGGTCGTGTCAATAAACATGGTTCTCATGGACAAATTTAGATTTTTTAATCTTTACACGATACTACGTACAAAAGGTTACGTGCGTGATACATTATACATGACTATGGAGGAGCAATTACTTATGTTTCTGCATACTATTGGTCATAATCAGCGCAATCATGTTATTGCCCACAATTTTCTGAGGTCAACTGAGATGATTAGTAGATACATCCACCATGTCTTATTTGCAATTGGTGAATTGCAATATGACTACATACGGCCACCAAGTATGCAAACACATCCATACATAGTAGCAAGGAGGACATTATACCCTCACTTTAAGGTATCCTTATATTAGCTGTTGCATATAATTTTTTTTAAGGTTAATTCTAACATAATGCACTCGATGTTAGAACTGCATCGAGGCCTTAGATAGAACACACATTCATGATTTTTGTCCCCGCATACGAAGTTACATCATTTCTAGAAAGAAAATCATACCCAACCTAAAATGTCCTTGCAGCTGTAGATTTTGACTTGTGTTTTACTTATGTTCTAGCTGGTTGGGAAGGTTCAGCACACAATGCTTTAGTGCTTCGTGATGCTCTCAAATGACCTAATGGACTAAGGGTCCCCGAAGGTACATAAAGTCATCTTTTTTTAATAAAAAATGTCCCTCTAAATATTAATCTTGTTCTTATAATTTTTTTATTAGGAAAGTATTATCTCGTTGATGCAAGATATGCTACTCGTCCGGGTTTCATACCTCTCTATAGAGGTGTTAGGTATCACTTGAAGGACTTTGGCTCAAGGACTCCTCAAAATGCTAAACAGCTTTTTAACTTACGACATTCATCTGCTCGTACCTTTGTTGAGCATGCCTTTGGTTCTTTAAAAGGACGCTTCAAAATTTTATCTTCTAGGCCTTTTTTCCCATTTAAGACACAGGCAGAGTTGTGTTGGCATGTTGTGTTTTACACAATTACATCATTAGTGGTGGTGAGGATGAATTCATTCCATTTGAGGAAGATTGGATACCACAACGGAATTTACAAGGAACTGCTAGGGAGCAAAGAGAAGAAGCACAAGAGTGGGCTACTCGTCGTGATGAAATTGCAGTTGAAATATGGGTAAGCAAGTAGATACTTTCCAAGTCAATTTCGATGAACTAATGTAGTATTGTCTTGAAAATGCAATTTGTTTTTTTTATTGTATAATAATGCTTGACTTAAATATGTTTGTTACTTTAATTTTAATATGTTATTGTATGATAACTTTTGACTTGTATGTGTTCGTTATTTTTATTTTATTATGTTATTGTATGATACCATTTGACTTGCATGAACAAGTAGAATGGAGGGATACAATGAGTCTGAATGCAGCCACGCCTCGTCAATTAAGAAATCACATCAAGGTCATCAAGGACCAAGAGATGGACACCAGCTGAGAGTCGCTATTTCATACGATTCATGGCCAACCAAGTTGAACAAGGGCTAAAGGTAGACAAAAGCTTCAAACCACTAGCAATTCAAGGTGTAATTTGAGCTATGAAGGATAAGTTTGGGGTTATAGTCATAGAGGCCAATGTGGGAAATCATTTGAGGACAATACCGAAGCGGTGGGCAAGGATTAAAAAATTGAAAGACATGAGTGGTATGGGTTGGGACAACAACCTTAAAGTCATTATCATGGGCGAGGCTGAATATAGAGACTACATTCAGGTATTTCTTTTCTTAGCTGAAATATTTTTTGGGTAATAAATTGTAATGTATAGAAATTGTATTGTGCAGGTCCATGTACAAGATGAACCATATCTTAATAAGCCAATAGAGGATTACGACCTATTGGAGATTATATGTGGCAATGATCAAGCACGTGGTTATTATGCCATTCAAAATAATGGAACCCAAATTGGCACAAATATGGACTTTGAGACGGCACCAGGACTAAGATCCCTGGATGACAATTTTGTTGATTTGTCATTCAAAGATGCAGACACACATGATGCCTCCCTGTTTGTTAATACTCAAGCTGGCACTTCTGATTATACATCAACAACTAGTCCCCAGAGAAAGAAAGGTAAAAGCAAGCGCAAAGCAAACACTGACGATGAGCCACTTAGTGAGTTGGCGACCACCATAAACAAAGCATTTGAATCGGTTAGATCGAGCCAATTGCTTTCTTTTACAAAAGAACTTTCAAAAGAATGTATGAAGCTGAAAGAATATGGCTACTCTACATGACAAATTCGGAAAATATATGAGCATTTGATGATGGATGATGCACGAGCTCGAATGTTCTATGGCATGGCTAAAGAAATGTGCAAGGATTGGTTGGAGAAATTTTTTGAATCATTTGGCCAATATTCTTGAGTTGTGGAGATGGTAAGAAATTATGTTTTTATTTTTTCATTGCAAATTTACTTGAACATGAAACCTATGGTGTGCTAATTTATTTTACTTACATATTTAGGTCAACAAGAAAGTGGATGAATCTTATTCCTTCTCAAGATGGCTTCTTTCCAGTGGGAATTTCTCATATGAATGGTTATGTGTATGTTTGACTTTGTGGACTTCTAGAATTTATGTTTATACTTTTTGGCATTTATGTGTATTTGAAGACTTTTATATGTATGTTTATAAGTTTTTATATGGAGTTTACATGGAGAATTATATGTATTTATTGGACTCATATGAGTTGTTGTTTGAAATTAATATGTGTTTTTTATTTGCTTTCATATGTTATTGTCTTAAGGTACTTGTTTGTATATAATAAATTTTTGTATTTTATAGTGATGTTGTTTCAAAAATTATAGATTGTCATGCTTGATTTGGTACTAGTTTACTTAAAAGAGAATGAGTTGCAAATGCATCATTCATTATTTTGATCAAATTATACCAATAACAATTGGAAATAGATGAAATATTCATGTAAATGTTTAGAAAGCAAATATGAAAAATTTTGTACTTACTTTTTTAAGATTAATAATAATTGGTTCTTAGGTTTGTGTTAATAGTTAAAATTAATTGAAATAATTCCAATAATAATAACTAAAATTCCATATTATTACAAACTATAATAATATGTTTACAAATTAATTTAATAATAAAATTATGATTTTCTTAATATTACGATTTTTAATTTTATATATATATTAAAAAAAAATGAAATGTTAAACATGTGAGGGGTAATCTCACCATGCTGATCATATACCTCAAACTCTTTTTTATTTTTTACTTTTATAAAATATTTTTTTTTAATTTTATTTTTTATTTATACCAAAAATATTTGTTGTAACTGTTTAAAAAACAAGTTCTGAAAGAAGTAGAGAAAATATGATGTTTGTATATATCAATATACTCTTAACCATTACTAGGATTTACAATATTATTCATCCGTGAGCCAATAGCGTCCCATTTGGATAACGAGAGTAATTCCCCTAACCCATATTTGAATAGGGTTTGTGTAAGAAATGATGCCCCGTTGGGAGGATCATTTTGTCCAGCAAAGAAATCATTATCCCCCCCAATATTGGGGAAAATGCACATTTGCTACTACTTGATTTACCTTTTTGCCCTAAACGAAAAGGAAAAGATGTGCTTATAAATATCCCAATTCATCTGAAGCCCTAATCCCACCAATGACTCACAAACTTATTGCTTCCATCCCTGCACTTGATGCTATTTCATTGTTTCTACTCTACCATGAAGATCACCTTCAACTTTCTGCTCCAAGGTGTTATTTTAAAATGATGATTTGATCCTTAAAATAGTTGGTTTTTTTATTTGTTAAGTATGAATTTGTTTGCTTCTTGCACTTATTTCTTCATCTTGTTAGGTTTGAGATACTTTTAATGTACAAGCAAAAACCATTCAAATCTAATTAAGGTTCATGTTGTATATTACATTATATGGCATGTCTAGTCTAATGTGATATTATTTGAATTTTGCCACTTGAATTTGTATTGAGATCTATGAATTTCTTTGCATTTTGCTCTATTTATCTACCTCCTAGCAAAGGGACTGTTGTTATTTGTATTCAAACTTAACATCTTTGTTATTTCAATTGATGGCTTAGGGAATAATACCTTATTTTTTGGAATGTAGCTTCTAAAATGTAACCAATTATGAGGTGTTTAGCTATGCATTGTTGCACTCATGAATTTTGATTATACATAATTGAAGCTTATGTAATATGTTGACACTTTTTAACTTAATGTTCATTAGCTATTATTTGAATGGGTATTCTCTCAAGGGTTGTTTGAATATTTTAAAGTGATGGTTGTCTAAAGGTGTCAAGATGAAGGCTAAAGACAATAGGGTACTATTACTAGCTATAAGTAAACATGCTTTCACGTTTTGAATAGCATGAGAAATCTAAAAATTGAGCAAATAAGGAAGTTAAATCTAGTGTTTCTAACTTGAATACATTTTAAAAGTTTTATATTGCCTGTATTTTTTTTTTTACATTACTTTGTTTGTTATTAATGTTTTATTTGTTTAGGGCTTTGTAATAGTTTAGCCTCGAAAACCATATTTTTATATGTGCGAAGACCGGTGATTTACATATATTTGCATATATATTATGGTGTATGTATTTATTATGTTAAGCTTGACTTAATTGTTTGATTTACTTGCCTTGTTTACTTTGCATGATTACATTTCACTTCAAAGTTTCTTTTTCTCTACGCCAACTTAGAATATGTTTGTAAGTGACTGTATTTGAGTTATTTTTATTGTACCTTCTATTTATTAGTTAAATTATTCTTACCCTCCACTAGAGTTGATAATGATCAAGGAAGTAGCTTGTACTTGGATTAAAATCTTGCTAGCATATGCAAAAGTTTATCAAATGCTCTTATGATAACCTTGATGCGGTTGAAAAATTTATAAAATCTTGATATGATTTGATTTTGAATTGCTAATTAATATGATGTTTTCCTAGTTTCTTGTGTTAATTTTGATCATATTTAGTTTAGGTCACTTCTTTTGGTGTTTTGCATATAGAAAAGTGAAGTTCAACCTCAAACATGGTGATTTGAAATATTTTGTAAAGGGAGATCAAAGATACCAATTTTGGAGAAAAGTATAGAAATTCTAGAACTTCATCAGGAATGGAACATAGCCTGCTTGTGTCAATCAACACATCCATGTTGCTTCATGGACATGTAAAACCTTACCTTGTGGACCCCTTATAGAAAGAGGTTGAAAAGGCATAAAAAAAAAGATGATGCTTGATGGGTTGAAAAGAAGACATCTCCAAAGGTCTAAAAGGGATCTGAGAGCAACAAAGTCTAACATTCCAGATTTTTCATGTTTATTTTAAATTTTTGTTTCAAGGACTTTCTTGGAAATTATTTTCATGAGTGAGGGGTTAATTAGCTTTTCAAAAACCTATATGAAGAGGTTTGTTGGAAATTTGGGACTGATTGTGAGTTGTTAGGGACCTTTTGTTGAGTTTTGTTGAGTTTTGCAAGGGAGATTCAATGTGCATCAATAATGGAGGGTGCACGAAGAGATTCAATGTCGTCTTGACGATCTTGGGATCCTCTCAACCCCAACCATCAGAGATCTATTGGAGGGAGTTAGTTTAGGAATTCTTTATTATTTGTTCTTGTGGATTGATCATTATTGATATCTTTATTTTTGATCCATAGGACCTCAATTCAAGGAGAATTGTATACCTAGGTACCTTGACTATTACTTGTGAATTCTTTAGTGAAAGTTTATTTTAAAAATTTCTAATTGATTAAAATCTATTGCATGTTTGCTTGTTGATTATCTTCTTGATGTGTGAGGAAGAGATTCCCATGCCTTAAAACATACATGGATTGTTATATCTATGCATGCTCTAAGAGATTAGGTATTGCTAGATTTCTAGATTAGGGTTTTTGATTATGATCTCCCGCAAGTGCACGGGGTCATCAAGTAGTACCCTGTGTGTGACACAGGGGTTGTATTCCTCGGGGCCAAGGAGCAACCCTTGCTTCCTCTTCACTTGTTGTTTAACCTATATGTTTGAGTGCTAGTGTCCTAACTACTAAAAAGGGTTAAAAATAACTGAAGTAAGAAATCTACACACTAGGGTGAATGAGTAGGAAATTTAGAGAAGAGAATGGTCATAGATGCTAATTCCCTTGGGGATACTAATGCTAGAAGAATACTAGGTTTGCAAAGCAGTGACGATTTTGGACCAAGAGATTCCTAAAGTAGGTAATCCCAAATCCCTCGGTGATTACCCATAATACCATACGAGTATTGGCTCAGAATTTCTTCTAATCAAATCCTCCTATGATTGCATTGGGGACAAGGAATTCTCCAACATATAGGTTCATCTCTAATGGTTGGAGGGGTACAAAATACTTGATCCCTCGGTGTATTCATACATGAATCCCTTCCAAGTTAAGTAATTCTAGTACAAGGGCACATCCCGCTCATCCAAGTACAACCTAAGAATCGAACCACAGAGTTCTCATACAATTCAATACATCAAAAAGCACAAAGCTTGAACCACAAAATCAAACCACATGCATATAAAGCAAACTAAGCATTCATACAAGCAAGTTTACCCCAAGGTTCATTGACATCTAGCGACCTTGGGGTTTAGCAGTCCATACAAAAAAAAAATACAAAGTTCAACATAATGAAAGCAACTAAAACACTCATAAATAGGACTCACTCGAAGATCAGAAGCCGAATGACACTTCGGATCTCGTGGAAAGCTTCCAGAAACACCGCAATGGGGATGGCTTCCCTCGTTATCTCCAAGCCTCTACAAGTAGGATCAATGGTAGATCTTACCAAATTATGCTTCTCCCATTGATTTGCTCTTTAAAAATGTCTTCATTCATTTTTTTCACCTCGGATCTGAAGTATGAAATTGAGAAGTTCAAGAAAAGAGATGATAAATAGCACAAAATGCCCTAAAACTTTCTTTGAAACTCCTCTTGGGATGGCTTCAAGATATGGTTCACGGGCATAAGGATGCCCGTGGGAGCCTTAGGATTTCTGTTGAAATTTTTGTAAATTGCTACAGTAAATTGCTGCAGTAAAATGCTAATTCTTCAACTAGCTTACAGGAGTTTTCACAACCATCAGGTTACCCGTCAACAAAAATCGAGACTTTTCCGTTTCTCCAATTCTTTGTACTACATTACTTACTACAGTGTTGCTACAATACCATGCTCTAAAACGTCATTTTCGGTGTCATTTTTGGTGCCAATTTCTTTCTCAATTGCGTTGTCGAGCTTACCTAGGCTTCTATAAGGCTTGTAATATGAATGAATCCAATTAAACCCTAAAATGACATGAATTCATCAAGGAATACATGAGTAATACAAAAATTATACATATACCATATATATATTTATGCGTTTATCAGTTTTGATTTAGCTCTTTTAAAAGAGTTCTTGATCTTAAGGCGAACATAAATGACTTGGATAGGAAGAGAGTCCATCTTAAGTTTCTAGTGGTTCAAATCTAGTTGCCAAGAGGTTGGGACCAGTAGGCCTCTAAATTTTCCCGGTCCAACACTAGAACAAAATTGTCATAACCTAACGCATATCATAAGTAATTATCAAGAAAACTCAAACATTAACCCACTCCTTCCGATTACACTTAACGATCCTTAATTGTATTGTTTAATAGATTTGTAGAAGTGAACTTAAGAAATAACATAGACATTTAGGCTATTGATTAAGCTAAAAGGAAATAATAGAAGCATCCTCGCCATTCCTTGAGTAATACAACCCTCGTACTCACCCACGAGGTATTACTTAACGACCCATTCACTTGCGGTAATCACAAACTTAATCTTATTTACACACACATCAAGTCTGTCATATGGCAAACATGCACATCGAGTTTTATAATTCAACTATGGCAAGATTACACATTGAGTTCTGATAATGCAACTAGGATAACCTTACACATCAAGTTTTGTAACTACAACTATGACAATCTTACACATTGAGTTCTGCATCACACGATAAAACATACAAGGAATCACAAGAAAACTCCATAATCAAAACATTAGGAAATCAAAGCATTACAAGTAAAGATAAACAAAGTAAAACAAAGAGAATCTATGAACTCCCTTTTTGCTTCCCAAATCTTGTTGATGAGTGCCCAATGAAGTTGCCTCCACCTTCGTTCCACTCCCTCCATGTTCTATCATCCCAAATCTACTCCCAATCGCCATCAGCCCCAGTCCTAGCCGTTGTCCACCAGAATAAAAATCAACCTCCCTCAGGCATAATCCTAACTTTGGGATTAAAAAGGTTGTTCCTGATAGAAGCACGGGTATGCTTCCAGCCATGACAAACCTGTATTCTGCACGGGAGAAGCACGGGCATGATTCCCAAATGTGTTTCCAATGCACGACCTTGCTCAAAGCCCTACTCTCATTCTTCCCTTCTTGAGAAACTCTTGTAATCTGCAAGGGACCATACTTCCTCAGTACAAGCATACTCTGGGCACTGAAACCGTGCTTCTCTTCTAATGGAAAATTCCACTAAGTCCTAAGATTTGAATGGGTAGAAGCACGGGCGTGCTTCCCGTGCTATAGTGTAGTTGAGCTTATTTTTCATCGAATTCATTCCAAATCTTACTCTCTTGTCTAAAGACTTGCTTGCCTCCACATTTAAGCACAAATACTCAAAGTAGCATCACATTACAGATAATTATATGATAAAAGACAAGCTAATTATGCAAATATGATATGTAAAATGTCTATATCAAGTTCACTCATCAAAGCACTAGATGAGAAGATGCTAACTTGCATCTCCAAAGCTCAGACCGCCAAGAAGGTGTGGAACATCAAGGAAGCTCCAAAGTAGTCATGATGAAGCTTCATATCCTTCTTCAAGAGTTTGAGACAACAATGATGAAGAATGGCAAAACAGTTTGGGACTTCATCAATAAGATATTGGCTATTGTGTATCAAATAAGATGACTTGATGATACTCTCACAGATTAGACTGTAGTTGGGAAAATACTCTGAAGCTTAACTCCACACTTCAACCATGTTGTCTTATCCATCATAGAGGGAAAGGACCTGACTACGCTCACGGTGGAGAAGTTGAGTGGCTCCTTTCTGTTAGGATTATACCCTCAAATGCCAACAAGGATACTTGTTTAAGGGCATTTCACTTGTATTATAAATTCTTATTAGTATTATTACTATTATTATTATTAAGCATTTATTTGGATGTTCACATAAATTTTGTGATGACATTTTTAATTAGTTTTGAACATCATAGTTTATGTGCATTAAGTTAAACATTCTACTCTTTGTAGGATAAAGAGGAGGACACTACAAGGGTTTAGTACTTATACACTTAAATAGTTCATAAATTGGAGAATCTTTAGTTTGCCATTAAAGATTTGTAAGGATTTGTATGACATATACTTTGACAAAGAGTGCTAGTTGAACACTATGGAATAGTGAGAGCAAATGCCATAAATACATCATTGGGATTGGTGTATTTAAACATGACTCATGGCAATCCAATCATATGGGTTTTACTCTTTGACAGTCAATGATTGGGATTGTTGGTTATAATCATATGAGTGGACCTTATACTTAAGGTATCATGGTCACAATGTTCTTGTGAAGCCTAGCCTGTTATTAGAGTCGTTAGGCTCAGTTTATCTTTTGGTAGGCCCGACCTCGAAGCTCAACTATGTTAGACAAGTAGTAGTTGTGAGTGATCACCAAGAAAGAATTCATTCTCTCAGAAGTAAACGAGTTAGTATCCTATGTGATTATAAGTGTCTAAGATTAGAAAACCTTAGCCAAGGTAGTTAAAATAATCGTGTGGGACACAAAGGGTAGTTTAGTAATCTTACTATACTATGGTTATTAGTATATAGTCAAGTTCAGTGAGTTTAACAATTACCATCTCTCTTACTCAGTTGGGATACAAGAATGAAGGTTTTATACATATATAGTAATCATAATCGGAAAGGTTCATAATGATGTACTCATTTGTGTTTAATTGAGTTATGACGTTGGACCACGGAGCTGGCTAGGTGTCACCCATGTCCTTTTGTATCCTGCCATTGCCAATTAAAAGAAACCTTGAGAGTCACACTTAAAGGGATTAAGAATCAGTCTCGTTTTGAGTGTAGGGGCAAAATTATCAATTTTACAATTTTACTTCATGTGATGAATGAAATTGTAAATTGGTCTAGGGTTTTTGTCTTATGTTTAAATTTTGATTAAAATTTGATGGAGGTAAATAATTAATGAAAATTATAAGGACTTAAAGACAAAAGTGGTTTAAGTTACATTATGACTCATATTTCTAATAGAACATCAATGATGATATTTATCATATTTTATGAAGTCTCTATAAATATGACTCCTCTCTGACCCTAGAGGAAATCAATTGATTCTCTGGTGAGAAAATCCCCAATCTCTTTTCGTCTCTAACCTTAGCCACTACTTAGAGAAGAAGAGGAGACTGTTTTTCAGTTCCAGTGTGTGATCTAAAGGTGTGGGACTTTCTTTCAGTGCTGAAAGATCTACAACAATCCGAGGACCAATTCAGCACATCAATGGAAAAGTTTTTGAAAGATCTAGAGGTAATTTCTAGAATTTTCAATTAAACTAGGGTGTTCATTAAAATAATTATATTGTATCACAAATTTATTCTTTCTTTCACATTCCTCTGATGGTGTTATTTAATTTTGTGATATTTCCTAACACGTTCAAGATTGTTAGGCTTGGCTTGATATGTCTGGTGACAACGTGGAAGAAAAAGCCTTTCAAATAAGGTCAGAAGCCATCACTCAAGATGAAGGTTAGAAACTAGGAGGCAGAGGTCAAGGATGAATGACCTTCAGAGGAAGACCAAGAGGGTGAGACAGAGGAAGAAGTTAGGAAATGAGAAGTTCTCACAACTGTAAAAAATATGGGCATGCTAAAGCCCAATGCTGGTATATGGAGAAGTATGCGAACATTGCTGAAGAGATGGAGGAAAATCATCTATTCATAGCTAACAGTGGTCCAGCCAAAAGGCAAAGCAACGTGTGGCTCATTAATAGTAGTTACTTTAACCACATAACTAGGGTTTGAAGTTTCTTCCAAGACCTTGATGAGTCGATACAACTTATTGTACTACTTGGAGACAACAACGAAATGAAAGTTGTTGGACTAGGAACTATAGCATTGTAATTAACCTCCTAGGTGGTTAGGAAGCTAAAGCAAGTGCAGTATATTCCTTACTTGGCACATAATCTACTATGTGTTGGACAACTACTAGGCTTTGGCTACATTGTGGTCTTTACAAACGAAGAATGCATCATCAAGGATGAAGGTACTGGCTTTATGGTCGTGTGTGTAGATGTTGAAGCATAGGCTATTTCCTCTGTCTGTGGATGAGGTTGGAGCAGCTCATGTGGCACATGGAAAGAGAGAGAACTCCATGCTTTGGCATCAAAGGTTCGACCATTTGAATTATCAAAGTCTATTGCTATTATCACATAGAATATTTGTGCATGGGTTGCCACACATTACAGCCACAACATCATGCAAAGGATATGCATTTGGGAAGAAAGCCAAGAATTCATTGTCCAAAGGAGAATGAAAACGAGCAAATTTTCCACTTGAGTTTGTATGAGGACCTCTGTGGTCCACTACAGACACATATGTTTGGTGGTAACATGTATTTTTTTTCTTTTACACAAACGACTTTCCACGTTATAGTAGGGTTTATTTCCTTCAGAGCAAAAAGTAGGAACTAGGGTTCTTCAAAACATCATGCAAAGGATATGCATTTGGGAAAAAAACCAAGAATTTATTATCCAAAGGAGAATGAAAATGAGCAAATTTGCCACTTGAGCTTGTGTTTGCAGACCTTTGTGGTCCACTACAGACACAAATGTTTGGTGGTAGCATGTATTTCTTTTTCCTTTTTCAAAGATGACTTTGCACATTATAGTTGGGTTTATTTCCTTCAGAGCAAAAAGTAGGAACTGGAGTTCTTCAAAACATCTGGCAATTTAGTGGAAAAGCAACATGATGGCCTATCATGATACTAAGGATGGATAGGGGAGGTAAATTCATGTTTTGAGATTTCAACACCTATTGCAAATAACACGGCATTCAGAGGCGGCTTACTTCACCTCGCACACCAAAACAAAATGGCATTGCAGATGATATGAACACCCACAAGTGCACGGGGTCATCAAGTAATATCCTGTGAGCGACATAGGGGTCCTATTCTATAGGGCTAAGAAGCTACCCTTACTTCCTCTTTACTTGTTGTTTAGGCTACAAATAAGAGTACAAATGTTTTAAACTAGCAAAATGGAATAAGAACTACTAAAGGAGAACGCAAACATGCCAGGATGAAAGAGTGGGAAATCTAGATGAAAAGACGGTCACCGATGAAGATTCCTTTGGGGCTACTAATGCTTAAGAATGCTAAGGTTACAAGGCAGTTGTGATTTTGGACCAAAAGATTCCTAAAATAGGTAATCCTAAATCCCTCGATGATTATCCCTAATCCTGTATGAGTATTGGTCTGGAATTTCTTCCGACCAAATCTTCCTACGATTGCAATGTGGATAGAGAAAATTCTCAAATTAGGGTTAAACACACATCTAGGCTCATCCCTAATTGTTGGAAGGGTACAAAATACCCGAATCCGTCGGTGTATTCGTACACGGATCCCTTTCAAGGTATGTGAGTCTAATACAAGGGCGCATCCCGCGCATCCAAGTACAATCTAGGAGTCAAACCACAAAGTTCTGATATAATTAAATACAAAAAAAAACACAAAGCTTGAATAAAAAATCAAACAACATGCATTCAAAGCAAACTAAGCAATCATACAAGCAATTTCACCCCAAGGTTCACTAGCATCCAGTGACCTTGGGGTTTAGCTGTCTATACAAGAAAATACAAAGTTCATCATGGTGAAAACAACTAAAACAATCATAAGCAAAACTTCCTCAAAGGTTATAAGCAGAATGATGCTTCGGATTACATGAAAGGCTTCCACCAGGCCGCAATGAGGGTGGCTTCCCTCATCATCTCCAAGCTTCTATAAGTAGGATCAAGGATGGATCTTGTTGAATCTTGCCTCTTCCTTCAATTTCCTCTTCAAAAATGTCTTCTTGAGCTTCTTTTACCTCAGATTTGGAGATGTAGAAGGATGGTGGGACGTAGGAGAGGAAGATATATCAAAAAGCCCTAAAAAGCCCCTTTAAAGACCTTCTCGGGTTGGCTTCATGGCCTCATTCACGGGTGTGAAGGAGCCCGTAAGAGCCTCAGGATTACACCAAAAATTCCATGAAGGAGCCCGTGACTGAGCATTCTTTAGCCGGTTCACAGGCGTCTTCACAGCCATCAATAAACCCATCAACAAAACCCAAGACTTTGCCGTTTCCTAACTCCTCCATGCTACATTATCTGCTACAATGCTGCTACCGCACCAGGGCTCTAAAACGTCATTTTTGGTATCGGTTTTCTTCTTATTTGCGTTGCCGAGCTCACCTGGGCATCCTCGAGACTTGTAACATGAATAAGACCAATTAAACCACAATACGACAACAAATTGTCAATTTATACATGAATAGAATACATAAATTTAAGTGTTTATCGGTAGAGCTCAACAACATAATGGTAGTGGAGATGGCTCAGTATGCGCTAAAGGAAATGAATGTTCCTATGAACCTATGGGCAAAAGCGGTAGCAATGTCTGTGTACTTGCTCAACTGGTCTCCTACTCATGGACTCCATGGCCAAATATCGTATGAAGCTCTCAAAGGTATGAAACCATCCATCATACACTTGTGAGTTTTTGGTTACATGGCTACTGTTCCTCTAACCTCTAGCTGGATCCAAAGTCAGAAAAACTCATATTCATCGAGTACAGTAGAGAGCCCAAGGTATACAAATTATTCAATCCACTTACAAGAAAAATATCAATCAGCCAAGATATAATCCTTTATGAAGATAAAGGATGGAATTGGGGAAAGCAAGGTGACACATCCCAAAGGTAAGTAGTTGAACTTCATGATATTGCAACTGCAAAAATTGAAGAAGAGCAGTCAAATGATACCCATGTGTCAACTAATGAGCCCTATGGTGCCACCTTAGAACATACTAATGTGTAGCTATCCTCGCCCATGAGATATAAAACCCTGTAAGAAATTTTCAACTCATACTCTTTTGCTCTTGTTGCAACAAATCCCAACTCATTTGATGAAGCTGTAAAGTTAAGTGAATGGAAGGCAGCTATAGATAAAGAGATATACTACATTCAAAAGAATAACATTTAGGTGCTTACTCATCTACCTAAAGGAAAGCAAGTTGTGGGATTAAAGTGGATTTTTAAGTTCAAAGTGCACTCAAATGGCACACTGCACAAGAGGAAGGCGCGTTTGGTGGTGAAGGGGTATTTTCAAAATTATGGAATAGATTATAAAGAAATTTATTCTCCTATTTCCAGAATGGAAATTGTGTGAATATTTCTGGCTATAGCTGCACATAATACAACTTGATGTGAAGTTGGTATTTCTCAAAGGCAATCTCCAAAAAGAAGTGTATGTCTCTTAACCAGAGGGATATGTGCAATCTGGAAGAGAAACAATGGTTTACAGACTAAACAAAGCTCTCTACGAGTTGTGCTAAGCTCTAAGAGCTCGGTATAGTAAGGTTGACTTGCATTTTATCAATCTTGGGGTTCAGAGAAGTTGTAATGAACCAACTGTATACAAGAAGATGGTCAATGAATTTGACATTCTACTATTGTGTCCATATGTCGATGCTATTATTTACCTGGGATCATCAATTGCGATGCTAACAGAATTCAAGGAAGGCATGATGCACATGTTTGAGATGATAGATTTGGGATTTCTTAAATACTTCCTTGGATTAGAAGTCAAGCAGCTAGAAGGATCTATATATGTGTGTCAAAAGTGATATGCTTTGGATCTACTAAAAAGATATGGCATGCTCAATAGCGGAGAGTGTTGTAACACCACTAAATATAAATGGAAAGCTTCAATGTGAGGATAACTTAGGAAGGTTTGATGAGAAGAAATATTGGATGATTGTTAGAGGCCTACTATATCTAAAGCATACTTGCCTAGACTTAGTTTTTGTTGTTGGGTTGGTATTAAGGTATATTTGTAGCCTATCTAAACATCACATACATGTAGTAAAGCAAATCCTCTATTATATATCAAGTTCTGTTGAACTTGTTATTAAGTATGACCATGTCCAGAATTTTGGACTAGTAAGGCATGTTGACAGTGATTGGAGGTTTTGTAGATGACATGAGAAGTACTACTGGGTGGATTTTCAATCTGGGATCTAGTTCAATCACCTGGCACTCAAAGAAGTAGGAAGTAACGGCTTTGTCAAGCATGAAAGCCAATATATCGCAACCACCTCAGCGGCATGCCAAGGTATGCGGCTCAAATGGTTGTTAAGTGACATGAGAGTTATTCAATAAGGCACAACTCCTCTCTCTTATAATAACAAGTCCATAATTACCACTGCAAAGAAACCTTTCATGTATGGCATAACTAAACACATAGACATTTATTATCATTTCATCAAGAATCTAGTAATCAAGGGAGTTATTTAGCTACTTTACTACAACATTGAAGAGCAGACTGTAGATATTCTCACCCTGGGGCTTCCTGTGCACAAGAATGAGTATTTTTGAAGTCTACTAAGTGTACGAAGGCTCTTACTAAGGGGGTGTATTGGAGTTGTTCAAGAGCCATGTTGGAAAGCCAACCTATGATAGTTGACTTGAGTTTTATGGGTTGTCTTAGAGCATAGATTGGGCAAATGTTGGTGCAAGTCCAATCACAGTCAATGTGTCAACTCTCCATAGGTTGTGATAACTTATATTATATCTTTTTAGCAATGTACTAAGTTATCTTTATTAACTAGAACTCAACAATAGGGTATGAGTAACTTTGTTTTATTTAAAAGGTGTTTCACTTAATGTAATGGGTGGTGACATTTTGATTGTGTGAGACAATATCTTGTTTCTTCGTTTTTCTCACTCAAAACCTTCTCATAGTCAACAAGTTTCAGTTCATAGTTGCATGGCAGTGATGATGATGGCATGATTGTTTGAATGGGTGTTGGTGTCATGCCCTGTCCCATAGGACTGGCACATGACGACCCTAGATGGGATAGACACCACTCCACCTTAGTCTATCACAAGGCTTACAACTCCCTACTAACAACACAAAGAAGAAGCGTGTAACTATAAGACGTGAAACAAAAGATAGTAGAAATAAATTATGCAATATATCAACAAACAACATGGTTCAAAAAATGGAGATACAAAGTTGTTGTACATAAATCAAATTCTATTGATAAGTGCTTGAAAAAAATATATTTTATATATTATTATTATTGCAATTAGTATGAGATTTTACATATTTAGCACCGACTAGTACATAAATTCATTATTTTGTTCATAGTGAGCTTTTATCCTGTCTTAGGGCCAACAGAGAGAATATGGAGGCGTTTCAAAGCAAAACAGATCAACTTACTGAACCAGAGCATCACCACGGCTCACAACAGCCATGGTGATACCTTAGCACGGTCGCTGTCCACTCCTATCATGACCATTATCAAGCCATGTCAATGTCAAATCACAGAAAACAACCCAGAAGTCATAACGACATGCACAACGGCTATTGTAAATTATAACGGCAGTGACAAATCCACACAACGCTATTCGGACCGTGCAAGGATGTGAATTAAGGCCCAAGCAATAAACTTACTCACCACGATCTTCACAACGGCGGACTGGATACTATAAATACCCTATGGTTTTCTGATCAGAGGGGGGATTCTTTTGCCGAATTTGGAGATGAGTTCCATCAAGATTTCAGCGGAGAGTATAGATCTCGAAGCGATGTAAAATATTAAAATCTCAAGATAAGCCAAGAGCACAGATCTCGAGGATATTTAAAATATTCAAATCTCAAGATCATTTAAGAGTACAGATTTCAAGGCGATCTAAAATATTTAAATCCTAAGATCAGTAGAGAGCACAGATCTTGAGGCGATGTAAAATGTTAAAATCCCAAGATTAGCCGAGAGCATAGATCTTGAGACGATCTAAAATATTCAAATTCAAAGATTAACCGATAGCACAAATCTTGAGGCTATTTAAAATATTCAAATCCCAAGATCAGTCGAGAGCACAGATCTTAAGGTGATCTAAAATATTCAAATATCAAGATTAGCCGAGAGTACAGATATTGATACAATATAAAATATTTAAATCTCAAGATCAGTCGAGAGCACATATCTCGAGGTGATCTAAAATATTCAAATATCAAGATTAGCCTAGAGTACAAATTTCGAAGCGATCTAAAATATTTAAATCTCAAGATTAAATATATATACAGATCACGAAACAAAATAAAAAAATATCAAATATGAGAAAGATAATATAAAAAAAAGTAGATAAAAATAAAATATAAAATATAAAAAATCAAATCCTATATATATATATTACTAAATGATAATAACAACAACAACAACAACAACAACAACAACAATAATAATAATAATAATAATAATAATAATAATAATAATAATAATAATAATAATAATAATTAAAATTAATAAGAAATATATATGTATAATTATAAATAAATAAATAATGGTGTTCGTCGTGGTCACCCCACACACAATCAACATAACTACCTCACTTTCAATACAACCACCCACCTTCAACATAACCACTTCATGATCAATAAAACCATCCACAATCAACAAGGAAAGGCATTAAAAAGAGGAGGAACCCACCAAAGGAGAGGTGAAAAAATTTGGAGGAGACGAGAAGGAGGAAGGAACTAGAAAGAAAGAAGATTTCAAGAAGAAGAAGAAGAAGGTTCGCATTTTCTCTCCCTACCATGCATAAAAAAAAATCGTTGTCATCACCGTCATCGCTCCCGCTGCTTGTCGTCCATCTAGATTACTTGTTGCCGCTGCCAACACTAGCAAGGATGGAATATCCCACGCTCGCCTCGTAACTCTGGCTGTCGACTCAAAGCTCCCGTGCCTCAGTCTCTCTTGCCGGCATTGCTTTCGCACCTTCCTTTTGCTACTAGTTTTCCATTGGAAAATGGTTGCCATCGCGGCCACTGCCAACGCTAGCAAGGGTGGAATATCCCTCGCTCACCTCCTAGCTTTGGTCATCAACTCAAAGCTCCCACACCTATGTCTCTCTTGTTGGCATTGCTTTTGCGCCTCCCTTTTGCTGCTATTTTGCCATTGGAGAATGATTGGCATCGCCGTCACTGCTAACGCTAGAGAGGTTAGAATATCCCTCGCTCACTTCCCAACTAATGTCGTCGATCTCGGCGATGATTACAAACCCTGGGGATGAAGGCGCATCCTGGCCAAGCTTTTAATGAGGATTCCTAGACTGATCTTGATTTGTGCAAGGTGAATAAGAAATGGTATGCTGCATCAAAGACAATTGATGAGAGGGAGACATGGAAATATATAGAGAAATATGGGTTGGATATTGTGTCAATTAACCCATCTACATGTTGGTTGCGGGTGTACATGTCTAAGATATTGATGATGCTCAGATTATGCTCTTGGAACTTTTGTTGATGAGATGTTCACTTTGAGTCAAAAGAAGGTGCAGATTGTTGATATGACTTTTCCTTTGGTCTTAAATATTTGGAACTCTGTGAAAAAAAAAAGTGATCAATCATTAATGAAAGTATTCTGATGAAGAGACCATAGCTACTGCCTCTTTTGCAACGAAATATGCTATTGTGAAGAACATGTTCGAGTTTATGTATGCATGTGATTACAATCTTGGAGTAGGAATTGCAAACCAAACAACAATGCTTAAAGTCAAAACTAAAGAAATTTGTAAATTGGTTAAGAAGACAATGATGCGCAAGCATGGAGTAGAAAAATATAAATGAAAACTTCATAAGTTTCAATACTATTTGTGATGCCAGGAGAGATGTTAATATTGAAGTGGCTACTATCTCTTGCATGATGGAGTGCCTTGGTACAAGAAATGTCTTCCAAGCCACAAGCATGTCTCTCTAACAAAGCACTAAAAATCATACATATTCATGTGATGAAAGATCTTAAGATAATTTTACTAATCTTGTGACAAATGGTAGTGCTGCGTCTGCAGATGATGGAACAGCAAGAGCATTTGAAGGGCATCTCACATGTCTACTTTTGGGAAAGATGAAGTTCCTAGGGCTTCTACAGATAAAGAACAAGGAATGCATACACATAGTCCATTGCAAACAGATGTAAAAATGGTGCACTCACCATGTTTCGACACTGCCTGAAGAGTCGCAACCAATCCTTCAAACAAATTTGTTGGTCCTGCCCTTGGATACACAAAGGTCTTCACTACAACAGAAGCTGCATAAAAAGAAGCATATCAAAAAGCAAGCATTGTGAAGATTTATTGATAGCTTGGTGTTATCTGGATGGAAGAATTATTTTTTATTTTTTTATTTTTAGGTCATCATTTGCAACCATATGGATCATATTGCTCATAGTTGTATGGTGAATGTAAGTTGGCAGATGATTGCAGATTATAACTCATATAAATCTTTCTATCTTTCCTTTGGTATCCCAAATGATAAATTCAAGGGTCCAAGGATGCGTGCTGAGAAAGATCAGCTCATTAGAGATGCCTCAAGCCTTCATTCAAAGAATCAATTATGAAAAGGGATTCAGAATCAAAAGATAGCTCAATGGATGACGCATTGCCATAGAACTCTTCCAAGTTATAAAAAGCTAGCTGTTGGGGTAGAAATATGTGGACAACAATATCACCTGCAAGTACGAATTAGTTCCTGAGTCCAGAATGAAAGACAAGTGGCTCACACCACCCTCAGGGGCGGAACCAAGGGGGGGCTAGCAGGGGCTGAAGCCCCCCCTCAGTGTCAGAAATAATATTTTTTAAGTAATATAAGATTTGATGGTTTTCGATTTTTCTATACTTAAATTAATGTAAAATACAATATTTTAACATATAATGGTATGAAATGTGTGTGTGCTTGAGTGGTTGGTGGGATTACCCATTAAAGCATTTGCTGTTTTGTGTGATCCACCCAAGTTCAAATCCCTTTGGGTGCATTTTTCTTCCACATTTCATTTTTTAATTTAAAAATTACTAGGATTTCAAAATTTTAATAAAAAAAATTATATAAAAATTTTAGTAATTTTAAAAAAGTTTAAATAGACGGTGAGGCACAACAAATATATTATAACATAACTGTAATAATGTACCATATATACTAGAATGAAAAAACAAAATTTTTTTATAAACAATAGTTTGATTGTTTATAGTGAGAGGGATCAATTTACCATATTTTAAAAAACATACAAACTTGAGATATATTCTTATTAGTTGAATTATTGAAAATCTCATATATTTGCCATCAGTAATAACAAAAATTTAAATTATACTCTATATTATTTTTATATGTGTTCAAATTTTTGTTATATTAGCACATTATTCTCCATTTAAAATATTTATTTTGTTTGATTATATATATATATATATATTGCCTTTAGGCTTCAGCCCCCCTACCATCGAGTCCTGGTTCCGTCCCTGACCACCCTTGTATGATATTTAAAATATACATACAAGGACCAACAAAAAAGAAATCTTAACAACCTCAATCTAAAGGTTAATCAAATCATTTAGATCCACTTATCATGTGGCCATGCATGGTGGCATGCAATAGTATGTGAGGTTGTTTAAGTGGCAGACAAAAAAAAAGTAGCATGTGTTATTTCTATATATATATATATAGAAATGGCATATTATAATGATCAAGTGCATGCATATTCATGTCCCACCATGAAAGAAATGCACGTTGCCCAGAAGATTTGGTTAAATTAATGGGCCATGCAATTTTAGATCATTGTAACATTGGTAATGGTTGCAATCTCAGTTTGCCATTTGATGCAAGTTATCTGGGATCCAAATTGTTCAAAATTCATATTTTTCTGAAAGATGCTAGTTGAGCCTGTGTGCACTCCTAGGGACAAACTAATGCTCATCTCAAGGCAACAACAGTTTTTTTTTAAAGAATATACAATTTTTTAAATGGTAATGAGATATATATCTTAAGCACAACAGCGAGGCATGCAATGTGATGCCGAGTCATAGGCAGTGATATATTATAATAATAATAATAATAATAATAATATTATTATTATTATTATTATTATTATTATTATTATTATTATTAATTTCTGAAAATCATATAATAAAGCTTATTTGTGACCATCTCAAAGAAAGAACATAAGCTCTTTAAACACTCAAGAAATTCAACCATATTTCAAAAATATGTTATTTTTAAAAATACAGAAAGAAAGAAGGAAAAACATTAATTTTCTATTTGTAATAGTCTAAAAACCCTCCAACCCTAGTCATGGTCGTGACTCGGTCTGAAGTTGCCATAGCAATCATCGCCTTGACATTGGCCCAGTGAGACTCATGTGTTGACATCCGTATCTCAATGCAATACCACCCATTTAGAAATTCTCCTACCTTCTGAAAGGGAAACATAATCCGGGTCCTCCACACCCGCTCTAAAGGTCAGACCGTGAGGGCCCCCTACTACAACAGGTGTTTTAGACCTCTTCATTATCAAAATATAAACACACAACATGGCCGAACCCCATATCATAATCATAGAAGGTTAATAATATCAAGTGTCACAATAATACTTAGGAATTACATTTCTCCACATTTCCCAACATAAAATTCAAGCGACTCAAGTTTCATGGAGGAGTCATTTTTTAATCATGAAAGATCAATTCAAAAGTGTTCATCAAAGACAAATTTGTGATTTATTTGCATTCAGAAATATAGATATATAAATACATATAAGTATAAGTATGCATTTAATCATAAAATTCATCATGTGTAATACAATTATCGGTAGGATAATAATCCCGGCAAAAACATCACAAACATCATTTGGAAATGTATGAAAATAATATGGTAACATAAACATGATAATACAAGTAACTGAATTCATTAGGAAGCTAATGGGGCTATGCATCATAATATAATCCCACTAACAAACCTAAGAAGTCAGGGGCCAATGCGGGCCACTGGCTCCTTGTCTTTAGCCGAAACTTCAGTGCCTAAGACCACACCAACACAATGCAAAGAAGTTAATAAAAGAATTATTGAAAACAAGGTAATGTACAATAATGCACTTCAAACCACTACAAAAAAAATTACAATTTTGCAATTAACCATTACAATGGAATGAATCTGTTGCAAATGTGCAACAGATTTGGAACAAATTTGCTATCGAATAGGAAATTTGTGATAGATTTTGCGATAGGGAAAAAATGTCGTGCAAAAAATAGTGGGATTAATTTCAAATAGATTTGCAACAGACTAGTAACAAATTTGCAACAACACCAATTTCCAATGCAAAAAAATGGAGGGAAAAATGCGGGAGAGATTTTGCAACGGATTTTGTAATGGACTAGTTTTAGTAATTTTGCAATTGGGTTTTTAACGGACTAGTTTTTAGTATTTTTGAAGCATATTTTGTAACGGACTAGTTTTTAGTAATTTTGCAAACGGATAAGGTCTGCTGCAAATTTGTAACAAAATTTTGTAACAAAAATAATTGAATTTGTTTTTCAAAAAAAATCCAAATTATCGCATGTATTGTTTATTTAGTTTTATATAGAAAAATGAATCTAGTAAAATGTCATTCAATCTTTATCTTCCTAGAGGTCCTTAGTTCTTTTGCGTTTTAAGTTGGTTTTAAGTTCTTTAAAATATATATAATCTACATTGTTATCGAGATGTTCAAAAATACTAAAAATTCCTTAACAAAAGCTTGGGTATATATGCATTTTATTTATTAAATTTTTATTACACTAATTTTTTAGATAAAATTTTAAGTAGATTTTATTTTTTTTTAAAAAACTCTTGTCTTAATCATTATTGTATTAATTAAATAAACTAATGTTAAGCTGGGTATGTAGTTTTTTTATTAAAGAAATCATTTTTTTATTAATTATAAAAAAATGCTAATTACCAAAAAAAACCCCAAACTTTGCAATATGCACAACCCCCTTCCCCCCTGGGCTGTAACGGTGACTGACAGAGTTATTTTCGAATTTTTTAGACGAAATTGCCCTTGCGTGGGAAGTTGTGGCAAGTGTGACTTGGTTTGACGATATTGCCCATGGGTGCAATGATTTTTACGCTTTTAGAGGAAGCGGTTTATTTTTCTTTGTTTAATCCCGAGAGAACACCATTACTGGCGCCGATTATTTCCTATCATTGCCTCTTCACCTTTTCCCTTTCTGAATTGCCTGGACATCTTGCTATCATCGCCTGTTCACCATTGTATCGAAGGAGAACTCCAGCTCAAGTCTTAGACATTTCATCAGTTTTCCAACCAAGGTAATGAAGTGAGGTGGACGCCGTTGATGAAGTTGTGCGGTTTTTGTTTTGTTTTTACATTTTGTGTGTTGTTTTTCGCAATTTGGTTTGTAAAGTATTCTCTGTGTTGTTTTTGGCCTTGCGGTTTTATGGTTTCATTATTGGATGATATTGTAGTTTGCAGTGAGATTTTTTGGCTAGGGTTTTGTTTTTCTGTTTCGTCTGTGTACAAGATCGAAAGCGATAATGTTGTGGTGAAAGAGATTTTTTGATTGTTATGCAAACTCATTTTGTTGTTTAATGTTTATAATATACGTTTCTCCTTTAATTTGATATGGCTTTAAGTAGTGTTTAACAGTATCAGTGTAAGAATTGAGGTTTCTGTGTAATAAATGTGTTTTTTGTTTAATAAATGTTGTTTCCATTTAAAAAATGGGGTTTTCATTTAACTATTGAGGTTTCCATTTAACTAATGAGGTTTCTGTTTAATAAATAGAATTTTTGTTTAATAAATGACTCTAAATAGATGAGTTTACGTTTAAAAATAGCTTTCCGTTTAAGATTTCTGAATACTTGCTTAATGTATTGTTCTTCTTATAGGCTTTTGGTCATAGCGGTCAACCTAGTTAATGGCCGATACTACTTGACACCGGTTGTCCAGACTTTGACTGAATTGAAAGTTCACATGATTGGACGACACTGGGAGATCATCAGAAGGACACTGTTTGCAACTTTGACAGAGATTAATGCCGCATTCCAAGAGAAAGCCCTCCTTGATTCTTTGCTGCAGAGGTATGATGACCGCAACAACAAATTTAGGATCGGGGCCAGCTTGGTGAGTTTCAAGCCTGAAGATGTGGCTCTCATCATCGAGCTACGCTGTGATGGAGACGCAGTCATATTCTAGAAGAAGAAAACACACTCAGCTTTTGAATTGAAGTATTCATCAAAATCTTACGAAAGAAATAGAGACTCCATCAAGAGAACACTTAAGTAGATAGTTCGGTAGAGGAGGGAATAGGAGAATTTTGTAAAGCTCCTCATGGTGTACCTCATGGTGTCGACGACCTACTGGCCATAGGATGATATGTATGGGTGCAAGCGACCCACAAGTAGCTAATGGAGGACGTTCCACAAGCGGCCGCTTGAGTGCAAGCGAGATGCACTAGGAACAAGACCAACACGGGGTACGTCAAAGGTTGCTCGGTTACGTTGACCACTTTGTTCTATGAGCTCACCGACACTGGCAAGAAGGTTCATTTTGGCAAGACCCCAAGGATCCTGTGCTATGGTGAAAATAGCTACCGGAAGCAAGTGTCCACAGGAACCATATTTTCATCTCTTGAAAGAAAAAAGGTAATAAATCTATTTAAGTTTACTCTTTGTCATTTAATAATATTGTTTTGTATTTAAGAAAGGGTTTTAGTGTTTAAGTTCGCTTTTTCTGTTTAATATTTTGCGTTATTGTTTAAGTATGTAGGTTAGTGTTTAAGAATAAATGTTAGTGTTTAAAACTTTTGGTTACTGATTAAATTACTTGGTTAACATTTAAAAACATTTGTTTAGTATTTAACACTATTGGTTGTTTACAATTGTTAGTTTTCTGAACTGGTCGCCGTGAACACAGATGAAGAAATATATGTTCGGCCACCCATCGCGGAGATGCCACCAGCCACGGAGGTGATATTGCTCCCGCTCTTGCTCCGCTGTTGAGAAAGAGAGATGAGCGGCCAACATCCACAAGGCGCATCCGACGCTGATCACCTTTTCGGAGCCCACCGTGCACACGGACTGTTCGGCAATGAGCAAGCCCCCCCTTCAACCCCCCCCCCCCCCTGGAGAGTAATAGCCGACGACCTCACCGCACGTCTATTGCAGGCATGCGAGATATTGACGTAAGAGTTCCCCCGGCTTATTGTTCATGTGGAAGCTCTAGAGGCACATTCGCAGGCTAATACGATGTCACTCCCTCCGCCGGGTGACTATGATATCATCTCCAATATCCCCGATGCTACGAACACAGGCTCGATATTTGGCAACGACAACGTTATTACTAAAGCATTCTAAAGAAGCCCGCATCAGAAGAGGCTTGCTTGGAGGAAATCAACAATGTTTCTCCCTTCGCCAGCTAACTTCGAGGCAACAGAAGCACCATCTGCTATCAAACCAACAATGGAAGAGGCTCAACCAACTTTAGCTCCGAGCGCTCCATTGGAAAAAGGCCAAACAGTGGGTCCGCCGCCTATAATGGATGTGTCTCCGGTTGATGATGTCACTGCCGATATCGAGAGAATCATTGAATCCCTTATCAGTAAACTCCCTGTATTGGAGGCACCGGTACCCGCATACGATAGTTGTGCGTCAAAGGAAGACACATTCCAACCGACAGTGGCACCGAAGTCAAATAAATACGCTGTGGTGTTATCGGCACAGTCACCAAATAAAGACATTGTGGCGCTACCGGAGTCGAATAAAGACGCTGTAACAGCTACCGGAAATAAAGACGCTGCTAACGAAGGGCAAGGAAATGTCAACGAGCAAACAACAATCACTCAAGTTGATAGTACACTCCTTGAAAATCAACAATTCGATGATGTACAGAAGAATTTTCTTCCGAAGAAGAAAAGATATGCCGGATTCACGCGTCTTGATAAATTCAAATAGGAGACATTAAGAATCTTCCTGAACTGCTGGATGGACTCGTAAGTATGAAGTATTTATGTTATCATTTAAATATATATAGTTTTTGTTTAAATATTCATGTGATCATGTAAATGTTTGTAGTTTCCGTTTAAGTATCCAAGTTAGCATTAAATAGTTTACATTTCTGCTTAAATATTTGCGTTATTGTTTAACCCATATAGTTTCTGTTTAAGTTTTGAAGTTATCGTTTAAATTTGTATTGTTTCCACTTAAGTACTTATGTTATCATTTTAATGAGTGTGTTACTATTTAACATCAGGATTGTAGTATGAAGGAATGAGTTTCTGTACACAACACGAGCCAGCGTGTTTACGTTGTTAGACAAGAAGAAAATGGTGACATACGATGTCGTCAACATTTTTGTCTGCATCATTCAGAAGTCGCTGAAGAAAGTGCCGTATATTTATAAGAAGCGCGCTTCCATCACCCATCCACTGGCACTATGCCTGTCCAAGCAGGAAGACGCAGCGGAATAAGCTCTCGCCATGATCGACGATGCTGCGCGGAACATCCATGATATCGACATCGTAATCATGCCAATAATTTTTAATGCCAATTTCCATGTCCTCGTTCTAGACAACATGAAACAAGAGTACAGGCATTACTCTTCTTGTCAGAGCGAGGAATACAATAGAGATGCCAACGATATGGTAAGTTACATGTTAACTATAGCGGAAATATCATACTTCCTATTTGTTAATCTTAACTCTAACTTTTATTTTTTTATAGCGGAAACTATTCGAGAATTGCATCGAGATGGAATTTGGCGAGTCAGTGACGTCCTCGTACCCCCTGATTCATGACAGGGACGCTCTAAGACAAAAATGAGGAAGTGTCGACTGCTCCGTCTACATGATGCTGTTCATTGAACAAATTCTCGATGATGAAAAGCTACGGTTACCACAAACGGATGCCCCTTATTTAAGACTGAAGTATGCCGCATTCATACTTTTGGATGGCAGCGCAACCGCCGTGGATGACAAAGGCGATAGAACGCACACATCCGACAAAGCCAATATAACTCACACATCCGACGTAGTATAACTTTGTTTGTTAATTATAATGTAAACTTGATAACATAGATTCGTTTCCAATAACTTATTAATTTGTTCATGTAAATAACATTGTTTTCATATAATGAAGAGCAGATGTCTGTATTATTAGCTGATAAGTGCTTGTGTTATAGTAATGCAAAGCGTTATTATCTTACAATGAGCATACCTTTTATTAGATTTTATCACTAAATGGTGTGTATTTGTGTGCTTTTGTGCATTGTAGGGTTGTGGAGCCAATTTGGAGAAAAAGAAGCAAGAATAGGTTATGTTCGCCATTGTTGAGGAGTTCTCGGACCAAGCAAGGAACAAGGCACGAATCTAGACTTGTGGGTGTGTGCCAACCTCCATTGGAGGGGAACAAAGGTAGTCACATTCACAAAAGTCTAACTCGTGTAGGATTGGAGAATTTCGCCAATGAAGAGAAATGAAGTAATCGACATAATCTACAGTTGATTGTGTTCCCAATTCAACGACCTTGATGAAAAATGATGAATTCGAGAGCATTTCGGGGGAATACTGTAGCTAATTGCTGTAGCAAGTTACTATTAACACCTGCCGAAAATCAGCAAAACAAAATTTCCACACGGGCGTGTGGAAATTCTGCAGCCCGTGTGGAAAATTCATAGGGGCGTGTGGAACTCTGATTTCAGCCTATAAATAGCCCGTTTTCAGATCTATTTGGGGACCCTCCCCTTCTATCTCTTGCCTATCTTTTGGGGGGTTTTCGGCTAGGGTTTGGAGAGGTTCTTGGAGGTCTTTGGAGGCGATTATACGGTATCGGCATCGACATCCATTGGAAGAAAGCTATTGGGGGAGTTTTCGTCAGCATCGATTCGGCGAGGTGTGCCCTAGGCTTGACAAGGTATTCGTGGGAGAAGACGTGCGGCTCCACAAGACCATCGATACGATCTAAAAGGGAGTTTTCTTTATGGTTTTCATGCATATGTTCTTAAACTCTTTATTGATTTTGTATTGCTCCATGGAGAGCTAAACCCTAGTGGGTATTTGGACTTGTAAACCCTAGAATTATTATGTTTCTATGACATTGATATTATGCTTTTCAATTATTGATGAAAATTCGAGTTTCAATCTTAATTATCTTTTGCAATTGTTTTCCCTTAGCCGTGACACTAGGGTTGAGAACAATCTAGGTTATCCTTTGGAGGTGTGATAACTCCTATAGGGTTAGACTACTTAAGATTGAAGAGGATTGAGAGGGTGAGTCGTGAGGTAGCGAAGCGTCCCCTTTCCCCTCCGGTGTGATTTCTCCCTACCTCCGTATTCCTTGATTTCTTAGTGGTCGAGATAGAGTTAGGTGCTAGGCGATAAACTCCCCTAGGGATTTATTGCGCAAATACCAAAGTATAGGGTTGAAGTGAATCTTAGCACCGGGACTTAATTTAGACTAGGGTTC
The DNA here is from genome assembly GCA_020875875.1 of Dioscorea alata. Classification (NCBI taxonomy): domain Eukaryota; kingdom Viridiplantae; phylum Streptophyta; class Magnoliopsida; order Dioscoreales; family Dioscoreaceae; genus Dioscorea; species Dioscorea alata. The sequence goes on from CM037027.1 coordinate 6,192,755, forward strand.
TTCCACCTGGACCAAAGGGTTAGAACTATAAATAGGAGCAGGTTAATCACTAGGAATTCCTAGAGCTTAAAGCAATCCCACGTAGTATGAGGCTTAGGAAGATAGACTCCCCTGGGGCTTAGTTGATAGGTCAACGAGAGTCAAGGGTCGTAGTGAACACTAATGCCGGGGCATAGTGTTGGGGTTAGTCACGGTTAACCTTAGGTTTGGGACCGTGTGTTTAAGGATATCCTCGACTCAATTAACATCAATAGGAAAGTATAATAGTATAGTCTTGCACTAGAAGCATTAGTCCTAAGGGTAGCTTGTCCGGGTACTCCTATCTTTATATCGATTACCTCTCCTGCCCTTATTACTCTTCTTGCACTCTTTTATTTTCTTTTACATTTATATATATATATACTTCTCTCATCATCGACTTCATTCATAGCTAAATAGCGATAACACTTGTTTCTGAACACTATTCCCTGTGGATACGACTACCCACTTACCAGGGTATTTTATTACTTTGACAACCCGTGCACTTGCAGGGTACACACGCAAGGGGTTTGTCATTAGCAGTATTTGTTTAACCAGCAATGTCTCTGTTTAACTATCAATGTTTCCGTTTAACTGTCATTGTTTCTGTTTAACTTTCAATGTTTCCATTTAACTATCATTGTTCTCTGTTTAACTTTCAATGTTTCCGTTTAACTATTATTGTTTCTGTTCAACCTTCAATGTTTCCTTTTAACTATCATTATCTCTAATTAATAAATACAAATTGACACGAAAATAAGTAATTTTTTATTCATAATCTGTGTTTATTTACAATAAATGTGATAGTTTGTAACTAATATGCATGGGAAGGCGTGGGAGTGGGACGTGGTTTGACCATATCCGAGGGTAATCCCAAGAGACAATCAATTCTGGCGCTGTTTACGTTTTTCCCTCTCTTCTCCTCTCCAGCTTTTCTATCTTCGCCTTTGTAGAACCGGAATTTCCCTTTCCAGCAGTGTCATTTATTGTCGCAGCCTTTTGATTATGGCGGTAAACTTAGTTAATAGGTGATGCTACTTGACACCAGTCATAGAGACCATGGCTGAATTGAAAGTTCACATGAGTGTACGCCACTGGAAGCTTATCTGAAGGACACTGTTTGTAGCATTTACTGAGCTGGAAGATGTATTACAAGATAGGGCCCTTCTTGATTCTCTGTTGCAAAGGTACGATGACCGCACTAATAAGTTCAAGATAGGGGCAAGCCTGTTGAGTTTCAGGCCTAAAGATGCAACCCTCGTGCTTGGTCTGCGTTGCGATGGAGACGCAGTCATATTTCAGAAGAAGAAATCACGCTCATCTTTTGAAGAGAGGTATTTCACGAAAACCTACTAGAGACACAGAGACTCTATCAAAATAACTCTTGAGCAACTTGTTCGACAGAGGAGAGAAGAAGAAAATTTTGTCAAACTCCTCGCGGTGTACCTCATGGGTGCATACCTCTTCCCAAATACATCATGCTCGGTTCCAAATTGGATTGTTGATTATGTCGATGATCTACCTAGCGTGGGTCGATACGCTTGGGCGCAGGCGATGCACAAGTGGCTAATGGAGGACGTTCCATAAGCTGCCGCACGTGTGCAAGCAAGATGCGCTGGGAGAATAACAACACTGGGTACATTAAGGGTTGCTCGGTCACATTGAACATTTGGTTTTACGAGCTGATCGGCACCGGCAAGAAAGTACATTTTGGCAAGACCCCAAGGATGCTGTGTTACTGTAAAAGTAGCTACCGGAAGCAAGCATCGAAAGAAACCATTTTGACATCTTTGGAAGGAAAGGAGGTAATAAATAATGATCAATGTGTTTAACAATCGCATTTAGCGCTTAAAAATAGTAGTCTTTGTTTAAACATAATAGGTAGCATTTAACATTAGTAGTTAGTGTTTAAGAATAGTAGTACCTGTTTATAAAAACTAGTTAGCAATTAATAATTATAGTTACTGTTTAAATTTTACGTTTTATGTTTAAATTTATGTGATACCATTTAAATATGTGAGTTAAATGTTTAAAAATATTTGTTATCATTTAAATTCTATGATTTCACTGAGATTGTATTACTTGCATATGTTAGTTTCCTGAGCTGGTCACGGCGAATACGGATGAATCTCTATTTATTGGGGCCACCCGCCGGGGGATGCTATTCCTCCGGAACCACTCCGCAACAAGCACCTCTACCTTCTTATGTATATCGGGGCATAAGTAGGTCTCCCATTTGTTTGCTTGCTCATGACGGGTGCATAACATGCGCATTAGTTTGAACCTGTATAGTTAAACATTATAAGTGACTATTAAGCCAAGACAATCAAAGTTAAACAGAAACAAATATTTTTAAATGATAGCAAACTATATTAAACGAAGAACATGATATTTAAACAGAAACAAACATAGTTAAATAGAAACAAATATACTTACACGGAAACAAATATTTTTACAAAGAAACAAAGAAATTTCAACAAAACACAATCAAACATTCAAATACCATATGGAGTCGACCATTTTCGTCATCGGTAAATGGTGAGCTTCTTTGATCCATGCATTGAAAGACTCTGTGACATTTGAATACATCTCGCCCCAATGTTCATCTTTGAACAAATAATTACACCAATGTGACATATCTGACTTTTGAAGCAACCAGCGATACACTTCTGGTGATGTGGCCTGCAGTTCATTCACCATATCATCAAATTCTTTAGCCGTTAATGCCCATGTAATACGAAAGCATATGGACCAACACTCCTCTTTCAATCCCTTCCCAAGTCTAACATTGGCTTTCATAAAATTGGCCTCCAAGTGTCGGAGAAAGTATACATGTTGGGATGAAGGGAAGACCCTTGCAATGGCGTTCACTAGGACCTTAGACCTATCTGAGACAAATGTAATAATCTCTTCATAATCTCCGTCATCGTATAATGCATCACCTAACTTGGAAATGAACCATGTCCAATTCGCATCTGTCTCATTGTCGACAATACCGAAGGCCACATGGAAAAAACCATTGTTTCCATCTTTGCCTATGGAGCCCAGTAGAGTACCTCGATATTTTCCAAGAAGATGGGTACTATCGAGAAACAACAGCGGCCTGCAACCCCTCTTGAATCCTATGATACACGCATGAAATGAAAAGAATACATGTTTAAAACGCTCACCGTCTCTTTCCACAATCGCAATGCTACCGGGGTTTGTCTCGGCCACCTTATCCACGTACCAAAGCAACAAATTGTAGTTGGAGACGTCACTACCATCGAGGATCACCCAGGTACACTCTTCACCTAACCAAGCTTGCTTGTATGGAATGTTGACACCATGTTCCCGTAACATGTCCTTCTGAATGTTGATGGCCCTGTACAAGGGCTGGTCTTTAAGCTTCTGAATCACTCGTGCGTTTACCCATTTTTTGGATACTTTCGGATGTGACACAAAGCCAATTCCACCACCGCAAGTATGTGATGGGTGCATTGTCTTGATTCTAAAAGTATTATTATTGTATTCCTTTGATGCATGAAGGTGCCAATCATAACCAACGGCAGCACATTCTACAGTCACCCTGTGTTTTTCATTCTTTATAAATTTGAAGTCAAAATTCCACTTGATTGCGAAATTCTGAAGTGCGTCTCTGAAATGTTCAACGCCTACAAAACATTGTCCGATATCCAACGACAGCATTTTGGATTGATCCAACAAGGACGGAAAGCCTGCCACACTGTTAAGGTCGCCATGAGATGGAACAAGTGTGCTGGCGAAAAAAATTTAAGGGGAAACATACATTTTTAAACGGAAAACATCATTATGTTAAGTGGAAACAAAATATATTAAATGGAAACATATAATTTTAAACAGAAAAAAAATATTTTAAACAGAAACTCAATAATTTAAATGGAAACTCAAAAATTTAAGTGGAAACATACATTTTTAAATGGAAACTGGGATGGGATAGGATGGGATAACAAAGCAAAACTTATGGTTTAGCTTTGTTTTAAAAGGGAACTTATTTGCTTAAATGGAAAATGGAATGATTAAGGGAAAACTATAATAATTAAACAGAAACTATAATAATTAAGCAGAAACATATGATTTTAAGAGTAAACATAAAGGAGAAGAACTTTACAATGACAAGAATTCGTTTTGACTATAATGCGGCAATGCCACATCATCTGTCTCAACCATAAGATCGACTACAGTGCATTTGAAGAGGGAGTACACATGACACATGCGCTGGAAGTCAACCTCATTTTCTATTGGACAAATCGTTTTATGTCCATCGAGTGTGATAAACTTCACACTGACACAGAAAACATCAAGACCCCATCACTCACATATCTCCGCTAAGACTGAATCCCAAGAAGTCTGTGCCTTGAACACTAGCACTCGTCCCTCCTCGTTGTATCTTGTAATTACACAAAAACTCTCCATAATAAACCTGCATATGAATATAAATTGTTACTCTCTCTTGAAGGATGATCAAAGTGAGGGAAAGGAAGAGATTCTCACCTTATCGGGCAACTGGCAGAGTTCAAACGAATGCAGACCAAAGATTGTTACTCTCTCGCAAAATGAGTCTTCCAAACTTTGTTTGAGAAAAAGTAAAGCAAGAAAGAATGGAAAAGGATTGCCAAAAGCCAAACAAAAATGTTTCACATGATGTAACTGGGCTGTTTTTTTTCCTACCATTTACAAGGGTAAATAAGGAATTTCACAACATGGACCCTATCCAAGTGACCCATAGGGGGCAAAAAGGAAGTTAAACAATAACGGAAGGGATGTCTAGGGTATTAGAAACTGGAAGGGGCTGATTAGAAAGTTTTGAAATTCCTGAGGGGTAAACAGTAATTTTCCCTATAAAAAATCAATGTTGAATAAACCAACTTTCCCATTGTGTAACCCTTCTCCATCATTGGTTGACCTTTCCATTGCCGTCATCGCACCTCTCACCATCTTTCTCACTACTGTACCTCCATATCAGATTGGAGATTGAGCTTTCTATCTTTGATTGAGCTCTCCATCACCCTCCATCGCCAATTGGTATATATTTTCATGTCAAGTTGGATGTGTTTCATGAACAAGTTTGAAAGGTACATAGTTCTTCTTACAAGTTTGGATGTGTTGCCCTAGGCCATCCCATAGCCTTTTCCAGTGCAAATCTCCCAGGATTTTAGGGTTTTGGATTTGTCTTGTTGTTTGGTGGTGTGTCTAGGTTTTGAAGTGCTTTTGTTTGTCATTTTTTTATTGGATTGAGAAAGTTAGTCTGAGAAGTGAAGTAAAGGAAATGTGTTGATAAATTTGATGAAAGAATGGAAAAACAAAGAAAAAATATTTTTTTTAATAGAGTTTTGGTTAATTTTCTATTTGGTATGTTTCTCATGTGCTTGTGTTGCATCAGTTTCCATCTTTTGATTGGCTTTGGAAAAATTTACTCTGATTTTCTTCTCTAATTTTCCCATTCTAAATTATACTATATATATTGCTAGTTACCTTTACTTGACACTTGTTTGTTTTCAATCAAGTGTATTCTCGCCCACATAGTTGGATCAGGTTTATAATATTGATAAGAAGCATTTTAACTATTGAAAATGCAGTTTGTTTTCCATTAAAGTATTATTTATCAAGTTATGTGATGTTTTGATTTGTTTATACTATCATCAAACGCTCATAGGATCTCCTCCCTTAAGATAAGAGCCTCCTCGGATGAGTCTTCCAGCACCATTGAAAGTGATGAGCTGCTAGGTGACTTGAAACATAAGGTAAAGGAATTCGTTCTTCATTGGAACCAATTTTTACCATATTTCTTTATAAATTTCTCTAAAGTTTAGCCATATTATATGTTGTTTCTAGTGGGATGGTCTCGAGAGCAAGTTTGTTGTTTTCACCTACAGAGATGGTGCAATAATTGCTATTTTGTTGTCTTCTATTCTTGTTAGTGCTATCAACTCTGTTCCACTAGTGATCACTTAATTGCTACTATTTTTCTACCTCCTACTAAATATTTCTTTTACAGGGACACACACACACACACATATTAATTTTTTTTATGGTTTCTTGTTGGTGAACAGCTACCAAATATCATACAATTTGAGAGGTTTAGATACACAAGATGGTTTGTTTACTTCTACCTATTATTCAAGGTAACTATATTAGATCATTGACAAATGAATGCACACCCTTATGCTTGTTATGCAGTTTACTTAATGAGTGATTTATCTTGTTCAACCATTAGTTGTTTGTTTGTTTGACTATAGCTAGTGAGATCGTGATATTTTGTTGGTATTTGTTTCTTTCTTTGCAAGAAAAATTGATGATTTATTTTGGAATTTTTTCATGCTTTAAAGAAAATTCTTCACCAAATTGGATGTGTTTCATCACCCATTGAGCTCCCTATCACCTATCAGTGTACATTTTTTCACACTCTCATATTGTAGTTTGTGTGTGTCCATGTTCCACAAGCTTTACCCGAACCTAAACTCAAGCTTTGCCATCATATATTCTTATATATTATTCACACTATTTACACACACACACACACACACACACATATTAATTTTTTTTATGGTTTCTTGTTGGCGAACAACTACCAAATATCATACAATTTGCGGGGTTTAGATACCCAGGGTGGTTTGTTTACTGCTACCTATCATTCAAGGTAACTATAATTAGATCATTGATAAATGAATGCACACCCTCATGCTTGTTATGCAGTTTACTTAATGAGTGATTTATCTTGTTCAACCATTAGTTGTTTGTTTGTTTGACTATAGCTAGTGAGATCATGATATTTTGTTGGTATTTGTTTCTTTCTTCGCAAGAAAAATTGATGATTTATTTTGGAATTTTTCATGCTTTAAAGAAATTCTTCACCAAATTGGATGTGTTTCATCACCCATTGAGCTCTCTATCACCTATCAGTGTACATTTATTCACACTCTCATATTGTAGTTTGTGTGTGTCCATGTTCCAAAAGCTTTAACCGAACCTAAACCCCAAAAGTGCCATCATATATACTTATATATTATTCACACTATTAACCATAGATATGAGATTTGACAGAGCAAGTTGCATTTGAAGCTCCCTTTTTTTTTTTAAGTCAAGGTATTCGGTATTTGAGGATTGAACTTTCCAGTTTGTTTCTTGAAATTCCATTGAATTGGCTATTGAATTATTACTAATGTTGCAATATTAATCATGCTTCTCTTTTATAGAAACAGTGACCACATCTTCTTTTGAGACACATTGTGAGACAGTATTGGTTTGGAAATGTTTATTAGTATCGCTTTCGCATATGCTTGGACTGATTTTTTAAGCTAGTTTTATTTATGAATTTACATAAATGGAGAATGTGATTGATTCACATTCAGAAATAGCAAATTACTATGTTCTGGTGTCCAACTTTTATAATTTGATGGGCATGTGGACAGAATCTAATAATGTGAGGACATTGATGATAAGTAGAAGATTAAACAAGTCCCCTGGATTGAGTTATGAGTTTGGATAATATGAGTTCATTCTCATGGAAACTGAAGTATAGATGAAAAGTGTTCCTTTAGCTTATTGTTTATCACAATCAAAAGTGCATTTTCGTGTAATATATTCGGTGAAATTAATTTTCTTCACATGAAATGGTTTAGCAAAGACTTATACATGCTAGCCTATGTTGTTTCTCCATTATATTTTAAATGTCAACCAATTAAACAGAAGGCAATCATTAAAATTTTAATACATCTCTTGATTGTTTGATGTTTGAGCAAAATCTTAAGTTTTTGAGCCCATTGTTACATATGTGCTAAAAGGTAGAAAAGTGATATGTTTCACCAAAATTATGATCTCCCATCTCTAAGAATTTTGGTGATTGTAATATATATAGACACACACATATGGTAGGCGAACACTAACATTTTTCTTTTTCTTTTTCTAGTAACAATAGCTGAAAAAAGTGCACCACCATTCTTTTGCTACGTCTACAACATTTCCAACACATATTACATATGGCCAAGTCATTAGGAAACAAGTATATGACAAACTCATCTACAAGTGATGCATGAAATTATTTTATTTTAGTTTCCAATGGAATAAAAAAAATGATATTTACAGTTGATAATAGCAAGAGAGAAGTGACTTTTAATTCTTTTGTCTTGTTTAATTTGTTCATAGATGCACTTTTTAGGACTTTTTGATTTCACAATTTTTTGCTATGTTTAATTTAATTATAAGGCTGCTGCAATTTAATCATCCCTTATCGTTATTTAATTTCAAATAGCCATGAAGAAAAGAGAAGATAATAATAGAACTTACCTATAATTAATAATCACTTGAGAAATCCATGATAACTTTTTATCGTTGTGAATATTTCTTTATAGATTTAAAATATGCGATCCAATAGATAGTGGATGTATCAAAGGCGAACAAGAGGTTTAATTGATCCATTGTTTATAATTGGTATAAATTCATTTGTGGAGTCTGCTAAGGCTCACCCGAACTATCTTGATGGTCAATTGCCAAGATGTCCATACAACCCGAAGAAGTGTCAAAATCAAAATTTTTTGGATGAGGATACTATTAAAGCACATATTGCTAAGCACAGATTTGTGGAGAGTTATGAAATTTGGATCCGTCTTCGGGAAAATGATGTTGGCGATATATTTGAAGGAAATACATTTGTGGGAGAGGTGTTTTAGCAATATAATGAGGATGGAAATATGTATGCGTTTGCGACAATGATTCTTGATGCTACAGGGCCTTCACTCCAACCAGCTGATATTGAAGACAATCTGACCACAATAGTTCAGCACATAATTATGGCCTAATAATCCAAATGGAATATCAAGTTATCTAGCATTACCTGATTAATGAATTTGAAGGCAAAACATCACTTTTCTGAAAGATTGTATGATGATTTTTTCACAATTGATGAAAGAATGCCTCCCAAGTAATAATGTTATGGTTGATGGATTCTATGAAACGAAGCAATTAGTAAGAGGATTAGGGTTGCCGACTAAACAAATTAACTATTGTAAAAGGGCGTGTATGTTGTACTGGGGTGAAGATAGTGAATTGACAAATTGTAAATTATGTGGCCATGATAGGTATAAGAGGGGTAGAACTGATTTTAGCAGAAGAAAAACAAAGATGTCATACAAGAAAATGTTCTACTTCCATTTGATCCATCGTTTTCAAAGGTTATATGCATCTAATGCTACTACTAAGCATATGAGATGGCATGTTGAACATGAAATGGAAGAGGATGGTATAATGCGGCATTACTCTGATTCTCTTGCATGGACACTATGATAACATGTACCCATCATTTGCATGAGAATGTAGAAATGTCAGATTGAGTTTATGCACATATGGGTTCCAACCATTCAGGCAATCTGATCAACGATACATATCATGGTCACTGATAGTTACTCCATACAATTTACCACTTTTGTTGTGCATGAAAGATGAGTGTATGTTCCTCACTATAATTATTCTCAGTTCATCAAATCCAAAGGACAGATTAAATGTGTTTCTATAATCCTTGATAACTGAACTGAAGGATTTGTGTGAGATTGGAGTGGAGACTTACGATGTCGCCAGCAAGTTGAATTTTACAATGAGAGCCACATTACTGTGTACAATTAGTGATTTTCTAGCTTACTCAATGTAATATGGCTGCAGTACAACAAGAAAACTACATGCCCATACTACATGGAGAATTCAAATGCTTTTACTCTAACAAAAGGTGGGAAGACATCATGGTTTAATAATCATTGTAAGTTTTTACTGCCAAATCATCCTTATAGAATAAATAAGAAATGGTTCTTAAAGGAAAAGTAGTGAACAAATCTGCCCCTCAGGTGAAAATTGGACTTGAAATACTTAAAGAAATTGAGAGCTTTGGGCTTCAAAAGATCACAAAAATAGATAGGAAGGATGTAAATTCTATTATTAGAAAGAATTGCAACAAATGTGGGTGGAAGAAAAGAAGTAAATTTTGGGATTTGCTTTATTGGAAGGCAAACCTCATTAGGCACAACTTGGATGTAATGCACATTGAGAAGAACTTCTTTGATAATATATTTAACACCGTGATGAATGTGGCTGGCAAGTTGAAAGATAATGCAAATATTAGAGAAGATTTGAAGGAATTTTGCAATAGGCCTAAGTTACATATGGATGAAAGAAAAAAGATCTTTCCAAAGGCATGTTACATTCTTGATAGAAACAGAAAGTAGAATTCTATAATTGATTGAGGGAGCTTAAATTTCCAGATGGGTATTTTTCAAATAATGGTAAATGTATCAACCAACACAAACTGAAATTGTTTGGCATAAAAAAAGCCATGATTGTTATCTTTTAATGCAACATTTGATACCCATTGAATTTTGAGAGCTTCTTCTATCAAATGTATGGAAAACACTAATAGAATTGGGCATTTTTTTTAAAGATCTAAAGTCTAGAGTCATTAAAGATGAGGATATGAGGAGATTGGAATGCGAAATTCCAATTATTTTGTGCAAGCTTGAAAGAATATTCCCTCCAAGCTTTTTTTATTAGATGGAACATCTCCCAATTCACTTAGTATATGAAGCACAGATTCCTAGACCTATGCAATATAGATAGATGTATCCCTTTGAAAGGTATCATTAAAATTTTATTTGTATTCTTGATAAAATTAAAAAATATTTTATTATAGTCATAAATAATTTTAAGTATGTTAACATATAGGTATCTACATAGATTGAAGAATAACATGAAAAATAAAAGCCCATGTTGAAGGATCAATCTGTAATGCATACTTCGTCGATGAAATATCACCATTTTTTGCATACTACTTTGAATCACATATTCATACAAGACATCAAAAAGTGTGAAGGAATGATAACTATATTAACTTTGATATGCAAGAATATCCACAATTTTTAAACTATCCGGTAGGCACACTACAAAAAAAGTTGCCATTTACTGACACTTAGCTATAGTGACAGTCAAATTTTGTAGCTATAGACTCTTTTTTACCAATAATTCTTTAAAACTGTCAGAATAGATAAGATATTCACTAACGGATTTCGTTCTGTTAGTATAATTATTATTATATTCAGACTTTTATCTATAGTGACGATCAAATTCCGTAACTGTAGACTATTTTACCAGCAGTAAGATATTTACTAAGGGATTTTGTTCCGTTAGTATATCTATTATTGTATTCTAACTTTTATCTATAGTGACGGTCAAATTCTGTAGCTATAGACTATTTTTACATTACTTTTATCTATAGTGATGGTTAAATTACCTAACTATAGACTGTTTTTATCAACAGTACTTCAAAACTATCAGAATAGACAAGATATATACTGATGGATTTTGTTCCGTTAGTATAGCTATTATTGTATTATGACTTTTATTTATAATGACAGTCAAATTGTGTAACTATAAATAGTTTATACTAATGAAATTTTATAACTGTGAAAATAAATTGAACATTTGTTGACAATTATGTTTTTGTTGGTATAAATATACAAAATATATTTTATTAAAATATTATAAAAGATCGCGTCTTAATCTGTTTACAATAAAAAATATATATATTTTTAATTGTTATTTTTATTAATAAGTTAAATAATTATAGTAGAAATATATTTTATTAAAATATATGAAAATAAACATTTTTAATTTGTAAAAATAATTTTTTTTAATTGTTATTTTACTAATAATATTAATAATTATGAAAATTATGTTTTAAACAATATATATCATACGTGTTTTAAAAAATGAATGTGTTATATTTACAATTATTTTAATAATTCATTAAAAAAATCATAAATCTTGTTATATTCATTGCTAACATCTATGCTTTACTAGTTTAACATATTAAAAAAACAAAATCCTAAATAATTCTTTAACTGCTCACTCTACATAAATATAAAAAAAACACCATCTTCTCTCAACGGCTCACCCTTCACTCTCTTTCTCTCAAAGCTTCCATCCATCACTAGAACCTTTCCATCCATCGCACCATCCATTGTAAAGCATCCATCCATTGTACCACACCACCGGAAAGTCTCCGGAAAACTCCATCACCGGTGCACAATCAAAATCTAGGTATGAATCCACATCCTTCATTAACATCTCCATTAGCTATGGCATTTCCATCCGGCAAGAGTAGTGGTCCGGGACAATGAAGATGGTGATGGGGAGGCCGATAGTGGTGGTGGTTAAGGGGTGGAAAGAGAGGAGGATGAAGAGAGACAGGAAAAGATTGATGAGTGGGAGAGTGAAGAGGAAGAGTGATGAGAGGTAGTGGGAGAGTGATGAGTGAAGAGGATGAGTGGGAGAATTATTGATTTCAATGGAGTAGTTTACTTTCATGTTTTCCTAGTAGCTATCTCGGAAACTAATGCTCAACGATCTGATATTGCTCTTTGATCTCTTTTCTGTTTGGTTAATCACTGATTTCATAGAATTTTTTCCTTTTTTATTTATCATTTTATCAGTTTTCCTTTCAAGGGTTTTGGGAATTGTTGTTCGCCTTTTGTGTTGCTCATTACTTTGATTACTAGGGGTTTTCTTGATTTTTAATGGTGTTTGCTTTCTCAAGAGCTTATTTACCAATAGCCTTTCTTTTGCTCTTCAGAAATCACTGGATTTCCTTCCTTGTTCCCTGGTATTTTCCAGTGTTTTTTAGGTTTTCTTTCCAAATTTTTCAGAATTCCTTTTCTTTTGTGTGTATATGTGTGTGTTGCTAGTTTCTAGAAATTACATTTTTCCTCCTTTTTTTGTGCATTTTTTATTTTATTGGAGTTTATTTTCTTAGGGTCTCTAAATTCTCTTTAGTGTTATTAGTTTCCCCTTTTTTCTAATCTCATTTTTGCTATTTTGAGTCTTTCTTGATTTTAATGGAGTTTAAGTTCTTAGTAGCCATCCCATGATCTACATACCAATAACCTTTATATTGCTTTTTGATCTTCTCTATAGGAAATCACTAATTTCCTATTATTTATCCTTGATATTTTTCAATTGTTTTAAAGGTTGTATAAGTTCCATTTTTTTTTGGTATTGTTAAATTTACTCTTCTTTGTAGTTGGGCCCATAGTTCATGATGCATTCTTCCATGATAATTATGTGAAGAACAGCTTGCTTCCTAAGTATCTTCTCTTCTTTGATAACACTATTAGTAGTGTGATAAGTGTTAGAACTTATTTATAGATTTTCTGCAACATGTTGGTTAATTTATAATTTCATAATCTTGTAGGCTGACAGTGTAATAGCTGCTTTGAACTGCAGCAGTATGGTTCTTGGATCCTTGCCCATAAGGTGACACTTTTGATTCTGTATCTGTTGTCTTACTAATATTTGGTCAGCCTGATATGAGATGAACTTAAATCCTTGTGAATAAATCAGGGTTAGTCCTTCAAAGTATCTACATCGCAAATCTTTTTAGTTCTCTCTAGGTCAAGATGGAAATGGAATAGAATGCACTAAAATTGGTTCATTTTATTATGCATTTATTGACACTACTGTAAGAAAACAAAGTAGAAACCAATGCTAACTCCATTTAGCTTAGTGATGCAATCAATTTGCTTTCTTAGCTTCATGCTCTAATTTGGCAATGACAAGCATCTTGAGTGACTATGTTGCATGAACATTGGCTAGATTTTCTAAAGAAACCAATGCGAGATTTTATCATGTGTCATTTCTTTGGAAGTTCGAATTTAGTACTTAAGTGTGAAATTTTTTTTGACATTTATGTTCGTCATGTTGGTAGGCCAGTGGATATGAATGGCATGCTCCATTAACTATTACGATATGTTTTAACTGGTTTCTCAGTCTTATCTTGCTGCAATAATCTTTTGAGTTACCTGGCTATGTGGGGATTTGTCTGAGTTAAGGAATGAACTGTGCATGATACATCATTCCATAGGCTTGATTTAGATGTTAACCTGATTTTTTTATGATGTTTCTTATCGCTGTTGCTAAAAAAAATGAGGTTATTTCTGTTCAATTGAATAGATGAAAACTTGCATAGATTGTTTGTGGAGTTGACATGATGAGTCCTGATCATTATTATTGTTTTTTCATTATTTGGTTAAAGTTTTTATTATCTTTGGTTATAATTTGACTAAAGTCATCACATTGGTTGAATAATAATGGGTAGTACTTTTTTTTATGGCTCCCCAAACTTGGCAAAAGGACGTTGGTTTTCAATTGTCTTTGAGAAGAAGTAGGTAGCTTGTAGATAGAGAAGCATTACACAACCAAAATCCATAAATACACAGTATGAGCATAATCAACCAAGCTAATAAAAAAAAATTAGAATCTGTCAGAAAAATTAGTTGTTTGTCTTTGATTCAAACACTCATACTGGTCTCCAAAGAGTTGTGTCAATAGCAAGCTTTAATTAAGTAAGTCCAGTATAAATTCCCAAAAGTTTCATCACAAAATGCTTGAAATCATCTATAGGAGTTTCAAAGCGTTATTTCAAAGACATCTAAGAAGATCAGAGAGAGTTGTTGCCCATTGTGACAGGCTGAAGTAAAAAAAGCCAATAATTTCCTTCAAAACTTAAAAGCTTTCTTCAAGTTAAGTTAGGCCATTCTAGCTGATCATGACATAAAGGCTGACGATCAGCAATTGGCATCTATCCATAGTGTTCACATCTCATTAGGTGTGCAAATCTACTGCTTCTTTGAAGCTTAATTCTTATAATTTCTTGGATACCGTACACGCTATTGATATATGGACATTTGTTTTTTTAATAATCATAATTATTATAATAATAATAATTATTATTATAATTATTATTATTATTATTAGTTCACTGTCAACATTCTGCTACTATTTTGCAAACAGTCACTGACTAAATTTAAAGGTACACAAAAATTTACTTTAAAAAAATTGATATTTGGTGGGTTTTGATCACAAAGTTTCTGGTTTTCTCAACTTGTATTTAATATGTAATAGAAATAAAGAAGTTTTTAGAATGCATTAATGTTCTATATTTTGTCATGGCATGGCTACCACTTTGTTATTGTTGTATTTATTAACACTGAATGCTTTGCTATAATGGATATGATTAGTATGCCATTATAAGAATTTGATGAGTTTCTTTTATTTTTTTAAGGAATCTTGGTGTTGTCAACTATTTAAATGTTTTATGTGGTTTACTACTGGAGTACTTTTTATTTTTAATTTTTTTTATTGAATTTTGATTAATGATATGGATTTTGGGAAATTAAGTTTGTTATATCTACTTAAATAAAGTAATTTTGTAGACTAAAGAATCTAATGAAATTCCACCATCACGTGCTGAAATGTATATATGGACTCGTACTCGTAAAGATGGAAGTGTCGTGAATGAAAAAGTAGCTTCTATTATGGTATTCATTTAACTTCATGCTATTTTTTATTAGTGGTTGTTTTTTTCTAATAACTTGACACTTATACTAAATTCAATGGTTTGTAGAATTATGGATGGCAAGGAAATAGAGGTTCAAGTATGTTTTTTTTTATTTATTTTATGCTTTTGATTTATATTGTAGGAACTTATGAAGAAAGGATTAAGTGAAAGTAATTCACAAGATCCTAAAAGGTGTTCATGGGAAAATGATGTGTATTCACAAGTTAAAGGACCAGAGAAAAGAGGGTGTATTCATTGTATGGGAACAATTGCTATTTCATCAAGAAAGTATGGTCCTTCATGTTCTCAAATCATATATCATAATGAAGTACAAGGTTTGAAGGCTAAGGTTCAAGGATTGAAGGAAGCTTTAACTACTATGATCTCATTATTTCAAAAACAATTTCCTAATGAGAACAGGTAGGTCCTAAACACTATTACTCGTATAGTCAATGGAGAGGAATGTGATACTATGTATATTTAGTTGTATATATATATATATTAGAGTAGCAAATTTATTGTTAGTCTATAGTCACACAATGATCTATATTGAAAAAAAGGAGGGTAAATACATTTATTTTTCCTTAGTGGTACATATAATTTTTTTTCATCTTTTCTTTTGATTGTTGTATATTTAATTATTTTATTTTGGTTTGTTGTAGGGTTTTGATGGTAATGTTAGTAATTTTTTAATGGTCTTTGATATTTATCATTTATTAAATACATTTATTTTCCCTTATTGTCATATATAAGTTTTGTTCATTTTTTGTTTTGATGGTTGCGTATGTAATTATTTTATTTTGGTTTGTTGTAGAATTTTGATTGTATTGTTGGTAATTTTTTAATGGTCTTTGATATTTATCATTGTTTTTAATCTTTACAAGTTTATTACTAACTTGCAAGTCATTTTAGCTATTGTTGTGTAAACAATTTTAACTTCTATTTTACATAATTTGTAGGTACCTGATGCTTCTAGTGATCAACAAATGCCCAGTGGTAATAATCATTCTCATGAATCAAGTCATCAAGCAAATCCAAATAAATCGAGTAAGCTCTTATTGTCTCCAAATGAAAAGAAGGCATGGCATGTTGTATATTATTTTACTTATAGTTTTTTTTTTATATTATTCAGCTTATTATTTTAAGTTTTTATATTAGTGTTTTATTGTTGCATACATCTTATTAATTTTAATTTTTTAAAAAATGGTTCTTGTAGGTGATGCCTTTTAGAAGATGACATCGGTTCTACTTAGGAAAATTCTTATAGCTTTATTTGGTTGTTAGACATTAAATGAAAGTAGTTTATCTTTGTATTAGATTTGAAATTGAGGCAAGAACTCTTGATTTTTAAGATTGAATGGTAGTTTGTTTTTGGACATGTACCTTATAAATATATGTTTGTGGTGATGTAATAGTTTTTCTTTTTTATTTTTAGTGGAATGTTTTTAAATATAAATTGGTTGTTTTAATTTATTATAAATTAATTTAATCGTGTATGAGTTGTTAAACTATTCATAATATATTTCCAGGGATAATAATAATAGTTTTATTGACAAATTAATTATTAATATAAAAATTTTTACCGACGGTATAGTCGTTGCTAAAGCTAAACATGTTTTTTTGAATATACATCTATAGCAAAGGATGTTGTAGCCATTGATAAATCAAATGGATTTATTTCAACAAATGTTATAAGCGTTGGTATAGGTCTATGCTTATGAGATTTTTATTGACGGTAAAAAATGTTGAAATATACATTTTATCATTGGTATAAGGTAAATAAATTTAAGATGTTTTACCAACGGTGAGACCAATGTTACAATTATATTCCGTTGGTAAATCCCATGAATCTTTTCCAATAGAACCTATAACCGTTGGTATAGATGTATGTGCACAAGACTTCTACTAATGGTAAAAAAATTGTTGGAATAAGTGTTTTTATTGTTGATATAGGGTAAGCAATCTGACGGTGTTATCTCGACAGTATAACCAATAGTTACAATCATATTCCATCAGTAAAAATAATAAATCTATTCCAATAAACGCTATATCCATTGGTATAGATCTACACCTACAAGGCTTTTACTGATGGTAAAATCAATGTTGGAATAGGTATTTTTACAGTCGGTATAGGGTTTTGGGACCTTTACCAACGGTTTTTTTGACTTTTACCAACACATTTTACACCATCACTATATGGCAATTTTTTTGTAGTGGCATTTGTGTCCCTAGAAAAACATGACGTTGGGATGATAAGGAATATCATGTTGCTCGTACATATATATTATTAAATTGCGATGAAGTTCAACCATACATCAAGTAAACTGCTTCATTTTCAATTAATCCTAATATTTGATATATTTAATATGGTTTGTTTTCTTTAATACAGATTGTATGAAGAATGGG
Source organism: Dioscorea alata (assembly GCA_020875875.1). Taxonomy (NCBI): domain Eukaryota; kingdom Viridiplantae; phylum Streptophyta; class Magnoliopsida; order Dioscoreales; family Dioscoreaceae; genus Dioscorea; species Dioscorea alata. The sequence continues at coordinate 6,210,570 of CM037027.1, forward strand.
TAAGGGAAAACCATCCAAATATTCAAGATCATGATATTGACCATCTATTGGAAACAGAATTTGCTTTGTGGTTTGATAATTATGTGAGTGTATTAAATTAATCCCATTGAACATATATTAAATTTATATTGTCTATTAACAACATGATATGTTTATGTTTTTATATGATACACAGGCACATCATCCTAGTTCAGGGATCACCAATGAATGGTTAAAATGCCTTGCTACCCAACTAATGCATAAGGTTAAAACATAAAATGGATATTATGTTAATGGCTACAAATTCGACATAGAAAAATGTGGATCTTCTAAGAGTACAAAGAACATTTGAGTGTGCATAAAGAGATGTAATTTATCTGTAAGTGAGTTTGAATATTTTGGGAAGCTGGTTGAGGTTGCGAAATTGGAGTATGAAGGATGGTTAATGAAAGAGTTTGTATTATTTAATTGCACCTTTTTTGATTCGACACTACGGACCTATACTAGGATTCACACACAATATAAGCTCATTGATGTCCATAGGAATATGACATTTAACAAATACGAACCATTTATTTTTGCAACTCAAGCTGCACAAGTTTTTTATTCACCATATCCTTCATTAAGAAGATCTTGTAATGATTGGTTAGCAGTTTGTGCAATTAAGACAGAATCTATTATCGAGGAAGCTAGTTCACATATGACACGGCCCCTTGCGTGTATCCCGCAAGTGCACGGAATTGTCGAAGTAATAAAATTTACCCTGGTGAATGGGTAGTCGAATCCACAGGGAATAGGGATTTAAAACACAAGATTTTGCTATTTAGTTGTGCGGTGTACGAAAAGTGATAATAAGATTGGTGAGTGAATTATGGAAGAAATGAGAATAAAAGACAAGAAATTAAATAGATATATGGAAGACAAGAAAGTGCAAGTAGAAGTGAAAAGAGAAAGACTAGCAATGGATGAAATAGGGTATCCGGACAAGCTACCTCTAGGACTTATGCTTCTAGTGCAAGACTATGCTATTATACTTTCCTATTGATGTTAATTGAGTCGAGGATATCCTTAAATACACGGTCCCAAACTTAAGGTTAACCGTGACTAACCCCAACATTATGCCCCGGCATTAGGATTCACGTCAACCCTTCACTCTGTTGCTCACGCAAATAAGCCTCAGGGGAGTCTATCTACCTAAGCCTAACACTACATGGGATTGCTTTAAGCTCTAGGGATTCCTAGTGATAAAACCTGTTCCTATATGTAGTTCTAACCCTTTGGTCCAGGTGGAAGAACCCTAGTCTAAATTAAGCCCCAAACTACGATGCCTCATCTCGACCGCTAATAAATCAAGGAAAACAGAGGTAGGGAGAAATCACACTGGAGGGAAAGGGGACGCTTCGCTACCTCACGACTCACCCTCTCAACCCTCTTCAATCTTAAGTAGTCTAACCCTATAGGAGTTGTCACAACTCCAAAGGGTAACCTAGATTGCTCTCAACCCTAGTGTCACGGCTAAGGGAAAACAATAGCAAAAGATAATTAAAATTGAAACTCGAATTTATTCATCAATAATGGAAAAGCATAATAGCAATGTCATAGAAACATAATAATCCTAGGGTTTTACAAGTCCGAATACCCACGAGGGGTTTAGCTCCTCATGGAGCTATACATGTTCATCAAAGTATAAAAGAAAGCACAAATTAAAAACATTGATGAAAACCCCCTTGCGTATGGTGTGGCCGTGGTCTTGTGCGGCCGCCAGACGTCGGTGATGATGCCGATGACACGCTCCAAACCTCCACGAAGCCCTCTCCGAAACCCCAGCCGCACTCTCCAGAAGTTTGGGAGAAAGTTAGGTCAAAAGATATCTCAAAAGTCTCCAAAATCGGGCTTTTATAATGTTGAGTTGCGGCTTTAAAATTGGATTTATCGGGACTTCACACGGCCGTGTGGAATTTCCACACACCCGTGTGAAGTTTCTGGCTTGCTGGAAAATTAATTCACATGGCCGTGTGGAATTTCCACACGCCCGTGTGAACTCTCTGAAATCCTGATTTTCGGCAGAAAGTGAATAGTAGCTTGCTACAGTGTTTTACTATAGTAACAAACTGCAGTGCTGCTACAGTACCTTGCCGAAACACTCCCAAATCCGTTGTTCTTCATCGAGGCCATTGATTTGGGCACACAATCAATGGTTGATCGTGCCGATTGCTTCAAGTCTCCTTCTTTGTGAAGTTCTCCTAAGCAATACGAGTTAGACTTGTTGTGAATGTGACTGCCTTTGTGCCCCTCCAAAGGAGGTTGGCACACACTCACAAGTCTAGGCTCGTGCCTTGTTCCTTGCTTGGTCCGAAACCTTCCCAACAATGGCGAACACGATCTAACTTCGTTCTTCTTTTCCAAATTAGCTCCACAAACCTATAATGCATAAGAATACACAAATGCACACCATTTAGTGATAAAATCTGATAAAAGGTATGCTCATTGTAAGATACTAACGCTTTGCATTACTATAACACAAGCACTTATCAACATACATCATCAATTAATCTTGCTTTTCAAGCAGATGAAGTACAAGCACATGAAATTTAACAAATACGAACCGTTTATTTTTGCAACTCAAGCTGCACAAGTTTTTTATTCACCATATCCGTCATTAAGAAGATCTTGTAATGATTGGTTAGCAATTTGTGCAATTAAGACATAATCTATTGTCGAGGAAGCTAGTTCACATACATCATCAATTAATCTTGCTTTTCAAGCAGATGAAGTACAAGCATATGAAATTGGAAATCAAGAGTAAGAAGTATCCCTAAATTCTTCTGACAATGGATTAACTGAAATTGATGGTATGTATATTGAAGAAGAGGAAAGTGAAGAAAGAGAAAAGAGCAAAGAAGATGAACAAGAGGAAGATGAGGAAGATGAAGTAGATGCTTTTGATGATGAAGATGAATAGTAGAATATAATTTGATGTGTATACTAATTTTCTAATTTCATGTTGCAGGCACTTAAGTTGGATGTATTTATTTATGTTTTTCATTTTTCTTATTGCAAATTTTGGTAGTTATATATTATGAATTTGTATTGTTAGTATTAAGTTCATATTTTTATAGATATAGCTGGGAGAAACCGTTTGTCCATTCGCAAGGAGAGTAGCATGCATGCATCTCAGTCTAAGCCTATAACGGCATCTACGTCATCATCTGCTATTGCTATATAAAGCAACACTCTACAATTGCCCCTACTACTACTCTTGCTCGTATGCTTGTGTCATCTACTATGACTCCTACTACAGCTTCTATACCTTTTCGTACTTATACTACTCTAGCTGCTATTGCACCCACTACAGCACCTCTTCCTCCTTCTGCTATTTTTGCTCCTATTGAGGGTGCATCTGCAGATGATGGTGATTCTTTACTCCATGTTCGTATTTATGTGCGGTTTGACAGATAAAAGAATATATATTAAGCAAAAAAAACAAAAAATGCATGCACATATTTCTATTATAATATTATACAATCTTTCATTAACATTCATTGTGTTACTTTAGGTTCGTACTGCATGATCATGCGATTTCTAAATTTATTACAAAGAAGATGAAGGAGAACTAGTACAAAGAAGGATATACGTGGCCCAAAATTGATAAGCACCCTTATAATTTTTATTAGAGGGAATTTAAGGTTCAATTATGTTTTTATTTATGTATTAAATTTCATCAATTGTAATGTTAATTTTATTCCGTTAATTTTTATTGGGGGGATATACTTGGTTTAATTGATAAGCACCCTAATATTTTATTTTTATTTCTTTATTTTTGAAGAAACATTATTATTGGCCCATAGAAGAAGAAGATACCATTAAAGCAGTGTAAGAAAAGTCTGCCTATGACAATATAGTGGAAATTTATATAGGTGGCACAAATCTTATGTGAAGACTGGTAAGAAGCACGCTTAGGTTGAAGATGAGATTTGGAATAAATGGTTGGAGTATTGGAATAAAGAAGAATTCAAGCGTAAGTCAAGGTAGGCCTCCATTAATCAATATACTGAGACATGAGACAAAGGAAGTGGAATTAACAGTCATCTAGGAAGCTCCAAATCATTTGTTGAGCATACTATAGATTTGGTAAATATTTTCAAATTTATTTACTTTCGTTTCAACATTAAAAAAATTAATGGTTTAATTTCAAACTTTTTCTTATTAATTAATCTTGTTACAAATTTTTATGTTTTATTTTTGTTATTATTCTTAGAACAAGTCACTTTTGAGGACACCTACTTCATTTGATATCTTCTACAAGACTCATGTGAATAAAGAGGGAAAAGGTGTTGATTCATGAGAACAGACAATTTATGTAATTTTCTAACTTTATCTAATATTATTTTATTTTTATAGATTATTTCATACTTATTCTAATTAATGTTATAATTAATTATAAGACACAATGCAGAAGATGGTTAACACCACTTCACAGTCATTATCAAATAGTTCACATCCTTCACCACTTGATATGGATGCTATGTACTTTGAGGCTTCTAGTGGAGAAAAGAAGAAGATAGTTCATGGTCTTCAGTCGCAGGCATTAGGCTTGTATCCAAAGTCATTTTCTAGTAGTGCTACATCAGCTCCCCCACCATCTTTAGAAGCTACGATCCCCTCAGAGATTGTGTCTGAGATGGAAGACATAAAAAAGAAAATGATAGAATTGGATCAACAAAACTAGAATTTAACACAGTAGAACATAAATATGATAAGATAGATGCCTTGCGAATGAAAGCGTATGAGAATGATGATGCAGTCTAGATTGTAGTTTGATGGACAAGGGCAAACATAGCAGCCCTAGGGGAGAAGAGGAGGATGATGATGACCCATACTTATAGGTTGTTTTTTTCATTTGTCTTTGTGCCCGTTACTACTACTATACTTTTCATTTTTCTTTATGCATGTTAATACTACTACAATAATTATTGTTATGTATGCTATATCTTGTTGAATGCATTTGAATTTTTATGTGTGTTATATTTTCTTAGGATCATAATTATAAAACTCATTGATGTATGTAAGAACAAGACATTGGTGAATTTCTATTGGATTTGTTAGGGAAACAAAAATTTTGTTACAAAGCAATTGCAAACTTGCAACTGATTTGTTATGGATCCATTGCAAATCTATTGTGACATTGCAACAGATTTGCAATGGAATTTGTAATATATCAAAAATATCCCTTGCAAATCCATTGTAAATTTGCAACAAATTTGCAACAAATTTGTCACAATTTCATAAACTCCATTACAACTTTGTAACACATTTGTAATAGATTTGTCATAGACCCAAACAATTTCTTGCAAATCTCTTGCAACTTAGCAACCCATTTGCAATGGATGTTGCAATGGAGCTGTTGCAAATCCATTTCCACTCTGTTGTAAATTTATAATATATTTGCAACTGATAAGTGCTTGTGCTATAGTACCGCGAAGCGTTATTATCTTACATTGAGTATACTTTTATCAGTTTTTATCACTAAATGGCGTGCATTTGTGTATTCTTGTGCATTGAAGGTTTGTGGAGCTAAATTGGAGAAGAAGAACGAAATTAGGTCATGTTCGCCGATGTTGGGAAGTTTTCGGACCAAGTACGGAACAAGGCACGAGCTTGGACTTGTGAGTGTGTGCCAACCTCCTTTGGAGGGGCACAAAGGCAGTCACATTCACAACAAGTCTAACTCATGTGGCTTAGGAGAACTTCACCAAGAAGTAGACTTGAAGCAATCGGCACGATCTACCATTGATTATGTGCCCAATTCAATGGCCTCGATGAAGAACGACGGATTCGGGAGCGTTTCGGGCGAGTTACTGTTCACTTTCGGCCGAAATTCAGAATTCCAGAAAATTCACACGGCCGTGTGAATTAATTTTTCAGCAGACAGAAACTTCACACGCCCGTGTGTTAATTCCACACGGCCGTGTGAAGCCCCCGATAAGTCAAATTTTAAAGCCGCGATTCAACATTATAAAAGGCGATTTTGGAGACCTTTTGGGATATCTTTTGACCTATCTTTCTCTTCAACTTGGGGAGTGTGGCTAGGGTTTTGGAGAGGATTTTCGTGGAGGTTTAGCGCGCGTCATCGGCATCGTCACCGACGTTCGATGGCCGCACACGACCACGGCCACACCATACGCAAGGGGGTTTTCATTGATATCCTTATTTTGTACTTTCTTTCATACATTGATGAACATGTATAGCTCCATGAGGAGCTAAACCCTTTAAGGGTGTTCGGACTTGTAAACTCTAGGGTTATTATGTTTCTTTGACATTGTTATTATGTTTTTCCATTATTGATGAATAAAATTGAGTTTCAATCTTAATTTCATCTTGCTAATGTTTTCTCTTAGATGTGACACTAGGATTGAGAACAATTTAGGTTGCCTTTTGGAGGTGTGACAACTCCTTAGGGTTAGACTACTTAAGATTGGAGAGGGTTGAGAGGGAGAGTTGTGAGGTAGCGATGTACCCCTTTCCCCTCCGACGTGGTTTCTCCCTACCTCCGTTTCCTTGATTTCATAGCGGTCAAAATAGAGTGAAGTGCTAGGCAGATAAACTCCCCTGGGGCTTAGTTACGCAAGTAACAGAGTGAAGGGTTGAAGTGAATCCTATGCATTGGGGCTTAATCTAGACTAGGGTTCTTCCACCTGGACCAAAGAGTTAGAACTACACATAGGAACAGGTTTTACCATTAGGAATCCCTAGAGCTTAAAGCAATCCCACGTAGTGTGAGGTTTAGGTAGATATACTCCCCTGGGGCTTAGTCGTGCGAGCGATAGAGTGAAGGGTGACGTGAATCCTAATACCGGGGCATAGTGTTGGGGTTAGTCATGGTTGTCCTTAGGTTTGGGACCGTGAGTCTTAGGATATCCTCGACTCGATTAAACATCAATAGGAAAGTATAATAGCATAGTCCTGCACTAGAAGCATAGACCCTAGAGGTAGCTTGTCTGGATGCCCTATTTCATTCATTACTAGTCCTCTCTATTCTCTTTTACTTGCACTCTCTCATCTTCCATCTTTCTTTTAATTTCTTATCTTTCATTCTACTTTATTCTATATTCACTCATTGATCCTACTATTGCTTTTCCGTACTCCGCATAGCTTAATTAGTGAAATCTCGTATTCTAATTCCCTATTCCCTGTGGATTCGACTACCCACTCACCAGGGTAAATTTATTACTTCGACAAACCCGTGCACTTGCGGGATACACGCAAGGGGTCGTGTCAGCAACAGATATAATGCTAATCTATTACCAATGGGTTACAAATCTATTGTAAAATTTTACAACGGATTCTTTCACTTCGCAAAAAAATTACGACAAGCAAAAAAAAATAATGGAATTAATTAGTTGCAAGGAGAAGTTTGCAACAGAGTTGTAATGGATTTGTCCATTGCAAATCTGTAATTTTTTTGTAGAAAACCCTAAAATTCAATGTGAGTCCAATCGAGGCTCAAATAGGGCTCAATCTCAAACCCAAATAATTCCTATGAATTCCCTTGGGAGGGATCTCCATTCTAGGTTAAGTAAACAATGTAAGTGAAGTGAACTCCTTATTGCTACAGTAATACTACAATGACTCATGATTTCAAGTATAAAGGCTACTAAAGATTTCAACAAGATACAAAAGGATAATTCAACAACAACATTCCTCACATCAAACAAGAAGACAATGCAAGAATGAAGGTTCAAAAATAATCATTCACCACAAACCCTAGATCCATCTAGAAAGAGGAAGAAAACATGGAGAAACAAGACAAAAGAAGGTGGCTTACCTTGCTAAACTCTAAGGGAAGACGAAAAAACCAAGGAGGCTTCACTTGGGATGGAAGATGGAGAAATTCGGGGTCTTGATCCAAAAAGCAGGGAGCTTTGAGGATGAAAAGGGAAACAAAGGAGAAGAAAGAAGGATAAAAAAAGGTTTAGGGTTTAAAAATGACAAAAATACCTTTGTGACAACAAGAAAGAATGGTGCAGGAAAACGTCCCACAGGTTGTGCCATTTCACACAACCTGTGCTGATCTTAGTCTTGATAAAAGACCTGCTACTGGGAATTGCACAAGCTGTGTGGATTTCAGTCTTTATAAAAGCTTGTGGGCTAGAATTGGCACAGGCTGTGCAGATTTCAGCCCAACAAAAGATTTCAAGATGGGAGATGGAATAGACTGTGTTAAACCCCTATAATAAAGGCTATTCTATAACCACAAATTCCTAAACCAAATAAAACTCTGCTGAGTACATCCAAAGTAGGAAACAAAACAAAAGGAAGGTTCCTAGTATTACAGTTGGTGTGTGAATATTGGGTTTGTAGGCATGCATCCTATGATGTACAGATTGGATACATTTATGCATGTTGAAAGCATAGTTGCAGAGATTTTGATTATTTTTGTGGAGTTCAAGAGAGTACAAGGAAGTACATGATGATGGAAATGTAAGGATGGTGTGTGAAGAGTTGAAAGCATGCATGATGTCCAAGCTAGCAAATGCGTGGTTAATAAAGAGAGCTATGGTCTTAAGCATGAACATGGGATGATGTGATGATGATATGATGATATGATGACAATACAATGATGGTTTGTAGTAGAGAGGATGAAGGTGATTGTTGGTGATAATGTTAGAGTTAGTGGTAACTATAAGTATATTTGGAGAGTTAGAGATTATTATAAGGATTGCTTTATAGTAGTGGGCCTAAGCTATTATTGGACTAGTTCAAATTGGTTTGATTGTTTGGGCCCAAATTAATAACTGAGATTAAGACTTTAGTAAGTTTGAGATGTTAGTGGTTAGTGTGGTTTTCAATTTACTGGTGGAGTTGGACCAGTTAAGCTAAGTTGACCGGTTTAGTTCAGTTGAGAGAAAGTTATTCAATTGTCTTATCTTATTTTGTTCCTCTATCTGCCTTGGCTAGTGTATTTATTTGTTTTTTATTATTATTTATCCATTTAGAGGTTGGAAGAAGAGAATATGAGAGTTCACCAGTTAAGAAACCAAGTTAAGTGAGGAATCCTAAGAAAATAGGTAAGTTGGTAGTAATGGATTTTATATCATGTTATTTTATCGAATTTTGTTTTATTGATTAATAAGTGTTGTACTTAGTCCTAATTGGGATCTCAGGTATCGTTAAACTTTTGTACATGTCTTAGGGATAAAATAGTCATTTAATATTAGTAGCATTTTTACAAATTTGCACAATGGCTTTTGTGCGAAATCCAAACAAAGACAAGGACAATTCAGTCATTTGGACCCTTCTTTATTCCTTCCTTTTAAAAGAGGGCAAAATGGTAATTTTGTCATTTTCTTAAAAAATAAAAATAAAATAAAATAGAGAGAAGCTGCCACTTCTTTTTCTCTTACTTCCCTCCCTTTCTTTTTTCTTTCTTATTCTTTCTTAGCCGTGAGCCTCCTTCCTCCTAAATTTTTCTAAGTCCAATCTTGACGAATCATCGCCCAAAAACCCTCACTCACTTGCTCTTGAGTTTGGTAGGAGGTCTTACACTAGTTTTACTTTGTGTACTTGTTTTATTTCATTATTTAACACATTTGAAAAGCTAAGGTTAAACATTTAAATTTACTATGTCTTGTGAGAAATTTTGGGCTTAAAATGGAGCCCTTGCTCTTGTAATTTGTTATCTTTGATTCTTGTGAACAAATTCTTATATTTGGTGTTGTAAATTTAAGAAAAACTTTATTGTTAGGGCCGGGATCACTGTAGTAGTTTCAAAGTTACTGTAGCACCAAAATCCCACTATCATTTCTTCTACTTCATTTTTCTAAAAGGAAGTTCTTCATGCTTGAACTTCATTAGAATTAATTTTACTTAAGTCTAAGGTATTTTGGGTCCAAAATGACGTTGTTTTTCCCTATAACCCTAGTGTTGCATGTACGGCATGTAACCTCGAACACTCGTGCATTTTAGTTTTCATTCTTATATTAATTTCTTCTTTGATTCCTAGTTTGTATATAGGTGGTGAAACATCTTCTAAGGTGAAGGAAATCACAGAACAGTAAGAGCGTCTCGAGGCGAGACGACTTGTTTTGTGAGTGGTTGATTTATAGTTGCATAGTCGTAATAACAGTAGTATAGTATGTATATTATATATATTACACTCTATTTCTTATACCAAATTGTATGTCATTTTTCTTTACCAAAGATCAATTTATTAGAATGGTTTGAATATATTTGAGTACTTGAAATATATGGATGTGTTTTACTAAAACCTAGAATACTTATACATGTTTATTTTGAAAGAGGTATGCTAACATGCCCATGTATTTACACTCCAAGTGAATATGGTTTAAAATGTATTTGTATATTTAGCCATTATATGGTGATTCATAGTATTGATTTTGAGAGTATATTGTTTGAATCGATAATGTGCAATGATGAATTTCTTGAGTTGTAAATTGGAAATGCTTATATTTATGTGTCTAACTTTGATGATGACTACGGTCATGGCCTGACCTCATACTTCATTCTGACAATGCAGTGTGGGTCCCACATTCCGACCTAATATGAGGTGGTGTGGTCAACCCTATATTTACCCCTAGTTAAGAGGTGTGAAGAGCCATTAACAGGGGTTTAGGAAGGGTGATACCTTCATTTATGTGAGAGACCCGAGGTCACCACATGGGGATCTCAAAAGCCAACACCAAGGAAGGCAACATTTTGAATTTTTAAAAATTTAAAACACCTTGGTGGTCCTATATCTAGTCATCACCATTCACTGGGCAACACTTGTTACTCACCACTCTTTCTCTTTCCCTCTCTTAGATTGCAACGCTAGACTTGGTAGTGTTGAGCAGTCATTAGATGACTTGTGTCCACTCCTATGTCTAGGTTGGTTATCTTTTGGCATGTAGACTGTACTGGTCCACTATACCTTATTATTATGTTTTGTTGTTGCATTTGTACTCTTTGTATTTTGAGTATATGTTAAACCACAACTTGTATTTTATTAATGCTTCCTGTATTCTAGGTCCCATTGTAGGAGAACCTTATTGTAATTTTATTGTTGAGTTTGTGTTCTTCTTGATGAGTTTGTGATATCAAGTTTATGTTGAGCCTTACAGTAACTCAGATGTGGGGGTGAAGCATAACCCTCTCCTTGTTGCCATGGTGATTGCCAGGTGCCTGCCTAGGGTATGGGGTGTGACAATAAGTATTTACATCAACTATTGTCAGTTTGCTAGTATTAATTTTTAGTTTTTACTTTTACGTAATTCTAGTGACTGAATGTGACTGCTAATGTACTGTGCTTGCAAGCTTTGCAGAAATATATTTTATATAGTTAATAAGAGAGGTTAATTGGGATCTAAGTCATGTATACACCTTCTCAAGATAGACCTTGGCATATTAAGGCTCAGTGTATAAGCCTTGAGGTCATTGGGACTGCATTCGGTATCACATTTTGGAGAGAGGGGGGGGGGATTTCTAAAACCTAGTTTTCTCTAAATGACCATACTCTTCAAGAGCATGGTACCGAGTGTTCTGTCCTTTGGGGCCTAGCATGCGCATGTGACATAGTTATGAGTTATCAATTTCCCTTTGGAGTCCCAGTTTATCATCTATCATGGTATGAATAAAGGTGTTAAGGTATAGTGTGTACATCATTTGGCTGATAGCAATGTTCCTGCTTGAAATGCTTATTATGCTGATTGCAAATTTTATCATTTGTATACCAGTTAATATTCAGGTAATCAATGTGTTTGACTCAAACAGTATTTATTTTTATTAAAATTTCCAATTATTATTACTGTATTTGCTTTATAATGTGTAACCACTATCAACCACAATAGTAAATACCGATGTGACACTAACAGTGGAGAAAACAAAAGATCAACCTTAGATCTACTTTGATCAGTCAATCGGCGAGTAACTACTCAACTTTTTTTGTTAAGGATAACGAATTTTCTTTCTTTAAACTTTGTATTTTTCTTTTTAAATGTCTGGATCAATATCTATGGGTTGTATCTTGAACGTGGAGGTGTGGAACCTTTTGATACCCCCTTGTGTAACCGCAAGTGCACGGGTCATACAAGTAATAAAGTGTACGCAAAGAGATCAGGTAGTCGAATCCACAGGGACTGGTAAAAGCTCTCAATACTCATTCGTTTCCTAATATCTAGCTGGTTCAAAGATTGGATTTGCAATAATCAAAATTACTTTAGAAGAAGAAAAGAAGAAAGGAGAAAGCAATAGGGTTTAGGGTTGCAGAGATAGCAATGGAAAAGATAGTGTCCCGGACTAATCCCCTTAACAAATGTATTAACTGTGCTATTAATTACATGGACATCTCCTTGGACCATGGTGACCACCTACAAAGGCCTTGATAGCGTACGTCCTTACTCAAGGCTCGGAGCAGACTCAACACCTTCCCTAATGTGTGCCCTAGCTAAACCAATAAGCTTATCCTCTAGACAGTAAGAAATCATTCTAGGGTTAACATGCACTCTTAACTGCAATTGCAACTATGGGGGACATGCGCACCACATCAATGTTCTTGCAAATAACGGCAAACCCCAAGTCAAGTTTTGCAACATACAAATATCAATGGCAATCAACATAAGAAGATAATTCAAATAAACAAAAGGGAGTTCACAAGGAAACTCAATTATCAAATAACACAAGTCATACATCATAATGTCAAGGTTCATAATCCGGGACACTGAAAGATGGTTAGCCCCTCATGGTTCTAAAATCATTCATAGAAAGCATAAGAGAAACAAAAATGATCCATTAGACTCCCTTCTTGCTTCACAATCGCGCTCGAGAAATCTTGACGATGATCGTTGCCGGCATTCCTCCTATCCCACGCTTATCTCCACTCTGAATCCGACCCTGAATGATGTTGACGACTGCCCTAAGTTGCGCCTCTAGAAAGAGAGAAGAAGAAAGATCCTTCTCAAATCTAACTTTAGGGCTTAAATACCCCTTTCTCAATGCAAGCACAACCATGCTGACGACCGTGCTGATGACCGTGTTGGGCTCTAGATGCTAGGAAGTGATCTTCGGCGCAAAACTAGTAAAATGCAGGGGGCTCAGCACGCCCGTGCTTACTGCCCATGTTTGTTGAGCACGATGATGCAAGGAGCCCTGTGGCCGTGCTAATATTTCCAAGAGATTTCCAGTAAAATGCACAGGCGTAAGCATGCCTGTGCTTACCAACAGTGCTCCCTCAGCACGCTGGTGCTAAGAGAGGCGAAACCTTGCTTCCAAGCCCTGTACAGACTCCAGTAAAATACATAGGGCTCAGCACGTCTGTGCTTCAGACCATGCTTCCAAGCACGGGTGTGCTTCGGACCATGCTTGTTCTAAAAATTGCATTCCAACGTTGTTTTGCGTTAGAATTCATCTCTATTCATTCTTTTTGGTACAAAACCCAATTATCTGCAACAATTAGCAAACATACCTCAAGTAGCATCGGTTTATAACAAAAGCATGCTAAAATGACAAGTAAATCACACAATAGGATATATAAAATATCTATATAAAATGCACTCATCACTTTTCTTTCTAGGATTGAGATTAGCCAAGGAATGTAAGAGATGTTTATGTTTTGAATTTCTCCTCTTTGTTAATGGTTAATTAATTTTGGTTTGTCTTTTAAAAAGCACTTAAGGAGGGACTGAGAGGTGAACATTAATACTTCAATCTTGGAACTAAACTTGGAACCTTGAATTAAGGTTTCTTCAGGATCCATTAGCTTGTCACAAAGGCTTGTTAATATTGATTGTAATTGCAAACTGGTTAGACCAGACATTTTATTTTCACTTCTTACTTTTCTCTAGTTGTTCTAACTTTGCTTTGTTTTTCTTGTAGATAGGTTGCTTTGTTTATGTAAAGGTTTGAAAGCTCTTAAAATTTGGTGAAATCAAATCCGGAAGTTGAAAAAACATTTCGCATTCAATATCAAAGGAGAAAAAGGGTTAAAAAATCCTCAAACTCGCTAAGCATGGATAACAATAATAAAACTTCAAGAGACTTTGTTGCCTCTAATGCTCAAGGATTACATTCAAGCATCACAAGACTTTCAATAGAAGCCAACAATTTTGAGTTGAAGCCTTCACTCCTTCAAATGGTTCAACAAAGTTAGTTTGGAGGCTTATCCACTGAGGATCCTAACTTGAATCTTTCAGCCTTAGAATATTACGATACTCTAAAGATCAATGGCAGCATATGCCATTAGGCTTACAATGTTTCCTTTCCCTCTACGGTACAACTTAAGCATGGCTACAATCTCTGCATGTAGGATCTATTACAACTTGGGATTAGTTGCTTCAAGCCTTCTTTGCCAAGTATTTCCTTCCTAACAAGATTGCCCAGTTGAGAAATCAAATCACTAGCTTTGCTCAGAAAGACAATGAATCCGTGTATGACGCATGGGATAGATTTAAAGAGCTATTAATACTATGCCCCCCACCATGATTTAGAGAAATGTTTGATTGTACACACTTTTATAATGGATTGAATTACAATACCCGCATTTCTATTAATACCACAGTTAGTGGGGCACTAAGACGAAGTATGTTGGTAAAACTTACAACCTTATCGAAGACATGGCTCTTAATCATTACCAATGGCCAAATGAAAGAGGCACTCCACAAAAAGTTCTAGAAGAGTATGATGTTGATGTTTTGAACCTTAGTGGCCAATATTAATGCTTTGACTCAAAAGTTTGATAACCAAAATATGAATGTCTTAGGTGTTGTTAGTGTTTCATGTGAGATTTGTGGTTGTGTTGGACATATTGGTACAGATTGTCAATTGGGAAGTTTTCCTCCTCAAGACCTACCAATGGAGCTAACTAACTATGTCAACAATTTCAATCCAAAAATACAAAATGATCCTTTTTCAAACCGTTACAACCCTGGTTGGAGAAACCACCCTAACTTCTTCTACAGAAACAAGCAAGCCCAAGTGCGACCAAGTAATTCTAACCCCCCCGAGATTTCAACCAAGACTCATTAATTTTCCACAAACTTAGAAATCTAACTTAGAAGTTCTACTTGAATTTTTTTTGGTGACTCGAACCAAGCTAAAAGAGGAATTCAAGTAGCAAAATCAAATTATGGGTGAAACGATCAAGCAATTGCCACCCAAAGTTGATTCTTTGGCCACCCACAATAAGATTTTGGAGACCCATATTACTAAACAAGCAAGCTCCTCCTTAAGACGACAAGGAATGTTTACAAACAAACCTGAGATTAATCCACATGAGCAGTGCAAAGCTATGACCTTAAAGAGTGGCACACGGTTGGAAGGTTCAAAAATGAGGAAAGATGTCAATCAAGATGATGAAACTGAAGGGACAGAAACCATTAAGTCACCAAATAGGAAAGCCGAAGATAAAGGTGAGGACAAACCAAAGTATACCCCACCGAAGCCATATAAACCACCAATTCCTTTCCCTCAAAGATTGGCTAAGGAAAAACTTGATATAGAAATCACATCAAAAATGCTAAACACAGGCAGCCAAGCTTAATTCAACAGCAAAAATAGCACACACACATATACATATATAACTTGCTCATATTTACATCCCAGGGGCAAGTGAACTTTTGTAACTGGCCCCATCTCTCATGATAAAAGTTCAGCATAAAGTTAAGATCTGCACTTCTGCTGCACAAACAAGTGCATGTCCATTACTGAAAAACTATACCATAAAGAAAACGTATATGATGCTAAATATCAGAGTTCTTCATGTTGTTGCTAGGCACCAAAATAGCAAGCTGCAACACATTTTGCTGGCAAAGCTTTGATGGGTTCTTAAAAATCAAGATCTTTGGTTTTGATGGGCTTGCCAGATTAACCCACGCAACTCTGAATGAATCACCCTTCTCACACGCACAATGCCACTCATTTGTCGATATTAGGAACCAATCTTTACTGGTGGACTTTGTCGTCTTGACCTCAATGTATGTACTTTTTGGTTCTTCATCGATAATCAGGTCATAAGGCAAGCCTGTTTCCATGTCTTGATTAACCCACTTAACAGCAGTCGAACCAAGTTTCTCAGTAAAATATTTGTAAGCAACAAACTCCCCCTGCCTTCCAGTTTCCCATGCTTGGTCCATTCCTTGAATTTCCAAAAACAGCTTTTCAGTTTCAGTCTCAGTGATGGTTTGCTCAGCAATGGAATCTTCAGGTATATTTTGTTGTTCTGTTACTTTGAAAAGCTCAGGTTCTGGGAAGTTTGAAGCTGTAGTTGTGACAGGGCGTGTGTCTGAGCTTTCTGCGGGTGCTTCTCTGGGACAATTATCTAAAGCCACATTTACGTCTGGAGCAGTAGTTTGCCAGTTTGGAGGAGGCCAGCATGGTTGAATGTTTTGGTTCCTTGCACTACTTGGATACCGTTGTCTGGAGATCATTGGTGGAACATAAAGGGGGGCTGAAATTTCATCCTCTCCAACTTGAAATGAACTTGAAAGTGACCAGATGGGTTCCCCATCAGGAATTTCAGGTACTTTCTGATTACTAATAATAAAGGATTCTATTTGCTGATTCGAAGACCCCATCTCAAACATGGTTGTTATCATGTGAAGAAAATTTGCTATATGCAGATCAGTAATCCCATTGAAGAAAAGCCGAGAAAGTTCCAGAAACACAGAATGAGCGTCTGCTGTGTCAGTTGCGTACAAGATATTTCCCTGAGAGAAATAAGCACATTATATAGCATACTATATTGATAAAATTTTTAATCCTAGGAAAATATAAAATGATATAGTAGTGAAATAGTAAATCATCATATCATCAAATTAACTGAAATTTCAGCAAGAATTGAAAGATAAAAATTATCCACATGCAAACACAAATTTTCATTTGAAAAACTGATCCAAGAGATGGCTGGAGATATGAGAGCATTCAATCTGCTTCTTGGGAATGTTTTAACTTATCAACCTGTTAAAACTAGCTTAGTTCCTGCAGTAATATTCTAGCTCGTAGGAAGTATTATGGGTGGGGTGATATATACCTGCAAAAGAGAGCTGCACTCAAATCTTCTATTTTTGGCAGCATGATTCCCCTTCAAACTATTCTTATAAAATAGCTTTTCAACAACAATGACCTGTAGTTGGCTAATGTTTTCTAATCCCTTTTCCTTGAGGTGGGAATATACATCAGGATGCTTCTTGTAAATATAGCGTTGTGCATAAGGAAGAATCCACTTAACCAAAGAAGCCTTCTCGGTGTTGTCTGCTTTGCCATAAGTTATAGCTTCACGACATACAACCTGGAAAAGTCACTAAAATTGTGAGTTTGTTCACAAGTAAAGAAACATTAAAAAAATAATAATACTAATTAAAAAACTCCAGCAAAAACTATAGTATCCCAATTTTAGGACAACTATACCTCTGATAAAGAAGGAATGCCTATGTGTTGCATCAATGTAGCAACTTTGCCATCGAGCAATTCTTTTTCAGCGCTATCAAGTTCACCAAAGTATATCAAGAATACATCATCTAAGTGTCCATATTGCTCTACTAATTCCTCATCGCCAGACCAACATACAAGTCCAAAAGAAGGATGGAGGGAAACCCATTTTTCTTTCAAAGTCGGAAGGATTGCAATTTCTGGTTTGAGAAGAGCATCTTTCAAATCAACTATTTCTTCATGCTTAATTAAGCCAGATTTGAAATCATCAGCCCACCTCACAAAAACCTGAAAGACCTAAGAAACAAAAAGAGAAAATAACTTATAATTGAAATGGAATGCAATAAATATTTATTAGAAGCAAAGCGTTGAAGAGCCATTACTCACTTTGTGAGCAACATCTTCTGAAGGCAAGACACTACTTGACAACTGAAGTAATATTTGTAGATATCTACCGAAAGAAGGAGCTTCTAGCACACCACAATCCAGGACAAAAAAATCATGAAGACCGGGATAGAAAGTGGCCAATGTGACGCATGAAGAATGTTTAACTTCACTTTTTGATACATTTTTACGCTTTTTCTTCATCAGCAAGTCAATGCAACCAGTGGGGTCATGCCAATGCACTTCATCCAGAGTCATAAAAAGACCTGGTACAACATCAAGGTGTCTTGAGTTATGAGCACTTGGGATGAAAACAAGGAGACTCGATCTGATGTCTTCAATTTTGCCTTTTGTTGTAACCACTTCATCCCAAATGAAGGTGTACAATTTTGACATTTGGGAAACACTGAAAAACATAAAGAAAATGTTGTTTAACCATAATTGGTATTTATGAAAAGGAATGCATCCCTCTAGATATTCAAAAAGTGTTCAATGAAACCACATCATTCCTGTACTCCAAACAAGGAAAGACAAAAATGTCGAAGTCAAGCATAAAAATAAATAGACAAAAAGAAATAAGTGCTTCTCTAAAATATTTCAAATGCATATTAAACAAATGGGCTGACAACATGTTCCATTACATACTGGCCAACTGCATCTACATTGATTAGGCATATTACTATTCATTCTCGAGCTTGTTTCTTAATTTTGTTGAAATCATCAATCTTGATACATACATAACATAAAAAATCTTGATATGAATGTTACAAGCTGCTTAAGGCTGCACCATTGCTAGGCTTACCTGATTCTAGAAAATTATGAATTACCTTCCTGATTTTGTGTCAGTAACATCCTATGATGTCTACCTTACACCTGCATTTGGAAGGACTGCTGGACAACAAACAGATGCTGGAATCAACTTCATAGAAAAACCATAACACTTCATCTGACATATTTATTATCTAATTATTGTACACTCACTATTTATAATTGAACCCACTTGCCTTTTCTTTTTTAGTTGATAACATTCTGCTGATATCCGGTCTGCACATGCTACCAAAAGAACTATGAGAAAATTGCAAGACTTAACTTCATGGAAAGTCTTTACTACTCAAGTATTATGCCACTGATGATCATGTTAGTGAATTTGAGATCGACTTGAAAATCATCACACAAGGTATAAATATCTTACTCGCTTTAACATTTGTTGGAGCATCTGAGTAAGCTTTCATGCTACCTTGTGCGCATACTTACATGACCTTAGGTAAATTTAACCAATAAAGTAACATGATGATCAAGTCTCTATTTCATTTTAAACATTGCAGCCTATGTGCCATGCAGAATTTCAACCAGTGAATTCTTCATGTGAGAAGTTGAAATCATGCAGCATCATAGTGTCACAGAAACACAGTTGTCAACCCAGTCTGCTCTCTAATTAAATGCATATAGGTCTTTAATTTGAAGCAATGAACTCTTCTATACTCTAGAAATTTTGTGCTTTGTTCTCCTGAGACACATACTTTCTACGGAAAGACAGCAATGGACATTAGGTCAACAAAAAGACACGAGACTGAATACAGTGATTACAATTCCATAAGCAAAAAGGTATCTAAGAGAGAAAACCAACAACAAAAGAAGTTGAAAATCAGGGTGAAGAAAACCCAGCAACCAATCAGAGATAACTTAGAATCCAATGATAAATCTAAAAACTCAAAAGCAAGTTTAGAATTAAAATGGAGCCCACAAAACTCTCATAAATACAAAAGAAAAACTAGGGTTATTTATCAACATAACACAAAAGACATTCCTAACCTTTTAAACTAAACTAGGGTAAATATCTAATAACCAATAAAACAGCAATAACTATAAATTATTAATAATAATACTTTAGCATACATACATAATTACCAATATTTATGAAATCAAAGCCTCACAAGTCAAATAACAACAGGTTATTGAAGTTCAGTGCCAAAAAATCATGGAAAATGGTACACGAAATAGAAGCCAAAACAGAAAAGCAAAACAATGGAATCCTATCTAACTCTTAAAATCCAAAAATCTAAGAGGAACTCCTCATAATACCTGGCCGATGGAGGATCAGAATTTTTGAGGGACTGAATCACTCTCAAAGAATCATCTAGTGTTATTTGAACCTTCAACCCAATATCCTTCAAAAGCTTTTTACTTGTCACCTGTTAAGAAAATGTGGAGTGATCAAACTGAAACAATTGAACAACAATAAAAGCTAGCAGCAGTTGATCAAAGTCACTGTCTCATGCTATAGGCACAAGGACAAGGTTATTTTTACATAACAAAAAGATCATTTTCTTAAACAGTGAATTCTAGTTTAGAAAAAATTCCTCTAACCTTGGGAACAGCATATGGAGCAACAGCACCCAAGATGGAACGAACTGACTCACAATCATAAAAAAGATCTTTAGGGTAGTGAAGTTTGTCATCCAAGCTACATGCTGCCCATTTAGTGTTGCGAATACCATTTAGAAATGAGGATTGCAAAAGTTTCTTCTGCCCATCAAGAAACACAGAGTCTGTTTCTACTTTGGTACAAAAATTCTCATCCCACATAATATCTAGGATTTCCATAAGATATTTACACTTGTCGATGTACTCATCAATTGACAGTGCAGATAATATTTGGGCCAGCTCAGGTGACTCCCAATCCTTCACAAATAACCTAGTTCCACTTTGATCTGCAAAGCATGGTAGACTCGTAACATCTGTACAGAGAATGTCTGCAACATTTTTCTCAACAAGGTTTACTTTCACAAAATCAGTAACACCTAACTCCGAGAGAAACTCTCTCCATTTTGAGATCCTGAATGATAGCTGATGAGTGCTGTGATATTTCAAATATATTGAATCAACTTCAATCCATTTGATCTCTGTACTACCGAGCAATCTGTTTATATCGACAAAATTGCCATACTCTTTGCCAAAATGTACGGGTTCCTCAAACGGGCTCTTAAAACCATGGCTGGTTAATAAAATTGGTTTCTTTTGCAACATGGAGATAATTTCGGCTCTTTCAGTATGACAACTAGAGCATGCAGACTGAAGGTGAATCATTATGAAAGAAAGATACTCTACAATCAAGTTTACATCAGAATCTGTAAGATTTTCATTGCAAACTGAAGGCAAGATGAGATTTGTTATCACGTCATGAGCAGACAACTTCTGAACACCAATTTTAGTTAGTATGCGGATGAGGTCATCAACTCCTGTCTCATCCCCAGAGAAGGTACCCATATTTGAAGAGAATAAGTGTGGAGTGACAGTCCGAAGCTTAGAATACAAGTCTGAGAAATGATGAAGACCATCCTCAGCTTCGAATTTGAAACTGGAAGCATCACAGGGAAGCCAAATTGGGCCTTCAGCCACTGAGCCATATGAACCATCTGAAAGTGGAATAAATGGAAGATCTCTAATCATGGCTAAAAGATTGGACTCTGCCTCAACATGAGTAGAGGTCAAGTATGTGGTTGAAAGAGCAGACAAGGAATTATTGAAAGCATTGAGCCACTTAGAAATCCATTCAATGCCCAATGACCTAATGTTAGCTTTAACATGACATATGGATGATAGAATGTCAATCAACAATCTTGGACCATATTCTTGAACTCCCAAGGCTTTTGCCAAGGGATCTGGCAAGATGATTTCCTTACTCAAATAACCAAGCCCAAGATTCTGCTTAAGTAAATTATCTGTCAAGAAGTTACGAGCCTGTTCATCCCAACCTCTAACCACCTTGGACGGAGGAACCCATTCCTCACCCGGACCTTCCAAAAGCAAACAATTGGACAAGCGTAATTTAGATATAATCATACGTGGAAGATGAGAAAAGAATCCTTGCACTTCTCCTACAAGAGGAACAAAACCCATATATGCTGTAACACCTTTTCCAGGACACTCTTGAAAGCAAGGAAGTGCACAAAATGATCTCTCAGCATTGATAAACAAATTTGGGAACTCTGACATCAACCACTGGTTCCAAGCACTATCTCCATCAACTTCTTCTCTAGAGGAAGGTAAAACAAAATCACCTTGGAGAATAAACTTCATCCCATATTTCCTCAAAGGAAGAAAAGCAAAAACAGGCTGCTGATCAAGGTAGGCTTTATAATTTCCACTATCAGACTCCTGGAGTGTAAACGCTAGGGATATCATTGTCGTTTGGACATCTGGACGTATGTGAGATGCTGGCAGATTTTGAGAGACTACCAACCAGTTCATTTTATCTTTTCCATGCGTGACAGTGATAAGGCCATCCCCTAGGATCTCCCTTTTCATAATATAAAGTTTGTCATCAATGGCATTCTTAAATACTATACACTGAAGCCGATGAAGAAAGAGTAGCAACGATGGATGGAGGTCTAAAAACAAGTTAATGATGGAACCCATAGCCACCCCACCTCTAAGCTCTGACCTGAAGGGAAGAATAATACAAGTGTTCCAAAAGTGGGAATCAGCATTATCAAAGTTACCTAAATGCTTCTTAAAAGAGCTGAGATCACATGGAGGAACTATAGTTGGCAAAATGAAACCAATCTGGCCCTCAGTAATATCAAATTTCACATGGAAGCCGTTGGAATGAATTTCAGGAGCATCTGTAATCTGAAATTAAAAAAAAAAAATTCATTAAAACTTTTATACAATGGCACCACTTAGTTTTCACAGAAAACAGGGTAATATTCATACGAAAAAAAATTGTACAGAGAAAACATCAGGTGATAATTGTATCTGCCAAAAAACAAGTAAAAGGAATGTTTGAAAACTTTCATGCCTTTAAAAATCAGAATATCATGTCAGTACTACAATACATTACAAAAAATTGTGTTACCAACATATCCTCAACAGTTGCTTTACTCGCATCTCTTACACCATAAGCATTAATCATTTGACTAAATGATCTTGCTTTTTATTAGAGACAAAGATCGAATTTTTAATAGAGACCAATTTAGAAAGATTTGATAAATCTTCAAAACTTCATATCCAAGGAAATAAAAATCTGTACCAGCACACAACAGATAGGCCCTAAGCAACTTAATTTGAGGAGATTGCGTCTCATGTTCCTTTCACATTATTACCAATTTGGTCAAAAACTGTGATCTGATCGGGAACATTTAAGAATGTTGGATTGGATAAGACCATCACTTTACATTTCTTGAAAAGCATAAACATGAATTACAAATTTAGAATATTCATAGTCCTAAAAGTTAGAGATGATGGTTTTACTTTTTTGAATGATAGCAGAAAGTTAAAAATTTGTTTCCAGTTTTTCCCATGACAATTTGAAAGCCCTTGTTATCCATATTATGAAAGATCAAAAATATTAGTACACCAGAAGACAGAAAAGGACAAACTCTAAACGGACCCTCTTGCAATTCCTAAAGAAAAAATTTTAATCCATCACCATTGTTAGTAGAAAAACTGAACTCTGGAGGTAATATTGGCCAGTTTTAACAAACTAAGCAAAGTTTCCTAGGAAGAATAACCTTCTCTAATATAATTAGTCTCGAGGAAAATCGAAGTCATGCTCAAAAGGTTCACAAAATAGAAGTAGAAGGGGAAGACATAATAAACTAATTCCCATAAGAATAATAGATCCATATTTAAAGCAGGAAAATACCTAGAGGTGCTAAGAAGCACCAGATTTTTCCTCTACATACAGCCTACATTATCAAATATATCCCAGGTATTAAGTTTGTTTTGCTTTGAAAAACATAACTTGGGAGAAAATGCTGCCAACTACCTTGCCAAGCTTTAATATTCACATGTTCTATATAATTTATGAAATTAATGATATGCAAAACAAAATCATAAAAGATAATGTGTAAGAGACTAATTCATATCAGGGAGAAAATGAAATACAAAAGTTCTAGGACAATTATGTAATTTCCAGAAATGGATTTGTTTTCATATTAATGCAGAATGTTTCAAGCATACCCGAAAGACAGATTTGAATCCAATGCCTTTTTGCCCTATGTAGCCACCATTTGATCCCTTTTTTGTAGAACTACCAACATCACAGAGTGCTCTAATGTTTTTGTCTGAAAATCCTTGCTCATTGTTCAGTACAATAACCCCAGTATCCTGAAGGATGAAAACCAGTGTTGGTTCCACAAGTGCCGGATAACTATTATCATCTGCATTTTGCACCTGAATATTTGTAAGCACCAGCGATTAGCAATGTGAGCCGAACTGAATACAAGATAGCACATCAAAAAGATAATGAAATTGAAGATAGTTTATCAGAATTAAGAAATGGAAGTAGAAATAGTACTTTTAAGACCTTTTGGTTACCCATCCAAAAAACACCGAGTCTTGTTGAGTTACAATCAGAAGGGATCTCTTAGAGGAGAAGGGTTATCATTGAAGTACATGGGAAATTTCATAACCATTATGTATGTGTTATTCCACCATCGGGTAATGCAGAGAATAACAATGATTCTACCAAATATGCATCTAAGACAGCAAGGCCTATCAGTAATCAAACTTATAGTTGGAAAGGTAAGAGAAAGAGATGATATTCAATCATCAAGCAGCATGGGGGGAAGAATATTTGCAATATCCATAAAGTGGCAAGGAACCTCAAAGTCTGTTGCGGATGTGATACCACACATTATATGGTAAATCAATCGATAAGAAATCATCATAGAACGGCCATTTTCTACACAAATTTTGTGGTTATAATACATACTTTACTATTGAAAAAGTCATTTGGGCTATAGTGTAGTATTTATCTACATAAGCTGAAAGCATACATTTATGGGTGAGTATCTCTTTGCTTATGTTTGTATGCATACAACAAGGGTAAGTGTGATACTACATAGGCATGGTTCATAAATGCATAAATACCAACACTGACTTGTGAGTTGAACAAACAGTCCAACTGAGGTATAAAGCTATAAGCACAGAGAAAACATCCCATAAAATCAAAAGAAACAAAAAATAGGCTTTTAATTACATAAACACACATTAGATTAACTGAAAAGTATAATACTAGAACCATGATAGCTATCTATTATAGAAAATCATTACTCACCAGTTCAAGCAGAAAGTGAGAATCTTGTGAATATAACTCCTGTGAAAGACAATGGAGTGCCCTACCAAGACGAGCATGCTGCTTCTTCAGCAATACACTCTCAGCATTCTTACTATCTGGATCAAGACCAAACTCCTCCTTTCGAATGCTTTCAATAAGAAGGTTAGCATCTTGAATTTTATTGTTTTCAGAAATGGTTGAACTAAGAACTTCAAGCTTTTTAGTTTTTTCTTCAGAAGTAGATATTGCTGCATTTACAACTCTAAAAGTTTTGTTATGCTTATCCAGCACTCCAGAATCTGCAATGCTGTTTGATATTGTTTTGCCATCATCAGTGGAGAAATTTTGATATGTGCTCTGCCTATGCCAAACATCTGTTTCAGTATGCATAGGTTCAGATGAGGACGCACCAAAGGCCTGGTAATCTTTGATCCATTCCACTATTCCAAGTGACAGTCCAATTTCGTGTATCATGATGCGCTCATTAACTTGCATACACTCAGATATAATGATATCAGCAGCATCTTTAGTGAATGATTGCAATCCAGAAATGAATATATCTGTAGCAAAACTACGGAATTCAGAAGGTAGTTGACCAACACAATTAAGAATGAACTTAGACACAATGGAGTAAGCTTGATTTACTCTACAGAGATCTTCACGTATTTTATTATTCTCACTTTTACCAGGAAAAGGTATCTTTCCATGTTCAGCTTCATTAAAAAAAAATTCCCCAGAGTTACTTTGTCCAGGAGCTCCGCAACTACTATTTGCTTCCTCATGATCAACATACTTATGTATGATGACTTCAATTGCTCTACGGGCATAGCATTTTAGAAGAGGCAGCGGAATATTATTTGATCCTCCATAGTCACAGATCAGAGATAACAACTTTGCTGCAGCTTTGAAAGATGAACCTTCAATTGCTGCCTCAAAGAAGTCATCAAAACTGGTTGATTCTTCAATTCTGATTATTCTTCCATCACTAGCCACTAAACATGATAGTTCCTTGGCAGAACCTACATTTAGCAACCATTCTAAAAGAGGACCCAGTGATGGAGCAAATAAAAGATCCCAGTGTGACCACAATCTTAGATCTGACAAAATCGGAGCTTTAAGTAAGCATTCCATTGCATCTTTTGAAGTGACAGAACCAAGCGGGCTGGCCAGTTGGTCTGCTTCAGTAGTAATCTGAGAAGCAAGACTTGAGTTATTGTTCGAGTGAGATGATGAGTTTTTGTTTAAGGAACTTTCCATAAGCGATGCAGAAAAATGAATACAGCTGGAAGCATCAAAATGCTTTTGGCCCTGGGTAAGATCTGCAAAGACTCTTTCAGGTTCATTGGGCATTATCTGAAAACAGATAGACGGAAATTGCCTCTTTAGGATAGTGGAAATACATTGCCCAGTCAAACCAATTCCATTCCCATAGTTCTTCTCAGCTTGTGATAACATAGATATTAATTGTTTTTGGATCATTGAGACTTCAAAAGTAGAGCTGCTGCAAAAATTTCTCACCAAGTTAAATACCTCAGGATGAAGCAGAGGAGAATGTTTTTCTAAAAACTCAAGGAAAGTTCCATAACCAAGAGATTTAAATTCTTTGACTGAAAAATTCGATTTCAACCACATTTCACAACCACGGAGTACAAAATGCTTGAGCAATAGGTCTCCTCTTCTCGGTGAAAGATGATCTAGATCAAAATAATTGGAGATTTGCTTAATAATACCCTCCACAGTAGCACCTAAAAAGCAAATAACAGTATCAACAAACAGTATAGCACACATATGCATGAGAAAAATTATTAAGAGTGTCCAACCACGAAGGGAACATTAAAAAAGTTTAAACAAACAAGGGGAAGAATGCTCTTCCAGCCAGGTGTCTGAAAACATAATCCATGTGCTTCATTAGAACTGTTAAAAAACAATAATAATCCATGAAATCTAACATCTATAAAGTAAACAAACATATATCAAATAGAATATAAAAATTAAGATTTAGTTCTCATTGAAATTGCACATGATAATCCACTTGGTAAAGCAGGGTATTTAGAAGAGCATGATAGGTAATTTTCTTGAGAACACATGATTTACAACTGCCTTGGAACAAGATAACCCATGCAGCAACTTACTCATCACAGCTTCTTCAATGCAAGCAGAATCATTTGTAGCAGGCATTGTTTCATTTGAAGACTCTATTGCTGCAGTGTCAGCTTGTGGACCAGAGAGGTGGCCAAGAGATTCCATATCATTTGTCGTATCATAAAGTTTATCCAACATGTCAAATTTAACAGATTTTACCTGCCGCACTCAAAAACATCAAGCAATTAATTCATATCCAATAAATATACTTCAGACAAGGCGCAGATAGTGTGCAATCATTACACACGAGATATCACAGAACTAAGTCGATAAGGTTCAATGAATCTAGAAGATCTTAAAGAAGCTATACAAATAATCAAATTATTGGTTAAATAACTGAATTGCATGATGTTCCATGCCTCTACAATGAAATAACAGCCAGTACCTCACCCCACTCTCTGGTTCAACGACCCAAATAAAAGGAAAAGGAAATAACAGCAAGTGCACACCAGGTACAGACTTGGGTACACATGGACTTGTCGCTGATGGAATAGTCACAATTATGAACATAATAATTAAAGAAGAAAATTACCAAGATCACAGCCAAATTTTCAGATGCTTATTATGTATTTTAAATATTAATATTGTGGATTTATCAAAGATTTGATACCCTCCAAACCCAATTAGTTCAGACATTATAACACTGTTTTAGGCCTGAATAAAACTTGATCTAAACCTGAAAAATCACTTTAGTCAAATTTGTCGCCTTCAGTTGGGCCTAAATAGCCCAATTTAAATCTAGCCCAATTAACCTACTTCATTAGGTGGGAATCAACCGGGAAAAAAAAAACAGAGTGAGAGTGAGAGAGAGATACCACTTATACTTGTATCCTATTAGAATATATTCCGTACGTAGATATATTTGGTGTGTCTATATTTAATAGATAATTATTTAGGGTGCTTTGTACATTTGGTAATATTATTATTTACAACATTTTGTATATTGACTAATATTATTATCAAGGTAAACCTAGTAATAAGCAAGTCTATAAAATCAATAGCTCAAGTATTATATAAGCGTAGAAGAGTATTGTACTCGTTGGATTTATTTAATATATTGATATCTTCTTTCCTCGCATTGTCTCCTTCACCCACGACTCCACCCCCTGATGGCTCATAATTCTTATTTCAGTTTCTGTATACCCAAACAAACATGAACATATACCATTCACCTATAACTTGAAATGTTGCATATTAACATACAAATCCACGTACATAGCAAGCTCATTTACCTCAAAAATGATAACATAAAATCAAAACCCATCCAAATATTTAAAGCTATCAAAGAACTATGTACATATAGTCACTTCATATTGTGTGACGCTTCCATTTTCACACAACTTCAATTTGTTATGTCGCATTTTGCGAGCATTAATCGATCACACAATTTCGTAAAAGCAAAATTAAGATAAATTTACATTATAGCTATAGCATTAAAGGAAAGCTAAACATGCAAAGACTGTGTAATGACCACCAAAATTCACAACCTTAACATGGTCCCTTACTATCTACATTTAGATCATTTAGTTGAACACCAAAACATATCCTATTTGCAAAACAATGATATGCAAAAAAAAAAAAAATTTAAGGGAAAAATGGGCAAAAAAAAGTACTCACTGCAACATTTAGTAAGGCAACAGCAGGATACGACGTGAATGTCCTTTGCATATTCCTTTTCTTCTTATCTGAAGACGTGTAGAGATTCAGCATCAAAGCAAAAACCTATAAAGAAAATTATTAGAAGAAATATCACAACACTTCAGTGAAAAGAAAAGATTTTATCAATCATATGAAAACTGTCAGCTTTTCATCCTTGACAAGAAAGGCATTGAAGCAGAATAAGGAACATGATATGCTTTATTGTTATGTGAAATAATTGCTTTTTTTTTTTTTTTTGGGATTTTTTTAACATATATACACCTGTAAAATCTTTAAATTATACATGTACTACCTAAATATTCTTATTCTGATAGAAGTCTACAAAGTTGAGATTTTTACACATACACGCTTCAGTCAACTGAAACTTTCATTTCCACTTATCATGAATAAAACAATTGAAACATCACCGATATCCTTTATATTCACCTTTAAAGCTTTTACACATCATATATACCAGTACAACACATATATTTCAAAATTGGCATAATTCTTTGAATGATCACTAAAAAATTGAAATATTAGACATTCTGAATGTAATGTCCAAGTGACTGCTACAATTTTCCCCAAACCTGATAATTAGTATATGAAGAAACCATCAAGGCTGAACAAGTATTTTCATATAGCTGGTGAAAGTGGGAAGGGTTTGAGAGGAGATTGATTTTAAGGGCCCTGGGAAATTATTTTTTCCTAATTAAGCAAAAAAAATTTTATATAGGACTTAATTTGTAAGCATTGTTACACAAAACCCAATGAAATTTGAAGTGTGGAAGAATGTCAAATTTCAATGGGTAAATATGTGGGGGAAACTTGATGCGGGTATATGCGTAATTTCAAAATTTTGTAGGGGTGTATGCATAAAAGCATAGTTTTCTTTTATTATTTTTCATTTCCATATCCTGGCAAGTAGAAGAATTGGGCCAGTTCATCCACCACAGTGGCAGATTAAAAAAAATTGCAATTGTAGTATAAGAGAAAAGCAAAATAGTCCACAATTGTGTGGACAATATGAATTAAAGCATTAGCAAATCAACCATATCACGAGAATAACTCAATGCAATTTATGTTCTTGCCAGTTAATATGATTTATTGAGATTCCCATTCAACATCAGTACTCATGTAATCTGTCATCTGAGCCAAACAAGCAGCCAGACTCACAAATTGGAAATAACTTGGTTGTGAGCCAAACAAGCAGCCAGACTCACAAATTGGAAATAACTTGGTTGTAGTGCTTTAAACAGAAAAAAAGAACTTTTTGCTGTCTGAGTAAATTTAACAAGATATTTTATTTGTCATGATTAAAATAAACCATAAGGGAATGTGTTACTTATAACTACACACTTACCTCCGGAACAGAACACTTCTGACAAGCCTCCTTCCAACTAGCTACAAATGCCTCAATATCCTTCTTATTCAGAATCAGCTTCCCAGCTTTCTCTTGATCTGTTTGTATTACCTTAAAGATATGCGGAGATTGAATTTCAATTCGATCTTCATTTCCAGTTATTTTCTTTTCATCATTCTTGGTATCCAATTTCGCAAGTTTCATACCAAGCAATTTCATATCATCAATAATTGACAGGTGGGGTGAACTAGATGCCTTCTGTTTCTTACCATTGTTACAAGAATCATTCTCATTATCATCATTTACCAAGAAATCTTGCTCATCTGAAGGAAAAATGGAAGATGTGGAAGCCTCAGGATTAGTCTCCGGTGGCCTCTCATTCGCAACCTTTACCAACCCACTTTCCCGGATGGAACTCAGAGCAGCCGACTCAGTCCGTCTGCATCCCTTTATAAATTTGATAAACAACCTGTTGCAAAGTTCAAGTCAGCAACAGTTACACATAAGGCAGATCAAATTCTGTACAAAACCAAAACAATCCTCTCTTCCACACACCCAAGGCTCTGAATCCGCACGCCAAGTTCCTCCCTTGTTTTCACTGAATGCTTCTCCACAAGGAAGTCCAAGAACTCCTCAACCTTCATCTCCTTATTCCTATACCTATACACGAACACTGAAAGCCTGCCGATCAGTTGTTCAAACGTAATCTTACAAACCTCCTTGGCATCAGCCGGAACAGAAAAATAATACTGCACAAGTGGGTAGCGGAGGAAAGGTCCCAACCCAAGCTCATCAAACTTCTCAATCCCTTCGCTCTTGCATATCTCCAAATCAAGATCATGCAAAGAAGTCATCTTTCGCACCGAAACAAAGCAATGTATGAACACATTCACCTAATTTACAAAACAAATACAAATCAAATCCTACACCAACACTCCCAAACAAAAAGATCAAGAGCGCACCTTCCCTTCAATAGCTCGGAGATTCCGAAGAAACGGGACCTGATAGAACCCATAACCCAGCGCGTTCCAGGAATCAGCCTGGAGCGAAAGGGCAGCATTCTGACAAAGCTTCCAAACGGAAACGCCATCTCCGGCGGCGATGAGCTCCCGGTGAGCTTTGGCCACCGCGGCCTCGACCTGGTCAATGGTCACAGGATTGGGCGCCCGAGGGTTTTGAACGCCTGGATTGGGGCTATATTGAGTGGGATTGGAGGAAGAAGAGGCGTAGTATGGGTTTGAGGCAAAGGGAGGACGAAACGGAGGTCTTGACCAGCCGCCACGACCGCCACCGCCGCCTCGCGGCCGGAATCGGATCGGCGGGGAGGACATGGGAGAGAGCGCGGGAACGAATCGCAAGCTTGCTCGCAAGAGTCGAAGAAAGTAAGAGTTTAAAAAAGGAGGTAGTGTTCTGGTGTGCTTCTTCGATGATTTTAGTTATCGATGTTCCGCGAGATGGGGGAGCGGAAGGACAAGTAGCTTAAGTCGACCGGGAGGAATAGTGGATGTGATATGGTGTATGTGGGCCCTGGTGGCAAAGTTGGGAATTTATTTTTTATCTTTATTCTTGGCCTTTTTGGGGTGTTTGTAGGGAATTTACTGAGTTGCCCTTCAAGCAAGCTGCTCTTATTGGGTCGTACCATGGTTAGTCAAGCGTCAATGGATTTTGGTGGAGATGGGCGGTTCCTTCCTTAGGGCTGTGGGTTTTGCATTGACTGAAGTCAAGTTGGGAAATATTTATTTAGTTTTAATTTAATTATTAAAAATATTTTTCCCCCAAAATAAGTTGGTGAACCAAATTACACATGGAAATGGAATGATATTACAATGGTGGATTAGGCATATTCAACGTCAAATTATTGAGTCGATAGTTTTATTGTAGTGTTTATTTAGTGTTTATAGATTTACTAACTGGTAATTACCAAAGAAACCCCCAAAGTTTACAATATTCACAAAAAAACCCCACGAATTTTGATATCCCTAAAAAACCCCTCCTTTTCTATAGAATGAATTTCAAACCCCCCAGGGCTGTAACGGAGATTGACGGAGTTAAATTTGAATTTATTTGACGAAATTACCCTTACGTGGGAAGTTGTGAAATTGCGAGTTGGTTTGACGGTAATGCCCTTACGTGGAATGATGTTACCGCTTATAGAGGAAGCGGGTTATTTTTCTTTGTTTATTACCGAGAGGGCACCATTTACGCCGCCGGTTAACTGCGATCATCGCCTCTTCATCTTTTCCGTTTCCGAAGTTGTCGTTGTTGGCTGGGTTATTTGCGATCATCTCCTCTTCACCTTTTCCGTTTCCGAAGTTGTCATTGGGTGGGTTATTTGCGATCATCGCCTCTTCACCCTTGTCTGGAAGGAGAACTCCCGCTCAAGGCTTCGGAATTTCATCAGTTTTCACACCAAGGTAAGGAGGCCGTTGATGAATCTGATGGTTGACTTTTCTGTGTGATAAATCTGATTTTGTGTTTTATAATGTTGTCTCCGTTTAACAATTTATGTCTCCGTTTAAGTATTGAGTTTACTGTGTAACTATTTTTCTTTCTGTTTAACTATACGACTCTAAACATATGTATTGTTCTTCTTGTAGGGTTTTGGTCATGGCAGTCAACCTAGTTAACGGTCGATGCTACTTGACACCTGTTGTCGAGACTCTGAGTGAATTGAAAGCTCACATGAGTGGACGTCACTGGGAGATCATTAGAAGGACACCGTTCGCGGCTTTAACCGAGATTGAAGCCGTCCTCCAAGAGAGAACCCTTCTTGATTCTCTGCTGCAGAGGTTTGATGACCGCAGCAACAAATTCAGGACCGGGGCAAGCCTGGTCAGTTTCAGGCCTCAAGATGTGGCTCTCATCCTGGGGCTACGGTGTGTTGGAGACGCTGTCGTGTTCCACAAGAAGAAACCACGCTCGGCATTCGAATCGAGGTTTCTATCAAAAGCGTACGAGAGAAATAAAGACTCCATCAAGAAAACACTTGAGCAGCTAGTTCGGCAGAGGGGGGAAGAGGAGAATTTTGTAAAACTCCTCATGGTGTACCTCATGGGTACTATCCTCTTCCCGAACACCTCCTGCTCTGTTCCAATCTGGATCGTAGACTATGTGGACGACCTAGCGGGCATGGGACGATATGCATAGGCGCAAGCGACCCACAAGTGGATGATGGAGGACGTTCCACAAGCGGCCGCTCGAGTGCAAGCGAGGTGCGCCGGGAACAAGACCAACACGGGGTATGTCAAAGGTTGCTCGGTTGCACTAACGACTTGGTTCTATGAGCTCACCGGAACCGGCAAGAAGATTCGTTTTGGCAAGACCCCGAGGATCCTGTGCTACGGTGAGAACAGCTACCGGAAGCAAGTGTCCACGGGAAACTTATTTTCATCTTTTGAAGGAAAAGAGGTACTAAATCGATTTAAGTATTGTATTTGTCGTTTAACAAACTATATTAATGTTTAAACATATAAGTTAACCGTTAACTATATTGGTTATTGTTTAACTGAATTGTTTTTGTTACAAACATAGTATTTACTGTTTAACAGTATTGTTGATTACAATTGTCAGTTTCCGGAATTGGTCGCCGCGAACCAGGATGAAGAAATATTTCTTGGGGCGAGGCGTGTCGGTGATACAACTACACACGGAGGTGATATTCCCGCTCCCGTTCCGTTGGCGTCAAGGAGAGATGATCGGCCAACATCCTCGAAGCGCGTCCGACGCCGACCACCTTCT
The DNA here is from genome assembly GCA_020875875.1 of Dioscorea alata. Lineage (NCBI taxonomy): Eukaryota > Viridiplantae > Streptophyta > Magnoliopsida > Dioscoreales > Dioscoreaceae > Dioscorea > Dioscorea alata. Next base: position 6,244,295 of record CM037027.1, read on the forward strand.
CGGACCCCACCCCGCGCACGGACTGATCGGCGACGGGCAAGCCCCCCTCCACCCCCCCGATAGCAACATCCGATGACCTGACCGCACGTCTATTGCAGGCGTGCGAGATATTGACTGTAGAGTTCCCCAGGCTTGTTGCTCGCGTGGCGGCTCTGGAGGCACGTTCGCAGGCCGATGTTGACACAAGAGCCCCCCTCCATCCGCCGGTTGACTGTGCTACCATCTCCGATGACGACGTCATTGCGAAAGCAGTCCCGTGAGGCCGACGTCGGAAGAGGCTTGCGTGGAAGGAACCGACAATGTCGCTGCCTTCGCCGGTAGACGTCGTCGCAACGGAAGCACCAATTGATGTTGAACCAACAATGGCTGAGGCTCAGCCAACTTTAACTCCGAGCGCGCCATTGGAAAAGCCGCAAGCACTGTATGCGCCGGCTGCACTGGCTGTGGCCCTGCCTGTCGATCCCGCTGGCGATGTCGACAGGATAATAGAATCTCTTGCCAATGAAGTCCCTTCGTTGGAGGCACTGGCACCGGCAACGAAGGAGAACACCATCCAGGCGGTGATTTCCGTAGAAAAGGAGAAAGACCTTGGCTTGTTACCGGTAGCGGCACCGGAAATAAACAAGCTGCCACGGAAGGGCAAGGAGCTGTCAACGAGCGAAGAACGCTCACTCAAGATGAGAGGACACTCCTTGCAAATCAACAATTCGATGACGTGCCGAAGAACTTTCTTCCGAAGAAGAAGAAATATGCCGGGTTACCGCGTCTTTCGAAATTCGAACAGGAAATCATATCGATATTCTTAAACTGTTTTATGGACTCGTAAGTTCCGTTTAACTATCTATGTTATCCTTTAAGTAGTTTACGTTTATATTTAAGTATCCGAGTTATTATTGAACTAGGTTATATATCTGTTTAAGTATGTTACTTAGAATGTAATTTGTTTTATTTTTCGTTTAAATGTCAGGACTGTCGTATGGAGGAATGAGTATGTTTACACTACACGAGCCAACGTGTTCACGTTGTTGGACGGGAAGGAAATGGTAACAGACGACGTCGTCGACGTTCTGGTCTGCATCATCCAGAAAGCGCTGAAGAGATCGCGGTCTCCTTACAAGAAACGCGCTGCCATCACTCGGTCACTGGCCCTGTGCCTGTCCAAACAAGAGGACACGGCGGAACACGCTCTCAGCATGATCGACGATGCTACGCGGAACGTCCATGAAGTCGACATCGTGATCATGCCAATAATTTTAAATGGCCATTTCCACGTCATCGTGCTGAACAACGTCAAACGAGAGTACAGGCATTACTCCTCTTGCGAGAGTGAGGAATACGACAGAGACGCGATCGATATGGTGAGCTACAAGTCACGTATAGCACACACATCGGAGTTCGTATTTGTTCATACTAACTTTAAAGCTTATTTCGTTACAGCGGAAACTATTCGAAAATTGCGTCGAGATGGAATTGGGCGTGTCGGCAATGTCCTCGTACCCCATGATTCACGATAGGAGTGCTCCACGACAGAAAAAAAGAACTGTCGACTGCGCAGTGTACGTGATGCGGTTCATTGAACTGATTCTAAATGGTGAAAAGCTACGCCTACCACAAGCGGATGTCCCTTACCTACGAGCGAAGTTTGTCGCACGCATACTCATCGATGGGAGTCCAGCCGGTGTCAGCGACAAAGCCGAGAAGAGTACCGCATCCGATGCACAAGAATAAATTAGTTTGTTAAATACAATGTAAATTTTATTCGTCAGTGTTTACGTTTATAAATACATGTTTGACTAAGAATGTCTGTGTTTAAATACAAAGGTCTCTGTTTAAATATAAATATCTTCGATTACGTAGTAGGCTTGTGTGTGATAAACACTGATTGAGAAATAGACAAGTTCTTGTTTGAACTCTGCATGGGAATTCGTGGGAGTGTAACGTGGTATGATCGTAACGGTCACTGCAATAATTTCTCCGTGTTGGGAGGAGAACAGGGATTTTGAACATATGGTTTTACGAGCTAACCGGCTGCGGAAACAAAGTGAATACTAGCAAGACACCGGCGATGCTGTGTTACGACAAGCAAGGGTCTATACAAACCATTTTGCCATCTCTGGAAGAAAAGGAGGTACATATACCGAAGTCTCTATTTAACTATATGGATTAATCTTTAACTATTCCATTTACCGTTTAACTTTTTACTTCTTTGTTTAACACGACATGGTCTCCACAACTTTGTCTGATGTATCTTAGTTTCGTGAGCTGGTTACCGCGAATGCGAATTCGAATGAAGATATAATTGTTGGGGCCGCCCGCCAGACAATGCAAGATGAAACTCCAATCTCTTCCGAGCGCGTAAGCCCCCATTCACGTACTACGGCCCCACAGACCTCGGCAGCCACCCCGACGGCACGAAGCGACGATGTCACCGCACGTCTGCTGCAGGCGTGTCAGTTATTGACAACCGAGTTCCCTCAGCTTGTTGCTCGGGTTGACGCAATGGAAGGACGGGCACAATCGACTGCGCCGTCCATACAAACAAATGAACTTCCCGGTTCGGATGCCCCGGAGGTAGTCCCGGCGAATGCGGGGGCCTTCATTGAGATGAGCTCAGAAATTGACTCCGATGAGGTTATTGGGGCCTCCATTCGCAGACGGTCACACTCGAGGAGACGTACGAAAAAAACAAAAATAACGAAGCGAATCTACCCGCAGGCTGCCGACGAGACAATGCCAGCATCACAGACAGACAGAGATCCGGGGAACGATGTCGTAGTGGCCGTATCGCAGACAGACAATAGCAACAATGAACCATACGACCAGGTACGGCACGACTTCATTCCAGTGCAAAAAAAATACCCCGGGTACTCGCGTCTCGACATATTCGAGCAAGAGTTAATAACGATCTTCGCCAACTGCTATATTGACGAGTATGTATGTAGTTCGTACATGTGAGGTTAAATATTAACATTACACCTTAGAAATTGACATTATCCTTTAGCACTATATTTTTACGTTTAACTTAAGCTTTCAACATAGAAATATTTCTGTCTTTGTTTAACTAGATCTGTTACCATTTAACCGCAGCACCATCGTCTGGAGTAATGCCGTTGTCAGCGCCACACGAGGACAACTATTCACTCTGCTAGAAGGGAAGGAAATGGTGCCCGAGGAGTTGATGGACGCGTTCGTATGCATAATGCAAAAGTCCATGAAGAGGGTACCATACCCTTATAAGAAGCGCGCCTCCATTACACGTCCACTGGCACTGTTTATGTCCAAGGTTCCTGACGCGTGCGAGTTGTCGCTCGATATGATCGGAGACGCCGCGCGAAACCTGCATGAAGTTGACATTGTTATCTTTCCAATAATCATTAACGGCCGCGTCCATGTGGTGGTGCTGGACAATGAGAAGCAGGAATACAGGCATTATTCCTCATGCCTTTGCGATGATTACATCAGAGACGCGATTGAAATGGTACGTTCCTTAGACATAGTCACAGTTTCATGAATAGTATTTAATAGCATCAGGTTGTATATCTCAACAGCGGCAACTATTTGACTACTGTGTCGATATGGAGTTCGCCGACGCGGTGACTATGCTGTACCCGCTAATTCACGACGGTGACACCCCACCACAGAGACGAGGAAGTGTCGACTGCGCTGTTTATTTGATGCGATTTATCGAGCAAATGCTCGAAGGTGAGGAGCTACGCGTTGCTCGAAAGGACGTACCATATTTCCGATTAAAGTATGTTGCCCGCATACTTTTCGAAGGTCGAAGAACCGGGATCTTAGAAAGAGGCGAGTCTTCGACTATGGAGGGGAAACCGACTTGAGTTATTGTTTTAAATTATTGTGTTTAACTAAATATGTTAATGTTCAAACCCACTCGTTTCTGTATAACTATTTCCGTCTTTGTTTAAATAATGCGGCTCTGTTTAATAGACACATTTTTAATCTTGAATTTAACATGTTTACGGAGAATAACTGGTTACATATCATCATCGTCTAAAAATGGACACGTCTTGCGCAAGTTCATCATCATCGTCTCCGTCTTCAAGCGTGAATTGAACAGGTTTGCTTTTTGTTAAGCAAGTATGTATTCCACAAGGTCACTCTATTTAAACATCAGCATGGCCATTGTACTACCGGAATTTTAGTCCTTTAACAATATATTTTTATGGTGAAAAGCAACCCCTAAACAAAACGTTCTCCATTTAATTTTAATTAAACCATTTAAATATTAATGTCTCCCTTTAACAACAATTGTTACTCATTAAAATAATATATTTATGTTTAAACTTACTGTGTAAATATCAAACATATAGACATAAATATGCTTATTATGAGTTAAAATAGGTGTTTATTTACAATGGCTAGTCGGCGACATGTTCATTACAAGATCTACGATTATGGCCGGACGCGTGGCAGCGGCTGCACCGTAACTCGCGGACCGCGGACGCTTGCGACTCGATCCGCTTTCGTCTGGGTCGCCCAGGTTGCCTTCTCGTCACAGGCGGACGCAGATGGAGTTCTCGATTGTCGTCCGTAGGCTTGTCATCGTCTGGTATAGGGAAAATAGCGTCCCTATACGCAAGTTTGTATGTCTCCACGGTGAAGTACCGGCTAATAAATTGATGAACGTTGGTGTCTGTCTGCATTATTGCAGCGCAAGCGTGTGTGCACGGGATACCATAAATTTGCCACCTGCGACATGAGCATGTTCTACCCGATAGATCGACGGAGTTGCTGCAATGGTCAAGGACTTCATAACGATCATCGACACAACGACCAACATAAAGATTTCGGCTTTCCGCAACCAGTTCATCTACCTTCCTATGTATATCGGGGCACAAGAACGTGTCCCATTTGTTCGCTTACTCACGACGTGTGCATAACATCCGCATTAATTTGAACCTGTATCATAACAAATTATAATTGATTGTTAACGTAAGCAAAGAATACGTGAACATAAACGTGGATAGTTAAACGAAAACAATTATATTTAAATAGTAACAAACGTAGTTAAACACAGACCATTATAGACACATGTAAAGTAAACGAAGTTAAAGACTGACGAAGATGTTTAAACAGATCGAAGGAATCAAACATTCAAATACCGTATGGAGTCGACCATTCTCGTAACGGGTAAATGGCGAGCTTCTTTTATCCACGCATTGAAGGACTCTGCGACATTTGAATACATATTGCCCCAACGTTGTCCTTTGAACAAAAAATTACACCAATGTGACAAATCTGACTTTTGAAGCAGCCAGCGATGTGCTTCTGGTGATATGGCCCGCAATTCATTCACCGTATCATCAAATTCTTTACTCGTTGATGCCCACGCAATACGAAAGCATATGGACCAGCACTCGTCCTTCAATGCCCTACCAAGTCCGCCATTGGCTTTCATAAAATTGGCCTCCAAGTGTCGAAGGCAATAGGCATGTGGGAAAGAGGGGAAGACCCTAGCAATGGCGCTCACAAGCCCCTTAGACCTGTCCGACACAAACGTAATAATCTCTTCATAATCGCCTTCATCGTATAACGCATCACCTAACTTGGAAATGAACCACGTCCAATTAGCATCTGTCTCGTTGTCGACGATACCGAAGGCCAAGTGGAAAAACCCATTGTTTCCATCTTTGCCTGTGGCGCCCAGCAACGTGCCACGATATTTTCCAAGAAGATGGGTACCGTCGACAAACAGCAGCGGCCTGCAACCCCGCTTGAATCCCATGATACACGCACGGAACGAGAAGAATGCACGTTTAAAACGGTCACTGTCTCTTTCTACAAGAGCAATGCTGCCGGGATTTGTCTCAGCCACCTTATCGACGTACCAGAGCAGCAGATCATAGCTGGAGACATCGCTGCCGTCGAGGATCACCCGGGCACGCTCTTTACCCAACCAGGCTTGCTTGTATGGAATGTGGACACCGTGTTCCCGTAACATGTCCTTCTGAATGTCGATTGGCCTGTACAATGGCTGGCCTTTAAGCTTATCAATAACTCGAGCGCTTACCCATTTTTTCGACGCTTTAGGATGTGACACCGAGCCAATTCCACCACCGCAAGTGTGTGACGGGTGCATTGTCTTTATTCTGAACGTATTTTTATTGTATTCCTTTGATGCATGAAGGCGCCAGCGACAACCAACGGCAGCGCATTCTACAGTCACCCTGTGTTTCTCATTCTTTACGAATTTGAAGTCAAAATTCCTCTTGATTGCAAAATTCCGAAGCGCGTCTCTGAAATGTTCAACGTCTACGAAACGTTGTCCGATATCCAACGACAACACTTCGGAATGATCCGAGGAGGACGGAAGGCATGCTGCAGCGTCTGGGTCGCCATAAGATGGAACAGGTGCGCTGGCAGAATCAGAATTCCTGCCAACACTTCAGACAAACGGAAAACATCAGTAACTTAATCGGAAACAAAATAAGTTCACTTCAAACAAGTATATTTAAACTAAAACATAATAAGTTAAACACACAGACACAAAGTTTTAAACGGTAAAATATATGTTTAAACGGGAACGGGGATGAGACCAGTTAACAAGCATAACTTATTGGTTTACCACGGGAACTTATTTTCTTAAACGGAAACTGGAATACTTAAACGGTAACTATAATAATTAAACGGTAAATATAATAATTAGGCGAACACATATGACTTTAAGAGTAAAGATGAAGGATAAGAACTTTACAATGACAAGAATTCGTTTTGACTATGATGCGACAATGGCACATCATCTGTCTCAACAACGAGATCGACTGCAGTGCATTTGAAGAGTGAGTATACATGACACATGCGCTGGAAGTCAACCTCATTTTCTATTGGGCAAATCGTTTTATGTCCATCGGGTGTGATAAACTTCACCCTAACATGGGAAACATCAAGACCCCATCGGTCACATATCTCCGCTAAGATTGAATCCCAACAAGTCTGTGCCGTGAACACTAGCACTCGTCCCTCCCCGTTGTATCTTGCAATTGCACAAAAACTCTCCATTTAAAAACCTGCATGTAAATAAATATAAATTGGTACTCTCTCTTAAAGGATGCTCAAACAGAGACAAAAAGGAAGACATTCTCACCTTATCTCCCCTTATCGGACAACCGGCAGAGTTCAAAAGAATGCGATCGATGACACTTCCAAACTTTGTTTCAGAAAATTCAATACAAGAAGGAATGAAAAGATTGACAAAAGCCAAATAAAAAATGTTTAACATGATGTGACTGGGAGGTTGTTTTCCCACCATTTACAAGGGTACACATGGAATTTCACAGCATAAACCTTGTACAAATGAACGACAGGGGGTAAAAATGAATTCAAACACTAACGGAAGGGCTTTCTGGGGTATTGCAAACTTGTAGGGGCTGTCTGGGAAAGTTTGCAATTCGCGAGGGGTGAATAGTAATTTTCCCATTTACTAAAGAAGGATATTATTTCTTTTTTTATAGTTGTATGGAAGATGATTTTTTTAACTCATTTTAGTTCCTAAGCAATGCTGGCTAAGTTAATAAATTTTAAAAAAATTATTAAATTATTATAATTTGTGTATTATCATATTTATTTGTCCTTTGGTATTTTTTTATAAAACGGCACTTATCACTTTTATGAGAAAATAACATTTTTTATAAATTTTTAAATTAATCAATATGGTCTTTAAGCACTTATATCAGTCAAAATTATGGTTTAAGCATCGAGTCAATATTTTTTTCAAACAAGTTTTTTTTATTAATATATATATATAGTTGATGTCATTATTATTGACGAAGTAGCATTGGATTTATCAAATTATACTATCATAGTCTTTTTTTTATTATTAAGCTTATGACTAAAGTCATCATATTTGTCAAAATCACACAAGTCATCAAAAGAAAACACCTTTAGTATCTCCATCGACATAAATATGCTGTGATTTACTTCGAATTATTTTGTGATCCAACAGGGTATTTGATCTGACCTATTTTATACTGTCTTTTTATTAATTTATATGGACAAATCATGTCATGCCATACACAAATGATGAGTTAATATCTCTAGGGATGGGCACGGGCGGGACGGGGACGAGGAGTATCTCCCCACTCACTCTCCCATCCTGAGTGGGGATTCCCCATCCCCACCCCAGTTGGGGAATGAGGGAGGAGAAAGTCCTCACTCTTCGCCCCACGGGGATCACTGCGAGGACAGGGATCTCCACCCCGGCCTCCTAACACAATTTTTTTTAAAAAATCCAATAATCTAATATTTAAATTCATGAATTTAGATAACAATTAAGACTCATCTTTATTACTAACAAACATGATATTATATTATATATTTTTTAAATTTTTTTTAACACATTTTTTAAAAAATCCAATAATCTAAAGAAAAAATCTATGAAATTAGATATTAATTGAGACTAATCATTGTTAATAGCAAAACATATATATATAATTCCAACAAATATTATATATAACATTTCGGGGCGGAGGTGAGGAGATCATTCCCTGTCCCCGCCCAGCTACAGTTGTCAGGGAATTTTATTCCCCCATCCCCATCCCCACGGGGGAGGAAACCGGGGAACGGGGCGAATCCCCGCTGGGGGCGGGGACTCCCTGTCCAATGCCCATACCTAAATATCTCAATCCATTTTTATATGATAGTATAACCAAATTTGAGATTTAGGGTAAAATTTTTGGATTGTGGGTTAGAATTAGCTTAATATTTGAATATGTTTTCTCAACAAGAATACGAATATTTTATGTAAAAAACTCAATGTTAATAGACTAAGAGGTTGTTGGCACATAACAACTTGTATCAAGCACATTATACATTTCAAAAGTTATTTTATCAATGTTGTCAAATCCAAACTGGCCTGGCCTATTTGACCGGAAAAATTGGGAATCGGCTATCCCTTTTAACTCGATGTTGAAAAAACCTGGCCAAAAATTGGTGACCCACCCGGATCTACCAGTTTAAAAAAAATTTAAATTTTAAAAAAATAATAATAAATTGCTGTGGTGAGGGGAAGTGAGGAAGAAGCAAGGGAGCTTTGGCTAGTGGTTTCGAGCAATGTTGCAATCTGGTAGTGAAGGAAGGATCGAAGGGAAAGAGTTTTGGGGAAAAGGGGTGAAAAACAAAAATGAAGGAGAAATGCCATAGTTACCCTTGTTTGTTAGAGATGAATGCTGAGCTAGTGGTCAGAATGTTATAAAATAGCAAGGGGTACGGGTTAGTGGGAATTTTTGGGTTTTGTAAGCTTGTGATCTTCCATTTCCTCTCTTGTAACTCCATTATATGGATTTGAGAGATCTCCAGGTTGTTGCCTCTGATCCCTCCTTTCCTTTAGTAATTCTTAAGGCTTTACTGAGGTCTCAATTCTGTGTGTTATCTCTGTGAATTGAAGTGTTAATTGCATGAATTTGCAGTTATTGGGCTTAATTGCAAGGAAGTTGCAACAAACTGGTATCAGAGATCGCCGATCACAGACTTGCAGGGTGTGGGCCAGTCTAGCCATGGAGACCAGAAATCAGGAACTGAAGAAGCTTGAAGAAAATTTGAAGAGCTTACTCAAGGATCAGGTGGAATGACAAGCTGAGAAACATGATCAAGAGATCAAGGAGCTCAAGGAGCAACAAACCAAAGCTTTTGATGAGGTAAGGGGACTCTTGCTTAATTTGCAACCGGCAAACACTAGGGGTCAGGGGAATACTTCATCCCTAACTCTCTGACCAGAGCGTAAATCGACATATAGTAAGGCAATCCAACCAAAATTAACTCGGCTCGAATTTCCTAAGTTTAATGGCGAAGGATTGCAAGGCTGGCTGTTCAGATGTGAGCAATTCTCTGAGATTGATGAGACGCCAGAGGAGATGAAGGTCAAGATAGCTGGTATCCATATGGAAGGTCTAGCTTTTCAATGGCACTAGGGCTTCGTCAAGGACAGGGCGTTGGGAGAAGTTGTTGGATGGAAGGAGTATGTAGCGGCTCTGACTACCAGGTTTGGGAGTGAAATACATGATGATCCCATAGAGCAACTTATGAATTTGAAACAGCTGGGGTCAGTGCAAAACTTTTTAAGTAAGGTTGATGAACTAATCAATAAAGTTTCCTTATTCGAGGAGTACAAGGTAAGCTGCTTCTTAGCAGAGTTAAAGGAGGAAATTCGGTACAGTGTTCGAATGTTTACACCCAAATCACTATAACAAGCCATTGGCCTAGCAAAGCTCAAAGAAGCCGCGTTGGAAAATGCCCATAAGCGCAGCAGATTTATTCAGAGGAGTACCAACCCAGCCCCTCTTTTACCTATGCCCTTAGTGGGGCAGGAGGCTAGCAAAAGGTATGGGGACAAAACTGATGTATCGGGCTATAAGGGCAATGCAGGGAGACCCTTCAAATAGCTGTCCTGTAAGGAGTTAGACGATAAGAGAAGTAAGGGATTGTGTTATTGGTGCAATGAGAAGTACTCACCAGGCCACAACTGTAAGCTCAAACAGTTGTATGGGCTAGAAGTGTACCTCGAGGAGAGTTCAGAAGAAGAATAGACAGAGGAGCAAGCAACTATAGGGGAAACATAAGTAAGTAAAGATACCAGAAGCACGCCGATTATCTCTATGAATGTGTTGGATGGGGTCCCATGTTTGACAGATTACAACACTATGAGGGTGAGCGGGACGGTGAATGGACAAAAGATTAGGATCTTAATTAATTCAAGGAGTACACATAATTTTCTTGATGCATTCACAGCCAAAAGACTCGAATGCCAGTTTTCAGATAGCACTCCTATCACGGTGATAGTCGCGAATGGTGATAGAGTATGTTGTGACCAAATGTGCGCAGGACTGAAATGGAAGATGCAAGATGTTGAATTCCAAGCATATTTTTTATCCTGGACCTGCAGGGGTGCCAGATGGTACTAAGAATACAGTGGTTGATATTATTGGGACCCATCTTGTGGGATTTTAGTGTACTAAGGATGGAATTTTCGGTTAGCAGGAAAAAGGTTGTTTTGAGAGGATCCCCTTCGCCTAGACTACAGCTTATGAATGGGAAATCCTTAAAGAAGATTCTGCAGTTACCAACTAAAATGCGTGCAGCACATTTTTGCTCCCTAGTTACAATACGTGATGGTCTGGAAGTGGGCACTTTGGCTAGTTACCAAGACAAAGATATATTTATCGCCACATCAGCAGGAAGAACTAGTAGAATTGCTGTAACAATATCATAGCATTTTTCAGGGAGTTAATATCTTACCCCCAATAAGGAATCATGATCACAGGATAGTACTCAAAGATGGGACAAACCCCATCAATGTTAGACCATACAGATATATCTCTTTTCAGAAGGATGTGATGAAGGAATTAATTGGAGAAATGTTAGAAAAAGGAGTTATAAGACCGAGTTCTAGCCTTTTCTCAGCCCCTGTGGTGTTAGTGAAGAAAAAAGACAGTAGTTGGAGGTTGTGTGTAGATTACGGAGCTCTGAATGAGAAAACTGTGAAAGATAAGTTTCCTATACCATTAATAGAAGAGTTACTAGATGAACTTCTTGGAGCCGAGTATTTTTCGTAATTGGACTTGAAATCGGGGTATCACCAGATCAGAGTGTGAGACGAAGACGTGGGCAAGACGGCGTTTCACACACATGACGGGCATTACGAATTCTTGGTAATGCCCTTTGGGTTAACAAATCCACCAACAATATTTCAAGGTCTTATGAATGATGTATTTCGACCTTATTTACGAAAATTTGTTCTGATTTTTTTTATGATATTTTGGTATATAGCGTCGGCTAGAAGGAGCACCTTAGACACTTGGGAATAGTGTTTATAGTCTTGCAAAAACAACAACTATATACTAAGAAGACTAAGTGCAAGTGTGTTATGAAGAACATTGACTACCTAGGGCATATCATAAGTAAGAGGGGTGTGGAGATGGATCGATTGAAGGTGGAGGCCATTTCTTAGTGGCCCATTCCAAAAACTATAAAGGAGTTGAGTAGTTTTTTAGGCTTGGCGAACTATTACAGGAGGTTTGTTAAAGGGTTCGGCATCATATCTAAACCGTTGACAGAGTTATTGAAAAAGAATAACTCCCAGTGGACTGCAGATAGTATAGCAGCTTTCAATAAACTTAAGGAGGTGATGTGTTCAGCACCGTTGCTTATTTTGCCTGACTTTAATATGGAATTTACTATGGAGATGGATGCATGTGATGAAGGGATTGGTGCCGTCCTGATGTAGTTGGGGAGACCTATTGCCTATATGAGCAAGGCCTTGTCAGACAAACACAAATCTCTATCCGTCTAAGAAAAGGAAATTCTAGCAATCGTATTGGCCGTTCAGAAGTGGAGGCCCTATTTGGTCGGAAGGCATTTTAAGGTACAAAACGATCACCACAGTCTTAAATTCTTATTGCAAAAAAGAATCACAACACCAAGTCAGCAGAAATGGTTGGCTAAATTACATGGGTATGATTTTGAAGTGATCTACAAGAAAGGGAGGGAGAACTTGGCAGTGGACGCATTATCTAGGAGGCCTTCTTTGCTAGCAATTTCAATAGTCAAATCTGAAATTTTGGAGAAGATGCAAAGGAGTTGGGAACTTGACCTTGAAATATCTCAATTGTTATTACAGTTACAACAAGACCTTGCTTGTAAACCTAGTCTCACTTGATCACAAGGACAGCTGAAGAAGAATGGCAGATTAGTTGTGGGTGATGATTCTGAACTGAAGCAATTAATCGTAACGAAATTCCACGCTAGTTCTACGGGTGGGCATTTTGGGATAGAGGCTACAAAGAAGAAGGTGGGAGAGCATTTTTGCTGGAAAGGGCTGAAACAAGACATTAAAGCTTTTGTGCAGCAATGTGATCCTTGTCAGCGCAATGAGTCTGAAAATATAGCTCCGGCAGGGCTACTGCAGCCACTGCCTGTTCCTAAGGGAATATGGGAAGACATCAGTCTTGATTTCTTCGGCGGCCTACCGACTTCGGGAGGAAAAGACACCATATTAGTGATAGTCGATCGAATGATCAAATAAGCCTATTTTATCGCATTGTCTCATCCATACACAGCCTTGGAATTAGCACAAATATTTCTCGATCAGATTTATCGATTGCACTGGCTCCCTAAATCCATAGTAAGTGATAAAGATCCTATTTTCTTAAGTAACTTTTGGAAGGAACTTTTTTGGCTGCAAGGAGTGAAGTTGAATTTTTCAACCGCATATCACCCACAATCCGATGGCCAAACAAAAGTTGTCAATCGATGTTTGGAGCAATACTTGCGATGCATGTTCGGAGAAAGGCCCAAAGAATGGGTAAAATAACTGCCGTTAGCGGAGTATTGGTACAACACGAGTTATCACTCAACTATTAAAGCTTCACCGTTTGAGATGGTATATGGGAGAGGTCCGCCAATGCACCTTCCATACCTAATTCTAAGTTCGAGTTGATCGACAGAAGTTTAATGGCAAGATAGTCAATTTTGAATATATTAAAAGACAACTTGGCTAAGGAGAGGAATAGAATGAAGCAGATGGTTGACAAACACCGGACTGATCGTGAATTTGAGGTTGGCGATATGGTTTATGTTCAGCTGCAACCTTATAAACAATCCTCCTTGGCGCAGAGAAAAAATCAGAAGCTATCGGCCAAGTACTTTGGTCCTTACAGGATGGAGGAAAGAATTGGCAAGGTCGCCTATAAAATCAAACCCCTTGAGCATGCCAAAATTCATAACGTTTTTCACGTCTCTTAGTTGAAGCAGAAAATTGGAAATATAACAACCTCACTTGTTTGGCCAGATTTTCTTGATAGTAATGCGGAGTCAGAAAGGATCCCAATTGCCATTTTGGATCGACAATTGGTGAAACGGTTCAATAAGGCTGCGGTTCGGATACTGCTTCAATGGTCGAACTCACCTCCTGAAGAAGCAACGTGGGAGTACTATGATGTGATTCAAAAGAGATTTCCAGATTTTTGTGCCCAGAATCCTTGAGGACAAGGATGCTTTGAGTTGGTGGGAAATGTTGCAGCCTGGTAGTGAAGGAAGGATCGGAGGGAAAGAGTTCTTGGGAAAAGGGGTGAAAAGTAAAAATGAAGGGGAAATGCCATAGTTACCCTTGTTTGTTAGAAATGAATGCTAGGCTAGTGGTCAGAATGTTATAAAATAGCAAGGGGTATAGGTTAGTGGGAATTTTTGGGTTTTGTAAGCTTGTGATCTTCCCTTTCCTCTCTTGTAACTCCATTCTAGGGTTTTGAGAGATCTCCAGGCTGTTGCCTCTGATCCCTCCTTTCCTTTAGTAATTCTTAAGGCTCTACTGAGGTCTCAATTCTGTGTGCTATCTCTGTGAATTGAAGTGTTAATTACAGGAATTTGCAGTTATTGGGCTTAATTGCAAGGAAGTTGCAACAGGCAACAACGAGCTTTAACGAGCACGAGAAATGAGGGAAAACTAGAGAAGAACAAGAAGAAATGAGAGAGAGCGCCAGTGGAGACAAGAAGAATGAGAGAGAGAGCACTTAAATTTTTTTTTTCTTCATTGGTGAGTCCCGAGAAAAGAGGTTTTTTTTTTTCTCTTCTCTAGTAGTCCCGAGAGAGAGGAGGATGAGAAGATTATTATGTTTTTTTTATAATATTTTATTTCCCTCACTCACTCCTTCACGAGGATCCCCTTCCAGCTCAAATTTTTTTTCCTTATAACATACACATCATATAAAAAATATAAAATTCACAAAATATTTCTTATAATAAACCATAATATAACGTAGGATGCAAAAAGGTAATTAATACAAATAACATAAACTTTGAAACTAAATTAATAAATAAATCAAAATATATGATTTATCTTTTATTATTGGGGAATCCTTGTGGGGCGGGGGGATTCCTTGCTTCCTATGGATTTTCTTAAAAATAACTTGTTAAAAAACAATAACAATTTTATAAAAAAAATTGGATTAAAAAAACCATAAATAAATCATTTAGTAGTTACAAAAAAAACTGTATTCAAAATTCAAAAAGCCATAGATTTTTCTGTCAGCATCCTATCTTAACTGAGTTGTTGGGTGTTGATTAAATGTTAATAGGGCAATTTAGACAATTTTTTTTTAAAAAAAAGTAGGGGCATTTTTTTGTGATTAATGTTTACAAACCACGTGTCAGGGGTGAGCACATGCGTGGATCTCAATTGTGATCTGTAGGCTGAGGCTCGAACCATCTTTCTTAATGGCACACAAACACGTTACTCATGAACTAGATGCCAATAAACCAAATCGTCGTTTTGTAAAATTGCCCAAAAAAAATATGTAACTAGAATTTTTGTTTTGGAAAATTACTTACAAGTCCTTGAAAAGTTTTCAACTTTCACTACAGTCCCTCTGACTTTTTAACATACCATTTAGTCTCTCATTTTCCTATGATTTACTTTTTGTTCCTTGGCGTTACTTCCGACAGATTTTTTGATATGAAATTCCACAAATGGCCTTGTGAGACAATGGAGGAAAAATTGGCTTTTCTTCCCACTAAGTCACATTTCCTTTATGAGATGTGCGCCCATGGCCAAATCCGAAGAAGCTTCTTGCTCAGAGTTATTTGCTTTTTCCCCATCATTTCTTCATCTTGTTCTTCTCCATCTTCTTCATCTATGTCTTCTTCTCCTTGATGGAGTTTTAGTGGGAAAGCCCGTTTTTCTCCTTTTACTCTTCTATGGAGATAAAACTCTCACCAAATCTTTTTATTCTCTTTTCTTTCCCTCTCCATATTATTCTTGATTTTCACTTCCGGGGTCCAATTGAGATAGATGCCGATTTTCAATGCATGTGCCATATATATCATATCTTCAAGAAGCATGTAGTTTACATCATCGTTGAGGAAGTGAATGGGTCAGCAGATGGAAAGTCGGCCTCCTTATTGTGTTCCTCTGTATTACATTTCATTATTGTGTATTATTTCAAATTAATGTGTATTATTTTTGGTTCATGTGTATTATTTTGCGTTCGTGTCTATTATTAATGTTTTATGTATAGTATAACTTGTTTAAGTGCAAACTTCAAACTTTCCTGTATATTGTATGTTGTTTGTGACTTATTCTTCTATTTATGTCATGCACTGTCACACAGGGAGTCCTTCTCTGAAAGCAAGAACGCTGAGGCTAGAACTTTTTTTGTCCAGACATCCTTCCATGGGGGTGCTCAGTATTGCAGGTTGTTCTCAACCATTAGATGGATCGACTTTAAAATTGGTCCAACATTTTGAGAATGCATACCAGTTGAATAATGCCATGTGTAGCAACGTCATAAAACAAAACTTTGACTTCATCTTCATAAAAAACAATAAAATCCGAGTAACAATCAAGTGTGTTGTCTCAGATTGCCCGTGGCGTGTGCATGCATCAAAGATAGGGAACATAGACACATTTCGAGTGAAGACAATTCAAGTAATGCACAATTGCGGTGAGGGAATTAGTAAGATAGCACACCCAAAAATTAGTAAGAAGTGGATCTGTGATCGTGTCATTTAGAAACTAAAGGAGTAGCCACTGTATAGAGCTGTCAATATACAGAAGGACATATTACGAGAATATGGTGTTCGTCTTCTATACAAACATGCTTGGATAGGGAAGGAGGTTGTTAGGGTCGCCATCCATGGTAGTGAGATAAGTAGCTATGATTTGCTTCTATGGTATGCAAATAAAGTGGCAGAGATGAATCCCGATAGTGTTGTTGCTACTGAGAATGATGGCGAGCGATTTAAGTGCACTTTCTTCTTTTTTTTGGGCCTGTATGTTGTGGTTCAAGCAGTCGTGAGGGTGGTTACTTTTTTTGGCGGAACTCACTTGCTGGGAAAGTACGGTGGGGTTTTGTTGGGAGCAACAGGCAAAGATGCCAATGAGGGCCTTTTCCATGTAGCATTCACTATCGTTGATAATAAAACCAATGAAAATTGTACTTGGTTACTCGCTATTCTTGCGGATGCATTGTACAACCAAGAGGACTACGACAAAATTATCACATTCATCTCCAATCGGTGCAAGGGTCTTGTCAACACCATTGTCAGTGTTGCTCTCATCGCCGTATAGGTATTGTTTGCGACATTTGGAGGTTAACTTTATGAAAACCAATGCTAGACTCGAGAAAACATTTAGAAATCAATATTGGGCAGTAGTTGTGAAAATTGCGTACACTTACACCTTGAAGGAGTTTGATGATGCAATCATTGAACTTGTTCAATATCGGCCGTTGCGCATGATTAGGTGCTACACAAGTCCGACGTTGACCATTAGTCCAATTTTCTATTAAAGGTTGTGGGATGGTGCGAGATGTACTCTAATGTCGCGGAGTCTTTCAATGCCTGGATTAAATAAGCGCACCATCTACCGGTTACGAGCATGGTTGATGTAAGCAGGTTTACACGAAAATATAATTTGCTGTGTATTAGCTACACCACCTGTGTAATATGGTACGTTGATGTGTATGCACATATTCTTATTTCTGTGTAATATGTTTTGTTGTTGTGTATTATGCAATGTTCTCATATACTAAATCATGTTTAAGTTTATTTTTTTGTTTCCTGTGTATTATTTTTACTTAGTGTGTATATCTTACATTCATCAACAGGTTTAAACTTATGAATATCCTATCAGAGAAATGTGAAGTATCAAATAGGTAGGATACATACTTTTGCCTTGAGATTCATAAGAAGGTTGACCAAATCGTAGAAGATAGCCGCAGTCTGAGAGTGGGGCGATCAGACCTTGATACGTATGAAGTCATTGATAAACACAACAGTGTTGTCAACCTGCGGGTACAAAAGTGTTTATGCATAAGATGGAAGGTACATGGCCTTCCTTGCAAGCATGCATGTGCGGCGATCATGCAAATGGACACTAGTGTGCACTATTACATAGATGATTATTTCACAACCTATATACCCGATCACTAACAATGACAAGCCATGTGATGACCATCATGAACTCCTAATGTGTCCTCCAATATCAAAGAAACGTCCCCGTCGTCTACGTAGGAAGCGAATAGAGTCACAGGCTTTCAATGTTCGTGATTTGCACTGCAGTCAGTGCCACCAACTTGGCCATCATTGAAATTCATGTAATACAATAATAGTGGATTGAACATTAAATGTATAGTCAAGGCCAGTTGGTTGGTGTTTATTTGACACAATTCGTTTATATGTATTATGTGTGTTTCATGTTTATTATTTGGTCTTCTTTGTGTATGACTTGAGTGAGCAGTGTATTAATTGATATTATTGTGTATTATTAGCAATATATGTTTATGATTTTGCAGTTCCTGTGTATCAATATTTTTTTATATAAAATTTGCAGCAATAAAAGTTAGTAACATTTTCAAGTTTGGTGTTGCTTGTTCACATACAATTTTTAAGTAAATCACATGGAAATGTTGTCTTTCTTCTCAATAGATGGCACAATATCAACATCCTCCTTGGTGGCATCCTCTATGTCCATGGTTGGTATGTCCTCCTTGGCAGTATCCTTTTCCCCGGCATACTTTACGTCCCTGGTTAGTACGTCTTCCTTGGTGGTATCTTGTTCCTCGGCTGTGTCCTCCGACCCAACGTCATTAACTTGCTTTTGTTGCAGTATAACTTACCTACGCATGGTGTCAACTAATATCCGCACGACGTAGCGTAGCCGTATGAAAGGGACCTCTGACCACGATATGTCCAGCTCTTCCCCATTCAACAGTTGTTCAATATAACAGACATAGAAAATTGGACAATCATTGGTGTCGGGTTCTTGTTGAGGGCACGATCGATCATGCTCCAAAGGTAAGCCTTTGAACTTGGGTTTCCTTGTGTTGATTTTGATGAACAATTCAAATAGATTTCACTGAAAAATGACATACATTTGTGAGTAAAGAGTAGTTAAATGGATATTAGATGCATTATAAGTATGTGATAGTCATTTTCCATGGCTACTGCATCGTCGTCATATGTGTCTGAGATGATGGACAAATAGTGGATGTACTTTTGCTTGACGAGATCAAAGGTAAATAGATGATAGTGACCATGAAACAAGATGGGCATCAGAATAATTTCAGCATCCTTATGCCCATATATAACATCTTGCATCATGTATGGTACTTGATCTGAGCTGAATTGCAGCTTCTGTATTGCGAGTGCAAGAGGCCGCATGAGAACTGCCCGCCGCTTGTACACCAATGGATTCGAAAACAATTCCTCACCAAGAATAAGGACCAACACATTGGCGACATCATCAAGCACTTGTTCTTTTCCCTCAAGAAGGACGTACAAGTTATCATGTGTCGTAAACCCGTAATCATCCCTCTAGATGACGGAGCTACATGGCAGGAAGTATTTTCATTAAACAGGAAGATAACTATATTACACATGAATACAACTGCTTACACAAGAATATAACTATGATATACATAAAAAAAATTATGTTATATAGTAACGCAAATATGTCACACATGAAAGTACTCTGAGCAAATATATATACTGCAAAGGGAGAAAGAATTACTTGTCAACACGTCTGTTTAGGTAGATTGCAATGGCTGCCCGTTTGATCTATTTTAGCTTACCCAAACTGGCATATTTCTTCTTCACTGGCAAAAAATCTATTAAAACCTTTACCTGGGTCTCATGATACATTGGGGCCTCGATAGTAGGTTGGTATGGCACAAGAATGAGTGACTGGTCCTTCTCTTTCATGGCCTTCTATCCCATAAGGGTTTCAAGTAGTATATCCGCAACGCGTAAGGAATCCTCATTGGCCTCTGAATCATTAGATAAGCGAGAAAAAGTTGGGGCCACAGTCTTCAGTGGGGCCCTCTTCGCTGGGGCTCACTTCACTGTGGCTCGTTTTGATGGGGATCGCTTTAGCTAAGTTTTTTTTTTGAAGGGGATCTCCTTATTGGGGCTTTTTTTTGTGGAGGCCTCTTTACGGTTCGTCACATTGTCCGCTTAGGGTGGTCTCATTTTTCTCGGCTTCAAGAATCGGAGCAGGTGCAGGTGCAGGCTCTGCGGCAAGTGTTGGTGCAAGTGTAGGTGCAGGTGCAGTAATCTCATCTGGTAATTTATTGCTACCAGGGGGCGTTGGGTCCCTGGATCTATAAAAGTAACATTTGTAGGTGGAAAACCAGTCTCTGGTGAAGGTACAGGAATTTCAGTGGCCATTTCTTGTGCAGAAAATTCGCCACTTGTACTTGTATTTGCCTTATGTTGGCTAGAGCTACCTCTCCAAGACCAAACTACTCATTTGAACCTCTTATTTGAAGGAGGAAAAGGACTAGAAGTAGGAGGGGTAACGAAGTATGTTTGTTCTTGCTAAGCGTCAGAATGTTGGGGCGGTGACAGTGAGTCGCGACTCTGTCTCCTTACATCCCAAGCGTCGCGAGAGTCTATGGGAGCCCGCAGTTCACGAAACTTGATCAGTAGCTGCTACCATAATCAATGCATGTCATCAGCATCATGCGGTACATCATTCGAGCTAGCAACCGATGATCGAAGACACATGATTTTCTTAACGTTGGATGGGGAGGAATGCTCCGCTTCCTTTCCGATTTCTATGATGGTTTGATAACATCTTTTCTTGCAACATTATCTTTTTAACTGCCCTAGTAGGTGGTGGACTCTCACGGGGCCTTTTTTTTAGTGCTGGCCCCTTTAGACGACCTCTCAGAATATTGTTTTTGGGTGTCACGCTTAACACGGCCAAGGAGTATATTCTCTTTATCATTGCTTAGGACAAGTCCGAAGAACTGCAAAGAAAACACACATAAATTTGTAAGACGTTAGGATAACCTACACAGCTAATCTAAACCTTACACATGAAACATTATCTCTACACATGAAATATATAATATACACAAGAACTCACAATATTACACAGGAACAGAAAAATAATACACATGAGGAATAGATAATACACACAAATGCTTCATAATACACATGAAGGTTAAATAAAAAAACTTACATGTTTTCCTTTAAGTGATTTCAGTAAGGGGTCAATGGATGCCGCCTTCATAAAATTGCTTTCTCCATTGCACATTATCCGGGGTGTCCATCCAAGGCGTTGTTTCTTCACACTGCTTGTCACCTTATAAAACTAGATGATCAGGGCTATGGCGCACCCTTTCAAGTAGCCTGTAATGGTGTACTTTCCTTTACATTGAAACTGGACACGGGCGGCCATCAGTGGTACATCAGCCATCAGCCATTTGTGAATGGCATGTGCCCAAGCATAATGGCTAAACCAGGCCAGATCATCAGCGTACCTCATTGTAAATATTGGCGCATTTAGTGATGTATTTGGGAAGAACACTGTCATCATGAAGTAGATGACGAGGAGCTTTACGAATATCTCCTCCTCACTATCTTTGCCCCGAGCTAAACGAGGCCAGTTATGCATTATATTCAAGAATTTTTGTTCAAACACGGATTGGTCTCTCTCGTGCTTGAAAGATATAATGTCTCCATCACATCAGACACCTAAAATGAGCATGACGTCTTCTGCCCTGAATGGCAGCATAATTTCTCCTATCCTAAAGGGTTGGTTGTGATCATCGTAGACCTGCAGTAGCACGTCAAGCACCCCTTTTTCTTTAATCACGGATTCAACATCCATCATATGGGCAAAAGGTGTTCCAATGAGAATCTCCCAATGGTGCCTGTTTATCTCTTTCTTCAACTCTGTGTGTGTTTCAACAACAAGGGCTAGGTAATACCTTGCATTCACTAGCGTGGTGCTCATTTGTCGTTGTTATAAAAAAGAGCACATAGTCAATTATTGGTGGAACAATCAAAACCATATTATACACAAAAATGAATAAACAATACACAGAATGAGAAACAACAATGACAAACTTTACCAAATACACAGTAGAGAAAAGAGGATTTTCATAGAAACTGCCTAATATTGTCATTGCCCCCCTCCTCCCACTAATACCAATGAATCCCTAGAGGGAGGCTCTTTAGCTATCTTTCAGATTGCAGGCGAGGAAACTAGAACTATTTATCAATCTGTTACTGTTCATCATCAGATCCCTCCTTTTTTAACAGGCAGGAGAAAAGGAACAGAACTCCCTAGAGATTGGATAGGACCAACACAATGACAGAGAGAAGTTCTTCTTCTAACTTCTACTGATTATAGGCCTCCTAATCCAAGTGGAGAAAGGGTTGATCGTCATGCTTCCTTTGCTCGAAGAGTGATCGACGCCATCCAAACTGCTCAGACCAACACTGAAGAGTGCGAGATGAAGTCTGAAGAGAATTCGGAAGATGACATGAATGTTGAATGAGAAGTTGAAGATCAAGCTTTTGGAGACGAAATGACAATGGATCAAATTCAAGGAAGCATTCAAAAAAGGTCTCTAGCTAGAAGAGGTTCAAACCTTGTAGACAACCTTCATAAAAAAAGGAGAACGAAAGCTTCTGCTTCAGGATCTTAACCCTTATTTTTAGAATGCTTTGTTTTTGTATTTTATTGATTATTACTCTCTTCATTTTATCTATTTACACAATGACTAGTATTAATATGATTTGATGGAATTGTAGGGGGCTCACTAACACAAATACTCTCAATCAGATTCAGGAGCTAATCAAAGGGCATAAACCCATTCTAGTTTTTCTAGTGGAGACAAGAGCTAATGAAGATCGAACCATCAAGTTCTGCACCAAGTTCAATTGAGTCAGGGATTGGGCAGCTGTCCCTTCATCAGTTTTTCAGGTGTTATTATTGTGATGTGGAAAAGTTCTCTCAGGTTGGTTACCCCTGTAGCAATTTCCCGGAACTCCATTCATTTGGTAATATCTTTTAATCTCACTGATGCTTGGTGATGGATGCGTTATGGGTGTCTAAATTATGCAAAAATATAAGCATGCAAGTATGCACTTAATACTACAATTTGTCCGTTATACCGCAAGTGTACGAGTCGTCAAGTGATACCTTGTGGGTAAACACAAGGGTCGTATTTCCCCAGGAATGGCAAGAGGCTCCTATTATTTCCTTTTCACTTAATCAATAGCCTAATCATTTACGCTCTTTCTTTAGTTATACTTATATAACACTATTAAACAATACAATTAGAGACTATGTTAAGCACACTTAGAAGGAGTTGAGAGTATGTACTAAAGTTATCTTGATTATTAATTATAGTAGGAGTTAAGGGCATGTGTGGATAGCCCAGAATTATGGCCTAATCTGTACATTATGCTATAATTTAATATTTTCTGATAATTATGTCATATTGGCTGTTTGGGCACTTATTTTAGTGCATAAAATTATGGCATAATATAGGTATTATGACATAAAAAAATTATTCCACTAAGAGTGGAATATTTTGTCATTGTAAAAAATCTCTCCTTTTGATCCAGTCACCAGTTATTGGTCCACCGTCGGTCTGGCCGGCCTCTAGTAACCGACCATCGGTCTAGCCGGCGGTCTGACCGGCCTCCGGCGACCGACCACTAGTCCGGTTGGCAATCCGGCCGACCTCTGGTGACTGGCCATTGGCTCACCGGGGCTCTGATCACCGGTCGGCGAGCCTTCGATGACATGCCGTCTGTCCATTGGTGGTTCGGTCAGCTTCCGGTGACCCGCCACCAGTCCCCTTGCGGTCCAATCAGCTATCTGATGACCTCCGATGACAGGCTACCAGTGGTCCAGTCATCGGCTAGCAGTCCACAGTGGTCCGTTTGGCCTCAGGTCACATGCACTAGTCCACAGGCGATCTAGTGGCCAACCGAAAGATTTCCGTAATTTTTTTATTTTGTTAACCAAACACTTATTTTGTAAGAATAAAATATGTCACAATTTCTGTAATAATCACTAGCACTTTTTACATAATAAAATTATGCCATATTTTTTTTATTTTGCAGCCAAACGGGCCCTAAGTGTCAATCTTGTTCTAGGTTTGAACTGGGGGAATTCAGAGGCCTACTAGCCCCAATAAGCCATGACTACTAGGCCTAAATCACTAAGAATTTAAAATGGAATCTCTTCCACCCCAGCCTCCTATGTTTGCCTTTAAGTGTAGGAATCTCATGAGAAGAGACCAATCAGATCCTAAAGCCTAAGGGACAATCAATCTCTAATCCGAAAACCTAGTTATGCTTAACCTCTTAGAACATGCATAGATCTATCATGGCATGGGGGTCATCAACATGGATGCATATTCTCCTCATCCACATCAACATATAACAATCAATTAAGAACATGCAATGATTACAAAAACTAGAACAATTTATATTAATCAATCAAGATTCATAAATAATAACCGATGGACCTAGACATACAATTTCCCTAGAATTATGTTCTTATTGATCATATAAAACAAAGCATCAAAGCACAAGAGAACCACAAACCAAATAAAGAATAAATAAGCTTTTAATGTATTCCTAGACTAACTCCCTCCAATAGTTCTCTGAAGATGGGGATTAGAGGATCCCAAGATTGTCTGATGACATGTGTTACTCACGTCCCTCTGATGATGATCTTTGAAGATGCCTGTCACACATGATCTTCTTCGATGATGCTTCCTGACGTACTCTCGAGAAATCAGTAGGGATCTAGTGGAATATGAAAGAAACTTTGTGTCTCGCCGCTCAGATCTCCAGAAATCCGATAACTCTAGCTTCTTCATCAAAAGAGTCTCCTCAAATTTAGAGAATACCGGGGTGCTTATAATAATTGGCTCCGCCACGGCCTTACCACAGCCGTTTTGATTCTCGTTGTGAGTAAGTTGTTGCTTGGCCGCCAAGTCGCGTTATGGCATGGTCTTTGGGTGTTATGTGTCTTGACAATGGCCGGTATGGACTTCATAACGGCCGTTGTCAGGCCATTATGGCTTCTATGTTGTTACTAGTGAGCTCATGCTCCACGGCTTGATCACGGTAGTGGTAAGTGTAGATAACATGCATTGTGTGTTGCCATAACACCCGTTGTCAGTCATGGTGTAGCCTTGATTGAGCAACTTACTTCATTTTGTTTCAAAACATCCTCGAATTTTCTAATTTCTTCCTAAAATAGAAACAAAGGTTGTTATGAATAAAAGGGTAAAATTTCATACTAATGAGATGTTAAATAAGTACACTTTTATGCTAAATGCAGTGTAAATGATATAGGAAATATGATCAATCTAGCACTTATCACTTGGATCTTATCAGTTGTCTATAATAAACAGTTGATCAAGGATAAAAAAAAAGCTATGGAATGAACTATCTCATCTTTCTTCTTTAAATTTTCCTTGGTGCATTACAAGAGATTTCAATACTATCTGTTTAAATTCCGAGCATCTCGGTGGTAGATTCAACTACTATTCTCCTAAATCTTGCCTTTTCAATAACTTTATTGCTAAAAATTATCTTCTTGAAATTCAGTATAATGTTCCAGATTTTACTTGGCATAATGGAAAAACTAGACTTGCTAGACATTGGGTAAGACTTGACAGGTGCTTAATTAATATTTATTGGTCTAGTTTATTTAATAGTGTCTCATTTACCTAGAATCTGTTCAGATCACTTTCCTCTTCTAATTTCAATTGTCACCCAAGCTTTTTCTATATCTAAGGTCTTTCACTTTGAGAATTACTGGTTAGAGTACCCTCAATGTCACAATACTATTAGAAACGCTTAGAATTTCACCCCTTATTCCACTGCCACGCATAGATTCACTCATTTTCTTAGCAGGACTAGAAATAATCTTATTAGTTGGAGATCCAAGGCCTAAACTCTCTCGATAAAGATATTAAAAATGTTGAATCCAAATTAGTAACCTAGATACCCAAATTCAAAATCTTCCTTGTTCTGATTTAGCACATGCTTCTCTGTACACCACTACGAAAATTCTTCATAACAAACATTTTGCTCTTTTAAGACAAAGTAGCCTTAGATGGGATCAGAGATCAAGACTCACATGGGTACATAACGGAGATTTGAACTCAAATCTTTTTTCATTGTTGTGCTTGCATGAATAGACATAAGAACTCTATTTTTCAAATTGGTGATCAAAATGGTAATCTATGTGTGGAGAGGAAAGCCATTGAAAATGTTTTTATTGATCATTATAGTAATCTTTGGTCAGATCCTAGTAGAAAGTCTTATTCTTACAATCTTCATTCTTTATCCTCTGATCTACCAGTCATTTCAACTGAAGATGTTCAAAATCTTGTTAGAAAGGTTTCCAAGAATGAAAATTTCAAAGATATAATGTCTTTAGACTCTAGAAAAAGCCCAAGTCCAGATAGTTTTAATGTTGAGCTTTACAAGTTTTTCTAGCATGCTATTCAAAATGATCTGTGTGATGCTATTTAGTATTTCTTTGAGAGAGCTCATATGCCCACTTCTTGGGGGTTGACTTACATTGTTTTGATTCCAAAAAAATCTAACCCCAAGACTGCTTCTAATTATCATCCTATTTTCTTGTGTAATGTTTGCTATAAAATTATTACTAAGATCCTTGCTAGAAGATTGAAATCAGCCCTTCCCAACCTTGTTGGGAGAGAGTAGGCTAGTTTTGTCCAAGGCAGATATCCTGCTGATAATATTATAGTTATCTAAAAAGTAGCTCACACTCTAGATAATGACTATAGCAATCCCACTAGGATGATTGTCAAAATCGATGTGGAAAAAGCCTATGACACTATTAATTGGAAGACTATTCTTGCTACTCTTACTTTGATGAAGTTTCCTAATGTTTGGATTTCCTGGATCCATGCCTGCATTTCTTCCTCTAGTTTTGCCTTTCTAATTAATGGTAATCCTACCAAATACATTAAAAGCTTCAAGGGGGGGGGGGGGGGGGGGGGTGAGACATGGTGATCCTTTGCCTTCATTATTGTTTATTCTTGCCACTCAGAACCTCACAACCATCCTCAATCGAGCCCTTACTATGGAAATAATTCTTAGTTTTGATATCAGATTGCATCATAATTTCAATCACCTAATGTATGCTAACGATCTCATTTTAATTTCCAAGGCTTCCAGAAATGTTGCTAGAAACATTCGTTTTTGTCTCTCTTTGTACTCCAATCTTACTACGCAAAATCCAGAGTTTGGTAAATCAGCAATTTTCTTCCTTAAATGGTTGAATGTCAGGCTTACGAGGGTTATTAGAAATATCCTAGGTCTTTCTATCGACTCCTTTCCTTTCACTTACCTAGGTATCTCTATTTCCACCCCCCCCCCCTTGTTACTCGTTTCCAGAACTTGGTTCCTCATTGGCAAAATTTTCATATTTCGCATGCTGGAAAAGTAATCCTAATTAATAGCATTCTTATGACTATTCCCACTTATACACTAAGTCTACCTTCTCCCGGCTGCTATCCTTGATAAAGTTGTTAAAATAGCCAAAAATTTCCTTTGGAGTAAAAGTAGTAATCGAAGTGGCCTTCCATTAGTTTCTTGGAGCAATGCTACATTTGACAAACATGATGGGGAGTAGGCTATTAGGAATCCAAGTCACACACGCACTGCCTTTGCAACCAAAAATGTTCTAAAACTCCTAAACAAAGAAGATACTATTTAGGTTGACATTCTCAATCTAAAATATGGCCGTGTGCATCCTTGGAATTTTAATATTCCTCCTAAATGCTCTTGGTTTTTTAGATCTCTTTGTGAACTCTTCTCAGATTCAAATGAGCTCTATCAATCCAAATTCAGTCTAGGTTTTTAATGATCCTTGGATCTCTGAAACCCCTATAAACCTCAAGCCTACTTTTGTGAATATGGACCTTATTGAAAATGAAATTCATGTTACTGATTTCACAATTGGTTTGGACTAGAACTTTGCTCAAATACACAATTTACTCGGTAGTCATTTGAATTCTTCTATGATGAACTCGAGCATCAGTGATACTCAGAATTTGAATCAGTGGACTTGGTTTCAAGGTTCTAAGGGAGGCAATATTGTGAGAATTGTGTACAAGTCCTTGAATAGTTTAAATCTGGAAGATCAGTTCTGGGGAGGTTGGAAGAATTTGTGGAGTTTAAATGTTGCTCCTAGAGAAAAATTTTTCACTTGGCTTTTCATCCATGGTAAGGTGAAAACTTTAGAGTTGCTACATTCTTATAACCTTGTCTCAGATGCTACTTGCCTTCTCTGTGGACTTCAGAAGAAGAAGAATGATCATCTCTTCAATTTCTGCTCCAAAACTCATTTGGTTTGGAGACATATTGAAGAGCTTACTTCTGGACATTTTTTGTTTGAATTTCAATATAATGTCAGGGTTATGGTTGGAAAATATTGACTCGTCAAAGACAAAATGGAAGGCTTCAATTGTTGTTACTACAATCTAGAACATTTGGAAAGCAAGATGCAATGCTATTTATAAAAAGCACAATATTGACACCTGCTGGATTGTTGAATCAGTGATTCAACAAGTGAAAGAGTACACCACGGGTTATTGTATTCAAAAGAAAATTTTCTTTCTTAATATTTTCAGTTGTTATCCTTTTATACATTATCTTTTCACTGATGCTTCGTGGATTGCAGGTTCTAATTCTAGTGGAGGTGGTTTCTATGTGCTTGACAATGACAACAAAATCTCCATCACTGGTGCTAGCCCCATTCTTGCTGTCACTAGCATTGAAGCTGAATTAATTGCAGTGGATCTGGGGTTAAAGATAACAAAGACTTGGAACCTTAATATAGCTATCATTTTCACTGATTGCATTGATGTTCAGCACCTTTTAACTCAAAGCCGATTGGATGTGCCAAACAATTTAAAGCTTAAAGTTGCAACAATCAAGCATGATCATGATCTTTGATACGTTGCAGTGAAGGTTATACGGAATCTCTTAGCTGATAAGCTCGCCGCACACGGGAGATCACGCCATGACATTTTGCTTTATCACCAAGGTCATGATCTCCCAAAATGGTTGATGAAAGAAGCAAAGAAGATGAATTACTGTTTCAATTAATTGTGCTTTTTGTTTTTTGTTTTTTAAGTTTTTTATTTGTTGTTCCTATACTCTCTTGCATTTTTTTGTTCTTTTTTAGCTATATTCAGTCTTGTTTGTATTCTTGGTAGTTTCCTTGTTTTCAATATATTAGCTACTTTGTAGCTTCTTTTCATAAAAAAAAAGGCTTTGCATGTTTGTCTGCTGATGAGGGAAAATTCTTTTTTCTTCAAGCATTCAGCTGATATTTGTGTGTTCATTGTCACTCTTTGTGTGTTTATTGCTACTTCATGTTGGTATAGTTGACACATTGAAAGAAAAAATAAATTATTTATTTGCATAATTGTTTCAGTTTGATGTGAAAACTAAATCAATTTGTTAAATTTTACTTGTTGAATTTGTTACAGGGGATTTATTGCCTAGTTTGATGATATAAATCAATTGATTTATTTACAGTCTATATAGTTTGATGATATATCTAGTTTGGTGATGTATGGATTTCTTTACCTTGACAGTGTACTTGTTGAATTGGATTTTCAGTATAGGCTTTTGTAGTTTATAGATAGAGAACAAAATTAAATTAATCACTTGCATGATAGTTTGTATTGGATTGTTAGTATAGGTTTTTGTAGTTTCTAGATAGAGAACAAAATTAAATTAATCACTTGCATGATAGTTTGTATTGGATTGTTAGATAGGTTTTTGTAGTTTCTAGATAGAGAACAAAATTAAATTAATCACTTGCATGATAGTAAGTATTGGATTGTTAGTATAGGTTTTTGTAGTTTCTAGATAGAGAACAAATTAAATTAATAACTTGCATGATTGCTTCAGTTTTGCTTAAAAAATTTTAAAGCTAAAAATAAAAATAAATAAATAAATAAATAAAAAGTATATGACTTTAAAGTGAGAAAATATAAGATGTGTTTTCCTTTTTGTTTTGATTGTTATTCTAGTTTTATGATCTATGGATTCTTTTTGGATGGTAACTGCTTAATTGTTATTGACTTCAATTGTTAATATAGACTGATGTAGTTGATACATAATGAGAAAAATTAAAATTAATATCGTACATGGTTGTCTCAATTTTATTGAAAAATTTAAATGCGCAAAAAAAAAAAAAAAAAAGAGGTAAATGACATATGCATGTTGGTTATTACAGTATGGTCATTACATTGTATGTCATTAGAACACATGATAGTCATTACATTGCATGTCATTAGAACACCTAAGGTTTCTAGAGTATGGTGACCTAATTTTTCTTTTTATATTTATTATTTTGTTTTTTAAGGATGCATGCTGGTTATCACAACATGGTCAGGATGGTAAGGTTATTAGGGTATGTAATTTTGCTCATTTAGGGTTTCATAAATGTAATCCAATAATACCCTACAAACTGTTTATTTCGTAATTTGTTTATCTTGTCTATTAATTGTGATATTTCCTTTTAAATTTTTAAGGTTGTGTAACCTCATTCCCGGACACAGTCTTTTTACCATGGTGTCGACACCCCCTAGTTTCTCATGGTGTTACTATCTCTCCATAAGTAAGGAGGAAGAAGATGCACTAATGTGAAGAGATTTCCTGGTGGCATGACGGACCCTGTCTAACATGGATTAAATTGAATGATATGAACAAGCTAAATAAGCATGATGACGTGTTACTCGGGCGTTGAGTGGCATTGCTAGTGTAATCAAATTGAAGGCAAATATCATTTTGATTCAAATTGAAATTTGGTAACAAACACCTTATACAAAAAAACCTACTAGCTACCAATAGGTGAAGAGGCGGTTGGTTCCTGTTTGCCATCTCATCTTATGTTTTTGATATATATATATATATATATATATATATATATATATTGGATAAGAGTTCTTAGTATTTCTATTTTCCAGTTTTAAAATAATATATTGTATTGTATTGCATATATTTTAACCACATATTTGTTAATGGATACACAATTTTTTAAAAATGCACCACAAATATTTTAAACAGTTTTTAAAATATTAAAAAAATAAAATAATAATAATATTTTTTTGGTAGCAAAAACCAAAAAAATAAAAAACAGTATCAAAAGCCCATTTAGCTCTTAATTATTTAGAAAATAATATTTTGATAAAATGGTTTTGGTCTTATAGGTGTTGAGCGAAATTGCGAAAGTAATGAATTTAAACTTCCATAGTCATGAGTGCTTGGTAAATTAATGTAGTGAAGAAAGAAAAGTGGTATTTCCATTATTTTCCATTGTTTGGATGACCAAATTTCATCAAAATATGAAAAATATGAGAGAATTACATGCATATCTTAAAAAAAATTTATTCCATTATTCAATAAATAATATAATTATGAACCCATCCAATAAAATTCAATTTTTCCTTTTTTTTTTTTTGGCTTATATTGTCTTTTTTTTTTTTTTATAAATAAAATAACCACATATACAGTCAGAGGAGTATGCATGGACCAAAAATTTAATAGTATAGCCCGTGCCCTCACCTGGTGATACAAAATTGGGGTTGCAACCCCACAACTAGGAACACCAACGAGACTTGAAATAGAGGCTTGTAAATCTCCATACTAACGCCTCCTTATGCAAGTAGAGTCAATGCCCCTAGGTTATGATCCCCTTGATTATACAGTTATTATTAGTAAAACTATTTTTGTCACATTCATGTACTACACAACTTTTTATAGGAATACACATAATTTTTTTAACTAAAATAATTAGAAAATAGTGTTTGAATTTGTTTTGAAGTGGAATTTCAGTAACCTTCGCAAAATAAAAATGATCACTTCTGGGTTCAGTGATTTCAATTTTGTCAAAAAAAACACCCCAAAATGGGAGGGAGCCATCAATATCTAGGTACAAATTGATTTGCACTCTCTCATTAATTGAACTTCCAAAAATGATTTTCAAATAAATGCACCTAGAATTCAGCATTCTAAAACCATCACTAGTACAATGCAACATGACAAAACCTGAAGTGCTATACAAGTGACTGCTTATTTCAAACAGGACAAATCTGAAGCATAGCTTGTAATACTTCTGCAGAAAAATAATGGCAAAGTTTTGGATGCAGAATGCATGATTTTCAAAACATTTAATGCTATTTATCTAAGACCAAAACGTGACGTAGCTACCATGAACTTGTTAGAATATGTTTACCTAATTGAGTTGAGAAATTGAGAATGACCCCCTTGTTTAATAGGTTATTAGAGCTTGATCTTGGACTTCCATGAAATGTAAAACAGTTCAAATAGCAGAATATACCACAATTAGTAAAAACTTAACTTGCAAAATAAAAGTAAGCATACAATAACATGCAACACACTAGGAGTTAACCAAAGATTATATTTGCGCTGGCAACTCTTACCAAATCCAATTTTACATAATCGTTAAATAGTGCAATCATTTGTAAACCAACTGATTTACAGTTTAATACACACATACTGATACACCTGTGTTGAGAATCTTTATAATCCTACAGTAGCATTTAGTTAAACATTGATGGAAAACAAAAACCTTGTCATCTAATCGTTTTCTGTTCAAATGAGCACTTCATTCGCTTTTTTAAAAAAAAAAAAATAGAAGGAGCTCAAAAAGCTGTTTTATTAAAAATAAACGAACTGATGTACAAGAGGTCAACTAACAAAAGTTACAACCAGAAAAACCAAAGTACCTACAACAACAATGACTAATCACATAATTCCTATAACTTAAACCCATCCCTCTCCAAGATTTCATTAACCAACTTGGCAATTCCATTCCCCTGTGGTACAGAGATAGATTACGCAAACATCTGCCATGTTTAGCAAGTTTATCAGCAGCATCATTCCATTCCCTTGGGATGATTTGAACATTCAGGTTGTCTTGATCACTGACGAGCTGCTTTAAGATTCATGATCCTCTGGGATAGTTTGCTCTGATTCAGCACCTGCAAAACATATCCGCGATCAGTAAAAGCATTCCCTATCCTCAACTTCATCCCCCTAGCCCATCGATTTCCAGTAACCATTCCTTCTATTTCTGCTTCCAAGCTAGAATTGGCTTCCATCCTACAATAACCTGCAGCTAGGAAACACTTGAGAGTTGAGAGTCAATGAATACAAATCTTGCACCCCTGACAAAGGTGTTAGGAATCCATGATGCATCAGTAAGCAAATGCAGATCCTCAGCAACCAAATAAAAGAGTTAGCCAAAAACTTCCACATATTCTGTCTGGCAGCAGTGTAATATTCTTCCACATGATTAACTGCTGTGAGCAATCCATAATAAATCAGGTTGCTCTCTGAATATAAAATTGTACCTGCTCTTCCATATAAGCGAAACAGTCTCTGAATGGTCATAATTCAACCAACTAGCTTCTTGAATTCCAGCCTCCAATTCAAGAAAGTAGTCAAGCATATCACTAACCTTCCTCTAATTCCATTGAGTTTTGTAACGAACATTAAAAATATAATCAATGGTAAATGAATAGATACAATCGAGTAATCATGTTAGGGCCTTGCAATAAAAATAATACTGCAGCGACACAACACTATCCACAGATAACCATCCAGTATCAAATGGAAAAAATAATCAAAGCATGCAATCAAATGGAAAAAAAAACCTTTGGATGTGAAGAGAAAACCACGGGACAAACTGGATAATAGATCAACTTTAAGAATCAAATAGAACACTGTTTTTAACCACTTAAGCTTTTGTTCAGAGCTTAAGATCTAGCACATTGGAATAAAATACAAGTACCAACAGACCAACCTCAATAGGAACCCGATTAGCAAGAAGCTTATCTCTCAATCTTGCAAGAATTGGTCACCACTGCAAGAACTATAAAAAAAAAAAAAAAAGAATTCCGTTGCTCTTCTTCATCCTCTTCTTCTTAGTCTTGCTTTGCACTGTTTTTTCTGAAGCTTTTGATTCAAGCCAAGATTTTGCCTCACCGTTGTTAGAAGATGGAAAAATCCCTTTTGTTATGACATAATAAAAGTCAAGTATAGTGGTTACACATGAGGAGACAAAGGCCAAATTCACTATCTAAGCGAACAAAAGCCTTATAAATGAAGAAGCGAAAATCCACAATGGTGGCTAGACAAATACCTAATAATCTTCCTCTCCATCCTCATTTGGAGAAGATCTATCACACAACATGCTTATTAAAGTTGCCCAAAGAGTGCATCCTGATTAAGCTACTGCATAGCTCAAGTTTTCTCCAAGAATAACATTGGTTAACATGAACATGTCGGTAGCATTTTTAATTGAATGAATCTTCTTTAAGTACATTTCTCAATCCTCAATTGCTATACATAACCAATGGTACCAAACATTGATGTGTTTTATCCTAATATGATACACGGTCCTCTTACTCAAATCCAAACCACTTTGGTTGTCACAAAACAACATACACTCTCTCTTACTCAACCCCAATTCATGAAGAAATCTTGTCATCAAAAGCATTCCCGCTTAAGGTTTTGCAATATATTCAACCATCATCGTACAAGCAACATGCTTCTGCAACTTAGATTGCCAAGAAAGAGCTCTCCTAACAAACGTGAATGTGTACCCCCGTGTAGATCGCCTAAAATCAAGATCACCTGCCACGTTTGCATCTGTGAACCTTCAAAAACTGGCTGATTCATCTTCGAACTAGCATTGATTACGCATGGTAATTGAGGAACAAAGATGAAGTTGAAAGAGATTCACACGGATAATAATGCTGTTGACATGTTAACCAAAATGACTTCCAGGGAGAAACTGAAGCTGTGCAATAGCTTGGATGAGATGCACTCCTCGGCCAAGATGAATTTCAAGTAAGCAGATTGTGTGATAGATCTCCTCCTAATAGAGCTGGAAGGGAAAATTATTATGTATTTGTCCAACTGCCATTGTGGACTTCTGCTTCTTCATTCGTGAAGCTTTGGTTCTCTTGGATGCTGACTTGTGACTTTTGTTTCTTTATACGCAACCTGGTACCATCCTTGACTTTTATTATGTTATAACAAAAGCAATGACACAAAATCCTGATTTAGTTCAGATAACTAGAGAGAATGGAGAAGGAGTAACGGAGATTTTCTCTCTTGATACTGATTGTTGGGGTCCTATAGTAAAAACATACTATAGTGAAACAACATAATACCCACAGGCAATCAACTAGCAGCAAATGACAAGCTAATACTCCTAAACAATGAAAAATAATCAAGGCAGCCAATCACGTGAAACAACTTTTATGTGAAAGAAAAAAAACCACGGGATAATAGATACTTTGAGCAATAAACAAATACAGTGTTCTAAACTAATTAAAATCTTGTCAAAGCTTAAGATCCAACAAATTGGAATAAAAATATAAATTTATATCTCGTTAAGAGGCAACAAACCAACCTCAAAGCCGAACCTGATTTGCTATCTTCTTCTGTACCGTTCTCTCCAGCTCCCTAATTTCTTCTTTCCATTCTTCTGTATTGTTCTCTCCAACTCTCTGAACCAAGTCAGGATTTTATCTCATCTTTGTAAGAAGATGAAAACACCCTTTTGTCATGGCATAATAAAAGGCAAGCATGGTGGCTACACATGAAGACACAAAAGCTATTAGTCATTATCTAAGAGAACAAAAGCTTCATGCATGAAGAAACAAAAATCCACAATGACGATAGGACAAATGCCTAACAATTCAAAGGGGAACTTCAACTATCCCGATACAAATCTCATGAATTTTTGGACCAGTGACCGCTTTTTCCTCCACTTTTGTGCTTAAGATGGATGTCTGTAATACTGATATCCTTTGAAATAGCTTTACACATATCATAAATTGTAAGACCAGCTACCGTGACTGCAGTCATTGCTTCCATCTCCACACCGGTTTTTCCTGTTGTTGTAGCTTCCCCTTCTATATCCACGCTGTAGTCTTTATCATTCAGAGTTAGATCAAGCTGAACATGAGTGAGGCCGATGTTATGACAGAGTGGGATGAGGTTACTAGTCTGCTTTGCTCCACTAATTCCAGCTATCTTTGCAACAGCGAGAACATCTCCTTTGGCAATCTGATTCGCTGCAACCAGATCAAATGCTTTCTTTCCCAAGAGAACTCTGCAACCAGCCACAGCTACTCTTTTGCTGTCAACTTTGGAAGAGATGTCGACCATACTGGCTCGCCCACAGACATCAACATGGGATAGGCTTTGCTGGCTTTCATCTAATCTAGAAGTAGTAACTTGAGATTCTTGGGGTCGTGATGTTGAGTCCATGACACTGGATGGAAGAGTTTCACCGAAGATTAATTCCATCTCCTGCAATATTGATTTTGTGTGGCATGAGATAAAATTGTGTGCTTGAGTTCTATAGTAAATATATAGCAAACTATAAACAAGCTAGGAATAACGGGTTTTAGTTTGTATGATGTGCAAACTTCAAACAAATAATTACTTTAAATTTATATTACTCTCATCAGCATACGTGTTACCATATCTCTAGTTAGCTGTATAAAGGGTGCACCCCTCTACAAATGAAAAAGTTGCCGGTTCAAATCTGAAATGTGGCATCCAATTTGGGGGACAAGAAAAGATCAATAATCAAGATAACTAAGCTATGAGCCACCAAGCAGAATCTTATGCATATTGCCAATAATCCAACATGAATGTTTTGAATGAAGTACGATATATTCAGTTACAAAGTAGAATAATTGGAAAACTCCAACTTTGAAACAGGGGATTATATGACTCCCAGAGCATAGAAGCATCTTTGGTAGGGATACATGGGATTTTAAAAGTAGTCTTATCCACTATTTCTCTCTTTTGGTTTGTATCATCTTAATTTAATTCAACAATTCTAGTTCTTCTAGTTTTCCTAGTTAACCTTCAAATCTTTTTATTTGGTTTTTGCATTTATAAATTCCAACAACCATCTAGGAATTACACAGTTCTAGGGAAGATTACCGTCTTTTAGCATCAAATAGGCGAGCCCTATAATTTTAACACAAAATTGTCTTTATGAGCAAATTAATTTTTCCACTACAAAACATACACGTATCTTAATTAACAGATATTAAAAATTTTTTTTAAAAACTCATAGCAGTCACATAGATTTATATAAATTCTATCAGAAACAGTAGCTCTAATGGCTCAAAAGTTGCGTATCTTAAAGAGAATAATAAAACAATAGCCAAATTTGTTAATGTACATGTTAAAATGGGAAAAAAGGCAAGTTTGCATTTAGTCAAGGTTGATTCCTTTAACAATTAACATAAGATAAATTCTCCTTAGAAAAAAAAATCACATCTATAACAGATAATCTAGTATCTCCTTCCAAATGATTTCATCTTCAATTTGAATGCTGTAAGTACATAGAAAAATTTTAAGAAAAATTATATCAATTGCTTGTTAAATAAAAAAAAAAAAAGCGATAATCAAACAAACAAATCAAATAAATATAACAATGATGTAATCATTGATCCAGCATATTCAAAATAACTAAACAAAAGCAAAAATATATACCTTATTTAGCTCAGCAACAGCATGATCGAAGACATTGTTACTGAAAAATCGTTTCCCAACAAAATAAGTAAATCTAGGTCTTCTTAGAAGTATTGCAAGCATGAAAACTGCCAGATTTTCCCTTCTTTTTCTTACAGCTCCGCTTGATCTCGGAGAGATGGAGCCTTGATGAAGTTGCAGGCTGCGAGATTAAGATAAAGAGAGCCACAGAGAAGCCGGAGTAAGAAATTGAGGGAAAACAAGGCAAGTGGCATAATTATTGTTAGGGTTTCCGTGGTAGGGGATAAGTAGTATTTTCCAATAAAACACATTATAAACCTTGTTTTTAAAGAGATTTAAGTATTTAACTAAATATATTTAATAATTAATCTGAAAAAAAAATTAATTAAAAAATAATTAGTCCAAAATATTCAATGTTGATTATTAATTTAAACAAAGAAACTTTAAAATGTTTAATTTTAATTTAACATGGATAATCACACTCAAAGACTCAAGAGAGCTTCTTGGGTTGTTGCTCGATATCTCAGCTCTTTCCAGAACAAACTCTTATATAGGCGAGCAAACTCTTCTTACATGACACAAATACCCTTACTTTATTTCACACTGAGGGGTATTTTTTAGAAAAGTTGAAAAGGTACAAGTAATGGGCATCTTAGCTCGCTTTAAACTTGAACTTATCTATTTTTTTTCTAGACTCAAGATAAGAACGAATCCAGGACACATTTACATACTTCTAGACTCAAGATAAGAACGAATCCTGAAAAGCCCGGACACGTTTACACACTAGATTCTAGATATTATACTCTAAAGTTCTTGTTTCAAGCTTCCATTGCATTCTCAATATTTGCTTGCCAAATTTCATCAAAATCTTTAAGACCATCAGTTTCTATGGCTCCAATAGCATATTCTAGGAAATCATCATCTAGTTCACTAACATGCTCCAACTGTAGTCTCATACCAGGCTGCTTTACAAATTTTCAAGTGTTCAATTAAATCTGGTTCGGTAATAAGAGTTCCCTACATAGGAGATTTATAATATCTAGCACTAACTGCTAAATAGATCTTTAAATTAAGCTGCTCTCCTATGAGATAACAAGTTTGGAATCTCTTTGGTGCAGTTCCTAGAGAATAAGCTCTCCACTTTTTAAGCTTTTCATCTGTTGTAATATTAATATGGTGGATAGTGAATTAGTCTTCATCTCATTTGCAAACTCTAGGTCTTTCATGATGAACAAGATCAATCCTGATATAATGTTGAGTTTGGACAAGATAACCTTGATAACTTGGAGGAACACTTAGAATTTCAAGTACCACAAAGGATGACTCTCCATCATGGAATTGATGATATGTTTTAATTTCCATGGGAATTGTGTCATGAATCACAGTTGCTTTGCGTCAGAGATAACCAATTTTTTCAATAGGCCATATTTAAATTAAAATAATATGTTTGGAGTGACAGTAATGCTTCCGACCTGGAATACTCCTTTCCATTCTAAGAGATTGATAGTTGCTTGTATTATAGAGAATCCTTAAGAACATATGTAAACCTGAGCTCCTAAATGAGCTAGGCCTTTGTACTTGGTTTGGCAAAAATTGAGTCTTTCTTGCCTAAGAAGTGTTGATGATGTCATGTCTTGCAATAATACTACTAAGTTAATACACTTGACATGCTTTTCAGAATAAGCTATCTTCATTATGACATGCTTTTCAGAATAAACTATCATTCAATTATGTTTTGAGATTTTTAGAATGGAGGTAATCACAGAACTGGGTGAGAATTTTTGGAAAATAAGGGTTACGATTGTTTGCCCGTAGGTTATCTATGTAATTTCTCTCTTGGTAATTAAGCATGAGATTCAGGGGCAAATTAAATGACAAAGGATAGCCAAATGGGTACATAGCTAAGCCAGTATTTTGGTTTTTTGGGAATTAGGTCTCGGTGATCGGTAAAGTTGAACTTTTCTTTAGAGACTGCTCCATTATGTAATAATACAGATTTATTAGTATCTTTCTTTTATATTAATTTTCTAGGGTAAGGCTTCTTGGTTTTCACATTAACACAAAACTCAGAGGAACTTACGAGCTTTGTAATCCCCGTTATGGCAAAGCGTATGAACCAACAAAGGTTTGGTACAAGGGGCTTTGCTCCCACATTAGTGAAAATACAGAGGATCCTACTAGTTTCGTAGTCCCCATCTATCACTAATCGTATGGGCAAGCAAAAGGATTATACTTATAGTGCTTATCGTTATTGAGAGAGAAATTTTATAAATCATGGAGGTTTTTCCAAGACTAGTTCTAAGAAACTACATCAAGACAATTTATTTGCAAGGCTATTATCTTTTCCTTTAATGTGTTAAAAAATTATCTTATAATTACCATTTAAAATTCTATCCTTATTATGGGTCATATACTAGCACCAAACCTTTAAGTTTTAATTTAGAATGATCCTAGGCTCCCTTCCTATAGTCCATCATTGACTTTAGGTTGGTAGAAGATCCCCCAAATCCCTTATTTGG
This sequence comes from Dioscorea alata, assembly GCA_020875875.1. Lineage (NCBI taxonomy): Eukaryota > Viridiplantae > Streptophyta > Magnoliopsida > Dioscoreales > Dioscoreaceae > Dioscorea > Dioscorea alata. The sequence goes on from CM037027.1 coordinate 6,284,188, forward strand.
TATCAGAGCCATGTTATTTTTACTATATATAATTGATAGAAAACCCCATAAATTTGTAGAACCATATTTAAAATTGGTAAGAAAGTACTTGGTAAGAAATAATATTAGAGTGGAAGACTAGATCCTATCCAAACTCAACATTATATCAAGATTGATCTTATTCATCATGGAAAACCTAGAGTTTACAAATGGGATGAAGACCAATTCACTACCCACCATATTAATATTACAACAAATGAAAAGCTTAAAAAGTAGAGAGCTTATTCTTGGGAACTGCACCAAAGAGATTCCAAATTTGTTATCTCATAAGAGAACAGCTTAATTTAAAGACCTATTCAACAGTTAGTGCCAGATATTATAAATCTCCTATGCAAAAAAACTATTATTACCGAACCAGACTTAACTGAACACTTGAAAAGTTGTAAAGCAGCCTAGTATGAGACTACAATCGGAGATAACAGAATCCATGTCAGTGAACTAGATGACGATTTCCTAGAATATGCTATTGGAGCCATAGAAACTGATGGTCTTGAAGATCTTGATGAAGTTTGGCAAGCAAATATTGAGAATGCAATGGAAGCTTGAAATAAGAACTTTAGAGTACAATATCTAGAACCTCGTGTGTAAACATGTCCGGGCTTTTCAGGATTTGATCTTATCTTGAGCCTAAAAGTATGTAAACGTGTCCTGGCTTTTCAGGATTTATTCTTATCTTGAGTCTAGAAAAATACAGATAAGTTCAAGTTTAAAGTGAGCTAAGATGACCACTACTTGTACCTTTTCAAATTTCTAAAAAATACCCCTCAGTGTGAAATAAAGTAAGATATTTGTGTCATGTAAAAAGAGTTCGCTTGTCTATATAAGAGTCAGTTCTGGAAAGAGCTGAGATATCGAACAAAAACCCAAGAAGTTCTCTTGAGTCTTTGAGTGTGATTATCGAGCCAATCTTCTCAATAAAAATTAGTTTTTCTTTAATTATTTGTAAAATAGATAAGCAATTTATTTTTTGTAATCTTCTGCATAAAATAAGCTTATGATAACTTAGTTCTTTTTCCCGAAAGGGAACGGGAAGTCTATGAGAAGAATTCTTGTCAAGGATTGATGGTAAATCAATCAAGGGTGACCTCTAACCATTGAGTTGGCGAAGATGCCAACCTATTGCGGTGAAAAGTGAAAGATGATAGGTGAAGTAAGTCTTACTAGTTATGAGATAAAGTATTCTGGCTAACCAGCGCCGAACCATTGATTTATAAATAATCCATGTTAAATTAAAATTAAACATTTTAAAGTGTCTTTGTTTAAATTAATAATCAACATTGAATATTTTGGACTAATTCTTTTTTAATTAATATTTTTTTCAAAATTAATTATTAAATATATTTAGTTAAATACTTAAAAATCTCTTTAAAAACAAGGTTTATAATGTGTTTTATTGGAAAATACTGCTTATCCCCTACTACGGAAACCCTAACCCTAATTATGCCACTTGCCTTGTTTTCCCTCAATTTCTCACTCCGGCTTCTCTGTGGCTCTCTTTATCTCAATCTTGCAACCTGCAACCTCATCAAGCCTCCATCTCTTCGAGATCAAGCCGAGCTGTAAGAAAAAGAAAGGAAAATCTGGCAATTTTCATGCTTGCAATGCTTCTAAGAAGACCTAGATTTATTTATTTTGTTGGGAAACAATTTTTCAGTAACAATGTCTTTGATCATGATGTTGCTGAGCTAAATAAGGTATAGATTTTTGCTTTTGTTTAGTTATTTTGAATGTACTGGATCAGTGTGATTACATCATTGTTATATCTACTTGATTTGTTTGTTTGATTATCGTTTTTTTTTTTAACAAGCAACTGCTATAATTTTTCTTAAAATTTTTTTGTGTACTTACAACATTCAAATTGAAGATGAAATCATTTGGAAGGAAATACTAGATTATCTGTTATAGATGTGATTTTTATTTTCTAAGGATAATTTAACTTATGTTAATCGTTAAAAGAATCAACCTTGAATAAACGCAAACTTGCCTTTTTTTTTCCCATTTAAACATGTACATTTACAAATTTGGCTGTTGCTTTATTATTCTCTTTAACATGCACAACTTTTGAGCCATTAAAGCTATTGTTTCTGATAGAATTTATATAAATCTATGTGACTGCTATGAGTTTTTTTTAAAAAAAAAATTAATATCTGTTAATTAAGATATGTGTATGTTTTGTAATGGAAAAATTAATTTGCTCCTAAAGACAATTTTGTGTGTTAAAATTATAGGGCTCGCCTATTTGATGCTAAAAGACGGTAATCTTCCCTAGAACTGTGTAATTCCTAGATGGTTGTTGGAATTTATAAATGCAAAAACCAAATAAAAAGATTTGAAGGTTAACTAGGAAAACTAGAAGAACTAGAATTGTTGAAATAAATTAAGATGATACAAACCAAAAGAGAGAAATAGTGGATAAGACTACTTTTAAAATCCCATGTATCCCTACCAAAGATGCTTCTATGCTCTGGGAGTCTGGGAGTCATATAATCCCCTGTTTCAAAGTTGGAGTTTTCCAATTATTCTACTTTGTAACTGGATATATCATACTTCATTCAAAACATTCATGTTGGATTATTGGCAATATGTATAAGATTCTGCTTGGTGGCTCATAGCTTAGTTATCTTGATTATTGATCTTTTCTTGTCCCCCAAATTGGATGTCACATGTCAGATTTGAACCGGCAACTTTTCCATTTGCAGAGAGGTGCACCCTTTATACAGCTAACTAGAGATATGGTAACACGTATACTGATGAGAGTAACATAATTTAAAGTAATTATTTGTTTGAAATTTGCACGTCATACAAACTAAAACCCGTTATTCCTAGCTTGTTTATAGATTGCTATATATTTACTATAGAACTCAAGCACACAATTTTATCTCATGCCACACGAAATCAATATTGCAGCAAATGGAATTAATCTTCGGTGAAACTCCTCTGTCCAGTGTCATGGACTCAACATCACCAACCCAATAATCTCAAGTTACTACTAGATTAGATGAAAGCCAGCAAAGCCTATCCCATGTTAATGTTTGTAGGCAAGCCAGTATGGTCGACATCTCTTCCAAAGCTAACAGCAAAAGAGTAGCTGTGGCTGTTCTCTTGGGAAAGAAAGTATTTGATCTGGTTGCAGCCAATCAGATCGCCAAACGAGATATTCTCGCTGTTGAAAAGATAGTTGGAATTAGTGGAGCAAAAAAGACTAGCAATCTCATCCCACTCTGCCATAATATCGGCCTCACTCATGTTCAGCTTGATCTAACTCTGAATGATAAAAACTACAGCGTGGATATAGAAAGGAAGGCTGCAACAACAGGAAAAACTGGTGTGGAGACTGTAGTCACGGTAGCTAGTCTTACAATTTATGATATGATGTGTAAAGCTGTTTCAAATGATATCAGTATTACAGACATCCATCTGAAGCACAAAAGTGAAGGAAAAAGCGGTCACTGGTCCAAAAAATTCATGAGATCTGTATCGGGATAGTTGAAGTTCCCCTTTGAATTGCTAGGCATTTGTCCTGCCACCATTGTGGATTTTTGTCCTCTTAGATAATGATTTATAGCCTTTGTTTCTTCATGTGTAGCCACCATGCTTGCCTTTTATTATGCCATGACAAAAAGGTGTTTTCATCTTTTTACAAAGACGAGATAAAATCCTGACTTGGTTCAAAGAGTTGGAGAGAACAATACAGAAGAATGGAAAGAAGAAATTAGGGAGCTGGAGAGAAGGGTGGAGAAGAAGATAGTGAATCAAGTACGCTTTTGAGGTTGGTTTGTTGGCTCTTAACGAGATATAAATTTATATTTTTATTTTAATTTGTTAGATCTTAAGCTTTGAACAAGATTTTAAGTGTTTTAAACACTGTATTTGTTTATTGCTCAAAGTAGATCTATTATCCAGTTTATCCCGTGGTTTTTCCTTTCACATCAAAGTTTTTCCACGTGATTGCCTACTTTGATTATTTTTCATTGTTAAGGAGTATTGGCTTGTCATTTGATGCTAGTTGATTATCTGTGGGTATTATGTTGTTTCACTATAGTATTTTTTGCTATAGAACCCTAACAACCAGTATCAGGGCACGTTTACGTACTTCTAGACTCAAGATGAGAACGAATTCTGAAAAGTCAGGACACGTTTACACACTAAGTTCTAGATATTGTACTCAAAAGTTCTTGCTTCAAGCTTCCATTGCATTCTCAATATTTGCTTGTTTAATTTCATCAAGATCTTCAAGACCATCAGTTTCTATGGCTCCAATAGCATATTCTACAAAATCGTCACCTAGTTCACTGACATGGACTCTATTATCTCAAATTGTAGTCTCGTACTAGGTTGCTTTACAAATTTTCAAGTGTTCAGTTAATTATGGTTCGGTAATAAGAGTTCCCTGTATAGGAGATTTATAATATCTGGCACTAACCGTTGAATAGGTCCTTAAATTAAGTTGTTCTCTTATGAGATAACAAGTTTGAAATCTCTTTGGCGCAGTTCCCAAGAATAAGCTTTCCACCTTTTAAGCATTTTATTTGTTGTAATATTAATATGATGGGTAGTGATTTGGTCTTCATCCAATTTTTAAACTCTAGATCTTCCATGATGAACAAGATCAATCTTGATATAATGTTGAGTCTGGATAGGATCTAGTCTTTCACTCTAATATTATTTCTTACCAAATAGTTTCTTACCAATTTTAAATATGGTTCTACAAATTGATAAGGGTTTCTATCAATTATATCTAGTAAAAATAACATGGCTCTAATACCATAAGGGATTTGGGGGGGAGGGGGGGGGGGGGGATATTCTACCAACCTAAAGTCAATGATGGACTATAGGAGGGGAGCCTAGGATCATTCTAAATTAAAACTTAAAGGTTCGGTGCTTGTATATGGCCCATAATAAGGATAGAATTTTAAATGGTAATTATAAGATAATTTTTTAACACATTAAAGGAAAAGATAATGGTCTTGCAAATAAATTGTCTAGATGTATTTTCTTAGAAAAACCTCCATAATTTATAAAATCTTTATCTCTCAATAACAATAAGCACTACAAGTATAATCCCTTTGCTTGTCCATACGATTAGTGATAAATGGGGACTACGAAACCAGTAGGATCCTCTATATTTTCACTAATGTGGGAGCAAAGCCCCTTGTACCAAACCTTAGTTGGTTCATACGCTTAGCCATAACAGGGATTACAAAGCTCAAAAGTTCCTCTGAGTTATGTGTTAATGTGAAAACTAAGAAACCTTACCCTAGAAAATTAATATCAAAGAAAGATACTAATAAATCTATATTATTACAGGATGGAGCAGTCTCTAAAGAAAAGTTCAACTTTCCTGAGCACCGAAACCTAAATCCCAAAAAACCAAAATACTAGCTTAGCTATGTACCCATTCGGTTCACCTTTGTCATTTAATTTTCCCCTAAATCTCATGTTTGATTACCAAGAGAGAAATTACATAGATAACCTATGGGCAAACAAACGTAACCCCTCTTTCCCAAAAATTCTCACCCAGTTCTATGATCACCTCCATTCTAAAAATCTCAAAACACAATTGAATGATCCAAACTTGAAGCCAAAATCGCTTGATGCATTTCTCGAGCTCCAACATATCAATCAGATATTGGTTGAAGAGGTAAGTGATCTCAAGCAAAAATTGGAAAAAATAGAAAAAGAATGGGAAAAAGTGAATTGAAACAGAAGTATTGAAAAAAGAATGGGAAATGAAGTTATACAAAAAGAAGAAAAATATAAGAAATTCCCAGAGGTTTTAATCCAATAAAAACCAGTGTAATTAAAAGCGCTAGGCGCCCTTAAGGCGCTAAGACTTCTTATTGCCAGAGGCGAGAGGCGCCACGAAAGGCGCAGGCCTGAGTGAAGTAAAGCGGTAATTTTTAGAATAATTAAAGTCAAGCAAAGCAAAACATAGAGTCAAACAAAACACTCCTAGAAGTCTAGAACCACTCAAGTTTTTAGAGTTACAAATTCTATATTCATAAGTCATTTATTTCTACAATATTATCATCTTCATCATCTAAACTAGCTTCAATCCTATCACTAGATTTAGAGTGCAACTTTTGTTGCTTTTTCAATTTTCTCTTGTTAATTAGTTAACCCATTAATTTACTCATTATTTTTTAAAAAATATCAATTGTACACTTTAATCACCTAGTTTAACTCTAAATTTATTTCATTCCTTCTTAGTAAGTGTGCATTTTTAAAATCACCTAGGTTTTCTCCCCGAAATTTATTTCACTCCTTATTAGTAGGCGTGTTTTTCAAAAATCGCCTAGTTTTTCTCTAAATTTATTTCTTTCCTTATTAATAGGTGTGCTATTTAAAATCTCCTAATTTATCTCTCCTAAATTAATTTTCTTCCTTATTAGTAAGTGTGCCTTTTTAAAATCCCAATTAACAATAATGGAAAACATTAAATATATGGCTGATAGCATTAAATAAAATAAAAAAAAGACAAACGTGCTTTTTTATGCCTGTCGCCTGGCAAAAAGCGCTCGCCTGGGTTCGCCTCATTAAAAGCACCTCACCTGGAGGTTGTTGAGGCGCTAGAGCCTCGCCTCGCCTCGCCTGAGTGCCTAGGCGAGCGCCTTTCTCGCTTTTAATAACATTGATAAAAACAGTCATAATGAAGATAGTTTATTCTGGAAAGCATGTCAAGTGTATTAACTTAGTAGAATTATTGCAAGACATGACATCATCAACACTTCTTAGGCAAGAAGGATTCAGTTTTTGCAAAAACCAAGTACAAAGGCCAAGCTCATTTAGGAACTCAGGCTTACATATGTTCTGAAGGATTCTCTATAATACAAGCGACTATCAATCTCTTAGAATGGAAAGGAGAATTCTAGGTCAGAAGCATTACTGTCACTCAAAACATATTATTTTAATTTAAATATGGCCTACTGAAAAAATTGGTCATCTCTGAAGCAAAGCAATTGTGATTCCTGACGCAATTCCCATGGAAATTAAAACATATCATCAATTCCATGATGGAGAGTCATCCCAAACATTTTATGGTACTCGAAATTCTAAGTGTTCCTCCAAGTTATCAAGGTTATCTTGTCCAAACTGAACATTATATCAGGATTGATCTTGTTCATCATGAAAGACCTAGAGTTTACAAATGGGATGAAGACTAATTCAATGCCACCATATTAATATTACAACAGATGAAAAGCTTAAAAGGTGGAGAGCTTATTCTCTGGAAATTGCATCAAAGAAATTACAAACTTGTTATCTCATAGGAAAGCAGCTTAATTTAAAGATCTATTCAGCAGTTAGTGCCAAATATTGTAAATCTCCTATGCATGGAACTCTTATTACCGAACCAGATTTAATTGAACACTTGAAAATTTGTAAAGCAGCCTGGTATGAGACTACAGTTGGAGCATGTCAGTGAACTAGATGACGATTTCTTAGAATATGCTATTGGAGCCATAGAAACTGATGGTCTTAAAGATCTTGATGAAATTTGGCAAGCAAATATTGAGAATGCAATGGAAGCTTGAAACAAGAACTTTAGAGTACAATATCTAGAATCTAGTGTGTAAACGTGTCTGGGCTTTTCAGGATTCGTTCTTATCTTGAGTCTAGAAGTTATAAACGTGTCTTGGATTCGTTCTTATCTTGAGTCTAGAAAAATAAAGAGACAAGTTCAAGTTTAAAGTGAGCTAAGATGCCCACTACTTGTACCTTTTCAACTTTTTTGTGTCATGTAAAAAGAGTTTGCTCATCTATATAAGAGTCAGTTCTGGAAAGAGCTGAGATATCGAACAAAAACCCAAAAAGTTCTCTTGAGTCTTTGAGTGTGATTATCCAGCCAATCTTCTTAATAAAAATTAGTTTCCTTTAAAAATTTATAGAATAGATAAGCAGTTTATTTTTTGTAATCTTCTACATAAAATAAGCTTATGATAACTTAGTTCTTTCTCCCGAAAGGAAACGGGAAGTCTATGGGAAGAATTCTTATCAAGGATTGATGGTAAATCAATCAAAGGGGACCTCTAATCATTGAGTTGGTGAAGATGCCAACTTATCGCGGTGAAAGGTGAAAGGTGAAGTAAGTCTTGCTAGCCGAACCAGGTTGAACAAATAAGGTAAGGTGTTTATCATTACATATGTTCTTAAGGTTAAAGGACTGGAGAAGAAAGTACCCATTAAGGCAAGTGGTCGTTTGAGAGAAAAAAAAGTAGCGTGGGTGTGATGCCTAAAAGAATATATGATGTGATTTGATTACCTAACTTGTTTCTGTAGGCTTGTGACTGAGGCAAGAAAATGGTCATTCATTACCAATAGAAAACAGTGAAATTGTAGCAGCAAGAATCAGTATACTTGATAGGAAACATTGCAGTTCTTCACTAAATAAACGAGAGATGTGATATTGATGAATGTTAACTTGCTGTCAAGAAAAGCTTCGAATGCCTAATTGATATGGTTGTAGTGTATGTAGTCTTGACAGCTGAAGAATAATGAACATTTGGAAGCATTACCTTTGGATTCCCTCTCCTACTTCCACTCTTAGAAAATTGTCGATCTCCACGTCTGTGCCAACTTCTTTGGACAGATCCTTCAACAGTGACTTAAGATGATAAAAATATTTAACAAAAATTAGATCAATATTTTGAAAATCAAATTCAGAAACATAATTAAATGATAAACGGAAGACCGAAATGGAAAAATAAACTGTGTAGCAACATGAGTTGACACAAGTACTGTTTAGTGCTAACAACATAGTGATTTTTAGAGTACAATTACAAGAATTACAAGTGTTGCCTTTACCTTTATATTGACACTGTCATTCATAACAAACTTCTGCTCCAATAACACCACTTCTTCAAAATACTTCCTTAAACGACCTTCTACCATCTTCTCAATAGCCATCTGAGATTTCCCAGAACTTTTCGCCTAAAATGAAAGATGACAGGTAAAGACTTCAAAGAAAGCTGATCAAATTAAAATTTAAGAGGGTTGAAGCAAAATCCTATAGAACACGATAATGAATAAAATCCACACATGATTTTTACAATACGTATTTGATCGTGAACTAGTACACTTGCTGGTATAAAGTTGCATAATCATATCAATCATTCAAGGGAAATGGAACCAAAGCACATGCCAAATATATTCCAATACTAAAAGGAAAGCCTCTTGCTTATACAAAGTTGTCTCAATTTTAGGCCATGGCTACAATTCAAGCAAGGAACATTTGTTTTTGGCTTTTTCAGAATTCTCACAACTTCATGGAAGTTAGATACCCTCTACCTGGACTAAACCATGTGTCATCCCACTGTTAAAACTTGTTCAATCTAACAATCTAAGATTGTAGAGTAATTTCTGTTTCCTAAACGCCTCCTGATAGATGCCTTAAAAGCGAAGTCATACCCTTGGCCAGTAGGTCAATTACCTGAGTTTTTAGTATGTCATGCTCACTGTCTAATGCTGCAGAAGTAACATTTTCCTTAGACAAAAACAATGGCTTGGCAGCCACTATATGCATTGCCAATGACGAACCAACACGGTGAAGAGCATCCACTGAAGCATTGCTGTCTTTTGCTTCTAATGTCAATATTCCAGCGATACGGCCCAAACCTAATGAAAATCATGCCATGAGAGGTCTTACCTATTTATTGTACACACATAACTTTTTCGGAGTATTTGTAGAAGCAGAAAAGCAAATATGACTTGAAAGAAAGGGGATCAGATATTAATTTGAACTAAATTTAACAAAATAGCAGTAGGATAGAATATGATAAATACTACCAAATTCATAATCGATAAATAACTAAGAGAAACTTAAAACACTAATTTGTCAAGAATCTTTTAAATACTACTCAAATGCGAGGAAAAAATACAACTACTGCAAAATACAAATAAGAAAATCACATTTAACATGGCAAAACAATGAGATTTCTAATGTTTCTATGAAGAATAAAAAGCATCTCAAGTTGAATTGATAAACTGTAAATACAAACCCATGCATGAAGACACAGCACAATTGAACAGAAACATCAGGTGTATAGTTATTAAATCACAAGTGACTAATTGAAGTACGAAACCATAAATTATCAATAATGTTAATTTTTGTGCAACATATTTGCAAGAAAAAAATTGGAAATACAAAACCACAACATCTGTGTGGCACTTGAAGTTAACAGAAATTGCTTTTAAGAAAGCCAAGGTTAACCTTATCTATACATTAATTGCTTTTATGAAATTGAAATTTCCTTCCATGTGACTAAAATTTGAAACCTATTAGCAGCACCTGGTTTTGGGCATGTATGAAGATAGGTGGAAACAACACCGTGTGAAGATGTGGACAATGCAAAGCCTCTTCTCAGTTTTACATTCTCGCCAACCATTGCAGCAACTTCAGTAATTGCACTTTGCACTGTTGTTTCCCCACTGAATTTTGGATGATCTAAAACAATCTCCATATTCTGAAAGAAAGTTATAAAATTTACCATAATCATAATTATATCAAGAACAAGACACATTGGCTTATGGCATAACACCTATTGGGTGTTTAGTTCTGCTGTCTGCAACCAAGCACCATATGTGGAATAACTTTGAAAAAGGCATTGCTTTTATTTACACAATATAATTGATAAATGTGTACCATTCATTAATTAAGAAAATATAATAACATTAATGGCAAAATATTTATTTTTGTTACCCAAATTTGTTCAATTTGAGGCAAACCCTCCAAAAGAGAACCAAACTTCAAAAAGTTGAACTCACCTTATTCCAACTTATTCCAACTTATTCCAACCTCAACTCGACACACTCAGGGAGCTTTAAGGAGTCAAGTGAAGAGAAATGCATAATCAGATACACGAAAGTGAAGGAAATGTCCAGCAAAACTTTTCCAACCATTTAAGATTGAAGGCAATAAAGAAAGGAAGAGAATAAGAGTAGCAAATGGTAGATATTTAAGGAGAAGAAGAAAATATTAATCTCAACCAATACACCAAACCATGATAGCTGAAAACAATACTTTAAGGAGTCAAGTGAAGAGAAATGCATAATCAGATACATGAGAGTGAAGGAAATGTCTAGCAAAACTTTTCCTACACTTTAAGATAGAAGGCATTAAAGAAAGGAAGAGAATAAGAGTAGCAAGTTATTCATCAAATGGTAGATATATAAGGAAAAGAAGAAAATATTAATTTCAACAAATACACCAGACCATGATAGCTAAAAACAATACTTTAAGGAGTCTAGTGAAAAGAAATGCATAATCAGATACATGAAAGTGAAGGAAATGTCTAGCAAAACTTTTCCAACCATTTAAGATTGAAGGCAATAAAGGAAGGAAGAGAATAAGAGTAGCAAGATTCATCAAATGGTAGATATTTAAGGAGAAGAAGAAAATATTAATTTCAACACACCAAACCATGATATAGCTGAAAATAATAACTGTTCACAGTGGTCTAGAAGGTTTTAGGGTTTAGGGGTCTACAAGGAAACATCACAAACTAAAATTATATATATATATATATATATATATATATATATATATATATCAAAAAAAAAATTATTTATATAACCAAGGTAGTGCCAAAAAAATTGACACTCTAAAACTCACAAGTATTCTAACATGTCATACCTCAAAATAGTCTGGATCAAAAGACAATGGTGTTTGAATCTTCTGGGTGGGGCTTTTGGATGACAAAGCTAGTCTTGCCAAGGATGAAGCCTGTGGTAATTAAACAAAAACAGAAATTAAAAGATAATACAAACAAACCAGTTGGTTAACTCATGCTAGTTTTGGAGATGCTGAACATTCAATTTGATAGTGAAGCCAAAACCTTAAGATTTAGAAACATTACCAACCAGGTATTGAAATATCTCATTTCTTGCAACAAAGTCAGTCTCACAGTTAAGCTCAATAACAGCAACCTTATTCTCAGTTTGAGCAATTGCAAGTAGACCTTCTGCAGCAGTCCGTGAAGACTTCTTTGAAGCAAGCACCACTCCTCTCTTCCTCAAGTCCTTCTGAGCAGCCTCTGCATTACAAAATACAAGTAAAAAACAAGGAAACCAAAGAAAACTTTACTTGAGCATAGTTTTGACGATAGCTTGCCAATATCCCAATTACAGGCAACAAGGGAAGATTTGACATCCTTTATCGGAGCACTGGTTCTTTCCCTCAGCTGCTTGATAAGATTCATTTGCTCTGAAGCTGATACTTCACCACTAAACATTCTTAAAAACATCGAACCCATCAAATATGGTTTTCTAATCTCCCTAGATTCAACAATCTGCTGATCCATTCTAAATACCCTACAGCAGTAGCTTTGCCTGACCTGCTTCCAAGCATCTAGTTCCTTGAGTTGGAATGCCAATGATCTTCTAAAACCTTGAAAACAAGACATCCTAAATCCAAGAAAAGCTCCTGCTAAGATTTTCAAATTTAACATTTCCTCAGTATTCTACATATGTCAATGTATACCAAAGAAACATTTCCAACTAGTTGCCCCATTTGGTTTTGGTATAATATCAGACATTATACAAATTGATCATAGTAAAATAAAATAAAATAAATAAATGCACACAGTAGAGTCTACAAAGCACCGCATAGAAGAAAAAAGGCACCAAAATAAAGATGATTTCGTTAAAGTGAAATGAATGAGTCTATAAGCCATCATAAACAGAGAAGAGTGAGTGACAAGGCAACGACATTGCACATAATAGAATTCAACCACAAGAAATTTTTTACAAAAATATATAAATATATATAATTTTGATCCTCTTACAAGAGCATACATTAAAAAGAATCAAAATTTGATCTTTCGCTACAAATACAAGCAAACAACAACAAGATGCAATATGAAAGAAAAAAGAAATCAATGCCATAAATCAAAAAGGTTAAGAAATGAAATCAAAATAAGATCAAAGAATCAAATCAGAAGCATTGCACCACTAAACAATTAATTTAAAGAAGAATTAACAAAACAATGATGAATTAACACATAAAATGGAAATTTTGAATGAATTAGAGATTTGACCTTCCGAAATTATCAGGAAAAATAGAACTTCAGGGGAAGAACCTCTGATACTTCTTCAGCAGCGGGAATTGGTGGGAGCTCTGAAAGGGAGAGCTTTGAGAACGCGAGAGGCGAGCGAGACAAAGAGACAGAGAGAGGGCTGCCGGGGTTTTGAGGGTTTTAGTGGAGCTCCGAATTCCACTAAACCCGACCCGTTAACCTTTTGTAACTTGTAAGGAGGGCCTGAAATTATCTTATTTTTTGCTGAGAAAAAAATAATTTAATCACTTTCATAGTTTGTCAACAGATAAAGACGCCGCAGGCAGTTTTAATTTTTTTTCTAATTAAATCATGCGTTTTCATATTTATTATAATTTTCTGTCAAATTATCAAGATGCGCAGCATAAAAGAAAAATAATTATGTTTTAAATTTTTTTGACAAATTCGACGCAATAATCAAAAACATGTGCATTGTCAAGAATTGAACATCTAACCATACACTTTCACGTTGTGGCATGAGAACAAACACAACAGTACATGTATTTTTTAATTTTTTAAAAAATTTATTAATTAAAAAGTATTTATTATCATTAATTTTATATTTTTTCAGAAGGTGACAAACTAATCATTTCAATTAAAGTTTGTAAGAGAGAGTTGATTCTTCAACATGTCACTTGGCATCGGAGCAATTACCATCCTTTTAATGTAAAGGTGGCCTATCTTTGATTTTTAGATTTTTTATATAATAAAATTTAAAAATATAAATTTTTAATAAATTTGCAATTTTCAATGTGTGTACACTTTATTTTGGAATTTGTTGTTAAAATGATTCAAATTTATAAATCGAAAGAATTAAGATTCGATTGGCAAAATTAAAACTTAAAACTCGGACAATATTAGGATAAGGTACATGATTTTTTTTCCTTTTTAATTTAATAAAATAAACTAAAATCTTTTTGTTAATTAGATTTTTTATTTTACAATTTTGAAAATATTCCAGAAATCATTTGGACATAATAAAGATGGATTGGATTATTCATTAATCCCATTTTACTTTATTTTTAATATTCTAAATGAATAGAATGAATAAAAATAAAGAAATGCTCCTGGAAGGAAAAGGAGAATGTTGAGGCTCTTTGGCTTGGCGGACGAGGAGGAGGAAGATGATGGAGTCTGGAATGGGGAGAAGGAGCATGGCTTGGGACGCGTCTTGTGTTCATCTTTCATGGGCAGCCGAAGTATGTGCTCATTGGTATTTACTCTCCGATGCTACGTTCTGAAAATAGTGGTGAGGTTCCAAAGAGCTGTAACGATAGACAAATTATGCTTCACTTTACTCATGAGATCCTAACTATGAAGAACTTTACTTAGGTGGGAAGAGGAAACATGAGGAAAGAAGGGAGAGTCTTCAAGTAAGCTCCAGGAGGTGGTTGAGCCTTGCTCCCATGGAAAAGACGGAGATGCTCGCCAGGTGTTGGTTGAGCTCCCGGTGATGGTTGAGCCTTGCTCCCACGACAGTGACAGAGATGCACTCCTGGTGATGGATGAACTCCCGGTGATGGTTGAGCCACGGCAGCGAAGGAGATACACGTTCAACACTAGTTGAGCTTCTGGTTGTGGTTGAGCCTTGCTCCCAGGGCAGCGACTGAGATGCCTTTTGCTTCCACATTGGCTCTGGCACCTCTCTTGGTGTGATAGAAGCTATGGTTGAGCCTTGCTCCCATAGTGGTTAAATTGCCTTGCTGGTGGTGGTCGAGCTCCACTCCTATGTCGGTGAAGGCCGCTATTGCTGCACAAAAGGGAGAAGGAGTAAAGGATCGATGATCGCTTGGACTTGGGACGGACCGTTGGGTAGAAGGGTGAAAGTGGTTCTCAGGTGGTTAACTCGAGGAGATGTGGTGTTGAGTGCTAGGTTGCTCGTTCTGGGAAAGTGCAGAAGATTGGGACACGTGGCATGACTTCTTTTGTCGAGGTTCGCAGGAGCAAGGATGAGGTGTCGCTTGGTGGTTCGGGATAATGAGATTCTCATTAATGATAAGGCACGTGATTTTAATGTTGATTTTGTGGACTCGTTGGCAGTTGATGCTAGGCCCAGCTTGTTTGTTGGGTTGGATGAGGTGTATAGGTCCAAAGTTGTTGGTGGCCTTGGCTTTGATGATTCCTTAATGCTTTGTGAAGTGGGCCAGACTTTGGCCCAAAATCAATTGGAGCTTGATCGTGGACTTGGGCCGGTTCTTGAAGGGGGCAGAGAAAATTTTCAGGGGCAACTTAATCTAGAGTGTTTAGGCCAGCGATGGAGGAGCTTAGTGGAGATACAACGGGGTGAGGAAGCATGTGACCAGATCACAGGCTAGATCTTTTTCTGTTCATTTGGTGTTTGGGGGTGGGTGGGTGCCTCTTGTTTTGAGTTTTTGTCTTAGTTTGTGGCCTGAGGTTGTTGTACCACATCTAGTGGACTGTCTTTGTTGTGCTCCTTTTATTTAATTGAAATGGTTTATCCACCTTTTCAAAATAATAATAATAATAATAATAATAATAATAATAATAATAATAATAAAGAAAGAAGGGGTGGTTGGGAGAAGAGTAATGTGGAGATTTAAATTAATGTGATTTTTTTCCTTAAATTTGATATGTTTACTTATCATCCCAGGAAGGATATATATTGATAGAAAAAAGAATATAGGTATGATTATTAAAATTATTATAATAATAATATATATACATTAAATAAAGTTTATCCCCTTCTAATCTTGTTGATACCCATTTGCCATTTAGGTATTAGTTTTTTTATTAAGTTTTGATGATTTATTGTTATGTAATAAAGTTGTGTTTTTAGAGTGTGCTTTCTTTGATAGGACTACTAACTTAGTAAGAGCCCTTAGATCACCCATATCCTTATTTTTATTTAATATTACTTTTGTGGCCTTCTTTGACATTACTACTAACTTAATGAGATCTATTAGATCACTCACATCCTTATTTTTATTTAATTATATATATATATATATATTGCAGTTGTTAGCTTTTATGGATTTTATGTTTTAAAATTCAATTTTTTTTGCCTCTCGGCTTGTTCCTCTTTGAAAGGGAGAGAGAGATCTCAGAGGCCAACCTTTAGGTATTTGTTATTTTTCCCCTTTTTTATAGAGCTTTTGGGATTTGATTTTTTTTTTTAATATGTTTTTTTTTTGTCTTTTGTTTTTGTTGTTTTTGGGCAGTTGGTTTTTATGGTTTTCCTTCTTCGAAAGGGAAAGAGAGATCTCGATATGCTCTGACGCTGCTCTACTAGATCCCAAAGACCAGTCCCCATCTTTTGTCGAAGGTAATACTTGCCCCTTGCTTTTCTCGATGATGGAAGTGCCATGATGTAAGGGCTCTCACTAAGTTAGTAGTCATATCAAAGAAAACACACTCTATAAACACAACTTTATTACATAACAATAAATCATCAAAACTATATACATATATATATATATATATAATTTTTTTCTATCAATATATATCCTTCATGGGGATGATCAGTGCACATAACAAATTTAAGAAAAAAATCACATTAATTTAAATCTCCATGTTACTCATCTCCCAAACACCTGTTCCTTCTTCTTTTTTATTCATTCCTTTCATTTAGAATATCAAAAACAAAATAAAATGGGGTTTAAGGAATAATCCAAAGCATCTTTATTCCCTGTCTAAATGCCTTCTGGAATATTTTCAAACTTGTAAAACTTTCTTTACTTGTGTGTGTATAGACCTATTCCTAAGTTTGTTTTGTATAAATTCTGTTTTAGCTTTGCATATTGTGATTACTATCTCTATTGTGTAGACTTGATCCACTAGTCTAACAAAACTGATGTTATACACTCTTTTGTTTTCAAAGTCTTAAATATGCATGTTTATTACATCCTCTGGTTTATTCGGTTAAATATGTGTCGATAGTTGTTCTTGTTTCTGTATGTTGATATTAGGTTTGTATGTAAGTCTTGCGGTAGTTCTTGGGTAGGCGTTGTCCACATCTCCTTGGGTTATCGTGGTGGTTATTACATGCCTGATTGTAAGTCGAAGGGTGATAAAAAGTATCACGTGTTACAATAAAGAAAGATTACATGCAAGTTCGCAAGACTGAAAAGAAGAAATTTAAGGCATTGTTGGAGAAGTAAGATAAGTTTGATGACAAATTTGTGGAAGTTTAACAATCAAAAGATTGAGTATGTGGATTTGATGGTACACTTTATCGATTCCAATTGCGGATTGTAAAAGTTTGCTATCAATTTTGTTCACATTCCACCTCCTCATGAAAGTGCTGAGATTGCATATCGCGTCTTGAAGTGTTTGAAGGATTGGGAATTGAGAACAAAGTGTTCACTATTTCTGTTGACAATGCTTTGAGCAATGATGTGGCAATTAGAATTATTAAAGATACTTATTCAAGAACTAAAAGGTTGCTTTGTGGAGGAAAGTTGTTTCATGTTCATTGTTGTGCACACATCCCAAATGTTTTGGTTCAAGATGAAATTTCTAAGAATGAAGATATAATTGAAGGTATTCATGAAAGTGTAAGATATTGTTTAGAATGAGGCA
The DNA here is from genome assembly GCA_020875875.1 of Dioscorea alata. Classification (NCBI taxonomy): domain Eukaryota; kingdom Viridiplantae; phylum Streptophyta; class Magnoliopsida; order Dioscoreales; family Dioscoreaceae; genus Dioscorea; species Dioscorea alata. The sequence continues at coordinate 6,301,815 of CM037027.1, forward strand.
AGGCTTAACTTATTTTATGATATTATGCAGTAGTTGTAGTTACCCAAGAGAAAAGTTATTCTTGATTGTGAAACACCTTGGAATTCAAGTTTTAAGATGTTATCAGTTGTAATAATATTTAAAGAAGCCTTTCCAATGTTTACAAATTGAGAATCTCTTCAAAAATGTTGCTCAAGCCCTGAAGATTGGGAAAAGTGGCAAAAAATTTGTAAGGGTTTATATGTCTTTAATGAAGCCACAAAAATTATCTTTGGTAGTGATTATCCAATTTTCAACTTATTGCTAAATGAAGTCAATCATGTAAAAGCATTTCTAAATAAAAAAGGTGAATGGTGAAGATGACTTTATTTGGGCAATGGTTTGCCGAATGATGATTAAGTTTGATAACTATTAGGAGAATGAAATTTGCTAATGCTTATGGTTGTCTTGGATCCAAGGTTTAAAATAAGTGCTATCAAATTTTGTTTAACTAGGATGTATTTATATGGAGAAGCAAGAGAAAATATTGTAAAAAATTGAGGGGCTCTACCTAGAATTTATGAAGAATATGTTTGCAAGTATCAATATGGCAGTTAGCATAGTGGTGAAACTCCAATGATTAACAATGATATTTATAGGAATGATAAAGCTTCTAATTCAAGTTGGTATGAATTTGCAAGCTATGTAAAATTTATTGAAAGAGTTCCACCATAACAATCTAATCTTACCTACCCAGATGAAGGTTGCTTTATTTTTTTAAGAAGATCCTAACCGGTTTAATGCTTTAAAATAGTGGAAAAGTAGTGCTTTAAACCATCACATCTTGTTTAGAATGACTCATGATATACTCATGTTGCACAATCGCAAGCGTACAGTTTTGCCAAGTAGTAATTTAGATATCGATCCTACGAAGACCAAGTGTGATTACTAATCTATTACAATAATAGGCTATCTAGGCAATTAAGAGATATAGAGATGGGAGAATCAAAACAACAAACAGGAGAAATTGCACAAATGGGGAATGCAAAGAAGCAAAGGTATGAGCTGTGAATCAGATTTAAGTAAACCTAGGCTTGGGAACTCACCACAAAGAGTAATGAAAGATGTGTTTGGATCTCTACTTGATTTGGGTGGATTAAATGAAAGATAATAATCCTTAATTACTTGCCACTCTCTTTCAAGAGATAACAAGTTGATTTTGAATAAGCCAACCCCTACTTTTGTGGTAGATGAACTTCTTCAAACCTCTATTAAGCTCAATGATTAAACAAAAAACCCTCATGAAATACTCTTCAATAATTTCAGGACTGACTTAAAATTTTCTGAGATCTAGAATAACCTTTCAGTTAATTTTTATCCCTATGATAAAGCAAGCAAGTGCTTTCACACTCCAAGCTAAGCAAACACAAATCTTAAGCTAATTCAAAATAATCTACCATTAATTATAAAAGATCCATATGAAAGAAACAACCACATCATTCATCACTACTTTGGGCTAATCCAAAACCTAGAAAGATGTTCTACACTTCCATGTCTTAATTACAAAAGAAAACAGGAAAGATAAAGGCTATACAAGAACACAGCACAACAAGACTTGAAAAACCCCATATATTGCCCACAAAGGCTTGATCTTTAGAATTCTAGCATTCTTCTCCTTTTTCCTCCCTTTTTGAGCCTTTAGAATTTCCTCTCTTTCTTCTCCAGCAGTGACCCTTCTGCCCCTTGCTTTTCTTCCTCCTGAAAACCCTTCTTTTGATGCCTTTTATATCAAATGTTAGGAGCCAGGTCCTAGTTACTTTTACAAACCACAGGTGGGTTGTGTATCTTGGCAAAGCTGGCCCACCAGTTAAGTTTTGTCATATTCTCTTTGCTTTTGGAACACCCTCAGTTTATTAGAGTTTTGTGTTAGCTCTAGCCTCCTATATGCAAAATAACTAAAAGAAGTAGTTTGTACAAAAAGAAAGAAGAGTTCATTACAAACGTTAAGAAAATGCATGATTAATAAAGGATCAACAACTAAGTACATGATGATAATTATGCGGTTTTTATCTACAACAACTCACTATTCCTATCACTATCATGGCTTCAGATATTACCTTTAGTATAGGGAGTAAGGTTATTGATACTAATCATGCTTCACTAAGTCCTGAAAAGTACAAACATTACTTTGTAAAGGAGATTGGTGTTGAAATCTTCATGGGTAAGAAATGACCCAAGTGATTTCATAGTTTCTTTTTCTTTGTCTAATTTGAAATTGATTTTGTTTTTGCTTTAATATTATTATGATTTTTCTTTAATGTGATTTGCTTTTGATTGAATTTAGTTGTAATTAATTCTTCTTTATTTTTTTTTTGTTTTAGTTTTTTTACTATTTTTAATCTATTCTTTGTCTATATTAGAAAGAGAAGAAGCTAGTTGAAATTGCACTTAAAATATCATGACTTTGAAGTCTTAAATGGTACGAAGCATTGCTTTTGTATATTAATAAAGGTTATTTACCCATGCCTTACTATTTTCCTTGCCATTAATTATCAAAATGTTTTGTCATCTAATTAATCCTTTTTGTAGGTTTGATCAAAAAAATGTGGGGCAACCCTTCACTTCAAGGCACTTTGTTCCTATTTCCTAAGAGCATGTTGATATATTGACTAATTCTTTTTTTTTTTTTTTTTTTTTTTTTTTGTTGTGAACTTCTTTGCTTAGATTTTAGTATTATGTTGTATTGCCACTTGCAAGTAGTGTAGAGTTAATATTGTATTTTGTTGTTGGAAGTATGAATTGTAAACTTTCATTAAAAAACCAAACAATATTATTGTCCTAATTGTTCTGTTTGATTATGTGGAATATTGTTTTCTCTGGTTGGTGTATTGATACTATTGTAATATTGGTCCTTATTATCATTGTAAATTTATGATATTGACGTTATTGTAATATTGTTCTGCTTGTTTCATTTTTTCAAGTAGAACATTATTGTCTTTGTTAGGTCTTTTACTATTGGTATTCATTGTTGTTATTGTATTTTTTTTTTTGTTAGGTATGTTGATGTGGAATATCAAGTTTTATGGGTGAAAAAAAATATATTTAATTGATTGAAATAAAGAGAAAGAGCTTTAAATAATAGAGCTCGAGTTTGAGCAGAAGAATGTTTATAGTCAAATCAAATAATACCTGCTTAATTAAGCTAGCTTAAGTAGCTTGATTTATGTATCAAGTCAAGCTCGAGCTATCAAAAAAAGAAAACTTAATATATTTCGAGTGGAGTATTAAGCAATAAGTTTTCAGTCAAGCTTAAGTTTGAACACCTTACTACTCGACTCGAGCTTAATCGATTACACCCCTAATCCCAACATGTTGGTTGAGTTAGCTACTTACACTTGTTTTAAACTATTAGATTAAGTTTAATCCAAAGGATAAGAATGACTAGTTAAAGCTTGGTTTATAGAAAGAATTAAGATTAAGAAGATTAAAAAACATGAGATTGAAGAAAGGAAAAGAGGGCTATTATTGTGATTTAAGTGCTAGTAAGTTAATAGAGTATGACATTTGTACTTGTGATGTTTATTGTATAATTAATAAGCACAAGTAATGACACATCTCTAGCTATACTAACTTAGACAAGAATGATGGTGGAAAATCTATACATTTGAAGAAACCATGGGTGGTACTTCTAATCTATGTTGTTTTCTTCCATCGATGGGATGGGTATTTCTAAGAATGATAGATTAGGAACCCTAGGGACCATTGTGCTGGTCTATATATAATTTGTTTAAGAATGATAGATTAGGAACCCTAGAGACCATTGTGCTGGTCTATATATAATTTGTTCCATCAAAGGATTTAACTCTAATTTAAATTTTTAAAGAAGATTATTATCTAACATAACAATTTAGATTAACATAAGATTCTAATGATTAAGTTAATCATTGCGATTACTTACTGTATAAACAAATCTGGTGATATAACTTTCATTAAAGAATCAACAACCATAAACTCTGTACTAATGTGCTAAATTGCAATTTCGTGATATTTGACTCATGCCCTTATAATCAAATATTGGATTTTGATATGTTTACTTTAATTACCACTCTTATTATTTTTGGGCAAAACTAGATCAACGAGATTATTATATTATACTCTTAATGGATTTAATATAGAATCTAAAATTCTAAGTCCCAATATGAAATTCTTCAACCAAATACCTTTAGAATTTGCCTTAAAACATGAAAAGAACTCAGCTTCCATAGTAGAAGTAGCAACCAAGTTGTTTTGTGCTTCTCCAAAAGATAACCCTGCCAGCAAACATAAAAATGTAACCACATGTTGATCACATATAATCAATACAACCCATGAAATCTAAATATGAATTCCTAATAACTTCCAAGTCATATGATTTTTTTAGATAAACATGTAGTCCTTTGTACTTTAAAGATATATAACACATCACTCTCTCTGTAGCTTTCTAGTGATAAAGACTTGGATTACTTTGATATCTTGCTAATATTCCTATCGCATATACGATGTCTAGTCTTGTCTAAACTTGAGCATACATAAGGTTTCCAACAGCTGAAGCATGTAAGATGTTCTCCTTTTTTGCTTTTCCAAGTTACTTTCAAAACATTGGTTTAGATTAAACTTGTCATTTCTCATCATTTGCACAACACTAGGTGAATGATTTTCCATTTGAAATCTCTCAAGAACTTTATTAATGTAGGCTTCCTAAGACAAATTCAAGGCACCTCAAGAATTGTCTTTATGTATTTTTATGCTAATGACATAAGATGCCTCACTCATATCCTTCATATTAAAATATTTAGAGAGAAATTGGCTACCCCATAGAACAAATCCATATCATTGGTTGCGAGTAAAATACCATTATTGTATAAGACTAGAAAACAAATTTACTCCCGCTTTCCTTATAGTATATGCATTGATGTATAACATTAACAAAATCAAATAAAGTGATAACATTATGAAACTTCAAATACCACTGACACAAGACCTATTTAGAGAAAAAAAAAATCTTTTAGGGTGTTTTATAAACAACTCTTCTTCTAGATCACCATTAAGGCAGCATGTTTTCACATCCAATTGATGTAATTCTAAGTTAAAATGATACCATAATAATCTAAAATGAGTCCTTTTTTAGAAACAAGAAAAAAGTATCTTTATAATCAATACCATTTTGAGTAAATCCTTTGGCAACTAGTCTAGTCTTGTAACACTTAATATTTCTTAATGAGCCTTTTTAATTTTGTAGATCTATCTACAACCAATACCTTTTGCCTTTTCAGGAAACTTGACTAGATCCTAAACATCATTATGTGCCATGGAATCCATCTCATTCTTCATAGTATTGTATTACAATTTAGAATTACTATAATTTACTATCTCGTGAAAATGCTTTAAATTCATCTACCGCTCCAAAGTCATATTTAAATTTTTATAGATACACACCATAATCACTAGATATTGCTAATCTCATAATTATAGTTTATCTTAATGTCACATCACCATTTTTATGAGAAAGGTCTTTTTATTAGGAACTTCTTGTAGATGTCCAGTTTGATTTGTTAGATTATTATCATCAAGAAGTGGGTTTTCGATGATTATTTGTTTAAATTTTATCAAATCTTGATGGTTTTTATTTAAATATTTAATCTTGTATTAAAGTCATGAGTAAGATCATGATCTTCTCAACAATTAAGTCTAGAGGTTGGTTATTCCCACTAATCACGTCATTCTCAAGAAATTTTACATTTCTTGATTCCATGATTCTAGTGCTATTTGATAGATAATAAGATCTATAACCCTTAGACTTTTATTCTGGTGAACCAAGCATAATGTACGGGGCTATAACACCATATTTTTTTAAGAAACCTCACAAATGGACCAAGTGCTGCCCTGAAAATTGTGGTTGGGATTTCCTGAAGGGATCTTGATCACATCACGCCTTATCATAATCATAAGGGCATGATCCACCAGATGCTTCTCGATGCTTGCTCTCCTGATTGGGGCTTCATTGACGTCTCTGTGAAGACATCCAATCTAAGTTAGATGAGGGTAGCTTAGGTATTGTAGAGCACACACTCCTTCGTGAGTGGCTGGTTGCTTTGCTTGCGTATGAGGAGTGGTTTTGTAGAGAAAAACTTCTTTGTATAAATTGTATCCACTATAATATTTTCTAAATGTATCTGTTGCCACTATCTTTAAATGCTTACTACATTATTTCCCTACTTCACCTTTAAAAACCTTAAAAGGACATAATGCTTCATTCTTATTATTTGTCAAGCAGAGATACATAATAGTGATGAATTATCAATAAATAATATGAAACATTTATGAAGATACAAGTCCATCTCAGTACCATAACTATCTATATGCATGATTTCTAGTATCTCTGTACTTCTCATAGTATCTTTCTTAATCTTGTTAGTATGCTTTCCTTGTATATAATCTACACAAGTTTGAAAATCAGCAAAATCAAAAGAAGTAAAAATTTAATTATTCACTAACCTTTCAAAACTCTTTATGGAGATAGAGTATATCACAATCTCGAATGCTATAATACAGAAGAGTTTTCATTTATAACACAACATTTAATGCTAGCATTATTTTGATTGTGCATCATATTATAAGAGACATTACTTTGTAAATAGATTTAAAATAAGTCATTGTTTAATGTAACATTCTCAATAAAAGCATACTTATAAAATAAATGAAACAATGTTTCATATAATATAAAGGAATATCCTAATTATACAAGTCATGAAATTGAAATTAAATTCCTAAAAAAGCTAAAAATATAAAATGTCTTTTTGCAAAATCAAAACAAAGCCAAAATCTAAAGTAATCTACATGTCCCACTAATTTCATATGTGAACATACCTTATTCACTGAATAAATTAATTATTCAATTTTCATCAGCATCCTTTGGTTTAAAAAACCCTACAAGATACTAAAGACATGGATTGTACTGCTAGAATTGATTTATCAAATGTTATTACAAACATCAATCATATTAGGTTCATAACAAACGAATGAGACATGATTACCTTTCTTTTCAAGATAAATCTTCAATTTAGGGCAATCCATCCTTATATGCCTTTTTTTTATCCTAATTAGAATACATATTTTTCCTTTATCCTTCATCAGCTTGGTTAGCCTTTTCTTCGTCCCTCATATGTGCACTTGCACCTTTTTCCAATAATAATCTTTTTTCTTCTTGAACACATATTATCATAAGTTTATTAATAGACCATTTGTCTTTACGTGTATTAGAAGAGATTTTGAAAGAACTATATTGATGCAAAAGAGAATTTAGGGTAAACTGTATAAGGAAAGAATTTGGTAACTCAATCTTGATAGCTTTAAGCCTAGTTGCAATATCTCTGATTTTCGTGATTTGCTCTCATACGGCTTTAACACATGTGAGCTTTCATAGATGATAATGTTGTTAGGCTCTTGAAGTCTCAAATTAATCATCAATTTTCTTCAACAAATCTCTTACATACGCATAATCTAAAATAGAACAATGGGCACTAGTAGATATATGTGTCTTAACAAACATCATGCTTAAGTGATTAGATTGCTCAAACTATTCATACAAAGCATTGACATCTAGGGTACTAGAGTCTGTTGGCATAGGTGGCCCATCCTTCTTAATTGTATAATCAAATCCATGTAATCTAATTAGAGAAGGATCCTTTCTTTCCAAATCTAATAATTATTACCTCTAAATAAAGGAACATCACATTTCTAATAAAAAGCTATAGATTGTATCACTATAAGAAAACAATCAACATAGTTATCAAACTAAACTCGAGGTATAATTTTTTTTTTTTTTTTTTGATATACTTACCAATGCTAGTAATATCGAAAGAACACATGAATCAATATGCCTTCAAAATTTGCCTATGGACCAATATGTAGACAAAATAAATCTATCTTTATTGATATTCCCCTGAAATGGTACCAATGCTATTATATCTTCATACCCTGGACCTTTGAAGAGGCACTACAACATATTAGGTCTTCCCTGGCATTTTTATTGACTTTTGGTAGTGTTTATAAACGGCACTAAATCACTCAATGGCCACTTTGTTAAATGTTGGAGTAAACGCCGATAATTCTAACATCCCTGAAGGAGCGACGTTTTTAAGAACAAACGCCGCCATCTAGCGGCATTTGATAACTTCAAACACCGCTAAAGTTTGTCGCGTTTAAACATAAAACACTGCCAATGTTGTAGCCGATTCTCCGATAAAAGCCCAGATTTACCAACGTTCTCAATGTAAATGCCACCAATGTTCCAACATTTTTTATTTAGAAACACCGGCAATAGAATTGCGTGTAATATAGGATTTTTGTTTTATTTGTGGCGTTTTTCAGAAATAAAACGCCACCGATGGGGAAGCGTTTTTGGAGTAAATGTCGCGAAAATGGTTGGCGTTCTGTACAATCTCTGTTGATTATGCCGGCGTTTTTAAATAATGTTGGTAATTACATAAATCCTGTAATAATTTTTTTCGTATTTTTTTCATTTAATATCTGTAATAAACTTGAATATTACATACCTAAAACCCAAATTAAACTTCAAGGTTCTCCATATGTTAATAAAAACAAATATGAAAGCAATAAATAATGTACATTCTTGTATTTGAATGCCACAAAGATATATAAATCAACTTAGAGCTCTTGAATCTCATTGACAGTTACAAGTATTTAACAAAATATGATAGGTAAAATTGTGAGAAAATCTCATCGAGACACCAAGACCATTCAAAGTTTGCATACAATCACATCAAAAAGGGGAAAAATATCAAACATTCATCGGTCTTGATTATCAAACCTCCTAAGAATGCATCAATGTTCTGGAGAAGCCTGATTTTGCAAGAATAATTTAGAGTATTAGATACTATTCATAAACACAACATTATATATTTAATGTACAATTACTTGTACATGCACACTAGACCCTACTGTGTTTGCCTTAGGGGTCTGAGATCCAATGCATTGATTCTGCAATAATTACAATTACATGGTTAAAATATAGAAATGAAAATAATAATATAGTAGTAGAAACTTATAGAGAGTATCACCCAATCACACACACACATACGCATAAATGAAATAATAACTTCTGATTATGGAAGTATCCAAAGTATATTACTAGCTTACAAGTTTGTAATGCTTGTGATTGGGAAGATGATCCACTTATGGTAGGCAGGGGGATAGTGGCTCCTGGGAATTGCTGTTGTAAGAAAGTATAAAGAGCATTGTAATTAGCACGTTCTCGGCCAAGCTCATCTTCCATCTTTTGGAACTTTTCATCCATTTGTTGGCAAAGATCTATGCACTCAAATGAATGACCACCACATGTTGCGGGACGACGACTACCTGAATGGTCGTAATATTTTGTGGGTGTATGACCCATTCCAAGCCCTGTTACTCGGCCATGTCGCTCTTTTCCAATCACTTGAGTCAAAATTTCGGTTTCAACCATTCCTTCATCCCCATCTATTGATTCATATTCAGCTAGTTTTCATTTGCCTTTTCCTAGATTTATGTAAAAGGCTTTTAACAAATGTCATTTGTGAAGAAAGTAATAAAAGGAAGAATAATGGCCAAAGACTTAATACCATAATGTCTTCTATCTCTTCATTCAAATATGATCCATCTTTTTTAGTATGGGTCTATTTGAAAAACTCAAAACGTCCTATTTTCTTTCCACTGCTAAGCTCCTAAATCAAGAAAATATAGATTAGTAATGTTAACAGCAAGGCATATTCTTTGGAAAAATCATATATAACCAAGTATTGAATCTTGAAAGACTTAACAATTTGTTACCATTTCATTTTCTTTTCACGTGAAACTTTTTGAACTAGAAGTGTGTGTACTTTTGTTGCTATCTCAAGGAAACCCTAACTTGTTCTGATTCCTGCATAATAACATGAACATTATATTACATATATAAGATAACATGATTGTTACATTTAAAATAAACAATATATTATTCCAACCTCCTCTTTCCTCGAGTACCAAAAATCAACTAATTCTTCCCATTGCCAGCCAATGGTCCCTTTTATATGCTTCTCTTTATTTGCTTGCAGCCCATCCTTTCTTTTGAAATATTTTTTCTTCAAATCATGTTTGTAGTCCCTCCATTTCTTTCCTAAAGACTTAAGCACATAGTCTTTTGGGATTTCAAGAACAAAGCGCATCTATTTGACAACCAAAAATAATTTCAACCAAATATTATGACCTTAATAAGATTGTTTTGTAAATAAAGAGCACCTTATCCATAACACAAATTTAAGCATAAAATTATACCTCTATGAAGTTTAATAGTTTGTCCTTCAATGTTTTCGGCACTTTATGCCAAGTCTCATATTGAAGACCAATCTTCTGGCTAGAGCGAGCGATCATACCCAAGAATGAAGAGAACGATTGTGCCTCAGGCCCAATTGGTTGTCCAAGCCGGTTTGCACTGACCAGTAGTTTCTCTTATGGAGGCAGTACCCACAACTCCTTCAAAGTTCTTTCTCCTCTTCCTTTATGGCGGCCCGCATTGTCAACTTCAATAATTCATGTGCCCATTCATCAAGACAATATGGTTTAAACCATTACTCAAAAAGTTATATTCGGAAATCAATTGCACAAAATACCTGTGTTTACATTAATTGCTCTAGTGGTAAGTGTTGCATTTTCGAGTATATTACCATGATCTTGGTTTTCATTATCTCCATTGCAATTTGAATCAATATCTGATGAATGAGTTGAGGTGTGAGGTTGAGAATCAGGCATTTGAGCAGATGAAAGCCCAACTTCATTAGGTGTAGCAGCATTGGCACTGGTATTTGTTTCAGATCGGATTACTTTCATAGCTTTCAATTTCAATCTTGGCATCTTGATGTTGTCTACCTAACATCATAATGATAGGTATACATCAAACAATAAGTTAGATTGTGCTGATAGATTAATGTTCAGATTGGAAAAAAAGTAGATAACTGATCATGTTGTTGTGATCAAGGAATTTATAGTTTGCTTGCTCAGAATTTTCCTTACCAAGAAGATCGGATGATGTTTGTGTAGTTTAGCACCTATTACTGCAATTTTCTTTTTTGGCCCTTCACAACTCTGTAGAAAACAAAAAAAACATGAAAAGAAGTAATAAGGTCTCTAAATAAAGTTGCTTGCTAGACATATATATTACAACTTCAAAATTTGAAGAATAAGTGCAGTTTTGATGTTTACTTTATATCAATTCAATTTGAAGATTTCATTAACATGCTGTTTAAATCAAGGCTTAATAAAACACTCCACTGTAAAAGCCATCTAGATCCCTAGTTATATATAGATATATAGTATATACAAGCAATTGCAATTCATTTCTTCTCTGCCATGATTATCCATTTCAAATGGTCAGATTACATAGCTAGCTAGATGAAACAAATGATTGAATAGGTTGGTGATACATGAAGCTTGTTGTTGTTCTCTTGGTCTCTATTAATCCAAAATATATAAAAGATAGATGCTGATAAGTCCATTGTTATCTTTTCTGCCATACATAATTGGTAGCCACAAACCAAAAGCCACTAGTGTCTGTCTTAGCATGTTTGGTGATCTCTCCAGCCAATCATAAGTCTCCAGCTCAGGATCAAAATATATAAAAGACCGATGCTGATAAGTCCATTGTTATCTTTAAATTTTTAGAAAAATAAATAAATAAATAAATATTCAAAGCCAACCCTTTTCTTCTTCAAGTTTCAGAAATGGAGTTGATCAACAACATTCATCTTCCCAATCCATTACAATGAAGCAATAACAAACCTTTCTTGTAAGTCAATTGTGTTCTTCTTTTTCTGTGATTTTCTATTGTTTATGAACATCAATTTAAGCTTTTTTTTTTTTCTTCTTTTACTTGTTTCAATGAACAACATTTGATATGATGGTAGGAAGCTTAGCAGTTCACCAGAATTTATACCTGATAACACCTTCAAACAATCCAATTCAATGGTCAGAACAGAGACCAAGAGAATAGTAGCAAGCTTCATGTATCCCTTCTCTTAATACTATTAATCCAAAATATATAAAAGACCGATGCTGATAAGTCCATTGTTATCTTTTCAACTTGGTGTAATTATTGGAAAATTACTACTGCCATTAAGTCCATTCTTAAAATACGATGGAGCCTTGATTTCTCATGAATGCCTTACAATTAGCCAGTGGCACTATTAAGTGGATAAGATGGCCAACATTATTAGCTTTTGGAAGCATTGGAAAGCCTTTCTACTGTTGGCCTACTTGTTCTAGTTCTAACTTGTTGATTCCTTGTTTGCTTCCTCCTTTGTGTCTTTTGTTACATGCTATGGTCTACAATCATTTGAACCATGCAGTTGGAAAATTATACTCATAATTAGTGTGGGAGGCAGGTTGTTTGGCACTTACAAGTTGCACCAAGATCAGTTAAGTTCTTCATCTAGAAGTTGACGCTTGGCAAACTGCCCACATAACTCTTAGGTTCATTAACTTTTGCTTTCTTCGGTTTCAATGGTAGTATATTTTCTCAATCTTTGAACTAATTATAGAATTGAAGAATTTGTTATACATAATAAAGCCATGTTAAAAAAACAGGAATTGCTGGAGTTTGGAGAATAAAGGCTATGAATGAGTCTAAAGGATGGAAAGAAAGAACAACAGTGGAAGACATGAATTTAGCTGTTAGAGTGAGCCTATTGGGTTGGAAATACTTGCATGTTGGAGATATAAAGGTAAAGTTTCCACACATATTTTAAATTCATAAGAAGATGAATGATGCTTCTTCAAGAGAAATATATATATATTCTTCTTTGATGAAGATTCATTATATAAAGAGGGATTATATATACTTACACATATAGAAGGTAAAGTTAAAATAAATAAATGCAAGGGAACACTTACCATGAGATATACAATAAAGCATGCACTTTACAGTACCACCAAGATGTGCACAATTCAGTCCTGTAAAAGAATTAACACAACCATGCGCCACAGTTAGATTGGACCCCCAAAAATTTTGTAAATATTCAAGACATCAGAACCTACTAAACTACCAACAATCATACATATATATAGAGTCTGAACAAAAGTAAGTGTATATATATATATATATATATATGCATGCGTAGTAAGAGATTTCTGCATAACTGAATTAGAATTGGTGACTGTTCTTGTTTTTGCAAGAGTTTGATGCTGCAGTGGGAGATATTGCAATTGTAAAAGCAGGATGGAAATTCTGGATTTTACACAACTTTATATTGATTTTGGGCTTATTAAAGTTGCACATACACAAAAATTTAGATCATATGCTTGGGCATTTCTGCAGCCATTTACAGATGAGTATATGGTGGCTGGAGTGTTTGGCATGCTTTTCCCAGTAAGTCCAATTGGTTGTTTCAGAAATAATATGATTTCAATTCACTGAACCAAATCTAATAGGTATCCTACAATACTTTATAGCTTTGGTTCTTGTGATTAATCTTCGTTCCATAAAAGGAGAGGCCAAGAATGTTTGACTCATGCTTTTCTTGATTTAATAAAATTTGTGAACTAACATCTCACTTGTTTTTGGCTTCTAGATTCAAAGGCCAAGAATGTTTTATTCATGCTCTCATTTTCGATCATTGATTCATGTGCTTTTTTTCCGTATTTTATCGGAATGAAAGCAATACAAAAAGCTAAAGCTAATTGCATTACTGCATTTTTCAATTGCAAGGATTTGGATTCTAAATCAGTGAGTGTTATAGGTATGAAGAAGAACCAATCTCAACAATTCAATATTCAGCAATGCATTATTATTTTAAAAAAATTCAAACTAGCTATTAAAAGTTTCTAACACCTTTAAAAGATTTACATTAAAGCTATATTTATTTCACTCCAATAATCAACTGAAGAACACAGAAATGTAGCATGAAATCAAGTAATAAATAAAAGAGCTTACTTTTTCTTGTGTTTGGACTTGAGAAATGCAGTCTCACATTGATTTGCAGCATAGAGAAGTTGAGAGCTTAAGGTTTTTAGTTCTTGCAGTTAATGAAAACCATGAAAACGAACGAGTCCATATGCTAAAGAATCAATAGAAAAAGTCCATACCAAAACATAGAGAACATGGGCTAATTCAAATACAAAATATAAATAAAATATAAAGTCCATATGCTAAAGAATCAATAGAAAAAGTCCTTATCAAAACACAGAGAACATAGAGAAATGTACCACTACCATATGCTAAACAAAATTAAATAAAATAAAGATAGGTTGAATGTAATGAAGGTACCCACAAAGAAAATAATAAGACATATAAACATACTAAGCATTTCCAAAAACGCAATCTGTCATTTAACATTCACCTCCTTTTTTGTTTATATAAATAATTCACTATAAGAACTGATTTGAGCCATCAAGAAATTTGAACTAGCCTCAAACACCCATCTATTGCACATATAGAAGCAATAATTGCAACTAAGTTAACTAGCATAATTGCACATATAAGTTCTATTACATGCTAATCATCATCATCTGGTAAGGTTGGTACTAATATTTCGACACATGCTAATCATTTGCAATTAAAGACACAATATAGTTTAAAAATGAAATAGCACATGAGATTCTAACTTATTTCTCTTTTCTTCATCATGGATAACATCAGTGTTTTCAAAAACTCATGACATTTTTACCAGTTCATTCAGCAAAAATTGAACAGAGTACATTTAATATGATTGAGGGGGAGGTACACTATGAAACAACAAAGCCTTTGAAATTTTTACTTCTTAAGTGGATACAACTATCAATCCTTTAATGGAATACCTGTGAAGATGAAGTTCATGAACATCATAATAGAACATAAACAATTACCTAAGAAAGCTAATCAAAATAAGCAAAAGCAGAGTATATTAAAGAATGAAATAAGATAATCATCATACACTTCAAGTCACGTAAACAATAGAACATATAAAACTAGGTGTAAATATGAAAGCCATGATAGTGAAGAGCTTCTACACAACAGAGAGAATTAGGAGGTGAGGGAATTTGCTGTTGTGAGAATAGGAAAAATAGTTTGGATATATCATTGGTAAAAGAGTACAAGAATATATATAGAGAAATATTAGGGTTTTGTGGTATGGGCCCAATATGGCCCATTAACTAAATATAAACCATAATATAACTCTAACACTCCCCCTCAAGCTGGAGCATATATATCAAGCATGCCCAGCTTGTTACATGAATTACTAAAGACTTTAACATTTAAACCCTTGGTGAAGATATCCGCTAGTTGCTCAGATGACTGGGTATATGGCGTAGAGATGACTCCTTTTAGTACCATATCACGTACATAGTGACAATCAACCTCCACATGCTTGGTACGCTCATGGAATGTTGGATTATTTGCAATGAAGATGGCGGCCTGGTTATCACAGAACATATGCATAGGTATTATGATGGGAAATCCCAACTCAGATAGAAGAGACTGTACCCAAACCATCTCACAAGCTGCCTGTGTCATCGATCTGTACTCTGCTTCTGCACTCGATCTTGAAACCACATTATGTTTCTTGCTTCGCCAAGTAACCAAGTTTCCACCAACATACGTACAGAAGCCTGACGTAGACTTTCTATCTCCTCTATCGCCAGCATAACCCGAGTCAGAATAGGCTGCAATGTCCAGGTGACCATGATTCTTGTAGAGAAGACCTTTGCCAGGAGCTCCTTTAACATATGCAAGAACCCTCAGAGCACCCTGCCAGTGAACTTCTCGTGGCTCATGCATAAACTGACTCAGGAGTCCAACTGCGTAACATATATCAGGACGAGTAACTGTCAAATAAATGAGTTTGCCAATCAGACGCCTGTATTGGCCCGGATCTTTGAGAAATGGGGAAGATGTCTCCCAGAAGGGTGGTGACTGCTCAGTAGGTGTACTATCTGGTTTACAACCCAATAAACTAGTCTCTTCAAGTAAGTCCAACACATACTTCCGTTGTGAGAGCGTCATCTTTCCTTTGGCATATGCAAACTCAATACCAAGGAAGTATCTGGGTCGTCCCATGTCTCGTGTAACAAAATGCTTCATTAAATGCTCCTTAGTTCTCTGAATGCCCTGACGATCGCTACCAGTCAACAAGATGTCACCAACATATACTACAAGTACAACACATCCAGATGAAGTGTTCTTATAGAACACAGAATGATCCACATTGCACCTACGAAAACCATCTGCAACTGCAATTACACTAAACTTATCAAACCATGCACGAGGACTTTGTTTCAAACCATATATCGCTTTTTTTAGCTTGCAGACTAGATTCTCCCCCAGAGCAACATACCCCGGAGGTTGCTCCATAAACACAGTCTCAACTAAATCTCCATAGAGAAAGGCATTCTTCACATCGAGTTGACAGAGGACCCATGATTGATTTATAGCTATCGATAGTAGAATGCGAATGGAATTCAGACGAGTAACCGGTGAAAAAGTTTCAGCATAATCAACACCATAAGTCTGAGTAAAACCACGGGCCACCAACCGGGCTTTGTAGCGATCAACTGTACCATCAGCTTTGTGCTTGACAGAGAAGACCCATCAGCAAGTGACAACGCTGGCATCAACAGGGCGAGGCACGAGCTTCCATGTACCATGAGATCTCAAGGCTTCCATTTCCTCATCCATTACCATCTGCCATTGTGGAAGCAGATGTGCATCCTGGTAGTTCCTGGGGATTGACTCAGCAGACAAGGAAAGAGCAAAGGTACGGAAAGACGGGTGAAGATTATCATAAGAAACAAAAAGTGAAATGGAATGTTTGGTACAAGAACGGATACCTTTGCGAAAAGCAATGGGAAGATCAAGAGATGGGTCTGCATCATTCGGGGAGACGATCAGAGAGGCCGAATCTGGCGGTGGTACATGTTGGCCACGATGATAAACCTGTCCAAAATGACCATCATTTGGATCTACTGGAGAAGGCATCACACTAGGTATAGGCACAGGCGGAGTGACAGAAACAGGAATGGGAAGAACAATATCAGACGACGTAGTCAACACATCGTGAGAATCCGAGTCAGAAAAAAAGGATTGAGACTAAAAAAACGTGACATCCATGGACACATAATATTTTCGACTAGTCGGGTGGTACAAACGATATCCACGTTGGATGCGGGAATATCCGACAAAGACACATTTAAGTGCACGCGGGCAAAACTTATCCAAACCAGGAGTTAAATCCTGAACAAAACCAACACAACCAAAAACACGAGGAGACAAACGAAACAACTCAGTATCAGGAAGAAGACGACATAGAGGGACCTCTCCTCCTAGGGGTGCAGAAGGCATACGATTAATAAGATATACTGCAGTTAAGATAGCATCAGACCACAAATACCTAGGGACATTACGCTCCACTAAGAGAGTGCGCGCAACATCTAAGATGTGACAATGTTTTCTTTCAGTAACCCCATTCTGCTGAGAGGTGTGTGGACAGGTAGTTTGATGAATAATCCCATAGGACGCACACAAAGAATTCACAGCAGAAGATACAAATTCTAAAGCATTATCAATACGAAGACATTTGACAACAGTAGAAAACTGATTTTGTACTTCCAAAATAAATTTTTTAAGGACATCAACAATCGACTGACGGTCTTTTAACAAATATACCCATGATACTCAAGAAAAATCATCAACAAACACAATATAGTATCGATGACCAGAAATAGACGTGACTCTAGAAGGTCCCCAAACATCACAATGAACAAGATTAAATGGCGATCGACTGGACACTAGAGTAGAACGTTTAAAAGTAGCACGATGATGCTTACCCAATTAACACGACTCACATTGAAATGACTCGACCCTAATCCAAGGCAAAGCTTGTTGAAGACGACTAAGAGAAGGATGACCAATCTACAGTGCCATATGAGTGATGACTCGGTGTCCGAAATAGAAGCTGCCAAACCACAAGGAATATCATCACACACCAACGTATACACTCCATCACCACGATTACGCCCCAAACCAATCCTCTTTCCCGTCTGCAGATCCTGAAAAGTGCAGTGAAAAGGTAAAAAGGTAACACTAAAATTCAATTGTTTAGTGATCGCAGAAACAGATAACAAGTTGACAGGAAATTCAGGTACGAAAAGAACATCAGTTAGTTTAAGCTGAAAGGAAGCCTGCACAACTCCTTCTCTGGACACTAAGCAAGATCGTCCATCGGCAATTGCCACAGAATGAAAAGCAGATGGAGAAAGATTTTGAAAAAAGATTTTATACCTGTCATGTGAGAGGAGGCCCTGGAGTCAATAATCCAGAAACTGTCCCTGGAAGCAAGAAAGGCATTACCTGAGGAAATAGGAGAAGAGACTATGGCATGGGAAATTGTGCCTTATAGCTGCTGGAATCACGCAAAGTCAGCCTGAGAGATAGTGACTAACTGTTCAGCACCAGAAGTAGATGACGGATTGGCCAACTCTGTACTAGCATTGACCACTACTGGACGACCATGTTTATCCCAGTAATGATTCTCAGTGTGGCCCGTCCGTCGACAAAAGGTGCACACAAACCTACCCCGAAAATCACCACAGTCGGTTCCTCGACCACCACGAGAGGAGCGTTTACCACGCCCACGAGACGAAGACATGACGACGAAAAGACAAATCCTTCAGCAACGAGACAAGGGCATCACTGGTGATGGCTGAGGAACATCACCAGGTGCCCGTAGAACAACGGGAACAGCGAGAGATGAGCGGTGGCTAGCGGTAGAGGTGGCGGCGGTGGCGGATTGAAGGCTAGGGTTTGGTGGTGACGGCGGCGGCGGCTAGGGTTTTGGGTGGTCTCTAGGGTCTACCTCAGTGCTCTTGTACCATGTGAGAATAGGAAAAATAGTTTGGATATATTATTGGTAAAAGAGTACAAGGATATATATAGAGAAATATTAGGGTTTTGTGGTATGGGCCCAATATGGCCCATTAACTAAATATAAACCATAATATAACTCTAACAGTTGTTAGTGTACATGATATATTGAACCAAATAAAATGTTCACCGGCAATGAAATGGTCACAACTTTTAGCAATCAAATGAAATGTTTCACCATACACTGTCACCAAAAGAAGCAAATAAATGCAAAAGGAACCTTGTGTCTGTTGCTATATATTGAAAAGAAAAAAAAAAAAAGATCTAAATAATATTTCAAGCTGCAACTCAAGTGATACAAAATGAAAAGGATGAACACTGGATATTGCATTAATGAAACTCATACTTATAAAAACATCACTAGATGGCATCAAGCAGTCATTCCTTCATTTTCCCATCAAAATGGGAAACATATCTACAACTCAATCAAATTCAATATTGAATAATTCAATAGCATATGATTTCATCTATTTCAGTTCTAGAAGTTAAACACAAAAAGAAATAGTGAAATAATACTGTTAATTATGTATGGTTCTCTGATAATAAACAACTTACCAACATAGTAGAAGATAAGACCAAACAACATCAGTCAATGAGTTTCAATAACATTCATGCCCAAAAATTGTGATTTAGATCAATTACCAAGATATCAAGCTTCCCAAACTGGATTTTGATGAAATCAGTCAAAGTGGCAATGCCAGAATCTTTGAGCTTCACAACAGTTTCAGTGCTTCTCTTCTCAACTGATGAAAAACCAGTGAAGTATAAAACAATGGTAACTCTTCAAATAGATGGAGGTCTTTTCCTCAGTGCCATTAATAGATAACTTTGTGCTTACAGTTAATGTAATTAAGAATAAGATGTCCAAGTTTGCATGCATTTATTTTGTGAATCTACTCAAAAGATGCAAATACAAAATTAAATAAACATTAGCTTCCCTTAGGTCAAATCACACACATTGTGATTTGACCAAAACATAATCAAATTGCCACAAATCACACCATCGTCAATGCATATGCACGCGCAAGTAATGAATTCTTTTCCTCCCACATTAATCTACTAGATAACAAAAAATTATTCAAACTAAGCTACTCATCTATGGGTATTGTACATGCGTGCCACCAGTTTTTTATAGTTTGAAACCTTTGGTAAAAAGCTGCAACTGCAAGTCCAAGAGAAGAAAACCATCTTATATACCGACATTAAAATCGAAACAAAAGCAAGGAAAACAGTTAGAATAATATATTACTAATATTTATAATCTACCAACATATTTCTAATCATGGATAAGAGGAAAGAAGATTGCTACATCCCTTTCCACGGTGGCAAATTGTAAGGGATCAACACCACCGCCCAAGTACTGTAAGAAGTACTTAGTAACTTGAATGGGTTAAAACCATCAGAAGAAAGTCTGAGCCTAATATTTCAAGGATCAGAAGCAAAGTCTGGATATCTCATGTCAAACATTTTCCATGCTTCAGCATCAGTAAGATGCCTCAAACACCCATCTTCTGTACAATCATCAGCATGCCAAGTCATATCTCCAAAAGTCCTTGAGGACATGAATATTCTCTGTAATCTTGGGATGATGGGAAAATAACACAAAACCTTCGCTGCTCTTTTGTGAACCATTTCATCATCATCATTGGAAGAGTGGTTAGATTTAGTGGACAACCAACAAGAAATACCGCAAACAAGACAAGCTTGTTGATTTTCTTTATTATCCCAATAGAGCATACAATCATTAGGGCAAGCATGAATTTTTCATAACCAAGTCCTATGTCTTTGATGACCTTCTTAGATTCACGACTATTTGTAGGAATGGCAGTGGCTGGAAAAAATTCTTTTAAAAACTCAATTAGGTAATCGAGCGCTTTCCCAGTCATCCCACACATGCATTTTAGGTGGAAAAGGCGAATGCAAAAATACAACCTGGAATGATTCGATCCATCATAAAGTTTTTCATTCATATCTTCAAGTAACTTGTAGAACTTTGATTCTTTCGTAGAAGGTTCTTCCTTGCTTGCCCCATCTTGGCCTTCATCTTCATCATTCACAACATTTCCAATATTAGGTTCAATGCCCCCATGAACATCATGACAAATGTTAAAAGCATCATGTAACAATTCTCCCATTGCACTATGGCTACTATGAAAGGTTGAAGTAGGACGAGTGGAGCTCGGAGGCACTGTAATTGTGTCATCCAAATTAGATGTTGAAGAAGGAACACGCTCCCCATGGAAGAACCAACAAGTGTAACCCTGTAGAATTCCAACACACATTAAATGTTCTTCAACTACTTCTTACATGTGCCAATGAACATTCATGTTGGCCTCACTTGACTTATCATATGCAAAATCAAGAAATGTCTCCACACTTTCTGCATACTCGTCAAATAATCTTGACTTATGCATCCAACTCTTATCCATCACTATGTTACCATCGATGAAGTTAATACAATGCTTACAAACTATAATGTGTTTTCCATTTCAATTGGTCACAAGTACATTATAAAATTAAAGTTGGAATTAATAATCAAATATTTTTGTTGCTAATCAAAATCAGCTCAATTTGTCCCGGATAACAAATTAGATCAAGAGAAAAAAAAAAACAAAGAAAAATGAATCTAAATTTGTACACTTTATACACACACACACACACACACATACATTAAGAGAAAAAAAAACAAAGAATAATAATAATAATAATAATAATAATAATAATAATAATAATAATAATAATATATCCCACGAGTGATGTATATCTAATATCAAAATCCAAGTCCTCTTTCATAAGTCATTTTCATGTGTTAAGCCCAGTTATAATAATTCAAAGTAATTCTAGATTAGAATCACAACTTCAAACTAAAACTCAATCAATTACTAAATTAAAGAAAGCAATACTGTGTGTGTCCTTTTGAGTGGCTTCAGTGAACAGCATAGGCACAGGCACATCCACTTTTGATTTGGGGCTTAAGTTGGATGACTCGTTTTGCATTTTAGTCCCATCGTATTTTTATATGGGTTGATTTGTTATTTTACTTATTTGTGAGCCCATTGGCCAATTTTAGAATAACTTAGGGGGGTTTATGAAACATTTTTCCTTTTTGCCCCCTTTGTATATGTGAATTGCTCATCATTGTGAAAGTAGAGGTTTTCTTGCTGCTCCGTGGATGTAGGCTTGATTCAAAGCCGAACCACATTAAATTCCTGCATTCTTGTGCATTACCATTTTTTTCATTCCCTATTTACATAATCTCTGTTTGCTTTTGCACAACAAAGTGGTATCAGAGACAGGTTCGATTCTAAAAGGGATTGCCCAGATCTGGATCTGGAACACAGGTAGCAGTTGACTCTCGTGCTGTACGGATGGCTGTTTCAAATGCAAATTTTGAAATAGAAAAATTCGATGGGAACACGAATTTTGGGATGTGACAGTGTGAAGTGATGGACGTTCTTGTGCAACAAGGGTTAGAAATAACCCTAGAAGATAAACCAGATGATATGGAATAGAATGAGTGGGTAAAGATGAATAGATTGGCGTGTGGCACCATTCGTCTCTGTCTTGCAAAGGAGGTGAAGTATTTCGTGATGAAAGAGACTATGGCGAAGGATTTGTTGCAGAAACTAGAAGATAAATACATGATGAAGAGCATTCAAAATCGTTTGTATTTGAAAAGGCAAGTTTTCCGGTTTTCATACAAAGAAGGTACGCCAATAATGGAGCATATTCACTCCTTCAATAAACTGATTGCTAATTTGTTAAATCTAGATGAAGAAGTTAAAGATGAAGATAAAGCCTTATTGTTATTGAGTTCATTACCTGATTTGTTTGATCATTTTGCCACCACACTAATTTATGGTAAAGATTCAATAACATTTAAGGATGTTTCTGATGCTTTAATGAATAATGAGTTTCATAGAAGAGATAAACAGGCCCAGTTTGAGAATTTAGAAGCATTAGCAGTAAGGGGACGAGGCAACGACAGTCAGATAAGAAGAACAAATTTCAGTCCAAGTCTAGAGGAACTTTGAGAGGAATTTCAGCAGATGGAAGAAAAATTCCAGCAAAAGATGAGTTCTCATTCTGCCATAATAAGGGCCATTGGAAGAAAGACTGTCCAAAATTGAAGCAAAAGGAGAAGGGAAAAGAGAAGAAAACTGAGAATGCTAATGTGGCTGGGGGATGATGACTCTGAGTTTGCTTTGGTATCCACTCCTAATAGCATTTCAAATGGTTGCATCATGGATTCTGGTTGCTCATACCATATGTGTCCGAATAAAGATCATTATAATAGTTTGGAGTTATCTAATAGTGAGACAGTCCTCATGGGAAATGATCATGCATGTGAAAAGAAAGGAGTAGGTTCAATTTGTTTGAAACTTCATGATGGAACTGTAAGGGAGTTGACAAATGTTTGGTATGTACCAGATTTGTAGAAAAATATGATATCTTTGGGTGCTTTGGAATCTAGAGGTTTCAAAGTCACAATGGAGGCAAGTGAGCTGAAAGTGTCCAAGGGTGCTATGGTTGTGATGAGAGGAGCCAGATAGAAGAATTTGTATTTTCTACAAGGAAAAACAGTTATAGGTGGAGCTGCTATGATTGTTGACCAGCAAAGTGAAGGTGTTTCTGATGCTTCTAGGTTGTGGCATGTGAGGCTTGGGCATGCTGGTGAGAAGGCTCTACAAGGGTTGGTCAAGTAAGGCTTGTTAAAGGGTGCAAAAACATGCAAGATTGATTTTTGTGAGCATTGTGTTTTGGGAAAACAGACCAAGGTGAAATTTGGAACCTTAGTACATCAGACTGAAGGAATTCTCGATTATGTGCATACATATGTTTGGGGGCTGACACAGGTTACATCTTTAGGAGGAAAGCATTGGTTTGTTACATTTGTAGATGACTTTTCCAGAAGAGTTTGGGTCTACACAATGAAGACTAAAGATGAGGTTTTCAACACTTTCTTGGTTTGGAAGAAAATGGTTGAGAATCAGACTAGAAGGAAAAGAAAGTGCTTGAGGTCTGACAACAAAGGTGAGTACAAGTATGATTGTTTTTAGAAATTTTACGAAGATGAAGGTATTATGAGGCATTTCACAGTGAGGGGAAATCCACAACATAATGGGGGTAGCAGAGAGGATAAACAGGACCTTGTTGGAAAAGATGAGGTGTATGTTGTCTAATGCTGATTTGGGCAAGATGTTCTGGGCAGAGGCAGTGACATATGCATCCACCTCATCAATAGATTACCATCAACTGCACTTGAAGGTAAAACACCTTAGGAGGTGTGGATTGGAAAACCTGCTATTGATTATGATTCTTTGTATATTTTTGGTTGTATTGCTTACTTTCATGTCACAGAAAAGAAACTTGATCCATGAGCAAAGAAAGGTGTATTTTTGGGTCTTTGTGGTGGTGTCAAAGGATACAAGTTACGGTGCCCAGAGTTGAAGAAGTTGATATTAAGCAGAGATGTTACATTTGATGAAAGCAGATTTCTCAAAAGTGAAATACAACCTAGTAAGAAAATTGTGCAAAGCAGGAATGTGCAGCATATGGTGTTTGAGCATAATGTAGCTAATTCTCAGATGGATGCAACCCCTACACCTACAAATGATTTTACAGATCATATTGATGGAGGTTCCCAGCATGAACCTGAACAACAACATGATAATAGTATAGCTGCAACTAGGACAAGGAGAGAAATCAGAAAGCCACCCCAATTTGCTGACATGGTTGCTTATGAGTTGCCTATTTTAGTAGATGACATTCCAACCCCCTATAAAGAAGTCATTAGATGTTCAGAAAAGTGGATTGGAATGAGGCTATAGACGAAGAAATGTAATCTCTTCATAAGAATAACACTTGGGAGCTTGTGAAGCTACCAAAGGGAATAAAAGAGATTGGTTGCAAATGGGTGTATGCAAAAAAGGAAGGTACTCAAGGAAAAGATAGTGTGAGGTTCAAGGCAAGATTGGTGGCCAAAGGTTATGCACAGAGAGAAGGACTTGATTACAATTAGGTCTTTTCTCCAGTAGTGAAGTATTCATCTATTCGGATTCTTTTCGCTTTGGTTGCTCAGTTTGACTTAAATTTGGTGCAACTTGATGTGAAGACTGCATTTCTGCATGGGGACTTGGAAGAGGAGATTTACATATCACAACTAGAAGGTTTCAAGGCAGTTGGCAAGGAAGACTTGGTTTGCAGGTTGAACAGGTCATTATATGATTTGAAACAGTCTCCAAGGCAATGGTACAAGAGGTTTGACCAATTTATGAAAGTTTAGAAATTTACAAGAAGTCTTTATGATCCTTGTGTTTACTTCAAGAAGTTGTTGGATGGAAGACTTTCATTTACTTGTTGTTATATGTGGATGACATGTTAATTGCTGCAAGAAATATTGCTAAAGTTGATAAGTTGAAGAACCTATTCAACTCAGAATTTGAAATGAAGGAATTAGGAGAGGCCAAGAAGATACTGGGCATGGAGATTAGTAGAGACAGAGTAAAGGGCGCAGTGTATCTGAGTCAAAACCAATACTTGAAGAAGATAGTACAGCGGTTTGGCATGGATGAGCACACTAAACTAGTTAGTACTCCTCTTGCTCCTCATTTTAAATTGAGTGCTGATCAATCCCCAAAATCTGATGTTGAAAGAGATTATATAAAGAATGTACATTATGCTAGTTTAATTGGATGTCTTATATATGCTATGGTATGTACAAGACCTGATATTTCCCAGGCTGTTAGTATGGTGAGTAGATATATGCATGATCTAGGTAAAAAGCATTGGGAAGCTGCAAAGTGGGTGTTGAGGTACATTAAAGGCACTATAGAGGTTGGTATGAAATTTGAGAGAAATCATGAGAATGATGACAGATTTCTCATTGGCTATGTGGATTCAGATTTTGCTGGTGATCTGAGCAAAAGGAGGTCTACAACAGGGTATTTGTTTACTTTGGCTAGTGGGCCTATCAGTTGGAAGTCTACAGTGCAGTCTACTATAGTATTATCTACTACAGAAGCAGAGTATATGGCAACAACAGAAGCTTTGAAGGAGGCCATTTGAATACATGGACTGAACATATAGATGGAGGTATTTTGTGATAGCCAGAGTGCTATTCACTTAGCAAAGAACTAGGTTCACCATGCTCGGACTAAACATATAGATGTTTGATTTCATTTTGTTTGTGATATTGTGAATGGTGAGGTTATTTTGCTTCAGAAAATTCATACAAGGGATAATCCTACTGATATGATGACTAAGGTCATTGGTGGTGTCAAGTTCAATCATTGCTTGAACTTGGTCAACATTGTGATTGTTTGAATTGTTGGAGATGCAGCAAGGAACTTGTGAGCTTGGTATGAGATTTCATACTAAGGTGGATGTTGATGATGAGGTGGTTTATGGTATGGCTTGCAAATCTCGCCAAGGTGGAGATTGTTGATTTAGGGCTTAACTTGGATGACTCGTTTTGCATTTTAGTCCCATACTATTTTTATATGGGTTGATTTGTTATTTTACTTATTTGTGAGCCCATTGGCCAATTTTAGAATAACTTAGGGGGTTTTATGAAATGTTTTCCCTTTTTGCCCCCTTTGTATATGTGAATTGCTCATCATTGTGAAAGTAGAGGGTTTTCTTGTTGCTCCGTGGATGTAGGCTTGATTTAAAGCCGAACCACATTAAATTCCTGTGTTCTTGTGCATTTTCATTTTTTTTTATTCCCTATTTGCATATTCTCTGTTTGTTTTTGCATAACATCCACAAGGTCCAAGAAACAAAATCATCATAGAAAGATGGAGTAAAAGTTCTTTTCTGCTTATAGTTTGCACAACAAAGATGGAGGAAAGATTTCAGGTCAACATTGGGGAACATCTCATATGGATGATTAGAAAAACTTAGGAAGAAAGTCAGTGGATTGACATTGGACATGATCTCATTTCAACCAGAGAAAAACTTAGTCAGATGGAAAGGTAGCAAAATTTACAACTTCTCCATCCTCTCTAGTTGGAGGTTCTTTTTCAATCATTAGTATAGAAATCTATTAGGCTACAATAATAAATTTAATAAACCAAACAAAGCTAGAGTTTTATAAAGTTTATATGCATCTCTCAAAGTCTCAATAGACTTGAAATCTCTCTGTAATGTAAATTCAAGACAATCAATCCATACTAATCTTTCAAAAATAAAGTCATTGATATGATTATTCACTAATTAAGCAGAATAGGAGAAGTTTGAGAGTATTGCTTTGATGGAACCTATAGATAGGAACACTAGTCTCAATTGCTGCAAATTGATGTATTTTCTTAGAACATAATGCATATATTGTGCATTTAATGAGAACTTCTAACACAAAAAACACTGATTAGCTTATCTATTTTTGTATCAATGGCAAATACCAAGCCTAAAATTCACACAGAAACACAAGCTAAAAAGCCCTAATCTCTTGCTTTATCTCAAAATACAAAGAGATACAAAAACAAAAAGCAGCAACAACATCATCAACAACAACCACAACCACATCTTCTACATGATCAAAAAGAGTATTCATTCCCTAAACTCCACGATCAAAACAAAACAACCAATGAGATAAACAATCCAAGAAAAATATAAGAAAATTAATACCTGAGAGGCTGAACACCTGCAATCCAAGAGAAATCCTAGCGTTTCGGCAATGAAATCGAGATCTATCACATAGAAATTCCTAAAAAAACTCGGATCCACAGCCAAAAACATTAATACATAGAGCTTGCTAGAGATCGAAAGACGAAGAAAAGAAGAGTGATACCTTTAATTTGTACTGTAGAGAGACGACAGGATTGAGCGGCAAGCGGCGGCAAACTAACAAGAGGATGCGCGCCCGATGGGGATTTGGATGTAGAGGCTAACAGAAGAGGATGAGGATTTGGAGGCGCTGATGGAGATTTGGCCACGCAGGAGATTGAGAACCCAATGGAGAAGACAACCTATAAACAAGGCAAGGGGGAGCAAAATAATACACTTGCCAGTGTTTTATACAACAAACGCCACCAAATCAAGGGTTGCGTTTTAAAGAAAAATTATTAAAATCGAATTTTCCCGATGTTTTACAGAAAGCCTTGCTAAAACCGATAAGTTCCCAGCATTTGTAAACAAAAACGCCGCTAAAACAAAACATTTCTTGGCATTTCTCTTGGCGTTTTAGGGAAAACCCCATTGATGTTCTCAAATTATTCGCGCCATCCTTTTCCAGTTAGCGTGCGTGTGCACATTACTGGTGTTTAAATGATAAACGCCGCTAATGGCAAAACCAATCCCGGTGTTTTGGCATCAAACACCGCAGAGGTCCAATTCTTCCATACTAGAAAGACCTTTCGTGGTGTTTTATAATGAAAACGCCGTATGTATGCTGGCGTTTATGTAAAACGCCGCAAATAAAATGCCATGAATAAAATGCCGCTAAAACCCTATAATGCTGTAGTGAGGTGACTGATTTGATGAACAAAGAGATGAAGGCTTTATTTATCCAAAAAAGTTCAAGATGAAATAGATTTCAAAATTTCAGCAAATAAAATTAATAGAAGAAACTTGGGTAAAGCTTACAGTAGGATCTAGCAAATTTATTGCAAACTTTCACGGTCATCAAAATGAAAGAAAAAAAAAAATTTTGTATCCACAATTATATCCTAAATAATCATGAAAAATATGATAAAATCCATATAGACAAAACCATTATATTAATCATAATTAATCACAACGTATGCTATTAATTTTGGTGTGTTTATATATACTCGTAATATGTGATTTTTATAATTATGGATGCCACGATAACTCCAAAAATTTGCCAAATATCATGTAAACAATGTGCATAAACATGTTCAATGTAAATAAAATAATTAATTATATCAATAAGAATTAATTATAATATATGACTTTATGTATGAAAAGTTCATACAAATAAATTGATAAGAACCAACAAATAAAGACACTCTCCAATTTATTTTAAGTTAAAAAAAAGCACAAATACTAAAATACTCTTAAAATAAATAATTTTGAAAAAATAATTTTTAATTTATTTTATTCCATTTCACCCAAATAGTAATAAATAAAATAAAATAAAAAACAAAATAAAATAAGAGTGGGATCATCCTTAGTAGCAATGTTTTTAAAACCGGACCGGACCGGCCGGTCCGACCGGAAAAACCGGGAACCGGACCGTCGTCTGATCCGGGTTAACATCGATTGTTGACCAAATTTGGAACCGGTCAAACCCGGATAAAACCGACGAACCTGCCGGTTGAACAGGAACCGGGAAAAACCCGGTTTTCTGAATTTTTCTTTTTTAAATTAGTTTTTAAATCATGTAACCACAACATGGCAAATATTTTATTTTATTTTATTTCTTTTTCTTTACTTATTATTTATCTTTTGTGCGGGTTCGGCTTCGGTTCATTACAACATCTCCTATCCGTTACTTTTTAATATGTATTTAGATGTTTGGTATATATCTTTTATGTTTTAAATAATAAAGATTTAAACTTAATTAATATTTTTATAGACTTTCATATGTATAGATATTGTGGTTAATTTGTTAAATTTTGTGCAATTTTGGATATTTTTCTTTTGAAAATTTGAAAAACGATATAGGATTATATATTTTTTGCTTGATCTCAAATTAGTTTTGTTGTTATAATTTTATCTTTTAATATATATTATTTCATTGTTATAAAAAAACATTTATAATTTTATATTATTATTATTATTATTATTATTATTATTATTATTATTATTATATATATATATCATCTGGTCCAACCGAAACGGGTCATCCGGTCGGATCGACCAACCCATGACCCAAATATGTGGCCGCCCGGTCCAACCGAAACGGGTCATCCGGTCGGATCGACCAACCCATGACCCAAATATGTGGCCGCTTCCCGGTCCGGTTTTAAAAACATTTGTTAGTAGCATGGCAATATGGCAAGCTAAAAGTGTGTAGCATGAGCTGGTATAAACCTACAACAAGCTAGGTTGGCCTACGCAGCCATTGCTACATAGCTCCTTGTAGTATGTGGGTCACTTGGATGAGGCACATGATCTCCGCTAGAGGTGCCACGTTGCTCACATAAGTACATTATGGGCTGGTAGTATCATGATCAAGCCCTGACTGAGCTATAGGGGCATCCTAGTACTGCTAGACCTAGGCGACAACGGTATGGTGTGGCTAGAACATTACAGTTTGGGCATTACCCAACCATGCTTAGTCACCTGGGCTCGATGGCCTGGCCAAGGCTAATCCTAACTACAAATGCAGGGGCACTCCGGCGAATCGCGAGGTTGTTATTTGATGGTCCAGCAGCAAGGCTGATCAAGACTTGATTAGGATAGGTTGTAAGACCGATCAAGGCTAGTTAAGTTTCCAAGGTGTGTCAAAAGACCATGATGTCATGGTCAAGGGATCACCCAATGCTAGCAAGTTGTGGTCATATATACCAAACAAGAATGACCTGCTCTAATATTGGGTTTAGCATGGTGGCCCACTAGGCCTAGTTTGAAGTGGTGAGGCTTAGGTTGGGCTGAGCCCAAAAGCTCATCATGAGAGCCCAAAACTCACACATGATTAAGGTCCATCTTGTTGCTCATATGCCTCTCAAACAAACCGTGCCAACAATATACATAGGTGTTGTGTTAGATTACCCATGTAGACTACTCTAATGATAAGCCCATAAATAAGTATGCTAACATCACGACTCTACAAGTGGATTATTTGAAAAACTGTTTAATTTATTAAAATAACAATTTATTTATAGTAAATTAAAACAATAACTAGTTTATATCCAACACATTGTTAAAATATTATCATGGGTTGCACATGTGATCTCTCTCTCTCTCTCTCTCTCTCTCTCTCTATATATATATATATATATATATAATCTCACCTAATCCTCACCCAATCCAAGGATTAGGTGAGCTAATCCTCATTCCTTTCTACTATAAATAGGGGGAATGAAGGATATTTCATTTGTACCATTTTCTGAGAAGAAGAGTGAGGGTGAGAGAGAAAATGAGAGGAAATAGTGGGAAGAAAAATTAGATGGTATATGTTGCTTCTATTATAGGAGAGAATAAGTTGTTGTTCTCCTTTTTAATAGAAAGTTTGTAACTCCTATTCTTCACTATAGTAAAATTATTCTACCTTGTCCGTGATTTTTTTTACCCTGATTTATTTTGGGGTTTTCCACGTAAATTCGGTGTCCATTTTTATTGCTATTTTTCAAGTACTTTAGTTGTGGCCCTGCTTTACCCAGTTCTATAATTTCACAAGTGGTACCAGAGCTAGACTTAGGGTGTGCATATATATCTACTGATCGTATGCTCTGTGGCTGCCACCAATAGTGGATCCTGCACATCAGAAAATAAGTTAGATTATTATTTAACCTTTGTAGGAATTGATTACTACCCTTGAAACAGTTTGTGATAGAAGCGATGCCAGCAAAGTATGATTTTGAAAAATTCAATGGGAGTAATTTCTCATTGTGGAAGCTAAAGATGATAGCTATCCTAAGGGAGGATAATTGCTTAGCGGCTATTACTGAAAGGTCAAATGAAGTTAAAGATGACAAGTGGAATGAAATCGACGGTAATGCCGTTGCAAATCTTCATCTCGCACTTGTTGATGGAGTTCTATCAAGCATCGTAGAGAAGAAGACAGCGATTGAGATCTAGGATCACCTCACAAAGCTGTATGAGGAAAAGTCACTCCACAACAAGATTTTCCTTAAGAGAAGACTATATACCTTATGTATGGTGGAATCTACTTCAGTGACAAAGCACATAAACACACTGAATACTCTATTTTCCCAATTTGCATCATTGGGACATACAATAGAGTCAAGTGAACGTGCGGAAATTCTACTCCAAAGTCTACCAGATTCTTATGATCAACTCGTCATCAACTTAGCAAATAATGTCCCCAAGGACATTCTAGTCTTCGACCACATTGTAGCTGTTATTCTAGAGGAGGAGAGTTTGTGCAAGAACAAGGAAGATAGGTTGGCAAATTCGCAACAAGCAGAGGCCTTGTGGTGATGAAAGGAAGACCAATAGAACGTGGCCCCAGTGGGAGCTACGGTCATGGTAGATCAAAATCAAGGAGTAAGAAGACTTTCAAGTGCTATCACCATGCTAGAAAGGTCACTTGAAGAAAGATTGTTAGAGTCTAAATAAAAAGGATTCCAATCCTCAAGAAAATGTTGCAAATGCTTTAGAAGATGGAAATGCCATGGTATGTGAAGTAGCAACAAACATAGGGAAAAGGTTTGCTGATGTTTGGCTTTTAGACTCAGCGACAACCTTTCATATGACTCCCAGAAAAGAATGGTTTTATCACTACGAACCTATCTCTGGAGGTCCTGTGTACATCTGCAATGATCAAGCTCTAAAGATCATTGGTATTGGCACTATCAAACTAAAGATGTATGACAGAACAAATCGGACTATTCAAGAAGTTCGACATATGGGGGACTAACTAAGAACTTGTTGTCTATTGGACAACTTGATGATAATTGTTACAAAATTGAAGTTCAGAACAAGGTGATGAAGATAATTCAAGGAGCGTTTGTATGCATGAAGGGAGATAAAATAGCTGCAAATTTATACATGCTGAAGGAAGAAACTTTATAAGAAGGAGAAGCTTTAGTTGCTACAAGTAGTTCAAGTAAAAGATGCACAATGACATGGCACAGGAAATTTGGACACATGTCGAAGCAAGGAATGAAGATTCTTGTCGAAAGAAATCTACTTCAAGGTCTCACAAAGGTAACACTACCCTTTTGTGAGTATTGCATTGTGAGCAAGCAGCATCGACTAAAGTTCAACACATCAAATTCTAGAAACAGAGAAATTCTAGAATTGATTCACTCTAATGTGTGGCAAGCACCAATTACATCCCCTAGGAGGAGCAAATTACTTTGGATCATTCATTGATGACTATTCCAGGAGACGTTGGGTGTATCCTATCAATAGAAAGGTAGATGTGTTTGAAGTCTTCAAATTTTACAAAGCGCGGGTGGAACTTGAATCTGGCAAGAAGATCAAGTGCATGAGGATTGATAATGGAGGAGAATACACTAGTAAAGAATTTGATGAATTCTGCAAGCAAGAAGGCATCAAAAGACAGTTCACTACAGCATACACTCCTCAACAAATTGGAGTGGCGGAGCGGATAAATAGGACTCTATTGAAAAGAACAAGAGCTATGATGGAAGCTGTAGGCCTAGATAAGAAGTTTTGGGCAGAAGCAGTTATCACCGTCTGTTATGTGGTGAATCGAGCTCCATCAATTGCAATCGAGTTGAAGACATCGGTGGAGATGTAGACTAGTAAGCCAGTTGATTATTCAAACCTTCATATATTTGGAAGTTCTATCTATGTAATGTATAATACACAAGAAACTACAAAGCTGGATCCAAAATCCAGAAAATGTACGTTCTTAGGTTATGCTGATGGAGTTAAGGGGTACCGCTTGTGGAATCCTGCTACCCACAAGGTTGTAATCAGCAGAGATGTTATCTTCATAGAAGACAAAGAACAAGAGCAAACAGATGGTGGAAACACTTTAAAAGAAATCATAGAGACTACAACAGTACAGGTAGAAGAAGAAAAAGAAGCTGAAGCTACACCAGAGCACGAGGTACAAGAGCTAGTTGAATCTGAAGTCCCAGAAGTTCGGCGATCAACTCATACAAGAAAGACACCAAGTTGGCATTCTGACTATATTATGGAGGGTAACATTGCATACTGTCTTCTAACTAAGGATGGAGAGCCATCAACTCTTCAAGAAGCATTGAACAATTCAGATGTATCTCAGTGGATAGCAACAATGCAAGAATAAATTGAAGCTCTTCATAAAAATAGGACATGGGAACTGGTGTCACTACCACAAGGGCGACAACAAATGGGTCTACAAGATCAAGCGTAATAATGATGATCAAGTAGATTGTTATCGTGCTAGATTGGTGGTGAAAGGATATGCTCATAAGGAAGGAATTGATTAACGAAATACTTTCACCTGAGATTCGACTCACAACAGTTCAAGTAGTCTTGGAGATGTGTGCTACATTTGACTTGCAGCTTGAGTAGTTAGATGTCAAAACTGCATTTCTTTATGGAGATCTTGAAGAAGAAATTTATATGCTCCAACCAGAAGGATTTGAAGAAAAAAGTAAAGAGAACTTAGTTTGCAGGTTGAACAAATCTCTATACGGTCTAAAACAGGCACTAAGATGTTGGTACAAGAGATTTGATTCCTTTATCATGAGCCTTAGATACAGTAGATTCAATAATGATCGTATCAAGCAATTGAAGGCACAATTGACTAAGGAATTTGAAATGAAGGACTTGGGACCAATAAACAAGATTCAAGGAATGCAAATTTACCGAGACAAAAATAATAGAAAGATTTGGCTTTCTCAAAAGAATTATCTAAAGAAGATCTTGCGGCGCTTCAACATGCAAGACTGTAAGCCAATTTCTACCCCACTTCCTATTAATTTCAAGTTATCCTCAAGTATGTGTCCTAGCAGTGAAGAAGAGAGGATGGAGATGTCTCGAGTACCGTATGCATCAGTAGTGAGAAGCCTAATGTTCGCCATAATCTGTACAAGACCAGACATTGCACTTTCAGTGGGAGTGGTAAGTCAATACATGGCGAATCCTGGTCGAGAGCATTGGAATACTATCAAGAGGATTCTCAGATATGTAAAGGGAACCTTAGATGTTGCATTATGTTATGGAGGATCTGAGTTTACTGTTAATGGATATATTGATGCTGATTATGCAGGTGATCTTGATGAAAGCAAATCCACTACAGGTTATGTGTTCACACTAGTAGGAGGAGTTGTAAGCTAGGTTTCAAAACTTCAGTCAATCGTGGCTATATCAACGACAGAAACAGAGTATTTGGCAGCTATGCAAGCCAGTAAAAAAGTAGTGTGGTTAAAGATGGTGCTAGAAGAACTTGGGCACAAGCGCGAAAACATTTTTCTATATTCTCACAATAAGAGTGCTTTACATCTTGCAAGAAATCCGGCATTTCATTCAAAGACAAAACATATCAAAGTTCAATACCACTTTGTCTGAGAGAAAGTGGAAGAAGGAACAGTGGATGTGCAAAAAATTTACACAAAGAACAACCTAGCAGATTTTTGACCAAAGCAATCAACACCGACAAATTTATATGGTGTCGATCCTCATGTGGCCTGGCAAAGATGTAAGCTACATCGAATGGCAAGGTAGAAAGAATGGTAATCAAATCTTCAAGTGGGAGAGAAATGTTAAAATATTATCATGGAATGCTAATCCTCATTCCTTTCTACTATAAATAGGGGGAATGAAGGACATTTCATTTGTACCATTTTCTGAGAAGAAGAGTGAGTGTGAGAGAGAAAATGGGAGGAAATAATGGGAAGAAAAATTAGAGGGTATATGTTGCTTCTGTTATAGGAGAGAATAAGTTGTTGTTCTCCTTTTTAATAGAAAGTTTGTAACTCCAATTCTTCACTATAGTAAAGTTATTCTATCTTGTCCGTGGTTTTTTTTTTACCCTGATTTATTTTGGGGTTTTCCACGTAAATTTTGTGTCCATTTTTATTGCTATTTTTCAAGTATTTTTATTGCGGCTCTGCTCTACCCAATTCCATAATTTCACAACCAATTTCACAACACACATAAACCTAAAACTAAATATCCAAATATGTTTACAAAAACAAAAGATAATCACATAATCATAAAGATGTATCGTATATGCCAGGTAAAGGCTAAAAAGATATGGTATCAATTTTTGGTAAATTAACAGAGTACATAAATAAGAGTGGAAATGGAGGAAACATGTACGGATTTGAGCTTATCTGTACTTAAATAAGTGAGGTCAGATGCTTGGATTTTGGATTCTGTTACTTCTTTCCACTTCAATGTTCACAAGGATTGGCTTCATAATTGCGTCAGAGATGATTTTGGGTATGGCGCTGTTTAGGACCAAGCATATAGAGAAAATGGATGTGTAATAAGGTTTATGTCAATGGATATAACAAGAATATGATCTATGGATGAGCAAAATCCTTCTTCAAATCTAGACTTTTTTAATAATTTTTTTTTTGTTTTATTTTTTTTATAGCATCGACAAGACACGACATATACAATTTATATCTTAACCATAATTTGAGAGAAAGTTAAAATCTAAGAATTTTGTACAGTGGGGTCCATATGTTTATACATAATATAAATTTA
Organism: Dioscorea alata; assembly: GCA_020875875.1. Classification (NCBI taxonomy): domain Eukaryota; kingdom Viridiplantae; phylum Streptophyta; class Magnoliopsida; order Dioscoreales; family Dioscoreaceae; genus Dioscorea; species Dioscorea alata. The sequence goes on from CM037027.1 coordinate 6,338,005, forward strand.
CACTATAAATATATGAATAAATTTTTTATCATACAGTACTCAAATAACAAAATAAATTTTTTATAATTATTTTTGTTGACTTTTTGAAATAATGTATATTTATATTATTGTTGGAACTAATAAATGCATCTTTTCAAATTCACTCCATCATGTGCATAGTTTATTAAAAAGACTTTTTTTTTAAAAAAAATTTATAGGCCCACATTATTAAAAAGATGCGTTTAACGCTTATATATATACTATAAATTTTTTGAAAAAATGGAGTCCGAAGACTCCACAGCCTTGTAGGTGGATCCGCCTATGTCCTCAATCTCCTGCAAAGGAGCTGATGGTGGCAAAACTTTTGATTTTCTCAATTAAATAGATATGATTAAATGAAAATCAAATTCCTAAAATATAGGGATTAATTAGAAACTTACCAAAATAATGAAAACTAGTCAATGAAGTTGAAAGTGAACTTTAATGACAGATCATAAAACAGAGTTATTTAAGGCTATACAATCATATTATTATATCAAAGTTTTGGGTAACCATCAAACAAACAAAAGGACTCAACATAATATACTATGAAGTATTCTATTTTAAATGCGAAATTAAATTGATATGCCTTCAATTCGCTTTCCTCGGAGTACAATACCAAAATATTTATAAAAAAAAAATCTGAGAACCGAAAAAAAAATGCCACCCAAATTTTTAAAATTCTGAATCAGAAAAGATTTTTCTTAAATAATTTAATCCTTACTGTATTAAATGCCTTACCCATTATTAACTGTACAAATAATTCAATATAATTCTTTTATGGGTACTTTGGTTTAACTGAGTATGAGATTCATTTCTATTTTTTTTTTCTTCTCATTTTTATTTATCAAGGATAATAATCACATCATGCAAAAACACAATTTATGAAATTTATCACATAAAATGAATCAGAGAACCTAAGATTATGGTATTGATGGAGAATAATTAAATATTAAATTATTCCTCTTTGTTAATTACAAAAAATAAAAAAAAGCTTGATAACTAAATGTGTTTGGTTGACAGAATAAAAATAGGGATAATAGGTTTGAGAAAGAGAATGAAAATAAGTGATAAGAATAGTAAAAAAAATTATTTAATTCGAAAGATAAGTTATTGGGAATGAGAAAAATAAGGGAAGATAATAGGGTAAAATTATTTTTATATCTTTAGAAATTAAAATTTTTTATATTAAAAATAGTGAGTTATGTGTAATGACTTTATAATTACTAGATTCTCAATTTTATATTTCATTATTTAATTAATATATATTAAGCAAATAAATTTTTTATTTATAAAATATTCAAGTATGATTGTTATTTATTAAATTATTGGACATTTCACTTTACTATTTACTTTAATTGGGATGAGAGGAGTTAATATTTTTTCAAGAAAAAAAAGAGGGCATAGATAATATTTTAAATGGGGGTAATGACCATTTTCTTATAGGGTGGTAGTGGTAAGTCATTACTTTTGCAAGAGTAATAATTACCCATACTAGATACCGAAACATAGATAAATAGCTATCCACCTCAAACACAGACATGCTAATCAATTCAAAGACTAGAATTTATCTAACTTTTGTTGGGTTAAAATGATAAAAAAAAAAAAATACCTCGAGTTAATGTCTCAGTAATTAAGAAAAACCTTAATAAGGTTATATACTATAAATTACTCTTGAAAAGAAAAAAAATTAAGAACTCGAAATAAAAATAAAAAATAGCATTAAGTTTTTAAAATTTTTATTTAAAAAAAAAAAAATGGAGGTAGAATCCCATGAACCACAAACTAAAAAAAACCCTCCCTGCACTCCAAACAGTGTGGACCTCAACTTTAATAATTAAAAAAAAAGAAGAAAATAATCCTTTTTTTTTTTTCTGTTGAATCCAAACTTGTTTATCATCGTCTCTGCTTCTGTTTTTTTTATTATCTTTCTTCCTACAGGGCAGCATATAGTGCTGTTCTTCAAAAGAAAATTATGGCGTCCTTCCTTAACACCTTTTCACCTTCTTCCCAACCTCATCTTCTTCTTCTTCATCAATCTCACCCTCATCTCATTCCCACGAGGCCTCTCTCCAGATCTAGACTATATTGTTCATCTTCTTCGTCTTTGGAAACCCTAAATCCCAATGAATCCAAAGATAACACACTTTCTTCCTTTTCTTCATCTCCACCCACAGGAGCTGTATCTATTGATGAGCCTGCTTCCACCTTCCCTGCAGATTTCAGGTACCCCCAATTCCCATTTTGGATTTCTTTTTTTCTTTTTCTTGTTTTATTGATATTGTGAAGAAATTTGATCTTTTTCTACATGGATTTCTTTTGCTTCTTGTGTTTTTTCAACCCGTTGGGTCTTGTAATTCTTGCTTTTTTGATTGGGATTTTGTGTTTCGGATATCTTATTGACGTCCAAAACTCTTTTACAATCTCTATTTAGAAATGTTTTAATTAAGAAAAAAAAAATTCTTAGAACTCAGGGCACATCCATTTTAAAAAGTTATTAACTCTGAATACATAATTTTTAAAAATATTATTAAAAAATAGCCATTTTGATTGCATAAAAAAAATCATAAGAAGAATGTTGTTTTCCTTGTAGAAGACTAATATTTGTGTGCATTTCTTCATAGACTTCATTTGCCAAGAATCAACCTTTTTTTTTTTTTTTGTATAAACGTAATTCTTATGAGTATTTGATTTTATGGTGTATATTTTTTCAAATTAATAAATTTGTAAATATTACTTAGAGTTCATGTAACTAGGCAATATGTGTAAATAATAATATTAAGGGAAGAAATTTGATTAAATTTAAAGTAATATAATAATATAAATTAATTAATTTAAAAGTTATATATACATTAAATATGATCAATGATGAAAACTAAGAAGAGAGGAAGAGCTTGAGAGGTCCTGGTGGGGTTAGGATTAAGAGTGGGGGATTGGATGTTGATCCAATAGCCCCGCGAATACTTGCAGAAGACGTGACCTCATATATATATATATATATATATATATATATATATATATGCGCTAACATATATTAAATATTATTTGGATCTTGCATTGTTGGGTTTCACTACTGTTGTCAATCTTTCATTTTAAATGTAAAACTTTATTAGGGTTTAGGTGAATTGTACCCATAAAGCACATGAATGCCATGCCTTGTGTAGGTTTGGTTGCTCATAAGGTCACTAAGATACATATACCCAACAAAATAATTAAGCATTAAGAGTTTTTTTGTTATTGAAAGCTTCCCTTAGATAATTCCTTAGATAATAGCTGATCAATTATTAAATTTGTTGATGATCTTTTCTAGACTTGCTACTCCATTTTGGCAATTTTTCTAAATACAAGATGGCCAAAATTTTCAAGGATCACATGGAAATGGCGGCATGTATAAGGTTTATAATCGCATTGTCATCATGTATTGTTTGTCCGCATTCACTTGCGTTTTTTTCTTAAACATTGAAGCTTTAAGAAGCTTGGAACAGCTAAATTAGCTCTTACTAGTTGATGTACATTTTTGAGAGGAATGCAAGCAATAATCGTTTTTACCCCTTAAAATCATTTTAGGGGATGCAAGACCTGTGGAAAAGAGGAAGTTGAAAGGGGATGCAACGGCGAGGGGAGAATTCAAGGTGGCATAGCAACTGTCCCTGGCTTTGGCTGGTGGCCTATCAAGGCATTCAGACCATGCCCAGGATTCATTGCATCCGGCGGGAGATATAGGCGGCGTGGACAGAACATGGATGAGGTTGCATTTGGAAGGGGAGGAAGGGATTCTGCAACAAGAAGCACTGACTAAGGTAGATGATAATAAATCTCCTGAGGTTTTTCTTCATGTAGTTTCTTCATAATTGATCTATTAAATAAAATCTCTCTTTCTAAGTTTTATTCAAGTATAATGCTGATGTGCTAACTGGGGTTAAAATAGTTCCTGCCTTGTTCTGGTTTCCTTTTATATAGGTTGGAAGATCTCATCATTGATAATCCCCTGGACCTACATTTTACTTTTTCTTTCATTTTGTTCACTAATGGTTCGAGTCTGAGTAAAGTAATTGTGTTGTTATTTGAATGCTTATACGTGGTTGACAAATGTGAAACATTGTATTCAACTCTTTTGCAATTCCTCTCTTTATTTGAAGATCTTAAAGAATTGATGTTTAGTTGTTTACTTAAAGTGTAAAACATTCATTATTTACAATGACGCAGCAACTGGGGAAACATTTATCTTTAATTTAGGATCTCATGAAGAAAGAATTTCGGGGATATTGAACAGGAATAATGCCCAATTTGTCATGCTGTATCATATGTTGTACATGATAATTCTTCTGTTGACCAGAAAATTGGCTACTTATTTCTTGAATCTTGAACTTCAGGAGGATGCTAATTATGCTCACCATATTTATGGTTGTTTTGTGGTGGGTTCCAATGTGTCAAATACTTTGAAGTTGATAACTGAATTGTTTGAATGCAATGCAAACTCTAGTCTCTTGTTGTTTAAGTAAACATAAGATTATCTTGTGCTTTCTTGACATTGTTGATTAATGACAGATGAAACGCCTTCGTTATTCAAAAGCAACATCTGGTGAAAGGACTGATGCACGGTCTAGAGGCTGAAGTGTACACAAAATTACAGACGAATCAACTCATGCGAAAATTTTTGGTGTTTCTAATCATCAAAGATGTTTTGTATTCTGAATGAATCTAATCATTTATTGTAACACCTATGATTATTTAGTATCTAGTTTCCATTATGGAATGTATTATTGTATACAAGCTGGTCAATCCAGGAGGTGTATTTGTTATATTGTATATTTATATGGCCAACAAGCTAAGTTTTTCGTGTATGTTTGATGCTAAAAGTTAGCTGACTGAATTTTTTTTATTATTAAACAGGGCTGTTGGTAAGAGAAATATCGGCATTTGTTTCTTCATGTTCTTCCAGGTTTTTCACCTTTTGAAATTTAGGACCTCTGTGCCTTTTTTTTTTAGCAGAAATGATGCAGTCGGTTGGTAGATATGTTAAGCTTTCAACCATACTTTTGCATTGTGTTAATATCATAATTCCTGATATACCAAAAATAGTCAAGCCTAATTAAACTGGAGCCAAGCTCAGGATTGATAGTTAATTTGAGCTTGTCCTTAATTTTATGCAAGAATTTCACCAAATCTGAAATTATTACTATGTTTCCCAGTGATTGGAAAGCATGCAATTCAATCCTGAAACCAACCATTTCCTGGAGACATTTGCAATTAACTAATGAAATCAAAAGGAAACCAAATTTGCTGCCAAGTTTGCAATAATCATCCACTGAAAACCAATAAGGTTCCATACTTTGAAGTCCAGTGGAGAGATACCACACTTCAAATTATAATTAATGCACAGACATCTGCCCAAGCTTAATAATATGTTAATTCTGAATCAAGATTAGAAAATATATAAGCATCTGGTACTTGCCCAAGCTTAATAATCTGTTAACTCTGAATCAAGGTCAGAAAATATATAAGCATCTGGTCCTGGCAAATGACGACCTTTCGAGTCTTCAGTTCTTTCTTTGCACAATGCTAACAATGAAGTTTTCATATAAATAATAAATGTCCGCCAAGCATAATTTCTTGGAAGAATGCTTCACCAAACTTGATGGCAAGGATCAAGTAGAAAGGGCATTCAACAAGGCATCCCAATTCTGGTAAACTATTGATTATGACTCACTCAGGCAACTAAAGACAACATGACAATTGAAATTTAAATGACAAAATCTTGATCAAAGCATTTTGACTGGTTCATCTCACCACCAGAATAAGCTAACATCATATGCATATTTAACATGGATACTTCTCTACGATAACAATCAGATGGGAATGTTGTAATCAGATAAAATCTGTAAAATTAAATCTGGTTTCCTATGAATTAGAGGTTATCATGCTCTATCATAAAGGATTCAATTTGGCAGCACCTTTGAAATACGCTGATGTGCATCATTGAGGAACTTCTCATACTCTTCTCGTTTGGCATGGAAGGAGTCTTTCGCCTTCTTTAACAAAGCCTTTTCTCTTATAATATCTTCAGCCAACCTCTCTTTTTTCCACTGCAAAAGCTTCAGTTTCTCCCGTGTCTCGTGAATCTCCTTTGGTCGGGTTGGTTTACCAAAACTTGTTGGAAATCTTAATATGTCCTCCTTCCTGAAATCATGTCCATTAATAGACATTATTAATAATTTAAAGAATTTATATAATAAACTTAGATTATCTTCCATATATTACTAGTACTATGAACCTGTCTTTGATACAATGTTAATACAATTGAAAACGAGAAAATAAACTATTGATAAAAAAGGATGTAATATTCAAACCAAATGAATAATCTTTCACACAAACACAATTGTGGCACAACTCTTTTTAAATAAGAGAAGGATCACAGTTTTCTAAACTTATTCCCAAAGACATTAATACTCTTATACTTTAAATACATACCTAACACTTTATACACAGCGGCCATCACATTATGGGAGCTAGTCATACACACCTTAACCACAAGGAGGCGACTCCCGAAGGTAGGGCTTCTCAAAGAAATAAATTAAGACAGATACACTAAAAGATATTAAGTATAACAAACATTTTATTATTATAGATGAGACAATCTGGTTTTAATTTACTTATTTTCTTTAGAAGAAATAGATGGCAAGCACATTATAGAATTGATCAGGTCGTGTCTTGACGGATTAAAAAAAGGTGGATTCTAGTAATTCATAAAATCAAACAAATACACCTACTATTTGATAGACATCAATATTTTATCATTAAATCAAGAAATTTTAATAACAATTTTAATACCTTACCTAATACTATTAAATATTAGTATTCCTTATTGCGTAAATAATTTTACATTTATAATAACATATTTTTCAAATCAATTAGGTTTTGAGGCTATGCATATAACAATTGCGTAAATAATATCTACTACAATTGTACTTTCCAACTTATTCAATTTTTCTAAACAAAATACCATTGATAGGGAAAAAATAACTTTCTCATGACTTAAATATACTCTAATATAAAAACTAAATAAATAAATTACTTAGTACACTGTAGTAACTGTCCATTGTTAATTCTTTTGTCTGCACTAAAATGCTAAATGTTCATCATAAATGAGTATAAATGGACATTGGAAGCAAGAATATGGAGTACACATAACACATTTAAGCAAAGAATACAAATATGCCCATATCCATCCCCAAACAACTTTATGTATTTATCATCATGAATGTCCACCCATATGCCCACACATTAAATACAACAAAAATAACTGCATATCTGCATAAAAAAAAAAAAAATTATAGACTGATGCCCAATTAACTTCCAGAAATGTTAAATATACACTCAAGAATGACCTCAAGATGCAATACAAAGCAAATTCTTGATTGTTCAACATCTTATACATTGCTCAAAAAATTTGTCATGACATTCCCTTTTCCTATTCTTTTTGCTATCTCGAATAAGATTGTTGCAAATACATGAACTTTATCAAAGAAAATCTAATCACAAGATTGCAAGTTTGCCATAGGCCTGATTGTAAGCAAATGATTTGATTCACTAATATGTAACAGAATAATTGTAGGTCTTCCATAGAGGCATGAGAACTGAACATGTAATAGGTAAAATCTCCTGATATTTTGAGGAAATGTGTATTTGGCATAAAATATCAAAAATTGATTCACTTGCTACAGAAGTAAATCAATACTATCAAAAAGAATGAAATTCATTATAAAATAATCACAAACAAAATTATGTTAGCTGTTTACCTCGCCCCAAGATAAAAAAGACCATTTGTTTTAATCATTCCCCCATCTAAAGAAATAGCACCATCACTTATGCAAGGCATTGCAAGCTCCATCTCAGCCCTGCTTCTATATACTTGTAAGTAGGAAAACAGGTTATAAAATAAGGTTTCCCTTAGACCATGGCTGTTGACTGTGAGACAACTTAAGTGATCATCATCCAAGTCAATCATGTTTACTGCAAAACCTAGAAAACCTGGTGGGCATTTGCCATCTGGTAATCTTGGCTTCGGAAAATCAAGTCTCTTTTGAGGATCACCAGCTAAAAATCCACCAGGATATGCTCTGCAAAATTAGAAGCAAATTATGATCCCTGGAGGCGATTAAACAAGTAAAGAAGATCAATTTATCCAGAGGTGAAATTGATGACAACCATACTTCCAATTTTTCAAAAGTTTTATGAGATGATTAATTTTCATGCAGAATATTCAATGAAGGAAAGCGATAATCAAAATTTTGACCTTAAATTTTCTAGACTGATGGCAAGAAATTTTCCCTCAAGGAGTCTGCCAATTGATGGTCCAAGACCATGAAGGCCAAAATTCTTGTCAATCATGCCTTCTTTGTCATACTTTTCAAGGGCCTTTATGCCTTCAAAGGTCTTGCAAACAACACCCAACATGGTTTCTGAACCCAAGAATTCAGATAAAAGCCTAAACAAATAAAATCAAATTTCAATAAATGACAGAAATATAGAACTACTTTTGGTATGATCGAGAAGAACCTGCTAACATTCTCATCCTTTACACTTCCAAGTGTAGCAACAACACCAACAACATCCTTCGTCAATGGTAACTTTGATGCTTGAAATCCATGACGAATCTGCAACTGGCATATTATGCCAGCTGCTGTTTTCTCCTTCTCCACTATGTGTTTGATTGTATGCTTCATAGCTTGAATCTGACATTCATGGTTGCTTGCTTCTTCATTTATATGAGATAAAGCATAAACCGCAAGGTCACCTGCAAATCCTAATATCAGCACCTTGCATACTAATTCCCTGTGCATAATATATTTGCTTAGCTACATATAATAGAAACTAAAATTGTTTGGACTCTTGACATATTCTAACATGTAAAGACAAATAGGACTCTACATTAAAATAATAATAATAATAATAATAATAATAATAATAATAATAATAAATAAACTACACATGCCAAGGAATTCATAAGTGTAAATGGTATGGCATGGCACCTGTAATTTTTCAAGTAGCAAATATTTTTCAAGATTTACAATATCACTTGTGCAAATTCTTTGGCAATCATTACAACTAATGAGCCTTGTAAAAAATGATAATTTTGGCTTAACCTTCTAAGTCAATAACTGATTTAGTGATAGTCCTCATCTCAGCATTGAGAAATGCCAGATTATTCTCATGATAATTAACTTTCAGCCCAAGAACTTGTAAATCAGCATCCACTTTCTGTAAGAAAAATAAAGCAAGAGAGGCTCATTAGGTACTGCATTTCGGGTCCATAGGATGTTTTGTAATATAATTTCAGCTTAAGTTGCTTGATCATACAAATGATGACACCAAAACCACAAATCTTGTACCACTAAAGCTCACAGAAAACAGAATATCTGACAATGGAGAGATCATAATGAGATAAAAGACATAAGCTAGTGACACTAAATGCTATTGATTATACCAACCTCAGAATTGCTTGTCATTAACTCTATCTTTTGATGATCTTCCTCCATTGGACTTTCAGGCAGTGGAAAGCAACTACTTCCAGCAATGGGCTCCACAGCTAGCAAGCTACATCCACCCATACAAAGAGTGCACCATGAGAATCCTATGCATATAATTGTGGCAGGTAACAATACAGTAGGCAGTACATCTATGGCCCAGAAAACTTTGTGGCTCTCATTGATAAAAGCAGATGGCAGGATGGATTACTGCCGATGGCAAGAAATTTTTAAATGAAATGATGGAGTTTCTACTAGTAAGTTATTTGTTCAGAAGATTTCATGAACTATACAGTATTAAATTTCACATCCACCATGACAAGCATTTGTGTTATAATTGGCACCACATTATAAATTTTCAAATTCTACTATTGGCTGGTGGGCATGAATATGCATGCTGGTTTTTTTTTTTCATAGATCTTGAACACTAACATTATGTGTTGATTATCTTATTATCCTGCTACACTCATTGTTGAGAGCCTTATAGTAGAGAATGGAAATTTGGATTACATCTTTTGTTTTTGTGAATTGTTAAACTATCCAATTCATAAGATGGCCTTCTAAAGGTTTTCTATCTCTTGTAAAACATGAAATTGACAGTAGCCAACCTTAAATGTAACTATTTCTTAAAATCATGGGTTTTTTAACATGAATTCAAATCAGTAATCAATTGAGATTTTTGTTAATACAATAAAAAACAAGCAAACTATGAAAAGATAGCCTTTCACACTAAAATGCAATCAACAGACAACTCTATAAATAAAAGTAGAGTAAGAGTTTATGAAACTTAAATCAAAAGACATTAATGCCCTTATACTTTAAACATATATTATTATTACTCAAACATCCCCCTCAAACTATTTATAAAGAATAAGTAAACATCAGGAGTTTGCTTAAAAGAAACTGAAAACAGGCCATGTGTGAGTCTTTGCGAACAAATCAACAATCTGCATAGAAGACTGAATATGCAGAAGAGTAACAGTGCTTTGTAGATATGTTGGCACACAAAATAACAATCAGCTTTTATATGCTTTGTCCGTCCATGAAAAACCGTTGTGAGAAATCGAGATACCATTTTTATTATAACAATGAAAAGGTGTAAGCATTGATTATGGATATCCCAAATCAACCAAAAGCCAATGAAACCAAATAACCTCTGCTATAGTAGATGGCATAGAACAATGCTATGCTTCAGTAGAGAATCTAGCAACAACTCCTATTGCTTGCTTTTCCGAGAGACTAAAAAAAATATCCCAAATAAATAAAAGAACCAATAATGGAACGATGATCCATGAAATCTCCAACCCAATTTGCATCACAAAAGGTATTTAAAACCAAAGATAAACATGAAAGGAATAATAATACATAATAATATGTGCCTTGGAAGGATCAAACAACCTGAAGGAGAACAAAATTGAGTAATAACATGTACAAGAAACTGTACCACACCCTTATTTAAATTGTTTCTGTCATGTTTGAAAAATATTACAAAAGAGTAGACTGTGTGCATGCTTATCTGCGTACCTAACTTTGAAAGTGGTATACTACACTAGTTACATGGTATATAGAGGTTTCAAATCTTTAGAATGAAGCATATTCACCGTTCAGTAACAAAAATTGCAAAAATACAAGTATTTATATTAACTAATAACATGCTCCCATCTCTAGCAGGATAAATATGATTCTTATTTCTGTATGACCAAAAGATAACCAACATAAGTGCTAAAATTATGAATAACACACCTGAAACAAATCAATGAAAACTTTTCTGTAGCAGAACTTAGAGTTTATAGAGATAAATAGGTTTTGTAGATTGATCCACTCCCTTAACACTCCATCCAATTCCTGCTAACATAATATGCGCTAATCCAAAATAAACACAACCACTAGGACAATCCCCCCACAAATCCTAATTTTCTTATAACCTTCCCAACATCATCTCTTTCACAACAAAGACATATAAATTCCCAGAAGCATATCATCACCATATCAACATATCTATCACTTCTTCATTGCTTACCAAAAAGATGAGGGTTCGATCCCGTGACTTGTCACCATTTTTAAAAACAAATCGCATGACAAAAGCAAAATAAAGATGAGTCATAATTAACAGCCAAAAAAAAAAAGAAAAAAAGGCGCAAGTGAAGAAAGAAGAAAGAAAAGAAGAGAAGGACCTGAATCAGCGCTTGGAGGAAATTCGGAGGCTGGCGAAGGTGGCTCAATATGTGGATGAACCTCCAATTTATGCATCTTTAATGTCACGTGCAACGCACTTGAGAATTTTTAGATTTTGTCCCAGGAAATTTTCTAATTATTAATGTATTAATACTGTTTTTACAGAGATACCCCTCTATAATCCTTAAAAACAGCTGGGAGGAATTTCCTCTACGAAATTCTATAATATATACAAAATTAATATATTGTTTCAGAGTTATTTTTAAATTTTAATTAATAAAACATTAACGTTTTCACACATATAACTCCTCTAACATCATAAAAAGAGTTGAGATTTTGAGATCTCTCTACTCAAGGAATGAGAAATTTGGTGATTCTCCATGCACAATTTTGAAATGCGTGGACTTTTTCACTTAACATTCCCTCGAAAGTAAGGAAATTGCTGACAATTCTTTGACAAGACTATGATTCTTGCGCCACTGGTTATTGTAACTATAAAATGACTTTTTTTGGGGCTTTTCCGTATTATTTGTAATTCATTGGAAAAAAACTATAATTTGATCATAATTCATTTTAATTTTTTTTTTTGCTTCATTTTGTATTATTTTATTTTATTTTATTTATTAGGCCCTCAGTAAATAATAATCATGTGATAAGACATTTCGATCTTTTGTTTTATTTTGATTTAATTTTTTGAAAGCATGGGCAACCCACTTTATTAATACTTAAGAAAGAGTACTCAAAAGAGGCGCGATACAAGGAACAACTTTATAAAAACAAAGACAAGACAAAAATTCGGTACATGTGGATCATACAGAAATACAATATTAAAATGACGAGAGAGTAGAAATGCTGAGAGGCACACATGCACATCTTTGGACAAAGGGATAGTAACTCTTTTTAGGGGATTAGTGGCTACAATTGGAGTTGGATAGCTAGTGTCAACTTAAGAGTGAGTCTCGCTAGGGTCCGTCTTGTGCCCAAAAAGTCCAAGCTTCTTTTTGCTTTGATGATTGCCTTCTCCAGTTTTGCCTTATTAGTCTATGGAGTTGCAGACACCAAGAGAGGAACATGTTAGTGATTTCAATGATATATGTAAATGGTGGATACACTATGCAATTAAAAAGCCGCTCATTTCATTCCAACCAAACATTCCATATACGGGGGTACAAGGTACTCCAAAGTTTTGACCAAAATAAGACCATGCACATTTAGTGAATAGGCACCCAAAGAAAAGATGGTTTGTTATCTTAATCGTTGCATGACCAAAAATGCATGTTGTAGTAGGGTATGTGTTGCACTTTTGAGTTGTCAAGTTCTCAAGAATAAGGATCTTATCGTCCTATACTAGCTAATAGAAGATATTGATTTTGCAAGAACATGGACGTTTCCAAATAAGCAGAGTGATAGGGTAGCGACGCCCATCATTGTTTAGAAAGTCATAGAAGGATTTGACACTAAATCTGCCATTTGTGGCAAGGATGCAAGATTTGATGTCCTCATCCCTTGCAAGGTCCAAAATCCATGTTATGGTCTTAGAAATGAAGTAATCCAAAGATCTAATGAGCAAGAGAAGTGTGAGAACAATGGCCTTTACAGTATTAAACTAGTTTTGGGTGTTTTGGAAAATAACTAGCCAAAAGTGTTGCAAAGCTAGGCTATTGAGATAGTAGTTGAATGGGGTAAATTTTTTGAGAGGTACCCAAACTTTGCCCTATTATCAGTTTGGGGTCCAAACTTCAATTCATATCAAAGTGGTATCCCAAGTTCAATTCGGTTTCACTGGCTGGTCACTTGATGATTTCCGGCTAAGAAATGCTCAGCTAAATGCTGACGTGACTAGGGGTGCTGATGTGGCAAGCCCCATGTTCAGTCCACGGTGGCGAGATGCTGCTGACTTCATCAATTCCGGTCGCCAGCTGAGCATTTCTTAGCCGGAAATCATCATGTGACCAGCCGGTGAAACCGAATTGAACTTGGGGTATCACTTTGATACTAATTGAAGTTTGAACGCCAAACTGATAATAGGGCAAAGTTTGGGTACCTCTCAAAAAATTTACCCGTAGTTGAATGACACACCCCTTGCAAGTGCTCCGCAAATGCACGGGTCGTCGCAGTAATAATACCCCGGTGAATGGGTAGTCAAATCCACAGGGAGTAGTGATTCAAGACAAGTGAAGTTGCTACCCGGACAATGCTCCCCCTAGGACTAATGCTTCTAGTGTAAGACTAGTATTATACTTTGATGTCTAATGAGTCGTGAAAATCCTAAAGCACACGCTTCCGAACCTAAGGTCAACAGTGACTAGTTTCGACATTATGCCCTGGCGGAGAGGATGCTCTCGATGCCTCACACTACGTGGAAATGCTTGGGGTTTTAGGGATTCCAAGTGATAAACCCTGTCCCTAAGTATAGTTCTAACCCTTTGGTCTAGGCGAAAGAACCCTAGTCTCAGTTAAGCCCCAGCACTAGGATTCACTACGACCCTTCACTCTGTTGCTCGCGCAACTAAGCCCCAGGGGATTTCATCTCCTAACACTTCACTCTACTTTGACCGTAAAGAACTCTTGGAATGTGGAGGTAGGGAAAATCACACTGAAGGGGAAAGAGGACGTTTTGCTGCCTCTCGACCCTCTCCAATCTCGTGTAGTCTAATCCTATAAAAGTTGTCACACCTTCCAAGGATAACTTAGATGACTCTCAACTCTAGTGTCACGGCTAAGGGAAAATCAATACAATAATCATTCAAGATTGGAACTCAATTAAAAACATCAATTAAGAAAGCATAATAGAAGTCATAGAAACAATGTCATCCTAAGGTTTACAAGTCCGAATACCCACTAGGGGTTTAGTTCTCCATGGAGCTATACAAAATCATCAAAGTATTTGTATCAATAAGCATAACAAACATGAATAAAACCCCCTTCTGATGCGTGACGATGGTCTTGTGAAGCTCTTCATCTTCTCCACCAAATCCCTTATCAAGCCTAGGGCACACCTCGCCGAATCGATATCGACGAAAACTCCCCCAATAGCTATCTTCTAAAGGACGTCGATGTCGATGCCGTAGACTCGCTCCAAAGCCCCACAAAATCCTCTCCAAACCCTAGCCGCGAGCTCATCCGAAGTTGGGAGAAAGATAGGTCAAAAGTCTCCAAATAAATCTGAAGTTGCGGTATTTAAAGGGCAGAAATCGGGAATCCACACAGCCGTGTGGAATTTCCACACGCCTGTGTGGATTTTCTAGAAATTTGATTTTCGGCGCGCTGTGAACAGTAACTACTACAATAAATTACTACATTGTTTTACTGCACTAACTGCTACAGTACTCGTGCCAAACTTGCTCCCGACTTCATTTTCTTCATCGAGGCACATAGTCACGCGGTAGATCATGTCGTTTTTTCTTTTCTTCTCATTGACGAAGTTCTTCAATGTTACGCGAGTTAGACTTATTGAGTGTGACTGCCTTTGTGCCCCTCCAAATTATAGAACAATTTGAGCACATTGGAGGTTGGCACATACCCACAAGTCTAGAACCCCGTGCCTTGATCCTTACTTGGTCCAAGAAACTCCTCAACAAACGCGGACATGACCTAATTTTGCTCCTTTCTCTTGAACTCTTCTCCACAACTCTACATGCACAAAAGAACACAAATACACATGAATTAATGATAAAACCTGAGAAAAGTAATGCTCAATATAAGAAAAAAATACTTCGTATTACTTATACATGAGCACTTATCACACTCCCCCACACTTAAGCTTTTGCTTGTCCTCAAGCAAAAGTAAAACATGAAAGTACTTGGGAAGAACAATTGAAAGTGCTCGACCTTAGGTTCACCAAAAGTATGCAAAAGAAGCATTCTACAAGTAAAGGGAAATTAAAACATTGCATAAAAGACATCATTGCTCTAGCTAAAAGCTTGAATAAAAAAGGACAACAACTCGAAAATGTGTAAGTGTGTGTAAACTCACCCAAGTCAACCCAAAAAGTACTCCTCTAAGCTCTTATTAAAAGAATTTATTTATACACAAGGAAGGAGGTTGTAGCTTCACACATCTTCTAAGGTAGCCCTTTCTTAGGCGGTCGCCAAAGGTGGCTTTCACACTTTCAAGGTGGTAGCTCTTTCTACCGGGGTAGTAGCTTTCACGCATTCCATGAGATAGCTCTTTCTCTTATTAGGGCATAACTCCTATCCGACTTATTTCACGCTTTCACGCATTCCATGAGATAGCTCTTTCTCTTTCCACCCCAAATGCACAAATAAAACCTAAACAACTATTCACAAGGTTTTTTTTTTTGGCATATCAAAACAGAAATGAAAACTCAACTAAAACAATGATAAACTAGTCCTTAAAACATTGAGCTCAATTTTCTAAAAGGTTTCAAGAGTGATTAGTGCAGTATGAAATAATCGAGCAAAAATTCCTTAAAATTCAAGTAAAAACTAGAGCATGATGAGATACAATGTTAAAAATTCTCCTAAACTTTAAGAATACAATCGTTGCAACTAAGGTGAACCGCCACCGGTTACATGAGCATAAATAATTGAACACGCAAGTATAAAGTGTGTGCAATGTGAACTCCCCCTCACACTTAAGATGTACATTGTCCCCAATGTACGCATGTAAGCACAATAAAAATATAACAATCAAAACAAAAATATGTGAAGGTGGGCAATTGAAACAATACTCCCCTGAACTCCTAGTGTTGCGTTTGATGGAGTTGTGTTCGAAGGAAGTGGTTGATAGAGATTCCAAAGTGGGCTTCGTTGGAAATAGTTAAATTAGATCAGTTGTGCTCCATTCTTGGTTGTCTCAGTAGAAATTTTCCACCACCATTTTCCTAGTAGGGCATTGTTAAAGTCATCTACGGTTAGGATGCCCAAGCGCCCTTGTTCACGAGATTCGCAAAATCATAGTTAACCAGCCAACATCCAGGCTTGTTAATATCGAGTCTACTCTAGAGAAAATCAATTTTAATTCTATCAGTTGATTTAATGACCTATCATGAAAGATTGAAGATAGATATCTAATATGTCAAGATGCAAGTTAGGACAGAGTTAACAAGAAGTTTGCCTCTTACGGAAAGAAAGTTTGACGTCTAAGTGCACTACATACTCTAATAAGGATGCATGAGTTTCTCCCATTCTTGCCTATGTGGCATCTTCTAGAAATTGAGACCGTAAGTAGGCTAAGGGAAAGGTCCTTGAAGAGTAGCTTAGAATTATTGCTAAAGATATATCCTAGCTGACTAGGTCTAGGAAAGTATGGCCAGATCTTTTGGAAGATGACACTACAAGAAAAATGCCTAATTGACATGGTAAAACTGGCATGAAAATAAACTTAAAAACCTTGCCAAATTGACTTTGACTCCATATTCAGCATGGAAAAATAGTTGTGCCTATAGTAGTGGTGATAAATATATTTTGGCACAGTTTTTTAATACTGTGCCAAACTTTGTCATTGTTTTTGGCACAATTTCTTTACTATCGTACCAAACATTGACATTGGTTTTTGGCACAAACTTTAGTTCCATATTTGGCACAGTTTCTGGCATGGTTTTATTGGTTCGGTATTTGGTATGATTTTGTATATTTTACTTTTTCACAGTATTTTGTTTATTATGTGAAAAAAATAAATTTGTATCAAATTAATTTTATTAAAAATATATTATATATTTTATATTGATTTATGGGCAAAATGAACAAAAATGTTATTAAAATCACTAATTTACCAACAACTTCAAGAAGACAAAACTCAACAAAACTTTCACATATATCTCTTCATCATTCGAAGCATCAGGAATGTTGTATGCGATGAGTGTATGTGAGGTCTATTTCTCGTTGAACAGTGCTCATCAACATGTGATTGCGCCTCCACTGCTGGTGCTCTAGGGATAGATCGTGTGAGAGTAGCACCATGCATATCGGAAAGGTCAATGCCCTTAAACATAAGCCCTGCAACCAATGAATTTTTAAATGACTCATGACAAGCCTGCTCAATCTGCATTGCATTATGTTTGGCTTGCATTTCATCATGCTCGGCAAGCATCACATTGTGCTCAGCTTGGGTCTTAGCAAGTTCCGCTAGCAAGTCCTTAATTTGGTCATGTTGTTGCCCACTTCATTGAGAAGACCCTTGAACGTGGCTTGTAATTAATTGAAGACATTTTCCTAATAATATTGCCCTGTCACAACACTCTATTACTAATTCTGACGGCAATGCGGTCCCATAATTCATTTTGGTTGATGGAATTCTCATCTTCCCCTTGATCACATTTATCTACAAGGCCTTTATCAAATTGTTCCTACATCCATCAAAGATTAGATCCAATTAATAAAAAAAATAGATAAATGTTTAAAGTAATATAAAACAAAGCAAATAAATAACTTAGCTTACATTGTGAGAGATTGCAATGTTAAAAAAAATTTATATGGTTATAGCCTTCAAAAAACAAAATCCTTCACCAAACTATGGCTCAAAACAAGTAGGTGCATATCATTTGAACAAAAGATCCAAAAAGCATATGAGTATAGTAAAAAAAAAAATTTGTGGACAATCGATTTATTACACCAATGAACAAATAAATTTTCTCAATATAGGATAATTCATAGCTATATGAAATGTTCTACGCTAGCCTAATTCGAAGAGCCATCTATTTAATTGATGAAAAATAAAATCAAAATTAAAATAAGTTGAATCACAACATTCCCAAAAAAAATACAGCATACACATTTATACATTATGATCAATTATAATTCTTAGAAGGTCGATAAGGAAAATAGAAAAGAATGATATGCAGTAGGAATTGGTATATAGCCGCAAAAATAAAATGAATATCCTATTCATATTCTAATGAAAAATCTCATGATACTTATCACATGAAAATACACAATAAAAAGTTATACAAATTTTGCGATAAAAAGAGTTGTCTCATTAACACCTTCAAGATTAGTCAAAGTACACATTAAATGGGGCCAATCTCACACCAAAATCATACGTTTCAACAAACAACAACAAATCAGTTGCCATATGTTGTCCATTTCAACCAAATTAAACCACCTAAAATACTTGAATTTTGAAGCCTAGATTGAAATATGTGCTTCAAATGAGATCACAAATTCAAACACTAATCCAAAATTTCAAAGTCATCACTAATCAAGATTAGTGTTAATAATCAGGGGATATGCAATAAACAGACATAGACCAGATGCAGAAACAACATCAATTTGTATATGATTTAGGCATTTTACAAGATTCTGAAATAGATGTAGATGATTTTTATTGTGTATTTAGGCATGTGAGCATCACAAATTATGTATAAACCTAGGTGTTAGCTTGATATTCCAAACTATCACATGATTATCCTATTCATTTTCCAAACTATTACCTTCACTTTAAACTATCACCATATATATATATATATATATATATATATATACATAAAGATCTAGGTGTTAGCTTGGTATACTCGTCAGGCATCACATTATTGTAGATGTAAAGGAAAACCATAAGACTAAAATCTATGAAAAACCATCTAACAAAAATAGAGTATGCCACATTGAGAGAAGCAAGTCACCCACATTTTACATTCAAATAGATGCACCAAATCCTCTCAGATCAACCATAATTATTATCACAAGCATAAAAACTAAGAAATATCAATTAGTATTAGGTCAAATGATTTTAGTTTAGAAGTATCCAGAAGTCGATTCACATTCCACATCTACATAAGGTTTCAAGGAAATTATACAGTAACGTGAATTAAGTTCACTAGCTAAAAAAAGAAGCCATCTTTGAACTTATGCTAAAGAAAAGTCATTCTACTAGATAAACAACTATATAATCCCGAATCACTAGAAATTCCATGAGATTTGAAACAACACTAAAATTAATCGAGCATTATCTATCCAAAAAAACATTCTATTGCAAGTAATAGGCATTGCAGTGTTTTTCATTGAGGTTCTCAAAATTGGTTACTTTATAGATCATAGGAAAATGCTTACATTCCCTGATCATGATCAGCCTCCATCAATTGATCATCTTAACCATCAATCAATCTCTCTTCTTAATTTCCCTTCCTCTCTCTCTCTCTCTCTCTCTCTCTCTCTATATATATATATATATATATATATATATATATATATATATATATAGCTTGCCATTTTTATTATGTTTGTGATTAATAAATAATAATTTCTAATATGTATAAATGTATGAGTGTTTGTATGGATGTAGGCAGTGACTCAAAGCAAGAAAATAATAATCCAGCTGCACCATTGGATATCTAAGATTAGGATTTATTTTTTGTTTATTAATGTTATTATTGTTGTTGTTGTCGTCGTCGTCTTGTTTCAATAGGAATTAAGTTTTTGTGCCAACATATATAAGGAAATTAAGCAAGCATTAATTGTTTGTGCAATTAAGCATGTACAATTGTTGAAATCCAAATATATGTAAGAAAGTCAGTTACATTTGCTTCTTAATTATAATATATAGTTTCCAAGTTCAACAATCTACAAAATGTAAATGTTTTGATTGCACATTTATTATGATAGAAGGTATGACTATTTATTAATTCTAGATTCACAGTTTCTAATGACCATTATTACCTTACCACATTTCTGCTTCCAATTGTTCCTATTCATGTAGCTTGTTCAATTTCAATTGTTGGTATATGCTTATGGTCATATAGCAATCTCAGAATTATAGTCTATTTTAATAAACATGTCATAAACTGACAAACCAAGACTAAAATAGGTAATTACCTTAACTTAAAGTTCTTAATATACTGTTTTTTTTTCTTTAGCTGGATGCTAATCAGAAAACACTACCATTCATTCAAATTACTTCACAATCCTTTGAATGTTGTTAACTTCTTTAGCAATTGGAATTTATTCTTGAAAACTTGAAACTCTACTCTTTATACATTTTGTTTATTTATTCTTGATAATTTCAATTAAGTTAGTAATAATAATTCTATGTACATCTTAAGATTCACAGGTTTAACAATCGATGAGTTACAGGTTTAACAATCGATGAGTTTTCAAGAAGGAATAAGAGAAATATCTCTACAATCCCAATCCAAGCTTAATTAATATCTCCATCAAAACACAAAATGAAGAGAATAAAATATAAATTATTAGTTTTCTTCGTAAACTTTTTTTGGTTGTCAAATTCATTTAAATAGTAAAAATACATTGGGCTAACATGATAAATGTATAGGTCCACATGCACTAAAATTGGTACATACACACTGACAAATATTCATGAGGTGTCTGTGTAAACATTCAATGCAATAAGAAAAAGATTTAAACACAAAAAGAAATAGGAAAATTTTAGGAATGCTTTAGTTAGGACTACCTATAAATGTATATATTTTAAGGATAAATTAAGCTAACATGCAACATAGAAATTGAAGAATATGATAATCAAAACAAAGTGTTAACATGCAATAAATAAAGTTACAATCACACCCAATAAAACAACAATGGGATACACCGCAATTTCTCACAATATAAGAAGCACAACCAACCAAACATCATCAAAGTTTGTCAGTACTCTACAAAATAGCATGAACATATGCAAATTACAACATTAATATAGTAGCTACTTTACCTTATAACAATTGTGTAAGAAATAGCTATTTTTATCATGAAAATATAAACCCACTAATTTCACAAATTGACTCAAATAAATTAACTTCTTGAGGAAATTATATTGTACTTACAACAATTGTTGTAGCACTTTCACCCTCCCGAGTGCCATCCTTCTTTTTGTGAGCGCAGATGAAACATTCTTTGGGTGTTGGTGCCCTAACCAATTCTTCAATTTGAAAAAATTGCATAATAAAAAAATTAAAGAGTAAAATAAATCATAAACAACAACAACAACAACAACAACAACAACAACAACAACAATTACATAGAATAGGGACATCACAAGTCTGAGGTGTTGCACAACAGTGCTGACAAATCCACCACAATAGATAACAGTCGAAGAAGCTCCATTTACTGCCCTATTCTTTTTGTTTTGCTCACTTATTTTCTTGAGCTTTTTTGAGCCCCAATATTTATGCAAACTTTTACCAAATTGAAAGGGTCATTCACTCAAGTGGAGCCTTGTAAAGTGTGCATGCAAGGTACAAATGTTTTTTCAACCACTCACTCGCCTCTTGGTTGAAATGACGTAATATCATAGACTATGCTGCAACTCCATTGAGTAAATACCCTAAAAAAAGGAAGATTAACTATGCTGAAATGATGATATTAATATATTAATTTAATTAAATGATATTTATCCTAAAAGCTGTAAACATTCTCTATCACACATCTCTAGGCACTTCCCCTATTTAGTCCATGCCTCTTTGTAGTAGCTTTGGACCAATTCATGTATTGCTCTTTTAACTTCGTAATCTCTAAAAAACAAGTGAAATTAATAAACATTTTAGTTATAAATTTTATGAACTTTTTTTGAGGAATTTATATATAAATTTATAAAACTTTTAGAAATGAATTTTACTTACATAACTACATTATCAGGAGTAATAAACCAAGGGGGCCCAGTGTTATTAGATTCATTGGATTGACCCTCTGTTGCCTCATGTTGGTCCTTAAAGACATGGGTAGATACCTCAGCATGTGAAGTTAGCGAAGAACGTGAAGCTGGAGGAGATTGTGTAATCAATGGACTCATCTTTGGTGCCTTAATATTTTGATGTATACATGGAGGCATTCCCAATTCTGGTGAGGTATTGGATACTAATTTCAAGCTAAACGACTTTTGATGAATACTGTATATATTGGATCGACCTTGGCCTATTATAGATCGACCGCCATGTCTCAATCTTGATCGACCATCAAATGGACTATTATAAAAATCACATTATATTACCATCATATGGAACAATAATTTTTAAGACTCATAAGTTATTTCAAAAGATGGAAGCATATTAGAGAGATAATAGAGAATATTAAACATAAGTTGTAAAGCATGGCAACAAATTTCATTCTAATTAAAAACTAAATGAAAAGCAAGGATGCTTCATTCGACCAATATATTATACAAATAATTCAAGCAATTATCCTTAAAAAAATCTAATTGGAAAGGTAGAAGAAAAAGATGATCATAAATGAGACTACATCCATCAAAATATATAGGCAAATCCATAAAAACTAGAAACAACTTGAAAATACAAAGTTCTTGTCAAAAAGCGACAAAAAAACACAAGAAGACTTTTAGTAATTAATTAAAAGTCATGTTCTCCCAAATCATCATCATCATCATATCGGTTTCTTTGTATTCATTGTTTGCCTGTTCATCATCTTCTTCCTCACTTTCACTTTCTGAAATAGGTTGCAATCCTTCAGATAAGTCAACAAATTGTTATATGCCTTGTGGATCAACCAAAGGAAGAATCTCTTGTGTAATACTGAAAACTTGATTTGATTGAATTTCTTCTATTTGGTATGCGGTGCTATCTTTTCCTGACCAACTTGTCTCAACCATTCTTCTGCCTTTTGTCTTGCACATAGCTAACCAATCAACCTTGTCATTTTCCATGCTTGGGTACTCAATATAGTTCACTTGAATGGCTTATTGTGCTAATACAAATGAATCATATTTGGATACATCTTTTTCTTATTGACATGAACAAAATTATATAGAGGATGAACCTTGGTGCCATTTATTGGAGCAAATCATGTACACTCAAAGAGGACAACACGGTTCCATCTATTATCATGGTACTCAAGTTGGACTGCAGCTTGTAATAAACCATAGAAATAAGGGCATGCATCCTCTATATTGGACCCTCATACACATAAATCACTATTTATGGTGCCTTTATCCATGCATTATGCGACAGTATGAAAGTTATAACAATTGATGAAGTATCCTGACCATGTTGTCACTTTCATAGATGGACCCCAAGCATGGCTTTGCAAGAGAGGATCCATGACTTGATTGATCTCATTTGCCACCTAAACCCAAAAATTGAATATGAGATGTTTTGTCATTCCCTTGATGCAATTTTAAGATATTAAAATGATTACTTACAAAATTTTCAAACCACTTTCCAAAATGCTTATCAATTGCCTTATCAGTTGCATTTAAACATGATTTTTTTTTAAAAAATATTGAATTAGATATCTTATAGATTGTAAAATTGATTGTTCAGTTAATTGATAATATAAATTACTTATAATATGGTAGCACTTCTAGACAATTTCACAATATAAGTATGGGCAACATGCAACTCATTTTCAGAAAGCCATTTAATCTTTGGATGACCTTGACTTCTACCTATGTAATTGAATGTGAAGAAAGGTTTGAAGGTACCATCATTTACCCCCTCATCATTTTGTAGAGGTTTCTTCTTTACGTGATACATGAGGTTCAAAGTAATATTCTGTAAAAATGTTGATTTCTTATGCAATATAAGCTTGACAAATTGAACCCTCAACATATGGCGTATTCTTCAATGGTTTTTTTTTTTTCACTTCATGAAGAAACCTACAAGTACAAGGATGAAAAAATATTGCATAAACTAAACAAAAATATCTTAAATTCAATAAAGTTAGATTGCAACTTTTGTTACCTCCCAAAGGGATACATCCATCTATATTGAACTAGACCTTCAATTCTAGCCTCGTAAGGCAAATGAACAATGAGATTCTCCATAGAATCAGAGAAAGATGGAGGAAATAATTTCTCCAAGTTACATAAAATTACCACAACCTTTTCATCTAACTTGATAAGTTTATCAATGTCAAACACAACAGAGCATATAGTTTGAAATAATATACTCAATTCTGTCAATGGATTCCATTTGAATGAGGGAAACATTTCTCTAAAAGAAACCTGGATAAGTCTCTACATAATCACGTGTCAGTCATGACTCTTTGTGTAGGTGCTCTTTAATTCATTCATATCAAAACACTTTCCAAGATTAGAAACATAATTATTTGGATTCCTCAAGTTCTGAAGCCATTCACAAATAACCCTCCTTTTCTCTTTGTCAAGGTGTATAATGCTTTTGGAATAGTCTGACTTGTACTATTTGAAGGAATTACTATCTCCTTACAGTCGCAAAGAATTCCAACATCTTCCCTAGCCTTAATATTATCTTTACTCTTCCCTTTCACATTCATTGCAATATAGAATACATTGTCAGACACATTTTTTCTATGTGCATCATATCGAGATTGTGCTGGCCGTATTAAGTTAGTTTTCTAATATGATATGTTAAAAAAAAAAAAAAACTTCTTTTCATCAACTTATGACTTTTTCCATACTTTGGAGGTGTGTTAATGGGGTTCTCCAGGGACATTGGGAAAAACATAACCCAATGAAAAATGTCCTCCCCGGACATTAATGGAGGTGGATCACTCTCTCTTCCACTTGGCCTCTAGTGAAAGACTTCTTATCCTTTTGGTTGGAATGATTTCGAGATAAAAATATCTGATGACATTCAAAATAACTCACTTTTCTACTATGTTGTTGGTAAAAAGCATTGGAATTCTCCATATAGATTGGATATCCTAAAACCCTAGCAGTACTCCATCCCGATAACATTCCATAAGCAGGAAAGTCACTAATCATCCACAAAAGTGTAGCCCTCATATGGAAATATTCATTCTTTGAAAACATCATAAGTCATGACACCAACAATTCACAAATTATTCAACTCTTCAATCAAAGATTACAAAAAAAATCTATGTTTTTCTTTGGATTTTTAGTACCAAGGAAAAATTAGTGATAAAAAAATATAAGAGCTTTTCATGCACATGCATGGTAGAAGGTTGTAAGGAGTCACATTTACTGGCCAGCATGAACAAGCCATCCCAAATTGTCCATGTTGTGCAAAGCCATCTACATATAAGCCCACTCAAATGTTGCGAGATTCCATGGCAAAATTAGGATAAGTTTTATCAAAATGTTTCCATGCCTTAGTATGGGATGGATGACACATTGCTCCATCATTTTTTTGTGTGTAGCATGCTAAGTCATATGCGTTTTTGTAGCATTAGAAGTATATAACCTTTGTAATCTTGTAACCAGTGGCAAGAATCTCAGTATTTCATGTGTAATTCTTTTACACAGGTGATTATCAAGTATCCCAGATTGATTCTTTATTTGTTTATAACTCAACTCATAGCAGAATTTGGAAAAAACTTCCATAGCATCATGCTACTAGAACAAAATGCAACCATTTTTGCAAGCATCAATTATAACCATAGGTAGATCTAATTCATTCATAGTTTTTTCTATGATGGTAGTAATCAATCAGCATTGTGTTATTTGAGGGAAAAATCTCCTTAATAGTAGTGATCATGGTATTGAAATTAGCCTTAGAAATATTAGCATCAGACTTAATAGGTAACATCCTAGAAACAAAAGACAACTGAGAATGATTCTCACGACCTTCAATAGGGGTTGATCTACAGCTTTTAATACATTAAAGAATCTGTTAAACAATTGGCTTATTTCATCACCCTTTAAACCTAAAATTGACTCATCTAATGGTGGTTGCACTCTAGGACTAGCTTCATCATTACAATGAGATTGATTCATTAGTGGAACATGAGAATGAAGATAATTGTATACCATCCTTTGATCTCAAGTCATCAGCACATAATCACTCTCCTGTGCCATTTGATCTGAAGTATGATCAAGAATCTCCTTAGACTCTTCATTATTTGGGAATAATTCTTCACCATGGTTGGTCCAATTCCAATAGCTTATTAAATGTCAATTTACTACATCGCTAATGAAAACCTCCTAAATGCAGCATTCAACAATTGGTAAAATTCTCAAGTCTCACTAATGATAAATCAAACCAAATTTGTTTTTTGATAAATACTGATTTATATACAGACTAAAGAAGTATTTGATTTATACTATAATTTTGAAAACTAAATAAGATGACATCGTAAGGTTTAGATGAACATTAGAATAAATACCTATTATTGATAACAAGAATGTATAATACAAATGAAATGCCCTAATACAAATATCTTCGTTTGCATTTGAGGGCATAATCCTAACAATCTCTCACTTGTAATCAATGCTAACCACTATAGTATCTTACATCCATCTTCACAAGATATCAATCCAACATGATTTGTGATAGTGGCTTGCTAAGTTATCCGTTGAGGCTATTTTCTGCATGGATGCATTGCCTCTTCCAACAATATCTGGAATGATGTGGTAGTATTGCTTGATGTGTTTGGATATGTTGTGTGACACACCTTGTGTGAGTGTACCACAAGTGTACGGGTCGTCGAAGTAATAAAATACCCCGGTGAGTGGGTAGTTGAATCCACAAGGAATAGATGCTAAAAAGCAAGAGATATTGCTATTTAACTATAATGAAAAACAATTGTGAGTGAATTCAAGATGTGAGTGCAAGGAAAAGTAAAAGAGAGAAGAAAACAAGCAAGGATAACTGGAGAGAATAATCAATGATAAGATGGGGTACCCGGACAATGCTCACCCTAGGACTATTGGTTCAAGTGCAAAACTAATATTATGCTTTCTAATTGATGTTCAATGAGTGGTGGAAATCCAAAGTCACACGGTCCCAAACCTAAGGTCAATCATGATTAGCCCTCTACACTATGCCCCGGCGGAAAGTAATACTCTCAACATCTCACACTATGTGGGACTGCTTGAGGTTCTAGGGATTTCAAGTGATAAACCCGATTCTCTAATATAGATCTAACCCTTTGGTCCATGCAAAAAACCCCTTGTCACAATTAAACCCTAGCACTAAGGATTACTTCAACACTTCACTCGGTTGCTCGAGCAACTAAGCCCCACTGGAGTTTGTCTCTTAGCACTTAACTCTATCGTGACCATAAAGAATTCTTGGAAAGTGGAGGTAGGATAAATCATGTCAGAAGGGAAAGGGGACGTTCCGCTACCTCTTAACTCACCCTTTCAACCCTCTTCAATCTCGCTTAGTCTAATCCTAACGAAGTTGGCACACCTTCAATGGATTACCTAGATGGATTCTTAACCCTAGTGCTATTCTAAGGGAAAATAAACACAATAGGCATTCAAGATTGAAACTCAATTAAATCATCAATTAAAGAAACATAATAAAAGTCAATGAAACAAAATCATCCTAGGGTATACAAGTCCAAACACCCACTAGGGGTTTAGCTCTCCATGGAGTAGTACAAAATCAACAATGAAATTTAAAATAAGTGCAATAAATCTATAAAGATAACCCCTTGTCATCCGTGTCGATGGTCTTCAAGAGCCGCCTCGCCTTTTCCAATGACTCCTCCGTCGAGCATAGGCCATACCTCGCCAAATCGATGTCGTTGAAAGCTCTCCCAATGAGTCTCCTCTGAAGGAAATCGATATCGATGCCGTGAAACCGCTCCTAAATCCTAGCAAAAATCTCTCCAAACCCTAACCACGCTCTCCCTAAAAGATAGGTGAAAAATAGGTCGAAAAGTCCGAAATAAAACTCAAAACGCAGTATTTATAGGGCTTAAATCGGGCATCCACACAGCCGTGTGGAATTTCCACAAGCCCGTGTGGATTTCTAGGTTGCATTTTCCTGTGCACTGTGAACAGTACTACTACAGTAACTCATAAATAGTACTCTATTACAGGGATTTTACTACAATGCTCCCGACTTCATTTTCATCATCGAGGCCGCTAAGTTGGGCACACAACTATGCGGTAGATCACTTCACATCTTGCTTTCAAGCACATTGATGAATCTCTTCCATGTTACACAAGTCAGACCATATGAGTGTGACTGGCTTTGTGCCCCTTCACTTTGTACATTCACCTAAACACTTTGAAGGTTGGCACACACTCAAATGTCTAACAACTTGTGCCTTGTTCCTTACTTGGTCCAAGAGTTTTCTCAACAATTGCGCCCATGATCTATTTTTGCTTTCTTTCTTCCAAACTTGTCTCGACAACCCTAAATGCACAAAAGAACGCAAATACACAAGAATGAGTGATACAATCTACTAAAAGTAATGCTCAATGTAAGAAAAGTATACTTTGTATAATACTTATACACA
The DNA here is from genome assembly GCA_020875875.1 of Dioscorea alata. Taxonomy (NCBI): domain Eukaryota; kingdom Viridiplantae; phylum Streptophyta; class Magnoliopsida; order Dioscoreales; family Dioscoreaceae; genus Dioscorea; species Dioscorea alata. The sequence continues at coordinate 6,366,780 of CM037027.1, forward strand.
AGCACTTATCATTGTGAGACCTTGGTTTCTTGGCCTATGCTATAAGGGGGCATTTGGTTACAAGGAGTGAGAATGTGGAGGAGTTCAATAGGAATGAAAATGAGGAGTGAAGTAAGAATGAGAATAAAGAATACATTTGGTTAGTAACGCATGAGAAGGTAATTTATTGGGAATGGGAAAAGCAAAAGAAAAAAACTGTGGTAAAATGACTTTTATACTGTTAATGTAAGCAAATGATATTGTATATAATATAGATGTTAGAGTAAATGATAATTATTTTTAATTATAAAAAATTACATTTATATCATTATAAAGTAACGAGTTAATGAGTGAAATTTATAATTAAATATTTAAATCAAATATTTTGGATAAATTTTTTTTTCAATTATTATAATTTAATATTTAAATTAAATATATAATTCTAATTATTATCTAATTTAACTATACCACTAATAATTACTTTAATCACCTAATTTACTTGAAAACTGTGTATTTTAATTATTATAAATTAGTTATTTAAATAAACAAACAAAATTAATTTTAATGTATATCATATCAAGGGCAAAGGACAAACTAGTCATTTTGCATGCAAGGAATCAACATTCCTTCCGATTTTACAAGAATTGTCATTCATCAATCCGTACAAACTCATTATTCCACCATGCCTTTCTCCAATCCCATTGATACACATCCAAATAAGGGTATGTAAGACATTAGTAATGCAACCATTCCACTCATTGCAACCAAACACCCCCTAACCTCACTGTTGTGACAATAAATCTTATAATGAGAGCTTCACACTTGGAACTACCTGATGTTATATCAAGAGCTTCTTAATCCATACAACCTCCTTCGCAACCACATATTTAGCCTTAGCGGTGGAATTTGCAGTGGTGCCTCAGTTAGAACTCTTCCAACACACTGCTTCACTATTGAGAGTGAATATAAACTCTAAAGTGGATTTTCAATCATCAACATCAGGCTGAAAGTCCAAATATGTGTAACCATCCACTCTTAACTCTCTATTTCCATAGATTAGAAGATATCTGTAGTCCTTCTCAAGTACTTCAGAATACACTTCAGAATACATCTAATCCATCTCCGTTGGTATAGCATCTTGCCACATAATAGAGTCCACATCCATCATTTCTTGATTATAAGTAGAGGCATCCTTTCCATGGTTCCTTTCTGCTACAACATACAAATTGTGCTATCCTTGGAGTAGATAACCATATCTTTTTTGCAGTCGAGATACTCTACTAGATTGTAGCAATAATAGTTGTGTTACAATAGGTTTGGTTCGTTATTCTTGATCAATAGATTCTTCAGCAGTTTCATTTTCTTTGTTCAGAACAATCATTATATTCACCTTCTCCAATGAACTCATCTTCCAAGAAGTGGGCTTGCAAAGCTATAATAATCTGTTGATTGATAAACGCCTAAACATACGTATTTTCCATGTATTCGGGTGTATGTATTACGTATTTTTCTATGAGTTGACACCCGTTTTTGGTCTGAATTGGTTTCTTTCATGTTACAGGTACTGATGTGACCCCTTCGAGCTGATTGATAGAATTTGAGAAGAAATCGGCGATGAAAACACTATTTCTGAGGGGGGTTACTGTAGCGACTACTGTAGCACGACCCCTTTGGCGAAATGGCTAAGTCTGGAGGTCATGCGGTCTGGCATGTGGGCACTGTAGCAACTTACACGATTTCGGGTTTTTCTCGGGATTTTCTCTCCCCGCATGCGGGGTCGCATACGGGGCCGCATGACGCTCTGGATGATGTTTTTAAGGGTTTTGGGAAGTCATTTTGGGAGAGAGCTAGACCTTGAGCAAGCTTGACTTCACCACCTTCTTTGGGAGCTTGAGGCCGGCTTTTGGAGGCGATTCTTGAGGAGAGGACGAAGGGGAGAGCACGAGACGACGACTCCACACCTTCGATTTGGATTTTAGAGGAAGTTTGACAAGGGAAGCCACTCCTTGGGTGGCGTCCTTGGAAGCGTCATTCGGCCTTGATCCTTTGAGGGAGTGTTCTTATTATGCTTTTGGTTGTTTCCATGTATTCATTTGCATACTTTGTGATCATGAGCAACTAAACCCCAAGGTCACCGGATGTAGGTGAACCTTGGGGGTGAACTTGTGTATTTTGGATGATTCCTTTCTAGTTTATGCATGTGTGTTGGTTTGAGATCCTTGTTTGGTGGTTCTTGAATGCCTTGATATGTATGAGAACTCTATATGTCAATTCCTAGACAATGCTAGGTTGCATGATCATTGCCCTAGTATTAGGCTCACCAAGCTTGGAAGGGAATACATGTACAAATACGCCGTGACCATCGGGTATTTGTACCCCTCCAATTGTTAGGGTTGTCCTTGATTGTGTTTCAACCCTAGCTTGGGGAAATCCATTAAACCCATTGCAATCGTACAAGGATTTGGGCGGAAGAAATTCTGTATTCCAATACTTGTACCGGATTAGGGACCAAATACCGTGACCATCGGGTTGGTCTAATTTAGGGTTTTCCGGTCCAAACCACCCACGTGCATGCTAGTTAGGGTATCCTTAGCACTTTAGTAGCCCCCGAGGGAATCCTCATCCGTGACCATTTCCTCGCCCTGATTTCCCTCAGTATTTGTATTTATTATTTGTATGCTTTTCACACATCCGTAGATTATTTGTAGTTATCTCCTTTGAGTGATTGCTAGGTTAAACAACATTGTGATAAGGAAGTAAGAATAGCTCCTCGGGCCCTTGGGAATACGACCCCCTCGTGCTCGCGCGAGGGGTATTACTTGGCGACCCCGTGCACTTGCGGGTGAGCGATTCAAACGCATTCTTACCATTGATCATCATGCAGGTAAAATAGGTATCCTATCAAATCCTAGGGGCAATTAACAAAACATTGTTTTAACAATCTAGACCAACTTTTCGACCTTAGTCTTCTTGACATAGGCGAACATCCCCAAATTTTAATGTGTTTAAAACTTGGTTTCCTTCCATCTTATATCTCATACAGGGTCTTAGGGAGAGATTTGGAGAGACATCTATTCAAGTTGTGTACAACAGTGAGAAGGGCATGACAACACAAAAAGTAGGCAAATTCGTGTAGCTAAGCATAGAATGAACCATGTCAGAAAAGATTTGATTCTTATTCTCAACTACCCCGATTCAATTAAAGTGGCACTGGTGGTGTTAGTTGTGAAACTATCCTATGTTCCTTCAGGAATAAGTCAAACTCGACATTCATATACTCATCACCATGATCTAATTACAGTGTCTATATATGACAGCTAGTTTAATTTTGCACTAAAGCTATATAATTTCTGAACTTATCAAGACCCTTTGGCTTGTTATTCATTAAGTACACATAACCATACCTACAATGATCATCATTAAAAGTTATGAAATAGTGGAAATATCTGTGAGCCATCTCATTGATTAACCCACAAACATTGGTGTGCACTAAATCCAAAACGAGAAAAACAAGGTTCAAAGGGCTTATTTGCAAAAGGGTCATGCCAACCTTACATGCATAATTTTCCACAAAAGAAAATTGGCAATGCACTATGTCATTTTAATCCTACATGGTTTAAAGATTATAATAATTTGTTGGTATATAGTATAGAGAAGGATGCAACATTTTGCTTGTGTCATTATCTTTATAGGTGGGATATTGGAGAGCATGGAAGTGGTAATTCTTTTGGTTTGGAGGATTTTACAAATTGAAAAAATAAAGAAAGATTTGATGTTCATGTTGGAGGTCGTAATAGTGCTCACAAGCAAGTATGGAAGAGAAGTCAAGTTTTGTTAAATCAAAAGCAACATAGCCAATTTGCAATCCGATCAAGCTTGAGAGAATTATAGAGTTAGCTTAACCACAAGAATTTATTGTATTTGGTTTCTCTTATGTCAAGGTTTGGTATTTCATGGTAGAGATGAATTTGAGAGTTCTCATAATTAAAAAAATTTTCTTGAACTTCATAGATTTCTTGCTAATCATAATTAAACTGTCTAAAGTGTTGTGTTGGAAAATGCACTTGGAAATTCAAAATTGATAGCACTTAACATTCAAAAAGATAATGGTCATGCAGCTACAATTGAGACTATAAATGCTATCATGAAGGATGTTGGTGAGGGATTTTTTTTTCCATTTTACTTAATGAATCAAGTGATGTTTTAGTCAAAGAACAAGCAACCATTGCTATGAGTTATTTGGATTCCAAGGGACATGTAATTGAACATCTTCTTGGTCTAGTACATGTCAGTAGAACGATTGCTTTATCCCATAAAATAGCTATTGAGGTAGTGTTCTATAAGCATAATTTAAGTATGCCAAAGATACGTGGGCAAGGCTATGACAAAGAAAGTAATATGCAAGGAGAATTTAATGGCTTTAAAACTTTAATAATGAAAGTGAATGCATCTACTTATTATGTTCATTGTTTTGCTCATTAACATCAATTGGCACTTGTAGCTGTGGTAAAGAATCATGTTCACATTGCATTGACCTTTAACACAAGAATGCCACAAGTGTAGTGAATATTGTTGGTGTTTTATACAAATGTAGAGATGCTTTTCGAGAGAAACAACTTAATAAGATTGTGGAGGCATTACGAGTTGTGAACTTTCTATAAGAAAAGTTTAAATCAAGAAACAAGTCTCAAACATGCTGGTGATACACAATGAGTTTCGCAGTATGGTTCTTTGATTAATTTGATTACTATATTTGGTTTCATTATTGATGTGCTTGAAATTGTTGTGGATGATGGTATTATGTTGGAGCAAAGAGATGAAGCTTATAGCTTGCTAGATTTTGTGCAATATTTTGACTCTCTACAATTTGCATTTAATGAAAAATATTTTGGGGATTATGAATGAATCGTCAATGACATTACAAAGAAGATATCAAGATCTTGTGAATGCAATGACTTTAATTAAAGTAGCTAAACAACAACTACAAACAATGCGAGATGATGCATGCAAATTTTTATATTATGAGACCTGTTTATTTTATGAAAAGAACAATATTGTTGTCCCAAAAATTTATGATATATATGTAATTCAAGGAATGCCACAGCGGAACACCGATAAAATGATAAATTTGGATCATTATTGAGTTGAGTTATTTTATACTATTATTCATATGCAACTTTAGCAACTCAATAATGGATTCAACGAGGTGACTATGGAGTTTCATCTTTGTGTGGCTTCTTTAAGTCATTGTGATTATTTTTTAGCTTTCGATAAAAAAAAAGTAATTTTCCCTGCTCATTTTATCCATCAAAGTTTCTGAGATGGAAATTCTTATTCTTGATAGTCAGCTTGAGACTTACATTATTGATTTAAGATCTCATGATGAATTTAAAAGCCTAAAAGGTATCAATGGTATTCTATAAAACTTGTTGAGACAAAAAAACACACACACACACACACACACACACACACACACATTGTGTACTGGTTGATGTACTTGTGAAATTAGCTTTGATATTGCTCATTTCCATTGCATCAGTTGAAAGTGTTTTTTCTGCTATAAAGATTGTAAAAAATCACTTGCACAACCCAATGGGAAATTCATGGAAAAATGACTGTTTGGTTACTTACATAGAAAAAGAAATATTTTGTAGTATTGATAATAAAAAAAATCGTCCATCATTTTCAAACTATGAAAATACGCAGAGAACAATTGTAATATGTTACTTTGATATGACAAAAACTTTTGATGCACTTGTGTTTCACTGTTTATTTTATATCTATTATTAGTTTACCCCTTGGAAAAAATTATGGGTCCATCCCTAATAACTTTAAAAATTATTAACATTAGTTAATAAACAAATATTAATTAAAAAAGTAAAGTTTTAATCCTTAAATATTTATTCTGTTATAAAATAATTGGGCAGAAGAGAGATAAAGTAAGAGCAATGATATATTGAACGAAACAATTGCACGAACCAGCCACACGACTGATGTGGCCGGTGACGTGGCAATTGTTTTTTTTTTAGAAAAAATTAAAAAAACAAAATTTCAGTAAAGTAAATTAGACTTTTAGTCACTCTCTCTCTCTCTCTCTCTTGTGTGCCTCTCTCTTGATCGTGGCCGTCGTTTCCCACTGTCGCTCCCGGCCGCCAGCCTTCCTCCCCCACTCCTAGCCTCGTTCCGGCTGCCGCTTCCCTCCCCCTCTCTCGTTCCTGGTTCCAGATCATGATATGTTTTTTTGATGTCATCAAAGATCAAAGTCACTGGAATTTTGACAGTTTCTGAACCATGCGCATGGATGGTTGCTGCATCAGGAATCAGCCTAGACACAAGCTTCCTTCCATCACTCTCAATTAAATAATTGATGTCACACAAAGGAATTGGTAACGGATTTGGATTTGAGATCAGTACATCTACAACAATATCAACCTTCTCCAGACTGATATGTGGAATGTGGACTCTGGAGATATCTGCAGTTGGTTTTCCAAAGCCAATAGCCCCCTCAATCTTCTCTCCTATGTCATGGATGAAGTCCTTGACTTTTTCAATGAATCCACCCTTCTCCTTATCCTTCTCTTCCTCCTTGTGCTCTTTCTCCTTCACTTCTCTTTCAACTACTTTAGGATTATCAGATGATGCCATACCTGAAAAGCACAATATAGAACATTCAGATAATTTTCTTTAATAAAAGGATTCGCTTTTCCAGCTTCAAGTGTATGCTTCACATTTCCACAATACAATATCAAAAGAAGCAAAACACCCAACTTGTTCCAAACAGATCAACAACAGACATCATACATTTTGCATTTACACTAATGATCAGCATAAAACATGCAACATGCATCACAACCCAAACAATGGCTAGTAGCAACTTCCACAGATGAACTAAAAGGAAAACAAAGTTATAACTTTTAACCTTCAACCTGAAATGCATGACAAATTACTCTCCCTTGATCATGAAAATCTTCATGTATAACAGATCTATTCTTTTCCTTTTCCAAAATTTCTCAAAACTCAACTATACATAAAAAGGTTTTCTGCAACAAAAGCCAAATTTTGCCCAAAAATTAACTGAGATCACGCATACTGGATTTACCCAATGACCGACATAAAACATGCAACATCCATGAAATGTTAAATAGAGACCAGAAGCAACCTTTAAGGATGAACAATGGATGAAAAGAAGAGCTTTTAAACATCACCCTCAAATGAAATGCAGATCAATCCTTTTCCAGTGTCAAACTTCAACAAAGCAAATTCTCAATCAAAGCCATAAAAAAAAATTGACATCTTCATGATTATCAAAGTTTACAGATCCAAAAGGCTGTCGAAACGGGAGAGGGGGAGGGACGCGGCTGCCGAAATGGGGGCTGTGAGCGAGGGCCGGAACAGGGACCGAGAGAGGGAGGAAAGTGGCAGCCGGAATGGGGGAGGGAGGCTGGCTGCCGGGAGCGGCGGCCACGACCGGGAGAGAGGCACACGAGAGAGAGAAAAAGAGATAGAGAGAGAGAGAGAGGGACCAAAAGTCTAATTTACTTTACTGAAATTTTTATTTTTTTAATTTTTTATAAAAAAAATAATTGCCACGTCACCAGCCACTTCAGTCTTGTGGCTGATTTGTGCAATTATTTCGTTCAATATATCATTGCTCATAAAGTAATACCAAAATAATAGAAAGAATTTATAAAGGAAGAAGATGATACTTATCTTTTTCTTGCAAATAATTATAGTATTTATTTTCAAAACCTCTATTTATAAACTCTTGCAAAAACGATAATATTTATAAAATAAATATCTCAATCTATTCCGGATCTTTATCTCATAAACTTAATAAAAATCGTGATCATAATCTCCCAAATCTTGTTAAAATCATGATATCAACCTCATACTATCAAGCTAAAATCACGATCTTAACCATCTGAAATTCAGACATAATATATCGTCATTAATATTAATTGAGTCAAAGTTTGGTCAAAAGTAAATGTGAAATTATATATTACACACTATAGCACTTCTCTTGAATTTAAACATGTAGGCTTTAGAAAAAAATTGTCAAGGATTTAGCCCTTAATCCTTATCCCTTAAATAGAAAATTACTAAGTATGCTTTTAAGGTCTTAATCCTCCATCAAAGGCACAAGGGGGCTTAGTCATAATTAAGTTACTTTCATCTCACCGGCAAGAGTAGGTTAATCCAGATAAAGAATTATATAAAATGTTACTTTTGTAAAAATTACTTTCAAATAATAGAAATATTTGTAATAATTATAGTAATACTTTAAGTTGTAATATTAAACTAATATTAATATAACTATAAGGACAATCATAACTCTGATCAATTTCTTCCCTCCATATATATATATATATATGATTCATTTAAAATGAATGGCAAAAATATCAAGCGTGAAGAAAAAGGCAGCCTCTTTAAACAAACTTCACACCTTAGCCCTCCTCAAATACTAATTCATTATTTTTCTTCCTTCTTCCTATCCAAATCACTAAAATGAATGAAGGGAGGAATTAAACATTTTTTGTTGCCATAATCCAATTTAGTCTTTGTTCCCTTAATCTAATCTACCCTTTTTTCCCTTTTAAACAGTCTCAAATATTTTTAATAAATAACTTTTGTTTTAAAATAAATTATAAATACAAATAAAATATTTTTAATTCAAAACTTTTACCTATTGTATTATAATTAGTAAAAAAATAATAATAAACAAATGAGCTGGCTTACATTACTTTGGGAAAATACTACACACTTTTTATAATTTAGAAACAATTTAGAATCCCTTTATTAAGGATGTGGTTTAGAATCCCTCCCAAACCGTTATTAAGGATGTGGTTTATGCACATTGTTTGAGAAAAATAATAAAATTAAAATTAAAAATAAAAAGTTAATTTGTAAATCAATAATTACTCCCATTGAAGAATTAAAGAGTTCCATTAATACTATTAAATTCTCACTAAGTCTTAATAACTATATAATTATTTGAATGGACAAATATACTCTAACTTATTAATTAGTTTACTTAAAAAAATGCCGAAAAATTTGAAATCATGTAATTTTGAGGGTTTTTATGGGCATAGTCCAACACGCTTGTCTTTCATTGGAAAATAGAAACGTCAATTTGGACATTTTAACTTATGGTGTGAGTTTCACGTGATAGCAAGAGGGATATAATGGGACAATGATCATACAGTCGTACATCCTGCACTCTTCCAATCTGCCTCAGAACCTCTATGGGGCTTCGTGTTTCCTTCACTCAACTCTCGGTAATGATTTCGGTCCTTTTCTTCCCTTCCCCATCTATTCCCATTCTTCTCTTCACTTGTGCGCTTCTTCGTTCTTGTTTCTACCATCTCTTATCATTATTGGCAGTGTATATTAAAATTTGTCCTTGTTATGTGATTTTTGCCCTTTTTTTATCATTGTAAATGAGAAATTTGTTTTTTCATTTGATTGCTATTGAAATTTTTAATAATTTGTTTGTATTTTATAGATTTACATGGTATTTGGTATGTATTCCTCTAATTATATTGTTTTTATATTATTAGCTGCAATGAATTATTCAGGTTTAATCGTTTGGTAGATTTCTTTTGAAAGGCATCTCTTTTAACACTTGGTTCCATGCTTTAATTTTTGATTTATAGAGTTTCTTGTAGTTAGTAATTTTGAAAGTGTTGTGTGTTGAGACATTGAGTTCACTAATATAAATTTTTAAGTCTTTTCATGGGTGTTCTGAGAACATACATTCTTTTCGTGTAACGTATATTTTTATTTGTTCTGATGGATGTACCAAATCATGTATGATCCAAATTTGAGAGGAAGAAATCCTAGATTTAATGTAGTTATTCAGGAAGCCCATTTAGGCATCAGAGGTGTTTGGTTTATGGAATCTTTTATTCCTTGCCCAAAATCACATTCCAATGAAAGTAAAATATTGTCATATATGCATGATTTTTGGCATTTCATTCTTGGTTCAAATTAAAATATAAATGGTTATACAAGCTGTTTGATTTGTTTCATAGTTGCAAGTAACATAACATAGTAAATGATTGTATCACTCAAGTAGCCTTACATATAATGATTATTTAACTTAATAAAAGTTAGGTCTTAAAACTATATGAATGAGAGAATTCGGAAGAGGCAGATTGTGTAAATTTTTAGTAACTCCTTCTAGTTTATCTTAATTTCCAAAAAGGTTTTGGAAATTAAGATGAACTAGTGGTGTTTTTCTAAAGATCACCAAGCTTTACAATAAGGATAAAAATGCAAATATAAATTTTGTTATGTTCCCACCCAAGTGGGAGTTTTGTGGCATTGCCACCTACTAGGAGGGAATCATATTTCCATGATTCATGGGAATTTGATTCCTATGGACATATCAGATTCCTAGCCATTTAGTTATAAAATATGAACCAAAAATGAGAATCTTATATCCCAAGAAACTTGGAGATATCCTTTAAAATTCCACTAACAAGGTGCACCCTTAATCTGAATATGTTGAATAAGTTCATTGATTCAAAATGAATTTGCTGAGGTTCGTACGCTAAAAGAGTGAAAGTGTGTTTGGATTTAGATTTCAACTTGGGCCAAGTTAATTAAGTGAACTTGAGATAACTTACTGAAAATCTAGATAATTCCACTATTGTCATTTAGGAGATCGTTTTGGCACTTCTATTCTATTCTCATCTTACTTCCATCTCCCCTTGTTCTCACTACCATTGTCATCTAATCCCACCCTTGTTGTTATATCTGCTCATCTTAATCCCACCAACCTTCTAATGGTTTGTTCTTTCTTTTTCTTCTTAGGTTTTACTCATCATCAGCATTATCAGCTACTCTTATTCTTTCTCAATTTCCCTTATATGTTTGTTTTCTATTTTAGCTCTATTGTTTCTCCATATTTTCTATAATTATGTATGTGTATACATATATAGCTATACTTATATTAGTATGGATATTTATGTTTGAAGTGCATACATATGATCCTATAGGCATATGCTGGACTATCAATATCCTTTCTTTAACCATGTATATGTTGTAAAAATGACCTACTTTTCCATGATAATAGTGCTCCTTAGAATCTTGCTTTTGTTTATAGTATGATGTTAAATATCACATGAGCCATTGTCTTGGTGGATGTGATTCTTTAAAATTAGCTAGGCCATCTAATCTTCTTTACAAATACTTTTTTGGTAGAAGTTCTTTCTTTCCATTTAGAAAATTATTTCCATTGGAATTAATTGATCCCACACTTGTTTTATTATTGAGGGCTACAAAGGATTCTAGGACATGGTTGATTCTCGGACAAAAATCAATATAGGTTGCTAGCTGTGTAGCCTATTGGTTGAACTAGCTGCTGATTACTACGTAGGAGTTAAATGGAGGGGGACAATCCTAAAAAGATGGAATTAATGGTAAGTAGTTCTGAAGTTAGTATAATCTCATTATTTAGCACCCTTAATTATGTTTTTTTGTATTATTTTTTATTCTTTTATGTCTACGATATCATTATAATTCATTGTTAGAATACTTTATCTTCTAAGAGCTTTAGGGATACAAGATTTGCTGATTTGGTCTCACATTTCTTTGATCAAGCAAGTTGTGTTGAATTTATTTTAAAAATACCCCTTGGAGCCAAAATGGCTCACAAGGCCCAATTCTCTTGCTTCTTTGTAATTATTATTGTTATCATCATCATCATCATCATCATCATCATCATCATCATCATCATCATCATTTATTTATTTTATTATTTTTTTTTACAGAGAGTGGCTACTGATTTACATGCACTTGGGCGGAAAGTCAATTATCATGAGAAAAATCTATCATCTCTCAACGTTGAGATGAAATCTATGTCTAAATCCATTCTCGACTTACAAGGTTAAATCAAAATTTTTATTTAGGATGATGCTCATAACTCTTGCTAAGTAATTTATATGTTTGAATGATATGCTTTGCTTAAAATTGATTGTTGCATTGCATATCTTCTACAATAGATTTGTGCACACTTGTATAGTTGACTTTTGGAATGTAGACTTCTAGTCTTATTTAAATTTTATTAGAGCTTGCCAAACAGTATTCTTTAATTTATAAGGAACATTGATAATGATTGGTGCAAGTTTTATTTTCTATTGTTCTTAATATAACAAATAAATTATGCACATAAGATACACATTATTAAAGCTGTTGGTAATGGATTTTTAACAGTTAAAGTTGGAAAGTGGCATGCCTTGAATGTACACCATGGAGAAACAAGCAAAAATCAAGGTCAGATGATAACTGTAAAGCATACAATTGAAAAAATATTGCAAAAGGGGAATACAGCAGCTGGCATAGTATGCCAGTTAAAAAATTTTCAACAACAATCATCAAAGTTACCATGTACAAAGGATTTAATGGGTGTTGTTGCTACACTTGGAAATGTAAAGGATGACAATCTTAATAGGTTTGCCTCAATCACCAAAACTAGTTTTGTACTTGTCTTAACATTTATTCTTTATTTTGCTCTCTCTTGATTGTTTAGGCTTTTATCTGAATACTTGGGTCCGAAAACCATGTTGGCTGTTGTTTGCAAGACCATTCAAGGCATGAAGGCCTTTGAAATGTATGTCAAAGAAGGAAGGATTAATGAGAATGCTAGCCTTCATAGTCTTTAAACCATCTATTTGCAAACTCCTTGATGGAAGATTCCTTGCTATTAGTCTTGAAAATTTAAGGTCAAAATTTTCTCCATTACTTATGTTACAAATGATTATTTCTTACAACTTTTAGAGAATTGAAAGTATGGCTAGCATAAATATTGATTGTGGATATATTGATCTTCTTTACATTTTTAATTCATGAAATTTATTGCCTCCACACATCATAATTTGCTTCTAATTTTGCAGAGCATATTGTGGCAAATTTTGGGCTGATGATCCACAAAAAAGACTTGAATTGTTGAAGCCAAAACTACCAAATGGCAAATACCCACCAGGCTTTCTTGGTTTTGCTGTAAACATGATTGATTTAGATCATGATCACTTAAGTTACCTCACAATCAAAGGCCATGGTCTACGGGAAACCTTATTTTATAGCTTGTTTTCCCACTTACAAATATATAAAAGCAAGGCTGAGATGGAGCTTGCAATGCCTTACATTGATGAGGGTGCTATTTCTATGGATGGGGGAATGATTAAAGCCAATGGTCTTTTTTATCTTCGGGGCAAGTAAGTCACGTACAATAATTTTGTTAACAATTCTTTTATAACAAAATTTATTGTTTATTATTGTTTTCATAACCATTTATGTAGGTAAGCTACATGTAATAATTTTTAAATTTATAAGTTAAACTTTTAAAGTCACATACCCATAGGCTTGGATGGTGCCTAATCATAGTCATGATGTATTAAGTTGTTAGGTATATTAGCTCTTTGACTAGTTTATAGCATTGAAGAATACTCTCTATTATGTAGTAAGGACAAAAATTCTTTGTTAATTCTCCATGATTCTTGATTTTTATTATTTGTTGCAAAGAGTGAACCCCTCCTGCTAGAAGCTTCATTTCTCTTGCACCAAATATCGACTTAAGATTTTTTTTTTAACTATCAATCTTATTGTGAAATTGCAATTGTGTCCTTATATTTTCTTCAGAAATGTGCTTGCAACAATCTTATTTGGGATAGTATTAGGAAGAAAAAAGTTATTTACAACACATTATAGCATTGATAAAAGATGTTGAAAACTTAATAGAAATTATTTGATGTCCTTATTTAGCTGATTCTTAATCATATCTAACATTTTTGTAGGTTACTTGGCCATCAAATTTCTGTCAATTAACCTTATATATTTCTGTGGTTATTTTCATTATATTTATCTTTTGAGCATACATGTATGCATTCATGATTATACAAACATATATTTGTTGCTATGATATAGAGTTAAAAATAATTGTATTGATTATCTAAGTATACTATATTTATTCATGTTCTTGTTGTTCTAATTTTTTAAAATGATTGATCATGTCTACTGATGGAAGCGATTTCAGCAAAGATGACATTGTGAGATTTCCAACAACGCTTGGTAGACCAACTACACCAATGGAAATACTTGAGATTCAGGACCAAATGAAGCTTTTGCAGTGGAAAAGGGAACGACTTTATGAAGATATTTTAAGAGAAAAGACTTTATTAAAAAAGGTGAAAGACGTGTACCTTACTAAGCAAGAAGAGTATGAGAAGATCCTTAATGACACATACCAAGATATTTCGAAGGTACTCACAAAATGAATACTTTCCAATAAGGCTTGATACCTTTAAATTGGGAGAGGTCGTTCCAATTTACAAAATTCTATAGTGTTTGATATTTACCAATTTCATAGCAAACTAGATTTAATCTTATTGCATTTAATCTTACCAAGTATACCTTATTGTAACATACCTGGCTGATTATTTTTCGCAGGAAGTATTCATGTTAAATATTCATATGATATAACTTATATTGGTGGTGATATGAATCAGTAAAAATACTTTTAATCAGTTTTTTGTCTTTAAATCTTAATTATCAAGATGCCTCCAGTTAGCTTGGAATAATAATAGGAACAAAAATAATAATTAGGCTAAACTTGAACTAAACTAATATGAACACCCAATTCAAATGGTTTGATTTTAGTTGTTCCCAAAAGGAAGTTGCACTACAAAAAGGTGTGTGTGGGTCTAATAATGAGCTTCCTCTAAATGGTCATAATTATTCTTCTAGACATATTGGCACTTGTGGTTAAATAACTGGACAACTTGGCCTGTACCATCAAGTTTGGTGGTGTACCCTTATTTGAATGGGCAATATATATTCGGCAGAAATTTATTGTTTAGATTAAATTTTTATTGATAGTGTTATGTGAAGAGTGGATGACTATAATTGCCATAAATAAGGGTTAAATGGTTATAATTTAACCACGATTTTGATGTGACAAATTAATAAGATAGGGTAGATTTTTGTATATTTATTATCATTTGTGGTGCATCACCACTTTATAAACTTAGAAGTATAGATCTAATGTTGAATGACCGAGGCATAACCCATGTTTTGCAAGCAATCACACCTATATAGTGTCAAAGATCACACATGGAAGGAAAAGGCAATCACTATTCAAAATTAGCATATAGGTAAAGAAAATTGTATTATTCATAGACCCATTGATTGATCTCTCAGAAAAGATCTATCCTTTATAGAAAGTAAAGGCTTTATCATATTTGAATTTGAATGCAAAGAAACTTGATAAATACTATAGGGCTTTTCTATAGTAGAACTTATCTAGGTTTCTCAATTTATTGATGAACTCAAGAATAGAATCCAAAAGAAATCTACCAAATTTGGCACACTTTTATGGCCAAAATTTGAAATTACCAAGCCACCTTTGACACTTAAATTGATAAAAGATTACTCTTAGATAACTTTTTAATTCAAATTGCACCAAATACTAATTATTATAATCAGTGGCATTTTGCATCGTTTTCTCTCACTTGAGAAGTTTGCGTTTGGCCAACTAAAAGGAAGTTGCTTCTTGAAAAGATCAATTGTTAAAACTTTGTTTAAAAGAAAATTTAAAGGTGAATTGAACCATACTTTATACTTTAATCTAATTGAATACTTTGATATTCATTTTGATAAAAAAAAACTAAACTAAACTAAATCAGTAGCGTGTTGAGCTTTACATTTATGAAGTCCTCTAGAAATTCAGAGTTTCCCTTTGGTAATGCCGTAGAACAAGAACTTTTCTAGAAATTGTTAATATAAGTGGTGAATAAGTAAAACTTAAAAGTACAAAAAACAAAAGAAAAATATAATGTAATAAAATTGGGTTGAAATGCTAACAAAGGAAAAAGAACATATTACTAATTTATAATGGTCCTTGATGGAACTCTATATTTTGAAAATATCATAACAAGTTTTCATTATCAAAGCCTCCAAACTGTAAGGCTTGAATAGCACATAAAATAGTTGAATTAAAAAAAATCTTAAAAAATCTAATTATATAAGGAAATTGAAAGATGATGTGCCCAACTTTCATATAGATGTCAAATTGTGAGACAACTTTTATTATAAATGATAATTTTTAATAAATTGAAGAATAATATCATTTATCTCACACAAAAATCATAACAATGTTCACCTTATTACAAACAATTCTTCATATGAAAAATTCATACAAGACAATAAAATAATCAAAACTAAGAGAGAGAGAGAGAGAGAGAGAGAGAGAGAATTTTTATAGTATTTTATTATCCAAACATAGAATGAACACTTAAACCGAAAAAATGGGGCGGGTGCAATAAAGAAGGATGAAGGGAAAAAAGAATAGAAGTGGGAAGTGAGATGGGCACTACAAGGAAAGATTCAGAAAATCCAAAAATTAAAAAGGATAGGTAAGGCCATAAGGGAAGAGGAGTGTTGGTTTGAGAGCAAAAAAAATTCTTCTGCATTAATTTATTTTGAAGAACAGAAAGGCAAGGATTAGTAGATCCTTAGGGGTAGAATACATGATTTCAGGATAAAAAAAAAAAAGAAATAAACTAAATGCTAATACTATTTAATGTCCAAAATTAGCTAGGTAATAGAAAATCCCTAAACTTGTTGGTAAGAAGCTCAAACTTAGGTTTGAATAATCCTTTCGAAAAAATGTTAGCAACCTATTGCATAATAGGAACAAATGGCAAACAAATAACTCCTCCTACCAACTTTTTTTTTTTTTTTATGAAATGCCTGTAAATTTCAACATGCTTATTATTATTATAATGTTGCATTGGATTATGAGCTATATGATAACAACCTTGTTGTCACAATATAACTTCATTGGAATAGTTGTTAGGATGCTAAATTCATCAAGAATCTGTTTTAACCATAACATCTCTCAAATTTCATGTGCCTTGGCTAGATACTATGCTTCATCACTAACTCATGCCTCCACATTGTGATTTTTACTCCTTCAAGTGACAACGTTACCCTATACAAACGTACAATAATTGGATGTAGATCTACTATCGGCAATTGAGCTAGCCTGGTCAGCATTTATATAGGCTTCTGTAATGCTTTTCTCACTTTTCGTAAGTAAAGTCATTTTCCTTGGAATACTTTTAAGGTATCTCAAAAATTGATATATTGCTTTAACATGACCTTTGTAAGGAGAGAGAGTATAAATTGGCTCACAACACTCATAGCAAAGGCTATATCTGGCCTAATATAAGATAAGTAAATTAACTAACCCATAAATTTCTAGTGTCTGTCCTTATGAACAAGTGTTCAATCTATAACATCTCCCAGTTTTTGGTTTGGATCCATGGGGGTATTTGCATGATGACATCCACTTATATCAGTTTTGCTAAGAAGGTCCAAGGCACACTTCCTTTTATAGATAATCAGCCACATCTTTGAATGAGTTGTTTCCATCCCTAAGAAATATCTCAATGCTCCTACTCTTTAATTTCAAATTTAAATGCTAAATTTCTCTTGAGTTGCTTCATTCCTTTCATTACTAGCAAGAATGATATTATCTACATTTATTATTAAAATAATAATCTTGCCTTCCTTGGTACTTTTACAAACATGATATGATTACTTTGAACCTAAACATATCTTTGATTTTTGCACAGTGAGTGAATATTAAATGAGGCCCTTGGAGATTTCTTGACCCCCATAAAATGACTTTTTCAGCATGTAGGCCTTAGATTCAAACTTCTCATTAAACCTTGTTGGTAAGTCCATGTAGTCTTCTTCCTCCAAATCATCATTCAAGAAAAGCATTCTTTATATCTAATTGATAAAATGGCCAATCATGATTGATAGCAACTGATAATAGTACTCTGATAGTATTTAGTTTAACTACTAGAGCAAAGGTCTCAAAACAATTGATTCCATAAGTTCGAGTGAAGCCTTCGGCTACTAAGAAAGACTTATGCATCTCAAGAGTTTGATTTAGAATTGTATTTAACCCTAAAAACCTATTTACAACCTATGATCTTCTTTCCCTTGGCATATCCAATGCTTCCATTTTTATTTTTCACAATAGTACACATCTCTTCATTAATAGCCTTCCACCACTCTTGAATTTGCAAAGCCTCTTATACATCTTTTAGAATTTTCACAGAGGAGAGTTGTGAACTAAAAGCAAAGAAAGCAAGTGATAAATTTTTTTTATAGGAAACAAAATGGGACATGGGGCATTTTGTGCAAGACTGCATACCCTTTCTAAAAGTAATAGGAATATGAACATCATTAAAGGATTGAATAGAAGATTTATTGGAATTTTCACCTGGAAGTTTGGATACTTTAGATTCCTCCATGGTTTGGATTTATGTCATTGAATAGAGGTGGAGACTCTATCCTATGATTTGTAATTTTTCCAAAAGGAGGTCTATAACTTAGTACATGATATGTTATTATCATTATGGCTAGTTGCTGACTTTCTCCTATCCAATAGCCAAGTTTTCTCTGCCGTCAATTGCAATTCTCAAAGGTTAAGCCCATTCAAGATAGTTACTTGACACGACCCCTTGCGTGTATCCCGCAAGTGCACGGGTTTGTCGAAGTAATAAAATACCCTGGTGAGTGGGTAGTCGTATCCACAGGGAATAGTGTTCAGAAACAAGTGTTATCGCTATTTAGCTATGATGGGGATCGATGATGAGAAAAGTATGTATGTATAGATATAAAAAAAAATAAAAGGGTGCAAGAAGAATAATGAGGGTAGGAGAGGTAATCGATATAACGATGGGGTACCCGGACAAAGCTCCCCCTAGGACTAATGCTTCTAGTGCAAAACTTGTATTATGCTCTACAATTGATGCCTATTGAGTCGAGGATATCCTTAAACTCACGGTCCCAAAACTTAAGGTCAACCGTAACTAACCCCAACATTATGTCCCGGCATTAGGATTCACTACGACCCTTGACTCTTGTTGACCTGTCAACTAAGCCCCAGGGGAGTCTATCTTCCTAACCCTAACACTACGTGGGATTGCTTTAAGCTCTAGGGATTCCTAGTGATAAAACCTGTTCCTCTATGTAGTTATAACCCTTTGGTCCAGGTGGAAGAACCCTAGTCTAGATTGAGCCCTAAAACTCTATCTCGACCGCTAATTAACCAAGGAAACGGAGGTAGGGAGAAATCACACCGGAGGGGAAAGGGGTACATCGCTACCTCACAACTCTCCCTCTCAACCCTCTTCAATCTTAAGTAGTCTAACCCTATAGGAGTTGTCACACCTCCAAAGGATAACCTAGATTGCTCTCAACCCTAGTGTCACGGATAAGGGAAAATAATAGCACAAGATAATTAAAATCGAAACTCAATTTATTTATCAATAAAAGAAAGCATAATAAAAGTCATAGAAACAATATCATCTTAGGGTTTACAAGTCCGAATACCCACTAGGGTTTAGCTCTCCATGGAGCAATACAAAATCAATAAAGAGATAAAGAACATATGCATAAAAACCATAAAGAAAACCCCCTTGTAGATCGTATCGATGGTCTTGTGGAGCCGCCTAGTCTTCTCCACGAATCCCTTGTCAAGCCTAGGGCACACCTTGCAGAATCGATGCCGACGAAAGCTCCCCCAATAGCTTTCTTCCAAAGGATGTCGATGTCGATGCCGAATAATCGCCTCTAAAAACCTCCAAGAACCTCTCCAAACCCTAGCCGAAAGCCCCCCAAAAGATAGGCAAGTGATAGAAGGGGAGTGTCCCCAAATAGATCTGAAAGCGGGCTATTTATAGGCTGAAATCGGGCTGAAATCGGAGTTCCACACACCCCTGTGTTAATTCCCCACGGTCCTGTGAAAAATTAGAATTTCCACACGCCCGTGTCTTAATTCCACACGGCCGTGTGGAAATGATTTTCGGCAGACTGTGAACAGTGTTTTTGCTACAGTGCACGTCCGTGTGGAATTTCCACACGCCTGTGTGAACTCTCTATAATTCTGAATTTCGGCAGAAAGTGAACAGTAGCTTGCTACAATGTTTGCTACAGTAACAAAACTACAGTGTTGCTACAGTATTTTTTGTCGAAATGCTTCCGAATTCATCGTTTTTCATCGAGGCCGTTGAATTGGACACACAATCAACGGTAGATTATGTCGATTACTTCATTTTTCTTCATTGGCGAATTCTCCAATGCTACACGAGTTATAGACTTTTGTGAGTGTGACTGCCCTTGTGCCCCTCCAATGGAGGTTGGCACACACCCACAAGTCTAGACTCGTGCCTTGTTCCTTGCTTGGTCCGAGAACTCCTCAACAATGGCGAACATAACCTATTCTTGCTTCTTTTTCTCTAAATCTTCTACACAACCCTATATACACAAAAGAACACAAATACACACATTTTAGTGATAAAATCTGATTAAATCAATGGCCATTGCAAGATAATAACACTTCGCATTACTATAACACGAGCACTTATCAGTACTACATTAAATTTCTAAACTGCCAATTATAGTGATGGATTTGTATTTATCTGTTTCATACTACCGATTTGAATGTTGTTAGCAATGTTGGTAGATTGTGGTTGAAATGTTTCTAAGGCTAAGGTAGAATCCTTCATTCTCTAAAGTCTTTCTTCTGGCTTGTCATTGTCAACTTATAATTTATGGCTAATTTCAATTTTCAACTTATCTTTGATACTATATTAGTTTGAGAACAGAAAAATAATTCTTTTGTATTAACTTATTTTGAAGAATACAAAGGAAATATATAGCCAAAGATTAGCATATTCTTAGGATATTGATCACATGATTTAAAGAAAAAAAAGGAAACAAACTAAATGCTAATAATATCCAAAATTAGCTGACAAATAGTAGATCCCTAAAGCCTATAAATTCTAATATCTTAGATAAGAAGAGTGGATTTTGAAGTTGCATTGGAAAGCCATAAATCTATAATTTTATGGGTGAAGTGTAATACCTTAAGTATAGAGCCTCTTTAATTCCATTTTTGTTTTTATGTTTTAGAGAAATTTTAGAGAACTAATTTTTAGAACAAATTTTGGAATTATAAAATAACAAAAGCTTGTTTGAGTGAAGGTATTTTGAAAATAGATCTCAAAACAAATAGAAAATCATTTGGAAAAAGGATTTGATAATAGGCTTTAAAAACAAAAAATAGAAAGGTTGGTTTGATTCAATAATTTAATAATTATATGTGTTGTATCCTACCCTATTTTTAACCCTAATATTTTTTTTAAATATTTTTGGCAATCTTGGGAATTAGAAGGGCATTGTTGTCTTTTGCCTAATGCTTATTCACTCTAGTCCTTGTTTCAAATGCTTGAGGGTAATTTGGTCTTTTTCCATATCCCTTCTTTTTGCCATACCCCAACCATACCCTTGTCATTTCTAAGCCATACCATGTCAACTCAAGGCCATGCCTTGTCATTTACAACCATGCTTTGTCATTTCAAAGCCATGTCTTTTAAAACCATGGTTTCCTTTCATTTCCTCTTGTTTTCTCTTGGAGAAGGAGACCTTGAATGAAAAATCTTTCCCTTGATAGATTGAAGCTCCATCTTTCCTTCATTCTTCTCTCTTGAAGCTAGAAAGGATGTTGGAGTATGATCCCCTTGTTTCCTTTTCAAACATTGTTCGAATCTTGAGTGAACTTTGTGCTTAGATTTTCGGAGCTACTGTAGCACATGTGAGTTCTCCTTGCTTTCTTGTTTTGTTTGGCTTAGAGGGAAGCCTAGAACCTTTGGAATTCTTTGGAAATCCTTGGTCTTAGTTTTGAGCTAACCCTTGACCTCTTTGAGGTTGTTTTGCGTGCTTAATCTTAGGGTTTTCCTTGGCTTACTCTTTTCATTTTTGTGTGTGTGTGTTGTCGTGGTTGGTTAGGTGGTGAGGGTTCGACTCGAGGCAAGGTGCCGGTGGAGGAGTAGCGTTTTCTCGGGCTATAGTCACCTATGTTTTGTGAGTGGGATTAATAAGCATAGTCCTATTGGAAGAATACCTAAACCTATATATATATACATGCATATTTGTGCATTATGATGCTTGAGAAAGGCTATGGACTTATCATCTTTTTCTTTTTTGAAAGTTTATTATGTTTTGATTTTTATTTTTTGAAAGTTTATTATGTTTTGATTAGTGATGATTGAATTCGAGCCGGATGGGATTTATATTTTCTTGAATGACGGAAAATAGTCAAGTATCACCACAATTGGATTGAGTTGAATTGACATATATGGAGCTGATTAACTATGTTGTGATTTGGGGCATATTGATTATGTCATTAAGTCAATAAAGAAAGAATAACGGATTTAAATGATGCGTATATATTATTTTTCAGATAATCTTTATGTGAGTGATGTCAAAATTTGCCTTGGGTCATGTGTGAACTAGGAATGATCTAATTACCCAAGGATCTTTAAAGTTTTGGGGTATGCCACTATGATAGGGGTATATGTAACTTGGATATAGTTTGATTATATAAGTATATCGATGGGATGTATGTTAATGACTATGATTATGGTTGAACTGAAATTCATAAGTTTGATATGATTATTTTGATACAAGTGAAAGATTCCTTGGAAGAATAATGATGGATAACATGTATTGTGTGTGATAAAAGATGATACTCTCCAATTGATGTTTAATGAGTCGTGGACATCCTAAATCACACGGTCCCAAACCTAAGGTCGATCGTAACTAATCCCAATATTATGCCCGGCATTAGATTTCACTACGACCCTTGACTCTTGTTGATCTGCCAACTAAGCCTTAGGGGAGTCCATTTTCCTAAGCCTCACACTATGTGAAATTGCATTACGTTCTAGGGATTCCAAGTGATAGACCCTGTTCCTAAATATAGTCATAACACTTTGGTCCAGGTGAAAAAACCCTAGTCTTAGTTAATCCCCAGCACTAGGATTCACTACAACCCTTCACTCTATCGCTTGCGCAACTAAGCCCTAGGGGAGTTCATCTCCTAGCACTTCACTCTACTTTGACTGCCAAGAACTCTTGGAACACGGAGGTAGGGAAAATCACACCGGAGGGGAAAGGGAACGTTTCGCTACCTCACGACTCACCCTCTCGACCCTCTCCAATCTTAAGTAGTCTAACCCTATAGGAGTTGTCACACCTCCAAAGGATAACCTAGATGATTCTCAACCCTAGTGTCCATGAGCATAATAAAAGTTATAGAAACAATATTATCATAGGGTTTACAAGTCCGAATACCCACAAGGGGTTTTGCTGTCCATGGAGCTATACAAATCCATCAATGTGTATGAAATAACAAGAATAGAAAACATAGATGAAACCCTCTTTTGATGCGTGGCCGTGGTCTTGTGAGGTCGCTCCGTCCTCTCTACCAAGCTCCTCGTTAAGCCTAGGACACACCTCACCGGATCGGTGCAGACAAAAGCTCCCCTAATAGCTATCTTCTGACGGGCTTCGATGTCAATGCCAAGAACTCGCTCCAATCCTCCACAAAGTTCTCTCCAAACCCTAGCCGTGACCTTCCACAAAATAAGCGAAAAGATTCCGAAAAAGTCCCAAAAGGGCCCTTAAATAGTCTGAGTCGTGGGTGGAAAATTGGCTGAAATCGGGCATCCACACCGCTGTGTGGAATTTCCGCACGCCTATGTGAATTCTTTGGATTCAGTTTTCTGGTGTGCAGTGGACAGTAAACTGCTACAGTGATTTTCTACAGTACTGTTGCAGTGCTCGCGCTTCGAATGCTCCCGATTTCATCGTTCTTCATCGAGGCCGTTGAATTGGGCACACAATTAACTGTAGATCATGTTGATTGCTTCAATTCTCCTTATTGGCGAAGTTCTCCAATGCTACACGAGTAAGGCTTATTGTGAATGTGATTCCCTTAGTGCCCCTCCAAAGGAGGTTGGCACACACCCACAAGTCTAGACTCGTGCCTTGTTTCTTGCTCGGTTCGAGAACTCCCCAACAACGGCGAATATGACCTAACTTTGCTCTTTTTCTCCAAATTGGCTCCACAGCCCTACAATGCACAAAAGCACACAAATACACACCAATTAATGATAAAATCTGATAAAAGTAATGCTCAATGTAAAACAATAACGTATTATTATAACACGAGCACTTATTAGTCATCTCATAGATTATGTATGTGCCATATTTCCAATAACGACAAACAACACCTTGCTGGTCATTTTGCATATTTAGAGTTTAAAGCACAGTTTAACAAATGTTTCTATGGATGCAAAGCTAAAACAGAGTTTGAATCTAATTGGGCTGCTATGATTGAAAAGTTTGAACTTGAAGATCACTCTTGGCTTAAGAGATTATATGACCTTTGAACAAAATGGTGGCCCGCCTTCAACATGGATGTTTTTTCAGCTAGGACAAAATCTACTCAAAGGAGTGAGAGTATGAATAATATATTTCATCATATTATGAATTCATCCATGTCTCATATTCAAGTTATAGAACATTATGAGGAAAAGACAAAAGAATTTCGTCAAGAAGAATTGAATCAAGATTTCTATTGTAAAAATGGAGCACCAAGCAAAATTAATGGTCGTGGGATTTTGAAACATGCTTGCTAAGTTTCTACTCTTACCATGTTTAAGAGGTTTGAAGATGAGTTGATGGAAAGCATTGGGTTGAATTGTGTTAAATGAGCAAGTGAGGAAAATGCTTCCATATACTAGTTAACTGAAGATGGCCATGCAAGTGTTTATATTGTAACATTTTCCCATTCAAATGGTAATATCTCTTGTAGTTGTGATATGTTTGAGACTCTTGGATTCTTATGTCGTCACACTTTATGGGTATTTGTCATGAACAACGTGAAAGAGATACCCAAAGCATATATAATGAAAAGATAATGAAGAGATGGACAAAAAGAGCAAAGTCAATGTTTATTAATGATTTCAATGTTGGAACGGTGGATGAAGAAAAATCAACTTGCTTATTGCGACTTAGTGGGCTGAACCATATTGGTTACAACCTTTTTGATAGAAGTTCTTTGACTTTGAAATGTACAAAAATTTTTAAAGACAAATTGATGGAGGCATTACAGTAGTTGAGAAAGAAATGGTGACCCTTAAAGATGTCCAAGAATAAAAAAATGCTTCCCAAAAACCAACTCAAGAATATGTTGGTGATGGTTCTAATGAGGATTTCAGATATTCAATTCATAAGAAATGGTGACCCTCAAAGATGTCCAAGAATAAAAAAATACTTTTTCTTTGCTAATGTTTTATCAATTAACTTGTCATACTATATTCTAACTTGTCTTATTTTTCTAATTGTTTATAAAGTTCCAACAAGCAAATCATTTACAAATGGAAATTCTCTAGTGTTGTGTCCTCAACAAAGCAATGTTCATACTTTATATAAATATTTTCAAGTTCCAATAACTCCAAACTACTAATTTATTCATCCTCTGCAGGTATTCATTAAATATTCTATAATTTTCTTTGATCGTCATTGCATTTCGGTGTTCAATTTTCAAATTAAAATGAGTTCTATATAGGCCTTTTCTTCCAATTGGGGTTTTAATCTTCCAGCTAACATGAGTTTTACAAGAATGCTCAAAGAAAATAATTCATCTCAATTCATTACTCAGGTAAAACATGGTGCTTTTACTTATAGTCTAAATTTGTTTCATGCATTGTTTTCTAATTTTCCTAGTTTTTGTAGTATCCATTTTTTGTGAAATTAAACCATTAGAAAGAAATCCATCTTTTTTGTTATTGTGTTTTAAGGATGACTTTCTACATAAATGAAAAATTTTGTTGTTCAAAATCTCAACAAAAGTTAATGAACAAAGTTTGTAATGCTTTAAGGATGTATCTTTCATTTTGTATTGAATTTTGTTGTTCAATTAGGAAGATGTGAACATCATAAATATATAGTGATTGTAATCTTGTGTAATCTTGGAAAGTCATTGTATGACTTCTTTTTTGTGCAATTATTGCAAAAAGTTAATCTGTTGGCTTAATCTCCTGCCTTAATTAGAGACCTATTATTATTTGGTCCTGATTATATTGGATTTGGAACAAACATGCATATCTGTGGTTTTGGTTCTTGCTTATGAAAATTATAGATTTTGCATAGTAGAGTTTATATGATGGAGTGTAATGTTTTGCTTTTAGAAAAATTCTACAAAGCATTAATATTTGTTTTCTTGCTTTGTGATCCATGCCAGCTCCACTGAAAGGAAGAATTGCAATCTTTTTGTATTTTGTTTGGTGTGAATCTTTAAATGAATTTTGCTTTATGCATCTCTACATAAATAAAAGATATCAATTTCAATTAGTTTTTAATTTTGTTATTCAATTTTTGGATGAAGAAAAACATCACACCTCAACAAAAGTAGAGCATATGTTTATATTAATTTGTAGAATTGAAAGACTATTGGTATCTCTGTGTCAAAAGCATCACAACACTATATCACAGTAGGAAAAAGCAATTGGAAAATGCTACATTTATTAATTGTATGTGTGTGAACACTAGCACACTTGTACAAACACTAGAAAACAATAAAAGATTCATTGAGAAGTAAGAAGATGTATAGATGAAAAAATTACCTAAGTTTAAGCGGGTACAAATGGCGGGAAGTTGAAAAAATTTCAATAGATAAAATAAGTTTAGAAAATGAATTTCATACTGGTGTATATATATATATATATATAAGCAGTTATTATTTTATTAATAATAATGATTAGGATGTGAGATATTGGAAACAAAAATATATCAGGTGAGTTCTACTTAGTATGAAGAGCCATAAATGGAAGTTTATACACATAATGTGAGCCTCTTTGTTTTCCATTAAGCACCTAGCCAGGTCCTTCTCTTCCCTTCTACCTTGCTCTTCTTTCATCATTATCTTTCTATTCTTTCTTTTTGCTATCTTGGAATCTAACTATCATTTTAATTTCTTCTTGTAATTGTTTTCTTTTTTATTTTTCTGCCTCATTTTAAATATGCAGTCGTCTTCTTAGCATTTGATCTTCATTTCTCTGAATTATATTGCCTTTCTTTAGCTTTTATTGTTTGATTTGATCTTGTATGCACTCTGTTTCTAGCTTAGATTTATCAGTCATGGAGTATGATCATATGAATAATAATAATAATAATAATAATAATAATAATAATAATATACTCATTTTAACTATGCAGTGTTGAGAGTTGAAACTCCTTCTTTCTCATGGTTCTTCTTAGCATTTGATCTACATTTCTGTCAAATATATTGCTCATTTTTAGCATTTATTGTTTGGTTTGATTTTTTATGCACTTTTTATTTTTTGAAAATGTGGATAAACCACTAAAATTAATTAAAAAGATAGGAAATACAAGAGACCACTAGGTGTGGTTCAAGAACAGAAGTCCAAACAAAACACAAAAGTGAGGAGATAGGCCCTCCTCAAGGCCAACCCAGTAACCAGAAAAGTGAACAGATTTCTTATGCACTTCTTTCAACCTTAAATTTGTCAGTCATGGAGTTTGATGATAAATATTTGTATATATATATATAATAATTTATATACATATATCTTGAAAACCCTGCTAAATCTAGAATGAATTGCTTTCATGTAATCATAGTAATTTTTTTTAACATCTTCTTTTGTCTATAATGTGATAATTTAATCTGTATGAGTCATCATATCTTCTTAACAAACAATTTAAAGGTAGAATTTTTTACTTTCATTTTATAATTCTTATGGTGCAATTGTTATGTCTGCATGTTGTGGAGTTCATCAGTAATAGTTGTTATCTACTTCCAGGGAGTGAACATGCTGGATGAAAATCCTCAAAAGATGGGATTATTACACGCTTCTGAGGTTGGTATAATCTTAGTTTCTAGAATTACTAATTGATGCCCATTTTATATAAGATTATGATATTTCAATTTTCAGATTTTCAGTCTTTTATATGACAAAAAATCCTAGGTTGAAATTGTTTTAGAATTACCTTAACCAGCTTCTCATGTTTTATATTTTCTCATACAGAGAGTGGAGGCTGAACTAAAAGATATTGGACTGAAGATTAATTATCATGAGAAACATCTTGAATTTCTCAATGCTCAGATGAGAACCACCTCGGAATCAATTCTTGACTTACATGGTTAAATCCAACTTTTCATTGTCTTCATAAGATTAATAACAGTTACCAATCAATTTTCGTATGTCAATTATGTTACAAAGTTCACGCACTTGTATGGTTGACTTTCATGGTGCGGAATTATATTTGAGTCTGAATGTCACTAGCCTTTTACTTCTTGCTTTAGGTAGTGTAGGAAATAAATTATGCACATAAGTTAAGCAGTATTTATTCGAAGTGTTGGTATGGATTCATGCAGTTAAACTTGGAAACTATAATAAATCTCATGTACACGAAGAGGCAAGCAGGAATGAACCTGAGATAATAACAGTGAAACATACAATTGGACAAATATTTCGGCAAGGGAACACAGCACCTGGCATAATATGCAAGTTAAAATTATTTAATGTATTGCAAGCATCAAAGCTACCATGGATTAAAGATGTGGTGGGTGTTGTTGCCACCCTTGGGAGAGTAAAAGATGACAATCTTAGCAGGTTCTTTTCAATCATACCAAAACTAGTTCTATTTTGCAGTATATATCTTCTCATCCTTTGCTTTTTACTGTTCTCTTGATTGTTTAGGCTTTTATCTGAATACTTGGGTTTGGAAACCATGCTGGCTGTTGTTTGCAAGACACATGAAGGCATAAGGGCACTTGAAAAGTATGACAGCGATCCAAGCCTTCATTATCTTGGAGCATCAATTGGAATACAAATTGATCCAAGATTTCTTACAATCAGTCTTGAAAATTTAAGGTTAATATTTTTGCTCATCACTTTTTTTAATTGAATATTCTTCATGAAAAATGATTTATATCATACAACTTTTAAAGAAGTCGGAGTATGGGGTAACTAATCTTCTTTAGTTGTTTTAGCTGCATGGAATTAATGACCTTCATTCATGAAATTTCTTGCATATCAAGGTAAATTTTTGGCTAATGATCCACAAAAGAGACTTGATTTGCTGAAGCCAATATTACTAGATGGAAAATGTCCACAAGGTTTTCTAGGCTATGCTGTGAACATGATTGATTTGGATCATAATCACTTGAGTTTTCTCACATCTAATGGCCATGGTTTAAGAGAAACATTATTTTATTTACTGTTTTTTCGCTTACAAGTATATAAAAGCAGAGCTGAGATGGAATGTGCGATGCCATTCATCATTGATGGTGCTATATCTTTAGACGGTGGAATTATTAGAAGCAATGGTCAATTTTACCTTGGATGCAGGTAAATAGCAGAATGGTAACAAGTATCTTATAATGAACTTTATGTTTTGCTCTTGCTGTCATAGCATTGGTATATTTTATAATCAAGCTTTTTTTTATTTTTTATTTTTAACTCATTCCAGATATATATTTTTAGAAAATAATATGAGATTTTTCATATTTGCTGTTGAGATTTTTACCTTTATGATATATGCATAATTTCCCATAATCTTGTAGAGTTAGCCTCCTCAAATACCATGAGTTATTGTTAAAAAGAACAATCTCATTTTCGTTTATCATTATGTGGTATAGGTTTATGGACTGAAATTATTGTATGAAATTTTATGGGTCCCTACTTTTAAGCTAACTTTAAGATCTTGACTCATAAAAACAAAGAATTTCATCATTAATAAATTAGAACAGATTATGGCATGCATCGATTGAATGTGGAAACTTCTAATTATTATTGTCATGCTTGGAGTACTAAACACAACAACTTATACATTGCTTCATGAAACTTTTCACTGTTTGAACCTGGAACAGATACAGCACAAAGTCATCTGAAGCTGATTGAGTGTTCAAACTTGTCTTCTTTATATTTGGGCTATTCATATCCAAAATCTAGGAGTGTCAAAGGGAGAGAAAAATAAGAACTTCAAATTCTGCCAGATTGCTTAGGAGATTGCTAGGCCCCTCCATATATCTTCGTTTCAATGTCATTTTGAGCTAATTCTCAAGTACACTCAACATATATTTGGATGTTTTGTTGTCATCAAATGTCTATAATCATATTTTATGTAGATATGCAGTTATTTACATTATATTTGATGTGTAAGCATGCGTGCACACATTCATAATGATACATATGATCATGGATATCAATATAGTTATTTTGATTCTCTAAATGTTATATTTAGTCAATATTCTTTTTGGTCATCTTCATTAACTTTCATGAAAGATGAACAGTTAATTTTCGGAGTAGATAAGTTTCTTTTGTTAATGAAGTGAGGCAATTATCTTAGTGATAACTAGGAATATAGAGAGACGATGAAATTGTAGTATATGATTAACTGATTATGTCTGTAAATGGATGTCATTTCAGGAAAGATGACATAATAAGATTTCCAACAAGCTCTTTGAAAGAAAACGTAACAATGGAGGTTCTTGAGAGTCATGCGCAATTGGAGCTTTTGAAGTGGAATCAGGAGAAGCTCTCTAAAGATATTCGAAGAGAAGAGGTTTTGTTAAAGCAAGTCAAAGATTCATTTCATAGCAAAAGAGAAGAGTTGAAGAAAATACTCGATGATGCACATCAGTCTATTTTGAAGGTATTGGCCAAATGATTACTTGTCTATAGATCTTGCTTGGTATCTACCAACTCCTAACATGTCATATTCGATCTGTTTCACAGGACTCTATGGAGGATTGATTATATGTGATGTGGATCAGTCAAAATGCCTTGAACAATTTTTAGTTACTTAAATTACAATGATCATGTTGTCTTTTTTGTTTGAAACCATAATGATGCAACAGAAATGCTAATTTCATTTAAAACCGACACAAATCAAGTTAAAACTCAAGCCATGATTAAAATAGTTATGTTTTTGTTTGGACTAAATAGAGAAGTTGCATGACTTAACTAGGCAGGGGTGTCTGTGTATGATTCTGTTCATCTTGCTCTGAATCTATATATTAGAATTGTATATATTACTATTAGAATATCATTGAGATAAAGGCCCACTAAAGTGGAGAAGGGATGTTTAGTTGTTAGAAGTGGATAGTAATCCATCAAAGTGGAAAATGGAAATTCATTGTGGATGGTGGTCCATGTTACCGATGACTCTTAATTGTATTCATTTTTTATTGAAGAAATGAGTTCAAATTTTAGTTATTACACAATGAGAACATATAACTCCACACCTATATACACCCCATCACATAAGTTGTCCATATTCATAAAATTTAAATAAATAAATAAATAAAATCTTCATCCATATTGGGTATTTGGTTGATTATTGAAGTGAAGCAGAAAGCGTTACTTTACTTCAGAAGCTTCTAGCATTAAGTTATGTACGAAAGTAGAGATCGAGCCACCATTAGTTGAGATTACCTTGTTATCATTAATTATAAATAATGTATTATATTATATTATATTATATTATATGCATAATAGACGGAATTATTGTGTTAGTATATAAATTACGAGTTTTACTATTTACATTAATTAGCATTAGTAATTTTTTTGTAGTTTTTTTTGTAATCTAACCTGTTATTTAAGAAAATTATACCAAAGATACTATCATTATTTAAGCAATTTTTTCACTTTAAATTTTTATTAAGTTATTGTATTTTATGAAAAATATTTACCACTTGTGTTTATTTATTTATTTTTTTGAAAAAGTGGATAAACCACAGCATTAAATAAACTCAGAAAGATGGTACACAGAACATGGAACAAACACAACAGAAACCAAAGCGACTAGTAGATGTGGTACAACCACCAACACAGAACAAGACCTCACACACACCAACAAAAACACCTGGACATATAGGGGAAGCAACTTCAGACAAAATAACAAAACAAGCTACTGCCCCTTGGACAGGTGCCTCCTCGACCGGCAAGCTGATAACACTCTCTTTGGTGTCCACCCCAGACTCCTCTAAGTACAGGCCCGAGGACTGCAAGCTATTGGGCTCAGCAAGCATCATGAGGACATCATAATCTCTAAGAAAATCCAAGCTTGGATTGGCACAACGCAGCCTAGAAACCCCATTCAGCCCAATAGCTCTATCGCACAGGCCGTGGGCCAAAGTATGGCCCACCTCACACAATAACACTGGGTCCACAAAGTCCACAACTGAATCAACTACACCCCAACCCACTTAATCGAACCCAGTTTATCTTTGGATCTGAGCTCAGTAGTGATAGTGACTAAGAAGCCCCATCCGGCCCATCCAACTTCATTCAAAATGTTTTCTTACGTTCCGAAAAAAATAACTTGAAAAGCCACCTACAGACGCTTTACGCCCAATCATTCCGGATAACGCTTGCATCCTCTGTCTTACCGCGGCTGCTGGCACAGAGTTAGCCGATGCTTATTCCTCAGATACCATCATTGCTTCTTCAGAAGAATGAAGCATAGATATCTCCCTATCTCATTACGTTAGATTTTTCTGAAAGGCGGTGACGATACTGTGAGGGAGGTCCTGCGGAAAAATAGTAAATTAAGTATTGGCCAATGATGCATCCACTGACCTAGCAACCTCGGACAAGCCAACATCATACGCTGCAACCTCGACTAAGGATGCAGCGCCACGTGTCACCAAAGACTGTGAAGACTCGCCAACGACCACTCCGCGATCAACAGTGCGTATCCTTGAGCGCAGCGCTGGCCTACCCGACGCGACCTCCAGACCAACGGTCCTTCCATGAGGATCAGACGAACCGTATGTCCCCAACCTCGAAGTCCGGTTACAAGCCAACTCTCGGTCTCCGGCATCGTGGAAGTAGCGCTCCACCACCGACCTAGATCGGAACTCCTCCACCTCAGTCCGGGAGCAAGTCTCAACCGGTACTGCCTCCTTGCCAACTAATAAATCAGGAGCTCTATGGAAGCCCAGCTCAACCACATCCTTGTGGGCCCGCCGAGAAATGACATTGCATGTAGATCCCGCCACGTCACGCCATAACCCCGCACCAGCATCATCGACAGGAAAAAACCTGCGATACTTTCCGGCCATGTGGGAGCGGCGCTCAACCACTGCTGGTCACCGTAATTCCCATTAGGATACCGTCACTACAAACCGAGTAAGAGCTGGGCTCAACCATCAGTTTCCCACTTCGATCAACCCGAGCGCCCTCACCAGACTCCTCTGTTATCTTAGATTTCCCTTTAATCCCTACAGGGATCTCGTGAGTAAATCGGTGACTGGGAACCTAGGGATAGGAGTTACGTCCCACAATTCTACCCTCATTCGACAACATCGCCGTCCTACGTTGGCCAGCCAGATAGAACTTAGCAGCGTCTCCCTTGCAAGAGCTATGACCTTGTGGCAATCGCGTTAGAGAAGACCTCACTTTGGGGCTCCAACTACTATTCCTGAAACCGTCTCGATGAGATGGGAACACAATAGGATTGTAGACGGCCTTCCTGTCAGTAGTGAACACAAGACGCGTGACACACCCTGCCAATGGGGAAGATCGATGGTCGTCTTCATCATCCTCATCATCCTCATTAGCCACCAACGGGAAAGCCCAGCCGTCCTCCATCTTTTGATTACAATCTTTTCGCTAGCAACCCAATGAGCGGGATCCCTTTTCTCTTCTTTCTTTTAGTCCTTTTGTTTTGTATACTAAAATGTTATCTTATCTACTTGTGTTTATCACCGAGCAACACAATACAAAGTTAATTTGTATAAAGGATTAGGTGTAAATTATAAAGAATACACAATTTCTATTTAACATTAATTTTCAATAAATACCAATATTTTGGTGGCAAAAATTTTACACTCGTATTATTATCATTGTCATTCCCCTTGAACAAGTGAATAAATTATTTTACTTAATCCAAAATTTGTCTATTTCTTCTCGCTAATATTAATCACCTTTAGGAGAGTATATATATATATTCTCATCCAATATATATATTCCTCTTGAGCACCCCCTTGCTTGGGAAAAATCCCTTCCTTCCTTGCATAAATAAAGAGTAGCACCCCCTTCAATTTCTTTTAAGCCCCGTTGTCCCATGTTAACATCCAGCCATTAAGCATATAAATGGATTAATAATGGATTGTTAAAGTCAAGTAATCATTAATCAAGATTATGTACTTATGTTATTGTGTGATGAGACACAAATCTCGATGTTGTTAAAAGTTAAAACAATCAACTGTGAAGCATGTGACATTGTCTGATGTTTCTTCTCTATTATTCTCTAAGTTTTCATCAAATTACAACTCACAATCTCACACAATCATAATTCACAAACAAGTAACCAAGCTAGGCTGCAGTTTGGACCGTTGGAGCAAGAAATCTCAACATCATGGCCTCATCAGTTCATCGAACATCAGTGATCGACTGATCGGCAAGCTACTGAGTGGTGTTCTAATTGTTTTCCTTTTTTTGTGTGTTTTTTAAGTGTTCATTGGATTTTATTTTGATGCTTGTTTAGTTTGGAATTTTATACATGAGTGAGTCAGTGAGATTTTTTTTTTGAATGTGATTTAGTGATGGAGTGTTTATTAGTTTATGACATTATGTGCTTGGAATCATTGGAATTTGGATGGTTCATGGTTGTAACTTGTGAAAATATGGGATTTTTAATTGGTTGATGTAATTTTGGACTATGCATGACATATGAAAAGTAGTGATTCTTAGTCTCAAATGATAATAAGAATCTGCTAGTATATTACACTAAGAAAATTTGATGTTTTCCACTCAAAAGATAATTCAATTTTAAACCATTATATTCAAAATTTACAAAGTGGTTGGACACTTGGACGAATAAAATGAAGAAATCAAACAATAAATATTAACTATCAATTTTTGAGTTCTTGTAGTACATGCTGTAATGATCCATATAAATTAATCACATGAATACTCAATCGGTTTGCTTAATAATCACATAAACATTAACTGTTAATTTCGGTTTGGTTAATCGTGTGCGTGTCTAATTAATTAATCACATGAATACTCAATGCTCTTTTTTGGAATTATTTTTTTGTCAAAATATTCTGATACTTAGAAGCTACACATTTTAGAATTATTTCAATTACTTATATTAGTTTCATAGTTTGGGCTCTGTTTCTAGTGAAAGTGAGTAGATCAGCAGCTATATTTATTTTTTTTAAACATGCTATGTGATAAGTTCTTGTGTTATAGTAACGCGAAGCGTTATTATCTTACAATGAACATACCTTTTATCAGATTTTATCACTAAATAGTGTGCATTTGTGTATTCTTATGCATTGTAGGTTTGTGGAGCTAATTTAGA
Source organism: Dioscorea alata (assembly GCA_020875875.1). Lineage (NCBI taxonomy): Eukaryota > Viridiplantae > Streptophyta > Magnoliopsida > Dioscoreales > Dioscoreaceae > Dioscorea > Dioscorea alata. The sequence continues at coordinate 6,402,027 of CM037027.1, forward strand.
GAAGAAGAACGAAGTTAGATCGTGTTTGCTGTTGTTGGGAAGTTTTCGGACCAAGCAAGGAACAAGGCACGAGCCTAGACTTGTGAGTGTGTGCCAATCTTCTTTGGAGAGGCACAAAGGCAGTCACATTCACAACAAGTCTAACTCGTGTAGCTTAGGAGAACTTTACCAAGAAGGAGAGTTGAAGCAATCGACACAATCTACCATTGATTGTGTGCCCAACTCAATGGCCTCGATGAAGAACAACGGATTCGGGAGCGTTTCGGCGAGTACTGTAGCAGTACTATAGTTCGGTACTGTAGCAAACTACTGGACTTTCTGCCGAAAATCAGGATTCCAGAGAGTTCACACGGGTGTGTGGAAATTCCACACGGCCATGTGAATTAATTTTTCAGCAAGCCAGAAACTTCACACAGCCGTGTGAAGTCCCGATAAGTCCGAATTTAAAGCCACACTCAACATTATAAAAGCTCGATTTGGATACTTTTTGAAGGATCTTTTGACCTAACTTTCTCCCCAACTTCTGGAGAGTGCGGCTAGGGTTTTGGAGAGGACTTCGTGGAGGTTTAGAGCGCGTCATCGGCATCGTCATCGACATTCGACGGCCGCACAAGACCACGACCATAGCATACGCAAGGGGGTTTTCATCAATGCCTTTACTTTGTGTTTTCTTTCATATTTTGATGAACATGTATAGCTCCATGAGGAGCTAAACCCCTCGTGGGTATTCGGGCTTGTAAACCCTAGGATTATTATGTTTCTATGACATTGCTATTATATTTTTCCATTATTGATGAATAAATTTGAGTTTCAGTTTTAATTATCTTTTGCAATTATTTTCTCTTAGCCGTAACACTAGGGTTGAAAACAATCTAGGTTATCCTTTGGAGGTGTGACAACTCCTATAGGATTAGACTACTTAAGATTGAAGAGGGTTGAGAGGGTGAGTCGTGAGGTAGCGAAGCATCCCCTTTCCTCTCCGGTGTGATTTCTCCCTACCTCCGTTTTCCTTGATTTCTTAGCGGTCGAAATAGAGCAAAGTGTTAGGTAGATAAACTCCCCTGGGGCTTATTTGCGCAAGCAACTGAGTGAAGGGTTGACTTGAATCCTAAGCACTAGGGCTTAATCTAGACTAGGGTTCTTCCACCTGGACCAAAGGGTTAGAACTACACATAGGAACATGTTTTATCACTAGGAATCCCTAGAACTTAAAGCAATCCCACGTAGTGTTAGGCTTAGGTAGAAATACTACCCTGGGGCTTAGTTGCGTGAGCGACATAGTGAAGGGTTGACGTGAATCCTAATGGTGGGACATAGTGTTGGGGTTAGTCACGGTTGACCTTAGGTTTGGGAACGTGAGTTTAAGAATTTCCTCGACTCAATTAACATCAATAGGAAGGTATAATAGCATAGTCTTGCACTAGAAGCATAAGTCCTAGAGGTAGCTTGTCCGGATACCCTATTTCATCCATTACTAGTCTTTCTCTAATCCACTTCTACTTGTACTTTCTTGCCTTCCATCTCTCTATTTAAATTTATTGTTCCTTTTATTCTAATTGCTTCCATAAATCACTCATCAATTTTATTATCACTTTTCGTACACCACACAACTAAATAGCGAGATCTTGTGTTTTAAATCCCTATTTCCTGTGGATTCGACTGCCCACTCACCAAGGTAATTTTATTACTTCGACAAGCCCGTGCACTTGCGGGATACACGCAAGGGGTCGTGTCACTATGTTATCTAAATTTAGGATTTGGCTTTCTATTTATTGGGAATCAAGGTTGACTTGTTGGGTAAAGGGTGATGAAGTTCTTGCTTTCCTGAGTCTTCTTGGAAAGATATACACAGTAGATAGCACTTGATCATTATTCTATAGTATTGCAACATTATTTTGGTGTTAGAAGTCTTCCTTTTATGATTGTTGAGTTTAGCTATTTTTTTATTACATTATTTGTTACTTTAGGTTTTAATTGCTTGTTAAATTAATTATTAATTATATCGATATGGAGAGGTTTTTTAAACCTAAACCGAAAAGTTGTGAATTGGGAACAAATGTTTCTTTTGAAGCTAGTACTGGAGCACAAAAGAGAACTCGTGTTGAGTTTAGTCCAGATGATATCATTGTTGATCCTGGAATTTGCCAACCAATTGAAGAATATGATGTTGATATTAGAGATCAAGTTCGAAGATCATATTTATTGAAAGGCCCATGTTAACCAATTGAATATGACTTCCAAAAAAACAACAAGGAAAAGAAATGCGACGCTTTCAAGATACGTGGTTTGAAAAGTATGATTGGATGGAATATAGTGTGGCAAAAGATGAAGCCTATTGTTTTTTATTGTTATCTTTTTCAGGCAGGATAAAAGTGAAAAGGGAGCAAGTGATATTTTTACAAGAAAAAGGTTTTTCTAATTGAAGGAAAGCACTTGAGGCTTTTAATCAATGTGTAGGTATAGTAAATAGTGCACATAATGATGCTAGAAGACATTGTGAAGTTTTTAAAAATCAGAGGCAAAGTGTGTCACACGTGTTATCTTCTCATGAGCGTCAAATGGAGATCAATTATCACTCTCATCTAACAGTTGTTCTAGATGTTGTACGAATTCTTTTGGTACAAGGTCTTGCATTTTGTGGTCATGACGAGTCTTCAAGTTCTAAAAATAAGTGGAACTTTCTGGAGATACTCAATTGGTATGCAAAAAGGGTTGAGAAAGTTGGGAATGTTATTAATGAAAATGCTCCTGGGAATAATCACTTAACTTCTCCATTAATTCAAAAACAGTTGGTGAATGCATGCGCTGCAGAGACAACATTATCAATTATTAATGAGATTAGTGACAGTAAATTCTCACTAATTATTGATGAGTCTCGAGATAAATTAGTAAAGAAGCAAATGGCAGACATTTTGAGGCTTGTGAACAAGCAAGGTTAGGTTTTTGAAAGATTTCTTGCGATTCAGCATGTAACTGACACTTCATCATTTTCTCTAAAAGTAACTTTAGATGAATTATTTTCTCGTCATGGTTTCTCAATTTCAAAATTAAGAGGACAAGGGTATGACGGAGCCTCAAATATGAGAGAAGAATTTAATGGTTTGAAGACATTGATTTTAAATGAAAAATCCTTTCCCATTTTATACCCACTGCTTTGCCCACCAACTGCAATTAGTATTTGTTTTTTATTTTTTTTGTTATACAAATATGATTGTAAATATTGTGGGTGCTTCATGTAAAATAAAAGATGCATTGCTACAAATACATCATAAAAAAATTGTTGAAAGATTAGAGACTGGTGAGATATTTTCAGGAAATGGAAAAGCATCAAGAGACAAATCTTGCAAAAGTAGGAGATACTCATTGGGGTTCACATTTTACAACTTTGATTCATCTCCTAACAATGTGGGATCAGTTTTGGAGATGTTACAAAATGTGTGTCAAGATAGATCAATTGCAGATCAAAAACTTTTGGTATCAAGTTTGATTAGTAAAATTAATAGTTTTGAGTTTATCTTTGTCTTGCATTTGATGATGAAAGTGTTCGGGATCACAAATGAATTATTAAATGCTCTACAACAGAAAGATCAAAATATTGTCAATGCCATGGTGTTAATTGATACTGTAAAAGCTAGTATTCAAGATTTAAGGGATAATAGGTGGGATGAGTTATTAGAAGAGGTTCAAAGCTTTTGTGATAGAATGTATATTTCAGTACTTAACATGGAAGATGAAATACCAGTTCGAGGTCATTCTATGCATGAAGGGAAGTGGATTATTATCATCATTATTATGCAAATATTTTTATTACAGTTATTGATTTAATTGCCATTGAGATGAATAATTGGTTCATTGAGACAACTATAGAGTTGCTAATTTGAATATCATGTCTTGATCCAAGAAACTCATTTTCTAGATTCAATCATGGCAGGCTACTTCACCTTGCAGAAATTTATTATGATGATTTTTCTATACAAGATCATCAAGTTCTAAAAGAGAAACTTCACACAAACATTCATGATGTTAGAAAATGTTCTGATTTTGTTGAATGTGATGATTTTGCAAGTCTTGCTGTAAAACTAGTTGAAAGTAGAAAGCATTTGGTATTTCCATTATTTTGTCTCCTTACTGAATTGGCTTTGATCATACTGGTGGCAACAACATTAGTTGAAAGATCGTTCTCAGCCATGAATATCATCAAAACTAATTTACACAATAAGATAGGAGATGAATGGTTGAATGATATGATAATATGCTATATTGAACGCCAAGTGTTTGAAACAGTTGATGATGAAGCTACTTTGGTTCGATTTCAAAATATGCAAAGCTGAAGAATTCAACTCCTACTTCTTTAGTGGTATGTATATTTTTATATTTTTTTAAATTAATTATTATAATCTTAAGTTTGTATTAATATAATTAATTTTATATATTTAGTTTTTCGGTTAAACCCAACATCCCCTTGGTTTTGTTTTTGGTTCCACCACTGTCACCAACCTTCTCAAACAACCTATCTTTATAGAAGGCTTCCATTTATTTAGGCCTCTTGAAAGGAAATGTAAGCATGATACTCGAAGTGATAGAACTGCTAGTGATGGGTGGATAAATTTCTGGCATCATTTATTGTAATGACAACGTTTCTCCTTGACCAGAGCATCTTTGAAGAAATAGACCCCGCTAGAATTCATGGAAGCTGAGCCCCACATGTTGGTCAGCTTCACCATGATTTGTAGATCTGGTTTTAGCAATATTGAAGTTTAATTGAAGCTTAATTGTGGATTATTGAAGTTTAATAGTGGCATGATTCAGACTGAATTATTAGAGCTACCATCTTTAAATTTGGTAAGAGGAATCCCGCAAGTGTACGGGGTCGCCTAGTAATACCTAGTGCAAAAGCACAAGGATCGTATTCCACGGGGCTAAGGGTCTACTATTACTCCTTCATCACCTATTTTCTAACCTAACATCTCAAGCATGATTGTGGTACTCTAACAAGAACAATATGTATAAACAAATTAAAAGTCAAACAAACGGTTGCAAGTGCTACAATGAAGTGTGAAGGCCTATGGATGTGGATCCCCTTGAGGGGTCATCATGAAACATGGATGAACAGTAAAAAGATAGTTCGGGTGATTTAGACTGAAGGATCTCAAGATTAGATCAATCCCAATTTCTCGGCGATTGAGCCCTAATCCCATACAAATACCTAGTGGAATTTCTTCCTAACCGGTATTCCTACGGTTGCATTAAGTACAAGGAGATCCCAATGTAAGGGTACCCTAAACCCTAGTTTACCCTTATGGATCGGAGGGCTATTGATACCCAATTTCTCGGCAATATCAATATAAGAAACCCCTATTTGTTCATGAAAGATCTAATACACGCGAGTAGGTCACGTCTACGTGTACAACTCAATAAAGAGCTACGGATTTCTCCTTCAAGTAGCTCTAGGCATGAAATACAATGAACAAATTCATAAATCAACCCAAACATGATATTAAGTGCAAATCATCCAAAATACATGATGAACCCCCCAAGGTTCACCGGCATCCGGTGGCCTCGGGGGTCTAGTGTGCCATCATACAAGTAGTAACAACAAGATAAAGTAAATCACTCAAAAAGCTCATAAATGACACTCCCTAGATGAAATGATGAAGGAGAAGGTGGAGATCCGGCCGAATGACGCTTCCCTCACCCAAAGGGTTGCCAAATGACGCTTCCCCTCGGCTTGGCACCTTGCTCCCTTGATGGTGAAGCTTTCCCCTTGTTGGTGATGCTCTTGCCCCCTTCTTTGGCTCCAAATCGTCGTCTTCCAAAAGGTATTTTCGTTCTCCTTTTTGATGTGCCGGCAAAAGGTCCTTTGTTGAGCCCTAGAACTCCCAATTTATACCCCCGAAGCATACGGGCCGTGAAGGGGGCCGTATGGATGTAGATTGGATGAAGGAAACCCCAAATCCTGAGCCTCACGGGGTAGTTAACTGGGTGGTTAACTGGGTAGTTAACTGGGCAGTGAAGCATAAGCAAAAATTTCTGGAAAGTCATTACTGGGTCGCAAACTGGGCAGTGAGGATTATGTTGCGATCTCTGGCAGTGCCTCACTGGGTAGCAGACGGGGCCGTGAGGGTCATGGGAAAATCTTAGGGTTTTCTTGCCCGAAGACCCACAAGGTGCTACAGTAACTACCACATCGCATATGCTACAGTACTTCTGTTACAGTATTGTGACCCGGTTTTTCTTCTCTTTTGTGCCCAAATTATGTATTCGTGTTCTCCATAGCTTCTACATGCCCTACAAAGAAAATAATACTCGATTAAGCATAAATCGGGCATCAATATGTCATAAAATACATGCAAGGTGCAACAAATACGTGTACTAGAATGCATACATTTAGACACTTATCAAACATCCCCACACTAAACATTTGCTTGTCCCCAAGCAAAACAAATCATGAAGAATAGAGAGGAAGATAAGTGGCTAAATGTATTATCTCCGCCTCGAATAGAATGAAATTCTACAAGCAATGGATAATGATATATAGATGTTGAGTTACAATTAATAAGCACAACAAAAAGATCCTGTCTCAACTCTTGTATGTCTGTGCAGTGTAAGTGACTGTTTTATCTCATTTTCCCTAACTTGGTCTAGCCTACTGACTTTAATCAGCACAGCTCTAGATGCTAATCACTCCACAAATAAGAATACTGGGTCTTAAAATGCTAAGTGCTACCTTAATGAACAAGTAAAATCCTTCTAAGTCTTGTACTTGAAACTAAATCTCCATTCTTCTCAAGACATCAAGTAGGCAGCCTAAGTGATCACTAGGGTTTTATTAATACTTATCTACACTTTTTTTTTTGAGTCCGCCTAACGTAGACTGCACCAAAATCTTTCAGGAGGGTGCACATGCTGGTTGGGCACAAGAGCCACCCAACTACTCGATTACAGTCTACATAGACGCATTCATGCTTCATTAGCAGAGGAATACTGACATAGACTCATTTTCACTTTTTTTTTTTTTATATTCACCCTAGATTATGTCTTTAGACTGCACTACAAGTCACAAAACTAGGATTAGCTCAACAAGGCTTAGAAGTTCTTAAGAGTTCATTGAAGGATAGAACTTAGTCTTCTAAGGCTAGGTACTCAAGGTTGTGTGTTAAGCATACGAGAGAGTTAAAGTAGTCAAGTTGGCTATTCCCAGGGCATCAACAAAAGACTCAGTGCAAATAACAATACTAGAGGTGAAACAAGATTCAATAGAGCACAAAAAAGTATGTAACTCACATCAATCATTAATCCATGCTAAAAGAATCTCATAAGAATGAACAAAGCCATCATTGATAACACTAGCATGTAAATATGGCCCTAAACATGTAGTATACCCATCCCCACACTTAGTGTTGTACGTTGCCCTCAATGCACACTAATCATGAATAACAAAGGAAGATACTCAATATAAACAATAGAGGAGGGTGAAAATGAGCTTCCCCGGTTTATCTTGTATAAATGGCGAGATGTGACCCGAACAAATGTATGGCAAGCTCTACATGTCGGGCCCGGCTGCCACAAAATGTGGGGAGGCTCACCAAACTACCCTCAATGCCCTGCAAGGCAAAAAGGGCACATCATCATCCCACAAAATTCACCAAGGGGAAACGGGGAGTAATCATGCACAAACTAAAACAAAATACAACAAGAACACAACAAGAACAAACACAAACACAACAAACAGCTAACAAAAGAAAAACAATGGAACAAAACATCATCCAAGCAAGTCCATGCTCATTCAATGTCATGATGTCCAATTCTCTCTTATTGCAAGTGTTACCAAGGGGTAACATAGATGACACAAGGTCAGTCCAAAATACAAGAAAATCAAGGGCATCTCATGATGGAGTGTGAAAGAATTCAAGAAATGCTACAGTAACTCCAAAAAACATTTTGCAAGAGCTTCCCTTGTACATGGAGCAAAAAATTTTTTTACAAAGCTTTCAAATTACTCCAGAAACCCAAAAAAACAACAAACAACCGATCTCCCACAACATTGGCATCCATTCAACTTGAAAAATAATGAGGAAGAAGAAAACATTCATGCTCAACACCTAGGGTTTAGAAAGATGTACCTTGGAGGATCGGTGAAGATGATGGCAAAACTCCCAATAAATCATGCAAAATAAGTCCTTGAAAGTAATATATTCGTGTAGAGGAAGAAAAATGGAGAAAAATGGTGAAATAATGAGGGAAAACGGATGAGAAACGAGAGAGATATGAAGAAAACGGTGGAGAGGTACCCACTTCAACCCGTGCCTTACGGGGTCTCTCACGGGGTGAGGGAGGCCGTGAGGCCTTGGCCAAATGCTCTGCTTGATGGGTAGACGGCCCCAAGGGGGCCGTGAGCCATAGGCCAAGTACTCGGCCAAAGGGCAGACGTCCCATCTCACGGCCCCTTGAGGCCGTGAGGACCTGGAAATCTCTCAAGAATCAAAATTTTCCTTCTCCAAATGACTAAGTGCAGCATTTAAACATTATAGAACACCTCCAACTCAAAAGAAATACGAAACAATTCGATCTAATACACAAAATGATGACAAAAAAAAAAAAAAAAACAAGCAACACTCAACAAATAAAATGATTACACCATTCTCAAGATGATAAGAAAATTGCGAGGATGAACTTATTTAATTGCAAAACTAGTGAAGGAAATGACAACTAAAACAATAAAATGAAGAACCTAGAATATGAAAAAAAAAAATGAATAAAAGACCACCGAATGCTTGGGTTGCTTCCAAAGAAGCGCTTGTTTAACGTCACGAGCCTGACGTACCTTTTTCCTTACCTTACGGGGGTTCAAAGAGCTTGAAGTTACCCCCGGTCAAGCTTGAAGTTTCATTGTTGTTGAAGTATAATTTTAATCTTTGCCCATTCACCTTGAAGGTACCTTTCTCAGGGTGGGTTACCTCAACAGCTCCATGCGGGGAGACTTGAGTGACAATGTATGGACCCGACCAACATGATCTAAGCTTCCCGGGAAATAGTTTCAACCTAGAATTGAATAGCAATACCTGGTCTCCTTCTTGAAATTGTTTGGGATATTTGATATGCCTGTCGTGGTACTCCTTTACTTTTTCTTTGTAAAGCCTCGAATTCTCATATGCATTAGAGCGCCACTCATCCAACTCATTCAATTGTAGCTTCCTCTTGGTACCTGGAAGAGTAGAGTCAAGATTTAGGAATTTAATGGCCCAGTAAGCTTTGTGCTCAAGTTCAACAGGTAAGTGACAGGCTTTTCATAGTCTAGCCTATAAGGTGTAGTCCCTATAGGAGTCTTATATGCTGTCCTGTAAGCCCAAAGAGCGTCATCCAAATGTTCAGCCCAATCTTTTCTATTTTGAGTGACAGTCTTCTCTAGAATTCGCTTCAAATCCCGATTGGATACTTCCACTTGCCCACTAGTTTGCGGGTGGTATGGTGTTGCCATCTTGTGGTAAACACCATAATGCTTCAGAATCTTCGCGAATTGGGCATTGCAGAAGTGAGTGCCTCTGTCACTAATGATTGCACGGGGTGCACCAAATCTGGAGAACAGTTTCTTCAAGAACTTTACCACTGTCCTAGCATTACTTGTTTGTAGGGCTTGTGCTTCTACCCATTTAGACACATAATCAACAGCCACAAGAATGAACTTGTATCCATGGGAGCTGGGGAAGGGTCCCATAAAGTCAATCCACCACACATCGAACACTTAACAAGCCTGGTTCCAATTTTGGGGCATCTCATCCCGGCGAGATATGTTGCCAACCCGCTGACACCTATCGCAAGATTGTATGAATTTCTGAGTATCTTGAAATACTGTTGGCCAATAGAAACCTGCATAAAAAATCTTCTTTGTTGTCCGATTTACACAGTAGTGGCTCCCAGTAGGCCCTGAATGGCAATGTCGCAAAATACTCAGACCCTCTGTCCTGGATACACATCTTCTAACAACTTGATCGGAACAAACCCTAAAAAGGTAAGGATCTTCCCAAATGTAGTGCTTGAGATCTGAAAAGAACTTCTTCCGTTGCTGAAATGTGAACCATTTTGGGAGAACTTCACCAACTAGGTAGTTGGCAAAATCAGCAAACCATGGCGGCTCTTTCTCATCCACTACCTGAATATTGTACAAGTGTTCTTTAGGGAATGAGTCATTGATGTCTTTTCCTCTTGAGACCTCAATGTCGGGGTTCTCTAGACAAGATAAATGATCTGCCACAAGATTCTCTGCCCCCCGCTTGTCCTTGATCTCGAGATCGAACTCCTGAAGCAACAACACCCATCTGATTAGTCTTGGTTTAGCATTTGACTTGCTAAGCAGGTAGCGCAAGGTTGAATGATCAGTGTATACCACTACTTTGGAAAGAACCAAATAGGACCGAAATTTATCGAAAGCGAACACCACGGCTAGTAGTTCTTTTTCAGTAGTAGTGTAATTTTCATGAGCCCCAGTCAAAGTTTTACTTGCATAATAGATGGGATGAAAATGTTTGTCTCGTCGCTGCCCCAGGACTGCACCAACTACAAAATCACTTGGGTCACACATCAGCTCGAATGGGGAATCCCAATCTGGGGCAACCATTATGGGTTCTTGAATTAGCTTCTCTTTGAGTGTAGCAAAGGCTTTCATGCAATCATCATTGAACTCGAACGGGACATCCTTTTCTAACAATTTTGTCAAGGGTCTAGAAATTTTTGAAAAATCCTTGATGAATCTCCTATAAAAACCTGAATGTCCAAGGAAGCTTCGAATGGCCTTCACTGAGACCGGGGGAGGTAGCTTCTCTATTACAGATATTTTTGCTTTGTCTACCTCAATCCCTTCTTTAGAGATTTTGTGAACCAAGACTATGCCTTCTTGAACCATGAAATGGCATTTCTCCCAACTTAGCACGAGGTTAGTTTCCTCACACTGGATGAGAACACGCTCTAGATTCTTGAGGCACAACTCGAATGTATCACCGAAGATAGAAAAATCATCCATAAACACCTCCATGAAGTCTTCCACCATGTCCTCAAAAATTGCCATCATGCATCTCTGAAAGGTAACCGGGGCATTGCAAAGCCCGAAGGGCATTCGGCGATAGGAAAATGTTCCATATGGGCATGTGAATGTGGTCTTTTCTTGATCTTCTGGTGCTATGGGAATTTGGAAGTAACCAGAAAAGTCATCCAAGAAACAATAGTAAGTGATAAGTGCTCGTGCTATAGTAATGCGAAGTGTTATTATCTTGCAATGAGCATTGATTTAATCAGATTTCATCACTAAAAAGTGTGCAATTGTTTACTTTTGTGCATTGTAGGGTTGTGAAGATAAAATGAACGAAAAGAAATGAAGTTAGATCGTGTTTGCCATTGTTGGAAATATTTTCAGACTAAGCAAGGAACGAGGCATGAGCATAGACTTGTGAGAGTGTGCCAACCTCCTTTGGAGGGGCACAAAGACAGTCACATTCATAATAAGTCTAGCTCATGCTAACAATGAAGACTTCACCAATTAGGAGACTCGAAGCAATCGGCAAGATCTACAGTTGATTGTGTGCCCAATTCAACGGCCTCGATGAAGAACGACGAATTCGGGAGCGTTTCGGCCCAGGTACTGTAGCAGCGATGCAGCAAAAATACTGTAGCAAGTTACTGTTCACTGTCGGCCGAAATTCAGCATTCCAGAAATTTCACACGGGCGTGTGGAAATTCCACACGACTGTGTGAAATCCAGATTTCAGCAATTTTAAAGCCGTGACTCAACATTATAAAAGCCCGATTTGGAGACTTTTTGAGAGATCTTTTGACCTATCTTTCTCCCCAACTTCTGGAGTGCGGCTAGGGTTTTGGAGAGGACTTCGTGGAGGTTTAGAGCTCGTCTTCGGCATCGTCACCGACGTCCGGCGACCGCACAAGACCACGGCCACACCATACTCAAGGGGGTTTTCATCGATGTCTTTATTTTGTGCTTTCTTATATACTTTGTTGAACATGTATAGCTCCATGAGGAGCTAAACCCCTTGTGGGTATTCGGACTTGTAAACTCTAGGGTTATTATGTTTCTTTGACATTGTTATTATGCTTTTCCATTATTGATGAATAAGAATTGAGTTTCAATCTTGATTTTATCTTGCTATTGTTTTCCCTTAGATGTGACACTAGGGTTGAGAACAATCTAGGTTTTCCTTGGGAGGTGTGACAACTCCTATAGGATTAGACTCTTTAAGATTGAAGAGGGTTGAGAGGGAGAGTTGTGAGGTAGCGATGTACCCCTTTCCCCTCCGGTGTGATTTCTCCCTACCTCCGTTTCCTTGATTTATTAGCGGTCGAGATAGAGTGAAGTGCTAGGTAGATATACTCCCCTGGGGCTTAGTTACGCGAGTAACAGAGTGAAGGGTTGCAGTGAATCCTACGCACTGGGGCTTAATCGAGACTAGGGTTCTTCCTCCTGGACCAAAGGGTTAGAACTACACATAGGAACAGGTTTTATCACTAGGAGTCTCTAGAACTTAATGCAATTCCACATAGTGTGAGATTTAGGTAGATGTACTCCCCTGGGGCTTAATCGTATGAGCGATAGAGTGAAGGGTCGATGTGAATTCTAATACCGGGGCATAATGTTGGGGTTAGTCACGGTTGTCCTTAGGTTTGGGACCGTGAGTCTGAGGATTTCCTCGACTCAATTGGCATCAATAGGAGAGTATAATAGCATAGTCTTGCACTAGAAGCATAGATCCTAGAGGTAGCTTGTCCGGATACCCCGCTTCATTCATTGTTAAATCCTCTCTATTCTCTTTTACTTGCACTTTCTCATCTTCCATATTTCTATTTAATTTCTTGTCTTTTAGTATAATTGTTTCCATAATTCACTCATCGAATCAATTGATCACTTTTCCATACTCCATATAGCTTAAATAGTGAAATCTCGTATTCTAACTACCCTCTCACCGGGGTAACTTTTATTACTTCGACAAACCCGTGCACTTTCGGGCCGCCTGTCAGTAAGGGTGTCCCGCTAGCCGCTCAAGCATTTGGTCAATGAATGGTAACGGGAAGTGATCCTTCCGAGTGGCATCGTTCAATTTTCTGTAATCAATGCAGACACGCCATCCGGTGACTGTACAAGTGGGGATCAACTCATTTCTCTCATTGGTGATCACTGTCATCCCCCCTTTCTTAGGGACCACTTGCACTGGACTAACCCACTCACTGTCAGATATTGGGTAGATGATGCCTGCATCGAGGAGCTTTATGACCTCAGCCCTGACCACTTCCTTCATATTCGGATTGAGTCTTCTTTAAGGTAGGACTGAAGGTTTGTGATCATCCTCCATCAGAATTTTGTGAGTACAAAAAGAGGGATTTATTCCCTTGATGTCAGCTATTTTCCAAGCAATTGCTTTCTTGTGCTTCTTCAAGACACTCACTCACCAAGTCTTTCTTTTGCCCAACTGTTAAATTTGCCGCAATGATAACTAGAAGCTCCATTCCTTCACCCAGAAAGGCATACTCAAGATGGTCAGGTAGCTCTTTCAACTCGAGTTCAGGTGCTTCTTCTATTGAGGGCCTCAAATTTTTGTTTTTCAGTTTTTCGCATTGTTTTGACACTTCCTCTTTTATTGATCCCGAGCCTCCTTCTGCACTGTCATCTATGCTATACAACTATTGCATAACATAATTTACTGTCTCTACTCGATGTTCACTTAGTTCAGCAATCTGGTTTGGATGGGGTGCATGTTGTTTCTCCATGTTTGTCATCTGCAGATAAGTAGGATTATCAACCTCTTCTTCTGGTGGAACTTTCCGAAAATTCATGAAGTCTGTGAAAAAATTTCTTCCAAGCCTCATCCTTATCTGCCATACTTGAACCTTCCCAAGGTTTAAATGTACAAAAGGAATTGTTTTGAATATATGACAAGTGTTGTATGGGCGGCATCCATTCGTGCCAGATATCAATCATGATCCCGTCAATTGTTGGTACAAAATTCAGGTTGGCCATGATGTATGGATCCCACAATGATGTATGGTACTTTGCACAATCAAGAAGGATAGAAAAAATTAAGCTCAAAAGAAAATAAAATAAAACAAAAGAAAATAGTAAGTAAATAAATGGCTAGAGCAATAAGCTAGAAGTTTCCTAGAATCCCTTATTCGTTCCCCAGCAACGGCGCCAAAAACTTGGTAAGAGGAATCCCGCAAGTGTACGGGGTCGCCAAGTAATACCTAGTGCAAAAGCACAAGGATCATATTCCACGGGGCTAAGGGTCTACTATTACTCCTTCATCACCTATTTTCTAACCTAACATCTCAAGCATGATTGTGGTACTCTAACAAGAACAATATGTATAAACAAATTAAAAGTCAAACAAACGGTTGCAAGTGCTACAATGAAGTGTGAAGGCATATGGATGTGGATCCCCTTGAGGGGTCATCATGAAACATGGATGAACAGTAAAAAGATAGTTCGGGTGATTTAGACTGAAGGATCTCAAGATTAGATGAACAAATTCATAAATCAACCCAAACATGATATTAAGTGCAAATCATCCAAAATACATGATGAACCCCCAAAGGTTCACCGACATCTGGTGGCCTCGGGGGTCTAGTGTGCCATCATACAAGTAGTAACAACAAGATAAAGTAAATCACTCAAAAAGCTCATAAATGACACTCCCTAGATGAAATGATGAAGGAGAAGGTGGAGATCCGGCCGAATGACGCTTCCCTCACCCAAAGGGTTGCCAAATGACGCTTCCCCTCGGCTTGGCACCTTGCTCCCTTGATGGTGAAGCTTTTCCCTTGTTGGTGATTCTCTTGCCACCTTCTTTGGCTCCAAATCATCGTCCTCCAAAAGGTATTTTTGTTCTCCTTTTTGATGTGCCGGCCAAAGGTCCTTTGTTGAGCCCTAGAACTCCCAATTTATACCAACGAATCATACGATTCGTAAAGGGGGTCGTATGGATGCATATTGGATCAAGGAAACCCTAAATCCTGAGCCTCACGGGGTAGTTAACTGGGTGGTTAACTGGGCAGTGAAGCATAAGCAAAAATTTCTGGAAAGTCATTACTGGGTCGCAGACTGGGCAGTGAGGATTATGTTGCGATCTCTGGTAGTGCTTCACTGGGTAGCAGACGGGGCCGTGAGGGTCATGGGAAAATCTTAGGGTTTTCTTGCCCGAAGACCCACCAGCTGCTACAGTAACTGCCACAGTGCGTAGCTACAGTACTTCAGCTACAGTAGATCTGCTGCAGTACTACGCCCTGGTTTTTCTTCTCTTTTGTGCCCAAATTATGTCTTCGTATTCTCCATAGCTTCTACATGCCCTACAAAGAAAATAATACTCGATTAAACATAAATGGGGCATCAAAATGTCATAAAATACATGCAAAGTGCAACAAATACGTGTACTAGAATGCATACATTTAGACACTTATCAAAATTCTTTACGTGTCATTTGAGGCTAGCTTAATAAAGCTTTGTTCTAAGATTTTGGTGGCTAAAGAGTGCAGCAAGTAAGCCTTCTCTTTGGCAAGTGTAGATGTAGGTTTTGTGTTTAGATGTGAGTGCTTTGTTATTGGTAATTTCTGCAGCCTTAGTGTTGTTGGACTAAAGATCATACCATCTTGTTATGTTTGAGTGCTTTTTATTATCTTTGAATTGCTGTAATATTTGGGCTGTTTGTGTTGATTTAGAATTCTGTATATATATATTTGTTTCTTTGGGCTGTTGGTGGTGTGTTGGAGTTGAAATGTTTTCTGGCTATGCAAAACCATTGCATTGTACCTTTGACTCTCTCTTTCCTGGCATAAGTCTCATCTTGGTTTATTATATCTTTTGTGTAAGCATGCAATCTTGATTTAATTTATTTATACATGTATTTTGTAAGCCAGAAGTCTTCCAAGCATGCTATATATATATATATATATATATATATATACATCCTTGTCAGCCTGCAGTTGATGGGTGGTTTTAGCCATAAATCCAATTAAATGTTGGTTGCTTATATACTCATGTCATGCATACCATGCCAGCTATTGTTTATAATTTTTTGTAATCAACTAAAACTTTCATGCATGATCCTAAAATTTTCGCAGTCGTAGGTTTTGATTATTAGTTTTGTGTATTAGAGTTTTTGGTTGCTTAGTTTGACCCTCTTCTGACCTTGAGTTTTAGTTGATAGTTTAGATCCCAGTCAAGGTTTGTAATCTAACTATAGCTTCTTTTGTTAGCTAGATCCTATCAGCGAACTCTACGTCGCAATGTCTAGTGAACCCAACTTCATAGTTCCGAGCCAAGTAGGCTTTCACAACATGTATAACTCTGTGTTTCTAGTGTATGGTTAATTATTTATTGATTTAGAAATTTATTTATTCATGAAATTCTGCTATTATTTATGTTGGTATTTTCTATTATGATTTTGTTATTTGCCATTTATTTATTTTAATTATGTTGTAAAATGATTTATTCGATATTTCACTATCGGTATACTGTATTTATGTGATTTTTGGTGTATTTCCATCCCTAGCAATTCTCCAACTAGGAGTAAGTCCTAGCCATATGCACATGTTTTCTGTGGTAGTGCTACCAGATATGCGTGTCCGTTTTGACTATAGTCGAAGATCCGGCTTTGGCTATTAATATTCTATCTATTTTGACCTCAGTCTAAGATCCAACCTTGAACTGTTGATTCTGTTTATTAGTTAGAGAGATGTACACTTATAGGTGTTTACCATATTTTTTGTATTTTAATTAATTTATGTATTTTGTTTGTTATTTTATATCTGTAGTTATCAACTGTTAATGCATGACTTTTTATTTCTATATCTGTGAAATTCCAGTTATCTTGTATTTTCTGTTATTTTATTATTCTACTGGGCCCTTGTGGCTCATGTACTCTATGATTACTTTTTTTTGGGTGACAAGTAAGCTTAGTATCGGGGTGTGCTTAGGTTAAATTTCTATTGTTGTCTTTTCTTTTATATCTGAACATCGAGGATGTATGTCTCATAATTTGTTGTCGATTTGAGTAAGGCTTGTATTTTGTTTGTATTCTAGTTTCAAACTGTTAAGTGTGTCATTTTCTATTTCAGTAGGGCTGTTAAAGCCCATACTCGAATTATGTCTGTCTATTGTTATTTTTTTTTTTTCTGTATTTCTGTATTATTATTTCCATTCTTGTCTGTTGGTGATAACTCTGACTGGATCTAAGATCTGAGGCCTTGCACCTGGCGGGGCCCACCCCAGTTAGACGCTGACGGTCTATCAGTGGTCCCAGCTTTGGTGCTGGGGTGTGACATTTACATTGGCCATTAGATTTTATTCTATGCTATGTGGGAAAGGTCATTAAGATTATCACCATCAAGGTTAATTGGATTAACTGGTACTGTTTATGTGCCTATTGCTTAGTCCTCCTCACGTATGATATTCAATCCTTTATAGTTGCTATTTGCACCACTATAAAAAGTTTCGGTGCCTGGTTTCATGCAATACAAGATCCATTCGTAGATAAGTTAATATATGTCTGACCTCAATGGAAGTTTTAGCCATGTCTACATCAAGGCCAATATTCTTCAACTAGTCATTCAAACTAGAATTAGTAATTTCTCAAGCCTTTTTGATCTTCAAATATCTTTGGATGTCCTAAAATGATTGTTAATGTGAGTAGTTGATAGATATTGGAACAATGATAGATAAATTCCATTAGGGCAATAACCTAATAAATAGATACAAGAGTAGAAATACAAGAGTATATGTACAACATGAGGTGAAGAAGAAACACTAGAAGATTGCTAAGGAAGATGATACAGTTACCAATGCGGAAGCTATGGGCATTAAGTATTTGTATGCCCTTATCACTTACAGTAATGACAAAATAGAGAGGATCCAAGGGAGGATGATAACAGAGCACTTGGAGTAGATGTCTGAGAAGAGCGCAAAGAGGTCACAGCCAAGACTTTATTAGTAGAGCCTAGAAGAGAGGATGAGAGTGCATACAACTTAGTCTCCTCAGCTATAACACTGCACACAACATCATCGAAGGATGGAATAGGGTCTTAATTAAGTAATTGGTTGCAAACAACCTCATAGTCAAGACAAAGACTCATCAGAAACTCAAAGGTCCACTGTGCTGGCGAGAGTGAATGCGAGCCTTACAACACTTGCACATCAAACAAGTGGAATGCTCCAAAGAGTCAAGTTGTCTCCTCAAAGATCGCAACTCAGTAACATGTTCCTGGACAAAACACTCTTGTTGATGGACATAAGTGAGATCCTGCAAAATAGCATATTAGCCAGTAGAACTGGACTACTTAAACATATGTCGTAGGTGGTCTCACATAGCAAGGGCAGTTGAAAGATGCCCAATCTCCATGCTAATTTCAACCTAGTAGGACTAACAAATGAGGGCCACGGGACAATGATCAACAGTAAACCATGAAGCATATATACTGAAAGTGTTAGTTTCTTTAAGGGGGAGGATGTACCATCCACATGGCCAAGTGCTCTAATCCAAGTAAAATGATACGCATGGTAGTGTACCATTCTTTGTAATTGGAGCAATTTAACTTGACATCCATTAGGGTAAGAAAATTTGGAGACGATGTAGAAGTATGTGGGCTAGCTTTTTTATATATATATATATATATAGAATGTGGTTATATCACTGTTAATCTTTGTCAGCCATTAATTAAGGGAAGAGTCACGGGAATGTCTTCCACTAATTTATGGCAGTCATCAATCAATGTGTGTCTTCAAGTAGATTTGTCCACTAGTGTATGTTTGGTATCAGTTGGTCATATCACAATCAGGCTTCAAGCCTTGTCACCAGAGAGCTTAAGGAGAGTTGTGGGAGATCATGGGCACTATAGAATTGATGGCTTCAGATTAGACATGATAGTAAGCCTACGATGAGCTCATGCGGGTGGTGCAGGAGTCTCCCACAACGTCAGACAATGGTGCTTCTGAGAGATGACAGCTACTCGCAGTTGCTATTCGATCGCGATGCAGCAAGGTTGAGGGTTTACGCGACGGCGGTGCAGTGCCGACTTAGATGCAACAAAGAAAGGTGCTGTAGAAGCACAGAGGAAAAAAGCCTAGTGGAGAATGGTGGAGGACAGAGCTGTAGCAGAGGGGAGGGAGAGTAACGCGCCGGCTAAGGAGATGGAGAAAAACAGCAAAAATCCATTAGCAGCTAGGAGTTTTTTTTTTGTTGTTTTTTTTTAAGATGTTGTTATTATCGGCAAGGGAGATAGTTGATGAAGCAAAATGGAAGCTTCAAATCTGGTGATAATCCAGCGAAGGGAAGCTCTGGCGAAGTAATGATAAAGCCGGTGAAAGTCCATTTAAGTGAAGTGATGGCCGGAGTTTTATCAAAAGAATATCTTTGATACCATGATAGATATTTGATGAATGAGAGATAAATTCCATTAGGGCAACAACCCAATAAATAGCTACAAGAGAATAAATACAAGTGTACATGTACAAGTAGTGTGTATGAACAAGGAATGTACAAAGTATATGTATTTGTGAACTAGTACTCTAACAGTAGTAAAAATCAATCTCAATTTCTTAGTGAAGGCAATAGCCTCTAAAGAAAATGTCTGTTTCTTGAATGTCTTATCACATTAAAATCATTGCTTCACATGGACAAGTACTAGGCTTAGGTAACCACCATAATTATGTTTCCATTTCTTGTTATGTATTACACATTAATTTGACCAAGAGTTATTAATATTACATATTGGCCTAGGTTGTCTAGTACTAGATTCAACCATTAGCTACAATTTCATATCATTATTTATTAGCAATCATTACCATTTAACAAATATAAGATAACATTTAACAGAAAAAGTACATAAGTTAAAATAAGGCAAGTCTACAATTCATAAATTCAAACAACATTAACATAATGAAAAATAATTTCATAAACCATTATGACCGTGGTTGACCTATTATTGTGGCCTATAATTCAGCCTAAAGTCAGTTCTCCTTGTTGCTCTCAATTTGTCCTGGGTCATGATGACTGCAAACTTTATCGAAGATCAAGGAAGTTTCTTGAATAAACTAATTATTTATGGCCATACTAACTATGTAGTTTTGTAAAAAACTAACTACTAGAACTAGCTTTCTTTTAAACTTTATTAGGAAAAATGGTTTTGATATGATAATCTTGAAAAGATTTTTTAATGTTCCAAAGATCCACTCTATCCTAGATAGTAATGCCATATGCCTAAGGTTGAACAACCTCTTAGGATTTGTCGAGGAATAGCCATTATACTCGGATGATATCACATGCCATGATATGGTGCAATAAACCTACTCATGGTTATATACCCGCATCAACAAGGCAATATTTCCCTGTAGCAAATATTTTTAAATTGATTATGAATTGTTTGCAACCTAAACAATATGCTAAGAAGGGAATACTACATGTTATCATTTTCAAGTCATTTTGTGGTGATTGTGCCAATATATCAACTAAGTATAATGAATCAGTTGGGGATGCTTTCAATCCTGCCAGGGCATAGCTAAATTATAATTTGAGATTTTGACATGTCCGATTGCATGTGTGTACCGCAAGTGTACGAGTATCGAAGTAATAAAATACCCGATGAGTAGAGTAGTTGAATCTGCAGGGAACAGAAGTACTAGTAGTAACTACTTCTTTGTTATCTAGTCAAAATCAATAATATGATGGAATGAACTCAATCGCAAGAATAAGAAAGTTGAAAGCAAGCAAAGAGAAAATAAGGGAGATCTCAATCAATAAAGATGAGGTACCTGGGCATTGCCCCCCTAGGATCTTACATGAAGCACAAGATTTACTAAATGTTTCTAAACCGAATTAGATGAGTAAAGATAATCCAAGAATAATCGGTCCTTGCCTCTGGGCCACCAATACTAGTCCCCTACGAGGTCCCTGTGAAGAAATCGCTCAATCTCAACACCTCACACCACATATGATCACAATAAACTCTAGGGATACCTAAGAGTGCAACTGATTCCTAAAGATAGATTTAACCCTACTTCTAAGTGAAAGATCTCTAACCCCCTACAAAGACTCAGCGGAGAAATGTCTCAATCTGCACCTCACAACAGATATGGTTGCATAAAGCCTAGGAAATACGGAGATAGGAAACACTCACTCAGAAGGGAAAGGGGACACTCCACTATCTCATGACTCACCCTTTCAACCCTCTTCAATCTTGGAGTTCTAACTCTAATGAAGACCTCTCTCTCACTAAGACAACAAATCATGCAATAACAATCATTCAGAATAATTAATAAGAAATGCAAGTGACACGCCCCGAAAGTGCACGGGTTTGTCGAAGTAATAAAATTTACCCCGCTGAGTGGGTAGGTGAATCCACAAGGAATAGGGAGTTAAAATACGAGATTTCACTATTTAAGCTATGTGGAGTATGGAAAGATAAGAATAGAATCGATGAGTGAATATGGAAGCAAATATAATAAAAGACAAGAAATTGAATAGAAATATGGAAGATAAGAAAGTGCAAGTAAAAGAGAATAGAGAGAAACTGGCAATGGATGAAATAGGGTATCCGGATAAGCTACCTCTAGGATCTATGCTTCTATTGCAAGACGATGCTATTATACTTTTCTATTGATGTCAATTGTGTCGAGGAAATCCTTAGATACACGGTCCCAAGCCTAAGGACAACCGTGACTAACCCCAACATTATGCCCCGGTATTAGGATTCACGTCAACCCTTCACTCTGTCGCTGGCACGACTGAGCCCCAGGGGAGTATATCTACCTAAACCTCACACTACGTGGGATTGGTTTAAGTTCTAGGGACTCCTAGTGGTAAAACCTGTTCCTATGTGTAGTTCTAACCTTTTGGTCCAGGTGGAAGAACCCTAGTCTAGATTAAGCCCCAGTGCGTAGGATTCACTTCAACCCTTCACTCTGTTACTTGCGTAACTAAGCCCCAGGGGAGTTTATCTACCTAGCACTTCACTCTATCTCAACCGCTAAGAAATCAAGGAAACGGAGGTAGGGATAAACCACATCGGAGGAGAAAGTGGACGCTTCGCTACCTCACGTCTCACCCTCTCAACCCTCTTCAATCTTAAATAGTCTAATCCTATAGGAGTTGTCACACCTCCAAAGGACAACCAAGATTGTTCTCAACGCTAGTGTCACGTCTAAAGGAAAACATTAACAAGATGAAATTAAGATCGAAACTCAATTTTTATTCATCAATAATGGAAAAGCATAGTAACAATGTCAAAGAAACATAATAACCCTAGAGTTTAGAAGTCCGAATACCCACCAGGGGTTGAGAGCTATACATGTTCATCAAAATATGAAATAAAGCACAAAGTAAAGACATCAATGAAAACCCCCTTGCGTATGGTGTGGCCGTGGTCTTGTGCAGCCACCGGAGGTCGGTGACGATGCCGATGAGGCGCTCTAAACCTTCACAAAGTCCTCTACAAAACCCTAGCCGCACTCTCCAGAAGTTGGGGAGAAAGATAGGTCCAAAGATGTCTCAAAAGTCTCCAAATCGCTCTTTATATTGTTGAGTGCGGTTTTAAAAATCGGACTTATCGGGACTTCACACGGCCGTGTGGAATTTCCACATGGGTGTGTGAAGTTTCTGGCTTGCTGGAAAATTAATTCACACGGCCGTGCTGGAAAATGAACAGTAGCTTGCTACAGTGATTATACCGAAACGCTCACGAATTCGTCGTTCTTCATTGAGACCATTGAATTGGGCACACAATCAACGGTAGATCGTGCTGATTGCTTCAAATCTCCTAATTATTGAAGTTCTTCTTGTTAGCATGAGTTAGACTTATTGTGAATGTGACTGCCTTTGTGTCCCTCCAAAGGAGGTTGGCACACACTCACAAGTCTCTACTTATGCAGTGCTCCTTGCTTAGTCCAAGAATCTTCCCAACAATGGCGAATACGATCTAACTTCTTTCCTTTCATTCACTTTATCTTCACAACCCTACAATGCACAAAAGTAAACAAATGCACATGTTTTAGTGATAAAATCGGATTAAATTAATGCTCATTGCAAGATAATAACGCTTTGCATTACTATAACACGAGCACTTATCAAGATCCGATTGATCACTAGCCCAATCTGCATCAGAGTATGCACACAGCTCTAACAATGATGTAGAAGGAAACAAGAGGCTCTGAAACTAAGTGCCTCGAAGGTACCTGAGAATACGAAGCACGGTAGCCCAATGAACTGTAGTAGGAGCAGTGACAAACTGACTAACCATTTGAATAGCATGCGTAATGTCAGGGTGATTCACAGTAAGATAAACCAAGCTGCCAGCAACAGTACGATAAAGACTGGAATCTGCCAAAGGAGTACCATCCCGACGGAGAGTATCTAGCATTAGTCTCAAGGGGAGTATCAACAGTCTGGCTATCAGTGAGTCGAGCACGCTCAAATAGATCAGCTATATACTTTGATTGAGATAAAAGATAGTCTTTCGAGGAATAGGCAACCTCAATTCCGAAAAAATAATGTAGCATACCCAGGTCTTTCATAGCAAAGCAATGTGCCAATTCAGACGTCAAAGAGTTAATTCTATCACAATCATCACCAATAATAATCATGTCATCAACATACAAGGATAATAGAATACGACCTGCCATTATACGCTTGACAAATAACACAGAATCATGGAGACTAGGAAGAAATCCAAGCGAAGTGATCGCAGTGGAAACTTCTCAAACCAGGTACGTGGTGCTTATTTGAGACCGTAAAGAGTTTTACGAAGCTTGCAAACTTCACCTTACTGATGAGCAATACCAGGAGGAGGCGTTATATAAACTTCTTCATGAAGATTGCCATTTAAGAAAGAATTCTTGACATCCATTTGAGATATTCTCCATCGGCAAATGGAAGCAACAACAATCAGAGTATGAACAGTTGTCATTTTGGCAACAAGAGCAAAAGTTTCTTCATAGTCTATGCCATACTCTTAGGAGTAGCCTTTAGCAATAAGTCAGGCCTTGTATCGTTCAATGGATCTGTCAGATTTGGTTTTAATCTTGTACACCCAACGAGAACCAATGGCATGTTTTTCGAGCGGTAGCGGAATCAAATCCCATGTATGAGTCTAGTGCAGAGCAGTAAATTCCTCAGCTATAGCAGTCTGCCAAAAAGGATCACAACCTTCCTCTCTAAAGGATGAAGGCTCCGAAAGGTGATGAACAGATGCAACAAAAGAAGTAAAGGAGGCAGAATAGGATGAATACTCAAAGTCAGGTAGTTTAGTGGACTTACAGATACGAGTGGACTGACGTAAAAGAGGATTATCTGCAATCTCATCTGGTAACTGGGTGGTCGTAAGAGCAGGGATATGAGAGGTGGATGTCTCTTGAACCAAAGTATCAGACAGAGCTTCAGTAGGGTCGGTATCAAAGGAATCAATACGAACAAGATCTGATTGTGTCATATGATGTGAACTAGAAGGAATAGAAAAGAAGGGTATATGCTCTAAAAACACAACATGACGCGATACATACAATTTTTGACTAACTAGATCAAAAAAATAATATCCCTTTTTCCCAACACCATAACCCAAAAAGACACACAAAGCAGACAAAGGAGACAATTTATTACGCTCAACATGAGGTCATAGAACAAAACAAGTACAACCAAAGATGCGCAACGAGGAATAATCAGGTGAATGACCATATAACTTCCCAAAAAGAGACAAACCTGAATTATGAGAGATTGGAATTCTATTGATCACATGAGCAGTGGTAAGGACCGTTTCTCCCCAAAACGCAATTGGAACCTTGCCTGCCAACAAGAATGAATGAGTTGTTTCAACCAGATAGCTATGTTTCCTTTCGGCAACACCGTTTTGTTGAGGAGTGTCTGTACACGAGGTTTGGTGGATAGTCCCATTAGAAGCAAGTAACTAAGAAAATTCATTAGAAGTGTATTCACCGCCCAAATCACACTGACAACATTTAATGACAGATAAGTGTTAGGTCTTCATGAGCGCTCGAACGTTACTGAATATGGTAAGAAAATCAGACCTACTTTTCATAAGATAAACCCAAGTATAATGAGTGAAATCATTAATAAATGAAACATAATATCTAGAACCCCTTTTGGTGTGTACCGGGGAGGGTACCCATACATCAGAATGCACTAGGTCAAACTGTGCAAGGGAAAGGGAAATACTTTGATAAAAAGGCAAGGCTGAAAATTTAGCAAGTTTATAACCACTACAATCAGAAATATCATAACTGTCCAAATGACCTCAAGCTCCAGTAGAAGCCAAAAACTTTAAACAAGACGCAAAAACATGACCCAAATGACAATGCCAAAGACAAAAATCAGAGGACGAATGACTTAAACGAAAAGACGACAAATCCACACTAGAGGCAGCAACATTTGATACTTTGAGCTCATAAAATATGTTGCGTCCCCCTTCCCTACGGCTTGTCCCAATCACTTTTTGAGAGCGCAGGTCATGAACACAACAATTGTTAGAAGTAAAAAGAACTGAGAGACCAGAATCACATAATTAACCAATAGATGCGAGATTTAATGTTAGACTAGGAATATAGTATACATCTGAGAGAGATAAGCATGATGTGCGAACAAAACCAATTCCTGCCAATGGCAATGAGGTACCATCGGCAGTCATGACAGACAAAGATGGGGCAGAATTAACAGACACAAAGGAATCAATATCAGGAGACATATGATGAGAAGCTCCTGAATCCAAGATCCATAAGGAAGAGGATGTACCTGAGGTACCACAAAAAGACAAACCTTTTTGAGAGGAGGCCGACATGGCATGAGGCTGAGAAGCAAGGAATTGTTGAAACTCCTTAAGCATGTAGGGATCTAAAAAGGGGGCAGCAACTGCATAGTTGGACAGAGGTGATGCGTCCATGGAGCAATCTGCTGCGAGCGTTGTTGTTGCGGTGGTCATTGTTGTTGTTGAAGTTTGCCTTTACTTAACAGTTTTGGACATTGAGCCTTCCAATGACCCTTCTGGTTGCAAAAAGCACATTCATCCTGAGAGACTTTAGTAGCTGATCAGTTTTGGTTGCTAGTTGACTATTGTGGGACAGGAAAGACAGATGGAGTCGTAGGTGTGACAGACCCCCTATCTGACTTAGACTTGAGCCGAATTTCCTCTGCTAGCAGTTTATTAACTATTGAATCAACAAATGAAAGAGGAGAATGATGTAGAATTGTCCCACGCAATCTCTTAAAATCATTCAGAAGGGCCATCAAAAACTATATCAGACACTGTTCTTCTCTGTGAGCAATATATGGTTCAAATCCTCGCAGCGTTGTAGACTCAATGAGAGCCAACTGATCCCACAGATTAGACTTGGCAGAATAAAACTCCTGGATACTCATATCATTCTGATGAAGTGTGTGAATATCTGTCTCTAACTGATACTGCTTGGCGAAATTAGACTGTGTATACAATCTAGCCAGATGTTCCCAGACCTCTTTAGCCGTCTCGTACTTAGCTAATTGAACACCAATGGTGTGGATAACCAAATTGTTGATCCACGTGATAATCTTCAAATTATCAGCCTCCCAATTGTCAACCAAGGTCGCATAATCGGTTGCCTTGTCATCTGTAGGTTTAACCCGCACACCTACAACATAGCTCCACATAAATTTTTCACTCAAAAAGTTCTTCATAACATAACTCCAATATGTTTAGTTTTTACCATCCAATTGAACATCCTTATGACTAGCCGTGATGAAAGAGACACAGATATGAAATCCCCAAATCAATAGAAATTGAAAAAAAAACCCCAAATTGACAGGATCTAGTTAAATGAACTTGAGGAAAGACAAATCAGAGGGAAAATTTCTCGAATCAAGCAAAGAGAAGAATCCATTAACCTCTCTCTAATGCCATGAAGACATAGAGATATGGAGGCATGAAGACAGAGAAACAGAGGCTGGGGATTTCATATTAGCATTTTTAAAAAAGAATACACATAAGGGGTTTTTATATAGCTAGGTTTACAACTAGGTTTTACAAGAAAAGTAAATAGACTAAAATATCCTTATATACTAACATAATAATAATATATGCTAATAGGGAGAACTCGATTTTAATCAGAAATATATTAAACTAAAAGCAAGGGATCATTTTGACAGCTGTTGACATGAGGGTGAGAAGATGTTGATCATTGAAGTGAAAAGCTAATATACGTCACAAAGCCAAATTTAATTAATATTTAATAATAAAATATATTTTATTTTGTTGTATGCATAACTATAGGTATTATATTATTCATGTTTGATCACATTTTATTCTTGAGTTGCATTGTATAAAATCAAATAAATAATAGTGATTATTAAATTAAGATATGGTTCTTTATATTTCTTATAATCGTAATATAATTGACAACCTACACGATAAAATATGATTTTATATTTATTATTGGTTTCCACATAGTATACTATTATATGTGATATATTATAGTCACCAGAATATAAACGTTTAGTAACATTGTGGGTGTTTATAGTTGACAAATATTGAATATGACCACTACTAAACTCTTAGATCAAACAATGACATAGAGAGAGAATTATTTTGTTACTACCTGAGAGTGTTATTAAATCTAATGCATGAATTATATTACTTTGATGTTGTCAACTAGTGATGCCTAATTAGGGTTAGTATACTAACATATTGAATTATATAATGAATATATAAATGTTTGTAGTTGTCCAAGATTAGATCTAACTCTTCTCATAGAAGAGAATATTCTAAATTGTATTTTTGATATAAGATGTAAAATTGGTAGGTTAATTTTGAAATATTTAATTATATAAAACTATAAATTATTGCACCTGTTATTATAAAATTGTTTTATGTCCAATGGAGGAAGAAATCACACATAAGCAGGGATAGACTATGGTATTAGTGATCTAATGATAACTAATTATAAGGAATATTCATGAATAAAAGAACTAATATGTAAAATATAACATTAGGATGTCACCTATAAATATCTCTAAATCTTTGGATTAATTGGCATGATTGTGATTATTATAAAGATGTTGAGATCCAAACCTTGTCCAATCACTCACTCACTCTCTCTCTCTCTCTCTCTCTCTCTCTCTCTCTCTCTCTCTCTCTCTCTCTCTCTATCGATGTATATTATATGAGCTAATACAAATATTACTATTAAAAGTACACTATAAGAAAAACCCTAATATTTACATTAGTTGCTTGGTTGCTTGAAGTAAAAGAAGCCATCATAAGGTTAAGTGTGAAAAATACAGGAGTATTGCATATGTGTGTTTGGAGGAGTTTGCACTTGTGAAATATCTGTGAGGTAACCTAGATCTTTCTTGTATTCATGTGATTGACCCTCGATAGTTAATAGTTGATTAAATATTAATTAATTAAAATTGTTCACCATAATTTTATTAGAAGATTTCCAGCATCTAGATGACTTGTATATTTCTTCCAAGAACAATTATGGCAGGTGTGGGCATATAAGAGTGGAGCACAAAGCAAATTGTTCTGAGCCAAAAGGAGATTTGGCCTTTAGGTCTTAACCAAACCTCTCAACTAAACACAGTGCATGATCAAACTTGATGAAATGTAATAAATGAACAAGACAAGGCATGCAATGCACGAGACACATGACATAGGGAGTGCATTGTGTGAGACATGTATACATGGTTGAGCTCATTGATCTTAGGTGGTTTCAATATATGAGAAACACTTAAACTCCTATATAAAAGCACTACCCTAGAACTTGTAAACACAATTCAAAGATAAATGTCTCAAGTATGGAGACTAATATAAAAAGTGTTTCACCCATAGACTAATGTTTGTGTGTCTTATTCTTCTTCATATTATTTGTCTTTCTAATGCTTTTCCTTGGATGAAAGCTTGGCTGAGGCTTAGTAAGACTCAATATTATTAAAGGAGGTCTTGATTTGAAAATTTTCCAAGTATTTGATATTGTGCCTGTAAAAAGTGACATCAAAGAGAAATGGCTAGTGTATTGAAGGATCTTACTTTCTCTCTTGTTGGAGATTACTTAAAAGTCACCAATGAGCATCATCCAGTGATCATGTTTTTCAAGAAGTACAGTACACTTTTGAAAGAATTAAAATTGGCAAATGAGATGGTGACTGCTCTTGATGATTCAATAGTGATGTAGTTCAAGTTTGTGTCCCTGGAAATGACGGTCTTGTTGGGAAACATTAATTTCAAGGTGAATATTGATAAATATAACAGAAAAATGAGCCAAACTTGAGGACCATCTTTGTCAAGTTTGACACATCCAAATTCAAGAACAATGGTCAAAGTCTTGGAACTAACCCTTTTTGCAGGTTCTTAAAATTTTGAAGGGCCTAAAAACTTCATTTGGAATATTGGTTGTATTTTTATGCTATAATGGTACTAAATACAGTGCACAGTTTGTTGGTGAGCATGTACCTAATAGGTAATGCTAACTTTTGTGAAGAACTTGCTTAGAGGATGATGCTTATGTTAGGATAGCATAAATCTAGATGTGGGAATAGTTTGGGAAAGGAATTGAAGGAAAATTTATTTGCTTGCAATACAAGGAGAATTCATGAATTTTGTTGAAGAAGTTGAAACATTGACACTGTGTGAGACTATGTGAAGGAATTCAACTTTCTTGTCAATACTAAGAATATGTTTGAAGAAGCTAAGTTATTTTTCTTTAGGTACCAAAAGATTAGGAATAATTGGAGGTGAGGAGGTAATGTGTGAAAATTTTACCATATGTCATCGAGCTAAGCTATCAAAGGATTTTTAGGTACTTCTATGTAAGTAACCTGTTAGAGGTTGATCAAATAAAGGTGAATAGCAAATCACAACTGTAAGGAGAGGAGATGATAATAGCTAATATTGTTGAGAACAATATAGCTAGATCACAAAGATTATGGTATGCTTCATTTACAAGGATCATCATCTCGAGATTAGCTTAAAGAAGGAGAAACTCTTTGTACTGGGCATTGAATATATAGTGATTTGTAGTCTTTAACCTAGATCAAATATTTCAAATCCCTTTCAACTTTTGTTAATACAAATGGAGATGAAAAAAAATAGTTGAGGGCTTAGTTGAACCACTGAGATTTATTACTAAGAAGATTGTGAAAGATTTGGGAATTGTTGTTGGCTAAAATCCACATCACATCAAGGCTACGAATGCCACACATGCCTCTAAATTAATACTTACCCTAATATTTTCTTAAACTTGCTATACATATGCAAATTCCTATGTATCAATGAAGTAGCATATAAGTGAACTGATAATATTATCCGATCATCACAACTACTAGCACTGATGTGGTAGATAGAAGAACATAATAATTATAGCCAAGAAAGATAGCTTAAATGAAGTAAAATTAAATAAGTAATAGAGTTAAAGATCAGGGATTTTCGTTTAAGACTAATTAACTCTGGAAAAGAAATATAATAACCATCTTTCACCTTAACCATCTTTTACCAACTCTTCAAGACTACTTATGGTAAGCCTCTGTTTGTCCTTTCAATTTCACCGACCCATACAGGATTTTTGTTTAGAGGAGGCAAAAATATTAAATATATATATATATAAAATATATATAATGAAACACAAGTGCACCAAAAAATTTTATCATAAGAAAATATCATACTACAATTATTCAGTGCTTGTTTTCATAATTTGAAAAACATTATATATCTTTTTTTATATAAGTAGTCAAGCAATCATTCATCCAAGAATCTCCCATTTAGTTGCACAAGCAATTTTTTACAATCTTCATAGCAAAAAAAGCTCTTTTACATGATATAGTTGAAAAGAACAATATCAATCTTAATTTCACAAGTAAGTACACCAACAGATACACAATATGCTTTTTTGTCTCAACAAGTTTTATGAAAAGACCATTGGTGCCTTTTACTCTTTTAAACTCATCATGAGATCTTAAATCAGTGATGTAAGTCTTAAGCTGATTGTCAAGAATAATAAGTTCCACCTTAGAGAACTGACACGACCCCTTGCGTGTATCCCGCAAGTGCACGGGTTTGTCGAAGTAATAAATTTACCTTGGTGAGAAGGTAGTCGAATCCACAGGGAATAGGGAGATAGAATATAAGGTTTCACTAATTAAGCTATGCAGAATACGGAGAACGATAATAAGATTGATGAGTGAAAATAATGCAAAGCAATAAACTAAGTAGAGAGATGGAAGAAAGAAGTGCAAGTAGGAAATCGAGAAGGACTAACAATGAATAAAAGAGGGTATCCGGACAAGCTACCTCTAGGGTCTATGTTTCAAGTGCAAGACTATGATATTATACTCTCCTATTGATGTCAATTGAGTTGAGGATATCCTAAGACTCACGGTCCCAAACCTAAGGACAACCGTGACTAACTCCAACACTATGCCCGGTGTTAGGATTCACAACACCCTTCACTCTGTCACCTAGATGACTAAGCCCCAGGGGAGTCCATCTGCCTAAACCTCACACTATGTGGAGTTGCATTATGCTCTAGGGATTCCTAGTGATTAAACCTGTTCCTATACGTAATTCTAACCCTTTGGTCCAGGTGGAAGAACCCTAGTCTAGATTGAGCCCCAGCAAATAGGATTCACTACAACCCTCCACTCTATTACTTGCGTAACTAAGCCCTAGGGGAGTTTATCTACCTATTGCTTCACTCTATTTCGACCGCTATTAAATCAAGGAATCGGAGGTAGGGAGAAATCACATCGAAGGGGAAAGGGGTACATTGCTACCTCACAACTCTCCCTCTCAACCCTCTTTAATCTTGAGTAGTCTAATCCTATAGGAGTTGTCACACCTCCAAAGGAAAGCCTAGATTGCTCTCAACCCTAATGTCACGTTTAAGGGAAAATAATATGAAAGGATAATCAAGATTAAAAACTCAATTTTATTCATCAACGATGGAAAGCATAATAATCAATGTCAAAGAAACATAAGAAACCCTAAAGTTTACAAGTCCGAATACCCCACGAGGGGTTTAGCTCCTCATAGAGCTATACATGTTCATCAACGTGAGAAATAAAGCATAAAACATAGACATCAATGAAAAACCCCCTCGAATTGGTGTGGCCGTGGTCTTGTGCAAACGTCGAACCTCGAAATCGATGCCGACGACGCGCTAGAACCTCCACGAAATCCTCTCCGAAACCCTAGCCGCGCTCCA
This sequence comes from Dioscorea alata, assembly GCA_020875875.1. Classification (NCBI taxonomy): domain Eukaryota; kingdom Viridiplantae; phylum Streptophyta; class Magnoliopsida; order Dioscoreales; family Dioscoreaceae; genus Dioscorea; species Dioscorea alata. The sequence goes on from CM037027.1 coordinate 6,434,245, forward strand.
GAAAGTTGGGGAAAAGATTGGTCCAAAGATTTTTCAAAAGGTTGCAAAAATCCCCTTTTATATTGTTGAATCGCGGCTTTAAAATTGGACTTATCGGGGGCTTCACACGGCCGTGTGGAATTTCCACACGCCCGTGTGAAACTTCTGTCTCGGCTGAAAAATTAATTTCACACGCCCGTGTGGAATTTCCACACGCCCGTGTGTCTTCACTGGATGGCTGAAATCGCAAAACACACGGCCGTGTGGAATTTCCACACGCCCGTGTGACTTCTCTGTCTGGCTGGAAAATGGCTCACACGGCCGTGTGGAATTTCCACACGCCCGTGTGACTTCTCTGGAACACTAATCTTCAGCTGAACAGGCTTGGTAACTTGCCGAAATGCCTCCCGGGTCCATCGTTCTTCATCGAGGCCATTACTTGGGCACACAAGGAACGGTAGGTCGCGCCGATTGCTTCAAGTCTTCTTCTTTCGCGAGATTCTCCTAAGTAACACGGATTGGACTTGTTGTGAATGTGACTGCCTTTGTGCCCCTCCAAAAGAGGTTGGCACACATCCACAAGTCCAAATACGTGCTTCGTTCCTTGCTTGGTCCGAGAACATCCCAACATTGGCGAACGCGACCTAATTTCATTCTTCTTCTCCAAATAGGCTCCACAATACCTTCAATGCACAAGAGAACACAAATGCACACATTTAGTGATAAAACCTGATAAAAGGTATGCTTAATGTAAGATAATAGCGCTTCGCGATACTATAACACAAGCACTTATAAAACCCCCCCCACACTTAAGCTTTTGCTTGTCCTCAAGCAAAATAAAACGTGAAAGTACTTGGGAAGAACAATTGAAAGTGCTTGGCCTTAGGTTCACCAAAAGTATGCAAAAGAAGCATTCTACAAGTAAGGGAAACTCAAAACATTGCATAAGGTTACCAATGCTCTAGCTAAAAAGTCGAATCAAAAAGGATGAAAACTCGAAAATGTGTTAGTGTGTGCGATCTTACTCAAGAGAACCGACGAGTACTCCTCAAACTTTGGTTAGAAAGGACTTATTTATATACAAAAACAAAAAATAGTGGTGGAAGTAGTAGCTTCACACATCCTTGAAGGTAGCCCTTTCCTAGGCGGCCGCCAAAGGTGGCTTTCACTCTTTCGAGGAGGTAGCTCTTTCTACCGGGGTAGTAGCTTTCACGCATCCCATGAGATAGCTCTTTCTCTCATTAGGGCATAACTTGTATCCGACTTATGAGAGTAGCTGCATACTTCATAGGCGGTAGCTCTTGCCACCCCAAATGCATAATTAAAACAAAGCTAATATTTACAAACTCATATATATATATATATATATATATATATATATATATATATATTTTATATGCATTTTCCAAAGTAAAACTAAGAACAACGATAAACTTGTCCTTAAAAACTTCAAGATTGAGTTTCCAAAAGATTCCAAGAGTAAGTTGTGTACTAAGATGATTCGAGCAAAAATTCCCTAAAATTCAAGTAGAGACTAGAGCATGATAGGATACAATGTTGAAAATTCTCCTAAACTATAAGAATACAACCGTTGCAACTGAGGTGAACCGCCATAGGCTACATTAGCATAAGCAATTGAATGCACAAGTAAAGGTGTGTGCAATGTGAACTCCCCCCCACACTTAAGATGTACATTGTCCTCAATGTACGCATATAAGCACAATAGTGAAAACGATAAAAGCAATTAGTGTGGAAGTGGCAATTGAAACATTACTCCCCTGAACTCCAAGTGTTACGTTTGATGAAGCTAGGTTATTGAGAGTTGAGTCTCAATGGTTCGTGGAGCACACACGATTCCATGACCGTGTCAATGACTATTCCTCAAAATCCTTACATCCAAGACCATCTGCGCACACATAAACGAGGGTTCAGTAAAGCTCAATAAAACTCGAGTATATAAAATGTAAAGCAATGAATACAACTCGAGATGAAAAGAAAAAGCAAAATAAAAGCTATACTCAGAAGGAGAATCCTTTCTGAGTACTACAAGTCCAAAATAAATGTAAAGATACACAGAAATGACAAATAAAAGAAAAGAATCTAAAATCTAAGACGCTTCAGCGTCGGTGTCCTGAGTGGTGGCCTCTGGTGCTGCTGGAGGCTCTGGATCTGCTGGTGATGCTGGAGCTGCTGGTGCTGAGGGAGATGGAGGTGGTGGAGTGGACACTCGAGGTCGGACCACGAAGGAGGAGGAGGCGACAATCTGCTCGAAGGTCTGTCGCAAGCTCTGGAACTGCGCCATCACCTCCTGGTGCTGTGTAATCTGTGTGGCCCTAACCTCGGCCACCTCAGTCTGTAGGATCCCCACTGCGCTCTCGAGGCGCTCCAGTCTGTCCTGGCCTCGAGATGGTGAAAACATCCGCACTGGAGGTGGCTCCGGCGCGGTGGGGGGTACCTCGGTCTCTGTGTCCTGCGGGGGTGGCTCCAATGCTGCCCGGGATCCCTCGCCCTGCTCTGTATGGGGTATAATCCAGGTATACGTCCCTGATCCTCCTCTGCGGATCATACCCATCATCCTCAAGGTATCTGTGCCCAGGGGAGCTGGTACGGTCGTCTTCTCTGCTCCCCTGACTCCATCTCTGAGCCCCAGGCCAATGAGAAGTCTGGTGATGTAGGGGCCTGCAAAGATAACTCCTACCCTGGGGTACTGGCCCTGATGGCGAATGTAGTCGGCCACAATGTGCCCCAGGTGGAGTGGCTCACTCTCCACCATCGAATACGAGTAGAGGAGCTCCTGGCGACTCAGAACACCAGTACTGTCTCCCCTACCACTGATAGATCTGCTCATAACTGCGTGTAGACATCTATAGGCAGGTCGAGAAAGGCATGAAGCCTTGGAGACACCCGGCTCGTACTGACCCTGACCACAAAGTCTGCTATACGCCTGCTGCGGTGTCACGGTACCCGGGTAGTCTGTGGGGAGCAATGAGTACTCCTCTGTCTCAGTGTATGCCTCATCATATAGACGCATCCCAATCGAAAACTGGCTCATACTGAGGCTGTAATGTCGACCGAGGGCTCTGAACTGAACTGTGGTGCCCTCGGTGAAACTGCTGTACCCCCGATCGAACTCAAACGACGCCAGGACCTCTAAGGTGAGCGGTCGGATCCCCGAGTCCCGGATAACCATCAATCTCTCCCAGCTACCGACTGAGAGCAGCTCGCTAATCTCATCTGCGACGCTGTCTCCCCCCTGAATACTCCTCACTATACTTAAATCCAAATATCTCGTCTGTCCAAAACGGAGTCCTGATAAACGCTCGAACCGAACCTGATGCTCGGCTATACTGAACTCTGTCTCTGCTGGAGGAGGTGTGGGCTCACGGGGGCGCTTCCCTGTCGATTTCCTGGGTCTAGAAGACATTCCTGTAAGATTGGAAAAGAAAACAATCAAAAACAGTTCAAAATAACCAATCTGCAGAAATCCACACGGCCGTGTGTTAATTCCACACGCCCGTGTGGAGTTTCTGACGGGCAAAGCATCACGGCCGTGGGGTTAAAAATCCACAATTTACATCTAAATTCGTTCTAATTTCATTCTAAGCATGCTCGTATGTAATGTAAACATTCAAACCAAGCAAAATTGTATAAAAGAACGAATTGAATCAAGAATTGACGAAGAAAAAGGTATTGAAGGTCTCATCGGCGGTGGAGATGAAAAACAAAGTAATACGGCCGGAAAACTCGAACAAATTCCTTCAAAAACCTCAGAGAAAGTCGGGGAAGTGATAGAGAGGGTAGGAGAGAAGTTTAGAGTGGAAAAGGAAGAGGCACAAGTGATTTCTATAAGAAAAACGCGCGGCTTTTGAAGTTCTGGAAATTCACACGGCCGTGTGAAGTAACCACACGGCCGTGTGCCTCAGAAATTAGGGTTCACAGGGGCTAACACACGCCAATGTGCGCACTCTAATCATTCTCTGAACTACCTCACACGGCCGTGTGTTAATTCCACACGGCCGTGTGCCTCCACAGGGGTCTACACAGGGCCACCCACACGGGCCTCTGGATTCACGGGAAAATACAGAAGGTCTATGAAAATTTTCACACGGCCGTGTGTTAATTCCACACGGCCGTGTGCCCAACTTGGCCAAGACACAAGGCCGGCCACATGGGCCAACACACGCCCCTGTGGTCTCTCTGACTTGCCCGAGAAACGCGAAGTATTTCACACGGCCGTGTGAATAATCCACACGGCCTTGTGCCTTGACAAGCTCTACCACAGGGGCTCACACACGCCGCTGTGGTTTCTCGGATGAAAAGGGAATTCCTGCAGAATTTTCACACGGCCGTGTGGAAATCTCACACGGCCGTGTGCCTTAGCACAGTGGCACTCACAGGGGCATCCACACGCCCCTGTGGACTCTCTGGAAGAGAGTTGAAGTTCTGCGAAATTTCACACGGCCGTGTGTTAATTCCACACGGCCGTGTGCCCCTTCTGAAATTTTTCACAGGGGCAAAGTCACGCCCCTGTGTCTTCTCTGGTTAAGCTCCAATTGGTAACACACGGCCGTGTGTTAATTCCACACGGCCGTGTGTTTTCTCTGGTTTACTTAGAAAATTCTACAGACTCTCAGAAAAATTCAGAAATTCTTTTAAAACACTTAGAGCCTGTATAAACCATAAAAAACACGACCAGAGACCATCGAAAACACACTCAACCGACTCAAACTTCGTCAATTAACGTTAAGGCACACGTAAATAATCGAAAATCCACATGAAAACTCAGCATATGCACATGAAAATTGGGACACCATTGCTAAGACTTTTATTCAACCCTAAAACTAAACTAGATCCTAGAAAAACTGCAAAACGCTTGGGTTGCCTCCCAAGAAGCGCTTGTTTAACGTCACTTAGCTTGACGTACCTGTCTTACCTTACGGGGGTTCATGAGTGGAATTTGCCCTCTTTCCTATAATTTGAAAGCAAGCATTGCATAATCGTTGCAAGGTAGAGGGAGAATTATCGAGTTTGTTACCACACATGGGTGAAACACCCTTACTTCGTGAATGCTCATCCCCTTTCTTGTTGGGGTTCTTTTTGTGGCGACGTCTCGACCTCTTCAATCTCCGAAGGACTTTCTTTCTAAGCTCCTTATCCTTCTTGATGTCTGTTTCAACTGAAACAAGCGCGAGCACTTCTTCCTCTTCAGTCTCCATGTCTTGGTCCGGCCACCCTTCATATGGATCCGGGTTAAACATATCCTGCATATATTCATCAATGCAATCATCAGTGACATCAAGATAATATAGAGCATCATCAAAATCAAGAGAATGTCGCATGGCTTCGGCGAGGCGGTAAGTGAGCTTGTCGTCCCCAACCCTAAGCGTGAGCTCTCCACCGTCCATGTCTATCAAAGCTTTGGAAGTGCGCAAGAACGACCTCCCAAGGATCAGCGGCACCTCGACATCCTCGTCTACATCGAGCACTACAAAGTCGACCGGGAAAATGTACTTATCCACTTTCACCAACACATCTTCAACAATACCCCTCGGATGCCTCACCGATCTATCCGCAAGCTGAAGTGTCATCCGGGTAGGTCTAGGCTCGCCCAAGCCTAGCTTTTGGAAGAACGTGTAGGGCATGACATTGATGCTTGCCCCCGAGTCGGCTAGTGCCATCTCCTCACCCATATCACCAATGTTGCACGGTATGATAAAACTTCCGGGGTCCTTCCTCTTGCTTGGCAAATTCTTCTGTAGCACTGCCGAACAGTTTGCATCGAGGATGACGGATGCACTTTCCTCTAGCTTCCTCTTATTGGTCAAGAGGTCTTTTAAGAACTTCGCGTACTTGGGCATTTGGGCTAATGCTTCCGCGAATGGAATATTGATGTGCAATTGCTTGAAGACACCCAGAAATTTCTTGTATTGCTCATTGTCTTGGTCATTCTTCAATCGTGAAGGATAGGGAATTCGCGGCTTATAAGGTGGGGGTGCCACCTCTTTCTCCTTTGGCGCTCCATCCTCTATTTCCACGACTTCGGGTGAGTCCTTAGTCTTCTCAAGAGGGAGATGTCCCTCAACCTCCTTACCACTTCTCAAGGTAATTGCCTTTAGTTGTTCTCTTGGGTTGGTCTCCGTATTGCTAGGCAAACTAACTTGAGGTCTCTCCGCCAAAGTCTTCGCAATTTGCCCTACTTGGTTCTCCAAGTTATGTAGGGAGGCGGTGTGATTACGAAGAGTAGCTTCCACCGATTGGAACCTTGCGTCCGAAGAAGAAACGAACCGTGTGAGGGCTCTCTCTAGGTCAGTCATCTTTCCCTCCAACCCGGTCACTCGGCTTTCTAAATTCGGAGCTTGTTGACTTTGAAATCCCGGTGGTGCACTATTTTTGTTCTGTTGTGACTGTCCTTGATTGCTCCAAGAGAAGTTCGGATGGTTCTTCCATCCCGGATTGTATGTACCACTATACGGGTTGCCTTGGCCTTGTCCTCGATATGAATTCCCCACAAAATCGGCCTGTTCTACTGCACTAGTGCCTCCAATAGCAATAGGACAATCGCTTGAAGCATGTCCTCCCCCACAACCGTTACAAGTAGTGATGGCCGCAACTCTTGGCGAAGCTAGAGCATCTAGCTTCTTACTTAACGATTCCACTTGTGCTGCCAACGATGTAACCGCATCAACCTCATGAATTCCGGCAACCTTTTTCCTATCCCTTGAGTTCCATTGATAGCTATTCATAGCCATCTCCTCTACAAGGTGCCGAGCTTCACCGGGAGTCTTGCTTCCAAGAGTCCCTCCGGCCGCCGCATCTAAGAGTTGCTTTGTACTCGGATTCAACCCGTTGTAAAATGTGTGAATAATCATCCACTCGGGAAATCCATGTTGCGGACATTTGCGAAGGAGCTCTTTGAACCTGTCCCATGTCTCGAATAGAGACTCCAATTCCATCTGTACAAAGGAAGATATCTCATTCCGGAGTCTTGCAGATTTCCCCGGTGGTAAGTATCTGGCCAAGAATGCCTCGGCCATTTCCTCCCACGTAGTAATGGAGGCTCTAGGTAATGAGTGCAACCAATGCCTTGCTTTTCCTTTCAATGAAAATGGGAAGGCTCTCAATCGAATTGCATCGTCCGTCACTCCATTTATCTTCAACATGTCACACACTTCCAAGAAATTTTCTATGTGACTATTAGGGTCTTCATCGGCTAACCCATTAAACTGTGCGGACTGTTGCAACATCTGAATGAACGACGGCTTCAATTCAAAATTCATTGCTGTAATTGGGGGCCTCACTATGCTTGATTGGGTCCCCATAACTGCGGGTCTAGCAAAATCGGACAACGTTCGCTGCTGCTCGTTCTGTTCTGCCATTGTCTCTGACCCTTCTGTCTCAATATCGGCTTGATTTGATGCTTCTTGTGCAGGTTCTTTTCCTTTACGATGTGTTCTTCTTCCAATGTCTGGGTCTCCTTCAACAAGTATTGAAGGGTTCCCACGGGTCATAACCTGGAGCCGAAAACAAAGAAAAGAAAAATAAGAACAATGATAGGTAAAGAAAATATGAAATAGAATGCGAAGTGAATGGCTAAAATAGTGAAAAACAAATATCTAAAACGCCTATTCCCCGGCAACGGCGCCAAAAACTTGACACGACCCCTTGCGTGTATCCCGCAAGTGCACGGGTTTGTCGAAGTAATAAATTTACCTTGGTGAGAAGGTAGTCGAATCCACAGGGAATAGGGAGATAGAATATAAGGTTTCACTAATTAAGCTATGCAGAATACGGAGAACGATAATAAGATTGATGAGTGAAAATAATGCAAAGCAATAAACTAAGTAGAGAGATGGAAGAAAGAAGTGCAAGTAGGAAAATCGAGAAGGACTAACAATGAATAAAAGAGGGTATCCGGACAAGCTACCTCTAGGGTCTATGTTTCAAGTGCAAGACTATGATATTATACTCTCCTATTGATGTCAATTGAGTTGAGGATATCCTAAGACTCACGGTCCCAAACCTAAGGACAACCGTGACTAACTCCAACACTATGCCCGGTGTTAGGATTCACAACACCCTTCACTCTGTCACCTAGATGACTAAGCCCCAGGGGAGTCCATCTGCCTAAACCTCACACTATGTGGAGTTGCATTATGCTCTAGGGATTCCTAGTGATTAAACCTGTTCCTATACGTAATTCTAACCCTTTGGTCCAGGTGGAAGAACCCTAGTCTAGATTGAGCCCCAGCAAATAGGATTCACTACAACCCTCCACTCTATTACTTGCGTAACTAAGCCCTAGGGGAGTTTATCTACCTATTGCTTCACTCTATTTCGACCGCTATTAAATCAAGGAATCGGAGGTAGGGAGAAATCACATCGAAGGGGAAAGGGGTACATTGCTACCTCACAACTCTCCCTCTCAACCCTCTTTAATCTTGAGTAGTCTAATCCTATAGGAGTTGTCACACCTCCAAAGGAAAGCCTAGATTGCTCTCAACCCTAATGTCACGTTTAAGGGAAAACAATATGAAAGGATAATCAAGATTAAAAACTCAATTTTATTCATCAACGATGGAAAGCATAATAATCAATGTCAAAGAAACATAAGAAACCCTAAAGTTTACAAGTCCGAATACCCCACGAGGGGTTTAGCTCCTCATAGAGCTATACATGTTCATCAACGTGAGAAATAAAGCATAAAACATAGACATCAATGAAAAACCCCCTCGAATTGGTGTGGCCGTGGTCTTGTGCAAACGTCGAACCTCGAAATCGATGCCGACGACGCGCTAGAACCTCCACGAAATCCTCTCCGAAACCCTAGCCGCGCTCCAGAAAGTTGGGGAAAAGATAGGTCCAAAGATTTTTCAAAAGGTTGCAAAAATCCCCTTTTATATTGTTGAATCGCGGCTTTAAAATTGGACTTATCGGGGGCTTCACACGGCCGTGTGGAATTTCCACATGCCCGTGTGAAACTTCTTTCTCGGCTGAAAAATTAATTTCACACGGCCGTGTGGAATTTCCACACGCCCGTGTGTCTTCACTGGATGGCTGAAATCGCAAAACACACGGCCTTGTGGAATTTCCACACGCCCGTGTGACTTCTCTGTCTGGCTGGAAAATGGCTCACACGGCCGTGTGGAATTTCCACACGCCCGTGTGACTTCTCTGGAACACTAATCTTCAGCTGAACAGGCTTGGTAACTTGCCGAAACGCCTCCCGGGTCCATCGTTCTTCATCGAGGCCATTACTTGGGCACACAAGCAACGGTAGGTCGCGCCGATTGCTTCAAGTCTTCTTCTTTCGCGAGATTCTCCTAAGTAACACGGATTGGACTTGTTGTGAATGTGATTGCCTTTGTGCCCCTCCAAAAGAGGTTGGCACACATCCACAAGTCCAAATACGTGCTTCGTTCCTTGCTTGGTCCGAGAACATCCCAACATTGGCGAACGCGACCTAATTTCATTCTTCTTCTCCAAATAGGCTCCACAATACCTTCAATGCACAAGAGAACACAAATGCACACATTTAGTGATAAAACCTGATAAAAGGTATGCTTAATGTAAGATAATAGCGCTTCGCGATACTATAACACAAGCACTTATCAAGAACTCAGATGGATAAAATTGAGCAAGGTAAATTAGTTTTCTCTTATTAAAAGCTGCAAAAGAATCACAAAAGACTTAAAGAAGACACACAAAGAAGTAACTCCATATTCACCTCACTGAATCGATTGTTGAGTCCTTGAAGTTTCATATCAATAACACTGTAAAATAACTCAACTTGATAATGATGCAAAAAATTCATTTTATCAGTGTTGCGTCATGGCCTTCCTCGAGTTACAAGTATGTCATCCATATTTCGGATAAGGATATTGTTTCTTTCACAAAATAAAGAGATCTCATCATATAATGATTTCCATCCATCATTTCCCATTATTTGTAGTTGGTGTTTAACTACTTTAACTAAAGCCATTGCATTCACAATATCTTGATCTTAACTTTTTAGCGCAATTGACAATTTATTTATAGTCCTGAAAAATATTTTTCATAAATGAAAATTGAAAGCAAAGTCAAAAGATTGCACCAAATATAGGAAGGGGTATACTACAAGAAAAACATGTTTTTGCGAAGGCTTAAAATGGCATCACAAAACAAGTTTTTGCGACCATAAAAAACCCTTGGTGGAAAATAATAATCTTTTTGAACCATCTCAAATACCCATCTCAGCAATTATATACTTTTGTGACTAACAGATACACTCATTACTATTTGCAACCATGACACATATTTGTCACAAAAATTATAAGCATTTATGACCAACACATATACCAGTTCCTAAAACTATGGGCTTTTGTGACAACTAAATGCACTGCAAAAACTATAACTCTTTGTGACTAACACAAATACTCATCCCAAAAACTGAACTTTCATGACCAACATATACTCTTACCTCAAAACTATGATTGTTTGCTACAAAAAAAAATGTCATCTCAAAAACTATGAGCTTTTGTGAAAAATTATGAGCTTTCAGGTCCAAATTGCATTTTTTGCAAATACTTCATGCTTAAAACTCTATGCACAAATTTTATTAAAATATAGATTAATTAGTTTTGGATAATTTCTTTTTCCTTAGGGACTTATGAGTGAAAAATGGTTTGATTTCTATTTATAAATATTATCAACAATAATCTTTAAAAACTATAATTAATTATTAAATAATGAGAAATGGATTTTAATTTTATAATTTGAATATTTTAATAAACATTATATTTACTTAATGAATTAGTTTAATTCAATTACTGATTAATGATGCAATAAAAAATCGAAGATAAAATAAACAGTATTGTTAAAGAAATAAAAAAACTAATTTCAATTTTATTTAAGAATTTTATATATTTTCAAAACATTAAAGAATAAATAATATATGTTTTTCATTTGTGAAGATATATGAGAAATAAAGTTTTCATGAAGTTATATTAATAATTATACATTAAAGTTTAGAGTTGAGCAGAATAAATTAGAAGCTTATGAAGCCTTCTAAAGAAGTCTTGTGTCATAATTTTTTGTAGAATTAAGTAGAGAAGTTTAGTAGCTCTTTTGTAGAGAAGTAGGATTAAATTGATTCCCACCATCTATTACGAAGGTGTAGCATAAATACAACTTAGGGGAAACAAAGAAGAACTGTTGCAAACATCCATTTAAGCAATAAAAGCTTTCTCCTAGTATCCCAAACCACTCAAATCCATAGATTCTTTTTTAAATTCTTAGGTAATGTAGGTAACTTAGCAAGTAGCCAAGGAAACAAAGGAAGGAAGACTCCCTTGTGAGCAAGAGTGCAACCAAGTGCCGCATGATCTTGGTAGAAGTTCCACGACTGTGATAACAATCATTGGTAAATGTGTAATGTGACACCAAGAATCTTTCTTTGGCTTTGTCCCCCTACTTTGTGTGTGCTTAGTAGGATTTTGTTTGGTCTGGGGAGTTTGCAGTTGTAGAATAGCTGTTGTAATCAAGTTCAGGCATGTCCTACATGAGTCAGCACTACCTGCGTCATCTCTAGCCCAGGATATTTTTTAGCAAGCTGAAATCTGCACAGCTCGTGCGAATTGGCACAACTTATGCCAGTTTCAACTCAAATCTTATGGTGGGCCTAGATCATCACAACCCGTGTGAATCAGCACAACTTGTTCCAATTTAAGCTCAAATCCTTTGTTGGGCTAAGGTCTGCACAATCAGTGTGAAATGGCACACCCTATGCAGAATTTTCATGCACCCACCTTTCTTGATGTCACATGGGTAGTTTCATAATTTTCAGCCCTAAATCCCTTTTATTCTTATTCTTCCTTATTTTTCTTCTCATCCTCTTAGCTTCTTTCCCTTGGTTGAAAGATCTCCACTTGAATCCCTTCATCCTTATCTTTGGAAGAAGCTCCATTTGTTCTCTCTCCTTCTTCTTCGGGCTTGATAAGGTATGCCATCTTCGTTCTCTTTGTTTTACTCCATGTTTTTCATCCTTAGTAGAATGAAACTAGGGCTTTGATTGTTGAGCATGAGGAGCTTAATTGTTGCTTTATCTTTGTTTGTGAGAGAGTAGGATCATTGATTCAAGCTAAATCCTTCCATTCCTCCTACTTGTATTTCATTTCTTGAATACTAGATCTAAGGTTTATACTTATTGAAATTTGTGAGCCTTGTGTTTTTCCATCTTGTTTGTGGATGTTAAGAGCTTGAACAGAGAGTGTGTATTTGATACTCCTTTTACGTATATACCACAAGTGCACAGGTCTATGAAGTAGTAAAATCATTTGTAGGTTAGGTGGTCATATCCACAAGAAATAAGAATACTAGCTCTAACTCCAAATCTATTATTTAACCCTATTCATTGAGTTGCAAGAACTATAAATTGGCAAGAGATGAAAAAAGGCTATTAAACTGGTGGACAATTAAGAGAATAAAACCAAGAGAAAATGGGTACTTGAACTTTGATCGTCCTAGGATTTTAGCTTTACTCACAAGGTTCAATACTTCCTTTAATTCAACTGAAATGAGCATGGGAATTCTAAGACACGCCTATCCCATTCTCATAGTAATCAGTGACTATCTTAACAAGAGATTATAGTGGTGATCTCTCTCATCACTAAATCACCTATGGATGCTTAAAGCTCTGGGACCCTGGTTGATCAACTAGATTCCCCAAATAGATTAAGCTCTTTCTCGAGATATCTAACCCTAATCCTATACAAATTCTAATAGTCATCTCGCTCGCCATTGGGATTTAGACAATTGCTAGGTGCACATGGGAATACGAAGGTAGGCTTGATCAAATCAAAGGGTAAAGTGGACAATCATCTACCTTAGGCTCACTCTTTCAACCACCTCCAATATTGGTAGATCTTATACTAGCCGGCATCTTGACTCGTCAATAGTGCAAATCAAACACATAATTGAGTTCTCACCAAATAGGATTATGAGAAAAAGAAAACTCAAGATTGAAACTCAAATCATGAAAAATTAAGAATTAAATAAAGTAAACACTAAAACATCCTATGGTTCGAAAGTTCAAGCACCCTCAAAGGGGTTTTGCTCCTCAAAGAGTAATACAATGAAAAAATAATAATTTGAAGGAAATACATATTAAAATAAGTAAAAAAACTCCATCAAAATCTATGGCTAAAAATCTGAGAACAAATGTTTCCCCTTGAATGGCCGAATGATGCTTGTGCTTGCTCACTGGCAACGGAGAAGACAAGAGAGATGATGGATGTTGATGGTGATTCCAGTTAGATGTCTCCTATTTGGTTAGTTGATCCTCTCAAAATTAGGTCAACATCCGCCTTTGTCTGTCTACCAAAAAGCTCCCTTAGTTTCTCTAAACTTTGCCTTAATTACCCTGTCCTGTGCTTGTACACAGCCATGTGCAGTTCTTCCATGGTCGTGTATCTCTCTACCTCTAATCCAATTTATGGTATAATTTCATACAACCGTGTACAATGGTCCACAACGCCCTACATGTCTCTGTTTCTCTACCCAGTTCTTCAGGCTGTCCCTTACGTGGCTGTATGTAGACTTCCCACAGCCATCCAAGTCTTTGGCCTTGAGCTAATTTCAGTCCTGTCCTTCCCATGGCCTTCTAATTCTCTGGCCTTGTAGCTCATTTTAGACCCATCCTTCCTACAGCTATGCATAGTTCCTTATACAGCTGTGTATGTCCCTAGTTCACCTTGATTTGTTCATCATGGCCAAACTTCCTCAAAATTGATCTTTTTAGCTTCTTTTCTTCGACTAACCCTCTTTAATCATCTTATTGGCAAGATTAAAGAATAAAGATATAGATGAGCCCATAAACTAATAAAAATCATGCCCTTCCAATGCAAAATGCTCACTCAAAACATGTTGCAACAAACAATTATTAGTATTTCCTTTCATCCAATCTTGTTGAATTCATGAACCTCCTTTATGATTGAAATATGGTACACTGGAGCATTGTTGTAGCACCACTGAATCTTGATCCTTTATCCTATTTCCTTGGTCTGGAATGGAGTTGATCTCCATAGAAATTCCTTGGAATTCATTGGACTCAAGCTTGTGTCAACCTAAGCTTCTATTAGAGTTGCATTGCATATAGGTTTAGGGATTTCTTTTATGTATCCATTTTTATTGTTTTTTCTTGTTGCTTATTTTCTTGTTGATTTGGCTTTGTTGTGTGTGTTGGTTAGGTGGTGAAAGCTTGGCTTGAGACAAGAAGCCGGCGGAGGAGTAGCACCTTTGGGGAAAAGTTATTCTCCTAAGTTTATAAGTGTGCTATGTTGAAATACATGGTTCTTTTAGAATCTTTAAATACTTTTAATTGTTTGATGAAATTGTTCTTGGCTTTACCTTATTTAAACCCATGTTTTGGTTGGTTTTGAAATGGTTTATTATGACATTCACTTTTGTATGAAATTACTAGACGTGTGAATGGAAATGTAGACTTTAATGCATGGTTCTTCTAGATTTAAAATGGTTCATGCATTTGCTTATGATGTTTGTAAATCCTCATGACAATCTTTATATTTCTTCCATGTTTGAATGATTTAGTTTAATTGAGCTTCTCTATAAGAATTATATGTTTATAATTGTATTTTATATTTGAAAGTGTTGATGACTTGTAGCAATATACTCTTGTGTATGGCTCTAAACGTATATTTCGTGCTTGTGAATAAATTGCATGATTTTATCAAATATGGTTGATTTTGCAAATATGGATATTGTGGGACATTGAACTATGGATTTTATTTTCTAGACTTTTAAATGTGAAAAACCTTGCTTGAGGTATCTTGGACTATAGCTATATGTATATATATTTGATTTGGTTATGATGATGACCAGGGGGCTTAGCCCCAACTTATTCATGCTTTCAATATTTATGTTTATAAAAATGACTTTCATTCAGGAAATGTGAATGCTTGTACTAAAGGTGGATATTTTAATATGTTTGAACTTGAATTGTATTATTTGGACAACCCCAGATCTTGAACATATACACGAAAGTGTTAGCTACGGCTTTGATATTCTTGTAAGGGTTAGTTTTGATGGTGATAAGGTTGTAACTTGTCTACTACGGTAAGGTGTCCTCACAGTCCAGCCTTTAGAGCAGTCGTGCTAGATTCGGATTATGTTTGCCTTTTGGAGGTGTGAAGAATTTTCCAAATGGGTGTTATTACACTGAGATATAGGGTCACCACACGAGTCTCAGTGGGCTAACATCAAGGGTATGAAAACCTTGATGGCTTTAGACATAGTCACGGTGGCAGCTAAAGTAGGAGAAGTTTTTAGGCTATTGAGTTTGACAATGGTATTATATTTCAAATTTGCAAAATATGGCATGCTGAATTGGAACCTTAAATTATGGATTCCCTTTATATCTTTAAATATCTTTTTGAAAGATGGTTTTATTGATGAGTTTGAAATGGATTGTGATTGTAGCTTCATTTGAATCTCTATAGTATGCCAAAAGTTTCCTTGTGAACCTGAAGTTTTCTTTCTGTATCAGAATGCTTAATTCCATTTTGTTAATGAATTTGTGACGAGTTTCTCAATAATTCCCTTTAAAGTTTATCTTAAGCACAAAAATGTTATTGGTGAATTTTGGAAGTTTTATTTTGTTAAAATTGATTCTTATGTTCATTATGGAACCTATATATATATATTGAAATGTTTCGAAGTTAAATTTATAAAATCTTATTCATTTAAATTTAAATGTTGTGGTTTTATATCTTCTTAGAATTATGCTAATCCACTTAATGAGTGACTTTAGTTACTCTAGGCTATAGTGCTTGGTGGTGTTGTGGTGAGGTGAAGTGCTTGGAAACTATTTGTCTCTTCATTCTTTACTTGGAGTCTAGATATAGGTCTAGTTTTTAGCATGGTTTCATTACATAAGAATTATGGGTCCACTAAAAGTGTCTTTAACTTTATAAACCTGTATTACTTGCATACTTGTCCCTTTCAGAAACCTCAGTTGTACTTTGAGTTATACATATTCTTGAACTCTATTGAAATTTATGAAATTCTTGCTTCCCCATGCTATTTTTTGTGTTCCCTACCTTGTATAATCTTCACTTGTGATTTGTGCATAGTGTTGTTTAATTCCAAAAATTTGTAAGCATTGTGGTGATTCGAGGGTTGGATGGTGTGTATGACGGTCCTGCGGGATAGACGTGACATGTAAAATAGTGCTTGAATATTTAGCATGTGATGGATATTAGAAAATATCACAAAATTATATAAGACCATAAAAGGTATTCAAAATCAAGAATAAAATTGCGATATCAACTAATTGTTTTGATGAACACCCTAGTTTAATTAAAATATCTAGAAAATTATCTCTGGATGTTCCAAACTCTTTCTTTTGATGTGCTAAACTTGTCCCTCAGATTGTTGTAGATCTTCTAGTGCCGAATGTAGGTCCCAGACCTCTAGATCACACACCAAAATTAAAAAAAAGTCACATTTTTTTCTCCAAGTAGTGGCTTGGGTTAGAGAAAAACAGAGAGAGATTGGGGTTTTATCTCACCAAAAATTGAACGATCCTTTTAGGCCGTGAGAGGAGTCATATTTTATAGAAACTTCATAAAACATGATAAATATTATACTATTATAAAGTTATATTAGAAAAATGAAACTTCATAAACATGATAAACATTATCCTATGAAGTCCTATTTGAAATATGTATTATAAAGAAACTAAAATCATTTTTGTCTTCAAGTCCTTTCAGTTTTAATTAATTATTCCACTCCATCAAACTTTAATCAAAATTTAAACTCAAGACAAAACCTAGACTAGTTTACTATTTCACTCATCCCATGAAATAAAATTATAAATTGACAATTTTTCCCTGTACTCAAAATGATAATGAATTTTATTCCTTTAAGCGTAACTCTCTAGATTTATTTTTACTGGCAGTAGGAGGATATCAAAAGAAGTGGATGATATCAAGCCAGCCTCATAACCCTACATCATAGCCCAATTGGACATGAATAAGTAGGTCATTGCGAAACTTTCTAATAATAATTATCTTCTATGTATAGACCTTTATTCTTAAATTCCAATTGAGTGAGACCCATGGTAATTGTCAAACTCACTAAACTCGATCGTATGCAAATAATCACATTAGAATAAGATTACCAAAGTATCCTTCGTGTCCAACATGATTAGTTTAACTGTCTTGGCCAAAGTCTTCTAATCTCATCCACTTAAAATCGCACAGGACACTAACTCATTTACTTCCAAGAGAACGAATTTCTTCATGGTGATCACTGACAACTACTACTTACTAAACATAGCTACAATTCGAGGTCAGCCCTACCAAAAGGTAAACTGAGCGTAATGACTCTAGTAACAGACTAGATGTCACAAGCACATTATGATCATGATACCTCATTTCTAAGGTCCATTCATATGTTCATAACAAAAAATCTCAATCATTCACTATCAAAGAGTAAAACCCATATGATTAAATTGTTGTGAGTCATGTTTGAATACACCAATCCAATTGATGTATTTATAACACATGCTCCCATTATCCTATAGTATTCCACTAGTACTCTTTGTCAAAGTATATGCCATACAAATCCTTACATATCATTAACGTCTAATTAAAGATTCTCCGATTCGAGAACTATTTAAGTGTATAACCACTAAATCTTTCTAGTGTCCTCCTTATCTCATAAATAGTAGAAGGTTAACTTAATACACAAGGACTATAATGTTAAAAACTAAATAAGATGACATCGTAAGATTTAGATGAACATTAAAATAAATACCTTTATTGATAATAAAAATGTATAATACAAATGAAATGCCCTAATACAAATATCCTCGTTGGCATTTGAGGCCATTATCCTAAGAATCTCACACTTGCAATCAATGCTAGCCACTATAGTATCTTACATCCATCTTCTGAAGATATCAATCCAGCATGATTTGTGATAGTGGCTTGGTAAGTGAGTTAGCTAAGTTATCTGTTGAGGCTATTTTCTACATGGATAAGTTGCCTCTTCCAACAATATCTTGAATGATGTGGTAATATTGCTTGATATGTTTGGATATGCTGTGAGACCTTGGTTCCTTGGCCTATATTATATGGGTGCATTTGGTTACAAGGAGTGAGAATGTGGAGGAGTTCAATAGGAATGAAGATGAGGAGGACTGTAGTAAGAATAAGAATAAAGAATGCATTTGGTTAGTAAAGCATGCGAAGGTAATTTATTAGGAATTGAAAAAGCAAAAGAAAAAAATGTGGTAAAATGACTTTTATACCGTTAATGCAAGTAAATGGTATTATATATAAAATAGATGTTAGGGTAAATGATAATTATTTTTTATTATAAAAAATTACATGTATATCATTATAATAAATAAATAAATAAATAAATGATATCATTATAAAGTAACGAGTTAATGAGTTAAATTTATAAGTAAATATTTAAATAAAATATTTTGGATATAACTCTTTTTCAATTATTATAATTTAATATTTAAATTAAATTTATAATTGTAATTATTATCTAATTTAACTATACCTTTAATAATTACTTTAATCACCTAATTTACTTTAAAACTGTGTATTTTAATTATTATAAATTAGTTATTAAATAAACAAATGAAATTAATTTTAATGTATATCACATCAAAATTAATTATATTTTATTTTAAAAATTATACAAATTTGTCATAAACAATATAAATCAAGGGCAAAGGACAAACTAGTCATTTTGCATGCAAGGAATCAACATTCCTTCCAATTTTACAAGAATTGTCATTCATCAATCCATACAAACTCATTATTCTCCCATGCCTTTCTCCAATCCCATTGATACACATCCAAATAAGGGTATGCAAGACCATAGTAATGAAACCCATTCCACTCATTGCAACCAAACAACCCCTAACTTCACTGTTGTCACAATAAAGTGATAATGAGAGCTCCACACTTGGAACTACCTGATGTTATATCTAGAGCTTCTTAATCCATACAACCTCCTTCGCAACCACATATTTAGCCTTAGCTGTGGAATTTGCAGTGGTGCCTTGGTTAGAACTCTTCCAACACATTGCTCCACTATTGAGAGTGAATATAAACTCTAAAGTAGATTTTCAGTCATCAACATCAGGCTCAAAGTCCAAATATGTGTAACCATCCACTCTTAACTCTCCATTTTCATAGATTAGAAGATATCTTTAGTCCTTCTCAATTACTTCATAATACACCGCACAGTTATCCAATGCTCCTTCCGTAGGTTAGCCTAGAATTGACTTACGATGTAGACAATGTACACAATGTCCAGTCTAGTATACAACATGTCGTATATCAAACTACCATCTTGAATTGGACTTGGAGAGATGGACTCCATGCCTCACAAGTAAAATCTCTTTCTTAAGTTTACCATCCCTAATTGCTTCAAAACTTTCTTTAAGTAAAGGGCTTAGGAAAGTCCCACCTTCCTATTCACTCTATCCCTATAGATGCGAATTCAAAGAATATATGTGGTTTCTCCCACATCCTTCATGGAGAATGTGCTTGAGAGCCAAGCTTTAACCAAAGTAAACATGCCTATATCATTCCCTATGAGCAGAATATCATCTACATATAAGACAATGACTGATATCTTGCTCCCACTAACTTTCTTATAGATACATGGGTCATTTTCATTCTTTATGAAATCAAAAGATTTAACAACTTCATCATAATGAAGATTCCAACTACGAGAGAACTACTTAAGTTTGTCAATAGACCTATTAAGCTTATACAGCTTATGAGAATCAGCCTCAAGCATGAAACTCTTGGGTTGTTCCATATAGATTTCCTCCTCATTTAGGAATGCAATCTTCGTATCCATCTGACAAATCTTATAATCTAGGTATGTGGCTATCGCGAGAAAAAAATTTGTGGATTTGATCATAAAACCTTGAGAAAAGGTTTTTTTATCGTAAATGCCCTCCTTTTGACTATACCTTTTTGCCACTAACCTAGCTTTATAGGTATCTACCATGTCATCGAGATCAATCTTTCTATTGTAAATCCACTTGCACCAAATAGGAATTATCCCTTTGGGGTAATCTATTAAAGTCCAAACTTGGTTCCAATACATCTAATCGATATCTGCTTGTATAGCATCTTGCCACATAACATAGTCCACATTCATCATTTCTTGATTATTAGTAGAGGGATAGTTTCCATAGTTCCCTTCTACTACAACATACAAATTATGCTATCCTTGTAGTAGATAACCATATCTTTTTTGTAGTCGAGATACTCTACTAGATTATAGCAATAATGGTTGTGTTACAATAGGTTTCATTCATTATTCTTGAACAATAGATTCCTCAGCTGTTTCATTTTCTTTGTTCGGAACAATCATTATATTCACCTTCTCCAATGAACTCATCTTCCAAGAAATGGCCTTGCAAAGCTATAATAATCTGTTGATCATCATGTAGGTAAAATAGGCATCCCATCAAATCCTAAGGGCAATTAACAAAACATCTCTTTAACAATCTAGCCACCAACTTTTCCACCTTAGTTTTCTTGACATAGGCCGAACATCAAATTTTAATGTGTTTAAAACTTGGTTTCCTTCCATCCTATATCTCATACATGGTCTTAGGGAGAGATTTGGAGAGACATCTATTCATGATGTGTACAACTGTGAGAAGCACATGACCACACAAAAAGTAGGCAAATCCGTGTAGCTAAGCATAGAATGAACCATGTCAAACAGGGTTTGATTCTCATTCTCAACTATCCTCATTCAATTAAAGAATCACTGGAGGTGTTAGTTGTGAAACTATCCTATGTTCCTTCAGGAACAAGTCAAACTCGACATTCATATACTCACCACCATGATCTGATTATAGTGTCTATATATGATAGCTAATTTAATTTTGCACTTAAGCCTTATAATTTCTGAACTTATCAAGAGCCTATGAATTGTTCTTCATTAAGTAGACATAACCATACCTACAATGATCATCACTAAAAGTTAGGAAATAGTGGAAATATCTGTGAGCCATCTCATTGATTAACCCACAAATATTGGTGTGCACTAAATCTAAAATGTGAGAAATAAGGTTCGAATGGCTCATTTGCGAAAAGGGCATGTCAATCTTACATGCATAATTTTGCACAAAAGAAAATTGGCAATGTACTACGTCATTTTAATACTACATGGTTTAAAGATTATAATAATTTGTTGGAATATAGTATAGAGAAGGATGCAACATTTTGCTTGTGTTGTTATCTTTATAGATGGGATATTGGAGAGCATGCAAGTGGTAATTCTTTTTTTTTTTTTTTTTTTGGAGGATTTTACAAATTGAAAAAACGAAGAAAGATTTGATGTTGATGTTGGAGGTCATAATAGTGCTCACAAGCAAGTATGGAAGAGAAGTCAAGATTTGTTAAATCAAAAGCAACATAGCCAATTTGCTTTTGCAAAGCAATCCAATCAAGCTTGAGAGAATTATAGAGTTAGCTTAACCGCAAGATTGATTGTATTCGGTTTCTCTTATGTCAAGGTTTGGTATTTCATGGTAGAGATGAATTTGAGAGTTCTCATAATTAAGAAAATTTTCTTGAACTTCTTAGATTTCTTGCTAATCATAATTAAACTATCTAAAGTGTTGTGTTGGAAAATGCACTTGGAAATTCAAAATTGATAGCACTTAACATTCAAAAAGATAATGTTCATGCAGCTACAATTGAGACTATAAATGCTATCATGAAGGATGTTGGTGAGGGATTTTTTTTCCCATTTTACTTAATAAATCGAGTGATGTTTCAGTCAAAGAACAAAGAAACCATTGCTTTTAGCTATTTGGATTCCAAGGGACATATAATTAAACATCTTCTTGGTCTAGTACATGTCAGTAGAATGACTGCTTTATCCCATAAAATAGCTATTGAGGTAGTGTTCTCTAAGCATAATTTAAGTATGCCAAAGATACGTGGGCAAGGCTATGACAAAGAAAGTAATATGCAAGGAGAATTTAATGGCATTAAAACTTTAATAATGAAAGTGAATGCATCTACTTATTATGTTCATTGTTTTGCTCATTAACATTAATTGGCACTTGTAGCTGTGGTAAAGAATCATGTTCACATTGCACTAACCTTTAACACAACAATGCCACAAGTGTAGTGAATACTGTTGGTACTTTATACAAATGTAGAGATGCTTTTCGAGAGAAACAATTTAATAAGATTGTGGAGGCATTACAAGTTGTAAACTTTCTACAAGAAAAGGTTTAAATCAAGAAACAAGTCTCGAACAAGTTGGTGATACACAATGAGGTTCACAGTATGGTTCTTTGATTAATTTGATTACTATATTTGGTTTCATTATTGATGTGATTCAAATTGTTGTGGAGGATGGTATTATGTTGGAGCAAAGAGATCAAGCTTACAGCTTGCTATATTTTGTGCAATATTCTGACTCTATGCAATTTGCATTTAATGAAAAATAATTTGGGGATTATGAATGAATCATCAATGACATTACAAAGAAGAGATCAAGATCTTGTGAATGCAATGACTTTAATTAAAGTAGCTAAACAACAACTACAAACAATGCGAGATGATGCATAAAAATTTTTATATTATGAGACCTGCTTATATTATGAAAAGAACAATATTTTTGTCCTAAATATGGATGATATATTTGTAATTCGAGGAAGGCCATGGCGGAACACCCATAAAATGATAAATTTGGATCATTATTGAGTTGAGTTATTTTATATTGTTATTCATATGCAACTTTAGCAACTCAATAATCGATTCAATGATGTGACTATGGAGTTTCTTCTTTGTGTGGCTTCTTTAAGTCATTGTGATTATTTTGCAGCTTTCAATAAGGAAAAGTAATTCTCCTTGCTCATTTTATCCATCAAAGTTTCTGAGATGTAAATTCTTATTCTTGATAGTTAGCCTGAGACTTACATTATTGATTTAAGATCTCATGATGAATTTAAAAGCCTAAAAGGTATCAATGGCATTATATAAAACTTGTTGAGACAAAAAAAGACATTGTGTACCTTTTGATGTAATTGTGAAATTAGCTTTGATATTGCTCATTTCCACTGCATCAGTTGAAAGAGTTTTTTTTTGCTATAAAGATTGTAAAAAATCACTTGCACAACCCAATGGGAAATTCATGGAAGAATGACTGTTTGGTTACTTACATAGAAAAAGAAATATTTCATAGTATTGATAAAAAAAAATTCGTGCATCATTTTCAAACTATGAAAATACGCAGAGAGCAATTGTAATATGTTACTTTGATATGACAAAAACTTTTGATGCACTTGTGTTTCACTATTTTATTTTATATTTATTATTAGTTTATCCCTTGAAAAAAATTATGGGTCCATCCCTAATAACTTTAAAAATTATTAACATTAGTTAATAAACAAATACCATTAATTAAAAAAGTACAATTTTAATCCTTAAATATATATATTTTGTTCTAAAATAATTGGGCAGAACAGAGATAAAGTAATACCAAAATAATAGAAAGAATTTATAAAGGAAGAAGATAATACTTATCTTTTTCTTGCAAATAATTATAGTATTTATTTTCAAAACCTCTATTTATAAACTCTTGCAAAAATGATAATATTTATAAAATTAATATCTCAATCTATTCCGGATCTTGATCTCATAAACATAATAAAAATCGTGATCACAATCTTGCAAATCTTGTTAAAATCATGATATCAACCGCATACAATCAAGCTAAAATCATGATCTTAACCATCTAAAATTCAGACAAAATATAGCACTTCTCTTGAATTTAAACATGTAGGCTTTAGAAAAAATTGTCAAGGATTTAGCCCTTAATCCTTATCCCTTAAATAGAAAATTACTAAATATGCTTTTAAGTTATTAATCCTCGATCAAAGGCACAAGGAAGCTTAGTCATAATTAAGGTACTTTCACCCCACCCGCGAGAGTAGGTTAATCTAGATAAACAATTATATAAAAAGTTACTTTTGTAAAAATTACTTTCAAATAATAGAAATATTTGTAATAATTATAGTAATACTTTAAGTAGTAATATTAAAATAATATTAATATAACTACAAGGACAATCATAACTTTGATCATTTTTTCCCCTTCATATATATATGATTCATTTAAAATGAACGGCAAAAATATCAAGCGTGAACAAAAAGTCAGCTTCTTTCAACCAACATCACACCTTAGCCCTCCTCAAATACTAATTCTTTATTTTTCTTCCTTCTTCCTATCTAAATCACTAAAATGAATAAAGGGAGGAATTAAACATTTTTGTTGCCATAATCCAATTTAGTCTTTGTTCTCTTAATCCAATCTACCCTTGTTCCCTTTTAAACAGTCTCATAAAGTTAAAGAATATTTTTAATAAACAACTTTTGTTTTAAAATAAATCATAAATAATAATAAAATATTTTTAATTCAAAATTTTTACTTATTGTATTATAATTAGTAAAAAAAAATAACAATAAACAAATGAGCTGGCTTACATTACTTTGGAAAAATATTACACACTTTTTAAAATTGAATTGTTCAGGTTTAATAGATTGGTAAATTTCTTTTGAGAGTAGTTGACAGATGAGGATTCTTCATCTCTAACCGCGGATTTTGAGAAGTCCATTCTAGAGCAAATGGGCTTATAGGTTACTCCCGGTTGAAAGAACAACCTCCTTTCAATGAACACATCTGGTTGGGAGAAAGAAGTTCCTAAGACAATAAATATAGGGGTCGTGCCTAATCGTCTTAGCTGGGTTAACCTGGGTTTCCTCAAGTCCCAAGATCGTGTTTACATCCTACCTCATTGGCATGAAGCCAACCATCGCCGATCTTCAGGACAAAGCTCAACGCCCTGAAGAGGACTTGAAAGCCTTTGTTAGTAGATTTAGGGAGGTTCTAATCAAAACCGAGATCCCTCTACCCGAATCTCAAGGTGTCCAGATGCTGGTCTTAAGGAATCTTAAGATTTTGTTGAGCGAGCAGAAGCGGAAGAGGGATAGATTGATTGCCGCAACTGAGCAAGCGAAGTTTGTTAGCTTTCTTTGAGGTCTTTAATGAAAACAGGGCAAAGCAAGGAAATCGATGAGGGGTAGATTATACCAACTCCAACTGAATTGTTCAGGTATAATAGTTTGGTATGTATTCCTCTAATTAGATTGTTTTTATATGTTCTGATGGATGTACCAAATCATGTACGATCCAATTTTGAGAGGAAGAAATCCTAGATTTTATGTAGTTATTTACGAAGCCCATTTAGGCATCGGAGGTGCTTAGTTAATGGAATCTTTGATTCCTTGCCCAAAATCACATCCCAACGAAAGTAAAATATTGTCATATATGCATGAATTTTGGCATTTCATTCTTGGTTCAAATTAAAATATAAATGGTTATACAAGCTGTTTGATTTGTTTCATAGTTGCAAGTAACATGACATAGTAAATGATTATATCATTTAAGTAGGCTTACATATAATGATTATTTAACTTAATAAATGTTAGGTCTTAAAAGTATAAGAATGAGAGAATTGGGAAGAGGTAGATTGTGTAAATTTGTAATAACTCCTTCTAGTTTATCTTAATTTCCAAAAAGGTTTTGGAAATTAAGATGAACTAGTGGTGTTTTTCCAAAAATCACCAAGCTTTACAATAATGATAAAAATGCAAACATAAATTTTGTTATGTTTCCACCCGAGTGGGAGTTTTGTGGCATTGCTACCTACTAGGAAGGAATCACATTTCCATGATTCATGGGAATTTGATTTGCAAGGACATATTAGATCCTAGCCATTTAGTTATAAAATATGAACCAAAAATGAGAATCTTATATCCCAAGAAACTTGGAGATATCCTTTAAAATTCCACTAACAAGATGCACCCTTAATTTGAATGTGTTGAATAAGTTCATCGAGTCAAATGGAATTGGTTGAGGTTCCTACGCTAAAAGAATGAAAGTGTGTTTGGATTTAGATTTCAACTTGAGCCAAGTTAATTAAGTGAAATTGAGATAACTTACTGAAAATCTAGATTATTCAACCACCATTGTCATTTAGGAGATTGTTTTTGCTCTTCTAATCTCATCTCACTTCCATCTCCCCTTGTTCTCACTGCCATTGTCATCTAATCCCACCCTTGTTGTTATATCTGCTCATCTTAATCCAACCAACCTTCTAATGGTTTGCTCTTTCATTTTCGTCTTAGGCTTTACTCATCATCAACATTATCAGCTACTCTTATTGTTTCTCAACTGCCCTTATATGTTTGCTTTCTATTTTAGCTCTATTAGTTCTCCATATTTTCTATAATCATGAATGTGTATACATATATATCTATACTTGTACTAGTATGGATATTTATATTTGAAGTGCATACATATGATCCTATAGTCATATGCTAGACTATCAATATTCTTTCTGTAGCCATGTATATGTTATAAAAATGACCTACTTTTCCATAATAATAGTGTTCCTTAAAATCTTGCTTTTGTTTATAGTATGATGTTAATTACCACATGAGCCATTGTCTTGGTGGATGTAATACTTTAAAATTGGCTTGGCCATCTAATCTTCTTTACAAATACTTTTTTGGTAGAAGTTCTTTCTTTCCATTTAGAAATTTTTTTTCCATTGGCATTAATTGATCCTACACTTGTTTTATCACTGAGGGCTACAAAGGATTCTAGGACATGGTTGATTCTAGGACAAAAATCAATGTAGATTGCTAGCTATGGAGACCATTGGTTGAATTAGGTACTGATTACTACGTAGGAGTTAAATGAATGGGGACAATCCTCGAAAGATGGAATTAATGGTAAGTAGTTCTGAAGTTGGTATAATCTCATTATTTAGCACCCTTAATTATGTTTTTTTTATTATTTTTTATTCTTTTATGTCTATGATATCATTATAATTCGTTTGTTGTTAGAATACTTTATCTTCTAAGAGCTTTAGGGGTATAAGATTTGCTGATTTGGTCTCACATTTCTTTGATCAAGCAAGTTGTGTTGAATTTATTTTAGAAATGCCCCTTGGAGCCAAAATGGCTCACAAGACCCAATTCCCAAGCTTCTCTGTAATTATTATTGTTATCATCATCATCATCATCATCATTTTTTTATTTTTTTATTTTTTTTACAGAGAGTGGCTGGTGATTTACATGTACTTGGGCGGAAAGTCAATTATCATGAGAAAACTATCATCTCTCAACGTTGAATGTCTAAATCCATTCTTGGATTACAAGGTTAAATCAAAATTTTTATCGAGGATGATGCTCATAACTCTTGCTAAGTAATTTATATGTGTGAATGATATGCTTTGCTTAAAATTGATTGTTGCATTGGATATCTTCTACAATAGATTTGTGCACACTTGTACAGTTGACTTTTGAAATGTAGACTTCTAGTCTTATATAAAGTTTTTAGAGCTTGTCAAACATTATTCTTTAATTTATAAGGAACATTGATAATGATCGGTGAAAGTTTTATTTTCTATTATTCTTAATATAAACAAATAAATTATGCACATAAGATATACATTATTAAAGGTGTTGGTAATGGAATTTTAACAATTAAAGTTAGAAAGTGGTATTCCTTGAATGTACACCATGGAGAAACAAGCAAAAAATCAAGGTCAGATGATAACTATGAAGCATACAATTGAAAAAAATATTACAAAAGGGGAATACAGCAGCTGGCATAGTATGTCAGTCAAAAACTTTTCAACAACAATCATTAAAGTTACCATGGACAAAGGATTTAGTGGGTGTTGTTGATACACTTGGAAATGTAAAGGATGACAACTTAATAGGTTCGCATCAATCACCAAAACTAGTTTTACACTTGTCTTAACATTTATTCTTTATTTTGCTCTCTCTTGATTGTTTAGGCTTTTATTTGAATACTTGGGTTCGGAAACCATGTTGGCTGTTGTTTGCAAGACCCTTCAAGGCATGAAGGCCCTTGAAATGTATGTCAAAGAAGGAAGGATTAACAAGATTGCTAGCCTTCATAGTCTTGAACCATCAATTGGCAAACTCCTTGATAGAAGATTCCTTGCTATTAGTCATGAAAATTTAAGGTCAAAACTTTCTCCATTACTTATGTAGCAAATGATTATTTCTTACAACTTTTAGAGAATTGAAAGTATGGCTAGCATAAATATTCACTTTGGATATATTGATCTTCTTTTCATTTTTAATTCATAAAATTTATTTCCTCCACACATCATAATTTGCTTCTAATTTTGCAGAGCATATTGTGCCAAATTTTTTGCTGATGATCCACAAAAAAGACTTCATTTGTTGAAGCCAAAACTACCAAATGGCAAATACCCACCAGGATTTCTTGGTTTTGCTGTGAACATGATTGATTTAGATCATGATCACTTAAGTTACCTCACAATCAAAGACCATGGTCTACGGGAAACCTTATTTTATAGCTTGTTTTCCAGCTTACAAATATATAAAAGCAAGGCTTAGATGGAGCTTGCAATGCCTTACATTATTTCTATGGATGGGGGAATGATTAAAGCCAATGGTCCTTTTTATCTTCGGGGCAAGTAAGTCACATACCATAATTTTGTTAAAAATTCTTTTGTAACAAAATTTATTGTTTATTATTGTTTTCATAACCATTTATGTAGGTAAGCTACATGTAATAATTTTTAAATTTATAAGTTAAAATTTTAAAGTCACATACCCATAGGCCTGGATGGTGCCTAATCATAGTCATCATGTATTGGGTTGTCTGGTATATTAGGTCTATGGACTAGTTTATAGCATTGAAGAATACTCTCTATTATGTAGTAAGGACAAAATTTCCTTGTTAATTCTCCATGATTCTTGATTTTTATTATTTGGTGCAAAGAGTGAACCCCTGCTAGAAGCTCATTTCTCTTGCACCAAATATCGACTTAAGATTTTTTTTTTTGAACTATCAATCTTATTGTGAAATTGCAATTGTGTCCTTAGATTTTCTTTGGAAATGTGCTTGCAACAATCTTATTTGGGATAGTAATCAGAAGAAAAAAGCTATTTACAACACATTATAGCATTGGTAAAAGATGTTGAAAAATTAATAGAAATTATTTGATGTCATTTTTAGCTGATTCTTAATCATATCTAACATTTTTGTTGTAGGTTACTTGGCCATCAAACTTTCGTCAATTAACCTTATATATTTTTGTGGTTACTATCATTATATTTATTCTTTTGAGTATACATGTATGCATTCATGATTATACAAACATACATTTGTTGCTATGATATATTAGAGCTAGCATCTTTAAATTCTTTAAGTGTCGTTTGAGGCTGGCTTAAGAAAGCTTTGTTCTAAGCTTTTGATGGCTAAAGAGGGCAGCAAGTAAGCCTTCTCTTCGGCAAGTGTATATGTAGGTTTTTTGTTTAGATGTGAGTGCTTTGTTGTTTTTGCAGTCTTAGCGTTGTTGGATTGAAGATCATGCCATCTTGTTATGTTTGAGTTCTTTTTATTATCCTTGAATTGCAGTAATATTTGGGTTGTTTGTGTTGATTTAGAATTCTGTATATATATATATATATATATATATATATATATATATATATATATATATATATATATATATATATTTGTTTCTTTGGGGTGTTGGTGGTGCGTTGGAGTTGAAATGCTTTCTGGCTATGCAAAACATTTGCATTGTACCTTTGACTTTCTTTGCCCTGGCGTAAGTCTCATCTTGGTTTATTTTATCTTTTGTGTAAGCATGCAGTCTTCATTCAATTTATTTATACATGTATTTTGTAAGCCAAAAGTCTTCCAAGTATCCTACATTACTTTAATTATTTTCATATACATATTCATACATCCTTGTAAGTATGCAACTGTCTAAGCATGCCACTTTAGTTTATATATATATATGCATCCTTGTAAGCGTGCAGTTGATGGGCAATTTAGCAATAAATCCAATTAAATGTTGGTTACTTATATACTCATGTCATGCATGCATGTCCTGCAAATCCATAACTATCTTAAAAAAGTTCATTATTATAGAATGACTTTCACATGCATGCCATGCCTCCTATTGTTTATAAATTTTTGTAACCAACTAAAACTTTCATGCATGATCCTAAAATTTTTGAAGTCGTAGGTTTTGATTATTAGTTTTGTGTATTAGAGTTTTTGGTAGCTTAGTTTGATCCTCTTCAGACTTTGGGTTTTAGTTGAGAGTTTAGATCTGAGTCAAGGTTTGTAATCTAAGTATAGCTTCTTTTGTTAGCTAGATCCCATCAGCGAACTCTAAACCGCGATGTCTGGTGAACCCAACTTCATAGTTCCGAGCCAAGTAGGCTTTCACACCGGTATAACTCTGTGTTTCTGGTGTATGGTTAATTATTTATTGATTTAGAAATTTATTTATTCATGAAATTATGGTGTTATTTATGTTGGTATTTTCTATTATTATTCTGTTATTTTCCATTTATTTATTTATTTATTTTAATTATGTTGTAATATGATTTATTCGCTATTTCACTATCTGTACACCGTATTTCAGTGATTTTTGGTGCATCTCCATCCCTAGCAATTTTCCAACTAGGAGGAGTAAGTACTAGCCATGTGCACATGTTTTCTGTATTAGTGCTACAAGATATGCGTGTCCATTCTGACTACGGTCGAAGATCCGGCTTCGGCTATTGATATTCTATCCATTTTGACTTCACAATCTAAGATCCAACCTCGAACTGTTGATTCTGTTTATTAGCTAGAGAGATGTACACTTCTAGATTTTTCCCATATTTTTTGTATTTTATATCTATAGTTACCAACTGTTTATGTATGACTTTTTATATCTATATTTGTGAAATTCCAGTTATCTTGTATTTTCTGTTATTTTATGATCCTATTGGGCCCTTGCGGCTCATGTACTCTTTGATTACTTTTTTTTAGGTGACAAGTAAGCTTAGGATCAGGGTGTGCTTAGGTTAAATTTTTTTAGTTGTATTTTCTTTTATATCTGAACATCGAGGATGTATGCCTCATAGTTTGTTGTCGGTTTGAGTAAGTGACAGGCGGCCCGAAAGTGCATGGGTTTCTCGAAGTAATAAAAGTTACCCCGGTGAGAGGGTAGTCGAATCCACAGGGAATAGGGAGTTAGAATACGAGATTTCACTATTTAAACTAAGCGAAGTATGGAAAAGTGATCAATTGATTCGATGAGTGAATTATGGAAACAATTATACTAAAAGACGAGAAATTAAATAGAAAGATGGAAGATGAGAAAGTGCAAGTAAAAGAGAATAGAGAGGATTTAACAATGAATGAAGCGGGGTATCCGGACAAGCTACCTCTAGGATCTATGCTTCTAGTGCAAGACTATGCTATTATACTGATAAGTGCTCGTGTTATAGTAATGCGAAGTGTTATTATCTTGCAATGAGCATTAATTTAATCAGATTTTATCACTAAAAAGTGTGCAATTGTTTACTTTTGTGCATTGTAGGGTTGTGAAGATAAAATGAAGGAAAGGAACGAAGTTAGGTCGTGTTTGGCATTGTTGGGAAGATTTTCGGACCAAGCAAGGAGCAAGGCGTGAGCATAGACTTGTGAGTGTGTGCCAACCTCCTTTGGAGAAGCACAAAGGCAGTCACATTCACAATAAGTCTAACTCATGCCAACAATGAGAACTTCACCAATTAGGCGATTCGAAGCAATCGGCACGATCTACCGTTGATTATGTGCCCAATTCAACAGCCTCGATGAAGAACGACGAATCCGGGAGTGTTTCGGCACAGTTACTGTAGCAGTACTGCAGCAAAACACTGTAGTAAAAACACTGTAGCAAGTTGCTGTTCACAGTCGGCCGAAAATCAGAATTCCAGAAACTTCACACGGGTGTGTGGAAATTCCACACGGCCTTGTGAAATCCCGTTTTCAGCAAATTTAAAGCCGCGACTTCACATTATAAAAGCCCGATTTGGAGACTTTTTGAGGGATCTTTTGACCTATTCTTCTCCCCAACTTCTGGGAGTGCGGCTAGGGTTTTGGAGAGGACTTCGTGGAGGTTTAGAGCGCGTCATCGGCATCGTCACCGACGTCCGGCGGCCGCACAAGACCACGGCCACACCATACGCAAGGGGGTTTTCATCGATGTCTTTACTTTGTGTTTTATTTCATACATTGATGAACATGTATAGCTCCATGAGGAGCTAAACCCCTTGTGGGTATTCGGACTTGTAAATTCTAGGGTTATCATGTTTCTTTGACATTGTTATTATGCTTTTCCATTATTGATGAATAAGAATTGAGTCTCAATCTTGATTTTATTTTGCTATTGTTTTCCCTTAGATGTGACACTAGGGTTGAGAGCAATCTAGGTTTTCCTTTGGAGGTGTGACAACTTCTATTGGATTAGACTATTCAAGATTGAAGAGGGTTGAGAGGGAGAGTTGTGAGGTAGCGATGTACGCCTTTCCCTTCCGGTGTGATTTCTCCCTACCTCCGTTTCCTTGATTTATTAGCGGTCGAGATAGAGTGAAGTGCTAGGTAGATAAACTCCCCTGGGGCTTAGTTACGCGAGTAACAGAGTTAAGGGTTGAAGTGAATCCTATACACTGGGGCTTAATCTAGACTAGGGTTCTTCCTCCTCAACCAAAGGTTTAGAACTACACATAGGAACATGTTTAATCACTAGGAATCCCTAGAACTTAATGCAATCCCACGTAGTGTGAGGTTTAGGTAAATGTACTCCCCTGGGACTTAATCGTGCGAGCGATAGAGTGAAGGGTTGTTGTGAATCCTAATACCGGGGCATAATGTTGGGGTTAGTCACGATTGACCTTAGGTTTGGCACCGTGAGTCTAAGGATTTCCTCGACTCAATTAGCATCAATAGGAAGGTATAATAGCATAGTCTTGCACTAGAAGCATAGATCCTAGAGGTAACTTGTCCGGATACCCCACTTCATTCATTGTTAAATCCTCCTTAATCTCTTTTTCTTGCACTCTCTAATCTTTCATCTCTCTCTATTTAATTTCCTGTCTTTTAGTATAGTTGTTCTCACAATTCACACACGAATCGATTATTACTTTTCCATACTTCGCATAGTTTTAATAGTGAAATCTCATACTCTAACTCCCTATTCCCTGTGGATTCGACCACCTTCTCACCGGGGTAACTTTTATTACTTCGACAAACCCATGCACTTGCGGGATACACGCAAGGGGTCGTGTCATATACTCTCCTATTGATGCCAATTGAGTCGAGGAAATCCTCAGACTCACGGTCCCAAACCTAAGGACAACCGTGAATAACCCCAACATTATGCCCCAATATTAGGATTCACATCGACCCTTCACTCTATCGCTCGCACGATTAAGCCCTAGGGGAATACATCTACCTAAACCTCACACTACGTGGAATTGCATTAAGTTCTAGGGACTCCTAGTGATAAGACCTGTTCCTATGTGTAGTTCTAACCCTTTGGTGCAAGAGGAAGAACCCTAGTCTCGATTAAGCCCCAGTGCGTAGGATTCACTTCAACCCTTCACTCTATTACTCGCGTAACTAAGCCCCAGAGGAGTATATCTACCAAGCACTTCACTCTATCTCGACCGCTAATAAATTAAGGAAACGGAGGTAGGGAGAAATCACACCGGAGGGGAAAGGGGTACATCGCTACCTCACAACTCTCCCTCTCAACCCTCTTCAATCTTAAAGAGTCTAATCCTATAGGAGTTGTCACACCTCCCAAGGAAAACCTAGATTGTTCTCAACCCTAGTGTCACATCTATGGGAAAACAATAGCAAAATAAAATCAAGATTGAAACTCAATTCTTATTCATCAATAACGGAAAAGCATAATAACAATGTCAAAGAAACATAATAACCCTAGAGTTTACAAGTCCGAATACCCACAAGGGGTTTACCTCCTCATGGAGCTATACATGTTCATCAAAGTATATAAGAAAGCACAAAATAAAGACATCGATGAAAACCCCCTTGCGTATGCTGTGGCTGTGGTCTTGTGCGGTCACCGGACGTCGGTGACGATGCCGAAGACGCGCTCTAAATCTCCACGAAGTTCTCTCCAAAACCCTAGCCGCACTCCAGAAGTTGGGGAGAAAGATAGGTCAAAAGATCTCTCAAAAAGTCTCCAAATCGGGCTTTTATAATGTTGAGTCGCGGCTTTAAAATTGCTAAAATCGGGATTTCACACGGCCGTGTGAAATTTCTGGAATGCTGAATTTCGGCCGACAGTGAACAGTAACTTGCTACAGTGTTTTCCTGCAGTGATTTGCTACAATGCTGCTACAGTAACTGTGCCGAAACGCTCCCGAATTTGTCATTCTTCATCGAGGCCGTTGAATTGGGCACACAATCAACGGTAGATCGTGCCGATTGCTTCGAGTCTCCTAATTGGTGAAGTCTTCATTGTTAGCATAAGCTTGACTTATTGTGAATGTGACTGCCTTTGTGCCCCTCCAAAGGAGATTGGCACACACTCATAAGTCTATGCTCATGCCTCGTTCCTTGCTTAGTCCGAAAATCTTCCCAACAATGGCAAACACGATCTAACTTCGTTCCTTTCCTTCATTTTATCTTCACAACCCTACAATGCACAAAAGTAAACAATTGCACACTTTTTAGTGATGAAATCTTATTAAATCAATGATCATTGCAAGATAATAACACTTCGCATTACTATAACACGAGCACTTATCAGTAAGGCTTGTATTGTGTCTGTATTCTAGTTTCAAACTGTTAAGTGTGTCATTTTGTTTTTCAGTAGCGTTGTTAAATCCCATACTCGAATTATGTCTGTCTATTGTTATTTTTCTGCATTTATGTATTATTATTTCCATTCTTATCTGTTGGTGATAACTCTGATTAGATCTTAGATCTGAGGCCTTGCACTCAGTGGGGCCCATCCCTGTTAGATGCTAACAGTCTATTAGTTGCCCCAGCTTTGGGGCTGGGGTGTGACATTTACATTGACCATTAGATTTAATTATATACTATGTGGGAAAAGGTCATTAAGATTATCACCATTGATAAGTGCTTGTGTATAAGCTATACGAAGTATACTTTTCTTACATTGAGCATCCCTTTATTCAGATTTTATCGCTTATATGTGTGCATTTGTTTTCTTTTGTACATGTAGGGTTGCGGAGATGAATTGAAGAGAAAAGAACCAAGAATAGGTCATGAACGCGATTGTTGAGGGAGTTCTTGGACCGGCCAAGGAACAAGGTACAAGTTGTGTTCAAAGACATGTGAGTGTGTGCCAACCTTCAACTGAATTCAAGGGAATATGTGAATTGGAGGGGCACAAAGGCAGTCGCACTCACATGTTCCGGCTTGTGCAACATTATTAAAAGCTTCGTCAATGTGGTTCAATTAAAAATGCGATGTGATCTACCGCACGATTGTATGCCCAATTCGGCGGTTTCGATGAAGAAATGAATTCGGGAGCATTTTGGTGCAAGTGCTGCAGCAGTACTGTAGCAAATAGATGTAGCAAGTTACTGTTCACAGCGTGCCGAAAATCAGAAAAAAACAGAGAATCCACACGCCTATGTGGAAATTCCACATGGGCGTGAGAAATCCTGATTTCAACTAAATTTCAGGCTATAAATAACCCGTTTTCAGATTTGTTTAAGAGGGACCCCTTGGACTATCTTTTGCCTATCTTTGGGGGGCTCGTGGCTAGGGTTTGGTGAGGTTTTTGGAGGTTTTTGGATGCGATTTTACAGCGTCGGCATCGACATTTTTTGGAAGATAGCTATTTGGGGAGCTTTCGTCGGCATCGATTCGACAAGGTGTGCCCTAGGATTGACAAGGGATTTGTTGGAGAAGATGAGGCGGCACCACATGACCATCGATACGGAACATAAGAGGGTTTTCTTTATGGTTTTTATGCATATATTCTCAAATTTTTTATTGATTTTGTATTGCTCCATGGAGAGCTAAACTCCTAGTGGGTATTCGGACTTGTAAACCCTAGAATGACATTGTTTCTTTGACTTTTATTATGCTTTTTTAATTGATGCTTTCAATTGAGTTCCAATCTTGCATGATAATTGTATTTATTTTCCCTTAGATGCGACACTGGGGTTGAGAATCATCTAGGTTATCCTTGGAAGATGTGACAACTTCTATAGGATTAGACTACTCGAGATTAGACAAGGTTGAGAGGATGGGTCGAAAGGTAGCGAAACGTCCCATTTTCCCCATAGGCATGATTTTCCCTACCTCCGTGTTCCAAGAGTTCTTTGTGGTCAAAGTAGAGTGAAGTGCTAGGAGATGGACTCCCCTGGGGCTTAGTTGCGCAAGCAATAGAGTGAAGGGTTGTAGTGAATCCTAGTGATGGGGCTTAACTGAGATTAGGGTTCTTTCGCCTGGACCAAAGGGTTAGAATTATACTTAGAAAAAAGGTCTATCACATGGAATCCCTAGAAGCCCAAGCAGTTCCACGTAGTTTGAGGCTATAGGAGATGGACTCCCATGGGACTTAGTTGAGAGATCAACAAAGTGAAGGGTTGTAGTGAATCCTAGTGCTATGGCATAGTGTTGGAACTAGTCACGGTTGGCCTTAGGTTTGGGAGCATGTGCTGAAGGATTTCCATAACTCATTAAACATCAATAAGGGAGTATAATATTAGTCTTGCACTAGAACCATTAGTCCTATAGGGAGCATTTTCCGGGTACCCCATATTTCTATCGATTACCTCTCCTTACCTTTATTGTTTTTCTTGTGTTCTTTTACTTTATTTTACATTCATTTATTGATCTCTCTCACCATCAATTCTCCCTATAGCTAAATAGTGATAACTCTTGTTTCTAAACACTATTCCCTATGGATACGACTACCTACTCACCAGGGTATTTTATTACTTTGAAAACCCGTGCACTTGCAGTACACACACATAAGGGGTGTGTCAACCATCAAGGTTAATTGGATTAACTGGTACCGCATATGCGCCTATTGCTTAGTCCTCCCCACCTATGATATTCAATCCTTTATAGTTGCTATCTGCACCACTATAAATGGTTTCGGTGCCTAGTTTCATGCAATACAAGATCCATTCATAGATAAGTTAATATATGTCCGACATCAATGGAAGTTTTAGCCATGTCTACATCAAGGTCGATCTTCTTCAACTCGTCATTCAAACCAGCACTAGTAATTTCTCAAGCCTTTTTGTTCTTCAAATATCTTTGGATGTCCTAAAATGATTGTTAATGTGAGTAGTTTATAGATATTTGAAGAATGATAGATAAATTCCATTAGGGTAGCAACCCAATAAATAGATACAAGAGTAGAAATACAAGGGTATATGTACAACATGAGGTGAAGAAGAAACACTAGAAGATCATTGAGAAGGATAATGCTGTAGATAATGTTGTTGCCATTGCGGAAGCTTTTGGCATTAAGTCTTCGCATGCCCTTATCGCTTAGAGTAACAACAAAAAGAGAGGATCCATGGGAGGAGGATAACAGAGCACTTGGAGTAGATGTCCGAGAATAGCGCAAAGAGGTCACAACAAAGACTTATTAGTAGAGTCTGGAAGAGAGTATGAGAGTGCATACAGCTTAGTATCCTCAGCTATAACACTGCACACAACATCATCGAAGGATGGAATATGGTCTCGATTAAGTAATTGGTTGCGAATAGCCTCATAGTCAAGATGGAGACTCATCAAAAACTCAAAGGACCACTATGCTGGCGAGACTGAATGCGAGCCTTCCAACACTTGAACATCAAACAAGTGAAAAGCTCCAAAGAGTCAAGTTGTCTCCGCAAAGATTGCAACTCAGTAATATGTTCCTGGACAAAGCGCTCTTGTTGATGGACATAAGCGAGATCCTGCAAAATAGCATATTGGCCAGTAGAACTGTACTACTTAAACATATAACGTAGGTGGTCCCACATAGCAAGGACAGTCGAAAGATGCCTAATTTCGACATGAATTTCAACCTAGTAGGACTAACAAATGAGGGTCATGGAACAATGATCAACAGTAAACCATGAAGCTTATATACTGAAAGTGTTAGTTTCTTTAGGGGGAAGGATGTACCATCCGCATGGCCAAGTAGCTCTAAACCAAGTAAAATGATATGCACAGTAGTGTACCATTTTTTGTGATTGGAGCCAATTAACTTGACATCCATTGGGGCAAGAAAATTTGGAGAGGATGTAGAAATATGTGGGCTAGTCTTTTTTTTATATATATATATAGAATGTGGTTATATCACTGTTAAGCTTTGTCAGCCATTAATTAAGGGAAGATGCATGTGAATGTCTTCCACTAATTTATAGTAGTCATCAACCAATGTGTGTCTTCCAGTAGATTTGTCCACTAGTGTATGTTTGGTGTCAGTTGGTCATATCACAATCAAGCTACAAGCCTTGTCACCAGAGAACTCAAGGAGAGCTGTGGGAGATCACTGGTACTGTAGAATTGACAGCTTCTAATTTGACATGATAGCAGTCCTGCAATGAGCTCATGTGGGTGGTGCAGGAGTCTCCCACAACGCCAAACAATGGTGCTTCTAAGAGCTAATAGCTACTTGCAATTGCTATCCGATCATGGAGCAGCAAGGTTGAGGGTTTGAGCGACAGCAATGCAGTACCAACTTAGCTGCAACAGAGAAAAGTGTTCCAGAAGAATATATGCGTATAGGGAAGGAGCCTAGTGGAGAACTGTGGAGGACAGAGCTGTGGCGGAGGAGAGGGTGAGTAATGTGGCGGCTAAGGAAATAGAGAAAAACAACGAAAATCCATTAGCAGCTAGGAGTTTTTCTTTTGTTCTTTTTTTTTTTAAGATATTGTTATTATCGGCAAGGGAGACAGTTGATGAAGCAAAATGGAAGCTTCAAATCCGGTGAAAATCCAGCGAAGGAAAGCTCTGTGAAGTAATGATAAAGCTGGTGAAAATCCGTTAAAGTGAAGTGATGACCGGAGTTTTATCGAAAGAACCTTTCTGATACCATGATAGATATTTGAGGAATAAGAGATAAATTCCATTAGGGCAACAACCCAATAAATAGCTACAAGAGTATAAATACAAGGGTACATGTACAAGTTATGTGTATGAGCAAGGAATGTACGAAGTATATGTATTTATGAACTAGTACTGTAACATTAGTAAAAATCAATCTCAATTTCTCAATGAAGGTAATAGCCTCTAAAGCAAATGTCCGTTTCTTGAATGTATTATCACATTTAAATCATTGCTTCGCATGGACAAGTACTAGGGTTAGGTAACCACCATAATTATGTTTCCATTTCTTGTTATGTATTACAAATTAATTTGACCAAGAGTTGATAATATTACATATTGTCCTAGGTTGTCTAGTACTACATTCTACCATTAGGTACAATTCCATATCATTATTTATTAGCAATCATTACCATTTAACAAATATAAGATAACATTTAACAGAAAAAGTACATAAGTCAAAATAAGGGAAGTCTACAATTCATAAATTCAACAACATTAACATAATGAAAAATAATTTCATAAACCATTATGACCGTGGTTGACCTATTGTTGTGGCCCATAATTCAGCCTAAAGTCAGTTCTCCTTGTTGCTCTCAATTTGTCCTAGGTCATGATGACTACAAACTTTATTGATGATCGAGGAAGTTTCTTGAATAAACTAATTAGTTAGGCCCATACTAACTATGTAGTTATGTAAAAAACTAATTGCTAGAACTAGCTTGCTTTAGATTTTGTTAGGAGAAATGGTTGTGATATGAGAATCTTGAAAATATTTTTTAATGTTCCAAAGAGCCACTCTATCCTAGATAGTAATGCCATATGCCTAAGGTTGAACAACCTCTTAGGATTTGTCGAGGAATAGACATATACTCCTCAAATGATATCACATGCCATGATATGGTGCAATAAACCTACTCATGGTTATATACCCGCATCAACAAGGCAATATTTCCTTGTAGCAAATATTTTTTAAATTGATTATGAAATGTTTGCAACCTAAACAATATGCTAAGAAGGGAATACTACCTACTATCATTTTCAAGTCATTTTTTGGTGATTGTGCCAATATATCAACTAAGTACAATGAATCAGTTGGGGATGCTTTCAATCCTACCATGCCATAGCTAAATTATAATTTGAGATTTTGACACGTCTGATTGAGTGTGTGTACCACAAGTGCACGGGTGTCGAAGTAATAAAATACCCGATGAGTAAAGTAGTTAAATCCACAGGGAACGGAAGTACTAGTAGTAACTACTTCTTTGTTATCTAGTCGAAATCAAGAATATGATGGAATGAACTCAATCGCAAGAATAAGAAAGTCGCAAGCAAGCAAAGGGAAAATGAGGGAGATCTCAATCAATAAAGATGAGGTACCTGGGCAATGCTCCCCCTAGGATCTTAAATGAAGCACTAGATTTACTAAATGTTTCTAAACTAAATTAGATGAGTTGAGGTAATCCAAGAATAATCAGTCCCTACCTCCAGGCAACCGATACTAGTCCCCTACGAGGTCTCGGTAGAGAAATCGCTCAATTTCAACATTTCACACCACATATGAT
Organism: Dioscorea alata; assembly: GCA_020875875.1. NCBI lineage: Eukaryota > Viridiplantae > Streptophyta > Magnoliopsida > Dioscoreales > Dioscoreaceae > Dioscorea > Dioscorea alata. The sequence continues at coordinate 6,474,815 of CM037027.1, forward strand.
CTCAATAAAATCTAGGGATACCTAAGAGTGCAACCCGATTTGTAAAGATAGATCTAACTCTACTTCTAGGTGAAAGATCCCTAACCTCCTACAAGGTTCTGGTGGAGAAATCTCTCAATCTCGCACCGCAAACCAAATATGGTTGCATAAAGCCTAGGGAATATGGAGATAGGAAACACTCAATCAGAAGGGAAAGGGGCACTCCATTATCTCATGACTCACCCTCTCAACCCTCTTCAATCTTGGAGTTCAAACCCTAATGGAGATCTCTCTCTCAATAAGGCAACAAATCATACAATAATAATAAATCGCAATGATTAATAAGGCATGCAAGCAATGGTAAACAAGATTGAAACTCAAATAAACTCGGATTTACTAGAAACTATAAAATAAATTAATGCAATGATTCGATCCTAGGGTTCACATGCCCAAATACCTACTAAGGATTAGCCCTCCATGGGGCTCATTACAAAACAAAGATTAATACAATGAAAAGAAATGAAAACCATAAAATAAAACCCCCTTGAATTCATGATGATGGCCTTGATGGGTCGCTCAACGTCTTGAAGGATCCCTTTCCGAAGCTAGGTTGCCAAAGGCTTCCTTGATGGTATGATAGAGAAAAGATCTATCAAAGTTGGTGACGAACGCCCCCTCAAATTCTCCAAAGACCACTCCTTCAAACCCTAACTACGTTACCTTTCAATCGCTCGCAAAAATCCCCTAAAGAATTAGGTAAAAGGACTATTTATAGATATAAATCGTGCTTGTCACGTGTCTCCATGTGACCGTGTGAGATTTCACACACCTGCTTGAGATACGGAAAATCCCACACGACCGTGTGGAATTTTCACGTGGTCACATAAATAGTAACTTGCTACATTATTACTACAGTGCTCTTCATAAACACAGTCCAAATTCTCTTCTCCTGAGACCACATTGTCGACCACACATCCATCTGGTAAGTTATGAAAATTTTCCTCGTCGAATCATCATTTGAAAGCTCTTGCAATCTTCACACAAGTAGGGACATGGGAGTGTGACTGCCTTTGTGCCCTTCCAACTTACAAAATTGACTTAAATTCTCTTGGAAGTTGGCACACACCCCCATGTACATGAACTCCTCTTGTGTCTTGATCCTTATGTTGAACAAAAACTCCCAAAAATATATCTTCATAACCTATCTTTGCTCCCTTTTCTTTCTTTAAGGCATTCACAACCTAATTACACAAAGAACACCAAATACACTTTATGAGAAGTAAACTATGGTAAAAATGATGCTCAATATATGTAAAATACGTATAGAAATATGTCTACTCAAGTACTTATCAGATTTACAATCCTAGAGCATTTTGTTAAGCATCTTTTAAACCCATAAATTGTGTTATTTGATTGGGGACAAATTCAACAATGTGTGTTCCATCCAAAATACCATTATAATCCTACAAGCTCAATTTATAGTCAAAGTCATTATTGTCATTATTCCTTACCAAATTAAAACTAAAGACAACACTTATTTTGAAGAACAAGTATCAAAATGAATTACTTTTTGCTTTTCTGGTAAATTCGATCCAAGTTATTTAACAAGATCCTCATGTAGGCTACAGATTACATAGGACTTGATTGATGTGTGTCTTAACAGATGGTGCAAGTTGTTTTTCACTATGTATATTATTTGCTTGTATGGGAAATGCAAGGTTTACAGAAGCACACACATCTATCCTAAGGCAATAATGGATCTTTTTGAAGCAATTATTGGCCTATTCCAGAAAAGATAAGATAAGTCAAGGGCATAATAATAAATTGGCAATAAGGGTTATAACAACTCAACATTGAATGCTACAAAAGAGGTATTGGATAGCAGAATAGGCATGAAGGAATTAGGAAAGTGATCAGCTTAGGCTGGGCCTTTATCTTCTAGGGTTTGTATCTCTAATATTAATGTGGTGAGCATGGATATGATGCTACCTTAAAAAGAAGAAACGAGTGGATACTGTAGACAAAACTTGGAATCAATGAAAGAAGAAATCAGATATCTAAAGCTTAAATGTTCAAATTCGGATCAAAAGATGCCAAGAATGTTGGATGAAATACTTCAGACTAGGCAGCAACTAGATGGAACTCCATTCGTATTCAAAGCGTTGGTGAAAAAGAAGGTAGGACAAGAGGATGAGCACCCATCACTACCAAAGCTAATAGAAGAATATTCTATTATATCTTGAGGTGACAAGCTGACTCCTTGAATTTTTTTTTCCTTGGACAATGTCCAAATTGTTTTAAAGAAGGTCGAGCTTCCTAAGTTCAAGGGGGATGGAAATTTGGGCTTGGTTTGAAGAGCGGAGCAAGATTTCTACATACAACAGACTCCCAATGACCTTAAGGTGTATGGAAGGGAATGCCTTTTATTGGATGATGTGGTTGTAAGAACATCATATGATTTTGACTTGGAATGACATTCACCATGAGGTATTTGTAAGATTCGAAGAAGCCTTAGCTTCTAACTCATTTGAGGCTCTCATTGCAGTCAAACAAGGTAGCTTGGTTGATCTGTACATTAGTAACTTCGTTGAGAAACCAGCAAAAGTTCAAGGCTGGCCAGAAGAAGCATTTACAAGACAATTTGTTAATGGCCTTCAAGAGGAGACATTCGATCCCATGAGACTAGGGACCTATAGGGGACGTTGACTTTGACACATGAAATTGAGCATGAGCTTCATCTGGTTGCGTTGAAGACGAAACTGTACAGTGTATGCTCAATGACTTTTGGGCTCAAGTTATAGATTAGTGTAGCAAGTATAAAATGATGATCAAGAGTCCAATCCTTCAGGCCATCCGCACAATAAAGCATCATATGAATTTGGGCCGCAGATGGACTATCGGACTTGTGAAGCCATTTAGTGCGCCTTCCTTGAGGTGACAGAGGAACTTAGTTGAAAGTCAACTGGTAGGCTAGTACAAGGCCAACAACATTAATTGCTCTGCATGTCCAGCTCCTTGGTATCAATTCATCGTGTCCATCAATATACTCAAAATAAGTTCCAAGACCTCATTTCAAAAGGTCTTTGTTTTCGCTACCATCAACCATATCATCCCCTCCACTAATGCCCCTCACAAATGGCTATGAAACTTCATTGTAGGTGAAGAAAATCCCAACAATGAGAACCTATATGCACTATAACTTACTGAGCAATCTCAATACCTTCCAATTAAAGAAGCTCCATAACTACTCCAGCTAGATTTACCATATTTTTCCATGACTTTTTTTTGGCAACCCAACAGCATGAAGTTCTAGAGAAAATTGAGCAATTTCCAATCACCATTATGGTGGATAGTGGCGCTAGCCACTACTTTTTATAGAACGAGGTGGTGGCCAAGCTCTAAATTTTTGTCTCCTCAATACCAAAATTTAGAGTTTAGTTATGAAATAGCCACCGAACAAAAGCACAATATGTGTATCATAATGTTGAGATCCAATTACCCTTTCCCTCCATTAAGGTGGATTAATATTTATTTCCTCCTAGTGGAGTAGACATACTATTGGGAGTATCAGGGCTTCAAACACTTGGTAACATCAAAGTCAACTGAGCTACTCTAAGATTTTGGTCCCCTACAAATAGTCACTATCTGATATGATGTTTATATCATTCAAAATGGCATCTTGTCTTAGCAGTGGGAGTGCGACGTGGCAAGCTGGGATGGCCTGATCGAGTGGTGTCGAGATAGGTATATACATGAGAGTGCACAACTGCGTGGACCGGGTAGTGCGCATGGGCCTGTGGCCAAGAGCTTGTGACCAAGAGCGGGCGAGGCAGTTCGCTAGACCATGTGCCGAGACTGAGTGGTGTGTGCACGTGACCATGGGTGTACACGCATGACCGACACAGCATGGATGGCCGTTGATAAACGCCTAAATGTATATTCGATACGTATAATTGTCATACTATTCATGTATAAATCGATGATTTTTTGTCATTTTGTGGTTTAATTGGTCTTATTCATGTTACAGGTCTCGAGGATATCCAAGTGAGCTCGATAATGCAAATGAGAAAGAAAATGACATCGGAAACAATGTTTTACTATAGCACTTCACGGAATTTTTGGCGAAATCATGAGGCTCTTATGGGCTCCTTCACGCCTGTGAAGGCCGATGTTAAGCCTACCCGAGGTCTTTAAAGAGGGTTTTTACGGCTTTTTGACACATCTCATTCTCCTACCTCCCACCGTCCTTCTCCATCTTCCAAATCCGGGGTAAAGAAAGCTCAAAACGACATCCTTAGACGTGGAAATCGAAGGAAGAGACAAGATTTGGCAAGATCTCCCTTCATCTCCCATTGTAGAAGCTTGTAGAGGGCAAGAAAGCCATCCTTTTGGTGGCGTCATTAGGGGCTCTCCCTGACTTGTCTCTCCGCATTTACCACTTGAGGGAGTTTTATGTTGCTTTATTTGGTTGTTTTGGTTAATTTTGTCATGTATTTTGTCAGTGTCAACAACTAAACCCCAAGGTTACCGGATGTTGGTGAACCTTGGGATGAACTTATGTAGTTAGATGCTTTAATCTATTCTGTTTCATTTGTGATTCAAGCTTTGTGTACTTTGATGTATTGATATGCATGAGAACTCTGTATGTTGATTTCTAGGTTGTACATGGTTGTGTGACCATCGCCCTTGTACTAGGCACACTTAGCTTGGAAGAGATCCATGTGCAAATACGCCGTGACCATCGGCTATTTTGTGCGCGTCCAATATTAGGGTTGGACCTAGTTTGAGTATCGGCCCTAATTAGAGAATTCCCTACTTGTAATGTAGTCGTATAAGGATTTGGCCGGAAAAAAATATGTATCAATTCTCAAACTAAATTAGGGGCCAATTGCCACGACCATTGGGCTGACCTATCTTAGGAATCTCTCAGTCCAAACCACTAGTTACATGGTAGATCTAGCATCCTTCTCACTTTAGTAGCCCTAAGTCAATCCACATCCGTGACTAGCTTCATCCCTTGATTTTTACCCCCGCTTTACCTTGTTTATAGACATCTGTCTTAGAGTAATTTCTAATTCTCCATGGCTTAGAACAATCACTCAGACCTTTAGGCTAGACAACATGTCACACCCATCCCTTATATTGAGGTAAATGTGGCACCCATCAGTTAAAATCTCTTTTTAACCGGAAAACTAACACACCTGACAAACCAAATCAGACTTACAAATCACAATTAACAACTTTACATCAACTACAGGTTTAAATACACAAATACAATAATCATAATCACTCCAACATGCGGGTACAACCGCTACAGATCACAACACCAACAATCGAAAGAAAGGGTCCCACTGTAACCCTAGACTCAACCTTGACTGGCTCTATACTCGCACAGGCAACCTAGCAAGGTTTTGCTCCTGCAACTGTAACACATTTTAGTTGGTTGATAGTGTATCAATAATTTCAAATAATTAAATATAGCGTATAAAGAGTATATAAATATCACTTTTCTTAAATAATTTCCCAACTCTCAAACATATTAGAATTTTGGCAAAATACAACTTTAAATAGCTTTTAAAGCATAAATCATCATCAAGTCAATTTCTAAGAAAATATAAAATTTTTGTGAGAGGTTGCCCTCTTAAGAGCGACAGCTTGGCTTCGCCTCCTCATCACAATCCAAAACAACATCTCAAAAATATACTCAACCCACAATACGCACCCATCATGAAATGGTCTAGAAACCTCTCTAACCTTTGTCGTGGCCATGGCTAGGTTCAAGTCGTCAAGGTACTCATGCCCTTGACGTTGACCCACTGGTTCACTGGTTGGTTACTCCAGCTACCCGATGAATATCCAATCAGGGCTCTACCCTTCCACCTGAACTGGCCCTCATAGATAATAATCAGTCTAGCACGCCACCGGAAAAGGCTGGCCGTGGAGACCATCTACTGCAGTAGAATACCACCATAAAATCTGTACAAGCTCTACAGTACAGTACATGAATAACACCAGTAAAATCCAGATCCACAATACCATTCCTATACCACGAATGAAAACCAATTCCACAAACATTGTCAGTAGAAATCATTTTAAATACGCATACATGGTTTCACATATCATCTCAAAATCATGGTACACATAACCATTAAAATAAATACCTGAAATGAATAATTAAATCATATGCCCATGTATTTCCACTGTTTGAAAAAACATATAATTATATGAAACTAGATGTATCAATACGATGCAATGCATCAATATAAGTATCCTTTACCATTATACATAATTAAACATAATAAAATGAACTAATTAAACAATTATTTCCAAATTACTAGCTATTAAATAATTATTTCAAAATAATAATAATAATAATTAACCAATTATTTAAAATAATAGCCACTATCAACTCACATGGTTTCCCTTGGGTTTCTTGCTAAACCTGGAACTCTCTTCCAAACCTGAACCCCACCTAACAAAATAACGAGATAAAATAAATAAATATGACAACCTAAAAAAATATAACTCAACCCAAAAGAAAATACAATAAACGAATAACTGACTCTTTAATTGGATCCACTCACTCCAATCGGTTAAAACCTGACCTTGCATAATCATACTGGTCTCCAATTGCACTTAAACCCATTCAATTTGGGTCAAACCCTTCTGAACCAACCTGAACCAAATTCAATTTAACAAACCAGCATTGAACCAATTCCAATTCTTATACAATTCTCTTGAACTAGCTTGGTTCAGCTGAACCCAACCAGCTGCAATTCTCATCCAAACCCAACTTCACTTGATTTGGTCAAACCAACTCAACCAAATCAATTAAACTCAACCGATTCTCACTTGACTTGATCCAACCTATTCAACTTGGTTAAACTCAACCAATTCCATCTAACCATCTTCATTAACATCTTAATCATCATCATCAATTTAATTAACCCAAAACAAACCCTAACCTCGGTTACTACAGTGATCTACTGTAAATCCAAAAATTTCTTCATCATTCCAAGCAAAATCTTACTCAAATACATGGATTTTCCAAAATAGCTTGAAGCACTCATTATCTACAACAATAAATCATGTTTTTGCCATTAAAATCCAAGCCAAAACTCATAAAAACAAATTAAGATTTAGCATGGTTGCTCAAGCTTCTTTTTAACCAAAAAAAAAAAACATGCAATATTTCAACCAAGGAGATGCTTACCAAGCAAGCAATCACTCCGGTGAACTCCCTCCGGCGATCTCCAAGCTCATCTCCTTAAGCCTCTCATTTTCTTCTTCTTTTTTTTTCCTGGAATACTGTAGCATATGAAGAAGAAGGAGAAGAAGATGAAAGCCCATACGAAAAACCATCCAAAATTCTCTCAACTTAAGTTTTCTACCAAAATTCGCTCTCAGTTCCTGCAAATAAAATTTCTTCCAAAAAGCTCCCTAAAAAGTCACCAACAGTCCCTGTATCATGAAATAATATTTCCAAAAAGTCCCTATAAACTTACCTTTTAATTCTTTGTCTTTGGAAACAGTTTTGATCAAATCCTTTTTAATTACTTGTGAATCCAAAATCTTATATAAACTCTCACAATAAGGTCCTTGTTCTTTCCACTTGGGTTTCTCAACAAAATGCTAATGCTCTGTAGAAGAATCTTACTGCCACTACGGTAATACCCTGAATATAATTTTCTTACCGGTATTCAAAGGTTCAGGGTATTACACAACACGACAAGAGGAAGTAAGGGTAGCTCCTTGGGCCTTGTGAATACGATCCTTTCGTGCTTGCACAAAAGATACTACATGACGACCGCGTGCACTTGCGGGTGTCACACCAGGCTTGTTGTGACAGAGGCTAATGCCTGGCACTTAGTCAATTTTGAGGCATGATGGGTTGATTGTATGTTACCGAGAGGGGCACCGACCGTTACTAAGAGACCTTGGCTATAGCTAGGCTAGTATTAATAAGCATTGGTGTGACCGGGCTGGCATGAGACGCTATCGAGGTTGGATGCGCGCAATGGCTGGGTATAATTGAGACTTGGCTAGCCTAGTGAACAGTCACGCTTGGAGGCACTGTAGCTCGATCTTGGTGATGTCTACTATAGTGATTGGCACTATAGCATTGTGTTTGTTTTGACAGGACAGTTGACTACATCTTAGCCATTGGATTAAGTCTTGGTGTTCTTATCTTTTATATGGAATTTATTATATAAGGTCTCTCATTCCCTTGTTTTAATGGGGATGGATGATCTCTCGGTTGTTGGTCATGGCCATGGTTGTAAACTTCTAATTCTATAGTGAGTTTTATTTTTCTCTCTAAGACTTGGTTTCTTGTGATGTCTCTTATTATGCATGAATGCTTGTATGCCTATGTTTACTTGATAGCATACTTGTATTTCTTGTATTAACGTTGTTTTCTTACCCTAACCTTCTATAGGCTAGCTTGTTAATTGGTTTCATGTCAAGCATCGCACAATGTGATCAAGATATCGATTGAGAGGACATGATAGTTGGTTTCAGTGCAACCACTTAGCTGTGAGCTCTTGCAACTCTAGAGATGACTGCAAGCACCATAGATCGACTTAGTTATCTTGAGGCAAGTTTGGAAGGAGTGAAACAACTCATCGAGTGTGTTGATGACCTTCTTGGCTTTATTGCTCAAAGGGCTGAGGATCTGGCGGGTAGCTAGAAGGAGAGCCAAGATAAAGTTAAGATCCTCTCGGAGAGGGTGAAATCTATGGCTTTTTAAATAACGCAAGATGAACCACTTATAGCTCTTAGAAAGAGTTGAAGAGAGAGTTGCGGGAACAATTCTAGGCTAGGAATATCTTGTTGTTGGCTCGAACAGCTTTGAAGAAGCTAAAGCATATGGCAATGATTTGAGATTATGTTAAGGATTTCCATCATTGATGTTGGATATCCGAGACATGTCGATAGAGGATACCTTGTTTAATTTTCTCACTTGCTTGGAAAACTAGGCACAAAGCGAGATTCAATGACAAGGGGTGAAAGACCTTGCATTGTTGATCATTACGGCTAAAACATTGGTAGACTTGAGATCTTCTCCATGGAATGATGGTGAGAATGTGAAGCCTAAGTACAAGGAAAAGAAACCAACGGAGAAGAAGGTTGGAATAGGATTTTAGTAGAAGTTCTATGCTAGCAAGCCAAGCATAAAAATCCCAAGAATGATGGAAAAACAACAGATGATCCTATTAACACCAAGATGGTGGGATGTTTTATTTTTGATGGACCACATTGAGCCAGAGACTGTCCTAAGCCTGAGAAGTTGAACACGTTGACTATCGAAGTGGGAAGTGACTCGGAAGTCCCAACGAGTGAACCCATTACAATTGTTGAGGGGTTTGAGGGCCATTAAGGGAAATTCCTCCACTTCTCTTCTCTATGTGGACTTAACATTGAATGGTAGGGCCATGCAAGGAATGGTGGATACGAGAGCATCACATAGCTTCACTAATAAGGGGATGACCACTCTGTTAGGCTTGAATGCTAGTGCGCATACTAGCCGAGTGAAGGCAATTAATTCCCCAAGTGAAGGCAATTGCTGGGAGAGTAATGGATGTACCGATCTGGCTTGGTGAATGGCAAGGGAAGATTGATTTGCTTGTCATCATTCTCAATAACTTTGAGTTGATTCTTGGGATAGAGTTCTTGAAATCCATCAAGGCCTCCATCGTCCCTCACTTGGTGGTTTACTCATCTTGGATGGTAAGACTCTGATAAGTGCTCGTGTTATAGTAATGCGAAGTGTTATTATCTTGCAATGAGCATTGATTTAATCAGATTTTATCACTAAAAAATGTGCATTTGTTTACTTTTGTGCATTGTAGGGTTGTGGAGCCAATTCGGAGAAGAATGAAGCAAGAATAGGTTATATTCTCCATTGTTGGTGAGTTCTCGGACCAAGCAAGGAACAAGGCACGAGTTTAGGCTTGTGGGTGTGTGCCAACGTCCATGGGAGGGGCACAAGGGCAGTCACATTCACAAAAGCCTAACTCGTGTAGCATTAGAGAATTTCGCCAATGAAGAGAAATGAAGTAATCGACATAATATAACATTGATTGTGTGCCCAATTCAATGCCTCGATAAAGAACGATGAATTCGGGAGCATATCGGTGAAGTACTGTAGCAGTTAGTGTAGCAAAAAATACCGTAGCAGGAACACTGTTCATAGTTCGCCGAAAATCAACAAAACCGAATTTCCACACGGCCGTGTGGAATTTCTGGTTTTTCACAGGGGCGTGTGGAACTCCAATTTCAGCCCGATTTCAGCCTATAAATAGCCCGTTTTCAGATCTATTTGGTGACCCTCCCTTCTATCACTTAGATATCTTTTGGGGGGCTTTCCGCTAGGGTTTGGAGAGGTTCTTGGAGGTCTTTGGAGGCGATTAAACGGCATCGACATCGACTTCCTTTGGAAGAAAGCTATAGGAGAAGCTCTCATCGGCATCGATTCGGCGAGGTGTGCCCTAGGCTTGACAAGGGATTCGTTGGAGAAGACACGCGACTACACAAGACCATCGATACAATCTACAAGGGGGTTTTCTTTATGGTTTTCATGCACATGTTCTTAAACTCTTTATTGACTTTGTATTGCTCCATGGAGAGCTAAACCCTAGTGGGTATTCGGACTTGTAAACCCTAGGATGATATTTTTTCTATGACTTTTATTATGCTTTCTTTATTGATTAGTTTAATTGAGTTTCAATCTTGATTTATTCTTGTATTGATTTTCCCTTAGATGTGACACTAGGGTTGAGAGTCATGTAGGTTATCCTTTGGAGGTGTGACAACTCCTATAGGGTTAGACTATTTAAGATTGAAGAGGGTTGAGAGGGAGAGTTGTGAGGTAGCGATGTACCCCTTTCCCCTCCGGTGTGATTTCTCCCTACCTCCGTTTCCTTGATTTATTAGCGGTCGAGATAGAGTGAAGTGCTAGGCAGATATACTCCCCTGGGGCTTAGTTACGCGAATAACAGAGTGAAGGGTTGAAGTGAATCTTACGCACTGGGGCTTAATCTAGACTAGGGTTCTTCCACCTTGACCAAAGGGTTAGAACTACACATAGGAACAGGTTTTATCACTTGGAATCCCTAGAACTTCATGCAATCCCACGTAGTATGAGTCTTAGGAAGATAGACTTCCCTGGGACTTAGTTGACAGGTCAATGAGAGTTAAGGGTCGTAGTGAAACCCAATGCCGGGGTATAATGTTGGGATTAGTCACGGTTGACCTTAGGTTTGGGACCGTGTGTTTAAGGATTTCCATGACTCAATAATCATCAATTGGAAGGTATAATACTTGTCTTGCACTAGAAGCATTAGTCCTACGGGGAGCTTTGTCCGGGTACCCCATCTCTATATCGATTACCTTTCCTACCTTTATTTCCCTTTTTTTGCAATCTTTTACTTTCTTATATATATATATATATATATATATATATATATATATATATATATATATATATATATATATATATATATATATATATATATACGTACTGAATTCTCCTATCATCGATTCCAATTATAGCTAAAATAGTGATAACGTTTGTTTCTGAACACTATTCCCTATGGATACGACTACCCACTCACCAGGGTATTTTATTACTTCGACAACCCGTGCACTTGCGGGATACACTCAAGGGGTCGTGTCAGACTCCTTGTTTTCTTAGCAGGTGCCTCCATTTAGAAGAAAGGCAATCACGTGATGCTCTCCGCTCATTAGTTGGCTCTTGAGTTAAAGAATGGTGAACCAACCTTTGTTGCTTTTTTGTTTGAAATTTCAAATGATTTGGTATATGATATTCCACTTTTTGTACATGATGTTTTGGAGGAGTTCTTAAACATCATTCCACTGGAATTGCCTCACGAGCGTCCTCCTCAATTGGCTATTGATCACTATCTCAAGTTGGTACCAGGTTGTAGACCCCCTGTCCAGGATCCTTATCGGATAGCTCTGTTGGAGTTAGCTGAGTTGCTTCATCAACTCACTAATCTTTTGGATAGTGGCTTCATTCGACCTTCTAAGGCTTTGTTTAGTGCCCTAATATTGTTCCAAAGGAAACATGATGGCTTCCTTTTGCTGTGTATGGATTATGGGCCTTTGAACAAGGTTACAATCAATAACAAGTACCCAATACCCCTAAGTCAGGACATGTTTGATCAGTTGGTGAAAGCTGCATACTTCTCCAAACTAGATCTTCGTTATTATGGTTCTTTTGAATTCCATGTAATGACTTTTGGCTAGACCAATGCTCCTATGACGTTTTGTCACTTAATAAATCAAATATTTTCTGAGTATCTTAATTCTTTTGTGGTTATCTATTTGGATGATGTAGTGGTTTATAGTGAATCCTTGGAAGATCACATTATTCATTTAAGTCTTGTGCAATAAAAACTTTGGTGGCACCAATTGTATCTCAAGTTAGAGAAATATCAATTTGCTTAAGACAAATCAAGTTCCTAGGGCATATCATTTCTCAGGGTGAAGTCCGGTTGAACCAGGCTAAGGTAGCGGCAATCTTGGATTGGTCAGCGCCAACCAAGGTGATAAGTGCTCGTGTATAAATAATACAAAATATTCTTTTCTTATATTGAGCATTATTTTTCTCAGGTTTTATCTTTAATTAGTGTGTATTTGTGTTCTTTTGTGCATGTAGGATTGTGGAGAAGAGTTAAAGAAAAAAGAGCAAAATTAGGTCATGTCCGCGTTTGTTGAGGAGTTTCTTGGACCAAGCAAGGTTCAAGGAACGAGTTCTAGACTTGTAGGTGTGTGCCAACCTCCAATGTGCTCAAATTGTTCTATAATTTGGAGGGGCACAAAGGCAATCACACTTATAAAGTTTAACCCGTGTAATATTGAAGAACTTCGTCAATATGGAGAAAAGAAGAAATGACATGATCTGTCATTGGTTGTATGCCCAACTTAACGGCCTCGATGAAAAAAATGAAGTTGAGAACAACTTGGGCGCAAGTACTATAGCAAACCATTGTAGTAGTTTACTGTTCATTGCCCACCAGAAATCAATTTCTAGAAAATCCACACAAGCGTGTGGATGCCCGATTTCAGCTTTTAAATACTGTGACTTCAGATTTAATTGGGGACTTTTGACCTATCTTTCGCCCAACTTCGGGAGAGCTCGCGGCTAAGCTTTGGAGAGGATTTTGGGAGGCTTTTGGAGCGTTCTACGCCATCGACATTGACATCACTTGGAAGATAGTTATTGGGGGAGTTTTCGTTGATATCAATTCGGCGAGGTGTGCCTTAGGCTTGACAAGGGACTTGGTGGAGAAGAAGAAGCGGCTTCACAAGACCATCGCCATGCATCACAAGGGTGTTTTATTCATGTTTGCTATGCTTGTTTATACATATACTTTGATGATTTCGTATAGCTCCATGGAGAGCTAAACCCCTAGTGGGTATTCGGACTTGTAAACCCTAGAATGACATTGTTTCTATGACTTTTATTATGCTTTCTTAATTGATGATTTTAATTGAGTTCAAATCTTGTATGATAATTACATTGATTTTCTCTTATTTGTGACACTAGGGTTGAGAGTCATCTAGGTTATCCTTGGAAGGTGTGATAACTTCTATAGGATTAGACTACACGAGATTGGAGAGGGTTGAGAGGGTGAGTCGAAAGGTAGCACAATGTCCCCTTTCCCCTTTGGCGTGATTTTCCCTATCTCCATGTCCGAAGAGTTCTTTGCGGTCAAAGTAGAATGTAGTGTTAGGAGATGAACTCCACTGCGGCTTAGTTGCGAGAGCAACAAAGTGAAGGGTTGTAGTGAATCCTAGTGCTGGGGTTTAACTGAGACTAGGGTTCTTTCGCTTAGACCAAAGGGTTAGAACTATACTTAGGAAGATGGTCTATCATTTGGAATCCCTATAACCACAAGCAGTTCCACGTAGTGTGAGGCTATAGAAGATGGACTCCCCTGGGGCTTAGTTGAGAGATCAACAGAGTGAAGGGTTATAGTTAATCCTAGTGCCGGGGCATAGTGTTGGATCTAGTCACGGTTGACCTTAGGTTTGGGACCGTGTGCTTAAGGATTTCCATGACTCATTAGACATTAATTATAAGGTATAATACTAGTCTTGCACTAGAAGCATTAGTCCTAGGGGGAGCTTTGTCCGGGTACCCCCACATTTGCATTGATTGTTTCCTCCTTACTCTTTGCTTGTATTCTTGTTTTTTTTCAAATTTCTCTTTCTTTTATTGCACTCACATTATTTTCTCTCACCACCATTATTTTCACACTAGCTAAGTAGCAACTTCTCTCGTCTTGAATCACTACTCCCTCTGGATTCGACTACCCACTCACAAGGGTATTATTACTTCGACAACCCATGCACTTGCGGGGTACTCGCAAGGGTATTGTCACAAGGTCATAGAATCGCATTCTTTCCTTTGTCTAGCCAACTATTATCGCCGTTTCATTGAGGGGTAGGCTGAACGATGGGGTTAGGCTGAACGATAACAATTAGCTTTTGACAAGATTAAGACTGTGATTTTAAGTAAACTAGTCTTACCTATTCATAACTTTGATGAACAATTCGAAGTTCATACTAATGCATTCGAGAAGGCTGTCGGTGGAGTTCTAGTTTAGAACAGGTATCCAGTGGCTTTCAAGAGTTGGAAGCTGATAAGTGCCTAAATACATCATATTTCAGCGATAAAATTTATTTACTTTCATGCAACTTGTATTTATTTTGACGACATTTGGTGCGCTTGATGCATTTATTTTCATTTCAGGGCTTCGTGGACGGTTTTCATGATAAAGATACGTATTTGAGTCATTCCAGAAGGAAATGAGGAAGAAAGAAGATCGTTACATGCTCCGGACGCCAAGGAACGTGCGCGAAGCTCATTCTAAAGCATATGTGCGGCCATTGTACAGCCCTGCACACTAGCCGCATGCACCAGGCATATGCCTGTGCGGCCTGTGCGCAGGGCCCCACATTCTAGCCAGAAGGCTATGCGGCTTGTGTGCAGCCCGGCACATGAGCCGCACAGCACAGCCAGAAGGCTGTGCAGTCACCGCGTAGACCCGCACAGTGCCCGCATAGCTTCGGGGTACTTAAGTCGCTCTTCAAGGGTTTTGGAGGGCATTCTTGGGCTGTTGGCTCTCATCCGGTTCCCTCACTCCATCAGGCAAATTCTCTATCATTCTGGAGGCGAATTCGGTGGGAATCGAAGGAGAGAAGAAAAGGGAGAACCTTGACAAGCATCAAAAAGCTCGGTGGCGCGGATCCGACGAGCTACATTATCAACCCTTAGTTGACATTTCGAGGGTAGTTTTCTTGTTGTTTGTTTGATGAACCTTATGTATTGTGAACTCCTCTATTTTGTAATGCCGAACTAAACTCCCAAGGCCAGCGGGCTCCCGGTGAACCTTGGGAGGAAACTTTGTATGGATGACTCTTTTACTTATTGAATGAATGTGTGGCTTGATTGTTTGGTTTTAATTCATCACTATCTTGTTCATTCTACAATGGATGGTTTTCGTAGAGTTGATTATGAATGATACTTGTTTGGTGGGATGCTAGCTTGTATTAGGTCTTGTGATGGTTAAAGAGGGACTCATTGTACTAGTATACCGGAGGTTCCGGGTATTAGTAGGCTTCCGCGCGTTTAGGGTTAATTTAGCTGAAAGTGTGCATTAGATTTACCCTAATCGAGACTCCTTGCTCTCATTGACATCGTAGGAGTATCTTCTATATAGAAGAACTCGTACTGGATTAGGACTATACGACGGAGGTTCCGGGGTAGTCGATATCCGAGTCTAGCAGACCAAAACGAAATCAACCGTATTGTTATGATTGTCATTGTCATCCGTACTTATTCTCCTCCCGGGGGAATCCTCGCCCGAGGGCCCCCTAAACCCTTGGATTCTTCACCTCAATCATTGCTCGGATCGAGCTTTGTCATACTTTTATTTCCTTATTTTTTTTATCGTTCTTAACCTTTACAATTGCAAAAACCCTGTTTCAATCGACTAGACAGTGAACCCCAAAAGGAAGTAATAGTAGATCTCGAGGCCCTTGGGAATATGACCCCCTCGTGTTCGCGCGAGAGGTTATTACTTGGCGACCCATGCTCTTGCGGCCGGGTAGTTGCGTGCTAGCTTTTTAGCTTGTCGCGCGACACTCATCAAGTTTTTGGCGCCGTTACCGGGGAAACTCCTGAGAATACTAGGAAAACTTTTGGATCAATGATCTAGTCACTTCATTTCCATTTGTACTTATTCGCCACCTTTTATTTTCTTCTGTACATACCGAGTAATTTATCTTTTCGACTCCCTTTTCGCAGGTACCCCTTTACTCAGCCCTACATCAATGGATTCGTACCTGTGTGAACCCGCTGCCTACTATCTAGATCAATAGACAAAGCAGTTTTCGACTCATGAGGAGGTATTTGATCTGGGCATAGTGGGGTGGGAAAGCAGAAACTTCAGCAACATTGATGTCTTTCGCCAATTCATGAATGAGACCATGTACACTGATGTTGCCCAAAGTGAGGTTCACAACATGCGGACCGACCTTACCACTGAGAAGAGACACAAACCAGAGCCCAAGGAAGTTGTTTTTGAAATCCACAGGGGGTATAACTCTGATAGCTCTACAGACGAATTGAAAGAGTTTGAAAGAGTACAGCGGGACAACATGAACAGGTTGAAGCCGTCCATTAAAGAACCACCAGAGTTGGAATTAATGGAATTACCCCCACACTTTGAGTATGCATTTCTTGAGACGAACTCTAGGTTGCCTATTATTGTGTCATCCGATCTGTTAGCAGAGCAAAAGAGTGCGCTTTTGAAAGTGTTGGGGAGACATAAGAGAGCCTTGGCTTGGAAAATCTCTGACATCAGAGGAATAAACCCATCCTTCTGCACACACAAGATCTTAGTGGAAGATAACTACAAACCATCAGCATTGCCACAAAGGAGGTTAAACCCAAACATGAAGGAAGTAGTAAAAGCTGAAGTTATCAAGTTATTAGATGCTGGTATCATTTATCCAATCTCTGATAGTGCGTGGGTTAGCCCGACGCAGGTGGTCCCAAAAAAAGGAGGTATGACAATGGCAACTAATGAAAAGAATGAGCTCATCCCTACTCAACCAGCGACGGGTTGGCGGGTCTGTATCGACTACAGGAAGCTGAACGATGCCACTCGAAAAGATCACTTTCCTCTACCTTTCTTTGATCAGATGCTTGAAAGGTTGGCCAGCCATGAGTACTACTGCTTCCTTGATGGTTTCTCTGGGTATTTCCAAATACCTATAGCCCCGGAGGATCAAGAGAAGACAATCTTCACCTGTCCGTACGACACTTTTGCTTATCGTAGGATGCCTTTTGGGCTATGCAATGCCCCTGCCACTTTTCAACGCTGTATGCTCGCCATCTTTGAAGACATGGTTGAGAATTCCATGGAAGTCTTCATGGATGATTTTTCAGTGTATGGCAACTCTTTTGAATTGTGTTTGAGGAACTTGGAGTGTGTACTGAAAAGATGTGAAGAGACCAACCTAGTTCTGAGTTGGGAGAAATGCCATTTCATGGTAAAAGAGGGAATAGTTCTGGGACATAAGATTTCAAGCGGGGGCATTGAAGTTGATAAGGTAAAGATTGCAGCCATTAAGAAGCTTCCCCCTCCATCATCGGTCAGGACCATCAGGAGTTTCTTAGGTCATGCGGGGTTTTACAGGAGATTCATTCGGGACTTCTCAAAGATTGCAAAACCATTGACCATGCTCCTCGAAAAAGACACGCCATTCAATTTTACCCCGGATTGCTTTGCTGCTTTCACAACGTTGAAAAATCGGCTCACTCATGCACCGATCTTAATCACTCCGAATTGAGGACTGCCATTCAAGCTAATGTGTGACGCCAGCGATCATGCTGTGGGAGCGGTATTAGGATAGAGGAGGAACAATCACTTTCACCTAATTTATTATACGTGCAAAACTCTCACGGAGGCACAGGAGAATTACACCACCATTGAAAAGGAACTCCTCGGCGTGGTTTTCTCTTTAGACAAATTCCGACCATATTTTGTACTTTCTAAGGTGGTGGTGTACACTGACCATTCGGCCATTTCAGTACCTCCTAACTAAGACCGATGCCAAACCACGCCTAATCCGTTGGGTGTTACTGCTTCAAGAGTTTGATCTGGAAATTAAAGATAAGCAGGGCGCTGAGAATTTAGCTGCAGATCATCTAGCTCGATTAGAGAACATCCACCCATCTTCATCAGGGGACATGGAAATTAATGACTCCTTCCCTGCAGAGCAACTCTTCCGAGTTCATACGGTGAAATATAATGAGCCACCTTGGTTTGCGGACATCGCTAACTACTTAGCTGCTGGCGTCCTTCCCAATTGGTTCAGCTATCAGCAAAAGAAGAAATTTTTCTCCGATCTTAAGCATCACATTCGGGAAGAGCCTTACTTGTTCCGTGTTTGTGCTGATTAAATGGTGAGGCGTTGTGTATCACATGAAGTAGGACTAGACATCATAAAGCACTGTCATGAAGGACCAACTAGAGGACACTACGGCACCAACCGAACAGCTAAAAATATTCTAGATGCCGGATTCTTTTGGCCTACCATCTTTCAGGATACACAAAAGCATGTGCAAACCTGTGACCGTTGCCAAAGAATGGGGAATATTTCACGGCGGGATGAGATGCCCCAGAATGCCATCAAAGTTTGTGAAGTTTTTGATGTGTGGGGAATAGATTTCATGGGGCCATTCCCAAATTCGCGGGGGCATAAGTTCATTTTGGTTGTAGTAGATTATGCCTCTTGTTGGGTGGAGGCTCAGTCGCTACCATCTAGTGACGCTCGAGTTGTTGTGCAATTCTTGAAGAGATTGTTCTCGAGGTTTGGAGCACCGCGGGCAATCATCAACGACAGAGGAGCATATTTTTGCAATTCACAATTCGCCAAGATTCTAAAAAGATATGGCTTCTCTCATTACTCATCTACCGCCTATCACCCACAAACTAGTGGTCAGGCCGAAGTCTCCAATAGAGAACTTAAAAGAATTCTATAAAAAAACGTCGCTCATCATCGTAAGGATTGGGTGGATCATTTGGATGATGCATTATGGGCTTATCACACAGCGTTTAAAACACCTACTGGGAGTAGTCCTTATCGATTAGTCTATGGCAAGGCATGCCACCTGCCAGTAGAACTTGAGCACAAGGCTTACTGGGCAACCAAAATCTTAAATTTCGACTTCAACTTGGTTGGTGAAAAAAGGAAATTGCAGTTGAATGAACTTGATGAATGGCGGACACTGGCTTACGAAAATTCAAAATTATAGAAAGACAAGGTGAAGCAGTACCATGATAAACACGTGAAGCAAGACAAGAGATTTGAGGAAGGAGATCAAGTATTGCTATACAACGTCCGACTGCGGTTATTTCCGGGGAAGCTTAAATCGTGATGGTCAGGACCATACACTGTCACTAATGTCTCGTCCCAAGGAGTAATTGAAATTCTTCATCCAGAAAAAGGTTGGCTCAAGGTAAATGGACATCGCCTCAAACCATACTTTGGTAAGAGTTCAACACTTTCTGACATGTCAGGTAAAATCTTTCCTTTTGACCCGCACAAACTTTGCAGCAACAATCGAGCACTTTTGGGAGGCTGCCCAAAGTTTTTTTTATCATTGCAACTGTCTTTTGATTTTAGTTTATTGATTTGTTGATTGTTAGACTTGTTCTTACCCTTTGAGTTTTGTTTGTGTGTCGTCAATTCATCATCGTTTTGGCATGTGCATACCTCCCCTACGTTTTGTTGCTTGTTTCTTGTTTCCCTTTGGCCTTACTGTGTGTGTGAGCTTCTTCCAGACTGGTTTTTAACTTGATTGTTGCCTTTGTGCGGTGGGTGTGCGGCCCTGCGCACCGATCGCACAACATGGACAGAACCGTGTGCGGTCCGTGCGCGGACCCGCACATCGACCGCACAACCCAGGCAGAGCCTTGTGCGGTCCATGTGCGGCACCGCACATCTACCGCATAACACGGGCAGAGCCGTGTGCGGTTGATGTGCGGACCCGCACATAAACCGCACATGTCGTGCTGCCACCCGTCCCTTTGAGTGACAAGTGTTAAAGATGCTGCCACTTGTCCACTCTTGTTCACATTTATACACCTCCACCCGACCCCTCTCATCCTCTTACTTCACAAACACATCCCTTTTGAGTCTTCATCTCACCCTAGAAGCTCCATTCCTTCTCTTTGAGTATTTTTGCAAGGTATGCTCCTTACTCCCATCTTCTGGTTATCCTTGCTCTTGAAGTTGTTTGTTCTCCATTCCTTCACGTCAGCTTGTTGGTATTATACAAAGTCCTGTATTCTTGCATGCTTTAAGCTTATTCATGAGGAAGTACTAGACTTTTCTAATCCTTAATTTCTTGCTTACTTGGGGGAATCATGTCCAAGCTTAATCTTTACCTCCTCCATTGTAGGACTCATGTCGACCGTATCTGCGGCGGGGAAACGTGCAAGAGCTAGTGTGAGCACGTCACGCGGAAGAGCTGGTGCGAGCGTGTCTACCAATCTGCATTTCGACAACCAAATCTTTCAAGAACGCTACGAAAACCTCCGTTCCAAACCCTTTGGTCAAACTCATGTCATTGATTGGCCAGTGCTTGAGCAGTTAAGGCTCGCTGATGACGTCTGACAACTGGTTGGGTTTCATCGTTGGCTTGCGGTTCTTGATATCAATGAGCCTGTATATCGCAAACTCACATTGGAGGTTCTGAGCACGCTTGAAGTAAACCGTACATTTCCCCGTTTCACTCGCCCGGGTGGCATCACATTTCAAGTTCATGGTGAGCACAAATCTATCAGTTTTCAGGATTTAGCAAATTATCTGGGGATTTACGACCACAATTTCCTTCGGGGCATGGACTATCCTGACCTTCCTCTTGAATTTCCTGCGCATGTTGAACCACGGTATTTTTGGCGCACTATCACCACTGCTGCTGGCCAAGACTCCAAGAAGGCCTCCCTTCTCCATAACCCGGCTCACAGATATATTCATGCGTTATTGAGCCGATCTCTGACGGGCCGGGCTGATAGCACGGTGGTGGTATCTCGAATGGATTTGCTAATCATGTATAGCATGATAAACCGCTACACCATCAATATAGCTTGCGTCTTGGACGAGTGTCTTGCGCATCATAATCAGCATCCACCTGTTGGGATCATCTTCGCAGGACCTTATATCACTCGCCTAGTGCGCGGGTTGGGTGCCTTAGGCCGCATCCGCTCTATGGAGAGAGTTGGGGGATCAGTTGCGCTTGTTATTCAAGTTCTTCAAGCTATAGGCCTTTTGTGGCACCGCGGGTCCTCCTATACACTCGCACCTTACGCGGACACTTCGTTGGAGTCTGACGAAGACACCAATGCACCTAGGGGTGGACAATCGTAGCCGCGCACTGATAGTTCCTTTACCCTGTCCGAGTTGAATCACGAGCTCCAAGCCTTACGCGACACACAGCGGCAACAGGGGGAAGACATTGCCCGACTTATACAGGGGCAGCAGGACATTCTTCGGGGCCAGCAGCACATCATCGCCCTACTGCAACCCCCCTATCTCCAAATGCCTCAGCGCCACCTGCTTCCAACGACAACTGGGACGACTGGGATTAGAGCTCTTTTCTTCTTTAGTTTTATTTTCCTGCGTTTAGTGTGCTTTTGTGTGTTGTTTGTTTTTGTTGTAGTCGAGTGGATTTGGGCCTACCCCTACCACATTTTGTTGTATTCCACTTTAGGTTATGAACTTGTGTAAGGTTATGTATTTCCGTACTTTACTTTTGTGTGGTTGATGGATGCTTGATTCGGCGTCTATTCTCCGTGCAGGATGAATTGGACGTCATATGTTTTCTTCTCTCCAACTTCTGTGATATTTTGAAAAGCCACCCCGAACTCTTGCTCCACGAGTCTCCCAACACTTTTTTCGAGGAAGTTCACGAGCCCACCCTCTTTCTTTTCACTGCATAATTGTTTTTCGCTACTGACTTAGGTACATTGAGGGCAATGTACTACTCTAGGTGAGGGGTGGATGTGCATGTTTTGGTCTACTCAATTTTTGTGTGAACTTGTTTGAAAATTTATGTTTTGTTGCATGATTGTTAAACCAAGGATGGCATGCTTAGTTGTGAATGTATCATAGCATGAAACTATGATAGATGCTAAGCTATTTGTGACCCTGCACACTTAAGATTTTCGTGTCATTCTTGGCATTCCTTGCACTTTTCCCCTAGGTAGAACCCTAGACACCTAAGCGAGGAACAACAGTTACCTTCGTGACCCTCTTAATGCTAACCCATTCTAGTGGTTTCGTACCTTGGTATGTTAGGCATGCTCTCTAATAAGCTCTTAAGGACTTTCCTCTTCATTTTTCTTGCAAAAAAAAAAATAAATAAAAAATAAGTGAGATAGTGCTCCTCTGCCCTACTAGAGAACTAACCTGGGGTTCGTGC
This sequence comes from Dioscorea alata, assembly GCA_020875875.1. Lineage (NCBI taxonomy): Eukaryota > Viridiplantae > Streptophyta > Magnoliopsida > Dioscoreales > Dioscoreaceae > Dioscorea > Dioscorea alata. Next base: position 6,497,322 of record CM037027.1, read on the forward strand.
TCCTAACCAGAGTGTTCCCCTCGCCAAAAGCTGTAAAGGCATGAGCGCGTGTACTTGAACGTGCAAAGCTCCACGTAACGTGGATTTTCAGTTCATGTTAGTCTCGAAGTAAAATTAAAACATGTTTATATAGCAAAATAATGTTTTATGACTGTTTTTTGTTCGAATAGAAGAGGAAAGATCTTTTGGGGTTCACTAGGAGTATCCCTACCATCTCAAGGCCGAATTCCACTGAGTGGCATGAATTCCCTCGAGAAGTGGTCCTCGGGGTCCTGTCTTCCTTGTTTGGACTACGGGGTTTCGAACTAAGGAGATTGCACACACACATCATCACGATACAGCCAATGGATGCATGGAGAGTCTTAAGTGGTCCTGGCTTGGTGTTTTGAGTTCTACTTTTGCTTTAATACTATTTACTAGCCTGAGGTTTTGCATTTAGTCACTTATCAGTCTCTCCTGTTCCTTATGTCTATTTGCTTGGGGGCAAGCAAATGCTCAAGTGGAGGATATTTGATAAGTGCCTAAATACATCATATTTCAGCGATAAAATTTATTTACTTTCATGCAACTTGTATTTATTTTGACGACATTTAATGCGCTTGATGCATTTATTTTCATTTCAGGGCTTCGTGGATGGTTTTCGCGATAAAGATACGTATTTGAGTCATTCCGGAAGGAAATGAGGAAGAAAAAAGATCGTTACATGCTCCGGACCCCAAGGAATGCGCGCGAAGCTCATTCTGAAGCATTTGTGCGGCCATTGTGCAGCCCAGCACACTGGCCGCATGTACCAGGCAGATGCCTATGAGGCCTGTGCGCAGGGCCGCACACTGGCCGCACAGCACAGCCAGAAGGCTGTGCGGCTTGTGTGTAGCCCCACATGAGCCGCACAGCACAGCCAGAAGCCTGTGCGGCTTGTGTGCAGCCTTGCACACGAGCTGCACATCACAGCCAGAAGGATGTGCGGTCACTACATAGACCCGCACAATGCCCGCACAGCTTCGGGGTACTTAAGCCGCTCTTCAAGGGTTTTGGAGGGCATTCTTAGGCTGTTGGCTCTCATCAGGCCAACATTCTTGGGGTACTTAAGCCGCTCTTCCGGTTCCCTCACTCCATCAGGCCAATTCTCTATCATTCCGGAGGCAAATTCGGTGGGAATAGAAGGAGAAAAGAAAGGGGAGAATGTTGACAAGCATCAAAGAGCTCGGCGGCGCGGATCCGACGAGTTACATCATCAACCCTTAGTCGACATTTCGAGGGGAGTTTTCTTGTTGTTTGTTTGATGAACCTTATATATTTTGAGCTCCTCTATTTTGTAATGCCAAACTAAACTCACAAGGCCGCCGGGCTCCCGGTGAACCTTGGGAGGAGACTTTGTATGGATGACTCTTTTACTTAATGAATGAATGTGTCGCTTGTTTGTTTGGTTTTAATTCATCACTATCTTGTTCATTGTACAATGGATGGTTTCCGTAGAATTGATTATGAATGATACTTGTTTGGTGGGATGCTAGCTTTTATTAGGTCTTGTGATGGTTAAAGAGGGACTCATTGTACTAGTATACCAGAGGTTCCGGGTATTAGTAGCCTTCCGCGCGTTTAGGGTTAATTTAGCCGAAAGTGTGCATTAAATTAACCCTAATCGAGACTCCTTGCTCTTATTGACATCGTAGGAGTATCTTCTAGATAGAAGAACTCGTACTAGATTAGGGCTATACTACGGAGGTTCCGGGGTAGTCGATATCCGAGTCTAGCGGACCAAAACGAAGTCAACCGTATTGTTATGATTGTCATTGTCATCCGTACTTATTCTCCTCCCGGGGGAATCCTCGCCCGAGGGCCCCCTAAACTCTTGGATTCTTCACCTCAATCATTGCTCGGATCGAGCTTTGTCATACTTTTATTTCCATATTTTTTTTATCTTTCTTAACCTTTACAATTGCAAAAACCCTGTTTCGATCGAGTAGACAGTGAACCCCAAAAGGAAGTAATAGTAGATCTCGTGGCCCTTGGGAATACGACCCTCTCGTGTTCGCGTGAGAGGTTATTACTTGGCGACCCGTGCTCTTGCGGCCGGGTAGTTGCATTCTAGCTTTTTAGCTTGTCACGCGACACTCATCAGAAGCTCAAAGATGTGGAGCGATGGTAGTTAGCCCACGAGTAAGAGATGCTTGCCATTGTCCATTGCTTGCAGATATGGAGAGTTTATCTTTTAGGAACCAAGTTCCTTGTCAAAAATAATAATGTAGCCAATATTTTCTTTGTTACTCAAAAGAAGTTATCCGTGCGACAAGCTAGATGGCAAGGGCTTTTGCAAGAATATGATTTTCTTAGGTAGCATAAACCAGGGAGGCACGATCAAGTTAATGATGCATTGAGTCATTGGCAGGTTGTGGATTATGTTGCTGCTCTTTCTTAAGTGGAGAATGATCTGCAAAGTCAGATTCGAGAAACAACTAATGAAGACAACCAATACACTACGTTAATGGCTGATGTCCAAGAGAGAGTTATGAGGAAATATTGGCTTGAAGATGGACTTCTCTACCCCAAGGGTGTTAGACTCTTTGTACCGAAGGATGGTTGGCTTCGGTAAGATCTCCTTAAGGAGCATCATGATGTTCCCTAGGCTGGACATCCCATCCATGAACGTATGACGGCCCTGCTCGTGCTTTATTTCTATTGGCCGAATATGGGTAATGACATAAAAGCATATGTGAAGACATGCTTTATGTGCTAACAAGACAAGTCTGAAAGAAGACGAGAAGCTAGTCTTCTTTAAGCGCTATCTCCAGAATGGCCATGGGCTTCGGTGTCTATGGATTTCATTTCGGGCTTTTTTTAAAGGTGAATGTTATATCTTCTATTAGGGTGATCGTGGATAGATTCGCAAAGTATACTGTGCTTGTACCAACATGAGTACCATGTACAGTTGAGAAGGCAGCTGAATTGTTTCTAAGGCATGTGGTTAAACACTTTGGTGTGCCAGAAGACATCGTTAGCATCCGAAATGCTCGCTTCACCGGACGGTTCTGGACAGCCTTATTTGGTTTGCTGGGCACAGAGTTGAAGTTCTCGACTGCCAATCATCATCAAACTAATGGGTAGAAGGAATGTATCAATGCTTTAATAGAGGAATTTCTTCGACACTATGTCTCTACCTCATAGAAAAACTACTAGACTTGCTTGATGTAGCCCAATTCAGCTACAATCTTCATCGATCTTCTTTGATGGAGAGAAGTCCATTTAAGCTTTTTATGGGTACCAACCCATTACCTCTTTGGAGATGGCCAAGAGAAGAACCAGAAGAAAATGGCCCATCGACTATCACTTTGCTCTTGATCAGTAAAAGATGATAGAGAGTGCATCGAATAGCCTTACTAAGGCAGTCCGCGGCATGAAGTAGTATGCAGACCAAGGGAGATGTTCTTTGAAATTTCATGTTAGGGACAAGATTTGGTTGAAGTTCACTCCTCAAGTGTAGAAGAAGTTACATCGAAAGGATGTGTATAAGGGTTTGATTGCACGGTATGATAGGTCGTTCCTTATTATCTAAAAGGTTGGAAATATTGCCTATCATTTGGATCTCCCCAATTGGCTAAAGCTTCATCTAACTTTTTATGTCAATTTCTTGAAACCATACCATGAAGATCCCACTGATCCATCAAGGGCTAAGATCAATAGAGCTTCACAGACGGTGTAGAGAAAGGTCACTCATGTGGCTAAGCGGATCTTTGACTAAAAAGTTGATGACCAAAGTAAGAAAAATCATTGTGTTTTTTTCTTGTGTAGTGGAAAGACTTATTGACCTCGAAGGCAAGTAGGGAAAGTGATACTACTCTTTGGCAATTTGAGGAGTTAGTTCAGAACTTCTTAATAAGTTCGGGTTTGACAAGGACGTTGGCTTCAACAAATAGGGGTGGTTTGTAAGGGTTTGGTCCATTATATATGGTCACTATCCAATATGATACTTATATCATTCAGGATGGCATCTTACCTTAGACACGGAGAGCATGATGGGGTGAGTGGATGTGGCCTGATCGAGTAGTGCCGAGACTTGCATATGCGCACTGGCCCATAACTTTATGGACCGGGCAACGTGTATGGGCATGTGGCGGAGAGCTTCTGCCTAAAGCAGGCGAGGCAATATGCTAAACCATGTACCAAGACCGAGTGGCATGTGCACGTGATTATGGGCATGGCATATGACCGAGACAGCATGGGTGGGTGCGTTATGATGGAGGTCGGTACCTAACACTTAGTCGATTATGGGGCATAATGGACTGATTGTCTGTTACCGAGAGGGGTACTCAGTAGTTACTAAGAGACCTTGCCGATAACTAAGTTGGTATTGATAGGCATCGATGTGACCGAGCTTGCATGCAATATTATCGAGGCTGGATACACAGCGATTGGGTATTATTTAGACTTTGCTGGCCGGGTGAACAATAACATTGGGAAGTACTATAGCTCGATCTTGGTGATGGCTAGAATAGTGATTGGCACTATAGCTCTATGCTTGTTTTGGAAGGATAGTTGACCCCATCTTAGCCCTTGGATAAAGTCTTGGTGTTCTTATCTTTTGTATGTGATTTATTATATAAGGTCTCTCATTCAATTATTTTAAGCAGGATGGATGATCTTTTTGTGTCACAAAAATTAAGAATCTGTGGATCATCTTTTGCTCAAGTGCGACTTCTCTAACCGCATTTAGCACTTTTCCATGCAAAATCTAGGTCTATATTCCCAACCTCGGTGCTTTTATGATGTCTAGGCTACTTGAATACCATACTTACATGATCAACATCGACTGTTTTGGGACCTCTTAGCTAGAGCTATTTTCTGGAATTTATGGCGGGGAAGAAATAACCTTATTTTCAAGTAGCATGGTCATGCCCCTCATTTTGTTATTACTAAAATTATTCATATGTTCCTTGCTTGGTTTTCTGTGGCCAAGCAAGAAGCATATGAATAATGAAACCTACCTAAAAGTTTTGTAGTCCAGACTACCTAGATTAGGCTTAGACCATGTCCTTATCAGGTTTGAATTAGGGGGAGGGGGGAGGGGGGGGGGGGGGGGGGGGGCATTCCTTTAAAATGAAAAACTTAAGATTCAAGAAAGTCTAGTGCTCAAACCAAAACCTCTCAAACTTGGTTCAAAATAGGTGAGATGAAATTATGCTTGTTTGTTGTGGGCCTTTCAAACTCTCCAAGAAGCTTAGACACCTTAAATTCAATTTGCGTAATTGGGCCAAGTTCATCTTTGGCTCCATTGAATTAAAAAAACTAGCCCTACTACATGATCTAGAAACTATAGATCTCCTTATAGAATCCAGATCCCATCCCGCTAAAGAGGCCTTACAGGAATCTGACACCCTCCTAAATTTAAACTCTCTTATTAAGCAAGAGGAACAATATTTGAAGTAGTGGTCTAGAGTCAAATGGCTAAATGAGGGCAATTTGATATAATTAATATTGTTACTTCTATTAAAGGTTTATTTTGCCAAAGCTTTTGATATGGCTGACTAGGACTTTTTATTGGAGCTTTCGCTACTTCTGGCTTTGGTGCCATATGGATTAATGGTGCACTCTCCCCAAGTCTACAGATCGTAACAACTAATATAGTAGTACCCCCTGAGGGGTAGGGTTGTCGAAACACATGGACTAGACTTCTAGTACTAATTGATCTTCTAATCTCTAGTAAGTCAAGGGATGGTTAGTAGAAAAATTAACTAGACAAAATAAAAGAATAAAGGGTGGAACTAATAGGTGGACTAGAATTGAGTTTTCAACAACAAGAGAGTAATTCCCTAGGATAAGCCCTATGTGCTTTACATAAACAACTACGTAAATCAAGCACACCAAGTTATGCATCACATGAATTAACACAAGAATGCAATAAAACTCCATAGACATTAAAATCAATTAATTCAAAGTACACTAAACAACATAGTTCAGCATCCTGGGGCACTGTTGAATTGTTAGCCCCTCAGAAATTCGTATAATTAAGAAGAAGAAATAAATGCACTAAGGTGAGAAATCATGGCTCTTTTATAAATTCTCCTTAGTTGTGCTTCAAGAGCTTCATGGATGAACTAACTCCACTTCTCTAGTACCTCAAACTCAACCTTAATCCCCTTAGACGGTGTGGGGAAGACTAGTCATCTTTCCTACAATCACCCAAAGTTGGAAAAGAAAACCCTCGGCCAAGCTCCCCCTTCAAAAACCTAGATCCGAGAGTTAAAAAGGAATTTTTGGGCTCAACACAGTCATGCTCAGACCGTACTTTCCATAGGGTTTTTGAGAGAATCGGCTAAGTGTCATCCAGAGTAAATCACGAGGAGAAAGCCTGGTTGTGCTCTGCTAGTGCTTTGCCAGAGCACGCCCATGAAAGAAGCATGTAGATTGTGCTTCCCTTGAGAGAAATTAGTGCTAACAATCCAAATAAAATCACAGGGAGAGAGCACACCCGTGTTCTCCCTAGAAGCACCCCCATGTTGGTGAGCTACTCAGGCTTCAATTAGATAGAAATAATCATGGACAGAGAGCAAGACTGTGCTCCGGCCGTGCTTTGTTTGGACACTTAAAAAATTGCCTTTTTTAGTTGATTGTGTCCCCTATTTCACTCATATTTTCTTTGAACCCCAAAATCCTGCACCATGACTAAAACATACATAGAATAGCATCAAATGTATACAAATGGGGCTAAAAGACAAGCAAAAGTAAAAATTGGGGGTACATAAACATGATATGAAATGCACTCATCAAATACCCCCACACTTGAATCATTGTTTGTCCTTAAGCAATTTCTCATCACTCAACAAAAAAAAGATTAGTATATTACTTCTGATCTCAAGAGAATAGAAAATTCTTAAGTGTAGAAGGATTAACGGAAGTTACAACAAGAATTAAGAGTACTCAAATAAGAGACTACATTCTTACTTCAATATCCTTGTGTGTGTGCAAATCCTAAATTGAGTGCCTCATGATCATTAAGAATCACTCTCCAAAACCAGACATAAAATTTGACCAGACTTAGTGGATAGTAGCTTCGTACACCCTAGAGATAGCCTTCTCTCTTGGTAGGTCATCAAATGCACACTTGTAATTCGACTACTCAAGTAATGCTTTCACTCTTCTAAGGCGATAGCTCTTTCTATCACCATTTTACACAATTTTATTAACGGCAATTAGTAGGGCATCCAAAAAGGAATCTGACTTTCCATTTTTTTCTTTAAGAAAAAATAGGCTACCATCCTAAACAAGTGGCTCCACATTTAGGGCAAACTAAGAGAGACCTAGGTTTTCAAAGTAAGAATGAGTCTATAATTTTAGCTCCAGATAAATAACTAACTCACACCTATCCCCCTAGTTTAAGAATTTCTATAAAAAATGATTATCGATGATCCTCAGCAAAGCATTCATCGCAGAAGGAATAAAAGTAAAACCCTCCCCCACACTTGAATAGTACATTGTCCTCAATGTACAAACATATGCAACGAAAATAGATAATTGAGAACACAATGAATTAAGGGGAGTTCATCAAACTGTTCTGACCATGGAGAGTGATGTGGCCGTTCTCAACATGCATTTCAACCTTAATTCAACCACATAACACCTGAGATGAGACAAGAAGCACACAAGTAAAGCTCAAATTCCAAAAGAAACATAAAAAAACTAAAAATACAAAAAGTAAACAAACCAAAATTTCAGTTTAGTAGGGGACTCCCCTTGCTAACTGAACCAAATAAAAATCCAACATAAAATAAAGAAAGTACAAGTCCAGAAATAGAAAAACATAAATAACGATAGATGCACGAAATCAAAATAGAGCACTTTCTATGAAAGAATCAGCGTCCGAAGAAGCAGAATCAGTCTCTAACTTCCCCAGGTCTGTAGTGTCAACCCCGATTTGGCTAGAAGGTCGCACAAGGGAAATAGGTTCAAGGGATAGACAAATGCCCAGATGCTCAGCAATCTTAACCACCCTCCTCTATAGCCACATGAATACTAATGAGGATCAAGTAACCTGGTTAGTGTGGCTAAAAAAGACACGTGGTGTCTAGGGTAACCTCAAATGATCAGCAAGCTTAGGATGTGGGACAGCCTCGGCGGTAGAAGTGGTAGCTGTTGATCAATGGACACGATACTCAATTCCCCAGATTGTGTGAGTACTCTGGAGCATGCCCATTGATCTTAGAGTCATGAGGGACATAGAGGTGACTCCGCCTAGAACTCACATACAGTCTGTCCCCTCGAGGATAGCCATCCTCCAGACAAGTCTAGTAATGTACGGGCTGACGAAGAGGAAATTGATCTGAGGGTCTGTCCCCTGATGGGAAATAGAGATGACCACCTCATAACCCAAGGGCAGCTGAAATCTGTCTAACATAGACAACAGAAAGTCCAACCCACATTAGCTAATGACACCGGTACTGTCTCATTGCTACATATTTTATTCTTTTCATAAAAAATTATATTTGTCGTGTACATGCACAAATATTATGATTAACTCAATACCAACTAAATTTAAAATTAACATGGATTGAAAGGTATAAAATCCCAACCAATTTTAATCTATATTTGCCATTAATAAATTTTTTTAATGAGTTAAATATATAAAAAGAAATTCATGGAAAATGTGCAAAATTAATTAAGATGATGACGTTCCTTCATTTGTTTTTGATTTAGGTATAAGAGGAAAATATATAATTAGAAAATTACCTCATAATTTTTAATTAATTGTAATAATCTATGTTGACTTAGTTTACTTAAGGTGGTTTGATGAATGAAAATGATATTATATACATACATACATACATACATACATATATATATATATATATGAATAATTAATCTTCTTGAAGATGCACTAGTATATATTATTGTTGATTAATATATTTTTAATTTTTAACGAATTTTTTATATATAATGGTAATTTTCAGAAATTGTATTACTTTTAAAGGTTTCCTCAGATAAATAAGTAAGGTTATTACTTTATAATCTCTTGTCCTGATCCTTATACAGTTAATGAAATCAAGCCTTTAATTTTGTCCCAAAAAATATTGTTTAAAATAAATATCAAGGATTGGAAAGCCACTATTGTGAACATAACATATTTATCTAATAAAGATATTAGGAGATATAGTAAATTATGGGATCATCAATAGTGTCACTTTAATAGGAATTCTGGAGAGAATATAATTTTTAAAAAGATTGCAAGTAGAAGTTGAGAGTGGAATAGTGAGTGACAATAATATTTTAGTCAAAGAATTTAAAATCAATAATACCTGATAATGATGCTTGCCAATGTGACACCAGCTAATCAATAATGGGGGAGGGTTTCTAAAATAAGGAGGACTTGGAGATGCGTGCAAATTGATGATCTTTGTAACGCTAGGATCTCAAAGACACGAGACGTAGCACGAAGCCACAGGTTTCTGGAATTGCGTGGGTAGTCGTGGAGGGTTCTTGTAGCCTAAAATAGACAACTCCTGAAAGCGCAACTTACTTTCCCTTTCATTTCACTCACTCAGTCTTCTTCCCTTTATTTTCCTTCATCCTTGTTCTTCTCTTTTTTTGCCATCTCCTCTTCATCTTCTGCTTGAGCTTTTCACCTCCGACCACTTCTCCTTCTCCCAATGGCTTCATCTCTTCTTTGGCGTTTTTGGAACCCTAATTTTGAGGTATTTTCTTTTTTTTTTTTGTTTAATTCAATGTTGGTTTCATTTGATTTGTGCTAAGTTCGGTGTTGGTTTCTTTTTATTTGAGCTCGAGATGGTTTGATTGGCAGTTTCTTTGATGACATTGGTTGTTGTTTGCTTGTATTTTTGAGGATAGGACATGTGACTCCTGGAGTGAGGTCGATCTCCACGCGGTGGCACGGACCGGAGATCTCCACGATGTTGAGTCCATATGAACACTCAAAAGGTGTTATTTATTAATTCTAGTATACAAAAGTTTGCGTGTATTACATTCCTATCACTTCATGTTTGGATTTAAGAAGGTTGATTACATGATGATTATGAGACCATAGATAGAAGTGCATAGGCCAGGAGACAACTTAGATAAATTTACAACATTTATTTTTTGAGAAACTAGGAAAAAAGAGTTTTTTTTCCTTCAATGTGCATTTAAGGGTTATATGTAAGTAGGGTGCATGCTTTATTATTTTCTTCCTACTATTTAAGCATTGTTTTTAGATTTAACACAAAATTTCTGATGTTGATTGGTTAAGTATACTAATATGACTAAAGACGATGGATTTTTGAGAGAGAGTTTGTACCTATTTGGACCTGAAGATTCTTTCCCTGAAAATCTTGAAGAATGGCTTGGTTAGGGAGTTCATGCGGGCAGCCATGTGGGCGCAGTGGAGGCCGCATGCATACTGTAGCAGCTCTATTGTATCAGTTTTACTATAGCAGGCACTGTATCAACTTATGCGATTTTCGGGATTTCTCGGAAATCTTCTCTCCCCGTATGCAGACCGCATGAGAGGCCGCATAGCTCGCTGCAATGCGTTTTTAAGGTTTTTTTTTTTTTGAGCAAATTGAAGGGGAGGACCTAGGTCTCTTGAGAGCTCATCTTCACTACCTTATCTTGGGATTTTGACGCCGGGTTTTGGAGGAGATTCTTGAGGAGAGGATGATGGGGAGAGCACGACACGACGAGTCCACACCTTTGATCTACATTTTAGAGGAAGATCGACGAAGGAAGCCACTCCTTGGGTGGTGCCCTTGGAAGCGTCATTCAGAATTGATCTTTTGAGGGAGTGTTCTCATTATGTATTTGGTTGTTTTCATGTATTTTCTTGCTTATTTTGTGATCATGAGTAACTAAACCCCAAGGTCACCGGATGTAGGTAAACCTTGGGGGTGAACTTGTGTAATTTTGGATGCTTGAGCTAGTTTATGCATTTGTTTTGGTTTGTGATCCTTGTTTGGTGTTTCTTGAATGCCTTGGTATGTATGAGAACTCTATGTATCAATCCCTATAAAATACTAGGTTGCATGACCATTGCCCTAGTATTAGGCTCACCAATTGTTAAGGTTGTCCTTGATTGTGTCTCAACCCTAGCTTGAGAAATCCACTACACCCAATGCTATCGTAGGAGGATTTGGGCGGAAGCAATTCCGTATTCCAATACTCGTATCGGATTAGGGACCAAACACCGTGACCATCGGCTTGGTCTAATTTAGGGTTTCTCGGTCCAAACCATCCACGTGCATGCTAGTTAGGGTATCCTTAGCACTTTAGTAACCCCCGAGGGAATCCTCATCCGTGACCATTTCCTAGCCTTGATTTCCCTCCATATTAGTGTCTGCTATTTGCATGCTTTTTACATCCATATATTATTTGTAGTTCTCTTTATCAAGTAATTGCCTAGGTTGGACAACATTGTGATAAGGAAGTAATAATAGATTCTCGGGCCCTTGCGAATACGACCCCCTCGTGATCGCGCGAGGGGTATTACTTGGCAACCCCGTGCACTTGTGGGTGAGCGAATCACCACTCAAGTGAACTATGTTGCATGAAGAAAAACAAAGTTGATTGGTTCGCTGTGTGTCCCATATAAGCTAGGGGAATGGTTGAGACAAGTTGGCCAGAAAAAGATGCATCTGCATATCAAATGAAGGAAATCTAGTCCACAACCGGTGTTAGTACTATAGAAGAAATTCCTTATTTGTTTGACCCACAAGGCATACAACTTATTGTTGACTTGTTTGATTTTCAACCCATTTTGGAAGGTGAAACTGAGGAAGACAAAGAAAATGAGCTAATAGAAAATGAAGAAAATAAACAAATTGATGATGGTGATGGTGATGATGATGATAATGATGATGCTGCTGATGATGATGATGATGGTGACCGTGATGATGATGAAGATGTTGAAGAACATGACTTTTAACAAACTATGCACTATTTTGATAAACTCTTTGTTTGTACTTCCTTTTGATATGATCCTCTTATTTTTATCAAGTCAGTGGTTGTATTTTATTTTGAATAAAAACTTGCTATGAAATCTCGTTGTGAGAATCTCATTCATGTAAGTGGGTAGATTATTTTTTTTCTCATTTTTGGTTCCATGTAGGTGGGTAAATTATTTAACTTGAAGCGTGATGGATCATTAACAAGATTCTGGGACAACATCGGGTTTGAATTTTCATTTATTTTAATCTTACTGTTTTTGAAAATTGTTTTCAAATTTATTTTGTTAACACAATGATTATGTCAATAAAAATATTTATTTTCCCTTAAGTAAGATGGCATGGATATAAAATGAAGAGCCTTGGATTTCTACCATCGTGCTAAATTAGAATTGAATGAATTTCAAACTTGGTAAACTAACAATTTGTTTGAATTACATTGAATTTATCCACCAATAGCAATGCCTTGTTATCATTCATGTATATGTTTGTACATTTATATTTTTGTTTATGCTAATCTTTCAGGACGGGGAGCGAATCAAGTTTTTGGCGCCATTGCCGGGAACCCACGAGGAATATTAAGAAACCTTAAAACGTGTTGATTTGACCATTTTATTTTGTTCATTTTCGCTATTCTTCTATATATTCCGTCATTTCTTTGTTTGCATTTTATTTTCTTATTTCTCTTTCTCTCTTTAGACTATGGCGTCGACTAACACTTGGGTTTACAATTGCTATCCACAGGAACCATATGTCTCTCCTTCAAGCACACCATTCAGGTTGGTTGAGATTCACCCTAGCAATGATCAGTGGATGAGACCACCAGGGGATGCCACAGCCGCTTCAATTTATGAAGAACAAGGGGCTCAGGCCATGTTCAGCAGATTTATGGAGTCTAGTGAGGAACAACCAGTAACAGAAACCTACCCACCAAATCACCAACCTGCAGCTCTCAACTGTGAGCTAAGAAGAGACGTTGTTTCCCCTACGAACTCTTTGGTGCCTATAGAATGTGTGGTAGATCAAACTTGGACTGGTAATTCTGAGGCAACTACCCATGTGCCAGAGGGTAATGCAAATGTGATTGGAAGTGTGTTTCAGTGTGAGGATGATGTGTTGGACGTTGATGGTCCAGCAGTGGGGGACTACAGTGACACCGAACAGTCTAGCCTGGGGAATTATGGGAAGCAGAAGTCATCAATTGAGGAACCCCCAGAATTAGAGTTGAAGCCTCTCCCCGAGCACCTGGAATATGCTTTCTTGGAAAAAGGGTCCAAACTTCCAGTCATTATCGCTTTTGATCTTACTGTTAGGCAGAAGGAGCAGTTTCTTAATGTGCTTAAAAGACATAAAAAGGCGATTGCGTGGAAAATCTCAGATATTAAGGGGATCAGTCCATCTTTCTGCACTCATAAGATTCTCATGGAGGACGATCATTGACCTCGGGCGATCCCTCAATGGAGACTCAACCCTAACATGAAAGAGGTTGTGAGGAACGAAGTCATTAAACTTTTGGATGCAGGCATTATTTATCCCATTTCCGACAGTGCATGGGTAAGCCCAGTGCAATTGGTACCAAAGAAAGGTGGGATGACTGTTATTGCTAATGAAAAGAATGAACTTGTTCCTACCAGGACTGTCATAGGATGGAGGGTATGCATTGACTACAGGAAACTTAATGATGCCACAAGGAAAGATCACTTTCCCTTACCCTTTATTGATCAGATGCTTGAGCGACTAGCGGGACATTCTTATTACTGTTTCTTTGATGGTCTCTCCGGTTATTTTCATATTCCCATTGCCCCAGAAGATCAGGAGAAAACAACTTTCACTTGTCCCTATGGCACATTCGCATACCGTCGTATGTCTTTCGGGTTATGCAATGCACCGGCGACATTTCAGAGATGCATGATGGCAATTTTTGAAGATATGGTGGAGGATATCATGGAAGTATTTATGGATGATTTCTCAGTCTTTGATGATTCATTCGAGCTATGCCTTAGAAATTTGGAACGAGTTTTGGACAGATGCGAGGAAACTAATTTGGTGCTTAGTTGGGAAAAATGTCACTTTATGGTCAAGGAAGGCATATTGCTCGGGCATAAAATCTCACAGAAGGGGATCGAGGTGGACAGGGCAAAAGTCGCAACTATCGAAAAACTTGCTCCTCCTGCTTCAGTTAAAGCAATCAGAAGCTTCTTGGGGCACTCTGGGTTTTATCGAAGGTTTGTGAAGGACTTTTCATCAATTGCTCGACCGCTTACAAAACTGCTTGAGAAGGATGCCCCCTTTGAGTTCAATGATGATTGTATGAATGCCTTCCTCACCCTGAAGAAGAAGCTTGTGGAAGTGCCGATTATGGTCTCCCCGGACTGGAGTCTACCGTTTGAGTTAATGTGTGATGCAAGTGACTTTGCAGTCAGGGCCGTACTTGGGCAGCGACGAGACAACCATTTCCATCCAGTCTATTATGCAAGCAAAACTTTGAATGATGCCTAGGAGAATTACACCACCACTGAGAAGGAAATGCTCGCAGTCGTTTTCGCATTTGATAAATTCCGGTCATATTTAGTGCTATCCAAGGTAATTGTATATACTCATCATTCGGCACTGAAATACCTGTTGAATAAGCCTGACGCCAAGCCTCGTCTAATCCGTTGGGTTCTACTGTTACAAGAATTTGATTTGGAGATAAGAGATAAAAAAAGGGGCAGAAAACTTAGTAGCTGATCACCTTTCGCGCCTTGAGAACCTATATGAGGGTGACTTGCAAAAAGGAGAAATAAATGACACCTTCCCTGGGGAGCAACTTTGTAGCATACGAGTGATTGAGCATGATGAGGCTCCGTGGTTTGCTGACTTTACAAACTATTTGGTCGCAAGAACCTTTCAGAAGTGGCTCACATCTCAACAAAGAAAAAAATTCTTCGCCGATCTGAAGCACTATACATGGGAGAATCCATTCCTGTTTAGGACTTGCTCCGATCAGATTGTGAGAAGGTGTGTATCAAAGGATGAGTGGCATGACATCTTGTTACATTGTCACTCAGGACCTGCTGGGGGCCACTACAGTGGGACCAGAATAGCTAAGAAGGAACTTGATGCTGGATTCTATTGGCCCACCATGTTCCAGGATGCGCAGTCATTGGCGGAGCATTGTGATAGGTGTCAGAGAGTGGGTAATTTATCAAAAAAGGATAAAATGCCTCAACCCTGGAACCAAGCTTGCGAAGTATTTGATGTGTGGGGAATTGATTTCATGGGTCCATTGCCTAGTTCCCAAGGCAACAAGTATATCTTGGTTGCAGTGGACTATGTCTCCAAGTGGGTGGAGGCCCAGGCCTTCTCGTCTTGTGATGCAAGGGTGGTTGTGAAATTTTTAAAAAAATTGTTCCCACGGTTTGGAACTCCCAGGGCAATCATAAGTGACCGGGGAACTTATTTTTGTAACTCTCAGTTCGAAAAAGCTCTTAAACGATACGGGGTATCTCACAGAACATCGACCGCCTATCATCCTCAAATAAGTGGTCAAGTTGAAGTTTCGAACAGGGAGTTGAAGCGGATCCTGGAAAAGACTGTCAACCACCACCGAAAGGATTGGGCAGAGCAGCTCGAGGATGCACTTTGGGCGTACAGAACTGCATTCAAGATTCCCACTGGATCAACGCCTTACCGGCTGGTCTATGGAAAGGCATATCATTTGCTAGTGGAATTAGAATGCAGAGCATATTAGGCAATAAAGCAACTCAATTTTGACCCCCATCTTTGTGGTCACAGAAGAAAATTTCAACTAAATGAGTTAGAGGAATGGCGAGCTTTGGCGTACGAAACTTCAGTCCGGTATAAAGAGAAGATGAAGGAATATCACGACCGACGCATTAAGCAACCTAAGTGCTTCCAAAGTGGGGATCATGTACTTCTTTTCAATGCAAGGTTGAGACTTTTCCCGGGGAAATTAAAGTCACGATGGCACGGACCATATACAGTCACTCAAGGATTCCCCTATGGCGCCGTTGAGATATCTCATCCACAACATGGGACGTTCAAAGTCAATGGACACCGGTTGAAACATTACTTTCCGGGTAATAACTCTTTATCGAAAAATGGAGGTATCTCTCATCCCTTTGTCCCACCATGATTTGAGGTAAAACATGTCGAGCTAAAGACATTAAAAAAAGTGCTTCTTGGGAGGCAACCAAAGTCTTTAAATTCCTTTCAATTATTCTTTCTTCATAATTCTTGTTGTTATGTTGGTGTATTTTTCGTATTTTTGTGGTGCTTGTGAGCTTGAGTGTTGTCATATTTTTGCGATTGTGGTGGTTGTTTAGTCATTTCCCATAACTTATTTCATCATGTTGCACCGTAGTTTTTGTGAATTTTGTATTCTTTCTTGATTGTTGGTGCTTTAATTTCCATATTTTCAATGCCTATGAGTGTTTTTGGCTTTGCTTTCGTGTGAATTTTTAGTGCTAGGTTGAGTACGGTGTGTTTTTTTGAGTCTTTCTAGTACATGGAGCTTTCTAGGCATCAATGCGGCATGCTGTGCGGCCGCAGAGCAGGCCGCATGATCAATCCAGAGGCTTGTGCGGCCTGTTATGCGACCGCACAAGGGGCCGCTTGCCCAACTCGAGAGGGGTGCGGCCTGCTATGCGCCCTCATAGCAGGCCACATAGCCATTTAGAGAGTGGTGCGGGTTCTCATGCGGCCGCACAAGGGGCCGCATGGGCACCCGACCCTATATTTCATCTCCTCCACCTCATTTTATCACTATTCACTCATTTTTCATCATTCTTCTTCTCTTTCCCTCTTCATCTCTTCACCATTTTCCTTCATTTTTTTGCATCAAAACACTCTCCTCAACCTAGCAAATGAGTTTTTGTGAGATTTTCAAAGTTTTATCAAGCTTTTAGCCGAATTTCACTCCATCCTCTCATTGGTACCCTAGTTCAAGGTAAATCTCATTTCTCACTCATTCTAGGGTTTTTCTTGGTTTAAATGGTGGGAAATCTTTGTTGTTGTTATGGTGAATGCTTCTTGTGATTGTTTATCTTGAATTCAAAGCTTTGTACATTTAGATTACCACTTTTACGACAAGAAACTCTACCAAATTTTTCCTGAAATTACTGAAGCACTAGCCAAAAATCAGCCTTGTTTCTGCATTAAGCATTTTTATCATAAAATTTTGGCTTGATGAAGGCTCTATTGTCTTGTAGGGATGCCGACCAAACATGTGGCCTCCAAGTGAGTTAGCAGAAGCTCTCCACCACCTGTTTGCGAGCCTATCTTTAAGAGTGAAGCCCACAAGACAAGGTTCGCGTTTTTGTCAAGAAGGAAGTTCGGAACCGTTCGAATTATCGATTGGGAGGCCTTGAGGGTTTTGGGCCTTGACAGTACCTTCTGGGACTTCATCTCTCATGACGGGTGGGATAAGGTATTTGAGATTGATGAGCCTACCTATAGAGAGTTAACCTTGGAAGTGTTGAGCACAATTGAGGTTACCGGTTATGGTCAATTTGCGTGCCAAACAAGTACTGTATCTTTTAGAGCTTTTGGCAAGAGGCATAGGATTAATCAAGACCAGTTGGGTGTTTATCTTGGGATCTACATTGATGAGGATACCCAAACGTCTGACTTCGCGGATTTGCCTCATGATTTCCAACGCTCTGTCTCCCCTGGTTCTTTTTGGAGGTCAATTGTTCTCACATCATCGAAGAAGGCTTCTATGATGGTGGACCCCGTGCACAGATACATTTAGGCTTTGCTATCCAGAAGTGTGAATGGTCGCGCTGATTCTACAGGGGTGGTTACTCGTACCTACTTGCTTATGATGTACAGTATCCTTGAGCGGTACCTCATCCACATGGGCCATCTTTTTACCGGACTTATTGCACATCAGGGGACTTCTACTCGCCTTGGAGCTATATTTGCCGGACCATACATTACGCACATTATCAGGGGCCTAGGATTGATTGAGCTCACCCGAGGCATGAGTGTTGTGGGCCCCGTCGCACCGCTTAGTCTGTCGATCCTACTTCATATTGGGATAGTTGAGAGGTCGGGAGACACTTATCGCCTCCCGCGTAGTGGAGGCAAGAGCGCCTATGATCCCGACACCTCTCAAGATTCTAAGACAGGATCCGATTCTGATTCGGAGTATTCCCCTGTGCCTGACGCAGCACCTAGCGGGAGTCGACCATCACTTGAGGCCGGTTTCGCGGAGTTCCGCATCGATGTCCGTCAGCAGTTGCAGACCCTTGGGACATCACAGGAGGCATTGGCGACATCAGTGAGGGACTTGGCCACATCACAGAGCTGCATAGAAAGTAGCATGGTCGAGATCCTATCATATCTGCGCAGCTCATCATCATCTGTCGGCACCTCCTCCACGGCTACCACATGCTTTGCACCATCACTCCCTCCAAATCTCTAGACTCACAACACCACCTTTTAGTTTCCTGTTGTTTGTATTTGTTTTTATTTTTAGACTTGTTTCTTTGTATTGTTGTACTTTTCAGTTAGCAAGGGTCCTGACCCTCCTAAACTGTACTTTCCCGTTTTTGATTCGTGCTTACTTGTCCCGCTCTCTATTTATTTCTTGGGGTGTGATATTTTTCTTTTTACTTTCAGGACTGATCATTGTGGAAGCTTCACACCCCTTGCACCTCACAGCCTTCCCCAGTTTAGGCACATTTGGAGTTCATCTCATCGACTAATTGGGGAAGTTTCTTTACCTCGTCCCTTTATTTTTATGGCATGTCTCGCACCTTACTCTGCTGATCTACGTACATTGAGGGAAATGCACAACTTTAGGTGTGGGGATGGGGTACTTTACTTGTTGTGCATGCATGATTACCGATGATAGCTATGATTTTAGTGTTTAGCATTTCCTAGCTTAAAAGAATGATAAAAGTGAGTTGTACTTTTATACTGTGCTTGAATGAATGCCCTTCTTTATCTTCAGTGCTTTTCCATGCTTTATCATGATTACTTCCACCTTATACTCTCCAATCAACCCATTATGATGACTTTGGCATTAGACTGTTAAATTCTTTCTTCAATATTCTTTTAAGAGCTTTTGAGTTCCTTTGTTATTTTCTGTAGCCTTAAGTGAACTAGTGTGACAGGATACCAAGGGACCTGAGATACAGCTTGTACAAAAAAAAAAAAATTGGAGTCTATGACAGTATTCCTCTGCTAGTACAACATGAATGCGTCTATGTGGACTGTAATCGAGTAGGATGGGTGGCTCTTGTGCCTAGCCAGCATGTGCACCCATCTGAAAGATTTTTGTGCAGTCTACATTAGTCGTACTCGGAAAAAAAAAAGAGAGAGAAAATTTGTATATATATGAAAAAGGAAATAAGTACAAAAGACTTTTAACCCGTTGCATAGTATTGAAGATTTTTAACTGAGTATTGAAGATTTATTTAACTGTCTAATGTGACTCTCACCATATGTGGGGTGAATGGACCCCTAGGGTAATCCAGGGTATGGAGGTTAAGGTTGGGAGCTAGCACACACTCACAGAAGCTCTTTGGATAAAATAGGGCTACCATTACTCATAGTACAGCTCACTATCTAGATTTCTTTTCACCTGTGCTAGTGGAGTACTTTACAATTGAGCTTGAGGTCGTATGTTTAGTCGTTTATCACCGCATGAGAGGCCGCATAGCTCGCTAGAATGGGTTTTTAAGGTTTTTTATTTTTTTTTGAGCAAATTGAAGGGGAAGGCCTAGGCCTCTTGAGAGCTCATCTTCACCACCTTCTCTTGGGAGTTTGAGGCCGGGTTTTGGAGGAGATTCTTGAGGAGAGGACGATGGGGAGAGCACGACATGACGAGTCCACACCTTTGATCTACATTTGAGAGGAAGATCGACGAAGGAAGCCACTCCTTGGGTGGTGTCCTTGGAAGCGTCATTCGGCCTTGATCTTTTGAGGGAGTGTTCTCATTATGTATTTGGTTGTTTTCATGTACTTTCTTTCTTATTTTGTGATCATGAGTAACTAAACCCCAAGGTCACCGGATGTAGGTGAACCTTGGGGGTGAACTTGTGTAATTTTGGATGCTTGAGCTAGTTTATGCATTTGTTTTGGTTTGTGATCCTTATTTGGTGTTTCTTGAATGCCTTGGTATGTATGAGAACTCTATGTATCAATCCATAGAAAATAGTAGGTTGCATGACTATTGCCCTAGTATTAGGCTCACCAAATTTGGAAGGGAATACATGTACGAATACACCGTGACCATAGAGTATTTGTACCTCTCCAATTGTTAGGGTTGTCCTTGATTGTGTCTCAACCCTAGCTTGAGAAATCCACTACACCCAATGCGATCGTAGGAGGATTTGGGCGGAAGCAATTCCATATTCCAATACTCGTACCGGATTAGGGACCAAACACCGTGACCATCGGGTTGGTCTAATTTAGGGTTTCTCGGTCCAAACCATCCACGTGCATGCTAGTTAGGGTATCCTTAGCACTTTAGTAACCCCCGAGGGAATCCTCGTCCGTGACCATTTCCTAGCCTTGATTTCCCTCCATATTAGTGTTTTCTATTTGCATGCTTTTTACATCCATATATTATTTGTAGTTCTTTCTATCAAGTAATTGCCTAGGTTGGACAACATTGTGATAAGGAAGTAGGAATAGATTCTCGGGCCCTTGGGAATAGGACCCCCTCGTACTCGCGCGAGAGGTATTACTTGGCGACCCCGTGCACTTGCGGGTGAGCGAATCACCACTCAAGTGAACTATGTTGCATGAAGAAAAACAAAGTTGATTGGTTCGCTGTGTGTCCCACATAAGCTAGGGGAATGGTTGAGATAAGTTGGCCAGAAAAAGATGCATCTGCATATCAAATGAAGGAAATCTAGTCTACAACCGGTGTTAGTACTATAGAAGAAATTTCTTATTTGTTTGACCCACAAGGCATACAACTTATTGTTGACTTGTTTGATTTGCAACGCATTTCGGAAGGTGAAACTGAGGAAGACAAAGAAAATGAGCTAATAGAAAATGAACAAAATGAACAAATTGATGATGGTGATGGTGATGGTGATGATGATGATAATGATGATGTTGACGCTGATGATGATGATGATGAAGATGTTGAAGAACATGACTTTTAGCAAACTATGCACTATTTTGATAAACTCTTTGTTTGTACTTCCTTTTGATATGATCATCTTATTTTTATCAAGTCAGTGGTTGTATTTTATTTTGAATAAAAACTTGCTATGAAATCTCGTTGTGAGAATCTCATTCATGTAGGTGGATAGATTATTTTTTTTCTCATTTTATGTTCTATGTAGGTGGGTAAATTATTTCACTTGAAGCGTGATGGATCAATATCAAGATTCTGGGACAACATTGGGTTTGAATTTTCATTTATTTTAATCTTACTTTTTTTTAAAATTGTTTTCAATTTTATTTTGTTAACACAATGATTATGTCAATAAAAATATTTATTTTCCCTTAAGTAAGATGGCATGGATATAAAATGAAGAGCCTTGGATTTCTACCATCGTGCTAAATTAGAATTGAATGAATTTCAAACTTGGTAAACTAGCAATTTTTTTGAATTACATTGAATTTATCCATCAATAGCAATGCCTTGCTATCATTCATGTATATGTATGTAATTTATATTTTTGTTTATGCTAATCTTTCAGGACGGGGTTAGTATCTACGTCGATCTGGTGGTCGATCAAAATCAGGCCATGGTGGTCGTTCCACATCGGACTGGGGTCGCTCCACCCCAAATATTCATCAAAGATCGGGTGATAACTTTGCATCAATACCTAATACTGTGACGGATTTGGGAATGCATCCTTGTATACATCCAAATATTCAACCAACAACAACAATGACTCCCTCACAACCAATAACGCAACCTTCACCAGCTATATCAGTAGCACAGTCTCCCCCAGTTCCACATGGAGAGACTTCTACCCATGCCTCTGAGGACTACTCCCTAACAATGGAAGTGCCATCCAATGAGTCTGAGAGCACTGGACCCCCCCCTGGTTGATCACCCCAGATAGTTTAATTGTGTAAGTATCATTTCATGTTATAACCATTTTATAATTTTGTATATAATTTTTCTAATAAAAGATTTCTAAGTTTAAAGTAAATTTGTTTTACATCACTCTTTTATTTAGAGATTATGAAGAGAGTAATACATGAATTGGTTAAAGGTCACTATAAAGAGGCATGGACCGGATGGGGAAAAGTACCTAAAGATGTGAGGAAAAGGATATTCACTGTTTTAGGGTAAGTATCATTTAATTAATTAAATGCTCCAATATTTTTTAGTTATACATATTAATTATAATAAAATATTACCTTAGTTAATATTTTTTTAGGGAATTTATACATGGAAGCCACAACATGATCTGTCAGTGTTACCTTAGTGAATGGCTGAAAAAAATTTATATATTGCACATAAATTGTACAAGGCTCCATTTCCATGGATGGCTCCGAAAGTTTGGGAGGGTTGGTAGAGGTATTGGGAGTGGAGGGAGTTTAAAAGAAAAAGTGAAAAGAACAAACAAAATAGAGCAGAAATTAGAAGCTCCTCCACCGTTATTTATCGTGGTGGATCTGTTAGTACTGCTGTGCATCTCCTTAGGCTGGTCATGTCCCTTATCTATTTAAATACCATTATAATTGTTGCATCTGACTATTCAATATTTATTTACTTTGTTATTTTTTAGGACACCTAAAGAATGTTTTATCCGCACTCATGGAAGGAAAGATGGCACACTTGAGGTTGGGCGTGCCACAGAAATTGTTGTATGTATAATATATTTTCAAAATAAAATAATATTGGAGCCAAAAAATTAAAATTTTAGAAATTACATTTTAATGTGGCATGGTTCATTGAAATATATGTTCATAAAATAAATTAAGCCAATGATTGTTGACATGCCATACCACTTAAGGACATTTACAAGTGAAAAAATGTTGTGCTTTTGCTATTAAGAACTATGTAAAGTAATCATCAAGAGTAATAAACATACATTAGAAAATTATACATGCATTAATTTTCTAAAATCCAATGGAAGTTATATATGGAAGCTATAAATTATTAGCAAATCTCATATGGGAAAAGATATAGTATAAAGAATATAGAATGAAATTTTCCAAAATCCAATGGAAATCATACATGCATTAGGAATTATCAAATTCTTAGTTAGGTTTTACAAGTGAAAAAATGTTGTCCTTCATTTATAAGTGAAGGACATTTACAAGTGAAAAATGATGTGCTTTTGCTATTAACAATCATGCAAAGTAATGATCAAGAATAATAAATATACATCAGAAAAGTATACATGCATTAATTTTCCAAAATCCAATCAAAGTTATACGTGGAAGTTATAAATGCATTTGAAAATCTCATATGGGAAAAGATGTAGTACAAGGAACATAGTATTAATTTTCCAAAATCCAACAGAAATACATGCATTAGGAATTATCACATGCTTACTTAGGCTTTACAAGTGAAAAAATGTTGTGACATTTACAAGTGAAAAAATGTTGTGCTTTTGCAATTAAGAACCATGCAAAGTAATCATCAAGAGTAATAAATATACATTAGAAAATTTTACATGCATTAATTTTCCAAAATCCAATGGAAGTTATACATGGAAGTTATAAATGCATTTGGAAATCTCATATGGGAAAAGATGTAGTATAAGAAACATAGTATAAATTTACCAAAATCCAATCTAAGTTATACATGCATTAGGAATTCTCACTTGCTCAGTTAGGCCTTTGAATGAACAAAACATTAATGTGAATATTTTGAGTTTAAATTTTGTTTAACTTTGGATAATATTTATATAATAATTTTGAAAGGAAGTTACTTGAGATGCAGGAACAATTTGAGAAAGCTACTGTAGACAAATGCAGTCAAGGTATAGATGAGGGTTCTATCAATCAAGATGAATTTTGGGATGAGATAGCTACTGGAAGTCGTAACAAAGTTGTAGGAAAAAGGTAACATTGTTAGGCAAATGTCTTCATCCAATTACAAGCCATGTGCAGGGCCTTCCAAATCAATAGAACAACTCAGCAACAAAGTTAAAGAGTTACAGGAGGAGCTTGCAAGATCTCATGCTAAGGCTGATGCTGAGTTGGCTCGACGTGAGTTATTTGAATCATCATTACTTGTTGCACTTCGGGTAGAAGGTATTAACCTCTCTAGCATGCCTATTATTGCTCGTACACCACATACCCCTCGAGTACAAATAGGAGAGTCCCAAACACATATTGAAGAGCACTCTCCAATGTTAAAGAGAGTTTGGGCTTCCTCGTCTATGGATAATTCTCTTAATGACTTTGAGGATGATGTAGGCCAGGGCTAGCATCATACAGAGTGTTACAGTTTTATGGTATTTTTTTGGATGATGTAGGCCGAGACGAGGATGATTGTAATAACATTTATGTTTATTTGACTAATGCTACATGACATATTTTGGTAAATTAATGTAGGTTATGATATCAAATGAATCTACCATTATTTAGCAAAATAAATTTCAATTTTTCATGAAATAAATAAAATTATGCCAAATTTCGTGCCAAACTCCATGCCAAAATTCGTGACAAAAAAAAATTATGCTAACAATCATGTAAATTCAAAAACCATGCAAAATATTGTAAAATTGTGCCAAAAATCGTGCCAAAACACACCGTCCGAAAACCTTGACAAACAACCTTGTGCCCAAAACCATGACAAACTAAACCGTGCCAAACTCCTTGTCACAAAAAACCATGCCAAAAACCGTGATAAACCAAACCGTCCCAAAAACTATGACAACACAAACCGTGATAAATCCAACCGTGTAAAACCCATGACAAATTCAATCGTGCCAAAAAACCGTGACAATATACATCATGCCAACAACCTTGTCAAAATATATCCCATGGCAAAAACCGTGACAATATACATCTTGCCAACAACCTTGTCAAAATATATCCCGTGCCAAAAACCGTGACAAATATTGTCACGGTCTATAAAATCGCAAAAAAAATTGTCACGGTTTTTCTATAGGCACGATTAAGATTACATGCTAAAAACCATGCTAAAATCAATTTTTCATTGTTTTTAGACCCAAATCTGTGCCAAACTTACAGTGCCAAATTCCTATTTTTCTTGTAGTGATGAACTGATGAACAAAATCCATCCAATAAAATGGCAAACCAAAACAATCAACAAAAAACAAGCAACCTAAGATGCCAAAGAGAATCTGCATACAAGTGTCAATTCAAACAAACAATGTATCACAAAATGAAGTGAATCTAGACGTGAACCAAAACTACAATAACATGTTTCCATGAACACAATCCATTCCATGAAATGGCAAACAAAAACAAACTAAGAATACCAAAGAGAATCAAAATACGAGTGGAATCAAGAAGAAGGACCCTTGATTCAGGAGTGCCCATGATCATGATTTTGTTGTACTAGCTCTACAAGGCCGTGATTACTGAATATGAAGCATCACCAGCCTCTTTGGTCACTGCCGACACCTGCGACATCGTAGGCTTTTCCAGAGCTTTTTTAGGTGTAAGTCAAAGATGAGTTCTTGGGTTGGACTAATGGTGCATGAAGGGGAGAAGGTGGGAGTGAGGTTGAGGAGAAGAAAAATGGAGAGCGAGATGTTGGCTAGGAAAGATGAAGGAGGATTCATGGTGATTTGTAGGGACATTGGCATCACTATTGACTATTGCTTGGAAAGCTTGCGGTGCCAAATGCAACTGCGTGATGGTGTTGGATGAGCCGACATCGGGGTTGGATTAGACAGTAATGCAGAGGATGGTGGAAGGGTTGGGGAGGGAGGCGATGAAAAGTGGAGGGCGGTGGTGTGGGTGGTGCACCAGCTAGCAAGTAAGGCATACTAGGTATTTGATTCATTGATGGTGATGTGAGGGGAGGTGTGTGTATTTTGGAAAAGGATTTGAGGCTATGGAGTATTTTGGGCAATAAGGGTTTGTGCCTAAGTTTCAGGTTAATCCGGCTGATTTCATGCTTGATCTTCCTAACGATAGCTTTTATTTTATTTATTATTTGGATTTTTTATGACTTTTTTCTTTATATGGATATTGTGTGTGAGCTGGTTGGATGATGCTAAAGGGTTAAATAAATAAATAGATGATTACCCACAAACCAAAACCCACTTTTTTTTGTTGAGAGAAATATAATTTTTTATTATTAATTTTTGCGACAGATTTTTGCGACGCCAATAGATCATTGCAAATAAGGTGTCATAAACCAATTACATGCTATATTTATGATATTCACTCAAACATGTTGCAAAAAAAGTCGCAAATTGTTTCAAATAAGCGACATCTTTAAATTGCTCGCAAAATATGTTACAAGTTTGCAACACTTTGCAAAATTTGTTAAACATGCCTTCGGCCCCAAAATTTGTGATACATTTTGTGACATATTTGGATTGTTGTTTGTTTGGGATGCAATTTTTTTTTTTTTTTTGAAATATTTTTTGGTTTTTTGCCGCACATTGTTGCAAATTATGTTGCGAATTTGCAACATTTTTCTAGTAGTGATCCCACAATAAACTTTTGGCTAGAACAGTACATCCAACACAATTGCTAACAATTAATGTAGATGATCTATATAAATCAAGTAATTGTAGGGAGAAGCATAACCATAGAGTTTTACAAATGGTTTCTAGACACACCTTGCAACAGGTTCTTACCTGCTGTAGAATACACAGAAGACTTGGTGGCATGGTCATCGAGAAGCCTTTAGGCAATAAGTTATAGTACAGTTCATCACATCCAGGAAAAAAATAATAATAAATACATCTTTTTGAACAATTCTTTGCATTACACATCTAAAGACTAAGAAGATTCTTAGGAGCTATTTGGTTGCATGAAAGCAGATGTAAATGGCTGTAAAGTAAGAGATTTTGCATGTAAAAGTGTGTTTGGTTTGCTGTAAAATGCGACTTACATGTAAAAGCAAATGCACCATCACAACCTTTTACTGTAATTTGACTTACAACCAATTTGGCTGCAAGTGAAAATGCTCTAAAAGTAAATGGTTACAATCATCATCATAGCCCATTAACTTTCCCAACCATTAACTAACTTTCCTAACTCTCTGAAAAGCATAGCAATACCCATCTTTAAACTCATCTTCTCTATTGACCACAACTTCGGTAAGCAACCACACAAATATCAGTGCCATCATTTTCTTCGTGTGAGATGATCTACACCTCAACCCCATCACTCACTTGAGCGAAGTTCATTTCAGCAAGCTTTTTCACTGTCTAGATCTACCACTCCACCATACACTTCGGCCCCATCATTCACTTAAGTGAAGTCCATTTCGGCAAGCTTTCCCAGTGTCTACATCTACAACTCCACCCTACACTTCGACACAATCATTCATTCCGGTGAAGTCCACTTTGGCGAGCTTTTTCAGTGTCATGATCTACCACTCCACCCGGTTAACTCCTTGTCAAAGATCTGTTCATTCACTCTGCCATCTTCTAGTCAAAAGATCTACCACAGGTGAGTAGTTTTGGTCCCAACACAAGATATATAATTATAACCTTCATGTAGATATATTTAGTTTCAGCCTGTATTATAATGAGGATGTTAATTAACTATAAAACAGTTTATAAAGTTCACATTATTCGAAGTGTATTGACAAATTATACAATCAACTAAACTTGATATCATTCTAGTTTTTTGATTGACAGTGATGCCTACTACGAGGCCCTTCATGTGAGAAAGAAAGTTTAGAGAAATGGAAATTAAGTGAGAGCTTACCCAGGTTACTTTCAAACTTTGGTGGGGTGTCATTGCATTGGATTCTAAGCAAGTGTAGGCAAAATGGGTTGGTTTGTGATCTAAGTTACGAACAAGGAGATGATACAGAGAAGCATGAAAAATGAACAACTTTGGTGCATTTGCCTCTCCAAATCCAACAATGTTACTCTCTATATATCTTTAACTAAATTGTTTGACGTCTGTATTTTTAGGATGTTACATTTTGGATGAATGTGGAACTAATTATTTAATGTTGTAAGTTGATTATATTTGAATATTGTAGAGGATGTATTATGTATGTGTTATTTTTGTGATTGTAAATGACAAATGTTGTATTGTATAGGCCATATTTTGGAGATTAAATATTGTAATGTGTCAAATGAATATTGATGATGTATTATATAATATGTTTATTTAATCAAATTTTGCATCATATGTAATAACATGATTACAAAAATAGTTATTTACGCTTTATTTAATTTAATATTGTATTTTAAAATAGAAATTTCTATTTAATTTATATAGAAAAAATATTTTTAATGGCATATAATGAATTATATTACATTTTTTAAATTTAATATACCACACAGAATTAATTAATTTTTTACATTAGTATTAATCCTAACTAATGAGAATTAAAGTGATTAATAGTGTTTAGGGATAAAAATGAAGCATAGTATATAATTAAAATATTTCATAAATAATATTAAACAACTAGTGTTAACAATATGTGATAGGGGTAATCTTACCATTTCTCTTACATGGTAATTATATCCTTCAACTTACATCAAACCAAACAAAGAAAAAACTAATGGTTTAATAACTGGATCAGTAGGCGAACTAGTTGGCCAACCAGTTCGACCGGCCAGTTTAACAATTTCTCTTTTTTTAAATAAATAATATTTTTAAAAAAATTCATAAAATTATAAAAAAAGCCTGGAAAAATCAGGAAAAATGGGGAAAGAAAAAGCACTGATGACAGGCAAAGAGAACAAAAGAAGATGTATATTAGTGAACAATTGACACTAATGACCTCAAGGAAAGAATGGGAAAAGAAAGATGCCAACTTTCAACATGCTTAACTAATAAGAAATTAACTAGAGTTTTAGATTAACTTCTTTAAATCCTCCAGGCTCCAGTTCAGATAAAAACTTTAGAGATAATCCAATTGATTCTTCTCAATCTCACAATACCAAGCTATTGTTTTGTGCTCAACAAACCAACCAATCTATAAAGGTTTTAAATGAAAATTTCCCAAAAGACAATGAAAAACCTAAGATTTGATTCACAAGATAACAATTGACAAATCGAATACCTTGCCGATGATGACACCACTAAGATCCCTTAAGCTACTACTGGGTCGGATTCTCCACCAAGAAAATGGGGGGGGTGGGGGGGGGTGAGATGACCATAAAAGTGTATGTTGGGATGCCACGCTGAAATTTTTAATTTTCTTTAAAACCGGGTCATGTCGAGTTGGTTCGCCGGTTCCTGGTCCAAAGCCGGTTCATAACGGGTTTGACCAGGACCTGGTTCAAGTTATATGATTGAACTGGACTGGCGGTCGGTTCCTTGTTGAACGAGGCGGTCCGGTCCTGCTTTTAAATCCTTGGAAAAAGCAAATACAACATTCAAATTATAGCAAACCAAACAGCAATGATGTAAGTTAAAATATAGTATTTTCACTTACACTGTAATTTCATTTACATGTAAATTCACTTACAGACAACCAAACAACTCCTTAATGAAAGTTGTTGATGAGGACATCACGCCCATGTCAACTACACCACGAACGGATGGTAATAGTTTAGCTGGTATGGAAGAGGAAGCATATTAGGGACCAATTACATGAAGTCGTGTTAAACAAATCCAAAACTTGGTGAACGCTAACTTAAGCTTATTCTTAAATTATATTGATATGGTGGTGTTTTCAATTTCTTTCTACCTTAATTGTACTTAGGTGTACCAGAAGTGAAGACATAATTCTAGACTTAGTCAAACAAGAGGATAACAAGAAAGAAGCATTTGGAGCTACGCCACATGTGGGCCTTACTCTCATGTACACATCTAAGAAGGAAACTGTGCTTAGCTTTGCTGGCCCGACGCAAACAAAGAGAAATGTGGTTTCCTTTTATGACAAATCAGCCCAAAACATCTCTTTCCTAAACCAACCCAATTTCTGGAAGGAAACAAAATCAAATCCCAATCAAGGAGGAAATCAAATATTCCAAGTTTAAGAATGAAGATATTGCACCTGCCATATTCATGTGGGGGGGGGGGGGGTGAGATGACCATAAAAGTGTATGTTGGGATGCCACGCTGAAATTTTTAATTTTCTTTAAAACCGGGTCATGTCGAGTTGGTTCGCCGGTTCCTGGTCCAAAGCCGGTTCATAACGGGTTTGACCAGGACCTGGTTCAAGTTATATGATTGAACTGGACTGGCGGTCGGTTCCTTATTGAACGAGGCGGTCCGGTCCTGCTTTTAAATCCTTGGAAAAAGCAAATACAACATTCAAATTATAGCAAACCAAACAGCAATGATGTAAGTTAAAATATAGTATTTTCACTTACACTGTAATTTCATTTACATGTAAATTCACTTACAGACAACCAAACAACTCCTTAATGAAAGTTGTTGATGAGGACATCACGCCCATGTCAACTACACCACGAACGGATGGTAATAGTTTAGCTGGTATGGAAGAGGAAGCATATTAGGGACCAATTACATGAAGTCGTGTTAAACAAATCCAAAACTTGGTGAACGCTAACTTAAGCTTATTCTTAAATTATATTGATATGGTGGTGTTTTCAATTTCTTTCTACCTTAATTGTACTTAGGTGTACCAGAAGTGAAGACATAATTCTAGACTTAGTCAAACAAGAGGATAACAAGAAAGAAGCATTTGGAGCTACGCCACATGTGGGCCTTACTCTCATGTACACATCTAAGAAGGAAACTGTGCTTAGCTTTGCTGGCCCGACGCAAACAAAGAGAAATGTGGTTTCCTTTTATGACAAATCAGCCCAAAACATCTCTTTCCTAAACCAACCCAATTTCTGGAAGGAAACAAAATCAAATCCCAATCAAGGAGGAAATCAAATATTCAAAGTTTAAGAATGAAGATATTGCACCTGCCATATTCATGTGGGGGGGGGGGGGGGTGAGATGACCATAAAAGTGTATGTTGGGATGCCACGCTGAAATTTTTAATTTTCTTTAAAACCGGGTCATGTCGAGTTGGTTCGCCGGTTCCTGGTCCAAAGCCGGTTCATAACGGGTTTGACCAGGACCTGGTTCAAGTTATATGATTGAACTGGACTGGCGGTCGGTTCCTTGTTGAACGAGGCGGTCCGGTCCTGCTTTTAAATCCTTGGAAAAAGCAAATACAACATTCAAATTATAGCAAACCAAACAGCAATGATGTAAGTTAAAATATAGTATTTTCACTTACACTGTAATTTCATTTACATGTAAATTCACTTACAGACAACCAAACAACTCCTTAATGAAAGTTGTTGATGAGGACATCACGCCCATGTCAACTACACCACGAACGGATGGTAATAGTTTAGCTGGTATGGAAGAGGAAGCATATTAGGGACCAATTACATGAAGTCGTGTTAAACAAATCCAAAACTTGGTGAACGCTAACTTAAGCTTATTCTTAAATTATATTGATATGGTGGTGTTTTCAATTTCTTTCTACCTTAATTGTACTTAGGTGTACCAGAAGTGAAGACATAATTCTAGACTTAGTCAAACAAGAGGATAACAAGAAAGAAGCATTTGGAGCTACGCCACATGTGGGCCTTACTCTCATGTACACATCTAAGAAGGAAACTGTGCTTAGCTTTGCTGGCCCGACGCAAACAAAGAGAAATGTGGTTTCCTTTTATGACAAATCAGCCCAAAACATCTCTTTCCTAAACCAACCCAATTTCTGGAAGGAAACAAAATCAAATCCCAATCAAGGAGGAAATCAAATATTCCAAGTTTAAGAATGAAGATATTGCACCTGCCATATTCATGTGCTATAGTAACTGCAGGATACTATTCCTATATTTAGATTGATTTTCTAGCCAATTTTATTTTCCTTTTTTTAGATTGTTTTCCTAGCAAATTTTAATTTACTATTTTTTAGATTGATTCCCTAGCCAATTTTAATAAGATATTTTTCTTGTATCTCAAGTTTAAGTCGGCTATAAATAGCCTTGTACCTTCTCCCTTGGAGCATTGAACTTTGATTATTATTCACGAAATAAGAGTTGTCTTACTATCATTGTTCTTGTGAGTTCTTCCGGATTCACGAGTGGAAAGTTTTGGTTTTCTCCTTATTTGTGCTCTACGCTACCGGACGTTTTGTGTGGATTAGTTTCTGATTTGTGGTTCTACGATTGTTGGGACAATGGGTTGGAGTTCTTGAAGCATCGAATCGTCTTTTCCCAACGTACGGGTCGCATCCATTCCCGGCTGTTCGCAGCTAGTTATGTCTCAACCTAGGTCCTATGCCATGAAGATCGAGCCATCATCTCGATCTCCTTCTTCTTTACCAAGTTGGAGCCTATCAGTTGTCTAGTGTTAAGTTCAAGTTGAAATTAAATCTCACTTGAAGGAGAGAGCATAGAATAAGGTGTAAGCAAGTATCATGCTGAGAAGGAAAAGAAAACTATTTTCATGAAGCAAGCAGCTTAGAATGGCCTCACCATGAAGTTTGCATATATGAATGAAACCAAAAAATGGCTTCCAAATTTAGAAACCGGAGTCCATAACAAATGGGGAGAGAGATGAACATAGATAATTGCATAAGTAGAGATCCGTCCAGTGATGATAGCATTTTCAAAATGGAAAGAAGTTAACAAGGATTATGAAGTTATATTGAGAAGTTTATGAATGTAAGTTACTTTCAACTGATAAATCTTATTAGGCAAAGTATATGACTCGAAAACTATACAAAGCAATAAAAGTAGAAAACTTGATTCAAGCATTTTAGTTAATTGTCAATACATGAAAGTCCACTAATTCATACTGAACTATATATAAAAAAAAAAAACTTTGGCTTTTAATTGAACCCAAGAAAAATGCACTATGGTCCCTGAAATTCACCATTATTTACAAATTAGTCTATGTAACTCTGCTCCTGATATTGCAACAATTCCGTTAATTAATGCTAAATTAATAATTTTTTTATACAACATGTGCATTTTCCAACTTACATAGCAATAATGTGGCAATACCATATCACTAACAAGCCACACTAGCTACAAATGCCTTTTTAAAAAAAAAATTAATTTTATATATTGATATTGGAATGGCATAATTATCTATAGAGAAATTGCACTAACAGGCCATGAAGTATACAGGAAAATGCATTTTGATTGTTAAACTACACCAGTATGTGCAAGTTAGTCCCTTTATTTTACTTATAGGGCATGTGAATTTTTGTGGCAATTTGATGCCACATAAGCAAGCATATATATTCTCTTAGCCCATATTTTAAAAAAATCGTGGCCGTTGATATTCATACAATTTAACATTTGAGTATTAATTTAAAAATAAAATGATGTTTTTAATTTAATTTATGTTATTTTTTGCTAATAATACCAATCATCAATAAAGCGCTAATGCTATATTAATTTATCATTTATAGTATTTGCGTTGAATCCCCTAGAAGGGTGAAACATAGTAAAAATTATACAAACAAAGCATCATACAAAGATAAAAAATATTAGTAAAATCACAAATTCCCTTAGAAAAACTAATATGGCTTCTTATTTTTTAAGTACAATTTATTAAGTCTTTGGAAATTTGATATACTTCACCAATGAAAATTGTCATTTCTAGTCATGTGATGCTCCAAATAACATAATATGACAACACAAACTCTTTGCTCACATGCTTTTAAACCTTCTGCTTACATGCACCTAAACATAAAAAATTTGGTGAAAGTTTACCAATAATCCCCAATAATTAAACTTATGGAGTAACTTGCATAATGCTATAGTTTGCGGACTAACTTCCTCATAATGGTCTAGTTTGAGGACCATAGTGCATTTTCTTGTATAACTCGGGCACTGTTGTTGCGCTAACACACACACAGGCACACTCTTATATCATGTCATCAATGTGTACGGTTAATTTTTTAAAATAACAAAAATTCATGTTTGTTAGAAAATGCCCATGTTAACTTAAAAGTTATTAATTTAACGTTGATTAACTGAATTATTGTCATGTCAACGACGGAGTTTGACAGAAGGACTAATTTACGAATAATGGTGAAGTTTCGGAGACCAAATTGCATTTTCCTATTGTGGTCGGGGTCTGTTGAAGGACTTTAATCTTGTTAATAATCAATGACAAGAAGTTTAATTCTAGATTAAGTATATTATACTAAAAGAAAAATTGCTTACTAGACAAATTAAAAAAAAAAAAATGCATAAACAACATTAAGCCGTCAGAAGACAAAATGCTTATTAGACAAATTGAATAGAAAGTAATAGCCTGTTGGGAGAACTCGATTTTAATCAGATATATATTAGACTAAAAGCAAGGGATCATTTTGACAGATGCAGAAAATTGGACAACTGTTGACATGAGGGTGAGAAGATGTTGATCATTGAAGTGAAAAAGCTAATATACGTCACAAAGCCAAATTTAATTATTATTTAATAATAAAATATATTTTATTTTGTTGTATGCATAATTATAGGTATTATGTTATTCATGTTTGATCACATTTTATCTTGACTTGCATTGTATAAAAATCAAATTAATAATAGTGATTATTAAATTAAGACATGGTTCTTTATATTTCTTATAATCGTAATATAATTGACAACCTACACAATAAAATATGATTTTATATTTATTATTGGTTGCCACATAGTATACTGTTATATATGATATAGTGGTATATTGTAGTCACCAGAATATAAAACTTTTAGTAACATTGTGGGTGTTTATAGTTTTTTTTTTTTTTTTTTTGCTAAGATGAGCGGCCTAACCGCTAAGACAGGGCGTGCACAAACCTCGGCGGAGCAAGTGGGAGCGGGGCCCGCGCACACATGGGCGCAGGGACCACCCGCACACAACCACTATTCACACTCCCAGAAATGTGCCCTCACCTAAGATTCGAACTCTCACCACTTGTGAAGGGTTCTATTGGGGACCCAGCTACCAATAGACCACTTGGTCGTTGGTGTGGGTGTTTATAGTTGACAAATGTTGAATATGACCACTACTAAACTCTTAGATCAAACAATGAGATAGAGAGTGAGTTATTTTGTTACTACCTGAGAGTGATATTAAATCTAATGCATGAATTATATTACTTTGATGTTGTCAACTAGTGATGCCTAATTAGGGTTAGTATACTAACATATTGAATTATATAATGAATATATAAATATTTGTAGTTGTCCAAGATTAGATCTAACTCTTCTCAATGAAGAGAATATTCTAAATTGTATTTTTGATATTAGATGTAAAATTGGTTGGTTAATTTTTAAAACTTTTAATTAGATAAAACTATAAATTATTGCACATGTTCTTATAAAATTGTTTTATGTCCAATGAAGGAAGAAATCACACATAAGCAGGGATAGACTGTGGTATTGGTGATCTAATGACAACTAATTATAAGGAATATTTATGAATAAAAGGACTAATATATAAAATATAACATTAGGATGTCACATATAAATATCTCTAAATCTTTGGATTAATTGGCATGATTGTGATTATTATAAAGATGTCGAGATCCAAACCTTGTCCAATCACACACACACACACACACTCTCTCTCTCTCTCTCTCTCTCTCTCTGTATATTATATGAGTTAATACAAATATTGCTATCAAAAGACAACTATAAGAAAATCGCTAATATTTACATTAGTTGCTTGAAGTAAAAGAAAGGTTAAGGATGAAAAATTCAGAAGTATCGCATATGTGTGTTTGGAGAAGTTTGCACTTGTGAAATATCTGTGAGGTAACCTTGATCTATCTTGTATTCATGTGATTGACCCTCGATAGTTAATTGTTGATTAATATTAATTAATTAAAACTGTTTACCATAATTTGATTAGAAGATTTCTAGCATCTAGATGACTTGTATAGTTTTTCCAAGAACAATTATGGCTTGTGTGGCCATATAAGAGAGGAGGCACAAAGCAAATTGTTCTCAGCCAAAAAGAGATTTGGCCTTTAGGTCTTGACCAAACCTCTCAACTAAACACAATGCATGATCAAACTTGATGAAATGTAATAAATGAACAAGACAAGGCATGCAATGCACGAGACACATGTCACAGGGAGTGCATTGTGTGAGACATGTATGCATGATTGAGCTCATTGATCTTAGGTGGTTTCAATATATGAGAAACACTTAAACTCCTATATAAAAGCATTGCCTATAACTTGTAAACACAATTCAAACATAAATGTCTCAAGTATGGAGACTAATATAAAAAGTGTTTCACCCATAGACTAGTGTTTGTGTGTCTTATTCTTCTTCATATTATTTGTCTTTCTAGTGCTTTTCCATGGATGAAAGCTTGGCTGAGACAGAGTAGGACTCAATATCATTAAAGGAGTTCTTGATTTGAAAATTTTTCAAGTGTTTGATATTGTGCCGGTGAAAAGTGATATCAAAGATAAATGGCTAGTGTATTGAAGGATCTTACTTTCTCTCTTGTTGGAGATTACTTAAAAGTCACCAATGAGGATCATCCGGTGATCATGTTCTTGGAGAAGTACAACACACTTTTGAAAGAATTAAAATTGGCAAAGAAGATGGTGACTGCTCTTGATGATTCAATAATGATGTAGTTCAAGTTTGTGTCCCTGGAAATGACGGTCTTGTTGGGAAACTTTAATTTCAAGGTGAAGATCAATAAATATAACAAAAAAATGAGCCAAACTCGAGGCCCATCTATGTCAACTTTGACACATCCAAATTCAAGAACCATGGTCAAAGTCTTGGAACTAAGCCTTTTTGCAGGTTCTTAAAATTTTGAAGGGCCTAGAAACTTCATTTGGGATATTGGCTATATTTTTATGCTATAATGGTACTAAACACAGTGCACAATTTGTTGGTGAGCATGTACCTAATAGGTAATGCTAACTTTTGTGAAGAACTTGCTTAGAGGATGATGCTTATGTTGGGATAGCATCAATCTAGATGTGGGAAGAGTTTGGGAAAGGAATTGAAGGAATAGTTCTTTGCTTGCAACCCAAGGAGAATTCATGTATTTTGTTGAAGAAGTTGACACATTGACACTGTGAGCGACTATGTGAAGGAATTCAACTTTCTTGTCAATACTAAGAATATGCTTGAAGAAGCTAAGTTATTTTGCTATAGGTATCACAAGATTGGGATTAATTGGAGGTGAGGAGGTAAAGTGTGAAAATTTTACCATATGTCATCATCACAAGCGAAGGATTTTTAGGTACTTCAATGTAAGTAACCTATTAGAGATTGATCAAATAAAGGTGAACAACAAATCACAACTGTAAGGAGAGCAGATGATGATCGTAAAATTGTTGAGAACAATATAGCTAGATCACAAAGATTATGGTATGCTTCATTTATAGTGATCATCACCTCGAGATTAGCTTAAAGAAGGGGAAGCTCTTTGCACTGGGCATTGAATATATAGTGATTTGTACTCTTTAACCTAGATCAAACATCTCAAATCCATTTCAACTTTTGTTAATACAAATGGAGATGAAAAAAAATAGTTGAGGGCTTAGTTGACCCATTGAGATTTATTACTAAGAAGATTGTGAAAGATTTGGGAATTGTTGTTGGCTAAAATCCACATCACAACAAGGCTACGAATGCCACACCAGCCTCTAACTTAATACTTACCCTAATATTTTCTTAAACTTGCTATACATATGCAAATTCCTATGTATCAATGAAGTAGCATATAAATGAATTGATAATATTATCCGATCATCACAACTACTAACACTGATGTGGTAGATAGAAGAACATAATAATTATAGCCAAGAAAGATAGCTTAAATAAAGTAAAATTAAATAAGGAATAGAGTTAAAGATCAGGGATTTTTGTTTAAGACTAATTAACTCTAGAAAATAAATATAATAACCATCTTTTACCAACTCTTCAAGACTACTTATGGTAGGGCTCCGTTTGTCCTCTCAATTTCACCGACCCATACAGGATTTTTGTTTAGAGGAGGCAAAAATATTAAATATATATAAAAAATATATATAATGAAACAAAAGTGCACCAAAAATTTTTGTCATACTACAATTATTCTTTGCTTGTTTTCATAATTTGAAAAACATTATCAATTTTACAAAATATATCTTTTTCTATATAAGTAGTCAAGCAATCATTCATCCAAGAATCTCCCATTTAGTTGCACAAGCAATTTTTACAATCTTCATAGCAAAAAAAGCTCTTTCACATGATATAGTTGAAAAAAACAATATTAATCTTAATTTCACAAGTAAGTACACCAATAGATACACAATATTCTTCTTTGTCTCAATAAGTTTTATGAAAAGGCCATTGATACATTTTACTCTTTTAAACTCATCATGAGATCTTAAATCAATGATGTAAGTCTCAAGCTGATTGTCAAAAATAATAAGTTCCTCCTTAGAGAACGCTGATGGATAAAATTGAGCAAGGTAAACTAGTTTTCCCTTATTAAAAGCTGCAAAAGAATCACAAAAGACTTAAAAAAGACACACAAAGAAGTAACTCCATATTCACCTCACTGAATTGATTGTTGAGTTCTTGACGTTTCATATCAATAACACTGTAAAATAACTTAACTTTATAATGATGCAAAATTTTCATTTTATCAGTGTGTGTACCACAAGTGCACGGGTTTGTCGAAGTAATAATACTACTCTGGTGAGAGGGTAGTCGAATCCACAGGGAGTAAGGATCAAAGGTACGAGCAATTACTATTTAACTAATGTGGAATACGGAGAACGAGAGTAAGTCAATTGTGTGTGTGCAAAAGTAATCAAATGCAAGAAGAAAATAAAGAAAAATATGGAAGATAGGAGAATGCAAGCAAGAACAATAAGAGAAGGACAATCAATGAATGAAATAGGGTACCCGGATAAGCTACCCCTAGGATTTATGCTTCTAGTGCAAGACAATGCTATTATACTTTCCTATTGATAATTAATGAGTCGAGGATATCCTTAAATATACAGTCCCAAACCTAAGGTCAACCGCGACTAACCCCAACATTATGCCCCGGCATTAGGGTTCACTACGACCTTGACTCTTGTTGACCTGTCAACTAAGCCCTAGGGGAGTCCATCTTCCTAAGCCTCACACTACGTGGGATTGCTTTAAGCTTTAGGGATTCCTAGTGATTAACCCTGTTCCTATGTATAGCTCTAACCCTTTGGTCCAAGTGAAAGAATCCTAGTCTAAATTAAGACCCAGCACTAGGATTCACTTCAACCCTTCACTTTGTTGCTCGCGCAACTAAGCCCATGGGAGTTCATCTCCTAGCACTTCGCTCTATTTCGACCGCTAAGAACTCGTGAAACATGAATGTAGGGAAGAATCAAACCGAAGGGGAAAGGGGACATTTTGCTACCTCACGGCTCACCCTCTCGACCCTCTTCAATCTCAAGTAGTCTAACCCTATACGAGTTGTCACACCTCCAAAGGATAAAATAGATTGTTCTCAACCCTCCAAATGATAAAATTGATTGTTCTCAACCCTACTATCACGGCTAAGGGAAAACAATACAACATGCAATTAAGATTGAAACTCAATTTTTATTCATCAATAACGGAGAAACATAATAACAATATCATAGAAACATAATCATCCTAGGGTTTACAAGTACAAATACCCACAAGGGGTTTACCTCCTCATGGAGCTATACAAATCCATCAAACTATGAAAAGAGATACAAATCAAAAGCATAGATGAAAACCCCCTTGCGTATAGTGTGGCCGTCGGACGTCGATGACGATGCCAATAACGCGCTCCAAACCTCCACAAAGTCCTCTCTGAAACCCTAGCCGCAACCCTCCAGAAACCAGGGAAAAAGATTAGCGAAAATATCAAGAAAAAGTCTCAAAAAGGGCTTTAAATAATGTTGAGTCGCGGCTGGAAATTGGCTGAATCAGGATTTCACATGGTCGTGTGGAATTTCCACACGCCCATGTGAAGTCTATTTTGATAAATTTCGGCAAATAGTGAACAGTAATTCGCTACAGTATTTTACTACAGCTCTTTTGCCGAAACGTTCCCAAATTCATCGTTCTTCATCGAGGCCGTTGAATTGGGCACACAATCAATGGTAGATCGTACGGATTGCTTCAATTGTACTCATTGGCAAAGTTCTCTTATGCAACACGAGCTAGACTTATTGTGAATGTGACTGCCTTTGTGCCCCTCCAACGGACGTTGGCACACACCCACAAGTCTAGACTCGTGCCTTGTTCCTTTCTTAGTCCGAAAACTTCCCCAACAACGACGAACAGGATCTAACTTTGCTCTTTTCCTCCAACTTAGCTTCACAACCCTACAATGCACAAAAGCACACAAATACACACAATTTAGTGATAAAATCTAATGAAAGTAATACTCATTGTAAGATAATAACACTTCGCATTATTATAACACGAGCACTTATAAAAAATGATTTGATTTCTATTTATAAATATTATCAACAATAATCTTTAAAAACTATAATTAATTATTAAATAATGAGAAATGGATTTTAATTTTATAATTTGAATCTGTTAATAAAATTATATTTACTTAATGAATTAGTTTAATTCAATTAATGATTAATGATGAAATAAAAAATCAAAGATAAAATAAACAGTATTGTTAAAGAAATAAAAAAACTAATTTCAATTTTATTTAGAGAATGTTATATATTTTTTATAAGTGCACGTGTTATAATAATGCGAAGTGTTATTGTCTTACATTGAGCATTACTTTCATCAGATTTTATCATTAAATTGTGTGCATTTGTGCACTTTTGTGCATTGTAGGGTTGTGAAGCTAGTTTGGAGGAAAAAGAGCAAAGTTAGATCATGTTCACCGTTGTTGGGGAGTTTTCGGACTGAGCAAGGAACAAGGCACGAGTCTAGACTTGTGGGTGTATGCCAACCTCCTCTGGAGGGGCACAAAGGCAGTCACATTCACAATAAGACTAACTTGTGTAGCATAGAAAGACTTCGCCAATGAGGAGAATTGAAGCAATTGGCATGATCTACCATCGATTGTGTGCCTAATTCAACAGCCTCGATGAAGAACGATGAATTTGGGAGCGTTCCGGCAAAAGCACTGTAGCAAAAAATGTAACAAGTTACTGTTCACTGTTTGCCGAAATTCAATAAAACAGAGACTTCAAACGAGCGTGTGGAAATTCCACACGGCCGTGTGAAATCCCGATTTCAGCCGATTTGAAGCCGTGACTCAACACTATTTAAAGGCCCTTTTGGGACATTTTCAGAATCTTTTGGCATATCTTTTCGTCTAACTTCTGGAGGGTTGCGACTAGGGTTTGGAGAGGACCTTGTGGAGGATCGAAGTGTGCCATCGGCATCGACATCGACGCCCGGTTGCCGCACAAGACCTTGGCCACACGTTACACAAGGGGGTTTTCATCTATGCTTTTGATTTGTGCTTATTCTCATAGTTTAATGGATTTATATAGCTCCATGAGGAGCTAAACCCCTTGTGGGTATTCGGACTTGTGAACCCTACGATGATTATGTTTCTTTGACATGTTATTATGCTTTCTTTATTGATGAATTTATTGGAGTTTCAACCTTAATTGCATATTGTATTGATTTTCCCTTAGCCTTGACACTAGGGTTGAGAATCATGTAGGTTATCCTTTGGAAGTGTGACAACTCCTATAGGGTTAGACTACTTGAGATTGGAGATGATCGAGAGGGTGAGTCGTGAGGTAGCGAAACCTCCCTTTTCTCCTCTGGTGTGATTTTCCTTACCTCCGTGATCCACGAGTTCTTAGCGGTCAAAATATAGCGAAGTGCTAGGAGATGAACTCCGCTGGGGCTTAGTTGCACGAGCAACAGAGTGAAAGCTTGTAGTGAATCCTAGTGATGGGGCTTAATTGAGACTAGGGTTCTTTCACCTGGACCAAAGAGTTAGAGCTATACATAGGAACATGGCTAATCACTAGGAATCCCTAAAACTTAAAGCAATCCTGCATAGTGTGAGGCTTAGGAAGATGGACTCCCCTGGGAATTAGTTGACAGGTCAACAAGAGTTAAGGGTCGTAGTGAAACCTAATGCAGGGGCATAATGATTGGGATTAGTCACGGTTAACCTTAGGTTTGGGACCGTGTATTTAAGGATGTCCTCGACTCATTAAACATCA
Source organism: Dioscorea alata (assembly GCA_020875875.1). Taxonomy (NCBI): domain Eukaryota; kingdom Viridiplantae; phylum Streptophyta; class Magnoliopsida; order Dioscoreales; family Dioscoreaceae; genus Dioscorea; species Dioscorea alata. The sequence continues at coordinate 6,539,427 of CM037027.1, forward strand.
ATAGGAGAGTATAATAGCATTGTTCTACACTAGAAGCATTAATCCTAGGGGTAGCTTGTCTGGGTACCCTATTTCACTCATTGATTGTCCTTCTCTCACATTTTGCTTGCACTCTCTTACTTTCCATATTTCTCTTTATTTTCTTCTTGCTTTTGATTATCTTTGCACACACACAATTGTTCTTGATCCCATTTTTCATATTTCGCATTAGTTAGGTAGCAATCGCTTGTATCTTTGATCTCTACTCCCTGTGGATTCGACTACCCTCTCACCAGAGTACTATTATTACTTCGACAGACCGTGCACTTGCGGTACACACACGCAAGGGGTTTGTCAATTTTCAAAACATTAAAGAATAAATGTTGTCAATAATATATTAAAAATATTATACTATTTTAAGTAATTTAGGAAAAATAAATTAAAATTAAGCAATTACCATAAAAAAATGTATGGCAGTGACAAGCTTAAAGAACTTGATTATAGTTATTAAATTGTCATTTAGTTATATTTTCAATGATAGCTTTAGTTATATAATTAAATAGTTAATTATATAAAAAAATCATGTTAAAGCAATGATCGCTATAATTTTTGTTTTGCATACCCTGCAAAATAAAAATTACTTATACATCGTATAAAATGGTATTTTTATTATTTATCATTTTCTATGAAATCATATTTTGAAGGGAAAAATAAAACAATAATATCATAATATTTATAAATTAATTTTCAATATTAAAATATATAAACAAACATATATTTTTACATTTGTGAAGATATACGAGAAATAAAATTTTCATTAAGTTATATTAATAATTATACATTAAAGTTTAGAGTTGAGCAGAATAAACTAGAAGCTTCTGGAGCCTTCTAAATAAGTCTTGAGTCATATTTTTTTGTAGAACTAAGTAGAGAATTTTAGCAGCTCTTTTGTAGAAATAGGATTAAATTGATTACCACCATCTATTACGGAGGTGTAGCATAAATACAACTTAGGGGAAACTAAGAAGAAGTGTTGCAAACATCCATTTAAGAAATAAAAGCTTTCTTCGAGTATCCCAAACCACTCAAATCCATAGATTCTTTTTTAAATTCTTAAGTAGTGTAGGTAACTTAGCAACTAGCCAAGGAAACCAAGGAAGGAAGACACCCTTGTGAGCAAGAGTGCAACCAAGTGCTGCATGATCTTGGTAGAAGTTCCACGACCGTGATAACAATCATTGGCAAACGTGTAATGTGACACCAAGAACCTTTCTTTGGCTTTGCCCTACTTTGTGTCTGCTTAGTAGGATTTTGTTTGGTTTGGGGAGTTTGCTGTTGTAGAATAGCTGTTGTAATCAGGTTCAGGCATGTCCTATATGATTCAGCACTACCTGTGTCATCTCTAGCCCAGGAATTTTTTTAGCAAGCTAAAATCTGCATTGCCCTTGAGAATTGGCACAACTTTTGCCAGTTTCAACTCAAATCCTATGGTGGGCCAAGATCCTCACAACCCATGTGAATCAGCATAACTTGTTCCAGTTTAATCTCAAATCCTTTTTTGGGTTAAGATCTGGACAATCAGTGTGAAATAGCACACCCTGTGCTGAATTTTCATGCACCCAAATTTCTTGATGTCACATGGGTCGTTTCATAATTTTCAGCCCTAAATCCCTTTTATTCTTATTCTTCCTTATTTTTTTTTCTCATCCTCTTAGCTTCTTTCCCTTGGTTGAAAGATCTCCACTTGAATCCCTTCATCCTTATCTTTGGAAGAATCTCCATTTGTCCTCTCTCATTCTTCTTCGAGCTTGATAAGGTATGCCATCTTCATTCTCTTTGTTATACTCCATGTTTTTCATCCTTAGTAGAATGAAACTAGGGCTTTGATTGTTGAGCATGAGGAGCTTGATTGTTGCTCTATCTTTGTTTGTGAGAGAGTAGGATCATTGATTCAAGCTAAATCCTTCCATTCCTCCTACTTGTATTTCATTTCTTGAATACTAGATCTAAGTTTTATACTTATTGAAATTGGTGAGAATTGTGTTTATCCATCTTGTTTGTGGATGTTAAGAGCTTGAGTATAGAGTGTGTATTTGATACCCATTTTGCGTAGATACCACAAGTGCACAGGCCTACAAAGAAGTAAATCACTTGGAGGTCAGGTGGTCATATCCACAAGAAATGAGAATACTAGCTCTAACTCCAAATCTATTATGTAACCCTATTCATTGAGTTGCAAGAAATAAAAATTGGCTAGAGATGAAAAAGGCTATTAAACTGGTGGACAATTTAGACAGAATGCAATCAAGAGAAAATGGGTACTTGAACATTGATCGTCCTAGGATTTTAGCTTTACTCAGAAGGTTCAATTACTTCCTCTAATTCAACTGAAATGAGCCACGGGAATTTTAAGACACACCTATCCCATTCTCATAGTAATCGTTGACTGTCTTAACAAGAGATTATAGTGGTGATCTCTCTCATCACTAAGGGGCTGTTTGGTTGCCTATAAGTGAAATTACAGTGTAATTGAAAATGTTGTATTTTAACTTACATCACAGTTGTTTGGTTTGTTGTAACTTAAAATGCTGTATTTCCTTTTTCTTTCTTTGGTTTGATGTAAGTTGAGGGATACAATTACCATGTAAGTGAAATGGTAAGATTACCCTTATTAATTATTATTAACACTAGTTATTTAATATTATTTATAAAATATTTTAGATTACTATGCTTCATTTTTATCCCTAAAAATTAATAATTACTTTAACTCTCATTATTTAAGATTAATACTAATTTAAAAATTAATTAATTTAATTGTGATTTATTAAATTTAAAAACAGTTAATTGCAATTAATATTTCAAAATACAAATCTTAACCTCACCGGTAATTGATAATTACAATTAAAAAACTATTAAATACAATAAATATTTAAAAATTTAAAAATTGTTAATCTTATCCCTACAAAAGTTATCTTCTTTCCTCTTCGCCGCCGCCTCCGGAAATGCATCAAAGATGCAAATAGCCAACCCTGACCTCGCTGGCAAACGCAGACGCCATCCGGCTACCCCTGCCACGGCAAGCACGTCGAAGATGGTAGTCCTTTCCCCCTCTTTGTCTCTCTCTCTCTCTATGTTTCCCCTTTTATTGTGGCAGAGCACTTGATCTTCAACCATGGAGGGCATTCTTTTTCTTGTCACTACCACGTCGTTGGCAAAGAGAGAGTTCTCCATGGCACCTTGATTAAACAAGTGAAGTGTGAGATCTCCGTCATAAAAATGGTCACTCATCCAAACATCTTCAGGCTGAACCAAGTCATGGCTACATGATCCAAGATCTTTTTTGCCATGGAGCTCGTCCGCGGTGGCTAGCCCTTCTCTCTGGTGCTCGTCTTGGCTGGTCGTCAGAATCCAAAGCTCACAAGCTCGTCTTTGCCATCGACTTCTACCATGGTGGCAGCATCTCCCACCGTGATCTCAAACTGGAGAACCTCCTCTTTGATGACGAAGACATTCTCAAAGTCACCGAATTGGTGCTGATATTATTAAATGAGTGGTGATTGTAACATTCTGTCTTACTGCATTTTCACTTACAGCCAATTTGACTGTAAGTCAAATTACAGCAAAAGGCCAGGATGATGTACTTAGTTTTACATGTAAGTGATAACTTACAGCAAACCAAACATACTCTCACATGTAAAATCACTTACTTTACAACCACTTACATCTACTTACATGCAACCAAACAGCCCCTAAATCACCTATGGATGCTTAAAGCTCTGGGACCCTGGTTGATCGACTAGATTCCCCAAAATAGATTAAGCTCTCTCTCGGGATATCTAACCCTAATCCTATACAAATTCCAATAGTCATCTCGCTCATCATTATGATTTATATGATTGCTAGGAGCACATGGGAATACGAAGGTAGGCTTGATCAAATCAAAGGGGAAAGTGAACAATCATCTAACTTAGGCCCACTCTTTCAACCATCTCCAATCTTTGTAGATCTTATACTAGTGGGTCTCTTGACTCGTCACTAGTGCAAATCAAACACATAATTGAGCTCTAACCAAATAGGATTATGAGAAAAAGAAAACTCAAGATTGAAACTCAAATCATGAAAAATTAAGAAGTAAATAAAGCAAACACTAAAACATCCGATGGCTCAAAAGTTCAAGCACCCTCAAAGGGGTTTAGCTCCTCAAAGAGTAATACAACGCAAAAATAATAATAATAATTTGATGGAAATACATATTAAAATAAGTAAAAAAAAACTCCATCAAAATCTATGGCTAAAAATCTGAGAACAAATGTTTCTACTTGAATGGCCGAATGACGCTTGTGCTTGCTCACTGGCAACGGAGAAGATAAGAGAGATGATGGATGTTGGTGGTGATTCTAGTTAGATGTCTCCTCCTTGGTTAGATGATCCTCTCAAAATTAGGTCAACATCCGCCTTTGTCTGTCTACCAAAAAAGCTCCCTTAGTTTCTCTAAACTTTGCCTTAATTACCCTGTCCCGTGCATGTACACAACCGTGTGCAATCCTTCCATGGTCATGTATCTCTCTACCTCAAATCCAATTTATGGTATAATTTCACACAACCGTGTACAATGGTCCACAAGACCTTGCATGTCTCTGTTTCTCTACCCAGTCATTCGGATTGTCCCTTACATGGCCATGTGTAGACTTCACATGGCCATCCAAGTCTTTGGCCTTGAGCTAGTTACAGTCCTGCCCTTCCAATGGCTGTCCAATTCTCTAGCCTTGGAGCTCATTTTAGGCCCGTCCTTTCCACGGATGTGCAAAGTTCCCTATACAGCCGTGTATGTCCTTAGTTCACCTTGATTTGTTCAACACGGCCAAACTTCCTAAAAATTGATCTTTTTAGCTTCTTTTCTTCGACTAACCCTCTTTAGTATTTCCTTTCCTTCAATCTTGTTGAATTCATGAACCTCCTTTATGCTTATTAGTATTGATAAAAATGATAAAAATCATGCCCTTCCAATGCAAAATGCTCACTCAAAACATGTTGCAACAAACACTTATTAGTATTTCCTTTCCTTCAATCTTGATGAATTCATGAGCCTCCTTTATGCTTGAAATCTGGTACACTGTAGCATTTTTGTAGCACCACTAAATATTGATCCTTTCTCCTATTTCCTTGGTCTGGAATGGAGTTGATCTTGATAGAAATTTCTTGGAATTCATTGGACTCAAGCTTGTGTCAACCTAAGCTTCTATTAGAGTTTCATTGCATATATGTTTAGAGCTTTTATGCATCCATTTATCTTGTTTTTTGTTGTTGATTATTTTCTTGTTGATTTGGCTTTGTTGTGTGTGTTGGTTAGGTGGTTAAAGCTCGGCTTGAGGCAAGGAGCCGGCGGAAGAGTAGCACCTTTGGGGAAAAGTTATTCTCCTAAGTTTATAGGTGTGTTATGTTGAAATTCATGGTTCTATTAGAATCTTTAAATACCTTTAATTGTTTGATGAAATTGTTCTTGTCTTTACCTTATTTAAATCAATGTCTTGGTTGGTTTGAAATGGTTTATTATGCCATTCACTTATATATGAAATTACTAGAGGTGTGAATGGAAATGTAGACTTTAATGCATGGTTCTTCAAGATTTAAAATGGTTCATGCATTTGCTTATGATGTTTGTAAATCCTCATGACAATCTTTATATTTCTTCCATGTTTGAATGATTTAGTTTGATTGAGCTTCTCTATAAGAATTATATGTTTATAATTGTATTTTATATTTGAAAGTGTTGATGACTTGTAACAATATACTATTGTGTATGGCTATAAACGTATATTTCGTGCTTGTGAATAAATTGCATGATTTTATCAAATATGGTTGGTTTTGCAAATATGGTTATTGTGGGACATTGAACCATGGATTTTATTTGCTAGACTTTTAAATGTGAAAAACCTTTCTTGAGGTATTTTGGACTATAGCTATATGTGTATATATTTGATTTGATTATGATGATGACCGGGGGGCTTAGCCCCAACTTATTCATGCTTTCAACATTTATGGTTATGAAAATGACTTTCATTCAGAAAATGTGAATGCTTGTCCTATAGGTGAATATTTTAATATGTCTGAACTTGAATTGTATTATTTGGACACCCCTAGATCTTGAACATATACACAAAAGTGTTAGTTACGGCTTTAATGTTCTTGTAAGGGTTAGTTTTGATGTTGATAAGGTTGTAACTTGTCTATTGCAGTAAGGTGTCCTCACAGTCCAGCCTTTAGAGGTGTCATGCTAGACTCGGATTATATTTTCCTATTGGAGGTGTAGAGAATTTTCCAAATGGGTGTTATTACACTGAGATATGGGTTCACCCCTCTCCTGTCTTTGCAGGCTATAGTGCTTAGTGGTGTCGTGGCGAGGTGAAGTGCTTGGAAATTATTTGTCTCTTCATTCTTTACTTGGAGTCTAGATATACATCTAGTTTTTACCATGGTTGCATTACATAAGAATTATGGGTCCACTAAAAGTGTCTTTAAATTTATAAACCTGTATTACTTACATACTTGTCCCTTTCGAAAACCTCAGTTGTACTTTGAGTTATACATCTTCTTAAACTCTATTGATAGTTATGAAATTCTTGCTTCCCTGTGCTATTTTTTGTGTTCCCTACCTTGTATGATCTTCACTTGTGATTTGTGTATAGTGTTGTTTAATTCAAAAAAATTGTAAGGATGGTGTGTATGACGGTCTTGCGGGATGGACGTTAGCATGTGATGGATATTAGGAAATATCGCAAAATTATATATGACCATAAGAGGTATTCAAAATCAAGAATAAAATTGCGATATCAACTAATTGTTTTTATAAACACCCTAGTTTAATTAAAATGTCTAAAAAATTGAACGATCCTTCTAGGCGGTGAGAGGAGTCATATTTATAGAAACTTCATAAAACATGATAAATATTATACTATTATAAAGTTATATTAGAAATATGAAACTTCATAAACATGATAAACATTATCCTATGAAGTCCTATTTGAAATATTTATTCTAAAGCAACTAAAACCAATTTTGTCTTCAAGTCCTTTTAATTTTAATTAATTATTCCACTCCATCAAACTTTACTCAAAATTTAAACTCAAGATAAAACCCTAGACCAATTTACTATTTCACTCATCCCATGAAATAAAATTATAAATTGACAATTTTCTCTTATACTTAAAATGATACTGATTTTTATTCCTTTAAGAGTAACTCTCTAGATTTATTTTAACTGACAGTAGGAGGATACCAAAGGAAGTGGATGACATTTAGCTAGCCTCGTAACCATACGTTAAGCCCAATTGGACATGAATAAGTAGGTCATTGTGAAACTTTCTAATAATGATTATCATCTATGTATAAACCTTTATTCTTATATTCCAATTGAGTGAGAGCCATGGTAATCGTCAAACTCACTAAACTCGATCATATGCAAATAATCACATTAGAATAAGATTACCAAAATATCCTTCATGTTCCACAGGATACTAACTCATTTACTTCCAAGAAAACGAATTTCTTCTTGGTGATCACTGACAACTGCTACTTACCAGGAATATCTACAATTCGAGGTCAGCCCTACAAAAGGGTAAACTAAGCCTAATAACTCTAGTAATAGACTAGATGTCACAGGCACATTATGATCATGATATCTCATTTTTAAGGTCCACTTATATGATCATAACCAATAATCTCAATCACTCATTGTCAAAGAGTAAAACACGTATGATTAGTTTGTTGTGAGTCATGTTTGAATACACCAATCCTATTGATGTATTTATAACACATGCTCCAACTATCCTATAGTATTTAACTAGTACTCTTTGTCAAAGTATATGCCATACAAATCCTTACATATCATTAACATCTAATTAAAGATTCTCTAATTCAAGAACTATTTAAGTGTATAACTACTAAACCTTTCTAGTATCCTCCTTATCTCATAAATAGTAGAAGGTTAACTTAATACACAAAGACTATAATGTTGAAAACTAAATAAGATGACATCATAAGATTTAGATGAACATTAAAATAAATGCCTATTATTGATAATAAAAATATATAATACAAATGAAATGCGGTAATACAAATATCCTCGTTGGCATTTGAGGGCATAATCCTAACAATCTCACACTTGCAATCAATGTTAACCACTATAGTATCTTACATCCAACTTTTCAAGATATCAATCCAACATGATTTGTGATAGTGGCTTGATAAGTGGGTTAGCTAAGTTATCCGTTGAGGCTATTTTTTGCGTGGATAAGTTGCCTCTTCCAGCAATATCTCGAATGTTGTGGTAATATCGCTTGATATGTTTAGATATGCTGTGAGACCTTGGTTCCTTGGCCTATGCTATAAGGGGGCATTTGGTTACAAGGAGTGAGAATGTAGAGGAATTCAATAGGAACGAAAATGAGGAGGAGTGAAGTAAGAATGAGAATAAAGAATGCATTTGGTTAGTAAAGCATGAGAAGGTAATTTATTGGCAATGGGAAAAGCAAAAGAAAATAAATGTGGTAAAATGACTTTTATACCGTTAATGCAAGTAAATGATATTATAAAAAATTATCCTATAAATGACTTTTGTACCGTTAGTAAAGCATGAGAAGGTAATTTATTGGCAATGGGAAAAGCATGAGAAGGTAAAATAGATGTTATGGTAAATGATAATTATTTCTAATTATAAAAAATTACATGTATATCATTATAATAAATAAATAAATGATATCATTATAAAGTAACGAGTTAATGAGTGAAATTTATAATTAAATATTTAAATCAAATATTTTGGATATAATTTTTTCTCAATCATTATAATTTAATATTTAAATTAAATATATAATTGTAATTATTATCTAATTTAGCTATACCTCTAATAATTACTTTAATCACCTAATTTACTTTAAAACTGCGTATTTTAATTATTATAAATTAGTTATTTAAATAAACAAACAAAATTAATTTTAATGTATATCATATCAAAAATTAATTACATTTTATTTTAAAAATTATACAAATTTGTCATAAACAATATAAATCAAGGGCAAAGGACAAACTAGTCATTTTGCATGCAAGGAATCAACATTCCTTCCAATTTTACAAGAATTGTCATTCATCAATCCATACAAACTCATTATTCTCCCATGCCTTTCTCCAATCCCATTGATACACATCCAAATAAGGGTATGCAAAACCTTAGTAATGAAACCCATTCCACTCATTGCAACCAAACACCCCCTAACTTCACTGTTGTCACAATAAAGTGATAATGAGAGCTCCACACTTGAAACTACCTGATGTTATATCAAGAGCTTCTTAATCCATACAACCTCCTTCGCAACAAAATATTTAGCCTTAGCTATGGAATTTGCAGTGGTTCCTTGGTTAGAACACTTCCAGCATACTGCTCCACTATTGAGAGTGAATATAAGCTCTAAAGTGGATTTTTGGTCATCGACATCAGGCTGAAAGTCCAAATAAGTGTAACCATCCACTCTTAACTGTCCATTTCCATAGATTAGAAGATATCTTTAGTCCTTCTTAAGTACTTCAGAATACACTGCACAGTTATCCAATGCTACTTCAGTAGGTTAGCCTGGAATTGACTTACTATGTAGACAATGTACACAATGTCCAGTCTAGTATACAACATGTCATATATCAAACTACCATCCCTAATTGGACTTGGAGAGATGGACTCCATGCCTCACAAGTAAAATCTCTTCATCTTGAGCACTGATGGACTTGGAGAGATGGACTCCATGCCTCATAAGTAAAATCTCTTTCTTAAGTTTACCATCCCTAATTGCTTCAAAACTTTCTCTAAGTAAAAGGCTTAGGAAAGTCCCATATTCCTATTCACTCTATCCCTATAGATGCTAATTCAAAGAGTATATGTGGCTTTCTCCCACATCCTTCATGGAGAATGTGCTCGAAAGCCAAGCTTTAACCGAAGCCAACATGCCTATATCATTCCCTATGAGCAGAATATCATATGCATACAATACAAAGAATGATATCTTGCTCCCACTAACTTTCTTATAGACACATGGTTTATTTTCATTCTTTATGAAATCGAAAGGTTTAACGACTTCATCATAATGAAGATTCCAACTACAAGAGAACTAGTTAAGTTTGTAAATAGACCTATTGAGCTTATACAGCTTATGAGAATCAGCCCCGAACATGAAACTCTTGGGTTTTTCCATATAGATTTGCTCCTCATTTAGGAATGCAGTCTTTGTATCCATCTTCCAAATCTTATAATCCAGGTATGTGGCTATCACGAGCAAAATTTTGATGGATTCGATCATAAAACCTTGAGAAAAGGTTTTCTTATAGTAAATGCCCTCCTTTTGACTATACCCTTTTGCCACTAGCCTGGCTTTATATGTATCTACCATGTCATTCAGATCAATCTTTCTATTGTAAATCCACTTGCACCCAATAGGAATTATCCCTTTGGGGTAACCTACTAAAGTCCAAACTTGGTTCTAATACATCCAATCGATCTCTGCTTGTATAGCATCTTGCCATATAACAGAGTCCACATCCATCATTTATTGATTATAAGTAGAGAGATCCTTTCCAGGTTCCCTTCTGCTACAACATACAAATTATGCTATCCTTGTGGTAGATAACCATATCTTTTTTCAGTTGAGATACTCTACTAGATTGTAGCAATAATGGTTGTGTTACAATAGGTTTCATTCGTTATTCTTGAACAATAGATTCCTCAGCCGTTTCATTTTCTTTGTTTAGAACAATCATTATATTCACCTTCTCCAATGAACTCAACTTCCAAGAAGTGGGCTTGCTAAGCTATAATAATCTGTTGATCATCATGCAGGTAAAATAGGTATCCCATCAAATCCTAGACGCAATTAACAAAACATCTCTTTAACAATCTAGCCACCAACTTTTCTACCTTAGTCTTCTTGACATAGGCCAAACATTCGCAAATTTTAATGTGTTTAAAACTTGGTTTGCTTCCATCCTATATCTCATGCAGGTTCTTAGGGAGAGATTCAGAGAGATATTTGTTCATGATGTGTACAACAGTGAGAGCATAGAACGAACCATGTCAAATAAGGTTTGATTATCATTCTTAACTATCTCCATTCCTTTAAAGAATCACCGGCGGTGTTAGTTGTGAAACTATCCTATGTTCGTTCAGGAACAAGTCAAACTCGACATTCATATACTCACCACCATGATCTGATTACAGTGTCAATATATATGAGCCACCTCATTGATTAACCCACAAACATTGGTGTGCTGTAAATCCAAAATGAGAGAAACAAGGTTTGAAGGGCTCATTTGCAAAAAGGGTCATGTCAACCTTACATGCATAATTTTCCACAAAAGAAAATTGGCAACGCACTATGTCATTTTAATCCTACATGGTCTAAAGATTATCATAATTTATTGGAATGTAGTATAGAGAAGGATGCAATATTTTTCTTGTGTCGTTATTTTATAGATGGGATATTAGACAGCATGCAAGTGGTAAATTTTTTTTTTGGAGGATTTTACAAATTGAAAAAACAAAGAAAGATTTGATGTTCAAATTGGAGGTCGTAATAGTGCTCACAAGCAAGTATGGAAGAGAAGTCAAGATTTGTTAAATCAAAAGCAACATAGCCAATTTGCTTTTGCAAAGCAATCCGATCAAGCTTGAGAGAATTATAGAGTTAGCTTAACCGCAAGAATTGATTGTATTTGGTTTCTCTTATGTCAAGGTTTGGTATTTCATGGTAGAGATGAATTTGAGAGTTCTGATAATTAAAAAAAAATTCTTGGACTTCTTAGATTTCTTGCTAATCATAATTAAACTATCTAAAGTGTTGTGTTCGAAATGTACATGGAAATTCAAAATTGATAGCACTTAACATTCAAAAACATAATGTTCCTGCAGCTACAATTGAGACTATAAATGCTATCATCAAGGATGTTGATGGTTGGTGAGGGATTTTTTTGCCGTTTTACTTAATGAATCAAGTGATGTTTTAGTCAAAGAACAAGCAACCATTGCTTTGAGCCATTTGGATTCCAAGGGACATGTAATTAAACATCTTCTTGGTCTAGTACATGTCAATAGAACGACTGCTTTATCCCATAAAATAGCTATTATGATAGTGTTCTCTAAGCATAATTTAAGTACGCCAAAGATACGTGGGCAAGGCTATGACAAAGAAAGTAATATGCAAGGAGAATTTAATGTCTTTAAAACTTTAATAATGAAAGTGAATGCATCTACTTATTATGTTCATTGTTTTGCTCATTAACATCAATTGGCACTTGCAGCTGTGGTAAAGAATCATGTTCACATTGCATTGAACTTTAACACAACAATGCCACAAGTCTAGAGAATATTGTCCGTGCTTTATACAAATGTAGAGATGCTTTTCGAGAGAAACAACTTAATAAGATTGTGGAGGCATTACGAGTTGTGAACTTTCTACAGGAAAAGGTTTAAATCAAGAAACAAGTCTCGAACAAGTTGGTGATACACAATGAGTTTCGCTGTATGGTTCTTTGATTAATTTGATTACTATATTTGGTTTAGTTATTGATGTGCTTGAAATTGTTGTGGAGGATGGTATTATGTTGGAGCAAAGAGATGAAGCTTGCAGCTTGCTAGATTTTGTGCATTATTTTGACTCTCTACAATTTTCATTTAATGGAAAATATTTTGGGGATTATGAATGAATCGTCAATGACATTACAAAGGAGAGATCAAGATCTTATGAATGCAATGACTTTAATTAAAGTAGCTAAACAACAACTACAAACAATGTGAGATGATGCATAAAAATTTGTATATTATGAGACTTGTTTATTTTATAAAAAGAACAATATTGTTGTCCCAAATATGGATGATATATTTGTAATTCGAGGAAGGCCACAGCAAAACACCCATAAAATGATAAATTTGGATCATTATTGAGTTGAGTTATTTTATATTGTTATTCATATGCAACTTCAGCAACTCAATAATTGATTCAATGAGGTGACTATGGAGTTTCTTCTTTGTGTGGCTTCTTTAAGTCATTGTGATTATTTTGCAGCTTTCGATAAGGAAAAAGTAATTCTCCTTGCTCATTTTATCCATCAAAGTTTCTTAGATGGAAATTCTTATTCTTGATAGTCATCTTGAGACTTACATTATAGATTTAAGATCTTATGATGAATTTAAAAGCCTAAAAAGTATTAATAGTATTCTATAAAACATGTTGAGACAAAAAAGCACATTGTGTACCCGTTGATGTACTTGTGAAATTGGCTTTGATATTGTTCATTTCCACTGCATCAGTTGAAAGAGTTTTTTCTGCTATAAAGATTGTAAAAAATCAATTGCACAACCCAATGGGAAATTCATGGAAGAATTACTGTTTGGTTATTTACATAGAAAAAGAAATATGTTGTACTATTGATAATAAAAAAATCATGCATCATTTTCAAACTATGATAATACGCCTAGAGCAATTGTAATATGTTACTTTGATATGACAAAAACTTTTGATGCACTTGTGTTTCACTATTTTTTTATATTTATTATTAGTTTACCCCTTGAAAAAAATTATGGGTCCATCCCTAATAACTTTAAAAATTATTAACATTAGTTAATAAACAAATACCATTAATTAAAAAAGTAAAATTTTAATCCTTAAATATTTATGCTGTTATAAAATAATTGGGCAGAAGAGAGTTAAAGTAATACCAAAATAATAGAAAGAATTTATAAAGGAAGAAGATGATACTTATCTTTTTATTGCAAATAATCATAGTATTTATTTTCAAAACCTCTATTTATAAACTCTTGCAAAAATGGTAATATTTATAAAATAAATATCTCAATCTATTCTAGATCTTGACCTTATAAACTTAATTAAAATCGTGATCACAATCTTGCAAATCTTGTTAAAATCATAATATCAACCTCATACGGTCAAGCTAAAATCATGATCTCAACCATCTGAAATTTAGACATAATATATCGTCATTAATATTAATTGAGTCAAAGTTTGGTCAAAAGTTACTTTTGTAAAAATTACTTTCAAATAATAGAAATATTTGTAATAATTATAGTAATACTTCAAGTAGTAATATTAAACCAATGTTAATATAACTATAAGGACAATCATAACTTTGATCATTTTTTCCCTCGATATATATATGATTCATTTAAAATGAATGGCAAAAATATCAGGCGTGAAGAAAAGTCAGCCTCTTCCAACCAACTTCAGACCTCAACCCTCCTCAAATACTAATTCTTTATTTTTCTTCCTTCCTCCTATCCAAACCACTAAAATGATTAAAGGGAGGAATTAAACATTTTTGTTGCCATAATCCAATTTAGTCTTTGTTCCCTTAATCCAATCTACCCTTGTTCCCTTTCAAACTATCTCATAAAGTTAAAGAATATTTTTAATAAACAACTTTTGTTTTAAAATTAATTATATATACTAATATAATATTTTTAAGTCAAAATTTTTACTTATTGTATTATAATTAGTAAAAATAATAATAATAAACAAATGAGCTGGCTTACATTACTTTGGAAAAATATTACACACTTTTTATAATTTAGAAACAATTTTCATACTATATTATCATTAAAAACAAATCAATTCTTGCTAGAGAGCATATGAAAATTGAAAAAAAATATAAAGGTTACCATTGTAATAGTTGATTAGTAAGGCACTTGACTCCCATCTGGGAGGTCTAGAGTTAGAATCCCTCCCAAAACGTTATTAAGGATGTGGTTTATCCACATTGTTTAAGAAAAATAATAAAAGTAAAATTAAAAATAAAAAAGTTAATTTGCAAATCAATAATTACTCTAATTGAAGAATTAAAGAGTGCCATTAATACTATTTAATTACTATTTAATTATTAATAACTATATAATTATTTGAATGGACAAATATACCCTAACTTACTAATTAGTTTACTTAAAAAAACCCAAAATTTTGAAATCATGTAATTTTGAGGGGTTTTAGGGGCATAGTCCAACACACATATCTCTCATCGAAAAATAGAAACGTCAATTAGGGCATTTTAACTTATGGTGTGAGTTCCACATGATAGTAAGAAGGATATAATGGGGCAATGATCATACAGTCATACATCCAGCACTCCTCCAGTCTGCCTCAGAACCTCCGTCGTGCTTCGTGTTTCCTTCACTCAACTCTCAGCAATGATTTCGGTCCTTTTCTTCCCCTCCCCATCTATTCTCATTCTTCTTTTCACTTGTGCGCTTCTCCGTTCTTGTTTCTACCATCTCTTAGCATTATTGGCAGTGTATATTAAAATTTGTCCTTATTATGTGATTTTTGCCCTTTTTTTTATCATTATAAATGAGAAATTTGTTTTTTCATGTGATTGTTATTGAAATTTTTAATAATTTTTTTGTATTTTATAGATTTACATGGTATTTGGTATGTATTCCTCTAATTATATTGTTTTTATATTATAAGCTGCAATGAATTGTTTAGGTTTAATAGTTTGGTAAATTTCTTTTGAAAGGCATCTCTTTTAATACTTGGTTCCACGTTTTAATTTTTGAGTTATAGAGTTTCTTGTAGTTAGTAATTTTGAAAGTGTTGTGTGTTGAGACATCGAATTCACTAATGTAAATTTTTAAGTCTTTTCATGTGTATTCTAACATACATTCTTTTTGTGTGGCATATATTTTTATTTGTTCTGATGGATTTACTAAATCATATATGATCCAATTTTGAGAGGAAGAAATCCTAGATTTTATGTAGTTATTCAGGAAGCCCATTTAGGCATCAGAGGTGTTTGGTTTATGGAATCTTTGATTCCTTGCCCAAAATCACATCCCAACAAAAGTAAAATATTGTCATATATCCATGAATTATGGCATTTCATTCTTTGTCCAAATTAAAATATAAATGGTTATACAAGCTGTTTGATTTGTTTCATAGTTGCAAGTAACATGACATAGTAAATGATTGTATCATTCAAGTAGCCTTACATATAATGAGTATTTAACTTAATAAAAGTTAGGTCTTAAAAGTATAAGAATGAGAGAATTGGGAAGAGGTAGATTGCGTAAATTTTTAATAACTCCTTCTAGTTTATTTTAATTTCTAAAAAGGTTTTAGAAATTAAGATGAACTAGTGGTGTTTTTCCAAAAATCACCAAGCTTTACAATAATGATAAAAATGCAAATATAAATTTTGTTATGTTTCCACCCAAATGGGAGTTTTGTGGCATTGCCACCTACTAGGAGGGAATCATATTTCCATGATTCATGGGAATTTGATTCCCAAGGGCATATTAGATTCCTAGCCATTTAGTTATAAAATATGAACCAAAAATGAGAATCTTATATCCCAAGAAACTTGGAGATATCCTTTAAAATTCCACTAACAAGATGCGCCCTTAATCTGAATATGTTGAATAAGTTCATCGACTCAAATTGAATTGGTTAAGGTTCCTACGCTAAAAGAGTGAAATTGTGTTTGGATTTAGATTTGAACTTGGGCCAAGTTAATTAAGTGAAATTGAGATAATTTACTGAAAATCTAGATAATTCAACCACCATTGTCATTTAGGAGATCGTTTTGGCTCTTCTAATCTCATCTCACTTCCATCTCCCCTTGTTCTCACTACCATTGTCATCTAATCCCACCCTTGTTGTTATTTCTCCTCATCTTAATCTCACCAACCTTCTAGTGGTTTGTTCTTTGTTTTTCTTCTTAGGCTTTACTCATCATCAGCATTATCAGCTACTCTTATTCTTTCTCAATTGCCCTTATATGTTTGTTTTCTATTTTAGCTCTGTTATTTCTCCATATTTTCTATAATCATGATGTGTATACATATATAGCTATAATTATACCATTATGGATATTTATATTTGAAGTGCATACATATGATCCTATAGTCATATGCTGGACTATCAATATCCTTTCTTTAACCATGTAAATGTTGTAAAAATGACCTACTTTTCCATGATAATAGCGTTCCTTAGAATCTTGCTTTTGTTTATAGTATGATGTTTCACATGAGCCATTGTCTTGGTGGATGTGATACTTTAAAATTGGTTGGGCCATCTAATCTTCTTTACAAATACTTTTTTTGATAGAAGTTCTTTCTTTCCATTTAGAAAGTTATTTCCATTGGCATTAATTGATCCTACACTTGGTTTATCATTGAGAGCTACAAAGGATTCTAGGACATGGTTGATTCTAGGACAAAAATCAATGTAGATTGTTAGTTGTGGAGCCCATTGGTTGAACTAGCTGTCGATTACTACGTAGGAGTTAAATGGAGGAGGACAATTCTCGAAAGATGGAATTAATGGTAAGCAGTTCTGAAGTTGGTATAATCTCATTATTTAGCCCCCTTAATTATGTTTTTTATTATTTTTTATTCTTTTATGTCTACCATATCATTATAATTCATTTGTTGTTAGAATACTTTATCTTTTAAGAGCTTTAGGGGTACAAGATTTGCTGATTTGGTCTCACATTTCTTTGATCAAGCAAGTTGTGTTGAATTTATTTTAGAAATGCCCCTTGGAGCTAAAATGGTTCACAAGACCCAATTCTCTTGCTTCTTTGTAATTATTATTGTTATCATCATCATCATCACTTTACTTATTTTATTATTTTTTTACAGACAGTGGCTGTTGATTTACATGTACTTGGGCGGAAAGTCAATTATCATGAGAAAAATCTATCATCTCTCAACGTTGAGATGAAATCTATGTCTAAATCCATTCTTGAATTACAAGGTTAAATCAAAATTTTTATCGAGGAATATGCTCATAACTCTTGCTAAGTAATTTATATGTTTGGATGATATGATTTGCTTAAAATTGATTGTTGCATTGCATATGTTCTACAATAGATTTGTGCACACTTGTATAGTTGACTTTTGGAATGTAGACTTCTATTCTTATTTAAATTTTGTTAGAGCTTGCCAAATAGTATTCTTTAATTTATAAGGAACATTGATAATGATTGGTGCAAGTTTTATTTTCTATTGTTCTTAATATAACAAATAAATTATGCACATAAGATATACAGTATTAAAGGTGTTGGTAATGGAATTTTAACAGTTAAAGTAGGAAAGTGGTATGCCTCGAATGTACACCATGGAGAAACAAGCAAAAATCAAGGTCAGATGATAACTGTGAAGCATACAATTGAAAAAATATTACAAAAAGGGAATACAGCAGCTGGCATAGTATGTCAGTTAAAAAATTTTCAACAACAATCATCAAAGTTGCCATGGACAAAGGATTTAGTGGGTGTTGTTGCTACACTTGGAATTGTAAAGGATGACAATCTTAATAGGTTTGCCTCAATCACCAAAACTAGTTTTGTACTTGTCTTAATATTTATTCTTTATTTTGCTCTCTCTTGATTGTTTAGGCTTTTATCTGAATACTTGGGTCCGGAAACCATGTTGGCTGTTGTTTGCAAGACCCTTCAAGGCATGAAGGCCCTTGAAATGTATGTCAAAGAAGGAAGGATTAACGAGAATGCTAGCCTTCATAGTCTTGAACCATCAATTGGCAAACTCCTTGATGGAAGATTCCTTGCTATTAGTCTTGAAAATTTAAGGTCAAAAATTTCTCCATTACTTATGTAGCAAATGATTATTTCATACAACTTTTAGAGAATTGAAAGTATGGCTAGTATAAATATTGCCTGTGGATATATTGATCTTCTTTACATTTTTAATTCATAAAATTTATTGCCTCCACACATCATAATTTGCTTCTAATTTTGCAGAGCATATTGTGGCAAATTTTGGGCTAATGATCCACAAAAAAGACTTGATTTGTTGAAGCCAAAACTTCCAAATGGCAAATACCCACCAGGTTTTCTTGGTTTTGCTGTGAACATGATTGATTTAGATCATGATCACTTAAGTTACCTGACAATCAAAGGCCATGGTCTACGGGAAACCTTATTTTATAGCTTGTTTTCCCGCTTACAAATATATAAAAGCAAGGTTGAGATGGATCTTGCAATGCCTTACATTGACGAGGGTGCTATTTCTATGGATGGGGGAATGATTAAAGCCAATGGTCTTTTTTATCTTCGGAGCAAGTAAGTCACATACCATAATTTTGTTAACAATTCTTTTATAACAAAATTTATTGTTTATTATTGTTTTCATAACCATTTATGTAGGTAAGCTACATGTAATAATTTTTAAATTTATAAGTTGAATTTTTAAAGTCACATACCCATAGGCCTGGATGGTGCTTAATCATAGTTATCATGTATTGGGTTGTCTGGTATATTAGCTCTATGGACTAGAATATAGAATTGAATAATACTCTCTATTATGTAGTAAGGACAAAAATTCTTTGTTAATTCTCCGTGATTCTTGATTTTTATTATTTGGTGCAAAGAGTGAACCCCTCCCTACCAAAAGTTCATTTCTCTTGCACCAAATATTGACTTAAGATTTTTTTTTTTTTTAACTATCAATCTTATTGTGAAATTGCAATTGTGTCCTTAGATTTTCTTCAGAAATGTGCTTGCAACAATCTTATTTGGGATAGTAATCAGAAGAAAAAAGTTATTTATAACAAATTATAGCATTCATAAAAGATGTTGAAAAATTAATAGAAATTATTTGATGTCATTTTTAGCTGATTCTTAATCATATCTAACATTTTTGTAGGTTACTTGGCCATCAAATTTCTGTCAACTAACCTTATATATTTGTTTGGTTATTTTCATTATATTTAATCTTTTGAGCATGCATGTATGTATTCATGATTATACAAACATATATTTGTTGCTCTAATATAGATTTAAAAATAATTGTATTGATTGTCTAAGTATACTATATTTATTTATGTTCTTGTTGTTCTAATTTTTTAAAATGATTGATCATGTCTATTGATGGAAGTGATTTCAGCAAAGAGCACATTGTCAGATTTCCAACAACGTTTGGTAGACCAACTACACCAATGGAAATACTTGAGATTCAAGATCAACTGAAGCTTTTGCAGTGGAAAAAGGAACGACTTCATGAAGATATTTTAAGAGAAGAGACTTTATTGAAAAAGGTGAAAGGCATGTACCTCACTAAGCAAGAAGAGTATGAGAAGATCCTTAATGACACATACCAAGATATTTCGAAAGTACTCCCGAAGTGAATACTTTCCAATAGGGCTTGATATCTTTAAATTGGGAGAGGTCGTTCCAATTTACAAAATTCTATGGAGTTTGATATTTACCAATTTCATAGCAAACTAGATTTAATCTTATTGCATTTAATCTTACCAAGTATACCTTATTGTAACATACCTGGCTGATTATTATTCGTAGAAAGTATTCATTTTAAATATTCATATGATATAACTTATATTGGTGGTGATATGAATCACTAAAAATGCTTTTAATCAGTTTTTTGTCTTTAAATTTTAATTATCATGATGCCTCCGTTTAGCTTGGAATAATAAAAGGAACAAAAATAATAATTAAAATAATCTTGAACTAAACTAATATCAACACCCAATTCAAATGGTTTGATTTTAGTTGGGCCCAAAAGGAAGTTGCACTACAGAAAGGTGTGTGCAGGTCTAATAATGATCTTCCTCTAAATGGTCATAATCATTCTTCTAAAAAATATTGTCACTTGTGGTTAAATAACTGGACAACTTGGCCTGCACCATCAAGTTTGGTAGTGTACCCTTATTTGAATGGGCAATATACATAAAATATTATCAATGCCTCCAAACTCTAAGGCTTCAATAGAACATAAAATAGTCGAATTACAAAAATCTTAAAAAATCTAATTATATAAGGAAATTGAAAAATGATGTGCCCAACTTTCATATAGATATCAAATTGTGAGACAACTTTTATTAGAAATAATAATTTTTAATAAATTGAAGAACAATATCATTTATCTCACACAAAAATAATAACAATGCTCTCCTTATTACAAACAATTCTTCTTATGAAAAATTCATACAAGACAATAAAATAATCAAAACTAAGAGAGAGAGAGAGAGAGAGAGAGAGAGAGAGAGAGAGAGAGAGAGAGAGAGAGAGAGAATTTATAGTATTTTATTATCCAAACATAGAATGAACACTTAAACTAAAAAGTGTGGTGGTTGCCATAAAGAAAGATGAAGGGGGAAAAAAGAATATAAGTGGGAAGTGAGGTGGGCACTACAAGGAAAGATTCAGAATATCTAAAAATTAAAAAGGATAAGTGAGGCCAAAAATAAGGGAAGAGAAGTGTTGGTTTGAGAGCAAAAAAAATTCTTTTGCATTAATTTATTCTGAAGAATAGAAAGGCAAGGATTAGTAGACCCTTAGGATAGAGTACATGATTTAAGGATAAAAAAAAAAAGAAATAAACTAAATGCTAATAATGTCCAAAATTAGCTAGGTAATAGCAAATCCCTAAACCATCATAATTCTGACATCTCCTCTTTAAGTTGGTGCATATGTTCATCATACCTTACTTGTTGGTAAGAAGCTCAAACTTAGGTTTGAATAATCCTTTGGAAAAAAATGCCAGTAACCTATTGCATTATAGGAACAAATGGCAAGCAAATAACTCCTCCTGCCAACTTTTTTTTTTTTTATGAAATGCATGTCAATTTCAACATTCTTAGTATTATAATGTTGCACTAGATTATGAGCTATATTGATAACAGCCTTGTTGTCACAATATAACTTCATTGGACTAGTTGTTAGGGTGATAAATTCATCAAGACTTCATGTGCCTTGGCTAGATACTATGCTTCAACACTAACTCATGCTTCCACATTGTGATTTTTACTCCTCCAAGTGACAGCATTACCCTATACAAATGTACAATAATTGGATGTAGATCTACTATCAGCAATTGAGCTAGCCTGGTCAGTATTTATATAGGCTTCTGTAATGCTTTTCTCAAAAGTCATTTTCCTTGGAGTACTTTTAAGGTATCTCAAAATTTGATATATTGCTTTAACATGGTCTTTGTAAGGAGAGAGAGTATAAATTGGCTCACAACACTCATAGCAAATGTTATATCTAGTCTAATATAAGATAAGTAAATTAACTAACCCATAAATTTCTAGTATCTAATTATGAACAAGTGTTCAATCTATAACATCTCCCAGTTTTTGGTTTGGATCCAAGGGGGTATTTGCACATTGACATCCACTTATATCAGTTTTGCTAAGAAGGTCCAAGGTATAATTCTTTTTACAAATAATCAGCCAAGTCTTTGAATGATTTGCGTCCATCCCTAAGAAATATCTCAATGCTCCTAAGTCTTTAATTTCAAATTCAAATGCTAAAGTTCTCTTGAGTTGATTCATTCCTATCATTACTAGTAAGAATGATATTATCTACACTTATTATTAAAAAAATAATCTTGCTACTTTTATAAACATGATATGATTACTTTGAATGTGAACATATCTTAGATTTTTGCATAGTGAGTGAATATTAAATGCTTGGAGATTTTTTGACCCCCATAAAATGACTTTTCCAGCTTGTAGGCCTTAGAATCAAACTTCTCATTAAACCTTGTTGGTAAATCCATGTAGTCTTTTTCCTCCAAATCATTATTCAAGAAAAGCATTCTTTATATCTAATTGATAAAATGTCCAATCAAGGTTGATATCAACTTATAATAGTACTTTGATAGTATTTAGCTTTACTACTGGAGCAAAGGTCTCAAAATAATTGATTCCATAAGTTCGAGTGAAGCCTTTGGCTACTAAGAAAGACTTATGCATCTCAAGAGTTTGATTAAGAATTGTATTTAACCCTAAGAACTTATTTACAACCTATGGTCTTCTTCCTTCTTGGCATATCCAATGCTTTCATTTTTATTTTCCGCAATAGCACACATCTCTTCATTAATAGCCTTCCTCCACTCTTGAATTTGCAAAGCCTCTTATACATCTTTTAGAATTTTCACAGAGGAGAGTTGTGAACTAAAAGCAAAGAAAGCAAGCGATAAATTTTTTTTATAGGAAACAAAATGGGACATGGGACGTTTTGTGCAAGACTGCACACCCTTTTTAGAAGTAATAGGAATATCAACATCATTAAAGGATTGAATAGAAGATTTATTGGAATTTTCACCTGGAAGTTTTGATACTTTAGATTCCTCCATGGTTCAGATTTATGTCATTGAACAGAGGTGGAGACTCTATCTTATGATTTGTAATTTTTCCAAAAGGAGGTCTACAACTTAGTACATGCTATGTTATTATCATTTGGGCTAGTTGCTGGATTTCTTTGCTATCAATTGAAATTCTCAAAGGTTAAGCCACTCAAGATAGTTACTACATTAAATTTATAAACTGCCAATTATACTGATGAATTTGTATTTGTCTATTTCATACTACCTATTTGGATGTTGTTAGCAGTGCTAGTGGATTGTGGTTGAAATGTTTCAGAGGTTGAGGTAGAATCCTTCGTTCTCTAAAGTCTTTCATCTGGCTTGTCATTGTCAACTTATAATTTATGTCTAATTTTAATTTTCAACTTATCTTTGATATTGTACTAGTTTAAGAACAGAAAAATAATTCTTTTGTATTAACTTATTATGAAAAATACAAAGGAATTCCCTAAAGCCTATAAATTCTAATATCTTAAATAAGAAGAGTGGGTTTAAAAGTTTCATTGGAAAGCCATAAATCTATAATTTTGTGCGTGAAGTGTAATACCTTGACTATGGAGCCACTTTAATTCCATTTTTGTTTTTATGTTTTAGAGAAATTTTATAGAAAAAATTTTGGAATTAAAAAATAACAAAAGCTTGTTTGAGTGAAGGTATTTTGAAAAATAGATCTCAAAACAAAAAGAAAATCATTTGAAAAAAGGATTTGATAATAGACTTTGAAAACAAAAAATATAAAAGTTAGTTTGATTCAATAATTTAATAACCATATGACTTTAATAAACTAGTATGACAATATAGTTTGTAAAAAATGAACATAAAATGAATATAAATAGAATCCAAGATCACATTATACTGCATACCTTTAATTTTCAGTAACATTTATATGAATAGTTCAAGCATAAGTTTAATGTTCAGAATTATTATAATGCAGCGACTTCCACTTTGTAATATAATCATGATGTCTTGCCACTTCAACTATACTTTAGTCGGATAGTCTAGACAAGTATTCCACATTATAAATTGATTTTCCAGAGTCTATCACTTTTGAATTTGTGTTCCTATTTAAATCATCTACTTCTTCTAGATTCATAGTTTATTTATTTATATTTTGATATTGAACAGAAAACCAATGAACCTAAACTAATATTTTATGTAAGGGCTCAAAACCCAAATCCAATGTTAAAAAAAAAAATTAAATTAAATAAAATAAAATAAACTCAATCAAACCTACGGGAAAACATTTACATAATTCATACCTTGCTTGTGTTTGGGAGATCTCAAGTTCGAAACTTCTCAAGCACAATGCAAAAAAATTAAAAAGGTGCTTGTCGCCAATTTCTCAAAAAAAAAAAAAAACATTTACATAAAAATAGGAGACACAATTACAAAATTCAAATCTTTAATCATTTTTTTTGTTTCAAATCCTTAAGCTTTTGTGTCATTTTTGGTCACCATAGCATGTATCATGCTCAATTATTGGGGGGAAAATGTTGCATAATTTAATCTTTCATTGAAATTTGGATTTTTGATCTTCACTTCTGATATCTATCACAATAACCTAATGTTCATGGTGGTTCATTTTAATAACTACATGACTATCAACATTTTAATAGGCATGGGGCAGTGCGTTACGCGGATTTCATTTGATGGGTGCTGGGAGTGGTGGGTCTGTTTTTACCTTGTCCCCCACAAGCCCAGCATCATTAAAAGTTTTACATATATGCCCTTATATATATATATATATATATATATATATATATATATATATATATATATCATTTTAGGTTTTCTCAATTTATAAATAAAAATAAATAAGATTATATTCACTTAATTATAATAGTGGTGTGTTTTGGTTACACTTATGTATTTTAATGGTTTAATTAAAAAATAAAATACTCAAGAATCATTTTCTATAATTTTAACTTATTTGTAAATATTGTATGTTATAAGGTTTTATGCAAAACTTCCCTCGATGGGGCGGGACTAGATGAGGAAAATGCAAAATCTATGTGGCGGTTATGGTATTAAGAAGGTAAAGTAAAAGGTGGGTGGTCGGGGTATGGGGCAGGATATGTGGTTGGCGGGGCAAGGGCGGGATGGGGCCCCTTCTGCTCCATTGCCATCCCTAGTTTTGGGCTTTCCATCTTATTCGGCACCTCTTTTCTATTAGTTACTAACATGAACAATTTTAGGGATAGTCACAACTTGGTGTATTTGAAATACTAAATATTCAAAGTAAGCAATTAAATCATCCATCTATTCATCCAATCTTAGCAAAACTCACACTAAATTAAGATTAGTTAACTCTTATCTGTATGCTTTTCCTATATGATTAAACATTGTATAGATTTGCTCTGATATAAAACTAATATTAGATGGCATAAACACCTAGGGTTTAAGCATACATACCTAGAGAATCTAAGTAATCTCACTTAAAAGAAGGAGGGATTTATCCCTCAGAAAACAACATAAAACTAAAGAAAATTGTATTATTTTTCACTACTACATTCATTGATCTCTTAGAAAAAATATATCTCCATTGAGATTAGACACCCTATCCAAGTAACATTTTAACGCAAATAAACTTGATAAACAAGAAAGAGTGTATCTAAAATTGAACTTATTTAGATTGCTTGATTTATTGATAAACTCTATATAGAATATAATTTAAAACATTCACTAGATGCCAAAATATGAATTTATCAAACTACCTAGTGCTTAAATTTTATGAAACACAACCCTAAAATAACTTTTAAACTTAAACTACAATAAATAATAATATCTATTCTAATCATATCATTTTGCATTAATATTTTTTCCTTAAACTAATATCTTAATCCATTTTCTTGTTGGTATATTTTATGAGAAAATCTTGGTAGATGTTGATTAGTGATTGCCTATTAGACAACAACTTGGGTCTTTATTAATTTCATGACTGATGATTAAAATTAGGGGTGAGCAAAACTGAGTACCCGATCCGGTTTTCAAAACTGAATTGAGTACTCGGTTTTTCAGATTGACAAAAACTTGACATGTATCCGACTTGGTTAAAACCGAGTACTGAAAATGAGGTACCTGATTTAAACCAGATCGGATATCGGATATCCTGATCCAAATATAAGCTTCATTTACTCCTTGGAATTGTTTTATATAACAACATTACATAAAAAAAAATGTGAAAAACTTATAACTTATAACTTATAAAGATGATTAAAATCCTATATTTTCTTCTCACAACAAAAATTATAACAAAAATAATATAGTTTTATCAATTATATGCATTAAAAAGAAAATCAAATGTCTTCTGAAACATCAAACGTCGCATTAATAATGATCATAGACAAGCGATCTGATTTGCCGTGACAATAATGATGAAAGAGAAAAGGCAGGGATCGGCGCTAGAGAGAAGAGATGGGGTGATGGCCAATGGGGAGTAGGAGTTTTTGCGCTAGGGTTTTGGATTTTTTTCTTCTTTTACTTTCGTTCCTACAGAATTAAAATTTATATATATATATATATATATATATACATTTTACATGAGTTAAAAGTTAAAAAAATAATCCAAATCCAAAATCTAATAAGTCAAAGAGTTATATATATATCCAATTTTTAATTTCTCCTGATCCAGATCCAATACGGATTTTTTTCTTAAAAATTTGGATCTAGTACTCGACCATTTTTTTCAGGATAGGATACCCAAAAAATTCTGATTAAAAAATTGGATACCAGATCGGATCATCCAATCTGGATTTTTTTTTTTTTTTTTTTTTTTTTGCTCACCCCAACTTAAAATTCTGATGTTTGGGAAAAAAAAATAAAATTCAACTTGAATGAATTTGATAATATTTCCATGAAATGGTTGGAAGAGCAGTCTAAAATCAAATGTCTTGTAGAAGTTCAATAAAGGATGGGATTCAGAAGATTTAGGAATAAAGACCATGACAAGATAGTTTGATAAATAGACATGTGTTATTTTTGTAGACTTGCACCGTCACACTAACATGTTGCTAGAAGCTGAATTAAATTTTATACTATTAAATGATGTAGCTAGCCAATTGAATGAAGGAGTGATTGAATAGTGTGAATGAAATAATCTTTTCTTTTAATTATGTACTTATATGAATGGGAATTATAGAAGGTGTCACACCCACCCCTTATATTAAAGCAAATGTGAAACCCATCAGTTAAACCCCATTTTTAAATGGAAACAAACACAACTAGTTAAAGACAACCACTTATTGAAAATGACTTACACAAGAATACAAGTCTAAATATATATACTTAAATAATACAAAAGATTTCAATTGTGGGTACAATGACTACAGAACCACCACAAAAGAACAAATAAAACGGACTCTCTACCACCACGGGTTTAATCCTATCTATCTCTATACTTCTACAAGAGATCTAGTGAGGTCCTACTCCTACAACTGTTGCACATTTCAGTTGGTTGATGATGGCTACTTAATTTCAAATAAAAATTGTATGCATATACAAAGATCAAATGCTCAAACATTTTCTTAGCCTCAAAATTGTAGATGCAATGTATGTATTGTAAGTAGCTTAAAGTATAACAAATGAAATCCATATCCAATAAAACGTAAACAAAAAATAGGGCTAGCAAAAATTATCTCACTCTTAATCATTGTTACAGTTAAGTCTGAATCCCCAAGACCTTATTACAACTATATATATATATATAGCTGCACCATGCCGTTGGCCACTAAGTCCACTCATGTGGTGACCCATGATGTCTTAGATCACATAAAGGCGTCTCTCTTGTCCATCGGGGACTTTCCATACCACCCCTAATGGAATCCACTTTCCCACGGTCACTCACACCGTCTCTTAAATAGGTTTATCTGTGTGCAAACCCCCTCTTGTAGTAGGCCAAGCCCTAGCTCCCCACCATCACCACAAAAGAATTATGCGCCTTGCGAATACTAGCAAGCAACCATACACATCATAGAAATCATTGTCAATATAGTATTTCACCAAAATTATAAATCAAACAAGAAAGTCTTTCATTAGCCAGACAAAACTTTTAACATCAAGGCACACAAAAAATTTAAAAATAAATGTCTTACATAAATCATTATATCATCTATACATATACTTGCAACGATTGAAACCATGTATAGTTATATTAACCTTGATATATTAATAATATTGCCATAGCACAACAAATTGCAAATTAAAATAAACATAAGTATCCTTTAATGAGATAAATTACTAAACATAATATAATAAAATAATTAAACAATTATTTCAAATAATTGCCACTACCAACTCACCTAGCCTCTCTCGGATTTCTCACTAGACTTAGAACTCTCTCCCAAGCATGAACCCTAACCTATAAAGAAATGGAATAAATAAACTAATGATGAAATTGTACCAAAAAAAAAATACAAATAAGTAACCGACTCTCTAATTGGACCCATACACTCTGATAAATGTCTAAATGCATGTATTTTATACATGTATGTTTCATACTATTCATGTATATTTTGATGAATTGATATCGTTTTGTCGTTTAATTGGTTCCATTCGTGTTAAAGTTCTCAAAGAAGCCTAGGTGAGCTCGACAACATAATTTAGGAAGAAATTGGCTATGAAATTGATGTTTTCGAGCTCTAGGGCACTGCAGCAATCACTGTAGCAAATGTTGTAGCAGCTACTGTAGCAGGTTATGTAGCACTTTACTAAAATTTTGACAAAAATATCGAGGTGCTAGAGGGCATTCTTGCATCCTCAAGCCAGGCCATGAAGAAAACCCGAGAGGGGTTTTAAAAGATTTCTAGGGTGTTATTGAAATGATCTTTGGTCACCATTTCTCCACCATCACCTTCTAGAGCTTCTTGGAGGTTGGAGAAGATAGATCTGAGGGGAAAATTAAAGGATAAGAAGATTATACTCAAGGGAGAGTGACACACCCCTTGTGTGTGTACCACAAGTGCAATGGTTGTCGAAGTAATAATACCCTGGTGAGAAGGTAGTCGAATCCACAGGGAGTAGTGATTCAAGACAAGAGAAGTTGTTACTTAACTAGTGTGAAAATAATGGTGGTGAGAGAAAATAATGTGTGTGCAATAAAAGAAAGAGAAATACGAATGGAAGAAGAGTGCATGCAAAGAGTAAGGAGGAAACAATCAATGCGAATATGGGGTACCAGGACAAAGCTCTCCCTAGGACTAATACTTCTAATGCCCGGGTCCCAAACCTAAGGTCAACCGTGACTAGTCCAAACACTATGCCCGGGTCGACTCGTCAGTGTCATAACCGGTCGACTCGGGTGCTACTGTTGGGTCTGCTGGTGGTGGTGGATCAATTAGTGCAACCTATGAATCAGGTGGTGGTGATACTGCTAGTGATGGCGGTACTGATGATGCTCATGGTCACACTATGAACGGTGAAGTCATGGCCCGCTTGAGTAGCTGATGTAGACTATGAAACTGGGCCATAACCTCGGTGTGGTGTGCAGCCTGTGTAGCTCTAGCCTTAGCTACCTCGGTCTGTAGGACCCCCACTGCACTCTCGAGGTACTCTAATCTGTCCTGGCCTCAAGACGGAGAGAAGATGCACACTGGTGGTGGCTCCCATACTGTGGGTGGTGCCTCTGTCTATGTGTGCTGGGAGGTAGCTACAACGCTAACTGTGAACCCTCGGCCTCATCTCTCTCCTCCTCGACCTGCTCTGGTGGAGGCATGATCATGATGTAAACTTCATCTCTGTGTCGCCTGACCATGCCCATATGTCTCAATGTCTTTAGGGCAAGGGGAGATGGTATAATCACCTTCTCGGCTCCTCGAACTCCGTCCATGAGACCCATCCCGATGAGAAGTCTCATAATGTAGGGGCCCAAGAAGATCACTCCAACCCCTTGGGTACTGGCCCTAGTGGTGTAGATACTCAGCCACTATGTGCCCCAGGTGGAGTGGCACACACTGTACCATGGAGTAGAGATAAAGTAACTCCTGCCTGCTCAATACTCCAATACTATTGCCCAGGTTGTTCACTGACATGCTTAGAACGGCGTGTAAATATCTATAAGCGGGGTGAGATAAGCATGTCGCCTTGGAAACGCCAGCTCATACTGACTGTCTCCACATAAGGCCTGTATGCTCTCTAAGGAGTCAAGCTACCTGGGTAATCAGTCACAACTGCTCATACTCCTCAATCCCTATATACGCCTCATCATATAGTCCCAATCGGACTGAGAACTGACTCCCACTCATGCTGTGGCACTAACCGAACGCACGAAACTTAATGGTGTCGATGTCTGTGAAGCTACTGTACAATCGATCGAACTCAAACGAGGAGAGCACCTCGAGTGTAAGAGTACGGATGGCCGGATCTCTGATCAATAATAGACTGTGCCAACCACCCACTGAAAGTAGCTCGTCCATCTCGTCAGTCATCTCATCCCCTAACTGTATCCATCTCAAAGTACTCACATCTGGGAAACGAGTCTGTCCAAACCTCAACTTCGAAAAGCGCTCGAATTAAACTTCGTGCTCGGGTATGGCGAACTCTATTTCCTCTGGTGAGGGTTCACGAGGGTGCTTGCCAGCTGACTTCTTCGATCTGGACGTCATTCTGCAGGAATCCACACGGCCGTGTGGATCTTCGGGTCGCGACAGAGACATAGTCGTGGCTTCCACAAGACTATACAAATCAGTTTAATTCGCTCTAAAATCTTTCCAATTTCATTTAATCCGTAAATACACATGGGAATAAGTTGAAACTTTATGAAGTAAACCAATAGATACCAAAAGATTGAATTGATTAACGAAGAAGAAGAAAAGAAGGCTTACTAATGGAACTGACTCAAAAGCTTGAAGACGGCCGGCAAACACTCTAAACCTCTAGAAATAAGCAGGGAGAAGGTCGGGAAGATGAGGAGAGGTGTCTCTTTTGTATAAGAACGGTGAAAATCAAAAGGGTTAAGAGACATTATAAAAGAAATCGCGCCTTTTGGTGGTCTAGGAATCCACACGACCGTGTGGAAATTTCACACGGCTATGTGCTTCTACTAGAATCGTTCACAGGGTTGACCACACGCCCTTGTGTTCTTGTTGTTTGTCTCTCAAAACGCTCACATGGCCGTGTGCCCAACCTAGCCAAGACACAAGGCCAGCCACAAGGGGCATCCACACGCCCCTGTGGCCTCTCTTGATCAACCTGAGAAATCTCTAAGTGTTCCACATGGCCGTGTGGACATTCCACAAGGTTGTGTGCCTTTCATAAGATCACTCACAGGGGTAGTCATATGCCCCTGTATTTTCTCGAGATGGAAGGGCAAACTCTGCAGAGTTTCACACGATCGTGTGGAAATTCCACAGAGCCGAGTGCCTTAACATAGGAGAACTCACAGGGGCATCCACACGACCCTGTGGACTCTCTAGATGGAGAGTTGAAGTTCTGCAGGAATCCACACGGCCGTGTGCCCTTCACAAGGTCGTTCATAGGGGTATTAACACGCCCATGTGTCCTCTCTAGATTAGCTCTGACTGGTGACGCACGTCGTGTGGAAATTCCACTCGGTCGTGTGTCTTCTGTCAATGACTTAGAAAAGTTATAAGCTCTGTAGAAATTTTCAAAAACTAAAATGCAACACTCAGAGCCTATACATACGATAAAAATATGACCAGAGATCCATGAAACCACACTCAAATGATCCAAAACTTCATCAATCACAATTAGGCACACAAAAAACATCAAAGATCTATGAGAAAATCACAGCACACATGTAAACATGTCAAGACACCAACACTAAGACTTTTATTCATGCTAAAACTAAACTAAGTCCCAGAGAAACAGTAAAAGCTTAGGTTGCCTCCCAAGAAACGCTTGTTTAACGTCACTTAGCTTGACGTACCTGACCTTACCTCACGGGGGCTCATGAAGAAAGAAAACTTCCTTGTCATTGTTACAAACCTCGCCGCCAAAGTATGGTTTTAGCCGATGCCCGTTTATCTTTAATGTACCCTTCTCCGAATGAGTGATCTCAATCACTACATGAGGTGATACTTGAGTGACAGTGTATGGCCCAAACCATCTAGACTTGAGTTTTCCCGAAAATAGCCGCAAACGAGAATTGAACAATAAGACTTAATCACCCACTTTGAACTCTTTCGGCAACTTAATATGCTTGTCATGCCACTTTCAAATCCTTTCCTTGTAAATTCTAGCATTCTCATATGCCTTCAACCTCCATTCATCTAACTCGTTGAGATGAAGCAATCTTTGTTCCCCCGCTTTTCTCAAATCAAAATTCATTGCCTTGATTGCCCAATATGCTTTGTGTTCAAGCTCCGCAGGCAAATGACATGACTTTCCATAGACCAAATTATAGGGAGTGGTTCCTATAGGAGTCTTGTATGCTGTTCGGTAAGCCCAAAGTGTGTCATCCAACCTCTTAGACAAATCCCGCTTCCCTTGCTCCACTAATTTTGTCAAAATCCTCTTGAGCTCTTTGTTTGTGACCTCTACTTGGCCACTAGTTTGTGGGTGATAAGGAGTTTCAAGGAGATTGATAGGGGCCCGAAAGTGCACGGGTTGTCGAAGTAATAATACTCTGGTGAGAGAGTAGTTGAATCCACAGAGAGTAGTAATTCAAGATAAGAGATATTGCTACTTAGCTAGTGCGAAAGTAATGATGGTGAGAGGAAACAATGTGTGCAATGAATAAGGAGAAATATGAAAGAAAGAAGAGTACAAGCAAGAGTAAGGAGAAAACAATCAATGCGAATATGGGGTACTCGGACAAAGCTCCCCTAGAACTAATGCTTCTAGTGCAAGACTAGTATTATACCTTCTAATTGATGTCTAATAAGTCGTGGAAATCCTTAAAGCACACGGTCCCAAACCTAAGGTCAACCATGACTAGCTCCAACACTATGCCCTAGCGCTAGGATTCACTACAACCCTTCACTTTGTTGATCGCTCAACCAAGCCCTAGGGGAGTCCATCTCCTAAGCCTCACACTACGTGGAACTGCTTGATGTTCTAGGGATTCCAATTGATAGACCCTATCCCTAAGTATAGTTCTAACCCTTTGGTCCAAGCGAAAGAACCTTAGTCTCAGTTAAGCCCCAGCACTAGGATTCACTACAACCCTTCACTATGTTGCTCGCACAACTAAGCCCCAGGGGAGTTCATCTCCTAGCACTTCACTCTACCTTGACCGCAAAGAACTCATGGAACACGAAGGTAGGGAAAATCAAGCCAAAGGAGAATGGGATGTTTCGCTACATCTCGACTCACCCTCTCAATCCTCTCCAATCTTGGGTTGTCTAATCCTATAGAAGTTGTCACACCTTTAAAGCATAACCTAGATGATTCTCAACCCTAGTGTCACGGCTAAGGGAAAATCAATACAATTAACATGCAAGATTGGAACTCAATTAAAAGCATCAATTAAGAAACCATAATAAAAGTCATAGAAACAATGTCATCCTATGGTTTACAAGTCCGAATACCCACTAGGAGTTCAGCTCTCCATGGAGCTATACAAAATCATCAATGTAAAACCACCTTGTGATGCGTGCCGATGATCTTGTGAGGCTTCTCCGTCTTCTCCATTAACCCCCTTGTCAAGCCTAGGGCACACCTCACCGGATCGATGCCGACGAAAGCTCCCCTAATAGCTATTTTCCAAAGGACGTCGATGTTGATGCCATAGACTCTGTCCAAACCTCCACAAAATCATCTCTAAACCCTAGCCGTGAACTCTGATAAGTGCTCATGTTGTAGTAACGTGAAGCGTTATTATCTTACAATGAACATATCTTTTATCAGATTTTATCACTAAATTGTGTGTGTTTGTGTATTCTTATGCATTGTAGATTTGTGGAGCTAATTTGGAGAAAAAGAGCGAAGTTAGATCGTATTCGCCGTTGTTGGGAAGTTTTCGGACCAAGCAAGGAACAAGACACGAGCCTAGACTTGTGAGTGTGTGCCAATCTCCTTTGGAGGGGCACAAAGGCAACCACATTCAAAACAAATCTGACAAGGGCCCGAAAGTGCACTGGTTGTCGATGTAATAAAATAACCCGGTGAGTGGGTAGTCGAATCCACAAGGAATAGGTAGTTAAGATACAAGATTTCACTATTTAGTTATCGCGTTGTGTGGAAAAAAATTGGTGAATGAGTGCGAAAATAATCGGTAAAATCAAGAATTAAAAGAGAAGTGTGGAAGACGAGAGAGTGCAAGTAAGAGTAAAAGAGTAGGACTAGTAATGGGAAAAGATGGGTATCCGGACAAGCTACCCCTAGGACTTATGCTTCTAGTGCAAGACAATGCTATTATACCTTCGTATTGATGTTAATTGAGTCGAGAAAATCCTTAAATACACGGTCCCAAACCTAAGGTCAACCGTGACTAATCCCAACACTATGTTCTGGTCATTAGGTTTCACTACGACCCTTGACTCTCGTTGACCTGTCAACTAAGCCCCAGGGGAATCTATCTACCTAAGCCTCACACTATGTGGAATTGTCTTAAGTTCTAGGGACTCCTAGTGATTAACCCTGTTCCTATGTATAGTTCTAACCCTTTGGTCCAGGTGAGAGAACCCTAGTCTAAATTAAGTCCCGGTGCTAAGATTCACTTCAACCCTATACTTTGGTATTTGCGCAATAAAGCCCTAGAGGAGTTTATCTCCTAGCACCTAACTCTATCTCGACCGCGAATAAATCATGGAACATGGAGGTAGGGAGAATCACATCGGAGGGGAAAGGGGACGTTCCGCTACCTCACGACTCACCCTCTCAACCCTCTTCAATCATAAGTAGTCTAATCCTATAAGAGTTGTCACACCTCCAAAGGATAACCTAGATTGTTCTCAACCCTAGTGTCACGGCTAAGGGAAAACAATAATAAAAGAAAAGAATTTAAGATTGAAACTCAACTTTATTCATCAATTATGGAAAAGCATAATAGCAATGTCAAAGAAACATAATAATCCTAGGGTTCACAAGTCCGAATACCCACAAGGGGTTTAGCTCCTCATGGAGCTATACAAATCCATGAAAATAATAATAATAACACAATTTGAATGCATAGATAAAAACCTCTTTGTGTGCGATGTTGCCGTGTTCTTGTGCCACCGTCGGACGTTGATGTCGACACCGATGACGCAATTCAAACCTTCACGAAGTCCTCTCCAAACCCTAGCCGCGTCTCTCCAGAATATAGGGCAAAGAAAAGCCAAAAAGATCCCAAAACAGTCTACAAAATGGACTTTTATAATGTTGAGTCGTGGCTTTAAAATTGAACTTATCAGGATTTCACACGGCCGTGTGGAATTTCCACACGCCCGTGTGAACTCTATGGTTTTATGAATTTCGGCCGAAAATGAATAGTAGCTTGCTACAATGTTTTGCTACAGCTGCTACAGTAACTCGCCGAAATGTTCCCGAATTCGTCGTTCTTCATCGAGGCCGTTGAATTGGACACACAATCAACGGTAGATCGTGCCGATTGCTTCAGATTTCCTAATTGATGAAGTTCTCCTTGTTAGCACGAGGTAGACTTATTGTGAATGTGACTGTCTTTGTGCCCCTCCAAAGGAGGTTGGCACACACTCACAAGTCTATGCCCATGCCTTGCTCCTTGCTTAGTGCGAGAATCTCCCCAACAATGGCAAACACGATCTAACTTCATTCCTTTTCTCCAATTTATCTTCACAACCCTACAATGCACAAAAGTAAACAAATGCACACTTTTTGGTGATAAAATCTGATTAAATCAATGCTCACTGCAATATAATAACACTTCGCATTACTATAACACGAGCACTTATCAAACCCCCCCACACTTAAGCTTTTGCTTGTCCTCAAGAAAAAATAAAACATGAACATACTTGGGAAGAACAATTGAAAGTGCTCAACCAAAAGTATGCAAAGGAAGCATTCTACAAGTAAGGGGAAATCAAAACATCGCATAAGGATATCATCGCTCTAGCTAAAAACATGAATAAAAAGGGTCAATCAACTCGAAAATGTGTAAGTGTGTGTGAACTCACTCAAGACAACCCAACGAGTACTCCTCAAACTTTTGTTAACAAGGACTTATTTATATACGAAAAGCAAGAAAGGAAGTAGTAGCTTCACACAACCTCGAAGGTAGCCCTTTCCTAGGCGGCCGCCAAAGGTGGCTTTCACTCTTTCGAGGAGGTAGCTCTTTCTACCGGCGTAGTAGCTTTCACGCATCCCATGAGATAGCTATTTCTCTCATTAGGGCATAACTTGTAACCGACTTATGAGAGTAGCTACATACTTCATAGGTGGTAGCTCTTTCCACCCCAAATGCATAAATAAAACAAAGCACAAATTCACAAACTCATATATATATATATATTTTTTCTTTTTCTCATTTTCCATATTTTTCTTCTTTTTTTTATATGCATTTTCCAAAGTAAAACTAAGAACGATCATAAACTTGTCCTTAAAAACTTCAAGATTGAGTTTCCAAAAGATTCCAAGAGTAAGTTGTGCAATATAAGGTAATCGAGCCAAAATTCCCTAAAAATTCAAGTAAAAATTAGAGAATGATAGGATACAATGTTAAAAGTTCTCCTAAACTTTAAGAATACTAACGTTGCGACTAAGGTGAACCGCCATAGGCTACATGAGCATAAGCAATTGAACGCACCAGTAAAGGTGTGTGCAAAGTGAACCCCTCCCCCCTTCCCCCCCCCCCCCCCCCCCCCCCCCCCCCCCCCCCCCCCTCCCACTTAAGATGTATATTGTCCCCAATGTACGCATGCAAGCACAATAAAAGTGAAGAAGTGTAAAACAATTAGTGTGGAAGTAGGCAATTGAAACATTACTCCCCTGAACTCCAAGTGTTGCGTTTGAGTGAGCTAGGTGTATTGAGAGTTGAGTCTCAATGGGTTGTGAAGTACACATGGTTACATGACCGTGCCTATGACTGTTCCTTAAATTCCTTACATCCAAGACCATCTGCGCAAACACACACACACAAGATATTCAATAATGCTCAAGAAAAATCAAAATAAAGCTCGAGTATATAAAGATATGAAACTGAAATACAACTCGAGACAAAATAAAGCAAAATGAAGCAAAATAAAGATAAACTCAGAAGGAGGATCCTTTCTGAGTACTACAAGTCCAAAATATAAAAGAAAAAGTACAACTGAATAAAAATAAAAATAAAACTACGACGCCTCAGCGTCCGTGTCTTGTGGAGTAGCCTCTAGTGCTGCTGTAGGCTCTACTGGTGTGGGTGGATCTGCTGCTGTTGGAGCTGGAGAAGATGGTGGAGTAGGGGCCCGAGGCTAGACCACAAATGCTGATGGCACGGCCTGCTCAAGTAATCACTGTATAGTATCAAGCCGTGTCATCGTCTCTGAGTACTGTGCCGCGTGTGCAGCCCTGACCTCGGCCAACTGTCTGCAAAACACTCACAGCACTCTCAAGGCGCTGAAACCTATCCTGGCCTCGAGAAGGAGAAAAGATCCGCACAGGAGGTGGCTCCGGTCCTGTGGGTGATGCCTCGACCTCTGCCTGCCCTGGGGTGGCTCTAGTGCTGCCTGTGACCCCTCGGCCTGATCTGGCTCGGGAATGATCCATGTGTAAGCTCCTGGTCCCGATCTGTGGACCATCCCTATCATCCTCAGCGTCTCTATAATTAGGGGAGCTGGTACTATCGTTTTCTCGGCTCCCCGAACCCCATCTTTGAGCCCCAAGCCGATAATCAATCGAGTAATGTATGGGCCTACGAAGATAACTCCAACCCTGGGTACTGGCTCTGATGGCGGATATACTCTGCTAAGATGTGCCCCAGGTGGAGTGGCTCACTCTCCACCATCGAATGCAAGTACAGGAGCTCCTGGCGGCTCAGGAACCTGGTATTGTCCTCCCTATCGCTCACTGATCGGCTCGGAATGGCATGGATGCACCTGTATGAAGCCCTGGTCAAGCATGTGGCCTTGGACACCCCTGGCTCGTACTGTCCCTGACCACACAATCTACTGTACGTGCGCTGGGGGTCAGGGTACCCGGATAGTCTGTAGGTAGTAGCACGTACTCCTCTGTCTCAGTGAATGCCTCGTCATAGAGGCCCATCCTGATCGAAAACTATGTCACACTCAAAGTGAAGTGCCGACCGAGTGCACGGAACTGAATGGAATCGGTTTCTATAAAGCTGTCGTACCCTCGGTCGAACTCGAAGGATGAAAAAACCTCAAGTGTGAGTGATCTGATAGCTGGCTCTCAAATGGATAATAGACTACCCCAGCTATTAATAGCGAGCATCTCTTCGATCTCATCTGCGATACTCTGCCCCCCCCTGTATCTCCCTAACTGTGCTC
The DNA here is from genome assembly GCA_020875875.1 of Dioscorea alata. Taxonomy (NCBI): domain Eukaryota; kingdom Viridiplantae; phylum Streptophyta; class Magnoliopsida; order Dioscoreales; family Dioscoreaceae; genus Dioscorea; species Dioscorea alata. The sequence goes on from CM037027.1 coordinate 6,577,920, forward strand.
AAGTCTAAATAACATGTCTGTCCAAATCGGAGAGTCGAGAGTCACTTGTACAGCTCCCGATGCTCAGGTAACGGAAAATCTACCTCCTCGGGGGGTGGGGTGGGCTCATGGGGTCACTTCCCTGCCGATTTCCTATACCTAGAATCCATATCTGCAAAGTTGCAAAAGAAGAAAGTTAAAAATAGTTCAAGAACACAATCTGCAGAAATCCACATGGCCATGTGGAAATTCCACACGCCCGTGTGGTTCTTCTGCCGGACAGAGCTCCACGGCAGTGGAGGCTAAAAATTTTGTTTCTACATTCTAATTCATTCTAGATTCTTTCTAAGCATGCTCGCACATACATTAATCATTTAATACAAGCAAAATAACTAAGAAGAACGAATTAAATCAAGGATTGACGAAGAAAAAGGGTTTGAAGTTCTTACCGACGGTGTGGATGAAGAAAACTTTGAAATCAGCCGGAAAACTCCAAATAAAACCTCTAGAAAACTCAGAGAAGATCGGGGAATCGATAGAGAGAGTCGGAGAGTGTTTAGAGTGGGAAAGTAAAGAGGCACAAGTGAAATCTAAAAGAAAACACGCGGCTTTTGAAGTTCTGGGAATCCACACGGCCGTGTGCCTCTGAAATTAGGGTTCATAGGGGCTTACACACGCTCCTGTGTGCACTCTGGTCCCTCTCTGGACTACCCCACACGGCCGTGTGCCTTTACAGGGGACTCCACAGGGGCTGGTACAAGCCCCTATGGATTCACGGGAAAACACAGAAGGTCTCAGTAAAATTTCACACGGCCGTATGGATTTTATTTTTTTATATTTTTATATGCATTTTCCAAAGTAAAACTAAGAACGACGATAAACTTGTCCTTAAAAACTTCAATATTGAGTTTCCAAAAGATTACAAGAGCAAGTTGTGCAATATAAGGTAATCGAGCCAAAATTCCCTAAAAATTTAAGTAAAAACTAGAGTATGATAGGATACAAAGTTAAATGTTCTCCTAAACTTTACGAAGACTAACGTTGCGATTAAGGTGAACCGCTATAGGCTACATGAGCATAAGCAATTGAACGCACCAGTAAAGGTGTGTGCAAAGTGAACCCCCCCACACTTAAGATGTACATTGTCCCCAATGTACGCATGCAAGCACAATAAAAGTGAAGAAGTGTAAAACAATTAGTGTGGAAGTAGGCAATTGAAACATTACTCCCCTGAACTCCAAGTGTTGCGTTTGATTGAGCTAGGTGTATTGAGAGTTGATAAACGTCTAAATGTGCGTATTTTATACGTATGTACGCGCATGTATTTTGGTATTGTATTAATGAATCGATGCCCTTTTTGGTCTAAATTGTTGTATTTCGTGTTTCAGGTACATTATATGCTTCGGTGACCCTAACGATGTGATTTGAGAGGAAATCCGTACCGAAGCCGTCGTTTTAGGGTCCCTAGTACTGTAGCATTACTGTGGCTCCCTGAAGCGTGAAGAGTTAGAAGGAAAATGAGATCTGGAAACCCTCACGGGCAGGCTCAAGGCCGTGAGGTCATATGCGACCAGTACTGTAGCAGTTCTACTGTAGCAGTCACTGTGCAAAATCACTACTTTGCAGTTTCTTGTTGCCCGTATTACAGGCTTCCTCACGGGCCGTATATGGACCATGAGGCCACCCGTGAGCTTGCCCGAACCCATCCTTTAAAGAGCTTTTTCTTGGGCTTTCTAGGGCATCTAGTGTCTTCTTCTTGGAGCTCTCACCACCACTCGAATTCTGAGGAAGGAGAAGCATTTTTGACGGTGATCTAGGCAAGGATTTGGCGAGGAGAGCAAGGTTTTGGGAAGGATCTTCATCCTACAGCTTGGAATTGGAAGGTTGAAGACAAGGAAAGCCACCCCTTTGTGTGGCGTCTTTGGAACTTCTCCGGCCTTCATTTCTTGAGGGAGTTTCTTCTTATGCTTTTGGTGTTTGGTTTCATGTATTTTGTATTGTATTTCTTGATCATGAGGAACTAAACCCCAAGGTCACCGGATGTAGGTGAACCTTGGGGGTGAACTTGTGTATTTTGGATGTCTTGTTCTAATTAATGTTTGTGGCTTGTTTGTGATCCATTGTTTGGTGTTTTTACATGCTTGGTATGTATGAGAACTCTATGTATCAAAAGACTTAGGAAATGCTAGGTTGCATGACCATTGCCCTAGTGTTAGACTCACCAAACTTGGAAGGGAAATATGTATAAATACGCCGTGACCATCGGTTATTTGTACCCCTCCACTCCTAGGGTTGAGTACTCTTTTGTATTGTAACCCTAGTTGAGAAAACCACTTCACCCTTTGCAATCGTAGGGGTAATCTTGGGCGGTATACGTGCCGTATCCAATACCCATACCGGATTAGGGGTCGACTTCCGTGACCATCGGGTTGGCCTAGTCTAGGGTTTTCTCGGTCCAATTAGCCACTTGCATGTTAGTTCAAGTTTCCTACTCACTTTAGTATCCCCTAAGGGAATCCTCATCCATGACCACTCCTAGCCCTATTTTACCTCGTATCTTGCCTCCGTATGTTAGTTTTGGTTATTTACTTATCTAGCTTCTTTACGTTACATTCGCAATCTTGAGTTGTATCGGTCAAACAATATTGTAAAAAGGAAGTAAGGGTAGCTTCTCGGGCCCCAGGGAATACGACCCCTGTGTCACGCACAGGGTATTACTTGACGACCCGTGCACTTGCGGATCACACTCATCAAGTTTTTGGCGCCGTTGCTGGGGAACCACGAGAAATATTCGGAAAACTTTGCGCGTGTTGATTTGACCATTTTCTTATTCCATATTTGTCACTTTTGTATATATATACTGCTTCTCATTTCATTCATCTTAGTTGTATTTATATTTCTCCTTGTATCTTACTATGTTTTCACCTAGTGATTGGACTAATTGCATGTTTTCACAGGAGCCATACCCGTACTACTTGAACACTGGAACTTCATCGGATCATCCAAACCTTTTTGATGATCATTGGAAAAGGCAGTATTGTGAAGACTCACCCAACGTAACCCTGAAAAACCGAAATTCTGACTTCCTGCTACAACAATATTCGCTAACAGAAAGCGTGAACCTTGTTGTGTATTCTTGTTCTCCGAACTACGAGCCTGTCTCCGTCGATGATTGGTCGAAGAACAATTCAGATGGGTACTTTGGGTCGTTAACTCCGTTTAAAAGAGGTACTGATCAATCAGGTTCAGACAGCTCCGATGGAACGGATTATACACAGAATGGGGATTTGATTGGGGTTGAAGCAGAGATCCATGCTTTGGACGATAGTCCAGGAAGTGATTGCTCATCTGATTTGGAGGATTGAAGAAATGAAAAGAATGATTTAAGAAATTATGGAAGATTGATTTCATCACTTGAAGACCCCCCTGAACTGGAGCTAAAACCGCTACCTGCTCATTTGGAATATGCTTTCTTGGGGGAAGATTCTACACTCCCAGTTATCATTGCATCTGATTTGACAGGGCGACAGAAAGATAAACTTTTAGATGTACTCAGGAGACACAAGAAGGCAATTGCTTGGAAGATCGCTGATATAAAGGGGATTAATCCATCTTTCTGCACTCACAAAATTCTCATGGAAGACAATCACAAACCAGTGGCAGTACCCCAACGAAGGTTGAATCCCAACATGAAGGAGGTAGTAAGGAGTGAAGTCATTAAGCTTCTTGATGCGGGTATCATCTATCCTATCTCCAATAGTGCTTGGGTAAGTCCAGTTCAAGTGGTACCAAAGAAGGGAGGCATGACAGTTGTAACTAATGAGAAAAATGAACTCATCCCTGCCAGAACAGTCACAGGTTGGAGGGTTTGCATTGACTAAAGGAAACTTAATGATGCCACAAGAAAAGATCATTTCCCTTTACCCTTCATCGACCAGATGCTTGAGCGGCTTGCAGGACATGCTTATTATTGTTTTCTAGATGGCTTCTCTGGATATTTTCAGATTCCCATAGCCCCAGAAGATCAGGAGAAGACCACTTTTACCTGTCCTTATGGCACGTTTGCTTACAGGCGGATGCCTTTTGGGCTCTGTAATGCCCCGGCCACTTTCCAAAGATGCATGATGGCTATTTTCGAAGACATGGTGGAAGACATTATGGAAGTTTTCATGGATGACTTCTCGGTTTTTGGTGATTCTTTTGAACTATGCCTCAAAAACCTTGAACGGGTATTAAACAGATGTGAGGAGACAAATTTAGTACTCAGCTGGGAGAAATGCCATTTTATGGTAAGGGACGGCATAGTCCTTGGACACAAAATTTCGAAACATGGGATCGAGGTGGACAGAGCTAAGATTGCCACTATCGAGAAACTTCCACCCCCTACTTCAGTGAAAGCAATTAGAAGCTTCTTGGGACATGCCGGTTTCTACAGAAGGTTTGTGCAAGATTTCTCATCCATTGCCCATCCCTTAACAAAGCTTTTGGAAAAGGATGCTCCTTTCGAATTCACTAGTGAATGTATGCACGCCTTCTTGACACTCAAACAAAAACTAATTGAGGCACACATTATAGTTTCACCTGACTGGAATTTGCCGTTCGAGCTAATGTGTGATGCTAGTGACTATGTTGTTGGTGCAGTGCTTGGGCAAAGAAGGGATAAACATTTCCATCCTATCTATTATGCAAGCAAAACGTTGAATGATGCTCAAGAGAACTATACCACTACTGAGAAGGAATTACTGGCAGTAGTCTTCGCATTTGACAAATTCAGGTCCTACTTGGTGTTATTCAAAGTGATTGTTTACACAGACCATTCCGCACTAAAGTATCTGTTGAGCAAGTCGGATGCCAAGCCACGACTAATCCGCTGGGTGCTACTTCTTCAAGAATTTGATTTGGAGATAAGAGACAAAAAAAGGGCAGAAAACTTAGCTGCTGATCACCTCTCCCGCCTTGAGGGTCCTAATGATGACACGGTAGAAAAGAAGGAGATAAATGATGCATTCCCTGGAGAGCAACTTTGCAGTATTCAAGTGATAGCAGACGATGAGACTCCATGGTTTGCCGATATTGCAAATTATCTCGCGGCAAAAACTTTTCCCAAATGGCTCACTTCACAACAAAGGAAAAAGTTCTTCGCTGAGCTGAAGTATTATACCTGGGAGGACCCATACTTATTCAAGATTTGCTCTGATCAGATTGTCAGGAGATGTGTCTCGAAAGTGGAAGGTCAAGACATTCTAGGGCATTGTCATTCTGGGCCAACAGGAGGTCACTATAGTGGGAATCGAACAGCTAAAAAGGCCCTCGATGCTGGATTCTATTGGCCAACGATATTTCAAGATGCCCAGGCATTGGTGCAGTATTGTGACAGATGCCAGAGAACAGGTAATATCTCAAAAAGGGAAGAAATGCCACAATCGTGGAATCAAGCATGCGAAGTGTTTGATGTTTGGGGTATCGATTTTATGGGCCCATTCCCTAGTTCCCAGGGTAACAAGTATATTCTTGTAGCAGTTGATTATGTCTCCAAGTGGGTGGAAGCGCGTGCCTTGCCTTCATGTGATGCAAGAGTTGTGGTGAAATTCTTGAAAATATTATTTTCCCGATTCGGGACACCTAGAACAATCATCAGTGATCGGGGCACTCACTTTTGCAATTCCCAATTCGAGAGAGTCTTGAAGCGATATGGGGTGTCGCACCATGTTTCAACTGCTTATCATCCCCAAACTAGTGGACAGGTTGAGAATTCGAATAGAGAGCTGAAGCGAATCCTAAAGAAAACAGTAAATCATCACCGGCGTTATTGGGCAGACCAACTTGATGATGCACTGTGGGCATATAGAACCGCTTTCAAGACACCTATTGGGTCCACTCCTTACCGATTGGTCTATGGGAAGGCATGCCATCTACCGGTTGAATTGGAACACAAGGCTTATTGGGCCATAAAGCAACTCAATTTTGATCCTCATCTTTGTGGTCGAAAAAGAAAACTCCAATTAAATGAGTTAGAGGAATGGCGATCCTTGGCTTATGACACATCTGTGAAGTATAAAGAAAGGATGAAGGAATATCATGACCGACACATCAAGCAAGCCAAGTGCTTCCAACCCGTGGACCAAGTATTACTATTCAATGCAAGATTGAAGTTATTCCCCGGGAAATTAAAGTCACAATGGCATGGCCCCTACACCGTGACTCAAGTGTTCCCTCATGGCGCCGTTGAAATAACTCACCCACAAAATGGAACCTTCAAAGTCAATGGCCACCGCTTGAAGCACTACTTTTCGGGTAACAATGCATCACCAAAGATTGGAGGTAAATTCCCTCCTTTTGTCCCACCATGAATTTTGAGGCAAAACACGTCAAGCTAACCACGTTAAACAAGCGCTTCTTGGGAGGCAACCCAAGTTTTAAATTCATTGCAATTCCATTCTCTTGTTGTTTGAATGCTTGTGCTTCTCTTTTTCGTATTTTTGTTATGTCCCAGCATGTTGGCTCCCTAGGGTTTGTTCTTGTGTGTTCTTCTTGTTCTTTTTTTTATTTAAATCGTATTTGTATGCTTGTGTGTTGTGCTAGTTGCTTTATGTTTTAGACTTCATGATCACCATGTTTCGAATGTTTTCATGCTTTTTTCGGCCTCATTTTGAGTGTTTTTGAGCTTTGGTTGAGTGTATTTCATTGCCGAACCAAGTGGAGAATTGTTTTGAGTGTAAAATTATTGGCCAAGTGAGTCTCTAGGGGCTCACGGCCTTGCTCACGCCCGTGAGCAAGGCCGTGAGCCATCCCGAGGATGCTCACGGCCTGGCTCACGGCCCGTGAGCCAGGCCGTGAGCCAAACCGAGAGTTCTCACGGCCTAGCTCACAGCCGTGAGCTAGGCCGTGAGGCCCTCGGGTTTGGCCCTCCTTAAACACCCTTTGATCCTTCTTCTTCTCCACTCATCTCCTCACTTCTCCCACTCACTTCTCCCTCACTTCTTCACCATTTTTACTCATTTTTTTTTGCATTAAACCACTCTCCTCCTCCTCCAAACTCATTGTGTGCAAAAACTTTGAAGAAAAAACTAATTTTTAGGCTGGATTCACTCTAAGGTTTACTCATAAAACCCTAGGTTTTTGGTGAACACTTTTTCTTAAGATCATGGTGCTTTCATGGTTGTTTGGGGTGTTTGTTGTTTGGATCTTTGTCTCTTGTCTTGCCACAACTTTGTTTTAGTATTTTGGATTGATTGTATTCTCGGATTGGCCATTTTCCAAGCAAGGTTCTTGCAAAATTTTTTCGGTTCTACTGTAGCACTGCTGGGTTTTCATTGAATTGTCAATTTTTCAACCTAGTTTTGTTTGTTTGATGACTAATGGAGGGTCCTATGACATTGTAGGATGCGGTTAAAGAAAGTTGCGCATAAGAAAGCCCGGAGTGAGCCTACTCCGCCTCCCGAGCAACCACGTTTCAAGAAAGACAACCACAAGACTCGGTTTGCTCTACTATCACGCAAGAACTTTGGAACTATTCGAAGGATTGATTGGGACACATTGAAGATTTTAGGGTTGGATGAAACCGTATTTGAGCTCATTTCACATGGGGGTTGGGACAAGCTATTCTCCATTGAAGAACCTACATATAAAGAATTGACCCTCGAAGTGTTGAGTACTTTCGAAACTTACAACCACAACCCCTTCTCCCGACCACCCGGCATTGTTTCATTTCGTGCCTTCAGGAAGAGCTACAGGATCACACATGAACAATTAGGAGTCTATATGGGCTTTTACACCGAAGCATGCACCCAAAGGCCCGAGTTCAAGAATCTTGGCAAAGAGTTTCCGCACCCGGTGACTACGGCCTCCTATTGGACCACTACTGCTCGCAAGTCCCGGACCAAGAAAGCATCCCAATTAAAGGACCCGGCCCATCGATATATTCACGCATTGTTGACACGGGGTGTTGGGGGCCGGTTGGACTCTACGGGGGTGGTTTCCCGCACGGACTTATTGATGCTATACAGCATTATCCAGCGATACCCCCTTCACTTGGGATATTTGCTTGCGAGGGTGCTTGACCATCAAGGAAAGTTTGTTCGCCTTGGAGCCATATACGCGGGGCCCTACATTACTAGGATGATCAAGGGCATGGGGCTCATTGAACACACCCAAGGCATGACTGTTGTTGGCACTATCGCTCCACTCGCCATGCAGACTTTGGTTAGCATCGGTATGGTTGAGCGCCGGGGTTCTTCCTATCGACTCGCGCGGCGACAGGATGATGCCGGTCCATCTCACGACACCGATGACACAGATAGTGATGGCCACTCTGAGTCGGAGCCTGAGCACCACACCGAGACCCGAGAGCATAGACCCTCTTTGGAGGATAGGTTTGAAGCATTTCGTGCCGAGGTACACGAGCAGTTCCAGATTTTAGACAGGAGACATCGAGATCTTGCTGCTTCTGTGGGCCGCATCGAGGCTACCACTGCCGACATCTTGGCGCACTTGCGCAGCTCTTCATCGTCTGTCGGCACTACCTCTGCGGCCACGACCTGCGCGGCACCTTCCTTTCCCTCCGACCCTTAGACTGCACACCACACCTGTTCTTTTCACTTTCAGTCTGTTCGTTTTGTATTTGTGTATACTTTTACTTTTTGTTGCTTTCTGTACTTTTGAGTTAGTCAGGGTTTCGTCCCTACTAAACTTAGGTTTTGTTTATGGAACTGTTGTTACTTGCTTTCCTCTGATTTTATTATTTCTGGAGTCATGATTTCCGCTTACTGTATTTTCAGGTTGAGGATATTATGGTTGCGCACTCCAGGCCCTCGCTTGCCCCATCTGTCCCCAAGTCTACAAGACCAATTCACACACTGCATCAATTGACTGGGGAAGTTTCTTTACTCCTATTTTGCACTCTACATGTTTATCTTTCCACCCTGTGCTGCTGACCTTTGTACATTGGGGGCAATGTACAGCTTTAGGTGTGGGGATGGACTTTTAGGAGTAGTTTTGATTGTTACATGCCTTTACATGCTTATGATACCCATGATAGCTATGATTACATTGTTTAGAATTTCCAGGCTTGGTAGAATGATAGTCGTGAGCTGTATCTTCTCTGTGCTTAATTGTAGCTCTGTTTCACCTTTAGTGCACCTTTATACATGTTCATGAGCACTTCCATTTTGTATACTCCTACTAACCCATTACAATTATTTTGGCATTAATGTGTTAAACTCTATCCTCAATATTCTTTTAAAACTTTTGAGTTCCTTTGTTGTTTGATTTAGCCTGAAAGTGATCTATTGTAGCAAGTCGTTCCAGGGGTGTAAGATACACAGTGTTTAAAAAAAAAAAAAAAACTAGTCCATGACAGTATTCCTCTGCTAGTTTAGCACGAATGCGTCTATGTACACTGTAATCAAGTAGGATGGGTGACTCTTGTGCCTAACCAGCATGTGCATCCGTCTGAAAGATTTTTGGGCAGTCTATGTTAGTCGGGGACTCAGAAAAAAAAAAAATTATTGTTGTGTGTGTTGTGGCATCTTAATCCCCTGGACCCTGCTGCGTAATCACTTGAGGTGCTAAAGTTTTACTTAGGGACCAAAAGATTTTTAACTGAGTACTGAGGATGTTTTTAACACTTTAATGTCATTATGGTTGTGTGTGGAGTGAAAGGACATCCTGGGGTAATCCAAGGTGTGGAGAACAAGGTGGAAGTCAGCACACACTCACTAAGGGCACTTTAGGAGAGACAGAGCTATCATTACTCGACTATCATTAGAACAGCTCACTTCTTGATTTCTGTCCAGTGTGCCCGTGGAGTTCTTCACTTTTGAGCTTGAGGCCGTGCATTTAGTCGTTTATCTTTCTGCCCCTGTTCTTCATGTGTGTTCGCTTGGGGACAAGCAAACGCTTAGGTGTGGGGTTGTTTGATAAACGTCTAAATCTGCGTATTTTATACGTATGTACGCGCATGTATTTTGGTATTTTATTAATGAATCGATGCCCTTTTTGGTCTAAATTGTTGTATTTCGTGTTTCAGGTACATTATATGCTTCGGTGACCCTAACGATGCGATCTGAGAGGAAATCCGTACCGAAGCCGTCGTTTTAGGGTCCCTAGTACTGTAGCATTACTGTGGCTGCCTGAAGCGCGAAGAGTTAGAAGGAAAATGAGATCTGGAAACCCTCACGGGCAGGCTCACGGCCGTGAGGTCATATGCGAGCAGTACTGTAGCAGTTCTACTGTAGCAGTCACTGTGCAAAATCACTACTTTGCAGTTTCTTGTTGCCCGTATTACAGGCTTCCTCACGGGCCGTGTATGGACCGTGAGGCCACCCGTGAGCTTGCCCGAACCCATCCTTTAAAGAGCTTTTACTTGGGTTTTCTAGGGCATCTAGTGTCTTCTTCTTGGAGCTCTCACCACCACTCGAATTCTGAGGAAGGAGAAGCATTTTGGACGGCGATCTAGGCAAGGATTTGGCGAGGAGAGCAAGGTTTTGGGAAGGATCTTCACCCTACAGCTTGGAATTGGAAGGTTGAAGACAAGGAAAGCCACCTCTTTGTGTGGCGTCTTTGGAACTTCTCCGGCCTTCATTTCTTGAGGGAGTTTCTTCTTATGCTTTTGGTGTTTCGTTTCATGTATTTTGTGTTGTATTTCTTGATCATGAGGAACTAAACCCCAAGGTCACCGGATGTAGGTGAACCTTGGGGGTGAACTTGTGTATTTTGGATGTCTTGTTCTAATTAATGTTTGTGGCTTGTTTGTGATCCATTGTTTGGTTTTTTTCCATGCTTGGTATGTATGAGAACTCTATGTATCAAAAGACTTAGGAAATGCTAGGTTGCATGACCATTGCCCTAGTGTTAGACTCACCAAACTTGGAAGGGAAATACGTATAAATATGCCGTGACCATCGGGTATTTGTACCCCTCCACTCCTAGGGTTGAGTACTCTTTTGTATTGTAACCCTAGTTGAGAAAACCACTTCACCCTTTGCAATCGTAGGGGTAATCTGGGGCGGTATACGTGCCGTATCCAATACCCGTACCGGATTAGGGGTCGACTTCTGTGACCATCGGGTTGGCCTAGTCTAGGGTTTTCTCGGTCCAATTAGCCACTTGCATGTTAGTTCAAGTTTCCTACTCACTTTAGTATCCCCTAAGGGAATCCTCATCCATGACCACTCCTAGCCCTATTTTACCTCGTATCTTGCCTCCGTATGTTAGTTTTGGTTATTTACTTATCTAGCTTCTTTACGTTACATTCGCAATCTTGAGTTGTATCGGTCAAACAATATTGTAAAAAGGAAGTAAGGGTAGCTTCTCAGGCCCCAGGGAATACGACCCCTGTGTCACGCACAGGGTATTACTTGACGACCCGTGCACTTGCGGATCACACTCATCAAGAGTTGAGTCTCAATGGGTTGTGAAGTACACATGGTTCCATGACCGTGCCTATGACTGTTGCTTAAATTCCTTACATCCAAGACCATCTGCACACACACACACACACAAGTTATTTAATAATGCTCAAGGAAAACCAAAATAAAGCTCGAGTATATAAAGATATGAAACTGAAATACAACTCAAGACAAAATAAAGCAAAATGAAGCGAAATAAAGATTAACTCAGAAGGAGAATCCTTTTTGAGTGCTACAAGTCGAAAATATAAAAGAAGAGGTACAACTGAATAAAAATAAAAATAAAACTACGACGTCTCAGCGTCGGTGTCCTGTGGAGTAGCCCCTGGTGCTGCTGTAGGCTCTACTGGTGTGGGTGGATCTGCTGCTGCTGGAGCTGGAGAAGGTGGTGGAGTAGGGGCCCGAGGCTGGACCACAAATGGTGATGACACGGCCTGAACAAGTAATCGCTGTATAGTATCAAGCCGTGTCATCGTCTCAGAGTACTGTGCCACGTGTGCAGTCCTGACCTCGGCCAACTCTGTCTGCAAAACACCCACAGCACTCTCGAGGCGCTGAAACCTGTCCTGGCCTCGAGAAGGAGAAAAGATCCGCACTGGAGGTGGCTCCGGTGCTGTGGGTGGTGCCTCGGCCTCTGCCTGCCCTGGGGTGGCTCTAGTGCTTCCTGTGACCCCTCGGCCTGATTTGGCTCTATAGACTCGGAGTGGGGGATGATCAGGGTGTAAACTCCTGGTACTTATATGCGGACCACCCCCATCAGTCTCAGTGTCTCAATACCCAATGCAGCTGGTGTAGAAATCCTCTCTGCTCCACAAACTCCGTCTCGAAGTCCTAACCCCATAATCAATTGTGTGATGTACGGGCCTGAGAAGATAACTCCCACCCTGGGGTACTGGCCCTGGTGGCGGATATAGTCTGCTACAATCTGCCCCAGGTAGAGTGGCTCGCTCTCGACCATTGAATACAAGTACATAAGCTCCTAGCGGCTCAAGACCCCTGTACTATCTCCCCGTCCACTCACTGATCGACTCAGTATGGCGTGAATGTATCGGTGAAAGGCTCTGGACAAGCAGGTGGCCTTGGACACCTCCGGCTCATACTGTCCCTGTCCGCATAACCTGCTATACGCACGCTGAGGAGTCAAAGTACCGAGGTACTCGGTGGGAAAGTAAAGAGGCACAAGTGAAATCTAAAAGAAAACCCGCGGCTTTTGAAGTTCTGGGAATCCACACGGCCGTGTGCCTTTGAAATTAGGGTTCACAGGAGCTCACACATGAACCTGTGTGCACTCTGGTCACTCTCTGGACTACCCCACACGGCCGTGTGAGACTCCTACATGGCCGTGTGCCTTCACAGGGGACTCCACAGGTGCTGGTACACGCCCCTGTGGGTTCACGGGAAAACACAAAAGGTCTCAGTAAAATTTCACACGGCCGTGTACCCAACCTAGCCAAGAACACAAGGCCAGCCACAGGGGCACCCACACGCCCCTGTGGCTTCTCTCGTTCGTCCCGAGAATTGTCTAAGTGTTCCACACGGCCGTGTGCCTTTCACAAGTCCTCCCACAGGGGCAGCCACAAGCCCCTGTGGTTTCTCGGGAGAAAGAGGGGATTTCCGCAGAGTTTCACACGGCCGTGTGGAATTTCCATACCACCGTGTGCCTTAACACAGAGTTACTCACAGGGGCACCCACACGCCCCTGTGGACTCTCTGGACTGAGAGCTTAAGTTCTGCAGGTTTTCACACGGCCGTATGCCCCTTCTGAGTGGCCGTGTGCCCCTTCTGAGGTTCTTCACAGGGGCTGGGTCATGGCCCTGTGCCCTCTTTGGCTGAGCCCTAGATGGTAACACATGCCCGTGTGTTAATTACACACGGCCGTGTGTTTTCTCTGGTTTACTTAGAAAAAATCACAGACTTACAGAAAAACTCATAAACATAAATACGATGCTTGGAGGCTGTGAAAATCATCAAAACATGACCAGAAACCATGGGAAACATGCTCGACCGACTCAAACTTTGTCAATAAATGTTTAGGCACACGAAAAATATCAACAATACATAATAAAAACGCAGCACATATATTGAAAATTAGGACACCAAAACTAAGACTTTTATTCAACCTAAGGGCTTGTTTAACGTCACTTAGCTTGACGTACCTGCCTTACCTTACGGGGGTTCATGAATGAAGGTTGCCCTCTTCCCTACAACTTAAAAGCATGCAGTACATAATTTTTGTAGAATAGAGGAAGAGTTAGCAATTTTGTTACCACACAAGGTTGAACCACCCTTACTCCATTCTTGCTCATCCCATTGTCCTTGGTTCTCTTCGTGTGGCGCCTCTTCGCTCTCTTCATCTTTCTCTCCATATTTTTCAGGAGTCCCGGGTCCGGCTTGATATCTTGCTTGACTAGACCAAGTGAAAGCACTTCTTCTTCTTTGATCTCCTCGTCTTGGTCCGGCCACCCTTCATATGGATCCGGGTTTAACATTTCCTGCACATAATCATTAATTAGTTCATCGGTGGTGTCAAGAAAATATAAAGTATCATCAAAGTCGAGAGAGTGTCTCATGGCTTCTGCGAGGCGGTATATAAGCTTGTCTTCTCCCACTCGCAATGTGAGCTCCCCGCCGTCCATGTCAATCAACGCTTTGGAAGTGCGCAAGAATGGCCTTCCAAGGATCAATGGAACCTCGACATACTCATCGACATCTAACACCACGAAGTCAACAGGAAATATGTATTTGTCGACTTTCACCAACACGTCTTCCACAATTCCCCTCGGATGCCTCACTGATCGATCCGCAAGTTGAAGTGTCATCCGAGTGGGTCTAGGCTCGCCCAAGCCTAGCTTTTGGAAGAAAGTGTAGGGCATGACATTGATACTTGCCCCCGAGTCGGCCAATGCCATCTCTTCACCCAAGTTGCCAATGTTGCATGGTATTATGAAACTTCCAGGATCTTTTCTCTTGCTTGGCATGTTCTTTTGTAATACGGCCAAGCAATTGGTATCGAGGATCACAGATGCACTCTCCTCCAATTTCCTCTTGTTGGTCAAGTGGTCCTTCAAGAACTTCGCGTACTTAGGCATTTGGACCAATGCTTCCTCGAATGGTATGTTGATGTGCAACTGTTTGAACATTCCCAGAAATTTCTTGTATTGCTCATTGTCTTGGTCATTCTTCAACCTCGAAAGGTAGGGGATCCTCGGCTTGAAGGGTGGTGGTGCCACCTCTTTCTCCTTTCTTGCTTCGCCCCCTACTTCTTCAACTTCGGGTGCTTCTTTTATCTTCTTAAGAGGGAGATTTCTCTCGACCTCTTTCCCACTTCTCAAGGTAATTGCCTTCAATTGCTCTCTCGGATTGGTCTCCGTATTACTAGGCAAACTACCTTGAGGTCTTTCCGCCAAAGTCTTCGCAATTTGCCCCACTTGATTTTCCAGATTGTGTAGGGAGACGATGTGATTGCGAAGTGTAGCTTCCACCGATTGAAATCTAGAATCCGACAAAGAAATGAACCTTGTGAGGGCTTTCTCTAGATCGGTCATCTTTCCTTCTAACCCAGTTACTCGGCTTTCTAGGTTCGGTGCTTGTTGACTTTGAAATCCCGGTGGTGCGTTGTTCTTTTGTTGTGACTGCCCTTGATTGCTCCATGAAAAATTCGGGTGATTCCTCCACCCCGGATTGTAAGTACCACTGTACGGATTGCCTTGGCCTTGTCCTCTATAAGCATTGCCACAAAATCAGCCTGTTCCAATGTACTAGTGTCTCCAATAGCAATCGGACAATCACTCGAAGCGTGACCTCCTCCACAACCGTTACAAGTAGTAATGGCTGTAACTCTTAGTGAAGTTAGAATATCCAATTTCTTACTCAGTGATTCCACCTATGCCACCAATGATGTAACTGCATCAACTTCATGAATTCCGGCCACCTTCTTTCGGTCTCATGTGTTCCACTGATAGCTATTCATAGCCATCTCTTCTATAAGGTGTCGGGCTTCACCGGGAGTCTTGCTTCCTAGAGTTCCTCCTGCCGCTGCGTCTAACAGTTGCTTGGTACTGGGATTCAACCCGTTGTAGAAGGTATGAATGATCATCCACTTGGGGAATCCATGTTGCGGGCACTTTCGAAGGAGATCCTTGAACCTATCCCATGTCTCGAATAGAGACTCCAATTCCATTTGCATGAAGGATGAGATCTCATTGCAAAGCCTCGCTTATTTTCCCGGAGGAAATACCTAGCCAAGAATGCCTCGGCCATCTCCTCCTACGTAGTGATGGACGCTCTCGGTAATGAATGTAGCCAAAGCCTTGCTTTTCCCTTCAATGAAAATGGGACGGCTCTTAAATGAATTGCGTCGACCGTTACTCCATTAATCTTCAACATGTCGCACACTTCAAGGAAGTTCTCTATGTGGTTGTTTGGATCTTCATCGGCCAACCCATTAAATTGTGCGTACTGTTGCAACATCTGAATGAACGATGGCTTCAACTCAAAATTATTTGCGGTAATTGGGTTCCCATCACCGCAGGGTCTAGCAAAATCGGACAATGTCCTTTGTTCTTCATTCTGTTCTGCCATTGCTTCTGACCCTTCTGTATCAACTTCGGCTTGATTTGAAGATTCTTGTACAGGTTCCTTTCCCTTACGATGAGTTCTTCTACCAATATCTGGGTCTCCTTCAACAAGAATTGAAGGTTTCCTGGGGGTCATAACCTGAAGCCAAAGCAAAGAAAAAAAAATAAGAACAATGATAGATTAAGAAGTGTGAAATAGAAAGCGAAGTGAAATAGCTAAAAAAGCGAAAAACAAATATCTGATATACGCCTATTCCCCGGCAACGGCGCCAAAAACTTTCATAAGGGCCTGAAAGTGCACGGGTTGTCGAAGTAATAAAATACCCCGGTGAGTGGGTAGTCGAATCCACAGGGAATAGGTACTTAAGATACAAGATTTCACTATTTAGCTATCGCGTTGTGTGGAAAGAAATTGGTGAATGAGTGCGAAAATAATCGGTAAAATCAAGAATTAAAAGAGAAGTGTGGAAGACGAGAGAGTGCAAGTAAGAGTAAAAGAGTAGCACTAGTAATGGGAAAATATGGATATCCGAACAAGCTACCCCTAGGACTTATGCTTCTAGTGCAAGATAATGCTATTATACCATCCTATTTATGTTAATTGAGTCGAGAAAATCCTTAAATACATGGTCCCAAACCTAAGGTCAACTGTGACTAATCCCAACACTATGTTCCGGTCATTAGGTTTCACTACGACCCTTGACTCTCCTTGACCTGTCAACTAAGCCCTAGGGGAATCTATCTACCTAAGCCTCACACTATGTGGAATTGCCTTAAGTTCTAGGGACTCCTAGTGATTAACCCTGTTTCTATATATAATTCTAACCCTTTGGTCCAGGTGAGAGAACCCTAGTCTAAATTAAGTCCCGGTGCTAAGATTCACTTCAACCCTATACTTTGGTATTTGCGCAATAAAGCCCTAGGGGAGTTTATCGCCTAGCACCTAACTCTATCTCGACTGCGAATAAATGATGGAACATGGAGGTAGGGAGAATCACATCGGAGGGAAAAGGGGACATTCCGCTACCTTACGACTCACCCTCTCAACCCTCTTCAATCCTAAGTAGTCTAATCCTATAGGAGTTGTCACACCTCCAAAGGATAACCTAGATTGTTCTCAACCCTAGTGTCACGGCTAAAGGAAAACAATAATAAAAGAAAAGAATTTAAGATTGAAACTCAACTTTATTCATTAATTATGGAAAAGCATAATAGCAATGTCAATGAAACATAATAATCCTAGGGTTTACAAGTCCGAATACCCACAAGGGGTTTAGCTCCTCATGGAGCTATACAAATCCATGAAAATAATAATAATAACACAATTTGAATGCATAGATAAAAACCACCTTGTGTGCGATGTGGCCGTGGTCTTGTGCCGCCGTCAGACGTTGATGTCAATGCTGATGATGCGCTTCAAACCTTCACGAAGTCCTCTCCAAACCCTAGCCGCGTCTCTCCAGAAGTTAGGGTAAAGAAGAGCCAAAAAGATCCCCAAAACAGTCTCCAAAACGGGCTTTTATAATGTTGAGTCACGGCTTTAAAATTGAACTTATTGGGATTTCACAAGGCCGTTTGGAATTTCCACACGCCCGTGTGAACTCTCTGGTTTTCTGAATTTCGGCCGAAATGAACAGTATCTTGCTACAGTGTTTTTGCTATAGTAACTTGCACCAGCTGCTACAGCATCTCGCTGAAACATTCCCGGATTTGTAGTTCTTCATCGAGGCCGTTGAATTGGGCACACAATCAACAGTAAATCGTGCCGATTGCTTCAGATCTCCTAATTGATGAAGTTCTCCTTGTTAGCACGAGCTAGACTTATTGTGAATGTGACTGCCTTTGTGTCCCTCCAAAGGAGGTTGGCACACACTCACAAGTCTATGCCCATGCCTTGCTCCTTGCTTAGTGCGAGAATCTCCCCAACAACGGCAAACACGATCTAACTTCATTCCTTTTCTCCAATTTATCTTCACAACCCTACAATGCACAAAAGTAAACAAATGCACACATTTTGGTGATAAAATCTGATTAAATCAATGCTCACTGCAAGATAATAACGTTTCGCATTACTATAACACTAGCACTTATCAAAGTCTAACTCGTGTTGCTTAGGAGAACTTCACCAAGAAGGAGACTTAAGCAATCGGCATGATCAACCATTGATTGTGTGCCCAAATCAATGGGCTCGATGAAGAACAACGGATTCGGGAGCGTTTCGGCGAGTACTATAGCAACACTGTAGCTTGTTACTATAGCTAAACACTGTAGCAAGCTGCTGTTCACTTTCTGCCGAAAATCAGGATTTCAGAGAGTTCACACGGGCGTGTGGAAATTCCACACGGCCGTGTTAATTAATTTTCCAGCAAGCCAGAAACTTCACACGAGCATGTGGAAATTCCACACGGCCGTGTGAAGTCCCGATAAGTCCAATTTTAAAGCCGCGACTCAACATTATAAAAGCCCGATTTTGGAGACTTTTGAGATATCTTTTGACCTAACTTTCTCCCCAACTTCTGGAGAGTGCGGCTAAAGTTTCGGAGAGGACTTCGTGGAGGTTTGGAGCGCGTCATCGGCATCGTCACCGACGTCCTGTGGCCGCACAAGACCACGGCCACACCATACGCAAGGAGGTTTTATCAATGTTTGTAATTTGTGCTTTCTTTTATACTTTGATGAACATGTATAGCTCCATGATGAGCTAAACCCCTCGTGAGTATTCGGACTTTTAAAACCCTAGGATTATTGTGTTTCTATGACATTGCTATTATGCTTTTCCATTATTGATGAATAAATTCCAGTTTCAATTTTAATTATATTTTGCTATTGTTTTCCCTTAGCCGTGACAATAGGGTTGAGAGCAATCTAGGTTACCCTTTGGAAGTGTGACAACGCCTATAGGGTTAGACTACTTAAGATTGAAGAGGGTTGAGAGGGTGAGTCGTGAGGTAGCGAAGCGTCCCCTTTCTCCTCCGGTGTGATTTTTCTCTACCTCCGTTTTCCTTGATTTATTAGCGGTCGAGATGAGGTATTGTAGTTTGGGGCTTAATTTAGACTAGTGTTCTTCCACCTGGACCAAAGGGTTAGAACTACATATAGGAACAGGTTTTATCACTAGGAATTCCTAGAGCTTAAAGCAATCCCGCGTAGTGTTAGGCTTAGGTAGATAGACTCCCCTGGGGCTTATTTGCGCGAGCAACAGAGTGAAGGGTTGACGTGAATCCTAATGTCGGTCATAATGTTGGGGTTAGTCACGGTTGATCTTAAGTTTGGGACCATGTATTTAAGGATATCCTCGACTCAATTACCATTAATAGGAAAGTATAATAGCATAGTCTTGCACTAGAAACATAAGTCCTAGAGGTAGCTTGTCCAGATACCCTATTTCATCCATTGCTAGTCTTTCTCTTTTCACTTCTACTTGCACTTTCTTGTCTTCCATCTCTCTATTTAATTTCTTGTCTTTTATTCTCATTGCTTCCATAATTCACTCACCAATCTTATTATCACTTTTCGTACACCGCATAACTAAATAGCGAAATCTTGTGTTTTAAATCCCTATTCCCTGTGGATTCGACTACCCACTCACCAGGGTAAATTTTATTAATTCGACAAGCCGTGCACTTGCGGGATACATGTAAGGGGTCGTGTCAAACTCTCTAAAAGTTGGACGAAAAATAGATCGAAAAGTCCCCGAATAAATCTGAGTAGGGGCTTTAAATAGGCTAAAATCGGCCATCCACACGGCCGTGTGGAATTTCCACACACCCGTGTGTATTCTCTGGAATCGAATTTTTGGTGCGCAGTGAATAGTAAACTACTACAGTGATTTGCTGCCATAACTCTGGAATCGAATTTTTGGTATGCCCGTGTGTATTCTCTAGAATCGAATTTCCACACGCCCAAGTTGTTCCCGACTTCATGTTCTTCATCGAGGCCGTTGAGTTGGGCACACAGCCAACGGTAGATTATATCATTTTTTCTTTTCTCCTAATTGACGAAGTTCTTCAATGTTACATGCGCTAGACTTTATGAGTGTGATTGCCTTTGTGCCCCTCCAAATAGGTCCTGAGTGACAATGTGCAAGGATATCCCATCCTTCTTCCCTTGATACGCGTGTCCGAACTACATGATCTGCACAAATGCAGAAAAGAAACGAATCTTCCCTAAAGTAATTCTTCAGATCACTAAAGAACTTATTTTGTTGGAATGTGAGCCCTTACTTAAGAACTTTCCCTGACAAGTAATTTGCAAAATCTGCGAACCATGAAGTATCACTTGATGATGATAAGTTCTGCACCGAGTATAAGTGCTCCTCCGGGAAGAAATCATTAATTTCTTTGCTTTGATGGCTCTTGTCCTTCACACCCCTCTAAATGAGACAAGTGATCTGTAACCACATTTTCAGTACCTTTCTTGTCTTTTATTTCCATGTCAAACTCTTGTAGAAGTAAGATCCACCGGATCAATCATGGTTTAGCTTCAGCCTTGTTCATGAGATAATGGAGTACTGAATGATCTGTGAACACAATGACTCAAGACAAAATAAGATACGGCCTGAACTTATCGAGGCCAAACACAACTGCTAGTAACTCTTTCTCCATAATAGTGTAATTCGCTTGAGCACGCGTGAGAGTCTTCCTAGCATAGTATATTGGCTGAAAGAGCTTGCTCTTTCTTTGCCCCAAAACTGCTCCAATAGCATAATCACTTGGTCCAGTACTAGCGCCAAAACAACTGTAGCAAATCATTGTAGCAGTTTTCTATTCACTGCGCGCCAAAATTGATTTCCAGAAAATCCACACAGGCGTGTGGAAATTCCACACACCCGTGTGGATGCTTGATTTCAGCCTTTAAATACTGCGACAAAGATTTATTTTGAGGACTTTCTCGACCTATCTTTCGCCCAACTTCTGGAGAGCTCGTGGCTAAGGTTCGGAGAGGATTTTATGGGGCTTTGGAGCGAGTCTACGGCATCAACATCAACGTCCGTTGGAAGATAGCTATTGGGGGAGTTTTCATCAGCATTGATTTGGCGAGACATATCCTAGGCTTGACAAGGGACTTGGTGGAGAAGACGGAACGGCTTCACAAGACCATCGCCACGCATCACAAGGGGGTTTTATTCATGTTTGCTATGTTTTTTGTTACAAATACTTTGATGATTTTGTATAGCTCCATGGAGAGCGAAACCCCTAGCAGGTATTTAGACTTGTAAACCCTAGGTTGACATTGTTTCTATGACTTTTATTATGCTTTCTTAATTGATGCTTTTAATTAAGTTCCAATCTTGTATGATAATTGCATTGATTTTCGTTTAGCCGTGACACTAGGGTTGAGAATCATCTAGGTTATTCTTGGAAGGTGTGACAACTTCTATAGGATTAGACTACTCAAGCTTGGAGAGGGTCGAGAGGGTGAGTCGAGAGGTAGTGAAACGTCTCCATTTCGCTTCGGCGTGATTTTCCCTATCTCCGTGTTCCAAGAGTTCTTTGCGGTCGAAGTAGAGTGAAGTTCTAGAAGATGAACTCCGTTAGGGCTTAGTTGCGCAAGCAACAGAGTGAAGGGTTGTAGTATATCCTAGTGCTGGGACTTAACTAAGATTAGGGTTCTTTCGCTTAGACCAAAGGGTTAGAACTATACTTGGGAACAGGGTCTATCACTTGGAATCCCTAGAACCCCTAGCAGTTCCACGTAGTATGTGGCTATAGGAGATGGACTCCCATGGGGCTTAGTTGAGAGATCAACAAAGTGATGGGTTGTAGTGAATCCTAGTGCCAGGGCATAGTGTTGGAACTAGTCACGGTTGATCTTAGGTTTTGGGCCGTGTACTTAAGGATTTCCATGACTCATTAGACATCAATTAGAAGGAAGGTATGATACTAGTCTTGCACTAGAAGCATTAGTCCTAGGGGGAGCTTTGTCCGGGTACCCCATATTCGCGTTTATTGTTTCCTCCTTACTCTTTCTTGCACTCTTCTTTCGTTCATATTTCTCTTTCTTTTATTGCACAAGCATTGTTTTCCCTCACCACCATTATTTTCACACTAGCTAAGTAGCAACTTCTCTTGTCTTGAATCACTACTCCCTGTGGATTCGACTACCCTCTCACCAGGATATTATTACTTTGACAACCTGTGCACTTGCGGTACACACACACAAGAGGTGTGTCAAAGTTTTTGGCACCGTTACTGGGGAGTAGGCGTGTTTAAGACATTTGCTTTTTGCTATTTTAGCTATTCACCACTCACTCTATTTCACACTTTCTTTTTCTTTCATCGTTCTCATTTGTTTTCTTTTCTTTGATCTCAGCAAGGAGAATGATTGACAAAACTGAGTTATTTAACACAATCATAGGAATGGTGAATGAAGTGGAACAGAAGATGCAGCTATTCACAGTACAATCAAATTCGAGCCCTTTTGTGAACATGCAACCCGTGATTAGCCATCGAATAGAAGAAGTGGGTGTTGATCATTCTTATGGTGAGCAAGATTCGAATTATGAGCTTGACAATGTGTTAAATCAATTTGAACAATTGGCATTGTCTGCTACAAGTTGTGATTTGGAAGAAAGCTTGGAGAGGGTTCTTGCTCAGTTTGAATTCTGTTATCAAGAACAAAGGCAGGAAATCTTTTCTATTAGGGTTGTAAGTGCGACAAAGGAAACTTGTGAGATAGGAATTGCAGAAAGAGCTAAGGACCATCTAGACCAACGAGCACTAGAAGATGGTTTAGAAAATGTTGATGAACAAGAGTCGAACCAATTCAAGGAGATTGATAGATTGAAGGAGAGCCGATTGCGACCATCTATTGAGGAACCACCCGATTTAGAGCTAAAGACTCCACTAACACATTTGGAGTATGCATTCTTGGTGGAAGAGTCAAAGCTTCCTGTCATTATAGCATTAGATCTTTCTACTGATCAGAACGACAAGCTTGTGAGCATGTTGAAGAAGCATAAATCCGCTATCGCTTGGAAGATTTCTAATATAAAAGGCATCAATCCTTCATTTTGTACTCATAAAATTCTAATGGAGGATAATTTTAAATCAATGGTACAACCTCAAAGAAGATTAAATTTGAATATAAAGGAAGTCATCAAGGCAGAAGTGGTGACACTATTGGATGCCGGAATCATATACCCTATCTCTAATAGTGTTTGGGTGAGCCTAACTCAGTCCCAAAGAAAGAAGGGATGACTATGATAAGGAATGAAAAGAATGAATTGATTCCGACCAGGACAGTCACAGGTTAGCGGGTATGCATTGATTATAGAAGACTAAATGATGCAACTCGAAAGGAACACTTTCTATTGCCTTTTATTGATCAGATGCTGGAGTGATTGACTGGGCATCAGTTTTATTGTTTCCTTGATGGCATGTCAGGGTATTTTTCATATTCCTATTGCCCCAAAAGATCAAGAGAAGACAACATTCACTTGCCCCTACGGGACTTTTGCTTATAGAAGAATGCCTTTTAGGTTGTGTAATGCACCAGCGACATTCCAATGTTGCATGACTACCATTTTTTATGATCTTTTGGAGGACATCATGGAGGTGTTCATGGATGATTTTTCAGTGTTTGGTGACTCTTTTGACATATATTTGAAAATTTTGGAGAGAGTATTGATGAGATGTGGACACCAATCTTGTGCTTAATTGGGAAAAGTGCCACTTCATGGTTTAAGAAGGCATCGTCCTAGGTCATAAGATTTCCTGAATAGGGGATGGAGGTAAACAAGGCAAAGATTAAAGTCATAGATAAACTTCCACCACCAACAAATGTTAAGGGAGTTCGGAGTTTCTTAGGGCATGCAGGTTTCTACAGGCGGTTTATCAAGGATTTCTCGAAGATCACACAACCGTTGACAAAACTCCTCGAAAAAGATGTTCCTTTTCAGTTTAGGTTTAAAAAACCTCTCCATATCTATATGATTAATAATTAATTCAACAAGCAATTAAAACCTAATTAACAAATAATGTAATAAAAAACAACTAAACTCAATTAAAACTATAAGTAATAAATAACGTAATTAATAAAATCATAAATTCTATATATATATATATATATATATAGAGAGAGAGAGAGAGAGAGACAGAGAGACAGAGAGAGACAGAGAGAGAGAGAAAGAGAGACTACTACAAAAATTAATATTATACACCTATGAGAACAATTATAAAAGGAAGACTTCTTACCCAAATATAATGTTGCAATACTGCAGAATAATGATCAAGTGTTATATGCTATGTATATCTTTCCAAGAAGACTCAGGAAAGTATCAACTTCATCATCCTTCACCCAACAGGTCAACCTTGATTCCAAATAAATAGAAAGCCAAATCCTAAATTTAGATAACATAGCATGTTTAAAAAAGTAAATATAGTTGCTGATCTTCTCACTTTCACTAGAAAACAGAGGCAAAACTATGAAACTAATATAAGTAATTGAAATAATTCCAAAATATGTAGCCTCTAAGTTTCAGAATATTTTGACAAAAAATAATTCCAAAAAGAGCATTGAGTATTCATGTGATTAATTAATTAGACACGCACACGATTAAACAAACCAAAAATGGATTAAGCAAACTAATTGAGTGTTCATGTGATTAATTTATATGGACCATTACAGCATGTACTACAAGAACTCCAAAATTGATTGTTAATATTTATTGTTTGATTTCTTCATTTTATTGGTCCAAGTGTCCAACCACTTTATAAATTTTGAATATAATGGTTTAAAATTGAACTAACTTTTGAGTGGAAAACTGCAAATTTTCTTAGTGTAGAATACTAGCAGATTTTTATTATCATTTGAGACTGAGAGCCACTGCTTTTCATATGTCATGCATAATCCAAAATTCCATCAACCAATTAAAAATCCCACATTTTTGCTAGTTACAACCATGAACCATCCAAATTCCAACGATTCAAACACATAATGTCATAAACCGCTAAACACTCCATCACTAAATCCCTTCCAAAAAAAAATCTCACTGACTCACTCATGTATCAAATACCAAACTAAACAAGCATCAAAATCAAATCCATTAAACACTTAAAAAACACACGAAAAAGGAAAACAATTAGAACAACACTCACCATCTTGCCGATCAGTCGATTACCGAGGTCCGATGTCCCGATGACGCAATAACGTTGAGATTTCTTGCTCTAACTGTCTAGACTCTAGACTAGCTTGGTTACTTGTTTGTGAATTATGATTGTGTGAGATTGTGAGTTGTAATTTGATGAAAACTTACAGAATAATAAAGAAGAAACATCAGACAAAGTCACATGCTTCACAGTTGATTGTTTTAACTTTTAACAACATCGAGATTTGTGTCTCATCACACAATAACATAAGTACATAACCTTGATTAATGATTACTTGACTTTAACAATCCATTATTAATCCATTTATATGCTTAATGGTTGGATGTTAACATAGGGCAGTGGGGCTTAAATGAAATTTAAGGGGGTGCTACTATTTATTTATGCAAGGAGGGAAGAGATTTTTCCCAAGCAAAGGGATACTCAAGCACCACCTTGAGGCCCCCTCAACCAAACTTGGAAGGAGCCAGTTGTAGCATCATTCGTCCTCTTGTTGTGGCAAAAAATTTTGAGTTGAAGTGCAATTTTATCTAGATGGTGCAGTAGCTGTGCCAGTTAGATGTGTTTCAAGATGAGGATCCGTATGAGCACTTGAAAATTTTCTTGGAGATCTGCGATACGTTCAAGGTGAGTAATTTGTCTAAGGATGTTATTCATTTTAGACTCTTCCCATTCTCTGTGCGAGGAATGGCAAAATAGTGGCTATGTTCCTTACCTCAAAGGTCTATTACTACATGAAAGCAGTTGGTCAAAACTTTTCTTACAAGATATTTCCCTCCAGCAAAGATCACCAAGTTGATTAGTTATATCTCCTTCTTCCAACAGATGGAGTCCAAATCCTTGTATGATACTTGGGAGAGATATAAGGATATGTTAAGAAAATGCCCGCAACATGGAATTATAGAGTGGATGCAAATCCAAATTTTTTACAATAGCTGAATTGTGCCACTAAGTAAATGCTTGATGCCGCTTCGGGAGGATCTTTGTGCAGTAAACAACCAAGTGTAGCTTACAGTTTGATTGATAAAATGACAAACAATGGTTAATTTCTCAAGCCTTAGGATCACAATGTGAGAATTGGGGGTCCCAGACTGAACCTGGGTGTTCTCCTTCTGATATGGATGCTGGGCAAACTGAACAGGTTGACTTCATTGGGCAGAACCATAGATATCAAAACAACCCATTCAGTAACACTTATGATGTAGGTTGGAGGAATAATCCAAACATTTCTTGGAACCAACAAGGACAAGGGCAAGTGGTACAACAACCACCTAGGCCTCCGCAATAGCATACTCAACGATCTCCTTCTCCCTTCTCCTCTACCGGGACCTTTCTAATGAACTCACAGCTCTATTAACATGGTACATAAAAGATAACAAAACTTGTCTTTTAGGGCCACCGTGAGGAACTTGGAGAATCATATGAGTCAGATGTTGAAGATGATAAAGGAAAGACTCCTCTTTTCCCTTTCTAGTACATAAAGGAATCTTTTAAGGTCGTTACTTTGAGAAGTGGTAAGGAACTCCCAAGTCCTTCAAGGAAAGAAACCAAGATCAAAATTGTTGAACTTCAGTCTAAGGCAAGGTAATCAGTGGATGATAATCTTAAAGCTCCAGTTGATAGTGATAGAAAAGAAAAATGAAGAAAGATTAACAAGAAGAGCAATATAAAAAAATTCTTGAAGCATTTAAGATCTTGTACATAAATGTTCCATTTGTTGAGGCTCTTGCTCAAATGCCTAGATATGCAAAATTCCTAAAGGAACTGCTCACCAACAAGAGGAAGCTGGAAAAAGTATCTTCAGTGACACTTAGTGAAGAATGTTTGGCATTGATCACCAACAAGCTCTCCAAGAAAGAAAAAGATCCTGGGGGGTTTATCATTCCTTGTACTATCAGGGGACTTGTAGATGAGAAAGCTCTAGCCGACCCTGGGGCAAGTATTAATCTGATGCCCTACAAAATCTTCCAAAAACTCAGGGTAAGGGAACCAAAGCCCACCATAATGACTTTACAACTAGTAGACAAGTCTATCCGGCAACCAAGAGGTATTATTGAAGATATGTTGGTGAAGGTGGACAAGTTTATCGTTCTAGTGGACTTTGTAATTCGTGATGTGGATAATAAGGTAGAAGTGGCCCTCAATTTGGGAAGACCGTTCTAGGCAACTTCAAAAGCCCTAATTAATGAGAAGCATGGTGGAATGGCACTTAGAGTAGGAGACGATGAAATCATTTTCAAACTCTGAAACTCTATGAGACACTCCATTTATTTTGATGATACATGTTTTTTGCAGATATCATTGATTATTTTGTCTCTGAGTACATGCAAGATACTTTCATAAAGAATGAGCTGTTAGAATTATTTGAGGATGAGCCTCCTGAAGCTGATGAACTAGATGACTTTGTGGACGAAGTGTACTACCAAGAACTCATTGTTGCAGGGAATCCTTTGATGTAGGACCAAACTAAGAAAAAAAAATTATCGTGCCAAAAGATGGTGGAAACAAGTAATCCATATGATATCATTGCTGATCCTAGAATTTTCCAACCAATTGAAGAATATGATGTTGATATTAGAGATAGAATTCGAAGATCATATTTATTGAAAGGCCCTTGTCAACCAATTGGATATGACTTCCCCAAAAAACAACATGGAAAAGAAATGTGATGCTTTCAAAAAGCGTGGTTTGAAAAGTATGATTGGTTGGAATATACTGTGCAAAAGATAAAGCCTATTGTTCTTATTGTTATCTTTTCGGGTATGATAGAAGTGAAAAGGGAGCAAGTGATATTTTTACAAGAAAAGGGTTTTCTAATTGGAGGAAAGCACTTAAGAACTTTAATCAACATAGAGGTACAGTAAATAGTGCACATAATGATGCTAGACGACATTGTGAAAATTTTAAAAATCAGAGGTAAAGTGTGTCACACGTGTTATCTTCTCATGGGCGTCAAATGGAGATCGATTATTGCTCTCGTCTAACAGTTGTTCTAGATGTTGTACGAATTCTTTTGGTACAAGGTCTTGCATTCCGTGATCATGACGAGTCTTCAAGTTCTAAAAATAAGGAGAACTTTCTGGAGATACTCAATTGGTATGCAAAAAGAGTTAAGAAGGTTGGAAATGTTATTAATGAAAATGTTCCTGGGAATAATCAATTAACTTCTCCATTAATTCAAAAACAATTGGTGAATGCATGCGCTACAGAGACAACATTAGCAATTATTAGTGAGATTGGTGACAGTAATTTCTCACTAATTGTTGATGAGTCTCGAGATAAATTAATAAAGGAGCAAATGGCAATCATTTTGAGGTTTATGAACAAGCAAGGTCAGGTTGTTAAAAGATTTCTTGCGATTCAGCATGTAATCGACACTACAACATTTTCTCTAAAAGTAACTTTAGATGAATTATTTGATCGTCATGGTTTATCAATTTCAAAATTAAGAGGACAAGGGTATGATGGAGCCTCAAATATGAGATCAGAATTTAATGGTTTGAAGACATTGATTTTAAAAGAAAATCCTTTCGCATTTTATATCCACTACTTCGCCCACCAACTGCAATTAGTAGTTGTTTCTATTGCCAAAAGTATTCTGGTTGTTTCTGATTTTTTTTGTTATAAAAATATGATTGTAAATATTGTGGGTGCTTCATGTAAAAGAAAAAATGAATTGTTACAAACACATTATCGAAAAATTGTTGAAAGATTGAAGACTGGTGAGATTTTTTCAGGAAAAGGAAAGCGTCAAGAGGAAAATCTTGCAAAAGCAGGAGATACTCGTTAGGGTTCACATTTTACAACTTTGATTCATCTCCTGACAATGTCGGAATCAGTTTTGGAGGTGTTACAAAATGTGTGTCAAGATGGATCAATTGTAGATCAAAAAGGTTTGGCATCAAGTTTGATTAGTAAAATGGAGAGTTTTGAGTTTTGTCTTTGTCTTGCATTTGATGATGAAAATGTAGGGGATCACAAATGAATTATCAAATGCTTTACAGCAGAAAGATCAAAATATTATCAATGCCATGGCATTAATTGATACTGTAAAAGATCGTATTCAAGATTTAAGGGATAATAGGTTGGATGAGTTATTAGAAGAGATTCAAAGCTTTTGTGGTAGAATGTATATTCCAGTACCTAACATGGAAGATAAAATACCAATTCGAGGTCGTTTTTGGCGTGAAGGACAGTGGATTACTTATTATCATCATTATCATGCAGAAATTTGTATTACAGTTATTGATTTAATTGCTATTGAGATGAATAATTGGTTCACTAAGACAACTACAGAGTTGCTAACTTGCATATCATGTCTTGATCCAAGAACTCATTTTCTAGGTTCAATCATGCCAGGCTACTTCACCTTGCAGAAATTTATTATGATGATTTTTCTATACAAGATCTTTAAGTTCTAAAAGAGCAACTTCACACATACATTCATGATGTTAGAAGATGTTCTGATTTTGTTGAATGTGATGATCTTGCAAGTTTTGCTGTGAAACTAGTTAAAAGTAGAAAGCACTTGGTATTTCCGTTGGTTTATCGCCTTATTGAATTGGCTTTGATCTTATCAGTGGCAACGGTAATAGTTGAAAGATCCTTCTCAGCCATGAATATCATCAAAACCGATTTGCGCAATAAGATACGAGATGAATGGTTGAATGATATGATGATATGTTATATTGAACGCCAAAGCATTTGAAACAATTGATGATGAAGCTATTTTGGTTCAATTTCATAATATGCAAAGCCGAAGGATTCATTTCCCACTTCGTTAGTGGTATGTATATTTTTATATATATTTTTTAATTAATTATTATAATCTTAAGTTTGGATTAATATAATTAATTTTATATATTTATTTTTTAGGTTAAACCAAGCACCCCCTTGGTTTTGTTTTTGGTTCCGCCACTGGTGTTGGGCTAAATTGGAAGATGTAAGGGGTAGAGTTCAAGGCTGATTTAATGGTGTTGCCATTGGAAGGCTGCCAGATAGTTTAGGGATACAATGGCTGATATTGTTGGGATCCATCTTATGGAATTTTAGTGAGCTGAGGATGGAGTTTATGGTGAATAACAAGAAGGTAGTTTTGAGGGGATCTTCACAGCCAATGCTTCAAATGATGCATTTCAAGTCCCTAGTGAAATCACTACAACTCCCTGTAGAATTATGAAAGGCACACTTGTGTTATTTGGTAGTTCTTGATAAGGCACTTGAAGAAAATGTAATTGGGGAGTAGAATCAAGAACCATTGTTACCAAATCATTAGATTCAACTAAAGGAATTGTTGCGCTAATATGAAGATGCATTCTTGGAAACTGATATCCTACCTCCTAGGAGATTACATAACCATAAGATCATGTTGAAGGAGGAAACTGATCCTATAAGTGTAAGACCATATAGGTACCTAGTATTCTAGAAAAATGTGATTGAAGACATGGTTAAGGAGATGTTGGACAAGGGAATTATCAAACCATGCTCAAGTCCTTTTTCTGCGCCTATTGCTCTAGTTAAGAAAAAAGACAACAGCTGGAGATTATGTATTGATTATAGAGCTATCAATGACAAGCAAGTGAAGGATAAATTTCCCATCCTACTTATTGAAGAGCTACTGGATGAACTTCATGGAGCTGAATTTTTCTCTAAATTGGATTTGAGGTCAGGGTGTCATCAAATCAGAATGGATGAGAATGACATCAACAAGACAGCTTTTCTCACTCATGAAGGACACTATGAGTTTTTAGTAATGCCTTTTGTGCTCACTAATGCTCCCTCGACATTCCAAGTCCTTATGAATGATGTTTTCAAACCATATTTGAGGAAATTTGTATTAGTGTTCTTTGATAATATTCTGGTGTATAGTGCTAGTTGGGAAGCTCATTTGAAACACTTAGAGATGGTGATGATGACCCTCAGTAATAATCAATTATATGCGAAGAAAAGCAAGTGCACATTTGCAAAAAGGAGGACTGATTATTTAGGGCATATTATCAGCAAACAAGGAGTGGGGATGGATAAAACAAAGGTAGAAGCTATTACTAATTGGCCTATTCCTAAAAATATCAAGGAGCTGAGAGGGTTTTTAGGATTAACAAGTTATTATAGGAGGTTCATCAAGGGCTATGGGATTCTATCAAAATCTTTAACTGAATTGTTGAAGAAGAATAAATTTAATTAGACTGCAGAAAGCACAACAACTTTTGATAAACTTTGAGAGGTGATGATTACTAAACCTTTGCTGGCATTACCTGATTTTGAAACTGAATTTGTAGTGGAGACATATGCATGTGAGGAAGAAGTGGGGGATGTGTTAATGCAAAAGCACAATCCAATTGCTTATATGAGCAAGGCCCTAACAGAAAAACGTAGATTACTATCAGTCTATAAGAAAGAGATGCTAGCCATTACCCTAGCTTTACAAAAATGGAGACCATACTTGCTTGGGAGACATTTTAAAATCAAGACAGATCACCAAAGTCTCAAGTTTCTCCTTTAACAAGGAGTTACAACTCCTACACAATAGAAATGGTTAGTGAAGCTGAGAGGGTATGATTTTGAGATAGCATATAAAAAGGGAATGGAGAATGCTGCAGCTGATGCTCTTTCGAGGAGGCCAAACTTTCCAGTTCTATCTACAGTTAAATTAGACATCTGGGAAAAAATTCAAAAAAGCTAGGAAGAAGACCCATAATTAACCCAGCTTATTCAACAACTACAACAAAACCCTCAATGTAAACAACATTATGAATGGGCACAGGATCAGCTTAAGAGGAAAGGAAAAATAATGGTTGGGAATGATGAAACTGTTAAGCAACTAATTTTGCATGAATTTCATGATAGTTTTGCGGGTGGACTCTCGGGAATGGAGGTCACTAAAAAGAGGATTGGGAGCCATTTTTATTGGAGAAAGGTGAAACAGGATGTGAAAATGTATGTGCATAACTGTGTGGTGTGTTAGAAAAATAAATCAGAAAACACTACACCGTTGGTCTCTTACAACCATTGCTAGTACTAGAGGGAATCTAGGAGGAAATTAGCATGGACTTCATCACGGGGTTGCCAAATTCTCAAGGAAAAAACCCCCATTTTGGTGGTAGTGGAAAGGATGAGGAAGTATGCTCATTTTATTTCGTTGTCTCATCCTTACACAGCTTTATCAGTAGCTTAAATCTTCCTTGATCAAGTCTATAGATTGCATAGACTACTCAAATCAATTATTAGCGATTGAGATCCGATATTTCTGAGTAATCTCTGGAAGGAATTGTTCAAGCTTTAAGGAGTAAAACTTAACTACTTTACAGCTTATCATCCTCAATCTGATGGATAAAGCGAGGCTGTTAATAGATGCTTAGAGCAATATCTTTGTTGTATGACAAGAGAAAGGCCCAAGGATTAGGTAAAGTGGCAGCCATTAGTTGACTGGTGGTATAATAGTAGTAATCACTGGGCAATTAAAGCTTCACCCTATGAAATTATATATGGCCAAAGGCCCCCAATGCATTTGCCTTACAGGGCTACCAACTCTCAATTGGAGCTTTTGGATAGGAGCCTACTGGCAAGGGAGAATGTGCTGAAATCACTCAAAGAAAATCTATACAAAGCAAGGAATATGATGAAACAATTGGTAGACAAAATTTTTGAATGAATCACAAGAAATCCAAAGGAAACCATTGGCTATCCTAGATCTGCAGCTGATCAAAAGGTTTAACAATGTAGGAACTAAAGTGTTGGTACAATGGTCCGATTCATTTCTAGATGAAGCCACCTGGGAATTTTATGATGTTTTGTTGAAAAAGTTTCCAGATTTCTGTTCATTAAATCCTTGAGGACAAGGATTGTTTGGTGGGAGGAGTAGTTGTTGCAGTTTGTGATAGTATTGGTAGTATGAATAAATGAAGAGTTGAAGAGCTGGGTGAAGAGCTTAAGAATTTCTGAAGGGGAGCTTTCTGAAGAGGAGTAATCCAATGGAGGGCAAAACGAAACAAAATTACATAAAGTGACCTTGGCAATTATTCTGTTGTTAGTCACAAAGAGAGGGACACTTTGGTAATTCCACTATATTTAAAAGAGAGAAAAGTCATAAGTTACCCCTGGAAGTTACTGTTGGTTACACTAAGAAGCTGAGGGCATGTTAGTCTTTCTGACATGAATGTATTGGGATTAATCGTTCCAAGAGAGAATACTGAATATATGGATGGACATTCAGATAAGGGGAATATAGAAATAGCAGAAGGCTTGGGAAAGCATCATCTTTAGATCCAGATCCATTCCTCTTCTCATTCTACTATTCTTCTACTTGATTTCCATCTTAGGGTTGAGATCTCCAGGTTGAGAAACCTCTGGTCTCTTAGTATTTCCTTTCTTCCTAGCTCTTATGTATGTGTGGAACTTTGGTGTATTGCAATTATGTTTGGTCTTCTGTTAATTCAATCCAGTTCCTTCCTTGGGGGGTGCTCGGTCTTTGTGTTGGTTTTTATTTCAGGGAAATTGCATCAATCGCCCTTGTGTTGGCTTAATTGCAAGGGTTTGCATCATATTTTTCATCTTCTTCGTCTCTGCAAACCCTAAATCCCAGTGAATGCAAAGATAACACGATTTCTTCTTTTTCTTCATCTCCACCCATAGGAGCTATATCTGTTGATGAGCCAACTTCCACCTTCCCTGTAGATTTTAGGTACCCCCAATTCCCATTTTGGATTTTTTTTTTTAATGATATTGTGAAGAAATTTGACCCTTTTCTTCATGGATTTATTTTGTTTCTTGTGGTTTTTCAACCCATCAAGTCTTGTAATTCTTGCTATTTTAATTGGGATTCTGTTATTCACTGGGAAGTGAGGAATCACATGGTTTGCCTTTGATTGGGATTTTGAGTTCACATGTCTTATTTACGACCAAAACGCTTTTACAATCTCTATTTAGAAATGTTTTAAATAAGAAAAAATAATCTTAGAACTTAAGTCCAATTCCATCTTAAAAAGTTATAACCTACTAACTCTGAATAAATTATTTTTAAAATGTTATCAAAAACTAACAATTTTAATTGCATAACAAAAAAAATTATGAAAAAAAAATGTTGTTTTCCTTGTAAAAGACTAATATTTGTGTGCATACCTTCATAAGCTGTATTGCTAAAAATCGAACAATTTTGTTGTATAAACATAATTTCTATGAGTATATATATGCTAGAATGTATATAATATTTAATAAAAGTAAATATGTGCTTCATTCGTATGTGTAATTTTTTCTACTCTTGCATTGTTGGGTTTCCTTACCCTTGTCAGGTTTTCATTTTAAATCTAAAACTTTTATTAGGGTTCAGGTGAATTGTACCCATCAAACACATTAAAACTACATAATTCATATGAACATAAGATTTGGTATGGACGAATGGAGTACCTATTGCAATCTTTTGGTATATTATAATGTTCTCTCCACTATTTTTATTCTACTTTTAACAGTGACACTGAAAATTGCTTGTATACCTCTTATAAAAATGGTAATTCTAGACATACTTCTCTAAAAATCATATTGTAGTCAAAAGTAAATTTGAAAGTCCTATAAAAATAAATTTATTCATGACCTTTGTCATTTTTCTTCCCCTCTCCGAAGAGAATGAGTAGTTAGATATGTCACATATGAATGAAGCACCTATTTCAATCTTTTGGTGCATCTTGATATTTTCTCTCCTCCACTATAATTTTTTATTCCATCCTTAGCCATAATATAGAAAAATTCTTGTATACTCCTACGAAAGTGGTAATTTTTTCTACTCTTGGAAAAATCATATCATATTTATTTTAGTTAAAAGTCCACTTAAAAGTTGTATGAATGTAAGACTTATTCTTGACCTTCCACTTCTTTTTTCCCTCTCTAAAGTGAATAAATGGTAGTTTCATTTTTTGTTTTCTTTTATATCGATGTTCTAATTGATTTCTGTTAGAGGAGTATATTAGCAATTACCCACTTTTGTAAGGATATGCAAGCAGAAAAGAAACCATATTATATATAATTTCTTAAGGAGTTATAAGTGCCATGGTAGTCTTTAATTCTTAGCTTTTTTTGTTTTATATTAATATCTTTTTTTTGTTTTATATTAATATCTTCAAACATAAAAAAAAAAATCATTATGTTTAAAGAAATTACTTTTAGTTTACATAAACATGAGGTAAGTCATGTACGAGTCAAGTTTCTATTGTAATCTTTTGATTTATTCTTATATATTTTGTTCTTTTGCACTCGTTGATTTCTTATTCTTAACAAAACCTTTCACTTTTTACTAGTTAGTTTGATACACAAGGTTCTAACTAGATTTTCGGCTCCTCTAAGCCATACTATGCCTTGATGATGGAGCTGTAGATTTTCGGCACTTTATATAATACTTGACCAATTATTTTATTTGTTGATGGTCTTTTATAAACTTGCTACTCCATTTTGGCAATTCTTCTAAATAGAAGATGGTCAATGTTTCTGGAAGATCGCATGGAAATGGCAGCATGTATAAGTTTAATTGCATTGTCATCATGTATTGTTTGTCTATATTCACTTGTGCATGTATAATTTTAATTGCATTGTCATCGTGTATTGTTTGTCTATATTCACTTGTGCTTGTTTCTGAAACATTGTAGCTTGAAACAGCTAAATTAGCCCTTACTGGTTGATGTACATTTTTGAGAGGAATGCAAGCAATAACTTCTATTACCCATTAAAATCATTTTAGGGGATGCGAGACCTGTACAAAAGATGAAGTTGTTGTTGGAGATTGAAGGTGGTTAGAGTATCTACACTACAGGTCACAATTAGAATGTCAATGACATGGTTTTGCATTAGAATCATGACCTATTGAATTATCTACTTGTATTTATTTCTAGTTGCTTGTTTAGATGCTTAAAGTTGTTGTTACTGTATTAGAAGCTGTTTGTTTGTTTTTAGCATGTCTGCTAGTGTGATTCCAGACATGTGTGTCTGTTATGTGTTTGTTTAAATGACTGAGTATTGAATGAATGAAAGTAAGAGTGTTCTTCAGTTTGAATCACATCTCTCGATTCTTCTTCTTCAGTGTGATATTACAAATCATTGAGAGTCTGGTGTGAGTGAGAATTCAGTAAAAGGTATCATCAAGTGTGCCTCTTGATCCTGAGCTGGTGTGAGTTAAGTTCGATCCCAAGTCCCGAGCTGGTATCTTTGTTGGCTACTGTGATAGGTCGAAGGCGTATAAAGTGATCGACCCCATTTCCAATAGAGTCCACATCAGCAAAGATCTGCATTTTTTTTAAGACAAATACTGGGATTGGTCCATCTCTTCAGCTGACTCAGATGTCTCAACTTATGCGCCATCACGTGAGAAGTAGGTGGAGTATAGTAACAAGACATTGCAAAGATCCTTACCGTCTGATCATGCAAATCAACGGCAAGGTTTCAACCATCAAGATTGTAATGGTTCTCCAGATGATTTGGATTTCTCTACCAGAGAAGACGAAGCTACATTGGTGAAGTTTCAAAACCTTAAGGATACCTATTGTTCCTGCTCATTTGCTCTAACTACAGCTGACCCTACAACATATGAAGAAGTAATAAAGGATGAGATGTTGATCAAAGCTATGAATGAAAAGATAAAGGCAATTCAAAGGAATGGAACTTAGGGGCTAACTTCTCTACCGGAAAAGATGAAAGCTGTTGGTGTTGGTTTAAAGTGGATCTTCAAATCAAAATTTAATTCAGATGGAACTCTATTGAAGAAGAAAGCCCATCTTGTGGCTAAGGGGTTCTTACAAAGAGAAGGAATTGACTTCGATGAAGTATTCTCTCCTCTGACCCGGATGGAGACCATGCAATTATTTCTCGCACTCAGTGCTCAAAAGGAGTGGAGGATACATCAACTAGATGTTAAATCAGCGTTTCTGAACGGTGATCTCAAAGAAGAAGTCTTTGTAACTCAGCCGGAAGGTTTCATTGATGATGAAAGGGAGGATCATGTATATCGTCTCCATAAGGCCTTGTATGGGTTAAGACAGGCACCTCGAGCTTGATATAGTCGAATTGACGCTGTGTCACGCGCCGAACCCGGCTTGCCAGGCCCAGTGCACTGACAAACGGCCGCACATCTAGAAAGCCGAAACCAAGTAGACGTGCAATGCCTCAAAACCTGTTTCTCAAGAATCATAGTATCTAACAAAATAGAGGTCAAGTCTAGGAACATAAGAACATAGTTCAACATTAAAGGAAACAAACTAAGTGTTTTGCATAGTCAATACATGCTTATTCAAATAAAACCTAGGTCCACACAGACGGAACTTATTACATGCTAATAAGACGGCGTTTGCCCAACGTTCCCTGCTAAGCTATCAGCTACCCAAACTCTACTCCTGATCTGAAAAGAAATATCAACAACATAATGAGCTCAAAAGCCCAGTAAGTACCCACTAAAAATACAGGGATCACTTAAAAGTCAAAATACAAAAATATCAACATCAAAAATAAGATTTTATTTCAACAAATACAGATATCAAAATGTTGAACATATAGGTCCCCCAAATAACCATTGCCAAAACAAAATAACAAAATTCATATATTTACCCTCGGTGATCCGAGCCACAAAATTAACAGAGGCCGTTATTCTTCACAGACGGAAAGCGGTGGGAAACTATAGTTTATAGAACAAAATACGTGTCGACACGGTGAGTGTTTAACCCCCAGTGACAGAGTTAGTGCAAAGTTAAATGGGGACTAATTTCTATGTCAAAATACCTTACGTTCAAAATAATAATCTGTCAAAATTTATATCAAGCAAATTATAAGAAATTTACAGTCACATGATCCCATGTTTATCATATCAAAATAAACCAGTTAGTGGAATCCAAACATGAACAGATAATAAAAATAATTACAATAGTTAAAAAAAAATTAAGTATAATATCTAAAATTCAAACATTAAACAATTTGAATTTACATAATTGACGTTTAAATGCATAAATCAGAATTTAAATAGATATCTCAAATTCAGATAATCGTAATTTAAAATAAATAAATAAATAAATAAATAATTGAGATAATCCGAAATTAAATAGATATCTAAAATTCAAAAATTTAAATCATTTGAATTTAAATAAAAGAACTAAAAGTTCATGAATTAATTATTACGAATTTAAAATTAATATTGAACTTTTCAGATAAATCTAAACTAGAATAACATATCATTAATTTAAAATTTAAATTAATTTAAAATAATTCCGAAAAATAATAAATAAATAATTAAAATATAACTAGAAAACAGTGCTCTTCCCAAAAATTTCAAATGTTCAAAAACTAAAGTTTATACATATAATACCATTTATATGTGGAATACTTACCTAGATGTCTCCAACTCCAAGACTCCAAACTAGAATACCCAAAATCAAGCCCCAGAAGGAAACCCTAACAAACATTGAGCATATGCATAATTAATAAAACCCAAAATTATAGGCTCACAAATTTGAGAGTGAAGCATACTAGAATCCACATGGCCCTACAATATGGCTTTAAGTGAAGATCCAACAATACAACTGACTAAATTGGCCATTCCAATATTTACATCCTAGAGGCCGAACTATAAACACATGTTCTAAATGTGATAAAATGATTAAAACAAATAAATAAATAAATAAAGTAATAATTTTAGTTTAGTCCTTAATACAGGGGAACGAAGCATCATACAGTAGAAGAAAGCATCTTTAAACCATGCATTTTAATGCACCTAGTTTTAAATAATGCTTAAGAATTAATGACGACTAATAACACACCAAATCTTAGCTGCATGTCAACATCAAAAGAATTACACAGTTCCTCAAGTTGCTTCTTTAACTCCTTCAGTTCTGCAGGTGCCATCCTATAAGGAGCCTTAGATATGTGGCTCGCCCCCGGAATCAAATCAATAGCAAATTCAATTTCTCTATCTAGAGGCAAGCCAGGAAGATCTTCAGGGAAAACATCAGAAAACTCTCTGACCACCTGAATATCCTCTAACACTGGCCCTTCTGATTTAACTTCCACCAAAGTTGCAAGAAATCCCGAGCACCCACCCAAGAGTAATTTTCGAGCTTGTAAAGCTGAAATCACACGAGGTGGTGATGCAGACTCATTCCCCTGAAAGGTGAATTCTGCTTCTCCAGGGATTTGAAAAACCACTCTTTTTGCATAACAATCAACTACGGCATAAAATTTAGACAAAAAAATCCATTCCCAAGATAACATCGTAGTCAGTCATGCTCATAACATGAAGCGAACTAACAACTCATGACCGGCAACAATAATAGGACAGTTCTCGCATGCTTTACTAAGAACAACATCAACTACCAAAGGGGTAGCAACACACAAATCATACTCAAAAGTAGTAACAGGCAAAATATGCTTTCGAATAAAAGCAGACGAGATAAATGAATACGTAGCTCCAGAATCAAATAAGACACAGGCATATACTGAATAAACTGATAATATACCTGACACCACTGCATTTGAGGCATGTGCATCCTCCTGAGTCAATGCATAAACCCGGCTCTGAGTCTTCGGCCTTCCTGCCTTCTGCTGAGTCGAGGATGAAGGTTGTTCACTAACCACTTCCTTTCCTGCACGCTGGTCCACAGAAGTTTGAGATTTCTGTGCTGGTACATGCCTAGAATTCTGAACAGTGGATGATCTCTGTGCTCTAGAAGATTGTAGCTGTGGACATTGAGCAATATGGTGCTCCAGACTACCACACTTGTAACATGACCCAATAGTCCGCCAACAATCCTCAGTGTCATGCGCACCTCCACAAGAAAAGCAACTCCTCTGGCTAGAACGAGAAGAAGCAGGTGGCAATCCTCTGGATCTCTGAGCTGGCAGCTCACTCACTGCTTGAGACTTACTCTGACCTGCATCGGACCTAGGCCTCCCTCCATTACCAGTCTTACGATCTCCCTGGTTGTCAAAACTTCTATCTCTTTTCTTCTAGAATCTTCTGTTTTGATCCCTAGTGTACCCCAAACAGTGTCGAAGGACTTAGCACGCCCTACCATCTCTGCATAGCTGGTCAGATGTAAGGCGGCTAATCTCCTATGAATATGTGCCTGTAAGCCTCCTTCAAAGCGTCGGGCCCTGGTCTGATCATCATCAACTAACTTTGGAGCATACCTAGAAAGCCTATCAAACTCCATCTCATACTCATCAACGGTCATACTTCCCTGAGTCAAGTTGATGAATTTTCTCTCAAACTACACCATCTTGTCTCTGGTGAAGTATTTACAGAAAAGAGCTTTCCTTAGTTGCTCCCAAGATTCGAACTCATGTCCCTGACGAATGCGAAGTTCTCCTCTGTACCAGTGGTTTGCCGGACCCTTAAGCATGTACACTCGGAACCTAAGCTTTTCTTCTTCGGTGCACTTCATCACTGCAAAAGCCTTCTCCATTTCCTCTACCCAAACTTCCACTTCATCAGGATTGGTAGTACCCTCAAACAGTAACAAACCAGATCTTTTGAACTCCATAATAGTCTTCTCTTTAGAATCCTAAGGAATAGGCGGAGCAGGAGGAGGCGGTGGTGGTGGGGCTGGTGCTGACGCTAGATGCTGTCTCTTATCACGCACCGTCCCTACCACTTCTCGGACCAGCTCCATCATAGCTTCTTCTCTGTCCACCCTTTCAGTCCCTCATTCAGTGGGGGCATCCGTAGAAGCCGATGCCCGCCCAAACAACTCTGCAACA
Organism: Dioscorea alata; assembly: GCA_020875875.1. NCBI lineage: Eukaryota > Viridiplantae > Streptophyta > Magnoliopsida > Dioscoreales > Dioscoreaceae > Dioscorea > Dioscorea alata. The sequence goes on from CM037027.1 coordinate 6,618,711, forward strand.
CCCCTACTGGCTGCTCTACGGGGTGCCATTCTGCGAGGTAAAACCCAATCAAAATCAGATAAAACCTTAAAAGTTTAACTAATTTCTAAGAATGCATAGCTAACACAAAAGGTCACCCTAGCAGTCTAAATCAAAAGGTCTATCAGCAATACTAGGATCAATATTACTTGAGAACTCTCTGATACCACTAAATTTGTCACGCCACGAACCCGGCTTGCCAGGCCCAGTGCATTGACAAACGGCCGCACATCTAGAAAGCCGAAACCAAGTAGACGTGCAAGGCCTCAAAACCTGTTTCTCAAGAATCACAGTATCTAACAAAATAGAGGTCAAGTCTAGGAACATAAGAACATAGTTCAACATTAAAGAAAACAAACTAAGTGTTTTGCATAGTCAATACATGCTTATTCAAATAAAACCTAGGCCCACACAGACGGAACTTATTACATGCTAATAAGACGACGTTTGCCCAACGTTCCCTGCTAAGCTATCAGCCACCCAAACTCTACCCCCAGTGACAGAGTTAGTGCAAAGTTAAATGAGGACTAATTTCTATGTCAAAATACCTTACGTTCAAAATAATAATCTGTCAAAATTTATATCAAGCAAATTATAAGAAATTTACAGTCACATGATCCCATGTTTATCATATCAAAATAAACCAGTTAGTGGAATCCAAACATGAACAGATAATAAAAATAATTACAATAGTTAAAAAAAATTAAGTATAATATCTAAAATTCAAACATTAAACAATCTGAATTTACATAATTGACGTTTAAATGCATAAATTAGAATTTAAATAGATATCTCAAATTCAGATAATCGTAATTTAAAATAAATAAATAAATAAATAAATAATTGAGATAATCCGAAATTAAATAGATATCTAAAATTCAAAATTTTAAATCATTTGAATTTAAATAAAAGAACTAAAAGTTCATGAATTAATTATTACGAATTTAAAATTAATATTGAACTTTTCAGATAAATCTAAACTAGAATAACATATCATTAATTTAAAATTTAAAATAATTCCGAAAAATAATAAATAAATAATTAAAAATATAACTAAAAAACAGTGCTCTTCCCAAAAATTTCAAATGTTCAAAAACTAAAGTTTATATATATAATACCATTTATATGTGGAATACTTACCTAGACATGTTCTAAATGTGATAAAATGATTAAAACAAATAAATAAATAAATAAACTAATAATTTTAGTTTAGTCATTAATACAGGGGAACGAAGCATCAAACAGTAGAAGAAAGCATCTTTAAACCATGCATTTTAATGCACCTAGTTTTAAATAATGCTTAAGAATTAATGACGACTAATAACACACCAAATCTTAGCTGCATGTTAACATCAAAAGAATTACACAGATCACATGGATGATAGAACTTAATCTATTATGCCAAACTCAGTGGAGAAGATATGGAGATCTCGTCGCCAAAGACCTCACGGAACACGAGAGGAGGAGGTAGGGTTTCTCTGGCTTCCTACTCTTCTTAAACTTTAAAACCAAACAAATAACACGATACTCGCTTGGGTGTTACGGAACAATAAATCAGATCCGGGAGGCTGGGGATAAGGTAAAGATCTTTTAAATTTTAAAAAAATATTTAACTAAAACAATTTTTAATTTAATTTAGATAAAATAAATAAAAATAAAAACGGGTCCACACGCTGAATTTGAACAAATGGGATTTATCAGGAGCATCAACGAACCGACTGTTTATAGTAAACGGGAAGGTAACTCCAGAATCCTTTTACTTTGTATGTATGTTAACGATATAGTCTATATGGGATCATCGGCAAAGATGTTAATTGAATTTAAGGAAGCAATGATGTAGACATTTGAGATGACCGATCTCGGACCCATGAAATATTTTCTTGGGTTAGAGGTGATACAACACAGAGGTTCTGTTTTTGTATCTCAAGAGAAGTATGCTATTGATCTCCTCCAGAGGACAAGGATGTCACATTGTAAGTGTGTTGACAATCCTCTAAGGGTGTGTTTGTTTCAAGGGATTTGGAGTTACTTGTAACTCCAAATCCCTTGTGTTTTGAAATCATGTGTTTGTTTTGTGGGATTTGCTTTTCCATAGGATTTCAAAACACCATGGTGGAGGGATTTTGTTTTACGGTCATTTTGACCGTAAAACCAAATCCCGGGAGTTCAAAACCAATGTATATGCATATATACATATACATATACACAGACATATGCATATATACACACATACATATACTTACACACATACACATATGCATACATATACATATACACACATACACATACACATACGCATACATATACATATAGATACACACATACATATACTTATACACATACACATACATATACATATTTATATAAACATACATATACACTTCTAGATATACTTGTACATAGTATGTTTACATATATACAAATACACCTATACATGTATGTATATATGTGCATATATGCACAGATACACATACATATACTTATATAAATATATATACTCATATACATATATGTATATACACATATGCACACATATACATATATTTATACAGATATATATATATTCAATACATATATTTATACACATGTTTTCTAATTTCAGATTTTCAAATCCTTCCAAACAAACATAAAATCTTATAATACAGTAATTCCAATTACATCCAACCAAACACAAGATTTAACTGCACTGTATTTTGAAATCCAAGTATTTCCAGTTACATTGTAACTAGAAATCCACTGCATTTAGAATTACATCCAACCAAACGCTACCTTAACTTAAATGAAAAACTTCATTCATTGGATAATTCTAGTGAAGCAAATCCAATGAGATACAGGAAAATAGTTGGTGGACTACTGTATCTCATCCACACTCGCCCAGATATTATGCATGCCGTGTCATTGGTGTCTCGCTTCATGAAAAAACTAAGCTTGCACCACCTTGGAGCTGTTAAAAGGATTCTTCGATACATCAACGGCACAGTGGATCATGGAATTTGGTACAACAAAACTGAGAATTTTAAGTTGATTCGTTACTCAGATAGTGACTGGGGCTGGTCTCAGGATGACAGAAGAAGCACCACAGGGTGGGTCTTCTCACTCGGATCAGGTGTCGTATCTTGGTGCTCAAAGAAGCAATCGATCACTACCTTGTCAAGCACAAAAGCAAAATACGTTTCTGTTATAGCAGCTGGGTGTGAAGCAGTGTGGCTCCGACATCTTCTGTACAATCTGAATGAAGAACAAAAGGAGGCAACTACTATATTATGTGACAATCGCTCAACAATTTCTATTATCAAAAACCCCATTCATCATAGTCGCACCAAACACATTGACATTCACTACCATTTTATAAGAAACCTGATGAAGGATGGAGCAATTGATTTAACTCACTGCAGTACTGAAGTGCAGTTAGCTGATGTTTTTACTAAAACCTTACCTAGATCCAAATTTGAGTTCTTTCGTGATGGACTGGGGGTTAAGAAATTCTCTGATCAAGGGGAGTATGTTGAAGATTGAAGGTGATCAGAGTATCTACACTGCAGGTCACAATTAGAATGTCAATGACATGGTTTTGCATTAGAACCATAACCTGCTGAATTATCTACTTGTATTTGTTTCTAGTTGCTTGTTTAGATGCTTAAAGTTGTTGTTACTGTATTAGAAGCTGTTTGTTTGTTTTTAGCATGTCTGCTAGTGTGATTCCAGACATGTGTGTCTGTTATGTGTTTGTTTAAATGACTGAGTATTGAATGAACGAAAGTAAGAGTGTTCTTCAGTTTGAATCACATCTCTCGATTCTTCTTCTTCAGTGTGATATTACAAATCATTGAGATTCTGGTGTGAGTGAGAATTTAGTAAAAGGTATCATCAAGTGTGCCTCTTGATCCTTACAGTTGTAAGGGGATCCAATGACGAGGAGAGAATTCAAGATGGCATAGAAACTGTCCTTGGCTTTGGCTAGTGGCCTATGAAGGCATTCAGACCAAGCCCGGGATTCATTGCATCTGGTGGGAGATATAGGCGGCGTGGACAGAACATGGATGAGGTTGCATTTGGAAGGGGTGGAAGGGATTCTGCAACAGGAAGCACTAAGGTAGATGATAATAAATCTCCCGAGGTTTTTCTTCATGTAGTTTCTTCATAATTGATCTATCAAATAAAATTTCTCTTTGTAAGTTTTATTCAAGTATAATGCTGATGTACTAACTGGGGTTAAAATAGTGTCTGCCTTGTTCTGGTTTCCTTTTATATAGGTTGGAAGATCTCATCATTGATAATCCCCTGGATCTACATTTTACATTTTCTTTCATTTTGTTTATTAATGGTTCGAGTGTGAGTAAAGTAATTGTGTTGTTATTTGAATGCTTATACGTGGTTGACAAATGTGAAACAATGTATTTAACTCTTGTGCAATTCCTCTCTTTATTTGAAGATCTTAAAGAATTGATGTTTACTTAAGTGTAAAACATTCATTATTTACAATGACGCAGCCACTGGGGAAATATTTATCTTTGATTTAGGACCTCATGAAGAAAGAATTTCGGGGATATTGAACCCCCAATTTGTCATGCTATCTCATGTTGTACATGATTATTCTTCTGTTGATCAGGCCATTGACTACGTAGTTCTTGAATCTTGAACTTCAGGAGGCTGCTATGCTCACCATATTTATGGTTGTTTTGCGATGGGTTCTCCAATGTGTCAAATATTTTGAAGTTGATAACCGAATTCTTTGAATGCAATGCAAACTCTAGTCTCTTGTTTGTTTAAAAGTGAGATTATCTTGTGTTTTGTTGACATTGTTACTGATTAATGACAGATGAAATGCCTTACTTTTTCAAAAGCAGCATCTGGGGAAATGACTGATGCATGGTCTAAAGGCTGAAATGAAGACCACAAGATTACAGCCGAATCAACTCACGAGAAAATTTTTGGTGTTTCTCATAATCAAAGATGCTTTGTATTCTGAATGAATCTAATCATTTATTAGTATTGTGTTTCCATTATGGAATGTATTATTGTATACAAGCTGGTCAATCCAGGAGGTGTATTTGTTTTATTGTATATTTATATGGCCAACAAGCCAAGTTTTTCATGTATGTTTGATGCTTAAAGTTAGCTAACCGAATCCTTTTATTATTAAACAGGCAGTTAATATGAAAAACCTCGGCATTTGTTTCTTCATGTTCTTCCAGGTTTTTCACCTTTTAAAATTTCAGACTTATTTGTGTGTACAATAGCAACACCTCTTTTTTTTTACTTTTTTGGGCAGAAATGATGCAATTGGTTGGCAGATGTGTTCAGCTTTCAATCATACTGTTGCATTGTACCAATATCTTAATTTCTAATATACCAAAAATAGTCAAACCTGAATAAAATGGAGGCAAGCTCAGAAAGCTTAATTTTACGCAAGAATTTCACCAAATCTGAAATGACTGTTTCCCAGTGATTGGAAAGCATGCAATTCATCCTGAAATGACTGTTTCCCATTTCCTGCAGACATTTGCAATTAACTAATGAAATCTAAAGAAAACCAAATTTGCTGTCCAGTCTGCAATCATCATTCAATGAAAAACAATGAGGGTATATACTTTGAAGAAGTCCATTGGAGAGCTAACACACTTCAAATTATAATTAATGTACAGACATCTGCCCAAGTTTAATAACCTGTTAATTCTGAATCAAGGTTAGAAAATATATAAGCATCTGGTTCTGGCGAATGATGCGCTGTACAGTCTTCAATTCTTTCTTTTGCACAATGCTAACAATGTTTTCATATAAATAATAAATGTCCACAAAGAATGCTTCACCAAACTTGATGGCAAGGATCAAGTAGAAAGGGCATTCAACCAGGCAACCCAATTCTAGACAACTATTTATCATGCCTCATTCAGGCAACTAAAGACAACATGACAATTGAAATTTAAATGACAAAAACTTAATCAAATTCTTTTAACTGGTTCATCTCACCGCCAGAATAAGTTAATGTCATTTGCATATTTAACATGAATAGTTCTCTACAGTAACAATCAGATGGGAATGTTGTAATCAGATATAATCTGTAAAATTAAATCTGGTTTGCTATGAATTGGGGGTTATCATGCTCTATCATAAAGAATTCAATTTGGCAGTACCTTTAATATATACTGATGTGCATCATTGAGGAACTTCTCATAGTCTTTTCGTTTGGCATGGAAGGAGTCTTTCGCCTTCTTTAACAAAGCCTTTTCTCTTAGAATATCTTCAGCCAGCCTCTCTTTTTTCCACTGCAAAACCTTCATTTTCTCCCGTGTCTCGTGAATCTCCTTTGGTCTGGTTGGTTTTCCAAAACTTGTAGGAAATCTTAATATGTCATCCTTCCTAAAATCATGTCCATTAATAGACATTATCAATAATTTAAAAACACTATATAATAAACTTATATTATATTCTATATATGACTAGTACTGTGAACCTGTCCTTGATACCATGTTAATACAATTCAAAACAAGAAAATAAACTATTGATAGGAAGGACGTAACCTCCGAACCAAATGAGTAGTCTTTCATACAAAAACACAATTGAGGCACAACTCTTTTTAAATAAGAGTAGGAATCCAAATTTCATTAATACCGTTATACTTTAAATGCATACTTCTAACACTTTATACACACCACCCGTCACATTATGGGTGCTAGCCATACCCACCTTAACCACAAGGAGGTGAATACCAAATGCGGGCCTTCGTAAAGAAATAACCACTCATACTTGACAGAATTAAGACAAATACCCATTAAACTAAAGATATTAAGCATAATAAACATTTTGTTATTATAGATGAGACAATCTACTTTTAATTTACTTATTTTCCTTTGAAGAAATAGATGGCAAGTGCATTATAGAATTGATCAGATCATGTCTTCATGGATTCAAAACAAAGATGGATTCTAGTAATTTACAAAATCAAATAAGTACAACTACTATTTGATAGGTATCAATATTTCATCATTAAATAAAGAAAATTTATAACAATTTTGATTCCTTACCTAATACTATTAAATATTAGTATTCCTTATTGTGTAAATAATTTTACATTTATGATAACAAATTTCTCAAATCAATGAGGTTTTAAGGCTACGCATATAACAAAAGAATTTTAATCTCGATTACAATTGTACTTTCCAACTTATTCATTTTTTTTCTATTAAAAAAGTACCATTGATTGGGAAAAAATAACCATCTCATGAGTTAAATATACTCTAATAAAATAAATAAATAATTAGGGCACCATAGCACCTGTCTATTGTTAATTCTTTTGTCTACACTAAAATACTAAATGTTCATCATAAAAGAGTACAAATGGACATTGGAATCAAGCATATGGACTACATACAACACATTTAAGCAAAGAATACAAATATGTCCATATCCGCACCCAAACAACTTTATGTATTTATCATCATGAATGACCACACATATGGCCACATATTAAATACAAAAAAATAAATAAATAAATAACTGCATATCTGCATTAAAAATATTTTATAAACTGCTGCCCAATTAACTTCCAGAAATGTTAAATATACTTAGGAATGAGCTCAAGATGCAATATAAAGCAAAATTCTTGATTGTTCAACATCTTATACATTACTCAAAAAATTTGTCATGGGCATTCCTTTTTTTCTATTCTTCTTGCTATCTCAAATAAGAATGTTGCAAACAGATGAACTTTATCAAAGAAAATCTAGATTGCAAGTTCACCATAGGCCTTAATGTAAGCAAATAATTTGGTTCACTAATATGTAACAGAATACTTGTAGGCCTTCCATAGAGGCATGAGAACAGAACATCTAATAGGGAAAATCTCCCAATATTTTGGGAATATGTGTATTTGGCATAAAATATCAAAAATTTGATTCACTTGCTACAAATGTAAATCAATACTATCAAAAAGAATGAAGTTCATTATAAAATAATCACGAACAAAATTATGTCAGCTGTTTACCTCGCCCCAAGATAAAAAAGACCATTGGTTTTAATCATTCCCCCATCTAAAGAAATAGCACCGTCACTTATGCAAGGCATTGCAAGCTCCATCTCAGCCCTGATTCTATATACTTGTACGTTGGAAAACAGGTTATAAAATAAGGTTTCCCTTAGACCATGGCCATTGACTGTGAGACAACTTAAGTGATCATCATCCAAATTAATCATGTTTACTGCAAAACCTAGAAAGCCTGGTGGGCATTTGCCATCTGGTAATCTTGGCTTCGGAAAATCAAGTCTCTTTTGTGGATCACCAGCTAAAAATCCACCAGGATATGCCCTGCAAAATTAGAAGCAAATTATGATGCATGGAGGCAATTAAACAAGTAAAAAAGATCGATTTATCCAGAGGTGAAATTGATGACAACCATACATCCAATTATTCAAAAGTTTTATGAGACAATTAATTTCAATGCAGAATATTCAATGAAGGAAAGTGACAATCAAAATTTTGACCTTAAATTTTCAAGACTGAAGGCAAGAAATCTTCCCTCAAGGAGTCTGCCAATTGACGGTCCAAGACCATGAAGGCCAAAATTCTTGTCAATCATGCCTTCTTTGTCATACTTTTCAAGGGCCTTTATGCCTTCAAAAGTCTTACAAACAACACCTAACATGGTTTCTGAACCCAAGTATTCAGATAAAAGCCTAAACAAATAAAATCAAATTTCAATAAATGACAGAAATACAGAACTACTTTTGGTATGATTGAGAAGAAGAACCTGCTAAGATTCTCATCCTTTACACTTCCAAGTGTAGCAACAACACCAACAACATCCTTTGTCAATGGTAACTTTGATGCTTGAGATACATGACGAATTCTCAATTGGCATATTATGCCAGCTGCTGTTTTCTCCTTCTCCAGTATGTGTTCGATTGTATGCTTCATAGTTTGAATCTGACATTCATGGTTGCTTGTTTCTTCATTTACATGAGATATATCATATACCGCAAGTTCAGGTTCAGCTGTGAATCCTAATATCAGTACCTTGAATACAAATTACCTGTGCATAATTTATTTGGTATACTACATAGAATAGAAAATAAAAATGTTTGGTTTCTGACATATTCTAACATTTAATACAAATAGGATTCTACATTAAAAAAATAAAAAAATAAAAAAATAAAAAAAACACATGCCAAGCGATTCGTAATAGTGTAAATGGTATGGCATGGCACACGAAATTTTCAAGTAGCAAATATTTTTCAAGATTAACAATATCACTTGTGCAAATTCTTTGGCAATCATTACAACTAATGAGCCTTATAAAAAATGATAATTTGGATTTAACCTTGTAAGTCAATAACTGATTCAGAGATAGTGCTCATCTCAGCATTGAGAAATGCCAGATTTTTCTCATGATAATTAACTTTCAGCCCAAGTTCTTGTAAATCAGCATCCACTTTCTGTAAGAAAAATAAACAAGGGAAGCTCATTAGGTACTGCATTTTGGGTCCAAAGGATGTTTTCTAATATAACTTCAGCCTCACTTGCTTGATCATACAAATGATGACACCAAAACCACAAATCTTGTACCACTAAAGCTCACAGAAAACAGAATATCTGACAATGGAAAGATCATAATGAGATAAAAGACATAAGCTAGTGACAGTAAATACTATGATTATACCAACCTCAGAACTGCTTATCATTAACTCTATCTTTTGAGGATCTTCCTCCATTCGACTTTCAGGCAGTGGAAAGCAACTACTTCCACCAATGGGCTCCACAGCTAGCAAGCTACATCCACGCATACAAAGAGTGCACCATGAGTATCTTATGCATATACTTCTAGCAGGTAGCAATACAGTAAGCAATACATCTATGGTCAAGAAAACTTTGTGGCTCTCATTGATAAAAACAGGTGGCAAGATGGATTACTGTCAATGGCAAGAAATTTTTAAATGAAATGATGGAATTTCTACAAGTTATTTGTTCAGGAGATTTCATGTACATTGCAGTATTAAAATATCACATCCACCATGACAAGCATTTGTGTTATAATTGGCACCACACTATAAATTTTCAGATTCAACTATTGGCTGGTGAGCATGAATATTCATGCTGGTTTCTTTCCATAGATCTCAAACACTAACATTATGTGTTGATTATCCCATTAGCCTGCTACACTCATTGTTGAGAACCTTTTATTAAAGAATGGAATTTTGGATCACATCTGTTCTTTTTGTGAATTGTTAAACTATCCAATTCATAAGATGGCCTTCTAAAAGTTTTCTATCTCTTATAAAACATGAAATTGACAATGGCCAACTTTAAATATAACTATTTCTATAAATCATGGTTTTTTAACATGAATTCAAATCAGTAATTACTTGTGATTTTTGTTAAAAAAATCCAAAAAAAGCAAACAAACAATTGTATTTTCATGTGAAAGAATAGCCTTTCACACTAAAATACAATCAACACACAACTCTCTCAAAATAAAAGTAGGATTGGAGTTTTTTACACTTAAATCAAAAGACATTAATGCCCTCATACTTTAAACATATATTATTCTTACTCTAACATCCCCCTCGAACTATTTATAGAGAAGAAGTAAACATCAAGAGTTTGCTTAAAAGAATCTGAAAACAGGCCATGTGTGAGTCTCCGTGAACATATCAACAATATGCCAAAGAGTAACAGTGCTTTGTAGATAATGTTGCTGCACAAAATAACAATTAGTTTCTATATGTTTTGTCCATCCATGAAAAACCGAATTGTGAGCAATCAAGATAGTACTTTTATTATCACAATGAAGGGTGTAAGCATTAATTATGAAAATCCTGAAGCAACCAAAAAGCCAATGAAACCAAATAACCTCTGGTATAGTAGATGGCATAGATCAATGCTATGCTTCAGTGGAGAATCTAGCAACAACTCCTGTTTCTTGCTTTTCCAAGAGACTAGAAAAATATCCCAAATAAAAAAATGAACCGATAGTGGAACAATTATCCATGAAATCCCTGACCCAATTTGCACCACAAAAGGTATCTAAAACCAAAGATGAACATGAAAGGAATAATAATACATAATAATATGTGCCTTGGAAGGATCAAACAACTAGAAGCACAACAAAATTGACTAATAACATGTACAAACTGTATATTAGGGCGAGTGATAGTGAGATACACTACAGAGATAACAACCTCTCAAGTGTATAATCAGTTTGAGATAACATATACCTTTGAGCTAATAAGGTGATTTCAATACCAAGAACACAACTTAAAAGGCCAAATTTTCTTACTTCAAATAACTTTGCAAGGTGATCCTTAAGAAAGGTGATATCATCCAAGTCATCTCCACTAATAATCATATCATCAACATACAAAAGCGAATTTTGCCATGAGAAGAGATATAAGTGAATAAAACTGAATCATAAGTTGAGTCAAGAAAGCCAAGTTGGAGTAAAGCTGAACTGAACTTCTTAAGCCAAACACGAAGCACTTGTTTGAGACCATAAAGTAATTTACAAAAACAGCATAAGTGTTCCTTAGTGCAGGGAAAACCTAAGGGAGGACATGTTAGATCCAACCAAACATATTATCTAAGCCTAATTCAACCCAAAAGTTTAAGGTGATAGGATGACACTTCTTGTTCAGATACCCCTATAGGTAAAGTTATGTGTTGATCAATAAATATATTAGAGAAGACATTAGCTCATGCCAATACATCATTGTAGTTGCCTAAGAATAGACTATGAGTAAGACAGATATGGAACATATCCACACCCCTGGCCACAACCATGATCTCAAATACAATCACACTGCGTACAAGAGTTCTTCCAATGCCTCTTTTTCAATCCATAAAGTGGTAGGGCAGAGTCCGGTCTTTATTCGGAGTTGTATTAGCCTGGGTGCCCTTTCATCCTAGGCCCTTTTTTCTGCTATGGGGTCTGACAGACAAGTCTTGGCTCATCATTGCATCTTGCTGTCGTCCTAGGCGGTTGAAAACCTGGCAATAACTGCACTTAATTGAAATGATTTTAAACATAGGTTTAGTTGTGAGTTGAATGCGACCTATATTAACGACAACAGCAGCAGAATTTTAGATTTACTAATACTAAAAATGGGAGACATAGAGTGAAAACGAGTTTTTTTGGCAATTAATTCACTCATAGCTACACCAATAATAGACAGGAACATGTGATATTAAAGAGAATGCTTGACACACTTAAAATCTTCTCGTAACCCCATCAACAATTAAGTCAAATGGTGTTTTCTCTATATTTGAGAAAGGCTGGATTTGCTTGCAATTTGATAAGCTTCACAAGTGTTAATCAATCCCACAATATACTTAATTTGGTATAAAAATCTTAAATAGAAGACACCTTAGTGAGCAGCTTGTATTTGCTCATGTAATTGACATTCTATAGAACTATCATACTTTGTATCAAGTATAAGCATAACTAAAGATCCATTAATATACATCAGCATAATTTGTTTATCAAGAAAATTTGTCATCATATAAGACTAATACATATATAGTCAGAACTATATAACTCTACATTAATTACTCTAATTTCATCATGAAACTCCATGCAAAAACAAATCCTTCCAAAGAACTGCTACAATGCCAAAAAGTGTCGCTTCCAAAGATTCCTTTTCTTTCTTCAAAACCTAGTCTTGATACCATGTTAATGCAATCCAAAACAAGCGAACAAACTATTAAAGGAAAGAATATAATATTCAAACCAAAAAAATAGTCTTTCACACTAAAATATAATTGAGGCATAACTCTCCTTAAATTAAGTAGGATTAGGGTTTTCTAAACTTAACCAAAAAGCCATTAAAACCCTTAAACATATATATTATTACTCTAGCAAATTCCATTCCAATAGTATTAGGGTATTTTTCCATGTTGAAAAATATAAAACAATGGAAACTACATTTCTAATATAAATAGCTGACCCCTTCCAATATGTCACAATAATTTCACCCCTTCACTAATCGACAAAAAAGCTTGCTGAAAATTTCACTTTCCAAAAAAGCGCGACTGAATTTAAGTATGTAGTAAAATACTTCTTAAAGCAGAGACAAAAATTTAAATTGTTTCTGTCATGTTTGAAAAATATTACAAAAGAGTAGACTGTGCATGCTCATCTACGTACCTAGCTTCGGAAATGATATACAACACTAGTTACATGGTATATACAGGTTTCAAATCTTTAGAATAAAGCATATTCACCGATCACTAACAAAAATTGCAAAAATACAAGTACTTATATAACTAATAATATGCTTCCATCTCTAGCAGGATAAATATGAATCTTAATTCTGTATGACCAAAAAATAACCAACATAAGTGCTGCAATTATTAATAATACACCCGAAACAAATCAATGGAAACTGTTCTGCAGCGGAACTTGGAGTTTATAGAGAAACATAGGTTTTGTAGATTGATCCACTCCCATAATACTCCATCCAATTCCAGCTAACATAATATTCGCTAATCCAAAATAAACACAACCACTAAGACAATGCTCCAACAATCCTAATTTTCTTAAGTCCTCCCCAACATCATCTCTTTCACAACACAAATATATAAATTCCCAAAAGCATATCATCACCAAATACATCACTTCTTCATCACTCACCAACTAAAGCAAACTCCTTGACTAATTAAAAAAAAAAAAAATCCTGAAGCAAGTGTTAAACGAGGCACCTGCTGAACAAATCAGGGGCCTCAGGTGCTTGACATGGTAATCAAGTATTAGAAAGAGAGAAATTCAGATAAATGCATATCAAGTGAAGAGAGGAGCGGATTGAGGGAAGAAAGAAGAAAGAAAGGAAAAGAAGGACCTGAATCGGCGCTTGAAGGAATTGCGGAGGCTGGCGGAGGAAGGTCAGAGAAGCGTTTTCTGAATGTGTGAATGAACATTGCCATATTTGTCTCTTCTCTGTCACGTGGAACTCACGTGAATGATTTAAATTTTCTCACAAGAATTTTTAAATTAATATATTAATAGTGTTTTTACATGCATGCCCCTCTACCCTCCTTAAAAAAGAGCTGAGAGAGGAATTTTCTCTACTAAGAAATTAATATATGATTTCAGAGTCATTTCTAAATTTTAGTTAATAAATCAATAATGTTTTCAAACACACATCCCTCTGACATCATATCAAGGGTTGAGATTCTTACCTCTATGCATTAAAGGGTTGAATATTTGGTACAGTCTGAGTAAAGTTTAGGGATTCCCCTTGCATAATTTTGAATATGAAAAATTACTAGGAAATAAATGATATTAGAAAATAGATAACACTAACAGGAAAGGGTGACTCATTATTGAGTTAGTTATACTAAAACATGAAAAGAATTACAAAATTTAAATAGGAAAAGATAAAAGAAAGTAAACAATGGGATTTAAGATCCACAAGAGAGAAGGATGAGTGGGAACATACTCCCTAATCAACACCTGTTGTTCATCTTCTCCTTGTCTTCTTGCCAGTGGATTTCTTCTTCACAGATGTTTTCCCTTTGGCCCGTTTAGAAGCAACACCGCTTTCCTGTTAAAAGCATGAGCAATGAGTGACCCATTAAAAAACTGAGAATATATTGCAATTCAGAACATTAAATTATAATTCACTGATATCTACTTCAGAAAGTAGGATACTGAAGCAATGCAATCCTAAAACTGAGGCTTCTTAATTTAGTGATTGGGCCGGCTCCAACGGAAAAAAAAAAATGTAAAGCCACATCAATTAATGGCTTTTGAATTCAATATATTCAATAAACTGGATGCAATTGGATGCAAAAATATCCAAACACTGTAAGTTCAAATTTGCTCGGACAAGGCAACTAATATGGAACTGCTAATTATATCTGGCAATTGAACCAAAAAAAATCAATACTAAGATTGGTTTCAAACTGGGGGCCTAGTTATGATTTCTGAGAAAGATTTAAAAAAAAAATTCATTAAAACCCAAAACCTTTAATTTTACAACTTTATCAACGATAAAAATTAACCTTTTCCTTCATAATAATTAATAGATCACCAGCTTAGTGATTCATCCAAACCGAACGCTAGCCACAATAACATACTAATCCCCTTATCCGAAACCCTAAGAAAACCTCAATTTTTCCCAAACAAAACCCCAATCAACCACCAAAAACAAAAAACAAGACCCCAAAATAATTAAAAAAACCTTAAATCAACAAACATAAGTAAATGAAAAACAGTACAAATTAAAAATTCGGAAACAAACAACATAAAAGGGGAAAATCCCAAAAAAATTTGCAAAATCGGCCATTGGGAGCTCACATACCTGATCAGCTTCAATGTGAGGAAAACCTAGAAGAAGATAGAGAGAAAGGAGAAGGGGGGGGGGGGGGGGGGGGGGGGGGCGGGAATAGAGACAAAGAAGAAGGGGGCAGCGGGCGGGAGAGAAAAAGAGAGAGAGAACGCCTATATATCCGGTTATTTTCTTCAAGTAAAGTGAATTTTAGAGTAATACACATGTTCAATTTTGTTATTCACCGACGATGTAGACCCTTCAACATGACGCCTCCGTGGTTCACAAATTCCTGAAGCACCATTGGAGGTTTCAACTTGAGAAGGTCCTCGTGGTGGAATACGAGTGACATTCTTCAAGCTCCCAGCGGCAACCAGCGGCTTCTCGATCACCGGGAATTTGAGGGTTTTCGATCACCACGGGATCAGAGAGAGAAGCGGAGTCGTAGATCATGATCTGCTTGGGGATTCCAAGGGCCTCGTCCTTCTGAGGGATCCGGAGGTCGGATACGGCCTGGAGCATGGAGATGCTATTGCGGAGACGCTCAATGGCATTAAGCCTGTCGATGATGTTGATGTCCTTTATCTTGAAATCACAAGCGCAAAAGAATTTTAGAGGATAGTATATATCGCTCTTCTCGTTGCCGAGGAGAGAAACATTTCAGATGAGATCGGCTTCAGGTAACAGCGTTGGGGTGTTCTTCGCTGCTGCGTGGGCTCTCAGGCTCTTCCATCTTCACTATCTCTTCATACTTTGACTCCTTCGTCTTCACAACCTCTTCCAATTTTGTTAGGCTCCTTCGTCTTCAAGGGTTCCTCATCAAGGGAAGCAGCAATCAACGAGCAAAGATATTAGCGGCGACCAAGTTGGCGATGGTGGCAACAACTTCAATATATATGTATATATATATTTCTTCAGTGATGATGACGAAACACGGCAACGACGGCTACGATCAGCAACAGCAGTGGCATCAGGCGGCAGCACCGGCGACAGGCAGCGATTTTTTTTTTTAATATACATAAATATATATGTATCATGTATGTGTGGGAGAAAAGAAAAGAAACTTTTTTTTTTTTTTTTTTTGCTTTTTCTTTTTTTTCTCCAAATGTTTTTTTCCTCTTTTTCTTTTTCATACCCTCTTCCCTTTCTTTCTCCTCTCCCTTTGAAACAAAATTCCCTAGAATCGCAACCCCAAATCGAAGAAGGATAAGATTAAATTTAAATTTAAATTTAAATTTTCAAAATTTAATTAAATTAATAAAATTCCATTTGCTTTGGGATATGTATTTGGGTGTCTCGGGATTTGTTCTCAGGCTATATGAAATTTAAGATCGCCCTGAGATGTATTCGGGCCAAAATCAATTAAGATTAGGACATTTAAATTTTAATTCTATATCCACGTTAAGATTAAGATATATTTGAATTTAAATTAAATTGAGATTTGGGTTTATTTATAGGATCGCATTGAGATCGGGTTCTTAACTGATCTTGAGATTTGAATATTATAGATCGCCTCGAGATCTGTGCTCTAGGCTGATTTTGAGATTTAAATATTTTAGATCGCCTCGAGATCTGTACTCTTAGCTGATCTTAAGATTTGAATATTTTAGATCACATCGAGATCTGTGCTTTTGTCTGATCTTGAGATTTAAATATTTTAGATCGCCTCGAGATCTGTGCTCTAGGCTGATCTTGTGATTTGAATATTTTAGATCGCCTCGAGATCTGTGCTCTTAGCTAATATTGAGATTTGTGTATTTAGATCACCTCGAAATATGTATTCTCGGCTAATCTTGAGATTTGAATATTTTGGATCGATCGCCTCTCTCGGCTGGTTTAAATATTTTTAGATTATCTCAAAAATGTCTTCTAGACTTATCTTGAATATATCCAAATATGATAAAATATATTTATTTCGACCACATGTTGTCCTAATTCGATTATGATTTGGTTGTATGTGATTTTAAAATTTTTATTCGATTTTATTTAGGACATGCAATTTTTTATATAAGCAACCGTGTATTTCTCTGTTTGATGATTTTTGGCACCAATATACTCCTGATTTGCATTTTTTGGCTCTTTTTATGATTTTTTTAACCTGGGATACAAAATGAACAACTAAGTACCAGTTACCCATAAAAACAAAGGTCAATAGGGTTGATTAAGTGCACTTAGTCTAGAAATAGTTGTTAATTTTGCATTGGATATTGCTAGTAATTATTATATTTATCCCTTTGTAATTCTAATTGATTTATTTATATGGGACCATGGATATTATTGTAGAACAAAAAATGGCGCCCTATTCATTCTATGGATCTGTTTTCCTTGTAATGTACAGTACATGTTTATTTTCTTTCATTTTGTTTTGGATGATGTGGCTATAATTTGGTTAAGACTTTGAGTTGCTACCTTGCTTAAAGTCTTGGAGCTGCCATTATCTACAACAAGAATTATGCATGTGATCATTTGAGCATAGAATTATTTTACCGTAATTAGTCTTGTGTGCCTTTGTGCAATGAGTCCTTTATGAATTTATAGGTACTAAGACCAGTCACTATGTTCGATTTGTTGAGGATCCGGTGCCGGAACAGAGACAATATGAGATGCTCAATGAAACACACACTGTTTGATGAAATGCCTTGAGAGATCAGCCAGATACACACGACAATAATCAAGTAACCAAAATGGGAGAGAGTGTCACTCCTACCCAGCACTATCTCAGTATATATTAGAATATAGCAGACCAACAGACAAGGACTTAAGCACCCATTGGGCAAACACAAAAGACTACATCCACTGGTTACACTGTAACCTTAACTAATGCCAGTATTGGCTATTTCTGAATACGAGAGATACATTGTAATATAATACTAATTGATTCAAAACGAGTCAACTAACTCTACTGCAAACCAGTCTTCAAGCCTTACCCTTCATCTTGCTTTTCAGACCGGCTTTACTGGGTTGGTACTGTGCCATCCCGGCACCCATGTCGAACATCTCTTCCACTCCACCACCACCACACCATGCTACCTGCTGCGCCTTCACCATACTAAGGCTCCTGTCATCATGTGAAACCAAACCAGTGGCTTCCATACTGCCTTCAATCACTTGTTCAACACCCTTGTCTATTTATGCTTGTCTTTACTGATGCCAAGACCAGTCACCTATGTTCCTTTGTGCAATGAGTGCTAGCTCATTATAGTTGCTTTATCAAAGTTTATTACTTGTAAGATGGTTTTTCATATTTCATAATGCACAAGAATAGTATCCTCCATAGTATGGTTTTTCATGTTTCATGTTTCATGTTTCATACCTTCGTTTATTGTTTATTTTCACACTTCTTCCTAAAACTTATTTTCTCTTAACTTGTGAATGGTCTATGCAATCTTATATATAGATTGGTTGAGGGAGTTTGATAATTCATAAATGTGAAGTTCAAGAAAGGGATCCTGCAACTATTGGTGTCTTTCCTAAGCAAGTGTCTTATGAAACTATAGGATTCTTGTTTTTAATTGTTGTTGTTGAATGCATATACTTATGTTTAAGGATTCATTTTGATAGAAATGTGCATTAGAACCAATTTCATCACCGACTTCCATTACCACATTATCATAGATTATTAAATTAAGATCATATATATGTAATAGTTATTTCTATCAACATTTGATTTGTGCTTGCAAAATTGGAGTAATTTAGTAGGCATCATAAGATTATTAAATTAAGATCATATAACCTTTGCAATGAGTGTTATGAGCCAATTTAGATGGAACACCTATTGACAAAGCTAGATACCAGAAATTTGTGGGTAATATAATTTAACAATCTTATATTAGACTAGATATAACCTTTGCAATGAGTGTTATGAGCTAATTTATGCACTCTCCTTACAATGATCATCTTGAATTAGTATATCAATTTTGAGATACTTCAAAAGTACTCTAGGAAGGACTCTTTCTTAAGAAAAGTGAGCAAAGAATTGTAGAAACCTATACAAATGCTAATAAGGCTAGCTCAATTACTGATAGAAGATTGTTGATTGCACTAGCTCAATTACTGATAGAAGGCTGACATCTGATTATCGTACATTTGTATAGGGCAACCTTATCACATGGAGGAGTAAGAAACAAAAATGTAGTAGCACGAGGTAGTGCTGAAGCAGAGTATCAAACCATGGAACCTGAAGTTTGTGAGTTGTTATAGTTAGAACGGATTCTCGATGAATTTAGCATGCCAACAACTATTCCAATGAAGTTATATTGTGACAAGGCTATTATCAATATAGCTCATAATCTAGTGCAACATGATAGCGCTAAGCATGTTGAAATTGACTGGCATTTCACAAAAGAAAAGTTAAAAGGAGGAGTTAGTTGTTTGCCATTTGTTCACTACAAGAGAATAGTGATTTTGCGGCACTCATTTCCCGGCGGTTTCACCTAAACGGCCACCAGCTTTGGACATTGTGGCGGTTTATGCGGCAGTTAAATAAACGGCCAGCTGTGACTTTCATATGGTGGTGGTTTTTCGTTAAAACGGCCGTGAATGCGATAGTATTCGCGGCAGTTGTATCTAAACATAAATTAAGTGAATGCGATAGGGTCATACACTGGAACTTGATGAGGAGATGGTTCCAAAGGATGAGGACAGGGATCAACTGCAGGATATAATTAACAACACTAAATTAAGTGAAGGTTATCTTACACTTGCTAGTTGTCTTCTCTGTGGCTTTGTCAGATACTGATGTTCTTCTAATCTTGGCAACAGGGAATGGTCCTGGGATGTTGACTTTGGGCTTGCACAAATTGACAAATATTTGCACAGCAATGACAATCATGTTGTTGCTGGTGCATTGTTGGGTGTAGGCATTGTCAACTGTGGTGTCAAGAATGACTGTGACCATGTGAGTTTTTATTTTTTTTATA
This sequence comes from Dioscorea alata, assembly GCA_020875875.1. Classification (NCBI taxonomy): domain Eukaryota; kingdom Viridiplantae; phylum Streptophyta; class Magnoliopsida; order Dioscoreales; family Dioscoreaceae; genus Dioscorea; species Dioscorea alata. The sequence continues at coordinate 6,638,906 of CM037027.1, forward strand.
TATATTTCTTTCTTTCATATTCCCACTCTTTTTAAGCTATTGTCTTGCTTTCATTTCTTCTCACATTATCTTTGATTGTTTTTCCTTTCCAGGCAATGGCATTGCTAATGGAGTATATCATCAAAGATGATACAATAACTAGGATTTGGGCCATTCTGGGCCTTGGCATAGCATATGCAGGCTCACACAAAGATGAGGTTTGACAGTTGTGATATTCAATTTTGTTATTTCCTGATTCCAGCCATAGACCTTTCACTGATATTATCTTCTGTTGACAGCTTAGAATTCAGTTGACCAATATTCTGGGTGATGTAAAGATACCTCTTGAATTAATGCAATCACACTGGGGCTAGTGTTTGTTGGTTCCTACAATGAAGAAATTGCCAATATTTAGGTGCTTATTTGGGATGTTGAGTGGTTTGTATATATGTTCACAGCTTTGAGAGAATAAATGTGTAAATTTGACTTAATTTGAGAGAATAAAATTTTATTATTTTTAAAAATTAATTGAATGAGTTCAATGCACGTACAAGATTCATGTATATATATGTAATTGGAAAAAATCAAATAAAAAAAATGCTTTAAAAAAAATATATAAAACCACGGCGGTTTACACAAAATTAAGAATGATTTAAAAAAAAAAAAACTCACGGTGGTTTATCCATAAACCGCCACCAAATTGGGCGGTCAGTGTCCGGGCTCTTCATAATTTCGCGGCCGTTATATAACCGCCGGGAAGTGTCGTATACATTTAGCGGTCGTTGTTCCGGCCGTTCTTTAAAACCGTCGTGAATTGCATCGCGACGTTGGTATTCACGGCGGTTTTATAACTGCCATTGACATCATTTAACGGCGGTTATAACCGCTGCTAAATGAGTATAAAACCGCCGCTAAAAACATGATTTTTTGTAGTGGTTCTTAAAACGCAACAATTTGTTGACATTTTTGCCAAAGAACTATTCAAGCTTAATTTTGAACTTCTTACAAGCAAGGTATGATGGACACTTATGCACTAACTCAAGCAGGAGAGGAGGGTGTTGAAGATAGCAAAATTTCTAGTATTTAAGGAATTGCTATTACCTAGCTGATTTTGGATATTATGAACATTTATTTTGTTTCATTTTTTCCTTCTTACATGCTTATGATTTTTGGGCCTGATAAATGATCATTGTTCTTCTATTTATTAAAAATTATTATTTCAAATAAAAAGTTAACTCATAATTCAATAGCTATATGAAAGTTGAGCATGCCTTCTTTCAATTTCCTTAGATAATTAGATAGTTTTAGATCTTTTATAATTAAATTATTCTATGTATTATTGAAGTCCTAGAGTTTGGAGGTATTGACAATGAAAACTTTTTATGATATTTTCATAGTATTGAGTTCCATTGAGAACTATTATTAATTGGTAATACATTCTTTTTTTCATTTGTTAGAATTTCAACTTTCAATTTTATTTCTTTTTTTTTAAGTTTTACTTGTTTTGCCTATCTATTAACAATTTCAAGATCTGTTCCTGCTCTATGGCATTACCAAAGGAAAACTCCAAAATCTAGAAGACTTCATCAATTTTGCCACTCTTCATTACTAAAAAAATGTGCCATCTACGAGCTAGGTTCAACACTCCACTGATTAAGTCTTTTTTTTATCAAAATGAATATCAAAGTATATGATCAGATTAAAGTCTAAACCATGGTTGAATTCGCCTTTAGATTTTCTTTTTTAACAAAGTTTCAACAATTGATCTTTTTGAGAAGTAACTTCTTTTTTAATTTGCCAAAGTCAAGCTTTTCAAGCTAGAGGGAACGCTGCAAAATACCACTGATTACAATAATTAGTATTTAGTGCAATTTGAGTTAAAAATATTTCTAAGAGTAATCTTTTATGAATAAAAGTGTCAATTGTAGTTTGGTAATTTCAAATTTTAGCCATAAAAGTGTGACAAATTTGGTGGATTTGTTTTGGATTCTATTCTTGAGTTCATTAATATAAGGCGAGGAACCAAGATAAGTTCTAGTATAGAAAGCCCTATCTTATTTATCATGTTTATTTGAATTCAAACTTCAATAAGATAAGGTCTTTACTTTCTATGAAGGATAGATCTTTTCTTAGAGATCAATTAATGGGTCTAAGAATAATACTATTGTCTTTACATTTATATTAATTTTGAGGAGTGATTGCCTTTTCCTTTGATGAGTGATCTCTTACACCATATAGGTGTGATTGCTTGCAAAACATGGGTGTGACTACCTAGGTAATCCAACATCAGATCTATACTTCTAAGTTTATAAAGTGGTCATGCACCACAAATGATAATAAATGTACCAAAATCTACCCTGCCTTATTAATTTATTAAATCAAAATCAGGGTTAAAGTATAACCCTGAATTATCACACTTAGGGGCCGTTTGGTTCACGTTAATGATATATTACCACGTAATGAGATTACCGTGGTAATAAAAACGGGAATGTTATATGCCTAGGAATGTTGTGGTAATTTATGATAACCATGTTTGGTTGGAAACTCATATTAAATAGTAATCAACTTGATAATGTTCTAAATTTCCCAAAATAACCTTATGTCTATCTTTTATGCAAATTTAAATTTATTAAAGTAAAATAAAATTTTTGATAAAAAATTAAAATTTCAAAGCTAAACATATTCCCAAATTAATGTTATTTAAATTTAATTTATTTATCCAACAAATAAAATATGAAAATTAATATTTTTAAACAAAGGGTATATTTGTCCAAAAAATATTTAAGATTACCACCCACTTGGTAATCCAACATAGCCACCTATTTTGGTGGTAATGGGATTACCAAGTTTCTTGGTAATCTTCCAAAGTTGGTAATCACACATTACCATCAATATTACCACCACCATCCATCTAAACGTGGTAATATGAAAATATTACCACGTAACAGGCGGTAATGTTTTCACATTACCGCGAACCAAACGCCCCCTTTATAGTCTTCTGCTCTTTACACAACACTAACAATGAAAATTTAATCTAACAATAAATGTAGACCGAATGTATATTGCTCACTCAAATAAGGATATATACTCCACCAAACTTGATGGTGCAAACCAACTTGACAAGGCATTTAACAAAGAGTGCCAATATTTCTTGAAGAGTGATTACACCATTCACAGGAAGATCATCATTACAGCCACACACACCTTTCCGTAGTGCAACTTCCCTTCGAACTCAACTAAAATTAAACCATTTTAAACTAGGGGTTGGTATTAGTTTAGTTCATGTTTAATCTAATTATTATTTTTGTTCCTATTATTATTCCAAGCTAACTGAAGGCATCATGATAATTGAAATTTAAAGAAAAAAACTGATTAAAAGAATTTTTACTGGTTCATATCACCATCAACATAAGTCGCATCATATGAATATTTAACATGAATACTACCTATTAATAAAAATCAGCTGGGTACTTTATGATATAATCAGCAAGATTAAATGCAATGAGATATACTTAGTAATATTAAATCTGGTTTGCTATGAAATTGGTGGATATCAAGCCCTATAGAACTCTGTAAATTGGAATTGGCTCTCACAATTTGTAGATATCAAGCTCTATAGGAAAGCATTCATTTTGGCAACACCTTTAAAATATCCTGGTGCGTATCATTGAGGATCTTCTTATACTCTTCTTGCTTGGTGCGGTACATGCCTTTCACCTTCTTTAATAAAGTCTCTTCTCTTAAAATATCTTCATGAAGCCACTCCTTTTTCCACTTTAAAGGATTCATTTGGTCTTGAGTCTCAAGTATCTCCATTGGTGGTGTTGGTCTACCAAAGGTTGTTGGAAATCTCACAATGTCATCTTTGCTGGAATCACGTCCATCAATAGATATGATTAATCATTTAAAAAATTAATAAAATTTTATTAATTTTTATATGTTAATAACACTAAGACAAGTGATTGTCATTATGGACATCAAATCTTTCACAATAAAAAAAGATCATTTTCCAACACCAAAAGAGTTAAATGTTCAAATATGAGTGTAAATGAAAACATATAACAAAAATAATGACTAAATATAGTCTATTCATGCAATCAATACAATTATTTCTATATCTATATCCAAGCAACAATTTTATGTTTGTGCAATCATGAATGCATACATGTATGCTTAAAAGATTAAATATAATGAAAATAACCGTGCAGTAAACAAAGTTAATTGATAGAAGTTTGGTGACCAAGTAACCTACAAAAATGTTAGATATGCTTAAGAATCAGCTAAAAATGAGATCAAAACAATTCCTTCTTGTTTAGCATCTTTTATTAATGCTACAATGTGTTATGAACATTTTTTTTCCTTCTTATTACTATCCCAAATAAGATTGTTGCAGGCACATTTCCAAAGAAAAATTAAGGACACTATTGCAATTTCACAATTGGATTTATATTTTAAATTTTATTTTTTAAAAAAAAACTTTAAGTCTATATTTGGTGCAAGAGAAATGAGTGTCTATTAGGGTTCCCTCTTTGCATCAAATAATCAAAATCAAGAATCATGAAGAATTATCTAATGAGTTTTGCCTTTAGTACATAATCAAGAGTATTCTCTTGTGTTGGAAACTAGTCCATAAAGCTTATATAGCACACAACCCAAAACACAATGACTATAACTAGGCACCATCCAATACTATGGGTATGTGACTTTAAATTTTTAACTTATAAATTTAAAAATCATTGCATGTAGTTTACCTGGATAAATGCTATGAAAACAATAACAAACAAAAAATTTTGTTATAAGAGAATTGTTAACATTTTGATGGTATGTGATTTACCTGCCCCCAAGATAATAAAGACCATTGGCTTTAATCATAACGCCATCTAAAGAAATAGCACCCTCACTGATGCAGGGCATTGCAAGCTCCATCTCAACCCGGCTTCTATACACTTGTAAGCGGGAAAACATGCTATAAAATAAGGTTTCCCTTAGACCATGGCCTTTGACTGTATGGTAACTAAAGTAATTATGATCTATGTCAATCATGTTCACAGCAAAACCTAGAAAGCCTGGTGGGCATTTGCCATCGGGTAATCTTGGCTTCAGCAAATCAAGTCTCTTTTGTGGATCATTAACCCAAAACTTGCCACAATATGCTCTGCAAAATTAGAAGCAAATTATGATGTGTGGAGGCAATAAATTTTAGGTAATCAAACATAAAGAATATCAATTTATCCACATGCAATATTTATGCCAACCATACTTTCGGTACTCTAAAAGTTATAAGAAATAATCATTTGCTACATAGAATATTCAAGGAGGAAAAGTAATGGAAAAATTTTGACCTTAAATTTTCAAGACTGATAGCATGGAAACTTCCATCCAGGGGTTTTCCAAATGATGGTCCAAGACCATAAAGGCCAGCAATCTTGTCAATCATACCTTCTTTGGCATACTTTTCAAGGGCCTTCACATCTTCAAGGGTCTTGCAAACAACAGCCAGCATGATTTCTGAACCCAAGTATTCAGATAAAAGCCTAAGAAATCAAGAGAGAACAAAATAAGGAATAAAAGATAAGACAAGTATAGAACTAGTTTTGGTGATTGAAGTGAACCTGCTAAGATTGTCATCCTTTACACTTCCAAGTGTAGCAACAACACCCACGACATCCTTAGTCCATGGAAACATTGATGCTTGCGGTTGAAATTTTTTTAACTTGCATATTATGCCAGCTTCTGTATTCCCCTGTTGTAATATTTTTTCAATTGTATGCTTCACAGTTATCATCTGACCTTGATTTTTGCTTGTTTCCCCATGGTGTACATGTGAGACATACCACTCTCCAACTTTAAATATTAATGGTGTACATGTGAATAATTTGTTTGCTATGTTAAGAACAACAGAAAATAAAACTTGTAGCAATTATTAAACATTATAACGTTCCTTTTAAATTAAAGATTGTTTGGCAAGCTCTAGTAAAATTTAAATAAGGCTAGAAGATATGACATGGCAACTGTCAGTTTCAAGTAAAGCATATCATTCAAACACATAAATTACTTAGCAAGGGTCATAAGCCTCATACTAGTTGACAATTTGGATTTAACCTTGTAAGTCAAGAATGGATTCAGAGACAGAGTTCATCTCAACGTTGAGAGATGCCAGATTTTTCTCATGATAACTGACTTTCAGCCCAAGTACATGTAAGTCAGCATCCATTCTCTGTAAAAAGTAATAAAAAAAATTAAATAAATAAACAACAATAGCAGTAGCAACAGCAACAACAGCAACAACAGCAAAACAATAATGAACCAAAAGAAGCTGGTCAAAGGAGCCATTTTTGGGTCCAAGGGGCATTTGTAAATAATTTCACCACAATTTGCTTAATCAAAGAAATGTGAGACCAAATCAGCAAATCTTGTACCCCTAAACCTCCCAAAAGATAAAACATATGACATCAAACAAATTATAACGATATCATAGAACTAAATAAATAAATAACAAAAAAAGAAACATAATTAGCGGTGCTAAATAATGAGATTATACCAAATTCAGAATTGCTTACCATTAATTCCATCTTTCGTGGATTGTCCTCCATTTAACTCCCAAGTAACAAGCAGCAACTAGTTCAACTAATAGGCTACACACCCAGCAATCTACATACCAACATATAAAGAGTGTAAAATGAGAGTCTTTTGCATCTATGTCTAGCAAGTAGCAATATAGTAGGCTACACCTCCATTTCCTAGAAAACTTAATATCTCTCGATGATAAAATAGGTGCAAGATGGATTAATGGCAATGGAAATAATTTTCTAAATGGAAAGAAATAACTTGTAAAAAGATATTATTTGTGCAAAAAATTAGATGATTATGACAACTTTAAAGTATCACATCCACCAAGACAATGGCTTATGTGATATTTACATCACAATATAAGCAAAAGCAAGATGCCAAAGAACTTTATTATCATGGGAAAGTAGTTTATGTTTATGACATATATATGTTTAAAGAATAAATATGAATAGGGTAGCATATGCCTATAGGATCATATGCATGCACTTCAAATATACATATCCATATCAATATAAGTATAGCTATATGTGTATACACATACATGCATACATAAAATATGGAGAAATAATATAACTAAAATAGAAAACAAACATATATGGGCAGTTGAGAAAGAATAAGAAGAGCTGATGATGCTAATGATGAGTAAAGCCTAAGAAGAAAGAGTAGAGTGTTAGAAGGAAGACGGGTTTAAGATTAGGAGATGCAACATCAAGGATGGAATTAGATGGCAATCATAGTGAGAACAAGTGCAGATGGCAGTGAGATGAGATTACAAGAGCCAAGATGATCTCCTAAATGAATGTGGCGGTTGAATCATCTATATTTTCACTAAGTTATCTCAGTTTTCACTCAATTAACTTGGCCTAGGTTTAAATCTATATCCAAGCACATTTACACTTTTTTACCTCAAGAACCTCAACCAATTCAGTCTAAGTCAATAAACTCATCTTCATATTAAGGGTGCATCTTGTTATTGGAATTTTAAAAGATTTCTCCAAGTTTCTTGGGAATATAAGATTCTCATTTTTGGTTCATGTTTTCCTACTAAATGCCTAGTAATCTGAGATGCCCATGGGAATCAAATTGCTATGAATCAAGGTAATATGATTCCCCCATAGTAGGTGGTAATGCTACAAAATTCCCACTTGGGTGGGAACATAACAAAGTTTATAATTACATTTTTTTTCCCTATCATTAATTTTAGTGATTTTTGGATAAACACCACTGGCTTGTCTCAATTTCCAAAATATTTTTGGAAATTAAGATAAACTAGATGGAGTTATCAAAATTTCACTTAATTTGCCCATTCCCAATCCTCTCATTTTCATAGTTTTAAGACCTAACTATTATTAAGTTAAATAATCATTATATGTATTGCTATCTATGTGGAATAGTCATTACTATGTTTATTCCTTGAAACCTCGAAGCAAATTAAACAGCTTGGATAACCATCCATATTTTAATTTGAACCAAGCATGAAAAGCCAGGATTCATGCTTATATGAAATTATTTACTTTCCTGGGATGTCATTTCGGGGGAAGGAATATAGGATTCCATACCAAATACTTCCTATGCCTACATGGACTTCCTAAATAACTTCATCAAATCTAGGATTTCTTCATCCCCAAAAATGGATCATACATGAATTGGTATATCCATCAGAACAAATAAAAATATATATCACACCCAAAGAATGTATGTTCCCGAAACAACCCTCAAATGACCCGAAAAAGGGGGTGGGGTTAATCTCTCATAACAAAGAGCAATTATAATAAATAGTTCCAACAACTCTAAAAGATGATAGAAATAGGAAAAAAACACACACACACAAGTGAAGGGATGGGGAAAGGAAGAGAAGGACCTGAATCGTTGCCGGGTGTTAAGTAAGAAAATGGAAAGCTGGCGGCGGTTCCAAGGCAAACCGGAGGAGTGCTTAACGCATGATTGTATGAGCATCACCCCGTTTTATACCTCTTCTTCTCACATGGAACTCACACCAGAAGTTAAAATGTCCTAATTGACCTTTCTATTTTTATATAAGTGATATATGGTTTGACACATATGCCCCTGAAAAATCTTGGAATTACATGATTTCAAAACTTTGGGTGGGTTTCTTCAAGTGGACAAATTAATAATCTAGGTCATATTTCTCCATTCAAATAATTAATTTATTTGAAATAATTACTGAGAATTTAATAGAATTGATGGCACCCCTTAATTCTTGAATGGGAACAATTACTGATTTTTATATTAACTCATTTTATTATTATTATTGTTGTTGTTGTTGTTGTTGTTGTTTACAATGCAAACAAACCACTTCCTAATTTATGCATTGAAAAAACTTAAACTTTAAACCTCCCATATGGGAGTCAAGTGTCTTAGTGATCGATTATTATGGTGGCAACCTTTTTATTTATTTTCCTTTTGTATGCTATCTAACAAGAATGGATTTGTTATTAATGGTAATATAGAATTAAAATTGTTTCTAAATTATAAAAAGTGTGTAATCTTTATTTAAAGTAATGATCAGTCAATTTGTTTGTTTATTTTTTATTTATTATCATAAAATAAATCAAAATTTAAAATTAAAATATTTTATTAGTATTTATATTTTATTTATTTAAAACAAAATTTTTTTATTAAAAATATTCTATAACTTTATGAGACTATTTGGAAGGTAACAAGGATAGATTGGATTAAAGGAACAAAGAGAAAATTGGATTAAGGTAACAAAAATGCTTAATTCCTCCCTTTATTTATTTTAGTGCTTTGGATAGAAAGAAGAAAGAAAGATAAAGAATTGTTATTTGAGATAGGCCTAAAGCCTGAAGTTTGATGCAGGTAGGGCTGCATTTGTGCCGAGCCATTCGTGAGTGGCTCGATGTTCGGCTCGATAAGGGCTCGTTTGTGTTCATCGCATATTGTAAACGAGCCAAGCTAGAGCAAAGGAAATCTCATCTCCTTTTGGCTCTCAAACACAACTCAAGAACACAGTTCGCAAACAAAGCTCATGAACAAACTCGTTTATAAGATTGATTGTGAGCTCTTATATATATATATATATATATATATATATATATATATATATATATATATATATATTAAGGTGTATATGTGACTATGTTCTTGTTGTCATTATTATTACTATTGTTATATGAGTTACATACTTATAAATTGCAATATATAATTAATAAGAAATGGATTTATATAGTATAATAATAAGTATAAACATACAATAATGAGTAACAACTTAGAATAATAAGTATGGATGTACAATATATGATATAATACACTAAATGGAAAAGCCAAAATATAAACAGAAACTTAAATAACTAACCGGCAACTCAAAATAATAAGTAAAAATAATTATTATAAGTGTAAATATCAAATTCACAGAGAACCAGCATTTTTGCTCTTCCCCTACAAATGCTTTACTTTCTATGTACATGCATAAGAGACTAGTTTGTAGTTTTTATTTCATTTTAGACCTTTGACTATTTTGTAAAGTTTAATTACAGTTTTAATGCCATTATCTTAACAGAGATTTTTATGTTTCTTTTTTTTTTTTTTTTTTTTTTTTGAGAAAATTGCTTCTATACCCTTGTAAATCTTCTATATATATATATATGATCTATTTTTCTTTCTTTGACTTTTCATCTACAATATATAAGTTTTTTTTTTAGCAAATGTGAACTAGCCAAATGTCTAGGGATCATAGCCCTCATCTAAAGGTACTGGCGAGTTGAACTCATGGCCTCACGCATACATGTATATAAGTGAATAGCATAAATTTGGGGGTGTACAAATAAATATAGTTTTTTATATGATATATAATGCAAGTAGAACATTTTTTGAAGAATAAAATAAAAATCATGTATATTAATAGATTAAAGAATGGTGAAAGCTTTTAAAAATTATATGGTGAAGCTAAAACAAACAAATTTAAAAATGCTTTTGTATTTAACTTTATTTTTTTTAAAAAAAAGTGGATAAACAATAGTTTATTGAAAAGAAAATACAACTTTATGGAGAATAAAGAGATAACACTAAAATACAAAAACTAAGACTGCGCTACAGAAAGACTGGTCAACAAAAGAAACCATGAACATAGAGCACAAATAAACTAAAAACAAACTTGAGGGTATGGAAAGAAGGAATGAAACAAAACCCATCTATCAGCGATGAAAAAAAAATGGCAACAATAGACAAAATTAGATTATTGGGTCAGGTGAATCTATTTGGTTGAAATTGGATCCATTAGTGAGAGAAGTCAGGGGACCAACAAAGTTGAGGCTTCTTTTTTATCATCATAATGGACTTAGGTGTTGTTTTTTGAGTGTCCAAAGCTTCAGACTGTTGGAGTGATCAAATAAGAACTAATGGACTAATTTCAGGTATGTTTCTATGCAATGATTTTAAAGAGGTTGATTAAATAATATGAAAGATTTCAGGGGTTTTTTAGTAACTTGATTTGAACAACAAAGATCATGTAAACCGATTACAATAGTTCATAAGATCAGATGGATGAGAGCCATTCTATTAAGGGTTCGCATGAGCCAACCTATATAAATGCCTCTTATCGTGAAGTGAGGTTCCTTCTCTCAATTTAGGGTTAGGGTTTTTGGTGCCTCGATTAGAGGCAGAGAAGAGAAGATGGTGCAGTGGTTGACATATTGTAAGAGGCATAGTTATGTCACAAAATTTAATCAGCACCGTGTTGTGAAGACCACTGGTACCATTCCTTTCTCTTCTTCTTTTTTATCCGATCGATCTGGGTTTTCCTAAACCCTAGGTTTGTCATGGATTTTGTGTTCATTTTGTTCCTAACTTTTTCACTTTGCAGGCGGGAAGTTGGTTTACCAATCGACGAAGAAAAGGGTGAGTGTACCCAAGTGCCCCGTCACCTAGAGATGGCAATTTGTACCCTACCCGTACCCGATCAAAAAGGGTATTACCCTTTTTGATCGGGTACGGGTATGGGTATGGGTATTACCCGTTATTTTTTGAGCGGGTACGGGTCGGGTAAGGGTATGCCTCTACCCTACCCATACCCTTACCCGTACCCGTTGAAGAGGGTACGAGTAAAATCCATACCCGTACCCTTACCCTACTATCCTATATATATATATATATATATATATATATATATATATATATATATATATATATATATATATATATATATATATATATATATATATATTATATATATATATATATATATATATATATATTTATTTATTTATTTATTTATTTATTAAGCTAAACATTTACCCAATAATTTACCTAACATCTTTTCATTGTGATTAATTTGAAAATAATACATTAAATTTTCTTTTAATATATTATTTTGAATACTATTTATTTTTTATATTTATATTTAATAGAGTATAATATAATTAAAATTAAATTTTGGATTTATATTAAGAATCACAATTAAATTAAAAAATTTAAACATTATAAATCAAATATAAAAAATAATGTCATAACAATTTACTAGTGTTATGCCCGATAGATATAAACTAATGTTAAAAATAATATTTGTACCGATATAGTTGTGATAATTCTTATAATTTCTTTGAAAATTGAAATTTAACCAAGTATATAAGTATATTGTTAGTTTGTTACTCAAACTTTTAAAAACAACAAATTGAATCTAAATTTTAAAATTTATTTATAAATTCTCTCATTATGATGATTTTCTCATTATATTTGAAAATGCATAATATTATCAAAATTAAATTTTGGATATATATGAAGAATTGTAATTAAATTAAAAAATAAAATATTATAGAACAAATATAAAATATAATGTCATAATAATTTATTAGATTTAGGCCCGAGCTAATCATTTATCCAACAATTTACCTAACATCTATTTTCATGGTGATTATTTGAAAATAATACCTTAAATTTTCTCTTAATATTTATATTGTTAGTTTGTTACTCAAACTTCTAAAAACAACAATCTAAATTTTAAAAAATATTTATAAATTCTCTCATTATTATGATAATTCTCTTTGACAGTGCATAATATTATCAAAATTAAATTTTGGATTTATATTAAGAATCATAATTAAATTAAAAATTAAAAATTATAAAACAAATATAAAAAAATAATGTCATAATAATTTACTAGTGTTATGCCTGAGTTATGTAGCTTATGCACGGGATGGCAGAGATAAACATTATAAACATGTGTTAAAAATAATATTTGCACCAACATAATTGTGATGTTTTTAATAATAATGTTTAAAAATTGAAAGTTAACAAGTATATTTTTACTCTCAATCTTTTTAAAAACAACATATTGAATATAAATTTTAAAAAATTTTCTCATTATTATAAATTAAAAACAACACATAGACAATGAAAATCAATCAACTTGTTAAATCAATTTGTTATTATTATTATTATTATTTAAATTTAATTTGGTAATTTGACTAACGGGTAAACGGGTACCCTGCGGGTATACCCGTACCCTGCGGGTAAGGGTAAGGGTATGATTTTTGTTACCCTGAAGGGTACGGGTAAGGGTACGGGTATGGAGTAAGGGTTACGGGTACGGGTAAGGGTTTTGGCATACCCTACCCATACCCTACCCGTTGTCATTCCTACCGTCACCGATAAGCGTATCCAAGGGGTACGTGATCTCAACGTCATAATTTCATTGTTTTTAATCTTTTTATATGGTTTATGGACGCATTGTTCAGGGTTTAGTGTTTATCAAGAATACATGGTAAGGGTTTCAGGATTTAGATGTGGAATGATGGATGAGTGCCAACAAATTAGGCTTGATATATACCTTGTTAATTCAAGTGTTGACAAGGGGAAAAGTTTGGATTCTCATTCCCTGGTTTAAGCATTTTTTTTCATGACATTCTATTTGTAATTTGGAAAAAAGAACTTAGTTGATGGGTTTATACTTAATTTGCTGGTTGATTGTTTGTTTGGATTCTGTTGCGAACTTTTAGAGTAATGTTCATTCAAGGTACTTGGTCATCTATAAACCTTGTATTTTCTACTATATATCTATTGAGGTTTTCCCTTTTTTTAATTTGTGATTTTATAGTTTCGAATCAATGATATTTTTTAATATTGGTGAATTCTTTGTGAGTACATGAGGGCTGAGAAATTTGTTTATTAAGAATTTATAGTTAGGGTTTCAAAATTTAGATGTGGAATGATGGAGGAGAATCAACAAATTAGGCTTTTTAATGATTCATAGTTTGCAAAATTTTCCTTATATTAATTAGGCATCGTGCTAACAAATGATGCAGGAGTGCCAAAAAAATAGTTATTGAGTCGCATTGTGCTTCATTAACACCGGCTACAGTTGAAGTATTAATGTGTGATGGAGATTGGTTGAGGGCTTATTCTGAGATTCAAAGAAAAACAAAAGTAAGTAAAAATAATTTATGTTTTTCTATTTTTACGTAATTATATGTAAGACCATTTTTAATGTTTTTTGCATTTTGTAGGGGAAGAAGGAAGTACTCCTCGAATTTCCTTTGAAATGAAGCATCTTTGACTAGAAGAAAATTAGTAATCAATATTGGTAAGAGTACTATATTTTGTTTTTAATTTTTCATTTTGTATTAGTGAATAATACTATTTATGCTTTTGTCAGTATACTTGGACTTGTGAGTTTATTTGGAGTATGAGGAGTTTGCTTAGAAGGAAGGCTCTAGTGTTCTTATGCTTTGTTCTTATTTGATTATGGACGAAATGCTTGTTATTTCAATATGGACAAATGATACTTTTGTTGTTGTTGCTTCATAACTTGTATTGGACAATATGTTGTTTATCTCAAGATTATGTTTAAATTTGTCATTTCATATTTTCAGTTTCTTGATTGCAATTGATCATTTATCTTAATGTAAAAATTGCAAAGTTTTAATATTTGCAAATATATAGATTCTATTCTTTATAAACAAGCTTCCTAAACAAGCCTTAAATGATCCTTTAGATGAGCTTTTAGCGATTTCAAGCTCAAATGAGCTTATAAACGAGCATTTAAACGAACTCAAGCTCGAACGAGCCAATAAAAAAGCTATCCAGAGTCAAGCTCAAGTCGAGCTCGAGTTCAGTAATTCCTTAAATGAGCCGAGCTCAAACAACATATTATGCTCAATTCGAGCCATGAGCCGAGCTTGAACTCTACTTTTTAGTCACAAGATGAGCTTGAACACATGAAAGCTCGGCTAGGCTCAACTCGAATACACCCCTAGATGCAAGAGGCCTGCTTTTTCTTCATGTTTGATATTTTTAACATTCATATCAAATGAATAACATATGGACACAAGAAAAAAAATCATCGTTATGATTGTTTTTATAAGTATATTAATATTAGTTTGATATTACTACTAAAAGTGTTACTGTAATTGTTACAAATATTTCTATTATTTGAAGGTAATTTTTGCAAAAGAAATTTTTAATACTGTTTGGTGGCAGGCTAAGGAGCATAGGATAGTATAAGCTTCGATATCCTATTCTTATCCTTTGTTTGGTGAACCAACATAATATAATAGTCTTATCCTACTTACCCACTTTATCCTACCCATCACTTGATAACTAATCCTATGGGAAGATCAAGATAAAAATCAGTAGGATATGATAAAAAAATTACTTTTTTGCTCTTTGACTTGGTCTTTCTCCCTCATTTAGGGTTTCATTATATCCCTTCTTCTTTGTATCATCACACTCTAGGCAAGGGACAAGAAGCCTATCAACAACAAGATAATTCACAAAAGTCCATTTTTTAAAAGAAATATATAACTATATCATAAAGGGTGATTTTGTCAATTTATATAAAATTCATATCATATCTTGCCATTATCGTGTCCACTTCAAATATATAAAAGGATAACAAAATACAATCTGATTTCTTATCTGGTGTACATCAAATACAAAAAAAAGTATGAACTTATCATGCCCAGATCTTTTCCTGCTCCTATCATATCCTTATATCTTATCTATCCTTATCCTATTTTATTCACCAAATATTATTCCGGACTAAAGTACTCTTGGTGGTGGGGTGGAAGTAACTTAATTAGTACTAAGCCTCCTTATTTCTTTAATGTAGGATTAAGACCATAAAAAGGTATTTAGTAATTTTCTTTTTAAGGGATAAGGATTAAGGGGCCAAATCCCGGACAATTTTATCTAAAGACATCGAGTTTAAATTCTAAAGAAGTACTATAGTATGTATTTACTAATGCATAATTTCACATTTACTTTTGACCAAATTCTTAACTTAATTAATTTTAATGAGAACATGTTATGTCTAGATTTCACAAGATTAAGATCCTGATTTTAACTCAACTTTATGAGATTGATATCATGATTTTAACAAGATTTCCGATATTGTGATCATGATTTTCATTATGTTTATGATATCAAGATTTGTAATTGATTGAGATATTAATTTTGTAAATATTATATTTTTGTAAGAGTTAATAAATAAAGGTTTTGAAAAAAATATTATAATTATTTGCAAGAAAAATATAAGTACTATCTTCTTCTTTGTTAAATTCTTTCTATTATTTTTCTATTGCTTTATCTCTCTTTTGTCAAATAATTTTATAACAAAATAAACATTTTAGTATTAATTATGTTTATTAACTAAAATTAATAATTTTTAAAACTTAATTATATATGTAATTAAATCCTATAAAAGTAATTTATTTGGGGTAACTTAGAAGTTTGGTTAAAATTTTAAGGTGGCCATTACCAAAAATGTTATATAGATCATTAATATTGTCTTGCTAGAATAATGCCTCTTGAAAGCCAAAAACTATGATATTTCAAAGGCATCTTTAGCCAAAGTTTGTGATACTTCAATGGTGCCTTTAGCTATAAAGCTTGCGACATTTTAATAGTATCTTTAGCCAAACATTGTGATACTTGAAAAGTGTCCTTTTTCACTACAACAAAATAGGATTTTTGTGACATTTTACATATGTCGTAAAATAGCAAAAAATCATTGTAATAACTCTATACCGGTGTTTATATAGAAATTTTTATTTCTAGTTCCATTAGGAACTTGCTATTTTATTTTGAATTAAAATCAAACAAAAGAAGGGGATAAGTAAAAAGGATAGTGATGATAAGCCATATTCTCTTATTTCGAATTGGAATAGGAAAAAGGGGTGAATAAGTAAAAGCAAAAGGGGTATTATCCTATTTTAAATAGGAGTAGGAGGATAAATAAATAAATAATAATAATAATAATAACATAAAAAAGAAGAGAGAATATATATATATATATAAGGATATACATGTATTGATTTAAAATATGGGTTGAATTTCAAATATTTTTTAAATTAAAAAAGTAATATAAGTGAAAAAAAGAGAGGATAAGAATAAAAAATTTTGAATTTAAATTAAAAATATATTTATATATATATCTCGTATCAGGGAGTTAGTGATTTGGTGGAAAAGAAATCTCCTGTATCAGGTAGTGGGTGATTTGGAAAAAACGAAAAACAAAACAAAAAAGATTGACAAACAAAGAAAAGGGGACTAAAAACAATACGGGGTTACTTTTGAAGAAAAGGAAGAAGAAGAAGAAGAAAAAAAAGACAGAAGAGATCCTTGTTCTCGTTGAGGGGAAAAAAGACGGAAAAACTTAGGGCCTGTTTGGGTAACACCATATTATGCCATAATCCGTACATTATGGCATAATATAATATTGTGACAGACTTATAGCATAATGGTTGTTTGGGCATCTATTTTACACCCCAAAATTATGCCATAATGTGGGAATTTTGGCATAAAAAAAAAATATTCCAGTATGAGTGGAATATTTTTTTTATGTTGAATTTCGTGGGTCTCTCATTCTTGTGTTTCCTTCGTTTGCTCCCTCTCCCTGTCAAAGACGCCGCCGAGATCCCAAACTAAGGTCCGAGATCCAAGTCGCCGCCGGTCAGTTTCCCCCAACTCTACCACCTCCTGCTGCTGTTGCTGCGCTGCCGGCTTCATCAGGCGACGACGAGCCCCCACAACTTCATCATAGAAACTAGAAAAACCAGCCAGTATCAGGAAACTCATCCTCCACGACTTCATTAGCCGACGATGAATGCCCACCGCCCACCATCAACTTGAGCTTTCGGATCAAGTGCTTTGCCCCCCAAAAGGTTGGTTTTTTTTCTTAGGGTTCATGAACGGTGGTGGATTTTTTTCTTTAATTCCAGATTTTAGATGAATGAAACCAGGATTTTTTTTTCCAGATCTTGTCCTTGATGTTGATGCGATGTGCTTTTCTCTTGGATTGATTAAGGATGTTGACTGTGAGAGTATTTAGTTGTCATACCAGAGTAGAGCTTCAATGAAAACAAAAGCTCTCCTTTTTTTTTTTGTGGCTGCAGCAACCTTCGGGATCTGCTTGTATGATGATTCAGAAATGTGCATTGTTTCATGATCTCACACTTCATGTTACTGCCAAATGCTTTTGCTTTTCGATTCACTATGGATATTGATTGTTACAGTTAGCTTTAAAATGTGCATTCTTTCCTTATTTTACTCTTCATGTTGATGGGAGTGCTTTGCTTTTGAGTTTGTCTAGGATCTTTTGGATTGAATGTTGAGAGGATTTAGCTGCAAGTGCTTTAATTTGGCATTTACCTAGTTGAAGGTGTTTTTGGATTAATTTTGAATGTTGGTTACATGTCTGTATGCATATTATTAGAAAAAATTAATGTTTGCGGATCCATGCTTATAGTAGAGTAGAACTCTAATGAAAAGACACCATTTTCATAGTGTTGCATCAATGTTTTAAAATCCAAATTGAAGATGTCAAGAATCATTGTACCTGAATGCCTTGTGTCAATTATGAGTGTGTTCGCCATCCTAACGTTGTTAACACATATATGTTCGTATCATTTATGGATGAATCACACATATATTTGCAGCTTTCAGTGAGTCATTGTTAGACAATTTGGTTTTTCTTCAAACAAGTACATATCCAAAGAGCTTTGTCTAAAAATATCTAGGTCATTAATTATCCTGTAAGCTAGCATACAACGTAGTGGATCTTAGCGTTTGTATTCAGAAATTTTTCTGTATTTTAGTGATTCCATTATATTTCCATATCTTTTTCTTTAATTTACATGGTTGAGTGGCAGGTTAGATTTAGGCAAGTATTGTTCCTTTTGTAAGCTAATTCTTTAAATTTCTCCAAGCACATGGCCCATACTGAAAAGTCAACCTCTAGTGGTTTGATTCTCAGAGTGGCTATTTAATTTAATGGGTTTAATTTTTTATTTGCTCAACCATCATTCCTTACTTTTAATGATCAGTTCATGATATTCTTTTGGCACTTGGTTTCATGAACCAAATTAATTAGTACTCTAGTTGGTGGTTGTCCCTTATTGTCATCATCAGCAGTACACATGCATTATATATGCATAATTTTTATCCAAGTATGTTAACTGATGGATGAGGCTTAGTCCGGTCTTGTGCATGTTTAATTTATCAAATAGGCTCATACTCAAAAGGTATGTTCTAAATGATGGATGTGGCTATGTCCCTTATTGTTATCATTAAATAGGGCATGTTTAATTTATCCATGTCTACAATTTATCTGCAAGAGTGTCCTTCCCGACCATCATTTTGCTTTAATTATTGCAGTCATTTAATTGTTGATTGTGCTCACTTTTTTTTTTTTACAGTATTTTATTTTCATAGGTGATACCTATACATCTTTTACAGAATTTATAGTATCTCATTCTATGCTTTATTCATTTTACAGTGTTTGATCTATTATGGCAAGTGAAGGAATGACAAGTGAAGGTAGACATGAAAGTAGGGCAAAGTGGAATGAAATTCACAAGGCTCACCTAGTAAAGTTATTGGGTGAGTATAATACTCCAGCCTACCGTTCACAAAATGGATGGACCAAAGAAGCATGGAATAAGATGGTACGGGACATGATAACCAAGTTTTCCAATCCAAGCATCACCACAAGCCAAATCAAAGCATTAGAACAAGAGTTGAAAAAAACCTACAAGCTTCTAAAAGGGTTTTCTGAATTAAGCGGCTTTGGATGGGACTATGAAAGACACATTGTATCGGCTCCTGATGATGTTTGGGCACCACTACTAGAGGTATGTACATAAATAATGAATGATTTCGTTAATTACAATCATCTAATTCGGAGCTAATCAAACAGAGGAATAAAGATGCAAGGAAGTGGCATACTAGACCGTTTCCATATTTTACGGCATTGCAGGAGGTTTATGAGGGTAAGTAAATATTTTTTAATATTTTATTTTTATAAAGTTTTATTTTACATTGCATATTATACATTTGTTCAACAGGGAGATATGCTGAAGGTAAACGATCTCGTGGTATAGAAGATTATGAAGATATTTCTCAATCACCAGTTCACACCCCAAGTCCGAGTGTTTTTACTCCAAACGATTCAAAACAAGAATCACCTATACATGAGATGGAGGATGATGATATCATGCAAGTGGAACCTCCTTCTTCTCAACCACGAAATCCGCAAACTCAAAGTTCAAGCAATGATGTTCTTCGGGGAATGAGAGAGCAAGATGGACAAAGAAGAAAAAGGGAACGAAAAGGGAAAAAACCCCAAGATTCATCATTCAACATGGATAAATACATTACATTTTGAGAGCGCGAGAATAAAGAATATTTGGATGTTCTTAAGGGCAGTCAAGTAGTGGAAAAGCATACCATAGAAGATTGCATGAAGGTGTTCAACGAAATTAGTGACAGTTTCACAGAGGAAGAAATGTTCAAAGCTACCCAAATTTTCATCAAAGATAAGAGTTATCGTGAACTCTTCTTATGTCTTCAGGAAGACCATAGAGTGCCATGGCTCAGAATGATGTTTAACAAAATTGACTAAAAGATGATGAGTGTGACATTGTTATCTTGAACTTGTTATCTTTGTAGTTGTTATGGGAATGTTTTGATTATGTGTAATTTTTTGTATCTTTGTTGTATGAATGTTTTGATTTATAGGTGTATCTTGAACTTGTTATTTTTCCATTTGGGATGGGGGTGTTTTGATTTGAGGGTTATCTACAATGTTATTCATGAACTTGCAAATTTAAAAAACTTTCAGAATTTTTGTCTAACATTAAATCAACATAGGCAATGCCTTTTTAACAAGACACAACATTTTTTCATCCAAAAGACCTAAACAAACAATTTCATAATTGAAACAAACCTATGTTCTAGCTCGCCGATAGCTACAATAATCATTCCACATTTGCATTGTTATTTCTTCCCTTTTACGAGCACCTGCATTTCGCTCAGAGTTCATGGTGTCGACATCTTCTCCATATGACTGATCTCCATTAGGAACAATAGTTTCTTCGGCTTCACCATCAAAATCATTAACAACATCTGCACCATTATGCATACGGATGAAGTTATGCAACATACATGCAGTAACTACTATATCAGTCTGAGAGTCGATTGGGTGAAAAGTTGCTACTTTAAGTATCGGGAATCTCATTTTCAAAATGCCAATGATGCGTTCAACATAATTCCGTAATGAAGCATGTCGCAAATTAAACAGTTCTTTATAATTGCTCGGTCTAGATTGCGCTCGACCTTGCTCTTGCAAATGGTAGCGGACACCTCTGTATGGAGCAATAAAATTTGGGGTATTAGCATATCCTGCATCTACAAGATAATATTTACCCCTTGGGACTTCAAAACCTTGCTCTATCGAACATTGGAGAATCCTAGCATCAGAAGCAGAACCTTCCCAACCAGCTCTTACATATACAAAACGAAGATCAAAATCACATGCGACCATAACATTTTGTGATAGCGTTTGCTTCCTGTTTCTGTAAGGGTCCTGTCTTTCCAACGAAATCGTGATAGTAATATGTGTTCCATCAATAGCACCAACGCAATCCTAAAAAAAATAGACAAACGTATAAAATTTACAATAACAAAAAAAAATTCACAATATATAGCTTTACCTACCCTGAAGTATGGGAAAATTTTTTTGTTATTCTGAATAACTGGTGATGTCATTGTCGATGGAGGTTCTATGTATTCGCGAGCAAGTCGATTTACAGCTTTAAGAACTTTACTAAAATAACGACTAACTGTTTCTGCAGAATGTTGAAATCGCTCTTGCACATCTCGGTTACTAGTATTATGAGCAAGAGTATACATAAACATTGCTAGTTGCTCTTCGACTGTTGTCCGTTTTGAGTTGCAGAGGAGACCTTTTTCTCTTAAACGATCAACCAGTGTTTGAAATATATAAGGCTCCATACGAAATTCTCTTTTGCAACGTTCTTCGTGACCTTCAAGAATTTCTTGTACATATGCAGCACCTGTAAGAATGGATGTGTGATGTTCTACACTTCTTGAAGTTCCTAGACATTGTCTCGACCAATAGCTAAGCATTACTAGATCATCTTCTTCATTTTTTTTCTTCCAAAAATTCAAGGAATCCATGGTGAAACAATGGCTACGAAGTTTTTCAACTAAAAAAAAAAGTGTGTATAATGCAAAGAAACCATGTTGTGTATAAATAGGGAAAAATGACAACGGCTATAATTATAACGGTTATATTTACAACGACTATTTTTCAAATTTTAATTTCCAACGGCTATTTTTATTATGTAATAATTATTTATTATGCAAAACAAACACTCATTCTGCAAGAAAAAATATGTAATAATTTATGTAATAATTTTTTATGTTGTCACCCAAACACCCATTCTGTAAGAATAAAATATGTCATAATTTCTGTAATAATCAGTTGCACTTCCTACGTAATAAAATTATGCCATATTTTTTTATTTTACATCCAAACAGGCCCTTAGAAGATCGCCGGACGATAAAAAATCCTTCCCACCGTGTTCAACAAGTACACAATTAAAAAGATATATATATATATATATATATATATATATATATTATGAAGTCTTTGTGATGAGCATGTATGATCATGGCATGATCCACACGGGCCCCACCTTTAATGATGCTGTTTTTTTTTCTTTTTCTTTGAAATTGAATGCATGTCATGCATGTATGCCGGCCATGATGCTTCTCTCATGATCTCATGATATTTCTTTAAAGGCATTCATCATGCATGTGTGAAAGCATGGTTTCTTTTTCATGCACGTATGCAAGCATGATTTTTTCCATGCGTCGTTTCTCTCTCTCTCTCTCTTTTCGTTTGCCCACCATGCCGTTTTTCCCCTCTACTTGTCCTGTCGTCTTTACCTGCAACATCATTTTCGCCGCCATGCTCCGTGCTGGCCAGTTTGACGATGGCCGGGAATGTCGATGAGATGCTCAAGGTGTACCAGCACATCCTTGCCATAGCCTCTTTCTCTCCCTTGGTTGCTACCTATCACCATCTCACCAAAGGCCTTGTTGATTCCAATTGACTTGTTGAGGCAATGGAGCTCCTCGACGAGATGCTCAACCGCGGCCATGGTGCTGATTCCTTAGTGTGCAGCAACCTCATTGCCGGATTCATTGATCTTAGGAGCATGGAAAAAACCCTTGAGCTCTTTGATGAGTTTCACGAACGATGCAAGGTCTACGATGGTGTTTTTCATGATACCTTCATGGAGACTCAGTTCAAGCAGGGAAAGGACAAAGAAGTTATGGATTCTTACCGATCCTTTCTTAATCTCCAATTCAAGATGAGTCCTGTGACGCGCAATGTTCTCATTGAGGTCCTTCTAAAGCATGAGAATATCAAGGAGACAGAGAAGCTGTTTAAGCAAATACTGGATACCCGTACTCCTCCAAGCTTCGTTGGTATCAATGCTGACACCTACAACATCATGGTGAATAAATGCTTCAAGAAGGGCAAGTTTATGCTTGCATGAATAAAGTTGGCAAGGTTCTTATTATAGGCGTATGTGGTAAAATATGCGTTGGGGCCATCAAAGATTAATTGAGAAGCTTTGACACACTTCAAATATTACATATGAGCAGTTCATCAATATCTGAAGTTTGCTCAATTGATTTTAAAGAAAATGATGATATAGAGGATGGTTTGTTGGTGAGGGGCATTTTCGGTAAAAAAAAAATGAAAGAATGAGAGATGAGTGAAAAGAGAAGAGGAGAAATAAAAAAATAGAAAAAAAAAGTGAATGGTGAGTAAAAAAAAGAAGAAGAAAATTTGAAAAATGAGAGCAGTAAAAAAATGAAGAAGAAAAAAAAATGAAAAAAAAAATGAGAGATAGAGAAAGAATGAAAAAAAAAATTGCTGAAGGAGTGCAAAATGAATAAAAAAAAATGAGAAGAATGAGGGATGAGAAAAATAATGAAGGATGAGTTTATTGGTGTGCGGGTGTTTTTTCATAATTTTCTTCTCTTTTTGCAGGACTTCTCTTTGGAAAATTCCTCTAACTCCACCTTGAGGTCTTGACATACTCTTGGGGTAAGGAGAATTTTTTTTAAAATTTCTCTGACTCCATCTAGAGATCTTGACACTCTTGGGGTAAGGAGAAATTTTTCACGAAATTCCCCTAACTCCACCTTGAGGTCTTGACACACTCTTAGGGTAAGGAGAAATTTTCACGAAATTCCTCTAACTCCACCTTGAGGCCTTGTCATACTCTTGGGGTAAAGAGAAAATTTTCATGAAATTCCTCTGACTCCACCTTGAAGTCTTGACACTCTTGGGGTAAGGAGAAAATTTCCATGAAATTTCTCTGACTCCACCTTGAGGTCTTGACACTCTTGGGGTAAGGAGAAAATTTCTATGAAATTTCATACGACTAACACAACAGCTGTGCAGTTGAATACTTTAGTAAGTAGTTTTTTGGTGCATTGGCATCTGTGTCCGGGCAGGTCACAATGGGTCCATTTATGATAAAAACACAGGCTCAAACTAGATCGTCAAGTACTTCCCGATCAGTCTCACTAGCGGTAGCGAAAATGCTATTGTCTTCTGTGCACATGTGAGGTTGGGAGTCAACCTTGAGGTCTTGACATTCTTGGGGTAAAGAGAAATTCTTACAAAAAATTATAAAAAGAAAATCTCTCTTCTTGAAATGAAGAAAAAAAAAATTCTTGAAGTAAAAGGAAAAGTGAAAAAATGAAAATTCCACAAAAAAATCTCTCTTCTTGAAATAAAGAAAAACAAAATTCTTGAAGTAAAAGGAAAAGTGAAAAAAATAAAAATGCCACAAAAAAAAAAAATCTCTCTTCTTGAAGTGAAGAAAAAAAAATTCTTGAAGTGAAAGGAAAAGTGAAAAAAATGAAAATTCCACAAAAAAAAAAAAAAATCTCTCTTCTTGAAGTGAAAAAAAAATTCCTAAAGTGAAAGGAAAAGTGAAAAAAAATGAAAATTCCACAAAAAAAAAATCTCTCTTCTTGAAGTGGGAAAAAAAAATTCTTGAAGTGAAAAAAAATGAAATTTTCACAAAAAAAAAACTCTCTTCTTAAAGTGAAAAAAAAAATCTTGAAGTGAAATGAAAAGTAAAAAAAAAAAAATGAAAATTCCACAAAAAAAAAAAAAAAAAATCTCTTCTTGAAATGAAAGGAAGAGTAAATGAAAAGTTCACTAAAGGAAAAAAAAAAATCTATCCTCTTGAAATGAAGGGATGATCTTTGTTTTTGAAACAAAAAAAAAAATTTTTGAAGCAAAAGGAAGAGTAAAATGAAAATTTTGGAAAGGAAAGGAAAAATGATAAAAGTCTTCTCTTCAACACTCATTGGAGTAAAAGTGTTGACAAAAATTTTCTTGAAGCTCATTGTGAGCTCTTTTTCGCAAAAAAAAAAAAAAAAAAAAACGAAATGGAGAACTCAATTGATCTTAGCTAATGGGAATCAAGCTCATGATTATAGCTTGAGATCCATTTAAAAAAAAAAATCAAAATTGCCAAGTTAATGACTTAATCATGTTGAAGTCCACAACTTGAAAATTTAAAGGTCAAGACTTACAAGCATTAAAGGGTCAAGACGTAAATGACAAATACAACTCTGGAGTTTAAGACACAAGGAAGTCAAACAGCTGAGGAGTTTCACAAGTCAGAGAGCTGA
This sequence comes from Dioscorea alata, assembly GCA_020875875.1. Classification (NCBI taxonomy): domain Eukaryota; kingdom Viridiplantae; phylum Streptophyta; class Magnoliopsida; order Dioscoreales; family Dioscoreaceae; genus Dioscorea; species Dioscorea alata. The sequence goes on from CM037027.1 coordinate 6,664,463, forward strand.
AGATTTTACAAGCACAAAGAGCCAAAATTTTCAGTGATAAAAAAACAAAGACGATCAAGTAGACAGCTCATAAATGCAGAGTAGCCATAGCTAGAGAGCTATGCGATGTGTTACGATACAAGCACGCATAAAAAGAATTTGAAGAAGGTCACAGCCACCAAACTAGAGGGTCTTCTGATATACTTTAGCGAAGAAGTCAAGAGCATCAACCAAGTCAAAAAAAAAAAAAATTGTAGAACATGACAAAAAAATAGCTCTCCAAATATTTTTGCATTTTCGCTCATGATTATGTACTCATATGCTCTTTGAAATCAATGAAAAAAATTAATTTTGTGTTTCTTCATTTGTTTCTCATTCACACTCGTTTCTTAATTGAAGGTTCCCATGACATTGTCTGGGATAATTAATATTGGGAATAACTTAGGTGAAGTTAGATAGGTGTAGTTTGTGTAGTTCACCATTGACATTGTGACACATGTCCCAAAAATATATAAAAATATAATAACTTTCATATAATGCCCTTACTCTTTTTTAAAAATTACTCATCTCATGCCACATGTCAAACATCCAATGGTGAACTACACAAACTACACCTATCTAACTCCATCTAAGTTATTCCCATTAATATTAGGGGCTTGCCCCTAATAGAAGTTATGAACCTGCAATCACCTGAAATATGAAAATAAATAAAATTTGATTTGTGATCCATGCTTTTCACCTGGTCAATATTCCAATTAAAGGGCGGGTGAAAAGAAAGGAGCCCACAACCGGCTTTTATAACAAATGTCAATTATATGCCGCAATTGCCACAGTCAGTATATTGTGTTGTGATATTTCCAAGAAACTTCGGTACTTATATATTCCAACATTTATTATAATATTTTCCTAACATTTGTAAATAGTCTCAATATGGATTTTATTTCAACATGAGCAACACTTTTTTTTTTTTTTTTTTTTTTTGTACAACATTTATAGATGTCATCACAAGTTTTTATTACATTAATTTTGAATATTGCAATATTTATAATTATTGTTATAGAGGTTATATATTAACATTGTTAAAGGTCTCTTAAATTACTTATATCGACCTTTCGTAAGAATTAGTTTAATAAAATAGCAATTATGAATACCAATTTAAGTCGATATTTGTAATATTGGTAAAAGTTATTCATCTTATCTAATTTTAAAATTAAATGTCATTTATAAATGTTGGTATAATTAAGAATTATTTGATAACATTTGGTAAGTGTCTCTTAAACATCTTATATCAACATTTCATAAATATTATTTTAACTATATAGTATTTGTGGATAACAACCCTATTTAGTCTTTGTAATATAGTCTGCTCTTTTGGTCCCTCTAATATGATTTGTCTCTAGAAAGTCCCTGTATTTTAATTTGTGGGATATATAACTCCTCATGGGGGCCTCCAAGAGACAAATTATATTAGATAGAATGACTTATATTTTTCAAAAATTAAAATACAGAGACTTCCTAAGGACAAATTATATTAAAGGGACCAAAAGAGCAGATTAACAATATTAGAGGGACTAAATAGGGTATTCACATTTGCAAATATTGGAAAAATATTGTATAATTTTTCACAATACTAATTTAAACAATATTTATATGTGATATAATTAAATAAAATATGAGATATAATTTAAATTCTATAAAATTAATTTGCATAATTTAACAAAATATTAATAAAAATTACTCATTAAAAATTTAAAAATCCCACGTAGAACTAAAACACTAATTAAAATAATATCAATATGATCTACAAATATTTAAAAAAAAAAAAAATAACTTTCAAACATTATAATAAAGCTAAAGCTTCAATCTGTATAATTGTCTTTAAATTTGTCATGATGGCTTCTATCGACAAAATAAAATATACAAATACATCAGTGTCTATCTAAATCAATTAATAAAGAAAAATAGATAAATAAATAATACAATTTATAATTTTAAAATTTGAAAAATAATCAAACAATGTCAACAAATCTTTAAAAAATAACTTTCAAAAATTATAATAAAGCTAAGATTTCAATATGTAGAATTAGCTTTAAATTTATCATAGTGATTTATTATCAACAAAATAAAATATACAAATACGTCAGTATCTATCTAAATCAATTAATAAAGAAAAAGTGATAAATAAATAATTTAATTTATAATTTTAATAATTTAAAAATGTAATGAGATGATATTATAAAAATTGTACCAGATCATTACTGCTAAAATGAAATTGAGGACTAGTGGCTAATTGAGAACGAGAACTACTTGTAGCATCTCCCGCCTACAATAATTTTTATATTTAATAAAATAAAAGTAATATAATATTAAAAGTTGAACACAAATAAGTCATTTTTATATTGAAGAAAATATAATTTGTCTCAATTTATGTATGTGTGTCATAACTATAATAAATTAAATAATTTAACTTAGAATAAAAGAATGAAATATAAAACTTCAACAAAGCTATGTGTGAGCCATAATTGTAACAAGAACAATAGAATAAATAAAAATTATATAAGGGGCAAATTATGGGGGGGGGAATTGTAAACTTCAACAATACTAGGATTAAAAAAAATAAAAAAAAAATTACCACCAAACTTTTGACACTCTTAAATATAAAAATATTGCCACTTTTATTTTTTCTTAAATATAGCTTTTTCCAATTTTAAATTATCATTCACATTTTTTGAATATATATATATATATATATATGTGTGTGTGTACTAACTTAAAATGGCGTTTTCAAATATATCATAACAAATTGATGCAATTAAAGTCATATTGAATTATGACATTTGTCACATAGGTCATAACAAGCGTCTTAATAAATAATATTATACCGACATTTCTTTCAATGTTGCTATAATCTTCAAAAATATCACAAAATAAAATCCTTTTTGTGACTATACGTAGAAATGTCATTATAAATATATGAATAAATAAAAGCATACCAACATTTATTACAGTTATCGCTTAAAAGTCATTTTAATGGTTTCCAGTGACATTTGCAAGAATGTTATATTAAAAATGTCACAATAAGTGTTTTTTGTTATAGTGAAATTTGCAGACTATAAATAATGCCTAATCTAAGTTATTTGGAATTCCAATGAAATTATTTATTTTCAAACTTTCCCTACCATGATAGTGAGGTCTTGGAAAATCTTGTTTTTCCTAAGCCGTGAGCTTTTTATTGTGTACTGGGAGAAGTCGCATCAAATTCTCCTTGGAAATCTTTGTGATAAGGCACAAATTGATCTTGTTTATTCTATTCTTACCCTTTATGTGCGATGCCCTCCAACTTAGTGGTCGTGCCCGCAAGTGCATGGGTCACACAAATAATAAAGTGGTAAGTGGGGGTTTTAGTAACCCTTAGAGAACAAGAATACTAGTACTAATCCCTCTCCGCAATCTAGCCTAACAACCCGTGTGAAGTGAAATTAAACTAAAAATTGCTAAATCTAAGAATGAGGAAAACAAAAGGAATGAAGTGAATTTGGAGGAGAAACCAATCAACAAGAGAAGGTATTTGAACACGGTTCCACCTATGGCTACACTTGTATTTGGACATTTATATTAGGTTAGAGATCGCAATGGTAGGACTATAGAGATTCAAAGACATGCCGATAACTTTTTTGAGTCTAACGATAACAAATCTCCTAAAAAACTTTGTTAAGATTATATCTTTAGCTTAAGTTTCATATAATTGCAATACACTTGGTAAACCTCTCAAGATTAGGGTGAGATTCTCTTTCTAGCCCTATCTCTAGATTAGTTATAATTCTTTCCACAGCAGCAACACTATAGTACTTTACTGTAGTAGTGAACAGTAATAGCATGCAGCCTGCATAGCACCCACATGTCTTGTCCAGAACCTCGTGTGGCCTCCTTGTGGCCGCACAACCCATGCATAGGACTTGAGCTAACCTAACTCTGATCTTTTGAAAAGAATTTAGATGCCCATGCGGCCCTCATGTGCCCACATTCCTATCCGTACACCTAAGCAACTATTGCAGGCTTCCATGGAATTTAGGAATCTTTGTGCTCATACCCGCCTCCCAACATCTTTGATCATACTCCGTAGGACCACTCCTATATCGAGTCACCTCCTCGCCTAGATCAACATTAGTTTGGGTTAAGTTTGGTACCTAATTGCCTATAAGCGCAGCTATCCTTTTATTCATATGTTCTATTATATGCTCAATTTACCGATCCACCATCTGCTCCATCATCTGTCCCAATTTCTGCTCCAATTTTCAAATTTGTCAGACCCGGCCAAGGCCAAGGATCACGGGTTGATGGGTTCGATCGAGTTGAACCAGAGTTAAACCGGGGGCAATAATAACATATTAAAAATATATTATAATAATCAATAATTATAAAAATAATATAATCACTATTTTCATAACTAAAAAAGCATAATTAATTAAATTTAATATTTAAAATTTTAATTTTATATATCATTTTTAACTTCCTAAAACTATAAAATATTTTTAAAAATAAAAATCTTGTGAGTCCGAGTGGTCATGCATCTCGTGACTTATATGACCTCTTTCTCTCTCGCTTTCTTAAATTGATGTTTTTATTCTTAATCTTCATCTTCTTCTTAAATTGTAATCAAATATGAGGAGTTAATCATCTTCTTCCCACTCGAAAGGAGCCCTAAAAACACCACGCTCCTCGAACTCCTCCATCACTCTCGTTCGTCACCTCTCGCTATGTGTTCGTCGTTGCTTCTCTTTCTCTCCTTTCTATCTTTCTCTCCTTCACTCTCTCAGCCTTCCTTTTTTTCTATCATCCGTTAGAACTGGCCGGTTTAACCGGGCCGATTTAACCTGTTCCTAATTAAACCAACCAAGTCATTCGGTTCTTAGCCGGGTCAATTGAAGCTCGAGTTTAAAGATATACCCGAATCGGCCTCATAGCCGGTGATCGAGCCAGTTAGGCCGGTCTGGGTCTAACAACCTTGCCAATTTTTGCTCGAATTAGATCATCTGATCGCGCTCATAAATCTCTTGAAGATTCTGCTCATGCTTAGGTGCCATGTCTCCTCCAAAAACGAATAAAGCTCTGATACCAACTAACTCAGCGACCAAACACCAAGTAACGATAAAGTTAATGACTTGTTTAGTCTGAGAATGCTCATGTCAAACAACAAGAACCAAAACCCTATTTAGTCTGAGAATACCTAGAGATTTTAGAAAGAGACCAAAACGAATAATTTTATTTCATCAAAATCTACTCCTGAACTTAGCCCGAGGCTTACAGTAAATAGAGAAGGAAAACAGTAAAACAAATCCTAAAAGGAGGCAAATAAAAAATTTGCCAAAAATGGCAAGTTTTCAATTTACAACAGAGAAATAAAATACTTAATAAAATAAAAATAATGCCCAAAATGGGCACAAATCTGAGATTCGTAACCAAAGATACAACCAAATCAAATCTTTCCTAAATGAACTTCATATATGGCCTCAAAAAATATTGATCATGGATAATAATAAATGAAATAAGATGACAATTGCTAACATGGAAAAGGATAAAAATCACAGTTTTTAAAGTGCCAAGTTATCTTGGTAGCATGCATGATATGATATATCACCAACACTTCATACATGAAACTAGAGATTTAAAAAAAAAAAAACAAAGTCAAAAACTTTGTCAACAAGCTCAGGGTGATTGACAATTGAACCATGCTCCCAGAGTGCCACGCTAGAAAAATATAACCTCATCAGCCAACTCTTCACTTAATTCCTTGAACTCAAACACCTATTAATTTATTTATTTATTTATTTTATTTATTTTATGTATTGCCAAGATGAGCGGCTAATATAGTTCACTAGGTTTCTCCCGGCATATGCTAAATAACCTCTCAAACAACCTATCCGCATAGACTGCTTGTACTTATTTAGACCTCCTCAGTGGACATGCACTCCTCCTGTCTGTCATGGTGGCAGAACTGCTAGCGATGGTTGGATTAATATGCTAATTTGTAGCATCAACGGCATTGGCTAATCTACATTATCTGCGAAGAAGTCATTGAGATTGTCACCATTGATTTTAATTCGATTAACTGTTATAGCATATGCGCCTGTTCCCCTCATACGATCTTCAATCCTTAATAATTGTTATTTGCGCTGTTATAAACGGTTTCATGGCTCGATGTCCTGCACATTAGAAGATACATTCACACATAAGTTGTTTGTTCAAGTACCAAAAACACATGCATGTTAAGTTAATATATATGTCTGACCTCAATAGAAGTTTTAGCCATGTCTACATCAAAGACAGTCATCTTCAACTCATTGTTCCTAGCAGCACCACTAATTTCTCAAGCCTTTTTTTTATCTTCAAATATCTCCCAATCCCCTAAAATGATTCTTGATGTGTCAAAGATAGTCATCTTCAACTCATTGTTCCTAGCAGCACCACTAATTTCTCAAGCCTTTTTTTTATCTTCAAATATCTTCCGATCCCCTAAAATGATTCTTGATGTGAGTACTGCAAATCAGTCCCAAATTTCTTATTGGCGGCAGCAGTCATGAAGGTGAATGTTCGTCTCTTGAATGCCTTTTATCACATTTAAATCCTTGCTTCACATGCACAACAAATATTTGGATCAGATACCCAACATAATTTGCTTTCCATCTGATACGTATTCCACATTTGGAGGGACCCGAGTTGATACTATTATATATTGGCCTAAGTTGTCCTGTACTAGATTATGTTATTAGCTACAATTTCATATCATTATTTATTGGCAATTATTACCTTTAGAAAATACAAGATATCATTCAACAGAAAAAAGTACGTTAGTCAAAATAAGGCAAGTCAGCAATTCATAAATGCAAACAACATTAACATAATAAAAAATAACTTCATAAACCATTATGACCTGTGCACTGTGCCCATGTTTGGCCCACAATTGTGGCCCATGATTCTGCCTTGAGTCAGTTCTCCATGTAGCTCTCCTTATGTCCTAGATTGTTATGCATTACAAACTTTATCAATGGTTGAGCAAGTTTCTTAAATAAAGTCCATAATACCCAAGTGATAAAAACAGTTGCCGCTAGGACTAGCTAGGAGTAACTCGACTTAAATTTTATAATGGAAAATGGTTGTGATGTGAGAATCTTTAAAAGATTCTTTAACATTCCACAGGCCCACTCAGCCCTAGATCATAGTGTCGCATGCTAAAGTTGAACAACTCCCTGGGATTTGTCAAGGAATGGCCACTATACTCCTTCAAACGATTACGAGCACCACATTATGGTGTAATCAAGCTATTTATGGTTGTGTACCCGCATCAACAAGGTAAAATTTCCCTGTACCAAATACTTTCAAAGTTGACTACAAAACTATTTGTAACCTAAACAAATATCTTTAGAAGAACTTCTATCATTTTCAGGTTAGTTGGTGGCAATTGTGCTAATACATCTCTAAAAATAGTGAAATTAGTTGGTGACCATTTCCACCCCGCCAAGACATAGGTAAATCGCAACTCAGGATTCATGAGGCAAGAACACTTTGTGCAGAGTCTATTCAATTATGCTATTTGATCAGTGGAGACAAATGCAACAATGTGCATTCCATCTAGGATAACATTACAATCCTTGGAGTCCACTTTAAAAGTCAAAGTCATTGCTATCAATATTCCATACTTAAATTAAAAACTAAAGAACACTTATTTTTAAAAACAAGTAAAAAAATTACTTGCTATTTCCAGGCAAATTCGGTCTTAGTTGTTTACCAAGATCCTCATGTAGGGTACCAATTGCGCAAAGGACATAGTTGAAGTATGCCCTAATAGTTTCCCCTGAGCGCAAGAACTCTATATCTATGGTCGCATTCTTTATATTGTGGTCCATGACATGCAAGAACATCACAAGTTTTTCTTCACTGTATACACTGTTTGCATCCCATGGGAGCATTTTATCTTATAAAAATGATGTGAGCTTCTTGGATGCACACACATCTATCCTAAGAAAACTTGTTTATATTATTTCCCAATGTATATTATTTCCACTCAAGTGTTTAGTATTATTTAAATATGTTTATTATTATGTATATTTGCATTTTTTCTACACTGGCTGTTAAAATTATACCTCACAACTGTTTATCATATTATTCTGACATTCATAATAATATTCAAGAAATATAAAAATAAAAAAAGACTAAATTCTAAGAGAAGCTTGCTACAAATCAAACAACAAGATTTCTCAAATACCAAAAAAATTGATAATAGCAGAGAATATCCTGGGCAAACCAAAACAATGAAAGAAGGAAGTCTTCCTCACTGGAATGTGCATAACATTACTGTATGTATAATAATGTCTTCAATAACCTTAACATAAGAAAACAACCATAAATAGAACCCAAAGTTAAAAAAATAATTCACACAAAAAAAAAAGACATAATAAACAAACAAACAAACATAAACAACTACAAGTGAAAACTAGGGTATATAAAAGATGACAAATCAACATTATATGTTTTATATTGTCATAAATCCTTGCATTTGGAGTAAGAATTCTTCAATAATAAGTCTTATAAAATTTCACAGCCAGCTTTGTGTTGCCATTTTTACCTTCGTATTGGATGTTTAGTGATCATTCCTTGCATCTTAATAGTCCTAGGTGCCACTTTTGCAGAAAAAAAAAAGGGGCTAGCTTCTGTTTTAAACCAATGCAATCAAATAAATCCCAGTTACCAGTGGCTCTTATAGCGTCCCTCACAATAGGCATCAATTTAGTTTCTGGGGATGTGGAATACCTTAAAGACTAGATGCATGATTTTGACATCAATAACAATTTCAACTTTGGCGTTGATTAAGAACAACAGGAAACATTTACAGCATTTCAAATGTAGATTTCATATATATGTCCTCCAGTAATCCTGTGCTAACTTCATGGTCTCTCCATGTGCTTTGCAATTTTACAATATCTTGCCTGAGAATGAGACTCTCTTATCGATATAGACGGCACTTACCTGTTCCGGTGCATACAGAACACTCACTAGCATCACCATCCACATGCTTTAGGCAATAATTTATTCGATCATTCACCACATCCTACATAATACATAAACATCATTGATGAAACGGCACAACAGGTTCTAAAGCTTTCTTTCAAAAGCACATGGCAAATCAATTAAGTTAGTCTCATAGTTGGCAGTCAATCAAACCCATCTGTTTTTTATCCCATCAATTAGCACATCACCATGAAGCTTTGCACAGAAAACTACGGGAAAATAGGAATGAATTTAAAAAATAACTTTCAAAACTAGATAGCAGAGTACATAGGAAATGAGAGAGGTGAATATAGATAACTGCGCAAGTAGATGTCCAAACCATAAAAAAGAAGAAGACAGTTTCAAAATAGAAATTAAGAAGTTTCTAAATCTAGTATTTGATGCTATGCCAAGACGGATACGAATGCTAAATTTTTTTTCCCAAAATATAGTTTATTAAGCAAAGATTCAGAGAACTATTTGAAGTAATCAAAACCACAAAACCAGATTCAAGCGCTGCAGTTACTATCAATCATAAGAAATCAGAAACAGATCCCAAAGTTGACAGCAAAGTGCTTATAAAACCGTCTGCCATTAACAATGTAATCGTACATATAAAATATATCTATAAGACACAAATCTCCAATGCTCCATGTACTAGCAGGAAGAATTGGTTAGCTAAGAATAACTCTTTGTTGGGGCTAAGGCTTCAGCCAACATGAAAACATTATGTACAAAAAAAGCAAACAAAGAACTAATTTTCTCCACAGAGAGGGAGGATAGAGTTACTAGTTGACATAATCAAAATTGGACACTTTCCAAATGGTTTGAATTGGAAATTTCTGGTTGTACAAAATTGGGTAAAATCTCCTTTGCTAAAAAAACTGACTATCCTATTCATGTTATGCAGTATGGAATCCAATGTGAATGTAAGTGCAATCATTTAGGAAATATTGTCCATGCATGCAAACTAAGTTTGTTAAAAGGAAATAAAAAGATCAAGATACTTTCCTCTTTAATCATGTTCAAAACAAAGCAATTACCTAAATAACTAACAGAACAAATACACATAACATTTTATATCCACAGAAAAAGGATGCTCAATATCATACCACCAAACTTTCGTGTAGACCAAGTGGTGCTGTGACAATATAGGAGATGTCTGAGTGATCCTTCGCTGCTTCAGCAGCTAGAGCAGGGATATCCTAAGGAGAACATATTGTTAGACATTTTATATAAGTCATACGTACATAATTGAAGTTCTTTTTTAAGCCATTGATGCTAATAGATCAAAAGTCAGTCATTTACAACACCTGGTTCCAATGCCGGCCAGGGAAGAGAAAAAAAGGACTAATGATAATCCGCTTTGCTCCTTGTTGTACACATAACTTAAATGCATCTCTAATTGATGGTTCAGCCAATTCCTGATTCCATATAAAATTCATTCATTAGATAACAATAGAAAAAAGACTCTTACAGCAACCAAACAGACTTCTAATTAACTAAATGCATGAAAAATAATCAAACACATAATTATGGAAGCAAAGTCAAAAACCTTTATGGAAACTCATGCTTTAGACATAATTCAGGCCAGAGAAATTATGATGTATAAATATTCTGGAATTATTTACAGCATTTGAAATGACCTTTTATGGGGAGAAATTTCCACAATTCAACCAGAATAAATTACACAGAAACAGAAAATATTTGAGGCTATCCTTGGTTTGGGTTATCTCAGCTGTTGTTCCAAAATGCAATCTGCCAGCCAAGGAGGAACCCACTGTGGCATTTTGGACCAACAGCTGCAATCCTCTAATATGGCCAATGCCTGAACAGTCAGCAAAGTAGGTCTCAATTCACTTCAAAATTATGATAGGAAAAAATGACATGCTTTTGGGATACAAACTGATCACAAACTTTGGTAGGAAAAATTGTATAGGGATTCCCGGGGGGGGGGGGGGGGGCTATGAGAATTTGGAATCAAATAAAACAAATCACAAAAGATGATAAAAAAAATAGCAACACTGTTGAATCACAGTAGTTAGAAGACATTTTTTCTGAATGGTTACACTGACATTATCCTAGTCTCATATCAAATGATTTTCAAGTTCATTCTAAACTTAAATTTTTGTAGCATGGGAAACATGAAGCTTTTTGCTTGTGTGTTTGAGACAACCAAAATATTTTAAGATTATTGCATATACAAATAAGATAACGTACTGGTGTGTTCTTTTAGCTTTTGCCTATGTAGGATATGATTCTTTTGAGTCTTCGCAGGATTCAGTTCTTGTTGTCTATATAAGTATTTTAAATGTGAACTAAGAGGTTGATAGAGTAAGAGGGTGCTACAAATGAATGCTTTATAGTTTTGTGGTTCATATCAATATAGTATAGTTTTGTATTTACTACTCCCCTTTGATTTTACAACTTATTTCCAATAAGATCAGTTTTTCTACAGCATAAAATAAGGTTGCTATATAACTTAAAACACAACAGAATCATGATTAGACGAAATTCCCATCATGAATTTTTTACATAAAGATTGATGAAGTATCCATTCAACAATCTCTTAGCTTATGAAAGCTATTAATTCTAAAACAAAGCAATGTATGTTAAAATTTATTTTAGGACTGTCGCCTTGTGCCATTGCCCTCACAAGTTTTAATCATACTCATATAGTCAACATGTTATAATATATTTCCTCATATTTTCAAAATTTGATAATTAAAAACACCGAGTTTGTCTAAAGCCTATGACATGCTATCCTGCAAATAAAGATTTTAACTACCAAGTCATCATTTCCATTAAGAGATTGCTACATGTTTAGGCATCCAACTTTCAAGTCCCTCAACACTAACTTGATAAAAATGCGTCAAATTAGGGATTAACTGCAACAGAGATCTTAGAAAAAAGGAACATAGTTTTTCAAATTTAGCCAAAGGACAAATGATAACAGTTTCTTTCTCATTAAGTGGAGATGGCTTTGATCATTTATTTCTGATTCCTTTATAGTTTATCCTTGCAACATGGTGCAGTAACATAGTTTGCAGTCTATGAAAATTCATGCAGATGCAAGCATCTAAAGAATTATGCACCAAAGCTTTATTTTATTCCCTCACATGCTTTTGTAGCATAAAATACTAATAATATGTCATACATGTTTCATTGAACTTTATCATAAAAGTCCTGTGGTTGCCTTGACTTTTTCTCGACCAATATTTTTTGGCTTAAGCTACATTATGCATCTGTTAGAGACAAGAGTACTTAAACAGCAATGCCAGAGAATTGCAGAAAACAAACTGAACAAAAAGGAGTTGCAGAAGTTCAAATCAAAATCCATGATGGATATCTGAAGTTTAATTGTAAATACAACTGGTTTGCTGTTTCAAGAGAGTATACAACTATTCATCATTTTATCATGGACCCTTTTGTTCTTGTCCCCACTTCTAGCAACAAACTCTACCATGGTATTGAATGTATTTTGTCAATTCTACTCATCCTTAATTCCCTACAATAGTACTAGTTGATAGTGTCAAATACTGTTTCATCATGTAGACAAAAAGGAAACACATCGCTTTGAATGGGGCATAAAATGCTGTTCGACAATGAAGCCAAATTCTGAAGAAAAACAAAGATACTGGAAAAACACAAAAAACAGAAACAAACAAAACAGAAAAGAAAAGAAAAGAAAAATATCATCTTAGTTAAGGGAAACTTACAAGTAAGCTTAGTTGCAAGACTCTCAACAAGCCAACAATGAAAACTGGAGTTGTGATTTTTAATACATGAGAAAGGCAATGGCTAGCATTGTCTAAACTTGATGGCTACTGCTTCCTTCAAGAGCCCCTCAAAAATCTTGCTTTCCACATATGCTTTCACCTTTAACTAATCACCATCAATACTTCCATAGATAATCTGTGCTTAAATAGTTCAAAGCTCCTCAACAATGGCAGCAAAATGGCACACAATCCTCACGCAAAGCCTCATCATTTCTATTTAAAAATCTACACTTCATAGTCCTCATCTCTAACTTCATCAACTTATCAAAATTCGTCAGGCTCTTGGTTTCTTTATATATAAATACAAGCCTAAAATGCAATTAAAAAAATTTCCACAAATTGGGACTTTACAAGATCTCAAAGGCACTAAAATTTTAAAATTCATGAAAGCTCATTGCGAACTAACCTTACTCCTACAAATGGATATCGAAACCTAAACTTGTATGGCACCCACAGTAGACTGATTGAGAAGATATTAACAAGCTACTTTCCTTAAAAGCGAGCACTTTCAGAACTAACAATCAAATTGAGCTATACATAGAGAATCAAACTCTAAGCAACGAAAATCACAAAATCTCACATCAAAAAACAAACAGAAAGAAAAATTATTACCATATGGGCAGGCTCAACGATCTCATAACTGGTTCTTGCTTTGAACATAGAAACAAACTCATCTGCGGATGAAACAAAACTCACAATTCAGCTCCACACTAAATCTTAGACATTGTTCCACGAGAACCGATCTACAGCGCACAGGCACACAAACATACTTAGCATGAGATTAGATTCTTGGCGGCGGGATCCATGGTCCACGATTATCACAGCATCCCGCTGTGTTTGGGGGCCTTCATTCCCCACACTCAAGCAAGACTTCGCACACAAAGCTCCTCCATTCATGGTGATTCTTCTTGATTTTGAGAATTCGAGGGAATGCAATCCAAAGCTGCTGATTTGAAAACGATTTTGAATCAAAAGATGAGCATAAAATGGGTAGAAACCTCGATTGATTGGAAAAAGAAACAATTGAACCTTAAAGTAGGAGGATGAGAAGGAATCGTCACCGAATGCATTATTGGGATCAAAACGAGAGATGGAAGCTCTCTATCATCATCCCTTGTTTAGTGGGTTTTGGGAGACAAGCAGAGGGAGGCTCTGAAGGCCTTCACCTTTCTTTTTCTGAAAAATATTCCAATAAATCCCTTACGATCAATTAATTTAGATTGTTCCTTTTTTTTATTTTCTTATTCTTATTCTTATTATTATTTTAACGTGGATAAACTACTGAGGGAAAGAACAGTCAAGAAAAAAAGATAGAACCTGAATATTAAACAATCTAAACATTAGCGTTTGGGTTACCCTAGTGGTTTCGGGTTTTAGGGAGGCAATTATTGCATCTATGAGGTTGTTTCTATAGGTGAAAATTCCTGATTTTATTTTTTTTACTGCAAGGAATGGCCATTCCTTAGGTGAAAAATTTTCAATATAACGCTGTTATTATTTTTATTTATCAAAATAATTCCATGTAAATTTTTACCAATATGAATTTCAAAATATCACATCAAGTCTAATCATCTCCAAATGGTGAATGAATCTTTTGAAAATACTAAAATATTAGCGTTTTCTCATTAACACCCTTTTATTTTAAAAAATCACAAAAATAAAATATTTTTGTCTTTTCAAACAAATTTTAAGTTATTAATTAATTTTTAAAAAATTATATTTCTTTTCAACAACATTTATTTTGGAAAAATATGTTGGTGTTATTGTTGTTGTTATTATTATTATTATTAATATACGAATTGTTTTTTATGTTTATTAAAACTTATTTGCAGTTTAAATTATTTAAAATTATTTGGTTTGGCAACCTCTCTAGATTAAAAATGATTCATCTATAAAATGACACAAGGTAAGCTAACCAAAGTTCAAACGTAAATGTATGCATTTGGATAAAAATCATAATTCTACTAAGCATAATTTATGCTTTTTATGTAAATAACCCAGACATTATAAAACTGATTGTCCAACACTAGGTAAAAATATGTAATGTAAAAAAGATAATTGATATATTTGACTATTTTCTATTTGTACTTGAGTGCAATTATTATTGTTTAAATTACAAACAAGTTATTTAACCATAATAATAATGATAATTCAAAATAATTACCATTTACAAAAATAAAAATAATAATAACTTAAAAAGATTTAAAAATTTTGACTTTTGTGATTATTTAAAAAATGATTATGTTAATAATAAGAATAAATTTTAAAAAATGGCTTAAAAACCCAAGACAATGTATAATAATAATAATAATAATAATAACAACATAATTTTCATAAATAACTACTGTTGAAAAATATATAACTTTTTAAAAATTAATAATAACTTTAAAATTGTTTAAAAATATATATATATTATTTGTGTGATTCTTTTATGGGAAAATTACTATTCACCCCTCGGGAATTGCAAACTTTCCCAGACAGCCCCTGCAAGTTTGCAATATCTCAGAAAGCCCTTCCGTTAGTGTTTTATTTCATTTTTACCCCCTGTCGTTCATTTGTACAAGGTTTATGCTGTGAAATTCCGTGTGTACCCTTGTAAATGGTGGGAAAACAACCGCCTAGTCACATCATGTTAAACATTTTTTATTTGGCTTTTGTCAATCTTTTTCATTCCTTCTTGTATTGAATTTTCTGAAACAAAGTTTGGAAGTGTCATCGTTCGCATTCGTTTGAACTCCGCCGGTTGTCCGATAAGGGGAGATAAGGTGAGAATGTCTTCCTTTTTGTCTCTGTTTGATCATCCTTTAAGAGAGAGTACCAATTTATATTTATTTACATGCAGGTTTTTAATGGAGAGTTTTTGTGCAATTGCAAGATACAACGGGGAGGGACGAGTGCTAGTGTTCACGGCACAGACTTGTTGGGATTCAATCGTAGCGGAGATATGTGACCGATGGGGTCTTGATGTTTCCCATGTTAGGGTGAAGTTTATCACACCCGATGGACATAAAACGATTTGCCCAATAGAAAATGAGGTTGACTTCCAGCGCATGTGTCATGTATACTCACTCTTCAAATGCGCTGCAGTCGATCTCGTTGTTGAGACAGATGATGTGCCATTGTCGCATCATAGTCAAAACGAATTCTTGTCATTGTAAAGTTCTTATCCTTCATCTTTACTCTTAAAGTCATATGTGTTCGCCTAATTATTATATTTACCGTGTAATTATTATAGTTACCGTTTAAGTATTCCAGTTTCCTTTTAAAAAAATAAGTTCCCGTGGTAAACCAATAAGTTATGCTTGTTAACCGGTCTCATCCCCGTTCCCGTTTAAACATATATTTTACCGTTTAAATATTTGTGTCTGTGTTTAACTTATTATGTTTTAGTTTAAATATACTTGTTTGAAGTGAACTTATTTTGTTTCCGATTAAGTTACTGATGTTTTCCGTTTGTCTGAAGTGTTGGCAGGAATTCTGATTCTGCCAGCGCACCTGTTCCATCTGATGGCGACCCGGACGCGGCAGCATGCCTTCCGTCCTCCTCGGATCATTCCGAAGTGTTGTCGTTGGATATCGGACAACGTTTCGTAGACGTTGAACATTTCAGAGACGCGCTTCGGAATTTTGCAATCAAGAGGAATTTTGACTTCAAATTCGTAAAGAATGAGAAACACAGGGTGACTGTAGAATGCGCTGCCGTTGGTTGTCGCTGGCGCCTTCATGCATCAAAGGAATACAATAAAAATACGTTCAGAATAAAGACAATGCACCCGTCACACACTTGCGGTGGTGGAATTGGCTCGGTGTCACATCCTAAAGCGTCGAAAAAATGGGTAAGCGCTCGAGTTATTGATAAGCTTAAAGGCCAGCCATTGTACAGGCCAATCGACATTCAGAAGGACATGTTACGGGAACACGGTGCCCACATTCCATACAAGCAAGCCTGGTTGGGCAAAGAGCGTGCCCGGGTGATCCTCGACGGCAGCGACGTCTCCAGCTATGATCTGCTGCTCTGGTACGTCGATAAGGTGGGTGAGACAAATCCCGGCAGCATTGCGATTGTAGAAAGAGACGGTGACCGTTTTAAACGTGCATTCTTCTCATTCCGTGCGTGTATCATGGGATTCAAGCGGGGTTGCAGGCCGCTGCTGTTTGTCGACGGTACCCATCTTCTTGGGAAATATCGTGGCACGTTGCTGGGCGCCACAGGCAAAGATGGAAACAATGGGTTTTTCCACTTGGCCTTCGGTATCGTCGACAACGAGACTGATGCGAATTGGACGTGGTTCATTTCCAAGTTAGGTGATGCGTTATACGATGAAGGCGATTATGAAGAGATTATTACGTTTGTGTCGGACAGGTCTAAGGGGCTTGTGAACGCCATTGCTAGGGTCTTCCCCTCTTCCCCACATGCCTATTGCCTTCGACACTTGGAGGCCAATTTTATGAAAGCCAATGGCGGACTCGGTAGGGCATTGAAGGACGAGTGCTGGTCCATATGCTTTCGTATTGCGTGGGCATCAACGAGTAAAGAATTTGATGATACGGTGAATGAATTGCGGGGCATATCACCAGAAGCACATCGCTGGCTGCTTCAAAAGTCAGATTTGTCACATTGGTGTAATTTTTTGTTCAAAGGACAACGTTGGGGCAATATGTATTCAAATGTCGCAGAGTCCTTCAATGCGTGGATAAAAGAAGCTCGCCATTTACCCGTTACGAGAATGGTCGACTCCATACGGTATTTGAATGTTTGATTCCTTCGATCTATTTAAACATCTTCGTCAGTCTTTAACTTCGTTTACTTTACATGTGTCTATAATGGTCTGTGTTTAACTACCGTTGTTACTATTTAACTATAATTGTTTTCGTTTAACTATCCACGTTTATGTTTACGTATT
Organism: Dioscorea alata; assembly: GCA_020875875.1. Classification (NCBI taxonomy): domain Eukaryota; kingdom Viridiplantae; phylum Streptophyta; class Magnoliopsida; order Dioscoreales; family Dioscoreaceae; genus Dioscorea; species Dioscorea alata. The sequence goes on from CM037027.1 coordinate 6,682,170, forward strand.
CTTTGCTTACGTTAACAATCAATTATAATTTGTTATGATACAGGTTCAAATTAATGCGGATGTTATGCACACGTCGTGAGCAAGCGAACAAATGGGACACGAACTTGTGCCACGATATACATAGGAAGGTAGACGAACTGGTTGCGGAAAGCCGAAATCTTTATGTTGGTCGTTGTGTCGATGATCGTTACGAAGTCGTTGACCATTGCAGCAACTCCGTCGATCTATCGGGTAGAACATGCTCATGTCGCAGGTGGCAAATTTATGGTATCCCGTGCACACACGCTTGCGCTGCAATAATGCAGACAGACACCAACGTTCATCAATTTATTAGCCGGTACTTCACCGTGGAGACATACAAACTTGCGTATACGGACGCTATTTTCCCTATACCAGACGATGACAAGCCTACGGACGACAATCGAGAACTCCATCTGCGTCCGCCTGCGACGAGAAGGCAACCTGGGCGACCCAGACGGAAACGGCTCGAGTCGCAAGCGGCCGCGGTCCGCGAGTTACGGTGCAGCCGCTGCCACGCGTCCGGCCATAATCGTAGATCTTGTAATGAACCTGTCGCCGACTAGCCATTGTAAACAAACACCTATTTTAACTCATAATAAGCATATTTATGTCTATATGTTTGATATTTACACAGTAAGTTTAAACATAAATATATTATTTTAATGAATAACAATTGTTGTTAAATGGAGACATTAATATTTAAATGGGTTAAGTTAAAATTAAATGGAGAACGTTTTGTTTAAGGGATAACATAGACATGTAACACATATAATACCGAAGCGTAGTTGTCCGGGCAAAATTGATCGACCCTTGGAATTCTCATTGAAAGACATTTAATGTATCTCCTGAATTGAAGTAGCCAAGTTGAACGACCCTTCCATTTCCCGTGCACATATAATGTATCTACTGTATAAATTGCCTTCGAGTGGAGTGATTAGATTATAAAGTTACAAAAACAATTGATGCGACATCTGCTCGACCAGGGGATCGCCGGGACACATATCGTCAATGAAATCGGAGTATCCTTGAAGATCAGAGAATCTGCAGGTGGTTGTTCAACTTGCAATTTGAACAACTCCCTGCGATGCCTCTGATTTGCAAGACTCCGACGATGACATTGATGATATGCATCCTGGACATCCCCTGTGCGATCAGATATCCCATCAATTGTTTTAAAACTTTATGAAGGTTTGTAGACACCATCAGATTTTGCAGGCGAATATAGTACAATGGCCAGGGATAAAGTTACAAAAAACAATTGATGTGACATCTGCTCGACCAGGGGATCGGCGGGACACATCTTGGCGATGTAATCGGAGTATTCTTCGAGATCAGAGGCTTCCCAGGTGGTTGTTGAACTTGCAATTTGAACAACTGCCTGCGAACCCTCTGATGTGCAAGATTCCAACGATTACATCTCCGAGTTGCATCTTGCTCATGTCCTGGTGGATCAGATATCTCATCAATTGTTTTAAAACGTGTCTTTGTTTAATATTTATTCTCGTATTTGCAATAAACGTGGCCTTGTTTGTTATGTAATCAGTTATTCTCGTATTTGCAATAAACATATTTCATTTAATGTGTAAAACTGTCTCTATGTTTAATATTTAAACACAAACGGTTGCTTTTCAGCATAAAAATATTATTGTTAAAGGACTAAAATTCTGGTAGTACAATGGCCATGCTGATGTTTAAATAGAAACTTTTAAAATTAAATATACACACTTATAGTTATACATAAATCAAATTTGCCTTCGAGTGGAGTTACAAAAACCTGTTCAAATTCACGCTTGAAGACGAAGACGATGATGATGAACTTGCGCAAGACGTGTCCATTTTAGTTATACAGAAACGAGTGGGTTTCAAAAATAACATATTTAGTTAAACAGAATAATTTAAAACAATAACTCAAGTCGGTTTCCCCTCCATAGTCGAAGACTCGCCTCTTTCTAAGATCCCGGTTCTTCGACCTTCGAAAAGTATGCGGGCAACATACTTTAATCGGAAATAGGGTACATCCTTTCGAGCAACGCGTAGCTCCTCACCTTCGAGCATTTGCTCGATAAATCGCATCAAATAAACAGCGCAGTCGACACTTCCTCGTCTCTGTGGTGGGGTGTCACCGTCGTGAATTAGCGGGTACAGCATAGTCACCGCGTTGCTGAACTCCATATCGACACAGTAGTCAAATAGTTGCCGCTGTTGAGATATACAACCTGATGCTATTAAATTACTATTCATGAACCTGTGACTATGTCTAAGGAACGTACCATTTCAAACGCGTCTCTGATGTAATCATCGCAAAGGCATGAGGAATAATGCCTGTATTCCTGCTTCTCATTGTCCAGCACCACCACATGGATGCGGCCGTTAATGATTATTGGAAAGATAACAATGTCAACTTCATGCAGGTTTCGCGCGGCGTCTCCGATCATATCGAGCGACAACTCGCACGCGTCAGGAACCTTGGACATAAACAGTGCCAGTGGACGTGTAATGGAGGCGCGCTTCTTATAAGGGTATGGTACCCTCTTCATGGACTTTTGCATTATGCATACGAACGCGTCCATCAACTCGTCGGGCACCATTTCCTTCCCTTCTAGCATAGTGAATAGTTGTCCTCGTGTGGCGCTGACAACGGCATTACTCCAGACGATGGTGCTGCCGTTAAATGGTAACAGATATAGTTAAACACAGACAGACATATTTATATGTTGAAAGCTTAAGTTAAACGTAAAAATATAGTGCTAAAGGGTAATGTCGATTTCTAAGGCGTAATGTTAATATTTAACCTCACATGTACGAACTACATACATACTCGTCAATATAGCAGTTGGCGAAGATCGTTATCAACTCTTGCTCGAATATGTCGAGACGCGAGTACCCGGGGTATTTTTTTTTCACTGGAATGAAGACGTGCCGTACCTGGTCGTATGGTTCATTGTTGCTATTGTCTGTCTGCAATACGGCCTGTGGGGACTCGGTTGTCAATAACTGACATGCCTGCAGCAGACGTGCGGTGACATCGTCGCTTCTTGCCGTCGGGGTGGCTGCCGAGGTCTGTGGGGCCGTATTACGAGAATGGGGGCTTACGCGCTCGGAAGAGATTGGAGTTTCATCTTGCATTGTCTGGCGGGCGGCCCCAACAATTATATCTTCATTCGCATTCGCATTCGCGGTAACCAGCTCACGAAACTAAGATACATCCGACAAAGTTATGGAGACCATGTTGTGTTAAACAAAGAAGTATAAATCTAAACGGTAAATGATTTAGTTAAAGGTTAATCCATATAGTTAAATAGAGACTTCGGTATATGTACCTCCTTTCCTTCCAGAGATGGCAAAATGGTTTGTATAGACCCTTGCTTGTCGTAACACAGCATCGTTGGTGTCTTGCTAGTATTCACTTTGTTTCCACAGCCGGTTAGCTCGTAAAACCATATGTTCAATGCGAGCGAACAACCCTTGACGAACCCCGTCTGGATCTTCTCCCCGGCGCATCTTGCTCGCACTCTTGCGGCAGCTAGTGGGACGCCATCCATAAGCCACTTGTGCGTCGCTTGCGCCCAAGCGTATCGGCCCATGCCAGGTAGATCATCGACGTAATCAACGACCCAATTTGGCACCGAGCATGATGTATTTGGGAAGAGGATTGTACCCATAAGGTACACCATCAGGAGTTTGACGAAATTTTCCTCTTCCCCACTCTGCCGAACAAGTTGCTCAAGAGTGCTCTTGATAGAGTCGCTGTGTCTCTCGTAGCTTTTGGAGAAATACCTCTCTTGGAAAGATGAGCGTGATTTCTTCTTCTGGAAGACGACTTCCTCTCCATCGCAACGCAGACCAAGAACGCCGGTGACATCTTCAGGCCTGAAACTTACCATGCTTGCCCCGATCCTGAATTTTTTTGTGCGGTCATCGTACCTTTGCAACAAAGAATCAAGAAGGGCCCTATCGTGGAATACCGCTCTCACCTCAGTAAATGCTTCGAACGGTGTCAATCGTATAAGTTCCCAGTGCTGTCCATTCATGTAAACCTTCAAGCCATCCATCGTGTCCGCAACCGCTGCCATGGAGCATCGGCCATTAACTAGGTTTGCCGCCATAAGCCCTTCGTCGAGACAATGACCGAAAGGTTAATTCCGGGCATACAGTGCTGAGTAGAGAATATATTTCAAAATCCCTGTTCTCCTCCCAACAAACCGAAATTATTGCAGTGACCGTTACGATCATACCACGTCACACTCCCACGAATTCCCATACAGAGTTAAAACAAAAACTTGTCTATTTCTCAATCAGTGTTTATGACACACAAGCTTACTTATGTAATCCAAGATATTTATATTTAAACAGAGACCTTTATATTTAAACAGGGACCTTTGTGTTTAAACAGAGACCTTTGTATTTAAACACAGACATTCTTAGTCAAACATGTATTTGTAAACGTAAACACTAACGAATAAAATTTACATTGTATTTAACAAACTAATTCATTCTTGTGCATCGGATGCGGTACTCTTCTCGGCTTTGTCCTTGACACCGGATGGACTCCCATCGATGAGTATGCGTGCGACAAACTTCGCTCGTAGGTAAGGGACATCCGCTTGTGGTAGACGTAGCTTTTCACCATTTAGAATCAGCTCAATGAACCGCATCGCGTACACTGCACAGTCGACAGTTCCTTTTTTTTGTCGTGGAGCACTCCTATCGTGAATCATGGGGTACGAGGACATCGCCGACACGCCCAATTCCATCTCGACGCAATTTTCGAATAGTTTCCGCTGTAACGAAATAAGCTTTAAAGTTAGTATGGACAAATACGAACTCCGATGTGTGTGCTATACGTGACTTGTAGCTCACCATATCGATCGCGTCTCTGTCGTATTCCTCACTCTCGCAAGAGGAGTAATGCCTGTACTCTCGTTTGACGTTGTCCAGCACGATGACGTGGAAATGGCCATTTAAAATTATTGGCATGATCACGATGTCGACATCATGGACGTTCCGCGCAGCATCGTCGATCATGCTGAGAGCGTCTTCCGCCGTGTCCTCTTGTTTGGACAGGCACAGGGCCAGTGGCCGAGTGATGGCAGCGCGTTTCTTGTAAGGAGACCGCGATCTCTTCAGCGCTTTCTGGATGATGCAGACCAGAACGTCGACGACGTCGTCTGTCACCATTTCCTTCCCGTCCAACAACGTGAACACGTTGGCTCGTGTAGTGAAAACATAATCATTCCTCCATACGACAGTCCTGACATTTAAACGAAAAATTAAACAAATTACATTGTAAGTAACATACTTAAACAGATATATAACCTAGTTGATTAATAAATCGGATAGTTAAATATAAAAGTAAACTACTTAAATGATAACATAGAAAGTTAAACGGAACTTACGAGTCCATATAACAGTTTAAGAATACCGATATGATTTCCTGTTCGAATTTCGAAAGACGCGGTAACCCGGCATATTTCTTCTTCTTCGGAAGAAAGTTCTTCGGCACGTCATCGAATTGTTGATTTGCAAGGAGTGTCCTCTCAGCTTGAGTGAGCGTTCTTTGCTCGTTGACAGCTCCTTGCCCTTCGGTGGCAGCCTGTTTATTTCCCGTACCTGCTGCAGCAACTTTATTAGACTCCGGTACTGCCACAGAGTCTTTATCCGGTGCCGGTGCCGGTGCCGGTGCCGGTAACACGACAGCGTCTTTGTTCGATTCCAGGGATACTGTCACCTGGACTGTGTCTTCCTTCGTTGCCGGTGCCGCTACCGGTAACAAGCCAAGGTCTTTCTCCGTTTCTACGGAAATCACCGCCTGGATGGTGTTCTCCTTCGTTGCCGGTGCCAGTGCCTCCAACGAAGGGACTTCACTGGCAAGAGATTCTATTATCCTGTCGACATCGCCAGCGGGATCGACAGGCAGGGCCACAGCCAGTGCAGCCGGCGCATACAGTGCTTGCGGCTTTTCTAATGGCGCGCTCGGAGTTAAAGTTGGCTGAGCCTCAGCCATTGTTGGTTCAACATCAATTGGTGCTTCCGTTGCGACGACGTCTGCCGGCGAAGGCAGCGACATTGTCGGTTCCTTCCACGCAAGCCTCTTCCGGCGAAGGAAGCGACGTCGGCCTCGCGGGACTGCTTTCGCAATGACGTCGTCATCGGAGATGGTAGCACAGTCAACCGGTGGATGGAGGGGGGCTCTTGCGTCAACATCGGCCTGCGAACGTGCCTCCAGAGCCGCCACGCGAGCAACAAGCCTGGGGAACTCTACAGTCAATATCTCGCACGCCTGCAATAGACGTGCGGTCAGGTCATCGGATGTTGCTCTCGGGGGGGGGTGGAGGGGGGCTTGCCCGTCGCCGATCAGTCCGTGCGCGGGGTGGGCTCCGAGATGGTGGTCGGCGTCGGACGCGCTTCGAGGATGTTGGCCGATCATCTCTCCTTGACGCCAACGGAACGGGAGCAGGAATATCACCTCCGTGTGTAGTTGTATCACCGACACGCCTCGCCCCAAGAAATATTTCTTTGTCCTGGTTCGCGGCGACCAATTCCGGAAACTGACAATTGTAATCAACAATACTGTTAAACACTAAATACTATGTTTGTAACAAAAACAATTCAGTTAAACAATAACAAATATAGTTAACGGTTAACTTATATGTTTAAACATTAATATAGTTTGTTAAACGACAAATACAATACTTAAATCGATTTAGTACCTCTTTTCCTTCAAAAGATGAAAATAAGTTTCCCGTGGACACTTGCTTCCGGTAGCTGTTCTCACCGTAGCACAGGATCCTCGGGGTCTTGCCAAAACGAATCTTCTTGCCGGTTCCGGTGAGCTCATAGAACCAAGTCGTTAGCGCAACCGAGCAACCTTTGACATACCCCGTGTTGGTCTTGTTCCCGGCGCACCTCGCTTGCACTCGAGCGGCCGCTTGTGGAACGTCCTCCATCATCCACTTGTGGGTCGCTTGCGCCCATGCATATCGTCCCATTCCCGCTAGGTCGTCGACATAGTCTACGATCCAGATTGGAACAGAGCAGGAGGTGTTCGGGAAGAGGATAGTACCCATGAGGTACACCATGAGGAGTTTTACAAAATTCTCCTCTTCCCCCCTCTGCCGAACTACCTGCTCAAGTGTTTTCTTGATGGAGTCTTTATTTCTCTCGTACGCTTTTGATAGGAACCTCGACTCGAATGCCGAGCGTGGTTTCTTCTTGTGGAACACGACAGCGTCTCCAACACACCGTAGCCCCAGGATGAGAGCCACATCTTGAGGCCTGAAACTGACCAGGCTTGCCCCGATCCTGAATTTGTTGCTGCGGTCATCAAACCTCTGCAGCAGAGAATCAAGAAGGGTTCTCTCTTGGAGGACGGCTTCAATCTCGGTCAAAGCCGCGAACGGTGTCCTTCTAATGATCTCCCAGTGACGTCCACTCATGTGAGCTTTCAATTCACTCAGAGTCTCGACAACAGGTGTCAAGTAGCATCGACCGTTCACTAGGTTGACTGCCATGACCAAAACCCTACAAGAAGAACAATACATCTATTTAGAGTCGTATAGTTAAACAGAAAGCAAAATAGTTAAACAGTAAACTCAATACTTAAACGGAGACATAAATTGTTAAACGGAGACAACATTATAAAACACAAAATTAGATTTATCACACAGAAAAAGTCAACCATCAGATTCATCAACGGCCTCCTTACCTTGGTGTGAAAACTGATGAAGTTCCGAAGCCTTGAGCGGGAGTTCTCCTTCCAGACAAGGGTGAAGAGGCGATGATCACAAATAACCCAGCCAATGACAACTTCGGAAACAGAAAAGGTGAAGAGGAGATGATCGCAAATAACCCAGCCAACAACGACAACTTCGGAAACGGAAAAGATGAAGATGCGATGATCGCAGTTAACCGGCGGCGTAAATGGTGCCCTCTCGGTAATAAACAAAGAAAAATAACCGGCTTCCTCTATAAGCGGTAACATCATTCCACGTAAGGGCATTACCGTCAAACCAACTCGCGATTTCACAACTTCCCAGGTAAGGGTAATTTCGTCAAATAAATTCAAATTTAACTCCGTCAATCTCCGTTACAGCCCTGGGGGGTTTGAAATTCATTCTATAGAAAAGGAGGGGTTTTTTAGGGATATCAAAATTCGTGGGGTTTTTTTGTGAATATTGTAAACTTTGGGGGTTTCTTTGGTAATTACCAGTTCTTTTATTGAGAGGGTGTTTATAAAAAAAACCAATATCTTAGTATTTTAAAAAGTCCACTCATTACGAAAGTGATGACTATGTTTGATATGACGTTTTGAAACCCATATTTGTGAATAAATTTTACATATTATTATTTTGACAATTAAAATAAAAACAAGAGTTATATTGGAGAAAAAAAAATCCTATTTTATGGCTTTGATTAATTCATGATCCTATTATTATTATTATTATTATTATTATTAAAATGATGAATGAAATTTGGAATATATAGAAGAAAAGAATTTATTTAATTTAACTATTAATCATAATATTACATTGAAACAGATTTAATTAAAAATTAAAATGCGGAATGAAACTTGGAATTTGAAGGAATTTATGTAATTTAATTATTAGTCATAATATTATAACAAATTTAATTAATTACATAATTAATTATAAAAAATAAACATGTTCGATGCAATTTGGAATATTTAAAAATACAAAATTACTTAATTTAATTACTGATTATAATATTAAAATAAATAATTATATTTCAAGTATTTTATAAATTAAACCATATATTTGTCATTAAACATATATAAATATCATTTCTTTATAATAAGAGTATAAATGTAATTTTCTTACATCTCTACTTTTCAATTTTCTCATTCCCAATAAGTTATTCTTCTAACCAAACACTTTTTTATTCACACCCCTGCTCATTCATATCCCATTTTAATTCCCTCACTCCTCTTATTCTCGTTACGGTAATCCAAACGCATGCAACCAAAAAATAAATAAATAAAGGTAGAAAACAAAAAAAACAAAAAAAAGATAGGACATCAAATTACCCATTAAAGATGGGCATAGGACTCAAAGCAAAGACACCACATGAATGCAACAATTACGAAGCTTGATCGAAAAGATTACTCAACTTCAGAGATATTTTCATGAGACATATTAGGAGGGAACGTTGGTCTTTTAGAAGTGCTAGAAAGCCCATCAGTGATGGAAGGAAGAGAATTGACAAAGTTCATGCTTCTTCTGATAGTTCGAACTAACTCGTCTAGAGGTGTAAAAATGTAGATGAGTAGCATGTGATCAATTTTGTCAATTACCAAATATAAAGACTTAGCAAGGTTGTTGAATATGCAATTATTCCATTATAATCAAACATGCCAACAAATAGCCAAATGATGAAGATTTTGAGGCCATTTAGATAATTATTGCTTTGGTGTCTTGAGAAGGATTAGACATCTTTGAGAACAAGCTGAACACAGGCTAATAAAATTTTGATTTGCCAATAAAATTTAGTTCTAGAGAGTTCATTCTTAAAAGAATTAAGAATTAGTCTCGTTTTAAGTGTAGGAGATAAAATCTTTAATTATAATTTTACTTCTAGGGATGAATTAAAACTGTAAATTGGTTTAGAATTTTGTTTAAAATTTTGACTAAAGTTCGATGAAGTTGAATAATTAATCAAAGTTATAGACACTTGAAAACAAAATTGGTTTTAGTTGCTATAAGACTTATATTAATTATATCAACACTTCATAATAGGATAATGTTTATCATGTTTTATAAAGTTTATATAGACATAACTTCTCTTTAACTCTAGTTGAACAATTCTATTTTCATGTGAAATCAATTTTATCTCTCTCTCTCTCTAACCCTAGCCGCTATTTTGGAGAAGAAAAACGGGTTGTTTCTGCATTCCGGCGTGAATAAATTTGATACATATAGAGGTAATTTTCCATACTTATATTTAATTAAATTAATTAAGTTACGATGTTCATCAAATCATCTAGTTGATGTCATGAAATTTTCCTGTTTCCGCATGCATTTGATTGTTTTATATATTTTTAAGATGTTTTATAATGGATGCCAATGCTATACTAATGGCATTAGACATTGTTGTGGTTAGAGTTTAGGGTTAGCAATCTTCTTGATTTACACCTTGTTTGCAGTGTTGGAATTTTTTCTAGAGAATTCAATGTTTTTAGGTGGTTCTTTAGCTAAGTATCTATTAGTTCCACCATTGTGGTTTGTGGTTTGGAGAACTCAAAAAGCTCACACACAAATCAAAAAAAGAAACACATGAAATTGGTAACCCAGTTTGGTGTCAACTCATCTATGTCTGGGGGGGCAAGCTTGGAGATAAACAATCCACTAAAAGAGATGAAAATACATGAGTACAAATACTTTGATACTCACCCCTCTCAAATGAAGATTACTATCCTCTCTAGATTATATAGTGTCTGTACAATGTTTAGCTCATATCACCTATACAATCTCAGAGCATGATAGCTTATATAGATAAATCAGTGTCCCAAATATAGCTCATACCTCTTTTAGAATCTCCGATGCTACTAACTTTAGAATCTTCCAAAATTAGTAGTTGCAACTCCTATTGTAACCAAACTTGCAACATAGCCCTGACTATTGACTTGATTGAGTTCTAGTTCCATTGCGAAGCGACCTCAAGACCCATCAACCTTCTGATCATGCTTAGTCTGAGTCAATACAGCCAGATCTCCCGACCCGACTACCAACAACTAGTCTACCTCCTCAACTCTTCACCAAGCAGTCCCCTCGCAAGAGGCGCACGACATTGTGCATCTTCACAAAACTTGCCAAACTTGATCCTCAATTCACCTAAGTTTGGTCTTCAAATCTTCTCAAGAATAGATCTTCAATCAATCATGCCAATCATACCAACAATATGTATTTCTCCAATTTGTCATGTCTTCGATCACTGATAGGTTTTTCTTCAATTAGCCTCCATCTATATTTAGTCTTTAATCAAATCTCCTAAATATGATCTTGATATGATCTTGCCTTAAAGTTCTAACATATACCAAAAATAGCTCCACCAAGATCTCCCAAGATATTTTCCTCCAAGCCTAGAACGTTTGTTAAGTCACCATGCTATCCACGTCATCATCTATGCCACGTTACCATGGATGCCACATCACTTTAACTTAGTGTTAAATCATGCCAATTAAAGTGCCTTTTTCACTAACAGTATATGTTTTAATGTAAAGTGGATGCTTCACAGGATTGCTCAATGAATTAACCAAGTAAAAATCCCAAAGGTTTTCAGCACCACTAATGAAGCTTTTGTTTTCATTAGCTTAAAGATAACAGAACAAAACATAGGAATATAAATTAATAAACTAATGCTTGCCATCTAAGATGCTGACACAACACACAAAAAGTAACAACCCATAGAATCACAGTCATACACTTGATTCGTTACATCTATTTAGCATGCATATATATCCATGCAATGTACACAGTAGCCTACTCTAACAAACAAGTCAACTGAGCTAGCTTCTTTGCTTCTTATGAGTAGACTATTCAATAGTATCCTCATTCAAACTCTTCCTTTTCATTAGTTCTTGGGAGTTGTAATCCCTTATTGGTTGGTGTATTTAGCTAGTGTTAATGAGGAATTGTTTATATAGTTGCTCTAATTAGTTTTTATCCAACTTAATCTAACCTTATTTATATATATATGCAAAGCAACTTCACCTTGATGCAAAAATGTTGGGCTTACTAGAAGTTCAATCGAGGTATCACATTTGTTTTATCTAAACAATGTTATTTATTTACTTCAATTTTGGATTTTAGGTTCATGTTGTTAATTAATCTTTGATTTATACTGATTTATATCTTATTTGGCTCTTGAGTGATACATCCTTTGTCACACTTACAAATGGACACTTGTATCTTGACAGGGGCCTGAAAGTATACGGGTTATCGCAGTAATAAAGTACCATGGTGAGAGGGTAGTCGAATCCACAGGGAGTAGGGATTATAGACAAGAGAATTTGCTAGTTAGCTAGTGCGAGAATACGGTGGTGAGAAAAATCAATGTGTGTGTGCAAGAGTAATTAAAAGGAATAAGAAAATGAAAGAGAAGTATGGAAGACAGGAGAGTGCAAGTAAGAGTAAAGAGAGAAACAATCAAGTGTAAAATAGGGTACCCGGACAAGCTTCCCCTAGGACTAATGTTCTAGTGCAAGACAATGTATTATACTCTCTTATTGATGTTTAATGAGTCGTGGACATCCTAAAGCACATGGTCCCAAACCTAAGGTCAACCGTGACTAATCCCAACATTATGCCCCGGCATTAGGTTTCACTACGACCCTTAACTCTTGTTGACCTGTCAACTAAGCCCCAGGGGAGTCCATCTTCCTAAGCCTTATACTACGTGGAATTGCTTTATGTTCTAGGGATTCCAAGTGATAAACCATGTTCCTAAGTATAGTCCTAACCCTTTGGTCCAGGTGAAAGAACACTAGTCTCAATTAAGCCCCAGCACTAGGATTTACTACAACCCTTCACTCTGTCATTTGCGCAACTAAGCCCCAGGGGAGTTCATCTCCTAGCACTTTGCTCTACTTCGACTGCTAAGAACTCTTGGAACACAGAGGTAGAGAAAATCACACCGGAGGGGAAATGAGACATTTCGCTATCTTACGACTCACCCTCTCGACCCTCTCCAATCTCGAATAGTCTAATCCTATAGGAGTTGTCACACCTCCAAAAGACAACCTAGATTATTCTTAACCCTAGTGTCACTTCTAAGGGAGAAATCAATGCAACAAGCAATCAAGATTGGAACTCAATTAAAAGCATTAATTAGGAAAGCATAATAAAAGTCATAGAAACAATGTCATCCTAGGATTTACAAGTCCGAATACCCACAAGGGGTTTGGCTTTCCATGGAGCTATATAAATCCATCAATGTGTAAGAATAAACAAGAAAGATAAACATAGATGAAACCTCCTTGTGATGCGTGGCGATGGTCTTGTGAGGTCGCTCCGTCCTCTCTACCAAACCCTTCGTCAAGCCTAGGACACATCTCGCCGGATCGGTGCTGACGAAAGCTTCCCTAATAGCTATCTTCCAACGGGCTTCGATATCGATGCCGAGAACTCGCTCCAATCCTCCACAAAGTCCTCCCAAAACCCTAGCCGCGACTCTCCAGAAAATAGGCCAAAAAATAGTCTAAAGGGTTCCCAAAATAGATATGAAAACGGGGTATGTATAGGCTGAAATCGGGGTTTCACACGCCCTTATGGATTTTCCACACGGCTCGGTGGAATTTCCACACGGGCGTGTGCATTCTCTGTTTTCCAAATTTTCGGAGGACTGTGAACAATAATTTGCTACAGTACTTGCTCCGAAATGCTCCCAAATTCATTTCTTCATTGAGGCCACAGAATTAGGCACACAATCGTGTGGTAGATCACGTCGCATCTTCAATTGAACCATATTGATGAAGCTCTTGATAATGTTGCACAAGCCGGAACATGTGAGTGTGATTGCCTTTGTGCCTCTCCAATTCACATACTCCCTTGAACTCAGTTGGAGGTTGGCACACACTCACATGTCTTTGAACACAACTTGTGCCTTGTTTCTTACCCAGTCCAAGAACTCCCTCAACAATCACATTCATGACCTATTCTTGGTTTTTTTCTCCTCAATTCGTCTCCACAACCCTACATGCACAAAAGAACACAAATGCATACCATTTAATGATTAAATTTGAGAAAAGTAATGCTCAATGTAAGAGAATAACACTTCATATTACTATAACACGAGAACTTATCATATCTTCAATTCAAAATTCAAGTTTTCCTTTTGAAAGATTTTTTTTTTAACAAGAGAATACGAGAGGTTTTTTTTTAAAAAAAAGGTGGACAAACCACTTCGATTAAAATGAATAAAGAACAAAACAACCACAAACTAACAAAGACCTGAGTCCACTAGGCATGGAACACCAACCAACAATGACAACAAAATGAAAGACAAACAGAGGAACAACGGACCTCCTTAAGCCCAACAAAGTACAAAAGCAAATCTAGCCTGTGCTTTGGCTCTGAGTCTCCTCACCCACAGGTGCCATACAGGGCCTCCTCAGAACAAGGTCCAAGAAACTCCAAACTACATCTAATAAAAGAAATAGGTTACTTAAACTTCTCTTTCAGACCATCCGTGACAGCTAAGAACCACAACAAAAGCACATGATCAATCTTCAAGATAATATCAATAGTAGACAACACATTAGCATTGAAGATGCAATTATTTCGTGCAAGCCAAATATTTCATACAATAGCTTTAACAATTAAGTCCCCACACTCTCGCTTCGAAGGTCTCAAGCGAATTCTCCAAGAGCTCCAGAAAAGAGCCATAAATTGCGGAAGCAAAGGAAATTGAAAAATCCTAATAAAGTGTTCCCACACTTGCTGTGCAAACCAACAATGAATAAACAAGTGGTCAACCGATTTGCATTCAGAATTACACAAAACATAGGTGATCATTACGAGCTTATTGCACCTTCTCCTCATAATATTTTCAAGAGATAAAATCTTGTTCTTCTAGACAAGCTAGTTGAAAAATGTTGATTTTCCGCTAACAGCAACTTCGCCCAAAAAAAAACTAGGCTACAGGGCAACAAACAATGGAATTGAGTAAAATATAAAAGGACTTGACCAAAAAAGTGTGTCATTAATTGGAAGGCTCCAAGACCTTTTAACTTTGACCTCCCCATTTGAGGTGGCCACCCTTGTCAGGTACTGGACCGTTTCTGGGTTTTCAGAGAATGGGGTCACAAAAAGAAAGTCAACAAGATCCTGAATAGCGCTATTAAGATAAGGTGATTCATTAAATTTCTCAGACCATAAATATATAGGTACCCGACCCTGGAGCCACATATCTTTCCAAAACAGGGATTCTAACCTAGTGTGAATCTCCTTATTGATGAAACCTCTTAATATAGGGGAGACAGCTTTCAAAACCCTTAAAAAAAATGAAATTCTCCCAGATCGTCTTGCAAATATGTTCTAGTTGTTTACCTTGTAGTTAAAATGAACTACACACATACTGCTCCAGTTGGAATCCGTTAGAAATTTCCACCACAATTTCCCCAAAAGAGCGAGGTTAAAAGAGCTCAGGTCGAGAATACCCCATCCACCTTGATCCCATGCCCTACAAATATTCTTCCAACAGACTAATATGTAACCCAGATGATCAATATCTATTCCAAACAACAAAAAGTCGGGTCTAAGTCTATTAATTCTCTTGATAACCCATTGCGGGAGTCTAAAAATTGACATCCAGTAAGTTGGCAAGTCATAAAGCACTGAGTTGACAATAGTCAATCAACCCCCCAAAGTGAGATAGTGTGATTTCCAAGTGGCTAAATGTATTCTAACCTTCGTAATCAAGCCCTCCCAGTCTTGACACCGAGGCCTTCTGCCAGAAATGGGAATACCATGGTACATGATAGGTAGAAAAAGTTCAGCGCAATTCAAGATAGCAGTCGCAAAAGCCTCTGGCAATTGACCCAATCTAGTTGAAAACAAACAGGTTTTGCAGAAATTTGGTTTCTAACCCTGTCATGCCTTCAAACACATATAGTATCAGCTTAATAATTCTAAGGCCCTCCAAACCTTCTATTGTCATAACAAGAAGGTCATCCGCATAATGCATATTGTATTTAGCACCAAACTCCCTTAAGGTACCTTGATTAGGGCATGAGAATTCAGAGCATGTGTAAACATTGAGCTCAGTACATCTGTTAGCAGAACAAAAAGTAACGGTGACAATAGGTCATCTTGCCTCAAGCCAATGAACATAACCCTTCGAGGAACCATTGATGAGAATATAAGCCTTAGAAGTGCCAAGTAGTACTTTAATCCACCCCATCCATCTCTCCCAAAGCCACGTGCCTTCAAAAGATCCAACAAAAAATCCAATCCACTATATCAAATGCCTTAGCAAAATCGACCTTCAGAATATGCCCTGTTAGTCTTCGCTTGTGAATACGAAAATCAGCTCCTCGGCTGATGCAATATTATCCAGAATATATGGACTTTCAAAAAAGTAGACTGAGCATTGTTAACTAGAGCATTCATAACCTTACTAAGGCGGGATGCCAACACTTTGGAAATAATTTTAAAGGACAAATTAATCAAACTAATAGGGCAGTAGTCACCCGGCAAATCAGGGGTGCCAACTTTTGGGATGAGATTAATGTTTACCTAGTTAATCTTTCCAAATTAACCCTCCTGAAATAAAAATCCTCACACAGTTTCCACATATCGACTTTGACCGAATCCCAGAAAGTCTTAAAGAAATGAATAGGAAAGCCATGTGCCCCTGGTGCTTTATCTCCACCAAGATCAAACACCACCCCTTTGATTTCTTCCATAGTAAAAGGTTGTTCCACCAATGACAAATCTACTTGCTCTTAATTAGCCAGAAGCATCCCCCAGTCAACCTTGAAGTGAAATGAATGTTTCATCCCAAACTAGAGTCAGAAACGATCCTCAATAATTTTACCAATTTCCTTGGACTTAGAGCAAGAACGTCCGTCCTGTAAAATATGAGGAATGAAGTTCTTATTCTTCTGCCCATTGGCCACCACATGAAAATACTTAGTATTTTCATCTCCTTCCTTCAACCATCGCAACCTAGATCTTTGACGCGAGTAAATTTCTTCTAGCTTCCTAATACCCCCAAAGCGCTCAAGCAAATCATGTTCATGTCTAAGCTCTACCTCATCAAGTCACTGTGACTCCCTGATAGTATCTAGCATCTCTAGCTCATGCAACATAGACAACTTCCAAAGCTTAATGGAACCAAAGCTAAACTTGGCCTAACTCCTCAGCTGTGCTCTAATCCTCAAAGTCTTTTTTGCCAAAATGAAAGCACCGCACCCCAAAAGGGTTGCATTCCAACCACCACTGATGAACCATCGACTGGAAACTTTCAACTGTGAACCAAAATAACTCAAACCTATAGGGCTTTAGTGTCGAGCAATGTTTGCCAGCTTCCAGATGAATAGGCACATGGTCCAATCCCAACCTAGGAAGGCTAATTTGAGTCGTCCTAGGAAATAAAGCGGCCCATGCCAAATTGACCACGAACTAATCTAGCTTCACCTAAATGGGATCTGCCTGCCCATTTGACCAAGTAAATCTATGGCCAACCAAAGATGGCTCTTGAAGACCTAAATCTTGAAGAAAAGCATTGGCATTACAAATGTCTTCAAAATTTTGGTTACTAGATGCTCTATCCTCCATAGGAAAAATGGCATTAAAGTCACCACAAATCACCCATGGGACGTCCGACCTACTGTCGTAATTTCTAAGTTCCTCCCAAAAGGAAGGCTTCAGGTTTCTCGCATTGGAACCATATACTACCGTACATCTCCAATAGACATTATCTTGCTTAGAACAAAAATCTACTCCACTCGATGATGATACCACTAGCAGTATCTCTCGACGGTAGGTGAACTAACTGGTCTAGCCTACTTTCCCCAATCTCCTTCCAGGTACCCGAAGAGATCACCTAGAGTTTGGACTCTTGCAAACAATAAATCTTAGCACAATGGATATCTAGAAAGTCTCTAACCAAAAATTCGCTTTGCTAGTCTACCTAGACTCCTAACAGTGCAAGTAATGATATTCATTAACAACTATCTAGACTCCGCAGACCTCCAGAGAAGTCTCCGCCTACCCCCTGCGAGGGGCTAAATGTGTTTTTTCTAACATACATATATATTCAATGCAATTATTCAAATGCATAGTAGAATCCGAAAAGACAATACCGCAAGCAACACAATAACTAGCAATTTAAGCATTTGACCCATCTGAAATTAACAGAGATAGGGGGGGGGGGGGGGGGGGGGCACACTTTCCGTCGGATTTCCACGAGTCATCCTCTTTTTAGCAGATCTTGGTGGCTCTGCCAGGAACCATGCATCCTCGTTCCATCTTCATGATGGTTTCTTTTGGCTTGCCATGCATGTCAGCCAGAGCATCAAACCTACCATCGGTCCTACCCCGAAAAAAGGTCTGACCAATGGTACTTAGCACCAACTTCCTCGGGCGTGACACATCAACACCGCTGTGGGAGCAAAGCTCCATCACCTTCCAGCAATCTCCCGAGTGATCAGCAATAACACTCTAGCACCACCAATGCAATAGGAGATTCCAGATGAGAACCCAATTCCCAGCCCCCGAAGCTCTTCTGTCGGCCTCCAGCTCCACGGACCAAGGTGCAAGATTCAATAAGCACTCTCCGTCTTTAGTTGAAATCTTAAGCAATCCTATCTTAAAAATCTCTTTCACCTTTTCCCGCCTCGTCAAAGGTACCAAAAACGTATTATCGTTCACCAACATGAGGGGTCCGGCGATCGGCATCTTAATGACATTCGGGAACACTTCTTCCAGCATGTTATCAGTCATAAACTCAAGCAAACAATAAAAATGACCACCTTGGCAAGCTTCTCACACAAGGCTGTGATATCCTGGGAGAGGGAAAGCGATAGAGATGTCCAGGTAGCCTTTTGAAAATGTGGTTATTGTTGAGCCTCCCCCGAGGTCCCAATATCTTTTTTCACTTGCTACTAGTCACTTTGAATCTCACGTTTAGAATAAACATGCACCCATTTCCGACACATACTGCGACGTAGATCAACATTACGTCTTTTCACCGCATGCCCAACACAATCACATCGCAAGCACACCACTTGGTACTGACACTTTGATGTTTTATGAGAGGTTCGAAAACATCGCCCACACGTTTGCTCTCTTGGAGACCGAGGATGTTTGTGCTCGACCACCACTAGGAGCACTGTGATTCAACAAGTGCGAGTTTAGGCGCCTGGGCTGCTACTCGCTTGATGGAGAAAAGCTGACCGCCTCCACGTACGTCATCTTCTAACGACTGGGTTGGCACTTGGCACTTGGAAGCTTTTCAACCATCTCCTGAATACTAGTAGAACCTCCTCAAGGTTTCTCCGTCGTCTCTTGATTTCCTGTTATACCTCCACCCTTGTCAGTCTAGAGGTCTCCGAGGAGCTCATCCCTCACGAACAAGTTTTTTTTTTACTTTCAAAGATGGAGATGCTTGAATCCATAAGGTAGCATAACCAACAATAAAGACTTTTTTAAAGGAAAAACCTTGTATAGATATTGTTTTAAAATTTTAGATTAATTATTAGTCACCTTTTGCTTCTAAAGACATCATCCTCTCTCATTTAAAAGTTTTTATGTGGTATTTATTCTTACTATTTGGCTATATTCACATAATAGGGCTAAAATTGGTAATTATGTGTTTTTAAAATAATTCATTTCAATATTCAACAAATAGCTATTAGTGAAATATAAATTACATTGTTGAAGACACTTTTCACCACGTAATAAACAGGAAAGTTATTTTTACAAATATATGATTATCTATATTATTTGTAGATAAATTAATACATTTCTGGCAACTAAAATTAAAAATTAAAATCTTCCCTTGCAATGCCCCTGATTTTTTCCACACATATAAATAGTCATATAAAAATCTAAAATTTAACACACACACATACATATATACACACGCTGATAATTGTTTTTTTTTAATAGGACAATTATTAAAGAAACGAAACCAAAGAATTTTTTTTTTGTGAATTATTAAAGAATATAAGAACTCTGGTTTAACTTGAAAATAAACTCAAATTAATTATGAATCATTAAAGAAACTAAATTACAAAACTAGCCTTAGTTGACAATGATTTGTTAGAATGACTAAATTGTAAAATGAAAGTTGTAAATATATGTGATGACTATTAAAGTAAGTAATATTCCCATTTCAGTTAATTTAATAAATAAGTATCAGTATATCATGATTCTTATCTTAGCTTAAATTTTTGAATTAGATAGAACCCAAATAATATGTTTGGTTTGCATCTTATGTGTACTAAAGCTTGATTTGCTTGAACATATAAATCTTGGCCTCTCATCTTATTAGTCCTAATGTTAATCTTTTAGAATCATTATTAATAAAATGCAACACTTATTTTATACTTTCTTATTCTAATTATAGTCTAGGTGCTTTATCTATATTATTGCTATTTTGTATATTTGTTAGGTTACCCCACCTTGGATTGATCCCCGGTACCACACACGTTTAAAATATACTCTGTTTTGGTTGCATTAGCCGAGCAACAAAACATTTGACTTAATATATGAAAGGTGGATAATTTGACTTACTCCAAATGCATAATTACGGTGAAATAATAAAAAGGGTGTATGATGGTTTGTCATAGTATAAAAAAAAAACCTATCTTTAAAATTAAAATTTTCTCATACATATACACACACAAAGACTTAATTAGGTAATAGCTTGACTAAATTATTGAATAAGTTTATAAAAAAAATATAATAAATATATTAATAAATATAAATTTATTTTATACTTATATATAACTTAAAATATGAAAGCAAATATAATAAAGTAAATATATAATCTATATCATTATACATAAAATCATAACCGTTTGCTGTTGTATATATAAATTATAAGGACAATAAACGATTCTTTCTTGAAGAAATGGTGAATATTTTATTCTAAACAAAGGCATCATAATAATCGTTATAGGAAAGGAAAACACCTCCATAAAAACTTGCTTATACTTTGGTTCGCCTTCAAAAGCTTGAGAAGCAAACAAGGGCTCCTGCTGAATTTTAATGAAAGCAACCTGTTTGGTGGAGCGAAAATTGCCTTGAGAGTGGGGATCTTTAACCTGGGTAGTTTTTCCCATTATATATATATATATATATATATATATATATATATATATATATAATAAAGTGAATGAGTCAAGTGTTGGAGACCTGCCCAACATTTATAATTGATCATTCCGCTTGTGTGTACTCATTCGTCATACTAGCTTCCAAAAACCCTTTGGTTAGTATAATTTTTTTTCTCCTTTTTATTAAATTATCATTTAATTAATATTGAAAATTTAATTTTATAAGAATTAATATTTTATTTATAGAAAACATTTTTTAAATTGAAAGCCAGCTTCAAATTAAATTTCATAATTAGTTAGTAATATAATATATATAATTAGTTCTGGCCTAGTTCTCCAAGACTTGATAGGTTTTATTTAGATTTCTATTTTCAAGTTCAAGTTAGATTCCTGACCCAGCCTACCAATTATCACCTGCATTTAACAGGCTACTAAATATTAAATAAATATTAAATATTTTTATGTATTTTAAAAACATAATTGATAATTAAATATTTCAACTCACAAAATAAAATATAATTAACTTAATATCATCTTACAATCCCATCAAATATATAATCATGGATGACAAAATGACACGAAAAAGTCATTAAGTAAAATTCAAAATGGCCAGTTCTGGCCTAGTTATCCAAAACTTGATAGGTTTCATTTAGATTTGGATTTTCGAGTTCAATACAGGTACCTAACCCAGCCTACCCATTATCACCTAACAAGCTACTATATATTAAATAATTTTTAAATATTTTTATGCATTAAAAAACATAATTGATAATTAAATATTTTAACTCACACAATAAAATATAATTAACTTAATATCATCTTACAATCCCATCAAATGTATAATCATGAATGACAAAATAACTCGAAAAAGTCATTTAAGTAAAATTCAAAATGAAACTACAACCACAATAACATGTACAATTTAAACTACAACAAATAAAACTAAGTTAAAAACTCTCTTTTTCATCAAACTTCACATCTACAAAGAAAATTAATCCAAAAGCACAAATTAAAAAATACATTATATAAACTTACTCCAACAATAAAACAAATGCATCAATATAATTTCATCATTTATCTCTTATTTCATATGATAACCAATTTTATAAGAATATCATAGCTTTATTGTATCTGGATGGAGTCAGGTTTTATGAAAATCAATATATGTCCACTAGTAGTAGATGCAAACACAGAAACTAGTGTTAGTATATGAAAACTTAAGATATCCCTGGCTATCTCATTTATTGTAGGGTATGTCAACCCAATCGATTTCCCCAAGTAAAGAATGTCAAATTCATCACTCCAAGTCAACACTGGTTATTTTAAATAATGATCTAACTCTAACATCTTATAAATATCAATATTAATAGTCCTTGATGTGCTGAGTGTTGTGCACACTACTCCGCAAGTGTACTAGTCATCAAACAATAGTGTATGTGTGAGTAGGATTGTCGAACCCACATGGACTAAATATTACTAGTTCTAGCTTTATCTTTGTTATCTAGCAAACAACCAAATTATCAATAAATGAAAAGTTAACAAAAATTCAAGAATGAGAAGGACTAAAGTCAAAAGTCTAAGAAGTGAATAACCAACAGGAGAAAGTGTCAGGATAAGATTTCACTTAGGAATTAAGAATTAAGGTAATTGCAATTGATATAGATTGAACCCTAGTATTGTTGGGCTAAGGGGTTTCAAAAATATATTAAGTGCTCTCTTGAGTTGCCTCAATACCTAATCCTATGCTATGGTAGAATTGAATCTTTTCTAATCCTGCTTTCACACGATTGCAAAGAGATCTAGGAAACCCCTAATTAAAAATCGGAGCTTTGGCTACACGATTCTAATAGGAAGAATCACAAGTGGCCTATCTCTACAGTGCACTATTGATTTCTTTCATTTATGGGTGATTTTACACGATGAATCGCTTGATCTTAATCACGTAATCATAATGAAATAGCCACTCTCGTTAAGTTAAAACAACAATATAAAGGCATATATGAGTCCAACAATCAGAAGGAAATCTATATTAAAAGCAATATAAAAATGTACTTATCACAAGCTACATCAAATCCGAACACCTAAGGAAGTTAGCCCGCCATGGGGTTTATGTTCATCTCAAAACAAAAGGAATAAAACCCTAGAACAATATCCATGAAAAAAGAACCCCATCTCAATGTATTCAATGTAGGAATCAATGTGAGCCGATATCATCACATTGGATCGTCACTCCGGCGACTCCTTCAAACTCTCCTCTTCTTCCTTAAACTCGCCTCGAAACCCTAGCTGTCATCCACAAACTGGCCTCCTGGATACCTTTTTCACAATCCGTGGGTTACATAGCCATGTGTACACGACCATGTATCTCTTCGTCTAGCTGTGTATATCTTTGGATGATTTGCTCCTCAACTCTTGAGATGCATGGGCATGTACTTCATTCTAGCCCATGTCCTCTTCTGAAAGATGCTCTTTGGATTCTTGGATGTACACTGGCGTGTACATCATATGCACAGTCGTGTTATTCTATGGATGACTTTGGTCTGAGGAGTGCACGATCATATACATAGCCATATACATGATCCGTGTATTTCTCTAGATTTCCAACTAGTTGATACTTGAAAGGTACACAAGCAAGTACATGGGCGTGTACTTGTATTGTGTATTTCTCTTAATGTTGTTTTCGGCCTTGTTTTGCTCCTGATTTTGTACTTTGGCTCAAGTTGTTCTTATATTTCCCTAAAAATAATAATGGAACAAGCTAAGTACCAAATCATCCATAAAAACACTCTTCAGAACCACTTAAGTGCAAAAGATAAACATTAGAATGTATATAATATAGCACTTATCAGTCCTGATATATTACACCAACTTTGGTTTGTTTCAAAGCATTTATAGATCAATTTTTACCATTTGATGATGATAAAGAAAATGTTATACCCTCTAAACTCTTATGCGGTCAAGATTTTGCTCTAGATTTATACTCTTAAGGCAACTCATAACTAGTACCCTTAATCTTTACTATCTCCCATGATGCAAACAATCCATAAACATTAGGAAACACAAAGTCCAACACTCTCATCCTAAAATGTAATCCAAATTAAACACCACAAACAACCATAATAATATACACATCACCTCAATATTTCTAAAACTTCTCAAACATTTTCATAACCATGGCAATAATATTAAAATCAAGTGATTTCTTTCAATCACTTAATGCTTCTGTAATTGCAAAATCTTTCTTAAACTAATAATTTGCAATCGGGTACTAATTTTAGGAAAAGGAAAAAAGAATAGTACTTACCTTGAAAAAAAAGCTCCGACTTATTACAAATCAAACTACTAATTCCCATTCCTCATCTATTAGTTGACTTCGCAATGCTTTCTAAATGTTGTGCTCTATGAAACATATCCTTATATCCATAACTACGAGAAGCATGTTGTTTATGGAAATCCACCGAGTTTTACAATCTAAATGAAATTTTGTTCCATATGATATATCTAGTTGCTTATATGCCTCTTCAAAATTCTTAACCAATAATGGAGTGGGGTGACCAAAATTCATTACTATCATGAATCTTCTTGATTATAATTTCTATCACTGCCATACCCTCCTTTATAATTAAATTAAGAACATACACACAACATTGCATGTTTAATACATTCCCATGAAGAATAAGGTCATCCCTTTTAAGCTTCAACATATTATAGCATTTGCTGAACAATTATGTATCATCACCTTATGTAATTTCTTATCTAGACTCTATGATATTAATAACTCAAATATATAATCACTAAGGACTTTATTTGTGCATGGTATGGGAATATAAGCAAAGCTATATAATCATATGCATATACTTTAAAAGTAAAATCGTTTGAAATTAAAATTTATAATTTATGTTATAAATAAACTTGCTTTAAAAGTCAAATTTAAATCCTCCTATTATTATGAATAAAGTGTCCAATAATAGTTGTATATCCTTTTATGATTCGATATCTACATATCTATTATTATTGTGACCTGAGAGTTGAGCCTTGTTAACACCTTTTCAATATATATTTCTCCATGTCATGTATGTGGTCATAAAGTCCTTTATGCATTGTTTGACTCACATAATTGTCAAGGGTTTAAAGGCGTTCAGTATAAATCTATGCCCAACCATAGAAGTAGTAAGTTTCTAAATCAAAACCTCTTAACTAAATGTAAAGTTTCCTAATTTGAAACTACCATCACACCTAATTTTTTTTTTTTTTTTTTGCCAAGATGAGCGGCCTAGCCGCTAAGACAGGGGCGTGCACAAGCCTCGGCTGAGCAAGTGGGAGCGGGGCCCGCGCACACATGGGCGCAGGGACCACCCGCACACAACCACTACTCACACTCCCAGAAATGTGCCCTCACCCAAGATTCGAACTCTCACCACTTGTGAAAGGTTCTATTGGGGACCCGGCTACCAATAGACCACCTGGTCGTTGGTATCACACCTAATTTTTGAACTACCAAAAAAATGTTGTTTAATGTTCTTTTGATTCTTTCTTAAACAATGATTTATGAGGTTATAAAAGTTTTTTGTTCCATTTTTAATATTGCCTTTCAACTTGCAATCACAAGGATTAGAAAATGCCTACTCCTCCATACCTTTATTTTAATATATGAAGTCATTCTAAAAAAAAACAAAGTTAGCTTACGAGTTACAATTTTTAGGATTATCACTCCAACATCACATGCATGGAATACTCTGTCATATAAGCTATAGATTATGGATTAGTATTTGATGATGATATTAGATTTGTTGATGGAATTTCATTGGATGATTCAATTTATGAAAATAATGTTCCAATTTGAATTAAATTTATGCATTGGTATCTAGCTTATCCTTGGTAAGGGGTCGCATAGACATAGACACCAAAATGCTAGACATAGACACGACATGATTATTAATTGTGCCTAACTTCCTAAACACATAATAACCCATATATGAAACATGTAACATGATATGACCTGCTTAACCAGCTTAATCTGTAATTGGGTCATGTAACATGCCATGACCCGCCATGACCCACTTAACACTCTTATTATTCGGTCGTGTAACACAACACAACCCATTTAACCCGCTTTTACAAAAAAAACCATGGACCAGCAATGACAACAAACTTGAATTAAATCCAAAATATATTAGTTTAAAATCCAACAAACTTATATCAATACTTAGATACTTAAGTCCAACGTACATAAGTACTTAAATATCTAAATTCTATATATATATATATATAGGCTATAATTGCTTTTTTACCCATATATTCATGTTAATTGTATCTTATATAGGTTGACACGACTACAACACAAAACCGTTTAATTTAAGTGTGTCTTAATCATGTCAACCAGTTTACGACACTAACCCATTTATACTAAACCCATACACGCTTTAAACCATGTCGTGTTGTGTCATGTAATCGTGTTAGTACCTATTTTGCCACCTTTAATCCTTGGGGTAGTCCTAAACCTTTAGTAATATTTCATAAACCAAAATATAAAATAAACCAGCCAACAAAGAAAGTAGCCAGGTGTATCACATTATGAAAGATTAAAAGCCAATTGCTTACAAGTTTTAAGTTCAAAAGTAATAATACATTCCAACAATTGAACTTAACCAACTCAAACCTAAACTATCTTCTTTTAAGGCTAGTTGAAAAATTCTCTTCCCAACTCCAAGACCATGGCACCAATGACCAAGTGGTCTATTGGTAGGGTCCCCAATAGAACCCTTCACAAGTGGTGAGAGTTTGAATCTTGGGTGAGGGTATATTTTTGGAAGTGTGACTAGTGGTTGTGTGCGGGTGGTCCCTGCACCCATGTGTGCTTGGGCCCCATTCCCATTTGATCCGCCAAGGCTTGTGCACGCCCATGTCTTAGCGGCTAGGCAGCTCATCTTGTCAAAAAAAAAAAAAAAAAAAAAAAAAAAAAAAAAAAAAAAAAAAAAAAAAAAAAACTCCATGACCATGGCCAACAAACAGAACCACATTTGAATGAATTTGGCATTTGTAAGCCAAGAGATTTAAGTTATTAAAGCCTTTTAATGAGCTAATACAAAAAACATTATCATTTATGAAACTGTAAATTAAACTTAGCACTTCATGTATACCATCTCAAATTTTAAGGGTGAGGATGGAGATTTATCGACCCTAGGGCTTATGTTGATGTTGAAAAATGCAAAATGAGTCTATGCTGGCAAGAAAACACCCTTTTGTCCTCCTCCTTTTGCTTCTTCTTTCTTTGTTATATGGTTGGGTGAAAGAAATAAATGGCCTTTTCTTATACATTATTGAAGAGAAGAAAGTAGAGGAATACCCTACAATATTGAGTTTGGTTATACATTATTGAATTTGGTTAGGTCAAATTCCCTACAATATACACTTGATTCCTTGTATCCCTTCGTGCCAACATATATTGGCTTATCCAAATCATGCACTCATCCTTACCCAAATTAATGTATACTCACTAGCAATACATGGAGTCAAAATCCCACATTACATTATCCCTAAGTGTCAAAGGTATTTTGGATAGGCCTCACACAAGCTCTAAACAATGAGCCCACCATATATACAAGATTTGAGTCTTAGGTTGAAGTAGGGTTCTTACAGTATCACTGCCAAACACATGATAAATTTAATATGGCAAAAAAAATTAGTTTTTTAAAAATAGAATTAAAATAATTCCATTTTTGTTAATATTTAATTAGGATGAATTGTTTAGAACTAATGTCCGTCATTAACATCATTATGTTTTTTTTTTAAATTTGAATTAGTTATAAATCTCCAAAAAATTCATATTGAATATTTAAAACTCAAAAGTAGAAAAGAATATTGAACCCTTGTAAAATACGAGTACCGAGGAGATGGGCTTTTAAATAAAAATATGTATAGATCCAATAAAGAATGACTAAGGATTATAGTTTAGCTCTATCTTATTGAGATTTAAAGAAAAAAAATTCGAAAGTCTTGGTTTAGTCAAAATTAGGGACAAAGGAATAGTTGAGGAGTCCCCATCCTAATTCGCATCCCAATATTATATATTACTAAAAATTTTATAAAATAATTATTCATTTTTTTAGATATTTTTAGTTCACACTAAATTAAGAGGGGTTCAAGTGGATCTCATTATTGTTATACTAGAGATATGCGTTTTATGTATAAATGCTTAGTAGTGATTAAGGTTTGTGGAGAATTTGGGGACCAAATTGGAAATGTCTCTTACTTTAGTAAACCTAAGGGGCGTGATTTTAAAAATCTTAGGCTCAAATTTGAGCTCAAAAAATGAGCTCCACTAAATTGATTAATATTCAAAATTAAAAAAAAAACATAATTGCAATTTATAAATAAATTAGTAATAATTAAGTTTTAACAATAAAATTAATAAAACATATTACATAAAAAGGGGGGAAAAACCAATAGCAACCATGCCTATCTTGTTACATATCAAAGTTCATGTCAAATAAGAAACTAGGATTGTTGAACTACAATTCAACGTAGAAGCAAATTCTAAGCTTTGAAATCAAACAAGTTACATAACAAATTACAAACTTTTCTATGGTTGTCCAATATTATCTTATCACAAGCCTTAACAATGAAACCAATTACATAGAAAAATAGCTGCAAATCCTACTAAGATGATAAACAAGATTAGAACCAATACATAAAAAGCCAAACAAAATATCATTTACGAACCTTCAACTAATTCCTCATAAGAATAACATTTCTATGATAGGACTATATGAATTGCTTTCTCTCCATGATAATGTTATTCCTACAAAGTGAAAATTTAGAAGTTAAATTTAAATAAGCCATAATGTATAATTTTCAAAAATAAAGTAAATAAAATACCATTTTCATTTTGCCCTTCAATCCATGATAGCATCGCAACAATAATTTAAATGCTTGAAGTGGAAGTTAAGCAATTTCCCCAAATACTAGTATCGCAACAATAATTTGTGGTGATTTTATAGTTAACTATAGCAATAAACGCTACAAATTGTCATTTGCATTTCATGACAGTTCAAACTACTACAAAATGCACCAATGTAATGATTGGTTTACTTGTTGCATTTAGTTGTGGCTCACAACTGTCTAAAGCCTTTTCTTGCTATTACTAACCACCGCTAAATGCAGTGATCATGATGTTTTGGATACAATTACTAGCAGTTTATAAATGCTGGGAAATACATTTTTTTTAATTCTTATTTTTTTAAGATATTCACTTATTTTTGTTAAGAAATATAGATTCTAAAGTTTTATCAAATAACATTAAACTACATTTAATTCAAATTTAAATATAATTAAATTTTTTTGCTAATTCACAAGTCAAGCAAGGCATGCAACATGGTCTGAATTTCGATTGTAGTTTGCTAAACGCCTACCCTTTGACAAGTGCCTTCTAATAGTTGGGAACGCAATATTTGTTTGCTTAAATAAAACCAATATCAAATTTCAAGAGAAAAAAAAACTCCTACAAATATAAACATAGATATTAACTACATGAAACATAAACAAATATAATAACAATCATGAGAAGTACAACATTAAAAATAACAAAAAACTAAAATATGTTAATTGAATTGCAAATCATGTTATATTTCAAGAAAACAAATACTTACAAGGTAAACACTTAAGAATTAAATCAAATGGTGAATGAAAATTAGTAAAATGAAGAACTACAGTAATAAATCAACAAATCAAATGGTTTATTAGCAATGCTAAGTTACAATTTAATTACCTAAAATAGTGAATTAAACAATGAATTAAAGCAGAGAATTAAAACTCTTAACAATCAAACAAATTAAAACAAAGTAAAAGCTTAACAATTTTAATTAGAACATGTCACGGTTTTTTGGGGTATGGAGATTGTGATCCATGATTATACATTTTAAATCCGATGCTTGTTAAAAATATATCTCAATCTACAACATAACTGATAACAAGATCCAAACTCTATTGTTTTATATAGCATCTATTGACACTTTGCATAAGACGATAACCTAAAAGGTTAAAATTGAAAGAATATCTATATCCTTTCGAGAGAAGTAGCCAAAGATAGTACATTTATAACCTTCAATGAAGGACGGGCAAGATAAAGAGAAGTTTTACTGTTAAGTAATATTGAAAAAGTGTTGTATTTTTTTATCCTGACATCAGCAAATTACCTAAAATCAAGAATCTTAAATTCAATAATAGAGATGGGAATTGTGAATGCGGCAATGATCAATCGAAGACAATCTTTGATGTAATGAAAACCATCAGTTGGGGATGAATTATAGACGACGTGAAATAAAATTAGGGTACTAAAAGTAAAATAAGCATATTAAAACAAAAAAAAATACTTAAATCAACCATATGGCAACAAGATGTGAACAAGAAGAAGGAAAAAAATAATATAAGGGGAAGTAATCAAACCATGAATGGGATAAGAGATGTGAATGGAATATGTGAAAATAATGCAATAAGAAGAGTAGAAAGTAAGAGAAAAATATCATAGAAATAACACAATAATATTAAAGCACAATCTCACCTGGTCTTATTCCTACTAATAAATTTGCTTAAAATCACTTCAAAAGAATTCTCAAGTAATCCAATGAACATGATAAACACGTAATAACTTTGTTTGAGGAAAAAAAATATATAAACTTCCAAATTTCTTAGTGCAAGATTTATGATGAGCTATAATTACTTGATCATGTAGTTGTCTATGATTAAAAAAATAACAAAATTTTCTTACAATCAAAATTTGATAAATATACACTCCAATCAATTAAAGATTATTCTCAATATTAAACAAAAAATTAAAGAAAAAAGAGAAAATAAAGTACTCTAATTGTTCAACTTAAAAAATTCTAAACTAAACCAACTGTCAAAGGCCATCAATTTGATAGTTTAAGAGAGAGAGAGAGAGAGAGAGAGAGATAGTTAGTGAATGAGTGAAGCAACAAGAGAGAGTTTGAGAAAGTATAGAATAGGAATAGATGGAGACATATAGTGCCCCTTCTGCTAATAAATTGAAATCAACAATAATAAGGCACATAACCGCGGCTAAGTCTAAGTACGTAGTTAACATTAGTTAAGTACATAACTACCACTAATTCCAAGTTTTTACTGTGGTAAGGTACCAAACTACCATTTATGTCAAGTTTTTAGCAATGGTATTGTAAATTGGCACATAAACCACTACAAATTGCAACACTAATTGTTGTTTAAATAAATCATTAGTATATCCCCCTTCCCCACCCCAACAACCTCATTTCTCCTGCTAACCTTGAAAGTTAGAGGTTGATTTATAACCTTCTTATAAAAAGGTGGAATAGTAATCAAAATAAGTAAATAAAATACTATAATTAACTCAATTATATATGATCAAGGAAAGTGCAATACTCTCCCATTTCTCTCTCTCTCTCTCTCTCTCTTAAAAAAAAAAAAATAGGCTTATGAGCTTCTGAGCTAAAGCAGATCATGTCAGCTCATCAAGCTTATTAACAAACTGAACATGAATTGTTCATGAACAGTTGAGTTCATTAACACCTCCAATTGAACCCACTCCATCACAATCCTTACTTATATTATGGTTCTTTCTAAATATATATAACTTTGGGACGTGATAAAGTTAACATGTTTAAAGGCTTAACAATTCCACACAAACCTTCTTAGTCTGTCAAAGCATGGAAATTGAATTGAGAACATTTCTTTGTTAATTGTATTTAATTGATTTTTCTACACCTGTTAATTTGATATGATCTTCTTATGACGCAAATCATAAATTATGAAATAAATTTAAGATATGCCAATAGCATATACATAAATAGGCTCTTTTTAATATTGTATTTCTTTTATTCAAGGATTTATGTCCTCTGTGCAACTATCACCAATATACGCAAAGTGGTAGTGAAATTGGTAAAAATTTTACCAGTTTCTAAAAAAGAAAACCCCTCGCATAGGTTTTTTTAATTAAACTTTTGAACTTTAACCCAAGAATTTTTTTAATTAAAACTCTTTCTCATTCTTACGACTCTATTTATAGCACTACTTATTAAACTTATATAAAAATTTAAAAAATTTTATACTTTAAAAATTATAATTACCTAATGTAATACTGTCAAAATTTTGATTGCCAAACCTATAATTGTCAAAAATTATAACATTGAACTTGAATTATTTGAAAATTACGATGGTCAAACCTGTAATTGTCAGAATTATGACTGTCAAACCTACAATAGTAAAAAATTATGATAGTCAAATCTACAATGGTCAGAAATCGTAATAATAAAATCTATAATTGTTAGAAATCATGACTATCAAATTGGTAAGTGTCAGAAATTCTGGCGGACAAACCTACAACAATCAGAAATTATGATGGTCAAATCTATAACTATTAAAAATTATAATAGTCAAATATGCAACTATTAGAAATTATGACGATAAAAAATTACAACAATCAAAAGGTTAACAATGAAAAAATGATAACGATCAAAATTACAATTATTAAAATTTCAATCAGTAAAAAAGCTTCCTCCTCAAAATTTCTGAAATCCTCCCCTATATAAACCAGGTTATTATATTTTGATTCTTACCTTACTCTCTTTAAATTACTCTCACTACAATACATTTCTTTTCTTCAAAAATGGCGAAAAAAATCACTTGCTAGAGTTTACTACAATGGTTCCATTACCACAAGTGAAGATAATGTTATATATTTCTCCGACAATCAATCTTGTTTCTATGCGAAAAATGATCTCTTTTGAATTTTCAAAGAGAATCATTTAATAAAACATAGAAACGACATATGGTGAAAGAGTTACATGTATTAAATACATGCTATCTATTTTATCGGGTCACAGTAAGATTGCTATCGATTATTTAAGTTACACAACAACAGTGATGTTCATATGATATTTGACTGACACCAAAAAATCTTTTGATATTCAAGTTCTTAAAATGTATGCAAAACTCAATGCTGCTATATCTGTTGGTGCTTCCTCTCAGCAACAAACCAACAGAGATAACAACATTTAGCATACTATGGGATGGGAGCGAACTACATCCACGTGATCAATTAATGAAGCTAAAGGGCCTCAACATAATGGAGGGCATGGGAAGATCTACCATGCAATGTTGGGCTTACTACTCCATAGCAACCATCAAATACACTAACATACTACTCAACTAAAACGCAACCACATGCACAATCAAGTTACATGCATCAAGATGTTAGAATGACTTCTTTTCATGATATTCATAGAAATGAAGTTGGTGAGTATAAGAGCTCTACTGGGGATGAACATGATAATGGCAACTATACAGAGAATGGTGAAGCAAGCGCTAAAGATCTTCATTTAGAAGATTGTAATTTGGAAGATATCCCTAGATAAAGAGAAGAATTTATGATGCCACTATTTGAGCCTGAAGCACATATAAGGGTATTAGATTGTGAAGCAATGTCCACAACAAAATTTTTAGAGTATCCTTTCTTATACACGCATACATTAAGAGGGGCAATGACAGATGGAGAATTGCAGGTAGACATGCAATTTTGAACTAAAGATGGTGTCATCATAGCGATTAAGCATTAAATCTGTAGAAGTTGATGGAATACAAAGTAATCAAATCTGATATGACTCTGTATTAGGAAGATTCAAGTTAGATGGTGATGGATGTCATTGAAGGATTCATGCATCACTTAACAAGAAAAAGCACATTTGGTAGATTACAAGGCATAACAGTCCTCAAATATGTGCATTGCCAATGATCTCCTAAGATCATCCCAAGCTAGATAACAACATGATTTGTTGGTATATTTGAGATTTGGTCAAAAAGAAGCCTAGCATTAGTGTATCCATTTTGATAGCAAAGATGAGTAATTGATATGGGTACAATCAGACATAAAGAAAGATATGGATTGCTAAGCAAAAAACAGTTAAGAAGCATTCAGTAATTGGGAGGAGTCATATAATAAGTTACCAAAATATCTATCAGCATTACAGTAATTTATTCCTAGAACAATAATTAATCTCTAGACTCAAATGGCATATAACAGAAGTTACCCAATATATGATACTTGTGTCTTTCATAGACTTTTTTTGGTGTTTTCCCTCATGTGTGAAAAGCTTTCAAATATTGCAAGCCGGTAGTGCATATAGACAACGCACACCTTTATGGAAAATATAAAGGCGCTATACTAATGATAATCACTCAAGATGGTAATAAAAACATCATTCCCATCACATTTGCCATCGTAGAAGGGCAGACATTAGATGCATGGCAATTCTTTCTGGAGCATTTACGCATGAATGTGACCCCATAAGAAGGAATATGTTTTATTTCCGATCGTCATGAGGCTATCAAAGGAGCATTTCGAGCAATTGGTTGGAGGATGAATCCTCCTCATGCTTACTGTGACACTATTTATGTTTATTGCATTAGACATATCTCTGCAAACTTCATGGGCTATTTAAAAAATAAAGAAATGCAATGGATAATTTTAATGTTGGTAAATTATGAAACTAACATTTTGCTAATTTTAAGCATATATTATTATTATTTTTTTATGTTGGCCTACTTTCCTTATGGTCCTTAATGTTGGTTATTCGAAAACTATTCATGATTTTTACTATTGATATGGTTTAGTGCGGAATTGGATGTATAGGCAACAAGGTGGCTAGACAATATAGCGCCGGAGAAGTGGACTTAAGCCTTTGATAATGAAGGTCAAAGGTATGGGCATATGACTATCAACCTTGCTATATATGTTTCAGTATTGAATAGGATAAAGAATCTTCATCTTACAACTTTAGTAAAATCAATATATTTTCAACTAGTTGAGTTGTTTGTAAGGAAAAATGTACAAGCACAAGATCAAATTTCATCTAGTCAAACATTCTCAGAAGCACTACCAAAGAAAATTCAAGAAAATCAACAATCAACAAGTAGCATCTATGTTCGTCAATTTGATCGTGAAGAAAATTCTTTTATGGTAGATGAAATGGCTCCAGCATAGTATAATGGTGCGGCTGGCAGTTAGCGCATTGATATGAGTATACGATAATCTGAGTACACTTCATTTTTCCTAATGCCATGTTATTGTGGCATGCACTTTTATTCATCTACATTAGAAGGAATACGTGGATAATGTTTACAAGTTTGAGACCATTTTTAATGTATATCATAAAGAGTTTCAGGTTGTGGCAAATGATGGATACTAGAACACTTATTGTGGTCCACGTCTATGTCCTGACGTTATGATGCGAAGATCATTGAAAGAATAGCCCAAATCCATGAGGATTTGTAATGAAATGAATATAATGGAAGATGACCAGTAGAAGCGTTGTTGTGTATGTAAAAATCAAGGTCACAGTTGTCAAAATTGCCCCAATGTCCCTAGTCTATGTAGTCAATCAATGTAGCCTAGATGGTATAAATGTTGTAGTCTTTTTATAACATATGTTATTTTTTCATCTATTTAGAATAAGACATAACTTTGTCATAAGTATTGTTACACATCATTAAAATAAAATGAAATATTTTAATCAGAAGTTGTAAAAGAAAAGAATAGGTAAAAGACTTCATAATTATTAACAACTTGGTTTAGAAACTAGTTTTATAACAAATATACATTCACATAAACATTAATAATAGCAAATTAACACATATGAAAAACTAAGTGTTCCGATAAACAACATTCTTGTAGTTACTTCTTAGTTTGATGATTAATAACAAAAACATATCATTGGTGATTTCACTTCTCTGTAAAACATTAATGTCATTGAATATCTTTGTTCAGTAGTCCCCGTGGTCTATGTCATCTTTATGGTTGGGCAGGTGGATTTTCATCAGATGAATGGAAAGACTTTTGCATAACTAAAGGTGAAGTGTTGAGGTGTGTAGAAAAATCTGATTAGTGTGGGGATGATCGCCAAACTTCTTGGAAAAATTGTCTCGAATGACTCAATTCACCTCATTCCATAGGTGCACGAGGTTGTTTTTTTTTTTTTTTAAAGATCCCTTGGAGCCATAGAATACCTATTGTGATCAAATGAAGCAATTCCAAGTTGATGAGATGATCAGCTAATAACACATCAACTAATGATAGAATTACCTAGCAATCTTCATTCTATTGTTCATGCAAACGAAGTTCATTTTTCACCCAAGTGATGAGAACCACACTTACGGGGTCTTGGTGATGGAGGACTCGATGGTGGAATATCAAGATCAGCTATAGGAAAGGCTCGAAGTGAAGCTAGAAAAACATTACTTCTTTTGCGAGGGTCTAATAGGTCATGATCTAATGATAAAAAAAAACTATAGTATTAGTGATACACCAGTCATAATATGCCCGATACATTGCATTTCCACAGTTGGAACGTTAAAATTAAGACAACGTGATGCTCTCTCTCTCTCTCTCTCCAATATCTAATCCACCTAGCATATGTTATCTCTGAATCTATGTCTGCTTGACCATGAAGGTCACAATCATGAGTTGGTCCAATGTCAACTGGAGCTTGCAGAATACCTTGGGTGAATCCAAATTGTCCCAATGTCATAAGTATAATTCTCTAAATAGTCCCTCTACTTTTTCAAACTTACCCTTTTAGTCCCTCACTTTAAATTGTAACCTTTTAGTCTCTCTACTATGTTTAAATGAGTCATGTCAGTCCCCCTTTTTGATGATTTAAGGTTAGGGTTTAGGGTTAAGAGGGACTGACATGGTTAAACTAAAATTGTAGAGGGACCAAAAGGTTACAGTTCAAAGTAAAGTGACTAAAAGGGTAAGTTTTGAAAAGTAGAGGGATTGTTGAGGGAATTATACCATTTGGGTGCCACTCAACAACTTTAAAAAAAGAAAAAAACTCAATGATGTAAATGCGGTCCACAATAATCTCTCCGCATAAATTTCAAGTGAGACATCTCCAATTATCTTGTCCATATTTTAATGCCTCCATATAGATAGTTAAATTTTAAAAAAAATTTAAGTAGTGATCATCAATGTAAAAAGCTATATATATGGCATATGCATTTTTTATTATTATTTAATTGTTGTATTCTTAATCAGTCGATTAGCTATCTATACATCCAAACGTTATCGTTGTTACTTGATACGTACAACAAGAGTACGGATCATTCAAGTAGTAAAAAAATATCATTCCCATGAGGATTTTATTGCTAACTACCAATTTCTTGCAATTAGAGTTATTTAGATGAATCGATAGATATGTCAATTGTGAAAATAATAAGTAAAGAAAACTAAAACTAATAAAATTAAAGCTACTTATGGTTTAGATAATTAATTCAGATGAAAAGAATTCTAGGATTAAGGTTCACCACAATGATAGATAAAAGACTTCACATTGACTCTTTTTCGGTTAAGTTTAATTGCTTTAAAGGTGGAATATCCTAGAATACTCAGTATTTTCTTTAAGAATATAGCAAAGTATCTAACTTAGAATAACTCCTGTTTTTATGGTAATTAAATCTAATTAGACCCTTAAAGTTCCATGACATCCATTAATCCTCAAGAAATCATAATCAATAATTCATGTTCAATTCTAGGGTTTTCAACACCATAGTCCATCTTTCAGTCCTTATTTTAATGTCTAAAATCATGCAAATATGAGAGGCCCAACACATTCAGAAGCATTAAGTACCATAAGATTGAATTAAAAGAAAATAAACATTAATAAGAAATTAGAGATTAATACATTGTCAATTATCTAAACATTAGGCTAATCCAAATCTTATAACAAAAGATCTACTTGCTCATGTTCGATTTATAAACTAGAAGATGCATACCAATCATAGATCAAAATATGGAATAAATCAAAGAAAAAAAAAGAAACTCTTGATCCTCCAAGCGTGATGTTCTTGTAGATTGATGAATATCTTCCTTGATCTTTGCCCCTTTTCTCCTTTTTGATAACTTTAGATAACCCCCAGTCCTTTGAAAAATTGTATCATTATTCTCCTAGCCAAAGATCCTTTAAAATCCTTTTCTTGGCCTTATATCGAGGATGGTTAAATTAGGGTTGTGATTGAGGTAAAGATCTAGGGCTATGGTAGCTAGCACTAGCTGGTTGTGCTTCTTAAAGGGTTTCAGCGTTTTGAATTTCAACACCATGATCCATGGGCGTGGTACCTACCACTGGTCACCCGCGTTTCAAATAAAGGTCAAACTCCACTTGTCTTCATGTAAACTGATAAAGAGCGGTAACTTGAACTTGAAGAGTAACCTTTAATTAAAAACACTAGGAAAGATGCATGACTGACTAAGAAATAAAACCTAAATCTATTAAAATATATTATAAAGTTAGCATTTATCAAATCCCCCCACGCTTGAATCTTTGGCTGTCCTCAAGCATAACAACCATTAAATCTAAGGAGAATTTATTAGTCTAGAATCCTTTCTTAGATAAAACTCAAATGTTACAACTGATTCGACATGGACAACAATAAGAAAGTTACAAGCAAAACTACAACTATGCATACCAAAGAAAATGAACATACACGAGCACAACTTAAAAATGTAGCATTCACACCACATGCAAATGAACATTGCACATTAAATGGCATATATCCAAGAAAATTCATATAAAAAATCAATAGGTGCATTATTTGACACTTTATTTTTTCATTATTTTAATCCATTTTTTCATTTTTCATTTTTTTATTTTTTTGACTAACATAGATTGTAAATTGCTTTTCTAAGGGATGTACATGCTTATTAGGCACCAGAACACCTAACTACTTGGTTAATTACAAATCTACATGATTGTGATCATGCTTAATTTCGGCCTTTTTGCTAGAGGAACAATCTTATCAAGGGTCTGAACCCCAAGCTACTCAGCCATATAAAGCAGTAGAACAATGTTGAAAATTATTATTTCACTATACTTTTATAGACATAAACTTTGCCCGTATCATTTTTTTCTTATTTCTCTACTTATGAGA
Source organism: Dioscorea alata (assembly GCA_020875875.1). NCBI lineage: Eukaryota > Viridiplantae > Streptophyta > Magnoliopsida > Dioscoreales > Dioscoreaceae > Dioscorea > Dioscorea alata. The sequence goes on from CM037027.1 coordinate 6,720,964, forward strand.
TTTAATATAACTAAATTTAGAGTTTATCTAAAAGTCACAAAATCTCAAGGACTTCATTGTCAAGATATATATCAAATTAAGATGCATATGATCAAGAGTCATAGAGTTAGCTCAAATATTATTGTAAATGAAAGGTGTTTGTCCAAAGCTTTTGATAATGACTAGTGACTCTATCTTGACCATCTTTATGCGTCATGTCAAATAGCTAGTCAAATGAATTTTGAAACTCATCATCGAAATGTTTTTTTTAAAATGAATTTTTTTTTCAAAAAATTTTCATTTTCATTTTTTATATATTTTTCAGATTATTATCATGCAACGCCTAAATGAATCTACATGCAATAAGATCATAACTATGTAAAGGATAAGTGTACTAATCATGTAATACCTAAATGCCATCATGTTGTATGTATAAAGCATCACTAATACTAAAGACAATTCCCCATGCTTGAAATTGATATTGTTCTCAATGTAAGATAAGGGAAAAAAGTATACTCACAAGATTAATGTGGGGGTGAAGGAAAGTAGCCTTAGGAAAGATGCCAATTATATATTGATTGTAACATGGTTTCCTCACCTCTAAATGGTAGTCTTTTCAAGGTCAGGAAAAGGATGAGGGGGTCCTCCGTCTTTAAGAATCGGGCAATATACGTGCTTTCTTTTTTTATCATCCACATCGTAATGCAAGACTCCATATAGATCCATGTAGATCTTGTACCCTCTTTAAAGGAAGACAAGTCATAATTAAAAGCAAGGGAAAAAGCAGTGATGAGGCCACCAATAACAATGTCCCTGGGCATGGCTCACCCTACCCGAGAAAATTGCCTAGCTAATGCATACCTATGTCATGGTAGACCTCATTCATCATAGCCATAAAAACAATAACTCTGACTGTCAAACCACTCCATCACTATTGCCACAACCAAAAACTGTGTGTGCCATAATACGGTGAAAATACCTATAATAAGGATTGTGTAGACTAGTTGCCTTAGCTAGTGAAGGTTCATAGGATGATTCGTTAATTAAAGAATTCCAGAATTCATGTGCATGAAAATCTCTAGGGATTCATCTATCACCACCACAGGGAAACTCATAAATTCCATTAAAGGTTTCTAAGGTTAAGTGATGTTCTTCGTTAAATAAGCAAAATGGGATTTCTCCTTCCTCCCATCCAAGGTCATAAAGTACATTAACCTCAATTGAACTTAGAAATTCTAAAGTGAGCCTCTCATAAGTAGTGTATTTCATCTTACTAAGTTGTGTCCATCCTACTTGCTTAATCATCCAATATATGTCATGAAATAACCCTAATGTTCTCAAGATATTTAAAATAAACTAAAAAAATAAACTTAAAGCAAAAAAAATTTTAAATGGAAAAGAGATAAACCAAAAAGGGAAAGAAAATCGTTTTGTTTAAAAAAAATATAAGATAAGAATTTGAAATAGATGAAAACAAAACATAAGTAAAAATAAAATAATATAAAGTGAAGTAAAAAAGAATTTAAAAGAAAGGATGGCCGGGATTGGTGAGTCAAAGATGCGCCATCTCGCTTTTGAATATTTCATCTCCCCCATATTTTTTTTCCAATTTTTCACACCCCATGAGGCACACCATACTTTATTGCACATATAACATGTGGAGCTTTCTGTTTGCTAAAACAATTTCATAAATAAATAGTATGGCCATGTTCTAAAGCATGAGTAGCCCGTATTTTTTCTTTGAAATTCCCTCTTTTATATATTTTTTTTAGAATAACCCTTCCATTGCTGAATAATTACTAGATGAACATCTTTCACTCGAATCAAGACTAGAATTAGTGAGAATGAGTGTGAAAAATTCAGATCAAATAATGGTATGAAATAAAACCGGCATTAGCTAAAAATTAAAAATTGCTAAGCATAAATTGAAAACTAAGAAAAACAAAGAGAGAAAATTTATATTGCCTCCCAAGAAGTGTTTACTTAATGTCATAAGCTTGACCCCTTTCATGTGTTAAGTGGAAACTAAAAGAGGTTCGGAAAGGTTATAGGCCACCTCTTTCTCAATTGGTTCATTTATGTTGTAATGCTTTAAACATTGCCCATTTACTTTGAAAGAGCCTGTTGTTTCGCTCCATATTTCAACTGCACCATAAGGATAAATCTTGCTCGCCTTGAAATAATTAACCAGACCATCGAGACCTGAGTTTACCTGGGAAAGTTTCAACCTAGAATTAAAAAGTAACACTAAATCGCCTTCATGAAATTCTCATTGAAGAATTTGTCTATCATGCCATTCCTTAGTTTACCTTTATAAATCTTAGCATTCTCGTAGGCATCAAGTTGTAACTCATCAAGCTCATGTAATTGAAGCTTTCTTTGTTCTTCAGATTTCTTCAAGTCAAAATTTAAAGTCTTGATTGCCCAATAAGCCTTGTGCTCTAATTCAATGGGTAGATGATGGCAAGGTTCCCCATAAATCAATAGGAAAGGTGTCATTCCAATAGGAGTTTTGTTAGCAGTACAGTATGCCCATAAAGCGTCATCAAGCTTCATTGCTCAATCTTTTCTTGGCTTAGATACTATCTTATCCAAAATATTCTTGATTTCCATATTTGGCTTAGAAACTTGATGCCACGAATCATTCAAGTACTAAATAAAATATTGTTTCCATGAGGACTTTGTTGCTACTTACCAATTTCTTGCAATTAAGGTTATTTAGGCGAATTGATAGATATGTGAATTGTGGCAATAATAGGTAATGAAAACAAAAACAAATAAAATTAAACCTATTGATTGTTTATATGATTAATTTAGGTGAAAGGGCTTCTAGGATTAAGGTTCACCACAATGATAGGTAAAAGACTTGGTATTAAATCATTTTAAGTTTAGTTTAATTGCTTTGAAGGTAGAATGTCCTAGGATACTCACTATTTTCTTTCAGAATATAGTGAGGTATTTAACTTAGAACAATTCCTACTTTCATACTAATTAAATCTAATTAGATACTTTAAGTTCTATGACATCTAGCAATCCTCAAAAAATCATAATCTAGAAATTCAAGTTCAATTCTCACTACAAAAAAATTACAATTTTGTAACGGATAATTGCAATGGAATAAATATTTTGCAATTTTATAACAGTTTTGTAACAGATTTGTGATGGATTAAAAAATTTGTAACAGATTTTACAACAGGAAAAAATCCGTTGCAAAAGTTATTTGAAATGAATTTGCAACAGTTTTTGTAACAGACTTGTAACAAATTTGCGACGGAATACATTTCCGTTACAATAAAATGGAGGGAATAGTTCGGGAGATAGTTTGCAACGGATTTGAAACAAATAGGAAACAAACATTTGTAACGGATTTTTTTGTTGCAAATTTGCAACAACAGTTGTCACAGATTTGCAACGGATTTTGCCATGAATTTATTTTTTTAAAATAAATAGATTAAAATTAATATAATTTCCTATTTTAGTAAGTATAATTACTTTCCTATTTTATTTCTATAATTTTAATATTTTAAAAATTATAATTAAATTTAAAAAATACTTAAAATTAACTATTTATTTTTATAATATTTTAAATTCTAAAATATTTTTATGAGAAAATATTAAATTATAAAAATATTTAATCTTTTATTTTAAAATTTAAAATTTTAATTTTTTAGTTTATAAATTTATTGATTTAGATCATAAAAGCAATTTCAAAGTGCCAAACTTCAATTAGCTACCATAATAAGCACAAAAAATAAAAGAGACGTTAATAAGAGATCAGACCGTTGTGATCTCTTATTAACATTGGTAGCAAATTCCTTGAAGCATTGAAATGTTTGCACAACATATTTTTTTAATTTTTTGGTTGAAAATTAATTAACTTTTCTCATATACCCTAAACGGATATTTATATCATTGGAAAACAACACACCATTGTCCGTGTATGTGTTTTTTAAATAACTATTAAAAAATTATGCTTTCTTGTTAAATTTTAAATTGTGCTAACAATGAAGATGAATTCCCATGATGTCCTCACAACACAACTGGAGCACACAAGACCTTAATTGCTTTCTAATTCTAGTCCTTCACACACACACACACACACACACACACACATATATATATATATGAGAGCAAATTCAAAGTTAAAGATTGTAGCTATTGATTGCTCTTGAGTTTATTTTTTTGTTTGACAATCACACTGATAATATTAGATAAACTTGTTTACCTAACAAATCCACAACTCATGAACCCAGAAATTCACTGGTGAGGATTATGTGAGCATGGGCATTTTCGTAATTTCATTTAAAACCAAGTGATGAATAAACAAGAAAACCAAAAAAAAAAAGCCACCATCGTCAGCTCACTCAATCCCTAAATCCTCACGAGCGTCCTCTCACGTTCTTTGTGCACGCCCTAAACCCTCGATTCCGTCGCCTCCGCCGCCCGCCATCAACGAGATCCCTGCAATCATCCGTAAGGAAGATCAAATTGATGTGTTTTCATCTTTGTTTCGATGTTCGCATGATCGATCTCGGTCTTTTATCTTTGTCTGTGTTTTTTTTTTTGGATTTTTCGTTAAAATTTTCTATTGTTCTTCTGTTTTGATTTCTTGCTTTGTTTTCATTGTCTTGCTGCTGCTTATGTTCTTGGGGAGCGTATTTTTTTTCTGTTTTGGATAGTGGATTTGTTCTTGTTTGTTGATTTGTTTATGGTTGTTTCCAATGTGTTGCAAAGGGTTTGCTTTTATTGTTTGTTTGATTTTTTTTTTTTTTTAGTTTTTGGATATTCTTGATTGCTTTCCTTTCTGTGAAAGTTTCTTACTTTTTGATTGCTAGAACCCTAAAAAAGTTATGGGGAAATTGATGATAAGTTACTGTTTTGGGTGGATGTGAGTATGGTTTGAGTACGGGGGTTGTGGTGGTCCTTAAGAGTCATCAAATGCACGAAATTGACTCGGTTCTCAGTCCATAGAGTTTCACAGGATAGGAAATAATTGAAAAAATAATAAGAATCAGCCTTTTCTTCTAGCATTTGACTGACAACTATATTTTCTTGGTGCTGGTTGCTTGCTCATTTTTATATAATCAGGAAATCTCTATCTATTGTGCTCAACTTCGAATTGAAATGATGTGGCTTTTGTTTAGCTGATATAGCTTTTTGTTTTTAGAAGTTGGACGTTATATAGAGCATAGTGCTTGTGCTAGAAATAGCTTGTGATTTTGTAATTCTTTTTAGCAAAATATATAATTGCAATTTTGGGATCTTGATTCATCTCAGCTGAAGAAGGTTGGTGTATATCATAAATATATCATTATATAGCTTAATTAGGCCAGGACTTTTGCTTTGGGCAATTTCTTGTATTTTGATTGTTCTTAATGTTTATTCTTTCTCTCTTTTTTTCCTTTTTTCGTCTAATATGGATTTTCTTTGCATATAGAACTGGATCTAATATAATATGAATTGCACCAAGCGGTGGTAGGGACCGTCCTGATCTAGTCACAGGAGAGTGGTATCCTGTAAGGTTTCTTGCCTGTAAACTACTTTCTTTTGCCACAAAGAATAGAAAAAATCCTTTACATCTTTGATTGGTGTCATAATTGTTGGATCATGTTTTGTTTCCATAGCATAAAGCGCATCGTGTTACTGTTCATTATTATATCATTGGAACTCTAAGCCTAGCATAAGGCCTTTTTGTACTTCTAATGATAGCATGCAGACACCCTAGATTTCAAAGTTTGACCCGCACGTGTATGATTGGTACATGTGATCATAAGAATGGAACTAAAAAAAACCTTATATGAGTGACAGTGAATGAGCTATTCACATTGCCTCTCTTCAATTAATATGATGGTCTCTTCCATAAATATGATAGTCCACTGTTTATATGCAGATGTTTATTACCAACAAACTAGGGTTCTATACTATCTTGATAATTAGGATTTTGCTATTCTTTGTTTCCCTTCTTCTGAAAGAGCATAATAAGCAAAACGTAATTTAGAAGGGAAAATTTCCATCTCTATAAGCCTCAATCATAGCGAAAACAAACCTTATTGCATTATGAGATCCAACCAATTTGATTTCAGTGCACATGGTTGCTATAATTATGATAAACCAAATTGAAATTCCCTTAAACCAGAAAATTTGATTTTAAAATTTTTAAGAACTGGTTATGAATTAAGCTTGTGTGTGCAGTCAATGAAGCTGGAAAAAAAACTGCTAGTTTGATCTAGGGTTTGCAACACCTTAGTTTACCTTTTAGTCCTTCTTTTAGTGTCTAAAATCATACAAATATCAGGGGCCCAACTCATTCACAAGCATTAAGTACTATAAAATTGAATCAAAAGAAAATAAAAGTTAATAGGTGATGACTATCCTGCAAGTGCATGGGGTCATCAAGTAGTACCCTGTGCATGACACAAGGGTCATATTTATCTTTATATATATATATATACACATGCTCTATGTCATGTCTCATGGTTTAAAAACTTGTTACATTTCACTTAGGCTACAGAAAAAACAATAAAAAAAAACCAAAAGTTCTTAGAAGAAAATTGAAAGTAGAATTTAACATTCTAATACTTCATAAATTCTTATTGTCGTTGGTGGTTTTTGTCGAGTACTCCAATGGCATTTATTGCTTGCCATATCCTTAATCAGTTTTTCTGTGTATTCAGTGTATTTGTTACTCAAAGTACCCCCTGCTGCAACGTCGATAAGCTATCAGGTTTCATAATTCAGTCCATTACATACATCTGCACTCACATCCAAGAAGAGAAACCATGATGAGAACATTTGTGCAAGAGATCCCTGAATCTTTCATACATCTGCACTCGGAATCCCCTTCTTGAAAGCTAAAATATCTCATTTTAGTCTAGTTGCCTTGCTTGGCGGGAAATATCTTGCAACAAATTTTTCCATCATCCCTTTCCAAGTGGTGATGGATCCAGGAGCTAAAGAAGTAAGCCATCTATAAGTTGCTCCTCTCAAACTGAACGGAAATAGCCTCAATCTGATTACATCATCTAAGACTGAATTGACCTTGAAAGTGGAGCAAGTTTGGAGAAAACGGGATAAGTGAGCATGAGGGTCTTCATCTGCCAACCCATCAAACTACACAGAATTCTGAACCACTCCAATTGTACTTGCTTTGATTTCAAAGTTGTTCACTTGTACTGCCAAGGCTTGAACACTTAATTCTTCACCAGCAAACTATGGCCTTTTGATAAGTGCTCGTGTTATAATAATGCGAAGTGTTATTATCTTGCAATGAGCATTAATTTAATCAGATTTTATCACTAAAAAGTGTGCAATTGTTTACTTTTGTGCATTGTAGGGTTGTGAAGATAAAATGAAGGAAAGGAATGAAGTTAGGTCATGTTTGGCATTGTTGGGAAGATTTTCGGACCAAGCAAGGAGCAAGGCGTGAGCATAGACTTGTGAGTGTGTGCCAACCTCCTTTGGAGGGGCACAAAGGCAGTCACATTCACAATAAGTCTAACTCATGCCAACAATGAGAACTTCACCAATTAGGCGATTCGAAGCAATCGGCACGATCTATCGTTGATTGTGTGCCCAATTTAACGGCCTCGATGAAGAACGACGAATCCGGGAGCGTTTCGGCACAATTATTGTAGCAGTATTGTAGCAAATTACTGCAGCAAAACACTGTAGCAAGTTACTACTGTTTACAGTCGGCCGAAAATCAGAATTTCAGAAACTTCACACGGGCGTGTGGAAATTCCACACGGCCGTGTGAAATCCCGTTTTCAGCAAATTTAAAGCCCGATTTGGAGACTTTTTGAGACATCTTTTGACCTATTCTTCTCCCCAACTTCTGGGAGTGCAGCTAGGGTTTTGGAGAGTACTTCGTGGAGGTTTAGAGCGCGTCATCGGCATTGTCACCGACGTCCGACGGCCGCACAAGACCACGGCCACACCATACGCAAGGGGGTTTTCATCTATGTCTTTACTTTGTGTTTTATTCCATACATTGATGAACATGTATAGCTCCATGAGGAGCTAAACCCCTTGTGGGTATTCGGACTTGTAAATTCTAGGGTTATCATGTTTCTTTGACATTGTTATTATGCTTTTCCATTATTGATGAATAAGAATTGAGTTTCAATCTTGATTTCTCTTTTGCTATTGTTTTCCCTTAGATGTGACACTAGGGTTGAGAGCAATCTAGGTTTTCCTTTGGAGGTGTGACAACTCCTATAGGATTAGACTATTCAAGATTGAAGAGGGTTGAGAGGGAGAGTTGTGAGGTAGCGATGTACCCCTTTCCCTTCTGGTGTGATTTCTCCCTACCTCCGTTTCCTTGATTTATTAGCGGTCAAGATAGAGTGAAGTGCTAGGTAGATAAACTCCCCTAGGGCTTAGTTACGCGAGTAACAGAGTGAAGGGTTGAAGTGAATCCTATGCACTGGGGCTTAATCTAGACTAAGGTTCTTCCTCTTGGACCAAAGGGTTAGAACTACACATAGGAACAGGTTTAATCACTAGGAATCCCTAGAACTTAATGCAATCCCACGTAGTGTAAGGCTTAGGTAGATGTACTCCCTTGGGACTTAATCGTGCGAGCGATAGAGTGAAAGGTTGTTGTGAATCCTAATGTCGGGGCATAATGTTGGGGTTAGTCACGGTTGACCTTAGGTTTGGGACCGTGAGTCTAAGGATTTCCTCAACTCAATTAGCATCAATAGGAAGGTATAATAGCATAGTCTTGCACTAGAAGCATAGATCGTAGAGGTAACTTGTCCGGATACCCCACTTCATTCATTGTTAAATCCTCCTTAATCTCTTTTTCTTGCACTCTCTAATCTTTCATCTCTCTCTATTTAATTTCCTGTCTTTTAGTATAGTTGTTCTCACAATTCACACACGAATCGATTATTACTTTTCCGTACTTCGCATAGTTTTAATAGTGAAATCTCATACTCTAACTCCCTATTCCCTGTGGATTCGACCACCCCCTCACCGGGGTAACTTTTATTACTTCGACAAACCCGTGCACTTTCGGGGATCCTGTCAACTTTCATAGTCAAACAGGGTTCTTCTGGGTTCTGCCATAACTAATGGTTCACTCTGCTTAATCTACACTTCCTGCTGCCTTGAACTGTCTCCTCTTTCTCTTAGCCTTTGGTGCAAGGTTCCTTCTATCTCACTGTCTAGCTCTAGCAAATTTGTGTGCTTTGCTCTTGTCATATGAGGAGTACCTTGCTCAAACAGACAACCAACAATCAAGATTAAAAAAGAAAACAAGGAAAATGAATGAAAGCAAAGAAATAAAAAAATGTATGTACACAAAATTTAAATAAAAACAAAAGAAATAGGTAAAAGAAATAACGCCTAAATCAATAAACTCTAATTTTTCCGAGTATTACTTGTGGGTCCCCTGCAAAGGCGTCAAAAACTTGATGACTATCCCGCAAGTGCACGAGGTCGTTAAGTAGTACCCTGTGTGTAACACAAGGGTCGTATTCCCTGGGCCTAAGGAGCTACCCTTACTTCCTCTTCATGTGTTGTCTAACCTACAAATCCAAGAGCAAGTGCTCTAAACTACCAAATGAATAAAAGAGAACTTAAGGAAAGAGTCTACAGTTGAGGAAAAAAGAGGTGAAAATCTGATGGATGAAAATGGTTATAGATGCATATTACCCTGGGGCTACTAAAGTGAGAATGATGCTAAGACACCATGCAACTGGTGGTATGGACCAAAAGATTCCTGAGATAGGTTAACCTTATGGTTATAACAATTGACCCCTAATCCCATACGAGTAATAACACTGAATTTCTTCTGACCAAATCCTCCTATGATTGTATTAAAAGTAGAGAATTCTCTAATTAGGGCTGCTACTCAAACTAGGTCCGATCATAATGTTTGGAGGGGTACAAAATACCCGATAGTCACGGCGTATTTATACATGAATCCCCTATCAAGCTAAGTGAGTCTAGTACAAGGGCGTTGGTTACATCACCAAGTACAACCTACAAAATAACATACAGAGTTCTCATGTATACCAATGCATCACAATACACAAAGCTTGAATCTCAAAACACACCAATTGCAATAAGAGTAAATCAAATCATCCAACTACACAAGTTCACCCTAAGGTTCACCGACATCTGGTAACCTTGGGGTTTAGTTGTTCATGCTAACAAAATACATGCTCAAAACCATAAAAACAATTAAACAAAGCAACATAAAACTCCCTCAAGTGATGAATGCAAAGTAACAAGTAGTGGAAAGCTTCCATTAATGCCACCAAAGAGGTGGCTTCCTTGTTTTCTACAAGCTTCTACACAAAGAGATGATCAGAAATCTTGCCAAATATCACTTCTCCTCTTGATTTCCACTCCAAAAATGTCTTCTATCGCCTTCCTTCACCCTAGAACTAAGGTATGGAGTTGAGAGTTCAAAGGAGGAAGATGATGAATCGCAAAGAATGCCTTAAAACCCTCTTTTAAACTCCTCTCGAGATGGCTTCATGGTCTGGTTCACGAGCGTGAAGATGCACATGAGAGCCTCGGGATTTCTACCGAAATTTCCATAAAGTGCTACAAAAAAAAGCTACTATAACTGCTACAGTAAACTTCATATTCTTCAGCTGGCTTGTAGGCATCTTTATGGCCGTCAGGTTGCCCATCAACAAAACCTAAGACTTTGCCGTTTCACCAATTCTTCATGCTACATTACTTGCCACATTGTTGCTACACTACCAGGACTTTAAAACATCATTTTCGGTGTTGATTTCTTTCTCAGATGCGTCGTCAAGCTCACCTAGGCTTTTTTAAGGGCTGTAACACAAATGAATCCAATTCAACTCTAAAACGACATCGATTCATCAAAGAATACTTAATAATACAGAAATTATACACATAAAATACATACATTTAGGCATTTATCAATAAGAAAATAGAAGTCAATACATCTTCAATTGTCTAAACATTAGGCTAATCCCAATCCTAGAACAAAAGATCTACTCGCTCATTTCGATTTATAAACTAGAAGGTTCATACCAATCATAGATCGAAATATGGAATAAATCAAAGAACAAGACAGATGAAACTCTTGATCCTCCACACGTTATGTTGGTGTAGATCGATGAATCCCTCCCTTGATCTTTGCCCTCTTTCTCCTTTTTGATAGCTTTAAATGGTCCCCAACCCTTCGATAAATCATATCCTTGTTCTTCTAGCCAAAGATCCTTTAAAATTCTTTTCTTGGCCTTATATAAAGGATGGTTAAATTAGAGTTGTGATGGCGGTAAAGATCCACAGCTATGTTTGCTAGCACGCTCAGGCTATGCTTCTTCTAGGGTTTCAGTCTTTTGAATTTCTACACCATGATCCATGGGCCTGGTAGCTACCACAGGTCACACAAATAAAGGTTGAACTCCACTTATCTAAATGTAACTGATAAAGAGCAGTTACCTAAACTAGAAGAGTAAATTTAATTAAAAACACTAAGAAAGATGCATGTCCTACTGAAAAATGAAACTAAATCTATTAAAATATACTATAAATTTACCATTTATCGTTATTATAATACAATGTAGTTACTTGACTTAAAATTCAGTAATCTATAAAAATTATTCTTACCTATGGACTAGAGGAAATGGCACATTGGATTGAGTTCTTGGAGATATATTAGAAATTCTATACCCTGCCCATGGCTGAAGTGGTATCATAAATCTAATAATTTTCATCATATCCTTGTCCCATGCACGACATAGAGACCTATATAGGGTTGCCAAGCACGCCGATCCACAAGGGTATCTTCCAGCTTTTATAAAGTCCAGCAAAAGTGGTAACCACTTCAAATGAACTCTATTTTATGACATATCAGGCATCAGAACACAACCAATGAGCCTTGATATATAAGCACAAGTAAAACACTCAATTTATTATTAGATTGCATTATACGGCAACACACCAAATGTTTCTTGAAGCTAAGTAAGGGTTATTGTTTAGCTTCTCCTTTCCTCAGGATGTGGGACAACACTGAGCAACTCCTTATAAATATAAATTCCTAAGCCAGATGATTTTCTGATGAATTTATTGCCATTAATGTGTTATCCCAATAACAATTCTAGAGTGTAATTGTTGCTTCACCCCAAGGCAAGTGAAATGTGTGTTTCTTAGCTAACTGTCATCCCTCTACTAATACACTAATAAGGCCATAATCAATATTATTATTATTATTATTATTATTATTATTATTATTATTATTATTATTATTATTATTATTATTATTATTATTATTCTGCCATCTCATTCCATTATGGTAATCCAAACACACACTTAGGCCCTGTTTGGGTACCACTAAACTCCATAGGAATAGTAGTGATTCTTATGGAATTTAATATCATGTAGGAAATTATAATAAGGGATGTTTGGACACTAGCTTTACAATATTAAATTACTATGGAAACATATCATTGCACCATTCCATAGTAATTTGTAAAAGAGTGGAACCCAATTTTTTTTCCTTTGTTTTTTGAGCCGCATCTCTCCACTTCCTGTGTCTTTCCTTCTTCCTCTCCAAACCAACCCCAACCCCACCCCAACCCTCTTCCCCTTAGCAAATCTTCTTCTCTTTCTCTAACGGCTCCGACCCCAACACCTTAGCGCCAAACCCAAGTCCGCTCCCACCCCCAGCTCATTGCTAGCATCGGCCCGTTCTCTACCCTGCCAAGCATCCCCGGACCCCAGTCCTCACATTTGATTCCTTCTATCCATGCGTTGGCCATCTCTTTGCTCTACCTTTGTTCTTTTTTCTCTCGTTCTCTCTGGTTCTCTCTCTCTCTAAACCCTAAGCTCCGGAGATGCTCAATCACTTTAGTTTTGAGCATTTCTTAACCCTGGTGGAGCTTCATCAAGAAATCTTGTTGGGAAAGTCTGATCCTCCATGAACCAACAATTCTTCCACTTTCATGATGAACCTGGAGTAGTAAGACACTTGGAAACCATGCTATCCTTGTTCTTGTTCCTAATTATTGATATGATGCAGTTTGAATGATCTCTAGATTTTTTCTTATGGCAATCTCGGTTGATCTGATGAAATAATTGTTTGATGTTTTTGGTTCTTTGGTTTCTGTTTGAGATCTTGTGTTCGTGGTCTCTTTTGTTAGCGATAGTTGATGTAGATTTGGTGTTGTTATTATTGTAGATCTGGATGTTTGGTTGGATATATATTGTGATTTGTGGCAGGTTGCGTTGTGTTGATTGTTTCTTATAATTTTACCATTTTTCTGCTATTCTTGAAGTAATTAGATTCATCAGCTTTTTCATAGGAAAAGAAAAAATGTATGTATGTATTTTGTGCTTTCTATTATGAGTCTATAAATGGATGAGATGATCTTTGGAGGTAAAAAGCTAATAAATGCATTACAATACCTTGGTTGTGCTTATATCAATAGACATTTTTTATGTTTGGTCGACAAAGTCATCACCTGTGTTTTTGGGAAGGTTTTGTATGGTAGAGGAAGTCTTCTTAATTTCTTTATGATCTTTGTCTATATTTAGTAGCCTTTTGAAGCCTATTGAGCATAATCTTTGTAGACTCAGGGACTTCCATTATTACCTACAAATTAAAGACAAGAATGAAGATGAATAATAGAGAAGATTAAAACAATATTCAAGAAACAACTTCTCAAATCAATCGAAAATATACAATTGTAAATACAGAAGCCAACACAAAATATAGAGACAAAAATAAAAAAGCAAAGCTAACATTATAGATCTAATTGGGAAGGATGACATAAAAAGAAATTTCTATGGAAAAATTTTCCTGTACATATCCAAACACCATTCCGTAGGAACATTTCTTGTAGTAATTTCCATAGAAATTATCTTCGAATCTTATGAAATAAAATTCCTATGGAAAAATTTATTACACATCCAAATAGGCTCTTAGTGATGAACACCATGAGGCTCTCTATCCAGGTGAATTTTGGATCAGAATTAGGATTATTGGATCTTTTCATACACAAACCCAGATTTCAATCCAGATTTAGATTCAAACCCGGATTTCAATCCAGATTCGGATTAGGGTTATCGGATCCTTATGAGTCAATAATCATCCACCACTATATAAGAACTCCTTAGCTCTTTCTTTTCTTTTTTTATTTATTATTTATAAATATATCTATAAATTATATAAAATTATATAAAATTTACACAAGAGACTTCTCATACAAATCTCTTCTCCATGCTTAACTTCTTCCCAAAACCCTAGCTCTCTGATTCCCAATTCAATCTCTCTTCTCGATTGAATCCCATGGATGTTGCCGTCCTATCACCGAAGTAACAGGGCCTCCTCTCCTCCTTCCTCGAGATCATCGTTGGCTAGACCGCTGATACCACCGTACATTTTCTCCAGGTATGATCTCATATTGATCTTTCCTGCTGAGCAACCTAATGTTCTTTGGAAGTCTTCATGGCTGCAGCGTTGCCTCTTTCCTCTTCCTTCTCTATCGCCAGTTAAGGCCCATGACATTTCGTTCATCTCTCCACCAATTTCTCCTTCTCCAACTGAGCCCTCAATTCCAAGGTCCTCGATTCTTGAAATCCCTTTCTCCCAATTCAATTTGGTGTAGATTTTCCCTGGTTATTTTCTTGCTTGCTTTAGGGCACCAAGGGATGCTGAGCATAAGGTTTTGTGTTGGCGAAGCGAAGATTCCCAACTACCAGAGGGTGGAGTTCTCTTTGATGACAAGCTTATCACCCTTCATGAAGAGATGTCCAAGTATATGATCAAAGATGGCCAAGTAAGCCCACCCTTCTTGTATTACTCCTTAAAATTCTCTTTATGGCTTAGTTTGAGTGATAATGGAGATGATTTCTTGTGGTTTTGATACACAGGGGAGGTTCAATAGGCGACTATCCATAGGTTGAAAGAGATCCGAAGCTACCGGCAGGTCAGGCACGAGATGGGCTTGCCTTGCAGGGGCCATCGGATGAAGAACAACTGCCACACATTCAAAAGGCAAGAGGGTTGCCATTGCTAGAAAGAAGAAGACTCTCTAAGATGTCAACTATTTCATCAGTTAAGTAATGTGTTTTTCTTTATCCTTTATGACTTCTTTCTTTTTCTATCCTTTGAATTGAACTGAAAACCATTTGGAAAAGGGTACATTCTAGAGTATGTTTGATTGATCATTCCACCCCCTTGTAGTGGTATTGGTTGTTGTGTATAACATGGCATTTTTTAAAAGCTTTGTTAATTATGTGTTGATATTATCTTTGAAGAATTGTATTGCCCATAGATGTGTTTGAAGGAATTGGCTCAATATCTAGTTAAGATGATATTTAGTTTTGGGTGTTTATATGTTATTCCATTTGTGTTATCTAAACATGGTATTGGTTTCTTCCTTTGTGGTGTAAGGATACTCTTTACTATGATTATCATATTATAAGAATGTTGTTGTTGTTTTTTCTTTTCTGGTGGTGTAATCAGGGGCAGACCCACTATATTGGCAGGCCGGGCTGGTCTGCCTGAAATCCTTGAAAGATATGAGCCTGGCTGAGTTTAAGCACTAGCTGACAGAGAGGACAGCCCTGGCTTAATTTTATTTCTGAATGTGTTTCAGTTTGATGACTGAAGTTTTGTTTTAAATTAATAAATGATTAGTACTGGGACAAGTGGAGGGTCAAGATGAGTTCATCCTGTTTTTTTGTTACAAGTTCTAGGCAGTTTTGTGTTTGTTGAGTTGTGACTTAAGTTTTAAATTTATAGATGACTAGTGGGACCAATGGAGGGTCAGGATGAGTTCATCATGTGCTTTTTTTTCAAGTTCTAGGCAAGGTGGTGTTGTGTTGTTGAGTTGAACTGAGTTGTTTGTTAAGTCAAGGGTAGTCTGGTCCTTTACTAATTTATTAGGTTTATGTTTTTGTTTTTCCCTCAAAATTGAGGAGCCCCTTTCATTGTTCTCTAAAATTAAATTCTCATCCTTTTCATGAGTTTCCTCTGCAAATTGCAGCTCTACCAGTCTGCCTTAGATCTATGAATTGTTTCTACCAGCTCTCCTTAAACCTTCACATGATAGCTCATCGCATCAACTGTGAAGTGAGTGGTGTTACTATTTTTTTAAAAAAAATTTAACATTTATGCATTGTTAAGATTGTAGACTTGTAGTGGTTTTTTAATGGCATTAGGTTTTGTTTGGAATCTTAGGATTTGTATTACTAATGCCTCTATTTATTCTTAATGAAGGAACCAACCTAGATCTGTATGCATTTCACTTTGTTTTACATAGTTATTTTTGTAAAGTTTGATGAACTGATGAAGCATGCTTTTGTGACCAAATCTACTCTATTTGTTAGCAATTGTTTCATATGAGATGTTTATTTGAACTATATATTTCTGTTTTCCTCATAAAGTTGTCTTTCCCGCCAATAATTTAAATGTAATTTACTCCTTGAGGAACTGATGGATGCAAGGATGTAGAAATGGATCTGATGGCTTTAGTTGTATTTATTTACTGTATGCTACTTATATATTGTTATGCATATGAACCTCTATATTGTTTTCTTTGTTATTTCATAAATTTAGCAAATTGTGCATGATCAATCAGTATGCTTTCTGTTATTGGACTTAAATACTTGTTTATTTAACTTTCAAGCAAGTTGGAGTGACAGTGATTGTGGAATGATGTCATGTTTAACTCATTTAAATGTATTAATAAATTAAGTTAAAAATCATTTATTCTTTCACAGGTTAGGTTTTGTGGTCATGAAACTTTAGCAGCAGCACATTTTCTTTTATCATTTGGCTTGGTAAAATGTGTTGTCATCAAGTTTGCCACAAAATCTGGGATTTTGACTGCTAAAAACTCTCTGAAATCAATCAGTTAAACACATTTAGCGCAATGATGAAAACTTTGTCAAATGTGGGTGGTTTTACTTTATCAAATTATCTTGATCATGAATCCTGAAATGTGTACATTAGCTATTGATTTACATTGAATATGAGCATTATTATTATTATTATTATTATTTCTATTGTCATCCACTCATGAATTCTAATTGATTAACATTGATTTTCAAAATTGTTAATGTGTTGAGATTTTTGTTTAATATAGGTTTTTTTAATATGGATAAGTTTTTCACTAAAAGACCAAGAAGAAACAAGTTGAGCGTTAAAGATGATATCGCAACCACATCTTCAAGTAAAAAACGAGCAAGAGTTGAGTTTGATCCAAATAATCTAGTTGCGGATCCAGGGCTTCGAATGCCGATTGAGAAATATGATGCCAACATTAAAGATGAGGTGAAACGATCTTATGTATCAAAAGGTCCATGTCAACCGAGGACTCATAACTTTCCTAAGAAAAATATGGGAATCAATCTAGGTGTTTCAATCCTTCATGGTTTGATTCTTTTCTGTGGTTGGAATATAGTGTGGAGAAGGATTCAGCATTTTGCTTGTGGTGTTATTTGTTTAAACCAACAACTTATGGATTGCAAAGCGAGAAGCATGTGTTTTCCAAAATGATGTATAATAATTGGAAGACTGCTATTTCTACTTTTAGAGATCATGAAGGAAATGTTACTAGCATTCATAATTTTGCAGTCAATAAATTGGAATTGTTCAAGAATCCACAACAAAGTGTCACACAAAAGATCTCACAACATAATTCAGAAATGGAAGTTGCTTATCGTGTTAGATTGATGACGTTTCTAAATATTGTGTGATTCTTGTTAAGACAAGGTTTAGCTTTTCGGGGGCATGATGAATCTTCAAGTTCCAAGAACAAAGGTAACTTTTTGGAGTTACTCTATTGGTATGTGCACTTGTTGATAAGATTGCTAAGACATTGAAAGCAAATGCTCCAGGGAATAACCAAATGACTGCTCCAAAAATTCAAAAAGACTTGGTTCATTCTTGTGCTGAAAAAGTGAGATCACTCATTATTGAAGACATTGGTGATCAGATTTTCTCACTTATGGTTGATGAAGCTAGAGACATTTCAGTGAAGGAATAAATGGCTATTGTTTTGAGATATGTTAATTCTAGTGGACAAGTAATCGAGAGATTTCTTTGTGGAGAGCATGTAACAGACACTTCATCCCACAGCTTGAAAACGGCCATTGATAATTTGTTTGCAAAATATGGATTGTCCCTATCAAGGTTAAGAGGTCAAGATTATGATGAAGCTTCTAATATGCGAGGAGCAGTGGCGGAAGGAGAGGCGGCAAGGGGGTGCTTGAGCACCCCCTTGCTTGAGAAAAATCCCTTCCCTCCTTGCATAAATAAAGATTAGCACCCCCTTAAATTTTATTTAAGCCCTACTGCCCCTTGTAACCTTGTTAACATCCAGCCATTAAGCATATAAATGGATTAATAATGGATTGTTAAAGTAAATTGATCATTAATCAAGATTATGTACTAATGTTATTGTGTGATGAGACATTGAGACACAAATCTACTGTGAAGCATGTGACTTTGTCTGATGGTTCTTCACTTCTTCTCCATTATTCTCCAAGTTTCATCAAATTACAACTCACAAATCACATTCTCAGATTCATAATTCACA
The DNA here is from genome assembly GCA_020875875.1 of Dioscorea alata. Taxonomy (NCBI): domain Eukaryota; kingdom Viridiplantae; phylum Streptophyta; class Magnoliopsida; order Dioscoreales; family Dioscoreaceae; genus Dioscorea; species Dioscorea alata. Next base: position 6,739,485 of record CM037027.1, read on the forward strand.
AACAACAAGCAACCAAGCTAGGTTGGAGTTTGGACCGTTGGAGCAAGAAATCTCAACGTCATCACCTCATCAGGTTATTGGTGATCGGACATCGGTGATCGACTGATCGGCAAGCTGGTGAGTTGTTTTGATTGTTTTCCTTTTTTTGTGTGTTTTTTCAGTGTTTATTGGATTTGATTTTGATGCTTGTTTAGTTTGGTATTTGATACATCATACATGAGTCATGAGTCATGAGTGAGTGAGTCAATAACCATTTAGATTTTTTTTTTATGGGATTTAGTCATTTAGTGATGGAGTGTTTATGGTTTATCAGTTTATGGTTCATAGTAACTCAATTGGCCATTTCTTTGCTTGTTTTCTTTGCTTGTACGGTTATACAGTTATACAGTTTGGACTGCCCTTTAAGGCTTTGAGGAGGCTTGCAAGTTGCAAATCTGAGGAACAGGTTTTTGTTTTCTCTTAACTCTTGCCACATTTTTTTTGAATTGGTTCTTTCTTATATTGAATAAAAACTGAATAAAGCCCTTTATTAATGGCAAATTGGCAATACACTATTTTCTGAGTTGTGAATTTCTTCACAAACTATTATGTGAGCAGAAATAATTACTTGACTTCTGGTTTTCCAGATTTAACAATGTTCAGAAATGATTACTTCTGGTTTTCCATCTTGAATTCTTGATAAATCAAAAATACAGTGATATTTTGAATCAATGTGATCCTTTCTTTTCTCTAGCATGAAATGTTTTTGCCATTTTGGGTTAAGGAAGTGCTTGGTACCTAAGTACCTTGATTGAAAATTTAAGTACATGAAGTTAAATGTATGAGCATAATTATTCCTTTTCTCTCAATCAAAGCAAAATAGAGGAAAGAATATAAACAAACACAACAATGTTTGCTTCAAACCTTCATAGTCTCCAAATTTTTATAGAAATTACAGATAACTTCATAGTAATTTAGTGGAATATGGTGATGATAAAGACAGACTTTATAGAAAACCAGATTTAACATTGTTAGTGAGCATAAAGGCATACATTATCAGCATAACAAACTCACACTAATTTTAGTTTGCTTAAGTTAACCCTTTTTAGCAAGATTGCTTCTTGTTGAGATAATATGGTCTTTACATACAGCATCGAATGGGATACACTAATAAAACATGTCAGCTGCTAAATATGAATATGGATGTTAATATTCAAGGAGGGAAGGGACATTAAAGGAGTGCGCAAAAAAAAAAAAAAAAAAGATGCCACCTTCCAAAATAATTTGTTAGGGATTAGTATAAAGTTAATTTGTTTGGAAACAATGTATCAGTTACCTTAACATAATCAACATCAATAGCATCACCATGATTACTAGTGTAAAGCTGTCATCATAATAGAGTTGTATTAATTTTCGTCTTAGTTCCCAATTAATTAAGTTAATAAAAAGTGAATCACAAGAATTGGATTCTTCTTGAAGGTCTTAACTTGGTTTCCTACTAATTAAGAAACGTGGTCTTTAATAGCTAATTATTATAAAGCAACTGTAGAAGAATTAGGCATGAGAAGGTTGGGATTTTCTGGTAGTAGTCTATATATATATATATATATATATATATTATATATATATATATATATATATATATATATATATATATATATATATATATTTAGAATTATGATTTTATTAATTATGTTATTTATTACTTATAGTTTTAATTGAGTTTAGTTGTTTTTTTATTACATTATTTGTTACTTTAGAATTAATTGCTTGTTGAATTAATTATTAATTGTATAGATATGGAGAGGTTTTTTAAACCTAAACCAAAAGTTGTGAATCGGGAACAAATGTTTCTTCTGAAGCTAGTACTGGAGTGTGGGATCGAAAATACGCACCCTGGCATCATGTCTGCGAATAGACGCTAGGTGATATATCGAATCACAAATGTAATTTTATTTTATTTTTATTTTATTTATTTATTTATTTATTTTTTTTTTTTGTGGACTCTTATATTCCTAATAGAGGCAAGCCACTATTATTAATTACCCCAGATTGAAATCTTAGGAACCTCCGATTAAGAGCTTGAGTACAAGTACAGACAAGAAAAATTACAAATTACAAATTTCATTATTATATATATATATATATTTATTACATTATTCATGTTTGAACATATAATTTATATATATAAATATCATATTTTGTTGCCGCTGCCTGTGCTTTATCACCGCGTTGCATTGCCTCACTGCCATTTGAGATATATATCTCATCGCCGCCTTGCAATTTTTTTTATTTAATCACCACAAAACTAATAATATTCACATATATAATGGGAGGCCCACTCAAACCTTTGCTCATAAACCCAATGAATGGCCTCATGTTCCTTCCATGTGTCACTTTCCTTTAACAAATAATATGACACGTTGCTTTTGCAAGGATGACCATATCATAGCCCTCCCATTAATCTTATATATTAGACAACAATCACATGCTCTAATCACCAAAATCCTTCAATGCTTCCCAATTTCCCATTATATTTTTATCAAGACAAGTGCACATCTCTTTCATGCATGGTGAGACAGGCTTTTTTTTTTTTTTTTTTTTTTGGTACGTGAGCATGCATGCATGCATTCATGCCATTGCATTTTTTTCTTATGTTCTCCTTCACTTCATGATGGGACCCATGCGCCTGAGTAGAGTTCATTTCCTTTTGAATAATGTCTTTAATATATATATATATATATATATATATATATATATATATATATATATATATATATGTTGCTTAGTTAGCATTTTTTTTTTTTTTGCATGAGTATAAGAAGAAACCATGATACTGTTGGTTCTTGTTCCAAGTTAGAGGTCTTATTTTCAACACTTTGCTGAATATATATATATACAAGTTAGAGGTCTTATTTTCAACACTTTGCTGAATATATATATATATATATATATATATATATATATATATATATGTATATATAGTGAGTGCCATACAAGGCTGCCAAATAATTAGTAACTCCATATGGTGATAATAATGTTTACTTGGATCATGGTAATCTTATAGTCATACGTGTCAAACATGGAGAGGTTTTAGTCATAGTTGATAAACATTTGCAGGTTTTCACTTTTGCATTTCAGTATACTTCATCCAAAGCGACCCCTTGACAGCTTATGTAATATATATTTTTGTTGGAGGATGATCATTAATTCCATAAGTTTTGATCAAACTTTTTGAAGCCATACAAATAAGGTTCTATTTCTATTCACTAAACACAACATCTTTAACCCTTCCTTTCACATATATGTATATACACTAATCAAGGTATAATACGTATAGTGACTAACATTTCATTCAAAGCTCTGACTTAAATGTCTTTCCTTATTACCACCTGCACATGGATTGTTCAAGATCCATAGCTCCATTCACACGTGTTTCTTGTCATATATGATTCCTGATAGTTCATTGCTTCATCATGTCGTTTCTTGAACATTAAATAAACATCTTCATCTTGATGTTGATTAGGCGTTTATATAACCCCCGCTATGTAATCAAAATCTTGATTGTCACTCTGGAGCCCATCCATTAATTGTTCTTTGAGGACCAAAGAGTACTTGAGAATTGGTGAGAAAGAAAGCTTATGGCAGTGAAACAACAAACTGAAACTACTGCTCTCGGTGAACACATCATCCTCTACAGGTGAGTATATGCGTTCTTCGTGGCTGAACTCCGATAACGACGACTCCTGAGAACAGCTGGATATCTTTGAACATGATCAACATACGTTTTGTGTAGCTTGCACATCAACAGCTTCTTGCAAGGCAGGAATGGCAATTATACGATTTCTCTCACGAACATCTAGCAGGGTAGCTTCTTCATCAGCGACTTCGTGCTCTTCTGATGCTTCTTGATCTCATGCAGAACAAAGGTGATGACAGTGATTGTAAAGGCGGCAACCATTCTCTAAATAGCTGCAAAAAGGAAACCAGTGAGGGATATTCCACCCTCGCTGTTGTTGGTAGCGGTTGTTACTTGACGGAGACTGCGGCGAGGCGACGGCAAACACTCTCCAATTAACAGCCAAAGGGAGGCAAACGAAGGATATTCCACCCTCGCTGCCGTTGGTAGTAGCGGTTGTTACGTGGCGAGGCGGCGAACAGTAACAAGACTTTAAATTGACAGCCAGGCGAGCGAGGGGTATTCCACCCTCGCTCGCGTTGGCAACCACGGTGACAGGCAGCAGTGACCAGCAACGGCAACGACTCTTTTATATATATATGGATGTATATGTGGGTATAGGAGGAGGGAAGCACCTTCTTCTTCTTCTTCAACTCTTCTTCTTTCTTTCTTCGTCTTCTGTGCGTTTCGTCTTCGTTCGTCCTCTTTTTTTTAGCTCTTTTTTTTTTTCCTCCTGGCATTGTGAGTTCGGTCCCCCTTTTAAAGCTTTTCAACCTCGTCATCGTTCCTCTTCGGTTGCCTTGATCGTGGAGATGGTTATATTGTTCGTGTGGATGATTGTGTTGATCGTGGGTTGTGGACGGTATGGTTATGCTGATCATGGTCTGTTGATCATGTGAAGTGTCTTATCTTCAATTACTGCATGTAACTATATATATATTTTGATATATTGCTAGTGTAATGTCATGGACAACCCATATATATTTCACATATACTTATCTTTAAGTCAGAGTCACCACGAGATCAAATCGTTTCATATTTTCTTTTTATTATTATTATTATTAATTTTTTTTATTAATTAATTATTTAATTTAATTTTCTTTTCTTTTTTTCTTTAATTTAATTTAAATTTTTTAAAAATTTAAATTAATTAATTAATTTTTTAATTTAAATCTTTTTTTTATTTTTTTAAATTTTTAAATTTTTATTTATTTATTTATTATTTTAATTTTAATTAATTAATTTTTTATTTTTTTATTTTTTAAAATTTAATTTAATTTTTTTTTATTTTTTTTAATTAATTAATTATTTTATTGTCATTGTTTAGTAATATATATATTATCTTTATCGGATTTGATTTGATTTTATTATTTATTGTATATTATATATTTTTTTATATGATTTGATTTTTTTTATTTGTTCTATCCTTTTTATCTTATTTGATTTTTTTATGTGATTTAATTAATATATATATATATATATATTTTTTAAAAATTTATTATAAGTTTGCCTCGTGATTTGTATTCATATTTGATTTTGGGATTGAGATCACCTCGAGATCTGTGCTCTTGGCTGATCTTGATATTTGGATATTTTTTTAGATCGCCTCGAGATATGTGCTCTTGGCTGATTGTGAGATTTAAATATTTTTTTATCGCCTCGAGATCGGTGCTTCTTGGCTGATCTTGATGTTTAGATATTTTAGATCGCCTCGAGATTTATGTTCTCGGCTGATCTTGATATTTGGATCTTTTTAGATCGCCTCGAGATCTGTGCTCTTGGCTGATCTTAAGATTTGAATATTTTGATTGCCTCAAGATATGTGCCCTCGGCTGATCGTGAGGTATAAATATTTTATAATTTTGATTTTGATTTAAGGGTGAATCTTAGAGCTCTTCGTATGAAAGACATCGCAGGAGCAGCTGATCATATGATCTGCGGTACAACGTGTCATTAATAAGGGTGAATCTTAGAGCTCTTCGTTTTATTTGAAGGCTTTCTGATTTATCCCCAGGCAATTTATCATATTTCAAATATTCCATGAATGGTTGCCTCCAATCTTCTTCTGGCATTTCGAGAGTGAAGACTTCCCTGCTTCCTTCAATATTTTCTTCTTCGACATCTCTGAGGATCGTACTTATGGGTCTTCTATTTCTTATAGTGATTTGAACTTCATCATGATCTGGATTTGCCAGCTCCTTCGCTATTCTTACTAAAGAATCAGCTTCTCCATTTTCTGATCTTGAAACTCTCTCCAGTTGCACTTGAGGAATTTTCTTCATTAACATTTTGACCTTCCTATTGTATTTAAGAAGTTCAGCTTTGTATATTTTGTATTCTCCTTTAATTTGCTTGATAATGAGTTGCGAGTCGCCGAATATATGGATATGTTGAATTTCCATTTTAATTGCCAATTCCAAACCAGCTATTAGAGCTTCATATTCTGCTTCATTATTTGTGCATGGCTCTGTAAGAGAAAGTGCATATCTAAGGATTCCTCCTTCTGGTGTAACAAACACAAGCCCTATCCCAGCTTTGATTCGTGGAATCTCAGATCTGAGTGCTGGCTTTATGGATGACGCTCCATCAAAGTACAGTCGCCATTCTGCTTCTTTTACTGTAAGTGTCTCTTCATCAGGGAGATCATAATTTAGGGGTGAATCATCAGAGAGAGGATGTGCCGCCAAGAAATCTGCTAGCGCTTGCCCCTTAATAGCTTTTTACGGAGTATATGTTATATCGAACTCCATTAGGATCAATGCCCATTTTGCAAGTCTTCCTGTGAGCAGTGGCCTCGTCATGAGATATTTTAGAGGATCAATTTTTTATATGAGAATAATTTTGTGCGCCAGCAAGTAATGTCTCAATTTCTTCACTGCAAACACTAAGGCCAAGCAATGCTTTTCAATGGGTGTATATTTACTCTCAGCTCCTATCAACATTCTGCTAAGGTAATACAATGCATTTTCTTTGCCATCTTCATTGTTTTGAGCTAGCATAGCTCCCAATGACCCTTCTAAAGCAGCAGTATAGGATTAGTGGCTTTCCTGAAATTGGTGCTGCTAATACTGGTGGATTCAGCAAATACTGCTTAATATCTTCAAAAGCTTTTTGACATTCAGCATCCCACTTAAAAGGCATATTTTTCTTAACCAGCTTGGAAAAAGGCTTGCATCTTCCTGATAAGTTGGAAATGAATCTTCTGATATATGCTAAACGCCCTTGAAAAGACCGCAACTGCTTCAATGTCTGTGGTGGCGGCATTTCCAAAATTGCCTTTATCTTAGAAGGGTCTACTTCTATCCCCCGATGTCTCACAATGAAACCTAGAAATTTTCCTGATAGGACCCCAAAGGCGCATTTCATTGGGTTCATTTTCAATTTATATTCTCTGAGGCGTACAAAAACGGTTCTCAAATCTTCAAGATGTTTGTCTTTTAAACTTGTTTTCACTACCAGATCATCCACATAGCATTCGACGACCTTATGAATCAAATCGTCAAATATTCTGGTCATAGCCCTTTGATATGTTGCCCTCGCATTTTTCAAGCCAAAAGGCATTACCCTGTAACAATATATGCCCATAGGTGTTCGGAAGGCGGTATGTTTCTCGTCATCTGCGTGCATCTTAATTTGATTATATCCTGAGTATCCATCCATAAAGGAGAACATTTCATACCCTGAGGTGTTATCGATCATAATCTCCATGACTGGTAGAGGAAAATCATCTTTGGGACATGCTTTGTTCAAATCTCTGAAATCAACGCATATCCTTATCTGGCCATTCTATTTCTTCACAGGTACTATACTGGCAACCCAATCTGGGTATTTTTCTTCCCTGATAAAGTTTGCTTCTATCAACTTCTTTGTTTCTTCTACTACTTTCTCTTCTAAATCAAATTTCATCTTTCTTGGGGCCTGCTTAATTGGAGTAACACTGGGATCAATAGCCAATCTGTGAACAGCTACCTCATTCTCCAACCCTGGCATCTCATTGTAGCTCCAGGCAAAACAATCAATATATTCTTTCAAAAGAGCCTTGAAAGATTCTTTTTATTCTTCTGTCAGTTGTGCACTTAAGAAAGTTGGCCTCGGGTCTTCATCACTTCCCAAGTTGATTTCAATTAACTCATCAATTGTTGCTTGACCACCATCCTCTAATTCAGGTGGTGCATTTTTCATCTTAACATCTTCTTCTTCCTTCGACTCCATCATGTAACACGAATGCCTAGAAGATTCAAAATAACCTATCCCTCTCTTGTCTGGATGAGAATGGTTCCATAGTTGATGAAAATTTTGATATGATTTCTTTGACCAATTTATTTCGCCCCCAAACTCTTCAACTATTCTTCTGAGTTTATTAGGGTACTGGCTTGGGAAGTTTATAGGTTGAACTTCACCGTCCTCTTCTTGTTCAATATGTATAATATCATCACTTGAAATTTTGTTATTTTTAACTTTGTAGAAGAGGATACCTCTTTCATTCTCATTTCGAGCTGGCACATAGAATGTCTTCAATTGCTCGACTGTATCAACCTTCAAATCATCTAGGGATTTACAGAGACCATCTAGAACCCTTGTGATATGCAATGTACATTCTTGGGCAGACCCTCTAGTTTGACTTGTGTCACTTTCATCTTCTGAAGATTCAGTATCACTACCATAGTGAGGCAATGTTGATTCATTCTTTTCAGGTATTGGTATAGCCTTAGATGATTTCACCAATGACTTTTCCTTTGAGTTTAGTGCTTTGCCTCCTTTGGAGACACCAAAATAGTATTTAGCATCCTCATAATGTATTTCATGAACACCAAAGGGTTGAATTTCACCATCAATTCTGTATTCTTCTCCATCCACCATATATTTCATGCACTGATGAAGGGTTGATGGGACCATCCGATTTTCATGAATCCATGGCCTACCCAACAAAGCTTTGTATGAAGCATCGGCATCAATCACATGAAACTTCACATCAGACATGATCTTTCCAAACTTGATCGGGAGAGTGATAGATCCCAATGCCTTCTGACTATGCTGATTAAAGCCTTGAATAATGATCCTTTCTGGTGATAAATGGCATATTTCCAGAGCTAATGCCCAAAGAGTATTGAGGGTCATTAGGTTTAAGGAAGACCCTGGGTCAACAAGAATTCGGTTAATCTTTATCCCATCACAAGACCCTGTTACATACAATGGTCTATTGTGCTCTGCAGTTCCAAGTAATAAGTCTTCATCAGTGAATGATACTGAAAGTGTATGTGTTGCGTACAAAGCTTCTGTCATGTTTATTTCAGCAAAATAAGCCTGATACTCCTTAGGGTTTTGTAGAGCATGTATTAAAGATTCTCTGACTTCTGCTGACATCATCAGTGCGTCATACATACTGAGTAGAGCCGGGACTTTCTTCAAGTGTGCTAAGATATTGCAGTCTAGTTTCTTCAAGGGTTTCTTTGGTAAGACATTTTCTTCTTCTATCACATTCCCTTTATTTTTATCATTAGAGCTGGAAGCTTGTCTTGATTGGAGTAACTTTCCAGTTCTAAGATGCATTTGATGTACATGGCAGGATACCTCATTCTCTTCATCTGGAAAATTCAACTCATCGTCAGAACTTTCCTGGCATGCAATGGTGTAACAAACACCTCTCGCTTCAAAATCATCATTATTCAACTCCAAGTTTCCCATGGAGACTTGCTCTTGTAGCCATTCTTGAAAATTCCGACAATCTTCTATAGTATGTCCCATGAGTCGGTGATATGGACAGTAATTTGGGTGGTTGTCCAAATGCATCAAACACAGTCTTTTGGGCTTGGGTAAGTCTAGCCCTTTTTCTATGGCCTGATTAAAAAGCTCTCTTCTTTTGTCTTTTCTGATTTCGATGTCTGAAAGAATGGACTTATCCTTGACATTTATTACTGAGGATGCAGGCTTCACGATTTCTTGATCAAAATTATCGCCTGTTGACTCTGGCGGATATCTCCCAGATTCATCCGATCTATTATCAGTGATATGCAGTTGCATTAGCCTGTTAGCTGATTCCTCCGTTACTTTTTGAATAAAAGAAGGGATTTCTTTAGCAGGCATCACTTTTCTCAGGACTTTATACTTCGGGCCTTTTGTAGTATAGTATGGTTTCTTTGGATTTTCTAAATATTGTGGCTCTGAGAGTTTGGAATTTGCCTTCTTAACCCTTTCTCTGAATGCCGTCTTCTTTTGCTGCTTCTTGCTGATGTAAGGCCGACCATGGCAATCATACAACTCTTCCGACTCAGAAAAACTATCTTCATCATCATCTTGATCATATGTAGGGTATTCAGCTCCAGAAATAGCCCTACAAGTTTCCACTTGCACTATTTCATCATTTTCTTCAACTAATTCCTCAAGTAGCTCTTCAACCTCTTGGGGGAAATAGTCTTTAAGAGTGATCAACACCCTTTCCTTCTGTTCATATTTTTCGAGAGAATCAATATATTTTTTTATGATGGACTTTTTGTGCTTTGAGTTTTCACGGTTCTGTTTCTTCTTCTTATTTTTCTTCTTAGTTTGCTTTATTGGAAGCCCTTTGGGGGGTTTCTCGATATTTCTCCATTTGATTCCTGGGAGTTCAGCCAACTTCTTCAACATCTTCTTTGATTTTTTGGATATGAATACTTCCCACAATTCTTCTGGAACAGAAGGAGGTTTACCATCAAATATTGATGGGAGCATTATTTTATTACCCACCACTGTGACTTCTCCTTGGGATAATTCCTCATAGTCTGGGGTTGTCACATACCGGATATGTTCAGCAGGTTGTTCCAAAAGGACACTCTTGGAGAGTGTGATCTTCCCTTCTTGATACTGACGTTCAAGCCAATCTTTAAAGACATAACAGTCTTCAATAGTATGTCCCAACACTCTATGGTATGGACAATAATTAGGATGATCTTTCTTACTCTGTTCTTCTGGTCTTTTACACTCAGGCAATTGTAAGCCTCCATTCACGGCATCTTTAAAAATTTTTAGTACTTTATCTCTTCGAAAAGAGTACTTTTTGTTCATCCTCTCCTTCAAAGAAGGAATGGCCCTTGGTTCATTTCCAGGCTGATAAGTGCTCGTGTTATAGTAATGCGAAGTGTTATTATCTTGCAATGAGCATTGATTTAATCAGATTTTATCACTAAAAAGTGTGCATTTGTTTACTTTTGTGCATTGTAGGGTTGTGGAGCCAATTTGGAGAAGAATGAAGCAAGAATAGGTTATGTTCGCCATTGTTGACGAGTTCTTGGACCAAGCAAGGAACAAGGAACGAGTTTAGACTTGTGGGTGTGTGCCAACCTCCATTGGAGGGGCACAAGAGCAGTCACATTCACAAAAGTCTAACTCGTGTAGCATTGGAGAATTTCGTCAAAAAAGAGAAATGAAGTAATCGACATAATCTACCATTGATTGTGTGCCCAATTCAATGGCCTCGATGAAGAACGATGGATTCGGGAGTATTTCGGAGAGTACTGTAGCAGGTACTGTAGCAAACTGCAGATAAATACTGTAGCAAAAACACTGTTCACAGGTGCCGAGAAATCACGATTCCAGAATTTCCACACGGCCGTGTGGAATTAACACGGGCGTGTGGAATTTCTGGATTTTCACAGAAGTCCGATTTCAGCCCGAATTCAGCCCGATTTCAGCCTATAAATAGCCCGTTTCCATATCTATTTGAGGGACCTCCCCTTCTATCACTGGGATATCTTTTGGGGGGCTTTCGGCTAGGGTTTGGAGAGGTTCTTGGAGGTCTTTGGAGGCGATTAAACGGCATCGGCATCAACATCGACATCCTTTGGAAGAAAGCTATTGGGGAAGCTCTCATCGGCATTGATTTGGCGAGGTGTGCCCTAGGCTTGACAAGGGATTCGTTGGAGAAGACACGCGACTACACAAGACCATCGATATGATCTACAAGGGGGTTTTCTTTATGGTTTTCATGCATATTTTCTTAAATTCTTTATTGATTTTGTATTGCTCCATGGAGAGCTAAACCCTAGTGGGTATTCGGACTTGTAAACCCTAGGATGATATTGTTTCTATGACTTTTATTATGCTTTCTTAATTTGATGTTCTTTTATTGAGTTTCAATCTTGATTTTATCTTGTTATTGTTTTCCCTTAGATGTGACACTAGGGTTGAGAATCTATTAAGTTATCCTTTGAGGGTGTGACAACCTCTATAGGGTTAGACTCCTTAAGATTGAAGAGGGTTGAGAGGGAGAGTTGTGAGGTAGCGACGTACCCCTTTCCCTTCCGTTGTGATTTCTCCCTACCTCCGATTCCTTGATTCATTAGAGGTCGAAATAGAGTGAAGTGCTAGGTAGACAAACTCCCCCAAGGTTTTGGGGTGATGTGAATCCTATGCACTGGGGCTTAATTTAGACTAGGGTTCTTCCACTTGGACCAAAGGGTTAGAACTACTACACATAGGAACAGGTTTTATCACTAGGAATCCCTAGAGCTTAAAGCAACTCCACGTAGTGTTAGGCTTAGGTAGATATACTCCCCTGGGGCTTAGTTGAGCAATCAACAGAGTGAAGGGTTGACGTGAATCCTAATGCCAGGACATAGTGTTGGGGTTAGTCACGGTTGACCTTAAGTTTGGGACCATGTGTTTAAGGATATCCTCGACTCAATAGGCATCAATTGTAGAGCATAATACAAGTTTTGCACTAGAAGCATTAGTCCTAGGGGGAACTTTGTCCGGGTACCCCATCGTTATATCGATTACCTCTCCTACCCTCATTATTCTTCTTGCACTATTTTATTTTCTTTTATATCTATACATACATACTTTTCTCGTCATCGATTCCCATCATAGCTAAATAGCGATAACACTTGTTTCTGAACACTATTCCCTGTGGATACGACTACCCACTCACCAGGGTATTTTATTACTTCGACAAGGCCGTGCACTTGCGGTACGCACGCAAAAGGTCGTGTCACAGGCGCACCTAAGGTGGGTGGCATAGCTTGTTCTGGTTTATGTGGCTCTATAATGCCTTTTCCTTTATCAACATTGAAGGTTGTAGCAATGTACTTGACACCTTCTAACTTTTTAGGTTTGTCAATTTTGGAAGTTTGGAAATTAGACAACACCCTCGGGCTAGTCCTTTCCAGTTTCTTGGCTTGTGAAATCAACTCTTGAAATGTGGTGATGCCAGACGTACTTAAGAAAGGTGCCATCCAGCTGTCAATGTTCCCGAGTAACAATCCCACTGCTTGAGGTTGATCCAGAGGTTGTTCACATTTAATACTCAGGTTTCTCCATCTCATAATGTAGTCAACTACTTTCTCATCTTTGTTTTGGCGAGTGGCTGCAAGATCAGCTATTGTAATCTTATCACTGACACCTCCAAACCGTACTCGAAATGCATCTTTCATCTGTTGCCAATTCTGAATCGATTCGGGTTGTAAACTTGCATACCACTCAAATGCAACTCCTGTGAGACTAGCAGAAAATTGTCTGAGGAGAAGTGATGGCTTTGCACTTTTGTCTCCACATGCTGTTACAAAATGGGCCAAGTGTTGATCAGGATTACCAATCCCATTGAATTGTTTGAATTTAGGCACATTGTATCCTTTGGGATAAGGTTTGTCACTATCAACTCTTATCTCGCTATTTTTGACATTTTTTAGTTCAGTAGCCACCATCTGTTATATCTCTTCCCTGGTCATTACAACCGAATGTTCTTGGATAGGAATACTTGTTGTTTCTCCTGGCCCTACTGCTTGAACAGTCTCTTTTGGTTGAGGGATTGGATTGTTTGACTTCTGTACATGTTCCGGGTGATTTGCCACCAAGGCTGCCATTTGTTTTTGCATCTGAAACACTGTATTCATTAACATCATCATATTTTCATTCATCTTCTTGTATTCTGCTTCCCAATTTTCCAGGATGTTGTTCTGGTTTATACCAAAGACTGGTTCATCTTCATCATCTTCATTTGGAGGGTCTGCCTCCTTGTAATCTTTTGATGCATCCACATGGCTTGAACCTTCTTCTCTAACTATGCTTTGAGAATCTGGTGCCCGTCTACAAGATCTTGTGATTGGCCCTGGTTGTTCTTGTTCAGCTGTCGGATCTCCTCGAGCTTCGGTAATCATATGGACAGTGTGTACCTCAACATCTCCATCGGACATATCTTCATCTTCACTCTCCTTCTTTCTGTCAAACTTTGAGTAAGAAATTGAAGCTTGACTCTATAAAGCTTACTGTTGTGAAACTTGATCATCTGGCAAAGTGATTCGATCAAAGACAGTTTTACGTGCGCTCAACACTAACTGCCTCTTCTTTTGGTAGAATTCTCTTGGTCTCATTTGGTTTGATTGCAATTTCTTCGATTCTGCATATATCTTATAAATATTGTTGCCAAAGAAATTTTTGTGAGATTTTGGGGGTCTACCGCCTTTCTTTTCATATGGCTGGTAACGCAACTCAGCAGTGGTTGCGTTCTTCTTAACCATATTAAGTGGTCCGAAGGAATTTTTGAATGAACCCATTTGATTATCCTTTTGATCTTGGAATGACACAAAATTTAAGTTGTAATTTGGCATTTTCATCTTCCTGGGAGTCAGCCTTGAAAACACACTTTTCCTGGGCTTAATTTCTTCGGACCGAAAAATCCCACTTTCTTTCCCTTTGGCAGTAACAGTGAAAGTGGGTTCATCGTCTTCATCATCTTTAGAAACTATCTTCTTAGGACGTGACAGCCTCTGAAAAACAGTAGTTCTTGGTTTCTCATCGAAAGCATTCTTTTCAAATGCAGAAACAATGACATTTGGGCAACGGCCCCTAGATGTAAGTCATGGGACAGTCAAGTTTTCCTCCAAAGGCGGAATTCTTTTCACAAACTGTACCGAGTCAGAGATTGTGCCGAATCTCATTTCAGCTCCAGCAACTCCAGTGTTGAAAACACAATTGGGTAGTTGGACTTCAGCTCCTTCTCCAAGGAAAATGGTCAGCTTAGGGCTCCCCGGTGCAATTGAACTCTTGAATGCCATTTGACCTGCAATTATAATATAAATATTAATTTTCTTATATATGAGTTATAAAAAGTAATGCCTTTACTTGTACTTTTGCCTCAAAGATGGGAGGAGGAATTAAAAGAGTCCCACCGGGCGTGCCAGAATTTGTGGGATCAAAAATACGCGCCCTGGCATCATGTCTGTGAATAGATGCCAGGTGATATATCGAATCACAAATGTAATTTTATTTTATTTTTTATTTTATTTATTTATTTATTTATTTATTTTGTGGACTCTTCCATCCCTAATAGAGGCAAGCCTCTATTATTAATTACCCCAGATTGAAATCTTAGGAACCTCCGATTAAGAGCTTGAGTACAAGTACAGACAAGAAAAATTACAAATTACAAATTTCATTATTTATATATATATATATATATATATATATATATATATATATATATATATATATATATATATATATATTACATTATTCATGTTTGAACATATAATTTATATATATAAATATTATATTTTGCTGCCGCTGCCTGTGCTTTATCACAGCGTTGCATTGCCTCACTGCCATTTGAGATATATATCTCATCGCCGCCTTGCAATTTTTTTTATTTAATCACCACAAAACTAATAATATTCACATATATAATGGGAGGCCCACTCAAACCTTTGCTCATAAGCCCAATGAATGGCCTCATGTTCCTTCCATGTGTCACTTTCCTTTAACAAATAATATGACACGTTGCTTTTGCAAGGATGACCATATCATAGCCCTCCCATTAATCTTATATATTAGACAACAATCACATGCTCTAATCACCAAAATCCTTCAATGCTTCCCAATTTCCCATTGCATTTTTTTTTATGTTCTCCTTCACTTCATGATGGGACCCATGCGCCTGAGTAGAGTTCATTTCCTTTTGAATAATGTCTTTAATATATATATATATATATGTTGCTTAGTTAGCATTTTGTTTTTTTTTTTGCATGAGTATAAGAAGAAACCATGATACTGTTGGCTCTTGTTCCAAGTTAGAGGTCTTATTTTCAACACTTTGCTGAATATATATATATGTATATATATATATATATATATATATATATATATATATATATATATATATATATATATATATATATATATATGTATATATAGTGAGTGCCATACAAGGCTGCCAAATAATTAGTAACTCCATATGGTGATAATAATGTTTACTTGGATCATGGTAATCTTATAGTCATACGTGTCAAACATGGAGAGGTTTTAGTCATAGTTGATAAACATTTGCAGGTTTTCACTTTTGCATTTCAGTATACTTCATCCAAAGCGACCCCTTGACAGCTTATGTAAATATATATTTTTGTTGGAGGGTGATCATTAATTCCATAAGTTTTGATCAAACTTTTTGAAGCCATACAAATAAGGTTCTATTTCTATTCACTAAACACAACATCTTTAACCCTTCCTTTCACATATATGTATATACACTAATCAAGGTATAATACGTATAGTGACTAACATTTCATTCAAAGCTCTGACTTAAATGTCTTTCCTTATTACCACCTGCACATGGATTGTTCAAGATCCATAGCTCCATTCACACGTGTTTCTTGTCATATATGATTCCTGATAGTTCATTGCTTCATCATGTCGTTTCTTGAACATTAAATAAACATCTTCATCTTGATGTTGATTAGGCGTTTATATAACCCCCGCTATGTAATCAAAATCTTGATTGTCACTCTGGAGCCCATCCATTAATTGTTCTTTGAGGACCAAAGAGTGCTTGAGAATTGGTGAGAAAGAAAGCTTATGGCAGTGAAACAACAAACTGAAACTACTGCTCTCGGTGAACACATCATCCTCTACAGGTGAGTATATGCGTTCTTCGTGGCTGAACTCCGATAACGACGACTCCTGAGAACAGCTGGATATCTTTGAACATGATCAACATACGTTTTGTGTAGCTTGCACATCAACAGCTTCTTGCAAGGCAGGAATGGCAATTATGCAATTTCTCTCACGAACATCTAGCAGGGTAGCTTCTTCATCAGCGACTTCGTGCTCTTCTGATGCTTCTTGATCTCATGCAGAACAAAGGTGATGACAGTGATTGTAAAGGCGGCAACCATTCTCTAAATAGCTGCAAAAAGGAAACCAGTGAGGGATATTCCACCCTCGCTGTTGTTGGTAGCGGTTGTTACTTGACGGAGACTGCGGCGAGGCGACGGCAAACACTCTCCAATTAACAGCCAAAGGGAGGCAAACGAAGGATATTCCACCCTCGCTGCCGTTGGTAGTAGCGGTTGTTACGTGGCGAGGCGGCGAACAGTAACAAGACTTTAAATTGACAGCCAGGCGAGCGAGGGGTATTCCACCCTCGCTCGCGTTGGCAACCACGGTGACAGGCAGCAGTGACCAGCAACGGCAACGACTCTTTTATATATATATGGATGTATATGTGGGTATAGGAGGAGGGAAGCACCTTCTTCTTCTTCTTCAACTCTTCTTCTTTCTTTCTTCGTCTTCTGTGCGTTTCGTCTTCGTTCGTCCTCTTTTTTTTAGCTCTTTTTTTTTTTCCTCCTGGCATTGTGAGTTCGGTCCCCCTTTTAAAGCTTTTCAACCTCGTCATCGTTCCTCTTCGGTTGCCTTGATCGTGGAGATGGTTATATTGTTCGTGTGGATGATTGTGTTGATCGTGGGTTGTGGACGGTATGGTTATGCTGATCATGGTCTGTTGATCATGTGAAGTGTCTTATCTTCAATTACTGCATGTAACTATATATATATTTTGATATATTGCTAGTGTAATGTCATGGACAACCCATATATATTTCACATATACTTATCTTTAAGTCAGAGTCACCACGAGATCAAATCGTTTCATATTTTCTTTTTATTATTATTATTATTAATTTTTTTTATTAATTAATTATTTAATTTAATTTTCTTTTCTTTTTTTTCTTTAATTTAATTTAAATTTTTTAAAAATTTAAATTAATTAATTAATTTTTTTAATTTAAATCTTTTTTTTTATTTTTTTTAAATTTTTATTTATTTATTTATTTATTTATTTATTATTTTAATTTTAATTAATTAATTTTTTATTTTTTTATTTTTTAAAATTTAATTTAATTTTTTTTTATTTTTTTTATTTTTTTTAATTAATTAATTATTTTATTGTCATTGTTTAGTAATATATATATTATCTTTATCGGATTTGATTTGATTTTATTATTTATTGTATATTATATATTTTTTTATATGATTTGATTTTTTTTTATTTGTTCTATCCTTTTTATCTTATTTGATTTTTTTATGTGATTTAATTAATATATATATATATATATATATTTTAAAAATTTATTATAAGTTTGCCTCGTGATTTGTATTCATATTTGATTTTGGGATTGAGATCACCTCGAGATCTGTGCTCTTGGCTGATCTTGATATTTGGATATTTTTTTAGATCGCCTCGAGATATGTGCTCTTGGCTGATTGTGAGATTTAAATATTTTTTTATCGCCTCGAGATCGGTGCTTCTTGGCTGATCTTGATGTTTAGATATTTTAGATCGCCTCGAGATTTATGTTCTCGGCTGATCTTGATATTTGGATCTTTTTAGATCGCCTCGAGATCTATGCTCTTGGCTGATCTTAAGATTTGAATATTTTGATTGCCTCAAGATATGTGCCCTCGGCTGATCGTGAGGTATAAATATTTTATAATTTTGATTTTGATTTAAGGGTGAATCTTAGAGCTCTTCGTATGAAAGACATCGCAGGAGCAGCTGATCATATGATCTGCGGTACAACGTGTCATTAATAAGGGTGAATCTTAGAGCTCTTCGTTTTATTTGAAGGCTTTCTGATTTATCCCCAGGCAATTTATCATATTTCAAATATTCCATGAATGGTTGCCTCCAATCTTCTTCTGGCATTTCGAGAGTGAAGACTTCCCTGCTTCCTTCAATATTTTCTTCTTCGACATCTCTGAGGATCGTACTTATGGGTCTTCTATTTCTTATAGTGATTTGAACTTCATCATGATCTGGATTTGCCAGCTCCTTCGCTATTCTTACTAAAGAATCAGCTTCTCCATTTTCTGATCTTGAAACTCTCTCCAGTTGCACTTGAGGAATTTTCTTCATTAACATTTTGACCTTCCTATTGTATTTAAGAAGTTCAGCTTTGTATATTTTGTATTCTCCTTTAATTTGCTTGATAATGAGTTGCGAGTCGCCGAATATATGGATATGTTGAATTTCCATTTTAATTGCCAATTCCAAACCAGCTATTAGAGCTTCATATTCTGCTTCATTATTTGTGCATGGCTCTGTAAGAGAAAGTGCATATCTAAGGATTCCTCCTTCTGGTGTAACAAACACAAGCCCTATCCCAGCTTTGATTCGTGGAATCTCAGATCTGAGTGCTGGCTTTATGGATGACGCTCCATCAAAGTACAGTCGCCATTCTGCTTCTTTTACTGTAAGTGTCTCTTCATCAGGGAGATCATAATTTAGGGGTGAATCATCAGAGAGAGGATGTGCCGCCAAGAAATCTGCTAGCGCTTGCCCCTTAATAGCTTTTTACGGAGTATATGTTATATCGAACTCCATTAGGATCAATGCCCATTTTGCAAGTCTTCCTGTGAGCAGTGGCCTCGTCATGAGATATTTTAGAGGATCAATTTTTTATATGAGAATAATTTTGTGCGCCAGCAAGTAATGTCTCAATTTCTTCACTGCAAACACTAAGGCCAAGCAATGCTTTTCAATGGGTGTATATTTACTCTCAGCTCCTATCAACATTCTGCTAAGGTAATACAATGCATTTTCTTTGCCATCTTCATTGTTTTGAGCTAGCATAGCTCCCAATGACCCTTCTAAAGCAGCAGTATATAGGATTAGTGGCTTTCCTGAAATTGGTGCTGCTAATACTGGTGGATTCAGCAAATACTGCTTAATATCTTCAAAAGCTTTTTGACATTCAGCATCCCACTTAAAAGGCATATTTTTCTTAACCAGCTTGGAAAAAGGCTTGCATCTTCCTGATAAGTTGGAAATGAATCTTCTGATATATGCTAAACGCCCTTGAAAAGACCGCAACTGCTTCAATGTCTGTGGTGGCGGCATTTCCAAAATTGCCTTTATCTTAGAAGGGTCTACTTCTATCCCCCGATGTCTCACAATGAAACCTAGAAATTTTCCTGATAGGACCCCAAAGGCGCATTTCATTGGGTTCATTTTCAATTTATATTCTCTGAGGCGTACAAAAACGGTTCTCAAATCTTCAAGATGTTTGTCTTTTAAACTTGTTTTCACTACCAGATCATCCACATAGCATTCGACGACCTTATGAATCAAATCGTCAAATATTCTGGTCATAGCCCTTTGATATGTTGCCCTCGCATTTTTCAAGCCAAAAGGCATTACCCTGTAACAATATATGCCCATAGGTGTTCGGAAGGCGGTATGTTTCTCGTCATCTGCGTGCATCTTAATTTGATTATATCCTGAGTATCCATCCATAAAGGAGAACATTTCATACCCTGAGGTGTTATCGATCATAATCTCCATGACTGGTAGAGGAAAATCATCTTTGGGACATGCTTTGTTCAAATCTCTGAAATCAACGCATATCCTTATCTGGCCATTCTATTTCTTCACAGGTACTATACTGGCAACCCAATCTGGGTATTTTTCTTCCCTGATAAAGTTTGCTTCTATCAACTTCTTTGTTTCTTCTACTACTTTCTCTTCTAAATCAAATTTCATCTTTCTTGGGGCCTGCTTAATTGGAGTAACACTGGGATCAATAGCCAATCTGTGAACAGCTACCTCATTCTCCAACCCTGGCATCTCATTGTAGCTCCAGGCAAAACAATCAATATATTCTTTCAAAAGAGCCTTGAAAGATTCTTTTTGTTCTTCTGTCAGTTGTGCACTTAAGAAAGTTGGCCTCGGGTCTTCATCACTTCCCAAGTTGATTTCAATTAACTCATCAATTGTTGCTTGACCACCATCCTCTAATTCAGGTGGTGCATTTTTCATCTTAACATCTTCTTCTTCCTTCGACTCCATCATGTAACACGAATGCCTAGAAGATTCAAAATAACCTATCCCTCTCTTGTCTGGATGAGAATGGTTCCATAGTTGATGAAAATTTTGATATGATTTCTTTGACCAATTTATTTCGCCCCCAAACTCTTCAACTATTCTTCTGAGTTTATTAGGGTACTGGCTTGGGAAGTTTATAGGTTGAACTTCACCGTCCTCTTCTTGTTCAATATGTATAATATCATCACTTGAAATTTTGTTATTTTTAACTTTGTAGAAGAGGATACCTCTTTCATTCTCATTTCGAGCTGGCACATAGAATGTCTTCAATTGCTCGACTGTATCAACCTTCAAATCATCTAGGGATTTACAGAGACCATCTAGAACCCTTGTGATATGCAATGTACATTCTTGGGCAGACCCTCTAGTTTGACTTGTGTCACTTTCATCTTCTGAAGATTCAGTATCACTACCATAGTGAGGCAATGTTGATTCATTCTTTTCAGGTATTGGTATAGCCTTAGATGATTTCACCAATGACTTTTCCTTTGAGTTTAGTGCTTTGCCTCCTTTGGAGACACCAAAATAGTATTTAGCATCCTCATAATGTATTTCATGAACACCAAAGGGTTGAATTTCACCATCAATTCTGTATTCTTCTCCATCCACCATATATTTCATGCACTGATGAAGGGTTGATGGGACCATCCGATTTTCATGAATCCATGGCCTACCCAACAAAGCTTTGTATGAAGCATCGGCATCAATCACATGAAACTTCACATCAGACATGATCTTTCCAAACTTGATCGGGAGAGTGATAGATCCCAATGCCTTCTGACTATGCTGATTAAAGCCTTGAATAATGATCCTTTCTGGTGATAAATGGCATATTTCCAGAGCTAATGCCCAAAGAGTATTGAGGGTCATTAGGTTTAAGGAAGACCCTGGGTCAAAAAGAATTCGGTTAATCTTTATCCCATCACAAGACCCTGTCACATACAATGGTCTATTGTGCTCTGCAGTTCCAAGTAATAAGTCTTCATCAGTGAATGATACTGAAAGTGTATGTGTTGCGTACAAAGCTTCTGTCATGTTTATTTCAGCAAAATAAGCCTGATACTCCTTAGGGTTTTGTAGAGCATGTATTAAAGATTCTCTGACTTCTGCTGACATCATCAGTGCGTCATACATACTGAGTAGAGCCGGGACTTTCTTCAAGTGTGCTAAGATATTGCAGTCTGGTTTCTTCAAGGGTTTCTTTGGTAAGACATTTTCTTCTTCTATCACATTCCCTTTATTTTTATCATTAGAGCTGGAAGCTTGTCTTGATTGGAGTAACTTTCCAGTTCTAAGATGCATTTGATGTACATGGCAGGATACCTCATTCTCTTCATCTGGAAAATTCAACTCATCGTCAGAACTTTCCTGGCATGCAATGGTGTAACAAACACCTCTCGCTTCAAAATCATCATTATTCAACTCCAAGTTTCCCATGGAGACTTGCTCTTGTAGCCATTCTTGAAAATTCCGACAATCTTCTATAGTATGTCCCATGAGTCGGTGATATGGACAGTAATTTGGGTGGTTGTCCAAATGCATCAAACACAGTCTTTTGGGCTTGGGTAAGTCTAGCCCTTTTTCTATGGCCTGATTAAAAAGCTCTCTTCTTTTGTCTTTTCTGATTTCGATGTCTGAAAGAATGGACTTATCCTTGACATTTATTACTGAGGATGCAGGCTTCACGATTTCTTGATCAAAATTATCGCCTGTTGACTCTGGCGGATATCTCCCAGATTCATCCGATCTATTATCAGTGATATGCAGTTGCATTAGCCTGTTAGCTGATTCCTCCGTTACTTTTTGAATAAAAGAAGGGATTTCTTTAGCAGGCATCACTTTTCTCAGGACTTTATACTTCGGGCCTTTTGTAGTATAGTATGGTTTCTTTGGATTTTCTAAATATTGTGGCTCTGAGAGTTTGGAATTTGCCTTCTTAACCCTTTCTCTGAATGCCGTCTTCTTTTGCTGCTTCTTGCTGATGTAAGGCCGACCATGGCAATCATACAACTCTTCCGACTCAGAAAAACTATCTTCATCATCATCTTGATCATATGTAGGGTATTCAGCTCCAGAAATAGCCCTACAAGTTTCCACTTGCACTATTTCATCATTTTCTTCAACTAATTCCTCAAGTAGCTCTTCAACCTCTTGGGGGAAATAGTCTTTAAGAGTGATCAACACCCTTTCCTTCTGTTCATATTTTTCGAGAGAATCAATATATTTTTTTATGATGGACTTTTTGTGCTTTGAGTTTTCACGGTTCTGTTTCTTCTTCTTATTTTTCTTCTTAGTTTGCTTTATTGGAAGCCCTTTGGGGGGTTTCTCGATATTTCTCCATTTGATTCCTGGGAGTTCAGCCAACTTCTTCAACATCTTCTTTGATTTTTTGGATATGAATACTTCCCACAATTCTTCTGGAACAGAAGGAGGTTTACCATCAAATATTGATGGGAGCATTATTTTATTACCCACCACTGTGACTTCTCCTTGGGATAATTCCTCATAGTCTGGGGTTGTCACATACCGGATATGTTCAGCAGGTTGTTCCAAAAGGACACTCTTGGAGAGTGTGATCTTCCCTTCTTGATACTGACGTTCAAGCCAATCTTTAAAGACATAACAGTCTTCAATAGTATGTCCCAACACTCTATGGTATGGACAATAATTAGGATGATCTTTCTTACTCTGTTCTTCTGGTCTTTTACACTCAGGCAATTGTAAGCCTCCATTCACGGCATCTTTAAAAATTTTTAGTACTTTATCTCTTCGAAAAGAGTACTTTTTGTTCATCCTCTCCTTCAAAGAAGGAATGGCCCTTGGTTCATTTCCAGGCTGATAAGTGCTCGTGTTATAGTAATGCGAAGTGTTATTATCTTGCAATGAGCATTGATTTAATCAGATTTTATCACTAAAAAGTGTGCATTTGTTTACTTTTGTGCATTGTAGGGTTGTGGAGCCAATTTGGAGAAGAATGAAGCAAGAATAGGTTATGTTCGCCATTGTTGACGAGTTCTTGGACCAAGCAAGGAACAAGGAACGAGTTTAGACTTGTGGGTGTGTGCCAACCTCCATTGGAGGGGCACAAGAGCAGTCACATTCACAAAAGTCTAACTCGTGTAGCATTGGAGAATTTCGTCAAAAAAGAGAAATGAAGTAATCGACATAATCTACCATTGATTGTGTGCCCAATTCAATGGCCTCGATGAAGAACGATGGATTCGGGAGTATTTCGGAGAGTACTGTAGCAGGTACTGTAGCAAACTGTAGATAAATACTGTAGCAAAAACACTGTTCACAGGTGCCGAGAAATCACGATTCCAGAATTTCCACACGGCCGTGTGGAATTAACACGGGCGTGTGGAATTTCTGGATTTTCACAGAAGTCCGATTTCAGCCCGAATTCAGCCCGATTTCAGCCTATAAATAGCCCGTTTCCATATCTATTTGAGGGACCTCCCCTTCTATCACTGGGATATGTTTTGGGGGGCTTTCGGCTAGGGTTTGGAGAGGTTCTTGGAGGTCTTTGGAGGCGATTAAACGGCATCGGCATCAACATCGACATCCTTTGGAAGAAAGCTATTGGGGAAGCTCTCATCGGCATTGATTTGGCGAGGTGTGCCCTAGGCTTGACAAGGGATTCGTTGGAGAAGACACGCGACTACACAAGACCATCGATATGATCTACAAGGGGGTTTTCTTTATGGTTTTCATGCATATTTTCTTAAATTCTTTATTGATTTTGTATTGCTCCATGGAGAGCTAAACCC
The DNA here is from genome assembly GCA_020875875.1 of Dioscorea alata. NCBI lineage: Eukaryota > Viridiplantae > Streptophyta > Magnoliopsida > Dioscoreales > Dioscoreaceae > Dioscorea > Dioscorea alata. The sequence continues at coordinate 6,764,038 of CM037027.1, forward strand.
TAGTGGGTATTCGGACTTGTAAACCCTAGGATGATATTGTTTCTATGACTTTTATTATGCTTTCTTAATTTGATGTTCTTTTATTGAGTTTCAATCTTGATTTTATCTTGTTATTGTTTTCCCTTAGATGTGACACTAGGGTTGAGAATCTATTAAGTTATCCTTTGAGGGTGTGACAACCTCTATAGGGTTAGACTCCTTAAGATTGAAGAGGGTTGAGAGGGAGAGTTGTGAGGTAGCGACGTACCCCTTTCCCTTCCGTTGTGATTTCTCCCTACCTCCGATTCCTTGATTCATTAGAGGTCGAAATAGAGTGAAGTGCTAGGTAGACAAACTCCCCCAAGGTTTTGGGGTGATGTGAATCCTATGCACTGGGGCTTAATTTAGACTAGGGTTCTTCCACTTGGACCAAAGGGTTAGAACTACTACACATAGGAACAGGTTTTATCACTAGGAATCCCTAGAGCTTAAAGCAACTCCACGTAGTGTTAGGCTTAGGTAGATATACTCCCCTGGGGCTTAGTTGAGCAATCAACAGAGTGAAGGGTTGACGTGAATCCTAATGCCGGGACATAGTGTTGGGGTTAGTCACGGTTGACCTTAAGTTTGGGACCATGTGTTTAAGGATATCCTCGACTCAATAGGCATCAATTGTAGAGCATAATACAAGTTTTGCACTAGAAGCATTAGTCCTAGGGGGAACTTTGTCCGGGTACCCCATCGTTATATCGATTACCTCTCCTACCCTCATTATTCTTCTTGCACTATTTTATTTTCTTTTATATCTATACATACATACTTTTCTCGTCATCGATTCCCATCATAGCTAAATAGCGATAACACTTGTTTCTGAACACTATTCCCTGTGGATACGACTACCCACTCACCAGGGTATTTTATTACTTCGACAAAGCCGTGCACTTGCGGTACGCACGCAAAAGGTCGTGTCACAGGCGCACCTAAGGTGGGTGGCATAGCTTGTTCTGGTTTATGTGGCTCTATAATGCCTTTTCCTTTATCAACATTGAAGGTTGTAGCAATGTACTTGACACCTTCTAACTTTTTAGGTTTGTCAATTTTGGAAGTTTGGAAATTAGACAACACCCTCGGGCTAGTCCTTTCCAGTTTCTTGGCTTGTGAAATCAACTCTTGAAATGTGGTGATGCCAGACGTACTTAAGAAAGGTGCCATCCAGCTGTCAATGTTCCCGAGTAACAATCCCACTGCTTGAGGTTGATCCAGAGGTTGTTCACATTTAATACTCAGGTTTCTCCATCTCATAATGTAGTCAACTACTTTCTCATCTTTGTTTTGGCGAGTGGCTGCAAGATCAGCTATTGTAATCTTATCACTGACACCTCCAAACCGTACTCGAAATGCATCTTTCATCTGTTGCCAATTCTGAATCGATTCGGGTTGTAAACTTGCATACCACTCAAATGCAACTCCTGTGAGACTAGCAGAAAATTGTCTGAGGAGAAGTGATGGCTTTGCACTTTTGTCTCCACATGCTGTTACAAAATGGGCCAAGTGTTGATCAGGATTACCAATCCCATTGAATTGTTTGAATTTAGGCACATTGTATCCTTTGGGATAAGGTTTGTCACTATCAACTCTTATCTCGCTATTTTTGACATTTTTTAGTTCAGTAGCCACCATCTGTTATATCTCTTCCCTGGTCATTACAACCGAATGTTCTTGGATAGGAATACTTGTTGTTTCTCCTGGCCCTACTGCTTGAACAGTCTCTTTTGGTTGAGGGATTGGATTGTTTGACTTCTGTACATGTTCCGGGTGATTTGCCACCAAGGCTGCCATTTGTTTTTGCATCTGAAACACTGTATTCATTAACATCATCATATTTTCATTCATCTTCTTGTATTCTGCTTCCCAATTTTCCAGGATGTTGTTCTGGTTTATACCAAAGACTGGTTCATCTTCATCATCTTCATTTGGAGGGTCTGCCTCCTTGTAATCTTTTGATGCATCCACATGGCTTGAACCTTCTTCTCTAACTATGCTTTGAGAATCTGGTGCCCGTCTACAAGATCTTGTGATTGGCCCTGGTTGTTCTTGTTCAGCTGTCGGATCTCCTCGAGCTTCGGTAATCATATGGACAGTGTGTACCTCAACATCTCCATCGGACATATCTTCATCTTCACTCTCCTTCTTTCTGTCAAACTTTGAGTAAGAAATTGAAGCTTGACTCTATAAAGCTTACTGTTGTGAAACTTGATCATCTGGCAAAGTGATTCGATCAAAGACAGTTTTACGTGCGCTCAACACTAACTGCCTCTTCTTTTGGTAGAATTCTCTTGGTCTCATTTGGTTTGATTGCAATTTCTTCGATTCTGCATATATCTTATAAATATTGTTGCCAAAGAAATTTTTGTGAGATTTTGGGGGTCTACCGCCTTTCTTTTCATATGGCTGGTAACGCAACTCAGCAGTGGTTGCGTTCTTCTTAACCATATTAAGTGGTCCGAAGGAATTTTTGAATGAACCCATTTGATTATCCTTTTGATCTTGGAATGACACAAAATTTAAGTTGTAATTTGGCATTTTCATCTTCCTGGGAGTCAGCCTTGAAAACACACTTTTCCTGGGCTTAATTTCTTCGGACCGAAAAATCCCACTTTCTTTCCCTTTGGCAGTAACAGTGAAAGTGGGTTCATCGTCTTCATCATCTTTAGAAACTATCTTCTTAGGACGTGACAGCCTCTGAAAAACAGTAGTTCTTGGTTTCTCATCGAAAGCATTCTTTTCAAATGCAGAAACAATGACATTTGGGCGACGGCCCCTAGATGTAAGTCATGGGATAGTCAAGTTTTCCTCCAAAGGCGGAATTCTTTTCACAAACTGTACCGAGTCAGAGATTGTGCCGAATCTCATTTCAGCTCCAGCAACTCCAGTGTTGAAAACACAATTGGGTAGTTGGACTTCAGCTCCTTCTCCAAGGAAAATGGTCAGCTTAGGGCTCCCCGGTGCAATTGAACTCTTGAATGCCATTTGACCTGCAATTATAATATAAATATTAATTTTCTTATATATGAGTTATAAAAAGTAATGCCTTTACTTGTACTTTTGCCTCAAAGATGGGAGGAGGAATTAAAAGAGTCCCACCGGGCGTGCCAGAATTTGTGGGATCAAAAATACGCGCCCTGGCATCATGTCTGTGAATAGATGCCAGGTGATATATCGAATCACAAATGTAATTTTATTTTATTTTTTATTTTATTTATTTATTTATTTATTTTTTTTGTGGACTCTTCCATCCCTAATAGAGGCAAGCCTCTATTATTAATTACCCCAGATTGAAATCTTAGGAACCTCCGATTAAGAGCTTGAGTACAAGTACAGACAAGAAAAATTACAAATTACAAATTTCATTATTTATATATATATATATATATATATATATATATATATATATATATATATATATATATATATTACATTATTCATGTTTGAACATATAATTTATATATATAAATATTATATTTTGCTGCCGCTGCCTGTGCTTTATCACAGCGTTGCATTGCCTCACTGCCATTTGAGATATATATCTCATCGCCGCCTTGCAATTTTTTTTATTTAATCACCACAAAACTAATAATATTCACATATATAATGGGAGGCCCACTCAAACCTTTGCTCATAAGCCCAATGAATGGCCTCATGTTCCTTCCATGTGTCACTTTCCTTTAACAAATAATATGACACGTTGCTTTTGCAAGGATGACCATATCATAGCCCTCCCATTAATCTTATATATTAGACAACAATCACATGCTCTAATCACCAAAATCCTTCAATGCTTCCCAATTTCCCATTGCATTTTTTTTTATGTTCTCCTTCACTTCATTTCCTTTTGAATAATGTCTTTAATATATATATATATATGTTGCTTAGTTAGCATTTTGTTTTTTTTTTTGCATGAGTATAAGAAGAAACCATGATACTGTTGGCTCTTGTTCCAAGTTAGAGGTCTTATTTTCAACACTTTGCTGAATATATATATATATATATATATATATATATATATATATATATATATATATATATATATATATAGTGAGTGCCATACAAGGCTGCCAAATAATTAGTAACTCCATATGGTGATAATAATGTTTACTTGGATCATGGTAATCTTATAGTCATACGTGTCAAACATGGAGAGGTTTTAGTCATAGTTGATAAACATTTGCAGGTTTTCACTTTTGCATTTCAGTATACTTCATCCAAAGCGACCCCTTGACAGCTTATGTAAATATATATTTTTGTTGGAGGGTGATCATTAATTCCATAAGTTTTGATCAAACTTTTTGAAGCCATACAAATAAGGTTCTATTTCTATTCACTAAACACAACATCTTTAACCCTTCCTTTCACATATATGTATATACACTAATCAAGGTATAATACGTATAGTGACTAACATTTCATTCAAAGCTCTGACTTAAATGTCTTTCCTTATTACCACCTGCACATGGATTGTTCAAGATCCATAGCTCCATTCACACGTGTTTCTTGTCATATATGATTCCTGATAGTTCATTGCTTCATCATGTCGTTTCTTGAACATTAAATAAACATCTTCATCTTGATGTTGATTAGGCGTTTATATAACCCCCGCTATGTAATCAAAATCTTGATTGTCACTCTGGAGCCCATCCATTAATTGTTCTTTGAGGACCAAAGAGTGCTTGAGAATTGGTGAGAAAGAAAGCTTATGGCAGTGAAACAACAAACTGAAACTACTGCTCTCGGTGAACACATCATCCTCTACAGGTGAGTATATGCGTTCTTCGTGGCTGAACTCCGATAACGACGACTCCTGAGAACAGCTGGATATCTTTGAACATGATCAACATACGTTTTGTGTAGCTTGCACATCAACAGCTTCTTGCAAGGCAGGAATGGCAATTATGCGATTTCTCTCACGAACATCTAGCAGGGTAGCTTCTTCATCAGCGACTTCGTGCTCTTCTGATGCTTCTTGATCTCATGCAGAACAAAGGTGATGACAGTGATTGTAAAGGCGGCAACCATTCTCTAAATAGCTGCAAAAAGGAAACCAGTGAGGGATATTCCACCCTCGCTGTTGTTGGTAGCGGTTGTTACTTGACGGAGACTCCGGCGAGGCGACGGCAAACACTCTCCAATTAACAGCCGAAGGGAGGCAAACGAAGGATATTCCACCCTCGCTGCCGTTGGTAGTAGCGGTTGTTACGTGGCGAGGCGGCGAACAATAACAAGACTTTAAATTGACAGCCAGGCGAGCGAGGGGTATTCCACCCTCGCTCGCGTTGGCAACCACGGTGACAGGCAGCAGTGACCAGCAACGGCAACGACTCTTTTATATATATATGGATGTATATGTGGGTATAGGAGGAGGGAAGCACCTTCTTCTTCTTCTTCAACTCTTCTTCTTTCTTTCTTCGTCTTCTGTGCGTTTCGTCTTCGTTCGTCCTCTTTTTTTTAGCTCTTTTTTTTTTTCCTCCTGGCATTGTGAGTTCGGTCCCCCTTTTAAAGCTTTTCAACCTCGTCATCGTTCCTCTTCGGTTGCCTTGATCGTGGAGATGGTTATATTGTTCGTGTGGATGATTGTGTTGATCGTGGGTTGTGGACGGTATGGTTATGCTGATCATGGTCTGTTGATCATGTGAAGTGTCTTATCTTCAATTACTGCATGTAACTATATATATTTTTTGATATATTGCTAGTGTAATGTCATGGACAACCCATATATATTTCACATATACTTATCTTTAAGTCAGAGTCACCACGAGATCAAATCGTTTCATATTTTCTTTTTATTATTATTATTATTAATTTTTTTTATTAATTAATTATTTAATTTAATTTTCTTTTCTTTTTTTTCTTTAATTTAATTTAAATTTTTTAAAAATTTAAATTAATTAATTAATTTTTTTAATTTAAATCTTTTTTTTTTATTTTTTTTAAATTTTTATTTATTTATTTATTTATTTATTTATTTATTATTTTAATTTTAATTAATTAATTTTTTATTTTTTTATTTTTTAAAATTTAATTTAATTTTTTTTTATTTTTTTATTTTTTTTAATTAATTAATTATTTTATTGTCATTGTTTAGTAATATATATATTATCTTTATCGGATTTGATTTGATTTTATTATTTATTGTATATTATATATTTTTTTATATGATTTGATTTTTTTTTTATTTGTTCTATCCTTTTTATCTTATTTGATTTTTTTATGTGATTTAATTAATATATATATATATATATATATATATATATATATATATATATATTTTAAAAATTTATTATAAGTTTGCCTCGTGATTTGTATTCATATTTGATTTTGGGATTGAGATCACCTCGAGATCTGTGCTCTTGGCTGATATTGATATTTGGATATTTTTTTAGATCGCCTCGAGATATGTGCTCTTGGCTGATTGTGAGATTTAAATATTTTTTTATCGCCTCGAGATCGGTGCTTCTTGGCTGATCTTGATGTTTAGATATTTTAGATCGCCTCGAGATCTATGTTCTCGGCTGATCTTGATATTTGGATCTTTTTACATCGCCTCGAGATCTGTGCTCTTGGCTGATCTTGATATTTAGATATTTTTAGATCGCCTCGAGATCTGTGCTCTTGGCTGATCTTGATATTTGGATCTTTTTAGATTGCCTCGAGATCTGTGCTCTTGGCTGATCTTAAGATTTGAATATTTTGATCGCCTCGAGATATGTGCTCTCGGCTGATCATGAGGTATAATTATTTTATAATTTTGATTTTGATTTAAATTAGGACATGTATTATTATTATTATTATTATTATTTTTATATAAACATGGAGCACAAAAGAGAACTCGTGTTGAGTTCAGTCCAGATGATATCATTGCTGATCATGGAATTCGCCAACCAATTGAAAAATATGATGTTGATATTAGAGATCAAGTTCGAAGATCGTATTTATTGAAAGGCCCATGTCAACCAATTGGATATGACTTTCCCAAAAAAACAGTAAGTGTCTCTTCATCAGGGAGATCATAATTTAGGGGTGAATCATCAGAGGAGGATGTGCCGCCAAGAAATCTGCTAGCGCTTGCCCTTAATAGCTTTTTACGGGTATATTGTTATATCGAACTCCATTAGGATCAATGCCCATTTGCAAGTCTTCCTGTGAGCAGTGGCCTCGTCATGAGATATTTTAGAGGATCAATTTTTTATATGAGAATAATTTTGTGCGCCAGCAAGTAATGTCTCAATTTCTTCACTGCAAACACTAAGCCAAGCAATGCTTTTCAATGGGTGTATATTACTCTCAGCTCCTATCAACATTCTGCTAAGGTAATACAATGCATTTTCTTTGCCATCTTCATTGTTTTGAGCTAGCATAGCTCCCAATGACCCTTCTAAAGCAGCAGTATATAGGATTAGTGGCTTTCCTGAAATTGGTGCTGCTAATACTGGTGGATTCAGCAAATACTGCTTAATATCTTCAAAAGCTTTTTGACATTCAGCATCCCACTTAAAAGGCATATTTTTCTTAACCAGCTTGGAAAAAGGCTTGCATCTTCCTGATAAGTTGGAAATGAATCTTCTGATATATGCTAAACGCCCTTGAAAAGACCGCAACTGCTTCAATGTCTGTGGTGGCGGCATTTCCAAAATTGCCTTTATCTTAGAAGGGTCTACTTCTATCCCCCGATGTCTCACAATGAAACCTAGAAATTTTCCTGATAGGACCCCAAAGGCGCATTTCATTGGGTCATTTTCAATTTATATTCTCTGAGGCGTACAAAAACGGTTCTCAAATCTTCAAGATGTTGTCTTTTAAACTTGTTTTCACTACCAGATCATCCACATAGCATTCGACGACCTTATGAATCAAATCGTCAAATATTCTGGTCATAGCCCTTTGATATGTTGCCCTCGCATTTTTCAAGCCAAAAGGCATTACCTGTAACAATATATGCCCATAGGTGTTCGGAAACAAGGAAAAGAAATGTGACGCTTTCAAGAAGCTTGGTTTGAAAAGTATGATTGGTTGGAATATAGTGTGGCAAAAGATGAAGCCTATTGTTTTTATTGTTATCTTTTCAGGCAAGATAGAAGTGAAAAGGGAGCAAGTGATATTTTTACAAGAAAAGGGTTTTCTAATTGGAGGAAAGCACTTGAGGCTTTTAATCAACATGTAGGTACAATAAATAGTGCACATAATGATGCTAGATGACATTGTGAAGATTTTAAAAATCAGAGGCAAAGTGTGGCACGCGTGTTATCTTCTCATGGGCATCAAATGGAGATCGATTATCGCTCTCGTCTAACAGCTGTTCTAGATGTTGTACGAATTCTTTTGGTACAAGGTCTTGCATTCCGTGGTCATGATGAGTCTTCAAGTTCTAAAAATAAGGGGAATTTTCTAGAGATACTCAATTGGTATGCAAAAAGAGTTGAAAAGGTTGGGAATGTTACTAATGAAAATGGTCCTGGGAATAATCAATTAACTTCTCCATTAATTCAAAAATAGTTGGTGAATGCATGAGCTGCAGAGACAACATTAGCAATTATTAATGAGATTAGTGACAGTAATTTCTCACTAATTATTGATGAGTCACGAGATAAATCAATAAATGAGCAAATGGCAGTCATTTTGAGGTTTGTGAACAAGCAAGGTCAGGTTGTTGAAAGATTTCTTGCGATTCAGCATGTAATGGATACTTCAGCATTTTCTCTAAAAGGAACTTTAGATGAATTATTTGCTCGTCATGGTTTATCAATTTCAAAATTAAGAGGACAAGGGTATGATGGAGCCTCAAATATGAGAGGAGAATTTAATGGTCTGAAGACATTGATTTTAAAAGAAAATCCTTTCGCATTTTATATCCACTGCTTCGCCTACCAACTGCAATTAGTAGTTGTTTCTGTTACCAAGAGTATTCTTGTTGTTTCTGATTATTTTTGTTATACAAATATGATTGTAAATATTGTTGGTGCTTCATGTAAAAGAAAATATGAATTGCTACAAACACATCATCAAAAAATTGTTGAAAGATTAGAGAATGGTGAGATTTTTTCAGGAAAAGGAAAGCATCAAGAGACAAATCTTGCAAAAGCAGAAGATACTCATTGGGGTTCACATTTTACAACTTTGATTCGTCCCCTGACAATGTGGGAATCAGTTTTGGAGGTGTTACAAAATGTGTGTCAAGATGGATCAATTGCAGATCAAAAAGGTTTGGCATCAAGTTTGATTAATAAAATGGAGAGTTTTGAGTTTGTCTTTGTCATACATTTGATGATGAAAGTGTTGGGGATCACAAATGAATTATCAAATGCTTTACAGCAAAAAGATCAAAATATTGTCAATGCCATAGCGTTGATTGATACTGTAAAAGATCGTATTCAAGATTTAAGGGATAACAGATGGGATGAGTTATTAGAAGAGGTTCAAAGCTTTTGTGATAGAATGTATATTCCAGTACCTAGCATGGAAGATAAAATACCAATTCGAGGTCGTTCTAGGCGTGAAGGACAGTGGATTACTTATTATCATCATTATCATGCAGAGATTTTCATTGCAGTCATTGATTTAATTGCCATTGAGATGAATAATCGGTTCACTAAGACAACTACAGAGTTGTTAACTTGCATATCATGTCTTGATCCAAGAAACTCATTTTCCAGATTCAATCATGCCAGGCTACTTCGCCTTGCAGAAATTTATTATGATGATTTTTCTATGCAAGATCTTCAAGTTCTAAAAGAGCAACTTCACACTTCATGATGTTAGAAGATGTTCTGATTTTGTTGAATGTGATGATCTTGCAAGTCTTACTGTGAAACTAGTTGAAAGTAGAAAGCATTTGGTATTTCCGTTAGTTTATTGCCTTATTGAATTGGCTTTGATTTTACCGGTGGCAACAGCATCAGTTGAAAGATCTTTCTCTGCCATGAATATCATCAAAACTGATTTGCGCAATAAGATTGGAGATGAATGGTTGAATGATATGATGATATGCTATATTGAACGCCAAGTGTTTGAAATAATTGATGATGAAGCTATTTTGGATCGATTTCAGAATATGCAAAGCCGAAGGATTCAACTCCCACTTCATTAGTGGTATGTATATTTTTATATTTTTTTTAAATTAATTATTATAATCTTAAGTTTGGATTAATATAATTAATTTTATATATTTATTTTTTAGGTTAAACCCAGCACATCAACTTAGTTCATCGCTTTGCACATCAACTTATATTGAAGCCATTTATATTGAAGGATAATCCATATGCAAGGTATGCTCATCGCTTTGCACATCAACTTCAATTAGTTGTTGTTGGTCTTGCAAAAAAAAATGTCTATTATCAATGACTTCTTTAGTTATGTGATCAAGATTGTCAATTTGGTTGGAGCATTGTGTAAAAGGAAAGATGCACTTTGACAAAGCCAACATGAAAATATAGTTACACAAGCCTTGCAAGAGAAAAATCAAAATATAGTGAATGCTTTAGACATGGTTGAAGGTGTCAAGTTTAAGTTGCAATCATTGAGAGATGATGGATGGGATGAATTGTTGCCTAATGTTTCAAAGTTCTGTGTTGAAAATGATATTGAGATGCCAAATAATATGGAAGAAAGATTGTTGGTCCGCGGTCATCCAAGACATAAGAAGCAAGCCACTACATATTTGCACTATTATCGTGTTGAGATTTTTTACTCGGTTAGTATTTTTCATATCACTTTCACTTTTTTTTTGTGGATTATTAAACTTTACATTTTTATTGATTAATGTTTGTTTTATTTATTTGTTATGTTAGGTTCTTGATATGATCATGCAAGATATGAATAGTCATTTTTCATAATCTACTATTGAATTGCTTTCTTGCATAAGTTGCCTTGATCCAAAACAATCATTTTCAAGATTTGATGCTGTTAAATTAGTTTGTATTGCAGAGCTATATCCAGAAGATTTCTCAGAATTAGATCAAATGGCATTAGTAGATCAATTAGAGATGTATATATATGACATGGGAAAAAATGTTGATTTTTCTTCACTAGGAAGCATTGAAGAACTTGCTATAAAGTTGGTTGAAACAGAAAACATCTCAAATATCCTCTAGTTTATCAGTTGATTTAGTTGGCGTTGGTCTTGCCTATTTCAATTGCTTCAGTTGAAAGAGTTTTTTCAGCAATGAATATCATCAAGACTGATTTGCATAACAAAATGGAGGATTATTTTTTTTTTTTACTGATAGTTTGGTTTACTATATTGGGAAAGATATATTTAATGAAATTGGTAATGAAGATATTTTATAGTATTTTCAAAATATGCGAACTCATAGGATTCAATTGGCACCTCTTAATCATAGCAGTAACAAGAGTGGCTCAAGTGTTGACATGTAGTTTGTATTTGTATTTTTCATTGTTATTTCACTTATTATGTTTTGTATTTGAACTTTGTTCGTATATTTATTATTGATACTAAATATCGACTTAGTTTGTATTATCCTTTAAATTTGTCTGTGCCTTTTGTAATTAATATCAAACATTGACTTTTATTTAAGCCCGGGCTGGACCAAATTTCTGGGTCCGCCACTAGGTGTAATTGAATGTTATTAGTCAGTGAGGGACAATTTCATTGAAACTCTTGTGCTTTGAGTTTTCAATAATGCTCACTCACCCAATATGAGAAATGGATCCTCCAAACTGCCATGCATTTTTTGTAACAACTTCATGCAATTTTAGTTGATATTATTGGGGTTGATGTACATTGTGCTTTTAATGGACTTGATAAGTATTCTTTATTGTTAAAACAAAAAGTTGAGCTTTAGTCTTTAATTAATGTAACTTGTATGGCATGAGATTAATGAATTAAAATATTAATATGGTTTTCATGTATATGTGACAAGTAGATTTGGCTAGCTACTAAACCATCTTATGCAACCAACGACCAAGTGGTCTATTGGTAACCGGGTCCCCAGTAGAACCCTTCACAAGTGATGAGAGTTCGAATCTTGGGTGAGGGCACATTTCTAGGAGTGTGAGTAATGGTTGTATGCGGGTGGTCGGGTGGTCTCTGCGCTTATGTGTGCCCGAGTCTCGCTCCCACTTGCTCTGCCGAGGCTTGTGCACACCCCTGCCTTTCTTAGTGGCCTAGCCGCTCATCTTAGCAAAAAAAAAAAAAAGCATCTTATGCAGGATTCGGGATAATATAGTGGGAGGTCTATGCCGGTGGGTTTTTTCCGCCGCTATAGGATACTCAAAAACCCCATACCAGCTGAATTTTTTTGCCTTTAAAGGTTTTATAGCAGTAAAATTTTCCGCCACTGTAGTTTATTTCACAATCCCAATCATAGTTGATTCGTTAGCGGCAAAAGTGTACATTTGTTGCAAAATTTATTGCAAAAAAAATATAGCGACCAAGGTTTTAAAGGTTGATTGGTTATTTGCTGCTATAGCTATATTGAGGCTGAAATTCAGTCTGTAGTGACGGATTTTTCTGCCGCCATAAGTGTTCCTCCCTATATTATTGCTAAATAGATTGAAAACTCATTATTTAAGAAATATAATAGATTAAGCAATGTGTAAAATAAATTTGGAAATTAAAAAAAATAATTAGAATAAAAAATTATCCCAAATGCCCCTAGGATGTGCTTGTTTTCTAAATAATTTTTGCTTATGTTGTCCTCTAAATCATTCTAAATTGCTTACATCCATATTGTTTGTGATGCTTATATATATCACAATAGTGGCATTGCCTTCTTGAATAGAACTATATTCAAACTATAAAATACTAACAAAAAGATATTTTATAACAACAAAATCAATTTAAAAATCTAATTACTACTATCTTCAAGATTAGATAAGAAATCAGATTGGTAAAATATTAGCAATAGGAATATCAGCTACAGCTTATATTTGTGACGTTATTGGTTTAATGCTCCCCTCTTAATATGATGGGAAGAAGACCGAACATGCAGATTGCTATGAAAAGCTTTAAATGAAGTATTATCCAAAGTTTTGGTTAAAATGCCAAAGCAAGTTGTGAAGCAAATGGTAGCTTACAAATAACTAATTGATGAGTAGCAACATTTTCATAGACAAAGTCATAATCTAAAGAAATATGCTTGGAGAGAATGAAACATAGGATTAATAGTCACGTGAAGAGCACTAAAATTATCACACAAAAAAAAAAACTTGCGGAGGCTTAAGAAGTAACTCCAATAACATAGGCCATAGATTGAGCTTGAGCCAGAAAGGGTAGACTATTTCTTTGAATTCTAAAGATATAATTAACTCCAGAAAAAAGAAAAAAGAAAAACCGGTGCTTCGACAAGTTAAGGGACAGTCTACCCATCAACATCACTAAATGTATAAAGAGAAAGTGGAATGTAGGGAAGATAATGAATTCTAAAATCAAAAGTACTTTTCAAATAGCAATGAATCCATTTGAAATATTTAAACAATGACAAACTTGATTAGCAGAGTGATATCAAGGCCAGTACATTTTAAAAATTAAAGAGCACCCACAATGATATAATAAGCAAAAACATCAATCAAAGTGGAAGTAGCTGCATAAATAATAAGCAAAGACATCAATCTAAGAGATCATGGGTATACTTTTGCTGACTTAAAAAAACACCACGATAAGTAAACTTGATTTTCACATCAAGAAAATCATGAAGCAACCAAATCCTTCATTGGAAATTCAGTTCCAAGTTGAAAGATTAAGTTTTGAATAAACAAGAAACTATTACCCATAATCAAAACATCATCACATAAATATGAAGGACAACAGTAATAGTATAGGTATGAAAGTAAATAAAAAATGGATATGCCTTGCTCCAATAAAAGCTAATGCGAAGAAGAAACTTCCACAAACCATCAAACCAAGCACAAGGCGCTTGTTTATGTCCATAAAGTGATTTCTTAAGCAAACACAAAAGGCTTGATTGCGTCAACAAAACCAAGGGGTCGCTCAATGTAGACGTTTTCTTTTAAGAATCCATGTAAAAAGATATTTTTGGAGTTCAATTGTCTTAACATCACGCCATGAGAAACAACTAATGTATTGACTAACTATATAGAAGTTGGTTTTACTATAGGACTATAAATGTCATCAATGTCAATTGTGGAACCTTGTTTGAAACTACGGCAATAAGTCAAGCTTTGAACTTACTACCAGAGCCATATTTTTTAGTTTTAATCTGAAACACCCATTTTAAGCAAACAACATTAGTATTTGTTGGTCAAGCTACCAACTCCTAGGTAGGAGTGGCAAAAATCTGGGTCCAGACAATTACTCTTATAAGTAACTAAATTAGATGCCCAGACCCGGCCCGGTTTTAAATCCGAACAAGTGTGACTTGTCTAAACCCGGTTTCATTCAAAACCGGGTTGTCCAAGTGTCCAAATTTTATTTGAATCATGTAATATACATTTAAAATACATTCAAATACTAAACTATATAGAAATAATTTAATCCATTTCAAATGCAAAAAATAATGTCTAACAATCCAAATTAATTCATACAATAGTCCAAATTTAATAAGTATTAAACAAAAATACAAGTTCTTGATTATACAGAAAAATGTCAAATTGCCAATTGTGAAGAAAGAAGGGCACAGTGTTTGTGAGCAATTAGAAAAATGAAGATGCCATGACCCGTAAGTGTGAGCTTCAAGCTCAAGAGAATCAATGCCCAATTGCCAATTGCGAAGAAAGAATGGCACACTGCACACACATGACATAGACACACTAACGCACTAATTGATGCAAGATTAAATTTTTAAATCAAAATTCAATCATTCAATTAATTCCCATCCTACTTTATATAATTATATTAATATTTAATTAGTAATAATAAAAATTTGGGCTAGACAATTGGGCTTTAACATTATGTATATCAAAATTTTATAAGTATAAAAGGCCGATTGTCTGAATTTTCTGAGCCGGACTCGGCCCGGATCTAAATCTGGACAACTAGACGATCTCCGGATCCAGCTTTTACTAACAAAATTTCTGTCCAAACTCGGTTGATTCTGGTTTGTATAAAACCGGACTAGCGGGCCTGGACAAGTTATTTCCACCCCTACGCCTAGGTTATATTATCATGGAGGGCTATAAGTTCTTTCATTGCATAACCCCAATGAGGATCATGAAGGGCAGATTTGAGAGTTTTTTTTTTCTCCATAAGAGAAAAAGGAGAGGCACCAGCAATAGTTGCATATAATCCTTTAAATATGTCGGAGGATGATGATCACGTGATGGCTCTAATAAAGCAATAGGAAATGGTGTTGTTTGCATGTTAGGAGAAGAAGACCCATTAATAATTCTATCAGTGAAAGATGATGCATTAGATGTTGGTGTAGGAGAAATGTTATTTTATGAGCTAGAGCTATTATTTTAACCAGAAGAATCAGGAATATCATAAGTCACAATATTTGGAATGTGAATGTAGGACATTATTATCTTTGAGATGAGTATCATTTCTTTTAGATGAGTAGAAGTATATTTAGAGGAGGTTAAAAAAGACCATTCATCCATAAAGATACTCCACAAGATCAAAAATTGACTTAGTCATTTATGGTAAGATGGGCCTACAACAATGTTTTTAAAATCGGATCGGATAGCGAACCGGACTCATATTTGGGTCATGGGTCACTCAGTCCAACATGATGACCCATTCCAGTCGGACTGGATGACGCCATATATATAATAATAATAATAATAATAATAATAATAATAATAAAATTTATCATATTTTTACTCGTAGTTATATTAAATATTTATTTTAGTTTCATGATGATTTAATCTAGGAGAAGCAACAAATGCACCCCCTAAACTTAATTTAATTCTTAGATCTGATTACCATTACCATTAAAATAAAAGTATAGAATAAAATAATTATTAGATAATCTATACTTCTTAAATAATCTACAAGTTTCTTCTTCCTTCTCAAATTCTCTGACTTCCAAACTCCAAAGTTCCAAGAATCCAAACAACACCTTGAACAAATCAAGATTCAAAAAGCATCATGAAACCAAGAACAAAAGGAGCCGATTCATGCCCTAAGTCCTTTCTTTCTTTACTTTCTAGATTAAAAAATAAATATAAAACTAGGCTCTATCCCGTTTTTATCCGACCAGCTGGTTTCCTGGTTTGGCAGGGTTTGACCGATTCATATATTAGTCAACAAACACATTAAAACCGGACCATTCTGCCACCTGGTTCTCGATTCTGTCGGTCCGGTTTTAAAAACCTTGGCTTGAAAGTAAGCACTGCTTTATTAAAAACAACATACCAAGAGATATAAACCCACTTTCTATGAGACTTTATACAATGATAACCCTTATGCAAAGGGCTTTATCAAAAGAAAATTTACCACTTTTACCCATTTGACTACTGACACAATGCTTGGTTTAGAAGCCCAGAGATGAACAACAATGAATTTTCTATCCTTATTAAAAAAAAAAGTATTTTGGTATGTGTAACATCCCCAAAATTGATGTTGTGTGTTGTGATCATATTAACACATGTTCATATAGGTGATGATATGTTGCTAACACTTGTCCACATAGGTGATGATAGGGTATTAAGGTAGTGTGTCTATATAGGTGATAATAGCAGTACCTATGATTGATAAGATTGGCATGCACATCCATATAGGCGGTGATAGCACATACCCAGGGAAAGATATGGACACACTTAGCTAGATTAAACAAAAGCCAAATAAATAAAATGGAGTAACATATAACAGTAAAGACTAAGTAAATAATTTGATAATATATAAGACATGGAAATCTTGATATTTGGAATATTCTATAATATTGATCGTAGTTATTGTTAAAATATTTATTATTATGCTGTGACTTGGGTTTGGTGGGACATTATAATAGATTATTCATCTGTTTATATATTTATTTTATTAAAAAAAAAGTCGGTATTACAATATGAGGATGGTCAAGCTATTGATGCCAAAATAAAAGAAATTGTGCTGTCATTTTTCATAGTTGTTGTCAAATCGTGTATCGTATGATGTATCGAATTCTTAATTTTTATGTAATGTAACGTATCGTATAATTTATTTATATAGATAGTATATATACACATAAATATATAGCATACATATTTTTACATTTTTCATCTAACTAAATTAAACATCATTTGATAAGTTTGCAAAATAGTCTAAAATCATAAGTTATAGTCTAGAATAGATAAGTACAAAAGTGTTCAAAAATCATCATCAATGTCCAAATTTGCTACATCACTATCTCCATCTTCTCTTTGATTTAAATCTTCATCAAATTCTTCATCATTATCATTTTTGACATCTTGAACTTCTTCTTGTATCGTGATCTCTTTTCCTTTCTTGTTTGCTTGCATTTGTAAGTTCCTAGGACCTGAAAATATAAATAATAAGTTTTCATATTCAACAATTATATTAAACTATTAATTTATAAAATATTATATAGTTAGAATATATAAATTGACCTCTTTTCCTTTTTGTTGAAGCTATTTCTGAAAAACATTCATGAACATCCATCCATGATGTATCTTGAGGTAAGCAAGGGTCTTCACTTTCTGTTATCCATTCATCATTTAATTCCATGTCTGATAATGAGATAGGATCTTATGTATCACCGTTCCCTTGTCCATTTTCTTGTCTCAATTGCAAATTGATATTGTAGTGAATGAAAACAAGTGCATTCAAACGTTGTTTCTCCAAACGATTTCTTTTCTTGGAATGTACATGTTCGAAAGTACTCCAATTTCTTTCACATCCTGTAGCACTACATGTGAGGCTTAATACTCTAATGGCAAGAGTTTGAAACTCTTTGCATTGATTTCCATAGCTTTCCCACCACAATGCTACATATATTAGTCACAGAATAAGTACTTATCAAAATTCATAATTATATAAATATGTAATGTCTTATAAGTAAGAATAGAGAAAAAAATAAATTAAAATAATATCTTGACGCTTTTTATCTCTTGTTACAACCGCCATATCCATTCCAAACATTCCCTCAGCCTTTTTAAATTTTTCAAGTTGCCTATCTATCTTCAGCCTCGTTGGAACATCCGGATACATCCTCTCAATAGTTTGAATTAAACCAACTGTCACTTCCTCATCTTGATGGTTGAAAATAGGATCAAAGTGAAATCTATTCAAAATAAATAAGTGATTAACTGTATAAAAATGCACAATAATCAATTATAGATAGTAAAATAAAAAACTAAATCAACAAATGAAAAATAAAATATACCTTGGATTAAGATAGTATGCAGCTACATGCAGAGGCCTATGGAGTTGCAACAACCACCTTTCATCAATTATCTCCCATATTCTTTATACCTTGAGCTCACATCATCAAAATTTTTTGCTATTTTTTCTTTTGCTCTATCCATAGCCTCAAAGGTGTATCCCATTGCAGACTTAGCATCTCCATCAACAAGTCTCAAAACTTTCACTAATGGTATAACACTTTTCAAGCAAAACACAATGGCATCCCAAAATTTTGCATCACCAATAACTAAGGGGTTGTTTGGCATTGTTGTCAATTCCTGTTTTTGTTTTCAAATTCATGTTTTGGAAACAAAACTATGAAAACATATTTGGCAGCTTGTTTTTGTTTTCAAACATTTTGACAACAATACTCATATTTCAAAAAAAACTGAAAACAACATTTTTATGTTTTCAACTGTTTTGGAAATGTTTTCAAAATTCTTCCTCCCACCAAGAAACCCTTTCTCTTCTACTCCTTTCTTTCTCTCTCTTGCCTTTTGATTTTTATTTTTTAAAATTTTAAAAAATATCAATTTTTACAAATTAATAATAATAATAATAATTTTAAAAATATATTTTTAAGAAAAATATTTACAAAAATTTATTATTTTGGCTTGATATTTTACAAATTAGTTTATATAGTATAAAAAATTATATTTTTAGAAATTATTTGTGAAAATCATTGTTTGACCGTTGATTTTGATAAACTATGATATAATATAATTTAATGTATATACATATATATATATATATATATATATATAATTTTTTAACATAAACATCAAAATATTTTTTAGTTTCAAATGGTCTAATTTTTATAAGATATTTTTTACCAATACAATACGTCTATGTTATTAATTTTATTTAATAATATAATCAAGTAAACTAATATGAAAAATAAAGTTTTATAAAAAAAATTAAAAATATGGATTTGAAAAAAATGATAAAAAAAAGCGTCATAATAATTTTATGCTATTTAAACATCTTTTTATTTACAGCTTTTTAAAATATACAATAGTTAGTGTATCCAAACATGTTTTTGTTTTCAAAAAATTGAAAATAAAACAAAAACAAAAACAAAAAACAAGAAAACAGAAACAATACCAAATGACCCCTAAGTTTTCCACCTTTTTGCCATCACTCTTTTTTGCAAATGGACTATTTAACCATTCTTCAGAAACAAACATACTTCTCAATATCATCTTCAACTCATGCATACGACTCAAAGTAAGATAGGAAGTAGCAAATCTTGTCACCCCGGCCCGAATCAAATCATAGCTATTAGCAAACTTTCTAATCATATTTATCAATAATGTATGCCGATATATAAAAGTGGTAATTTGCTTAGCCTTGGAGAGGGTATTAGCATGCACTAGCAAATGTCCAATATCTTCTAACATCAAATCAATACAATGTGCAACACATGGAGACCAAAACAATTTTTTTCCTTTTTTTTTCCATTAGCTTCTCACCTGCTAAAACATAAGTTGAAGCACTATCTGTTACAACTTGTACCACATGGTCTTCTCCAATTTCTTCAACCATTGAGTCAAGCAATTCAAACAAATTTTCGCCACTGTGAGATATACATGATGTATCAATAGATTTCAGAAAAATAGTTCCACTAGGGCTATTCACTAAAAAGTTAGTGATAGAACTCCCCCTTTTTATCAGTCCAACCATCAGACATCAATGTGCAACCTGTTTTTTTCCATTCATTCTTATATTTTGCAAACAAGTCATTTACATTCTCCACTTCCTTTTTTTAAGTAATTAACCCTTAATTCATGATTGCTAGGAGGCTTCAATCCTTGTCCATATTCACCAATGGACTTAATCATCTTCTTAAACAATGGACTTTTCACCACATTAAATGCGATAGAGTTGCCATAAAAAAATCTACACATATCTCTACATACTGTCTCACGATTTTTTAGCATTGCATTCAATGTGGTTTGTTTTTTACTCCCTCCCCTTGTAATTGTTAGGTCTAAAGTTTCTTTTATGTTGCCACCAGGAACTTGTTCATAATTTTCTTCAAAAAGATCATCAGCCCCCTCATCTCCAATATTTTTCTTTTTTTCTAGATCTTTAAGTATCCCTTGAAATAAGTTACTAACTTCTTCAGGTTTTTTATCAAGCCAGCACATTTTTGTGAGTCCTTCCTAAATGATGTTTCATTCGAATTGAGCCACCCGTATAAATCTCTCCACAATAATTGCATTTTAATTTCATTCTGTTAGTGCAAATGCACTTTAATGATTGGCATAATTTGACACCTAGTCAAGGTGACGTGGCAAGCATGATGACATGGCATGGAGAATGATGTGGAATGAAGGATGACATGGCAAACAATCTTGGCTAGGTGGAATATATCATGGGAGATCTTAGAGAAGCTATTTTTGGCAAGAAGTTACAACTCTCATGAAGATTAAATGAAGATCTTGTTGAAGTTATTTTAGGCAAGAAGATCAAGCAAGCAACAAGATGATATCAAGATCTCATCAAGACCATATTTACAAGATGTGATTGAAGACTAAATATGGGTGAAGCTAAATGAAGAAACAACCTATCAATGGTATGATTTTTGAAGACTATTGAAGGCAAGATTTGAAGAACCCTAATAGAGATGATATGAAGTCTATTAAGGGTATGTTTGAAGATGCGCCTATTGTTGGCAAGATTCAGCTGATTGAATGAAGATCTTTGTAGGGTCTTGAGGTCGCTTAGCAATGGAGCCAGAACTCAGTCAAGCCAATAGTCAGGGTCATGTTGCAACATATGTTACAACATAAGTTGCGACATCTAATTTCAGAAGTTTCTAAAGTTAGAAGCTGCGGAGATTCTAAAAGAGGTATGCGCTATTTTTGGGGACGTTGAGGCGTCTATATATACTTCCTTGGTCTAGGATTGGGTACGACTCTTGAAAGAGGGAGTAGGGAAGTACCGGACAATCTAGAGAAGGTAGTATTCTTTGTATGTGAGAGAGTGACAAGTGTGTTTTGTACTCTTCTATCTTTTACCCTTTTATAGTGAATTGTTGATCTCCGGGCATGGCTCCCCAGATGTAGGCAAGAGGATTCCGAACTGGGTTACCAACGTCTTGTGTCTCTTCTTGTGTGGTTTGTGTTTGCTTTTCTTGAGTGCTTAAGTGAGTGAGTGTTCCTCTAAGTTCACAAACCCTAACCGGCGGAGCTAACAAGTGGTATCAGAGCTTAGGTCGTCGTGTTAACTTTGTTTTCAAGGTCGGCGAGATCCTAGCTAGTTCTTTTGATGGCCGAAAGAGAAGGTGCCTCCGTCACATGTCCTCCATTGCTCAACGACTCCAACTACCCATATTAGAAGGCTCGAATGAAGGCTTTCATCAAGTCCATTGATGAGAATGCTTGGATGGCTGTTGAAGATGGATGGTCTCCTCCAACTCAAGTTAATGAAGACAAAAACGAGATTGTGAAGAAAAAGATCAACTGGAGTGCTGAAGATATGAAGAAAGCTAATGCAAATGGTAAAGCTCTAAATGCAATTTTTGGAGGTGTAGACGAAGATCAGTTCAAGTATGTGGCTACTTGTGAGAATGCCAAAGAAGCTTGGGAGATTCTTCAAACAATTCATGAAGGAACAAACTTGGTAAGAACCTCTAAACTTCAAATGTTAACTACCATGTTTGAAAATCTCAGGATGAGAGAGGAAGAGACAATAGCCACTTTCAATGCAAAGCTTATGGACATTTCCAAGCAAGCCTATCAACTCGGCAAGAAGTTCTCGGACAAGAAGTTGGTTCAGAAGACTCTTAGATCTCTTCCAAGAAGATTTGAAGCAAAAGTTGCTGCAATAGAAGCAAGGGACATCACTACCTTGAGACTTGATGAGTTGATTGGATCTCTACAAGTCTATGAGATGAATATGAAACCAGGAAGAAGAAAAGAAGATATAGCTCTGAAAGCTAAAGCAATAAGATCGATAGTAACAGAAGGCAAAGCAAAAGATATAATCAGCCATAATGTGTCCTTACCAGTTGTGATGAATAAAGGTGAAGTTTTCAGAAATTTCAATGTTGTTGCAAGTCCTGTTACAACATCAGTTGCAACATCCACAGAAAGAGATTGTAAAGTGGTTACTGAAAAAGATCTTCTTCATGGGTATGAATTTATGTTAAAAAAGTTTGATCAGGTGGTCACAGAAAATAAACATCTTGTACAAAGGTTGGCAAAATATCAAGAAAAGTTGAATGAAGCTCTATCAAAGTCTCGAAAATCCAAAAAAGTGAAAGAAGATATGAAGAATGGAAGAACAAAGAAGTGGATTCCAACATGTCACTATTGTGGGGTCAAAGGGCACATTCGTCCAAGATGTTGGAAAATGAAGAAAGACTTGAATAAGGGCAGACATGTGAGGCATTCATCATCTATCAGAGAAAAGAAGAAAGAAACCAAGAAGATGTGGGTTAGAAAGGAAGACTTAGTTGGATACTCTTCAATGAAAAAATCGAGAAAAGACAATTGGTATTTTGACAGTGGTTGCTCAAAACACATGACATGTGACAAAGATTTTCTGATGAATTACAAAGAATGTCAAATTGGGCATGTGACTTTTGGTGATGGTAAGAAAGATCAAGTAGTTGGAAAAGAGACATTGATGGTTCCGGGATATCCAAGATTGAAAAACATTCTGCATATAGAAGGACTCAAGGCAAATCTTCTGAGTATAAGTCAATTATGTGATCGAAATCTGGTGGTAAAATTCACTCAGGACAAATGTGTGGTATATGATGAAACTGGCCAATGTGTTCTAACCGGTTCAAGATCTTCAGACAATTGCTATTTGCTGGAAAAATTGGAAGTATGTTATAACACTTCTTGCAACATCACTGAAATTTGGCATCAAAAGCTTGGACACCTGAACTTCAGAAACCTAATGAAGATAACCGAAATGGGAGCCGTTAAGGGAGTGCCAAAGCTTACAAAAAGGGAAGATGGTGTTTGCGGACCTTATCAATTGGGAAAACAAAGTCGTGCTACTCACAAAATGCTACGAGACATTGTTACAACAAGAGTGCTAGAACTCTTACATATGGATCTTATTGGACCTACACAAACAGAAAGCCTGTCAGGTAAAAGATATGTATTTGTTTGTGTTGATGACTACTCCAGGTACACTTGGGTGGATTTCCTCAAGGAGAAATCAGATGCCTTTGAAGCTTTCAAGAAACTATGCATGCAACTTCAAAATGAGAAAGAGTGTCAAATTGGGAAGATTGTTAGAATCAGAAGTGATCATGGAAGAGAATTTGAAAATGCTCAGTTTGCATAATTGTGTAGAGAACATGGGATTCGTCATGAATTTTCAGCTCCAAAGACTCCTCAACAAAACGGGGTAGTTGAACGCAAGAATCGCACTCTTCAAGAAATGGCCAGAGTTATGTTGAATTCAAAGAACCTCCCCCACAAGGTTTTGGGCCGAAGCAATCAATACAGCATGTTACATCATCAATAGAGTGTATATTCGACCTTCAACCATCATGACACCATATGAAATTTGGAAAGAGAAAAAGCCAAACCTCAAATACTTTCATATCTTTGGAAGCAAATGTTACATTTTAAATGATAGAGATCAGCTGGGAAAGTTTGACAAGAAAAGTGATGAAGGAGTGTTTATGGGATATTCTACCACTAGTAGAGCATATCGGGTGTTCAATTCAAGAACCAAAAAGATGATGGAGACCATTAATGTTGTTATTGATGATTTCTCTGAAATGGAGACTCAAGGTTCTTCAAGCAAGCCAAAGAAATTTATCACACAGAATTGTGAACCAGCTGATGAAGAATTGCAGGCAGAACAACAGGTTACACTTCCAACTGCAACAGCAGAAACTAGTCAGGATGCAGACAGACAGCAGATTATAACTGATGTTGCAACCGATGTTACAACAAAAGTTACAACATGCGGAATTATTTCAGATTATGATAAAGAAGATGAAGACAGCAGTCTTGAACCATCTTCAAGAATAAAGAAGAATCATCCTATACAGAATGTGATTAGTAATGTGACTAAAGGAAGAAGAACTAGAAGCACTCAAAGAATTGATTATCGAGAATTGGCCGGATACACATGTTACATCTCTCTTATTGAACCAAAGAATGTCAAGGAGGCCTTAGTTGATGAATACTGGATGGAAGCAATGCAAGAAGAATTAAATCAGTTTGTTCGAAATGATGTGTGGACATTGGTCCGAAGACCAAAGGATATGAATGTTATTGGAACAAAGTGGATCTTCAAGAACAAGACAGAAGACAAAGGCAACATCACAAGAAATAAAGCAAGACTAGTGGCTCAAGGGTATACACAAGTAGAAGGAATTGACTTTGATGAAACATTTGCACTAGTTGCACGTCTAGAATCCATCAGATTACTGTTAGCAGTTGCATGTTGTATGGGATTCAAGCTACATCAAATGGATGTCAAGAGTGCTTTTCTAAATGGAGTCATAAATGAAGAAGTTTTTGTAGAGCAACCAAAAGGGTTTGAAGATCCTCAACATCCAGATCATGTGTATAAATTGAAAAAGGCTCTCTATGGCTTGAGGCAAGCTCCTAGGGCTTGGTATGAAAGACTCACAAAGTTTTTGCTTGAGAAGGGATATCAAAGAGGGGGAGTAGACAAAACCCTATTCATCAAAAAGTCCAAATCAGATCTCATGGTGGCACAAATCTATGTTGATGATATTATATTTGGTTCAACATCTCAGAAGCAAGTGGATGAGTTTGTTCTTCTAATGCAAGAAGAGTTTGAGATGAGCATGGTAGGTGAACTAAGCTACTTCTTAGGTTTTCAAGTCAAACAAAGTAATGAAGGAATTTTCATTTCTCAAACCAAATATGCAAAGAATTTGGTAAAAAGGTTTGGTATGGAGAATACCAGACACATGAGGACACCCATGAGTGTAAATGAGAAGTTGACAAAAGATGAGAATGGAAAAGATGTGGACCCAAGTCTATAGAAGCATGATTGGAAGCTTACTTTATCTCACAGCTAGTAGGCCAGATATCTCTTTTAGTGTTGGAGTTTGTGCTAGATATCAAGCAACACCAAAGTAATCTCATTTGAAGGCTGTTAAACGCATCATTCGATATGTCAATGGCACTACAGAATATGGAATTTGGTATTCAAAAGACTCCAACTCACATCTTGCCGGTTATAGTGATGCAGATTGGGCAGGAAACATTGATGATAGAAAGAGCACCTCAAGAGGATGTTTCTATCTTGGTAACAACTTGGTCACATGGTATAGCAAGAAGCAAAGCTCTATCTCACTCTCCACTGTAGAAGCTGAATACATAGCGGCAGGAAGTTGTTGCACACAATTGTTATGGATGAAGCAAATGCTTGAAGATTATGGCTTACAATAAGGATTGTTGACTATATTTTGTGACAACAAAAGTGCAATTGATATCTCCAAGAATCCAGTCCAACATTCTCGTACCAAACATATTGATCTTCGACACCATTTTATATGAGATTTGGTTGGAAACAAAACAGTTGTTATGGATTATGTTGCAACAGAAAAACAATTGGTGGATATCTTTACCAAACCCCTTGATGCTACAAGATATGAAAAGTTGAGGGGTGAGATTGGCCTTTGCCAACTTTAATCCTTATTGGGGGCTGCAAACGACCTGCATCTGCTACAGTTTATCAATGTCGTTTGCAGCATCAAGAAGAAGTTCTGAAGATAGGGGAGATGATGATCAAGAATCCTGAAGATAGGGGGAGTTGCAGAAATTGTCGTAACATATCTTGCAACAACCAGTGAAGACTTTGGCACATTATGACACAAAGGGGGAGAAATTGAAGAGCTCTAGACTGAATTGTCCAGTCGTCTTATTTTTGTATTTTTACATTTATGCTGAATCTGTAAATCACTAGTTGCAGTATCTTGTAAGCAACTAGTTGATATGTCAGTTTGTAAAATCTGTGTCCCAGTTAAATGTTGTAACAGAGTGTTGTAACAGTTGTCAGTCTGGGAGCAGAATCAGTTGTGTCAAATTATGCCAAAGGGGGAGATTGTTAGTGCAAATGCACTTTAATGATTGGCATAATTTGACACCTAGTCAAGGTGACGTGGCAAGCATGATGACATGGCATGGAGAATGATGTGGAATGAAGGATGACATAGCAAACAATCTTGGCTAGGTGGAATATATCATGGGAGATCTTAGAGAAGCTATTTTTGGCAAGAAGTTACAACTCTCATGAAGATTAAATGAAGATCTTGTTGAAGTTATTTTAGGCAAGAAGATCAAGCAAGCAACAAGATGATATCAAGATCTCATCAAGACCATATTTACAAGATGTGATTGAAGACTAAATATGGGTGAAGCTAAATGAAGAAACAACCTATCAATGGTATGATTTTTGAAGACTATTGAAGGCAAGATTTGAAGAACCCTAATAGAGATGATATGAAGTCTATTAAGGGTATGTTTGAAGATGCGCCTATTGTTGGCAAGATTCAGCTGATTGAATGAAGATCTTTGTAGAAGATTTGAAGACCGAATTTGGGTGAAGTGAAGACCAAGTTTGGCAAGGTTCATGAAGACGCACATAGGACGTGCGCCCCTTGCGAGGGGGTTGTGTGGTGAGGAGCTGAGGAGGGAGGTTAGTTGCTGGTAGTTCGGATCAGGTGATCGGGCTGCATCGACTCGGACGGAGGGTCTTGAGGTCGCTTAGCAATGGAGCCAGAACTCAGTCAAGCCAACAGTCAGGGTCATGTTGCAACATATGTTACAACATAAGTTGTGACATCTAATTTCAGAAGTTTCTAAAGTTAGAAGCTGCGGAGATTCTAAAGAGGTATGCGCTATTTTTGGGACGTTGAGGCGTCTATATATACTTCCTTGGTCTAGGATTGGGTACGACTCTTGAAAGAGGGAGTAGGGAAGTACCGGACAATCTAGAGAAGGTAGTATTCTTTGTATGTGAGAGAATGACAAGTGTGTTTTGTACTCTTCTATCTTTTACCCCTTTTTAGTGGATTGTTGATCTCCGGGCATGGCTCCCCAGATGTAAGCAAGAGGATGCCGAACTGGGTTACCAATGTCTTGTGTCTCTTCTTGTGTGGTTTGTGTTTGCTTTTCTTGAGTACTTAAGTGAGTGAGTGTTCCTCTAAGTTCACAAACCCTAACCGGCGGAACTAACACATTCTATTTGATTTATCAACTCGGGTGCAATGTTCATATATAATATCTTCTTTTCTCCTACTTTTGATATCAAGCATGTTGATAACACTGATAAAAAAATTAAAAAGTTAAATTAAAACATTAAACCATGAATAATCTTGATTAAATTAATAAAAAAATAGGTTTGTATGTATATAAAATCACGAACTATTCATATAAAATTTTTAAATCTTATCACTCTTATCTAAGTTTGATCAAGAATCAAGATAAATACATTTAAATTGTATTATGTTTAAATTTAAAAGTTGCTATTCAAATAAAGGATAAACTTATCATAAACTTCAAATCTAAATTTATATGAAATCCTAAAAAATGATAAGCTTCGTAAATAAGAGGAAATAAAGAATGAATAAAAAAAAAGTTAAAATCTAGATATGAAAATTTAAATACTAACTGAGGGTTTGAAGCTTTGCGCAATATCTTCTTCACGGGTTTCTTCATCAAAAATCTCAATTTTTTCTCCACCGTCAAAATTTTACAAAAAGAAAAGATATTTGAAGTGAAAAAGTCCCTTGGATAAAGTCATGATCACCTTTTGAATTCTTAAGATTTAAAATATCGACGCTTCTTACGATACGATATATTTTAATAGATACGTACGATAAATTATGATAATTTAAACTATGCTGATACACCCACCGATACTATTGAAATCCTATTTTTTAGATACATATCGTGCGATATGTATCCCGTATCTTACGGTATTGACAACATTGAGCTACTTTATGAGAAACACCATCTAAGGCATAGAGTTTATTTCGTGGGCAATGATCCTCTAATTTCAATCCTTTATAACAAAACCAGATCCAATAAATTCAAAATTTTCCAATTACAAGAGCAAATTTTTTGTTAGTTTAGGAACAACAAGAACATCATTAATCTCTAAATTTCCAATATTTTATAGAAACACAAGCACCATCAATATGGGAAATGGTATCCCTTTCCGGCAATTATCTTATCATGCATGACCCTTAATTATACGGTGCTTTTAGAAGTAGTATACCCTCACCAATTGTCATGTGAGTTGTTGCATTAATGTCAACATAATTAAAGAGAAATTATTATTAGCAAGATTAAAATTAGCAAGAGCTTAAGGAATATCTTCATATTGATATGAATAATTAAACTTAATTATGCCAGCAATCAAAAAGTAAGATGGTTAGCTTTCCTACAAATGTGATGTATGTTTTTGTTACCAGAAAACTTAGCAGCACTATTGGCATATATGACTTTGAGTTTATAGGTTGCTTTTGGTGCTTTTACCATGGGAATATTGTAATGGAATTTGATTGATGGGAAAGTAATTTTGAGAAAAATAGTGTTACTTTGTTTTGTTTGGTATGAATTGGAAATTTGATTAAATAGATGGAAAAGTAATATTTCTGTGTTAGATATTGGAAGATACTTTTGGGAATCTTTTGACAAAATGACATAAATGCCCTGATGTTATTCTAGTTATCAAGAATTTGCCAATCAATTTTAAATATTAAAATAGTAATAAAATATTTTTAATATTAAATATTTAAATAAAAATAAAAATATTTTTATATAATAAAAAATAAAAATAAAAATAAAATGTTTTTAAATAATAATATTAAAATAATAATAATGATAATAATAATAATAAATAATATTTGATAAATAAAATGTTTTAAATAATAATAAAACATTTTAAAAAATATTAATTATTTTTATAATATTAAATATTTATTATTTATTATTTAAATAGTTGTATTTGAAAAAACCTAAAAAGAAAGTAATTTTGAAAAAATTTGAGGGTATTTTAGTAAAATCAAATTTGCTCACTTTCCTCTCCTATAAGAATCCAACTTTCCCACGATTTTGTGAAGGAATCATTTTCCCACATTTTGATAAAATTTGTATCCTATGGCAAAGTTACTTTTTAACAAAAAAATACTCTACCAAACATGGTAGACAGATTCCCATGTATTGCGTCCCAGGAAATTAAACACCCAACTTTTAACATGTACCAAACACTATCATAACTCTAATCCCATGATTATTTTTTTAAATATAGCAAACTCTAATAATTTTTATTTATATTGTTGGTGATATTATATTCAAATAATGACCCTTTGTTCTTGTGTAGAACTTTTATTCAAAATACAAAATAATAACAAAATTATATTTAATAAATCAGTCTTACGAGATACCAAGTCAGGTGCAGCAGATAGTACAAGAACAATAGCTGATATTTGAAAAAAAAAAAATTGGTTTTATAATTTTGATCATTTATAAATAAATAAAAAATTATTTTGCTTTTTTATTGTTATTCTGCACATAGCTGAATTGTTCATCCATCTTCAACCAAAAACTCTATTTTTAGCACTTCAATATTCAAAAATATCACTTCTACAGTGAAAGTTTCTCAAACCAATATCTCTATTTTTAACTCTAAAATAAAATTTTTAAGAATATTCTTCTTATATGTTTTTATTTTATCATTCATGTATTTTTCGTTAATTTTAATGAATTTATATTTCATAAATTATTTTCTTTAATTTTATATTTCTTATTAATTGAAAAAAATAAACTTAAATTAAGTTATTAATTTAATTAAATTATAAAATTATAAATATAAATTAAAAAAACAGAATTAAAAAAAAGAAAATCAAAACGTAATAAAAAAATTAAATAAAAAATAAAATAATGCTGCTATAGCGCGGTGCAATATCATGCGCACCACTGTAGCAAAAATTAAATTTGGCTCAAGGTATTGCGCCGAGTTGGCGTGCTCCTACACCAAATCTAAATTTTTTCTTCAAAAATGGCACAGGATTGGAGATGCGGGAGCTTTTATGAATTCATTAACTTAAGATATTAGTGTAATGATTTAAAATGTGTGTTTTTTTTTTTCGTCGTTTCACATATAAAATAAATATTTTATTTCCATGATCGACATGAAGGGATATAAAATAAAAAAAAAAAAACTCTTAGGGTTTGTTTGGATTGGCTTTTGAAAAACCCAGAAGTGCTTTTTTATAAGTTAAGCACTTCTTAGTTCAAAAGAAGTTGTTTGTATTGGCTTTTCTACAAAAGCAGAAGCTGTAAAAAAAACTGAAAAACAGTTTTATTTCAGAAGGTAGTCATGACCAGCTTCTGAAAAAAACTGTTTTTTAGTTAATATTACAGCTTCTGCTTCTACAGAAAAACTAATACAAACACAGATTATAAAAAAAGTGCTTAACTTATTCTGGAGAAGCACTTTTTTCCAGAAGCACTTCTACTAAATTGAAAAAAAAACACTTTTTTTATAAGCCAATCCAAACAAGGCCTTATTAAAAAATACACCAAAAATAACTTAAATATTTTTAAAAAAATAAATAATTGGACAAGTTTTATCTCCAAAATGTAATGGAAAAACTATGACCACTCAAATCACTCACTAAAAGTGAAAATCACGTGGGAGTCATATGAATCCAAGTTTGGTGAAATTGAGAAATAAAATCAAATCAAATAAAGAGGGATGATAGTGAATGTATTGTTGTTTGATTTTGGTCTTATTTTTAAAAAATAATTCCTGAAAGCTCTAAATTAGTGGATGGAATAACAATCCCGATTAGTCAAGTATCTATATATAACTCTTAAAAAATAAAAATAAAATAAAATAACGTAACATTACGCTTATAGCAATATTTTCAAATTTTGTTCAAAAAAATAATAAATTCTTAACATCAAAAGGCTAAATAAGGTAGGAGATGATGACCTCAAAACAAACTAAGGTTGGTCAATTAGATCTTATTGGTAAACAAACCACCTTTACAAGTTAACACCAATTGCAACATTTCTTGCACTCCAACCACCACAAATTCAAGAGCATTACATAGAAAAAGATTAATAATAGAATATATATATATATATATATATATATATATATATATATATATATATATATATAATATGTGTTTATTATAATGCAAAGTGGATTAACATATAAGAATTTTCTGTCATAAATCAAGTTAATCCATAAATTAATTATACATTTACAAACATAATTTATTCATATTTCTTTTTATTTTAAAATTAACCAAATAATTTACTATTATATCTTTTCGATAATTTTTTTTTAACGAATGTGAACAAGTCTGCCAAAGGCATACACAGGCAAAGAATTACTATCTTAACCTATCTATGCTCTCACTCTATGTGAGTTAAGAGCAACTTTAACAAGCTCTTCACATGCGCTCAATGAGCTTATAATGAAAACCTCAACCATTATTATCACTCAGTGTTCACTGAGCGTTCAATGGGTGAGACCCATGATCCTTTTTTAATAAAAAAATATTTTTTTTATTTAAATTAAAGCACGGGCCCATAATAAAATTTTTTAAATTTATACATTGGCAACAGCTCTATGATTCATCTTTTTTATTTTTTAATTCTTAAATTTTTATTTTACCTTTATAAATACGGCCACATACTCAACAAACTTCCATTTTTCTCCACTTCTTCATCTTCAAATTTTTAACTAAATTATGGACAAAAATACTCATCCATCTTCCCAAGCTCATAATTTTCTAAATAATTTTCAAAATTTTACATATTCTTTCTTCCTCCCAAATATACAAAATTTTCAAAACTATCCTTAAAATTCACAAAATTATCCTACCTCACAGATTTTTTCTCATTTTTATCCAAATATCCAAAATCAACCAAAATTTTCATTTAGTTATCTCATGTTTTGGTTTCTTCAATCCAAGCATGTGTATGGCAAGGCAACAAACCAATGCAGAAACAAGTGGCTTCCAGATTCCTTCAAGCGACCCATTTTATAATATAACTATTATGACATATAGTCTAATGGGAAGGAGCTTAATGGGTTGATTGTGGGTAATATTTTATAGTATAACTATTATGAGAGATAGTTTAATGAGTAAGAGTTTAACAAATTGATGAAGCGGAATGACCATCAAACTCCCCTAAAATTGAAACGCCTCATCGATAAAAACATAAACATTTTACGTAGGAGACCTTGTACCAACAGACATGGCTATTTTTTATAACTCCTACTCCAAGTGGATTATATATATTTTTAAAATGAAATAAATGAATAAATAAATAAATATTATTTTGAAGTATAGTGTTAGAATTCTCCATGCCGATTATCCGCCCTCAAAGTTACCACACCTAGGCACATACGAAAGAAATTTTTTTTTTAGTTAATGTGTTTTTTATTATTATTTTTTATTTTATTTTTTTATTTGAGTGTGTATATATCCCTACAAAATCAAGCTCCTTGAATATATATATATATATATATATATATATATATATATATATGTGTGTGTGTGTGTGTGTATATATATATATATATACATGGTAAATAATCACGTTTTATGTACTATATATAATTACTTAACCAATTTATTAGTATATATAATTACATTTCTATATTTTCCTTTAATTAGGTCACTCAAACTTTTCATTCTCTATCTTTTTAAATCTTGATAATAAAAAAAGTTATATCCTAAAATGAAAAAACAAAAAAAAAATCATGTGAAAAAAAATACATATATGACCTATGGAGCCAAGGTCATCTATAGGAATGTAAAGCCTATAGAAATATATATATATATATATATATATATATATATATATATATATATATATAAAACATTGACCTCTGCCCGTCAATATAATTGTGCGCAGAATGTGTATAATAAATATTTAAACAAATATTTCACATATAGTTTTCCTCAAATATTAAATAATAATGTAATGAGCAGCTAAAAGTGAATATGCAAACATTTTAATTTAATAAAAATAATATGCGAAAGAAGTAAACAGAGGTATCGATATAATTTTAAGATTATTTTTTTTAACATATATACCCCTGCAACAACTTGAAATTGCATATGCTCTAGTAAAGTTTATACACACACACACACACTAACAGTAATCATTCTGTTATTGTACGGAATCATTAAATTAAATTTAAAAAAAATTCTCAGTTAAATTCCATTTTTACCTTTTTATTCTTTTCAGTATCTCCCATTAATTCTGTAGATAAATATATTTCATAAATAATTAGAATAAAAATGCAAATAAAATTATATACAAAATAAATAAAAAAATTCATTGTCATTTAAAAAAATAATAAAAATAATGATTCATGATTACTATACAAACTTTGTTTCATTGTTCTGATCTTCATTCTTCACCAAAAAGTGAAAACAACCTCACAAAACTGAGCCCACACTAATACAATTATTTATATATGAAATCATAGATATTTTAAATATATTCCATACATATTAAAAAAAAGACATTTCACCAAATGTTTTTAAAACTATCATTTATTTATAAATATAATATGAGAAATTTTACAAAGATTTCATCATAATTATGGGGTCATGTAGACTTGGCCTCCACTTATGGAAACATGGGACCTCCTATTTATGACAATTGTATGAAATATTTCGCTAACACGAAATCACTATATTTTTAATTATGAAATATTTTTTCTAATTTTATTAATTATTGAAAATATTCACATGTTTATTTTTTGTGATATTTACAACTCCTAAGATAAAATGGATAAAATTAAAAATTCTGATCTACTTTCTGAGGAATCCATTGTCTATCTTCTAATCTTCTTAAAAGTGTTAGTTATAGTTTTAAGGCTCTTGCTAGTAGACTGTCTTATTTCTCTCTCTTTCCTCTAATATGTTTTTTAACCTCCACTGTGAATGGTTATGTCTCTCCCCCTTGTTATCTCTATATTCCCTTTTCATTATTAATTAATTGGCGTGATTTATCTATTTCTTTTTATTAAAAAAAATTACAAATATTAAAGAAACAATAGAAATAAATATACTTGATAAAATAAAAAAAATCAGTAATTTCTCACTTTCTGACTCTCTCATCTCATCCATACTCAATTTTATCTTTTTGCACTCAGTCTAGTGGTCAAGCCTTGTGTGCATAATAATCAGCTCCCGTGACAAATGATAAATGCAATCGGCGCCCTCTCTCTCACGTCCCTGCACTTATTACCACCCACCACACCGTCAAACCCTTCCCTTTTCTCTCTTCCTCCTCCACCATTTCTTTTTTGTTTATTTTGGTTCTTTCATTCTTCTTCTTTTTTAAATCACAGGCTCACTGATCTCCATCTTAAATCACTGGGCAGTGTTTCTCTTTATCACAATCTCATCAGCTGCCATTGTTTCTCTAATTATGGGGAAAAAGAGCAGTTGGTTGTCATCTGTTAAAAGAGTATTCAAATCCAACAGCACCAAAGAACCAGAACCAAAGGTATATATCATGAACGTAGATGAACACATGCTCCATCCATCATTGTTATTATTATTATTATTATTATGGTTTTGGTTTTGATTTTTATATGTTTGGTGATATATATAATGTGATTTATAGATAGTGCAAGTGGATGAAGAGATGCCGGAGATTGTACAAGTGGAGCATTTTCCCGGGGAGACATCGCCGGATATGACGAATGATGTGGATGTGGATGTATATGTAGAGGGGGATGGGGAGGAGGAGGAGGAGAGGGAACGGGCAAGGGTGGTGGCGGAGGCAACGGCGGCGGCTGCTCAGGCGGCGGTGGTGGCTGCTAGAGCGGCTGAGAGGGTTGTCCGGCTCGCCGGAGGTTATGGCCGTGTTTCCAGAGAGGAAGATAAGGCTGCTGTTCTTATTCAGTCATGTTACCGTGGCTACCTGGTAATTTTCCTTTTTATTTTATTTTTTTAAAAATATTATTATTATTTGTTTTGGAAATTGATTTACTTTATAAATTATATTTATAAAATGAGTTGTTTTTTAGTGTTATTTTTAAAATATATGCATATATTGTTTTGGGAATTTAGAGGGGTATGAAAGTAAGATTTTGGAATTTTTTTTTGGGTGTAGAGTGAATTAGAATATTTTAAAAAAGTCAAATAAATAATAAAAAAATATCTTGTTTGATATTTCAATTAATTATTTAAATTATTTGAGTTGAATAATATGGATCATTTTTTGTTGTTTTGTTGTCTCATGCTCACGGTTAATGTGAAGTATGAAAAGACGTTAGAGTTACAGTAATTCAAATGTAGTTAACTTGAGTGAACACATTCATGATGAGAAAATTTGGTCAGTGGATAGAAATGTTAAACCTAATTAATGATTATTATAATAGATAATATCCAACCTTACACGCTCTGGAAGGTCTCTTGTGAATGTCCTTGCCAGCTATTAAGGGTCACACACCTATATTTGTCTTTTTTCTTTTCTCAATTAATTATATCCATAATTTTTATTAATTTATAAACAATATCATTTAATACTAATGTAATTTGTACTCAGTTAAATTATAATTTAAACTGAAAATTTGAAATTCAAATCCACATACTATTCCTATTTTTTTTTTAATAAGGTTTTTAATATTGCATATATAGGTATATTTACAGGTTTATTTAAATGATAAAAACTTTGTTATTTAAGTAAATAATTTCAAATTCAAATTTTTATATATATAAAAAAACGACAGTTTCAAATTTAAATTTTTATATATATAAAAAATAACAGTTAAACACAGGGCTTTCCAACATTTCAATCTGGGAAACTCTGATGGGTTAAAAACAAAAAAGAAGTAAAAAATAAAAAGTGCATGAGCATGAGTTGCTTAGATGATAATGTTGGGTGGACCCAACCTTTATTTGTAGATTTGGATGTTTGAGTTATTACTTATATGTCAAAAGAGGAAGATGGTCTTGCCGATTTAATAATGCGGTTGTTATTTAGACTGGTGTCAAGTCTCTTTTCTTCATCTTAAAATTTTATATAATTTTAATTTGTTCACATGATTCCTGCCCTATAAAATTCATTGCTGTTTTTATAACTAATACCACTTTATTTCCTCAAAACCATTATAATTTTTTAAAGTCATTATTTTCATTATAATTTGTGCTCAAGCATATTATATTTAAGCTTATATTTATTGATTGACATGTAGAGTTTTTAATTAATAAATCATTATATAATTAATAAATTAATTAATTATTTTACTTAAAATTTTAGATTAATTAATATTTTTCTAAAATATCTGGTTTTTTTTTTTTTTTTTTTTTTTTTTTTTTGAGATTTTAACCTACCAACTTTCTAAGAAGCACAGGTGCTAAACTATATCCAAAATATACTCAAATCCTTTATAAAAAAAAATAGAGTTTTTTTTAACAAATATTATTATTACATACACAAAAAATTAAATGTAAAACTATTTACTTAAATTATTTAAATTTCTGTCTCTTGGACCATCGCATTAATTTTTAATTTATGAGTCACTAATAGAATAGTGATATTTTAACATTTATTACTACTATTACTATTATTATTAAAAACTACAGGCTCGTCGTGCGCTGCGTGCACTGCGAGGTCTAGTGAGGTTGCAAGCGCTGGTGCGCGGGCACAACGTGCGGAAACAAGCGCAGATGACGATGCGGAGCATGCAAGCGCTGGTGCGAGTGCAGGCCCGTGTGCGCGCGCGCAGGCTTCAGCGCTTGCGCGACAAGGACCCGCAACATCTCTTTCACAACTCCAGAGCCAGCATGCACCAACATGAGGTCGACAAAGAATCAGATCAAGAGGAGAAGATGATCAATAGTGGTGAAGATGGAAACATGATGATGATGATGAAGGACATGGGAATGAGTTGGGATGGAAGAAAGCAAAGCTTAGAGACTATCAAAGCTCATTCTATGAGGAAACATGATGCTCTTATTAAAAGGGAAAGAGCACTTGCCTATGCTTTTGCTTGCCAGGTATATATTATTAATTACTTCTTAATCACTCCATTTCTGTTTTTATATCAGAAATAGAGTACAGTACTAGCTCTTGTATTACAAACACAACAGCCAATGAAATTAATACATTTTCACTAATATTCTCTTGGCTTCTATGACTTAATTTATCTAACTGTTTTCAGAGGCCGGAGATGGAGAAACCACAGTGGGGATGGAACTGGTTGGAGCGTTGGATGGCAACACAGCAATGGCAATGCCGAAACTCTGCACCAGAACAGCACCCTGAAACTTCATTTACTACCATGACAAGCACTGATGATCTTTCTGAAAAAACAGTGGAGATGGACACAGGACGCACATCCTTTCCTAACAATCCACCCAATAATAATAATAATTATAATGACAATAATATTATTAGTAATAATAATAATGGACGGAGAAATGTTCCAAGTTATATGGCAGCCACAAAGTCAGCAAGAGCCAAGGTGAGAACAAGCAACGAATTACATCATCAAGGTGGCCAAACGAGGAACAGAGGGCATTATGGTAATTGGCCCCGTGTGCATGCACGACGCCAGCAAACTGGTTATAGTCCTGACTCAAGCTGCGGTGGGGGAGGTGGCGGTCTCGACGGCGATGATCTAACGCCACCGCGTGGCCGGCGAAGTTTGTATGTTTGATTATGGTGTGGAGACCTTGGATGTGAGAACATATTATATATATATAATAAGTTATCAGTTATGTATGTATTTGCATGGTTGAACATGATGATTTATGAAATGTCTGTGTGGTTTTGGATGGGAGTTAATAAGATACATGTATGTATGTATGTATGTATGTATGTATGGTAGGAGGGATGTAGTAGTTTATTATGGTGGTGTATGATGAAAGACATGCATCGTTGAATTTATTTCATTAATATTCCCTTTCTTTCTTTTTTCCCCCTATAAACGATCGACCTAATTAATTATCTGTATCTCCTTTTAATTATGGTTTTTTCTATTTACTTTTTACCTTTATTTTGGGCTATTTATTTTTAAATTCAATTCTAGATCTGATCAGCTCACTGCTATCCATTTTGAGAATTTTTTATGGACTAACATGCATTTATATTTCAATGATTAAATTCAAAAATTATCTTTTACTATTTATATTTTGCTGCTGTTTGTGGCATATACTTATAAATACGTAATTATTGACAATCATTTGAACTTTGTTTTTTTTTTTTTAAATTTATTAATTATTGGCATAAATTTTGAGAAAAAATAAAAAATAAAGATTGGTGTAAATTTTACAAATTTTTTTAAGTTGATTGTCCAACCCCAATGGGGCATATAAACAAATAAAAATGTTTAATAAGCAAATATAATTTTAATAAAAGTATATTCCTAATTACCCATGTTCATATTTTAATTAAGTTGATGGATTTATGAAAATGTATATATACAAAATTTAGGATATATGTGGTGTGTGTATATATATATTTGCTTTTTAATTTAAAAAAAATATATGTTGGGGTTACATTCAAAAATGTTCTTAAAAAATTTTTGATTCATCGAAGATATCAACATTTTTTAAATGGAACAGAATCGTCAATTACGTTACAGCTACAAGTTTTTTTTTTTTTTTTTTTTTTTTTAACAGGTAGCCATTTCAATAAAAACAGAAAAAGAAATACATAACAGAACACGAACAAAACAGGGGAAGCAAACAAGAAACAAGACCACTAGATGCAGTACAACAAACATGACCAAAAGGAAAAACAAAGAGTAAACAAACAAAGGTTGCCAGAAAGGCCCTTACAGCCGGCAATGAAAGCCACAGAAACTAACTCGAGGCCAAAACAAGTGCCTCCTCGGCAATCACACTCGCACCAAAATCGTTCGATCTCGGACCCGAGAACTCCAAGCTGTGCCTGATAGTGCTGATAGGCCCTTCGAACTTCCTTTGGAGCCTTCTGCAACCACTTCCTCATAGCCTTCTCGTGCCACTTTCTTCTTGGTCAAGCGTGGTGGTTCTGCCACAAAGCCGGCTTTCTCATTCCATTTGGAGGATGGTAACATCTACCTATATTACTCCACCTTGTTCCCTGATTTCATTGCTTAATGGTGTCAGCGGCACCCTCTTGCAGCCCAGCCAAAAGGGCCTTGAGGTTACTTTTAAACTCAAATGCCGAATCATTAGACTCAAACTCATCATTAGGCAAGCCAATAGTCCCCGCTGTAACACCTGCATTGGGATCTGTAACTCTGTCCACAGACCTACTTGTGTCATCCGACATCACCTGTTGCGCAATGTTAAGGGCAAGGACCCAGGAACCCGACAAAAATTTCCAAGAGGATCCATCTGGTGGGGCCAAGGCAAGCCAAGTCACTGGGTTACCATAGTCCACCTCATAGGTTGCATCCAAAATCATCATCAAATCTGGGCCCACCTGAACTTAGTCCACCTGAATCATTCCAGCTGTCTTGCCCAGTCCAATGTCCCCCTGGGCCGATACATGGGTCAAATTATGGCCCACATCACATATTAACATAGGGTCTTGACCCTCAAAATGCTGCCCAGGGCAACCGGTGCTCTCTATACTTAGCCAAACCTCCACAATGGGCCTAAAACAGTCTAAAACCGAGTCTACAAGCAACAATTCCGGCCCAAATGTCTTGAACCAATGACCCTCGCTACATGAATGCGCCTTGGAATCATCCACCTCGATACCAGCAACCTCAAACGTAGCCACCTTGATCACAGCAACCTCAGACGCATCCTTGTCAGGCCTAGGAACCTCGATCATAGAATGTTTGCCATCTGTTCGGCCTCACAGCACTCACGCCGGGCGAGCCACCCGTTGCTCGACAACGCATCCTCTCGAACTATCCCCCGGGAGGCCATCACCATCCGATGGCCAATCGGTTCGTCACCGATGATATCTCCGACCATCGGTCCCAGCTCGTTTCGAACGATTATGGCGCAAGACTGGGCCATCGCTACCGTGGGAGCCACGCTCCACCACCTTCGGGCGGGAGCAAGGCTCAACTGGAACCGGAATATACCGCGGGAATCAAATCAGTACTGAGTTGGGAGCCAAGCTCAACCATCGTCATTGACCGCTCAATCATCACATCTATCTTCCACCGTAGCACCCCTCGGAGGCCTTGTGCCGGAAACATCCTGTTGGTCTGCCACGGTGCCCCCTTTGTGAGAAACCATCGTCATTGACCGCTTACCTTTCTCCACTCGTGGCCCATCCAAAATGCCATGTCGCTAATCACCACCGCCATCAAACCGCACGATCCTCGCCGGATCCCGCAAGCATGAACCTCCCTCTATCACGCTGGAACCTGGGAAAGGCACCTTTCTCCGAAGATGTGCTTCTCACTTTCGGAGAGATCCAATGGCTTCGGTCATGAAAGCGAGAGCCAAGCTCCACCGCCCCGACTCCTGGTGCTTCCCTTTCTCCTCCAGAGAAATTTCATACGTGAATCGGCGAGTCACCGGAAAGGGAGGGATTGGCATAACACTTTCACCCATCACTGTTGGATTCCCCTTGTCCCTAAGCATCGAGTCCAAGAACGCTGGCAGCACACCCTCATCTTTCCCCTCGTCAAAGAAGGCCACAGATAATCCCCTTCATCCTCATAATGAGGGGAGTAGAAACCGGAACAAAAATCGGCCGGTCATCTAGATCGAAAGTGAGACGCACATCTTTGCTTCCATTACAGCTACAGTCACATGCACAAAATTAAAGTTGGAATTTCATTAAATTAATTATTAAATCACCTAAATATTTTTGGTGTATTTGCGCTTATATGCCCCTAACAAATACACTAAAAATTATTAAATCACCTAAATTATAAGATCATTGTTTATATACTTTTATAAAAAAAAAATTATTTATATAACTCTACAAATCAGTAGGGGCTGTAACATGGCAAGAAAAGAGAAATTCTTTATCTTTATGGTCACCCGATCTGACGGGCGAATATTCTTCGATTTCATCGTGGCGGGATGGAGAAAGGGATTAATTTTTAAATAATAATATTAACAATATATATAAAAAAATATTTTCAATATATATTATTGATGATTTACAAAAAAATTTTCTAACCCGGTATTCATATTCTTCACACTAAAAATAAAATTAGAGGATGAAAATCATTATGAAATCTATCCCATCCAAAATAATACTCCATTAAATTCATATATATATATATCAAATATAAAATTTAAATAATATTATTAGATAATGCAGAGGTTATACGTAGCTAGTAACAATCATAAACTAATATACTTATAATATTATAATATGAATTTATGACATGTACAGCATGATCCTGGGATCATCATTTTCACCTTGATTAGAGGAAAGGTTCATTAGCATTTGGGAGTCCCCGCCGGGACAGGGATGGGAGGAAACTCCCCCGCTGGGAAAGTGGGGACCGGAAAAAAACTTTTTCGGGCTTTTTTCCATTATAGCCATCTTTTAGTTTTTAATTGTCAAAATAACCCTGTCCAAAATATATTCACCAAATTAATCATGAAACTATCACATCAACCCCATCTCATCACCCATGTGTTTTTAAAATATAAAATATTTGGTATTTTTTCAAAAACACCCTTTATTTAAAAAAAAATACAAAACAAAAATATTTTTATTTTTTAAACCATTTTCTTAACTTATTATTAATAAATATTTATTATTATTTTTATAAAAAACCAAAAAAATAAAATAATTATTTAACTGGATTTATTTTAAAAGATATATTATTTAAAAAATATATATTATTATTTATTAAAAACACCAAAAACTTTTTTAACGGCATTTATTTTTAAAAATATATTATTATTATTATTATTATTGGTTTTTATATACATATTTTTTATTTTAAGTAATTATTATTGTTACATCTGAAACCTATTTGGTGTGCAATCAATGCATGTCATTTCTTATCCTGTTAAGTAAGCATGCACAACCAGCATTATAGGAAGAATCAGATGCTTTCTACATCTAAAGCCTACTTGGTGTGCAATCAATACATGTCATTACATGGTGTGCATCAACGCATATCATTTTTAATAATAATAATAATAATAATAATAATAATAATAATAATAATATTTTTCTAGAAAATGTCCTTCAACAATAATAATTACTTAAAAATAAAAAAATATATATAAACCAATAATAATAATAATAATAATAATAATAATAATAATAATAATAATAATAATGATGATGATATATTTTTAAAAATAAATGTCGTTAGAAAAGTTTTTGGTGTTTTTAATAAATATTAATATATATTTTTTAAATAATATATATTTTAAAATAAATCCAGTTAAAAAATTATTTTATTATTTTGGTTTTTTATAAAAATAATAATAATTATTTATTAATTATAACTTAAGAAAATGGTTTAAAAAATAAAAATATTTTTGTTTTATAAATTTTTTTCAAAATAAAGGGTGTTTTTTGAAAAAAATACTTAATATTTTATATTTTAAAAACACATAGGTGATGAGATGGTGTTGATGTGATGGTTTCACGGTTAGTTTGGTGAATACATTTTTGGTAGAGTTATTTTGACAATTAAAAATAAAAAGATGGCTATAATGGAAAAAATCCCAAACTTTCCCCACTGCCAAGTTATCACCTCTACAAATCACCATTATTTAATTATATAATCTTTTATTAAGTAAAAAATTTTATAAAAAATATTTTCAATTGCTCTTTAATCTTTTCTCATCGATTTTAAAAAGCTAAAAATTTGAAAAAAATAATTTAAATTTTAACCAAATTTATAAGTTGATTTGTAATTATAAAATATATAAGTAAATAAAAACGTTTATGGAGGTATATATATACCTCTATAAGCAAATAAGATTTTTATTAAGAATTATGGAAAAAGTATTGCATGAAAATTATATTTAGAGAAATATTTATTAATATTTAAACTTTTTGTAAGGTAAACTTATTTTTCATAAAAATATTGAGGAAGTGAATTCAGTTTCTAATTATTTCTTCACAAATAGTACAGTTTCAAATAATGTTATATATGCACACAAAAATTTACATAATGATAATGATAGTATTATAAGTACTTATAAAATCATAATCCCATTAATAGACATATCGATATTAGATTTTTGAAACAATTATCATAAATTTCTACAATGTTAACTTATTTAAATTATCAAATGACATACAAATTAGTTTTTAATTATCAAATATGAAAAATAATTAAATTGGACTTAAACTAATTTTATATCTTTGTAAAAGTTATATAATGCATAAATATTTATAAAATATTATTATATATATTTAGAAGTTTACCAATAAACAAATTAAGATATTTTGTGTTTTTGATGAATTTTTATTATAAATATTTAAAAATTTACAGTAATTTATAATTTTTTTTAAACAATTTTAAATACAAATTATTGTTTTGACAAAATTAAGTCAATTATTTTATTATTATCATTATTATTATTATTAACTTAGAAATTAGAAATGGAATGAAAATCCATTCCTAAATTATAAACACAATATTAATCACTTCCTAATTTAGAAACAGAATACAGTTTTGTTTCCAATTTAGAAAGCAATTAAAGTTCTGTTTCTAATTATGTTTCTAATTATTTTTCAATTGGAAACAGAAAAATTCCCATTTTGAAATTTTGAATTATTATTAAGATATTTTAGCAATTATCCATTTTTACAAAGGCATACAACCAATTTTTATGGGCAATGATAAAACATGTTGATAAAAAATTACCTACAATAATAATAATAGTAACAATATAATAATAGAGGATGGATCATTTGAGTACTTTTGAAGATTTAAAATCTACGAGCGTGGATTTCAATCCGACGGTTATGCGCTGTTCAGTCAATAGTATTATTGTGCTTATAAATAGTATTTGATATGAACCATTCAATCAATTTGTGCACGGTATCTAAAAATTAAATCTGAACCATCAAACCTTATTTCTACTAAAAACAAAACCTAAAACAATCAACTCAACTAACCTTTAATTATGTCTAACTGTAGCTAAACAAATAAATAAATAAAATATTTAATGATTCCTGGTCAAAATAACATAAAATGGCCACTTAAGTGATGTTGAGACTTCGAGTCATATTTTATGTAGATAAAAAATCATCTGATGGAAGAGAAAAAAATAAAATAAAATAAAATAAATAATACATAATAAATAATAAATAATAAATAATAAATACTCAAAAGTTTTAAAACACCTTATCTTCAGAAAATATAGCAAAAATGCAAAAATATCTTTTTTTTCTTTAATTAAGAACCTTTATTTTAAGATTATTGGATATGAACTATCCTTGCTACTATGTGGGATATTGGTAAATAAAAAATTACAAGTAAAATAAAACTTCATATTAAAAGTGAGAGAACATTAAAATGAAGACAAAGAGAGACAAAACCGAGGCTTGTGTATCACACAATTTCTTTAAAGCAGATTTGCCACCATCCGATGCTTTGGTTTGAATTGGTGTTTGCTTCCCAGGATACAATGGTCTTCAGTTGCAAGGCAATACCATTTTACAACTCTAACGAACTGAATTATGTGGGCTCTATCATACGGAACT
This sequence comes from Dioscorea alata, assembly GCA_020875875.1. Taxonomy (NCBI): domain Eukaryota; kingdom Viridiplantae; phylum Streptophyta; class Magnoliopsida; order Dioscoreales; family Dioscoreaceae; genus Dioscorea; species Dioscorea alata. The sequence goes on from CM037027.1 coordinate 6,808,939, forward strand.
TAGGCTTTCTACAAGAGTAGGTGAAAAGAAGAAAGTGAAGTGTATGTCTTTCTCTTCTAGAATTGTCTTGTTATTATATTGTATTTTTTGTATCTTGTATTTTGTATATTGCATCTATAAAGTTGAAGATTGAAACCATTTATATAGCTTTGGAGACTAACCCTTGGAATTCCAAACTTAATTCTAGAATTCAAAAGGTTTGAGACCTTTTAAATTTTATGAAGTTGAAAAAATTTTCAAATTCTAACTTAATTCTAGAATTCCAAAATTTTGCGACCTTTTAAATTCTATGAAGTTGAAAAACTCTTCAAATTTCAAAAACTATTGGAATTCTTTAACCTTTTAAATTCCATTCAAAATTAATTTCCTAATAATCCCCCACATGAATGGAAATTGACAAAACAAGAAAGGAATAACAAAAAGTTTTGATCTAGTGATATAGCATCTTGGTCGAAACCTACTAAGGATCGGTAGGTGTTAACCTTTGAATCTTTCTGTCATACCCCAAACCTAGCCAAGCACGTGGCAATCGCCATGACAATAAGAAGTGGGTCCCACAACGGCCACACTTTCAAGTTGCAGTAAGACTCAACACAAACCTGCTATCACAGTCACTAAAGTAGGGGACAATACCAACAATAATGGCATAATAGGGTTCCCTTACACTATGGACTCTAAATACAAAAAACCTCAACAACAATACAACCTAAGGTTTCCAGATACAAGCTAAGGTTTCCAGATACAACCAGAAAATACAAATACAAGAACAATACATTAAAGGTCAAGTCTAGTGGATCCATAAAGTTTACATGCACACTGTAAACTAACCTAGACAAGGAGAACAAACAAGTCACTCTACTGCCTGCCCAGCACACCCTAGTCCAACGTCGCAGTTTGAGAAAAAAGAAAAGAGAGTGGTGAGTAACAGGTGTTATCCAGTGAGTGGTGACATCATAGATATAACAGAGTAGTAAAGCATTTCAAATTGTAATTACCACAATAATGATAACATATAAAAGTAGTTCCAAGTGTTCAACAGATTAACAGATAACATAGTGATTTATTAATAGTATAAGCAAGTAACATTTTCCAACACATTGAACAAAGCTTAAAATACAGGCTGACCTCAAACAATTTCCTAAGCTAATCATGGCCGCGACTAGCTACGGGACCCCCAAGGTGTTTATAAACCTTTAAAAATATAAAATGTTGCCTTCCTTAGTGTTGGCCACTGAGATTTCCGTGTGGTGACCCTGAGTTTCTCACATAAAAGAATCCCTTGTTAATGGCTCTACGCACCTCTTGATTAGGGTAAACTTAGGGTTGACCACGCCGCCTCCCATCAGGCCGGACCATGGAACCCCCACTGTAGTGTCTGACTAAAGTCCATAGTCACCATCAAAATCGAATGCAATAATAAAATTCTTTCCAATTCCCAACTCAAGGAATCCATCATACCATGTTTAAATACGGAAATGTACATCAAACCATATTCTATTTGTGTGTAAAATACATACACATGTCAACATGTTTCTTTCAAAATAAATACTTTTCATGCTCAAAATGGTTGGTTTCCTTAGGGTGTGTTTGGTAGGTGGGAAAATGGTTACTTTCCTGGGAATTTTTATCAAGGGAAAGACTTTCCAATGTTTGGTTGGCCTTTTTCATTAGAAAGTTAGATTGTGATGGGAAACTAATTCCCTCAAAGTAATGGAAAATAACTCCCACAAATTATGGATGGAAAGTTAGTTTCCCATGGCAAAGGAATGTGGTTGTATTGTGTAATGATAATAATACCCTTGACTCTAGCATGTTGAGAGACTTCATCATTGTCTAAACCCTTGGGCGCCCCTTGGCGGCTACACATCTCTTTCTCCTCTCCGATCATTGTCTAAATCCTTGACCCCTTGGCTGTTGCTGCGGATCTCCATCTTCGGTCTCTCTCTAGAAGTATATTATGTAATTTCTATGCTGTCTGCCTAGATATTGTTTTATGATTGTATAGATCTTGTTTTATGATTAATTGGTGGTGATTGTGATTTTGTTAGTAAGATTTGATTAACTATATGTTGTTTTGCTGTTGTGATATATGGTTCATGGTGTTGACTGGTGGTTGTGATTTTGTTAGTAACATATAACTAAACTTTGTTGCTAATATAACAAATGATGCTAGGCCTAACATATAAATGCTTTGGTCCTTCGCATTTAAGTTGGATAATTTGGTAAAAATAAAAATTGAAATAATAATAATCAGAGAATACATATGTCCAAACTCAAACCTGCATGAATAACACATTGGCATACATGAGTAAGCAATCAAAGAACATGAATGTAAAAAATTCATTAGCAGGGTTGGCAAAAACTTCATATGCTAGTTAGTAGACATGACCACTCAAAATGATAAATTTAAAAAAAAAAAAAAAGGAAATCCAATTGTAGAGGATTGGAATAAACAAAATCTAGTTGCTCAAAACAAGGAGAGACGAGGTGATAAACATCAAAATATAACTCAAATTCTTGTATGCAGATAACAAGAAACTTGAAGCCTAATTCTCAAGCAAAGCTATTATCAATTTTCATGCATAAAAAGCCTTGTGGAAGAAACGATGAGATTTGCAAATTATAAAGATTTTAAATTATGAAGATTTTTTAAACAAATATTTTTTACTAATTATTTAACATTGTGCTTAAAAATTAATTAAGAGGTACTGGATAAGCAAAACAATACAAGGGCATTTATGTCATTATGCCAATAGATTCCCAAGATTATCTTTCAATACCAAACATAGAAATATTACTTTCCCATCAATTTAATCAAACTTTTCAATGCATACCAAACAAAGAAATGTTATTTTCCCATCAATCAAATTTCATCAAAACATTCCTATAGTAAAGCACCAAACACACCCTTAGATCGAAGCCTTACCATATTCACAAGTGAAAGAGGAAGAGATTGGATGCTTGGTTCGCCGAAAAATGTCACCGGAAATTTTATTCTATGGTTGGGTGGTCGGCCGAATGGAAGGAACAAGTGAAGAAGAAGAAACTATGGCCAGGTTTGATTAACTTTAATCGAGTAAATTTTTTACAAAGTCACTAAACTTTGACTCATTTTCACTTTCATCACCAAACTTCAATTTGTATCAATTTGGTCATTCAACTTTAATTTGATTTCACTGGGTAGTAAATCAGGGAATTTCAGGCCCCAAATGAATGATATGGTATTTTTTTATAACATGGACACCTCTAATAGACTTAATAATGTGTCATTATGAGGACTGACTCAGATTTTCAGACATCCATGTAATTAATTGAGGGTTGAAATCCTTAATTTATTACCCAATAAAAGCAAATTAAAGTTAAGTGACTAAATTGATATAAATTGGAGTTCGATGATCACATTGAAAATAAGACAAAGTTTAGTGACCTACTAAAAAATTTACCCAACTTTAATCTCTTCTTTTTCTTTTCTTTTTTTTTAAAAAAAATATATAAGAAATGACCTATTTGCCCTCCTATTAGAAAATAAAAATAAAAAGGGTCCAAAAGAACGAATTACCCCTAGTTTTTGGCTAATTCTCACACTACAGCTACTATGCAATCATGCAAGGATGCCCTTAGTGCTAAATGACCATTTTACCCCTAATGCATGCACAAAAATCTAAAGAGGCCCGAGGTCTAAAGTCAGGACATGGTACAATACTTTCCTTGAGAAAAGTGTACTTAATTTACCGATTGCCCAATAGACGTAGTTGTCCTTGAACTGTTAAGTCTTTATGATAAATAACAATACACTTTTCACAGGAATCTTCCGAACATAATTCAATTCTCATTGTCATGTTCATTTTGGCCTTAAACATCTTCCTGGTTCTGTGAGAGCTTCTAAAGAATTAAAGCCAAACATAATTCTCTTTTAAAGTGGCCCCACTTCTCTCTCACATAGGTGATTCTTTTAAGAGTAACCCGTGTTACTCCCATCGGAATACCAATGCATAAGAATCATTAAAAGCATAGCTTAATCTTTACCATACGGGTATCCCTGTTTCATTATAGGAATGGACAAGGGTAACCCCCACAGTGATATACACTAGTCTTTACAATTAAGTTGCCCCATTGAACCTTGATCTTGGGATCTCTAGTCAACAAGGTTGGGTTCCCACTGTATTAACTTGTTCTTTCACCGGCTTTAGTCCTATTTCCCTCGATGACACATCAACTAGATCTCTATTTAACCCTTTGGTTAACGGATCTGCTAAGTTATCTTTTGATTTTACATAGTCAACAGAGATAACTCCTGTAGAGATTAGTTGTCTAACGGAATTATGTCTCCGACGTATATGCCTAGACTTTCCATTATATATATTGCTCTATGCCCTTCCAATTGTTGATTGGCTATCACAATGAATACATATAGCTGGTACACGCTTAGGCCACTTAGGAATATCCTCTAAGAAATTTTGTAACCATTCAGCATCTTTACTACATTTATCAAGAGCTAAAAACTCCGATTCCATTGTAGAACGAGCTATAACTAGAGGAGGGCACGACCCAAAATTTGGCTCAGCCCGAGCAAACTCAACGGGTCAGCTGACTCAGCTGGCAGGGCTGCCAACCCGTAACTGGCCCGTCTTGTAGTGGGCCCGATCCAAAAAAAAAAAAACACACACACACACACAATTATGTAGTGGCCATGGATTGAACCCAAGACCTCTTAGTAGGGGTTGAGAAAAGTCTAACCAATTAATCTATGAATAATTAGAACTTAGTTAACCTACCAAATATTATTATCTTTTACTTTTACAATACATTATTTTTTAAAAGATATTATTCATCTTCATTATTAATATTATTGAAAATGAATGAAATATTTATACCAAATTATTCATGTAGAAAATTATTGTTATACAAAACAACACAATTTAATTTCAATGATGTGTATTTGTATAAATATATCATTAATTTAAAACCATAATCCTTCTTACGATAATTTTTATGTTTTTTTTATGTAATCTCTAAAACTATTGTGTATTTTTAAACTGTTATATACTTAAAATCATAATATTATTTGAGATCATAATTAATAAATAATTAACTTAATTTTTTGTTAAATTAACAATAAAGTTTTCACGTAATTTACAAAAAATTCTTTTAATTATAAATTGTAACCATTTTAACCTTAAGAATATATTTCGTCGAAAGAAATCTAAATTAGGATAAATACATTCACTATGAAATAGTTGTTAACAACTATTTCGTTTAAAAAGAACCATTATTAATAATTAATTTGTAGATTTATTATTTTTATATTTGAATATTTTTTATAAAACAATAAATTTTTCATTTAATAAGATCTCTTAAATTACTAATGATCCATTTTAATTAAATTATTTTTAAATAGATTTACATTTAACCTTCTGTCAACTAATATCCGTTTTGAAAATATTATTAAATATATTCCATAATAAGTACTTGAAAAAAATGAATTGATAACTATAAAAGTTTTTAATTATGGAAATATATGATATTATCTTAAAATATTTTTGAATTTCACAAAAAATTATATTGGATTTTTGGGGGAAAAATAGCCATAGTTTAATAAATGAAAGTTTTTATTATTACAATTTATTTAAAATTATCTTAAATATTTTAGAATTTTAAACAATATATTTATGATTTGAAAAGAAAAAATAACATTAAATATTTTTGAATTTTAATCATTATATTTGTGTTTTAAGGAAAAAATAAATAAACGTGGTTAATGAGATCCGAACACAAAACATCATCTATATGGCATTAATACTCTACCCAACTCACCAACAAATTTTTTATTGATAATATTTGTTTACTAAACTATATAGACAATAAGTAAGGCTTACACTATTCAAATTTAGTCCCACATCGGCTAACCAAAGAAAAAAGGACATGAAAAATGTATATAAAAACAATCCTAGTCCTAGGTACAACATAAGTTTGGAATTGTATTTTATGTTTTTATTATCTTTTAAAATTAAATTTTATAATTTTATTTAAAAATTTTGAAACCTCGCTGGCCGGCCCATGAACCGGCGGGTTCCGGCCCTGCTCACCGGTTTTGGGGGGTGTCCCGAGCCGACACTATTGGCTGAGCTGGTTACGGGTCAGGCCTGCCGGGCCCAATTAACCTGCTGTACCCCCCTTCTAGCTATAACTATTTGTTTAGAGGATTTCCATGATATTGCTGCTCCTCAGAGTGTGAACACATAACCACCAGTGGATTTATAATTTTTCATATTAGAAATCCAATTCACATCACTATATCCCTCTAGAACTACTGGTTTTTTTTCGTATAATGTAGTCCATAACTACAAGTATACCTTAAATATCTTAAAACTCTTACAATTCCTTTCTAGTGATCAATTCCATGATTGCTTGTGTATCTACTTAGCGTACTAACCTTGTAAGCTATGTCTGGTCTTGTACAACTCATTAAGTACATCAGACTCCCTATCACACTAGAATATTCAAGTTGTGAAACACTTTCACTTTTATTCTTATATAGGTGTAGATTCACATCCAATTGTGTTCTGACTATACTTGTATCATTTATGTTGAATTTTTCAAGGATTTTGTCCACAAAATGTGATTGACTAAGAATGAGACCACCAATTGCTCTTGTAATTTTGATTCCTAAAATTACATTAGCTAGTCCCATATCTTTTATGTCAAACTTTTACTTTAATATAATTTTGGTAGATTTGATCAAGTTATCATTACTATCAATAATGAGTATGTCACCAACATACAGACATAAAATGACATTTACTTTCAGTCTGTTTAATATATACACATTTGTCACACTCATTGATTTTAAACCCATTTGATATATACACATTTTTCACACTCATTTGTCACGCTATCAAATTTCTCATACCATTGCTTTGGAGCTTGTTTTAAGCCATATAAAGACTTTACCAATCTAAAGACTTTCTTTTCATGTCCTGGAGTAACAAAGCCCTCGGGTTGTTCCATGTAGATTTCTTCATCTAAATCTCCATTAAGAAAGGCTGTCTTTATATCCATTTGATGTATTTTAAGATCTCTCAAAGCGGTAATCACTATTATTATTCTGATGGAAATTATTCTCGCCACGGGAGAATATGTATCAAAGTAATCTTGGCCTGCTTGCTGCTGGTAGCCTTCAATTACAAGCCTAGTCTTATACTTTTCAATAGTTCCATCATCTTTCTTTTTCCTCTTATAAATCCATTTAGAGCCTAGAGGTTTACATCCTAGAGGTAAGTTTACTAATTCCCAAGTATGATTCTGTAAAATAGAATCAACTTCACTTTTAATGACCTCATTCCATAAAGGACCCTCTGAAGAAGTCATAGCTTCTTGATAAGTTCGAGGTTCATTTTCTAGCAAATAGGTTAGAAAATATGGACCAAAAGATTTTTCTACCCTTGCTCTCTTGCTACGTCTAAGTTCAACCTCTTGGTTTTAATCAACATCATCCTCATGATTAACAAACCCATGTATTTGTTTAGATGAACTTGATCCTTCACCATTCTTTGTTTTATAAGGAATACATGTTCAAAGAAAGATGCATTTCTTGATTCCACTGTTGTGTTCTTATGAATGTCTGATATATTAGATTCATGAACAATAAACCGATAAGCACTACTATTTAGTGCATATCCAATGAAAATGCAATCAACTGTTTTTTAGACCTATTTTCACCCCCTTAGGTGTAGGTACAACCACTTTAGCAAGACACTCCCACACTCTTAAGTATTTGTAAGAAGGCTTTTTTCTTTTCCATAACTCATATGGGGTTTTATCCCTTTTCTTATAGAGTACCTTATTTAAAAGATAGTTAGTTGTCAAAGCAGCTTCTCACCACATGTTATGAGGTAACCCATAACTTATTAGCATTGCATTCATCATTTCTTTCAAAGTTTGATTCTTCTTCTCAGCAACTCCATTTGACCGAGGTGAATAAGGTGCAGTGACCTTATATACAATTCCATGTTGAGCACAAAATTCACCGAATGGTTCTACATATATATATTTACTACCTCGGTCACTCCTTATAACCTTAATCTTCCTGCTGAGTTGATTCTCAACTTCCATTTTATAGAGAGCAAATTTCTTTATTGCTTCGCATTTACTTTTAAGCAAATACACATAGCTATATCTTGTGCTATCATCTATAAAGGTAATGAAATATTTATTACCTCCTTTTGTTTACACAAATTTTAAGTCACATATATTGTTATGTATTAAATCAAGAGGTTCTATGTCTCTTTCAATTGTTTGGAAGAATGATATTGTTTGTTTTGCTTCAACACAAGTTTTAGACTTATGTTTAGGATCAATATGAAAATAAGGTATGTGATCTATGTTAATTAATCTACGCAAGGTATAATTAACATGTTCTAGTCTACCATGCCATAATTCGGAAGACTCAAGCAAGTAAGCAGAAGAACCATCATTATTGTTCTTCTTCGACTTAATAGTTATCACATTGAGCTTAAAAACCCCATCAGTTACATAACCCCTCCCAACATACATTCTATTTTTACTAGTGACAACTTTGTCTGACTCAAACACTAAGCGGAATCCATGCTTTGATTAGTAGTGAACCTGACACCAAGTTCTTATAGATTTCCAGCACATACAGCACATTATTGAGAGTCAGTTGTTTCCCAGAAGTCATTTTCAAGATCACCTTACCTTGGCCTTGAACCTCAGATATGGTAGAGTTCCCTATGAACAACTTCTTCCCATCCTCTAATGGTTCAAAAGTGGTGAACATACTTTTATCTGAGCATGTGTGCCTAGTTGCTCCAGTGTCAATCTACCATTTTCTTGGATTAGACCCAATCATGTTCACTTCTAAAACAACGGCTACAAGGCTCATATCAGATAAATCTTGAACGATGTCATCAACAATGTTAGTCTGATTTTTATTTCTCTTTAGCAACCTACACTTAGATGCCTTTTGAAACATCTTGTCACAATTGTAACATTTCCCTTGGAATTTATGTTTCTTTATAACTCCACCTTTTGGTCCAAGCATAGAATTTTTCCCGAGCTTGTTTTGCTTTTTATTCTTCAAGCTTTGACCATGTTCTACAACATTTGCCGTAGCCATAGATAGAATGACACCCTTCTTGTCACCGCTTCGATTATCTTCCTTAATCTGAAGTCTAAGAAGAAGATACTCAACATTCATCTCCTTCTGCTTCTGTTTTAAGTAATTTTTGAAGTCTTTCTAACCAGGGGACAGCTTCTCAATGATATCATCTACTTGGAAAGCTTCACTCAAGGCCATCCCCTCAGCGTAGATTTCATGCATGATTACTTGGAATTCCTCCATTTAACTGCTCACAGTCTTGGAATCCACCATCTTGTAATCAAGGAATAGACCAACCACAAACTTTTCGGTTGCAGCATCCTCAGATTTGTATTTGTGGTCAAAAGCATCCCACAATTCTTGTGTTGTTTTCTTGGAAGTGTATACATTGTATAATGCATCTGAGAAACTATTCATGATGTAGTTTATACATAAGTAGTCAGATTTCTTCCAAGCTTCCACTGAGGTGATTGGTTGAGCATCTTGCTCTCCTTCCTCCAGCTCAGGTGTTTTCTCAGTCAAGAACCTTGCAAGGTTTAAGTTGGTTAAATAGAACAACACCTTTTGTTACCACATCTTGAAATGCAACCCAATTAATTTTTCTGGCCTTTCAGAATGCTTCACAAGAACCAGCATAACCACCATGGCTGCTTGCTAAGGAGACACGGTTGTATTTATAATGGGATCCTAGCAGGTGTAGATCCTTGAGATACATTAGAAACATTATTTCTTTCAGATGCCATTCGATCTTCTTAAGATTATTAGAAATTAAGTTCCTTTATTTTAAGATTGTTGGATACGAACGATCTTTACTATGTGGGATATTAGATAAATAGAAAATTACAACTAAAACAAAACCTTATATTAAAAGTGAGAGAATTTGAAATTGAAGACGATGAAAGGCAAAACCGAAGCCTGTGTATCGCACAGTTTCTTTAAAGCAGATTCACCACCCTCCGTTGCTTGGGTTTGAACTGGCGTCTGCTTCCTAAGATACAATGGTTTTCAATTGCAAGGCATCACCACTTTACAACTCTGGCGAATTGAATTATGTGAGCTCTATCATATGGAACTTAGTCTTTCTACGAGAGAGTAGGTGAAAAAAAGGAAGTAAAGTGTGTCTTTTTTCTCTAGAATTGTCTTGTTATTGTATTGTATTTTTTGTATTTTGTATTTTGTATATTGCATCTATAAAGTTGAAAATTGAAACCCTTTATATAGCCTTGGAGACTAACCTTTGGAATTCCAAACTTAATTTTAGAATTTAAAAAGTTTAAGACCTTTTAAATTCTATGAAATTCAAAACTCTTCAAATTCTAACTTAATTCTAATATTAAAAAAAAATTGAACCCTTTTAAATTTTATAAAATTGAAAAACCCTCAAATTCCAAAAGCATTCGAATTCTTCAATCTTTTAAAATCCTTTCAAAATTATTTTTTCCATATATATATATATATATATATATATATATATATATATATATATATATATTTATTTATTTATTTATTATATAATTGTTGAGGAGTTGTACTTGATTTTCCTCCCGACTCAAAAGATTGTTTGTTTGAAACTTGTTTGTGGCTTGCCCAATTTGTTTTTTGTTTTAAATTTCCATTGTGAAGAATGGGTTAGAAACGATCGAGCATAACCAGAACAGGTGATATAAAAAGTTTTTGTCAAAACTATGACAAACCCAAAATCAGATTCATATTAATTATATATCTCAATCTATGAAAACGATATAAATCAAGAAGTCAGGAGATCACATGTCCAGATATCATAGGTTGAATCACATGGATCTCACATCTGCTCCAATATCACAACTTTAATAATAAATAACCATATATTTTTTAATTAATTAATTTTCAAATATTATTTTAATCATGAACGACCTGTTTGGCCACTGAACATTTTTTATTAAAAAAAAATTATTATTAAAACATAACGCGGTCAGAGTGACCAAATTAATGAAGTGGAAGTCCCGGTTCTTGAATTGAGAAATTAAACCATATAAATATTTCAATTTTATTTTAATAAATTCAAATATTTTTATAAAAATTTAATACAATTTAGTGGGATTTTTTCTCATTTTTTTATTTTATATCTTTACTACAATATTTTATGATAAAATAAAAATAAAATTTTACTAACTATTGTTGGTCAACATGATAGAAGTTTAGGTGTCTTAAACGAATAATATTTTAGTAAAAAATTTTGAGGTTTTTTTTAAATAAGATAAACTAACGGATTTTAAAAAATAACACCCTACATAATAAAATTTTCCCCCATCTTTTCATTTTTTTAATAGAATTTTTAGTATTTTATTTTTTAAAAAGTAGTGGGAGGAGAAAAATTATAGAATTTATTTCATATAGAAATTAGGAATTTTTTTTTTACTTTCTAATGTCTCAAAAAAATAAACAATTATAAATAAAAACCTGATTTCATTTTTTTTAAGTTAAAAACTATTATGTATATAGATTTTATTTTGCAATTTTGGTTCATTGCAAAAATAAACATAAAACATATAAGAGATTTTGAGTTCAAATTTTACTAGACACAATAATAGTAACAGATTTCCAGTTGTGACGGTACATCCTGATATTCCTAATATATATATAAATATATAACATCATGTTATTTAATAAAAAACCTTGCTACGACCATAAATATATTTTATACATTTAAAACCATATTATTATTTTAATATTAAAAATTGATTAAAAAATTATGAATTAATATAATAACATAAGTACATTTTTGTCATTATACCAATAGATTTTTAAAAATATCTTTTAGTACCAAATACAAAAATATTATTTTTTTTATCAATTTAATCAAAATTTTCAGTATATATAAAAAAAAAAATATTTTTTCACTAACTACTTTCCTATTAATTACTTTCATCAAAATTTGAACCATACACTTCTTAAATGACAGAACTTGCTTGGGACCCCACACTTCTGAAAAAACAATATCTCATGTTCACTCATGTACTACTTTCCTTAAATATATAAACCGTCCATTTCATTCTGTTTTGCACCGCCCTCCCTTCTGCTTCTTTCCTTGATATACTGCTTCCTTCTCGGGACTCACAAAAGCTCATCTCTCTCTCTATCTCTCTCCCTCATTGCTTTCTCTTGCCGAGCTCATTCATGGTGGTTCTTTGCGCGGGTCTCACTGCCAGATACTGTGGCAGGTGCCAGTCGTCGGATCTGGGGCCTATCAAGCCGCGGTTTGGATCTATTCCTGTATTTTCTCAGCCATGGTGGAGACGGAGCTCTGGATTTATGATGGTGCGGAGATGCCTGTTGGAGCACAGCAAATGGGACAATCCGCTTCCTCTCTCTCCCGAACGAACTGCCGAGCATTTGGATTTGGAGAAGAAGGAGAAGGACAACACGCTGCCCACTGGTATTTCTCCTCTTCTCTTTCTATTTTATTTTATTTTATTTTAATCTATGAATTTTGATTTTAAATGGTTATGTGATTCAGTGATTGATTTATATATATGTGTGTGTGTGTGTGTATTGTTTTAAATGGTGTGTTGTTGTAGATATCTGATGGACTTGTACTTGTTTAGTGTTGTCATCTGGATTGAATTGTCTCAAGTAACCATGAGATTTATATGGTTGCTCAAAGAGAAATATCAGCTGTTAAAGACAGAATAACAACTCATCTTTGTTGGTAACAGACATTAAAGCTTGGTAATCTGTGTTTAGAAGAGTATGAAAAAGGAAATTTTGTTCAAGTTCAGATGTTAAAGCTAGCTTAGTGTGATCGCATGAATATTTGTCATTCCGGGGAAAAGAAAATATTGAGCATGTTACTTAATAAAACACTTTGGTATTTGTTTATTTAATTTGATCAATTAATTTTGCCTGTGAAAGTTAAGTAAAATTTAATGGTTCTATTGCCAATTGGTGCAAATATGTTATATTTTGAATTTGTCATCTTTAATATATATATAGTAGTTCTCACAATAGTCAAATATGTTATATTTTGAATTTGTCTAAGCATTGTGATGCAAGGCTAAATGGTATTTGCTTTTTTATTAATATTAGGAGCATGCAAACAAACCAGCCAAACCAAAAACTGGGGCAAAAGTCATCTGTTCTGCTTTTACCATGTTCACATTTTGATTCGATTTAAAATTTGCTAATCAAACAATAGTTTTTGTGGTTTTGGTCAGAGATTAAGAAAGCCATAAATAATTCCATTGAACTAAACCAGTTGATGATTTTTTGGATTTTTTTTTAATTTTAGTAAATCACCATAATTCATACACACCTAAGAATCAGTAAATGTGTCACTTTCCCTTATGTGGTTATTTTTCTATTCATGCTGTCAATATATCACTTTCCTTTACTGTTGAATTTAGATGATGATAATAAACTGTTCTGTTCGTATTCAATTTTTTATTTGTTTAAGACCTTCAGAACATGCCTTAATTTGTGGAAGTATGTCATAATTTATGTTAACAAATCTCATGGTTACACTTTTTTGTTCTTTTGTGATACAACTGCTACTTTTCTGTATATTAATTATTTGACTTGTCATGTAGGTACGATAGACTTGGTGTCTTTGCGTGATGTTGACATTAGAGAGGAAGAAGCAAAAGACATTGCTAATACTGAGCAAACTCAAACTGAAGTTCCGTATATTAAGAAAGAAGTAGAGTATGTAGACAAAGAGGCCACTACTCTAACTAAAGTACTATACGAGAAGAAAGAAACAAAGGTTGTTGATAAAGAGGAGCATGCTCAAACTTTAGTATCATTTACCAAGGAAGAAGCGGTGGAAGTTGATAAAGTGGAACAAACTCGAATTAAAGTAACATATAATATTGTTTTTGTCACTGCTGAAGCTGCACCATATTCCAAGACTGGAGGATTAGGAGATGTCTGTGGTTCTTTACCTATAGCACTTGCTGCCTGTGGACATCGTGTAATGGTTTTGTCTCCTAGATACTTAAATGGAATTCTAAATAGTCACTATGCTTCTGCAAAAGATCTTGAGAAGCACATAAATGTATCATGCTTTGGAGGTGATCAGGAAGTTGCATTTTTCCATGAGTACAGAGCAGGCGTTGATTGGGTACTTTACTGATATTAAACTCTTCTTTAATTGTGTCATATATGTTATATAGTACAAGTGATATTGTGTGACTTTGTTAATTATTTTTTATATGAGTTGTGGCAAATTAACAGTTAGTTGTGTTTGCACTGTGTATAAATAGAGGAAAGGAAAATGAAATTGTTTTCTTGTGTTTGATTGAGTTTTTCTGCAGAACTTTAGGTGATTAACTTTTAAAATTAGTAATTGATCTGCCTCTTGTTGTGAACTTGGCTCAAAAAACATGAACTAGAAGCTTTGTCCTTGGTGGAACACAGGGGTTCCTATTAGGTGTTTGTAGGCGGTAAAATGCAGTGCACTAGAATTAGTTATAATTTGTGGTATTTAGGGGTTTTTGTGTACCTGGTTTTGCAGGTAATTTCACTTTCGATGCTTCTAGCGAATTTGTATTTGCAATCCCTTTTGTAAAACCAAGAAAGCTGTTGCTGATCTTTACTGGGTCATTAATTAAAGTAGTCATATGTTTTTTTTCTCTGTTCTTTGTTTTGCTTCTTCTAATTACATATTACAACACCATTTTCTTTTATATTTATATCTTCAGGTTTTTGTCGATCATCCATGTTATCACAGACCTGGAAGTTTGTATGGTGATGAACATGGTACTTTTGGTGACAATCAGGTACTTATAGCATTGATACTGAAGCTGGAACTATGTTGCACATGCTGGGGATATTGTGTTGATTGCCTGTTTCATTTTGCAGTTTAGGTTTGCATTACTTTGTCATGCAGCATGTGAGGCTCCTTTAGTTCTTCCACTAGGGGGTTATACTTATGGCGAGAATTGTTTATTTCTTGTCAATGATTGGCATGCAAGTCTTGTGCCAGTGTATGCTCTTAAACTTTCAATTTCATTTTTTTAATTTCATTTCTTCAATTTCTCATCAAATCCTCTTAATCTGATTTTGTACTTGCTGTGGTAATCTAACTGCACTCAAATTTTTTAACTCCCGAGGATATTGATCTTCAGTAACCTACATTAAATTTCTACTTTGCATGTGTCAATGTTCACAATTTACCTAAAAGCCTAAGAAATTTGACCCAAATTGAACAGAGAAAAGAATGCTAAAAGGAATGTTTAGAAGATTGCTTTTTTAAATGTTTACTTGGTAAGGTACAACATAGAAAACTGATGGGTTTACTTTTTTAGATGCTTAGAAGATTGCTTTTTTTCAAGTATAGATCTAGAAGTGATTATGCAGAAGTCTAGGATTTAAGAACCAAGCTTGAATAAATTTTCTTTTTTTATGTATCTGACTTTCTGACTTATATTTAATTAGGATATATCTAAATCTGGAGGCATTATCCGTTGGTGTATAATTACATATGAACCTTTTCCTTTTATTTTTTTTTAAAGCTCAAATCCAAAACCAAATTCTATATATCTATTTTACTAATTTCTAGAAGTCTTATTAAGTAGTAACAAATGAACTGGCTAAAATGGTAATCTTGTACAAATTGTGATTTTTCTTGTGTGTATATTTTCTTTCTGTATCCGTTACCACATCTTGTTTATCAAATGGCAATGATAGCCTGATTTACAGAAGTACTCTATAACTCCTGCTTTTTTAAGCTACTGTTCTTTCATATGCATGGCTTGCCATTTAGACTTTTGGGTGCAAAATATCGTCCACATGGTGTTTACAAAGATGCTCGCAGCATTCTAATTATTCATAACCTGGCACATCAGGTATAAGGATGTTTGAGAATTTCCTTTCTTTCTGTTGTGTTCAGCAATGCAGAAATATGCTGCATGTTAATCTCAATTTTATTTCCATTTGTTTCTATATATGGAAGGGTGTGGAACCAGCAATAACATATGAGAACTTGGGATTGCCAGCTCAGTGGTATGGGGCATTAGAATGGATCTTCCCTACTTGGGCAAGGAAACATGCTCTTGACACAGGTGCAACTGTCAACATCTTGAAGGGTGCAATTGTCACAGCAGATCGTATACTAACTGTTAGCCAGGTCATAATTCTGCCATTTTGGTTTTTATTTCCTTAAAACCTTTTAAGGGAGGAAAAATAGGAAACTCTGCAAATCTATTTGGAAATCCATTTTAGCTATACATGACAGGGTTATGCTTGGGAAATTACTACTGCTGAAGGTGGACAGGGACTCGATGAATTATTAAGCAGTCGTGAGAGTGTATTGAATGGTGCTTACAAGAATCACTATATCTTTATCTTTGTTCTTTTTTAATAGCTTGTTTTTGATATAGAGGAGGATGTGAACTAAAAAGGTTTTTTTATTGGCAGGAATAACAAATGGCATTGATGTTGATACATGGAATCCTGAAACCGATAAACACATCCCATTTAACTATTCAGTTGATGATCTCTCTGGGAAGGTAATGTGGATCCTTACATCTAACAACTGAATTGACTAATATTGTTGGTTTTTTAATGTTTCACTGATCAGACATCTTTTAAAATTCAGAGCCTTTGCAAAGCAGCACTGCAGAAGGCACTAGAGCTTGCTGTCAGGCCTGATTGCCCATTGGTTAGAAATAACTTTGTACTTTCTCCTGTAGAATTTCTCCTGCATTTGTATCAAATTGACTTGGAAATTTGTAATGGATCGCAGATAGGATTCATTGGAAGATTAGACTACCAAAAGGGCACTGATGTAATTTTGTCAACTATGCCAGAGCTATTGCAGGATGATGTCCAATTTGTAAGATGATCATTCCTTTTAAACTACTTTTAGTAACAATTTATTATTGACTCAATGTACTTTGTGATACTGAAATTAGCTTTATGGCTATTGTCACTCCATTGAAAGGTCATTTGACACATGTCTCTCTGAAACTCTCATCGTTTAAGGTCTTGGTTATCATGTTATTTAATATGTGTGTGATCTATGTGCAGAGGTACCAGTTCATCTTGTTGTCGAAAAGGTGCCTAGGAGCTGCCTTTCTTTTTATCTTTTATTGCATTTCCATTCATCTCTTTTTGTTGTACTTAATCTGTTCCCTATAACCTTGAGCAAGGAATGATGCCACCATCCTTGCAAGTTTGCATGTGAAAGAAAAAGAAACAACCAATATATGCAATCTTTTTTGAACATCGTTAGATGCTCAATATTAGGAATAAAAGGTCATTAGTTATTATTCTATCTTAGGAGCTTTATGTTTTGTTAGTTGTCCAAATTTTCCACTTTGCAAAGGATATCTGATTTTGTTAATGGTAAGAGAGTTAAATATTTCAAAGCTCTATGGCATAATATGTGCACTTTATTAGGAGTTTCTTATGCAGAGTATGAAGTTGTTCCATTTTACTAGTTGTCTTTTATTGTATGATTTTATATTGTTAAATTATCCTGGAAGTTCAATATATAAAACATGGGAGCACTGCCTTTGAATATGAAGGAGTTCTCTTGTTTTTATTATTTAACTTTTGTCACTGCTTTGCATGTTTATATGCCAATTAATTACTTGCAGACTCATATGAAGTTGATTAGCATCTAAATTTTCCATCTCTTGGCGTTATATATGTCATGAGTGATACTTCCTCTTCATTGTAGATTATGCTTGGATCAGGAGATCCAGATACTGAGCAGTGGATGAGATGGGCTGAGTCCTCCTACAAAGAAAAATTCCGTGGTTGGGTTGGATTTAATGAACCTTTTTCCCACCATATAACTGCTGGGTAAAATGGAACTATTTTTGGTTGCATTATATATATATACTTAATGCTAAGTAAAGATTATGGAACTTTTAAGATCAACAGGTGTGACATATTGTTGATGCCCTCGAGATTTGAACCTTGTGGTTTAAACCAACTGTATGCTATGAGATACGGAAGTGTTCCAGTTGTTCATTGCACTGGTGGCCTCAGAGTAAGATTTTCTGTCACATGAACTGCTCCCCACAATAAATGAAATCTTTAATATGTCATCTTGAGGATGCTTGTGAACTTGATTTTTGTTTGTTATTATTGATTACAGGATACTGTTGAAACTTTTGATCCCTTTGTTGATGAAGATGGACGTGGTACCGGGTAACTTCAATTCCCCATTTTTGCATGCTTGCTTGCACATGTTAGATAATTTAAGCTTTATGTATCAGTGAAAGATTAGATTAGTTATGATTTTATTGAGTATATATATATATATATATATATATTATATAGTTTAATGAGATCTCTTTAACAATTGCTAGATTAAAGTTCACTAATAATCGCTGATTGAAAATTATGACAGGTGGGCGTTTTCACCACTTTCAGAGGAGAGTATGTTGGCGGTAAGCTTATAATCAAATCTCATTGATTTCTTTTTTCAATTTATTGATTTTCATTATGCAACTAAGTACTGGCCTTTTTTGCCTGTTGGTATTCAAATCTTTGTTGTTGCAGCAAATTGTCCCTGCAATTTCCTATAATCATGACTTGCTGAATAAGTGAAAATTTCGTGAATAATTCGTGAAAGGAAATTAAATTGAAGAACTAGTTGTAGGATTTGATTTGTCTTTTGTGAATTGTTGGCAAATGTTATTTCTATAAAGTCTTATGGGTTCTATATTGAAAAATTTCACAGGCATTGCGGACAGCTATAAAAACATATAGAGAACACAAGTCTTCGTGGGAAGGACTGATGAAGCGAGGAATGCTGAAAGATTTTTCGTGGGACAGTGCTGCTGCAAAGTATGAACTGATCATGGAGTGGGCCTTGATGGATCCACCATATGTCAGATGAGATGCTCGTCTCTAATCTCCTGCATTGCTTTTGATCACCCCTTGATCTGTGTCTTATTCCTCTGTTTTTTTTTTATTTATTAATTTCATTTATCGGCTAATAGATCTTTCCTCCATAGGGCACTTGAAGTCAATAGGTTCTGTTGACACATTGTTTTCTATCTTTTGCTTTCTTCTTACTGTATATGAGTAAATGGTGAACCTGGCATTTTAGGTTGCACTAAGCAAGACACTTCCAACTTCTCACTGAGTGTCTCAGTTAATTGAAGAATCGACAAACTATCCACCCATAAATTTAGATTAGATACATAAATTATTCTTCATGTTATTGTGAATCGTATTTTCTATTCGCATCATTGCTAAATACATGTCTGGATTAGATAAGTATGCAGATTTCTCAGAGGGGGATGAAATGGTTGGGGTGCTACACTACTGAGCAAAGATTTTCACTGAAATATTGTGTGAAATCAGGTATTCAGTTAAAGATTAAATTTGATCAATGCTTTCGTGTACGGAATGAGTAAATGAATTTACAGTTTGATGTTTATTGAATGTTCACTAGTCAAATCACAAGATGTTAAATATCAATAGTTAATGTCACTTACAATTAGTATTAAAAGGGATCACACAACAAGCAAGTTGTTGTTTTTTGTAAAAGAGCTACTAAGTAGCGAAGAGCTTCTATTTAAGAAGATTCAGAAAATATATACAAAGACAGAAGTGCAACAGCAAAAGGAAAAAGACAACTGACTGCAACATAATTCAGAAACTGAAACCAAAATTAACAAAAGCTTTCATCAACAAACGGGGGAGAACTAATCCCCTATGAAATAAAGATATAGCAACTTTGAGTTCCTAGTTCATCAGAAACCTCAAGTCTTTTGCAGCATGCAAGAATGACATTTCTGATAGCATTCACAATGACAAAACCAACTCCCCCAACCTGATTACTATGATTCCACGATGCATCTGTGAATAGAAAGTAGTTAGAGGAGGAGGAATTGAAATAATTTATGTAAAACTTCTCCATCTGGTAGCTGAGAGGTTAAGAAAAATCTTTCACATGATCTATAGAAATGGGTGCTAGCCATTGTCTATCCAGTTGCACTTTTTTGAAAATAAAATTACATTTAGCTTTCCAAATATTCCAAACAGTAGCAATTATGATAGAAGCTCTCCACTTAGTTCTCGGGTTGGAAATATTAGTGAGCCATGAGTCATCAATCAAGTTGTGGTCAAGATTAAATTGTATCTATGTCATCTCTTCAACTTTCCTCCAAAACAGTTGGATTTTTGAATACACAGTAAAGAGATGTTCTATATTATCCCTTTCTAAAGCGCAGGAAGCACAGTGGGAATCAACAGAAATGTTTAAAGAACGCAAAAATTTAAAGTTTTGATTTTCCTGTGCAAAAACAACCACAGAAATTTTTTTGCACAGGGGCCAATTGAAAGCTTCAAACGATTGTTCCAAACTTGCCACCTATAGTCTCCCATATTTCTACTATTTAGGAAAGAATAAATAGCATAACCAAGAGAAAATCTGTTAGAACCTAATAACCAGATCAAAGAATTATGACTACTTGAGTCAATTTGCCCAAGGTTCAAATTGGAGGAGTCTATGATAACTTAAAAAATTTCTAATACAATCCAAAAGGTCCATGTTTAAAAAAGTTGTTTAGAGCTCAAAGGAATTTCAAACAACCAAGGATCATTTAGAACAAAAGTAGTATTAAGGTTGAAAGAATTAAGCCAAAGGTTTAGGCTTACAGTAATATCAACAATTTTATAAAGATTTCTTAAGAACCAAGAGCATTTAGGCAGAGCATTAAATTTCAAGGATGAATGGCATTATACTTGGTTTCAAGAATATCAACCCAAAAAATAGAATCACAATTCAAATATTTTAAAAAAATTTTGTTAAGAAAGTTCTCAAAAGTCTTAAGATTTTTAATATTTAGTAAGACAATCTTGAATACAATCCGGAATAGGATAAACAGCTAGATTGTAAATGGGAAGAGCCATGAGAACACTACTGATGAGAATGACTTTATTAGCAGAAATTTGCTGATGCTTCCGGAGATTAGTAAGATTTTGGGCCTTACAAAGTATGTGATGGAAGTGACTAGGAGGAAGTTTAGTAGGAGAGATATAAAACCCAAGGTAAGGTGAAATGAAATGTGCCACGCTTGAAGTTAAGAGCTTTGCTAACACTCTTAGCAATCCTTTTATAAAATCATTTAGGGAAGTAAACATCTGACTTGGCATTACTAGGCTTGTGACATGTAAGCCTAGAGTAAATAGAAAGGCAAAATTTAATATTCCTAGCTACAAGTGTAGAAGCCTTAGAAACGAGAACAAAATCATCATAGTTAAAATTGTAGGGAAGTTTGGAATCAAAACAAGGAATCATACCTATAATGTGGGCATGATTAACGATGGCAGTGAGGTTTTGAGAAACTAAAATGACAAGGTAGGGGGAAAGAAGATCACTCTGTCTAACATCCCTCGAGGCTTTTAAATATTGGAGCGTCGGCCATTAATAAATAGGGCAAAACAAGGAGAGGAAATACAGGGTTGAATCTAAGATAGCCAAATTGTGAGAAAATTCATTTTCGCTAAGGTAGAGAGAATAGCTTTCCAACTGAGGGTATCATAAGCCTTTTCTATATCAGACTTTAACTATCATCCTAAGGGGCTGCTAAGATATTAGTCTACGGAGTGAGTAGCTTCCAAAATAGTAATGATGTTATTAGCTAAAGATCTGCCCTAAATGAAGCCTTTTTGCTAAACTCCAATTAGATTTGGGAGAATAGTCTTCAATAGACAAAATTTTTGCAATGAGTTTGTAACAAACATTACATAAGGAAATCAGCTGATAATAAGAACCTAGTTTGGAGTTGCTTTTCTTAGGAATTAAAGCAATATAAATAAGACCCAAGATCTAGGTATGTGAGCATTATTAAAGAAGCTGTTAACAACATCAAACAAATTGTCCTAGATATCATGCCAAAAAAGTTTGTAAAATTCGTATTTTAAACCATATGGTCCCTAGCTCTTACCTTAGGGGAAGGATATAAGAGTTTTGTAAAGCTCTTACTTAGTGACTTTCCTGCCTAGGTAATTTCTGTCACTATTGGAGATAGCAGGAAAGTGTTAAGGTAAAGCTTGGACTAACTCAATGAAGGAGCAATGGTTGTGATCACTCCAAAGGTTAGAGAAATTATCCGCAAAGATTGTTGAAATGTTGTCTCCATCTACAAAGGTGTTTCCATTCTGGTCCATAACTTGAAATATATTTCTTCTACTCTTATTGATGTAGGCAGTGGTAGGAAAAAAATGAGAATTAATATCAACATTATAAATGCACATTAGTCTGGATCCTTGGGCCACTTAAAGGTGTTTTGTCTAAGCAGCTGATTGTATCTACCACACAGATGTCTAAGATGGTTGATATTAGCATAATAAAAATTTCCTACAAGATCAGTATTGCCTAACGTTTGATTCTTTAGCCAGTTAATTTGGGATTCTACATCCTTGATGTTAAAGTCTAGAGAATTCATACATTTAGATGTCCATTCAAAGCGATTAGATTTGGTTCTATGTAAGAGATAGGAAAAGACAAGCATAGGTGAGGAGTGAGGATTGAAATCCCTGTCTAATCTAACAACAATGTGGTAACTTGTGTACTCTAGCCAGTAGTTATCAAAACGGAGAAGCCTACTCTTAGTATGAACCCAAGACTTAGTAAAAAACACAGGAGTATGATCTGAGTTAATTCTTGGCAAATGAATAACATAAAAAATAGTGAAGTGATCAGTCCAACTTGACTTAATAAGGTAGCAATGTAGTCTAGCCCATTTATGAACTATGCCAGAACAACCATTAAACCAAGTCAAATCCGAACCCAAATAATGAACATCGAGAAGAACATTATTATCAATAATATTTTTAAAAAGAGTTTCTTTGAGAGAATAATGAGTAAGAACCACTCCTATTCTTCATGCAAGAACAAATAGCATTAAAATCACCAATCGTAATCCAAGGAAGATTTAAAGGATTAATATGAGTGAGTTCTTTCAATAGATTCCTTTGAGCCTTGATTGACTATCCATTATAGACAATGGATAGGATCTAGGCTGTGGGGAACTAAGAAGATATTACTAGATGAATAGACTATCTCAAAATAGTGATGAGAGTAACCAAACCAACTGAGTGCCTCCATAACATGATGGTTCAAAGATATGGCTGCCTACTGAAAGTGCTCTTGACATAGTTGCAAAATCTTTGAACTCAATTGCAATCAGCTCTAGTTTCAACAAGGCAGACTATGTAAGGCTTGTGTGTATTGATCATTGCATGAATGGTTGAAAGTGCTAGTATTCGCGAGGCCTTTGCAAATCCAACAGATAAAATTAGGAGCAATCATGATAAGAAAATTAATGCAAAAATTTAAAGAGAGTAAGATAAAGAAAAAGAAATCCAGAATCTTCATCAGGTTCTATCTCCAGTAACAATCATGATAAGTGCTATATTATACATATTTTATTGATTATCTTTTGCACTTAAGTGGTCTTCAAGAGTGTTTTTATGGATGATATGGAACTTAGTTTGTTCAATTTATACTTTTAGGACAATAGGATCACAACTTGAGCAAAATATGAAATAGGGAGCAAAATGGGGTCGAAAATAACATTCAGAGAAATATATGAGCAAGGTACACACTAGTGTACTTATCGAGGTATTCTTCAAGTATCGGCAAGTTGAACATCCAAAGAAATACATAGACCATGCGTATGGCCATGTACATGACCGTGCACTCCCTAGCCTAAAATCAGACCGAGAAGAATACGACCATGTATATGATGTATGTGCCCATGCACATCCAAAAATCCAAAGAGTATGGCTAGAGGAGAACACGGACCCGTACATCTCAAGAGTTAAAGAGCAAACAATGCAGAGACATACAAGTTTAGATGAGAAGATACACGGTCGTGTACACATGGCCTAGTAGCGCGGGAGTCATGGTTTTGAGTTCATCCAGATATCTACACGTGCAAAGTACATGCTTGTGTAGTTGCCTGTATACTTACTTGATTCCTGGGGGATATAAAAAGAAAGCTTAAAAAAGTTATTTAGCAGCCAGTTTTTGGGAAAACCTCTTTGGGGACGTTGGCTAGGGTTTCAAGGGTGAATTAAAGGAAGAAGAAAGAGTTTGAAGGAGTTGTTGGAGTGATGATCCAAGGCGACGATATCGGCTTACATCGATTCCTATTAAGAGGGGGTTTTTTCTTCCATGCTTAGTGTTCTAGGGCTTTATTTCTTGTGTTTTTGAGATGAACATGAATCCCATGGAGGGGCAACTTCCTTGGGTGCCTGGATTTGATGTAACTTGGGATAATTACGTTGTTATATTTCTTTTAATATAAATTTTCTTCAGATTGTTGGGTTTATCTTTACACTACAAGAAAACAAAGGTATCAGAGAAGGAAAATTCCATCAATGATAGGTAAAATTCCATTTGTGATAACTTTTACCCATGGAAAATTCCATTAGAAATTTTCGTCATTGAAAAACAAGTCTCTAATGCTATTCCATTGGAAAAAACTATTCTGTCGGTGATGTTGAAGTATTACCAATGGAATTTTCCGTCATTGAAGGTATTTATTACCAAAGAAATTTTGTCACCAAAGGTATTTGCTACCAATGGAATTCTGTCTCTAATAGTTTTTATCATCAATGGAATTCCATCCCTGAAGATGCTTATTACCAATGGAATTTCGTTACTGAAAATGTCTATTACTAACAAAATTCTGTCACTAATAGTTTTCATCATCCACGGAATTCGGTCCTTGAATGTGTTTATTACCAACAAAAATTCCATCACTGAAGGTGTTTATTACCAACAAAATTCCATCGCTAATAGTCTTTATCACCCACGGAATTTTGTCCCTAAAAATTTTTATTACAAACGGAATTCTGTCTCTGATAGTATTTTTTATTTTATTAATATTTTTTTTCTTATTTCATTTCCCTGTATTACATGTAATCAAAACCTTATTGGTGATAATACAAAATTTCGTTGGTGATAGTATTGAATTCTGTTGGTGGTAGTATAGAATTCCATTGGTGATAGTATTGAATCCTGTTGGTGATAATATAGAATTCTGTTGGTGATAATACAAAATTTTGTTGGTGATAGTATTGAATTCTGTTGGTGATAATATAAAATTCTGTTGGTGATAATACAAAATTCCATTATTGATAATACAAAATTATGTTGACGATAATACAAAATTCCGTTTGTGATAATACAAAATTCCATTAGTGAAAGTATTGAATTCCATTGGTGATAATAAAATTATGTTGTTGATAGTATAGAATTCCGTAGGTGATTGTACAAAATTTTGTTTATGATAGTATCAAATTCCGTTGGTGATGTTCTGCAATTCTGTGTGAGATATTCCAAAAATCCGTTGCTAATAATAGAAAATTTCGTTGGCAATAATACGAAATTCTGTTCGTAACAATAAAAAGTTCTATCGGTGATAATCCGAAATAACTTTGGTGATACTCTAAATTTCATCTCTATGTTTTTTCCAACAGAATTTCTGACATAAACTATCACCAACAGAATATTTCGTTGGTGATAATATGAAATTTTGTTACTAATATGTTCTAAGGTACCAAATCTTTTTCGTTGGAATTCCGTAACAAATTCCGTCGGTGATATTGACTTTCACCAATGGAAAAATTCTGTCTCTAATAACCCTATTTTCTTGTAGTGTTATATTGTTGATTTAACATAATGAGAATGGCTATTTTATTTTGATTGTGTGATTGAGATTGAGAGATTTATCGCGTAAGATCACCCATAGATGAAGAGAATTATGAGTGTGCACTAGAGATAGGCCACTTGTGATTCTTTCGATTAGAGTCGTGTGGCGAGAGCTCTGATTTCTAATTAGGGGTTTCCTAGATCTCTTTGCAATCATGTGAAAGTAAGATTAGAAGAGATTCAATCCTACTATAGCATAGGATTAGGTATTGGAGCGACTCGAGAGAGCACCTGATATATTTTTGAAATCCCTTAATCTAACAATACTAGGGTTTAATCTTTATTAATTGTGATTACCTAAATTCTTAATTCCCAAGTGAAATTTTATTAAGCCATCTTCTTCTCTCATTGGTTTTTTGCTTCCTAGACTCTTGACCTTAGTTCTTTTCATTCTTGATCTCTAGTTTACTTGTCTTGATAATTTGGTTATTAGCTAGATAGCAAGGTTAGAGTTAGTACTAGTAGTATTTAGTCCCTATGGATTTGACAACCCTACTCACATACACTATTTTTTTTTGGTAAGAGGAACAGACAGCCTGTAGGCCCTGCTAGACCACCAGGAGCGTGCACAAGCCTTGGCGGAGCAAGTGGGGGCGGGGCCCGCGCACACGTGGGCGCTGGGACCACCCGCGCACAACCACCGCTCACAACTCCCAGAAATGTGCCCTCACCCAAGAATCGAACTCTCACCACTCGGTGAAGAGCTCTATCGGGGACCCGTGTACACTATTACTTGATGATCCGTACACTTGCGGAGTAGTGTGCACATTTCTTGATTATGCACCCTATCAAATAACTTCAACTTTCCCTTTTTTGTGGGTGCTATCTTGGTTACTGATTCCCTTCCTCGTAAGGGATCCTTTATGGATTTCATCTTGGACTTGATCAAGAGTCATGGAGTCCTCTAATTCATTATCCTCTATCTCATAGTCCGTCTGCATTTCTTCTTTCAAGCTCGGCTCCATTTTTAGATCTTTATCATCCATTCTTGACCAAGAAGCTAACATCCTGCATGGATGGGGGTATTTGAAGGTAGAATAATGGAAGGTTTCTTAAAAAAACCTTGTTTAGATTAAAGGTTTCTGAAAGGGAAAGGGTTGAGGAGGTAAAATGGAGGTTTACTTCTCAACCCTGCAAATGGGGGGTTGGTATTTTGTTAGACCAAAATAGCCTTTCATAATATGCAAAATGCCAATGTTATCCTTATATTTTGAGGGAGCAAACAGAGAACAAAGTTTCACTCCACGCTAAACCCTGGTTGAAGATATCTTTCCCTTCCTTATCTAGAATACTCACCAGAGCTCTGCCAAACCTCACCAGATCTTGTGAACTCTCTCTCTACAGGTAATCTTCTTTCCCTCCATGTGGTTTGATTTTCTTTGAAATCTTATTGAGAGCCACACCACCAAGATCAACCTTACAAGCATCAGATAATTGCATGAGATACAATAGAACATCAACAAGCTCTTCTCCTTGATGCTTCTTCCTTGTTTCCTCCCAGTCTTACAATCCTCTTCCCAATTCTCTTATCCATGTGAATATCTCTACTGACCCTCCAATTTTAGCTACCTATACATTACAACATTTAAGTCAAAAATAAATAAATAAATAAATAAATAAATAAATCCTAAGAATTAATGATATATATATATATATATATATATATATATATATATATATATATATATATATATATATATATATATATATATATATATATATATATATATATATATATATATATATAACAAGCAGTAAGCAGTAGATTCATAGGAGTGTGGTATTGTTTCCAGTCTCTAACCTTTGGCTTCAATGAGTGCTAGCTGAGGCTTACATCCATCACCTTGTTCTCTTTTTCTTGAACCAGCTCTTGTTCCTCACTTGCTCCCATATTTCCCATGCTTTATAGAGATGATCAAAACTCACTCCAAAGGGACCTAATGAACAACTCATTAATTAAAATTTTACTTTATTTGTACATACATATATGAAAATCTTACTATAATAATCACCTATACCAATAAAAAAATGAAATAAATAATTTTAAAACAGGTAATTTATTTATTTTTTCATTTTTATCTATTTTTAAATTTAATTTACTTATTAAGTTGTATATTTTTAAGATTCATGCAATGTATATATCGGTTATGTTTCAAATAATGGTTATTTTACATGATAGTTTATGCACAACTAGTTCATAGAAAGAAAATCTTTGATTAAATAATATGAATGACCCACATTGCAAAATAATATACTTAGTCAAATAGTAAAACAAAACCAAGAACCAATCAAAGCTTACCTACAAGAGTGAATATAATACAAAATTAGCAAAAAGCAATAACATTTGAACCAAAAATCATGTGCTTAGTTGCTCCTTTTTTTCATAGGTTTAGAGTTGCATCCTGAGAAATTGGTTTAGATATTGTATGCTACCATTGTATGCTAACTTCTTTTCAATCAGAACTTCTATGATTTTAGTACAATTCATCCTGCTTGCATTTGGGATGCACCTTGCTCATTATTATATATATGAATTGCTATTTTAGTTAGTATAGTTTTTTTTTCCTGTTTAATGTGATTCTTAGATGCTTAAAATAATTTTTATTTGGGTATAATTCTCAAAATAGTTCCTCTAATTTTTCAAACTTACCTTTTGAGTCCCTTACTTTAAATTACAATCTTTTAGTCTTTCTACTATTTTTAAGTAAGGTATGTTAGTCCTCCTTCTTAAGGGTTTAGTATTAGAGTTTAGAGTTTACAGGGACTAACATGGCATCTCCAAATCAGTTAAGAAATGATTTTCTAGGTCTTCCTAGTTATGGTAGTCGAGTTGTCCCCGTTAAGCCATCAAGAAGATTATCTAGTCAAGAAGTGGATGAGAGGAGACAAAAGAGTCTGTGTTTTTGGTGTCTAGAAAAGTTTTGTTCTAGGGCACAAATGTAATAGGAAATAATTGTATATAATGACCATTGAAAGTGAGATAACTGTTGAGGAAGAAGCCTTTGCAGAATGGCAAATTGGTGAGTAGACAACTATAGAAGACCAGCAACTGTATATGATGTCTGTTGAAGGTGAGAGAACTGATGAGGGTGAAGTTTTTGTAGATTGGAAAATAGGTGAGAAATTAGTTGTGGAAAATTCTGTGTTGGCTCAATTATCATTGCATGCCTTGACAAGAGTTTGTAGTTTCCAGACAATGAGAATCAGAGGTAGTAAAGGGACTAGAACTCTTTTCATATTGATTGATTTAGGGAGTACTCATAATTTCTTGGACAGTAGATTGGGAAAACAATTGGGTTATGTTATGGAGACAATTCCTTTATTAAAAATTACTATAACGGGCACAAGCATGTCTTAAGAACGGCCATGCTCTTATTGGGAAACACCTTTTTAATCCCAAAGTTAAGGTTTCAAGGGGGACTTTTTGCTGGGATTAAAAACTTTTGGATGATCTTTATGAATACTTTAGAGGGGAGGAGAGCATGGATACAAGAGCACAGATTGGAGTAGAGCTAAGTCGGCGGGAACTTCCTTGGAGCACCATTGGAAAGATTTGAGAAGCAAAAGGGAGCTTTTATGGATTCTTGCTTGTTTGTTTTCCTTGTCTATCCAATGTTGTGTGAAACCATGAGAGGCTAAACCATTCTCTGGTACCTCAGATTATGAACCTTGAGATGTTTTGTATGTAATTTATTCAATTACATTGTCTATGGAGTTTTCTTGGATTTCTTATATGTTTTATCTTGGATTGCAATTTCATTGTGCATGATTGCCATAGTTGCATCTTTGCTTATCTTGATGATGATTAAGAAATCCATCTTGTTAGGGCTAGAGGATTGAGTTTGAGTACATGCCCAGAGAATTAGGGTTATTCCTTCGGTGTTGAACTTTTTGAATTAGGGTTGTCATCTCAGTTCAAAAGAATGTACTTGATAGCCAGTGTAGGAATCAATACAAGTTTCTTAAGTAAAGTAGTCCTGGGACTCTACTCCATCTCAGTGATTCTCATATAGTTCTTTTCCCAATCTCTTTTACTCTTTTAGATTTTCAGCTAATATAGGAAGCCTTTACAAGTGTCATAGTTTATTAGATGTTAGAAGAACAACAAGTACTGAAAGCTTTCTAGTCCCTATGGATTCGTCTACCCGACCCATTCGGGTACACTTTACTACTTGTACGAGCCATGCACTTGCGGATAGCAAGGGGTTGCGTATCAGTGTGTGATTAGAGTCATCTGATAAGATCCGGAAATGAAATATATTTTCATTCAAAAGAACATCTCTAAAGAAAAATATAGCTGAAGCATGAAGACTATAAAGCTTATAAGCTTTGTGTCCAGATTAATAGCCAATAATAATAGACTTAAAAGCTTTAGTTTCAAATTTGCCCTTATATTGATTAATATTCGATGCAAAATAGAGACAACCAAAGCCTTTAAGAAATTGATAATTTGGTAACCTTTTAAATAGGGCTTTATAAGGTGAATGCCAATTTAATAGAGAACTGGGAAGATGATTTATGATGTAGGTTGTAGTGAGAATGGCATCACCCCATAAACGTTTTGGTAAACAATACTGAAATAATATGGCACAGGCTACCTGAAGTAAGTGCCTATGTTTGTGCTCCATAACACCATTTTGTTAAGGAATGTAAACACAAGTCCTTTGATGGTGTATACAAAAGGTATTATATAAATAGATTTTGACATGTTTGGCAGACAAATTCTAACTCATTATCAATTCAAACATGCTTGAATAAGGTGCTAAATTGATTGCTGATTTGTTTTAATTATTGTTAAATGATATGAGGTGTTTGAGTTTTACATTTTATTAAGTAAGTCCAAATGGTTTGACTAAAATCATCCACTATTGGGAGAACATAATTAGCTCCACTAAGAAATTGTTCTATATAAGGCATCCATAAAAAGTAAATCAAAACTAGTAATTGAATAAAGTGTACAACAAGGAAAAATAGGGCGAGTATGTTTAGACATATGATAGACATCATAGGCTTATTGAAATCGTTAAAATTCATAGAAGTGCATTAGGAATCTAAATGTTTGATAATAATAGAAGAATGTCCCAGTCATTGGCGTCATACATCAGTAGTACTTACTTGATAACAATGAACTGATGAACTAGTGTTGTACTTAGCCCTTAATTAGCATCATAACTCAATTTTTTGGCTGAGTTCTCCATTGCAAACACTCAATTAGTGTTATTCACCATTTCAGCAAGCTAATAGAGTGCAAGGGGCTCTCTTAGGCCCTATGTGGGCATGTGTAGGCTTGCATACGTGGCCACAAAATGCTGTATGTTGTGTGCTAGCACAGCTAGCAACACTGGCTGGCCAGCCGTGCATTGGCGCAGTAGGCCGTGTGGCTTGGTTGTGCTTCCACATAGTCAATCGCATAATGCTCTCGTACGCTAAGCCACACAGAGTGGGTTCATTTGTCTTTTTAAGTCTTTTAGGTGAAGAGGCAAGGATATTTTGGTCATTTAATTCTTAAATCCCTGAGCCTTGTTAACTTCTTTTCTTCTCTAATTCACCTCCATCTTTATTTCTCCTTAAATGAGAGCTCTTCACTTGAGCTTAATCATCTCTCTTCTTGTTTTGGAGAACTCATTCCTCAATTTTTCTTCTTCTTGGAGCTAACCAGGTATGCATTCATCTTTCTTCTTGTTTTATTCAATGGTCCCTCATTTCTTAAAAATAAAACTAAGGTTTGTGGTTAATGTATTTAAATGAGGTTTGATTGCTACTCCATTCTTGTGTGTAAGGTGGTAGGAGGATTGATTGGAGTTGTAGCCTTCCATTTTCTCCAACCAAGCTAGAGCCATTCTCTCCAACCCAGAAATTCCTTTAAATTCCCTTATTTCTCTAGCTTTAGATGAAGTTACTCTCCATGGAAATTCGTTGGAATTTTTGGACTCAAAATTAAGTCATACCCAAGCCTCTATTAGACTCGCATGATAGATACAATCCTCGTGTATACACCACAAGGGCATGTGTGTTAAAATGTAGTATAATATACCCGAAGGTTGTCTAGTCAAATCCACAAGGACAGGCTCTACTAGTACTTATTTACTCTCTATGATCTAGCCTATCAAAAGAGATTGGGGGTTGCTAAACCTAATTGTAAAAATCTAAAACTAATGGTGAGAGAGATGATAACTTGGGGTAAATTCAAGGAATGGAGCGGTGACCAGGCTTACTTCACTTAAGGCACTTGCAAAGGCTTCCTATATTAGCTATTTATAGAGCATCTTTGGACTATGGAGACTACTAAAATAGTTGATCCCTTTGGTCCAGGCAGTCAACATAATCCCATATGGTAATGATGCATTACCCTATGATTGCATGATGCTATGTGAATCCCTTTATTAGGTTTAATGCTAATCCAGAGAATTCGACACCATACACCTTATCTCCAGGTATGCACTCAGCCTCCAAGGATTTTGATACCATATACGCTATCTCTAGGTGTGTACTCAACCTACAAAGAGTTTGACACTATAGACCCTAGCTCTGGGTATGCACTCAACACCTATCTTCTATGTTGACCTAACATGGTGGATTTCTTAATTGTCATCATGCTAATTGAATATGCAATTGAGGCTTTCACACAATGTAAATTGCATGCATGAAGAAACATAGAAAATTCACAAGAATACTCATATTCAATATATAAAAACAAGAAAATCAAATATAATAAGGATTTAGATTTATGGCCTAAGGTAGTTAATGATGGTTAAGACTTACATGTTCATTAATAATAATATACAATCTAAGATTAAAGACAAGAACAAAGCCATAATGAAAACTTTCTCAAGCTTCTCTCAATGGTTGTAATGGAATCTAAGGATGGAGAAGGTCGATTCATCAAATGCTCACCTTCGGAACTCAAGGGAAGCTTCAACCTCCCATTGATTTATGGCCTTGTTCTCTCTTCAAAACCCTTGTCATATCCCCTATTCTCCAACCAAAAAGCCCCCTCACTAGTCTAACTTTTTGGCTTAAATATGCAAGTTCAATCCATACACGGTCATGCTTTGTGGGCATGCTCATGGTTGTGCACTTTACTAGCAAATTTTAGGGCTTCAATCGTATGAAAAATCCATCTATAGTGATTTCCATGAGCTAATGTACGACCATGCAAGGAGCTAGTTGCCTATGCTTCTTTAATTCCTTAAAACTTGTAAATTGTACTGGAATAAGCATAGTAGTACTTCCTTTTGCATGGCCATGATAGGAGTAAAGGGGGGTGTGTTGGCTCAGTGAAATCTGAATTCTCTACTCCTATGATCTGTGTGGCTCAAAGACAACCTAAGCATGGCCGTCCTTCGCCCTGGATTGCTTTTTTTTTTTTTTTTCCTTGTTTACCTTTGATTTATAGGTATTCTTTTTCTATTGCCCCAAAATCTATCTTCCTGTGAATTAATGCACTAAATACTCAAAGTAGCACTAAAATATAGAAAATTATGCAAGAAGACAAGCAAAGTGCATGCGAAATATATGTAAATTATGTGTACAATACGCACTTATCAAATATTGCCACACTTAAGCTTTTGTTTACCCTCAAGAAAAAATATGGAAAATAGAGAAGAGATGAGTGCATGACCTCTAATCTCAAAACACACAGTAGTCTCTGATGCATCACAGGATCTAGTGTTGAGTGTGAGCGAAGAAAATACAAAAGATAAGTTCCACCTAATACTTGTACTCCCCCTCCTTGGGCTGTGCCAACCCTAACTATGTGCCCATGAATTCCTGACCTTATCCTCCTATAACTTATTACATGGGTAGTAACTTCATATACTCTTGAGGTAGCCTATTCTCTTGGTAGGTCATCAAAGTACACATGTAATGCTCAATATCTGGTTACTCATAAGTGGCTTTCACTCTTCAAAAGTGATAGCTCTTTCTACTATCTTTTGCACTATTTTCTTGGTAGGACATTTACTAATAAACTAATGAATATGACTTTCCAGTTTTATTTTCAAGCTATTTGCTCATCTTTTTTTTTCACAAGAATAAGAGGCTCCTCAATTAGGTTTTGATGATAAGTAGTTTGGGTCATCCAAGATACTAGGTGAAATTACTTGAAGTTCAAAGAAAAACACACTTACACTAGTGTCCTCCAAAGCTAGAGACCCCCAACTTAATATCATAGATCATCCTAAGTCATGCATCATCCAATAAGCTCATCTACAAGGAAACCCCTCCCCCACACTTGAATTGTACATTGCCCTCGATGTATACAATGTATGCATGAAAATAAAAGACAAGGGCATTAAAAAACATAATAATGGGATTGAGTTTGGGGCTTTACAAAATATGGAGACCTATGTTTCCACTTTCAATGTATGAGTTCCAATGCCTTAGATGATGAAACCCAAAATCCTGAGGAGGTAGGAGGGTACACAAGTAAAGCTCAATAAATAGAAATGAAAGCAAGTAAAGAATGTAAATGAAGTGTGGAAATAACTAAAAAGCATGGAAATAAAATATTTAAGAAAGGGAATCCCTTTGCTAATTGGCAGTGCAAAATAAAAGACAAAATACAATAATAGAAACGGAAAAGAAAGGCCAGTGGTGCTAAAAAAGAGGCAATTTTGGTAGAGTTGGAGTCATTGGCATGGTTCTTAGTGTCGGTGTTATTGGCTTAGCATCAGACTTACTAGCACCGACCTTAACATCGAACGCGATGGCATGGGCCTCAGTGTAACCCCCATGTGGTGTGATAGGCAAGCTAGTAAAGGTTTGGGAGATGATAACTAGATGCCGAGGTGGTCGGTGATCTATTGGACACTCCATGTTAGCTAGCACTTAAAAAATGGGGGAATGTGTGGACAACAAGGAGTGGCTGGAGGAGGAAAGAATTGGAGACAAAGGCAAGATATTGGGGGAGGAAGAAGAAGACTCAGGGGTAGTTGACTGAGTGGCCAAATTGGGAGAAGTGGAGGTGATGACAAAGTAGGTGGTGCCTTGGGAGGTTCAAGTCACGCACAGTATCCCCATGGCATGTATGTGCCAACAGTGATGGGGTAAAACCCCCAACCATCCGCATCCTCATTGTTCCCTCTAAAAGACCCATCCCTACAACGAGTAGGATGATGTAGGGACCCATGAAAATGACTCCAACTTAGGGATCCATCCCCAAGTGCTGAAGAGAGTCTTTGATGGCATTCCATGGTGGAGTGGAAATTCATCTATCATGTTAGGAAGGTAGATGAAATTCTGACTGCTAACAACACTAGTGTTGTCTCCCTGCTCGGTCAATGATCTGCTAAGGAAAGAGTGGACAAACTTTAGGCTAGCAGAGAAGAGAAAAGTAGCGTTCGGCCAATGGTGGTCAAAGATAGAGTTAGTGCAGATCTAGCACTAGCAACATTGATAAGGCTCCGTAAGTGGGCTAAAGATGAGTAGTGCATTGTACTCAGATGTTTGAATGAAATTGGAGTCATATAGACTATGACAAATAGCAAACGCAATGTAGCTCATGCAATAGAGGGCATCATAGAGTTGAATCTGGATCTGATTAGACTAATGCTAGCCAATTTATCCTCTAGCTACCTCAAATGTCAAGAGGATGATGCGCTCCGTAAGTACATGGATCGTTCAAGTAACAAAGTGTACCTGAAGGTCTGGTAGTCAAATCCATAGAGACTAGGGGTACTAGTACTAGCTGTTCTTCTACTATCTAACCAAATAACAATAGAGAGTGAAGAAAACAAAACAAGATAAACTAAAGCAAAAGAAGACTTGACTACTATCACACACAATAAGTAAGCAAGGAAGTGTCACACAAGAGAAGGGTGTATTCGGATAAAGAAAACTCCCTAGGACTTCACTAAGGCACAAGACCTAACTACTGCTTCCTAATTAAGGTAATTTGAGCCATGGTGATCTTAAGGTACTCAGATCCCGCTTTGACAGTGATTGGTGACTATTCCAATAGAAGCACCATCTATAACCTGTCATGTCATTAGGGCTTGTATGAACGCTTGACGCTCTAGGGATCCTGATTAACCAACTGGACTTCCAAAATAGGCTAGCGCTCTTTCAAGTCAACTAACCCCTAATCCAATAGAAATCCCTATCAATGACCTGCCACATCAAAGGGATTAGTATGATTGCATAAAGTTCATGGGAGCATGAATGTAGGCATGATCAAATAGAAGGGGGAGTGGATACTCCTCTACCTAGGCTCTCTTCTTCCCCTCTCCAACCTTGGTGGATCTATTCTAGTGGGTCTTTCAACTCAAAACAAGAACATTCAAACACATAATCAATGTTGTCATTGCAAAGATCATGAGACACAAGAAACACAAGATTGGAACTCAACAAGATCTCTATTAAAGGAAAATAAGAGTTAAATCATACAAAATAAATAGTCCTAGGGTTCATACATGTCCAAATACACAAATGAGTTAATTCCTCATGAGAGAGGAGTGTATACACAAACCAAGGAATGGAAATACATAAAAAGAACTAGAAAACTCCCTCTAAGCTCCAGATCTTTCCTTGGATGAATAGTAATGCCGAAGGTTTGCCGATGATGTCATGGAGAACTCTTCATGCCGACTCCGTTGATGCCTTAGACCTTTGGCTACTCTCTTCCTTTTGTGCATGCCTCCCTCTTGGTGAAGATGTGTGATTTTTCCTTAGAATCGACGCCAAAGGTGAAAATCTAACCAACAGCCAAAAGTCCCCTCTTAGAGAAAAGAAGCCCCTTTTTATAATGCTTGTGATGGGCTTTTCCATTGTCATGGATAAACTTACAACGGTCATGCATCATTTTGCCATTTCCTTTCCACTATCTATAGCACTTTGCTACATTGTCTTGCTACATTGTCCTACTACTGTACTCAATCATGCACACGGCCGTGGGGTTGGTGGTGTGGTTTCTTGCCTTATGAAATGGAAGTGATCTTTTACAAAAATGCTTCAAAATTGTTCCATACCACCAACTATGCTCCAAAAAGATCCTCACACACCCTAGCTACACAAAGGAACATAAATACACTACTTGTGCACATAAAACTAATAAAAATCATGCTTGATCCATATAAAATGCTATAGTAAACCATGTATAAAAAACACTTATTAGAGGACCTCCAGTGTCAGCTCACTTTTTGTTGGACCAGAGATCAAAAATAGTTAGTGCCAAGCACCAATGTTGAAACTTTGCTTGACATCGGCTAGACCTATCTCCTCTAAAATCTCTAGTCAATTGACCGAGTATCTCCAAATTACCACTTAATCATCTAGCTATATTGCCCCTGATGAACTAGTACAATGAGCTCAGGCTCTATAGGGGCTTCCTGGGAGCTTTCCTCACCATGCTGCTGCTTTTCTTATGGCCCACAAGAAGCAATAATCTTCGTCGGCATAATGACCAGCAAAAATTTATTAAAACAAATATAGACTACACAAAAATCAAGCAAAAGCATGACATTCTTTAGTAGCATGGGTGTATTGAGGGAAGCATGAGCATACAAGGAGCATCAAACCCGTGCAACTCCCATTTTGAAATTCAATTTTTTTTCTAAGCACGGTCGTGCTTAGGGAAGCACGGCTGTGTTTTTTTTGCAAGAATTGTCTTATTTATGTGAGAAACTCTATTTTGTCAGTTTTAAGCCCTAATCTAGTCATTGTAATCCCCTTAACATGTTCTAAACATGCAAACATGCTTGGATATATGATTTCGCCTAGAAAAATGAACTTTTCATGGAGAATGGGAGAAGAACAACATTTTGTAGGCGTGAGAAAGATAAAAGCGAGGATGCAATCTGATCCGAAAGAAAACTACAAAATCATCGAGGAAAATAAAAAAAATCCACACTAAAACACTAAAAAAAATGCAAGAACGAAAGACTAGAGAGGAATTGGAATGGAATGGGATTATCGACAGCCATTCTTTAAAAAGAAACTCATAAAAGATGATTGGCCACACCCAAGCATGACTATATTTTTCCCAGGCAGAGATGATGAATCAGTTCTCTGAAAAGCACGAGCATGCTTGCAATTCTGTTACCCCCATGCAAATTATAGGTTTTTCAAGGCTGAAATTAAGTTACTCTTCATGTCCTTGCAAGGAGCTCCTAGGCCTTGCTTGAGCCAGTGCTTATCCCCTTGCTCATTTTTTCTAGTTTCTTGTAAAGTGCATGGCCTTGAACATGGCTACGCTTAGCCTATTTTCAGCCTAGGGAGTTCTCTAGGCCTTTGTTCTACCCAATTTTTTTCAAAACTAAGTGTGGTACATGCTCTAAACACTCAAACATGATGAATAAAGCATTTAAAGCTCAAAAGAAAATGAAAGAAAGCACAAATCACCTCTAGCCAACATGTAACTTAATAATATCAAAACTAAAGCTAAGAAAGAAATACCAAAAAAAAAAAAAAAAAAAAACAAAAAAGAAACGCCAAGTCTTGGGTTGCCTCACAAGAAGCTCTTGTTTAATGTCATCAGTTTGATGTACCTGATCACTCATCAAGGAGGCTCTTAAAGTGGAAACCTCTTGCTAGTTCCTGCTCTAGAAGTATTATGAAAGACATATGGTTTCAGTAGGAAATTAATTCTTTTTCACCAAAATTCATATCCAAACAGTAAAGTGAAGTGGAAGGAGATGCCATTAGTGACTTATTCTTCTTCTTCTTCTTGCTGTCAATTCTTTTCCATCACTTCTTAGCCTTTGAAGGTTGTCCTTGTGTAGCTATAGAAATGGTTTGGGTGCCACCATCAGGAAGTTCTTCACCTAACAATTCATCAAACTCATCCTTGAACCAAAATTCCTGCACATGGTCAGCAACATACCCATCAATGCTATCGACAAAATAACAAGACTCATCAAAATCCATTGAGTGTCATATAGCATCTTGGAGCTTGAATGATACTTTCTCCTCACCCACCATTAGGACCATCTTACCCTCCTTGACATCAAACAATGCTTGAGACATAGCTAAAAGTGGTTATTCTTAGCTCAATGGCACCCCCATCTTATTATCAAGGTCTAGAATAACAAAATCCACCGCAATGATGAACTTATCAAATTTTACTAGCTCATTCTCGATGATACCTCTTAGGTGGCGAATGGAAAGATCAGCTTCTTGGAAAGTCATTGTGGTTGGCTACTTGGAATGGTCGGCTAAAAATTTTGTAGGGCATGAGATTAGCACTCGCCCCTAAATTTGCTAGAGCTTTCTATGAACCACTCTTCTAATGAAACTGCCTAGATCCTTTTTCCTCTTCAGAAGTTGATTAGTTAAAACAACCAAACATTCTTTGCTAAGAGTAATTGTTGAACCTCTTCCAATTTCTTCTTGTTTGTGTGTAATCCCATAAAAATTTTTGCATAGTGTGGCATTTATGGCAATGCGTCCATGAACAACACATTCATATGCGAAGTCTTGAACATATCAAGGAACTTCTTGAATTGCTCATCTTGTTAATCTTTTTTGACCTTAGCTGGACAAGGAAGTTTTGGTTAATATTCTGGTGCTTTGAGCTCTTCCTTAACTTTGTACTTGGTCATTTCCTCAAGATCAATCATTACTTTTTTTCTTTCCAGAGAGCTCACTCTCCTTTTTCACTACACTTTCACGCTCAAATTGCTTCTCATAAGGAGGAGGCAACTCTGTTACACTCCTTAAAATGATGGCCTTCAATGACTGACAGGGGCTCGAAGTATACGGGTTGTCGTAGTAATAAAGTACCCCGGTGATAGGGTAGTTGAATCCACAGGGAGTAGGGATTAGAGACACAAGAAATTGCTATTTAGCTAGTGTGAAGTACGAATGGTGAGAGAAAAATCAATGTGTGTGTGCAAGAGTATTTAAGAGAAATAAGAAAATGAAAGAGAAATATGGAAGATAAGAGAGTGCAAGCAAAGAGTACGAGAGGGACAATCAATGTAAAAAGGGGTACCTGGACAAGCTCCCCCTAGTACTAATGTTCTAGTGCAAGATAATGTATTATGCTCTCTTATTGATGTTTAATAAGTCGTGGACATCCTTAAGCACACGGTCCCAAACCTAAGGTCAACCGTGACTAATCCCAACATTATGCTTGGTATTAGATTTCACTACGACCCTTCACTCTGTTGATCTATCAACAAAACCCCAGGGGAGTCCATCTTCGTAAGCTTCACACTACATGGAATTGCTTTACTTTCTAGGGATTGCAAGTGATAGCCCCTATTCCTAAGTATAGTTCTAACCCTTTGGTACAGGTGAAAGAACCCTAGTCTCAATTAAGCCCCAGCATTAGGATTCACTACAACCCTTCGCTCTATTGCACATGCAACTAAGCCCCAGGGGAGTTCATCTCCTAGCACTTCGCTCTACTTCGACCACTAAGAACTCTTGGAACATGGAGGTAGGGAAAATCACACCAGAGGGGAAAGAGGACGTTTCGCTACCTCACGACTCACCCTCTCGACCCTCTCTAATCTCGAGTAGTCTAATCATATAGGAGTTATCACACCTCCAAAGGACAATCTAGATGATTCTCAACCCTAGTGTCATGGCTAAGGGAAAATCAATACAATAAGCAATCAAGATTGGAACTCAATTAAATGCATCAATTAAGAAAGCATAATAACATGTCATAGAAACAATATCATCCTAGGGCTTACAAGTCCGAATACTCACAAGGGGTTTAGCTCTCCATGGAGCTATACAAATCCATCAATGTGTATGAATAAACAAGAAAGATAAACATAGATGAAACCCCCTTGTGATGCGTGACAATGGTCTTGTGAAGTCTCTCCATCCTCTCCACCAAGCCCTTTGTCAAGTCTAGGGCACACCTCGCCGGATCGGTGCCGATAAAAGCTCCCCCAATAGCTATCTTCCAACGGGCTTCGATGTCAATGCTGAGAACTTGCTCCAATCCTCCACAAAGTCCTCTCCATACCCTAGCCGCGACCCTCCAGAAGATAGGCAAAAAGATCCCTCAAAAGATCCCGAAAAGTTCTTTAAATAATGCTGAGTCGCGGTTGTAAATCGGCTGAAATCGGGCATCCACATGGCCGTATGGATTTTCTGGAATCGATTTTCTAGCACGCAATAAACAGTAAATTGCTACAGTGCTGCTGCAGTACTCTCGCATCAAATGTTCCCGATTTCATCATTCTTCATCGAGGCCATTGAATTGGGCACATAATCAATGGTAGATCATGTTGATTGCTTTATTTCTCCTCATTAACGAAGGTCTCCAATGCTACACAGGTTAAACTTTTGTGAATGTGACTGTCTTTGTGCCCCTCCAAAGGAGGTTGGCACACACCCACAAGTCTAAACTCGTGCCTTGTTTCCTTGCTTGGTCCAAGAACTCTCTAACAATGGCAAACATGATCTAACTTTGCTCTTTCTTCTCTAAACTCACTCCACACCCCTACATGCACAAAAGAACACAAATGCACAACAATTAATGATAAAATCTGAGAAAAGTAATGCTCAATGTAAGAAAATAATACTCCGTATTACTTTAACACGAGCACTTATTAATGACTTTTGAGGGTTTACTTCTGTTTTACTTTGGAGACTTCCTTGTGGGCGCTCTGCCAATGATCTAGCAACTTGGACAACTTGTTGCTCTAAATTCTTAAGAGATGCTTGTTGGTTCCTCATGATTTCTTCATGTTTGGAGAGAGTTCATTATTGGATTAAATATATGTGGCAATCAAACTCTCAAGAGTTGCACCCTTATTTTCTTGATTAGAAGGTTGGAACCCTGGGGGTTAATTAGGTTGAGCTTGCCCTTGAGTCCCTTGTCCTTGACTTTGTCCTTAAGTGCTTCATGAGAAGTTTAGATGATTCCTCTAACTTAAATTATAGGTAGAACTATATGGGTTATTTGGGAACAGATTAGTGTTGTTGATGTGGTCTACTTGCTCAATCAATCTAGTACTTGACTCTGCGGCTTACCACATAGTGCTCACTTGAATTCCACAAGTCCTAGAACATATGACAACATTTGATTGTTGTGGGAGCTGCATCACATCAAGCTACTTGGTAATTGCTTCAACTTGGGCTGCCTGAGTAGTGAGAGCATCAACTTCATAAATCCAAGCTGCCTTAACCATCTTATTCCTCTTTGAACTCCATTGATACCCATTGGTGGCCATGTCCTCAAACAAAATTTGAGTGGAATTAGGTTGTGTAGCACTCAAGCACTCCATTCACCTTGAATGTGCCACGGATTTTCATGATGTTTGTCAAATGAGCATACAGGTCCTTATACTGAAATCTATCAAACTACATATTTAGGTGCTATTTGGTTGGCAGCAAGTAGGTGCAAGTAGATGTAATGTAAGTACTTTTATACGTAAAAAGAACAAAAAGGGTGTTTGGTTTGATGTAAAACAAATTTATATGTAAAAAATTTCACAGCAAAATACAGGTTTTGCTGTATTTTCATTTACAGCCAATTTGACTGTAAGTGAAATACAATAAAGCAACCTATTAAAATCACCACTATTCCCCTTTACTTTTGCAGAACTATTCTCCTTCTCTTTCCTTTGGTTTACAGAAGCTTAGGTTCCACCGGCCGTTCATCTTTCAGAGCCCGACCTTCCTCCATCACTATTCATGTTTTAGAGCCCGAGCACCCTCTACTACCACCATCTTGTCCAAGCTTACACTAATCCCGGGAAACCTAGCAGTGCTTGCTTCATCTGTTTCTCTACGATCTTTGAATTTTCATCTCGATCGCTTGATTGGGAACACCTTCTATGCCTCTAGATCGATGAATAGTAAATTTAACTAATACAAGGAGTGGGCCGCTATCCCTACTACTTATACATCTAGTGGTTTAATTGTGCTTTAGAAATGGAATATTGGTAAACTAACTCCTTTTACTCCATCCAAATTTAGTTTTCATTTAGTATTTCCTCTGAGAAAAATAAGGAATGGGCTTAATCTATGGTTTATAATCCTCAAAATATTTCTATTCAAAAAAGAATTTTGGCAAGATTTATCTTATTTAGTTGATTTAAATCTTCCTTGGTTGCTACATGGGGATTTTTAATCCTTTCTTAATCAATGTTAGCATCATGTTAGGAATTTCAATCATTAACCTGCTAAATCTAGATGCTTTTAGGATTTTAACTGTAAAAATCGATTGCTTGATTTAGGCTTTGTCTAGTGTAGTAACATGATTCCAAATTTCGTGTGTGTACCGCAAGTGCATTGGGTGTTGAAGTGATAATATACCCCGGCGAGTGGTAGTCGTATCCATAGGGAATAGTGTTAGAGAGACAAGAGTTATCACTATTTAGCTTTGAAGAAAATCGATGATGAGAGAAATCAGTATATGAATGCAAAAGAAAATAAAAGAATGCAGGAAGAGCAATAAGAATAAGAGAGGTAATCGATAGTAAAATGGGGCACCAGGACAATCCTTCCCCTAGAACTATTGTTTCAAGTGCATGACTAGTATTGTACTTCCTAATTGATGTTTAATGAGTCATGGACATCCTAAAGCACACGGTCCCAAACCTAAGGTCAACCGTGACTAATCCTCTACACTATGCCCCGGCGGAGAGATTGCTCTCAACGCCTCACACTATGTTGGACTGCTTTAGGTTCTAGGGATTCCAAGTGATAAACCCTGTTCCTAAGTATAGCTCTAACCCTTTGGTCAAGGAGAAAGAACTCTAGTCTCAATTAAGCCCAAGCACTGAGATTCACTACAACAGTTCACTCTGTTGCTTGTGCAATTAAGCCCCAGGGGAGTTCATCTCTTAGCACTTCGCTCTACTTCGACCGTAAAGAATTCTTGGAATGTGGAGGTAGAATAAATCACGTCGGAAAGAAAAGGGGATGTTTTGCTATCTCTCGACTCATCCTCTCAACTCTCTCCAATCTTGAGTAGTCTAATCCTATAGAAGTTGTCACATCTTCGAAGGATAACCTAGATGACTCTCAACCCTAGTGTCACGTCTAAGAAAAAATCAATGCAATTAACATTCAAGATTGTAACTCAATTAAAAGAATCAATTAAGAAAGCATAATAAAAGTCATAGAAACAATGTCATCCTAGGGTTTACAAGTCCAAATACCCACTAGGGGTTTAGCTCTCCATGGAGCTATACAAAATCAACAAAGAGTTTGTACCAATAAGCATAGAAAACATGAATAAAACCCCCTTATGGCCCGTGCCAATGATCTTGTGAAGCCGTTTTGTCTTCAACAACGAATCCCTTGTCAAGCCTAGGGCACACCTCGCCGAATTGATGCCGACGAAAGCTCCTCCAATAGCTATCTTCCAAAGGATGTTGATGTCGATGCCGTAGATCCGCTCTAAAAGCCTCGCAAAATCCTCTCCAAACCCTCACCACAAGCTCCCCGAAAGTTCAGCAAAAAATAGGTTAAAAGTCCCCAAATAAATTTGAAATCGCGGTATTTAAAGGGCTGAAATGGGGCATCCACACGCCCGTATGGATTTTCTTGAAATCTGATTTTCAGCACGTAGTGAATAGTAACTACTACAGCAAATCACTACAGTATTTTGCTATAGTAAACTGCTACAGTACTAGCCCCAAAGTTGCTTCCGATTTCATTTTTCATTGAGGCCGCTAGGTTGGGCACACAACCATGCAGTAGATTATG
Source organism: Dioscorea alata (assembly GCA_020875875.1). NCBI lineage: Eukaryota > Viridiplantae > Streptophyta > Magnoliopsida > Dioscoreales > Dioscoreaceae > Dioscorea > Dioscorea alata. The sequence continues at coordinate 6,853,344 of CM037027.1, forward strand.
TCATTTCTTCTTTTCCCCGCATTTATAATGTTCTTCAATGTTACACGAGTTAGACTTTATGAGTGTGACTGTCTTTGTGCCCCTGCAAATTATAGAATAATTTGAGCATATTGGAGGTTGGCACATATCCACAAATCTACAACCCATGCCTTGATCCTTGCTTGGTTCAAGAAACTCCTCAACAGTCGTGGACATTACCCAATTTTTGCTTCTTTCTCTTGAACTCTTCTCCACAACCTTACATGCACAAAAGAACACAAATACACACGAATTAGTGATAAAACCTGAGAAAAATAATGCTCAATGTAAGAAAAGAATACTTCATATTACTTATACACGAGCACTTATCATGTAGCTTCACTTGGTGTAATGGTCAAGATATGCTTGGTTAGATAGGTTTCTGGCTAATTGTGGCTGGATCTTTAAGTTTGATGTTTATAATAACCATCACCTCCATAAAGCAACATCTGACCATTCTCTTATTTTTTTATTTTCTATCTCTCAAGTTTCTTGTAAGAGTAATTTTTTAAAATTCAACAATTATTGGTTTGAATACCAAGGATGTCATAAGTTTGTTAATAAAGCTAAGAATTTCAATCATAATTCCTTTCCCATGGATGCCTTTTTTATTTAATTGGTTGTAGCAAAGAGCATCTTGTTGAGTTAAAACTTTTTAGGATGAATTTTGTGGGGAATGATATCCAAAATATTAAAAGGGATTTCAGATCCCTAGAGGCCTTTAAAGCCTCTAATTGGTATAATTTCTTTGTTGGTCTACCTTAAAGATCCCTCTATAATTGGCACTCTGCTCTTATTGGACAAAATTTCCCGAAAATGGGCCCAAAGAGCCAAGCTTATGTGGCTTAAAAATGTTGACTTCAACACTAGCTTCTTCTATAACAGGGTCTCTACCATGACGATGATTTTGGTAACACTCATTATGATATTCCTAGTATTCGTAAATGCTTTAGTGAATATTTGGATTGTATCACCTGATATTTCTGTCAATGGCCTTAATGCCCTCCCATATGATTTGAACACTGTTAGTAAGGAAGACCATAATCTTTTAATTAGGCCAAAAACTTTAGATGAGGTTTTTCTTACTGTTGGGAATTGGTTTCGGGAAAGGCAGAAGAACTGATCGACTGAGGCGTGCTAAAGTTGCACTGACCTTAAGAACAATTTTGCTTCGTCACGGTGCAACAGGAACAATGGACGACGATGTTCTCCCAGGATACAACAGTCAAAGTTCTCTCCGGTTCGTGCACCAGAACAGAGACGAGTATAGTTCATCAAATACATTAAACTACCAATTACTTGGGCATATTCATTTTGAGAAACACTGACCCCTTTATTCTTTCTTAAATGAAATGCGCTATCATATGGGGTTGAGACAGGTTTGCAATTAAATTGATTAAATTTCTTTAGTACTTTTTCTACATAATTTTCCTATGAGAGCATTATTCCATCATCTAATTTAGAAATTTTAATCCCAAGAATAAAATGTGCTTCACCCATGTCCTTCATGTCAAAATTAGATGAAAGGAAATTTTTTGTCTCAACTACTATTTCTAGAGAAGTACCAAAAATAAGCATGTCATCTACATATAAACAAATTATAACACCCACATTATCATGAAATTTACTGTAGATACATTTATCAGCTTCATTTATAAAATAACCATTAGAGACTAAAACATGATTAAATTTTTCATGCCATTGTTTTGGAGCTTGTTTAAGCCCATATAAAGATTTCAAAAGTTTACATACCTTATGCTTGTTGCTAGGAATCACATACCCTTCGGGTTGATCCATAAATATTTCTTCTTCAAGATCTCCATTCATAATATTTCTTCTTCAAGATCTCCATTTAAAAATGCTGTCTTAACATCCATTTGATGAATAACTAAATTGTTAATAGCAGCTAATGCAATTAAAATACGAATAGAAGAAATTCTAGTAACAGGAGCATATGTATCAAAGTAATCAATATCTTGTTTTTGAGAATATCCTTTAGCTACTAATCTAGCTTTAAATTTATCAATAAACCCATCTGGTTTAAGCTTTTTCTTAAAAATCCATTTGCAACCTATGGTTTTAGAACCAGGAGGAAGGTCTACTAATTCCCAAGTATGATTAGATAAAATTGAATCTAATTCACTATTAATGGCTTCCTTCCAAAACACAGCATCAAGGGAAGTAATCGCTTGTGAATAAGATTGAGGATCATCCTCCACAAGAAAGGTAATAAAATCATTTCCAAAGCTATTTTCTTTCCTAGTCCTTTTACTTCTTAATTCAAAATCAGAAGCATCAACATTTGAAGAATCAGTATTATGAGTAATACGAGATGACTGTGCAATGTTATCAATACAAGATTTCAAAGGAAAAATATGTTCGAAAAAATCTGCATTTTTAGACTCCACAATAGTATTAGGTTCCATAATGTCACTCTTAACAACCATGAATCTATATGCAGCACTATTCAAAGCATATCCAATTAGCATACAATCAAAAGTTTTGGGACCAATTTTCCTCTTTTTAGGATTAGGTAGTAATACTTTTGCTAAGCAACCCCAAACCTTAAGATATTTTAGATTAGGTGCACATCCTTTCCATAATTCAAAAGGAGTTTTACTAGTCTTCTTAAAAGGAATTCTATTTTGAATATGACATGCAGATAGAATAGCTTCTCCCCACAAATTATTAGGAGCACCTGAACTAATTAACATGGCATTCATCATATCCTTAAGTGTTCTATTTTTCCTTTCAGCTATTCCATTAGAAGCAGGAGAATAAGGAGGAGTAGTCTCATGTATTATACCATGATATTCACAAAAAGATCTCAGAAAATTATCTTCATATTCCCCACCTCTATCTGATCTAAGCCTTTTAATTTTCTTATTTAATTGATTCTCAACTTCAGTTTTATACTTTACAAACATTTCACATGCTTCATCTTTTGATCTAAGCAAATATAAAACAGTATATCTAGAGAAATCATCAACAAAAGTAATATAGTATTTCTTACCTCCTCTAGTCATATTATGTTTTAAATCACCTAAATCAGAATGAATTAAACCTAACAATTCAGATTCTCTTTCAATTGACTTACAACCTTTTTTGGTTGATTTAGATTCTACACATATTTCACATTTGTCAATTTTATTAGAATCTGTCATGTTATTAATTAAGCCTAATTCTCTCATTTTCTTGATATATGAAAAGTTCACATGTCCCAATCTAGCATGCCATAAATCAATTGAGTTCACAATGTAAGCAGAAGAGGATAATTTATTTCCATTGTTAACATTGAGTACATTAAGAATAAATAAACCTTGACTACAATACCCCTTCCCGATAAAAATCCCACTTTTAGACATTATCAATTTATCTAACTCAAAGGCGACTTTTATTCCAGCCTTTCCAAGCAGTGAGACAGATACTAGATTAACACGGATATCAGGGGCATGCAGCACATCATTCAGAAATAGAGTTTTTCCTGAAGTAAGTTTTAGGAGTACCTTTCCTTTTCCAAGAACCGGAGATGGTGATGAATCTCCCATGTACACTTGTTCCTCACCTTTGGCTAAAGGAATGTAAGATTGAAAGGCATTCCTATCTGCAGAAATATGCCTCGTGGCTCCAGAATCTACGATCCACTCTTTCGTATCCGACACCATGAGTGCTTGAGAAACAACAGCAGCTATGACTTCATCATTGCCTCCTTCAGTTATGTTGACTTTAGGGATTGACTCCTTTGGTTCTTTCTTGTAATAACATTGAGTCGCATAATGCCCTGGTTTGCCACAAACATAACAGGCACCTTTCTTTTTGAATGTAGTTTGAAAATTAGGTTTGAAGCCGTCCTTCTTATGTCCCTTGAATCTTTGTGTAAATCCTTTGAATTTGTTTCCGGTTCCTTTGAAGTTCTTCTGTTGCTTGTTGAAATTCTGAATTTTATTTGATCCTCCTTCAATAATGTTTGCTTTGGATGAGAATTCTTTGACTTTATCTGCATTATCCCTTTGGCGGTTCTTCTCTTCAATTCGGATGTGCACAATAATATCTTCAAGAGTCATTAGTTTCCTTTTATGCTTCAAGTTGTCTTGTAGTGCTTCCAAGATTCAGGCAGACGTTCTATGAGGAAGCTAGCAATGAACGCATCAGGTAGGACGATTTCTTCATTCTTGAGATCATTGATGAGAAGGTGATAATCATGAATTTGCGCTGACACTTCCTTATCTTCAGTCATTTGGAAATCAGAAAAATTCCCTATTGCGTATTTCTGATTTCCAGCATCTTCAACTACATACTTCTTGTGCAGTGAATCCCATATCTCTTTTGCAGTTTTGAGATCGCAGTAGATGTCGTACAGTTCGTTGGAGAGGGTACTCAGAATGGCATGACGACAGATCTTGTTACCTTTCTCCCAGATTGGAAAGGTATGTGCAAAGTCTTGAGATGTTGCCTCCGGTTTTGGTTCAGTCAGTATGTGAGCCAGGTTGAACATGTCAAGCGCGGAGTAAACCTTCTGCTGCCAGCGTTTGAAAAACAATCCGGTGAATTAGTCGATCTTGGAGACATCCGGGAGAGACTTCGCAGTGGTGATTGCGTCCTCCATACAGAAATTGTTCTCGGAAAATTGTTCTTAAGATTGTTGGGAATTGGTTTCGAGAAAGGCAGAAGAACTGATCGACTGAGGCGTGCTAAAGTTGCACTGATCTTAAGAACAATTTCGCTTCGTCACAGTGCAACAGGAACAATGGACGGCGATGTTCTCCCAGGATACAACAGTCAAAGTTCTCTCCGGTTCGTGCACCAGAACAGAGAGAACAGCGAGTGCTCAATTTCGGATTGCCAGAAAAAGGAAGAGAGAAGAAAGAGAAGAAGAGCAGATATCTTGAAAACCGGTTCTGATCTTTGGTTTTGTAGAAGACGAGGAGACGCGAAGAAAGGCTGTGTCTCTTCCGAAAAAAACCAAAAAATAATGATGCGCCTGCACGAGTTCAGAATTTGCAAGCCAAATTCCAAACCCAGGCCTAAGATTTGCACCCCCCTACTGCCTGCGAGTGAGAGAGCATAACCACATAAACAATGTTAAAGGCTAATGAATAGTATTATATATAAAGTGGGTGAAGTTCTTGTAAATAGGCAATGTGATACTAAACAATATGGTAATGTTTTGAAAGCTAGGATGGGCCTCCAACACTTACTATCAAACCAAGGCTTAGAGGAAAAAATGTTGGTCATAATGGGTTTAACATTGAGTCTTATCTATTTTTTTGGGAAGTAATCAAGAATCCTATTCTCTTTAAAGATATTACTTTTTTTTCAACTATATCCTTACCTAAATCAAGGGGTAAAACCTATGTGGTACTTATTCCTAAAAGCACCTATCCCAATAAAGTAACTTATTTTAGGGCCGTCTTATTATGCTACACTTGCTACAAGATAAATTCTAAAACCCTCTCAAACAAACTAAAAAATGTATGTATAAGTTAGTGGGTCAAGATTAGAATGGCTTCATAAATAGTAGATCTAGTCATGATTAAATTAATTCAGTAGTGGGTAACATTATTAATTCATTTCATAAATTATTGTAAATATTTATAGATTTAAAGATATTTACGAATTTTCTAAATAATTTTAATCAAAAATAGTTTTCAAATGATATAGATTTTAAAAAAATGCATATTCTTTTTAATTATATTTTTTTGTAAAAAAAAATTACAAATTAAAATAATTTTATCTAATTATGAAATTAAAGCTGTTTATAAAATCATAATCTACATAATTAGATGTGTAATTATAAATGAAAATAGCTTTCCTAATTTTCAAAAACAATTATTATAAATATTTATAGGTTTAAATTTATATGTAAATTTTTTTTAACTAAGTTTAAATTAACACCAAGTTACAAAACCCGGACACAATGCAGTTTCTAAATTTTATAAATGAAAAGTACATTTGACAAAATAAAGGCATAAGAAAAATTGTATTTTTGTTTTCATGATGTTTACTTTTAAACTTCTAGTGGTGTCTATGTCATATTTAATTTTCGTTTTCTAATGGTATCATGTTAGTGTATATAAGGAGTGATTCATTCTTTGCTTAATGATGATGATTATTATTATTATTATTATTATTATTATTTTGACCAATGCGACGAGTACATATATAGTCAATGGCGTACGCATAGCAGGCAATGAAAACCCATCCATGTACCCTCACTCGATTGGCATGGGGATTAGGTAACAAGCATGCACTCGCAACCGAGGACCCTTGGCGCCACTATGTTCAGCACATTTCAAACTTAGAGTAATTGAAGTCCTAAAATCAAACTTTTCACATTGGGGCTAGTCTTGTTGGACCAAAGGAACATGGCATTGCTAATTGATTTCATTTGGTTTTCATGCTAGACTTTCCTTTTTCTTTCTTAATTGACCCTAAAAATGAAGGTGCAAATGATTATTCATTTTAAAGTCTTCAAAGCTCCATTTTTATAAATTAAATGCCAATTTAATTAGTGTAAAAACATCAGCTATTGTGTGTGAATGATAAGGTAAATTGCATTTCATTTCCATTGTTGTATAGTTAATTTAATTTATAGTCATGTTTAGAGGTTTACAAAGTTGTTGTTTTATGAGAAAATATGCAGCATCATTGACAAATGTTAAAGAAAAAAACTTCTCTCCAAATTAAAACTTTTTTTAAATCTCAAACATATATGATCAAGCATAATTATTCCTATTCAATTTTATTTTAGTATAAGTTGTTAAATAAGAATCAACCACCTTATTTGGATTTGATTTAATGTAAAAACTTCAGCTTGATAGGATGAGAAACCTCAAATTTCATTGCAAGAAAACATGGGCATCAAACACAAAATTTTTCCAATCAAATTTGTTTTGTTGGTGAAAGATAATATCAATGATGGGCAAAATTTCAACCGAAAGGATTTGACACCTCAAAACATATTAATGTTAGAATTTTAGATTATCACCAATAGAATTCTCCATTGATAATAATTTCCATCCGAAGTTCCATAGGAAAATATACGTGATTTTGTGCTAAAAAATATGTAAAAATTTAGCAACAGAAATTTTGTTGCAATTCCACTAGTAAAATGTATTATTTGTTTTTCAAAATCTAATAGTACATTTTTTAAAGAAAGAGTACATTATTTTGAAAATAGGTTATTAAAAATAAGTGAAAATATAATAATTTTAAAATGTTGGGCTAAAAAAATGAGACATTTAAGTATTAAATTAAAATATTTAATATTTTATTTTATTAGTCTAACTTATAAAATTTTAATTGAGAGTTTATTATATTAATAAAATATTAAATTTAAAATTTAAGATCTAAAAAATTATATTGAAATGACACGGTATCCCCACATTGATGACCACATATAAAGATCCATTTACAAATGTCATCAGTAAAATAAAAAAAATCAGTTCTTCGCCTTCCATTCTTAACAGTAGAATTTATTGAAACATTTAATTTAATATAGAAAGGCCTAATGATATTGTATCATATAATATAAGCAAAATTTTCCAACCTTTTACTATGTGAATTATTATCATAGTTAGTAGAAATTATAAATGGTGTTTTCTAAAAGATAAAAGTGGTATATTAAAAACAATCATTTTGAAAATCAGTTTCAGAACCAAAAAATTTTTTAGATGATCAACCTTTGATTTGATTATGTCTTGAGTTTTTAAAAAAGCAAGAAGAAATCACTTTTCGGCTAAAAGATTAAAATATTGTTTTTTCTTTTTTATTAATTCCCAAAATACGCATTTTCTTTATTATTTCCCAAAATACGCATTTTGTTTTTTTATTATTTTTTAAATTAGCGGACCCACTCTATTTTTTTATATTTAAATTTTATTTTTTAAAAAATCAGAGGGCAAATTGTTTTTTTAATATTAAGTTTTTATTTTTTTTAAAATTGTGGGTCCCGGTAGCTTTTTAAATTAAAAAAAAATTTACATCCAAACCCTTATAACTTTCATTAATTTTTCTTATAACTTTATTTTTCTCACTTCTACTATGTTATTTCTACTTTCACTAATTATAACTGACTGTTAATTCAGTGTTAAAAGGTTGAAGGTATAGTCATATGACCATCAATCTAGCGGAATGCGTTTATTCAGTGTTAAAAGGAACAAGGAACCTTCCTATAACGGCCTTAGTTGAGTCAACTTACTTTCGACTCACTGAGTTATTTGTAAAGAAAGGTGTACATGCGCAAGCTCAAATTACATCAGGTCAAATATTCTCGGAAGTGCTAATGAAGACAATTCAAGAAAATCAACAAACAACATATAGCATTTATGTTCGTCAATTTGATCGTCAGTTATGTCACTGACTGTTAATAATTTAAATAAATAATTTAAATATTTTTTATAATAATAAAATATTAAATATTTAAATTATTATCTACCATGAAAGAATTTTCTTCACGATCAATTGATGAACACAAATGCTACATGTTGTTTGTTGATTTTCCTGAATTGTCTTCATTAGCACTTCCGAGAATATTTGACCTGATGTAATTTGAGCTTGCGCATGTACACCTTTCTTTACCGATAACTTAGTAAGTCGAAAGTAAGTTGACTTAACTAAGGCTGTTATAGGAAGGTTCTTTGTACCTTTTAACACTGAATTAACACATTCAGCTAGGTTGGTGGTCATATGACCATACCGTTGACCTTTTAATACTTAATTAACAGTCGGTTATAATTAGTGAAAGTAGAAATAACATAGTTAAAGTGAGAAAAATAAAGTTATAAGAAAAATTAATGAAAATTATAAGGGTTTGGATATAAAATTTTTTTAATTAAAAAAGCTACGGGACCAGTAATTTAAAAAAAATAAAATTTAATATTAAAAAAACAATGGGGCCCTCTTATTTAAAATAAATAAATTTTAAATATTTAAAAAATATAGTGGGTCCACTAATTTAAAAAAATAATAATAAAAAAAACCAAAATGTGCATTTTGGGAAATGATAAAGGAAATGCGTATTTTGGGAATTAATAAAAAAACAATATTTTAATCTTTTAACCTGACTTTTCTTGTTATATTAGTGTTTTATTTTATAAATAAAATATTTGGCATGTGTCACCGCCATAGGAGGTCGAGAGCTTAACTATATATATATAGAAATTTGATGTTTATCCAAATGAATACATATAAAAAAAGAAAAATATCCACAAATTAATAAATTAAATTAAATTTGAGTTATTTTGTTGGTATATGGGTTGCAGTCGGTGGTTTCTGCATTCCAGCTTAGATGAATCCAAAAGGTTTTTTGATAAAGGTTCTTTTTCAAAGAGAAGAAACTACACTTCTCTCTCTCTCTCTCTCTCTCTCTCTCTCTCGTTAGGTAGGCTCTTTCTTCAATTACCATCATCATCAACATACATAATTTTCAATAAGATCCTTGTCAACGTTTCATCCCCAATCTTTAATAGAAGGCGCATCTTCTTTCGATACCAGCATTTCCAAAAAATGGTTATCTTTTCTTTTCGGGTAATCATTTTTTATTTTTATTTTTATTTTCTTATAGATCCTTTTCAACGTTTCTGTTCCATCAATGTTTATTTATTTATTTGTGTTTTGGGAAATGTGGATAAGCTGTTGTGGTATTGATATGTCAAGAATACTAGATCTATGATTTATAAAAGTTGTATTAAACTAATTCCTTGTGAAAATGATAGGTGTGATTATATTTATTATTAGAATTGTAAAAATGTCACTTGTTCTACAAATGAAAATAATAAACTTAGTAGATCTTGTACCAATAGAAATTTGATAAATGAATCTGTTTTTTTTTTCTAGATCATTATCTCAACAATATTGAACTAGTTTGTGATCATTTTGATTATATTTTTTATTGACGAATTTTTTGTGATCTGCTACTTTGAACACTATTTGTTTGAATTTTCTTAAAAAAGAGTACATTGCTATAATTTACAAATTTCTTCACTTTCTTTATATAACTATAATATAAAAATTTTAAACAATTTTTTTTATTAAAATGTTTCAAATCTACTCCTATATATTTTTCTCTTTTTTAATAATTTGTTATAATTATAATGAATATATATATATATATATATATATATATATATATATATATATATATATATATAACTTCACTTTTCCCAGATAAACAACTACTTTTGAGGTATGTTAATCCCTGAATTACTTAGGTGCATTTTTTAATACAAAAGCATTAAAAGCAACTATTCAATATTATAGTGGCTTAATTAATATATCTTATGCATATCGAAAGGCTAAATATATGGTAATAGATTAAAATTCTTTTGAATAATTGTTTTTAATCATGTCCTCCCTAGACTAATTAAGATAGTTTCTTATTTATATATTAGAGCTGCCTACTTACTTTAGATTGAAAACATCAAAAAACAACACCCCCTACATTCACCATGCACTTGAGCTTGACACATACTCACCATACTCACATTTACTCTTCTTATTCAAAGAGCGAAACATGGAGAAGAAGGTGCGCAATTTGGCTTAAGGATGATGAGAAAGAGCCCTTACTAGATGTGAAGAACATGATGAAAACAGCATGGTCTTATGTCAAAGAATGTCTTCCAAGCAATAAGGACCCTCGTTTAAGGACACCAGGGTCCTACACCTTCATTGTTAGTGGTGCCTTTCGAGGAATGAATGTACTTGCAGGACTTGGGTGGCTTTGCATGGATTCTGATCACATGGTTTGTGAAGCTATTAGCCACCCAATAAGGTCATCTTCATCTTTAGATGCTGAACTCACAGCTTTCTTTGCAGTTTCTAAAGTTTTAAACAGTTATAATGAAGGAGCTCCCATAAGAATTTTGAGTGACTGTGAACTTGCTGTAAGCATATTTAAAGGAGTAACAAGGCCACCCCCAGAGTTTGCTGATTTGGTTGAAAAAGTAATGCACAACTTTACTGTAGTTGAGGTTGAGGTTGTGCATGTTTGTGAGAAGTTCACATCTGCTGCACACAGGCTTGCTTGTCTAGCTGCTTTCACTGGGTATTCTCAATACTGGAAGGATGCATTTCCTGATGGTCTTATTGACTCTGTTGCCAACTCTTTTGATTAATCATAAAATTTTTTTCTCTATTGTTAGCTCTTTTGATTAATCATAAAACTTTATCACTATCTCTCTAGTTTTGTGTATATGATGTTTATGGACCTTTTGTTTTAATGTTTTTTAAAAGTAAATGTAAGTTTTTCATTTCTTATTTGGAAGAAGTGGTTTTTGCTAAAACTTGTTTTTTTATTTTTTTGGTATAAAATGGATAAATCATGCCATTATAATAAAAAAATATAGAAAAATGTATAAATGTTTCCATCAAAATAAAGAAAATTAACATATACAAATAAAAGAGGAACAAATAATAAAGTGTTAACGATAGGTTGGAAAAAAGCAAAAAGTTTCCTTATTCAGCACAGAAAGTTCTAAATAATGTCCTCTAGATTTTTACAAAATTGATTGCTAAGAAGAGTATAGAAGTTAACTTAAGCAGAATCATTTTAACGTGAGCAATTGATTCTTTATGGTTTTACTTATTCAATTCCAAAGCCTCAGCATAAGAAGCTTAAATTTTATTAATGCATGAATTAAATTTAATGTTAAAAAGATTATGCTTTTGATTGGGAGGTTTTGAATTATTTTGGAGTTTAATTATAAAAAAAGAGCAATCACTTGTGCTTCGTACAAGAGAAAATTAGTTCCCTCATCTTAAGGAGTTTGTTGGTATGAAATATAAATAGAAGATTATCGCCCATCTGAGAAGAAAGTGATTGGTAGAGGGACCAAGGGTGAAGAAAGAAGATAATATATGAGAATAAACTAAAACTTGGGTATACACATTACATGATTGAGACAAATGCAAGGAGTCCTTGTTAATTCATTTCAACAGAGAACGCCATTATTACGCACATTATGCATCTATCTTGTATTTTATAAAAAGTTGAGATAAGTTTAATTGTGTTGCATATAGGTTTATTAGTTTGGTTGAATTTTCTAGAAATTCTCAATGCTAGATGGATGCCTTCCCTTATGATGTTATTGACCCCACTGTCTACTCTTTTGATTGATCACAAAATTTTCCTTCTCTACATCTTCTTTAGTTGTGTGTATGTAATTCTCATAAACATTTTTTCATCAATTTTTGAGACATAAATGTTAGTTTTTTAATTTAATTTTCTTATTTGGAAGTAGTGCTTCTTGCTTTCAACTTCATTTTAAATTATTTTGAATAAAATGGAACAACCATGCTACCATTATGAGAAAGAATTTATAGAGAAAAGGTATTATAAGGAATGAATACCCTCTAGAAAAATAGAAAAAATATACAATTGAAGGAGAAAGAACAATAAACGGCAGTCAATAGAAAATGAAAACAAAGCTTGCTTTATTCATTCATGAAAAAGTCTAATCAATGTCTTTTAGATCATTATAGACTTGATTGCAAAGAAGAGCATAGCACTAAGTTAAGAATAGTAGGTTCGATGAGGCCAACTAATACCTGAAACTTTGTTTTTTTTTTTTTAGTTGTAGAGCTTTAGTGAAACGACTTGAGAACTAGAATCTGTGTATATCTCTATAGTGTAATATTCTATATTTTCTTTAGTTTTATTCTTAAAATGCTCTATATTTTTTGTGGAATAGTTGGGTATGGGTTTTACGATGAAGGTAAAACAATAATTTTGATTTTAAAGTGTAGCAAGTTACAATGATATTTACTATAGCAATCATTGTAACATTAATTTCATGTTCCCTTACTTTAGCCTTAATAATATAAACACTACTGTAGCACTATAGCCTAAGATGTTAAATGTTTGAATTGTTTATTAATTAAGGAGAAAAAGTAATCACAATTAGGAGAAAAGAAGAGGAAGGCAAAAACATTTGGAAGAAGACATTAAGGAAACTAGGAATTGAAGAAGGGAGGAAATGTTGCCAAGTCACTAGGATTTGAAGTCCATCATAGCTTAGAACCGCTATACTTAAGTAAGACAATCTCCCCCTCTTTGATTTTATTGGCCTACTTGGGCTTGATAGCATGAGAAATGATGACGGACATGCTAGACATAGTAATGATACTAGTGGGTTCATAGCTGCTAACCTATTGTGTGTATGAATCTTGTAAAATGTTTAACTTACTATCCGAGTCCTTGATTATAATGAAGTCACCCATTAGTGATAGTTGGCAAATTTTATGAGGATGGTTCTGAGTTTTGATATCAATGCCCTTGCAACATCACTCTTATGCTTAGTGGCTATATGAGTAGCTTAGTGTGGAGAGAAAAATTACATTTAGTATTTTTATGCTTGATATTTGTTTAGAAACCCTCATTTCAATATCCCTTAACTCTTGATTTTTATGATTGTATGTCTTGATTTGGTTTTGTATTTCATTTACCTTTAATTTTAGTATTTTTATGCTTGATATCTACTTAGAAATCTGCATTGCAATATCCCTTTACCCTTGATTTTTATGATTGTATGTCTTGATTTGGTTTTGCATATTGTCTAACTTTCATCCTACCCTTTCGGTATAGTATTAACATTATCATTTTGAATCAATGATTTGTAAAGTGGATTTGTTTTTCATTACATTTAACATATGTCTCTCAACTTGCTTTTATAATGGTTGCTTAACCCACCCTTGATTTAGTTAAATTCTTTGATATTCGATATTTGCAATTTTAGAATTTTTCTAGTTGTATCTGAGGGTTAACTAGAAACAACCATCTTGTTGTATGGTTAGTATTATGATTATTTGTAATATTATTGCTAAGATTATTGTTATTGCCAGTGCTAGAAGTTTGTATGCCATTTCTCTATATTTTGAGTCTGCTTAGTTAGGATTTTGACCCCTTCTTGGTATGTTGTCTGTCCAGAGCTTCATGAGTCTAGTGAGGAGAATTGAGCTCTGTAAATTGGAGTAGTTGACTGAGTATTAAAGGAAAGTATTCCAACTATAGTTTTAAAATGTAAATACTTAAAGTACATATATAATTCTAGAATGTATTTGGGTTAGAAATAGATGCTACTTTCGGAAATTACCACATGTCGTTTGGTATAGGTATATACTATCAAGAAAACTAAAATGCTGGTAATTTAAGAATGGTTGCATTTCTGGAAAATCCTTAAAAAATATTAATTGGCTTCAATGAGAATTTAAGCTGGTGTTTGTTTGGTCATATTTGAAATTCCATATAATTAGAATTACAAAATCCTTCAAAGTAATTTTCTTTATTAACTGGATTTGAAAAAGTCAATGTATTTACAATAATTTCACTACAAGAAAGTTGGTCTATAGCGGCAAATTTTAGCGGCGGATTTTACATGAGCCGCTAAATTTATAGATATAAAAATATTTTTACATTTACACCCTCTATAAAACTTGTAATTAAGCATGTACCCTTATTCATTGTTTCATGACTATTTTTAAGTTTAGTTAACTACTATTAATAATATATATTTAAGATTTTATATAATTTTTTAAATAAATAAAATTTTAAATATATTTTTGTAAATATTTTTTTTAATAGAATTAAAAACATAGATATATCTATCCTTTAAATTTTTAATAGAATCAAATATTTTTTAATATATATATATATATATATATATTTTAATAGAATTAAAAAAATAAATATATATTTTTAGATATTTTTTAAATATATTTAATCGAAAAGAATCAATTAATGACCGTTGTAAAATATTTATAAATGACAAAGGCAGGGCTAAAGGAGAGATTCATATATATATATATATATATATATATATATATATATATATGTTATTGATATATAATATATATTTTTAGATATATTTGTAAGGGAAAATTACTATTACCCCCGCGAATTGCAAAACTTCCCAGACAGCCCCTGTAAGTTTGTAATACCCCAGAAAGCCCTTCCGTTAGTGTTTGAATTCCTTTTCCCCCCCTGTCG
This sequence comes from Dioscorea alata, assembly GCA_020875875.1. Lineage (NCBI taxonomy): Eukaryota > Viridiplantae > Streptophyta > Magnoliopsida > Dioscoreales > Dioscoreaceae > Dioscorea > Dioscorea alata. Next base: position 6,868,345 of record CM037027.1, read on the forward strand.
TTCATTTGTACAAGGGTTATGCTGTGAAATTCCGTGTGTACCCTTGTAAATGATAGGAAAAAAACCGCCCAGTCACATCATGTTAAACATTTTTTATTTGGCTTTTGTCAATCTTTTTCATTCCTTCTTGCGTTGATTTTTCTGAAACAAAGTTTGGAAGACTCATCGTTTGCATTCTTTTAAACTCAGCCGGTTGGCCGATAAGGTGAGAATGTCTTCCTTTCCATCACTTTGATCATCCTTTAAGGGAGAGTACCAATTTATATTTATTTATATGCAGGTTTTTAATGGAGAGTTTTTGTGCAATTGCAAGATACAACGGTGAGGGACGAGTGCTAGTGTTCACGGCACAGACTTGTTGGGATTCAATCTTAGCGGAGATATGTGACCGATGGGGTCTTGATGTTTCCCATGTTAGGGTGAAGTTTATCACACCCGATGGACATAAAACGATTTGTCCAATAGAAAATGAGGTTGACTTCCAGCGCATGTGTCATGTATACTCACTCTTCAAATGCGCTGCAGTCGATCTCGTTGTTGAGACAGATGATGTGCCATTGTCGCATCATAGTCAAAACGAATTCTTGTCATTATAAAGTTCTTATCCTTTATCTTTACTCTTAAAGTCATATGTGTTCGCGTAATTATTATAGTTACCGTTTAATTATTATATTTTTACGTTAAGTATTCCATTTTCCGTTTAAAACAATAAGTTCCCCTTTTAAACCAATAAGTTATGCTTTGTTAACCGGTCTCATCCCAGTTCCCGTTTAAACATATATTTTATCGTTTAACTAATTGTGTCTGTGTTTAACTTACTATGTTTTAGTTTAAATATACATGTTTCAAGTGAACTTATTTTGTTTCTGATTAAGTTACTGATGTTTTCCGCTTAACTGAAGTGTTGGCAGGAATTCTGATTCTGCCAGCGCACCTGTTCCATCTCATGGCGACCCGGACGGTTCAGCATGCCTTCCGTCCTCCTCGGATCATCCCGAAGTGTTATCGTTGGATATCGGACAACGTTTTGTAGACGTTCAACATTTCAGAGATGCGCTTCGGAATTTTGCAATCAAGAGGAATTTTGACTTCAAATTCATAAAGAATGAGAAACATAGGGTGACTATAGAATGCGCTGCCGTTGGTTATGGCTGGCGCCTTCATGCATCAAAGGAATTCAATAAAAATACATTCAGAATAAAGACAATGCACCCATCACACACTTGCGGTGGTGGAATTGGCTCGGTGTCACATCCGAAAGCGTCGAAAAAATGGGTAAGCGCACGAGTGATTGATAAGCTTAAAAGCCAGCCATTGTACAGGCCTATCGACATTCAGAAGGACATGTTACGGGAACACGGTGTCCACATTCCATACAAGCAAGCTTGGTTGGGTAAAGAGCGAGCCCGGGTGATCCTCGACGGCAGCGACGTCTCCAGCTATGATCTGTTGCTCTGGTACATGGATAAGGTGGCTGAGACAAATCCCGGCAGCATTGCGATTGTAGAAAGAGACGGTGAGAGTTTTGAACGTGCATTCTTCTCGTTCCGTGCTTGTATCATGGGATTCAAGCGGGGTTGTAGGTCGTTGCTGTTTGTCGACAGTACCCATCTTCTTAGAAAATATTGTGGTACATTGCTGGGCGCTACAGGCAAAGATGGAAACAATGGGTTTTTCTACTTGGCCTTCGGTATCGTCGACAACGAGACAGATGCGAATTGGACGTGGCTCATTTCCAAGTTAGGTGATGCGTTATATGATGACGGCGATTATGAAGAGATTATTACATTTGTGTTAGACAGGTCTAAGGGGCTTGTGAACGCCATTGCAAGGGTCTTTCCCTCTTCCCCACATGCCTATTGTCTTCGACACTTGGAGGCCAATTTTATGAAAGCCAATGGCGGACTTGGGAAGGCATTGAAGGACGAGTGTTGGTCCATATGCTTTCGTATTGCGTGGGCATCAACGGCTAAAGAATTTGATGATACGGTGAATGAATTGCGGGCCACATCACCACAAGCGCATCACTGGTTGCTTCAGAAGTCAGATTTGTCACATTGGTGTAATTATTTGTTCAAAGGTCAACGTTGGGGCAATATGTATTCAAATGTCGCAGAGTCCTTCAATGCGTGGATAAAAGAAGCTCGCCATTTACCCATGACGAGAATGGTCGACTCCATACGGTCTTTGAGTGTTTGATTTTCAATCTGTTTAAAAATCTTCGTCACTCTTTAACTTCGTTTACTTTACGTTTGCCTATAATGGTTTCCTTTTAATTATGTTTGTTCGTGTTTAATTATAATTGTTTTCGTTTAGCTATCTACTTTTATGTTTAACTATTCTTAGCTTACCTTAACAATCAATTATAATTTGTTATGGTACAGGTTCAAATTAATGCGGATGTTATGCACCTATCGTGAGCAAGAGAACAAATGGGCCACCTACTTATGCCCTGATATACATAAGACGGTAGATGAACTGGTTGCGAAAAGCCGAAATCTTTATGTTGGTCGTTGTGTTGATGATCGTTATGAAGTCCTTGACCATTGCAGCAACTCCGTCGATCTATCGGGTAAAACATGCTCATGTCGCAGGTGGCAAATTTATGAAGTCCTTGACCAATGCAGACAGATACTAACGTTCATCAATTTATTAGCGCCTACTTCACCGTGGAGACATACAAACTTGCGTATAGGGAAGCTATTTTCCCTATACCAGACGATGACAAGCCTACAGATGACAATCGAGAACTCCATCTGCGTCCGCCTGTTACGAGAAGGCAACCTGGGTGACCCAGGCGGAAGAGGATCGAGTCGCAAGCGTTTGAGGTCCGCGAGTTACGGTGCAGCCGCTGCCACGCGTCCGGCCATAATCGTAGATCTTGTAATGAACCTGTCGCCAACTAGGCATCGTAAATAAACACCTATTTTAAACAGACACTTGGCATATTTATGTCTATATGTTTGATATTTACACAGTCAGTTTAAACATAAATATATTATTTTAATGAGTAACAATGTTTGTTAAATGGAGACGTCAATATTTCAATGGTTTAAGTCTTATTTAAATGGCGAACGTTTTGTTTAAGTGATAACATAGAAATGTAATACATATAATACCAAAGCGTAGTTGTCCGGTCAAAATTGATCGACCCTTGGAATTCGCATTCAAAGACATTCAATGTATCTCCTGAATTCAAGTAGCCAAGTTGAACGACCCTTCCATTTCCCATCTACTCTATAAATTGCCTTCGCGTGGAGTGATTAGATTATAAAGTTACAAAAATAATTGATGCGACATCTGCTCGACCAGGGGATCTCCTAGGACACATCCTGGCAATGTAATCGGAGTATCCTTCGAGATCAGAGAATCCGCAGGTTGTTGTTCAACTTGTAAAAAATGTATTTGGTTAGCAATTTGAACAACCCCATAGGAAGCCTCTGATTTGCAAGATGCCAACGATTACATTGCTGAGATGCATCCAGGACATCCCTGTTCGATCAGATATCCCATCAATTGTTTTAAAACTTTATAAAGGTTTCTAGATATCACAGGTTTTGGATGCAGTTGGATAATGCTTGCAGGTGAAGATTTTGCAGGCGAAGATGAACTTTCCAGCTTGAAATGATTCCAATAAAAGTGCTGCTCAAATTCCCTGAAGGTTCATCTTCGATTGGAATCATTTCAAGCTAGAAGGTTCATCTTCTTCGGTTTCATTTCAAGTTCATTGTGTAAATGCACACTTGTTTAACCAAATGTAAACCTGTAAACCTGTTTACGTGTCCTTGTTTGTTATGTAATCATTTATTCTTATAATTGCAATAAACATATTTCATTTCAAGTGTAAAACTGCCTATACGTTTAATATTTAAACCGAAACGGTTGGTTTTAACCATGCACATAATATTGTTAAAGGACTGAAATGCAAATAGTCCGATGGCCAGGTTGAAGTTTAAATCGAACCAGTTAAAATTAAATATATATATACTTATAGTTATACAGAAATAGGGTTCGTTAAACATTAACATATTTAGTTAAACAGAATATTTCAAAATAATAACTCAAGTCGGTTTCCCCTCCCCAGTCAAAGACTCGCCTCTTTCTATGATTCCGGTTCTTCGACCTTGAATAAGTATGCGGGCAACATACTTTAATCGGAAATATGGTACATCCTTTCGAGGAAGGCGTAGCTTCTCACCTATGAGTATTTGCTCGATAAATCGCATCATATAAACGGCGCAGTCGACACTTCCTCGTCTGTGTCGCAGGGTGTGATCATCGTGAATTAGCGGGTACATCATAGTCACCGCCTCGTTGAACTCCATATCCACACAATAGTCAAATAGTTTCTTCTGTTAAGATATACAACCTGATGTTATTAAAATACTGTTCATTAAACGGTGAATGACTGAGGAACTTACCATTTCAGACGCGTCTGTGGTGTACTCATCGCTTTGGCATGACGAATAATGCCTGTATTCCTGTTTGTCATTGTCAAGCACCATCACATGGAAGCGGCCGTTCATGATTATTGGAAAGATAACAATGTCAACTTCATGCAGGTTTCGCGTGGCATCTCCGATCATAGCGAGCGACGACTCGCACGCGTCAGGTTATTTGGACATAAACAGTGCCAGTTGACGTGTGATGGAGGCGCGCTTCTTATAAGGGTATGGTACCCTCTTCATGGATGTTTGAATTATGCATACGAACGAGTCCATCAACTCGTCGAGCACCATTTCCTTCCCTTCAAGCAGAGTGAAGAGTTGTCTTCGTGTAGTGCTGACAAAGGCATTAGTCCAGACGATAGTGCTAAGGTTAAACAGTAACAGATATAGTCAGACAAAGAAACAAATAATTAAATGTTGAAAGACTTAGTTAAACGTTAAAGTATAATCGCAAAGGGTAATGTCAATGTCTAAAGGATGTAGTTAATATTTAAACATCCCATGCAAAAACTACATACATACTCGTCAATTATGCAGTTGGCGAAGATCGTTATTAACTCTTGCTCAAGTATGTCGAGTCGCGAGTACCCGGGGTATTTCAAATGCTCCAGAATGAAGTCGTGTCCATACCTGTTCATATGGTTCATTGTTGCTACTCTCTGTATGCGATGCGGCGACGACGACATCGTTCCCCGGATTTCTGTCTGTCTGTGTTGCTGCCATAGTCTCCTCGGCAGCCTGCGGAAAGAGATGCTTTGTTCTTCTTGTTTTTTTCGCACGTCACTTCAAACGTGACCGTCTTCGAATGGCGACCCCAATGACCTCGTCCGAGTCAAATTCCAAGCTCATCTCACTGAAGGCCCCCGCACTCGCTGGGCCTACCTCCGGTGCATCCGAACTGGGAACTTCATTTGTTTGTATGGACGACGCATTCGATTGTTACTGTCCTTCCATTGCCGTAACCCGAGCAACAAGATGAGGGAACTTGGTTGTCAGTAACTAGCACGCCTGCAGCAGACGTGCAGTGACATCATCGCTTTGTGCCGTCGAGGTGGCTGTCGAAGTCGGTGGGGCAGTCGACATCAAGGGGGGTGTTCCCGTCTTCCGGCTTACGCGCTCAGAAGAGATTGGCATTTCATCTTGCATTGTCTGGCGGGCGGCCCCAACAATTATATCTTCATTCGCATTCACGGTAACCAGCTCACGAAACTAATATACGTAAGATAAGGTTTTGGAGACCATGTCTTTTTAAACGAAGAAGTACAAATGTAAACGTTAAACGCAATAGTCAAATAGTAATCCCTATAGTTAAACAGAGACTTCGATATATGTACCTCCTTCCCTTCCAGGGATGGCAAAATGGTTTGTATCGACCCTTGGTTGTCATAGCACAGCATCCTCGGTGTCTTGCTAAAGTTCACTTTGTTTCCATAACCGGTTAGCTCATAAAACCATATGTTCAATGCGAGCGAGCAACCCTTCACGAACCTCGTCTGGATCTTCTCCCCGGCGCATCTTGCTCGAACTCTCGCGGCAGCTAGTGGGACGTCATCCATAAGCCACTTGTGAGTCGCCTACGCCCAAGCGTAACTGCCCATGGCCGGTAGATCATCGACGTAACCAACGACACAATTTGGCACCTGGCATGACGTATTTGGGAAGAGGACTGTACCCATGAGGTACACCATCAGGAGTTTGACAAAATTTTTCTCTTCTCCACTCTGCCGAACAAGTTGCTCAAGAGTGCTCTTGATAGAGTCGCTGTGCCTCTCGTAGCTTTTCGAGAAATACCTCTCTTGGAAAGATGAGCGTGATTTCTTCTTCTGAAAGACGACTTCCTCTCCATCGCAGCGCAAACCAAGAACGAGGGCGACATCTTCAGGCCTGAAACTTAGCAGGCTTGCCCCGATCCTGAATTTACTAGTGCGGTCATCGTACCTTTACAACAGGAAATCAAGAAGGGCCCTATCTTGGAATACCACTCCCACCACAGTAAATGCTTCGAACGGTGTCAATCGTATAAGTTCCCAGTGCTGTGCAGTCATGTAAACCTTCAATTCAGCCATTGTGTCTGCCACCGCTGTCATGGAGCATCGGCCATTAACTAGGGTTTCCACCATAAGCCCTCCGTCGAGACAATGATCGGAAGGTTAATTCTGGTCGTACAGAAGCGGGTACAGAATGTATTTCAAAATCCCTGACCTCCTCCCAAGATGGAGAAATTATTGCAGTGGCCGTTATGATTAAACCACGTCGCACGCCCACGATTTCCCACGCAGAGTTCAAAGCAAAAACTTTTCTGTTTGTCACTCAGTGTTTATGAAACAGAAGCCTACTCACTTACACGAAGACATTGATATTTAAAACGAGACCGTTTTATTTAAACATAGACACTGATATTCAAATATATTTTTCTATAGTTAAACACCGAAGAAAAAAATTTACATATGTTTTTGGAAAAAACTGCCTACGATACGGACAATTGTTGTTTGTTATGTTAGGAAGATTACATTGTAATTAATAAACTAAGTTATACTTGTGCATCGGATGCGGTGCTCTTCTGGCCTTTGTCGCTTACACCGGCTGGACTCCCATCGATAAGTATGAGTGTGACATACTTCAGTTATAGGTAAGGGACATCCGCTTGCGGTAGGCGTAGCTTTTCACCATTTAGAATTTGCTCAATAAACCGCATCACGTACACTGCGCAGTCGACACTTCCTTTTTTTTGTCGTGAAGCACTCCTATCGTGAATCATGGGGTACGAGGCCGTCGCCGACACGCCCAATTCCATCTCGACGCAATTTTCGAATAGTTTTCGCTGTAAAGAAATAAACTTTAAAGTTAGTATGGACAAATACGAAGCCCGATGCGTGTGACCTGTAACTTACCATATCGATCGTGTCTCTGTCGTATTCCTCACTCTCACTAGAAAAGTAATGCCTGTACTATCGTTTGACGTTGTCCGCAACGAGGACGTGGAAATGGCCATTTAAAATTATTGGCATTATTACGATGTCAAGATCATGGACGTTCCGCGTAGCATCGTCGATCATGCCGATAGCGATTTCCACCGTGTCCTCTTGTTTGGACAGGCACAATGCCAGTGGCCGGGTGATGGCAGCCCGCTTCTTATAAGGAGACCGCGATCTCTTCAGCTCCTTCTGGATGATGCAAACGAGAACGTCGATGACGTCGTCTGTCACCATTTCCTTCCCGTCCAATAACGTGAACACGTTGGCTCGTGTCGTGTAAACATAGTCATTCCTCCATACGACAGTCCTGATATTTAAACGAAAAATAAAACTATTTAAATGCTAACTAACATACTTAAACCGAGAAATGATATAGTTAAAGAATAAGTCGGATAGTTAAATAGAAAAGTAAAATACTTAATTGATAACATAGATAGTTAAACGAAACTTACGAGCCCATATAGCAGTTCAAGAATATTGATATGATTTTCTGTTCGAATTACGCGAGACACGGTAACCCGGCATATTTTTTCTTCTTTGGAAGAAAGTTCTTCTGCACGTCATCGAACTGTTGATTTGCAAGGAGTGTCCTCTCAGCTTGAGTTAGTGTTCTTTGCTCGTTGACGACTCCTTGCCATTCGGTGGCAGCCTCTTTATTTCTGGTAGCTGCGGCAACGTCTTTATTTCCGAGCGTGGTTTCTTCTTTTGGAACACGACGGCGTCTCCAACACACTGTAGCCCCAGGATGAGAGCCACATCTTGAGGCCTGAAACTGACCAGGCTTGCCCCGATCCTGAATTTGTTGCTGTGGTCATCAAACCTCTGCAGCAGAGAATCAAGAAGGGTTCCCTCTTGGAGGACGGCTTCAATCTCGGTCAAAGCCGCGAACGGTGTCCTTCTAATGATCTCCTAGTGACGTCCACTCATGTGAGCTTTCAATTCACTCAGAGTCTGGACAACAGGTGTCAAGTAGCATCGGCCGTTAACTAGGTTGACCGCTATGACCAAAACCCTACAAGAAGAACAATACATCTGTTTAGACTCGTATAGTTAAACAAAAACCAAAATAGTCAAACAGTGAACTCAATACTTAAACGGAGACATACATTGTTAAACGGAGACAACATTATAAAATACGAAATCAGATTTATCACACAGAAAACTCAATCATCAGATTAATCAACGGCCTCCTTACCTTGGTGTGAAAACTGATGAAATTCCAAAGACTTGAGCGGGAGTTCTCCTTCCAGACAATGGTGAAGAGGCGATGATAGCGAGATGCCCAGCCAATGACAACTTCGGAAATGGAAAAGGTGAAGAGGCGATGATAGCAAGATGCCCAGCCAATGACAACTTCAGAAACGGAAAGGTGAAGAGGCGATGATCGCAGTTAACCGGCGGCGGAAATGTTGTTCTTTCGGTAATAAACAAAGAAAAATAAACCGCTTCCTCTATAAGCGGTAACATCATTCCACGTAAGGGCATTACCGTCAAACCAAGTTGCGATTTCACAACTTCCCACGTAAGGGCAATTTCGTCCAATAAATTCAAATTTAACTCCATCAATCTCCGTTACAGCCCTGGGGGGTTTGAAATTCATTCTATAGAAAAAGAGGGGTTTTTTAGGGATATCAAAATTCGTGGGGTTTTTTTGTGAATATTGCAAACTTTGAGGGTTTCTTTGGTAATTAAATATATTTAATTAAAAAAACAATTAATGACCGTTGTAAAATCCATGAATATCTCATCTCTCTCCTATATCTTCCTCGTTATATCTCTCTTTTAGGCTGTCCCTTTTATTCTCTCTCGCTCCCTTTTTCTTCTAACGTTTCGCCCATTTTGAAGAATCTCGCTGGTGCTCGATTTCTAGGGTTTCTCTCAAGCCTTTATCGGAGAAATTTCGATCGAGATCTCTTGGAGTCCAAACCCTCCCCTTCCTTTAGATCTCAGGTGCTGAAGGTACTCTTGAATCCCTTCTTGTTTTGGTTTCCTCCTCTTGATTGGCATCTCATTTCAAATTCCTCACCCTGCTCTTGCGATCTGGTTCTAGAGTTAGCGTTTGTGTTTGATCTGTGATCAATATCGAGCTTGAGGTTTTTCTTGTCACGGAAATGGAGAGGGTTGTCACGGAGCCAAATGCCGGCAGAGGTGCTCATCACTGAACAGTAGCATAGAACAGTGCCTTTGCCTTCTGCTTGAATTGTGAGCTCTACATCCTAACTGGTTGATATTTTTCTTGTGTTTACTGCTTGCTTGTTAGCTCTTTCCTTAGTTTTTTCTATTTCTTTTCAAATTTTATCAGCTGAAAATGTTCTACTATTTATTTATGGTTTGATGTCACTAAATTATATAAATATGTTTGCTCCTTAAATTTTTTTTTGTGCATGTTGTCATTCCATGCTTATTTGTTACTGAAATAGCAGTAATTTTGGTGGTTGAATGCTTCTGATATCTTCTAATACGCAATGCTATATTTAATTATGTTGAATGTGAATGTCAGATAGTTTATAAGTGTGACTTGTTGAAGGAGTATGTTTCTCATAGTTATAGGTTTTCCTTAATCTAAGGCTTCTAGCCTTTTACTGGTATGGAATGATATTCAATTACATTTAGTGTAAACTTAGATAATCTCGCGTGTGAAATCTTTTAGTAATTCACATATGTTTTTATAAAACTATTGGTTTATCAATAGTTTATCAATAGTTTATCAATATTTTACTGAAACTTGGCTGTTCTATTTTACTGAAGTTTAAAACTTATTGGTTTATCAATAAGAATTCTTTAGTGCAATTAAGTTGATTACTTTTGAATCAGTATAAGCCAAACATTTATCTATTTGCTTGTGAAAATGACTGAAATTGCTGCAGAGTTTTCCTATTGTGATGGATTGTGGTGAATGAACAACGTGGAGAAAACTTAGGTCCTATGTCCTTGTCAGGTGGTTCCTCAATCAACATCAAACAGTATTAACTCCTAATTGATGACCATGAGATGTTATAATGAATGGTGAACTGAAGTCAATGATTAGAATGAATTGTTTCAGTTTGAAATGACGGTAATTTAGATTCAATGGTTAGAATGAATTGTGGGAATGAAGTACTCATATTTAATAGAGGATATCCATTAGAACCTTAACTTGGTATGAGCTGGTTGTACCCTGAGAAATGGTCCATGCTGAAGGTTTGATTCATTCACTACTGCTCTTCTTTTCTGCCACTCATTCCATGCTGCAGTTTAGATTCATTCATCACTACTTGCACTATTCCACCAAGCTCTGTGACATTTCTGATATTTTCTCATACCAAATAGTATATCTTGTTCTTATTTCTGCCACTCATTCCATTCTCATAAATATCAACAGTGTCCTCTGTTACTCTCTTTCACTTCCTTCACTGATCCAAGTAGCAAATCTCTGATTGCACTTTAAATTATCATGCTGTTTGAAATACATTTTCAGTAAAATTTTGTACAGTTATGGTAATTCTGTTACAGAATATGAGTTTAAATTGCTAGTTCATTCATGTTTATGCATAACTACTAATTTTATAGGTTGTATATATATATATATATATATATATAGGGTGGAAGATGCTTGTCCCTGCCTTAGACAGGGGTCCATATGTTTATGGACCCCTGTCTAAAACATAAAAAATTTGCTACTGTCTTCATCTAAGCGTAATTGCTCTGCAGAACTTTATTGTGACTAGTCATGCAAGTGAAGTTATGTGCCGAACTTTGCACACGACGCAGCTTGTACACTAAAATTTCTGCAAGTAAGGTGGTTGATTAAGAAAAACTAATTTAAACTAAGTTTATTATATTACAGTCATTAGATGTAACAAGGTTGCATTTTCTTCTGGAATGATAATCGCATGAACAAATTTTTTTTTTGATAAAAAGTGGATAAACCACAAATTTATTTAAAGAGACGCATGAACAAATTAACTCTTCTAATTTTTGTTTGGTGGACGTGGGAAAATATAAAAAAAAAAAGAAAAAAAATGCTGATTTTCCAATCTATAGTCTCATTGGACAGAGCCTAGATTTTTATCCCGCACAAGTATGGGATATAAATTATCTCATACCGGTGCTAACGTTGCAGGTACCTGTAAATGTATAAATCAATATTTTTTTTTTATGAATTAGAGTCACTAAATTTGGAAATAATTTACAGTCTTATAGTAAAAATGAATTTCTAGTCTTTCAATTTGGTTACATTATCGATTAATGTTGTATATTATTACTCCAAATATTATTTATCAATAATAATAAATAATAATGGCAAGGCTGAATATATATACATCCTTATATACTTTTATATGAGTTAATGTAATTCAAGTAAAGGTCTTTTAGTTTGAAATAACCTTTTGAATTGTGATTAATCTAATATTAGAGATAATGTTTGGAAAGACCACAAGAATATATTATAATTAGAGTTGATGAAGTTAACTTCAATCTTTGCATCTATGTTTGTTTACTGCTTTTTTTTTTTTTTTTTGGTGGCTGGGTTGGTCGTTGCTTTTTAAGGCCATTGAAACCGCGTTACTTTTAATTCTACTTTTCCAAACATGGGAAATAGGCTTGCATTTAATTAGTTAATTAATTAATTATATATTAATGGGGGTTTACTTGGTTGGGATTTGAATGGTGGGATGGGATTGGTTTGATTTGGTTAATAAGAGTTATTGTTGTTTCCGTAAGAGGTGTGATTTTTTAGGTTTTTTGGGAAAATACGTGTAGAATTCGTCACTGAGTTAATGTTGGAAAGATCATAATAAAGATATTTATTAATTATAAATTATTATTATTATTTTATTTTTTTGTTGTTGGAATTTTCAATGTTATTATTTGATAGAGTGTTTCCTTTCAAATCTTAAGATATATATATATATCTTTTGCTTCAATTTTTTTAGACATTAATTTGAATTATAGTAAATCTTAAGATGAGCATTTTTAAAATGAGATTTCTTTAATAAATTTTGAAAAACTGAAAGAGCATTATATGTAAAAAAAGGCTGAAATTATTTAGGACATGTATTTACTTTGCTCTCATGGAAATAATTTTATTATTGATATGAATATAAAAAATATTACGTGAGTTAATTTAATCAAATCCATGTGGCTTATGTTAACCATTGGATAGCTCAATGGTATGACACCAATGTGTTAAAAGGGAGATTATGAGTTCAAATCCTCTCCCTGACAGTACTGTTCCACGTACTGTTTATACACTATTCACCCGGGATATTTGTACTATTCTATACTGTTCATACAATGTACACCGGGCTCTAACACTATTCATATACCGGGGTGCTTGTCGCCTATTATTCAAAAAAAAAAAAAAAATCCATGTGGCTTATCAAATACATTAACTAAATTATAAGTATAAATAGTTAAAGAAAATAACAGCAACATCAATAAAAACACTAAACCAAATGAATTATAGTTTGGTTCCATTCCAGGTACCAATTTTTTTTTTTCTTCTTTGATGTTTTTTTTGGTGAGGCCTGGTTTGTTTTTATTAAAAGTCAGATTTTTTGTTCATGTATTTTTTTTTTGTTAGATAATTGAATGGCATAGAATCAAGAGTACAAGTAATGTCCTTTGATTGGAAGAATCAATTTTGTTGAACATTTTGTTCGGGTGGTTGTATTAGGTTGGTATGCTTAAAAGGTATTTGAATTTACAAAATTGTACCAGTTTGCTGAAGCCTGTGTTTTTCTTTTTCCTTTTATATGCTTGTTTTTTGCCGTAGAACCACATTTTTGGTGAACATGGTATTTTGGGGTTTTATTTGGATGCTATGCTGAAGAAGTGTTTGATTTGGAGCTTATGCTTAGAATTTACAAGTTTGTGGTAACTTGGTGAGGCTTATCATTCGATTGGCCTACGTAGTTGATATAAGTTCATTTAAATATCAAAGGTGGTAAATTAAAATTTAAATGCCGCAATCCAACTTGTTTTGGAAGAATGGACAAGGTGTTAGAACTATGATGTAATAAATAATTTGTTTTGCTTTCATGGTTTGCAACATGCCTTATATGTCAATTGGTGAAATAGCATGTTGTTTGTTTATCTGTGTTTTTATTATTATGATTTTATTTTTTTTGAATTTGCTTCTACTCCATGTGTTCTAGCTTCTTGGATAAAGTTAGTAATTTAAGTTGATTAATTAGCATCTATCAAAATATTGTGTATGTTTATCTTATAAAAATAATAATTTAGTGTATAATTACATAATCAACTTTCCAAAATTCTTATTGTTTTCTTATATAAATTTGATTAATGTCTTCTAGTATATTTTCTAAAAAATAGCTGCATTTTCAGGTTGCTATTCTTACTGCTCAACAGTGAAGAGGTAAAAGAAAGGTGCGATTTTTTGTTTGATTTTTGTTTGTTTATTTGCTGCTTTATTGATCATTTGATTTTACTTATTGCTCACAACTATTATCATTAATTGAGTTTTTTAAATCATTTTGAAGTGATAATATGACAACATGACATTTTTTAAAATAAAATGATATCAAGTTACAAAATTATATGAGGATGTTTCATGTCTTGATAACTACAAGTATATCCCATAGGGTCTGGGGACATCTCACTCACAAAATAATGACGTCTGATCTTCTCATCCCAATGAAGATGGAGATCAAGATCATATAGCTTCTACTGGTAATCAATTTCATATGGAGAAGCGTTTTTATTTATTCTCTAAGACATAAACTAATTTATTCATTTTTATTTTGCAGATGTATTTTCTAAAAATTAAGATCATGGTTTCATGTTCGTAACATTAGTATTTCTATTTTGTTGGTGAGATTTCTATTAATATTTTCCTGTTTTGATAAAAGCAAAGTTTGTTTTATACTCTGCTAATTTTTTTTTTCTTTTAATTTTCAGGTTTGCAATGAAGCTTGACATGCCTTTTTCTTTAAAATGAGATGTTTTCATTGATGAAAAATTTCAGTAGATTTGTGTAATCTGGACTACGTAGAAGTGCATTATGCTGTCTTTGGTTTATTTCTAACAGATCTTCCCATCTGATATGCATCAAATCCTAAGGCCAATTTTCTTTTGTTATACTCACTGATATCAGTTATTCTTGAGTTTACTTGTTTAGGCTGCTGAGGAAGATAAGTATATCTTCACCTTATTATTGTTAAGCCTATTGGCTGAAAACAATATTCAACCACATGATCTTGATCCCTCTACAATTGTCAATAGTGTAAAGGTAAGAATTATTTTTTGTTGACTAGCAGATACTTCCTTTTAGAATATGTTATTTTTTTTATTGGAATATGAAGCATGTTGTTTCTTGTTTGATTTGTTAAATTACAATATCTTTTGTAATTTTTCCTGTTGGTTGGATACAATACTCTACCCTGTGGATTTGATTACCTAGAAGAATGGTTTGATTGTCATAAGTTTTCCTATTGGTTGCAACTTATTATCTTTTGTAATCTTTTCATGGAAAAGTTTACTTCCATCACCCTGTGGTCTTCTTAAGGATACACAAATGCTAATTACCTAGATAATGGTTCGACACCTTTGACAAGTTATAGTAAATACATCACCTGAAGATTGATTGCCTGCATCTTAATTCCACTGCTAGATTTATTGTCTCTAGTGATATTCTTAGTCATTTGAACTAAGACGATACATTAGACATGGATATTGGGTTAGTGGCAGTTAAAAAATTGTGGCATCTATCTGTAATAGCACCATCCAAAAATGGCATGCCTTTATTCACTGTTAAAACTGTGGCTTTCTTGCAATGGCAATGAAGAGATCAGAGTTGTGGTTGCCAGTGTTTGAAGTTCCTAGATTCTTGAGAATATTTATTCTTTGGTCTCTAACAACAGGTTTTAAGTCATTTTCTTGTATTGGCGACATAATTTTCACTTCTCCTTGAGTCTTAAACTACTTTATATGGTGAATTCTTCGACCTGGTTCCCAAAACCTGATGCTTATTGGCCATCTTTTGTAAAATGGTATCAACATTCCTTAAAACTAATCTTCTGTGTAATGCCCAAGGTTGCAAGCTTTTAAGCATGCAAAATCTGTTCCTGTATACTGTGAATGGGAGAACAATAAAGTTGTGCCATCAATTATCTAGTGTTTACCTTTAGGAAAAAAAAGAACAAATTTGAAGCTTCAAACTCTTTGAATTTCTCATTTCATTCCAACCTTTTAACAATAATAAAATTTTCTCAACATAAGCTGAATGATTTTTTTATTATTATTTTATTTTATTTTAATTTATTTTTATGGCTGTATCAATAACTTTTCCCCTCATGCAGATCACTATGTTTGGATCTATTAGTGTTTATTTTAAGCACTAAAATATCTTGATCAATTTTTCCCACTTGCATCAGTAATTAATAGTCTTGCAGAAAATTTTCCAAAACTATAATACTATGGGTAAGATGTGATCTCTGCTTCAGTTCCATCTTAAGCACAATTTTATAACTTGCAGGAAGGCAAGCTGAAATTTTTTTTTTTTATTAGAGATGGGCAATGGTCCTGCTCCATTTTCTGACATTGGCAAGAAAGCGAAAGGCAAGTCTCTAAAATGATTTTTTATTAGTTAAACTGTTAATTGAAAACTTGAGACAATTTGGCTTTTTACCTTCCACATTGTAATCCTTGCTGAGCATACTTTTGTGCTAACCATGTATTTTTTGTGGTTCTATTTCTGTCATTGTTGTTACTTCCGTTCTTTGGTACCTCTACAAATAAATATCATATAACCACATTTCATGCTAGTAGTTCCTGTTGTAAATATCTATGGTTAGTGTGAGCCACATTCATCCAACTTTGGAAGTTTGAAACACAATGACATTTAAGCAGCAGATAAACTGATGATGATTGACGAATGCACATGGGACTGACATAGTTTAAGAGGCCATGGTTAACTTTTGTCGAATGGAGGTGCTTTAGTGATCTGGTTTTCAGATATGAATTTTTTTCTGTACACCCATATGCCATTATGTCCCCTCTGAACAAATACTCCTCTGTCGAGGCTAAATATACATTGCTTTGCTTGCTTAGCTGCACATCCAAAGCTGGGCTAGTAAGAATAGTTTCCTTATTTTAAAAATAATACCTGTTCAGGCTTATCCTTTGGGCCATCCAAAGCTGCAATTGTAAATGGACATACAATGTTTGTGTTGTAGCATCACATTTTTCTAGTAGTTGTCCAGCACAAGGATGGACAACTAATGATGGTAGCATCACGTTTTAATGATTTTGATTATATTCCAGAATAATTCATGTCTGTTTTTCTTTGAAATTCATGAGCTAATGATGGAATAAGGATATTCTTTTATTGGCACACCTCAATTCTCGCCTCTAATTCTCTGGTCAACCAAAAGATGATGAAGTCTGCATTTATCACAGATTTATACTCTGAAATTGTCCGTCTTAAACAAGGTTTGTGTGAATTTGATTTTTAAAATGATTTAGCCAGTGAACTGGATAAGAACTCTCAATCAACTTATGGGAAATTGAACTCACAAGTATTGATGCACTCTTCCGCACTTGATGCAGTAAGTATTGTTTGATGTTTCTTAGAAATGACTCTTTTTATTAGTAGTAAGTTTTTTTTTATAATGTTTTCCTTGTTGCACAGAGTTTTAAAGCAATTGCTGGAGAAGCAGATTAGTTACTTAATGAACTTCAAGGTAGCCTTAATAAGCAAGAGGACAAGTTGGTTGCATTTGCACAGCAACAGCGTAGTGTTAGTGCTCAGTAGCAGCTAAACACTGGATGCTTCTATTGCATTAATTCTCTAGGCTTTCTTTGGATAAATTTGCTTATTTTTATGGGAAAAAAACAGGGACATCTCAGAGCTATAGAGACAACAAGGTCTATTTCAAAGATTTCAAAAACAGGCCTTGAGTTTCCTCGCTGGGTTATGAAGGCTTTTCGGGATGCAGGATTTATGTTCTAAATGCTTAGTTATGTCTTAGATTCAGTTGTTTAGCCTTGTTGCTCTAGTTGTTTCACCTTGTAGTTTTTGTTTCTTTTTTTGTTTCTGACTCCGCCTTGATCTATCCATTCTGTCTTGTTTCTGTTTTGTATTCCTAAACTCTGTATCTTCTTTTCTGTATTAATAAAATTAGCTCTTCGAGCTCTTTTTAAAAAAAAAAAAGATTACAATTGATTTGTTCCACACCTTTGATGTGCATGCTTCTAAATTGAGCAAGATATTGAAAGAAACACAAGCAGTTCAAGATCGGCAACTCTCTCAGCTAGAGAAGAAGTTTGAGGTAATTCTCTTTTGATTTATGAAGTGAACTAGCCAGGACAATATATGTGTCATGGTGAGGATTTTTTATTCACACCATACTGTTGTTGCAGGAATGTGCTGCAAATGAAGAAAGACAGCTGCTTGAAAAAGTTCCTGAGATGCTGGCTAGTTCCAATGCCAGGAAGAAAAACTGGTACATGCATACTGTTTCTCATTACTATCAAAAACAAAAAATAAAATCCACATTTCTTGTTTAATATTAATGGTTGTTCTTTGTTGGCAGATTGGAAAGACCAAGGAATTCCTAAGAGCTGGTCAGATGCCTGAATTACATGCAAGAAGAGCTGAAGTTCTGGGAGAGTAGCCAGAACTATCCAGAAACAAATTAGGACCCATATCGCTCGTAAGGAATTTATCAAAGTCCTTCCTTTGTGTAAAATCACAATTAAATCCCAATGTTTACATGCTCACTTTGTAAAGATGTATTCTTAAATACAAGTTATGAGTTTGTATACTTTGTACATATAAATATTATTAATTTTAATGTTGACTTTATTTACAAATTTTTAGTTGTTATGAATATTACAATTAGATGTTGATCTTTAATGGTATGCATAACAACTATTAATAAAAATTGAATTATTATTGAATTTTAGGAAGTGGGAAAAATATATATTTAAATTAATTGGGCAGATATTGGGTCTACAGAGGCGGAAAAATCCGCCGCTATAAGGCATATAGCGGCGGATTTTTCCGCCGCTAAAAGCTTGTCCAGCAAATATGACACCTATAGCGGCGGATTTTTCCGCCACTATAGTGTGTTTTTCTTAGAATTGTTTCAAACTATGCTAATTTAGACATTGTTCACATTACTGGATTTTAAACCCCAAAGTAAGCCTCATGTGATTGTCACGCGAGGCTTAAAATGGTAGCTTTGAGATATAGAACAACATTCAAAGTTTGACATATAGGAGACTTTTTATGTTGCCTTTTCTTTTCTTTTCTTTTTTCTTTTCTTTTGGCACAATGGCTTAACCTATATAAATATTGAATCAATTTCGGAAAGTGATCTTAAATGTCCTATGAATTGAATCAATTTTTGAAGGTGATCTTAAATGATCTATGAATGAAGGAAAATAAAATTACAAAAAATCTCTAAATATTTTCATCCTACTAAACAATAAATATACTTAAAATTATTATTTCAATTTTATAATTTCCACATATAGTAGTAATTATTTTAATTTTAAATAGAAAAAAAAAATTTCGGCCAAGAACTTGATAATTTGTCTTTTTTATTATGTATTTTTCCAAATATAAATATGTACAGCTTTATTTCCAAACAACAAATTTGTTGATTTGACACATTGTCTTTATTATAAACAAATACGTGATTAGTGTTTGTAAATAACTTTTGAGATAACGCAATTGGATGGATACATTTTGATAATATATTATTAATATAAATATCAAACAAATAAAGAAAATTTTATGCGACGACAAGAATATAATCATATATTAAATTAATTAATTAAATATGTGTGTATATATAGGCATTTTTCAATTAATAAACTTAATGGCCACTCAATGAAAAGGGCGACCTCACCCTAGGTATTCATATCTTTTAAATATATCAAACCAAATCCATGTTGCCCAATACTATATTTACAAATCCCACCAATTAAACAGAAAATCCTATAATTGAGCATTTCAGATACATCATACCAAATATTAGATTTGATTTTCTTATATTTTTAAAAACAGGATTTACAAATACAATATAATTAGAAATCACTATATTTTCTACTACATTTAACCAAATGCCACCTTTGAAAATATCATAATACATGATTATACTTCATTAGGATTACGTTAAATTCAAAGTATTATTAGTCTTACGAGGCCAGTCACTTTAGAAAACTGAGTTCTATATTTATACACAAATACTTGTTTTAGAAATTTATAACCTTTTATGGCAATATATATGTTTTGTTATTCATGTACTTATGCACAAATATTTCTATATTTTCAAGAATACATGGATAATTATCTTAAGGTATGTATATGTATGTATATATTCAACCATGTACGTCAAGGTATTTGGATATTATCTTATGAAATTCTACATAATTATAAATTCTAAAAGTGTAATATATTAGATTGACATAGTGTTTTGTAATAATGTACGTATCCTAGAAATTTTAGAATATTGTTATTATAATAGCTATCATCAACTTCAGGAATTTTATTTGTTATGCTCGAAATATTTAGTAAAAAATATTAATTTTGACAAAAAATTTGCATAGTGTGACTTGATTATATTTGTAATTAGGAAGAATAAAATGCTGTTTGATTATTCTTATTTCCTCAAAATTCTGAATAATTTTTAGATTGAATGTATTTGTTTAATTGTTAGATATTGGTTGTTATATTAACTTTCAATAAAATGTTCTATCGGTCTTCGTATATGCAAGTATTCTATTGCTATGCTAATGAAGAAGAAAATTGGCCGTGTCAACACAAATCTATTATTCTGTTGTAACTGTATATCTTTGCTTCTAGTGTGGTCATAATGGACACACAGTAAACAACTACAATTAACATCTGACCAGTATAACTCTTATAGTTGAAAGGGATGACCTTCCTACTGTTAACCGGGATGCTTGCTTGTAAAACATGCCAGTGGAGGAAGGAGGACAAGATGGGGAGTCAAGTGTTGAACATGTGGAAGTCAATTCAATGGAAGCAGGTTTGGTGACAACACAGTATAACGACTCTAGTTTCGGTCAATTGTTGTTGCTCTACCTTCACCGGGTTGTGGCCATGGGCGAGGACTGTGTCTTACTACACAGTGCTCCATGGATGCAACTATAAGTGACACATGACAACCCCTAGCACTTTCTATCACACATGAGGGGTCTTATGGTGGCTCAAGAGTGAGATATGGAGGTCATGGGGAAATCACATGTGGATAGTCAGAATTACCTCGAGAGCATTCAGACATGTATCCCAAGAAATTCTTTATAATTGATGAGGAAGTTGTTGAAAAATAGGGCAAGACCCTTGTCTTCAATCATATGTCTTTAGCTTTTCCTAATAATAACTGCTAAAATCCCTAAGTGGCCGTTTGGTTCGCGGTAATATTTTCAGATTACCATGTGTTACGTGGTAATCTGAAAATATATCACGTTTGGCATTGCACTGAGAAATATTACCACTTGTTACGTGGTAATCTGAATGGTAATATCACATTACCAACATGAGAATATTACCAAGAAGGTGGTAATCCTATTACCACCAAATTTGGTGTCTATCTTGGATTACCATGGTAATCTTATAACTTTTTATATTTTACTAAATTGATTACCGTGAACCAAACAATGTAATAAACTATTCCCAGTAATAAGAGTTCCCAACCAAACATGGTTATATCAAATTACCACAATATTCCCAACCATATAACATTCCCAACCATATAACATTCCCACCCATATTACTATGGTAATCTTATTATGTGGTAATATGTTATTACCACGAACCAAACGGCCCCTAAGGTGTATTAGATACTAGCCCAATTTCAGAGATTAAACATGTTCATGGCATGGGAAATTAACAAAATCCTCTGACATCCCACATTACACAGAACTCCATTGCTTACCTTGAGAACAAGGTTGCCTCTTGTTTAGGTTTTCAAAAGTCAAAACCCTTGTAAATTACTTCATTAAGCGTTAATCAAGGTAAGCAAGGGTCTCAACAATTGGATTTGACTATGCATAATTTAAGGATGGATGTCTGTGATGCCCTTGTAGGGAAAATCAAGAATGCTCTTAAACCCAGCAATGATCCTTATTTTGAAGATATGAAGGGATATGCTAGAGGTAGCTTGGATGAACCCGATGATGTTGATGATGACCTGACTCTAGTCGAATGCCAAAAGTACATCAAAGCATAGGCCTTACC
This sequence comes from Dioscorea alata, assembly GCA_020875875.1. Classification (NCBI taxonomy): domain Eukaryota; kingdom Viridiplantae; phylum Streptophyta; class Magnoliopsida; order Dioscoreales; family Dioscoreaceae; genus Dioscorea; species Dioscorea alata. Next base: position 6,889,980 of record CM037027.1, read on the forward strand.
CTTTAGAGGCAATTTGGTAGATGGATCTTGCTCCAATAAAGGAAGACAACATTTACTCCTGAGATGGTTTTACTTGGAATTTTATTTAATTATATCTTTTTCGTTGGTGGATAAAACTAACATATTATGTTGGAATTGCAGGGAGGCTTCTAACTCCAAAAATGTGAACAAGATTTGAAGCACGATGATGGGGCTAAACCATGTTATATCTTCTATCTTGTAAAAACATAATGAGGAAAAAGCTCTTCGTTTTTGTAGTAAATTTACTAAATACTGGGAGTTGGTTGCTATCCCTACTACTGGGACATATGATAGTTTAATTACACTTTAATAATGGCATATTGATAAAAATAACTCCTCTTACTCCCTCTAAATTTATCTTGCGTTTAATTATATCCTCAAACAAACCTAAGTAATGGGTTTTATCTGTGGTTTACAATGCTCAAAATATTTCTGCTCAGAAAATTTTTTGGCATGATTTATCTTGTTTGGTTGCTTTAAATCTTCCTTGGTTGTTACTTGGGGATTTTAATCCATTCTTAATCATTATGAGCATCGTGGTAGGAATTTCAATCATTATGCTCCTAAATCTAGATGCTTCATTATTTTAATTCTAAAGATCAATTATTGGATTTAGGTTTTGTCCAGTGTACATTCACATAGTGTAATGGTTAAGATGATCTAGCTAGGAGATGGGCTTGGTTAAATAGGTTTCTAGCTAATTGTGCCTGGATCTTTAACTTTGATGATTATAATAATCATTACCTCCCTAAACAGTATCTTACCATTCTTTTGTTTTGTTATTTACTATTTGCTATCTCTCATGTTTATCATAAGGGTAATTTTTTAAAATTCAACAATAATTGGTTTGATAATCAATAATGTGATAATTTTGTTAAAAAAAGCTTGAAATTCTAAATCCTAATGAATTTCCCATGGATGGGTTTTTAAATTTAATTGGTTGTAGCAAAGAGCATCTTGTTGAGTTGAGACTTTTAGGGATGAATTTTATGGAGACTTATATCCAAAATATTAGAAGCGATTTCAATTTCCTAAAAGCCTTTAAAATATCTAATCACTTTAATTCCTTTAATTTTATGGTCTAACTCTAAGATCCCTCTATAATCCGCACTTTGCTCTTCTCAGACAAAATGGCCCAATGGGTCCAAAGGGCCAAGCTTCTGTGGCTTAAAAATAGTGACTACAACACTAGCTTCTTCTATAATAGGATCTCTACCATGACAAATGATTTTGGTAACACTCATTATGATTTCTCTTGGTATTTGTAAATGCTTTAGTGAATATTTGGACTACATCACCCGATATTTCTGTTAACGGCCTTAGTGCCCTTCCATATGACTTGAACACCCTTAGTAAGGATGACTATAATTTTTTAGTTAGGCCAATGATTTTAGATGAGATTTTCTTACTATCAAACCAATGTACATTACAACACTTCCAAACTCTTATGTGTATAAATAACTTAAGACAGGATTACACAAGGTAATGGAGCATAGGAACAAGCACAATGACAGGACCACCGACCACCTCTATCAAAAAATCATAGCTTCTTAAGAAGGAAAGAAAGAAGACAAGAGAAATGGTTATCATACAAAAGAAAGCAAAGGGAAATGGAATTGAGTTACTAAAGCAAGCACACACACACACAAAAAGCCTAAGTTTAAGCTTATGTTTCCTATATTTCCTTTTATCATTTTTACACTCCCTTTGCATTGTCACATGCTTTTCTATACCTCATCTCTTTGCTGCACACTAAGCTATCAGACACTCTCACCAGCCCTACATGAACCAAAGAAGCTCTGGGGGCCTTTTTAGATAATCCATGCACACCCACACCTAACAAGAACTAATAAAGTCCATGCACTTACTAAAAAAAAAGAAAAAAAGAAAAGCCTCAGATGCCTATACGTGGCATAACGAGCCTCTGAATATCCCCATTTGTCCCCACATTTTTTTCTTTAGTAACACAGCTTTATACTTCTTTTTCTTAGGCCCAGGAGATGTCTATCTAAAGAGATCAAAAGATATGGAACCTATGAGACATCATGAGCATACACCACTATAGGCTTGGGTTAGAAATAAGAAGAAAAGCAATACTTGCGGACTCAAATCAAGATTTATTAAAATCAAGCATGATTGCAATTTGCAGCTTCTAAATTTACAAGCAAAACCAGCACTGTTTACCAAACTGCTACAAAATCATCCAAATTATAGAAAAGAACAGAAAATATATTCGTTTGTGATGAATAATAGCAATAACTTAAAATGATTAAATTGTTGATATTTTAAAAATCTAACACCAAACATGCAATAACTCAAAATGATTAAATAAAGAAAATTTAAAATTTTGACTGAATTATATACATAACTAGTTATCAAAGGGCATTGTAAACATAAGCAAATATAAACACATACAAACTTGAAACATTAGGCTCTTAACAACATGTGATGTGGCAAATAAACAAAACTAAAGTTACCAAAATATACTTGCTCACCTGTTGATTGCCATTAATGTTTCTAAATCTCAAAATATCTTTAATGGCTAACAACAAACTAAAAAATTTACATGGCAATCCTAATTTACACAGATAGTATCATAATTAACAACCTAAAGACAAGATGACCCATTCTTATTTCAGGAACTAAATATCAATTTGCATATAATGTCCAACATCTGAGAAGGCATTAAGTTCAGCATCGTCAGGTGCACTATCTTGGTTCTATCAAAATATGAGAATCTATAAGTCTGATGATGGTCCCTTGACAAATTATGAGTTGCCTCAAAGCACAATCAATAAATCATTGGATTTAAGTGAATTAGATTCAAGTAATCACCACTGTAGTGATGAATTCACTAAGTTTGATCATCAGATTAGTTCTGAGTTTATGGAGGAAATCCTGCTTTCAAATACAGTGGTGAAGATCAATACTGATGAAATTGATGGTGAATATCCATATGATAATAGTATAAGTGGCCATGCAGCTATAGGTAAAGTCCCTAATCTACCCAATCAGAAGGATTTGTTATCGAGCATTCATGTGAAAGGTCTTTATCAGTTTTCTCCGAGACAGTATGTTTCACGTCATCCTTCACCTGTTTGTTTTGATAAACACTATAGAGAATATATGATATCCTTCGACAGGGAAGCACAATTAAATTGAAACTCACATTCTCCATAGATGTAGACCAGGAAAGTGTCACCCTTCGATAGGAGCACTGACAAAGTGTTTCGAAGGCTGACAGTCGGAGAAGAATAGGAAGCCAAAGAAGGAGAAGTAGAAGGAGTTGGGCCGAGATCTCGGTAGGGATGCCATGGTAACCGCCGGAAGAAGATGTGACAGGGAATTGGCTTTTCTTAGCATGAGGGTTTGGGATTGGCTTTTCTCAAGGTGTGGGTTTGGGAAAATAATGGCATGCCCTAGCTTCTCAACAAAATATTTGTACCTAAATTTGGTTTAGCAAAATTTATATATATATATGGAAAGAAGAAGTGTTATATGTCCTCTATATATAGTCGGAGAGAGAGACTTGAAGGAGTTTTATGATCATGTTCATGATCATATAAGTAAATATATTAAATAGACCTTTAAAATATATGTATATATATACAATTATGAAACTTAAGCATTTTTGTCACAAATGCAGCAATTTTAAAAAAATGGTTACCTATCATAACACATATGCAACAGTTATAAAAAACCACTGTCTATCATAATCTATACGCAGTGGTTATTACGAACCATTGTAATAAAATACATATGCAGTGATTTTGAACAGCTGCTTTTGTTAATATTTGCAGCTGCTGTATAACCGCTGCATATCTATCCTAATATGTAGCGGTTTTTGCAACGGTTTGAGTCAAATATAACACTTAGTTGGAAAATTTCCTATAACGATATAAAATCGCTACAAAACCGCTGAAATAGATATCATATTGTAGCAGTTTTATAACTGTTGCAAGGTAACCGCTACATAAGTGCAGTGATGTAGTAGTGCCAAGTGGGAAAAATGTTGGTCTTGATGGCTGAGCATTGAGTTTTATCTATTTTACTGGGAAGTAATCATGGATCCTTCTTTCTTGAAAGTTATTACTTTTTTTTCGAACTATCTTTGCCTAAATCATGGGGTCAAACCTATGTGGTGCTTATTCCTAAAAAGGATTGCCCGATAAACTAACTGATTTCATAACCATCTTATTATGCAACACTTGCTATAAAATAATTTCTAAAACCCACTCAAACAGGATGAAAAATGTTATGCATGAATTGGTGGCTCAAAAATAGAATGGTTTCATAGATAGTAGTTATGATAACATAATAACTGTTGAAGAAATTATGCATTCCCTAGAGTATGATACGAAGGATCCTCCTTGGATGCATCTTAAGGTTGATATTGGGAAAATGTATAACACTTTGGACTATATGTCCTTCTTGCTACCCTTGCTCTAATGAAATTTCCTTCAACTTGGATTGTTTCAATCAAAGTATGCATCTTCTTTACTATTTCTCCTTTCTCATAAATTTCTAACCTTCACCTTGGATTGTTAGCCATAGGGGGTTAGACGTAGAGACCCTATTTATTAGTCTCGCAAAATCATTCAATTAGCCTTAATCATGCTCTAAGTTTTGATATGATTCTGCATCTTAATAATAGGCTATCTTCTAATTTTAACCATTAAATATTTGTTGATGACCTTGCAATTATTACTAGGTTTCTAAAGTAGCTGCTAGAAGTTGTAAGATATGTTGGACATTTACAATAGTTTACATGTCAAACGGCCAACTTTGGCAAGTCCACATTTCATGTGCCAAGTTGGTGTAATGCTAGGCTTGCCTTAGCCTTGAATCACATCCTTAGGATGAACTACTGTAGGTTTAATTTCAAATACTATGGTGTCTTGATATATCATAAGAGATTATCTAGAAATAAATGTCATTATCTAATATATAGTGCTTCAAACTCCATTAATTCCTAGAATATGTCTGAAATTTCCTCTATATGGAGAGATATTATTATCAATATTTTTTTATTTTTTCTATTGTTACATAGCTGCTATTTTTCTATCTAGTTCTTGATTCTATCCTATATAAGATCTCTAAACTAACTAGGAAATTTTTATGTGGTAGGGCAGCAATATAAGTGGTTTCCACTCCATCAATTGGAGCGATATTACCTTGTCAAAGACTAAGGTGGTGGGGAGTCTTTGGAATGGCAAAATAGTTTTGATGACCGAAAACATCTTTACTATTCTTAACACTAGGATATACAATGGGTTCATATTCTCAATCTTAAGTATGGTATTTTGATATTTGGGTCAGCTTCACTCCTACTAAAACTTCTTGGTTTTATAAGATGCTTAGCAAAACCACTGAAAAGCTAAAATCTAACCATTGAATTAGTGTTTGTAACTTTGGATTGGTGAGATTTTGATAGATCCTTGGACTTTTGATATCATAATGGCTCTTATGCCTACCTATATAAATATAGATCTTTACATTGAATTATTACACGTCTCTAATTTTCTTCATGATCATGCCTTCAAGGGTGAGGAGCTTACAATTTCCCTAGGCAATCACCCGGATTGGTGTAGTCTTAGTAAGTTATGCCTTGATTTTTGTAACTCTAATCACTAGCTCTGACTATCGAATTTAGTGGCAAGTAACATTAATAACTCATTTTATAAATTCTTAAACCAAGAAGATGCAATTGGCTCTCATGCTTGGATGGGCTGGCATACGCTTTGGAGGCTTCATGTGTCTCCACATGCTAAAGTTTTCATGAGGAGCATATTTCATGGGCGCACTCATACATTTGCTTATCTCTATACCCTTAATATTGGTCCTTAGATGCACTGTGGCTTCTATGGTTTGAATTGAGATAATATTGAGCACATCCTTTCCAATTGTGTTAGTGCAAAATCTACTTTATTTGTCATGATTTGACACCTAGTCAAGGTGATGTGGCATCCATGGTAACGTGGCATAGATGATGGTATGGATAGCATGGTGACATGGCAAATGATATTGTCTTGGAGGCAAATATCTTGGGAGATCTTGGTGGAGCTATTTTTAACAAGATCTTATTAAAATCATATTTAGGAGATTTAATTGAAGACTAAATAAAGATGGAGGCAGATTGAAGAAATACCTATCAATGATTGAAGAGTTACTTAATTGAAGACATACCTTTAGTTGGCATGATTCTAAGATCCATTGAAGGTATGATTTAAAGAACCTTAATAGTATGAATGAAGTCTATTAAGGGTATGATTGAAGACATGCAAATTGGAGAGATACCTATTGTTGGTATGATTGACATGATTGATTGAAGAACTATTCTTGGGAAGATTTATAGACCAAACTTGGGTGAATTGAAGATCAAGTTTAGAAAGTTTTGTGAAGATGCATAAAGTCGTACGCCCCTTGCGAGGAGACTGCGTAGTGAGGAACTGAGGAAGTAGGCTAGTTGCTGGTAGTTGGGATCAGGAGATTTGGCTGCATCAACTCAGACTAAGCATAGGTGGGAAGTTGATGAGTATTGAGGTCGCTTCGCAACGGAACCAGAACTCAATCAAGTCAGCAGTCAGGGTCATGCTGCAAGTTCGGTTACAACAAGAGTTGCAATAGCTAATTTTGAAAAGTTCTAAATTTAGTAGCCACGAAGATTCTAAAAGAGGTTTGGGCTATATTTAAGACATGAAGGCGTCTATATAAGTAACCTTGTACTGAGATTATGCCAAGGGAGCTAGGCGATAACTTGAGTGGGCATTAGAGAATCTAGTAAGGTTTCTTATCTACCTTCGAGAGGTTGAGTGAAAAGTGGTCGTACTTTTGTATTTTTTAACCTCCTTTAGTGGATTGTTAATCTCCGGGCTTGACCCCCAGATATATGCAGTTTGATGCCGAACTAGGTTACCAATTTGGTGTGTCTCCTTTATGTTTTGGTTTGTGTGAGCTTTCTATGAGTGTTTGAGTGTACTTTAAATCCAAAAACCACACCAGTGGAACTAACACATTGTGTTAAGAGTAAGGAATGTTGGCATTTGGTTAGCTCCTTTGTAACCATTTCAAATCTATTTTTAGATTTAGTAATAGACTTATATCCATTTCAAAATTTCAAAACGGACATGAAAAGAATTGTTAAATATAACTTTATAAAAAAATTTATACATTTATATATATAAACAGATATGAATGATAAATACAATTTTATAAATTTATTTCAAATATTTAAATTCATTTTAAGGTAGCAATTATTTTCTACAAATGCATCATTGCTTGCTTTTTAAGAAATAATAACTTAAAATAATATTGTACATTTAGTAAAATCTACACAATGATAGAATTGAGAATATTTATATAGTCATAATCTATATAAATTAGGGCTCTGCTGTAGTTGCATTTGGGGACGACTCTGTCATCCAGCGTGGGTGTGTTGTATCTTTTGAGTTTTTGTTGCTGATGTTCCACATCTAGTGGTTATCTGGCTTTCCTTGTACAGCCTTTTTATTTAATGCATGTGGTTTATCCACTTTTTCAAAAAAAAAAAAAAATCTATATATTTAAATGTTTGCCCATGAATAAATATATTTGTTATATTTTTTTAGACAATTATTGTAAACATTTATAGATTTAAAGCTATTTACAAATTTTCAAAATAATTTTAATCGAAAATAGTTTTCACAAGATATAAACTTAAAAAAATGCACATTCGTTTTAATTATTATGTTTTTTTTGTAAAATTATTATAAGTTAAAATAATTTTATACTTTTAAAAAAACTATAGCTATTTATAAAATCATAATCTACATAATTATAAATCAAGCTAGCTTTTACATTTTTAAAAATCAATTTTTATTTATAGGTTTAAATTTATATGTAAATTTTTTAAATAACTTTAAATAAAAACTAAGTGGGCACAATGCAGTTTCTCAATATTATAAATGAAAAATACCTTTGATAAAATAAGAATTATTAATTTATATATTTTAAAATATCATAAAATGATTATATAATAGATATTTAAAAAATTTATATTACAAATAAATGAAGGTATTGACAAACTATTGTTAGTTACTCCATTCCAAAATACATATCATTTAAGGATGTTGCACAATAATTGAGGATAGCATTAAATTTTTAAATATTTAACATAAAAATCAATGAAATCACTAAACTATCCCTTTATATCTTTTTCTTGGGAACATAAATATTACTCTTTTCATTTATATAAATTATTAAATTGAATAAGAGTAATGCTACAAAAATAAATGTTATCTTGGAAAAATCCACAATTATTTTCAAATTATTTTTTTCTTAAAATGACACTTAAATTAAACTGGAGGGATTATAAAAGAAGTTATTTGTTACTGCAACTAAACCTTTCCCATATACTTTCATTTTCTAATCATCTCCCAATTTGACTATATGACTCAAAGATTCATCAAGTTGTGTAAACAAAGCTTTCTTCCCTGTCATATGATGAGAATGCCCACTGTCTAACAGCCAAATTACCAAATTATCTTGCTCATCTTTTCTTTCACCATCATGTACCATAAATAGACTCCCAATCTCACTGGATGTTTGATCTTCTTCACTAACTGTATTTTGCTCTTGAGATCTACTTAAGTACCAACAATATGCCTTTGTATGACCATATTTTCCGCAATTAAAACACTGCACACCTTGAAAGTTTCTGCCACCTCTTTGCCCAGTTAGAGCCCTATAAAACGGTCTTTGACCTCCCCTTCCAAATTGTTGTTCTGACTGAAATTGCCATTGCCTCTGATCATTTGAAAAAGCACCTCTAGAACAATCAAAATTTCCTCTTCCATAATCAACACCTCTTCCTCTACTTCGAAAGTTTCTGCCTCAACCTCTTACAAATCCTCTGCCTCTAGAAGCTCCAACAAACAAAGCATCACTCTCTTGAGGACCACTACTACCTTGAGGACCACCACTACTTGATGCTTCACCTTTGATATATAACACCTTGTCTGTAGTTTGGACACTCCATCGATCATATGCTTCTCCTCTAAACATAGGCACAGATGTTTGAAATATCTTAGGAGTTGATGAGGAGCTAGTTCCCATACTTCTTTGCTCTACACACCTCACAAACACACCATCAACTTACACCCCTTCTCAAATTTTGTCACACGGGTACCCAACACCCGCTAGAATAGCTCTGATACCACTGTTGATTCACTGATGTGAATGAACCAAAAAGTTTAGTGATCAATCCGAAACAAACTTAGAGAAAGCACAATCAGAAAAAACACAAAATAGTACACACTGATTTTCATTCGTTCTACATCTTACACACCTATTCTTTCTTACAGGCATATATATAAAGCTAACCCTGAAAAGACCATAATACCCATGACATGCCTTGAACTTATACCATATCTAAAGATCCAGCCATCTCATCCATCCATTTCTCTCCCACTCTCTCATACAATTCAGTTAACCAAACAATATCAAACTCCAGTAACTAAAAAGATACATTAACAAAAATACACAAGCAAATATACACACACATCTTCAGCTTTATCTCACTGACAACAGCAACACCATCAATCTCCAAGCTTTACCTCCAACTTCATTCCAACAGCACATCTTCAATCATGCAACAGTTAGGAGCATGCGGCCAAAGCACCCAAACCAAAAGCTGGGCCAAAAGCCACCTGATCTGTTTTCCCATGTTCACATTTCGGTTCAATTTAAAATCTGCTAATCAAACAATAATTTTGTTTGGTTTTGGTCAAAGATTAAGAAAACCATAAATGATGCCATTGATCCAAATCAATTGATGATTTTTCAGATTTTATTTCTTTTTGTAGATGCGTTACTCTTCCTTCTGTGGTGATTTTTCTGTCAGTTAAATTTTTTTTGCTATCAAAGTTTGACTTTCCTTTACTGATGAATTTAGATCATTATTTGTTTGTGTTTGTTTATTTGGTCTTGGGAGGTTCATTATTGGGTCGATAATGATAAACTTTTCTTTTAGTATTCACTTCATTCTTTGTTTAAGACATTCAAAACATGCCTCATTTTGTGGAAGTACATTATAATATATCTTAAGGGGTTACACTTTTCTGTTCTTGTGTGATACAAATTTTGCTTTTTTGTATATTGATGATTTGACTTGTCATGTTGGTAACATAGACGTGGTTTCTTTTTGTGATGTGGACATCAGAGAGGAAGTAGCAAAAGATTTTTCTTACACTGAGCAAACTAGAACTAAAGTTCTATATATTAAGAAAGAAGTAGAATATCTCAATGGAAAGGTCAGTACTTTAACCAAAGAAATATTTGAGAAGAAAGAAAAAGAAGTTGTTGGTAAAGAGGAGCAAGTTCAAACTAAAATATCATTTATTAAGAAGAACTATAGGATGTTGATAAAAGGAAACAAACACGAACCAAAGTAACATATAATATTATTTTTGTCACTGCTGAAGCTGGTCCATACTCCAAGACTAAAGGCCCTGTTTGGATGCATAGTAAATTTTTTCATAGGAATTTTATTTCATAGGATTCAGAAGTGATTCCTGTGGAATTTACTACAGAAAAAATTCCTACAAAATGGTGTTTGGATGTGCACAAAAACTTTTCCTTAGAAATTTTTATTTTGAAAATAAAATTAGCCTTTAGAGTTTTTCTCTTGATTTGCCATCTAAATAAAGCAATAAATAGGATAAGAATTTGGTGAACAAAATAAAATAAAAAAATCATGAAAAAATGAAACAAAATAAAACTAAAAAATATATATATAAAAATAAAACTATCCATATTGTTGAGATTAATCATTTTTGTAAGTGTCAACAAGGCAAAAAGGATTACTGGAGTAATCATATTTGATCATACACCTTCGCAAATATTATATGCATATAATAATCCTACCATTTAATCAATGGCAGCATTCTAGAAACCAATAACCACTCAAAAGCATCACAAGGACCAAGGCAGCATCTTGCAAGTTCACAATCATCAGTCATGAACAACAATGCATTATTAAAACCAATGTTTTCTTCTGCTTTCAAATAAGAAAGCTTGCATCAATATATATTAACCAACAATAGTACTATATGAGCATTCTAGAACAACTCATGGACCATCACAAGAAATAAATTAACATCCTGCACTTTCAATGCTATCAATTCCTAACAGTAGGACACTATTAGAAACCAACATCTTCTGCTTTCAGGCAAGAGAATCAAATATGGATGAATAACTATGTCAAATGAACCAATGCATGAGCACTCGCAGAACATCTTAAGGCAAAAAAGGCATCATCCCTCAATTTCATTGCTATTGATACTGACCAACAGTACAATATTACAAATCAATGCCTTCTTCTTTCAGGCAAGGGAGATCAATATGGATTAACAACTATGCTAAACAAACAAGTACAAAACAAAATCACAAGAGGAAAGGCTGCATCCCACAATTTCACTGCTTTCAATCCTAACATATTATAACACAGCTCATCAAGTAAACCTCCTCAAACATATCAAAACACAACTACAGCTCTAAGAAGATAAAAACGTTCGTGCAAATGTAACTTTCCAGATTCAATTGCCATTATCAGAACCAAGAAGTCATACTACAATGTATCATAATCCAAGAAACAAAAACACATATTTCCTCAACCAAGAATGCCAAATCACAGCTAATTAAAAAGAATATATATATATATATATATATATATATATATATATATATATATATAGAATGCCAAATGATAAGGGGATGGTCATTCAGTTCAATCAGCAACAACTAATTCAAGCATCGATGTTCCTTAGCAAATCCACCTGACAGAAATGAATAAATCTAGAGCCTATGCCAAAAACACTCCTTAATCCAATTTATCAAGGTAAATAAGATCAGATTCAGTAATTTATCATGCACACGCTTAAAATTATGACAAAAATACTATAAAAATCTAGAAGAAAACACAATAAATCAACCAAAAACCAATTCATAAACCCTAAATCCAAAAAACCCTCACGAGATCGCTAGCAATAACTGAAACAACATATCACAGAGCATAATGATACCCTTCTTCTTCAACGGCCTTCTTCTCCAACAGCGGCAGTGCGTCCTCGTCGGGATCCAAACGGGGGGAGAAGGGAGGAGAGGGAAAGATGGAGGCGAAAGGCGTCGTCACCGGCATCGTGGCGGCCAGACGCGGACGGCCAAGGACTTTCCCTTCTTTGATAGCCCAAAAACCCAAGTCGCAGTGCCACTCGAAAAACAAAGGAAAAATTTATTTTGGTCCCCACCACATTGTAAAATTCCTATGGAATCACATGATTCCATAGGAATTTTAACATATAAAAAAATTGTCCAAACACCCATTTTTATAAATTCCTAAGTAATACTAAATTCCATAGGAACAGTTCCTATTCCTATGGAATTTAGTTGTATCCAAACAGGCCCTAAGACTGGAGGATGAGGGTATGTCTGTGGTTCTTTGCCTACAGTGCTTGATGTCGTGGACTTGTTGTATTTAGAGGTTTTAGTGTAGCTGATTTTGCAGATAATTTCAGTTTTAATGCTTGTAGTTGCATGTATGACCAATTTGTATTTGCAATCCCTTTTTATATAAAACCAAGAAAGCATTTAGCTGATCTTTACTTGGTCATTAGCCAAAATAGTCATAGTTTTCTTCTTCCGTTTCTTTGTTTTGCTTCTTCTACTTACATGTTGCAGCTTCAATTTCTTTTATATTTATATACTCAGGTTTATGTTAATCATCCTTTTGATCACACACCTGGAAGTTTGTATGGTGATGAACATGATACTTTTGGTGACAATCAGGTACTCGTAGCATTATTGCTTTCTTTGTCATGCAGCATGTGAGGCTCCTTTGTTTCCTCTACTAGGGGGCTATACTTGGCAATAATTGTTTATTACTTGACAATGATTAACATGCACGTCTTCTGCCAATGAATGTTCTTAAACTGTCAATTTCAGATTTTTTTAATTTCATTTCATTTTCTCATCTAATTCTCTTGCATCTGATTTTGTACTTGCTGCAGTAATATAACTGCATGCAAATTATTCAGCCCCCGAGGATATTGACCTTTAGTGACATATATTAAACTTATATTTTGCCAGTGCAAATATTTCCTGAAAGCCAAAGAAATTCCACCCAAATTGAATTGAGGAAAAGAATGAGAAAAACAATGTTTAAAAGATTGCTTTTTAGATTTTTATTTGGTAAGGTACAACATAAAAAACTGATGGGTTTTCTTTGTTCAAGTATAGATCTAAAGGTGATCATGCAAAAGTCTAGGATTTAAGAAACAAGCTTGCATAAATTTTCCTTTTTATGTGTAAATTTAATATATCTTAATCCGGGGGCACTATCCGATGGCCTATAATTAATAAACATATGAAGGTCTTTTCCTTTTATTCATTTTTCTGAAGTTCAAGAAACATAAATCCAAAGTCAGCAATATATCTATTTTACAAATTTCTGAAGTCATATTAAGTAGTAACAAATGAACTGGCTAAAATGATTATCTTGGACAAGTTATGATTTTTCTTGTGTGTATTTTCTTGTATCCATTTCCACATCTTGTTTATCTAATGGCAATGGTAGCCTTTTCTTAGTTCCAAATTTTACAAAATTACTCTAAAACTCTTGTGTTTGTTGGCTATTGTTATTTCAAATTCACGACTTGCCATTTAGGCTTTCGGATGCAAAATATCATCCAGATGGTGTTTACACAGATGTTCGCAGTATTCTAGTTATTCATTATGTACCACATCAGGTATAAGGGGGTTTGAAATGTTCCTCTCTGTTGTGTTAAGTAATACAGAAGTATGTTGCATGTTAATCTTAATTTTATTTCCATTTGTTTCTATATACGGAAGAGTGTGGAGCCAGCAACAGCATATTTGAACTTAGGATTGCCATCTCAGTAGTATGGGGCATTAGAATGGATCTTCCCTACTTGGATAAGGAAACGTGCTCTTGACATGGGTGCAACTGTCAACATCTTGAAAGGTTCGATTGTCACAGCTGATCCTATACTAACTGTTAGCAAGGTTATAATTCTTTCATTTTGGTTTTTATTTCCTGAAAAGTTTAAAGGGAGGAAAAATGGGAATACTCTGCATATCTATTTGGAAATCCATTCAGCTATACATTACATGGTTACGCTTGGGAAATAACTACTGCCAAAGGTGGACAAGGACTCAGTGAATTATTAAGGAGTCATGAGAGTACTTGTTAGTGCAAATGCACTTTAAGTTGGCATAATTTGACACCTAGTCAAGGTGACATGGCAACCATGGTGATTTGGCATAGATGGTGACGTGGCAACCTAGGTATGTGGCATGGATAAAGAAGGATGACATGGCAAACAAACTTGGCTAGTAGGAAAATATCATCAGAGATCTTGGTGAAGTTATTTTTGGCAAGAAGTTGCAACTTTCATGAAGCCTAAATGAAGATACTTGTATTTTTGGCAAATAGATCAAGCAAGCAACAAGTTGAAGACAAGATCTCATCAAGACCATATTTAGGAGATATAATTGAAGACTAAATATGGGCGGAGCTTAAATGAAGAAGTACCTATCAATGGTATGATTTTGAAGACTATTGAAGGCAAGATTTGAAGAACCCTAATAGATATGATATGAAGTCTATTAAGGGTATGTTTGAAGATATGATTATTGTTGGCAAGATTTGGATGATTGATTGAAGATCTTTGATAGAAGATTTGAAGGCCAAACTTGGGTGAAGTGAAGACTAAGTTAGGAAAGTTTCATGAAGACGCACATAGGACGTGCGCCCTTTGCGAGGGGACTGTGTGGTGAGGAACTGAGGAGGGAGGTTAGTTCCCGATAGTCATGATCAGGTGATATGACTGCGTCGACTCAGACTAAGCATGACCAGGTGGTTGATGGGTCTTGAGATCGCTTAGCAATGGAGCCAGAACTCAGTCAAGCCAGCAGTTAGGGTCATGTTGCAACATATGTTACAACATAAGTTGCAACAGGTAATTTCAGAAGGTTCTAAAGTTAGTAGCCGCGGAGATTCTAAAAGAGGTATGCGCTATATTTGGGACGTTGAGGCGTCTATATATACTACCTTGGTCTGAGATTGGGTATGACTCTTGAAAGAGGGAGTAGGAAGGTACCGGACAATCTAGAGAGGGTAGTATTCTTTGTATGTGAGTGAGAGTGATAAGTGTGTTTGTACTCTTCTATTTTTACCTCTTTTAGTGGATTGTTGATCTTCAGGCTTGACCCCCCAGACGTAGGCAAGTGGACGCCAAACTGGGTTACCAACATCTTGTGTCTTCTCTTGTGTAGTTTGTGTGTCCTATTCTTGAGTGCTTAAGTGAGTGAGTGTTCCTCTAAGTTCACAAACCCTAACCGAAGGAACTAACAAGAGTGTATTGAATGGTTAGACTTCCAAAAGAGCACTGATGTAATGATCAACTATGCTGGAGCTATTGCAGGATGACGTCCAATTTGTAAGATAATCATGCCTTTTAAACTACTTTTAATAACAAATTATTATTCAACTCAATGTATTTTGTGATACTGAAATTAGCTTTATGGTCATCATCACTTCATTAAAAGGTCATTTGACACTTGTTCTCTCTGAAACTCTCATCATTTAATGTCTCAGTTATCATGTTATTTAATATATGTGTTATCTATGTGCAGAGGTGCCAGTTCATCTTGTTGCCAATAAGGTGTCTAGGAAGTGTCTTTCCTTTTCTGTTCTACTGAATTTCCATTCTTCTCTTTTTGTTTTATTTAATATCTCTTCGATATGACCTTGAGTAAGGAACCCGCATTTATCCTTGTAAGTTTGCCTATGAAAGAAAAAAGAAACAACCAATCGATGCAATATATTTTTGAATGTCATTAAATGCTCAATATTAGGGAAAAAAAAGCTGTTAAATATTATTCCATCTTGAGAATTTTATGTTTTTTTAATCCTTCAATTTTCCACTTTACAAAGGATATCTGATTTTGTTTGATTGTAAGAGAGTTAAATATTTCAAAGCTCTATGGCATAATGTGTGATCTTTATTGGGAGTTTCTTATTAGAAGTATGAAGTTGTTTTATTTTACTAGTTGTTTTTATTGTATAATTTTCTATTGTTAAATTATCTTGAAAGTTCAATGTATAATACATAGGAGCACTTTCCTTGGATATGAAGTTCTTTTATTATTATTTAATTTTACCACTGTCTTGCATATTTATGTGTTAATAAATTACTTGCAAGATCATATGAAGTTGATTAACATCTAATTTTTCCATCGCTTGGCATAATATATATCATAAGTGATACTTCTTCGAAATTTTATATTATGCTTGGATTGGGAGATGTGGGTGCAAGTATTGAGCAATGGGTAAAGGGGGCTGAGTCCTCCTACAGAGATAAATTCCATGGTTGCGTTGGATTTAATGAGCCTTTTTCCCCATCTTATAATTGAAGGGTAGAATGGAACTATTTTTAGTTGAATTATACATGTTAGAAGATATAGAAAGAATGGATCAATCCTCATTCATTGAATAACATACATGTGTGACCCTTTGGTTCTACACATAGAAATGGACAAGTATACATATACATGTATACATATATATGTACATCTAACACCACCCCCCCCCTCTCAAACTCAAGGCGGATTGTGCGTCTTAAGTTTGGACAACATGAATAGATGTTGATCACGTGTCTGTGCCTTGGTGAAGAAAATCAACCACTTGGACCTTTGTAGGAAGATAGTGAAGTGAGATAGTCTGAGCACGTACATAGCATCGAGAAAAGTGTGCATCCACACCATTGTGTTTGGTCAGCTCATGCTTGACCGGATCCACAGTAATCTAAAGGGCCCAAGTACTGTCACAGTGAATAGGAATAAGAGAGGTGATCGATATACCAAATCCTGTAGAATCAAACGGAGCCAGAGCACCTCCTGGACAGTAGAAGCCAACACACAAACCTTAGCCTCAGCGCTAGACTTGGCAATGATGGGTTGTTTCTTGGTCTTCCAAACAACAAGAGAAGATCTAAGAAAGATACAGTAACCAGTGACAGAGACTCGATCATCAGGAGAACTAGCCTAGGTAGTATAAGAATAGGTCTGCAGCTGAAAAATGGATTGGCATGAGTAGAACAGACCATGAGATACAGTCCCACGAAGATATTGCAGTACCCGAATAAGATGAGCATAATGAACAGAAGTGGGTGCTACAACAAACTGATTGAGAATGTGAACTACATCAGATATGTCAAGATGGGTGATGGTTAAGTAGACTAAAATGCCAACAAGATGTTGATAGCAAAAAAGATCAGATAAGGGAATCCTATCAGAAGCACGAAGCTACAAATGTAACTCCATCTGTGTAGCTGTAGTACGGGTATTAGTTAAAACAGAATGAGCAAGTAGGTCATGAGAATATTACTGCTGAGAGAGATGGTAACCATCAGGATGAGAAGTAATCTCGATACCCAAGAAATAACCAAGCAAACCTAGATCAGTTATTAAGAAAGTCTCACACAACTTCTACTTCACAAAGGTAATGTGAGCAGAGTTATCGCCAGTAAGGATCATGTCATCCACATATAGAAGAAGAATGGTTTGACTGTGAGGACCGGGGAAGAGTGAATGAAGACAACTGGATCATGTATGCTAGCTCAAAGTGAAACCAGCAGCCTCAACAACTATGATGAACCACTTAAACTAGACCCGTAGAGCCAGTTTCAGCCCATAGAGAGCATGGTGAAAATGACAAACAGACCCCGGAAGCACTCAAAGACAGGGGGAGGAGTCATGTAGACCTCCTTCTTCAAGTCTCCATGAAGAAATGCATTCTTCATATCAAGCTGATAAAGAACCTAACCACAAACTTCCACAATAGCAACAAAAGTGCACATAGTATGCATATGGGCTATTGAGGTAAAAGTCTCCTTATAGCCAGGGCCAAACTCTTGTTGAAAGCCAGAGTAACCAAACACGTTTTATAGCGCTCGAGATACCCATCAGAACGAGCCTTCTCCCAGTAGATCCAGGTTAGGTAATGAGAACAACATGAGAAGGAAGGGGAACAAGATCCCACATGTGAGTCTGAGTCAAGGCATTAAGCTTCTTTGCTATGGCATTCCGCCACTCAGGTGACCGAACTACTTCCCTGTAGTTACCGGCTCAAAGACATCTGAAACGCTGGTGCTAGCAGAAGCGTAATGGACAAGGGAATGTAAAATAGAGTGATCGCGTAAAGAATAAGTGTGAGAGGGTATCTCAGGAGCCGAATCGATAGTAGAAGAGGTGTCAAAGATAACCGAATTAGATGAAGACTCTGCAGGATCCTAATGATGGTATGTGAAACGAATACACAGGTGAACAAGATAAAGGAAGGAAGGAGGAAAATATATTGCAAGAGGCTCACCAGATATAGGAGGAAAAGGGTCAAGAAAGGAGTGAGAAAGAAGGTCGGAAGGAGGGTAAAATAATAGGGGAGAGGAAAACACAGGGGGAGCATTCTCAACCAAAAGGACAAGGAAAAGGAAGGATAGAGGAACCGAGGGAGAAGGGGACTCAGTGGAAGAAAGAGAAGCATAGAAAGGAGTAAACTCGTCAAGCGTGACATCACGAGAGATGCGAATACGACAAGTTATGGGATCATAACAATTATAACCTTTATGCTGAAGGTTGTATCCTAGAAAAACATAAGAAATAGACTGGAGTGTTAGCTTTGTTCTCTCCCAAGATAAGAGAAAAACAAAGGAGCAATAACAAAAAACACGAAGATGATCATATCGATAAGGTGTCCCATGGAGACACTCACCTGAACTACGACCATTAAGGTGAGAGGAGGGTTGGAGGTTAATGAGATAAACAAAATGCTAACAACTTCAGCCCAGAAATGAGGGGGCACAAAAACGCCTAGAAGAAAAGCACGAGTCATCTCTAATATGTGATGATGATTGTTTTCAGCGACCCCATTCTGAGGATGAGCCCTAGGACAAGATAACTGAGGCAAGGTGCCTTCAGAAGACAAAAAAGCACAAAAGGCATGAGAGATGTACTCATTGCCAAAGTCGAACCGAAAGGTCTTAATAAAGGCAAAGAATTGTGTGCGGATCATAATGGAAAAAGATCGATAAATAGATAATAACTGGCTACATTAAGGCATATGATAAAGCCAAATGAATCGAGTGTGCGGTCAGTTCCAATCAGTTCCAAATGAATCCAACACATAAATTCCATTATGACGACAGTTAGTTCTAATCACCGTTCCATTATGATCTTGCACATGACATGAGGTACGGTCAAAGATAACTTGATAGTCATAATCAATGTACCGTCAGCAGTGCAAACATGAGTGACGTGAGATGGTGAATGTGAATGTTGAAGATGAGTGGCATCAAAGGCCATGTGGAGAGAAGTACCAGAATCAAGAAGCCAGAGAGGACAAAAACTACCTAAAGCAAATGGAGGAACCTGAGTGGAACTCGCATGCCCAATGAAGGAGGTGGAGTCCGCTAGATAGAACTACTCAAACTACTGGAACATGGCTAAAAATTGTTGATCTTCAGTAGAAGCATGTATAGAGTGTGCCTGCGTAAAGTGAGGTGTTGGAAGAAGAGTTGAAGCTGGTAAAAAAGTGCTAGGTGGACAGAGAGTACGCACCCCCGCGGAGGAATCCTTGAGGCATGTTCCGTCAACATGAACAAAGGCATATCTATGAACATTCATTTTTTTGTCTTTTTTTTTGTTTTTGTTTTTCTAATATGTTGTGGGCCCACTATATGGGCTGGTTTTAAAAAAGAAGAAAAGAGAAAAAAAATTGCAAAGTAAGGTGGGCCCTTGGATCATGTTTTGTAATGGTCGGCAAGATTCTTCATGTTGGATGCTTGTGCGTAAGACCCATTATTTTGCTCGTTTGTGTTTGTAAGGAGAATGCAAATCTTTTCTGGTTGTTTGTTTTGGTAAAGATAATTCAAATCCCTTTGCGAGAAGGTCGCCTGGTAGGCGAGCACAGGCAGTATGTGAGCACGCAAGAGTGAGCGTGGGTCACCGGCAAGTCTGGGTGGATCCTTTTTTTTTTTATCAAGAGAAAATTAGAGTGAGGAGGCCGGCGAGTGAGCGGGCTTGGTGCAACGGCTCATAGATCTAAAGGTTTGACTTCGGGAAAGCGGCGGGCGGGTGCAAGGTTGGTGTGGCTGGTGACAACGTGGTGGCACAAGTGGTGACATGAATGGTGGAGACCAGTGATGAAGAAAAGTTCGTCGATGGAGGAGAAGAAGGTGGCCAGAGCACTGGCTCAGGAAGGATGACCGAGAGAAAAGATGGCCGGGGAGATGGCCGGAAAAGGCAACCTAGCTAGTATGAAACCATGTTAGAAGATAAAGAAATAATATTATTTGTCATGGTTTTTGGCACGGTTTTGGATATAGGTTGTCGAATTTATTGGTAATTTTTTTATTTTTTATTTTTTAAATTATATTTGTCGTGTACATGCACAAATATTATAATTAACTCAATACCGACTAACCCATGTAATGAATCTCAAATTATTGACAATATAATTCCAATTTTAATCAATTTTTTATAAAATAATTAGAAACTTTTATATTTGGCACGGAATTTGGCACGGTTTTGAAAAAGTGTGCGCCAAACAAAAATATTTGGCACGGTATTTGTCATAGTCGACCCAAAGACGTGGCAAAAACCGTGACAAATAATCTTATTTGTCATGCTTTTTGGCACGGTTTTGGATATAAGTTGTTGAATTCATTGCTAAATTTTTATTTTTATTTTTTAAAATTATATTAAGTAACATGGACAAATGTGAAACATGTCAATATACTTAAAATCAACCTAATGAAAAAAAAATAGTGAATATGTTATTAAGTAAACATTAAAAACTAATAACTACTTAAGACCCACTCTTGTTGTCTATATTACAATCTTTCCCCATGCAATCAATCTCAAATTGTTGGCAATACAATTCCAATTTAAACAATTTTTTATAAAATAATTAGAAAATTTTATATTTGGCACGGTTTTGAAAAAACGTGCCAAATACCGTGCCAAACAAAAATATTTGGCACGGTATTTGTCACGGTCGACCCAAAGCCGTGCCAAATACCATGACAAATAATCTTATTTGTCAAATTCATTTCTAATTTTTTTTATTTTTTCATAAAAAATTATATTTGTCGTGTACATGCACAAATATTATAATTAACTCAATACTAACTAAATATAAATAACAAAATATAAAATTAACATGGACAAATATGAAACATGTCAATATAATTAAAGTCAACATAATGAAAAAAACTAGTGAATATGTTATTAACTAAACGTTAAAAAACTAATAACTACTTAAGACCCACTTGTGTTGTCTATATTACAACCTTTCCCCATGCAATGAATCTCAAATTATTGACAATATAATTCCAATATTAATCAATTTTTTATAAAATAATTAGAAATTTTATATTTGGCATGGAATTTGGCACGGTTTTGAAAAAACAGTGCCAAATACTGTGCCAAACAAAAATATTTGGCACGGCATTTTGCACAGTCGACCCAAAGCCATGCCAAAAACCGTGACAAATAATCTTATTTGTCTCGGTTTTTTGCACGGTTTTGAATATAGGTTGTCGAATTCATTGGTAATTTTTTTTTATTTTTTTCATAAAAAATTATATTTGTCGTGTACATGCACAAATATTATGATTAACCCAATATTGACTAAATATAAAATTAACATGGATTGAAATGTATAAAATCCCAATTTTAATCTACATTTGGCCTTAATAAAATTTTTCTTTCATTTGTTTTTGATTTAAGTATAAGAAGAAAATATATAATTAGAAAATTACCTCATGACTTTTAATTTATTGTTATAATCTATGTTGACTTAGTTTACTTAAAGTGGTTTGATGAATGAAAATGATATATATATACACACACATATTAATTAATCTTCTTGCAATGTGAATGGGGGAGGGTTTTTAGAATAAAGATGATTTTTGAGATTTGTGCAAATTGATGATCTTTTGCAGCCTAAACAAGACAACATCTCAAAGCCTGCCCTTATTCTCTCACTCTATCTTCAGCTCTTTCCTTTCCATTTCTCTAACTTTTTTCCAATCTCCTCTTTGTCTTCAGCTTGAGCTTCTCACCTCCAATCAGTTCTCTTTCTCCAGATTGCTTCATTTCTTCTTCGGCGTTTTTGGAACCCTAATTTTAAGGTATTTTCTTCTTTAAGTTGGTGTTGATTTCATTTAGTTTGAGCTCACTCCGGTGTTGGTTTCGTTTGATTTTAGCTTGAGATGGTTTGATTGGGATTTTCTTTGATAACATTGGTTGTTGTTTGCTTGCTTTTTTGATAATCCTTAGGTAAGCTTCGCTCTTGGATTGGCCACGGCCTCGGCCTTGTATGTCACAGTAGATCTGGTGAAAAGTGCCTACTTTTTCACTGAAATCGATGTAGATTAAGGTAAGCGGAATTTTTATGTGTTTTTATTGTTTTTTGTGATGATTTTTGTTTAAATGTGAGTGGGATTGTTGAGAAATTATAGTGTTTGTATCAATGTTTGTTGTGGAAATTCGTGTGGAGTATGATTGCTGGATGTCTTGTGCGTGTTTTCAAGTTAAGTCATTTAATGCATAATTAGCTGGTTCTAAACTTAATGCAACTTGTTTTCAAGTTTTACTATGACAATCCAAAGTTGATGTTGGTTACACACAGTGTTTTACCTTTCTCAGTCCTTTTATACTCTCCCTTTTATTTGGCCAGCTTTTACTATTGCCGTAGTATTTGAAAATGGAGCAATATTAGATGGATGAACTGGTCCTAGAAATTCTATAGGACAAAGGTTGCATATTGCATGGTGATAATCTACGTCCCAGTGAGATGAGTCCTATATTTGGCATTTCACTGCCTGAGAGAACTATCCTCTTGCTTTCTTTTAAAATTTAATTGATGGTCGAATTTTTTTTTTTTTTTTTGTGTGAAGACCACGATAGGATGTGAACAAGTTTGATCCAGTGATCAGAGTGATCTGACTATTGGTTGGTGACCATTACGTTAAGGTCAATGCATGACCTCTAGTATGAAAACACATGGAAAGTGATTTGAGACTTTGTGTGTTGATTGAGATGACTTTGAGCTTGATTCAAATTATCTATCTCTCAGTTAATGGACATTATCATTGGAGACTATCAACTTTGCTGGTCTTTTGCCAGAACAGTTACTGAGAATAGTTTTCAGTGAGCTTATAAATATTAAGTTGGAATTGATTTGGAAATGTAAGAATCATGTGGAATATATGGGTTTGAAGAGACAATGCAATGAGAATTATCTTGTGGAAGTTCTCTGGGGCTAAATAGTGGGGAGGATCTGTGAAATGCTCACCTATCGGTGAGGCTGTGAATGGTTAGATGATTGATTTGCCAGGTGGAGCTTAGTTCATAAAAGAATAAAGAAAGAAAGTTCAAGGTGATGAATAGTCAAAAGTTGTTCCACTAGATCGAGAATCATGTGGATGATGTTAACAAGTTTGATTGAACTAGTCCTAGAAATTCTATAGGACAAAGGTTGAGTATTGCATGGTGATAATCTGTATCCCAGTAAGATGAGTCCTATATTTGGTGGTTCATTGCCTGAGAGAACTATCCTCTTGCTCTCTTTTAAAACTTAATTGATGGTTGAATTTTTTTTTTAAGAAATAACCATATATATTGGAGATTTTTGTTTCAGTACCTATGAGTTAATTATTGAGTATAAGGTTTTATAGTTGAGTATAAGGTTACTATTTGCTATTATGATAAGCAACGAGTGTGATAATCGATCATGGGAGTTTGATTATGGGCTTCATCTTTCCTTGAATAAATTTGAAGTTGTAATATTATTATTATCGTTTATTATTACAAATAAAGAGAGATGTTCAAAATGGTCGTTCAATTTTAGTTTTTTATTTTTTTTATTTTGGAGTTTTTATTTATTTATTTTTTTAATCAAGCTTTTTTTAAGGGTTGCAAAAAATTAAGAAATGGAAAATCTAAATCTAGATATTACCTTTAGAAAATGCTCATGATATATAATTCGCCTAGGATGACCACATTTGAAGTCCTGTATCTAGTATAGACTCCATAAAATATTAAAAATAAAAACAATTTCTTTAATATAAATAATTCTTTTTTTATTAAGTTTAATTAAGGTATTTAAGGTAGTTAGATGGGTGTGAAGATTAAGTACAATAATATACTTTGCTTTGAGATAGTGATCACTATTATTAAATAACCATGTATACTGAGAATTTTAATTCAGAATTGTCAAAGTAAACTCATTTTCTTATTATGATGTAAGTAGTATTACCTAACTCTGATGATAATGATATCATCAGGTTTCCGGAGAACGGACGAATCATTACTTCAAGAAAGCACTAAAGATATAGCTATGACATTTCTGTTCATGATTCTTCTTTTGCATTACTACGTGCAATATTGTAAATCTGTGCTACAAATGTTTCAAATGCTCATGATAGGGTTTATGCTTCTTTCTTCATTTAATGTATAATTAGCTGGTTCTAAACTTAATGCAACTTGTTTTCATGTTTTACTATGATAATCCAAAGTTGAGGTTGGTTACACACAATGTTTTACCTTTCTCAGTCCTTTTATACTTTGTCTTCTATTTGGCCAGTTTTTACTGCTGCCATAGTACTTGACCTAAATTTATCTTTTTTAATTTTTTTTAATAAAAGAGAAGCAGTTTGATCATAAATAAGGATAAATATATATATATATATATTTGGTGTGATCTAGCTCTCGCACTGAGGCTGATGCTGTTGGCTCGATGTGAGTTATTTGAATCATCATTGCACTTCGGGTACAAGGTATTGACCGCTCTAGCATGCCTATTAATGCTCATACACCACATGCCCCTCGAGCACCAACAGGAGAGTCCCAAACACATGCGGATGAGCACTCTCCAATGTTGAAGAGAGCTCGGGTTTCCCCGTCTACAGATAATTCTCTTGACAACTTTGAGGATGATGTTGTCCGGGACTAAGATGATGTAGAGTGTTAGAGTTTTGTGGTATTTTGTTGAATGATGTTGGTTGGGACTAGAATGATTGTAATAATATTTATGTTTATTTTATAAATGCTACATGGCATATTTTGGTAAATTAATGTAGGTTAATTTTATAAATGCTATAGGACATTTTATAAATGAATCTACCATTATTTAGCAAAATAAATTTTAATTTTTCATGAAATAAATAAAATTATGCCAAATTCCGTGCCAAAATTCGTGACAAAAAATGTGCTACAAATCATATAAATTCTAAAATCGTGACAACATTTGTGACAAAAAACCGTGCAAAATATCATAAAACCGTGCCAAAAATAGTGCCAAACCATACCGTGCCAAAAACAGTGACAAACAAAACTGTGCCAAATTCAGTGACAGACAAAACTGTACCAAAAACAGTGACAAATTAAACCGTGCCAAAAACAGTGACAAATCCAACCGTACCAAAAACCGTGTCAAAATATACCCGTACCAAAAACCGTGACAAATTTTGTCACGGTTTTTGCTATACTGTGAAAAATTATATTTGTCACGCATGCTATAGGTACGATTAAGATTCTGTGCCAAAAACCGCGCCAAAATTAATTTGTCACGATTTTTAGACCCAAATCCGTGCCAAATTTACCGTGCCAAATTCCTGCTTTTCTTGTACTTTATTGAACTTTTAAGATCAACAGCTGTGACATTTTGTTGATGCCCTCAAGATTTGAACTTGTGGTTTAAATCAACTATATGCTATGATATATGGAAATGTTCCAGTTGTTCACTGCACTGGCGGCCTCAGAGTAAGATTTTCAGTCACATGAACCTCTTCCCACAATAAATGAAATCTTTAATTTGTCACCTTGAGGATCCTTTCGAATTTAATTTTCCTTTGTTATCAATGATTATAGGATACTGTTGAAACTTTTGATCCCTTTGCTGATGCAGATGGACATGGTACTAAGTAACTTTTATTCACCATTTTTGCATGCTTGTCTGCGCAAGTTAGATAATTTAAGCTTTATGTTTTAGTGAAAAATTAGATTTGTTATGTTTTTGTTGAGTATACATACTTTTTATATAGTTTAATGAGAATTAAATAGTAATTGCTAGATTAAAGTTCACTGATAACGGATGATTGAAAATTCTAACAAGTGGCTGTTTTCGCCACTTTCCAAGGAGAGTGTCACTACATCAAAAAAGTGCTTTTGAGGCGGTTTTCAAAACCTATAGAGGCGGTTATAACTGCCTCTATAGGTATAGTGTTGGTTTTTTCACCCGCCTCTAAACCGTCTCGTATCAAGCCGGCTCTACACTTCGGTTTGTGCCAACCGTTGGGGTAAGTTTCATCTACGGAAGCGGTTTTTAATAAAAAGAGTAGAGGCGGTTATAACCACCTCTATAACTACTAAGTTTCAATAACCCTCAATAGTTTTAGAGGTGGTTATAACCGCCTCTATAGCTAATAAGTATTCATTACCCTTCATAGTTTTAGAGGCGGTTATAACCACCTCTATAGCTACTAAGTTTCAATAGCCCTCAATAGTTTTAGAAATGGTTATAACCATCTCTAAAGCTAGGAAGTATTCATTACCCTTCATAGTTTTAGAGACGGTTATAACCGCCTCTATAGCTACTAAGTTTTCATTACTCTCAATAGTTTTAGAGGCGGTTATAACCGCTTCTAAAAATTATAACGACTAGAGACGATTATAACCGCTTCTATAACTAATAAGTTTTTTATTTTCATTACTTTTTAAAGACGATTATAACCACCTCTATAGTTAATAATTTCTTAAATGTTTATACTTTTGGAGGCGGTTATAAACGCCTCCCAATTTGTTCATTAATTTTAATTTATTTTCCTACTAATAATAAATAATTTTGTTTAACCTATAAATAAAAAACATAAATATTTAAATATATTAAAAAAATATCTTAAATTCAATTTCATTTATTTTTATTGACAAATTATGAACTAAAATGCAATGTATTTTGATTAATAACAAAATGTAAAGAATTTTACACTAAATATACTTTCATTACAAAATATTTTTTGGGTTAATTACATAAAGTAAAAAGCTTCGTGTATCCTCTTCATCTTCAACCCTCTCGATCTTTAACCATGAATTCTCCAAAATCTGCAAAACATAAAAAATCCTATCTTCTATATATATATAAAAGATTGGATACACTGTATTAGAAAAATAACATTAGAAAAATTGTAACGCTAAATAACAAACGTAGCATAGGAGGACCAATTTAATTAACAAATTGTTGTTATTAGTTCATACTTACTAATATTATATTGTTTGCACTGATGGTTTTGTCTATATAGTTGAAAGTCCAGCTTGGTGTAAGCAACAACAATGTTGGTGTAAGAATGAATCAAATGCATAATTTTACCATTTGAGATGTCTCCATTTTGGTGTAAGCAACAACAATGTTATCCATTTCTACATGTAGTCATGCATCTTGCTAATAAAATCTTTCCAAATATAATCACATCACTGTTTTCAATCAAAATTTTGAAAGATATGTCTGTATATTAAGTTGAGGATAGATGACACGCCACTTCATTGTACCAAACAAGTCATGATCTAAGGTTCTGTTACCTACCTACCTCACTAACTAAGCAGCTTGAGCATGCTCCATAATTCAAGATGCAACCTGCTAAACCATTGATTATGTATATAGATGCATAATGAGATGCTATATTTTTTTTTCTTCCTCATTTTATTATTCGAGTAGGTGCCAGTATGAACCTTGTAGATCATACTCAGTGATGAAATTTCTGCAACTTCATGTAAGAACTGCCTCTTAAAACCTGTAAAAAAAATTTTTTCAATTGCCAATTGGTATCAATTGAAATAGAAAACATCCTCAAGCACATGAGATGACAAGAGACTTCTATCAGAACCTTGTAGTATTTATTTATTTATTTGCTAAAGCTATAACTATCAAATTAAGAATCGTATGCCACATGTCTAAACTTTAGAAACAAGCATGTTTGCTTTGGAAATAAAATCCTAGAGCTACCATCATATACCTTCAAAGTACAATGTCTGAACTAAGTAAAGGGAAGTGAAAGAAAAGAAAGCCAGTTCCCAATTAGCTACTTTATTCCAATGTCTTCATAATACACAATAAAAAGTAGCATGTGAATAGCTGTCATCATTTCTGAAACCTAACATTGGAGGTTTGATAACATAAAATTTCTGAGATGAAATGTTGCTAGCTTGCACATATTATCCTGAAAATTAAAAATTGTATTACATACCATGTCAATGTCTGGCCCAAACATTTTCAGTGCTTACTCTTTGTTCCCAACCTGAAATTATACAAGAAGTAAAATCAACAGCGGCAAAAAAAAGTAAATCATCCTAAGATAAAACACAAAATTAAGACAATAAACACCTATAATAAACATTAGATTTCAATACCAGTACTCAAACTGGACTGCCTTTGTTGCGCAAGATATTAACCACTCTTCATCCAACACCACTAGTGGTTCCGGCAACCAAGACTACATCAGAAGTTGCCATTTCCTTCAAAATCTGTTGATAGAACTATTTGATAGCAATATCATTTGGAAATAAACTGAACATGAGAACTATGTGACTGCATCTGTATTTTCCATTGAATAAGCTAATTCTCAATAAATTAAACATGACGAAGGAGCTTGATAAAGATATGATTTTAGTACAGCATCACATGCAATAACTACTGTGATGCCATATACTGTACAGAGTTGAGAGAAAAGATTGATGGACATGAAATATCTGCTTAACTATCCCCAAATCTTCACTAACGACCTGGTCAACTAAAGAAAATCAGGCTAAGAAAGGGAAATAATATAGATATATCAAATAACACCCCATCCTGGTTGCTAGTCACAGTAAATTAAATTTTTTGAAGTCATTTACACTGAATAAATAGATGGTAAGCCTGTAGATATCTCAAGCAATCAGTAATACTCATAAATATGCTCACCTTGACTTTGTAGAAATCTAACATCTCAATCTCAAAATGAAGTTCATCATCTTTTGGGAAGCCATCGGAAGCCTTAAGGGTACAGTCATCCTTAGCATAGTGTAATTTTGGCTTAATTTTAAACTGCAAAGATTACAAGATGAAATTAAAAAAAGAACACATAATATGATCTTTTGCACAAATTAGAACCAATGGCTGATATCCTAAAAAATCACAGAAAAGAGGAGAGAACTCTGAAGTATCCTGTCAACCAATAAGACTTCCCAAAAGGCATTTTTATTTTACCATTATCACCAACTAAAGATATAGCATGGCTTCAGAGCTATTTGCGTGGACAATAAAGAAAAATCAATTATAATAGAAAACCATAAAGTTTTTTTTTTTAAAAAAATCATATATATTATCAGAAATAGAATAGAAACAACAAAAATGAACCACATTACAAATATTTGACTTGGTCTAGAAAGATAAAGGGAGTACCATTGCCACTTCACCCTTTAACATGGTGGGAAGGCCTTCACAAAATCCAAGAAGCATTTTGCTCTTCCCCAAGATATACCGGACATGGTTCCCTTTGCCTGTTACATTCAAATCAATTAGAAAGGTTCCATAAGTTTCCAAACCACAAGCTGAAAATATAATCAACAGCATAAGTCTGGCATTGGTTTAACATAAAAATAACCAAACTTTAAAAAACAACAACAGTTAAGTATTTACAGGCTGCAAATGAACTACAATATTTGAGCCAAATTACTTGTCCCGGATTGACTTTAGAGAGCTCTTGTCATGTAAGCTCATCTCTCTAGATGTTTCACATTCACACTAACTATACACTAAAGCAGAGTGACATAGTTTTTGTCAAGGAAGCATAACCACTACATGTTAATCTAAGCAGTTCATGAGAAATGATAATCATATATGCGCACACACTTTTCCAGACATACCATATGAGATAGAATAATCAGTTGAACAAACAACATACCATATGATATTATAACAGAGAATTCCAGACATATATCATCAAAAATAAGCTAGAATCTCTTATGTAATCATTCCAAAAAAAAAGTTAGATAAATATTTTAATTCAAATTGAAATTTATAACATTAAATAAAAATAAACTATAGTTTAGAGTCGTATCAAAAAATTTACCCTACTAAAACAATAGAAACTCATGTAATAATTGAATTTGGTTTTGTAAAAAATAAAGAGCACATGCATGCACACATGCATAACAATTTGCACGAGAATGTTACTGTTACTATCACTGTTAAGAGTTTTGTAGTTTTCTAAAAACTCATAAACAAGAATAATCAAAAGTCAGCATTGTGAAAAATATTGGACACGGGACTAGGACTCTGGAGGGAAAAGAAAAGTAATTTTTACAACTTATCGCAGCCATTTAAAAATATTGGACATGGGACTAGGACTCTGGAGGGAAAATTTCTTGAAAGAACAGGTCGAGATCACCTTTCTGAGCATCAAAAGTCAGCATCTTCTCAACAGCATCCTGCGTTGGGTTCAGCCATGTTAGCAACAGCAAGAACATGATTTTGCAGTGACTGATCCAGTTCTTAATAGTAGGACACCGGGAATAACCAAGAACAGACATCCTAGAATAAAACTATTTTTATTAATTATTTTCAAACAAATATTATTCAACAAACTTTTAGATCTTGAATAAGTGTGATATGATTGTAGGTATGCATTAATACATCAAAGAAAAGAGTGATTCCTGTAACCTAAAGTGGGCTTAAAAAGAACCATGTCCAGCTAACTATTTTTTATATATTTATATTATAAAAACTAATATTTAAACCGGTTAGGTTTGGCCAATATATCCGTAGATTTTACTCAGATATGAACCTAAAAAACTGAAAATGCTGAAACCAAACCAATTGGTTCAGTTAACTAATTTTTCAATTCTTATTATGGTTTCAATTTGGTTCAAATTCTTCCCACCCTTCAGATGTGTGTTGTTTTAGTCTATCTTCTTCTTCTTCTTCTTTTTTGACAGAAGAACTCCAAAGGAGCTAACTAAAACACCAAAGACACAAAACAACAGACCTAGAAACTAATAAGAGACAGTTAGTGAAAAGTAACACCGGCTTAGATTAACATGTAGTGGTTATGCAATAAATTTAAATATTTATAGATAAATAGATATGGGCCATGTGATATAGATAATATTAGATATAACCTGAGGAGTTGATGTTTTTCACACTTTCAATCAAACACCACGAAGGCCAAAAGGGTCAAACTAGCAGTCATTACCAGCTATTTATTTTGAAATAATAACATGAAAGGATATTTGGGTATTTCATTTGTTCCTAGTTTGATAAATTCCAAATGTTTTTAGAATATTCCATTTAAGAAATGAGAATTACCCCAGGCAGGTATTTGTAGTTCTTAATAAGGAGGTGTAATCTCATTCAATCTAAAAAAAACAAGTAGTTAAGAACAAAAAACCTTCTTGATAAAAATCAGATAAGCAATAAGTGGCAACACTTGTTTTTGTCTACAAAGCATAAATAAGAACAAATAAAATCTGATTTCTACACAAAAAAAAAAAAAAAAAGATCTGGCAAACTTAACCTAAAAAACTTTGAACCATACTGAGAAGTGAGACAGATCTAAACATCATACAAAAGAAATTACAAGCAAACTCTTTTATGAGAAGCCTTTCAACTTGCAATGCTCAAATGTGATACTATGATATGTTTAATCTCTCAATGAAATTATAATGAAATAATGCAGTCTTTCTAGTATTATTATGTTTTTTGCTTTTTTTTCCCTTTTTAAATGAAATTGATCAAGTGAATTATAATAAGATGATGATGATGATGATATCATTGTCATAAAATTGATATGACAACGATCAGCAATTAAATGTTCAGAAAAACAAAAAGAGATGCATCATAATTTGGTCCACCATGAACTAATTGCCTTGTGAACAAAGTCTATTTTGATGGGTTGAAAGAAACAAAAAAAAAAAGAAACAAACAAACAACAGCAATACAACTTGTCCACTTCTCAGCATGAACACAAAATTAAAAATAAGGCTTTAATATGTCAAAAATCCATTCGAGAATAACATCGCTGATGTTGACAACCAAATTTGAATCATCAGAAAATTAAGGTCATGCATTGACTTGCAACTGAAACAAAATTCAAAGCACTGGTCTTTGATTCATAATTTAAATATGAAAATTAAGGACAACATAGTCTCAATTCCTCTGACAGCATGAAATTCCCACCAAACAATGACTACACATCAAACATCAAACAAAATTCACAATACTTGTCCATGTGTTTCATAATCTTTATTAAAAATTGTAAAGAAATTAGCAAAAAATGGTCTCAAAACCCTCTTAAATTCAATTCAATGTTTCTAGATTTCCAATTCAAAATCAAATAACAAAAATCTTTTAAAAAAAAAACCCTAAAACATGAAACCCATCCAAACTTCAGAGGATTTCTCAAACGATTTCAAAAACCCAAAAAACAAATCTCAAAATCTCGAAAAGAAAAGGAAACAAGAGAAATCAAGCGATGAATCACCTCGCTTCCGTTCATTTCCACCCCTCCGCCTAGACGACCGAACAAGTCCACCATCAGAGAGATATCCTTGCTCCGTTCCACCACTCTCCGCCGGCGCCGGCGCCGCTGCTACGAGGTTCCCTATGCTGGAGCTCTTCCTTATCACCTCCTCCTCCTTCTCCTCCTCCGCCGCATTTCCAGTGAGCCCTTAGAAACCTTGGATACTGTCCAACAACATACCTGCCATTTACTAGTTGTCAACATCGGGATTGCCTGGGGTTGATCGGAAACCCAGGCGAAGAATTTTTTTTTGGCCGGAGATCGTTCAGGGCGGTGCGGGCTTCGAAGCCGAGACCGCCTTGTTGGAGGATGGAGAAGATTTGGTCGGCATCGGAGAGGAGGGATCGACAACGATGAGGGAGGGGTGGGGATCGTCTTCATCTTCATCTGAGGGGGATGGGGGCGGTGGCCAGAGGAGGAGAGGAGGCGGCGCCAGGGATGTGTGAGGATGGATCGAGGAGAGAAGCGGAGAAGAAGCAAGGGTTTGGTTCGTGTTGGGTTTTGGGGAATTTTAGTTTGTTGGATTTGGGATTGGGTGAAAAATGAGAAGAAATTTTCGTGGAGAGTCAAAATCGACATTAGTTAGTCTAAAATTACTAATTACCATTAATAGTCATTTGCGAGTGAATGGAGGGTTTGTTTGCAAATGAGTATTTTTTTTATTAATTAAAAATTAGAGGGGGTTTGAAAAACCCCTTCTATAGATTTATAAAAAAAAATTTAATTTTCAGTTATAGAGGCGTTTTTTTAAAAACCCCTCTA
Source organism: Dioscorea alata (assembly GCA_020875875.1). NCBI lineage: Eukaryota > Viridiplantae > Streptophyta > Magnoliopsida > Dioscoreales > Dioscoreaceae > Dioscorea > Dioscorea alata. Next base: position 6,923,432 of record CM037027.1, read on the forward strand.
CCAATGTGCCTCTAAAAATAAAAATTGGTGTAGTGTGTGTTGGTGTAAGCTTATAAACAAATCCCGTTAATTTTTTTTTACAATTTATTAATTTTTATTATGCAACCAAATGCTGGCTTTTTCCTGCTGGTTGTTATTCAAATCTTTGTTGTTGGACCAAATTTTTGCTACAATTTCTTATAGTCATGCCTTGCTGAATAAGTGAAAAATTCATGAATAATTCATGAAAAGAAATTGAATTGAATAACTAGTTGTAGGATCTAGTTTGCCATTTGCAGAGTTTTGGCAAAAGTTGTTTCTATAAAACCTTATAGGTTCTTTATTACAAAATTTCACAGGCATTGCAGACAGCTATAAAAACAAAGAGAGGATATAAGTCTTCATAGGAAGGACTGATGAAGTGAGGAATGTTGAAAGATTTTCATTGGGCAGTGTTGCCACAAAGTACAAACAGATCATGGAGTGGGCCTTGATGGATCCACCATATATCAGATGAGATGCTCCTCTCTAATCTCCCGCATTGAGCTCGGTCACTCCTTAATCTCTCTCATTTCTGTCTATTTATCTATTTTATGATTATTGAATGTTCACCAAATCAAATCACAAGATGTTAAATATCAATAGTTAATATAAGTTACAAGTACAGAATAGCTACTCCGGGCCAGCAGCCTCATGGCCCAATCAGTGGCCGCCATTTGAATTAAAGTTCCTGCCCTATGTGGAGTGGTGCGCCGTGACCCTTCTCTGTCCTGGGGTAGAGATGGGCCCACGGCACACCACCCCACAAAGGCCTACGGCGGGAACTTTAATTCAAATGGCAACCAGATATACGTCTCCACGTGGCATGGTCCACACCCACCGTCCCGCTCTCCCGGTGACCAATAATGGCACTCCAACCTAAAAAAAACCGATAGCTTCCAAGAGACACACAAAAATAATATATAAATTAGAATTATAAAACATGGAACCCCGTTGGAGATGTAGGTATACAATGGCGTATACAACCAGCAATAAGTATTATAGAAACCGGCACAATAACTAAGACAATAAGTGTGGTACTAACTACAACCTACACAACTATCAATATAAACAGCCCAGCCACTACCAAGCACAAGATAATGGCTAGAGCAAAAGAAATATCTACAGGAAGGTGCAAAAACCAAAGAGAAAAACAAAATACATCAGCGAAGAAACCAAATGTGGCTCAAATATTATAGAGGCACGTACGATAGCCTCAACGCATATAACACTTCCCTCTACCGGAACAGGAGACAATGATGAACGAAGACGCTAAACCAATGATGATTATGCAAGGAGTAATAAGACTCTTCGTCATGCAGGATAAACGCCCACAACTAGAATCAGAGAATCTCCCTGAAAAAACCTGTGAACACTTATAGAATGTAAACCTAACAAATGGTTTCACACATAAATACTATCGTAACGTTCATTTTTTTAGCTAGGATGGAGGGTTTTCATACAATTTGAGAGTTGAGGTGGGATATAGTAAAAATTGTATTTTTGTTATTTATAATGATTACTTTTGAATTTCTGATGATGCCTATATCATATTTAATTTTCTCTTTCTAATAGGATCATGTTAGGTTGTATATAAGTAGTGATTCATTCCTTGTTGATTTTTTGTTTTTTACCAATGCAAAAAGTACAAATATAGTCATGAAAAAGGGCATGCGCATAGCAGGCAATGAAAGTCTGTTCATGTACCCTCACTCGGCTGACAAGGGAATTTGGATACAAGCACACACTCACACCCGAGGGCCCTTGCCACCATTACGTTCAGAGCATTTCAAACCCACAAGTAATGGATGTCCCAAAAATCAAACTTTTCATAGTGGGCCAGTCTGGTTGGACCAAAGGCCTTTGACATTGCTGGTTGATTTAATTCAGTTTTCACGCGGGTTTCCTTTTTCTTTCTTAATTGACCCTAAAAATGAAAGAGCATATTATTGTTCATTTTAGAGTCTTCAAAGCTCCCAAGAATTTCCTGATTATATTATTTTTGTTATTTATTTACATTGTTGAAAGAAACCATACTAATTTAATTAGTCATATTCTTTTTTTTAGATGTAAATAGTCTCGTGAGACTATGATTGTACATGTTGAGCTTTTCAATCTTTTGAAGATTAAGATATATATATATATATATATATATATATATATATATATATATATATATATATAGAACTTTGATAAGTTGAAATACCAGACTAACACCACAATTTTAGTTTCCTTAATTTTTGGAGGATGGACATTTTTATAAATTTAATGGGAATTTAATTGATGTTAAAACATCAGTCTATTGTGTGTGAATGATAAGGTAAATTACGTCTCATTTTCATTGTTATATATTCAATTTAAGTTTATAGTCATGCTTAGAGGTTTACAAAGTTTTTTTTTTAAGCAAATATCCAGCATCATTAACAAGTGTTTTAAAAAACTAATCCTCAAAATTAGGACTTTTTGTTTTGTAATTTGAAACATATATGATCAATCATAATTATTTCTATTCAATTTTTATTGTAGTATAAGTTGTTAGATGAGAATCAGCCATATTATTTGGATTTAATATAATGTAAAAGCTTCAAGTTGATAGGATGACAAATCTCAAAAAGACATAATGATATTGCATCATATAAGATAAGCATAATGTTGCAAGCCTTTACTATATGAATTATTATCATAGCTAGTAGCAAATGATAAATCAAAATTGTGTTTTTTAGGAGATAAAAATGGTGTATTAAAAATAATCATTTTCAAAATCAGTTTGGGAATAAAAAAAAATTAACATGATCAAATTTTAATTTAATTTTGTCTTAAGTTTTTATAAAAAAACGAACTACTTTTTCTTGTTATATTAGTGATTTATTTTATAAATAAAATTTTTGACATGTGTCAGCTCCTGTGGAGGTCAAGAGTTTGACTATCTTCTAATGCGTGATTAAGATCTAACAATAAAAGAGTGTATGGGGGTGGTTTGTCCAGATTACCATATATATATAGATACATACAAAACAAAAATAATATCAACAAATCAATAAATTTAATTTAATTTGAGTTTTCTTGTTGGTATATGGGTTGCAATATGTGGTTTCTCACTCCAGCTTGGATGAATCCATAAAGTTCTTTGATAAAGGTTTTTTTTTATTTAAAAGAAGAAACTACACAACTCTCTCTCTCTCTCTCTCTCTCTCTCTCTCTCTCTCTCTCTCTCTTGTTTGGTAGACACTTTCTTCAATGACCATCATCATCAACATACATAATTTTTAATACCATTCTTGTCAACGTTTCATTCTCAATCTTTAAAAGAAAGTGCATCTTTTTTTTGATACCTACATTTCTATAAATGGTTATCTTTCATTTTGCAGTAATTATTTCTTATTTTCTTTTAAATTTTTTCATAGATCATTTCCAATGATTCTTATTCCATCAATGTTTATTTATTTATTTGTGTTTAGGGAATAATGAATAAGCTGTTGTGGTATAGACATGCAAGAATACTCAATCTATGATTTCGAAGAGATGTATTATATTAATTATTTGTTAAAATGGTGGGTGTGATTATATTTATTATTAGAATTACAGAAATTTCACGTCTACTCTAAATGGACATAATAAATTTAGTAGATCTTGTTCCAAGAGAAATTTGACAAATGAATTTGATTTGGTATTTTTCTTTTTTTCCTCAATCATTATCTCGACCATATTGAATTAGTTTGTGATCATCTTAATTATATTTTTTATAAGTAAATTTTTTGTGATCAGCTATTTTGACCACCATTTCTTTGAATTTTTTTTAAAAGAGTATATTACAATAATTTATAAATTTTTAAACTTTCTTTATATCGCTATAATAAGAAAAATCAAAACAATTTTTTTTTATTAAAATGTTTCAAATCAACTCCATATTTTCCTCTTTTTCTTTTTGGTAATTTTTCATAATTATCATAAAAATATTTACATATTGACATATATATATATACATATATGTAATTTATATTTTACTATAAGATCCAATCTTACTCAAATACTCAAAGTACATTCTGCAATTGCGATTTTTATAATAATTCGTCCACCCTACAAAAAGACAAGCATAACTTTACTCTTCCCAGATAAACACCTAGGTTTGAGACATGTTTATGTCAAAATCGCTTATACGCATTTTTGAATTAAAAAGCATTAAAATAAGCTATTCGATAGCATTCTAGTCGCTTTATTAATATTTCTTATGAATATCGAAAGGTCATACATATGGTAATAGATTATAATTACTTTGAAATTTTTTTTTAATGATGTCTTCTCTAGACTAATTTAGATAGTTTATTATTTATGTATCAGAGCTGCCCATTTCCTTTAGATTGAAAACATAAAAAACAACACCCCCTACATTCACCACGCACTTGTGCTGGGCACATACTCACCATACTAACATTTACTTATTTTTATTCAAAGAGAGAAACATGGAGAACAAGGTGTGTAATTTGGCTTAAGGATGATGAGGAATAGCCCTTACTAGATGTGAAGAACATGATGACAATAGCATGGTCCTATGCCAAAGTTTTCCTTACAAGCAATAAGGACCCTCATTTAAGGACACCAAGGTCATACACCTTCATTGTTAATGGTCCCTTCAGAGGAATAAATGCACTTGTAGGAGTTGGATGGCTTTGCATGGATTCTGATCACATGGTTTGTGAAGCTATTAGCCACCCAATAAGGTCATTTTTATTTTTAGAGACTAAACTTGTGGCTCTCTTTGTAGTTTAAAAAGCTTTAAATAGTTATAATGCAAGAGGTCCTATTAGAATATTAAGGGGTTGTGAACTTGCTATAAGCATACTTAAGGGAGTAACAAGACCACCCACAAAGTTTGTTGATTTGATTGGAAAAATAAGGTACAACTTTGCTGTAGTTGAGGTTGTGCATGTTTGTGAGAAGTTCACATTTGCGGCACATAGGCTTGCTAGTTTGGCTACTTTCATTAGGAACCTTAATAATGGAAGGATGCATTTCTTGACGGTCTTATTAACTCTGTTGCTAACTATTTTTATTGATCATAAAACTTTTCGTCTACCTATCTAGTTGTGTGTATATAGTGTGTGTGGAACTTTGGTTTTTAAAGTTTTTAAGACATAAATGTAAGTTTTTTATTTCTTATTTGGAAGTTGTAGTTTTTGATTAAACTTTTTTTTTTTGTGTACAAAATGGATAAATTATGCCACCATTACAGAAAAAGTATAAGAAAATGTACAAATGTTGCCATCAAATTAAAGAAAAAAAATACAAATAAAAGAGGTATTAAAAACAAAGTGTTGTCAATAGGATTAAAAAAAAAAAATCATCTTCACAAATCATTGATTCAAAACCGTTGTTGCCATCAAATCACCTTTACAAGATGGTTGCTTACATCACCCTTGATTCAGTCAAATTCTCTAATATTTGATTTTTTCCATCTTATAATTTTTCTAGTTGTATCGGAGGGGTGACTCAAAACAACCATCTTGTTGTATGGTTACTATTCAGATTATTAGTAATATTATTGCTAAGATAATTGTTATTGTTGCTAATAGAAGTTTTTATGTTATTTCCCTGTATTTTATGTCTATTTAGTTATGGTTTTGAGCACTTCCCTGTATGTTGCCAGTCCGCAGTTTTATAAGTCTAGTGAAGAGCATTGCGCTTAGTAAATTGGAGTAGTCAACTGAGTATTAAAGGTAATTTTTCCAACTATAATTTTAAAATTATTAAACTACATATATAATTCTTAAACTATAATTGGATTTTAAAAAAATCAATGTATTTTGAAGTACAATAATTTGTGGAATAGGTTGAAAAACTATGCTAATTAGCTCAAAATTAATTGGAAGCCTTATGTGATTGTCACATGAGGCATAAATGCGAGTTTTGAGAGATAGAACAACATTCAAAGTTTGGTCTTTTTCTAGGATACCAATTCAAACTATCAATAGTGTGTGTCACGCACAAACACACACACACATAATGACGACTAAACCTTTATAAATATTGAACCAATTTTTGAAGACGATATTAAATATTCTATGAAATGAAGGAAAATAAGGATATATATGTGTGTGTGTGTGCGCGTGTACAAACATCTATAAAAAACATCTTTTAAATATTTTCATCCTACAAAAAATACTAAATATACTTAAATATATTATTTTAATTTTAGAACCTCCATACAGAGTAGCGATTATTTTAATTCTAAATTGAAAAATAATTTTGTTCATGATCTTGATAATTTGTCTTTTTGGTTTTTTATTTTTCCAAATAAAAATATGTAAATTTTTATTTTTAAACAACAAATTTGTTGATTTCACACATTGTCTTTATTGTAAGATTACATGGTATATGTTTGTAAGTAACTTTTGAGAAATAGTATATTATAAATATAAATACCAAACAAATAAAGTAAATTTTTTGCAACAAGAATATAATCATATGTTAAATTAATTAATTATTCATATATCTAGTTATTTGTTCTATTATTAATAAAAACTTATAAAGCATTTTGTACTTAATAAACTTATTGGTCACTCAAGAAAAGGGCAACCTCACCCTACGTACTTATGTCTTTTAAATATAAAGTTCTATATTTTACAAATCCAACTAATTAAACACAAAGTTCTATAATTCAACATTCCACATACATCCAACCAAGCACTAGATTTGACTTTCCGGCCTATATTTTCAAAAGCAGGATTTACAAATACACTTTAATTAGAAATCACTACATTTTCACTTACATTTAACCAAACGCCATGTTTAGGAATATAATTATATATGATTCTACTTTGTACTAATTCTGTTAAATTCAAAGTATTATTAGTCTTACGAATTCCATTGCTTTAGAAAATTCTGAGTTAAATATATATATTGCACACATACTTGTTTCAGAAATTTATAATCTTACTTCAGCAATATATATGTTTCGTTATTCATGTATTTATTCACAAATATTTCTATATACTTCTATATATTTTTCAAGAATACTTGGATAATTACCTTAACATATGTATATCTATGTATTCAACCATGTACATAAAGGTATTTAATTTGGATATTATCAGGGAAATTCCGCATAATTTATTCTAAAAGTTTAAGATATTAGATTGACATAATGTTTTGTTAGAATGTATGTATCCTAGTAATTTAGGAATATTGCTATTATAATAGCTATCATCAACATAAGGAATTTTAGTTTTTATGCTCGAAGTATTTAGTAAAAATATTTTTTTCATGAAAATTCCGCACAGTGTGACTTGATCCTATTTGTAGTTAGGGAAGAATGGAATATTGTTTGATTATTCTTATTTCCTGAAATTCTGAATTTTTTTATTGAATGTATTTGTTTAATTAATTGTTAGATATTAGTTATTATATTTATTTTCTATTAAATGTTGTTTTCCTCATCTTATATGCGAGTATGCTAATGCTTTGCCAATGGAGAAAAACATTGATTGTGTTAACACAAATCTATTATTCTGACATAATTGCATATCTAGTTTTGTACTATAGAACTTATGACGGAAACTATGGGAGTCCAATGCCACCATCTCCACCCTAAACCATGCGATGTTGAGATGCTAGGCACTGGTTAAAGATCAATGAGCTCACCCTTAACTCCACCTACAAAAATTGACCGTTTGTATGTCTAGATTGATCTCTCAAAACCTCTAAAAATGGGTCTTTGGATGTTGTGAAAAGTGCATCAAATCATATTTTTTTTCCTTGTCGTGTTGTCAAAATGGGCACACTATAAACAACTACGATCATCATCCGACCATCTTGACTATCATGGTGGAAGGGGATGACCTTCTTTCTGTTAACCAGGATTCCTACTTGCAAGAAATACTGGTGGAGCAAGAATAACAAGATGGGGACTTGAGTGTTGAACATGTGTAAGCTAATTTAATGGAGGCCGGTTTGGTGACAACATGATAAGTGCTTGTGTTATAGTACCGCGAAGCGTTATTATCTTACAATGAGCATATCTTTTATCAGATTTTATCACTAAATTGTGTGCATTTGTGTGCTTTTGTGCATTGTAGGTTTGTGGAGTTAATTGGAAGAAGAAGAACAAAGTTAGATCGTGTTTGCCGTTGTTGGGGAGTTTTCAGACCAAGTAAGGAACAAGGCATGAGCCTAGACTTATGAGTGTGTGCCAACCTCCTTTGGAGGAGCACAAGGGCAGTCACATTCACAATAAGTCTAACTTGTGTAGCTTAGGAGAACTTCACCAATAAGGAGATTCGAAGCAATTAGCACGATCTACTATTGATTGTGTGCATAATTCAATGGCCTCAATGAAGAACGGTGAATTCGGGAGCATTTCGGCAAAGTACTGTAGCAAGTTAGTGCAACAAAATACTGTAGCAAGTTAGTGTTCACCGTCTGCCGAAAATCAGCATTCCAGCAACTTCACACGGGCGTGTGGAAATTCCACACGGCCGTGTGAAATCCTGATTCAGCCGAATTTAAGCCGCGACTCAACGTTATAAAAGGCCGTTTTGGAGACTTTTTACATATCTTTTTGCCTATCTTTTCTCCCAACTTCTAGAGAGGGCGGCTAGGGTTTTAGAGAGGACTTTGTGGAGGTTCGGAGTGCGTCATCGGCATCGTCATTGACATTCGGCGGCCGCACAAGACCACGGCCACATCATACGCAAGGGGGTTTTCATCGATGCTTTCAATTTGTTTTCACTTTTATATTTTGATGGATTTGTATAGCTCCATGAGGAGCTAAACCCCTTGTGGGTATTCGGACTTGTAAACCCTAGGATTATTATGTTTCTATGACATTGTTATTATGCTTTTCCATTATTGATGAATAAATTCAAGTTTCAATCTTAATTGCTTCTTGTTATTGTTTTTCCTTAGCCATGACACTAGGGTTGAGAACAATCTAGGTTATTCTTTGGATGTGTGACAACTCCTGTAGGGTTAGACTACGACTTAGGATTGAAGAGGGTTGAGAGGGTGAGTCGTGAGGTAGCAGAATGTCCCCTTTCCCCTCCAGTGTGATTCTCACTACCTCCGTGTTCCATGATTTCTTAGCGGTCGAGATAGAGTGAAGTGCTAGGAGAGGAACTCCCCTGGGCTTAGTTGCGCAAGCAATAGAGTGAAGGGTTGAAGTGAATCCTAGTGCTGGGGCTTAATTTAGATTAGTGTTCTTCCACCTGGATCAAAGAGTTAGAACTATACATAGGAACATGGTTTATCACTAGGAATCCCTAGAACTTAAAGCAATCCCACGTAGTGTGAGGCTTAGGAAGACGGACTCTCCTAGGGCTTAGTTGACAGGTAAACGAGAGTCAAGGGTAGTAGTGAAAACCTAATGCCGGGGCACAGTGTTGGGGTTAGTCACGGTTGACCTTAGGTTTGGGACAGTGTGTTTAAGGATATCCTCGACTCAATTAACATCAATAGGAAAGTATAATAGCATTGTCTTGCACTAAAAGCATAAGTCCTAGGGGTAACTCGTCTGGGTACCCAACTTTACTCATTGCTTGTCCTTCTCTATTTACTCCTACTTGCACTCTCCTACCTACCATCTTTCTATTTTATTTCTTGTTCTCTATAATTGCTTTTACACTTACTCATTGATTCTTTTCACACTCACCATACCGCTTAGCTAAATAGTAAAATCTCATGTTTCAAATCCCTATTCCCTGTGGATACGACTACCCACTCACCAGGGTAAAATTTATTACTTTGATAAACCCGTGCACTTTAGGGATACACGCAAGGGGTCGTGTCACAACACCAAACGACAACTTTGGTTTTGGCCTGTCATCAATGTTCCTCCTTCACCTGGCTATAGCCATGGATGATGATTGCATCTTACTCCCTGCTACTCCATTGATGCAGCTCTAGGCAACACATTGCAACCTCTGGCCTAGACCTCCATTAATACCCTCATGTGGAAAGTCAAGAATGCTCTTAGGCCCGCTAACAATCCTTATGTTTGAAGCTATGAAGGAAGATGATAGAGGTGGCTCGGATGAAGCTGATGATGCTAATGATGAAAAAACTTTGTCAAATGCAAGAAGTACATCATAGTGTAGGCCGTAGCCTCTAGAGGCAATTTGGCAGCTCGATTTTGCTCTAAGAAAAGAAAGAAAATTATCTACTTCCTCTTGAGATGGTTTTACTTGTAATTTCCTTTTATTCTATCTTTTTAGTTCACTAATAAAACTAACATATTATGCTAGAATTGCGAAGAGGTTTCTAAAACCATGGCTGTGAAGAAGATTCGAAACATGACAGTGGGGCTAAGCCCTGTTATCTTCTATCTTGTAGAAATATAATGAGTAAAGAGCTACTCGTTTTTGTAGTAAATTTACTAAATACTAGGAGTGGGCTGCTATCAATACTACTCAAACATTTGGTGGTTTAATCATGCTTTAGACATTGGCATATTGCTAAAATAACTCTTCTTACTTCCTCTAAATTTAGTTTGAATTTAATTATCTCCTCACACAAACCTAAGGATGGATTTTATCTATGGTTTATAATCCTCAAAATATTTTTGCTCAAAAAGATTTTTTGCATGATTTATCATGTTTAATTACTTTAAATCTTTCTTGATTGCTACTTATTAATTTTAATCCAAGGTAGTTAGACTTGGCCCTGGTATTGACCCGACTAAGCTCAGTGGTTAGGGATCGATGGGTTCAACAATGTCAAACTGGGGATGAACAGGAGTCAATAATAAAATATTAAAAAATATTTTATAATAATTAATAATGATAAAAAAATAGTGTAACTTATATTTTAACAATTAATAAACACAATTAATTAAATGTGATATTTAAAATTTTAATTTTATATATTTTCTCTTATTTTTAGAATATTTAAAATATAATTCAATTAATATTTAAAATTATACTTTTATATACTATCATTAATTTTTTTTAAATATAAAATATTAAAAAAAACTCAATAATTAAATTCTCCAAAATCCTCTCCCAACTCGAAACTCACAAAAGAAAAGAAAAAAAAAACAGATTGCTTGCACCACACCATCTCTTTCTCTCTCTCTTCTCAATTCTTCACTTCTCCCTCACTGCTTCAGATCTTCTTGTCACAGCCGATCCCCCCACCCCCCCTTCTATCTCTCTCTCTCTCTTTCACTTCTCCGTTTACCCTCACTTCTTCAGATCTTCTCATCTCAATTAGCGGTTTCTCTGGAGCTTCTCCCACACTTCTTATCACCACCGCTCGTCAGCATTCTTGTGGTTTTTCCTCACTTTCTTCGCCAACAATTTATTTATTTATTTTAAATTTAAGCTATTTAACCCATTAGATCTAGCCGGGTCGCCGGTTTCTGGTTAACCGGCGAGATCGCCTGCTTTTTTACTTGGTTTTTTAAAAGCCAGGTCATTGGGTGTAGCCAGATCGGTCTCATAGTCGGTTCCCAGCTTTTTCGATCAAATTGGCCTAGCGGATCCGACTTTGACAACATTGTTTTAATCTATTCTTAATCATTATGTGCATTGTGGTAGGAATTTCAATCGTTATGCTACTAAATCTAGATGCTTTAAGGATTTTAACTCTAAAAATCAATTGCTGCATTTAGTGTTTGTTGAGTGTACCTTCACTTGGTGTAATGGTCAAGATGATCTCGCTATGAGATGGCTCGGTTTATACAGGTTTCTAGCTAATTGTTCCTGGATCTTTAACCATGATGCTTACAAAAACCATCACATCCCTAAAAACAGCATCTTATCATTCTCTTGTTTTGTTATCTGTTATCTTCCATGTTTAACATAAGTAATTTTTTAAAATTCAACAATTATTGAATTAAGTATCAAGGATGTCATAATTTTGTTAATAAAGCATGGAATTTCAATCCTAATGCCTCTCCTATGGATGTGTTTTTTATAATTGGTTGTAGCAAAGACCATCTCGTTGAGTTGAGACTTTTAAGAATGAATTTTGTTGAGATTGATATCCAAAATATTTAATGGATTTAAATACCCTAGAACCTTTTAAAGCCTCTGATCACTTTAATTCCTTTGGTAGTCTAGCTCTAAGATCCCTCTATGATCGGCACTCTGCTCTTTTAAGATAAAATGACCCCAAATGGACCCAAAGGACCAAGCTTACGTTACTTAAAATTGGTGATTGCAACAATAGCTACATCTCTAATAGAATCTCTACCTTGATAGATTATTTTGGTTATGCTCATTATGAGTTTCCTAGTATATGTAAATGCTTTAGTGAATATTTGGTCTACATCACTTGATATTTATGTTAATGGCCTTAATGAGCTTCCATATGATTTGAACACCCTTAGTAAAGGAAGACCAAATATATTTAATTAGGCCAGTGAGTTTAGATGAGGTTTTCTTACTATCAAACCAATGCCTAGAAGGAAAAATGTTGGTCTTGATGGCATGAATATTGAGTTTTATCTATTTTACTTGGCAATAATCATGGTCCCTTCTCTCTTTAACGCTATTACCTTTTCTTGTCAAACTATATATTTACCTAAATCATGGGGTAAAACCTATGTGGTGCTTATTCCTAAAAAGGACTGTCTGAAAAAGGTAACTAATTTCATAACTATCTTATTATGCAACACTTGCTAGAAGATAATTTCTAAACCCCACTCAAATAGGCTAAAAAAATGTTATGCATAAATTGGTGTGGACAAAATAGAATGGTTTCATAGATAGTAGATCTAGTCATGATAACATTATAACTGTCCAAAAAATTGTGCATTCCCTAGTCTATGATACAAAGAATCTCCCATGGATGCTTCTTAAGGTTGATATTGAGAAATCGTGTAATGCTTTAGACTGTATGCCATTCTTGCTACCCTAGCTCTTATGAAATTTCTCTCAATTTTGATTATCTCAATCAAATCATGCATCTCCGTTGCTATCTCTCCTTTCTCATCAAAGGCCAACATTCACCTTAGATTGTTAGTCATAGGGGGTAGACATGGAAACCCTATATACACTTTCTTGTTTTAATTATTCACGCAAAATATTTCAACCAGCCTTAATCTTGCTCTAAGGTTAAACATGATTCCGAGTCTTAATATTAGGTTATCTACTAATTTTAACCATTTAATATTTGATGATAACCTTGCAATTATTACTAGGCTTCTAAAGTAGCTGCTAAAAGCTATAAGCTATGTTGGACATTTATAATAATTTTACATACATGTCAAAAGACCAACTTGGCAAGCCCATATTTCATGTACCAAGTTGGAGCAATACCAAGCTTGCATTAGCCTTGAATCACATCCTTAAGATGAACTCGTGTACGTTTCATTTCGAATACTTAGGTGTCTTGATATTTAATAAGAGATTATCTAGAAATCATTGCCATTATCTAATAGATAGTGCTTCAAACTCCATTAATTCAGGGAAAATGTCTTAAATTTCCGCAATATGGAAAGATTTTCTTATCAATATTTCTATTTTTCCTATTGTTACATAGCTACTATCTTGCTATCTCCAAACTTACATAGCAGTAGAAGCGGTTTCCACTCCATTAATTGCAGCGATATTACCTTGTCAAAGACTGGGGGGGTTGTTCTTAGGAATGCTACAGCAGTTTTGATGACCAAAAACATTTCTACTATTATTAACACTAAGGACAAACAATGGGTTCATATTCTCAATTTTATGTATGGTAATTTTGATATGTGGGTCAGCTTCACTCCTGCTAAAACATCTTGGTTTTATAAAATTCTGTGCAAAACCCACTGAAAAGCTAAGATGTAACCTTTGTATTAATGTTTGTAACTTTTGATTGTGTGATATTTGTGTAGATCCTTGGAAATTTGATATCCTAATGCTCTTAAGTCTGCCTATATAAATATGGATTTTCCAATTGAATCATTGCACACTCTCTAATTTTGTTCATGATAATTCCTTGAAGGGTGAGGGGCTTACAATCTTCATGGGCGACCTGAATTGGTGTACAAATATCTAACATAGAAATATCAATGTTAGATCTTTATATGGTAATTTATTGAAACGTCTAAGCTAACATAGAAAGATCTAATGATATTGTATCATATAGTAAGCCTTTACTATATGAATTATTATCATCACTAGTGGAAAATATTAAATTAAAATGGGTGATTTCTAGGAGATAAAGTGGTATATAAAAAAAAATCATTTTGAAAATCAGTTTGATAATTAAAAAAAAATTATTCGATCAAACTTTGATTTAATTATATCTTAAGTTTTTTAAAAAGCAAAACTAAATAGTTTTCTTCTTGTTATATTAGTGGTTTCTTTTATAAATAAAACATTTGACAAGGGCCATAGATCTAGAGTTTGATTCTTTTGTAATGTGTGATTAAGACCTTTTGTAGGGTAGTTTCATATATATCTTTCTTGTTATATTTGTGTTTTCTTTTATAAATAAAACATTTGACAAGTGCCATAGCCACATAGGAGATTTATAGTTTGATTGTTTTGTAATGTGTGATTAAGAGCTAATAATTATAAAAGGGTGTGTAGGGTACTTTCATATATATATATATATATATATATATATATATATATATATAGAAATTTGAAGTTTATCCAAATCACTACAAATAAAAAATAAAAATAAAAATAAAAAAATTAACAAATCAATAAATTTAATTTAATTTATGTTTTTTTGTTTGTATATGGGTTGTAGAGGGAGGTTCTCTCTCTCTCTTCTTTGGTAGGCACTCTCTTCAAGGACCATCATCATCAACATACATAATTTTCAATACCATCATTGTCAACATTTCATCCCCAATCTTTAAAAGAAAGTGCATCTTCTTTCGATACCAGCATTTCTACAAATAGTTATATATTTTTTAGGTATTTATCTCTTGATTTATTTTCAATTTTCTTATAGTTTCTTCGCAATGATTTCTATTCCATCAATGTTTATTTATTTATTTGTGTTTTGGAAAATGTTTACAAGCTGTTGTGATATATACATGTCAGAAATACTGGATCAATGATTTTGAAGGGATGCATTATACTAATTCTCTGTGAAAATGATCAATGTGATTATATTTATTTTTAGAATTTCTCAAATGTCACTTGTTCTCCAAATGAGCGTAATAAATTTACTAGATCTTGGTTTTTTTTCATCAATTATTATCTTGACAAGATTGAATTAGATTGTGATCATCTTGATTAAATTTTTTTAGTAATTTTCTTTGATTTTCTATTTTAATCGCCATTTGTTTGAATTTTCTTAAAAAGGAGTATATTATAATAATTTACAAACTTTAACACATTCTTTATATAACTATAACATGAAAAATCAAAACAATTTTTTTATTAAAATGTTTCAAATATGCACCTCTGTATTTTTCTCTTTTTTATGGTAATTTTTTCATAATTATCATGATAATTTGTACATATTGATTACATTTTACTATAAGATCCAATATTATTAAAATAATCAAATTACATTATGCAATTGCGATTTTATAATAATTCATCCTCTCTACAAAGACACAAGTATAACTTTACTCTTCTCGGATAAACAGTAATGTCTAAGGCATGTTTATCTAGAAATCGCCTATATGCATTTCTGAATACAAAAGCAATAAAATCAGTCATCCAATAGTAATTTTATTGATATATCTTATGAATATCAAAAGGTCACACATATGGTAATTGATTTAAATTCGTTTGAACAATTTTTTTTTTTAATCATGTCCTCTCTAGAATAATTTATATAGTTTATTATTCATGTATCAGAGCTCCCTATTTCCTTTAGATTGAAAATATAAAAAACAACACCCTTTACAATCACCATGCACTTGATGTTGGCACATACTCACCATACTAGCATTTACTCTTTCTGTTCAATGAGACAAACATGAAGAAGAAGGTGTGCAATTTGGCTTAAGGACAATGAGAAAGAGCCCTTACTAGATGTGAAGAACATGATGAAAACTGTACGGTCTTATGCCAAAGACTGCCTTCGAAGCAATAAAGACCTTCATTTTAGGACATGAGGGTCCTACAAATTCATTGTCAATGGTGCCTTTAGAGGAATGAATGTACTTGCAAGAGTTGGGTGGCTCTGCATGGATTCTGATCACATGGTTTATGAAGCTGTTAGCCACCCAATCAGGCGGCCTTCATCTTTAGAGACTAAACTCATGACTCTCTTTGTTTTTGCAGTTTCTAAAGCTTTAAGCAATTATAATGCAGGAGGTCCTCCATGAATATTGACTGTGAACTTGCTGTAAGCATACTAAAGGGAGTAACAAGACCACCCCCAGAGTTTGTTGATTTGGTTGGAAAAATAAGGTACAACTTTGCTGCAGTTAAGGTTGAGATTATGATTGTTTGTGAGAAGTTCACATCTGCTGCACATAGGCTTGCTTGTTTGGTCTTATTGAATTTGTTGCCAACTCTTTTGATTGATCATAAAAAAAATTTCTCTGTTGTCAGCTCTTTTGATTCACCATAAAACTTTTTCTGTAGCTCTCTAATTGTTTGCATGTAGTGTTTAGGGACAATTTGTTTAATTGTTTTTTAAGATGTAAATGTAAGTGTTTTATTTCTTATTGAAAGCAGTGGATTTTTTTTTTTTGGGGGGCGGGGGGGGGGGGGGGGGGGGGGGGGGGGGGGGGGGGGGGGGTGGGTGGGTGTGGATAATGTGGGTAAATCATGGCACCATAACAAAAAGTATAGAAAAATGTATAAATGTTGCCATCAAAGTAAACAAAAGAAAATATATAAATAAAAGAGGAATAAATAATAAATTGTTGTTAATAGAATACGGAAAACAAAAGTTGCCTTATTCAGTACGTAGAGAAAAGTCTAAATAATGTCCTCTAATTTATTACGGAATTGATTGCTAAGAAGAGGATAGGAGTTAACTTAAGCAGACTCATTTTTACGTGGGAAATTAACTACCAGAAGTTTTACTTCTTCAATTCCAAAGCCTCAGTGTAAGAAGCTTAAATTTTATTAATATCAAAATTAAATTTAGCATTAAAAAGATTATGCTAATAAATGGGAGGTTTTGAATAGTGGTATGGTTCTTAGCGATTTATCTATTCGGAAGTTTAACAAAAAGATGTGTGCCATGCAAACAAGATTTAAGAACAATCATTTGTACTTTGTACTTGATTAGAGTTGAAGCAAAACCCAATAAAAGGTCCCCATGGTTGATGTTGAATTAATTCTAAAATGTGATTGATAAAATATCTGCCAGATGCTCCTACGTTGTTTTCACTTCCATACAAAATTATAAATTGAACTAGTATGAGAAACTGCATTGCATCATTCATTATTTAGCAAGTTGAAAGTAAAAGATTCATAAAACGGCAAAGTTTGCATCATTGGTTTGCTTTTGCCATAATCTCAAGGATCCTATTTATTCATATTGACCAGCCAACATGAGTTGCTATAACTGTCAAAGTCATTGCATATTCTCCACTTTTTGTGTTCACTATTATAACAGTTTGTTGCCTTGTTTTTTCGTTTCATACTTGTCCTAATGTTGCAGAAGTTGCTCCGCGTTTATTCATTCAGCATTGTTCTGTGTATAAATTTTTTAAAATGTTGATTGTCTGAAGAATATATGTCATGCTTCTCTTTCATTTATGAGGGTGAAGGTACTCCATAAGTTGGATAAATCTACCTTGGCAATTGCAATACAACTTTCAAAAGAATCTGGCGCCCTTACCTGAGTAATACTAGCCCTGGAGTCTGCAAGTAATCAGGAGAAGACAAAAGGAAAAGCTATTTACAGTTTCGCAATATTGTTAATCATATTTTTCTTAATAACTTGGCTGTGTTATTATCTTTTTTTCCTTGCGGGTGTATCTTTACGGAGGTCATGTGGCACCGTGGAAGAATGATCATGGAGAAGAGTTGCTTTTTTGTTAGCGATAAGGTACTGACCACTTTGTGGATATTTCTTTTTCTGCATGAAAATCAATTGATATGGTGACAAAACCTTTATTCCTGATGGAAACTGCCTTTTACCTAGTCATGTTTAATTTTCATACTCTTACATTTTCATGTTTTCATGCCCGTTTTTCTTCTCCAATCGTACATGAACAAGATGGCGAAAAACCAGTTTAATTGAGATTAATTTGAAAGGCTTGGTTATAATATTCTTCCAAAAGCATTTCATGTGTGTGACATTACCAATTTAAACAAATGCTATTTTAACCTCCTAAGATGGGGAAACTAAATTTCATTTTGGCGAATTATACATGGATAGAGGTAATTTGTTGGTTATGAAATTTGAAGATCTCTAGAATGCCAGTATTAAATAATAAAATACTATAAAAGGGATGACTTCGTTACGGATGGCACATGCACTCTTTCTGTGGCCATCCTCTCTTTCCTATACCTGGTCAATGCTTGCTCACCCAAGAAACAACTGAAACCATGGGTGTGCAATCAGGCAGTTGCATTGCTGCACAAGTCTTATCTTTAGTAGGCTAAATACTCAAATGAAAGTATTTTGCTAGAAGATGGTTTTGAATCATGTCTTTATTAGGATCAACTTTCAAACTTTAAGCTAATCAGGTTGCTAGGGCATATGCTATGAAGAAAATTAGTTTCAGTTGATAAAGGTGTGAAGGCTTGGTAGGTTGATGTTCTGGTTAGGATTGGGATTAGAATTATATATTGATCTTTTGAAGTATATTTGCACTAGATTTGGGGGATTTCCTTAAATACAACTGTTTCCGAAATGGTCATAGAAAACATCATCTCACCTAAGATTTTCTGAACTAATTTTACCGCCTGTGTGTCACTCTGTTCTTGGCATGCAGCTCATATTTCTGCAGCAAGGTTTTTATTTCTTTTATGTTATTTTTTAATGTTTTATCAATCTGCTTCTGTTAAAATCTAACATGGCATAATATGATGTATTTTCTTTTTATCAATCTGCTTCTGTATTTTGTAATGGCACAACTGTTACAGTCTAACTGCAGTTGTCAAACTTTGGACCTCTTCAACAACATGGTTTTGCAAGGAATAGGTTCTGGAGCATTGACACTTAATCAGCACCTTTTCCAACCAATAGCACCAGCAAAGCTTTTGTGGATTTGATCCTCAAGCCATCTGATGAAGATTCCAAGATCTGGCCTCATAGGTATGGTTTGTAAATGGATTTACTACTTATTCATTTTATAACATTCTGTGAAAATTATATTAGCTTAATTGTTTAATTTTATACGCAAGCATTTTTTAAATCCATTTGTGTGGACCTAGTTAACTTTAAAACTTTTAAATTATTACCATTTATTTAAAATTATCTTAGATACTTCAAATCATCTTAGGAATGCTACAGCAGTTTTGATGACCAAAAACATCTTTACTATTATTAACACTAAGGACAAACAAATGGGTTCATATTCTCAATTTCTTGGTTTTATAAAATTCTGTGCAAAACCCACTGAAAAGCTAAGATGTAACCTTTGTATTAATGTTTGTAACTTTTGATTGTGCGATATTTGGATAGATCCTTGGACTTTTGATATCCTAATGCTCTTAAGCCTGCCTATACAAATATGGATTTTCCAATTGAATCATTACACACTCTCTAATTCTGTTCATGATCATTCCTTGAAGGGTGAGGAGCTTGCAATCTTCATGGGCAATCACTTGAATTGGTGTACAAAGATCTAACATGGAAATATCTATGTTAGATCTTTCTCTGGTAATTTATTGAAACGTCTAAGCTAACAAAGAAAGATCTAATGATATTGTATCATATAAAATAAACATAATGTTGTAAGACTTTACTATATGAATTATTATCATCACTAGTGGAAAATATTAAATTAAAATGGGTGATTTCTACGAGATAAAGTGGTATATAAAAAAAATCAATTTGAAAATCAGTTTGAGAATTAAAATAAAAAATTTATTCGATCAAACTTTGATTTAATTATGTCTTAAGTTTTTTAAAAAGCAAAACTAAATATTTTTCTTCTTGTTATATTAGTGTTTTCTTTTATAAATAAAACATTTGACAAGTGTCATAGCCACAAAGGAGATCTAGAGTTTGATTCTTTTGTAACGTGTGATTAAGACCTTTAGTAGGGTAGTTTGATATATATCTTCTTGTTATAAAATTAGAAATTTGATGTTTATCCAAATCAATACAAAAATAAAAATAAAAAAATTAACAAATCAATAAATTTGATTTAATTTATGTTTTTTTGTTTGTATATGGGTTGTAGGCGGAGTTTCTCTCTCTCTCTCTCTCTCTCTCTCTTGTTTGGTAGGCCCTATCTTCAAGGATCATCATCATCAATATACATAATTTTCAATATCATCATTGTCAACATTTCACCCCCAATCTTTAAAAGAAAGTGCATCTTCTTTTGATTACAAATGGTTATATATTTTTTCAGGCAATTATTTCTTGACTTATTTTCAATTTTCTTATAGTTTCTTCTCAATGATGTCTATTCCATCAAAATTTATTTATTTATTTGTGTTTTGGAAAATGTGGACAAGCTGTTGTGATATATACATGTCATGAATACTCAATCAATGATTTTGAAGGGATGTATTATTCTAATTCTCTGTGAAAATGATCAGTGTGATTTTATTTATTTTTAGAATTACTCAAATGTCACTTGTTCTCCAAATAAGCGCAATAAATTTACTAGATCTTGGTTTTTTCCCCTCAATTATTATCTTGACAAGATTGAATTAGATTGTGATCATCTTGATTATATGTTTTTTAGTAATTTTCTTTGATTTGCTATTTTGACTGCCATTTGTTTGAATTTTCTATAAAAAGAGTATATTATAATAATTTACAAACTTTAACACATTCTTTATATAACTATAACATGAAAAATCAAAACAATTTTTGTATTAAAATGTTATAAATATGCACCTCTGTATTTTTCTCTTTTTTATGCTAATTTTTTCATAATTATCATGATAATCTACACATATTGATTATATTTTACTATAAGATCCGATATTACTCAAATACTCAAATTACATTCTGCAATTGAGATTTTATAATAATTCATCCTTTCTATAAAGAAACAAGTGTAACTTTACTTTTCCCGGATAAACAGTAATGTCTGAGGTATGTTTATCTAGAAATCGCCTATATGCATTTCTAAATACAAAAGCATTAAAATCAGGCATTCAATAGTGCCTTTCATAATATATCATATGAATATCAAAAGGTCACACATATGGTAATAGATTAAAATTCATTTGAACAATTTTTTTTTTTAATCATGTCCTCTCTAGAATAATTTATACAGTTTATTATTTATGTATCAGAGCTGCCTATTTTCTTTAGATCGAAAATATCAAAACCAACACCCCTTATATTCACCATGCACTTGATGTTGGCACATACTCACCATACTAACATTTACACATTTCAAAGAGAAAAACATGAAGAAGAAGAAGGTGTGCAATTTGGCTTAAGAATGATGAGAAAAAGCCCTTACTAGATGTGAAGAACATGATGAAACAGTATGGTCTTATGCCAAAGACTGCCTTCGAAGCAATAAGGACCCTCATTTAAGGACACGAGGATCCTACAAATTCATTGTCAATGGTGCCTTTACAGGAATGAATGTACTTGCAAGAGTTTTGGGGATTTTCATGGATTTTGATCACATGGTTTGTGAAGCTATTAACCACCTAATAAGGTGGCCTTCATCTTTAGAGACTAAACTCATGACTCTCTTTGTCTTTGCAGTTTCTAAAGCTTTAAGCAGTTATAATGCAGGATGTCCTACAAGAACATTGGCTGTGAACTTGTTGTAAGCATACTGAAGGGAGTAACAAGACCACCCCCAGAGTTTGTTGATTTGGTTGGAAAAATAAGGTACAACTTTGATGTAGTGAAGGTTGAGATTATGCATGTTTGTGAGAAGTTCACATCTGTTGCACATAGGCTAGCTTGTTTGGTTGTTTGCACAGGGAATTCTCAATATTGGAAGGATAAATTTCCAATGATCTTATTGACTTTGTTGCCAACTCTTTTGATTGATCATATTACTTGTTCTCTGTTGTCAGCTCTTTTGATTCACCATAAAACTTTTTCTCTTGCTATCTAATTGTGTGTATGTAGTGTTTATGAACCATTTGTTAAATTATTTTTTAAGACATAAATGTAAGTGTTTTATTTCTTATTTAACAAAAAAAATATAGAAAAATGTATAAATGTTGCCATCAAAATAAAGAAAAAAAAATATATAAATAAAATAGGAATAAATAATAAATTGTTGTTGATAGAATATGGAAAACAAAAGTAGAGGAAAGTTCAGTAGAATTTAGTAATGGTTACTATAAGGAAAGTGAAAAAATAAATTGCCAAATTGCTACAAATTAATATGTTATATTTTGAAATTTTTTTCACACATATAGTAGTTCTCATACTAATCAATACCAGCATATAGTTGGGAGCTACTTTTTTTTTTTTTTTGAGAAAAGTTCATGTCTCTAAAAATCGTATATGTGCACTTACATGCAATGTTGCCTATTTGGTTTGACGAAAATAAAAATTTAGAATTTTCGTTCTTTCCTTGGTTAGTCTAAGCATTGCCAAGCAAGTCAAAATGGTATTTGCTTTTATACTAATGTTAGGAGCATGCGGCCAAAGCACCCAAACCAAAAGCTGGCCCAAAAGCCACCTGATCTGCTTTAACCATGTTCACACTTCGGTTCAATTTAAAATCTGCTAATCAAACAATAATTTTGTTTGGTTTTGGTCATAGATTAAGAAAACCATAAATAATGCCATTGATCCAAATCAGTTGATGATTTTTCAGATTTTATTTCTTTTTGTAAATGCGTTACTTTTCCTTCTGTGGTGATTTTTCTATCAGTTAGATTTTTTTTGCAATCAAAGTTTGACTTTCCTTTACTTATGAATTTAGATCATTGTTTGTCTGTGTTTGTTTATTTGGTCTTGGGAGGTTCATTATTGAGTCAATGATGATAAACTTTTCTTTTCGTATTCACTTCATTCTTTGTTTAAGGCATTCAAAACATGCCTCATTTTGTGGAAGTACATTATAATATATCTTAAGAGGTTACACTTTTTTGTTCTTGAGTGATACAAATTATGCTTTTCTGTATATTTATGATTTGACTTGTCCTGTTGGTAACATAGACCTGGTTTCTTTGTGTGATGTGGACATCAGAGAGGAAGAAGCAAAAGATTTTTCTAACACTGAGCAAACTCAAACTAAAGCTCTATATATTAAGAAAGAGGTAGAATATCTCAATGGAAAAGTCAGTACTTTAACTAAAGAAATATTTGAGAAGAAAGAAACAGAAGTTGTTGGTAAAGAGGAGCAGGTTCAAACTAAAATATCATTTACTAAGGAAGAACTATAGGATGTTGATAAAAGGAAACAAACTCGAACCAAAGTAACATACAATATTACTTTTGTCACTGCTGAAGCTGTTCCATACTCCAAGACTAAGACTGGAGGATGAGGGTATGTCTGTGGTTGTTTGCCTACAGTGCTTGCTGCCCGTGGACTTGTTGTATTCAGAGGTTTTAGTGTATCTGATTTTGCAGATAATTTCACTTTTGATGCTTGTAGTTGCATGTATGGCCAATTTGTATTTGCAATCCCTTTTTATATAAAACCAAGAAAGCATTTATCTGATCTTTACTTGGTCATTAGCCAAAATAGTCATAGTTTTCTTCTTCCGTTTCTTTGTTTTGCATCTTCTACTTACATGTTGCAACTTCAATTTCTTTTATGTTTATATACTCAGGCTCCTTTATTTCCTCTACTAGGGGGCTATTCTTGACAATAATTGTTTATTACTTGACAATGATTAACATGCAAGTCTTCTGCCAGTGAATGTTCTTAAACTGTCAATTTCAGATTTTTTTAATTTCATTTCATTTTCTCATCTAATTCTCTTGCATCTGATTTTGTACTTGCTGCAGCAATATAACTGCACGCAAATTATTCAGCACCCGAGGATATTGACCTTCAGTGACATATATTAAACTTATATTTTGCCAGTGCAAATATTTCCTGAAAGCCTAAGAAATTCCACCCAAATTGAATTGAGGAAAACAATGAGAAAAACAATGTTTAAAAGATTGCTTTTTAGATTTTTATTTGGTATGGTACAACATAGAAAACTGATGGGTTTTCTTTGTTCAAGTATAGATCTAAAGGTGATCAAGCAAAAATCTAGGATTTAAGAAACAAGCTTGCATAAATTTTCCTTTTCATGTGTACATTTAATATATCTTAATCCGGGGGCACTATCCGATGGACTATAATAAACATATGAAGATCTTTTTCTTTTATTCTTTTTCCGAAGTTCAAGAAACATAAATCCAAAACCAACAATATATCTATTTTACAAATTTCTGAATTCACACATATGGTAATAGATTATAATTATTTTGAAATATTTTTTTAATGATGTCCTCTCTAGAATAATTTAGATAGTTTATTATTTATGTATCAGAGCTGCCTATTTCTTTTAGATTGAAAACATCAAAACAACACCCCTACATTCACCACGCACTTGAGCTGGGCACATACTCACCATACTAACATTTACTCTTTTTATTCAAAGAGAGAAACATGGAGAATAAGTTGTGTAATTTGGCTTAAGGATGATGAGGAATAGCCCTTGCTAGATGTGAAGAACATGATGACAACAGCATGGTCATATGCCAAAGTGTGCCTTACAAGCAATAAGGAACCTCGTTTAAGGACACCAAGGTTATACACCTTCATTGTCAATGGTCCCTTTAGAGGAATAAATGCACTTGCAGGAGTTGGATAGCTTTGCATGGATTCTAATCATATGGTTTGTGAAGCTATTGCACCCAATAAGGTCATTTTCATCTTTAGAGACTAAACTTGTATCTCTCTTTGTAGTTTAAAAAGCTTTAAATAGTTATAATGCAGGAGGTCCTATTAGAATATTGAGGGGATGTGAACTTGCTGTAAGCATACTTAAGGAAGTAACAATACCACCCAGAAAGTTTGTTTATTTGGTTGGAAAAAGAAGGTACAACGTAACTTTGCTGTGGTTGAGGTTGTGCATGCTTGTGAGAAGTTCACATCTGCTGCACATAGGCTTGCTAGTTTGGTTACTTTCATTAGGAATCTCAATAATGGAAAGATGCATTTTCTGATGGTCTTATTAACTCTGTTGCTAACTATTTTTATTGATCATAAAACTTTTCCTCTACCTATCTGCTTGTGTATATATAGTGTGTGTGGAACTTTGGTTTTTAAAGTTTTGAAGACATAAATGTAAGTTTTTTATTTCTTATTTGGAAGTTGTGTTTTTTGCTTATACTTTTATTTTTTGGTACAAAATGGATAAATTATGCCACCATTACAGAAAAAGTATAAAAAAATGTATAAATGTTGTCATCAAAATAAAGAAAAAAATATACAAATAAAAGAGGTATAAATAACAAAGTGTTGTCAATAGGATTAAAAAAACAAATCATCTTCACAAATCATTGATTCAAAACCGTTGTTGCCATCAAATCACCTTTACAAGATGGTTGCTTACATCACCCTTGATTAAGTCAAATTCTCTAATATTTGATTTTTTCCATATTATAATTTTTCTAGTTGTATCGGATGGTTGACTCAAAACAACCATCTTGTTGTATGGTTACTATTCTGATATTTAGTATTATTATTGCTAAGATAATTGTTATTGTTGCTGATAGAAGTTTATATGTTATTTCTATGTATTTTATGTCTATTTAGTTAGGGTTTTGAGCACTTCCCTGTATGTTGCCAGTCCAGAGTTTCATGAGTCTAGTGAGGAGCATTGCGCTTAGTAAATTGGAGTAGTCAATTGAGTATTAAAGGTAATTTTTCCAACTATAATTTTAAAATTCTTAAACTACATATATAATTCTAAAATGGATTTGGTCTAGAAATATATGATATTTTTGGAAACTACAAGATATCATTCAATATAGATGTTATTTGGAAAACCAAAACACTAATAATTTGAGGATGGTTGCTATTTCTAGAAAATCCTTAAAAAATAGTAATTGGCTTCTACTGTACTTTAAGGTGGTGTTTGTTTGGCCAATCATTATTTTTTTAGGGTATCTCGTCTCTTTGAAAAAAAAAACAAAGAGGGAATGTGATGAAGGCCCATGTAATTAGAATTACAAAATCTTTCAAAGTTATTTGTTTTATTAATTGGATTTAAAAAATCAATGTATTTTGAAGTACAATAATTTGCGGAATAGGTTGAAAAACTATGCTAATTAGCTCACGTTGTTGGATTTTAAACCCCAAAATAAGCCTTATGTGATTGTCACCTGAGGCATAAATGCGAGTTTTGAGAGATAGAACAACATTCAAAGTTTGGTCTTTTTCTAGGGATGCCAATTCAAACTATCAAAAGTGTGTGTCATTATTGTAAATATATGCAATTTAAACAAGAGACATTTTTTGCACCCCCCATGCCCCGCCCCGGGGCTAATATTGAACCAATATTTGAAGGCGACATTAAATATTCTATGAAATGAAGGAAAATAAGGATATATATGTGCGTGTGTGTACAAACATCTATAAAAAAAATCTCTTAAATATTTTCATCCTAATAAAAAACTAAATATACTTAAAGGTATTATTTTAATTTTAGAACCTCCATACAGAGTAGCAATTATTTTAATTTTAAATTGAAAACAACAAATTTGTTGATTTCACACATTGTCTTTATTGTAAGATTACATGGTATATGTTTGTAAATAACTTTTGATCAGAAATAGCAATTAGATGGGTAAATTTTGATAAAATATTATTAATATAAATACCAAACAAAAAAAGTAATTTTTTTGCAACAAGAACATAATCATATATTAAATTAATTAATTATTCATATATTTAGTTATTTGTTCTATTATTAATAAAAACTTATTAAGCATTTTGTACATAATAAACTTATTGGTCACTCAAGCAAAGGGCAACCTCACCTAGGTACTTATGTCTTTTAAATATATCATGCTAAATAACGTTGCAAAATCCATATTTTACAAATCCAACTAATTAAACACAAAGTTCTATAATTCAACATTCCACATACATCCAACCGAGCACTAGATTTGACTTTCCGGCCTATATTTTCAAGCGCAGGATTTACAAAAGAAATCACTACATTTCACTTACATTTAACCAAACGGCACGTTCAGGAATATAATTATACATGATTCTACTTTGTACTAATTCTGTTAAATTCAAAGTATTATTAGTCTCACGAATTCCATTTCTTTAGAAAATTTTGAGTTCTATATATATACACACATACTTGTTTCAGAAATTTATAATCTTACTTCAGCAATATATATGTTTCGTTATTCATGTATTTATTCACAAATAATTCTATATGCTTCTATATATTTTTCAAGAATACTTGGATAATTACCTTAACATATGTATATCTATGTATTCAACCATGTACATAAAGGTATTTAATTTGGATATTATCAGGGAAATTCCGCATAATTTATTCTAAAAGTTTAAGATATTAGATTGACATAATGTTTTGTTAGAATGTATGTATCCTAGTAATTTAGGAATATTGCTATTATAATAGCTATCATCAACATAAGGAATTTTAGTTTTTATGCTCGAAGTATTTAGTAAAAATATTTTTTTCATGAAAATTCCGCACAGTGTGACTTGATCCTATTTGTAGTTAGGGAAGAATGGAATATTGTTTGATTATTCTTATTTCCTGAAATTCTGAAATTTTTTATTGAATGTATTTGTTTAATTAATTGTTAGATATTAGTTATTATATTTATTTTCTATTAAATGTTGTTTTGCTCATCTTATATGCAAGTATGCTAATGCTTTGCCAATGGAGAAAAACATTGATTGTGTTAACACATATCTATTATTCTGACGTAATTGCATATCTGGTTTTGTCCTATAGAACTTGTGATGGAAACTATGGGGTCCAATGCCACCATCTCCACCCTAAACGATGCGATGTTGAGATGCTAGAGAAACATTGGCCTCTAGCTTTCGGCAATGGTTAAAGATCAATGAGCACACCCTAACTCCACCTACAAAATTTGACTGTTTGTATGTCTAGACTGATCTCTCAAAACCTCTAAAAATGGGTCTTTGGATGTTGTGAAAAGTGCATCAAGTCATATTTTCTTCCTTGTGGTGTTGTCAAAACGGGCACACTGTAAACAACTACGATCATCATCCGACCATCTTGACTGTCATGGTGGAAAGGGATGGCCTTCTTTTTGTTAACTGGGATTCCTGCTTGCAAGAAATACTAGTGGAGCATGAAGAACAAGATGGGGACTCAAATGTTGAACATGTGGAAGTTAATTTAATGGAGGCCGGTTTGGGGACAACACCAAAAGACAACTCTGGTTTTGGCCTGTCGTCAGTGTTCCACCTTCACCTGGCTATAGCCACGGATGAGGATTGCATCTTACTCTCCGGTACTTTATTGATGCAGCTCTAGGCAACACATGACAACCTCTAGCCTAGAACTCCATTAATACCCTCATGTGGAAAGTCAAGAATGCTCTTAGTCCCCCCAACAATCCTTATGTTGAAGATATGAAGGAAGATGATAGAGGTGGCTTGGATGAAGCTGATGACGCTAATGATGAAAAAACTCTATCGAATGCCAGAAGTACATCATAGTGTAGGCTGTAGCCTCTAGAGGCAATTTGGCAGCTTGATCTTGCTCCAAGAAAAGAAAGGAAGAAAAATATCTACTTCCTCGTGAGATGAATTTACTTGTAATTTCCTTTTATTCTATCTTTTTAGTTCACTAATAAAACTAACATATTATGCTAGAATTGCAAAAAGGTTTCTAAATCCATAGCTGTGAAGAAGATTTGAAACATGACAGTGGGGCTAAGCCCTGTTATCTTCTATCTTGTAGAAATATAATGAGTAAACAGCTACTCTTTTTTGTAGTAAATTTACTAAATACTAGTAATGGGTTGCTATCAATACTACTCAAACATCTGGTGGTTTAATCATGCTTTAGACATTGGCATATTGCTAAAATAACTCTTCTTACTTCCTCTAAATTTAGTTTGAATTTAATTTTCTCCCCATACAAACCTAAGGATGGATTTTATCCGTGGCTTATAATCCTCAAAATTTGTTTTGCTCAAAAAGATTTTTGGCATAATTTATCATGTTTAATTACTTTAAATCTTTCTTGATTGCTACTTAGGAATTTTAATCCAAGGTAGTTAGACCCGGCTAAGCTCAGGGGTCAGAGATCGATGGGTTCAACCGTGTCAAAACAGGGTTGAACATATGTCAATAATAAAATATTAAAAAATATTTTATAATAATCACTAATGATAAAAAATAGTGTAACTTATGTTTTAACAATTAAAAAACACAATTAATTAAATGTGATATTTAAAATTTTAATTTTATATATTTTCTCTGATTTTTAAAATATTTAAAATATAATTAAATTAATATTTAAAATTATACTTTTATATAATATCATTAATTTCTTTAAAATATAAAATATTAAAAAAACTCAATAATTAAATTCTCCAAAATCCTCTCCCAACTCGAAACTCACAAAAGAAAAAAAAAAAAAAAACAGATCGCTTGCACCGCACCATCTCTCTCTCTCTCTTCTCAATTCTTCACTTCCCCTTCACTTCTTCAGATCTTCTTGTCATAGTCTGTCCTCTCTGTCTCTCTCTCTCTCTCTCTCACACACACACTCTCTCTCTCTCGCTTCTCCGTTTTCCCTCACTTCTTTAGATCTTCTCATCTCAGTCGGCAATCTCTCTGGAGCTTCTCCCACAATTCTTATCACCACCGCTCGCGGCATCTTTCTTGTGGTTTTTCCTCACTTTCTTCGCCACCAATTTATTTATTTTTTTTAAATTTAAGCTATTTAACCAGTTAGATCTAGCCAGGTCGCCCGGTTTCTGAGTAACCGGCTAGATCACCAGGTTTTTTACCTGGTTTTTTCAAAGCCAGATCATGGGTTGTAGCCAGATCGTCCTCATGGCCGGTTCCCATCTTTTTCGATCAAATCGGCCGAGCGGATCCGACTTTGACAACATTGTTTTAATCTATTCTTAATCATTGTGAGCATTGTGGTATGAATTTCATTCATTATGCTGCTAAATCTAGATGCTTTCAGGATTTTAACTCTAAAATTCAATTGCTGCATTTAGTGTTTGTCGAGTGTACCTTCACTTAGTGTAATGGTCAAGATGATCTCGATAGGAGATAGCTCGGTTTATACAAGTTTCTAGCTAATTGTTCCTGGATCTTTAACCATGATGCTTACAATAACCATCACGTCCCTAAAACAGCATCTTATCATTCTCTTGTTTTGTTATCTGTTATCTTCCATGGTTAACATAAGTAATTTTTTAAAATTCAACAATTATTGGTTTAAGTATCAAGGATGTCATAATTTTGTTAATAAAGCATGGAATTTCAATCCTAATGCCTCTCCCATGGATGTGTTTTTTATAATTGGTTGTAGCAAAGATCATCTCGTTGAGTTGAGACTTTTAAGAATGAATTTTGTTGAGATTGATATCCAAAATATTAATGGATTTAAATATCCTAGAAGCTTTTAAAGCCTCTAATCACTTTAATTCCTTTGGTAGTCTAGCTCTAAGATCCCTCTATGATCGGCTCTCTTCTCTTTTAAGACAAAATGACCCCAAATGGACCCAAAGGACCAAGCTTATGTTACTTAAAATTGGTGGTTGCAACACTAGCTACATCTCTAATAGAATCTTGATAGATGATTTTGGTAACACTTATTATGATTTTCATAGTATTTGTAAATGCTTTAATGAATATTTGGGCTACATCACTTGATATTTATGTTAATGGCCTTAATGAGCTTCCATATGATTTGAACACCCTTAGGAAAGGAAGACCAAAAATATTTAATTAGGCCAGTGAGTTTAGATGAGGTTTTTCTTACTATCAAACCAATGCCTAGAGGGAAAAATGTTGGTCTTGATGGCTTGAACATTGAGTTTTATCTATTTTACTTGGCAATAATAATTGACCCTTCTCTCTATAAAGCTATTACTTTTTCTTTTCAAACTATATCTTTACCTAAATCATGGGGTAAACCCTATGTGGTGCTTATTCCTAAAAAGGACTGTCCGAAAAAAGTAACTAATTTCATAACTATCTTATTATGCAACACTTGCTAGAAGATAATTTCTAAACCCCACTCAAATAGGCTAAAAAAATGTTATGCATAAATTGGTGGGACAAAATAGAATGGTTTCATAGATAGTAGATCTAGTTATGATAACATTATGACTGTCCAAAAAATTGAGCATTCCCTAGACTATGATACAAAGAATCTCCCATGGATGCTTCTTAAGGTTGATATTGAGAAATCGTGTAATGCTTTAGACTGTATGCCATTCTTGCTACCCTAGCTCTTATGAAATTTCTCTCAACTTGGATTATCTCAATCAAATCATGCATCTCCTTTGCTATTTCTACTTTCTCATCATTGGCCAACCTTCACCTTAGATTGTTAGTCATAGTGGGTAGACAGGGAAACCCTATATCTGCTTTCTTCTTTTTATCAGTCACTCAAAATATTTCAACTAGCCTTAATCATGCTCTAAGGTTAAACTTGATTCTGGGTCTTAATATTAGGTTATCTACTAATTTTAACCATTTAATATTTGATGATAACCTTGAAATTATTACTAGGCTTCTAAAGTAGCTGCTAAAAGCTATAAGCTATGTTGGACATTTATAATAATTTTACATGTCAAAAGACCAACTTGGCAAGCCCATGTTTCATGTACCAAATTGGAGTAATACCAAGCTTGCATTAGCCTTGAATCACATCCTTAAGATGAACTCGTGTAGGTTTCATTTCGAATACTTAGGTGTCTTGATATTTCATAAGTGATTATCTAGAAATCAATGCCATTATCTAATAGATAGTGCTTCAAACTCTATTAATTCATGGAAAATGCCTTAAATTTCACCAATATGGAAAGATGTTCTTATCAATATTTCTATTTTTTCTATTGTTACATAGCTACTATCTTGCTATCTCCAAACTTACATAGCAGTAGAAGTTGTTTCCACTCCACTAATTGCAGCGATATTACCTTGTCAAAGACTGGGGGTTGGGGGGGTTGTTCTTAGGAATGCTACAGCAGTTTTGATGACCAAACACATCTTTACTATTATTAACACTAAGGACAAACAATGGGTTCATATTCTCAATTTTATGTATGGTAATTTTGATATGTGGGTCAGCTTCGCTCCTGCTAAAACTTCTTGGCTTTATAAAATTCTTAGCAAAATCCACTGAAAAGCTAAGATGTAACCTTTGTATTAATGTTTGTAACTTTTGATTGTGTGATATTTGGGTAGATCCTTGGAAATTTGATATCTTAATGCTCTTAAGCCTGCCTATATAAATATGGATTTTACAATTGAATCATTACACACTCTCTAATTTTGTTCATGATAATTCCTTGAAGGGTGAGGGGCTTACAATCTTCATGGGCGACCTGAATTGGTGTACAAATATCTAACATAGAAATATCTATGTTAGATATTTCTATGGTAATTTATTGAAACGTCTAAGCTAACATAGAAAGATCTAATGATATTGTATCATATAGTAAGCCTTTACTATATGAATTATTATCATCACTAGTGGAAAATATTAAATTAAAATGGGTGATTTCTAGGAGATAAAGTGGTATATAAAAAAAAAATCATTTTGAAAATCAGTTTGATAATTGAAAAAAAATTATTCGATCAAACTTTGATTTAATTATGTCTTAAGTTTTTTAAAAGGCAAAACTAAATACTTTTCTTCTTGTTATATTAGTATTTTCTTTTATAAATAAAACATTTGACAAGTGACGTAGCCACATAGGAGATCTAGAGTGTGATTCTTTTGTAATGTGTGATTAAGACCTTTGTAGGGTAGTTTCATATATATCTTCTTGATATATTGTTGTTTTCTTTTATAAATAAAACATTTGACAAGTGCCATAGCCACATAGGAGATTTAGAGTTTGATTGTTTTGTAATGTGTGATTAAGAGCTAATAATTATAAAAGGGTGTGTAGGGTACTTTCATATATATATATATATAGAAATTTGAAGTTTATCCAAATTAATCACTACAAATAAAAATAAAATAAAATAAATAAAAAAATTAACAAATAAATAATTTAATTTAATTTATGTTTTTTTGTTTGTATATGGATATGGGTTGCAGACGAAAGTTCTCTCTCTCTCTCTCTCTCTTCTTTGGTAGGCCCTCTCTTCAAGAACCATCATCATCAACATACATAATTTTCAATACCATCATTGTCAACATTTCATCCCCAATCTGTAAAAGAAAGTGCATCTTCTATCGATACTAGCATTTCTACAAATGGTTATATATTTTTTAGGTAATTATTTCTTGATTTATTTTCAATTTTATTATAGTTTCTTCTCAATGATTTCTATTCCATCAATGTTTATTTATTTATTTGTGTTTTGGAAAATATGGACAAGCTATTGTGATATATACATGTCAGAAATACTCGATCAATGATTTTGAAGGGATGTATTATACTAATTCTCTGTGAAAATGATCAGTGTGATTATATTTATTTTTAGAATTTCTCAAATGTCACTTGTTCTCCAAATGAGCGTATTAAATTTACTAGATCTTGGTTTTTTCCTCAATTATTATCTTGACAAGATTGAATTAGATTGTGGTCATCTTGATTAAATTTTTTTAGTAATTTTCTTCGATTTGCTATTTTGACCGCCATTTGTTTGAATTTTCTTAAAAAGGAGTATATTATAATAATTTACAAACTTTAACACATTCTTTATATAACTATAACATGAAAAATCAAAACCATTTTTATTATTAAAATGTTTCAAATATGCACCACTATATTTTTCTCTTTTTTATG
Source organism: Dioscorea alata (assembly GCA_020875875.1). NCBI lineage: Eukaryota > Viridiplantae > Streptophyta > Magnoliopsida > Dioscoreales > Dioscoreaceae > Dioscorea > Dioscorea alata. The sequence continues at coordinate 6,957,380 of CM037027.1, forward strand.
GTAATTTTTTCATAATTATCATGATAATCTGTACATATTGATTACATTTTACTATAAGAACCAATATTACTAAAATACTCAAATTATATTCTGCAATTGTGATTTTATAATAATTCATCCTCTCTACAAAGACACAAATATAACTTTACTCTTCTAAGATAAACAATAAAGTTTGAGGCATGTTTATTTGGAAATCGCCTATATGCATTTCTGAATACAAAAGCATTAAAATCAATCATCCAATAGTGGCTTTATTGATATGTCTTATGAGTATCAAAATGTCACACATATGGTAATAGATTTAAATTCGTTTGAACAAATTTTTTCTTTTCAATCATGTCCTCTCTAGAATAATTTATATAGTTTATTATTCATGTATCAGAGCTCCCTATTTCCTTTAGATTGAAAATATCAAAAACAACACCCCTTACATTCACCATGCACTTGATGTTGGCACATACTCACCATACTAGCATTTACTCTTTCTATTCAAAGAGACAAACATGAAGAAGAAGAAGGTGTGCAATTTGGCTTAAGGATGATGAGAAAGAGCCCCAACTAGATGTGAAGAACATGATGAAAACAGTATGGTCCTATGCCAAAGACTGGCTTCGAAGCAATAAGGACCCCCATTTAAGGACACGAGGGTCCTACAAATTCATTGCCAATGATGCCTTTAGAGGAATGAATGTACTTGCAAGAGTTGGGTGGCTCTGCATGGATTTTGATCACATGGTTTATGAAGCTATTAGCCACTCAATAAGGTGGCCTTCATCTTTAGAGACTAAACTCATGACTCTCTTTGTCTTTGCAGTTTCTAAAGCTTTAAGCAATTATAATGCAGGAGGTCCTCCATGAATATTGACTATGAACTTTCTGTAAGCATACTGAAGGGAGTAACAAGACCAACCTCAGAGTTTGTTGATTTGATTGGAAAAATAAGGTACAACTTTGCTGTAGTTAAGGTTGAGATTATGCTTGTTTGTGAGAAGTTCACATCTGCTGCACATAGGCTTGCTTGTTTGGTTGCTTTCATGAGGAATTCTCAATACTGGAAGGATATATTTAATTTCTGATGATCTAATTGAATTTGTTGCCAACTCTTTTGATTGATCATAAAACTTTTTCTCTGTTGTCAGCTCTTTTGATTCACCATAAAACTTTTTTTGTAGCTCTCTAATTGTGTGTATGTAGTGTTTATGGACCCTTTGTTTAATTGTTTTTTAAGATGTAAATGTAAGTGTTTTATTTCTTATTTGGACGTAGTGGTGGTTTTTTTTTTTTTTTTTTTTTTTTTGTGGAGGGGGTGGGGGGATAAAATGGATAAATCATGGCACCATGACAAAAAAAAAAAGTATAGAAAAATGTATAAAGGTGGCCATCAAAATAAAGAAAATAAAAGATATAAATAAAAGAGGAATTAATAATAAATTGTTGTTGATAGAATACGGAAAAACAAAAGTTGCCTTATTCAGTAGACAAAAGTTTAAATAATGTCTTCTAATTTATTAGAGAATTAATTGCAAAGAAGAGGATAGGAGTTAACTTAAGCAAACTCATATTTACTTGGCCAATTAATTACTAGAAGTTTTACTTCTTCAATTCCAAAGCCTCAATGTAAGAAACTTAAATTTTATTAATATAAGAATTAAATTTAACATTAAAAGGATTATGCTAATAAATGGGAGGTTTTGAATAGTGGTATGGTTATTGGCGATTTATCTATTTGGAAGTTTAACAACAAGATGTGTGCCATGCAAACAAGATTTAAGAGCAATCATTTGTACTTTGTACTTGATTAGAGTTGATTGAAGCAAAACCCAATAAAAGGTTCGCATGGTTGATGTTGAATTAATTCTAAAATGTGATTGGTAAAATATCCGCCAGATGCTCCTACGTTGTTTTCACTTCCATCCAAAATTATAAATTGAACTAGTATGAGAAACTGCATTGCATCATTCATTATTTAGCCAGTTGAAAGTAAAAGATTCATAAGACCGCAAAGTTTGCATCATTGGTTTGCTTTTGCCATAATCTCAAGGATCCTATTCCTTCATATTGACCAGCCAACATTAGTTTCTATAACTGTCAAAGTCATTGCATATTCTCCACTTTTTGTGTTCACTAATATAACAGTTTGTTGCCTTGGTTTTTGGTTTCATACTTGTCCTAATGTTGCAGAAGATGCTCCGAGTTTATTCATTCAGCATTGTTCTGTGTTTAAATTTTTTAAAATGTTGATTACTTGAAGAATATATGTCATGCTTCTCTGGTATTCATTTATGAGGGTGAAGGTATTCCATAAGTTGGATAAATCTACCTTGGCAATTGCAATACAACTTTCAAAAGAATCTGGCGCCCTTACCTGAGTAATACTAGCCCTGGAGTCTGCAAGTAATCTGGAGAAGACAAAAGGGAAAGCTATTTACAGTTTCGCAATATTGTTAATCATATTTTTCCTAATAACTTGGCCGTCTTATTATCTTTTTTCCTTGCGGGTGTATCTTTACGGAGGTCATGTGACGTCGTGGAAGAATGATCATGGAGAAGAGTTGCTTTTTTGTTAGCAATAATTTACCGACCACTTTGTGGATATTTCTTTTTCTGCATGAAAATCAATTGATATGGAGACTAAACCCTTTTCCTGATGGATACTGCCTTTTATCTAGTCATGTTTAATTTTCATACTCTTACATTTTCATGTTTTCATGCCTATTTTTCTTCTCCAATCATGCATGAACAAGATGGCGAAAAAACAGTTTAATTGAGATTAATTTGAAAGGCTTGGTTTTATTATTCTTCCAAAAGCATTTCATGTGTGTGACATTACCAATTTAAACAAATGCTAGTTTAACCTCCTAAGATGGGGAAACTAAATTTCATTTTCGCACATTATACATTGATTGAGGTAATTTGCTGGTCATGAAATTTGAATATCTCTAGAATGCCCATATCAAATAATAAAATACTATAAAAAGGATGACTTGGTTACGGATAGCACATGCACTCCTCAGAGCATGATTCCTTTCTGTGGCCATCCTCTCCTTCCTATACCTGTTCAATGCTTGCTCACCCAAGAAACAACTGAAACCATGGGTGTGCATTCAGGCAGTTGCATTGCTGCACAAGTCTTATCTTTAGTAGGCTAAATGCTCAAATGAAAGCATTTTGCTAGAAGATAGTTTTGAATCATGTGTTTATTAGTATCAACTTTCAAACTATAAGCCAATCAGGTTGCTAGGGCAAATACTCTGAGAAAAATTAGTTTCACTTGATAAAGGTGTTAAGGCTTGGTAGGTTGATGTTCTGGTTAGGATTGGGATTAGAATTATTGATCTTTTGAAGTGTGTTTGCACGAGATTTGGGGGATTTCCTTAAAGACAACTGTTTCTGAAATGGTCATAGAAAACATTATCTCACCTAAGATTTTCTGAACTATTTTTACCGTCTTTCTGTGTGTCACTCTGTTCTTGGCATGCAGCTCATATTTCTGCAGCAAGGTTTTTATTTATTTTATGTTATTTTTTAATGTTTTATCAATCTGCTTCTGTTAAAATCTGACATGTCATAATATGATGTATTTTCTTTTTATCAATCTGCTTCAGTATTTTGTAATGGCACAACTGTTACAATCTAACTGCAGTTGTCAAACTTTGGACCTATTGAACAACATGGCTTTGCAAGGAATAGGTTTTGGAGCATTGACACTAATCAGCACCTTTTCCAACTAATAGCACCAGCAAAGCTTTTGTTGATTTGATCCTCAAGCCATCTGATGAAGATTCCAAGATCTGGCCTCATAGGTATGGTTTGTAAATGGATTTACTACTTATTCATTTTATAACATTCTGCGAAAATTATATTAGCTTAATTGTTTAATTTTATACGCTAGCATTTTTTAAATCCATTTTTGTGGACCTCGTTAACTTAAAAACTTTTTAATTATTACTATTTATTTGAAATTATCTTAAACATTTCTGAATTTTAAACATTATATTTAATTTTTGGAAAACAAATAACATGGTGGCTAACAAGATTCAAACTCATGACAACAACCTTATAACAACATTGCTCTGGCCAATCAACATCCGCCGGCGTGGTAACTACCTAAAAGGAGATATAGCCAAACAAAGTTTTTGTTATTGTTTTTAACATTTCTTTTATTTTTTAAAATTACATTTTTATAATTTAATTTCAAAAAAAATTAAAATCAAGTGGGCATGCCTAGCATAGCCAGTTGGTTCGGGTGTGCTCGGGCTGGGTCTGCGGTGCCCCCCTTTAGGAAAATCGGGTGAAGCCCAACCTGGACTCATTGGATTGGGCCCAGTTAATCCACCTGTGCCCACCTCTGGTCCACAATTATAAAAAAATAGTTAAAAGATATCAAATTTTGTAAAAAAAATAATTTTATGAACCACCCTTATTTATTAAAAGTAAACATTCCATAAAAACCTTATTTAATTTTATATTTGTGTTCTACGAAAACCCTACTCTTTCTACCACTCTCCGCCCCCTCTTGCCGAGCTCACTCATGGCGGTTCTCCCTGTCCAATACTGTGGCAGGTGCCAGTCCTCGGATCTGGAGAGCATTTGGATTTGGAGGAGGTAAACATGTTGCCTGTTGGTATTTCTCCTCTTCTTGTGTTTTTTTTCCTCTCTACAAATTTTGATTTGCGTTGGTTATGTGTTTAAGAGATATATGGTGTAGAAATCTAGTGGAGCAGTACTTTTGCAGTTTTGTCAAAAGGTGTCAATGGGGCGGGGATTCACCTGGTTTATTCTTCTACCCTGCTTGATTCCCCCATTTATTAAATAAATCATATATATTATCTTTTAATAATATATTTTTATTTAATATAAATAATTTTCTAATATTATATAGGTATACAATATTAAAATTATATATTCGGGAGCGGGAAGGAATTCCCCAGCCTCATTCCTTAATTTTAGCCCCGGCCTCGCCTCGTCAGGTCCAGGGTAAATTTGACAGCCATAGTTGTCATCTGCATTGATAGGTCTTAAGTACCCATGAGATTAATTTTTGTTGTTGCTTAAGAGAAAATCTGTTGCTAAGGACAGTCACAATCCATCCTTGTAGAAAACTGTCACTACTAATTGATAATCTGTGTTTTAGAAGAGTAAGCGGCAGGACCAAAAAGAAAAAGAAAAAAAAAAAATTTCACAAGTTCAGATGTTAAAAACTAGATTAGTATTGCAATGAATATTTGTATTGTTGAGGTAAACAAGCTATTGAGCATGTAATAGATGATTTTGGTAACACTCACTATGATTTTCCTAGTATTTATAAATGCTTTAGTGAATATTTGGGCTACATCACTTGATATTTATGTTAATGGCCTTAATGAGCTTCCATATGATTTGAACACCCTTAGGAAAGGAAGACCAAAAATATTTAATTAGGCCAGTGAGTTTAGATGAGGTTTTTCTTACTATCAAACCAATGCCTAGAGGGAAAAATGTTGGTCTTGATGGCTTGAACATTGAGTTTTATCTATTTTACTTGGCAATAATAATTGACCCTTCTCTCTATAAAGCTATTACTTTTTCTTTTCAAACTATATCTTTACCTAAATCATGGGGTAAACCCTATGTGGTGCTTATTCCTAAAAAGGACTGTCCGAAAAAAGTAACTAATTTCATAACTATCTTATTATGCAACACTTGCTAGAAGATAATTTCTAAACCCCACTCAAATAGGCTAAAAAAATGTTATGCATAAATTGGTGGGACAAAATAGAATGGTTTCATAGATAGTAGATCTAGTTATGATAACATTATGACTGCCCAAAAAATTGAGCATTCCCTAGACTATGATACAAAGAATCTCCCATGGATGCTTCTTAAGGTTGATATTGAGAAATCGTGTAATGCTTTAGACTGTATGCCATTCTTGCTACCCTAGCTCTTATGAAATTTCTCTCAACTTGGATTATCTCAATCAAATCATGCATCTCCTTTGCTATTTCTACTTTCTCACCATTGGCCAACCTTCACCTTAGATTGTTAGTCATAGTGGGTAGACAGGGAAACCCTATATCTGCTTTCTTCTTTTTATCAGTCACTCAAAATATTTCAACTAGCCTTAATCATGCTCTAAGGTTAAACTTGATTGTGTGATATTTGGGTAGATCCTTGGAAATTTGATATCCTAATGCTCTTAAGCTTGCCTATATAAATATGGATTTTCCAATTGAATCATTACACACTCTCTAAATTTGTTCATGATCATTCCTTGAAGGGTGAGGAGCTTACTATCTTCATGTACGACCTAAATTGGTGTACAAGGATCTAACATAGAAATTTATATGTTAGATCTTTCTATGGAAATTTCTTGAAAAGTCTAAGCTAACATAGAAAGATCTAATGATATTGTATCATATAGTAAGCCTTTACTATATGAATTATTATCATCACTAGTGGAAAATATTAAATTAAAATAGGTGATTTCTAGGAGATAAAGTGGTATATAAAAAAAGAATCATTTTGAAAATCAGTTTGAGAATTTAAAAAAAAATTATATGATCAAATTTTGATTTAATTATGTCTTAAGTTTTTTAAAAAGCAAAACTAAATACTTTTCTTCTGATTATATTAGTGTTTTCTTTTATAAATAAAACATTTGACAAGTGCCATAGCCACATAAGAGATCTAGAGTTTGATTCTTTTGTAGTGAGTGATTAAGACCTTTTGTAGGGTAGTTTGATATATATCTTCTTGTTATATTAATGTTTTCTTTTATAAATAAAACATTTGACAAGTGCCATAGCCACATTGGAGATTTAGAGTTTGATTCTTTTGTAATGTGTGATTAAGACCTAATAATAAAAGGGTGTGTAGGGTAGTTTCATACATATATGTAGAAATTTGAAGTTTATCCAAATCACTACAAACAAAAATAAAAATAAAAATAAAAAATTAATAAATTAATTAATTTAATTTAATTTATGTTTTTTTGTTTGTATGTGGGTTGCAGACGGAGGCTCTCTCTCTCTCTCTCTCTCTCTCTCTCTCTCTCTCTCTCTCTCTCTCTTGTTTGGTAGGCCCTCTCTTCAAGGACCATCATCATCAACATATATAATTTTCAATACCATCATTGTCAACATTTCATCCCCAATCTTTAAAAGAAAGTGCATCTTCTTTGAATAGCAGCATTTCTACAAATGGTTATATATTTTTCAGGTAATTATTTCTTGATTTATATTCAATTTTCTTATAGTTTCTTCTCAATGATTTCTATTCCATAAATGTTTATTTATTTATTTGGGTTTTGGAAAAGTGGACAAACTGATGTGATATATACATGTCAGGAATACTCGATCAATGATTTTGAAGGGATGTATTATACTAATTCTCTGTGAAAATGATCAGCGTGATTATATTTATTTTTAGAATTACTCCAATGTCACTTGTTCTCCAAATGAGCATATTAAATTTACTAGATCTTGGTTTTTTTCCTCAATTATTATCTTGACAAGATTGAATTAGATTGTGATCATCTTGATTATAATTTTTTAGTAATTTTCTTCGATTTGCTATTTTGAAAGCCATTTATTTGAATTTTCTTAAAAAGAGTATATTATAATAATTTACAAACTTTTACATATTCTTTATATAACTAAACATGAAAAATCAAAACAATTTTTTATTAAAATGTTTCAAATATGCACCTTTGTATTTTTCTCTTTTTTATGGTAATTTTTTCATAATTATCATGATAATATGCACATATTGATTATATTTTACTATAAGATCCAATATTACTCAAATACTCAAATTACATTCTGCACTTGTGATTTTATAATAATTCATCCTCTCGACAAGAGACAAGTATAACTTTACCTTTCCCGGATAAACAGTAATGTTTGAGGCATGTTTATCTAGAAATCGCCTATATGCATTTCTGAATACAAAGGCATTAAAATCAGGCATTCAATAGTGGCTTTATTCATATATCTTATGAATATCAAAAGGTCACACATATGGTAATAGATTAAAATTCATTTGAACAATTTTTTTTTTAATCATGTCCTCTCTAGAATAATTTATATAGTTTATTATTTATGTATCAGAGCTGTCTATTTCCTTTAGATTGAAAATATCAAAAACAACACCCCTTACATTCACTATGCACATGATGTTGGCACATACTCACCATACTAGCATTAACTCTTTCTATTCAAAGAGACAAACATGAATAAGAAGTTGTGCAATTTGGCTTAATGAAGATGGGAAAGAGCTCTTACTAGTTGTGAAGAACATGACAAAAACAGTATGGTCCTATGCGAAAGACTGCCTTTGAAGCAATAAGGACCATCGTTTAAGGACATGAGGGTCCTACAAATTCATTGTTAATGATGCCTTTAGAGGAATCAATGTACTTGCAAGAGTTAGGTGGCTCTGCATGGATTCTGATTACATGGCTTATGAAGCTATTAAAATCTTCCATTCAATAGTGGCTTTATTCATATATCTTATGAATATCAAAAGGTCACACATATGGTAATAGATTAAAATTCATTTGAACAAAGTTTTTTTAATCATGTTCTCTCTAGAATAATTTATATAGCTTATTATTTATGTATCCCTATTTGCTTTAGATCGAAAATATCAAAAATAACACCCATGCACTTGATGTTTGCACATAATCACCATACTAGCATTTACTCTTTCTATTCAAAGAGACAAACATGAAGAAAAATGTGTGCAATTTGGCTTAAGGATGATGAGAAAGAGCCCTTACTAGATGTGAAGAACATGATGAAAACAGTATGGTCCTTTGCCAAAGACTGCCTTCGAAGCAATAAGGACCCTCATTTAAGAACACTAGGGTCCTACAAATTCATTGTCAATGATGCCTTTAGAGGAATGAATGTACTTGCAACAGTTGGGTGGCTTTACATGGATTCTGATCACATGGTTTCTGAAGCTATTAGCCACCCAATAAGGTGGCCTTCATCTTTAGAGACTAAACTCATGACTCTCTGTCTTTGCAATTTCTAAAGCTTTAAGCAGTTATAATGCAAGATGTTGACTAAACTTGTTGTAAGCATACTGAAGGGAGTTACAAGACCACCCCCAAAGTTTGTTGATTTGGTTGGAAAAATAAGGTACAACTTTGATGTAGTTAAGGTTGAGATTATGCATGTTTGTGAGAATTTCACATCTGCTGCACATAGGCTTGCTTGTTTGGTTGCTTTCACAGGGAATTATCAAATACTGGAAGGATAAATTTCTGATGATCTTATTGACTTTGTTGCCAACTCTTTTGATTGATCATAAAACTTGTTCTCTGTTGTCAGCTCTTTTGATTCACCATAAAACTTGTTCTCTGTTTATGGACCCTTTGTTTAATTGTTTTTTAAGATGTAAATGTAGGTGTTTTATTTCTTATTTGGAAGAAGTGGCTTCTTTTTTTTTTTTTTTGGAAAGGTAGATAGGGGGATAAAATGGATAAATCATTGCACCATGACAAAAAAAAAGTATAGAAAAATGTATAAATGTTGCCATCAAAATAAAGAAAAGAAAAGATATAAATAAAAGAGTTATTAATAATAAATTGTTGTTGATAGAATACGGAAAACAAAAGTTGCCTTATTCAGTAGAGAAAAGTCTAAATAATATCCTCCAATTTATTACAGAATTAATTGCTAAGAAGAGGATAGGAGCTAACTTAAGCAAACTCATATTTACGTGGGAAATTAATTACTAGAAGTTTTACTTCTTCAATTCCACAGCCTCAGTGTAAGAAGCTTAAATTTTATTAATATAAGAATTAAATTTAACATTAAAAAGATTATGCTAATAAATGGGAGGTTTTGAATAGTGGTATATATAGTTCTTAGCGATTTATCTATTTGGAAGTTTAATTACAAGAAGTGTGCCATATAAATAAGATTTAAGAGCAATAATTTGTACTTTGTACTTGATTCGAGTCGAAGCAAAACCCAAGAAAAGGTCCCCATGGTTGATGTTGAATTAATTCTAAAATGTGATTGGCAAAATATCCGCCAGATGCTCCTACGTTGTTTTCACTTCCATCCAAAATTATAAATTGAACTAGTATGAGAAACTGCATTGCATCATTCATTATTTAGCCAGTTGAAAGTAAAAGATTCATAAGACCGCAAAGTTTGCATCATTGGTTTGCTTTTGCCATAATCTCAAGGATCCTATTCCTTCATATTGACCAGCCAACATGAGTTTCTATAACTGTCAAAGTCATTGCATATTCTACACTTTTTGTGTTCACTTAAATAACAGTTTGTTGCCTTGGTTTTTGGTTTCATACTTGTCCTAATGTTGCAGAAGATGCTCCGCGTTTATTCATTCAGCATTGTTATGTGTTAAATTTTTTAAAATGTTGATTGTTTGAAGAATATATGTCATAATTCTCTGGCATTCATTTATGAGGGTGAAGGTATTCCATAAGTTGGATAAATCTACTTTGGCAATTGAAATACAACTTTCAAAAGAATCCGGCGCCCTTACCTGAGTAATACTAGCCATGGAGTCTGCAAGTAATCAGGAGAAGACAAAAGAAAAAGCTATTTACAGTTTCGCAATATTGTTAATCATATTTTTCCTAATAACTTGGCCGTCTTATTATCTGTTTTTCCTTGCGGGTGTATCTTTACGGAGGTCATGTGACATCGTGGAAGAATGATCATGGAGAAGAGTTGCTTTTTTGTTAGCAATAATTTACCGACCACTTTCTGGATGCTTCTTTTTCTGCATGAAAATCAATTTATATGGTGACTAAACCTTTTTCCTGATGGATACTGCCTTTTACCTAGTCATGTTTAATTTTCATACTCTTACATTTTCAGGTTTTCATGCATATTTTTCTTCTCCAATCATGCATGAACAAGATGGCGAAAAAACAGTTTAATTGAGATTAATTTGAAAGGCTTGGTTATAGTATTCTTCCAAAAGCATTTCATGTGTGTGACATTTCCAATTTAAACAAATGCTATTTTAACCTCCTAAGATGGGGAAACTAAATTTCATTTTGGCGAATTATACATGGATAGAGGTAATTTGTTGGTTATGAAATTTGAAGATCTCTAGAATGCCCGTATTAAATAATAAAATACTATAAAAAGGATGACTTCGTTACGGATGGCACATGCACTCTTTCTGTGGCCATCCTCTACTTCCTATACCTGGTCAATGCTTGCTCACCCAAGAAAAAACTGAAACCATGGGTGTGCAATCAGGCAGTTGCATTGCTGCACAAGTCCTATCTTTAGTAGGCTAAATGCTCAAATGAAAGTATTTTGCAAGAAGATAGTTTTGAATCATGTCTTTATTAGGATCAACTTTCAAACTATAAGCTAATCATGTTGCTAGGGCATATGCTATGAAGAAAATTAGTTTCAGTTGATAAAGGTGTGAAGGCTTGGTAGGTTGATGTTCTGGTTAGGATTGGGATTAGAATTATATATTGATCTTTTGAAGTATATTTGCACTAAATTTGGGGGATTTCCTTAAATACAACTGTTTCCGAAATGGTCATAGAAAACATCATCTCACCTAAGATTTTCTGAACTAATTTTACCGTCTGTGTGTCACTCTGTTCTTGGCATGCAGCTCATATTTCTGCAGCAAGGTTTTTATTTCTTTTATGTTATTTTTTAATGTTTTATCAATCTGCTTCTGTTAAAATCTGACATGGCATAATATGATGTATTTTCCTTTTATCAATCTGCTTCTGTATTTTGTAATGGCACAACTGTTACAGTCTAACTGCAGTTGTCAAACTTTGGACCTCTTGAACAACATGGTTTTGCAAGGAATAGGTTCTGGAGCATTGACACTTAATCAGCACCTTTTCCAACTAATAGCACCAGCAAAGCTTTTGTGGATTTGATCCTCAAGCCATCTGATGAAGATTCCAAGATCTGGCCTCATAGGTATGGTTTGCAAATGGATTTACTACTTATTCATTTTATAACATTCTGCGAAAATTATATTAGCTTAATTGTTTAATTTTATACGCAAGCATTTTTTAAATCCATTTGTGTGGACCTAGTTAACTTTAAAACTTTTAAATTATTACCATTTATTTAAAATTATCTTAGATACTTCAAATCATCTTAGGAATGCTACAGCAGTTTTGATGACCAAAAACATCTTTACTATTATTAACACTAAGGACAAACAATGGGTTCATATTCTCAATTTCTTGGTTTTATAAAATTCTGTGCAAAACCCACTGAAAAGCTAAGATGTAACCTTTGTATTAATGTTTGTAACTTTTGATTGTGCGATATTTGGATAGATCCTTGGACTTTTGATATCCTAATGCTCTTAAGCCTGCCTATACAAGTATGGATTTTCCAATTGAATCATTACACACTCTCTAATTCTGTTCATGATCATTCCTTGAAGGGTGAGGAGCTTGCAATCTTCATGGGCAATCACCTGAATTGGTGTACAAAGATTTAACATGGAAATATCTATGTTAGATCTTTCTATGGTAATTTATTGAAACGTCTAAGCTAACAAAGAAAGATCTAATGATATTGTATCATATAAAATAAACATAATGTTGTAAGACTTTACTATATGAATTATTATCATCACTAGTGGAAAATATTAAATTAAAATGGGTGATTTCTACGAGATAAAGTGGTATATAAAAAAAATCATTTTGAAAATCAGTTTGAGAATTAAAATAAAAAATTTATTCGATCAAACTTTGATTTAATTATGTCTTAAGTTTTTTAAAACGCAAAACTAAATACCTTACTTCTTGTTATATTAGTGTTTTCTTTTATAAATAAAACATTTGACAAGTGCCATAGCCACAAAGGAGATCTAGAGTTTGATTCTTTTGTAATGTGCATGTGATTAAGACTTTTTGTAGGGTAGTTTGATATATATCTTCTTGTTATAAAATTAGAAATTTGACGTTTATCCAAATCAATACAAAAATAAAAATAAAAATAAAAAAATTAACAAATCAATAAATTTGATTTAATTTATGTTTTTTTGTTTGTATATGGGTTGTAGGCGGAGTTTCTCTCTCTCTCTCTCTCTTGTTTGGTAGGTCCTCTCTTCAAGGACCATCATCATCAACATACATAATTTTCAATATCATCATTGTCAACATTTCACCCTCAATCTTTAAAAGAAAGTGCATCTTCTTTTGATTACAAATGGTTATATATTTTTTCAGGTAATTATTTCTTGATTTATTTTCAATTTTCTTATAGTTTCTTCTCAATGATTTCTATTCCATCAAAGTTTATTTATTTATTTGTGATTTGGAAAATGTGGACAAGCTGTTGTGATATATACATGTCATGAATACTCGATCAATGATTTTGAAGGGATGTATTATTCTAATTCTGTGTGAAAATGATCAATGTGATTATATTTATTTTTAGAATTACTCAAATGTCACTTGTTCTCCAAATAAGCGTAATAAATTTACTAGATCTTGGCTTTTTCCCCTCAATTATTATTTTGACAAGATTGAATTGATTGTGATCATCTTGATTATATTTTTTTTAGTAATTTTCTTTGATTTGCTATTTTGACCGCCATTTGTTTGAATTTTCTTTAAAAAGAGTATATTATAATAATTTACAAACTTTTACACATTCTTTATATAACTATAACATGAAAAATCAAAACAATTTTTTTATTAAAATGTTATAAATATGCACCTCTGTATTTTTCTCTTTTTTATGCTAATTTTTTCATAATTATCATGATAATCTGCATATATTGATTATATTTTACTATAAGATCCGATATTACTCAAATACTCAAATTACATTCTGCAATTGAGATTTTATAATAATTCATCCTTTCTATAAAGAAACAAGTGTAACTTTACTTTTCCCGGATAAACAGTAATGTCTGAGGTATGTTTATCTAGAAATCGCCTATATGCATTTCTAAATACAAAAACATTAAAATCAGGCATTTAATAATGGCTTTCATAATATATCATATGAATATCAAAAGGTCACACATATGGTAATAGATTAAAATTCATTTGAACAATTTTTTTTTTAATCATGTCCTCTCTAGAATAATTTATATAGTTTATTATTTATGTATCAGAGCTGCCTATTTTCTTTAGATCGAAAATATCAAAACCAACACCCCTTATATTCACCATGCACTTGATGTTGGCACATACTCACCATACTAACATTTACGCATTTCAAAGAGAAAAACATGAAGAAGAAGAAGGTGTGCAATTTGGCTTAAGAATGATGAGAAAAAGCCCTTACTAGATGTGAAGAATATGATGAAAACAGTATGGTCTTATGCCAAAGACTACCTTTGAAGCAATAAGGACCCTCATTTAAGGACACGAGGATCCTACAAATTCATTGTCAATGGTGCCTTTACAGGAATGAATGTACTTGCAAGAGTTTTGGGGATTTTCATGGATTTTGATCACATGGTTTGTGAAGCTATTAACCACCTAATAAGGTGGCCTTCATCTTTAGAGACTAAACTCATGACTCTCTTTGTCTTTGCAGTTTCTAAAGCTTTAAGCAGTTATAATGCAGGATGTCCTACAAGAACATTGGCTGTGAACTTGTTGTAAGCATACTGAAGGGAGTAACAAGACCACCCCCAGAGTTTGTTGATTTGGTTGGAAAAATAAGGTACAACTTTGCTGTAGTGAAGGTTGAGATTATGCATGTTTGTGAGAAGTTCACATCTGTTGCACATAGGCTAGCTTGTTTGGTTGTTTGCACAGGGAATTCTCAATATTGGAAGGATAAATTTCCAATGATCTTATTGACTTTGTTGCCAACTCTTTTGATTGATCATATTACTTGTTCTCTGTTGTCAGCTCTTTTGATTCACCATAAAACTTTTTCTCTTGCTATCTAATTGTGTGTATGTAGTGTTTATGAACCATTTGTTAAATTTTTTTTAAGACATAAATGTAAGTGTTTTATTTCTTATTTAACAAAAAAATATTGAAAAATGTATAAATGTTGCCATCAAAATAAAGAAAAAAATATATATATAAATAAAATAGGAATAAATAATAAATTGTTGTTGATAGAATATGGAAAACAAAAGTAGAGGAAAGTTCAGTAGAATTTAGTAATGGTCACTATAAGGAAAGTGAAAAAATAAATTGCCAAATTGCTACAAATTAATATGTTATATTTTGAAATTTTTTTCACACATATGGTAGTTCTCATACTAATCAATACCAGCATATAGTTGGGAGCTACTTTTCATGTCTCTAAAAACCGTATATGTGCACTTACATGCAATGTTGCCTATTTGGTTTGACGAAAATAAAAATTTAGAATTTTCGTTCTTTCCTTGGTTAGTCTAAGCATTGCCAAGCAAGTCAAAATGGTATTTGCTTTTATACTAATGTTAGGAGCATGCGGCCAAAGCACCCAAACCAAAAGCTGGCCCAAAAGCCACCTGATCTGCTTTAACCATGTTCACACTTCGGTTCAATTTAAAATCTGCTAATCAAACAATAATTTTGTTTGGTTTTGGTCATAGATTAAGAAAACCATAAATAATGCCATTGATCCAAATCAGTTGATGATTTTTCATATTTTATTTCTTTTTGTAGATGCGTTACTTTTCCTTCTGTGGTGATTTTTCTATCAGTTAGATTTTTTTTGCTATCAAAGTTTGACTTTCCTTTACTTATGAATTTAGATCATTGTTTGTCTGTGTTTGTTTATTTGGTCTTGGGAGGTTCATTATTGAGTCAATGATGATAAACTTTTCTTTTCGTATTCACTTCATTCTTTGTTTAAGGCATTCAAAACATGCCTCATTTTGTGGAAGTACATTATAATATATCTTAAGAGGTTACACTTTTATGTTCTTGGGTGATACAAATTATGCTTTTCTGTATATTTATGATTTGACTTGTCCTGTTGGTAACATAGACCTGGTTTCTTTGTGTGATGTGGACATCAGAGAGGAAGAAGCAAAAGATTTTTCTAACACTGAGCAAACTCAAACTAAAGCTCTATATATTAAGAAAGAGGTAGAATATCTCAATGGAAAAGTCAGTACTTTAACTAAAGAAATATTTGAGAAGAAAGAAACAGAAGTTGTTGGTAAAGAGGAGCAGGTTCAAACTAAAATATCAATTACTAAGGAAGAACTATAGGATGTTGATAAAAGGAAACAAACTCGAACCAAAGTAACATACAATATTACTTTTGTCACTGCTGAAGCCGTTCCATACTCCAAGACTAAGATTGGAGGATGAGGGTATGTCTGTGGTTCTTTGCCTACAGTGCTTGCTGCCCATGGACTTGTTGTATTCAGAGGTTTTAGTGTATCTGATTTTGCAGATAATTTCACTTTAGATGCTTGTAGTTGCATGTATGGCCAATTTGTATTTGCAATCCCTTTTTATATAAAACCAAGAAAGCATTTATCTGATCTTTACTTGGTCATTAGCCAAAATAGTCATAGTTTTCTTCTTCTGTTTCTTTGTTTTGCATCTTCTACTTACATGTTGCAACTTCAACTTCTTTTATGTTTATATACTAAGGTTTATGTTAATCATCCTTTTTATCACAGTCCTGGAAGTTTGTATGGTGATGAACATGGTACTTTTGGTGACGATCAGGTACTCGTAGCATTAACGCTTTCTTTGCCATGCAGCATGTGAGGCTCCTTTATTTCCTCTACTAGGGGGCTATTCTTGACAATAATTCTTTATTACTTGACAATGATTAACATGCAAGTCTTCTGCCAGTGAATGTTCTTAAACTGTCAATTTCAGATTTTTTTAATTTCATTTCATTTTCTCATATAATTCTCTTGCATCTGATTTTGTACTTGCTGCAGTAATATAACTGGACGCAAATTATTCAGCACCCGAGGATATTGACCTTCAGTGACATATATTAAACTTATATTTTGCCAGTGCAAATATTTTCTGAAAGCCTAAGAAATTCCACCCAAATTGAATTGAGGAAAACAATGAGAAAAACAATGTTTAAAAGATTGCTTTTTAGATTTTTATTTGGTATGGTACAACATAGAAAACTGATGGGTTTTCTTTGTTCAAGTATAGATCTAAAGGTGATCATGCAAAAATCTTGGATTTAAGAAACAAGCTTGCATAAATTTTCCTTTTCATGTGTACATTTAATATATCTTAATCCGGTGGCACTATCCGATGGACTATAATAAACATATGAAGGTCTTTTTCTTTTATTCTTTTTCTGAAGTTCAAGAAACATAAATCCAAAACCAACAATATATCTATTTTACAAATTTCTGAATTCACACATATGGTAATAGATTATAATTATTTTGAAATTTTTTTTAATGGTGTCCTCTCTAGAATAATTTAGATAGTTTATTATTTATGTATCAGAGCTACCTATTTCCTTTAGATTGAAAACATCAAAAACAGCACCCCTACATTCACCACGCACTTGAGCTGGGCACATATTCACCATACTAACATTTACTCCTTTTATTCAAAGAGAGAAACATGGAGAACAAGTTGTGTAATTTGGCTTAAGGATGATGAGGAATAGCCCTTGCTAGATGTGAAGAACATGATGACAACAGCATGGTCATATGCCAAAGTGTGCCTTACAAGCGATAAGGACCCTCGTTTAAGAACACCAAGGTTATACACCTTCATTGTCAATGGTCCCTTTAGAGGAATAAATGCACTTGCAGGAGTTGGATGGCTTTGCATGGATTCTAATCATATGGTTTGTGAAACTATTAGCCACCCAATAAGGTCATTTTCATCTTTAGAGACTAAACTTGTGGCTCTCTTTGTAGTTTAAAAAGCTTTAAATAGTTATAATGCAGGAGGTCCTACTAGAATATTAAGGGGATGTGAACTTGCTGTAAGCATACTTAAGGAAGTAACAAGACCACCCACAAAGTTTGTTTATTTGGTTGGAAAAAGAAGGTACAACGTAACTTTGTTGTGGTCGAGGTTGTGCATGCTTGTGAGAAGTTCACATCTGCTACACATAGGCTTGCTAGTTTGGCTACTTTCATTAGGAATCTCAATAATGGAAAGATGCATTTTCTGATGGTCTTATTAACTCTGTTGCTAACTATTTTTATTGATCATAAAACTTTTCCTCTACCTATCTGCTTGTGTGTATATAGTGTGTGTGGAACTTTGGTTTTTAAAGTTTTGAAGACATAAATGTAAGTTTTTTATTTCTTATTTGGAAGTTGTGTTTTTTGCTTATACTTTTTTTTTTTTGGTACAAAATGGATAAATTATGCCACCATTACAGAATAAGTACAAGAAAATGTATAAATGTTGCCATCAAAATAAAGAAAAAAAATATACAAATAAAAGAGGTATAAATAACAAAGTGTTGTCAATAGGATAAAAAAAACAAATCATCTTCACAAATCATTGATTCAAAACCGTTGTTGCCATCAAATCACCTTTACAAGATGGTTGCTTACATCACCCTTAATTAAGTCAAATTCTCTAATATTTGATTTTTTCCATATTATAATTTTTCTAGTTGTATCAGATGGTTGACTCAAAACAACCATCTTGTTGTATGGTTACTATTCTGATATTTAGTAATATTATTGCTCAGATAATTGTTATTGTTGCTGATAGAAGTTTTTATGTTATTTCTATGTATTTTATGTCTATTTAGTTAGGGTTTTGAGCACTTCCTTGTATGTTGCCAGTCCAGAGTTTCATGAGTCTAGTGAGAAGCATTGCGCTTAGTAAATTGGACTAGTCAATTGAGTATTAAAGGTAATTTTTCCAACTATAATTTTAAAATTCTTAAACTACATATATAATTCTAAAATGGATTTGGTCTAGAAATACATGATATTTTTGGAAACTACAAGATGTCATTCAATATAGATGTTATTTGGAAAACCAAAACACTAATAATTTGAGGATGGTTGCTATTTCTAGAAAATCCTTAAAAAATAGTAATTGGCTTCTACTGTACTTTAAGGTGGTGTTTGTTTGGCCAATCATTATTTTTTTAGGGTATCTCGTCTCTTTGAAAAAAAAAAATAAAGAGGGAATGTGCTGAAGGCCCATGTAATTAGAATAACAAAATCTTTCAAAGTTATTTGTTTTATTAATTGGATTTAAAAAATCAATGTATTTTGAAGTACAATAATTTGCGGAATAGATTGAAAAACTATGCCAATTAGCTCACGTTGTTGGATTTTAAACCCCAAAATAAGCCTTATGTGATTGTCACCTGAGGCATAAATGCGAGTTTTGAGAGATAGAACAACATTCAAAGTTTGGTCTTTTTCTAGGGATGCCAATTCAAACTATCAAAAGTGTGTGTCATTATTGTAAATATATGCAATTTAAACAAGAGACATTTTTTGCACCCCCCATGCCCCACCCCGCGGCAAATATTGAACCAATATTTGAAGGCGATATTAAATATTCTATGAAATGAAGGAAAATAAGGATATATATGTGCGTGTGTGTACAAACATCTATAAAAAAAATCTCTTAAATATTTTCATCCTAATAATAAACTAAATATACTTAAAGATATTATTTTAATTTTAGAAACTCCATACATAGTAGCAATTATTTTAATTTTAAATTGAAAACAACAAATTTGTTGATTTCACACATTGTCTTTATTGTAAGATTACATGGTATATTTTTGTAAATAACTTTTGAGAAATAGCAATTAGATGGGTAAATTTTGATAAAATATTATTAATATAAATACCAAACAAATAAAGTAAATTTTTTGCAACAAGAACATAATCATATATTAAATTAATTAATTATTCATATATCTAGTTATTTGTTCTATTATTAATAAAAACTTATTAAGCATTTTGTACATAATAAACTTATTGGTCACTCAAGCAAAGGACAACCTCACCTAGGTACTTATGTCTTTTAAATATATCATGCTAAATAACGTTGCAAAATCCATATTTTACAAATCCAACTAATTAGACACGAAGTTCTATAATTCAACATTCCACATACATCCATCCAAACACTAGATTTGACTTTCCGGCCTATATTTTCAAAAGCAGGATTTACAAAAGAAATCACTACATTTTCACTTACATTTAACCAAACGGCACGTTCAGGAATATAATTATACATGATTCTACTTTGTACTAATTCTGTTAAATTCAAAGTATTATTAGTCTCACGAATTCCATTTCTTTAGAAAATTTTGAGTTCTATATATATACACACATACTTGTTTCAGAAATTTATAATCTTACTTCAGCAATATATATGTTTCGTTATTCATGTATTTATTCACAAATAATTCTATATGCTTCTATATATTTTTCAAGAATACTTGAATAATTACTTTAACATATGTATATCTATGTATTCAACCATGTACATAAAGGTATTTAATTTGGATATTATCAGGGAAATTCCGCATAATTTATTCTAAAAGTTTAAGATATTAGATTGACATAATGTTTTGTTAGAATGTATGTATCCTAGTAATTTAGGAATATTGCTATTATAATAGCTATCATCAACATAAGGAATTTTAGTTTTTATGCTCGAAGTATTTAGTAAAAATATTTTTTTCATGAAAATTCCGCAAAGTGTGACTTGATCCTATTTGTAGTTAGGGAAGAATGGAATGTTGTTTGATTATTCTTATTTCCTGAAATTCTGAATTTTTTTTATTGAATGTATTTGTTTAATTGTTAGATATTAGTTATTATATTTATTTTCTATTAAATGTTGTTTTGCTCATCTTATATGCAAGTATGCTAATGCTTTGCCAATGGAGAAGAACATTGATTGTGTTAACACATATCTATTATTCTGACGTAATTGCATATCTGGTTTTGTCCTATAGAACTTGTGATGGAAACTATGGGGTCCAATGCCACCATCTCCACCCTAAACCATGCGATGTTGAGATGCTAGAGAAACATTAGCCTCTAGCTTTCGGCACTGGTTAAAGATCAATGAGCACACCCATAACTCCACCTACAAAATTTGACCGTTTGTATGTCTAAACTGATATCTCAAAACCACTAAAAATGGGTCTTTGGATGTTGTGAAAAGTGCATCAAGTCATATTTTTTTTTCCTTGTGGTGTTGTCAAAACGGGCACACTGTAAACAACTACGATCATCATTCGACCATCTTGACTGTCATGGTGGAAGGGGATGGCCTTCTTTCTGTTAACTGGGATTCCTGCTTGCAAGAAATACTAGTGGAGCAAGAAGAACAAGATAGGGACTCGAATGTTGAACATGTGGAAGTTAATTTAATGGAGGCCGGTTTGGTGACAACACCAAAAGATAACTCTGGTTTTGGCCTGTCGTCAGTGTTCCACCTTCACCTGGCTATAGCCATGGATGAGGATTGCATCTTACTCCCCGGTACTCCATTGATGCAGCTCTAGGCAACACATGACAACCTCTAGCCTAGAACTCCATTAATACCCTCATGTGGAATGTCAAGAATGCTCTTAGGCCCGCCCCCAACAATCATTATGTTGAAAATATGAAGGAAGATGATAGAGGTGGCTTGGACGAAGCTGATGACGCTAATAATGGAAAAAAACTCTATCGAATGCCAGAAGTACATCATAGTGTAGGCTGTAGCCTCTAGAGGAAATTTGGCAGCTTGATCTTGCTCCAAGAAAAGAAAGGAAGAAAAATATCTACTTCCTCCTAAGATGGTTTTACTTGTAATTTCCTTTTATTCTATCTTTTTAGTTCACTAATAAAACTAACATATTATGCTAGAATTGTAAAGAGGTTTCTAAATCCATAGCTGTGAAGAAGATTTGAAACATGACAGTGGGGCTAAGCCCTGTTATCTTCTATCTTGTAGAAATATAATGAGTAAACAGCTACTCTTTTTTGTAGTAAATTTACTAAATACTAGGAATGTGTTTCTATCAATACTACTCAAACATCTGGTGGTTTAATCATGCTTTAGACATTGGCATATTGCTAAAATAACTCTTCTTACTTCCTCTAAATTTAGTTTGAATTTAATTATCTCCCCATACAAACCTAAAGATGGATTTTATCCGTGGTTTATAATCATCAAAATTTTTTTGCTCAAAAAGATTTTTGGCATAATTTATCATGTTTAATTACTTTAAATCTTTCTTGATTGCTACTTAGGAATTTTAATCCAAGGTAGTTAGACCCGGCTAAGCTCAGGGGTCAGGGATCGATGGGTTCAACCGTGTCAAACCGGGGTTGAACAGATGTCAATAATAAAATATTAAAAAATATTTTATAATAATTAATAATGATAAAAAAATTGTGTAACTTATGTTTTAACAATTTAAAAACACAATTAATTCAATGTGATATTTAAAATTTTAATTTTATATATTTTCTCTGATTTTTAAAATATTTAAAATATAATTAAATTAATATTTAAAATTATACTTTTATGTACAATCATTAATTTATTTAAAATATAAAATATTAAAAAAAACTCAATAATTAAATTCTCCAAAATCCTTTCCCAACTCGAAACTCACAAAAGAAAAAAAAAACAAATCGCTTGCACCACACCATCTCTTTCGATCTCTCTTCTCAATTCTTTACTTCTTCCTTACTTCTTCAGATCTTCTTGTCACATCCATCCTTCTCTCTCTCTCTCTCTCTCTCACTCTCTCTCTCTCTCTCTCGCGCGCTTCTCCGTTTTCCCTCACTTCTTCAGATCTTCTCATCCAAGTCGGTGGTCCCTATGGAGCTTCTCCCACAATTCTTATCACCACCGCTCACGGCATCTTTCTTGTGGGTTTTCCTCACTTTCTTCGCCACCAATTTATTTATTTTTTTTTAATTTAAGCTATTTAACCAGTTAGATCTAGCCAGGTCGCCCGGTTTCTGAGTAACCGGCTAGATCACCCGGTTTTTTACCTGGTTTTTTCAAAGCCAGGTCATGGGGTGTAGCCAGATCGGCCTCATGGCCGGTTCCCATCTTTTTCGATCAAATCGGTCGAGCGGATCCGACTTTGACAACATTGTTTTAATCTATTCTTAATCATTGTGAGCATTGTGGTAGGAATTTCAATCGTTATGCTGCTAAATCTAGATGCTTTCAGGATTTTAACTCTAAAAATCAATTGCTGCATTTAGTGTTTCTCGAGTGTACCTTCACTTGGTGTAATGGTCAAGATGATCTCGCTAGGAGATGGCTCGGTTTATACAGGTTTCTAGCTAATTGTTCCTGGATATTTAACCATGATGCTTACAATAACCATCACGTCCCTAAAACAACATCTTATCATTCTCTTATTTTGTTATCTGTTATCTCCCATGTTTAACATAAGTAATTTTTTAAAATTAAACAATTATTGGTTAAAGTATCAAGGATGTCATAATTTTGTTAATAAAGCATGGAATTTCAATCCTAATGCCTCTCCCATGGATGTGTTTTTTATAATTGATTGTCGCAAAGACCATCACGTTGAGTTGAGACTTTTAAGAATGAATTTTGTTGAGATTGATATCCAAAATATTTAATGAATTTAAATATCCTAGAATCTTTTAAAGCCTCTAATCACTTTAATTCCTTTGGTAGTCTAGCTCTAAGATCCCTCTATGATCGGCACTCTGCTCTTTTAAGACAAAATGACCCCAAATGGACCCAAAGGACCAAGCTTATGTTACTTAAAATTGGTGATTGCAACATTAGCTACATCTCTAATAGAATCTCTACCTTGATAGATGATTTTGGTAACACTCATTATGATTTTCCTAGTATTTGTAAATCCTTTAGTGAATATTTGGGCTACATCACTTGATGTTTATGTTAATGGCCTTAATGAGCTTCCATATGATTTGAACACCATTAGGAAAGGAAGAGCAAAAATATTTAATTAGGCCAGTGAGTTTGGATGTGGATTTTCTTACTATCAAACCAATGCCTAGAGGGAAAATGTTGGTCATGATGGCTTGAACAGTGAGTTTTATTTATTTTACTTGGCAATAATAATTGACCCTTCTCTCTTTAAAGCTATTACTTTTTCTTTTCAAGCTATATTATTACCTAAATCATGGGGTAAACCCTATGTGGTGCTTATTCCTAAAAAGGACTGTCCAAAAAAAGTAACTAATTTCAGAACTATCTTATTATGCAACACTTGCTAGAAGATAATTTCTAAACCCCACTCAAATAGGCTAAAAAAATGTTATGCATAAATTGGTGGGACAAAATAGAATGGTTTCATATATAGTAGATCTAGTTATGATAACCTTATGACTGTCCAAAAAATTGAGCATTCCCTAGACTATGATACAAAGAATCTCCCATGGATGCTTCTTAAGGTTGATATTGAGAAATCGTGTAATGCTTTAGACTGTATGCCATTCTTGCTACCCTAGCTCTTATGAAATTTCTCTCAACTTGGATTATCTCAATCAAA
This sequence comes from Dioscorea alata, assembly GCA_020875875.1. NCBI lineage: Eukaryota > Viridiplantae > Streptophyta > Magnoliopsida > Dioscoreales > Dioscoreaceae > Dioscorea > Dioscorea alata. The sequence goes on from CM037027.1 coordinate 6,981,763, forward strand.
TCAGGCATCTCCTTTGCTATTTCTTCTTTCTCATCATTGGCCAACCTTCACCTTAGATTGTTAGTCATAGGGGGTAGACAGGGAAACCCTATATCTGCTTTCTTCATTTTATTAGTCACGCAAAATATTTCAACTAGCCTTAATCCTGCTCTAAGGTTAAACTTGATTGTGTGATATTTGGGTAGATCCTTGGAAATTTGATATCCTAACGCTTTTAAGCTTGCCTATATAAATATGGATTTTCCAATTGAATCATTACACACTCTCTAAATGTGTTCATGATCATTCCTTGAAGGGTGAGGAGCTTACAATCTTCATGGGCGACCTAAATTGGTGTGCAAAGATCTAACATAGAAATTTATATGTTAGATCTTTCTATGGAAATTTCTTGAAACGTCTAAGCTAACATAGGAAGATCTAATGATATTGTATCATATAGTAAGCCTTTACTATACGAATTATTATCATCACTAGTGGAAAATATTAAATTAAAATAGGTGATTTCTAGGAGATAAAGTGGTATATAAAAAAAGAATCATTTTGAAAATCAGTTTGAGAATTTAAAAAAATATATATGATCAAATTTTGATTTAATTATGTCTTAAGTTTTTTAAAAAGCAAAACTAAATACTTTTCTTCTGATTATATTAGTGTTTTCTTTTATAAATAAAACATTTGACAAGTGCCATAGCCATATAAGAGATCTAGAGTTTGATTCTTTTGTAATGAGTGATTAAGACCTTTTGTAGGGTAGTTTGATATATATCTTCTTGTTATATTAGTGTTTTCTTTTATAAATAAAACATTTGACAAGTGCCATAGCCACATTGGAGATTTAGAGTTTGATTCTTTTGTAATGTGTGATTAAGACCTAATAATAAAAGGGTGTGTAGGGTAGTTTCATACATATATGTAGAAATTTGAAGTTTATCCAAATCACTACAAACAAAAATTAAAATTAAAATTAAAAAAAATTAACAAATTAATAAATTTAATTTAATTTATGTTTTTTTGTTTGTATGTGGGTTGCAGACGGAGATTCTCTCTCTCTCTCTCTCTCTCTTCTTTGGTAGGCCCTCTCTTCAAGGACCATCATCATCAACATACATAATTTTCAATACCATCATTGTCAAGATTTCATCCCCAATCTTTAAAAGAAAGTGCATCTTCTTTCGATAGCAGCATTTCTACAAATGGTTATATATTTTTTCAGGTAATTATTTCTTGATTTATATTCAATTTTCTTATAGTTTCTTCTCAATGATTTCTATTCCATAAATGTTTATTTATTTATTTGGGTTTTGGAAAATGTGGACAAACTGTTGTGATATATACATGTCAGGAATACTCGATCAATGATTTTGAAGGGATGTATTATACTAATTCTCTGTGAAAATGATCAGCGTGGTTATATTTATTTTTAGAATTACTCCAATGTCACTTGTTCTCCAAATGAGCGTAGTAAATTTACTAGATCTTGTTTTTTTCCCTCAATTATTATCTTGACAAGATTGAATTAGATTGTGATCATCTTGATTATAATTTTTTAGTAATTTTCTTCGATTTGCTATTTTGACAGCCATTTGTTTGAATTTTCTTAAAAAAGAGTATATTATAATAATTTACAAACTTTTACACATTCTTTATATAACTATAACATGAAAAATCAAAACAATTTTTTATTAAAATGTTTCAAATATGCACCCCTGTATTTTTCTCTTTTTTATGGTAATTTTTTCATAATTATCATGATAATATGCACATATTGATTATATTTTACTATAAGATCCAATATTACTCAAATACTCAAATTACATTCTGCACTTGTGATTTTATAATAATCCATCCTTTCGACAAGAGACAAGTATAACTTTACTTTTCCCGGATAAACAGTAATGTCTAAGGCATGTTTATCTAGAAATCGCCTATATGCATTTCTGAATACAAAGGCATTAAAATCAGGCATTCAATAGTGGCTTTATTCATATATCTTATGAATATCAAAAGGTCACACATATGGTAATAGATTAAAATTCATTTGAACAATTTTTTTTTAATCATGTCCTCTCTAGAATAATTTATATAGTTTATTATTTATGTATCAGAGCTGCCTATTTCCTTTAGATTGAAAATATCAAAAACAACACCCCTTACATTCACTATGCACTTGATGTTGGCACATACTCACCATACTAGCATTAACTCTTTCTATTCAAAGAGACAAACATGAATAAGAAGGTGTGCAATTTGGCTTAATGAAGATGGGAAAGAGCTCTTACTAGATGTGAAGAACATGACAAAAACAGTATGGTCCTATGCCAAAGACTGCCTTCGAAGCAATAAGGACCATCGTTTAAGGACATGAGGGTCCTACAAATCCATTGTAATGATGCCTTTAGAGGAATGAATGTACTTGCAAGAGTTAGGTGGCTCTGCATGGATTCTGATCACATGGTTTATGAAGCTATTAAAATCAGCCATTCAATAGTGGCTTTATTCATATAGCTTATGAATATCAAAAGGTCACACGTATGGTAATAGATTAAAATTCATTTGAACAATTTTTTTTTAATCATGTCCTCTCTAGAATAATTTATATAGCTTATTATTTATGTATCAGAGCTGCCTATTTGCTTTAGATCGAAAATATCAAAAACAACACCCCTTACATTCACCATGCACTTGATGTTTGCACATACTCACCATACTAGCATTTACTCTTTCTATTCAAAGAGACAAACATGAAGAAAAAGGTGTGCAATTTGGCTTAAGGATGATGAGAAAGAGCCCTTACTAGATGTGAAGAACATGATGAAAACAGTATGGTCCTATGCCAAAGACTGTCTTCGAAGCAATAAGGACCATCATTTAAGGACACGAGGGTCCTACAAATTCATTGTCAATGATGCCTTTAGAGGAATGAATGTACTTGCAAGAGTTGGGTGGCTCTGCATAGATTCTGATCACATGGTTTATAAAGCTATTAGCCACCCAATAAGGTGGCCTTCATCTTTAGAGACTAAACTCATGACTCTCTTTGTCTCTGCAGTTTCTAAAGCTTTAAGCAGTTATAATGCAGGATGTCCTACAAGAATATTGACTGTGAACTTGTTGTAAGCAAACTGGAGGGAGTAACAAGACCACCCCAGAGTTTGTTGATTTGGTTGGAAAAATAAGGTACAACTTTGATGTAGTTAAGGTTGAGATTATGCATGTTTGTGAAAATTTCACACATCTGCTGCACATAGGCTTGCTTGTTTGGTTGCTTTCACAGGTAATTCTCAATACTGGAAGGATAAATTTCTGATGATCTTATTGACTTTGTTGCCAACTCTTTTGATTGATCATAAAACTTGTTCTCTGTTGTCAGCTCTTTTGATTCACCATAAAACTTTTTCTCTGGCTCTCTAATTGTGTGTATATAGTGTTTATGGACTCTTTGTTTAATTGTTTTCTAAGATGTAAATGTAAGTGTTTTATTTCTTATTTGGAAGAAGTGGTTTTTTTTTTTTGGAAAGGGAGATGGGGGATAAAATGGATAAATCATGGCACCATGACAAAAAAAAAGTATAGAAAAATGTATGAAGGTCGCCATCAAAATAAAGAAAAGAAAAGATATAAATAAAAGAGTTATTAATAATAAATTGTTGTTGATAGAATACGGAAAAACAAAAGTTGCCTTATTCAGTAGAGAAAAGTCTAAATATTATCCTCTAATTTATTACAGAATTAATTGCTAAGAAGAGGATAGGAGCTAACTTAAGCAAACTCATATTTACGTGGGCAATTAATTACTAGAAGTTTTACTTCTTCAATTCCACAGCCTCAGTGTAAGAAGCTTAAATTTTATTAATATAAGAATTAAATTTAACATTAAAAAGATTATGCTAATAAATGGGAGGTTTTGAATAGTGGTATGGTTCTTAGCGATTTATCTATTTGGAAGTTTAATTACAAGAAGTGTGCCATATAAACAAGATTTAAGAGCAATAATTTGTACTTTGTACTTGATTATCGAGTTGAAGCAAAACCCAATAAAAGGTCCCCATGGTTGATGTTGAATTAATTCTAAAATGTCATTGGCAAAATATCCGCCAGATGCTCCTAAGTTGTTTTCACTTCCATCCAAAATTATAAATTGAACTAGTATGAGAACCTGCATTGCATCATTCATTATTTAGCCAGTTGAAAGTAAAAGATTCATAAGACCGCAAAGTTTGCATCATTGGTTTGCTTTTGCCATAATCTCAAGGATCCTATTCCTTCATATTGACCAGCCAACATGAGTTTCTATAACTGTCAAAGTCATTGCATAATATTCTCCACTTTTTGTGTTCACTAATATAACAGTTTGTTGCCTTGGTTTTTGGTTTCATACTTGTCCTAATGTTGCAGAAGATGCTCTGCGTTTATTCATTCAGCATTGTTCTGTGTTAAATTTTTTAAAATGTTGATTGTCTGAAGAATATATGTCATGCTTCTCTGGCATTCATTTATGAGGCGGAAGGTATTCCATAAGTTGGATAAATCTACTTTGGCAATTGAAATACAACTTTCAAAAGAATCCGGCGCCCTTACCTGAGTAATACTAGCCATGGAGTCTGCAAGTAATCAGGAGAAGACAAAAGGAAAAGCTATTTACAGTTTCGCAATATTGTTAATCATATTTTTCCTAATAACTTGGCCGTCTGATTATCTGCTTTTCCTTGCGGGTGTATCTTTACAGAGGTCATGTGACATCGTGGAAGAATGATCATGGAGAAGAGTTGCTTTTTTGTTAGCAATAATTTACCGACCACTTTCTGGATGCTTCTTTTTCTGCATGAAAATCAATTTATATGGTGACTAAACCTTTTTCCTGATGGATACTGCCTTTTACCTAGTCATGTTTAATTTTCATACTCTTACATTTTCAGGTTTTCATGCATATTTTTCTTCTCCAATCATGCATGAACAAGATGGCGAAAAAAAACAGTTTAATTGAGATTAATTTGAAAGGCTTGGTTTTAATATTCTTCCAAAAGCATTTCATGTGTGTGACATTACCAATTTAAACAAATGCTATTTTAACCTCCTAAGATGGGGAAACTAAATTTCATTTTGGCGCATTATACATGGATAGAGGTAATTTGCTGGTTATGAAATTTGAATATCTCTAGAATGCCCGTATCAAATAATAAAATACTATAAAATGGATGACTTCGGTTACGGATAGCACATGCACTCTTTCTGTGGCCATCCTCTCCTTCCTATACCTGGTCAATGCTTGCTCACCCAAGAAACAACTGAAACCATGGGTGTGCAATCAGGCAGTTGCATTGCTGCACAAGTCTTATCTTCAGTAGGCTAAATGCTCAAATGAAAGTATTTTGCTAGAAGATAGTTTTGAATAATGTCTTTATTAGGATCAACTTTCAAACTATAAGCTAATCATGTTGCTAGGGCATATGCTATGAAGAAAATTAGTTTCAGTTGATAAAGGTGTGAAGGCTAGGTAGGTTGATGTTCTGGTTAGGATTGGGATTAGAATTATTGATCTTTTGAAGTATATTTGCACTAGATTTGGGGGATTTCCTTAAATACAACTGTTTCCGAAATGGTCATAGAAAACATCATCTCACCTAAGATTATCTGAACTAATTTTACCGTCTTTCTGTGTGTCACTCTGTTCTTGGCATGCAGCTCATATTTCTGCAGCAAGGTTTTTATTTCTTTTATGTTATTTTTTAATGTTTTATCAATCTGCTTCTGTTAAAATCTGACATGGCATAATATGATGTATTTTCTTTTTATCAATCTGCTTCTGTATTTTGTAATGGCACAACTGTTACAATCTAACTGCAGTTGTCAAACTTTGGACCTCTTGAACAACATGGTTTTGCAAGGAATAGGTTTTGGAGCATTGACACTTAATCAGCACCTTTTCCAACTAATAGCACCAGCAAAGCTTTTGTGGATTTGATCCTCAAGCCATCTGATGAAGATTCCAAGATCTGGCCTCATAGGTATGGTTTGTAAATGGATTTACTACTTATTCATTTTATAACATTCTGCGAAAATTATATTAGCTTAATTGTTTAATTTTATATGCAAGCATTTTTTAAATCCATTTGTGTGGACCTAGTTAACTTAAAAACCTTTAAATTATTACCATTTATTTGAAATTATCTTAGATACTTCAAATCATCTTAGGAATGCTACAGCAGTTTTGATGACCAAAAACATCTTGACTATTATTAACACCAAGGACAAACAATGGGTTCATATTCTCAATTTTATGTATGGTAATTTTGATATGTGGGTCAGCTTCGCTCCCGCCAAAACTTTTTGGTTTTATAAAATTCTTTGCAAAACCCACTGAAAAGCTAAGATGTAACCTTTGTATTAATGTTTGTAACTTTTGATTGTGTGATATTTGGATAGATCCTTGGACTTTTGATATCCTAATGCTCTTAAGCCTGCCTATATAAATATGGATTTTCCAATTGAATCATTACACACTCTCTAATTTTGTTCATGATAATTCCTTGAAAGGTGAGGAGCTTACAATCTTCATGGGCAATCACCTGAAATGGTGTACAAAGATCTAACATGGAAATATCTATGTTAGATCTTTCTATGGTAATTTATTGAGACGTCTAAGCTAGCATAGAAAGATCTAATGATATTGTATCATATAAAATAAACATAATGTTGTAAGACTTTACTATATGAATTATTATCATCTCTAGTGGAAAATATTAAATTAAAATGGGTGATTTCTATGACATAAAGTGGTATATAAAAAAAAAATCATTTTGAAAATCAGTTTGATAATTAAAAAAAATTATTCGATCAAACTTTGATTTAATTATGTCTTAAGTTTTTTAAAAGGCAAAACTAAATACTTTTCTTCTTGTTATATTAGTGTTTTCTTTTATAAATAAAACATTTGACAAGTGTCATAGCCACATAGGAGATCTAGAGTTTGATTCTTTTGTAATGTGTGATTAAGACCTTTTGTAGGGTAGTTTCGTATATATCTTCTTGTTATAAAATTAGAAATTTGACGTTTATCCAAATCAATAGAAACATAAATAAAAATAAAAATAAAAAAATTAACAAATCAATAAATTTAATTTAATTTATGTTTTTTTGTTTGTATATGGGTTGCAAGCGGAGGTTCTCTCTCTCGTTTGGTAGGCCCTCTCTTCGATGACCATCATCATCAACATACATAATTTTCAATACCATCCTTATCAACATTTTATCCTCAATCTTTAAAAGAAAGTGCATCTTCTTTCGATACTAGCATTTCTACAAATGGTTATAATTTTTTTTAGGTAATTATTTCTTGATTTCTTTTCAATTTTTTTATAGTTTCTTCTCAATGATTTCTATTCTGTCAATGTTTATTTATTTATTTGTTCTTTGGAAAATGTGGATAAGCTGTTGTGATATATATTTATTTTTAGAATTACTCAAATAACACTTGTTCTCTAAATGAGCGTAATAAATTGAGAAGATCTTGGTTTTTTTTCCTCAATTATTATCTTGACCAGATTGAATTAGATTGTGATCATCTTGATTTTTTTATTAATTTTCTACTATTTAACATGAAAAATCAAAATAATTTTAATATGCTCCTCTATCTTATTCATAATTATCATGATAATCTGTACATATTGACACACACATTTTTATGGTAATTTTTTTCAAAATTATCATGATAATATGTACATATTGACACACACATATATTATATTTTACTATAAGATCCAATATTACTCAAATATTCAAATTACGTTCTGCAATTGCGATTTTATATTAATTCATCCTCTCTACAAAAAGACAAGTATAACTTTACTCTTCACATATAAACAGTAATGTTTGAGGCATGTTTATCTGGAAATTGCCTATATGCATTTCTGAATACAAAAGCATTAAAAACAGTCATTCAATAGTGCCTTTATTGATATATCTTATGAATATCAAAAGGTCACACATATGGTAATAGATTAAAATTCATTTGAACAATTTTTTTTTAATCATGTCCTTTCTAGACTAATTTATATAGTTTATAAATTATGTATCAGAGCCGGCTATTCCCTCAAAAATATCAAAAACAACACCCCTGATACTCACCATGCACTTGAGCTTGGCACATACTCACCATACTAACATTTACTCTTTTTTATTCAAAGAAAGAAACATGAAGAAGAAGGTGTGCAATTTAGCTTAAGGATGATGAGAAAGAGCCCTTACTAGATGTGAAGAACATGATGAAAACAGTATGGTCCTATGTCAAAGACTACCTTCCAAGCAATAAGGACCCTCATTTATGGACACGAGGGTCCTACAAATTCATTGTCAATGGTGACTTTAGAGGAATGAATGTACTTGCAAGAGTTGGGTGGCTTTGGATGGATTCTGATCACATGATTTGTGAAAGCTATTAGCCACCCAATAAGGTGGCCTTCATCGTTAGAGACTAAACTCATGACTCTCTTTGTAATTTCTAAAGCTTTAAGCAGTTATAATGCAGGAGGTCCTACAAGAATATTGACTGTGAACTTCCTGTAAGCATACTGAAGGGAGTAACAAGACCACCCCCAGAGTTTGTTGATTTGGTCAGAAAAATAAGGTACAACTTTGCTGTAGTTAAGGTTGAGATTATGTATGTTTGTGAGAAGTTCACATCTGCTGCACATAGGCTTGTTTGTTTGGCTGCTTTCACCTGGAATTCTCAATACTGGAAGGATAAATTTCTAATGATCTTATTGACTTTGTTGCCTACTCTTTTGATTGATCATAAAACTTTTTCTCTGTTGTCAGCTCTTTTGATTCATCATAAAACTTTTCTCTAGCTCTCTAATTGTGCGTATGTAGTGTTTATGGACCTTTTGTTTAATTGCTTTTTAAGACTTAAATGTAAGTGTTTTATTTCTTATTTGGAAGCAGTGTCTTTTTTTTTTTTAGGATAAATTGGATAAATCATGGCACCATAACAAAAAATATATATATAGCAAAATGTATAAATGTTGCCATCAAAATAAAGAAAAGAAATTATATAAATAAAAGAGGAATAAATAATAAATGGTCATTGATAGAATACAGAAAACAAAAGTTACCTTATTCAGTAGAGAAAAGTCTTAATAATGTTCTCTAATTTATTACAGAATGGATTGCTAAGAAGAGGATAGGAGTTAACTTGAAGCACATGCACTCCTCAGAGCATGATTCCTTTCTGTGCCCATCCTCTCCTTCCTATACCTGTTCAATGCTTGCTCACCCAAGAAACAACTGAAACCATGGGTGTGCATTCAGGCAGTTGCATTGCTGCACAAGTCTTATCTTTAGTAGGCTAAATGCTCAAATGAAAGCATTTTGCTAGAAGATAGTTTTGAATCATGTCTTTATTAGGATCAACTTTCAAACTATAAGCTAATCAGACTGCTAGGGCATATACTCTGAGAAAAATTAGTTTCAGAGGTGTCAAGTCTTGGTTGGTTGATGTTCTGGTTAAGACTGGGATTTTCAAATAAATCCTATTTAAGATAAAATTATTGATCTTTTGAAGTGTGTTTGCACTAGGGAATTTCCTTAAATATAACTGTTCCCTGAAATGGTCATAGAAAATATAGTCGCACCTAAGATATTCTGAACTATTTTTTACCATCTTTCTCTGTTTCACTCTGTTCTTGGCATGTAGCTCATATATCTGCAGCAAGGTTTTTTATTTATTTTATTTTATCTTATTTTTTAATGTTATTAAAATCTGACATGGCATAATATGATGTATTTTCTTTATCAATCTGCTTCAGTATTTTGTAATGGCACAACTGTTACAATCTAACTGCAGTTGTCAAACTTTGGACCTATTGAACAACATGGCTTTGCAAGGAATAGGTTTTGGAGCATTGACACTTAATCAGCACCTTTTCCAACTAATAGCACCAGCAAAGCTTTTGTTGATTTGATCCTCAAGCCATCTGATGAAGATTCCAAGATCTGGCCTCATAGGTATGGTTTGTAAATGGATTTACTACTTATTCTTTTTATAACATTCTGCGAAAATTATATTAACTTCTTAATTGCTTAATTTTATCCAACAAGCATTTTTTTTTAAATCCGTTTCTGTGGGCCTAGGTGACTTAAAATCATAATATTCCATAAAATCTTGATTAATAAATAATTAACTCAAATTTTGGTTAAATTAATTTACAAAAAAAATTCTTTTAAAAATTCTTTTAATCATAAACTTTTACCCATCTCCACATTAACAATATATTTTATCGAATTAGGATATAAATATTCACTATGAGATAATGTTAACATCTAATTAGAATAGAACCATTTATTATTTTAAAATATTTTTTAGATTAATCATTTCTATATTTGAACGTTTTTTATTAAAAATTAAATTTGTTATTTAATAAGATTTCTATAATTCTCACCAGTCACCACCTAATGATCCCTTTTAGTCAAATGGTTCTAAAAAGATTTACATTTAATCCCTCGTTAACTAATATCTGGTTTTGAAATATTATAAAAAAACATTCCGTAATAAGTATTTAAAAAATAAATTGATAACTATTTTTTAATTATTGTGATTTTTATGAAATTATCTTAAAATATTTTTGAATTCTAATAATTATATTTGATTTTTTGGGAAAAATTAACAATGGTATAACAAAATGAAAGTTTTAATTATCGCTATTTATTTGAAATTATCTTAAATATTTTTTAATCCTAAATATTATATTTGATTTTTGGAGAACAAATAACATGGTGGCTAACAAGATTCAAACTTAGGACAACATCCTTATTGCTCTAGTCAATCAAAAATAGATTTTTTTGTTAATATTATTCCTTTACTAAAATATATAAAGGATAAGTAACCCTATTCAAATTTAGTCTAACATCAGCTAAACTATGTGAATGCCATACTTGCATCCACCTTGCTTTCCTTCGTTTTCCTGCTCCATCTTCTCCGTGCGTTCTAGTCGTCCCCCTTGCCATGGCAAGTGGGGACCGGCAACCGCCCCCCCCCCCCCCAACCTTTCTCACAATCCAGGTCTTGGGCACAGCTTGCCTCTTCTCTCAATCATGCAGCAGATAGTTCCCCTCTGCATAATAAGCAACTTCTCACCAAGATTAAGGAGAACACCTCTGACTTCATCCGATTAGATGCCGACACTCTAAGCAGAGTTAGAATGAAATTCCAGCACGCACTTTACAGAAAGCTATTCGGGAAGTCTCCACCGTTTGATCAGGTTAAGGCTTCTCTTATAGCTATGTGGAATTCTGTCGGGGAAGTTTCCATCTCCGACCTCCCTAATGGATTTCTGTTAATCCGGTGCTCATCCCAAAGTGTTATGCAATACCTGCTAACGGGTGGTCCTTGGTCTATCAATGGTCTCATACTTCAACTCTCGCCCTAGAAGCCTTACTTTGAGCCTGCATTTGCGAAGTTGAATACTACTGCCATTTGGATACAACTGCATAACCTCTCGGTGGAGTTATGGGACGGCGAGACCTTAGAAACCATTGCTAGCCAATTCGGCACCCTAATTAAGGTTGATGACTTCACTGTTTCTCTTGATAGATCCAAGTATGTGAGGATATGCATAGAGATCGACTTGTCAAAACCACTAAGTCGTGGGTTCTGGATCGGAGATGACTACAACCGTGTTTTTGTTGTCGTGATGTATGAATGTTTACCCATGTTCTGTTATTCTTGTGGCTTAATCGGGCATGGTAGTAATCACTGCCACAAGTCGAAGACATCCGATGCCGGTGAATCCGACTCTCCGCGCCCTATGCGGCGGGCTGAGGTTGGTCCCACCTTGGTATCGGCTGTTGAAGACCAACATATGAATGACATTGAGAAAGACCCAGTCCCTCCTCCTTCGGAGAAATCGGATACTCAGGTGCAACTTCACCCAGAATCGGACTATGGCCCTTGGCTTATAGTATCTCGCCGGCGGGGTGGTACTCGCGGCCGTGGCGGGGGCACTCGTGCCAGTCACGTGCCGCACAGTACCGCAGTCGATCCGAGTCCCAAAGCTGGCTGGTCCCGAGATGGCGACAGTGGGCGTAGTTCCGATGGAAACAGGTTCCTAGGCGCTGTCATTCACAGCATATGTGGCGGTAAATCTTTGGTTTCTAGCGGGCGGCATCCCACTGTCCTTGCCGCCCAACCTAATTCCACTGCTGAGAATCAGAATACATCATCCTCTAGGCCTGCGGATTCCTGTTCCCTAGCCAACGTTCTGATTGAGGGTCGTGTTTCCCTAGGCGTGGGTTCCCTAGACGATGGCATTCCCACTGTGACCCCTGTGCCGCCCAGCACTTCCACTCAGCATGCACGTCCACTTATCCCTCCTTCTGATGCCCTGCTTCAGAACTCTTCTCGCTTGAAATCTCCACCACCAATCCTTAGAACTTCACTCCCGTCGCCCTCTCCCCTCTGTTGAGAATGATGTCCCAAGTACTCATCTTAATCTGGTGGACAAGCTCTCTAGCGCCCTTGAGGGAGATGGCATGGATGAAGATGATAGCCAGGACGATGATTATTCTGAAGAAGATGATGAAGGGATGTCAACTGATGATGATCCAGATGATGGCCTTGATGATTCTATGACCCTAGTACAGTACCAGGCTGAGGCCCGTCGTGAAGCACTCATCCGCAAAGGAGTTTGTATTGCCGATACATCTCCAAAGAAAGGAAGGATGGAACCCGAGGGCTCCCCTTCATGATTCCTTACATTACCAGTCTTTGTTAATCTTGCTCCTGTCTCAGGATGTAGTTCATCTATTATCTTCTTTCAATTAGTTTCTTCATGACTTCTATTAAAATTCTTTGCTGGAATTGCAGGGGTGTTTCCGCGCGGAATACGTTTTCCCGCGTACTTCGTCTCATTCGTACATATAAACCAAATGTGGTTTGTCTTGTTGAAACTAGGGCTAACTTGGATTGTGTTGATCGGTTCTGTAAGAAAATTTCCAAAGCTTGGGACTGGGCTGCTGTTCTTTCTACGGGCTTTTCCGGAGGCATTATTGTGTTCTGGAAGAAAGACATTGGAATCGTTTCCCCGATTGCCACTTCTTGTCGAGCTCTTCATATCCTGATATCCCCTAACCATAATACTAGTTTTATTATTTCCGCTGTATATAATTCTACTCATTTCAACAGGCAGTATCTTCTTTGGCAGGAGTTGTCCCACATCACCCCGCTCCGCATACCATGGCTCATCGTTGGTGACTTTAACGCCGTGCTCCACAGATACGAACATAAGGGAGGGTCGTATTCTTATTATAATCGTAAAGCTCGCTACTTCCTCGACTTCGTGGAGGAAAATAATTTGATTGACTTGCAATATACCGGTTCTCAATTTACTTGGTGTAATAACCAGGTGGGACTGGCTTGGCGCTATGCCAGGCTCGATCGCTGTCTGATCAATCTCGAGTAGGGCCAATTACTACATAACCAACAGTCTCAAACATCTCTCTCGTTCTTTTTCTGACCATTCTCCGCTTATAATTACCTCCGCTAATGATTCTCGTAATAATTACATGTTCCGTTTTGATAGCAGCTGGTCTGAGTTTCTTGGGTGCCACTCTGCTGTCGCCAAAGCTTGGAATTATGCAATTCCATGCACACCTTTGCACATCTGTTGTCGCGTACCAGATGAAATCTTTATCAATGGCGAAAGACGGGTGTTAACCAGGTGGAAGCTGCCCTTTTGAGTACTGAGGCTGAAATTAGCTCCCTTGAAGCCTCCGATTTTAACTTAACTACACAGCTTACTCTGGTGGATCGTTATGCAAAACTCACTGCGCTTCTGCGGCAATACAGTATCAAATGGGCCCAGCATGCACAATTACAGTGGATTCAGGATGGAGATAAGAATACACATTTTTTTCATGCTATGACTCGTATACGTGTGTGTTCTAACCATATTTCGCAGGTTGTTAACACCCAGGGAATTGAATGTTGTACGATGGAAGGCATTGAGCTTGCTTTTATTTCATTTTATGATAATCTCTGGAACAACTCTGGCCCTACCCATGCTTGGTCTGTTGATACTTTTCCTGGAGACATCCCCTGTATCTCGCCTCATGATGCTTCTGCGCTCATAGCTGAGATTACAAAGGAGGAAGTATATCTTACCATTCTCGACCTTCCCACAGGTAAGTCCCCTGGTCCTGACGGTTTTACTGTCGAGTTTTATCGTTCGTTTGGCATTTGATTGGCGACCAAGTGTTTTCCGCTATTCAACATTTTTTTGAGAATTCTTTTATCCCAGCTTCCTGGGGTAAAACGTATGTTACCCTTGTCCCTAAAACTGATAAGCCCAAGCATGTCTCTGATTTCAAACCGATCTCACTGTGTAATGTTAATTTTAAAATTATTGCTAAAATTATTGCCAATCGTTTGAAGCGGGTTCTTCCGTATCTGATTGGGCGTGAACAAGTTGGTTTTGTTTCCAATCGTTGTTCTTTTGATAACATCATTGCGGCCCAAGAGATAGTGCATACATTAGAAAATGATACCAATCACCCCCCGAGGATGTTTATAAAACTTGATATAGAAAAAGCCTATGACACGATTGAATGGAGTGCAATTCTTACTATTTTAGCTCGAATGAAGTTCCCTCCTCTTTGGATTTCCTGGATTGCATCTTGTCTCCAAACTTGCTCCTTCTCAATCCTTATTAATGGTAGGCCTTCACCGTGGTTCTCCTCGTCCCGAGGAGTTCGGCAGGGTGACCCCCTTTCCCCTTATCTGTTTATTTTGGTATCCCAAATCCTTTCTTCATTGCTCAATCGTGCCCTTGATAGTAATGACATTCCTGGATTTCATTCAAGTCTCTCGTAGAATTTCAATCATCGAATGTATGCCGATGACCTCATCCTTGTGACTAATGCATCTCAGAAATCTGCTCGTAATATTAATTCCTGTTTGTCCATATACTCTTATATCACTGGCCAGCGTCCAAACTTAGCTAAATCTCATATATATTTCCCTACTTGGTGCAACAAACATATCTCGAAACGTATTTGTTCCATTATGAATCTTGCTCCTGCTTCGTTTCCTGTGAAATATTTGGGCATCCTTATATCCCCGAAGAGAATTGCTGCGTCTGCTTTCAACACCATGATCTCCAAAATTAAACACTTGTGTTGTCGGTGGAGGAATTTTTGTCTCTCACCTGCAGCCAAAACGATATTGATTAATTCTAAACTTTTATCCATCCCGATTTATACCCTATCGGTGTATCCTCTGTAGGAGTCAGTTATATCTGAGATTACTAAAGCTGTGAGGCAATTCTTTTGGAGTAGAAATAGTAATGGAAAGGGCATCCATAATGTAAACTGGAGTACTATCACTGAAGGTAAGGCTGAGGGGGGTATTGGTATCAGGAATCTATCTATTGTTAGGCACTCTCTCATGGCCAAACATTTGTTCAAATATTTAAACAATGAGGATGTTATTTGGGTTGATATTTTGAGACTTAAATATGGTAATATCAATTTCTGGAGGAATGCTGCTCCCTCCAAGTGTTCTGGGTTTTTTCGCAGTCTAAGTCATTCTGCTGATCGTCTTAAACATCTCTGCAAAATCACCTCTGTTAATCCTCATAATGTTTCTTTCCTGTGGGATCCTTGGATATTTGATATTCCTATTGCTAGAAAACCTACTTTCATCAATATGAATGCTGATCTGGAGGCCATATAAATCACTCATTTCTTGCAGGATAGTAGTTGGAACAATACTTATTTCAACTTTGTCTTTGGGTCTAACACTAACCTGCAGGAATTTTCTTCCAGCTCCATTGATTTTTACTCACACACTTCTTGGAGCTGGGTTCCCCCCACCAAATGTCATAATTTATCATCTGCAGTGTATAATCTTAGCCATATACCTGACCCTGAGGGAAGTTGGCCTGGTTGGCATACTCTTTGGCAGCTCCATACTGCACCTCGTGTGAAACATTTTATGTGGACTCTCTTCCATGGAAGGCTTTCTACCTCCAATTACATCTACCAACTGGGGTTAGGCCCTAATAAACCTTGCAATTTCTGCAAGCTTGCCCCTGAAACCATTGAGCACCTTTTTTGCCATTGCTCTAAAACCAATGGGGTTTGGGCAATTCTTAGCAATAATGTGGGTTCAGGCATCCACTTCCCGGATGGGTTCTTGTCTGGCAATTGGCTTACTGATAGGAGATATAGCATGAACATTGTCTCTCTTATTGCCACAACTGCTTGGTTTATATGGAAGGCGAGATGTGATGATATCTTCAGGGGTGTCATCCTGAACTTAAATTGGATCGTGTGCCGTGCTGTGGTGATGGTCTCTGAGCATTCTGCAGAACACCGGAAACTGCCTGGATTGAAACTCATACTTAACAATTTTTCCAGTGCTACTGGCAGCTTCCTTTTTTTGCATGCAACATTCCAACATCAGTAACAAGGTAAGTTCTATTGGTTTCTTTATATCTAATGCTTTCTACCTTGTTGATTTTGCAGGATGCTGCTCTTTTCAATTAGATGATCAGTCGCTTGACATTCTAGCTGTGGTTGAAGTCGCTCTGCCACTTGCTAATTCCACACATACTGCAATTCAACATATATTTGTCTGCAATCAGTCTACTTCTGATGTTCTACACAATGTTGATCACACCATTCGCTGGAGATTTCAAAATCAGATTTCTAGAGTTCATGAGCTGATTCAGAGTCATAACAACCCTTCAATTCATTGCATCCCAAGTCATTGGATGCTTCCCGCCATCAGTCTCACAACTCACGGATTCAATTACTCAGCATTAAACTTATTCCTTTATGGCCGCGAGCTTCCTCACTGGTTGATGAAGTCATTCAGGGATTCTGGTTTTGTTATCTAATTAGATTGCCCTTGTTTTTTATTGCTCTTCCTACTTTTGTAGTCGTGTTATTTGTATTTTCAGTTGATTAGTGTCTTGTAAAACATTTTATTTCTTTTTAATAAAATAGCCCTCCGCGGTTCTTTCTTAAAAAAAAAAAAAAAAACATCAGCTAAACTATAAATATGACAACAACTTATAAAAAGCATTCATAGCCAAACTAGTTTTTTGTTATTGTCTTTTACATTTATATTATATTTTTTAAATTTTATTTTATAATTTTATTTTAAAAAATTTAAAATTAAAAATTGGTGGGACTGCTCGTGAACCGGTGGGTTCAGCCAAACCCGCTGGTTAGGGAGCACCTGTGGCAGATCTGTTGTATGGCCCGTGCCCCACTATACGTCAAGTTAGTTAAGACCAACCTGGACCCATTAGATCGGACATAACGGGCCCAGTTAATTAATTTTTTTTTTGACAAAGACGACAAGCGTCAAATCAAAGGACGGGCACGTGGGGAGCACGAGGCGCTTAAAAACCCCACATAACCCTCACCTGCGCAATCGGGGGATCGAAACGGGGAGCCACCGCTCGTAACCCAAGACGAAAGCCCTACGCAAGGACCTGAATACCAATAGACCCGAAGGTCGTTGGTTAAAAAATTTGGACCATTTCTCGATTTGTGCGTGTCATCCTTTCTCAAGGGCCATGCTAATCTTCTCAGTATCATTCCAATTTTATCGGATGTCTCCGAAGAGACTTAATTAATTTGTGCCCACCTCTTGCCCCACTTTCAAAAAATATCTAATTTTGTAAAAAAAATTTAAAAATAAATATTACATAAAAGCCTCATTTATCACTTGCCAAAATCCTACTCTCTCTCTCTCTCTCTCTCTCTCTCTCTCCTGCTCTCCGCTTCTCTTGCCGAGCTCACTCATGGCAGTTTCTGCCCAATGCTGTGTCTGGTGCCAGTCCTCGGATCTGGAGGTTTGTCAAGCTGCGTTTGGGATCTACCTCCGTGTTTCTTAACCATGGTGGAGATGGACCTGTTGATTTCTGATGGTGCGGAGATGCGTGTTGTTGGAGCGCGGCAAATTGGAGATTCCGCTTCGTCTCTCTCTCTCCCTCTCCCTCTCACGAACTGCAGAGCATTTAGATTATGAGGAGGAGAACATGCTGCCCGCTGGTATTTCTCTTCTTCTTGTGTTATTTTTCTTCTCTACGAATTTTGATTTGTGTTGGTTATGTGGTTTAGGGATTCACATATATATATATATATATATATATATATATATATATATATATATATATTGTTTAAAATGGTATGTTGGTGTAGAAATCTGGTGGAGTGGTATTTTTTTCAGAGTTGTCATCTGCATAGATAATGATATGTCTTAAGTATCCATGAGATTAATTTTTTTGGTTGCTCAAGAGAAAATCTGTTGTTAAGGACAGAGTCACAATCCATCTTTGTGGAAAACTGTCACTAAAACTTAATAGTCTGTGTTTTAGAAGAGTATGGCTGTACCAAAAAGAAAAAGAAAAAAAAATTGCACAAGTTCAGATGTTAAAAACTAGTTTGGCGTTGGCATGAATATTTGTATTATCGAGATAAACAAGCTATTGAGCATGTGACTTAATAAAGAACCTCGGTATTTATTCATTTAATTTGATCAATTAGCTTTGCCTGAGAAAGTTCAGTAGAACTTAATGGTTACTGTAAAGAAAGTGAAAAAAAATAAATTGCCAAATTGGTACAAATATGTTATATTTTGATTTTGTATTTTAGCACATATGGTAGTTCTCCTACTAATCACTAACAACATATAGTTGGGATCTACTTTTCAAGTCTCTAAAAATCGTATATGTGCATTTACATACAATATTGCTTATTTGGTTTGATGAAAATAAAAATCTAGGATTTTTGTTCTTTTCTTGGTTAGTCTAAGTAGTGCCAAGCAAGTCAAAATGGTATATGCTTTTTTATTAATGTTAGGAGCATGCAGCCAACTGCCAAACCAAAAGCTGACCCAAAAGCCACCTGTTCTGTTTTAACCATGTTCACATTTCGGTTCAATTAAAAATCTGCTAATCAAACAATAGTTTTGTTTGGTTATGTTCAGAGACTAAGAAAGCCATAAATAATGCCATCGAACCAAAACAGTTGATGAATTTTCAGATTTTATTTCTTTTTGTAGATGCGTTACTTTTCGTTCTGTGGTGATTTTTCTATCAGTTAAATTATTCTTGCTATCAAAGTGTGACTTTCTTTTACTGGTGAATTTAGATCATTGTTTGTCTGTGTTTGTTTATTTGGTCTTGGGAGGTTCATTATTGAGTCGATGATGATAAACTTTTCTTTTGGTATTCACTTCATTCTTTGTTTAATACATTCAAAACATGCCTGATTTTGCGAAAGTACATTATAATATATCTTAAGAGGTTGCACTTTTTTGTTCTTTTGTGATGCAAATTCTGCTTTTAGTATCTTCATGATTTGACTTGTCCTGTTGGTAACATAGACCTGGTTTCTTTGTGTGATGTGGACATTAGAGAGGAAGAAGCAAAAGATATTTCTGACACTGTAGCAAACTCAAACTAAAGTTCTATATATTAAGAAAGAAGCATCATATCTCAATGGAAGGTCATTACTCTAACTAAAGTATTATATGAGAAGAAAGAAACAGAGATTGTTGACAAAGAGGAGCAGGCTCAAACTAAAATATCATTTAACAAGGAAGAACTATAGGATGTTGATAAAGGGAAACAAACTCGAACCAAAGTAACATACTCCAAGACTAGAGGATTAGGAGATGTCTGTGGTTCTTTGCCTATAGTGCTTGCTGCCTGTGGAAAATGTGTGATGGTTTTGTCTCCTAGATGATACTTAAATGGAGCTTGGGATTGTCACTATGGTTCTGCAAAAGACCACAAGAAGCGCATAAATAAATCAAGATTTGGAGGTGAACAAGAAATTGCATTTTTCCTTGAGTGTAGAGCAAGCATTGATTGGGTAGTTAGTTTATTGATATTAAGTAATTAAACACTTCTTTAATTGTATCATATGTGTTGTCTAGTACAAGTGATATTGTGTGATTTTGTAATTATTTTTATTGAGTAGTAATGAGGTAGCAGTTACTTGTGTTTGGATTAAGTAGAAATAGAGGAAAAAGAAAATGAAACTGTTTTCTTATGTTTGTTTGGCCTTTCTGCTGAACTAAGGTGGTTGACTTTATTTTAGAAAAATAATTAATGCGCCTCTAGTTGTGAAGTTGGCACAAAAAAACGCAAGCTAGAAGCTCTGCCATTGATGGAACACAGGGGTCCTATTAGGTGTTTGTAGACAATAAAATACACTGGAATTAGCTATAGTTTTGTTGTATTCAGATGTTTTAGTTTAGCTGGTTTTGCAGGTAATTTCACTTTTGATGCTCGTAGTTGCATCGATGACCAATTTGTAATTGCAATCCCATCTTATATAAAACCAAGAAAGCATTTAGCTGATCTTTACTTGGTCATTAGCCAAAATAGTCATAGTTTTCTTCTGTTCTTTGTTTTGTTTCTTCTACTTACATGTTGCAGTTTCATTTTCTTTTATATTTCCATTCTCAGGTTTATGTCGATCATCCTTCTTGTCACAGACCTGGAAGTTTGTATGGTGATGATCATGGTACTTTTGGTGGCAATCAGGTACTCATAGCAATAATACTGAAGCTGGAACTATGTTGCACATGCTGTGGCTCTTGTGTCAATTGCTTGTTTCATTTTGCAGTTTACATTCACATTACTTGGTCGTGCAGCATGTGAGGCACCTTTAGTTCTTCCACTTGGGGGCTATACTTGGCAATAATTTTTTATTTCTTGACAATGATTAACATGCAAGTCTTCTACCAGTGAATGCTCTTAAACTTTCAATTTATGATTTTTTAATTCCATTTCTTCATTTTCTCATCTAATCCTCTTGCATCTGATTTTGTACTTGCTGCAGTGATATAACTGCATGCAAATTATTCAGCTCCTGAGGATATTGACCTTCAGTGACCTACATTAAACTTCTATTTTGCCTGTGCAAATATTCCCTGAAAGCCTAAGAAATTCCATCCAAATTGATTAGAGGAGGAGAATGATAAAAAAAATATTTAAAAGATTGCTTTTTTAGATGTTTTACTTGGTAAGGTACAACATGAAAACTAATGGGTTTTCTTTGTTCAAGTATAGATCTAAAGGTGACCATTCAGAAATCTAGGATCTAAGAAACAAGCTTGCATAAATTTTCCTTTCCACATGTACATTTAATATATCTTAATCCAGGGGCATTATCCGATGGTCTATAATAAACGTATGAAGGCCTTTCCCTTTTATTCTTTTTCCTGAAGTTCAAGAAACATAAATCCAAAATCATCAATATATCTATTTTATGAATTTCTGAAGTCATATTAAGTAGTATCAAATGAACCGGCTAAAACGATAATCTTGGACAAGTTATGATTTTTCTTGTGTGTATATTTTCTTTTTGTATCCATTACCGCATCTTGTTTATCTAATGGCAATGATAGCCTTTTCTTAGTTCCAAATTTTACAAAAGTATCTTACAACTCCTGTGCTTTTAAGCTATTGTTCTTTCAAATGCATGGCTTGGCATTTAGACTTTTGGGTGCAAAATATCATCCACATGGTGTTTACAAAGATGCTTGCAGCATTCTAGTTATTCATAACCTAGAACATCAGGTATAAGAGGGTTTTAAAAGTTCCTTTCTATTGTTATGTGCAGTAATACAGAAGTATTTGGCATGTTAATCTCAATTTTATTTCCATTTGTTTCTATATATGGAAAGGTGTGGAGCCAGCAACATCTTTTAACTTAGGATTGTCATCTCAGTGGTATGGGGCATTTGAATGGATCTTCCCTATTTGGGCATGGAAGCATGCTCTTGACACGGGTGCAACTGTCAACATCTTGAAGGGTTCGATTGTCACAGCTGATCGTATACTAACTGTTGGCCATGTCACAATTCTGCCATTTTGGTTTTTATTTCCTGAAAACCTTGTAAGGGAGGTAAGGGAGGAAAAATAGGAAAACTCTGCATGTCTATTTGGAAATCCATTTAGCGATACATGATACGGTTACGCTTGGCACAGTTGGAAAAATAGGACTCAGTCAATTATGAAGGAGTCATGAGAGTGTATTAAATGGTACTTAAGTCAATCGCTATATCTTTATCTTTGTTCCTTTTTAACAGATTGTTTTTGAGATAGAGGAGGATGTGAACATAGAAGGTTTTTGTATTGGTAGGAATAACAAATGGCATTGATGCTGATATATTTAATCCATCAACCGATAAACACATCCCATGTAACTATTCTATTGATCTCTCTAGGAAGGTGATTTGGATCCTTACATTTAAACAACTTAATTGAATAATATTATTCCCTTTTTTTTGTTATATGTTAAGAGTTTAAATTGGTTAATGGTCATATTGGTCCCATACCACAAAACCCTAATATTTCTCTATATATCATTGTATTTTTTTCCTGTTTGAGATCCAGATTATATTTCCTATTCTTACATGGTATCAGAGCACTGGGTTAAACCTTAGCAGCCACCCAAAACCCCAGCTGCCGCCGCCATTCCAAACCCTAGCCTTCAACCCCTCGCCGCCGCTCATTTCTCGCCGTTCCCATTGTTCTACGGGCACCTAGTGATGTTCCTCAGCCCTCACTAGTGATGCCCTTGTCTCGTTGCTGAAGGATTTATCTCTTCGTCATCATGTCTTCGTCTCGTGGGCGTGGTAAATGCCCCTCTCGTGGTGGTCGAGGAGCCGGCCGTGGTGATTCTTGGGGTAGGTTTGTGTGCATCTTTCGTCGACGGACGGGCCACACTAAAAATCGTTGTCGGGATAAGCATGGTCGCTTGGTAGTGGCCAATGCTAGTATAAAATTGGCCAATTCGTCACCTATTTTTGGTGTTGAACAGTTAGTCACTATCTCTCAAGCTAACTTTGCGCGGTTCCAGCAACTACAGGGCACAATTTTTCATGCCATAGTCCATTCTCCTATTTTCTCAGGTAATGCCTTTCTTGCTTCGAGGGACAGTTCCTAGATTATTGACTCCGGGGCCTCCTCTCACATGATAGGCACAAAATCTTTTTTCCAAAATATTTCTCCATCTGTTTTTTGTTTTGTGGCAATTGCCGATGGATGAACTTGCTTAGTGTCCGGAGCAGGAGTTGTGCACGCTTCCTCTCAACTTAAACTAACTGATGTTCTTTTCGTACCTAAATTTCCTGTCAACTTGCTATCCATTTCTGCAATCATTAAACAGTTGAATTGTAGTGTGACTTTTTTCCCTTTGCATTGACCTGCGAACAGGAAAGAGGATTGGTTTGGGGTGTAATCATGGTGACGGCGTGCATACGTTGGTGCATGATGATATTCCTTATAGTTTGGCAGCTTCAATTTCGGACACCCAATCATCATTCATATGGCATTGTAGATTGGGTCATCCTTGTCTTAGTCGTCTTTTGCAGGCTTTGCCTTGGATTCGGGTTGAGTCATTTCAGTGCAAGTCATGTCAGTTGGGTAAGCATCATCGTGCTACCTTTAAACATTCTACTCTAGTGTCTAGTCGGTTGTCATTTAATCTAGTTCATTGTGATGTTTGAGGACCTTCTAAAGTCGCATATATTTCCAGTCATCTTTACTATTTTGTGTTTGTTGATGATTTTTCCCGAGTGTCACGGGTATATTTGTTAAAAGACCGTCAGTTTATTGTTGATATCTTTAAAACATTTATTTTGGAAGTACAAAATCAGTTTTCCACTATTCCCAAATGTCTTCATACTGATAATGCTTTAAAATGTGTATCTTATGTTGTAAATTCTTTGTTCGCGTCCTTTGGGATTATTCATCAAACCACCTATCCACACCCCTCAGTAGAATGGGGTTGCTGAAAGAAAGCATCGTTGCATCTTAGATGTTGCGCGCACTCTCTTAGTGAAGCGTAATGTCCCTAGGTATTTGTGGTCTGATGCTATCTTAACTACAGTATATCTTATTAATTGTATGCCTTCTGCGCCCCTAGAGGAAGAGGTCCCTTTACGTCGTCTTTTACCTGATACTTAGTTGTTTTGCTTATCCCCTCATGTTTTCGGTTGTGTTGGTTTTGTTCAAGATTTAACTCCTGGTTTGAATAAGTTGTGCCCATGTGCGCTTAATGTCTTTGTCAGATATTCCCACACCCAACGTGGATATCGTTTGTACTACCCAACAAATCGGAAGCACTATGTGTCTATGGATGTCACATTTTTTTTAGTCTCAATCCTTTTTTTTTTTACTTGGGTTCTCACGATTTTTTGACAGGTTTATTATCGCTGCCAACGTGTACCACCACCAGATCCACCCCCTCAGATCGTTTACCCGGATCATGCAGACCCATCTCTTGATATTCACATTGTCTTTCTCAAAGGTATTCATTATTGTACCAAACATCTCATCTCACTTTTTGTTTTTTATGATAATCTTCACCCGTTCTTCCGCACCTTTGCTCTTTCCTTGTCTGCTGAGTCAATC
Organism: Dioscorea alata; assembly: GCA_020875875.1. Taxonomy (NCBI): domain Eukaryota; kingdom Viridiplantae; phylum Streptophyta; class Magnoliopsida; order Dioscoreales; family Dioscoreaceae; genus Dioscorea; species Dioscorea alata. The sequence continues at coordinate 7,006,203 of CM037027.1, forward strand.
CCCAGGAACTACCAAGATGCACGTCTGCTTCCACAATGGCAGATAGCAATGGATGAGGAAATGGAAGCCTTGAGTTTTCGTGATACATGGGAGCTCACGCCTCGTCCTATTGCCGATGGGTCTTCTCCGTCAAGCACAAAGCCGATGGTACATTTGATCGTTGCAAATCCCAGTTGGTGGCCCGTGGTTTTACTCAGACTTATGGTGTTGATTATGCTGAGACTTTTTCACCGATTACTCGTCTGAATTCCATTCGCATTCTATTGTCGGTAGCTATGAATCAATCATGGGCACTCTGTCAACTCGATGTGAAGAATGCCCTTCTCTATGGGGACTTAGTTGAGACAGTGTTTATGGAGCAACCTCCAGGGTATGTTGCTCAGGGGGAGAATCTAGTTTGCTAACTTAAGAGAGCAATTTATGGTCTAAAACAAAGTCCTCGTGCATGGTTTTAAAAGTTTAGTGTAATTGCAGTTGCAGGTGGTTTTCGTAGGTGCAATGTGGGTTCTATAAGAACACTTCATCTGAATGTGTTGTACTTGTGGTATATATCAATGACATCTTGTTGATGGGTAGCGATCGTTAGGGCATTCAGAGAACTAAAGAGCATTTAATGAAGCATTTCGTTACACGAGACATGGGACAACCTAGATACTTTCTTGGTATTGAGTTTGTATATGCCAGAGGAAAAATGACTCTCTCACAGTGGAAATATATGTTGGATTTACTTGAGAAGACTAGTTTATTGGGTTGTAAACCAAAGAGTACCCCTATTGAGCAGTCACCATCCTTCTGGGAGATACCTTCCCCATCTCTCAAGGATCTAAGTCAATACAAACGTCTGATTGGCAAGCTCATTTATCTAATAGTTACTCGTCCTGATATATTTTATGCAATTGGACTCCTGAGTCCGTTTATGCATGAGCCACGAGTAGTTCACTGGCAGGGTGTTCTGAGGGTTCTTGCATATATTAAAGAAGCTCCTAACAAAGGTCTTCTCTACAAGAATCATGGTCACCTGGATATTGTAGCCTTTTCTAACTCAAGTTATGCTGGCGATAAAGGAGACAGAACGTCTACATCGTGTTTCCGTACGTATGTTGGTGGAAACTTGGTTACTTGGCGAAGCAAGAAGCAGAATTTGCTTTCAAGATCCAATGCCGAAGCAAAGTATAGATCAATGGCACAAACAACTTGTGAGATGGTTTGGGTACGTGCAGTCTTTTCCATCTGAGTTAGGATTCCCCATTACAATACCTATGCAGATGTGTGATAATCAGGCCGCCATATTCATTGCAAACAATCCAACATGCCATGAGCGTACCAAGCATGTGGAGGTTGATTGTCACTATGTTTGTGATATGGTATTGAAGGGAGTCATCTCTATGCCATACACCTAGTCGTCTAAGCAACTAGTGGATATCTTCACCAAGGGTTTAAGTGTTAAAGTCTTTAGTAATCTATGTAACAAGCTGGACATGTTTGATATTTATGCTCCAGCTTGAGGGGGGTGTTAGAGTTTAAATTAGTTAATGGTCATATTGGACCCATACCACAAAACCCTAATATTTTCAAAATTCGGAGCCTTTGCAAAGCAGCACTGCAGGAGTTTGGGCTTGCTATCAAGCCAGATTGCCCATTGGTTAGAAATATATTTGTACTTTCTCCTGTACTATTTCTCCTGCATTTGTATCAAATTGACTTTTAAATTTGTAATGGATTACAGATAGGATTCATTGGAGTATTTGACTACCAAAAGAGCACTGATGTAATTATCAACTATGCTGGAGCTATTTCAGGATGATGTCCAATTTGTAAGATAATCTTTTCTTTTAACTACTTTTAATAACAAATTATTACTGAACTCAATGTATTTTGTGATACTGAAATTAGCTTTATGGTCATCATCACCCCATTAGAAGGTCATTTGACACATGTTCTCCCTGAAACTCTCACTATTCAAGGTCTCGGTTATCATGTTATTTAATATGTGTGTTATCTATGTGCAGAGGGTTCCAGGGCATCTTTTTGTCAATAAGGTGTCTAGGAAGCGTCTTTCCTTTTATGTTCTACTGAATTTCCATTCTTCTCTTTTGTTGTACTTAATATCTTTTCCATATGACATTGAGTGAGGAATGATGCCATCAACCTTGTAAGTTTGCCTGTGACAGGAAAAAGAAACGACCAATAGATGCAATCTATTTTGAATGTCATTAGATGCTCAATATTAGGAAAAAAAAGTCATTAGTTATTATTCTAACTTGAGAACTTTATGTTTTGTTAATCCTTCAATTTTCCACTTTACAAAGGATATCTGATTTTGTTGATTGTAAGAGAGTTATCCATTTTAAAAGCTCTATGGCATATTGTGTGCATTTTGTTGGGAGTTTCTTATCCGAAGTATGAAGTTGATTTATTTTACTAGTTGTCTTTTATTGTATAATTTTCAATTGTTAAATTCCCTTAAGTTCAATATATATAATACATGGGACCATTGTCTTTGAATATGGACCTCTCTTATTAATATTATTTGATTTTGCGACTGTCTTGCATGTTCATGTGTCAATTAATTACTTGCAGACTCATATGAAGTTGATTAGCATCTAATTTTTCCATCTATTGGCATGATATATATCATAAGTGATACTTCCTCTCCATTTTAGATTATATGCTTTGATCGGGAGATCCAGGCACTGAGCAATGGATGAGATGGGCTGAGTCCTCCTACAAAGATAAATTCCTTGGTTGGGTTGGATTTAATGAACCCTTTGATCTATTTTTTCCTTGGTTGGGTTGGATTTAATGATCCAGGTATGACCAATTGCATCATAATGCCACGGTTGGCTTTCTGAGCTTGAGTTTTCCGACCTTAAAGCAGCCTCTATTCATATCCTCTAATCAACAGATACTAGACGATTTTGATTCCTTGAGTGGCAACAAGACTTTAACTGGTTAGTATTTAATTAATTACTATATTATATTTGTTAGAATTAAGTTTTTTGAAAAAAATTTTTAAGAAAAAAAAGGTATAATATGTCATTGCAATAATAACTGAGCGGTTAAGACAAAAATATATACATAATTCAGAAAATATTTTTGATTGGAAATATTTTTATTTATTTATTTATTGCTTCGAGCATTATGCTGCGGTTATCCTTTTGAATTTGCATTATATTGCCAATACTGCATGCGCATGCTGCTCGTTAAGTTTTGATAATAAACCTGATTATGCTTAAGCGATCACTATTTTTGTGATCTTTTTATAGGAGAACGTTTTCAATCTGGTTATGCATTTGACTGATGGCTTTAACTGATTTGTATTTTATTAATGACTCAAACGAGTTTCTTTGAATTTAGTATTGTTTTTATATTTTTGTATATTGATAATTTCTCTTTTTAAACAGATAATGGTAATGAAAGGGATGGAACACTTACAAAAGTGCGATATAATGTCATTTTTGTAACTGCTGAAGCGGCACCGTACTCGAAGACAGGAGGTTTAGGCAATGTCTGTGGTTCTTTGCCAATTGCGTTTGCCACACGTGGACATCGAGTGATGGTGGTATCTCCACGATACTTAAATGGAAGACGAGATGCTAAATATGCATGTGCAAGTGATTTGGAGAAACATATAAACTTATCTTGCTTCCAAGGAGAACAAGAAGTGGCGTATTTTCATGAATATAGAGCAGGCGTTGATTGGGTAATTACTTATTTAATTTTTATCGTATCAAAAGCATTATGTGGTATAAATAATATTATTTCTGTTATCGCATATTTGTGCAGGTTTTTGTCAACCATCCTTGTTATCACAGACCGGGAAGTTTGTATGGTGATGAGCATGGTGCTTTTGGTGACAATCAAGTACTTGTTATAATATTAAATGTGAAAATTTGAATTTATGTTTCACATCTTTTACATATATTATGTGAGAAATTTGTTTCATTTTTGCAGTTTAGATTCACACTACATGCGGCATGCAAGGCTCCTTTAGTTCTTCCACTAGGAAGTGTCACTTATGGCGAGAAATGTTTGTTTCTTGTGAATGATTGGCATGCAAGTCTTGTGTCGCCGTATGCCCTTCAACTTTAAATTTCAATCTTAACCTTTTCTTACTAATTTAAAAATTATTATGTTACTAAACTATCATTTGTTCCATGACATTCAAGGCTTTTGTCTGCAAAATACCGTCCAAATGGTGTCTATAGAGATGCTTGCAGTATCCTCGTTATTCATGATCTAGCACATCAGGTATTACAAGTTCTATAATTTCTTTCGAGTAATGCAAAATATGTGTTCTGTTTATACTCTTGATATTCAATTCTATTTGCTTTTTATTGATGAAAAGGGTGTGGAGCCAGCAAAAACATATGAAAACTAAGGATTGGCCCCTGAATGGTATGGAGCTATGGAATGGGTGTGCCCAACGTGGGTGAGAAAACATCCCTTTGACACTGGAGCAACTGTTAATCTCTTAAAGGGTGCAATTGTCACTGCCGATCATATATTGACTGTTAGTAAGGTAATAATTCTACCATCTTACTTTTATTTTTTCCTTAAACACTGCACATCGGCTTTGAAATTCATTGTAGGCCTTAATATAACAGGGTTATGCTTGGGAAATAACTACCCCTGAAGGTGGAAAGGGTCTCTATGATCTATTAAGCAGTCACAATTATGTATTAGATGGTACTTTCTTCTGTCACTAATATTTTGCTTTGTTTGAGATAGATTAGGATGCCAACTTGGGAGATTTTTTGTGCTTCCATCCAGGAATAGCAAATGGCATTGATGTTGATATTTGGGACCCTGTATCAGATAAACTTATTCTGTTTAACTATTCATTTGATGATTTATGTGGAAAGATACTTTAATTGAACAATGCTACAAGTTGCATCAAATTTTTTATGTTTTTATAATTATGTAGCCACTGACTAGATTCAGCTTGTGTTGAAAATTCAGAGCCTTTGCAAAGCAGCATTACAAAAAAACCTTGGCCTTGCTGTCAGGCCTCAATGCCCATTGGTTAGAAATAACTTTTGCCTTCCTCATTGATGAATTTTGTGTCCATCTTGACTTTGCTCTAAATGTTTTTGTTAAGAGTGAGGGTTGTACAGCTAGTTATTATGGTCCACATCTACACTTAAATATAGTGAATGGGAGTCACATGTGACTGAGGAGAAAAAAAAAATCTCTCAATACTATTACAACATGGTATCAGAGCGGTCACCATCACCATAACTCTAAACATCACCGCCGTTCATTTTCGCCGCCGCCACCAGTGCTATACCTCACCATCGTCATAGCTGGAAAACAACACCTTTGGAAAACCACCTATCTCTCTAAGTGGTTGTTTCTTTTGGGAAAGGAAATTCTTTGTTGATCATTTGTCATATAGCTACGATCCACACTGTTTCGGCTGCCGTTGTCGCTTTACCTCTCATATCCGAACATCTAAGCTGCTGATCTCACAACAAAATCATCTTTCTTCTCGTTTTCTAGTGTGTTTTTTGTTTACGGTTGTTGTAATGGAGAACCAGACTAGTTCCACCAGTGGACAAGCTGCGATTACTCTTACGGCAGAGGATTTAAGGACAATTTTGAGGGAGATAGCTCAGGCGTCTATTGCTCAGCGAGTTGGATATGGCACATCCAGCTCAGAGACAATTTTGAAACCGGAGATTGAGCAGCACATCAAACTGGAGTTGATGCCGAATGAAGTGAAACTTGAGGGAACTAATAGTTACTTGAGCTGGTCACACCGAGCTATCCTTATTTTGAAGACAAAGGGCTTGGAGGGATATGTCACTGGAGAACGTGTTGAGCCTGTTGACAAGTCTACAATTGATTGGAGGGTGCGGAGCTCTAGTAATTCATTAGTGGTTGCATGGCTAATGAACTTAATGTCACCATCAATTGTGTTAATGATTGAAGCCATTGAACATGCTAGTGAGGTTTGGAAGGCGGTAAAGAACATGTATTCTGGAGTTGGAGATGTCATGCTCATGACACAAGTAGAAGAGGAGCTCATAAAGATAAGGCAGGAACAACGTACTGTGTTGGAGTATGTAGCTGAGCTTAAGAGGTTGTGGTCTGATCTTGACTATTATGATCCATTGACAACACCCGATGCAGACAGTGCAACAATCAGCAAGAGATGGATTGATCATCGAAGAGTGGTCCAACTTCTCTAAGGCTTAAATCTTAGCTTTGAGAATCGAAGAGCAACTGTATTTGCACAATCCACCTTGCCTTCCTTGGAGGAGGCAGTATTGCTGTTCTCTCAGCGGCATATCTTATAAATCGAATGCCAACTCAAGTGTTGGATTGGAAAATTCCATGCGAAATACTTAATGGTGAAAATAAGTATATTATTCCCCCAAAAGTGTTTGGATGTGTTTGCTTTGTACGAGATCATAGACCAACAGTGGGAAAGCTTGATCCTCGGGCAGTGAAGTGTGTGTTTGTGGGGTATTCACCAACCCAAAAGGGTTATAGATGTTGGAGTCTAGTGGAGCGGAAGATGTTTGTCAATATGGATGTAACCTTTCGAGAATCAGAACCATGCTATGGTGAAAGATCGGATGCTATTTCTTTGTTTGATGATACATCATCTTCCTAGTATGGATGATGTTGACAAAGAAAGGGAGTTAGAGCAAACAAAGGCAAGTGTGATACCACAATATATGAAGCTTCAAGTGATTGTTGGATCTATTCCAATCCTTGTGGAAAGTACTAAGAAAGTTCCTATTCAGGGGGAGAATATAGAATTAACACAAGTACAAGAGAAGGAACGATCTCAAGGAAAACTAAAAGTGTACAAAAGAAGGGCAACACGTGTTGAGGGGGAGCAAGAACATCAGCCTCATCATCAACAACAACATCCACAAATGATGAAGACAACTGAACATGCTAGTGAGCAACTTGTCATGCCATGTCCAGCTCCAAGCATTCAACCCGTCTCAACTCCTGAAGGATCTTCCTCGTCTTCATTTGAGGTAAGTGGTATGGACCATCTTTCGGCCGCATTGCTTTGTTAGCAGTATATGTTGATGATACTGTGATCACAGGTGATGATGATAGAGAAATTGCTCAGTTGAAGGAAAAACTTGCAAGAGAATTTGAAGTGAAGGATCTCGGATTGTTGAGGTATTCTTAGGAATCGAGATCATTCGATCACAAAAGGGAATTGTTCTTTCTCAAAGAAAATATACTTTGGATTTGCTCACTGAGACCAGTATGTTGGCATGTCGCCCAGCAGCAACCCTAATGGAGCAAAATCACAGAATTTGTGCAGATGCTGGAGAGCCAGTTGATAGAGAGAGCTATCAAAGATTAATTGGGCAACTGATTTATTTATGCCACACTCGCCCAGACATCAGTTATGCTGTGAGTGTAGTAAGTCGCTATATGCATGATCCGAGAATAGGGCATATGCAAGCAGTTTATCGAATATTGAGATACTTAAAGGGTAGCCCAGGGAAAGGCTTGTGGTTTTGGAACAATAGACACCTAAATATTTAGGCCTACAGTGACGCTGATTGGGCAAGTTGTGCAGATGATAGACAATCTACCTCGGGCTATTGTGTATTTGTAGGAGGAAATTTGGTGTCTTGGCGAAGAAAGAAACAAACCGTGGTGGCACGCTCTACAGCAGAGGCAGAATATCGAGCAATGGCATTCGCATTATGTGAAATGATTTGGTTACATATTCTCCTTGTAGAACTCCGGGTGTATCGAGATACTCCTCTTAAGCTATTTTGTGATAACTAGTCGGCATTGAATATTGCTCATAATAATCCAGTGCAACATGACCAAACAAAGCATGTGGAGATTGATCTGTTCTTCATCAAAGAAAAGTTGGATAGCGGAATACTTCTGATTAATCATGTAAGATAATTATACATTTTTTAAAGACTTATCTATGTAAATTCCTATAAAGTTAACTAGCACATAAAATTTCCATCTGAAGCCGATATTTCTTGTTGTTGATTTTAGGTTATGCTTGGATCAGGAGATCCAGTTACTGAGAGCTGGATGAGACAGACTGAGTCTTTGTATGGTGATGACTTCCGGGGGTGCGTTGGACACACTGAGCCTATGGCTCACCAAATTACTGCCCGGTAAAGTCGAACTCTTTTCCGTGGGATGGAAGTATTTTTATTTTCTTATATTTTAGGTGAATTTATTGAACTTCTAAAATCAACAGGTGTGACATATTTTCGATGCCGTCAAGATTTGAACCATGTGGTTTGAACCAATTATATGCAATGAGATATGGAAGTGTTCCAGTTGTTCATCACACTGGTGGCCTTAGAGCAAGTTTTTCACTCATATGAACTTCTTTCCACATACAACGCAACATTTGATTTGTCATCTTGATAATGCTTATCAATTTGATCAACAGGATACTGTTGAAAGTTTTAATCATTTTACTGATGAAGATGAGCACGGCACTGATTGGCCATTTTCGCCGTATTCAAAGGAGAGTATGTTGGCGGTAAGCTCATAGTAAATCAGAATTGCATTGAATAATTTGCTCTAATGAGTATTTCAACTTGTAAGCTTTTATATTTTGAATATTTATAGGCATTGAGGACAGCAGTAAAAACATATAGAGAGCACAAGTCTACTTGGAAAGGACTGATGAAGAGAGGAATGTCAAAAGATTTTACATGGGATAGTGTTGCTGTTCAGTATGAACAGATCATGGAATGGGCTTTCATTGATTTACCATATGCTGGATGAATGCTGCTTTGTAAACTACCAACTTGAGCTCCCAATCATTCATTCATGTTTTCCCCCCTTGATTTATGTTTCCAATTTTGTAATTTTTGACCGCATATAGATTGTAAATGGTGAACAAGTTTTTGTTGGAAAAACTATAAAGCATCAATTGAATGAAAAAGATGTATTTGTAGGATAAATTTTTACATGGCATCAAACTATGATAATTTTTCATTTAGGGGTCCAAATTTCAATTTAAATCAAAATGATTGCCCAATTTTAATTTTGTTTCACCATAGGATTATCTAACCGATTCCGGCTTATTTTTGATAATGTGATGTCGAAAATTTTCCGTCAGCATGTGAGATAGAATTGTTAGCTAAACAAAGAGCATGTCATATAGATGATAACAGAAGAATTTCCAGTATATACATCATCAAAAATAGGCTAGAATCTCTCGGTGAAACAAAATTGAAGATGAGTAATTATTTTGATTCAAATTGAATTTTGGATTCCAAAATGAAAAAAAAAAAAAAAAAAACCATAATTTGATGCACATCAAAAATTATAGCCAATATTGTCAAAATGTAGTTCTTTCATCAGATTATTTTACAGAATACTTTGAAACAGTAATCTATAAACATAATAAAGAGATTGAAAGAGGTTTTTAAAACCATGAATTAAGTGATAAGTATTCAAAAGTTGATGATCATTAATTTGGTCTTTTATTTGAGGCATCTAGAATGGCCAAATGAGCATTTATTCTTGGTTTCTTACATTGGATGAGGACTTGACTTTTTCAAGCACCGAAAGTGCTATCAGGATCGCTCGTTTTCACAACCAGAAAACTAAGAGTGGCTTTATCACATTTGACTCAAATTTTGCATTCACATGTTCACTGCTGTCCTGCAATCTGAATCCTAAACCATGATAAAACTTGGAATTTCATACAAAATTGATTGCAATTTTTATTTAATTAATATTTTCTGATTATAGTTTTTATAATTAATGATGCCATTTGCTAAAATTTTTAATATTAATCATTAAAGAAAGCAGTACAATATAATATTACTCATTCATGATTTAGGAATTAGTAAAGAGATTTTCACTCTTATTCATACTAGAAAATGACCAGCAACAAAGGCCATTTTCACAAGATTTTTCACAAGATAAAAGCTTTGCTGATTCAAATATATACATCCTACACAACAAAGGCCATAGTTTATGTATCACACTGCTGCTTAAGTATCAACTGCTCCACAGGATCAGTTTATGTCTTCAAAGGACAATGAAAACTCACTAAAACAGTCTGGAAAATTTTTGTATCTGTGATTATATTTTGGTATTATCTATTACACTCCAGTAGCAGAAATTCCTCTCTTCAAGCATTATGTTCAGCAAATTTGTCAAGGACATCCAGCGCCTGGAATGACAGAAAATGGATTGGTTAGTTTCCAGTCACCTATGTCGAAAACATGAAGCTCGGCTGCTGTTTTATCTTTACCTCAGGAACACTCAGCTCCAGTCTGAACTTCGGACCATCGTAATGGTGGAGGATAGGCCTGAAGGAGTCTTCCTCCAAGGGTTCACAATTCTTCCTGTTCATAACTCTCACCTGTAAACCAATTGATCAGGACATCAGCAATTATTTGAAGCAATCAAACCTTACGATTCACATCTATGATGACAATAAAGTATAGCAGGCAGAAGTTGGTTAGATGTCATCTTCAAGAGAATTAATTGAATTTAATGGGATTGACCATTGGATAATCGCATAATTCTATGCATGAATTGGTAGTAGAAAAGGTCAGGGATCTAGACAGATGGAAAGGATTGATCTTAAGATAGGGTAAAACATAAAACATTGGCTTCAATACATTTTGTTTAGTTTTTGTGCCATACACACAAATGATCCAAGTTGAACATGCCAATTTTCAGTAAAGCTAAAAATAGTTGGAATAATTCATCCAAAGAACTGGTAGTAGTCATCATCTAAATTCAAGTATTCCTCAAGTATCAAAGTCAAATTATTTTAGTGAAAGCAAAGTAGAATTGGTTGAACCTACCATGCCTAACAATGATAGTGATATCAGCGTTTTACCTAATCAAAATTTCTTCAGCAAAATCATAAAAGAAAACCAAATTCATGTCACATATCACCTGCTTTGCATCCATACAAGACTAAGTAAACATATAAACATGGATTATGCAAGTGTACCTGAGCAGGAAATCGAGACTCTCCAGGTTTCTTTTTGTCTTCCCAGGCTGCTGGATCAATGTTAGTTCCACCAAAACTAGCAGCCTACAATAATTGAAAACAAAAAATTAATAAAAATCATACTAAGTTGTGTTCTTCAACAGATCATCACAAGTTGTTAAACAAAATTTACAAGTAGATAGATTTAGGACCTCAAAAATGCCATGGAGTTGGTGGGTGGAGTAGTTGTATAGGAAAATTGGCAATCCTGGTGTTATTGCTCTAACAGAGTCTCTGTATCTCTGAGGTAGACCTGAAATTAAAACAAAATTTAAATATAATCCAAGTCATAAATTCTGAATTGAGATTTAACGCATGCTTCCATAAAAATACCAATTGTTACAAAAGAAAAAGTGATCTATAAGAAAGTAAAATTTGATTTTTTTTTTTTTTTTTTTCCATAAGACTCTGATGATAATAACTGCAATTAGTGGAAGAAATCTCAAGCAGAAAAGCATCAAAGTATCAGAAAAGAAAACAGAGTTCGATCAATTAGAAAGAAATGTTTGATTTCCTCATGAGCCGTGATGATAAATCATATAGAAACACATGCTTAGGCAAAGCAGAATAACTACAAGTAATCAAGAAGGACAAAAAAAGCATGGAAAACAGAAAGAAATATATATCACAGTACAAATCTCAATTAAACTTTGATCAATAAAAAAGAAAAAAAAAATTTGGCTCCTCCCATAAATCAGGCAAACACAAACCAAAGATAAACAACTTCCAATTATCAACCAAAAAAAATTTAAAATTTAAAAATTAAACTCACCAAACAGCTGCCTATGGAGATTCTCCTGCATGGTATCATTGTTGCAAACGAAAATATATCCCCCAATCGCTTCATTTCTCGGCAAAGACTCAGAAGGCGGCAGCGTCTTGAATCGTTTATCAACTCCAGCTCCACCACTACCATCATTACCACTATTCTTCTTACCCTTCCCACTATTCCCTCCTTTCTTACCACTCCCAACACCATGAATAGCAGCGTTATTGTTCACCGATTGCTGCTTACCACCGTTCAAATTCTTGAACGCATTCTTCCCAGTCGAAACACTGTTATTAAAGTAATTGAAGCTTTTCTCAGGAAAGATCGAGCCTGAGCCTTGATCGTTGTTGAACCGATTGGCTTTGTTATCAGCAAAGGCGAGCTTTTGCACAGCGCCGAAGCCAGACTTCCAGCTGGTTCCGGCGGCGAGATCGTTATTGATCGGTGTTGTCTTTGTGGCGAGGTAGGAGTCGGACCAGATGGTGTCGCCCAAGGAGAGGTTGGAGAGAGCAGTGGTGTGGAGACGGAGCTGGTCGCTGAAGTTGAGGAACTCCCGATCAGCATCCATTATTGCCGATTGAGAAGAGAAAATTGCGAGAATTGGATTGAAAGATTGAGGGTTCGTTAATGGTGATGATGATGAGGAGGAGGAGAAGAAGAGAGATGTGTGAGATATATATAAATGGAGGAGGAAATGATGAAGGTTCGAGGAAGGAGGTGGAAGGGACAGATGGCGTGTGATGGTGGAGAAAGGGGGGGTATTTAGGGACGCGGTTTGGGAAGACTATGAACGGTGAGATTATGTGCATCATCTTTTTGGATTTTTCTTTGACTTATTTATTTATTTTTGTAATTAATTTTTTTAATTATTTAAATTATGTGAAATTAATTTTGGAATATTTGAGCATTGAATTCAACCTGATGAAAAATTGAAACAATTGGTGTATTTAAATGTTTTATAACTTAGACTAGTCTACCAGGGACATTTACAAATAATAATTCTACAGATATCTCTTTAATAACCATTGGATTCTGAGATTTATGAATAATATTATAATGATATTAATAATAATCGTGAACACAGTATTAAAAATAATGCTGAGTGAGATGAGTTAGAACTCTATCTCTGTTTTTTTTTTTTCTCTGTAAATGCTCTGCGTACACTAGAGAGCGTGTTTATAATATATATATATATTATATAACATAATAATTTTTTTTATATCTTCTTCACACCTGTTCCGAAAGTCTAGAATCCAACTTAATTATGATGCAATACTAAAAATCTTATAAAAAAAAATTAGTGAGTTCTTTTCGACCTCAAAATTACCTAGTTAAATGATACTAGTTTGCCCAAATAAAATGGCCCTTTATTTGGATTGCCAAATCTTATATATTGTTTTCGGTTTAATATTCTGTATCAAAATTTTATAATTAAAAAAATTTATATATTATCTGATATATATCACCATGATATATGGATATACCCAACAACTTTTAATCTATTGATACTACATTTACATTCTTGCTGAAATCTCAATTGATGAGAGAATAAGTTAAGATATTAACTCCTTAGCTGTGCATACCTCTATTTTCCTAATATATATATAATAGATATATTTTTTGGAGAGATTATTATTTATTTATTTTGGAAACAAAATATTAAAAATAAAAATATTTAAAAAATATAAGGACTTTTCTTATGTAAAAAATTTCTAATTAATTATTTTATTCAAAAGATATTATAATTGTTTTTATATCACAGAAAATTCAAAATACCTTTTTTTTTCCCTTGACCTACTTAAATATAATAAAATAATTTTATTACCTTACACAATGAACTTATTCGGTGGTGGTTACTTTTGCTAATTTGATATATTTATGAATTTTAAATTTTAAAATGGTAAACTTATTTAATGAGGTGTGTTATTAAAGCAAATTTTGGAGTTTTCATAGTATATAAAATGTATAATGTCCCAATTGATCCCTCTACTTTTCTCTTTTATTTTTTGGCCCCTTTATTTAAAATGCTTCCAACTAGTCTTCTATTCTTGAAATGGACCCACTTAGTCACTTTACTATTAGTCTCTTCCCAACAAATCCCTCTACTTTTGAAAAACAAAAACTAATTGGGTCATTTCAAACGTGTAAAGCGACAGTGGGTCTATTTTCAAGAATAAGAGACTAGTTTTGAGCATTTTTTAGTAGAAGGACTAAAAAAAGAGAGAGAGAAAATAGAGGGACTAATTCGGATATTATACCTATATAACAAGTATATTGGGGTTGTTCAACTAAAAAACACTAAAAAGAAAAATATGGGGTTAAGTATACCTATGTGATTAAATTAGGTGTATCCACAAGATGATAATCAGCGTCATTATTATGATATATTTAAAGATGTTATATTGATTTGATTTTATTACTCGATTATCATTTTAAACCCATATATAATTTATAAAATTTTATTATTTATAATAAAGTTTATTTTTGGTATTTTTAACCATATAAATCAAATAAAATAGAAAAAAGGTCATATTTTAACAGTAAAAATTTAAACACACCTTAAAATAACACAAAATGAAAAACAAAAAGATTCTAAAAAATAAAGTTTCAAAATTTTTTATTATTAACTTCCTGATTTACTTTTGAATTTAGATTAAAAAAATATTAAAAAAAACTATTCTCAGACACTTTTATTTATTTATTTATTCCCGTCGTTTTACATAAACCTTCAAATTGGGAAACACAACACAATAAGTCAATAAGAACTAAATTTTATAAATATAATTTTTATAATACTTACTTTATATATAGTGCATGAGTATGTGTTTTTTAGAAATGTCTCAGATAATATGTTTAGGATGTCCCAGAAGCTATTAGATGGTAATCCAGTGGTTCCCCTTCTACCCTGATTTTCAAAAAAAAAATATTTTGGGCCCACTTAACCTTCACGCTTTGTTTCTCTCTCTCTCTCTCTCTCTTTTTTTTTTTTTTTCTTATTTTTATAACCTACTGATGTTCTATCTAAATGTGCAAATGGGCCTTTTTTTTTTTTTTTTTCTTCCGCTTCTTCTTCTTCATATATATATATATATATATATATATATATATATATATATATATATATAGGGTTTGTTTGGATTGGTTTTTGAAAAACCCAGAAATGATTTTTTATAAGTTAAGTATTTCTAGGTTCAAAAAAAGTTGTTTGTATTAGTTTTTCTACAAAAGCAGAAGCTGTAAAATAAGCTAAAAAAAACTAAAATAAGTTGAAAAAAAAGCTTTTTTTTTCAGCTTATTTTATAGCTTCTGCTTCTAAAAAAAATTAATACAAACACAGATTACAAAAAAGTGTTTAACTTACTCTAGAAAAGCACCTTTTTCCTGAAGCACTTCTACTCAACTGAAAAAAAAACATATTTTTATAAGCTAATCCAAACAAGGCCATAATGTAGCGCTGAATGAGGCATGACGAGATAATAAAAAAAATAAAAAGTTAAAATGGAAAATGATAAAGACAAATGGAGTCAGTCCACGTTTTCTAGAAGGTGCTCAGTCTTGTTAGAATAGGACCCTCTTCTTTTGACTTTACTTGGTCGCTAAGCTTGTTGTCATTTATGGCCAGTGGGTTTCCTCTCTGCAGCCACTTTCAAATTATTACTTTTTTTTAATAAAAATAATTATAATTATTATTAGTATCACCATTATAATTAATTGATTGATTAATTAACTAATTTAATTTAATGGTTTGGTTGGGTGTGTGTACACGCTTGATGACCACTCCAATTTAATGAATTATTGTGATAGGTCAAACCTAATCTTCCTTAGTAGTGGCTGGAAGTATTATTATATACTCAGAGAGCATGGTGTGGTTAGTTTTGATTTTGAGTATTAGTTGGAGCATTTATTATTATTAGGATTAGGATTAAACTAATACCACAAGAAATTAAGTAATATTATCTTGTTGGGGGGTTTTTTATGAGGGTATTTAATCCCATGAGTAAAGTAAGGTTTAAATAGTATGAGGATAACTTATCACTGGCCATTAACTTGAGAAAATTTTTATATTATGGAAAAAGGTTTTAACACTAGAATACCATTAAACATTGTAAGCAAGCTTTGTAAAAGCATCCACACTGATTGAAGGTATGTTATGGTGTAATTTATACATCATACTTTGATGTTTATTGTTAAATACAAATTTGATTGTAATTGGACTTTGTTAACTCGGATGTGAAAGTTCAAAGTTCAAGGATTCTGGAGTTTATTCACTTTGTAAAAAATAAATAAATAAATAAATAATTATAATTAAATAAAAATAAAAAAGACTTTACTTGTTCCCGCACATGTGAACACACAAAAAGACCAAACATTATGGGAAAAAGATGGAGAGGTATTTGCTAAATATGAAAGGACCCTTATGCCCCAAAGGATTCTAAAACCTGATAAATCTGATTTTTTTCCCCCAAAATATACCTCATTAATCCTTTTTTTATTTTAATTTTATCATTTTATCTTTGTTTAAAAAATTTGTTGTTATTAACACTAAGTATTACCACATAATCTTTAATACAAAATATTCATATCATTGCTGAGGAAGTGGAAAGCCCTTTAACTTAATAGAGTGAGAACACAAATTCATTGAGGTATTAACTCTTATGGGCACTTTTGACATGAATTATCCATTTATATATATATATATATATATATAAATGTTATTGTTGCACATGTGAATTGAGACAAGCTCATTTTTTTTTTATTTAATAAAGAAATAATCACTCAACCCAAGTGGCTTTCATAATTGAGGCGAGCTCACTTGACTATAGTAAATCATGCCTGCACTGAGGCTTCCAAGGTTGAGGTGAGCTCATATAATGAAAATGTATTAACGACTAAGATAGGATTGCAATTTTATAAATAAAAATTAAATTTAAAAATCACAAGGGAACTCTCAAGGTGTTTGCAAAGCTAAAAAGGATATATTGGGCATATTGAAAATTTGAGGCCTTATGTGCCCTTCTTCAATATACAAACCTAGCTTTCACCGGATTTAATTATTTATATACAAATGTACTGAATAATTAATTTTGAAATATCAATATTAATACAGACTTAAACTATTTAAAAATAAATAAATTTTTAATCTTAAAATATTTATTTTTTATTACTTTTAATTAAATCAATTTTTAATTAATTTGAATAAAAATTCTCCCCTAACCACACAATCTTATTCTTTTACCAAACATCTCCAAATATTATTGATTTTAATTTAAATTATATAATTATTATATTATTTCATAATTCTCCAATCTCAAAATACACACTTGTATCCCCGTCTTAACATTTGTATAAAAAAAATAAAAATAAAAACATTTGTTAAAAATGAACTCTATTAAAAAATATTGAGAGAGCAATGTCCTCTTAGAATTTTTTTTTACCACTTAAACTAGCGGTGGCCACAAAGTCAGTGCCAAATGCTTTAGCTGAATAAATAATTTAAAAAAGTTAACTAACATTAAATAATGTTAAAATAAATTTAGCTAAAGTAAAAAAAAACCCTAATAAAAATAAATTAACAATAACGACAACAATAACATCCAGAAGATAATTTTGTGTACAAACATGACCTCTCTGGTTTTGAGAAAAATAAATAGATCTGCTTCACTGGGAAATTTTCAAGAAAAATATACAAATTTGGGCTATTTTAACATTACTACAGAGAAATCAAGATGAACCATCTTATAGAAAGAACAGATCTACAGAGAGTTAATTGCTTTAGAAACAGACAGTAAAAACAAGATGAAAAGAACAAGATAAGAATATTTCACAAAAAAAAAAAAAAAAATCAACATGATAGGAGACTAACCTTATTTTTCTGTTATCGTTCTCGTTGCACTGTAGGTGTAATAGTTTCCTGATTCACCATGGCTGGTTGAGTTTTACTTTCTTTCTGTTGTAAGATTAACATTTTCTGCAGCTGTTTCTGCAATAATGCCCTCAACTGGTAGTTTGAGGCCAAAGTCCTGTCCAACTTGTCTTTAGTAGCAAGAAGTTCCAGTTTCCTTGCCTCTGCTGCAGTTAACTCAACATTATCTGTAAATTTTGCATTGTTCTGACTATCTTTAAGGGTTGATTTGAGCTGCAAGAGTGTATGTGTTCTGAACAAAATTATCACAAACAATATATCTACATTGGATGCATTAACATGTGCAAATGCACTACAAAGCAATAATCAATGGTGAAGATGATGAATCAAATGGGTTTAATTGGAATGCATTTTCTTGGTTGTATTCTAGGATGAAAGAATAGCAAGAAGTTGAAAGATTACGTGCAAAAACAAAGGTGTGGTTTCAAGTAAACGGTTTAAGAATTTAGCAAATTAAAATTACCAAATTTAGTATACCATCCAGCAGTAATCCATGCAAAGGCCTTGTTTGAAGCATGGATCTTGTGTCCTCCTTAAAAGAACCGAGTATTGTTTCTTACCCGATAACTCATGTAACACACTGGAAAAGAAAGAACTAAGGACATCATTTCTAACAGTCTTAGCAAAACTGATGGCCCAGACTTGCAGCAAGATGCAGATTATTTCACTTGCCTTGGATTAAAAGTAAAAAAAAAACCATAGAAGTATGACAACATAATTTATACCGTCCAAAGTGTCATCAGAGAAAATTGCTTATAAACCTGGAAAAGTAGATATTTACTTTTATATGTTTCATAAAAATGCTAGTTGCTCATATAACCTCACAACTCTCATTTTTGTTGATATATTGTACATCAGAGGCACAAACTTAACGTTAATTGTGCATTTCTATAATTCAAATAATTCTTGCATTTCTATAATTCAAATAATTCTTCGGCTCTCTCTGAGATTTAAATAAAGAAGAATATAAAAAATTTAAAAAACTTCACAAATTGAAAGTGAAATTATCAAATAGTAGACTTGCAATTTAATCTCATGTCGAACAAAATATTAACAAAATTTGAATTTCAAAATAAAAAAACCAAATCTCAACCCAATTGGGATGAATATCCCTTGACCATTAAAGCTTTTTTAGTTGTCTATAAAAAAAAAAAAAGAAAAAAGAAACCATTAAAATTTCATTATACTGCTAAAACTTTTAAAAAGACTAAAAATTTTAAAAATGAAAGAACCCTCACCTCTGTCGCTCCGCCCCTTATAGGTTTCATTTGAATACGGAGAATGCCAAAAGTTGGGAAAGAACTCTCATAGTGACATTTTTTTTTTTTTTTTTGAAAAAAGATGACATGGTTTCGCATCAAAATTTATGAGACGTTGGAAATGATGTTATTCATCCTTCAATATCCAATTATCAAAAATATATGCTATATTAGAAAAAACGAGAAGACAATGCGATTGATATAATTTAATTGGAATTCTTCTAAGGTCCTATTCTAATGAACATAAACAATCTTTCAATTGCCAGTCACAAAATTAAATTTAATGAAATTTAATTTAATTCTATTAGTGTTTAATGATGCAATAAAAAATCTAAGATAAAATGAACAATATTGTTAAAGAAATAAAAAACTAATCTATCTGTATTTTTAAATCATTAAAAATGTTAATCTAATTATTATTATTATTGTTAAAGAAACACAATATAAAAAAAATGCGTCTTTCCCTCTCCCTTAAAAAAAATATTTTTCAAAAAATTTGAAATATTTAGGTTTAGTGTACATTTTAGACATTTGAGCAATATCAATCACTCTGTCGTCTCACTTTTTCTAATATAATATACATCTTTGAAAATTAGATATTAAAGGATGAAAAACATCATTTCCAACGTCTCATAAATTCATAAATTTTGATGTGAAACCATGCAAAGGAAAACCATGTCATCCTTTTCAAAGAAAAAAAAATAAAAAATAAATTTTAAAAAAAACATGTCACTATCAGATTCTTTCCCGACTTTTAGCATTCTCGTCTTCGAATGAGACCTACAAGAGACGGAGCAACAGAGGTGAGGGTTCTTTCATTTTTTAAATTTTTAATCTTTTTAAAAATTTTAGCAGTATGATAAAATTTTAATGGCTTCTTTTTTATGATTTTTACAGACAACAGAAAAAGCTCTAATGGTCAGAGATCTTCATTCCAATTGGGTTGAGATTTGGTTTTTTTATTTTGAAATTCAAACTTTGTAAATTTTCATTGTTCAACATAAGATTAAATTGCAAGTTTGCTATTTGATAATTTCACTTTCAATTTGCAATGTTTCTTAAATTTTTTATATTCTTCTTTATTTAAATCACAAAGAGAACTGAAGAATTACCACGTAATCATCCACCATTACTCACAGTGATTAACTGCCGTTAGGATGTCAGCCATAATTGAAATCTAAAAATAACTTGCAGACAAAACAAAAATACCATTGGAAAACAGAATTTTCAAGGAAAATATCAACATAAAATAAAATGACAAGGTATATCAGCAAATTCTTTCAGTCATTTCTCATCTTCTCATATCCAGCTATTTGATAGCACAAAAGGTACGCTAACCACAAGGATAAACTGTTTGTGATAAGTTTGTTTAGAATTGCTGACTTTTGCAGGGTTATATACGCAATCAAGAAAATTAATCATATGTTTGAGCAAAGCAAACAATAAAAAATACCACTTCAAAAGGGCAATTTTCAGGACAGCATAGCAAAAGCAATTTACAAAAGGTATATGAGCAACCAATTTAATCATTATGTTGAGTACTGCGCTTGATTTGTGTCCAGAATGGGTTAGGACAAGTTGTTGGCCTAACCGTTTAGGTCCAAATAACTTAAAAGCAAGTCTAACACCTAGAATAGCTTATGGAAACATCCCTATCATCTCTAGAACTATCTTTCTATCTTACTAGAGCAATTGAGAGAAGTCAGAGAACTATCTAAATAAATTATATAATATTTATGGGTACTAGAGGTGTTCAAAAAAAGTGGTGTAAGTAGTCATGTGTATCAAATCCAGTTATACTTGGGCCCCATCCCAATGCTGGAATGGCATGCATGCCAGCCCAGTTGAACAGCACAAGGGTGGCATAATATGTCCATTTCTTCTTTGTAACTTTATTAAAATATGATTTTCGTTTGTCTACACTGCACATGAAAATATTCATACTTGTGTATTTAACCTAAAAGATATTATAAATTTCTGTATAACTCTAAAACTCTCAAAAATTTGAACGTATTCCCATTTCCCATCAAATCAAGAGATAATTTAAGCATGAAATAATTAAAATTATAAAAAACAAATCCACAAAATAAAATTTCCTCATGTAATAGAATTATTTACTCAATTTCCAACCAAGAATGTACTAATACAACATTTTTTTTTCCTTCTCAAAACCTTTATAATGCACAAGAATTATGTAAGCAGTGGCTTGTTCTTAACCATTTTCTAATTTTAAATTTGCAAGGAAAATGTACCTCAATACACATTGACAAATATTCTAATTTTTTTAATAATATTTTCTATTTTTTTTTTACATATTTTTATATTTTTTTCAAAAAATTAAATAGCCAGTATCTCTATTCATCAATAACAATATGATTACTGAGAATAAAAAAACTTGCAAATTGGAAGTCAAGAAGATATTGAATGCCTTGTTTTTTTCTTAAAATTTCAAAATTATAATGTTACCTCAGCGATGGAATTCCGCAAATCCAGCACCTTTTGCTGAGTTTCCATGAGATATTTCCTAGCACAATCCTCGAAATCCCTAATTTCGACGAGTTTAATCTCATAAAACCGATCATTTTCCTTTTCCCGCATCTCCAACTCATCAATCTCAAGCTTCAAAACCCTAATCCATTAGAAACAAAATTCACAAACCTAAAAGCAATTAAACCAAACGCAAGTAGAAATTGACACGAAATTTTACCTAAATTGATGAACAGCATCATGGTATCGAACATCTAGGGCATCGATCTCGGATTTCCTGGCCAGGATCTGGAATCCTAGCTCGGCGTTCTGTTTCTCCAGGAGTAGGCAACGCTGCTCTATCCGGCGGATTTTGGCCAGCGCCTGAGATAGAATGTAGGATTTCTTGGCCTGGAGCTCCTTCTCAAACTGGTGATCAGGTTTAAGGAATTCAATCAATGGATGGGGAGACACACACACACACACACACACACAGAGAGAGAGAGAGAGAGAGACCTGAAGGAGAAGGAGACGTCGGTTCTTGGTCTCTTCCATTTGATGGAGCCTCTCTTGGAAGGTGGAAGGTAGCGCCATGGCCAATGGTGAAGCAGACCGAAGAGTTTTGTGTGATGCCCCGTGTGAATTTTGGGAATGATATTCGCGGGAACTTGGTCCGAGTTTTTTAATGATATATATAGGGTAAATTTTTTTTATAGTGCAGGTACGGGATGGGTAATCGGGCTCAATAGCCCAACCCGAAGGATCCGAGTCGGCCTGGTCCGACCAACAATTCCACACTGGCTGACCGGGTTGGCCTGGAAGACCCAGCGGGTTACAGGGTGACCTGACCTGGGCCAAAAAAAAGCGAGCCTTGCCAAAACCCGTTGGTTCACGAATGGACCTGCCAATTTTTAAAATTAAACCATGAATTTTTAAAATAATAAATTATAAATATAAAAAAAATTAAAGCAAAACTTACAAAATATACAATTTAAAACCACTGGAGAAGAAGAAGAAGCCCCGTGAAGGAATGTCGTTTCTTGGAGACCTCTACGGCGGCCATTCGTGGCGGCGTTCATGGCGGACATAGCGGTGAAGATAATATTAGTTAGGCTCCTGGTGATGAAGACTTGGCAAGGAAGGCTCTTCGGTGTCAGAACATCTCCTATGTCCAGGTAGTGAGCTCTTTCTTATCGGGGGACCGGAAGGCGAAGGCTGTCTTGACTATGCTCAACAACACGGTTGCATCTAAGGGGAAGGACTTAGAAGGAACTGGCTAGACTCTTGTCCAGCATAAGAAGAGGAAAAGCATCAGGTCTCGAGGTGGCTCGGATAAAGTCATGCTAAGGGTGGGCAACTAGCAACCAAGATCTCTGGTCAGCAATAACGAACCATGTAGTAGGTGTTTCAGGTCTTATCACTCCACTGTGGAGTGTCGCCACTGTGAGTGCGTCGGTCATATAGTGATCAACTATCCACGTAGAAAGAAGAATAGAGTGAGAACTCGCAACCCGCTGGAGGATAACAATCTAGGTAGTCGTTCGACGCCGAAGACTCAGGGAATCTCCTCGGCTTCGTTTGGCTTTCCTTTCCCTACTCGCATGAAGCTATCATCCATATCCCTCCCAAAGTTTCATATCTTCATGATGATCTGGAGACGGTGGGTATCCTTTCTTTAAGATCCGTGCAAATTAGCGAGAAGGTCTTGGAGGATGCCATCTTGGATATTCTGAATACTTCGTTAAAGGGGCCTTTAACTCCGGTTAATAATGATGTCTATCTACTCCCGTTCGCCTCAAAGGAGGAGGTAAAGAAAGCAAGCTCTCTTGGGGTTTTAGAACTGTCATCTAAGCAAGGTATCTGTTCGATGTCTATATCCCCGTGATTGGCGAAGCTTCGTGCGCTGGGGAAGGCGTCCGGAGTTTGCCAATGGATGCTAGTGCGGAACATGCCGCTTTACGGCAGGTGCTGGAGCGTGATCTTAAAGATTCTCAAGCCAGTTGGTGACCTTGTCGCAGTGTCAAAGACATCTTGTCCAAACAAGAGTTTCATCTCGGTTCTGGTTCGCCCGAGATTAGAGGTTTCCTTACCGACGGAGGTGGATCTTAGCTTCAGGATGAGACGCTACCAAGTTTTGATCACCGGTGATAAAGGTAACTTACCACTCTATCGACGAGATCTTGAGCGGTATATCTTGTCGGCTTACACAGGCGACTCCTGTGGCCCTCCCATTGAGAGGGCGATCAATGTCTCTTCTCTTCATCATTCGCCCAAGGATGAAACGGGGAGGCATACGATGTCGGATGCTTCAGGGAAGACCTTGGACTCCTCCTTAATGGAGACATGGTTGCCAACTGACCCTCAGACCAATAGTGATGGAATTCCTAGGTTGAGGGTTTCTGGATCCTCGGATGGCCCATTACCTGCGGTGAAGTAACTCTAGCGAAGATGATGGTCGCCAAAGACCGGTGACAGTGGCGCTGCCATGTCACGGCGATGGGGACAGTTGTCACAGTTGGAATCTCCATCGAACCGATGGGCAAATGAACTCCCGTGGCCGGACTAGTAGGTTATGGAAAGTACGTGAACGCGTCCCCAGTCGTGCGTCTAACAAGCATGAAAATCGGGGAGAGGCACATGTCCCCTCGCAGGTTTTCCAGCCATGACATGTCAAGCATCCGGTTGGCCTACATGATCGCGGTGTCGATCAACCATGGGCCACGTTAGTGATATCGCCCGTCTTCACATTGGTGGCCCATCTACGCTTGGGGATAAGGCTCCAAACATTGATTTGGCTCCACTGGGCTCTCATGCTCTCTATGTTTTGGCCTAGGAGGAGTCGGCCCATGGTGGAGCTAAGAGTCCAAACAGGAAGAAGGAGTTGCTTGTTGCTATTGTGGGCCATCCAGTTAGGCTAGGCTTGGAAGTTGGTAACTTTAGACTTGGTTCGAGTACACCTGACTTGACTGATCCACATTTGGTTTGCACTGGACCTATGCAACCTCCCCATCCTTCTTGTGAGCCCACTGTGCTTCCCAAATCACATAGAGACCCAATTATAATGGATGATGGGCCATCTGATGAGGTTATTAAGAAGTATGAGATATCCACTATTGCGGCCCAACCCAAAGTTAACTCAAGAGACTTATTTCTAGGAATACCAGGGGCTAATTTAGGCTTGGCGTCCAAGCTCCCTTTGGTAGCGCCCCCTAGTGGTTTCAACTGGCAGTTTGTTGCATGTTTGTCGTCTCTTGTCCCTACTCTCGACTTGGTACCTCTAAGACCACCTGTATCAACTCTTCCAGAGGCCACTCCTGATCCTGTCCTTCCTGATGCTACTGTAGCTTCCCCTCGTCTTCTCACTACAATCATTACTAATGTGGACAATACCAAAGAACACTTGCTTTGTGATTTTGTCTCTGGTGGGGATTCGACCTTTAATGGAGATCTACCTGACATAGACTATGAACATATGCTTCAGTGGTGGAATTTAAAAAGAACATAAGATCTCTCATGCTTGGTCTTCGATCCGAGGCGGCTGAGGATAATCAACCCCAATCCCTTGGGGCTAGAAGGAGTGAACAACAGAAAAAGCCTTCCTCTAGGTGGACTGAAGATGCCATGTTTGTACCTGAACTACCTCGGTCCGTCAAGAAGAAATATACCGCGATGAGCTCCGCGAAGGTACATCTTCTACCCCCTTCTCATTAATGATTGGACTAACACTCAAATTGCTAGTTATTGCACTGCATGTTGTATTGTTTTTTCTGATTCTAGCTCTCATAATTTTGATTGTGTTGAACATCTTCGCATGTTAGAAAAAAACATATCTGCCCCTGCCAGGGGGGACAGCAGAGACCACTTAGGTCCACTTGTGGTAAACCCTTGGTCCGCCTGTGGAGACCTTCTAGGTCCGCCTGGCTGTTGTTATTATTATCTCCTTCAATTTGTATTCTAGGTTCAGCTAAACGTTTTTTAGTTAGAGATTTTTTTCGTTGCATTGTGCGGAGATTTGCTGCCTCCAAGAATCCAAATTGGCTGATCTCCCAACTGTTGGATTATATCGCAAAAATCAAAGATATCATCAAAAATATGCGGAAGCAATAATAAACTTGCGATATAGTCTAATTGGTTTAATGAACACCATAATTTTAGTGATTTATATAATTACAAAGGCCTAGAATATTACCTCGTAATGTTTGAAAGCCTTTCTTTGATGTGTTGAATTTGTTTCTTGGACTGCCGTAGATCTTTCTAGCGTCGAACGAAGGTGCCACGCCTCTAGATCACACGCCGGGATTAGGAAACTATCTTCTTCTTCTTCTCCAAAAGGCAGCTAGAGTTAGAGAGGAAGAAAGAGTTTGGGGATTCTCACACTAGAGAATTAATTGATTTTCTAGGGTTAGAGAGGAGTCATATTTATAAAGACTTCATAAAACATGATAAACATTATTAAATTATGAGTCCTATTCAAAATATGAACCTTCATAATATGATAAACATCATCATAGAAGTTCTATTAGAAATATGAGTCCTAATCTAACTAAAACCACTTTTGTCTTTTAGTCCTTATAATTTTGATTATCTATTCAACTTCATCGAATTTAAATCAAAATTTAAACTCAAGACAAAAATCCTAGACCAATTTACAATTTAACTTATCCCATGAAGTAAAATTGTAAATTGACAATTTTACCCCTGCACTCAAAACAAGATTGATTCTTTATCCCTTTAAGCGTGACTCCCTAGGTTCGTTCCGATTGGCAATGGGAGGATACCAAAGAGCGTGGGTGACACCTAGCCAGCCCCGTGGCCCCACG
The DNA here is from genome assembly GCA_020875875.1 of Dioscorea alata. Taxonomy (NCBI): domain Eukaryota; kingdom Viridiplantae; phylum Streptophyta; class Magnoliopsida; order Dioscoreales; family Dioscoreaceae; genus Dioscorea; species Dioscorea alata. The sequence continues at coordinate 7,032,424 of CM037027.1, forward strand.
TCGTAACCCAACCGAACACGAATGAGTAGATCATTACAAACACTTCCGATTATGATTACCATATGTGTATAAACCTTTTATTCTTGTATCCCAACCGAGTGAGAGCCATGGTAATTGTCAAACTCACTGAACTCGATCATATGCAAATAGCTATAGTAAGGTGAGATTAACAAACTACCCTTTGTGTCCCACACGATTAGTTTGACTGCCTTGGCCAAGGTCTTCTAATCTCACATACTTATAATCGCATAAGATACTAACTCGTTTACTTCCGAGAGAACGAATTCCTTCTTGGTGATCACTCACAACTACTACTTGCTCGACATAGTCGCACTTCGAGGTTGGCCCTACCAAAAGGTAAACTGAGCCTAACGACTCTAGTAACAGACTAGACATCACAGGTACATTGTGATCATGATATCTCAGGTCTAAGGTCCACTCATATGATCATAACCAACAATCTCAGTCATTGACTGTCAAAGAGTAAAACCCATGTGATTGGATTGTTGCGAGTCATGTTCAAATACACCAATCCTAGTGATGTATTTATGACATATGCTCCCACTATTCCATAGTGTTCAACTAGCACTCTTCGTCAAAGTATATGTCATACAAATCCTTACGAATCTTTAATGTCCAATTAAAGATTCCCTGATTTGCGAACAGTTTAAGTGTATAAGTACCAAACCCTTCTAGTGCTCTCCTCTTTATCCCACAAAAAGTAGAAGGTTTAACTTAATACACATGGACTGTGATATTCAAAACTAATTATAATGCCATCACAAGATTTATATGAATATCAAAATAAATGCCTATAATAATAAGAATGTATAATATAAATGAAATGCCTTAATACAAGTATACTCATTGGCATTCGAGGGCATAATCCCAACACCAACTGGCTTGTGGTGTGAGGTTGGGGGGCCTAAGCTGGATAATTATGCCTTCTTACCTGCCTGTGGGTCAGCAGAGGGTATTGTCATTGGTTGGAATAGTTCACTCCTTTCTGTTTTTTCTTATGGGTCTTTTCTGTATAATGGTAGAATTTTGTTGCAAACGGGACAACCTTCGGTGGCTCTGTACCTCCGTTTATGGTCCAAATGCTCATTCCTACAAGCAATCCTTTTGGGAGGAAATTAGGAATGACAATGGCTTGGACCTTCCCTAGATTATTTGTGGGGATTTTAATGCTATTTTCTCCGTCAATAACAAAATGTCGGGGCCCCCTTGTCTTGAGGATATCTGTGACGCAAATTGTCTCTTGAATGATCTTTCCTTTCTTGAACCTCCAGCTGTTTGTAGAAGGTTCACTTGGACCAACGGTCAATCTGACCTGATCTGGGTCAAATTGGATCGCTTCCTAGTCAACTCTAACTGGGAAGCGTGTTTCCCCAAGGGCATCCAGACCTGTTTGCCTAGTCTTTGGCTCAAACCAGGTCCTAATTCATCTGGAAGTTGGAAAGCATATCTCAAGGCCAAGACCTTTTCGTTTCGAGTTGGCTTGGTGCTCTGCGGAGGGCTTTCATGAGTTGATTCAACATTAGTGGAATGAGGATAACTCTGTGGGTTGTGGTGCTTTCATGATGTTAAAGAAAGTTGCTTGGTTGAGAAGAAGACTAAGGCTTTGGGCTCGGACCTGCTTTGGTTCCATCAAACTCAAAAAACTAGCCCTGCTAAGTGAGCTAGATGCTTTAGATATGACTAAGGAAACTAGTCCTCTTGGTTCGATCGGCCGCTCTATAGAGCAATCTTTCTTGTTAGAACTCAATTAGATTAGAAGATAGGAGGAAGTCTATTATAGAAAACAATCCAAAGTGAAATGGCTTAACGAGGGTGATGCCAATACTAAATTTTTTCATACAGTTGCCAATGGTCGAAAGAACAAAAACTTCATTCCTAGAATTATCCATAAGGGAACCACGTGGGTCGATACTATGGACATTGGCCGCATCTTCACTTCATGGTTCAGCACCTAGTTTGGTCATAAAAGAGATCATAGATTTCTAATTAACTGGCAGCGACTCCTGTCGTTTAAGGTCCCAGTTGATCTATCATCCCTAGAGGTCCCCTTCTCCGTTAAGGAGATTAAAGGTGTCATTTTCACATTGGGTGTTAATAAAGCTCTGTGACCGGATGGCTTCCCTATCCACTTCTTCCAACGCTTTTGGGATGTGGTCCAAACTGAGTTAGTTGTTCTCTGCAAGGACTTCTAGTTTGGTAGAGCTAATCTGGAACACATCAACTGGGCTTGCATCACTCTTATTCCTAAGGTTGAGACCCCGAAGACTACCTCTAATTATAGACCTATTAGTCTAATTAACTCAACCCTGGAGATCATCTCTAAAATTTTGGCTACAAGATTAAGCAAGATCTTAGGTTCCTTGGTGGAAAACTCGCAGTCAGCTTTTATTAAAGGAAGATGCAGTATTGATAATATTGTCACAGCTGAGGAACTATTTTTTTTGCCTCCACAAGCGTAGGTTACCTGGGCATATCCTCAAGGTGGACTTTTCTAAGGCTTTCGATTCTGTGGACTAGAATTTCTTGTTTGATCTTCTGGAAGCAAGAGGTTTTGGCAGCTGTTGGGTGGGGTGGATTCGTGCGCGACTTTTTTCTTCCAAAGCTTCAATCATCATTGACGATTCTCAAAGTGGTTACGTACGTTATTATCGTGGATTGAGACAAGAGGATCCCCTCTCTCCACTGCTTTTCGAACTAGTAACAGATGTGCTTGGGTTGATGTTTATACATGCGTTAGTTTCTAGAGTGCTGGTTGAGGTCCCGTTGGGAAACCAAGGACGAATGTGCAACTTGTATTACACAGACGATTTGGTAATCCTGACTACTAGGGTTTGGTGGGCCTGCACATCATCAAACTGCTGTTAAACCTATTTAAGGGGACGTTTGGGCTGAAAACTAATTTCTCTAAAACTTGCACTTTTTCCTCCAGTCTTGACCAACTCTCGAGTCTTGTTGAGTCGTTGACTCTTTACTGCGCAATTGGACGCCTTCCGGTCACATATCTGGGAATCCTTATTTCCGAGAAAAGACCCAGGAAGCTGGATTGAGAAACCCTTGTTGCTAAGGTCCGTGGACACTTGACCTCTTGGAAAGCTCGCCAGCTGTCCTTAGGAGGCGAGTTAACACTCTTGAACTCGGTGTTATCTGCGATTCCAACATATTGGATGTCTATTTTTCCACTCCTAAGCTGGGTCATTAAAGAAATTGATAGAATTAGAAGGGACTTTTTGTGATCTGGACCTGATATCGGTGACCGCAAATGTAGGATGGTCGGTTGGAAGAATATCTACCGTGCACGGGAAATTGGGGGATGGGTATCCTTGATTTGGACACCTTCAATTGTGCCCTCCTTGGTAAATGGTAGTAGAACTTGACTTCTGATGCAAACTGGTGTGGTTGGCCTGTTATACACCACAACTATGGGATTTCTAATTGGAACTTGCACATCCAGTGTCAGGGGCAAATATCCTTCTTCTGGAATGAAATTTTTAGCTGTTTGCCGGCTCTAAGCGGGTGAACTTCCCAAGTGATCCGAGACAACTCTAGATCATTATTCTAGAAGGACAAATGTTTGCAGGGACACGCTCCTATGAATTTGTGGCCAAATCTGTTCCTTGAGATGACCAATCCTAACTGCACTATTAGGGAACTAATTCATTGTTTAGATTTTGCACATTTTTCGGAGGACCCCATGGTGAAGGGATTTTTGGATAACTTTAGCCTGCTCTCCGAAGACAACGATAAAGATTTGAAATGGTGGAAACTAACCCCTAATGGACTTTTTACGGTCAAATCCTTATACTCGTTTCTAGTTGATAGGGGAGTCCGATGCCCGACTTCAAAGGCAATGTGGAATCACTTATGCCCGCAGAAGGTTAATATTTTCAATTGGCTCACATGGAAGAATAGGATTCTGACCCTAGAGAACTTAGAGTTCAGACATTGAAATAAACTTCCCACCACTACGTGTGTTCTGTGTAATGCGGACTGCGAATCTGTAGATCACCTTTTCCGCTATTGCCAGTTTGTGCAACCTATTTGGAGTTTCTTCCTGAACTTGTTTTGTCTACCCAATCTCCCACTGTCTTTGGTTGATGTATGGGGTCTTTGGTTGTTCAAACTTAGACCTCCACAGTGTTCTTTTGGCGGCGTCATTGTTAAAGCTGTGGTGTGGCATGTTTAGCTTGCTAGGAATGATTATATGTTTAATGTCATTTCACTAAATTCTTATTCTGTTATCTCGAAGATTGCACATGTATTGATCTATGGTTTTCTACAGTCCCTGCTTTTTAGCAAACGAGATTTGATGAGCATGCTTCAATTATTCATCGCAGTTTGACATTCCCGAACCAGAGTGTTGATCCCACCGGTGGAGCTACTCCCAGTGATGGGGCTACAGGACAGAGCATGGGGTAGTTTTTCTTAGGCAAGTGTGACCCGGCCTCATGTTTCGGCCGCTTGTGTTAGTGTCTTGTTGTTAGTGTGTTGCACCCACTGCTAGTGGGTCTTCTTTTGTTGTAGTTTGTCTCCCTTCCATTAGATGTTTTGTCATCTGCCTGGTGGGGTGTTGTATCTCTGTTCTCTTTTAATCTATGTGGTTTATCCACCTTTCAAAAAAAAAAAATCTTACAAAATAAAAAAATTAAAGCATGGAGAAATTACTGAAAAATAACTTAATCCATTTATAAAATTATGGTAGAATACCCAGATTAGTTCCTCTATTATAGTGAAAGTGTCCTTTCAGTCCCCATATTATTTTTTGTCCTTATGAAATCCCTCTATTTTATCATTTAATGAAATGTAAGTCCCTTTTAGGGACCTTCTAGGAACAAATTATATGAGATGGAGGGACTTACATTTCACTAAATGGTAAAATAGAGGGATTTTTTAAGGACAAAAAATAATAGAGGGACTGAAAGGGCACTTTCACTATAATAGAGGGACTAATCTGGGTATTTTACCTAAAATTAACAAATAAAACCAAGAGAAAATTTCACAAAATCCCTAAAAATTATAAAATAAAATAAAATAACTAAAAAAAAAGTGGGATGGTAAAAAAAACATTGATGAAGAGTTTCACTTTATGATTTATCTTTTTTTTTTCAAAAAAAACACAAAAAAGAGAGAGCTTGGTGAGCTTTTTGCTTTGGTATCTTCTTCTCTTTGTTGTTGATCTTATCCATGCTCATTATTTACACCCCACCCATATTAGTGGTGTAAACGAGCCGAGCCGAGCCGAGTATTGACATGCTCAAGCTTGGCTCATAAGTAAAACTCGAAGCTCGAAACTCGAAACTCGGCTCGAGCTCGTTCGAGCCTTAGTTTGCTTTGCTCAAGCTCGGCTTGTGTATTACTCGAGCTGCTCGAGCTCGGTTCGTGAAGCTCGAACTACCACTAATAAGTTATTTTTCTGATTTTCATGTAACTCCCTCTAAAGTTTGTATATTATATTATAATATATTTATAAAAGATATAAAAATTATAATATTATATATATATATATATATATATATCATTTGATCTCCATGGAGGGACAGCTTCCCGAGGAGGAAGGCAATGTCTTTTCTTGGATCCCCGGTTTCCCTATGGAATGGTGGAAGCGAAGGGAGTCACTCTACTGAGGGTGCTCCTCGCGTCAAAGTGCCTGAACCCTCTCACTTTGATGGCACTCGGAGTGCTAAGACCCTCTCAAAATTTTTTTTCCATTTGAGATGAGAAGCCCATGACAGGATTTAAATGATTATGAGCATAATGGTGAAGTCTACAAAAAAGTCAAGGGTGGGAGTAAAATTTGGAAGGATCAGTCGCCTTCTGTCATCGTCTCTATAGTGGAATGCCACAGTCCTTGAACATAGAGGTGTTAGGACAACACGCACGGTTAGGATGTGGCAGTAGACCAAGACCTATCTAGTAAGCTATGGACTCAGGCCTTCCTCCTGACTCCCTTCGCTTCCACCATTCCATAGGGAAATCGGCCTCTAACTGGATAGCAGAGCAGTTTTCTTTAATTCAAGGTTTTCATACTCATTTATTTACAACATTAATTCACAAGAGAGGTCGAGTCTTCAGTTCAGTGCATAACACTAATTTCTAAAAAGGGTTAGGTCAGGCTGCTTATCGAACTGCCGTTTAAGGGCCCAGTATCGAATGCGCTGATCATGAGACTGATCATATATATATAACCGATCATATATATATATATAAATTTATATTGAAAGCTCGATTAGGCTTGCGAGCCTACCGAGTTGGGTATTTTGAGGCTTGAGCTCGACTCGTAAAAATATTCAAGTAGCTCGAGCTCAGCTCGCAAAATTTTGAATCGAATTCGAATATTATCCGAGCCGATCTCGAATAGCTCATGAGTAGCTCTGCTCGCTTACACCCCTACCCATATAAAGAAAACAAAATAGAAAAGAACAAACTAACTCGTGCCCAAAATATACCTCACAGAGCCATAAAAATTATTAAAAAATAAATAACTAAAAATAAAGAAAACAAAAGAGATAATCATTAGAGTGAAAATCAAAATTAAAAGAGAAAGCAACATAGAAAAACAAAAAAACAGCAAAAAAAAAAAAAAAAAAGGAAAAAGAGTTTCATGAGTTTTGGCTCTTATATCTTCACTTCCTCCACTCATGTTCATCACTAACACCCCACTCACACCTACACCCATCCAGATAAAAGCAAATAGGAAAAAAAAATTCATGACCAAAACCAAGAAGAAAGAAGAGCATGAGAAAGATGGGAGAAAAGAAATATCTTTCTTTTTGAGAAACATGAGCTACAACCTACATTTATATATTTATTAAAAAAAATATGAGAGAAAAGGGGTAGATTGGCAGCATGGGCCAGATGGCAAAACCAAAAAGAGTAAAAAGCTCCATCTTGGACTCTGTGTGTTTTTTTTTTAAATAAAATAAAATCAGATGTAATTATATGTATCAAGAAAATAATATTTTGCATATATTTATATTTAAGTCTAATGAATTGTCAAATCATCTTGATCTAGTGTGTCCACTACCACATGCTAGCCGCTCATTTTTTTTTTCTTTCAAAAATTTATGGTTTTTTAATTAATGAACTTCCATGAATAAAAAATAAATAAAATGAATACATATAACATGATGGTAATAGAGTAAATTTTTTGAGAGTTTACTCAATTTTGAGTTTGTCTTGTTTAAGTAACTGAACTTTAATTTAATTTTAAAAGATTATCCGAGATTAATTTGAATGCACCAGCAAATCACTCTAGCAATTCTGAGTGTTGGCGGCTAATGTGGGGTTCTGGAATACACAGTGAGCCCTAGGGGTCACCAACCTTATGCCACGTTGAAGTGCTCATATTGCAAACACCTTCGTCGTTAGCCAAGGCAGATTGGTCACGTAGGCACAAAGGTCTTCTTCCTTTCTCACCTGTTCGGCATTTTGTCCGACAATCCTAGGGTAAAGAAGAATGGCAACAGACATAGGGAGGAGGATGAGTAGCTTAGCTAAGAGTGAGCGCTTGCAAGCAAAGAATGCCCGTGGAAGTCACTGGTGAGGATTTGCTGGCAAGGGAGTCAGGGGTGATGCTTTGTTGGGTTTGTGTTTGTGCTTGTGATGGAGATTGAAACTATGATGTGTGGGTTTTGTGATTAATGAAATGAATGAATGAATGGATGAGAATGTGGGTTTTGTGTATTTTTCTTGATAAAATGGAATGATTGCACATTGATGTTGCCATGCTTGATGCGATGAAAACATTTTAATAGGAACACAAGATTTTGAAAATTGGATCAAGTGAACCACTAGAATTAAAAAATTCCACAAAGCAAGTTATTCTTCCAGAATTTAAAAAATTGGATTAAGTAACCTTTTGATAGGAACTAGATGCTATTATTCCTGCAGAAGTATTTTTTCTAGACAACATATTCAATACAACCTACATAATTAGCCAAAACCTATTTAATTGGAAAAAAACATTTCTAATACTAGTATTATGATTAATTCCCTTTCTCACATGTATTGTTTCCAGAACAAACCAAAAATGTATTCTCATTAATTCCTTTGCTCTCCCATAGGTATTGAAATGAAATTTGCATGCATCATCCTACCATACATGAACAACTCACCGCCATCTTCATCGGGATGCCTTCACTCTCTTCAACATGCTCTAAGATCATCGGCAACCACAATCCTCTCGTTAGACACTCTTGTGGAGAACTCCAGCCAACACTCTCGCAAAGAAGTTCACCCAAGATTCTTGATGAGGAGTATACCAAAACCCTATTTTTCATCCCTGTCTCCTTTTTCGACTTGAAAAACAAAAGCCATTGTCTTGTCTCCCTCAGTCTTTCTCGAGATGATGGGCTTTTTTCAATGAGTGCCAAAGGAAGCTTGCAAGCAATGTTACCACCATTCTGGAGAATCCAACGTGGCATAAGTTTGGTAACCCCTAGGGCTGACTGTGTATTCCAAGACTCTACATCAGCCTCTAATGCTCAGAATTTCTAGAGTGACCTCCCGATGCATTTGAATTAATCTAGGGTAACCTTTTAAAAATAAATTAAAGTCAAGTTACCTAAACAAAACAAAGGCAAAGTTGAGTAACCTCTCAAAAAATTTACTCGATGGTAACATTTAAATAATTTAAAATAAAGACTATACTATCATAATTTGCACTTAATTTGTTGATTAATCAAATTAAGTTGCTTACGTATCTTAAGGTGTAAGAGGAATCAAAGCCAATGTAGTCCTCTTACCTTAGACATGAGATATCACCTAATTACTTATTCATCGACATCAAGTTCTAGCTTTTGCTCGGTGTAGGGGCTGTTGTTGTGCTCATCATGTTATCGGTGAAGAAAAAATCACTCACTTCTGGACTTCCCATCTCTACTTCTTGTTGTTGAATTTTTACACGCTTCCAATCATCTGTGCAAACTTTAATTTCAATGTTTGGTGCCAATAAATTGTGAACGTGTTGTGTCCAACATGTTTCCACTTGCACTGAAAGTCTGTTGGTACTCTACTATAAACATAGGGCACGCAAAAATATTCTTTATAATTACTGAAATAATAGGATATGGATTTCCATTGCCTTGCCACCACTAAAGAATGTAGAAGGTCATATCTACACTCATGTCTTCAAAGAACTGAAAGGTAGTGTTCAAGTACAGATTAACCTCAGTATACTGTGCACACCCAGGCTTCTTCTTTGCTTGCCTTTGCCGAAATGATTTTTCCCCGCTATTACTTGATTGTCCTATCACCTCAGCTGTAACCTATGGAATTACATGGCCATAACGAGAGCAATAGCCCTCAGACAATTCAAAAAGTTGTGACTTTAACATTACCCATGTCTTACTCCAATGCATACCATTGGGTCTCTAACTCACTCATGGCCCATTATTGGGAATCCTGACCTCCATTGAGCCCTAAGAACTTATAATAAGCTTCTAAATATGTGGATAAATCTTCTATTTTTTGTAGAGGATCTAAAACAAATGCAACTAAAGCAATAGGAGGTGTATCCCTATAACCAATCAGCCTTCATGTCCATAAGGCCCATAACTAATTGAGCATCTAATCTAAACATCCATAAATCTTCAGCAACATCAACATCGCCATATAAGAATAAATCTGCAGTGGGAAAATAAACTTATGAAAATAAATTTATACATATATTAAACATAGAAAGTAAATCCATAACTCTAGTAGCAATGTAGCAATATTACATTGATATTCAAATAAACTAAAACCAGGCAAAGCTTCATTAATAAAAGCAGTAAACAATGTCTTATAAGGAAATGTTGCATTAAGAAGTCGATAAGTAGAGGTCCATCTAGTCTTAACATCTTTCGGGAACTTTTTGGCTATCATGTTATTTGCTCTACTATAACAAGACCGTTGTTTCATAAGGGTCATGTTCCTTCCTATACATAATATCACTTCCCTAATTGATCCTACCAATGAGGGTCATGTTCCTTCATATATATATAATACCATGCACATCCCTAATTGGTCCTACAAGTTGTTTTAGGGACACTAGTTCGATTTGCACACATAGGTTCAATACATGGTAAGGACATCTAATATGAAAATATTTGCCCTCACATGAAGGTCTCAAATATTCTTCTAAAAGTCCAATTGAGGCAGTATTAGCAGTAGCATTATCAAATGAAATTGAAAAAAGCCTTAAAAAAATCAAGCCATATTTTTTTTTTTATGATCACATGAAGGTCTCAAATATTCTTCTAAAGGTCCAATTTTTTTTTTTTTAAATCATAAGCTAAATTCTAAGATATAATGCACAGGTAATTGATTTGTATCTTTTTTGGTCATCATGTATTGATTTTTTCAGTGGGTGGTCACTCGTAGATTTTTGGCCAATTTTGACTGACGTGGCAGCTGGAGATGCCATGTCACATTATATTAAAAAATTTTCATACTCTAGCTGAACTGGACACATCAGCTTTGTGACACATCAGTCTTTCTTCTCTGAAATGAAAGTTTCTTACATGGATGATGACATGATTAAGGGAAGGTGACTGGTAAAGGCTAACGTGTCCATTTCAACTTGATTTTGATAACCCTTTCATATAATTTGACATGGCATCTCCGACTGCTATTTTAGTTAAAATTGGCCAGAAATCCATAAGTGACCAACTTGTGAAAAGAAACCAATATATATATATATATATATTGAAACACAATAATTAAAATTAAAAATACTTATAACATAATGACATCCTTAATAATTTACCCTATAAAACACCGTGCACCAATGCATAAACAAGGAAAGGTATCATATAAAACCGAAGTCAAACAATTATCAGGTACCATCTTCATCAAATGTGATATTATAAAATAAAACATTTAAATTATCTAAAAAACAACAATAACAGTATTTTACGATTTTGAATTCATTAATATGGTTTTAACAAATTTTAATAATAAAATACAATTATTTTATTTTTTAATTAATTTCTATTAAATTATACAAATAGAGGATTACATGAATAATTGAGCTGTTGTAAGTTCCAGAGTATTATAATATTTTCAAACTCACGCAAAAACTATTTTCAAAGTTAAAAAGAGGCTGCACACAACTTCAATCTCATGTCATCCGACTATCCGAGTGATATAATTAAAAAAAATCTCCAAAATTGGTCTCATTAGAATTCCTATTGAAAATTATTATTATTTTTTTTGAAAAAATTCAACATACATATATATAATCAGAAGTGTATGCACGGATTCAAAATTATATATTTAGTATGTGTTCTCACCCAATAATATAAAATTTGGACTATAAATTTATACACACAACACAGAAAACTATTATCACCACTTTTTGGGCAAAACTAAAATTTAAAGCTTTTAAATCTTAGGGGCCGTTTGGTTCGTGGTAATAACATATTACCACATAATGAGATTACCATGGTAATATGGGTGAGAATGTTATATGGTTGGGAATATTGTGGTAATTTGATATAATCATGTTTGGTTGGGAACTCTTATTACTGAGAATAGTTCATTACCTTGTTTGGTTTATGGTAATCAATTTGGTAAAATATAAAAAGTTATGAGATTACCATGATAATCCAAGATAGACACCAAATTTGGTAGTAATAAGATTATCACATTCTTTGTAATATTCTCATGTTGATAATGTTATATTACCATCCAGATTACCACGTAACAAGTGGTAATCTTTCTCAGTGCAATGCCAAACGTGGTAATTTGAAAATATTACCACGTAACAGACGGTAATATTTTCACATTACCGTGAACCAAACACCCCCTAACAATTTTTTTTTCAGTGAGTCTATACTATTAGGTCATTAACTCAGTTGAATGAACAGTTAATGTGGCACACCAAAACAAAATGTAAATATATATTTTTTTTCAGAAGAAAATAAAAAAGTTTGAACTTATTAAATAAGGCCATCCTGGGAAATAAGATAAAGAAAACATCCTTTTACGTACAAAAAGAACCAACCCAAACAGCGTGCCCTTTCCATAAAAGGAAAGCGGCATCCATGGTCCTAAAGGTCCCAATCACACCAAAGTGCCTCCAGCTGTGGGGCACCTTAAACAAGACCCCTTCACCGTTCTTTCTGCTTTAAGATGCGGAATCCCAATCTCGAGGCAAAATAAACGGTGAAGATCGGTTGCTTTCCAGCCAAGGTTCTATTGCCTTTTTTGCTGCTTCGAAACGACACGTAGGCTCTCACACTCTCTTCATCAACCTGTATATATGCACCAGTGTTTCGTTTTGTTTGGTTTCCAGTTGTTCGCTTGGTTGTTCTTTGGGTTTTCAGGATTGCAGCTCTCGTTCGACAGATTTGGTCCTCAAAACCCTTGGTCTTCGTGTTGTGAGTATGTTGCTCGTTTGCGTTTTCGTTGTTAACATGCATTTCTTGAGGCTTTTTTTTGGGATGGATTTGATTATGTGGGGTTGTTTTGGATTTCTTTGGTGGAGTTGTTTTGGAATTTTGGTTTTTGGTTTTTTTTTTTTCTAGGATTTTGATGGTTTTCTTTGGGAATGTGAAGGTTTGAGAATGGTTTCTGGTTCTTGGAAGAAGGGATTTAGCTGTTTGGTTTTTTCTTGGTGTGGTTTTTGGGTGATTTGAGGGTTTCGTTGAAGTGTTGAGATGGTTTTGAATGGAAATTTTGATTTGAGTTCTTGGACTATTGAGTTATTGCGTGGTTGATTTCTTGTTGATGGAGTTGGGGAGTGGTTGGAATAAATGAAGATGTTGGGGAGGTATTCCGTGCGGAGTACTAAAGATTTGCAAGACAGAATTTAGGAGCTTTTCTAGTTGTATTGTTTCCATGGAGCTGAATTTATGTGGTTTTCACAAACAAGAATGTGGTCTATGCTCTTGGGCATTTTGCATTTCATTTGGTCCTTCACATACCAGATAGTGACCTTTATATTTATATTTTTAAGTTCCGTGGTGGTCGTTTCTCATCTAGTTCTAAGGCTACATGTATTTATATAAGTAATAAGATTTATGCATCAGGAGGTTCTTTTGTGTTATGTTGACTTTGTATAGACATCTAATTACCCTTAGAAGCCAAATAATCTTAAGAAATACACTCTTTTAAGAGATACATCTTCAATTTGTGTCAAAGCAAATTGCAACCATCTTTATATTCACATCTTGAACACATTTCTTGTGATCAAGTGAAATTTTGTGTATCTTGAAGGCAAATTTTCCCCCTTTTTTCCTGTTAATAGTTTCTGACAAGTGCAATTCTACATCAACCTAACTACCCTAAAATGGATTCCATTGGGTGTAAGAAACTGTAGGTTGAGTATCTATGTGTTCAAATTATTCTTAGCCTTATGATCCTTCTCCCATGTTATAATCCCATTCTATCTGTTAAATTGATACTGTTTGATTCTTAAGGATTATTTAATCAGCAGCTACGTTGTGCATAGACTGAGTCTGGTCATATATTCATTGAACAATCTATCTTATTACTTTCCTGTTAGATTGAGTTGATTCATCATTGTCTTAATTAGTGAAATCTAGATTTTTTTTCTGAGTCTTCTGAGACTTTAGATTAGAGAGTTGTGAGGTGGTAGTGAGTGTTAACCAAGGAAGGTGAGGCAAATGTACATTATTTATCAACTTCACTCAGATAAGGGTTCATGTTTAATGAGAACTAGAGTGGGATTATTATTTTCTTATTGCGTTGCAGTTTGGTGGGTGAGATCTTAGACAATCATGTCAAGATATTTGAAGTTACTTGGATGATCCAAATGTGATTCTTCTGCAAAAAGTAACTATATTTATGCAATTCAATAGTTATCTCAGAGTACAAGTGACGCTACTCATATGGTTTTATGAACATGCAGCTGATAGAAAAGCAGGTGCAATGTGGCAACAATATGTTTAAATGAATTGTTATCATGGCTTTTGTATAATATCAACTTCATTTGCAGCAATTTAATCATGAAAATTTAATCAAGCCAGTCACAACTTTCTTAAGCTTATTGGATATTAAAATTTAATCAAACTAAAAATTTCATCAGCTGCTAGCTGTTTAACTACAGTGACCTAACAGTAAGCTATTCATGTGATGCGATATTTTGTAATTTTGAGGGTTACTTATGAAATTCTGAATCTAATTTAGTGTTGGTTCCAAGTTTTGTGAGGTTATGTAAGCAAGATTTATGTAGTCTTTTTCACCTATACTGCATACTTCTAACGTTCAGCTACATATGTGCTGCTAACTGAGATCTAAGTTGAGGAATCAGTGCATAGAAATAATATTATGAACCATATGCAACTTAACCATTAATTAGAATTATGTTGCAATGATCTTGTCAGTGGTGAAGATGTGACAAGGTCTGGACTAAATCTTCAAACATTGTCAAATAGTCTAGACTTGTGCCAGAGGGGACAGTGGACCAGTTATTGCAGTTGAATGGCTAAAAGGAGCAATATGTGTGTATATATATATATATGTTGTGTGTGTGTTTTTTAAATTTAGGTGCCAAAACAAACAATGACCAAACTTTGGGAAGGCCACTAGTGGGTTAACTGAAATTAGTATCGCAAGGTTCCTGTTGATGCTATTAGCTATGTATTTGTGTTATTCCTCTTAAATAAGTGCCATAGAGAGATTTTATAAAACCATTATTGCTTCATTTCTTTCCCTTGTTCTTGTTTGGATAATGATTTATGTTTCGACATGTTTTTTTATGGACACTTTCTTCTTGCTTGTCTTTGTTTTTGTCAGAAGCTAACTGTGATATGCTCTTATGGTGCAATTGTTCAATTTATCTGTTATATCAGGGAAACCAGAAACAATGAGTGACAAAGAGGAGAGGACCTGTCCTTTGTGCATGGAGGTTATGGATCTGACAGATCAGCAGTTGAAGCCATGTAAATGTGGTTATGAGGTTTGGCTCATTATTGTACTGCTTTGACTTCACCTAATTGCTTTTAGTTTAATTGATGTGATTCCCTTATTGGATTTTATCATCAAAAAATTAACATTTTAATTTGTATCACCATCCTTGTTTTTCTACCTTAACCTTGAGATTAGTGATTAGGTTTTCTTGTGTTCTAGTGGGAATGCTGTAGATCAATTGACTGCTTACCATGACATATGGAATAGGAATGTTTCTCTGTTCTAATTAATATGTTCGGCTCCAAATCCTTCATCAATTTGGAAAGAGCCTTAATAATAGTCTAAGTTTTGTGAAGGACTTTGTTCATCCTTAACAAGAATTTAAATAACATGGGATCACTGCTCTCTTTTCCGAATCATGTTTTGCTCCTATGAAGCCAGTGGTAAATGTTATTTATTTTCCTTTTCATTGCTTTCATCTAATTCCCATATCGTCTTTTATCCAATCCGTAGTCCTATTAGCAGGGCCAGTTCCTTCAACTTCTTGTTTATCTATATTATTATTTATGCTTATGTCAAGGCACCTAAGGGGTGTTTGTCTAGGACGATAAAGTTGTCGGGTAAAGGATTAAAAATTTACTTTTCATATTAATTAGTATTTATTTATATTAATAATTTTTTAAAATTAAGTATTAAATATATTTATCTAAATAATTAAATTTTGTGAAAAGTAGTTAGTGAAGTAATTCTTGCGTGTTTGGTTGGGCGATAGGACATATCGCCAAACCAAATGTGACTTATTCTCCATTAGATGTGTGTTTGGTTAGGAGTTAGCCCAACACCTAAACTTTATCCAACAGGGGCCTTTTCTTACTGGATCTAATTATTCAAATAATATCTAGTTTTTAAAATAATTAATATTGATAAACAACTATTATTAATTAGAAAAATAATATTTTATTTAAAAATATTTGTTTTGACCGGTATCAATTGAGTTAGCTTCTTCAAAACCTATAAAAGCTTTTCCTTTAATTTCAAAATTTTAAATCTTAACCCAACTAATCTAGCCCCAAGCCCAGCAAATCCTACAGATTTTGCAACCCAAAAGTAGATTTTGTTGAACTTTCAGCTTCTGTGCACACACATACATATGATGCCATACAGTTGACTGTCATTATTTAACCATGCAGAAATAAAGTTTTCTCACATATATGTGGGCTTTACATTCTATTGTGCTATGCATGTAGCCCTACTTGTATTGTGAATAAATCAATATGGTTTCTTCTAACCTTAGTTATGTTCTTGCTTAATTTCAAATGAGATTGAACAAATGCACTGCAATTGCGTCCATCAATTTATTATTTTTCCGTATTGCTATTTTTCCCTTACCTGAATTTTGCGTTCTCATCTGCTTCCCGTATATAAAAATCTCAATTTGGTAGTTGTTGGACTTGTGTGTTTCTTCAGCAATCTTTCAGTACTGTATTTATTTGTAACTTGTCCTTTCCTATTTTCATCCTTGTTAGTTGGAAGATACATGTTTGTTAAGTTGATTGTGTTCTAATCTTCTCTATTTCATAGAGCAACCGCTTCGTTAGCTTTAGTGGGCTTCCCATTTTACAAATGCTTGAGCCTCTCTTTGCTTCTTTATTGCTCTGTGTTCAAGTATCTCTTTCTTCAACATTTGTGATTATCTTCATGCTTTCTTTAGATTTTGCCTAACCGACTCCTTTATCATTTTCTCGATCTCAATATCTATATTTGCACTTTCAATAGGACATGTGGATGTTCTCAGTGTAAAACTTATACACAAGCGGTTCCGTCCGCTAAATCTGATTTTGACATTTTTATCTCCTTTCATCCATCTTCCATGTTCATGTAATGTTGCAGGTATTGTGCTGTGGTATAAAACTAGCACAATAAAATGTTTTTTAATTAATTATTTAAATATAATTTGTATGTGACATGCCTGATAATTTGTATGTGCAACTACTCCTTTTGATTTAATTTTTTTGAATTTAGTCTTTAATCTTCCACATTGTATTGTTTAAAATATTGGTCATCTCATGTCTAGTAGCTATCCTTAATTCTGTCATCTCTTGATTTGACAATAAGACACCTATTTCTATGATTCTGAGCGATTGCATTCTCATGCCATAAAATTTATGACAGACATGCTGTATCTTAAATTTTTTATTTTTTCAAAGGAAATTGTACATATGTTTTTTGACAGATATGCCTCTGGTGTCTACATCATATAATGGAAATGGGAAAGGATGATAGCAAGGGAAAGTGTCCTGCATGCCGTAGTCCCTATGATATGGAGAGGATTTTTGGAATGCCAATCAGTAGTAAACTGTATGTTCTTTTATTGCTTTAATGTTACAAGTGTGCCTTATTTTCTTATATTCTACATTAGTCTTTGTTGGGTCTTTTCTGTTTAGAAATTGTAGTACTGAGGCATACCTTATAGGAACCACATAATTATCTGTATTCAGTCATAGATGAATGTTTTGTAATTTTATTATTCAATCCAGGCAAGCAGAATTACATTCTGAGAAGAAGCTGAAGATGCGGAAAGAAAAATTAAAAACATCAGAACAGCTAAAAGATCTTGCCAACATCCGTGTGGTTCAACGTGATGTTGTTTATGTTGCTTCATTACCTGTTAATATAGCAAATGAGCAGGTATGTGCATAATCACTTCCAACTGTTAAGCTTGAAATGCTTGCTTTTATTTGGAGATTTCGACCTATCATAGTCATACTTTTATTCTTAGTTTTCACATGATGAAGGGAATGCTTTTTCTTGACTTTATATTTTGATGGAAATTATGTTGCATATTCCCCTCAGACCCTCTGGAAGAAAGAATTCTTTGGACAATATGGAAAAATTCGAAGGATTTTTATTTGCCAAGCCACTAAAGCCATTCAGAATTGTTCATCAACCAAATTGTGCAATGTGTAAGTATCAACTGCACAAAGCTCAAGCTTAGATTTTGTGACCTCAGCATACCATAAGTTCTTTAGGGTGTGTTTGTTTGGCAGTTAGATAATAGGGTCAAGGTCTGAAAATTTAACATCGTTTTGGAAGGAAAACTTTTAATGGAATTGACCTAACTTTGACCTAATTAATATTGATCAAGATAAATATTTTAAGATTAAAAATTTACTTTTCAAATTGATGATAGTTGTTTATTAATATTGATATTTTTAAAAAATTAATTATTAAACATGTTTAAAAATTAAATCTTTTTGGTTGGGTAACCTTCAGTTGTTTGGTTTGAAATTTGGAGAACTTGGGTAACCCACCGACTAAACATTGCCTTATTGTTTTTTAACTATAAACTATGCACATTTCCTATATTACTTGTCTAAGTGATGGTTGGAATAAGGTTCTTCAGGTGCCGAGACAAATAATCTGCAAAGCAATTTTTTATCAATACTTGTTTCACGTATAAATAATATTGAATCAAATCCAATGTGTATGCATGAGCATCAATTACAATTGCAATGTGCTTTGAGTGTGTGGCTGCAGATTTCACTATCACATATTCAGCCTGTTCTCATTGATTATAGGATACTTATTTTGCCTAAACTTCTGGCATAAGTTCTTTTGCTGTCTCACAAAAATCATTCAGAGGGATCCTTTTACCTTCGAAGCTGATACCTTATGCTGTCTTGTATGCATTGCTTTCATTTTTATTATGATTTACTACAGTTCAGTAATGCATGACAGACTTCATATAACCAATTAGGTGACAACCTTCATTCATCTTTTGTAATTTATTGCATGCTCTGTCTGTTGTCTGAGTAATTCATGTTACTTGCTGTATTTATGTCTTGAAATTCAAAGAGTAAGTAGTTCAATGTTAACACCATTTGACTAATGACCCAGATTATAGGTTTCTCTTTTGGAAGAACCGTGTCACTTGCTGTACATTTTACCTCTTCTTGTTTCTGATTCTGATCCTTTTAAAGTGAAATATTTTGCTTCTTAAGATAATCTATATTAACAAGAAATCCTCTTCCATGGTGTTAGTTTGGTTTTGTTAAAGAAAATGTCCCAAAGAGGTAGAAATTGAGCATCTGTGTAGTTATATGAGCAAGTTAAATTAATATTTTGCTTTAAGTCATTGGTAAATTCAGAGAGTGGGCAATTGTCCAGTTAAGTAATAATTCACACTATGCTTTGATCATTTTTTGTTTAGGTCTTTCCTTTTATTTGATGACTGTTGCTGATATTATTCATCATAGGCTTTGATAGATCACTGTTATATGGCAACACTAAATAGATGATGGTGATGTAGAATCAGCAATGTTGTCCCTGTACACATTCATTTCTGCTGTTTTGGGATTATATGGTTTCATTTCTTTCTAGATATGTTACGTTCTCAAAAGTAGAGGAAGCTGCTCGGTGTATTCAAGTTGTCAATGGCTTCATTCTAGATGGGAGACCTTTAAAGTAAGATTTTATTCTTTTCTTGGTCTTCTTCACTATTCTTACCTGTGATTTTTTATATTTTTATGTGACCATATTTCACATAGAGCATGTTTTGGCGCTGCAAGATACTGTGAATCATGGTTAAAGAAGAAGGTATGTGCTTCCTACTTCAGGTTTACTGATGATCCTGTCTTCTTGATTTCTTGTATTGATTTTGTGATGACTGATTTCATTAATTTAGATGGTTTTTTTTGGTTCAGCCCTGTAAAAACCGGAACTGTATATATCTACATGCTGTGGGTGTACCGGAAGATACTTGCACAAAAGATGAGGTGTTCGCAATATGTTCAAGGTAACTTATTGCGCAACTTTTTTTTTTTTTTGAAACCAGTTAAAAGTAAAAATGATAAGGAATACTCTTTCAAGCATAATTATTATGCTATCATTTGAATTGAAGCCACCATTTTTAACTGTGTCTTCATGCCAAGCCGGCCTTTGAAACCACTACTTCATGATTTTTATATTAAAAAATCATGAAGCGAACTTCCTCTTTTCGGCACTGGCTTTGATATATCCATACATATTGGTGTAACCACTTTTTGGTTTTTAATTATAATTGAGTTTTTTAGCAATTATAAGAAGATCTATATAGATTTTTCGATAATCCGTATGATTATAACTATTTAAAAAATAAACTAATAATCCGTATGATTACAACTATTTAAAAAATAAACTAAATGGACAAAGATCTATAAAAGTATTTTACATTTACCACTATCAAAATCAAGATTTTATCTAATCCTTTAGAAAATTTTATTATTCTTTTGAAATGCCGTGACACCTGCATGACTCACATGACAACTCATCAACATTATCCTAGTCTGCATTGGCTTCAGTTAATTTGCTAATTGTCTTCCAAACAGGGTTTTTTTTCTTTATATTTTTATCTCATTGATTTTTTTTATAAGTGTCTGTAACTTCTATGAGTCCTAGTCTGCATTGGTCCTTTTTCATATTTTTTTATTGGTTTTTTTAAAATGTTTTTAATCATACTTGTTAATTTGTTTATTAGAATTCATTTCACGCCACATTCTATCTTTCAGTTAAAGTGAGTTAAACTGATATGGTTGAACTTTTGCAAACTTAAGAGTTAAGACAATTCTCTTGGTAATGTATAAATAGCAAGTGCTGGATCACAAATCTCTGTTGGACGTTTGTGTTGGGAGACATTGTACTAACCATCAAACTATAAACCAATTTTGTTATAGTTTCAGGAGATATAAGTTCACTGGCTTCTGATAAGAGAAAGCACTTATTGTTAATTATCCCTAATATGATCTTGGAGCATCCAATTGGGAAACTAGAGATAAGTAGAGTAGATGATGAAATATGTAATTTTTGTTGTGTTAATGAGTTTAGGGGTATTAAGGAACCAAGCTTGATTAGGCTGAGAAGCATGTTTGGTTCGACAATTAAGGCTAATTGACATGATCCTGGGGGTCACTTGCCTATTCGAATCCCATGCTTAACAATTCGTGGTGTGGCTCGTTAGGGGAGTTGAGGGTAACTGCTGTGAGTCATGAACTCATGAACTATATACATCTGCTTGGGCTATGATAAGCTTTGACTCTGCCCAAGATCACTTGATTTTGTTGACTAAAGCTTGACTTGGCTTTCTTTTCTCAACTCAATTCAGCTCAAAATAGAAGACTGTTTTCAGTTTCACTTGAAATAGAAAATGGGCTCTGTTTAAGTTGAAATAGAAATTGAGCTTGTGTATAAAACAAGCTCGATTTTGGTATGGCATAATGATATCATATCCTTAAATAAATAAAATTTAAGTTTCATGCAAAGGCAAATAATCTGGACCATTGAATCTCCAATCCAATGGCCTATATTCCATATATAGCATAATTAGACATTTAAAAATGAATTTGTGTGTGGTAGCTATCAAGCAAAGCTCAATTGATCATGGCTTGAAAATATTCGAGGTCAAATGTCTGGCTTGTGCTTGACATGATTTTTGGAATTTTGAGATGAGCTCAAACTTTTGTCTAGATGAGCTCAGTTGCACATGAGAAGCTGAATCAATTACCAGTCCCACATGGCTTACGTATTATGAGGATGGAATTTACTTGAACAGTCATACTGACAAATTGATTCTTTGATGTAACATGGGCTTAATTAATCAAGTATGATACTACTGATCAAATTGACCTTAGTTTTAATTTAATTTTGATATACCTTAATTAACCAAATATGACATACTTGGTGAAGCTTAATTGTATTTCATTTACCACTCATATATTAGTTTAAATTATGCTTTAACTTAATTGATCATTTTTGATATGATTAACCAACTTGGCATTAAATTTATTAATTGTAGATTTTGTGATTATTTAGCATTGACTCAATTAAACAAATATGATCAAGTTTGCTAAGAATTAGGCAGTTAATTGCACAAACTTGATTTGGATTTAGTTGAGGATGTATATACCAAACTATATTACTTACAAATTATGAGTTGTCCCTTTAATTCCAGTATGGTTATGATTGGTCTATAGTTGGACTCCTGAAACTACAAATCTAACTGAACTCAATTTAGTTCAATATGGAAAGTTTGTGCGTTACATATTTTGTAGATTGATAACATTGGCCAAATTGAACATGAAAATAGTTCTGTTCAGCTTCTAGGTTTGCTTGAATTGCATGTTCTCCTGTAGAGTTACATAATGATTATGAATTTTGGATTGCTCGTTTCTTTTTAGTTATACAAGGGCACAAAAAACTAAAAACTAACTATTTAAATGGATGTTTCAGTAGAAGGAGAATTTGTGATTTCCTGTTTATAATTTTCTTAAACTATCCTTATTGTTCATGCAAGATATGCTTAAGACTGTCAGTTTGCATCTACAGGAATTCTGTTGATTCTGCACTTTGGAGAAATGATTTATCTGCATACTCACATTTTAACTCATCCTTACATTAAAGACTTTAGATTCATTTGCATGCACTATTGCTGGTAATATGTGAGTAATCATTATCTGAACTACTTCTCTTTTCCTTTTTTACAACAAGCAGTAAACTCCGGCAATTAGGGATTGATATGGCTTGTCACCCACGACGTGCAGGAAGTTGCTTTCCTCCACCGGTTGAGAACTGTAAACATAACGTTACAACATTCAGACCTCTTCCTCAGTCAGCAATATATGTAAGCAACTCCACTGCTAGTGTTTTTATTGTGATATGGTTCTCTATTTTAAATTTTATGCAATTATTATGAAAAGTTTAGCATGCTGTAGATGTTGCAAGATTATGATCACGAGAGCATAAATATAATTTTTATAAGTTATATTAATTTTACAGGGTAAATGTCATAGTTCTGAAGACCTGAATCCAACTAGTGATCACAGATTATCTGATTTTCTTCAAGAATTTCGTTGGTAATTTTTATTTATGTTATTATTTATCTATTATTCCATAATTTCTATAGGTTATTATTCTCTCCATTTTTTGAAACTCAAATGCATATTGGTTTGGTCATTTTATTTATCTTCAGTGGTCAAGAAGTCACATTTGGAAGAGCATCATATTTGAATGTTGTTTCACAAGGTCTTCAGAGCGATTCAAAAAAATTGGGTAATTCTTTGTCTTCCAAACATGAAAAGGTACAAATATCAGGACAATCATCATCTAAAGGCCAACTTAACAAGGAGATAGTTATGGTGAACAACCACAGACTAGTTTCAGATAGTTTTCAAGAAAAGATTACATCAGAAAAACCATCTCTCAAGAACGATTATTCAGAAACTCACATTTTCCAGGATATAAAGGCTCATGTAGACACAGGCTCAGTGTTGAAATATTCTGGGAGCACACCATCTGCACTTTCTGAGAATGATGCTAGGGCGCAGACCTTTGTCCAACAAGTTCCTTCAGTTAAGCTTGAATCCACTAAGCTGCAGTCTAATTCTCATGATTCTGTTGATTGCTCAGCTGGAATGAGATTGGAGAATGAGATCTTCAATGATCATATTTTTTGCTTTGTTCCAGTATCTCCCACTTCCTCTAAACTGGTTACTTCTACATCAGAATCTGAAACTTTAACCACTAACCAGACCTCCAAAACTGCTCCAATCTTCCAAAATGTGCCTCTAAGTGCTGATCAGTTTGCAAGGCCTTCATCTTCAGCATCTTGGATCTCAACCACACAATTGGAAGCTGAAAATAAGCTCTCCCTTTTTGATATTCAAAAGGTTAAAAATGAACCTGGTATTTCAGTACCCTTTTCTTCTGATTGTGTGAGGAGGTCTCTTAAAGGTGAGCAAGATAACTTTGAATTTCAGAGTGAATCTGTGGGTTGCCATAGAGAAATTTCCAAACTTCTGCAAGGTTATGTTCCATCTAGGCATACCAGTTCAAAAGATCACATTGGTCTGCATTCTTTGCAATGCCAGGAGGATGTTAACTCCAAAGCAGTTGGTATCATAACATGTGAATCTGAAGGTTCAGGAGAAGTTGATGTTATATCAGATCTATTATCACTAGACCTTGGTTGCAATGATGGTATACTGGACAATAGTGACCTGGAAAAAGTATTTTATAATTCTAGTGATTCAAGGCACCCCTCTGAAATGTTTAGTCCTGGGATATTAAACAACAACTATGCTTCGAACTTTTCTTTTTCAAGGATAGACACAGCTGATCACTCGACTAATGACTTTTGGCAGAAGGATAATGCTTACCTGCCGGATACTTTTGAAGAAAATTTAATCTATAGGAATAAACTTCTTGATTATCCTTCGGACTTGGAGATTGCAAGCAATTCCTATCTTCTGCTAAATTTGCATAAGTCAGGTAATTGATTACTTGTTTTTGACCTTGCTATCTTCTTGACTTGATTTATTAATTCAAAATTTGGTTTTTCTTTCTACATGTGAAGCATATATTTGGAAATTTTAATTTATCTGTTGATTGATAATGCTATTCAAAACAAGCAAACAAATTGTTGAATAAAAGGATGTAATATACGAACTAAAAGAATAGCTTGCATACTAAAATATAATTGAGGCACAATTCTTTTTAAATAGGAGTAGGATTAGGGTTTTCTAAATTTAACCTGAAAGACATTAATACTTTAATACTTTAAACATATATTATTTTGACTCTAACACCCTTCTTCAAACTGTTGACGGAGAAGCAGTAAATATCTAGAGTTTGCTTAAAACAAACTGTAGACAGGCCAATGAGTCGGTGTTTCTGAACATATCAGCAATCTGCATAAAAACTGAGCATGTGGAAGAGTAATAGGGCCCTTAGATAATGTTGGCACACAAAATGATAATTAATTTATGTATGCTTTCTTTTCATAAAAAACTGAATTGTGGGTAATCAAGATAGCACTTTTATTATGACAATGAAGAGGCATAAGCATTGTTTGTGGAAATTTCAAAGCATCTAAAAGCCATTGAAGCTAAATAACCTCTGGTGTGGTGGATGCCACAGATCAATGCTCTGGTTTAGTAGAAGATCTAGCAACAATTCTTTCTTTCTCATTTTTCCGAAGGACTAAAGAATCTCCATAATAAATACACCAATCAGCAGTGAAATGGCAGTATGTGATGTCTTCAGCTTAATCTGCATCACAAAAGGCATGCAAAACCAAAGATGAAGTTGAAGGGGATAATAGTCCATAACGATATGTGCCTCATAAATATCAAAGTATCTAAAGAACAGCTGTCGAATGAGTAGTGCGAGTAGCAGAACTAGATTAACTAACAACATTTTCAACAAACTATATATCATGACAAGTGAATGTGAGATACACAGAAAGATAAAAATTTCTTATATCAAGTGGGATCATTGAGAAGTGCACCATCATCTGGAGAGATTTTAACATTATACCAAGGAGGAGCTATTGTCTTTTCATCAGTGAACTGGTAAGTATATCAAGCGCATATTTAGTTTGAGACAATATGTAACTGCAGCTGATGAGGTGGCTTCAATGCCAATAAAATAACATGGAGGGCCTAAATCTTTCATTTCCAAGAACTATGGAAGATAATCCTTAAGAAAGGCAATATCATCCGAGTTATCTCTAGTAATAATCGTATTATCAACATACAAAAACAAAAGAATTTTGCCACTAGAGGAGGCAAGCATGAATAAAGCTAAATCATAAGGTGAGTTAATGAAGCCAAGTTGGAGTAATGTTGAATTCTCAAACGAAGCACAAGATGCTTGTTTGAGACCATAAACTGTTCTCCGAAGACAGACATACTTGTGCCTTAGTATGGGGCAAACTTGTAGAGCATGTTAGGGACGTAGTGGCTTAGGTCCATAGTCCCACATCGCCTGTGAGAGCCAATCTCCCTAGCCTTATATATCCTAAGCCAATCATTCCCTCTAACTGCAGTTATGGAGAAGTTAGGGTGTTGGGTCCCTGTATTAACAGAGCAATGTATGTAGTTTTTTCATATAAATCTCTATTTAAGAAAGCATTTTTTACATCCCTTTGAAAAAGAAAATCATTGATTGGAAGAAGGGCTATTAGAACATGTGCAAAAGTCATTTTTGCCACCAGAAAAAAGTTTCCTCATAGGTGATGCTATACTTTTGAGAAAAACTTTTAGCTAGAAGACGAGCTTTATGGCATTCATGTGGTCCATCTGCCTTTGTCTTTATTTTTATATATTCATTTGCAACCAATAAAATTTTTACCCTAGAGTAATGACAAAAAGATCCCATTTGTGAGTTCTATGTAAAGCATCGAGTTCTTCTACTTGGCTTTTGGCCAATTGTGATATGAAGAAGTAGAACTGCTGGTTTGAAGATGAGGCTGTGAAGAGGTTATGAAGGAGTGTTGAGGTGAAGAAGCTGTTGTGAAGGAGGAGTTGGGTGTTGCTGGTGTTCTGCTGATAATGAGGAGTTAATGAAAACAGAGAAGTTATGGAGGGAAGTTTAATCAGAAGGTAGTTATATCTGAGTCAGGAGGTAGTTAATGAGGTGGCGGGATGGTATTGGCCGAAGTCGTTCTGCTGGAACATCTTAAGGGGTTCATTATAAGCCTTTACATCTGAACCGTTGGATTGTCTTTTAGTGATGGGGCCAGGATTATCTTGGCCGTCAATGTAAACATATAAGAACTAATGACTTGTATTGGAGGAACTAATGAATGAAGTGTGTTTGAGTGTGATTTCTTGGTTTCTCTTGTTCATCTTGTGTTCATTTCCATTGATCTTCTGGTTCTTGCTTGTGTGTTTGAATTTTCTCCATATCAAATTGGGATGAGAAGGCTTTTGTAAAGGATGAAGGTTTAATGAAAGAATTTATGGATGATAAAATCAATAGTCAAAATTAATAAATAGAAGACAGATGAGTTAATGATGCATGCTTATTAGAAGGACGATGAGTACAGGGTAGTTGAACGCAAATAGGATTAAAAATAAGTAGAATAGGATCAATAGATAGAGATGAGATGACACATCTGTAGAACCATTTTGACTAGATTAAAATGGACCATTTTCAGTGTCCTATGTTGCTGTCTTGGGATGACAAGTATAAGTTCATGTAATGGGAGGTGGTGAATCAAAGAAGTAGTGGCATGAACCATAGGAGTGGGAGGTGTTGTATCATTAAAGAATGGATCTATGAAGAAAACCAGAAGATAAGACTCAGAAAAAGACAAAGCATTACTTGATGAGTAGTAAGAAGGAATAGTTTCTAAAACATATCGAAAAACATAAAATTGATTAGCAGTTGGTTCAAAACACCGATATCCTTTTTGATCAATTCCATAACAAAGAAGCACACACATGCATGACTTAGTAGATAGGTTTGTGCATTCATGAGTAACAAAACAAAGCAAGTGCACTCAAAAACATATAAAGAAGAATAACTCAATGGAAAACCATATAATATATGAAAATGAGAAAGATTAGAAGTTAGTATAGAAGGAATATGGTTAACAAGATTCACGGCAGTTAAAGCAGCTTCACCTCAGAACATAGATGGAACATTAGCAGAAACTAACTCTGACAGTTTTCATAATATGGCGATACTTATGTTCTATAACTCCATTTTGTTCAAGGGTGTAAGGACAAGAAGTTTGATGAATTGTCCCTTCTAAGGCTATAAACTGAGTAAATTGATTAAATAGATACTCTTCTAGAATCAAAATGAAAATATTTAATCAATTTTCCAAAGTTGGTGTGTGCCATTGTAACAAAAGAGACAGATATTGTAAAATTAGATTGCTTATGCATTGAGTATATTCATGTATAATGTGGGTAATAATCAATAAATGATACATAATAATGGGCATCTCCTTTGACACACATAGGTGTAGGTCACTAAATGACTAAATGAACTAAATTAGAATTGGATGAGAAGTGTATCACTGTTCCTATTGCTTTTCCGAAGCCATACATGAGACCTCTTCTTCATATTGGCTTCTCTATGATTGCAAATAAATGTAAGGATCGATGCAGTATTAATGTATTATCTACATCTTTGTAGGTAAATAGAAGAATAAAGACGCATTGCAAAATCCCAAATTAGACCAGTGAAAATCTGTCAGCTAGAATAAGAAAAAAGCACTTCATATTGATCTCATTCTCATCTTTTAGAATTCAAATTCATCCTTGGTTTAGTAATAACTTAATCCTTTGATAAAATACTTGTTATGTCAGTAGATGTTAAAGAATTAGAGATTAGTTCATTCCATGAATCACGATAAAAATTCCATATGTATAAATAAAAGAAAAAAATAATAGGTTGACTATTATTAAAAATTAAAGTATTCACTTTGGACTATTTACACCCACGACAATTTGAAATATCACTAAAATGTAATTTTTCTAACATTCCTTTGGAAATCAAATGTTCAAATCTAGACTTATAAACATGCCCTAATAAAAAAATGGCATAAATAAAACAACATAGATTGAGATTTTAACTCAAAAGAAGCTAAAAATGAGGATGTTTTAGAAGTAGCTACCAAATGTGAAATGTGAAGGTGGTCCAACTCATATAAGTTAGAAACTCTATGGCCTATCCCTGTCTTTAAACCTCTTTGTGGATCCTGTACATTGCAAAAAGTAGCAATAAAGATTTATATGATACCATAAATCATTCAATTAACTAACAGATGACAAACTAGCGGTGAATTTGGGAACATGCAGAATATGATCAAGATTGAGGTGAGATAAATTAAGATTATCAATCCTTTAAGGGGTATAACAGAGCCATCAACAATATGAATATTTTGGGATTATGAATAGAAGAGTAGTAAGTGGACTAGGTAGATGTAAAGACGTCATGATTGGTAGCTTTAGAATCAATTAACCAAGTGGTAGAAAGATTACCTAAACTGGGAGTTTATGAGGGGCTGGGAAGACCACAAACCCTTAGACAAAATAAAATTGTTTGAGTTTGTCAAAGATGTTTGGACTTCTTGTTCAAATACCCTAACCGGTAAAGAAGGTGTGTGTTGTTAAGCAAATATATTAGATAAGACATCAGGAGAAGATCCTTACCCACGTCCATTATGTTGTTGTTGTCTCTAAATAGACTGCGGGTAAGACTCATGTGGAACATATCCATGCCCTCGAGCGCCACCACAACCTCAAGTGCGACCACACCTTGTAAGTTTTAGACAAGAGTTCTTCCAATGCTCTTTTCTCCTAGCAATAATGACATTCATCTGAAGATTTTAGATGTAGGTTTTGTTGTGATTTGAGTGGAGTCTATATTAGAATGCAACGAAAGAATTTTGAGATTTACTACCAAAGTTGGGAGACAGCCAATGCAAGAGAGAAGCCTAACAGACTCAAACATTCTCTTAATGCCATCAACAATTGAGTCAAACATTGTTTTGCTCTATCTTTGAGAAAGGTCATATTTGCTTGCAATTCAATAAGCTTTGCAAGTGCTAATCGATCTCACAACATACTTAATTCGGTATAAAAAAATCTTCAATAGAAGAATCACCTTGACGAATAGCTTGTATTAGTCCTTGTAATTGATATTCTTTGGCATAATTATCTTGGATATATAAATTTGCTAGAAAATCAGATACAACTTTAGCAGTAGAAAATTTTAATAATTGAAAAGGAATATCCTGAGTAACAACATTGTTGATTCATGTGATCATTTTTGAATTGGCTTTACAGCACTCTTGTAGATGTTTTTTTTTTTTTTTTTTTTTTTGAGGAAAAAGGAACTGTCAAGGCAGCTATTTATTGAAGAAAAAAAAAACTTAAGGAAACAAAACAGAAGAAGGTCCAAGAACAAACAAAAGCAGAGAACTAACAGACAACAAAATCAGCAAAGCAAGACAAAATTAAAAACTAAAGCCAGCATCCTGGGTGAGCTTCATCAACCAACGAGACTTCTCCATCCCTCTGTGAAACAAGGATAAGGGAATCTGATTGGTACCCCGAGCAGCTAGAGCAAAAGCAATGCGATTCCAGTTCCTAGGGATACAATCCAAATGATAATTGCTCAACTGAAGGATAAGTTGTTGAAGATTAGCCACAGCTCCATTTGAAATCCAAGTAATATTAGTGGCGCCATCTTCCAAGACTTTGATGAGCTCCACCGAACTAACAAAAATCCTGGAAATTTTGATGTTATCCATCTTAGCACAATGAAGCGCCACTGTTAAAGCTTTGATCTCCGCATCAGTGTTGGAATTATTGATAACCTGAGAGCAGCTTGCAAGTAAATTGGAAAAATTAGCATCAATAAGGACAAAGCTTGCACTACTGATACCTGGTTCGGAGGACCCAAAAGCTTCAAAGTATAAGCCATAAGACCCAGTGAAAGGTCTGTTTAGGATATAAAACCTTTTCCCCATCTGATCCAAAGGAGAAGACATCAATTCCTGGAAATGATCAATTGCTTTCTAAGCAATCCAAATAAAATTAGCTCTCTGGTTCTTGAAGATATTATCATATCTGGCTTTCCAAAGGAACCAGATGGCTGCAGCGATGCCTTGAATAAAGACGAATCAGATCTGTGCATTTCTAACCAATAACCCGTTGAAACCCCCTCTGGAAAGCATATAGTTTGATTAGTAATAGTAGCAATCTTATTCCAGACCACTTGGGCTCGGGAACAAGTATTAAAAATATGTTCAACAGATTCATTCATCAAACCACAAAAAACACAAGGAACAATGGACCCAAGATTGATGGCATTGAGATAGTCACAAGTTTTAACTTTGCCATGTAAAAGTAACCAAACAAAGAATTTAGCCCTGGGAGAAACCTTCAGTCTCCAGAGAGTCTTCCAACCACACCAATTCTCCTGATCAGAATGTTTGCTATTGAAATGGTTATAGACAATAGCATTAAAAGAATTATTGTTAGTCTTGGAGAACCAAATCCATTGTGGAGGGTCACAATGAGTAATGTTTCCATGACTCAAAACAGGAGGATTGGAATTTTCTCCAAAAACAATTGAAAACATGGGAGAGTTCCAATTATTATTATGAGTAAAATCAGCCACCAGTAAGTTTTCAAAATCAAGTTGCATATTAAGAAAAGTTGGTTTAAAGGCAATTGGAATCTCAAAACACCAGGGATCATAAAGGAAGGAAATCATAGAAGGATTAATAGAATGCATCCAAAGATTTGATTTGATATCATCTGTAATTCTACAAATTCCTCTACATAATCAAGAGCAATTTGAGGGAATGTGCATATTCCACAGGTTGATCATCCCACATTTATGAATGAGCAAATGCACCTTGAAAACATCTTTGCGATTCAAGTAGTTCAAAACATTTTTAAACATCAAAGAAATTTAAGCCGCTTGTAGGTTCCGGATACCCATTCCCTCATCAGGTTTATCAAGCATTGTATTCTGCCAGTTAACTAAAGGGATGCCGCTGCCATTGCTACAGTTAGCCCACAAGAGCACTAGCTGAGATTTGATCTAGGATACTGTTAGGAACAAGATAAACAGATAGATAGTAAATAGGCATGGCCATAAGGGAACTGTTAATCATCACCACTTTGCCCAGTTTAGACATTCTAGAGCTTTTCCAACCACCAATAGTTTTGTTGATTTTATCAACCATGAATTGAAAGCAGGAAACAAGAAGTTTTTTGTTAGTGATGAGGATGCTCAGATAGATAAATGGATTGCTGCCAATGTTAATGTTTAAAATAGCTGAAATCCTATTGGCAACCCTCATGTTATACTAGTGAGGTAAATACAAATTTGACTTTGAAAGATTTGGAGTTTGGCCAGTCAGGAGACATAAAGATTAAGACACAGTTTGACATTTCTGGCAAATTTCCTAGTAGCAGTTGTGATAAGAATTAAATCATCTGCATACATTAGATGATTAAAGTTACATCTCATATTAAAACTTAAACCAGGAACAAGATTAAGGTGACGAGCATGGTTGAGAATGGCAGTAAGATTTTGGGAAACTATAATAAACAAGTAAGGGGACAGTGGCAAACCCCCTAGGAGGAGAAATCCATCTGGAAGGGCTGACCATTGATTAAAAACGAGAAGGAAACAGAATTGAAGCAGGATTTTATTCAAGCAATCCAAATACTTGGAAATCCCATATGGGCTAAAGTAGCAAGAACAACATCCCAATGCAAGCTGTCATAAGCCTTCTCTGCATCAACCTTAATTAACATCCTATGGAGAGGAGTCCGGTCTTGATTAATAGAGTGAACAATCTCCTGAACGGCAAGAATGTTATCAAAAGGGGTGCGACCAGCAATAAAACCACATTGTTCTCTACTAATCAAACCATTCAAAATAGGTTTTAACCGATTGGCCAATAATTTAGTAATAATCTTATAACTCACATTACAAAGAGAAATCAGACGGAAATCTGAAACTTTTGAAGGATGCTCGTTTTTGGGAATTAAAGCTACAAAAGTTTTACCCCAAGCCTTGGGCATAGAAGCATTAGTGAAAAAATGTTCAATGGCCAGAAAGAGAGGATCACCAATGTTTTCCCAAAAGAATTTGAAGAATTCAACATTAAAACCATCAGGCCCCGGGCTTTTGCCTTTCTCAAGAGAGTTAAGAGTAGAGAAAACCTCCTCTTTTGAGATTTCCTTAGTCAAAATATCACAATCAGAAGCACTAATGGTATTTAGGTTTTGAGGTAAGGCATGGAGCAAATAGGAGAAAGAGTTAGGATTAGGCTCCTCCCACAACTTTGAGAAATACTCCAGAAAAGAATTCTCAATATGATCCCTGTCCGAGTATGATTGAAATCATCAACCATGCTAGTAATGTGGTTAAAATGATTACGGATTTTAGCAATGTTGTGAAAAAAATTTGTGTTCCTATCACCATCCTTAACCCACATGCGACGAGCACGCTGGGCCCATCTAAGAGAATTCTAAGAAGAGCATTGAATCTATGTTGCAAGGCTCTATGATTAGCAAAATGAGAATTAGAGAGGGGGTTTCCCAAATCTTCTAATTCTAAGGCTTGGAGTTGTAATTTAGTATCCCTAATTCCTTTGTCCAGAGCATCCGAACCAGCACTTTTCCAATCAAGCAAAGATTTACGAATACGAGTAAGCAGATAAGCAAAGTTATGCATAGGAGAAGAGTGAGAACAGAAATGAAAAGCATTTCGAACCACATTTAACAATCTGTATGTTCAAGCCAATAATTTTCAAATTGGAAATTCTTATGAGTAAAACGGTTATCCTTAGAAAGCCGAAAGAAACAAGTGGAGTGATCAGAAGCAATTTTAGGAAGATGAGTGAGAATGTTAGAAGTAAACACATTTGCCTAATATGGATTAATCAGACAAAGGTCCAAACGGGCCCATCATCTGCCTTGTACATGTGGACCATTACACCAAGAAAAAATAGAACCAGCATACCAAATATCTAAGAGAGAATTATTAGCAATAAAATTTGAAAACAAATGCGCTTTATTAGCATAATAACTAAAAACACCCTCCTTTGTGTTCCACAGAAGAAGAAGAGATAGCATTAAAATCACCTATCACAAGCCAAGGGAGATTGATTTGAGACATACTAGCGAGTTCAGCCCACAAATGTTTCTGAATGACAATTTGATGACCATTATAAACTGTAGTAAGGATCCAGGTAGTCTGAGTTGACTGAGAAACAACCAGGTGAAGCACCAATTTGGATTTTACTATTGGGGTAACAAGGCCAATTTCTGTGCATCGTAAACAGATGATACCACCTGAAAAACCATCTGCTTCAGTGGCAGCCCAGTTCCACCTAGCAGAAAAGCGATCACAAAACCTAAATTCTGGAATTATTAGCTCGAGACTCCACGAGACAAATCAAATGAAGTTTATGTTTGCGGATAAAAAATTTGATTCGGTTCCAAGTATTAACCCTGGAGACTCCCCTGCTATTCCAACACATTATGTTAATATGATCCATAAAACAACACATAAGAGAAAAAGAAAAACACAGGGACAAAATGAGAAGAAAAGAGGAAAGGATCCTGGATAGAGACTCGTTAGATCCGGTGGCTATCCAGCTCCAAACGTCGATTTCGAAGTAGATGTTGACCCTTTCCTGTCCAGCGCTTCCTTTCTCACATTGTCTTGGATTGTCCAAGAGTAAGATGGCCAGTGGATTCATCTTCCATTTTCGAATCATCAGTGGACCTATTGGATCCATCCATCTCTTGATCCAAAACAGTCCCCTCCTGATCTGGTTCCAAAGCCCTAGCCACCTGATCCACAATCCCTTGATGTTCCCCATCAACCTTACCAGCACAAAGGCTGGGGAACAGAGAAGATCGCAGGACAGGGTCAGAGGCGTTGAAGCCAAGGGGTTTCAGAGTTCGAGCCGTCCGGATTGGAGTTTTTCCACCCCTAAGGTTGCAGGTAGCATTAGGTTTTTGGGAGAATGGGGGAGGATCCCAGTTTCATTCGAAGGCTTCACCCTAGCATTTGAGCCGTTGAATGGAGATGGATCCAGAGCCATTGGATGGGAAGGAGATTTTCCACCCAATCCATTAGTCCCCATCATGATGTCATGATCTTGGGAAGGGACGATTGAAGGCTTTGATAAAGGGATTCAGGACGGTCATTCGGCGCATAGGAACGAGGACCTCGCCTTCTCCGTCACCTTATGCCACGCTGAAGGTTAGTCGCTATTCCAGGTTCCATGTGTTCATTATGCATGGTCTCCATCAAAACTTGTCCGTTGAATTCCACAGGAGTCACATGATTCTCACGTGACAGCCCACTCGTCGCCCTATCACGGCCACAAACCCATCCCCGCCGGCGGGTCACAACCATCTATGCTCCGAAATCAGGTTCCTCAGATTCCCTCGAAGTGGATTGCGGTGCCTGACTACGGTCATCTACCTCCATGTACTTCCTTGTGAGGATTCCCCGGGCATCACATCAGCCTCCGGCGCCAAAACGTCCCGAAGTCAGGGATGGGCACGAGAGGGTGTGTCACCACGGTTTGTTGCTCTCCGGTTAGTACATGCGGCAGTTCCGTGTCTCACCAGTCCGCAGTGGTAACAAAAGGTGGGGAACTTCTCATATAGAACAACTACAAACACTTTCTTATCATCTTCAATCCAATACCCACGCTTTAATGGTTTTGCCAAGTCGATCTCTGGACATAATCTTGCAAATCGAGTGCGTGATAAGGAGGCCGTGTTCATCCACTTTGAGGAGTTTCCCAAAGCTTTCAGTGATGGTTTCCAGGGTCTCAGCATCCCAGAAGTCAACAGGTAGATTATGTAGCTGAACCCAAACAGTGGCTTTGGAGAGTTTTGTGAATGTCTGCTCAAAGCATGGCTGCCATGGAAAAAGTTGGGGGGAAAGGCCTCCTACCGTCCATGGTCCACCAAAAAGAACTTTCTGCATCACATCGTGTGATGCGCAGCGAATGAGGAAGAATCCATTAGGCATATTCGAAATTTGGACAATGCCCACAGAGCTCCACAAACCAAGCAAGGTAGTCTTAACATACGCAAACACTAGTGTCTTGCCAAATAGTTTGCCATAGAGCATATTGAAACCTTTGTTGAGCGTGAAGTTTGCAATCAGGGTCAACACGATGAACCTCAGTAATGGAGGTTTTAAGTTTTTCCAGGATGTGAGTGTCTAACAAGGGAGAGAGAATCAGTGTGCGTTGAGAGGATCTCGTAATCTCCGCCCAGGATGGTGGCAGAGGTGGTTCTCCACTTTCCGTGGCGTAACTCCTGAGATCTTCTGTGGTAGGGCAGATCTACAAAATTGAAGGGGACAGTGGATTCCATTATGATAAGATCTTCACTCTTGCAGATGTTGTTTGAGATTAGACTAAGCTTCCAAAGAACTATCATGCTTCCTATCAAGAATAAGAATAATTAAGGATCATCTTTTCCTTAAAAAAAAAATTGGTTATCATAGAAGACTAATATCCACAGTTGAAACCATAAAAGTGAACATTAATTGTGTTAATGTCATCATGCAACTCCATGGCAGAAATAATCTTTGCAAAGAAGCTGCTACCACAGTACCGTACTGCTACAGTACCATAATCAAGATTTTTTTTTTTTTCCCTTTCACAACTTGGCTCTGATAACATGTTAACGCAATTCAAAACATGCAAATAAAGTATTGAAGGGAAAGATGTAATATTCAAACTGACAGAATAGTGTTTCACACTAAAATGGAATTGAGGCATAACTCTCTTTAAATAAGAGTAGGATTAGGGTTGTCAAAAACTTAACCTAAAGGACATTAATTCCCTTATACTTCAAATATATATATTATTATTAATCTAATACTGATTATGGCTGTAAGTTTGTTGGATTGAGGTTCTGTTTACATTCCATTATGTTAGTAAGGACAGTCATTGATGGAATCATAGGCAAATGTATTCTGCTTAGAGGGGATAGTATCTAATATAGGAGCATGAATTCTAGTTGCTAAGATTTTAAATTCTCCAGTGAGAAGCAGTAAGAAACAAATGTTAGTCCCGCTATGAGTAAAGAAAATGGAAGTTAAATGACTTAATCTAATCTGGTTTTATCTGGCTGGAGTTTCTAGCTGATGTTTAGATAGATTTTGGTTTTTATTTTTTTCATCAATTGGATGTCCCAATTTTTTGTTCTATTTTTAATATGAAATTATAAAATGAAAGCTTTAAATAATATTTGAAGTTTGGAAAATTGTAGAAAATAGGGAAATATAAGGTAACAGTAGTTTGCATAACTATAGAAATTATTTGTGTGCACCAATCACAATATCCTTTATTCTAGAACAACTTATATTGTTGATTATCACAAGAGCACATTTCATGCACACAGTAAATTGATTGTAGCATTTTCAATTACATGAGCTAATAAATTTATGTTGGTCTGGGATGTAAGGTTACAGCACAAGCTGTTCTGGTTACCAGAACAACTTATAACAGCTGATCATCACAAAATCAAGTTTCATGCATGTCATAAATTGATAACAGCATTTTTTAATTGCATAAGCTAGTAAATTGATGTTAGTATGAAATGAAAGTTTACCAAACAAGCTACTCTGGTGTTGTATCTTGTTGCATATGGGAGTTATTGATAATAAGAACCACTGAGCTCTATAGTAATTGAGGATTTCATTACTATGGAGAAGGTTGGCATCAAGTTAATGGCTATCTTTCTTCAGTATAATAATATTTGCTAATCATCCCTATAATTGTGTCTTTGCTCAGAATAACAGCAATTGTAAAGTCTGTATTATGCCATACAAATAAAATGGCAAATGAATGCTGATGCACATAATAAGATACTGCTTGTCAAAATCCAGACCATCGGTTATAATATCGGATAACCTTGCAATAGCATAATTAATAACAATATATTTTTTTTCTGATTGGCCAGGTATCTGATCTCACTGATTGACATCCTGACTCTCTTGCTCTCTAGAATTAGCTCCTCTACAATATCATTAATGTTAAATGACTTTGAGAACTTCTAGCAGAGGCTGAGGGATATCTATTATGCACTCACTCCTAGAAAGTCTTCCTTGAGAACATTGTAATGGACATTTACTGAGTGCCATGTGAACTGATTATGAAACTGCTAGCTTGCTGGGATGGATGGGTTTGACCATTTGTCCATCATGTAACAATCAAACTGTTGGTATTGATGAAGTCAAATCTTCATTGGCCAGTATGGTAGATTTTATGTGCTTAACTTCTCTACATCAGCCCAAATCAAGTCTGTATAGTTTGCTACACATATCCCTATTCAAATTTACCTTTCCCTTTGTTAGGATTCTTTTTTATTGCCTCTGATGTTTTTTTGCTTTTTGTACTAGTATATACTCCCCAGTCATCTTATCTAACACCGAATATATAATCCTTGAATACGTTCTGTCATTGGCTGCTACTAAAATTATCTTAGAATTGTGCAAGGAAATTTATGGGACTGGTTATTTCTATGTGGTCTATCATATGGAGTATAGTCAGCAGCATGATGTGTAGCTTTAGTATGAAAAATTACTTACTATTATTGACTTAATAGCTTTAGTCTACAAGTTTGTTCCTCACGTCAAGTAAGGGTAGATGGATGGCTGATGTGTCAAAGAAATCACAAAATCCTCTTTGCTATGCTGAAGGAACTCTAATTGTAAGAGGATTTTGTAGACTCTCTATATTTGTTTTTCAAAACTTTTGTTGGATATGAATCAGCCACTCTGCTATTAATTTCTATTATCTCAGGAAAGGAATTGCCATCCATCCAGGGATATATCACATGTTGTCATTCTCAGCCATTTGAAGGCTAAAAGTCACCTTACGTTATAATCAGGAGTGGACTTCCCATTTGGTCTGTGGTTAAGCAACTTTAGATGAGCCAGTGAAGCTCTATATCTGCTAGAATGAGCACTGGATCTCCATGGTTTTGCTATTAGGGTGTTTGGTTGGTAAATAAGCTGGGATAAACCAGTTCATCCCAACTTTGGTTTCCACCCAAATACCTACCAAATTGGAACAGCTTGGAATAGGCTAATTTTTTTCTTAAACAAAAAATAATGTTAAATAAATATGATCAGTTGATCATTAATTAATATTTCAAACATTATTAACTTTTAATGAACATTGCTAATCTAGTCCTATTCCAACTTATTCCAGCTTATTGATAGTATGTGTAACTCATTGATTTGGTTTACTGAACCTTTAATCTGTCCTGCCTTCAATTTATGTGAGTTTCATGGTGTCTACGTGGTCGTTGTTCTGCTAATTAGACTTGAATTGCTGGTGATTGTATTCCCAATCTGTCTCATATGTAGGGAATTAACATATTTTTTTGTGTGCTCAATCATATTCTCTTTCCTAATTTATATACACAATCAGCGTCAATTCCATTTTTTTTCAGATTAAGGGCTAAATGCCATTACTACTTAATTGTGAATTATGGACTAATTGTATTTGCTGTTTCATAGTTTTGCCTAATTTGCTTCTGTTATAGAGAGCCAAAGTTTAAAATATTCTTAATTTTCAGCAAAACTATATCTTACATCAATTTAACTTTGTAGAGTTAATCCTATAATTAGATTCAACAGGCTGGATGAGATTTAATGTGAAACCAGCATTGGAGCATGTTGGGTGATCTTATACTGAGTATGCACATTTTTCAAATAAATAAAAGGGGAAACCAGTTTTATTTGAACTAACGTTTGTTTTTTAATTTCTTTTTGGTTTTTTGTCCAAAATTTTGAATTTGTAGTGATGAAAAACCACAGCATTCTCTTCCAACTTGTGCTTGTGGTTGGTTCTTCTTTACTGGTAACAACCTTAAAACTAAATCAGTTGGTCTGATGGTTTCTCCAGATTCTCTAGCTTCCAAGCAAGGGGAGTATCAATTGTTTGAAGTCCCTTCCAAGAAAATTTCAGTGTCTGCACCTCTTGTTTTCTCCCAACCCGCAACTTATCAGAACCAAGCTCATTGTATACCTCAGACATCTGGTTAGCTTTACTTACCTTTGAACGCACCATGAATATGTATCTAAGAATCTTCAGATATGTGACTAAATTTTGATTTGTGATATGTTTTGACAATGGCTCTACTGTTCATTATTGATTCTAAAGTGACATCATTGCTATTCCACTCAAAATGTTGGAAAACCTTCTAATTAAAAATTTTTATATTTTATTTTCTGCAGCTACAGTGTTTACTCAAGGAAATCTTCCACAGCCAGCGAAAAAGCCCATTGTTTCCAATTTTGACTCCAATTTGCTCAGCAAGTCTAATAAAGATCAGAAGTTTACGTTTCAATCAAAATTAGTAAACTTAAATCCAAGCTCAGCTACAGTTGGTGAAAACAACATGAAGGACATGGCTTCGCAAGATGCTTTGCTGAATTATTATGGAGCATGGAGTTCTTGCAGTATGAGTAGTTTGACTGCAGCTGAGTCTGTGCTTCTAGTCAGAGGCAGTGATTCTAATTTGGAAGGGATCTCCAGAAATGATCATGCTAATTCACATTATGATTATTCAAGACAGTTCCATGATCATGGGGACTACAATTGTCAGTTACCTGACACTAATTGTTTCTATAATGTAGCATTGGAGCAGATTTGGTGTATGCATGATAGATCTTAATCCAACATTCACATGATTGACAGCTCACTTTTTCGCTCAGTCGATATGTGGGTAAACATTGTCACAGTGGAATATCCGCCCTTGCAGTTTATATAATCCTGAGGCAGCTTAACACTCAATGAGTCTATTTGCAGATTTTACCAGGTAATCTTTGATGAACCGGCCTCTATCTTCTTTATTTGCATATTTAAAAAGCACACTTATCATTCTCCCTAGTCATGTGGATCACTTGAATGCAAATTATTTGATATCTTGGTACTTTTGCATGCCATGTATGTTGCCCATTTTTTATTCACATCTAACTCGCTATTTAGGCCTTTATGTCTCGTGCTAGAATTTGATAGGCCCTTTTGAATTATGTAATTATCTTGTGCGATTTGTGTTACATGCATGCAAGTCTCCATCCTGTTCACATATGGCTTTCTGTTTACTCTCTGTTTGAAATGTATGATCATGCGTACTTATGTTCTATAGCACTGTACATATTTAGTGCTTTTTTGGCCGCAAGGCAGCAGCAGCAGCTAATTCTGTCCACATATCTCCTTATGATGAAATTTCCCACCAGAAATTTAAGCATCAATTAGCGACCACCTTGTCTGGGAACAGGAAATCTAATAATAAGCTCCTCTATTTGTTTTGTATCAAATGCTACATAGAGTTTGCTTGGTTACCAATCGGTACACGTTGCAAATGATGCATTATTTATTAAAGGTGTTCACATTTGCAGGTATACAAGTTGTGGAAGCCCTGATTGAGATGACCCAGAGTGTCTGGTTAGGTGTACTCAAGGCCAGAGCAATAATTTCTCAAAGCTCTCATTTTTCACATGTATCATCACATGTCTCTTAAAACATACAGACACAGAATGCTTATTTCCATGTGCAACTATGTCTAGGACAAATCTGTGGCAGTAAATAAAACGACTAGAAGAAAAAACTAGTTTTACTTACCAGTTTCAGGATTTACTTTCAGGGTTTTTGTGCATGCCTCCCTGAAATCTTCAGTTTTTGCCTAAGCCTCCCAGCTTTCAGGGAGGTAAATTCCCC
Source organism: Dioscorea alata (assembly GCA_020875875.1). Taxonomy (NCBI): domain Eukaryota; kingdom Viridiplantae; phylum Streptophyta; class Magnoliopsida; order Dioscoreales; family Dioscoreaceae; genus Dioscorea; species Dioscorea alata. The sequence continues at coordinate 7,073,366 of CM037027.1, forward strand.
TACATTTCAAAAGTTCGCTAATCAAGATGGCTTTGAACGTGACGTTTTGCCGGACATGCTGTAAAATGTGTGGTTTGCTTGTTGGATCTGTTATGAATTTGGGTCCACTTTATTTTCCTCTTGTAACGCTCGTTATAAATATGTTAAACGGAAAGGTTGGTTCCCTCATCAAACAAAACCGCCCCCCCCCCCCCCCACTCTCTCTCTCTCTCTCTCTCTCTCTCTCTCTCTCTCTCTCTCTCAGGCTTTCTGGTTTATTTTTCTATTATAAATAATTTTTAGAGAATTGGGTTTGTTTTTAGATTTTGGATAAATTGAGGGATTAGTTTGTAATTTCCTAAGCTAAGAATCTTGTAGGGCTTGCAGAATGTTGGAGGGGTGAGCAATGTCACCCCTGCCGTGCCGTAAGTGTACCGGTTGTCAAATAATAAATTTTTTGCTAGTGAGCGCAAGAGAGTCGTATCTCTAAGGTTCTAAGAAGTACTATTATATTCTTTTTGTCTCATTATTTAGTCTATCAATTAAGAGAGCGATGCCTTAAACAAAGAAAAGAATGTCATCAAGCAATTTAATTAAGACGAGGTCTCTATGAATAAAGTAAGCCTCAGGCAAGGATCTCTTCGCGAGTATTAATGATTTTCAGATGATATAAAGACAAAGTAGCTAGAAAAGCGACATTCTAAGGTTGGTTACCTTGAAAACCTTCGGTGAATAACCCTAATCTCATATGGGTTTTATCTCTTGGACACTTCTACGATTGCATTGGGTACAAAGAATCTTCAAATATAGGGTAAAACCGTAATATAGGAGGCTATCAACACTTGGACCTTCGGTGTGAAGATATAATAAATCCCTCTTTAGTCTATGAATGACCTAGTACATGCAAACATCCCGTTCTACACATACAATTGCAAATTAACCTACGGAATCCATTCATTGTAGATTAAACATGAAGCACACAGATTAAACCTAAGAAACAAGCCAGCATACATTAATAAAGAGAGTAATCATTCATATACAGTTTTCTTCTCAAGGTTCATTAGTGCCCGGTGCTCTTGGGAGTTTAGTTTGACATAAATTGAAGAAAAATAACAAGATTAATATGAAAACAATAAGAATTCATAGTGAAACTCCCTATCTGTTGGCTAATGATGAATGTGAAGAAGCTTGTCGGGGTGAAGAAGCTCGTCGGATCCTAATGACGCCACCTTCCAAGAATCCTCAAAACATGGCATTGCTTTGATTTCTTCTCCGATGAAGCTTCAAGGATCAATCACTTGAGATATACCTTTCTCTCTTTTTAATTTGAGCCCAAAGGAGGCTCTTCTCAATGATATTTGAAAATGGAAATGTGTAGAGTTGAATGGCGGCCAAGGCTCTTTCCAAAACCCTAACATCGTATAGGGCCCGCATAGGTAACGAAAATAAGCTTTTGGCAAAGCTGGGGGTTTATGCGGCCTCCATGCGGGTGCACGAAGGTTGCATAGCTTTCTAGAAGGGTCATGGAGCCTCTGTGCCGGCACATAGGGGTCACATGGCATTATGTACAGGTCATGTAGATACTATTCACTGATATATAGGATCAACATGTAGCTAACTTGGCCCAGAATTTTTCAAGTCTTTCATGGGACGTAAGATGTGCTTGAAAACTAACAAGTTCACCTTGAGAGTCAAGTGAAGAAAATTTCTCAATCATATGAAATCAACTAATAAATTTGCGCTAGCAACATTCAGTTTAAGAAAAACAAGCACGCATGATTAAGTGATAGTAAAACTTTGTATAGAACAATATCAAAGAAGTCAAATTACAATATACATCTTAAGATTTGTCGGCATCCCATTACCAAAGGAATTTTTAGTTCCTCATTATAAAAAAGTACACATCAAATCTAAGCAAAGAACAATAAAACAAAGAAAGTATAATAAACTCTCTTTATCTTCATAATCTTCTTCAGTTTGATAGAATCCTCTCTGAGGAGACAATATCTTAACCTTTAATCAACACACAATCTCTCCAATGTTACCACTTAGGATCTCTCCAAGATAGCGTCACCAACCCTCGAAGAATCCTCTTCAGAAGTCTTCTTGGCGGCTCTCTAAATATCTCTTGCCAAAAGAACTCAAAGAATAATCCCTAAAATCACCCATTTGTTGTTATAGCTGTAGAAATAAGGCAAAACACGTGCTCAAAACGGCCATATACAAGGTTGTATACTTGATCCATAAAATATCTAGAGCAAAACCCTTGATAAAATACATAGACCTGTAACTCATCCTCCTAAGAATGCTAAAAAACACTGCAGTGTATTTGATCTATCTCTTTTGATGGGTACTTGCTTCAACTCTGTTTTGCTCAGTCAAATTAGGAATTGAGATCTATATGGCTCTAAGCACGCTCATGTTACTAGTCATATAACTCTCCAGAGTTTCAATTTTGCCTCAAAACAACTCTAAATTTCTCGAAATCTTTTCCTTTTGCTCCAAACACGTAAACGGTGGCTTGAGTACAAAATAGAAGAAAATTGATTACCTTAAACAACCAAATTCATCAAAAAAATAAGCAAAATGTTTTAAATAAATATATTAAAATATGTATAATCAACCGGTTTTCACCTAGCCACTACACCTCATACAATTAGCTCAGTAATGCTAAAAGTGGAAGGAGTTCAATTTCCTATTCACTATACCAATAAAGTTCTCTATAATCTAGAGACCATATACCTCTTGATAGTCTTGATAAAGAAGCTGTTATATGAACTCATCATCTTTAATCAAAGGTTGAATTATTTTGAAGGTCATTACATTACCATACTTAGTGACAAGGTCTCAAAGTAAGTACTGTAGAAGCTTAACATGCATGTGACAATAACTAAATAGGGCATTGAGTTGGACAAGTCCTACATTTTTATGAACCTTGGCTAGTGATTAAGGGCTAAGTCCTATCTAACTTCTTGGAGGAATTCACATTGCTAGAAGATGCCAAAATGAATCCTCCGAAGACAAAGGAAGAACAAATAGCCTAGCTCAAGATGTGGGCTAGTGGTGTGTGCGTGTGTGTATGATTCCCTACCCTACAGATCACCACTAGGCAAGTGCACATATTACCTTTGTACTACAGAGTTTAAGAGTACCACGTGTCAACGCAGCGGATACACAGTTCTAATCCAAGAACTCACACTCAAAATAGAGTAAACGTGAAAATTAATTTCCAATTCATTGATTCCTTTTCACAAACCCTAAAACAATATTTATAGATATCTAAACTAAGGACAAAATAGTAAATATAATTAAAATAATTACAAATTACTAGATAATAAACTAACTAATAAATCTAAGATAATTACAAAATACTAAATAAAACTATTTTGAATATTTAAATTTAAAATACTAAAATTATTGGGCACCATGCTGCGTCATTCACCCCCACTCGCGAGAAACTCGACCTCGAGTTTTAATCTGGGCAACTAAGCTTGTAATTGAATATTTCAACAAACCATCCCTATTCAAAAATTTGAACTTCTTATTCTTGAATTCTTCCCATTTACTAGCTTTCTTTTTCTTCTTCTTCTTTGAAAAAGACCACACCTTTAGTTTCGATTCTTCGTGAAACTTAGAAAAATCCTTTTCATCATTCTTCTTTCTTTCATCAATACTCTTCCAATCACCTGTTTATCTTTTTCCTCAGTTTTAGATGCATCTTTAATTATATTTTCACAACTTCCATCATCAGTAATAGAACGGAACACTTTATTTTTAAGCAACTGATGGCTTCGAATTTGCACTTCATGTTTGGGAGTTGATATTATTGGCCTTATAAGATAAATTTGCCTCTCATCTGTTTCATATTCATCTTCCTCATCACCATTTGGCTCACAAATAATTTCTTTATTCTTCTCTATAATGTTCACGGTCTTCCTCAAGGGACATTCATTTGATTTGTGTCCAGGTTGATTACACCTAAAACACTTCCCTATAGTAGGTTTTGTATATGGATTTTCTGTTTTCCTAGTTTCTTTATCTTTCCCTTCTTGATCTTTCCCTATAGTCTCTGTTGTCTTGTTTCTTCTGTATTGGTTGTTGTTTTTATTAGTACGATCTTCAAACTCTTCTGTGGACTCTTCCGATTTATAATCTTCATGATTCCTCCAACCTCGCTTTTGTTGCATTAGTTCCACCTTTAGGGCCATATTCTTCACCTCGGATAAGGTTCTGATAACTTGTACACCAATTCTGTCTTTGAGTGATGGCCTCAAACCCTCCAAATACCTTGCAACCTGATGTCCTTCTGACTCAATGAGGTTGTTTCTCTCAGCCAGTCTCATGAATTCCGTAGTGTATTCATGGACAGACCGATTGCCCTGTTGACAACGTTGATACTGCTGAAATAGTATCTGTTCAAAATCTGGGGGTAGAAACTCCCTCTTCAATAAATACTTCATCATGTACCAAGTTCGTACAGGACCTTTACCTTCTTGTTCTCTCTTGGATTGGATCCGTTCCCACCATGCAGATGCTCCCCATTTAAAATGGCATGCTACTAATCGAACCTGTTTCTTTGGAGGGATCTCCATATAGTCAAAGAATCTGTCAATCTCGGCAATCTAATCCAAAAATTCTTCTATGGCCAAGCTTCCGTTGAAAGACGGGATATCCACCCTTAACCTGAAATCTCCACCATCCCTTTCAACATGCCCATAATTATTTCTCGCCCTTTGGCCTTCATATGGTTGATGGCGTCCGAACCAATTTGGTTCAAAATCATCTTCTTCCTCTGAATCTTCATCATAGACATATTGTCTATGAATAGGGACAGGACTACGTCTGTCAATAGGAACACCACGAGCCATCTCCACCCTTGGCCTTCTATTGTCATTCCGTCTCCTGTGTACGTCAATTTGTAGGGCATCCAGACAATCGACAATTTCTTCAAAGCACTCATCAAAACGGCAGAATCTGAGATCCATCCGTTGCTCCAAACGTCGCTCCAATCGTTGCAACGCTTCGTCCCCCAAAGGGGCTCTAGTCTCCTGATCAATGTCACGAAGACCAACACCCTCGCCACCAGTTGACATCCTCTCTCTGATACCACCTGACGCAGCGGATACACAGATCTAATCCAAGAACTCACACTCAAAATAGAGTAAACGTGAAAATTAATTTCCAATTCATTGATTCCTTTTCACAAACCCTAAAACAATATTTATAGATATCTAAACTAAGGACAAAATAGTTAATATAATTAAAATAATTACAAATTACTGGATAATAAACTAACTAATAAATCTAAGATAATTACAAAATACTAAATAAAACTATTTTGAATATTTAAATTTAAAATACTAAAATTATTGGGCACCATGCTGCGTCACATATGGACTATGATGATTAGTAATAACTCCTTTTCTTTTATCTAATAAAAATTTTGTTATAAAAAATATATTAATGGAAAGAATAAACTAAACTAAATTGGTGTAAATTATCTACTAGAGTGATGAATGAAACCAGAAACAACCAAAAATAGAAATAGTACCTGGATAATTAATCCCCTTAGATTTCTCATGCAAATAGGACTTCAATCATCAATTTATTCTTAATTTTATTGGACCATGGAATTCCTCAAATATGTTAATATCATCCTCAATATTATTAACAACTAACCTTAGGCTGATTTATTGAAATCTCTTTCTAATTAAACCTAGAATCACATATTCAATCTATAAATTCCTTTATTAGACATAACTCTAATCTAGAAGATTTGTGTGCCCTATTTCTAGGATTGCATACAACTCTTTTCAATTATGCTAGATCTATTCATACAAAAGATTTCTCAATCTTAATTGCATGAAATCAAGTGTGAATCATCACACCGGCACATATTAACTCAAGAATAATGGTGAACACATAATTGTATTATAATAAAATTAAAGAATAAACTGCATCAAACAAAGTCAAATCATAAATTCCATCCTAGGGTTCATCATATCCAAGTATGAAAAGAGTTTAGTTCCTAATTAAGTGAGACATTACTCCAAATCTAGAGGAAGATGTGTATGAAAAAAAAGGCTCCCAACAACTAAGTAGAGTATAAAGCACTCATTGCGGACTTTCATCTAGCCCTAAGTATGTCGATCTAGAGTTTACTTACCAATACTGATTTCTATGTCATTGTTAGATCAACAAATAAAGAATATAAGGTTAGAGATGATTACATGGATAACTACAAGTCCATAGTTAAGTAGATAGAAATGAGGTTCTAAGATTTGAGCTTGTTAAGATTTGCTATGAGGATAATAGAGAATCCACCATATTTCAAAGCTCATTTCATTTCCATTCTTTGAGCTAGATGAAACCTTACAATGCCATCAATGTGCGATCAAAGGGACTAATCTTGGAGGACCAAGAAGAGCTATGCTAAATGGTCCCATCTACCTCTTCATTATCTCTCGACTAGGCGCCTAGTCGGGAGACTCTATGAAAAACTCATAGCTTAGTGTTTTAGCCAATTATTCTTTTGTTGTATTATTTCATTTTATTCTTTTGTTACTTTATTAATTCATTCTCGCTATTTTCTTTTGCAGGTAACTGTTCATAACCAGAGGTAACCCTACTGATATAATAGTAGGAGACAGTGAGATCAAGAGAACATTGTTGAGAAGGCTTAGAGAGAATTCAGCAGTCGAGAAAGAGATTAATAGCGACTACAGAGAGTTTGTCGTGATGGTTAAACCAATGAGAACACTTTTTGAGTATGAGAGGCCATAGGTTACGGGAAAGTAGTTAAGTGTCCATGCCCCAACAATAGCCGCAAACAACTTCGAAATCAAAGCTAGTACTATTAGGATGATTCAAAACTCTTGTTAGTTCGATAGCTTAGCAGATGAAGACCCAAATACCCCTAACTTAAAATTTTTGCAGATCTATTCAATAATCAAGATGTGCACAGTTGTAGATGATGCAATCAGACAATGACTCTTCCCATTTAGTTTGAGAGGTTCAGCACATTGGTGGCTCACTTCTCTAACACTGGGGTCGATCAAGATATGGAATGACTTGGTGGAGAAATTTCAAGGATAATACTTTCCACCAAGTAAAGAAACAAAGATAAGACAGAAGATCTAAGCATTGAAGTAGGAAGAGTCCGAAACATTATTCAAGGCACATGAGAGGTTCAAGGATCTTCTCAGGCGGTGTCGTCCTCATCATGGGTTCAGTTCGTGGATGAGGTTGTAAATTTTGTACAACGGACTGAACTACTAGATAAAATAGATCATCGGTGCCGCAGCTAGTGGGTCACTGAGCAACAAGTACCCTGATGAGGCAGAACAGTTGTTTGAGGATTGCACGAGGTAGACATAGATACCGCTTTGGCAGCAAAAGTGGATGCGCTCACACGGAAGTTGGATCTACTGGTGAGCAATGGTCAGGGTGTCATCACAAGTTCTAGGGGTGTTCTGTTTTGTGAAACATGTGGATAAGGACATGGGACAGCTTAGTGCCCGATTATAAGTTCAGCTACAGCTCCAATGGAATAGGTTGATTATATTATAAGAGGTCAGAGTAATCAGAATAACCTGTACAACATATAAACATCCTAGGATGGAGGAGTCAATCTAACTTTTTCTAGAGTTAGGGTCAGCAATAAAAGCTTCCCTAGCAGCTAAACTATTAGTATCAATCACAGTAACAGTAGTCTAAAAGAAAATTCTCCATAGAAGATGTGTTGGCCAAGTATATGACAAGCAATGATGCTAAGATGGATGAGTTTGGTGCTACATTGATCAACTCTAAGCATCTATCAAGAACTTGGAGAATCAGGTTGGGTAGTTGGCAAGAGCTAGTACTAAGAGACTCATGGTAGCCTCTCGAGCAAAACTGAAGCTAATCCGAGGGAGCATCTTAAGGTAATATCACTCTACAGTGGTAAGACCATTAAGGTAAGGACTGCCTAGGCTCCACGTGCCGAGATGAAAAGGGAAGCCGTGTAGGAAGGCCCTTGTGTTTCATTAGAACTCACTGAGGAGGATGAGTAATGAGGTAAGGAAAAATCTAGAGATCTATCACTGGCTTGACCCACAATTCAAGAATACAGATCCCGAGTCCCATATCCTTCTAGGTTGAAGGTTGATAAGGAGGATGCACAGTTTAAGAATTTTATGAGCATCTTTAAGCAACTCCACATAAACATCCTGATCATTGAAGCATTGTCCCAGATGCTAAAATATGCTAAGCTTTTGAAGGACTTGCTTACTAATAAAAGGAAATTGGAAGAGGTAGATACAATGACTCTTAATGGAAATTGGTCCACCATTCTAGATAGCAAGCTATCGACAAAGTTAAGAGATCCTGGGAGTTTGTTGATCCTATGCTTGTTAGGTGATGGCATAGAAGAGCATGCACTAGCCAATTTCAGGGCTAGTATTAACATGATGCCATACACTATTTATATGAAACTTGGATTGGGAGAATTGAAGCCGATGAGAATGACTTTGCAGTTGGCAGATAGATCAGTAAGATGACCATGGAGAATTGTGGAAGATGTTCTTGTGACTGTTGAAAATCTTGTCTACCCTGTGGATTTTGAGATCCTAGATATATGTGAGGATGTAGAGACCCCACTCATTCTTCGAAGATCTTTTCTAAGTATCTCCAGGGTTCTCATTAATTGGAGAGATGGAAAGTTGACCCTAAAGGTTAGGGAAGAAGAAGTGGTGTACAAATTCCTAAGCACCATGAGGCACTCCATGGACCAAGATGATGAATGTTATTTTGCACATGAACTTGACTTGTCTATCTCTGATTTGGTGCAAGATATGTTTGTGATGAATCCTCTTCAAGAGTACTTTGAGGTAAAGCTTGTTGAGAAATCAACGCAACAATTAAATCCACTTGTTCAACAAGTCAACAACTCAATAAAATGAGTAATTTAAGAACTACAACAATGAGAAAAGTATGTAGGAAGGTATAACCCAAAGATGAACATCGTAGTGAGGTAACCAACTCCATCGTCATGAAGGCATGTAATGATGAGACATTCTCTTTACTTACTCTAAGAAAGATGAAGCCATCCTTAGGTAAGGGCAGGTACATCAGGCTCGTGATGTTAAATAAGCGCTTCTTGGGAGGCAACCAAAGTAGTTTTATATGTTCATAGTTCTTTAATTTTCAATTCTTAGATTATATCATTTTAGTTTTAAATAAAGAGTGAGGCTTTATTGAATGGTGTGAAATTGAGTCGAATGTATTGGTTTTTATGCATGAAACTTGTATGTGGAGTCCATTTTCATGGTTAGGAATTGTTTTCATGCCGTTTTGTACAGGGAGAATCCATATTTATTCACTGTTCACATCACAACGGGAGTTGTACACCTGTTATGCACCCATTGTGATGTTCAGGAAAAGAGTTGTAATTTTCAGAATAAATTAAGTGAGGTTGTGATAAGTGCTAGAAAGTTCATATTTTATATATTATTTACACAGCATTCAACATAGAATTTGACATGTTTAGTGCCTAATTAGTACTAAATTTTATACCACGACCTTTATTTTTTTTAGGGGGAAAAAAGCGAATTCGGGGGTGTTCTACAGCAAAATGGACTAAGTTGCTGAATCAGAACTTTACCATGACTCATAATTGTCGTGGTGGCATCTTACCACGGTCGTTGTCCATACCCAACACTACCGTTATTAGGCCGTGGCAGCATGGAACCACTAGAAGCAACACAAAAACCATAACGGCCTCACAACGACCATTGTAAATGCCATCATGCCCGTGATCTTGCCATACAATGCCCAAAGATAAAGGTCAAGTAATAACTTATCACCACGGGCATCATAACGCCCATAGTGAGGTAATGGCGGACTCGATCCTGTAAACACCCTAGGTTTCTCTAAATTCGGGAGATTTTTTTACCAAATAAAGTAGGGCGACCAGAGTTATGGAGATCTGAGCGGCTGGAGATGACATTCAATCATATTTCAGCAGATTTCGGCTAGTTTCTCAAGAGTAATTTAATGATCATTTGCAGAGGAGGGCGTGGAGGAGATCTGGCACCTTCTTATCAATCTTGGGATCTTCTCACCCTCAACCTTAGCAGACCTATGACACACCCCTTGCTTGTGTGCCCCGCAAGTGCACGGGTTGTTGAAGTAATAAATACCCTGGTGAGTGGGTAGTTGTATCCACAGGGAATAGGGATTTGAGATAGAAGTATTCAGTAATTAGCTATGCGATGTGTGATGAGAATCAATGAGTGAATGTGTAATCAATTATAAAGAAACAAGAAATAAAATAGAAGTGTGGAAGATGAGAGAGTGCAAGTAGGAGTAAAAAGAGTAGGACAAGCAATGAATAAAGTAGGGTACCCGGACGAGCTACCCTTAGGACTTATGCTTCTAGTGCAAGACAATGCTATTATACTTTCCTATTGATGTTAATTAAGTCGAGGACATCCTTAACCACACGGTCCCAAACCTAAGGTCAACCGTGACTAACCCCGACACTATGCCCCGGAATTAGGTTTCACTACGACCCTTAACTCTTATTGACCTGTCAACTAAGCCCTAGGGGAGTCTATCTTCCTAAGCCTCACACTGCGTGGGATTGCTTTGAGTTCTAGGGATTCTTAGTGATAAACCCTGTTCCTATGTATAGCTCTAACCCTTTGGTCCAGGTGAAAGAACCCTAGTTTAAATTAAGCCCCAGCACTAAGATTCACTTTAACCCTTCACTCTGTTGCTCACGCAACTAAGCCTCAGGGGAGTTTATCTCTTAGCACTTCACTCTATCTTGACCGCTAATAAATCATGGAACATAGAGGTACGGAGAATCACATCGGAGGGGAAAGGGGACGTTCCGCTACCTCACAACTCACCCTCTAAACCCTCTTCAATTTTAATTAGTCTAACCCTATAGGAGTTGTCGCACCTCCAAAGGATAACCTAGATTGCTCTCAACCCTAGTGTAACGGCTAAGGGAAAACAATGACAAGATGCAATTAAGATTGAAACTCAATTTATTCATCAATAATGGAAAAGCATAATAACAATGTCAAAGAAACATAATAATCCTAGGGTTTACAAGTCCGAATACCCACAAGGGGTTTAGCTCCTCATGGAGCTATACAAATCCATCAAAATAAGAAAAGAGATACAAATTGAATGCATAGATGAAACCCCCTTGTGTGTGAAGTGGCCGTGGTCTTGTGCAGCCGCTGGACATTGATGTCGACACCGATGACGCGCTCCAAACCTCCACGAAGTCCTCTCCAAAACCCTAGCCAAGCCTCTCTAGAAGTTAGGTTAGAATATAGCAAAAAAGATTCCAAAACAGTCTCCAAAACAGGCTTTTATAATGATGAGTCGCGGCTTTAAATGGGCTGAAATCGGGATTTCACACGGCCGTGTGGAATTTCCACATGCCCGTGTGAAGTTGCTGATTTGCTGATTTTCAGCAGACAGTGAACAGTAACTTGCTATATTATTTTTGCTATAGTACTTGCTGCAATGATGCTATAGTACTCGTGCCGAAACGCTCCCGAATTTATTGTTCTTCATGGAGGCCGTTGAATTGGGCACACAATCAACGGTAGACCACCCATTGCTTCAAATCTCCTTATTGGAGAAGTTCTCCTTGTTAACACGAGCTAGACTTATTGTGAATGTGACTGCCTTTTAGCCCCTCTAAAGGAGGTTGGCACACACTCACAAGTCTATGCTCATGCCTTGTTCCTTGATTAATCCGAAAACTCCCCAACAACGGTGAACATGATCTAACTTTGTTCTTTTCTCCAATTTATCTTCACAACCCTGTAATGCACAAAAGTACACAAATGCACACTTTTTAGTGATAAAATCTGATTAAATCAATGCTCATTGTAAGATAATAACACTTCACATTACTATAACACGAGCACTTATCAACCTATTGGAGGGAGTTCGTTTTGGAATTCTTTAAATGCTTATCTATTCTTTGGTCTTATTGCTCTCTCTTGCTTTAATGCTTTATTTTATAATCCATAAGAGCCCAATTTGAGAGGAATTGTATGTCTAGGTCTCTCGATTATTGTTTATGAATCTTGATTGATAATCAATAAATCTTTCTACTATTTTGTGAAACATTGCATATTTGTTTGAATGATATTCTTGTTAATGTGGATGAGGAAGATATTTCCCCATATTAGGAGATTCATGCTCTGTTATATCTATGTATGCTCTAAGAGGTTAGGTTTTACTAGATCTCTGGATTAGGGTTTGATTAGATTTATGGATTAGGATTTGATTAGTCGTTCTAGTGGAGTTTTTGAACTTAAGGCAAACATAGGAGGCTGGGGTGGAAGAGATTCCATCTTAAGTTCCTAGTGTTTAGACCTAGTTGCCAAGAGTTTGGGACCAGTAGGCCCTTGAATTCCCCCGGTCCAATACTAGAATACGATTGTCATATTCAACACCTATCATAAGTAATAATCAAGATAACTGTCATACAACCATCCAACTCTTTCCAATTGTGCTTAACGATTCTCTAATTGTATTGTGTAATAAACTGTAGAAGTAGATTAAAAAAAGAATGTAAACGTTTAGGCTATAAGAGAAAAAGAAGTAATAAAAGCCTCTCTTAGTTCCTAGGAAAATACAACCCTCATACTCACCAATGAGGTATTACTTGATGACCTGTACAGTTGTGGTATTAATAGACTTATTGTATATTTTTTCTTATGCTTTGCATAGCCAGACTTGCATGAGGTTTGGGTTTGATTGACCGCTGCGCAGGCATGCAGCGAGTTGGAGGTATGTAGCCGCTCGGAGTTACCATTCTCCGGTTTACACGTATGATTGAGCAACGGGACACACCTCATAGAAGTGCAGCATTGGGTGGTCCACAGATTTGACTTAGAGTCTTCGGACGATGAGGAGTCTCTCTCGGGGACCACTACTACCTTCGACCACAGTCCTAGTCTCAGTTGTTGCTACACTTCCTCCACCGACCACGACATTGACTCCAACCATTCCACTAGCGATTTAGGAGCATCTAAATCATCTCGAGGAGGGCCAGGTGAGGATCAAGGGTTTGATTCAATAGATTTGGTGCATCTAGAGCGTTAGGACCCTCCATCCGCTCCGGTGCCTACTTCACTGACCATTTCAGCTCTAGTGGCGCTGGAGTCTCCTCTCTCTCCATTGACTTCATCAGTATTCCATCGCTCATACACCGATCCAGAGTTTCCTTGCATACGCCCACCATTTTGATTTTTATTTTCATCATTTTTGTATTTTTTATTTTGAGTTGTATATTTTACTTTCTATTTCAGCAAGGGACATCTATCTTGCTGCTTATGTACAGATATTTTGATCATAGTGGATTTTTACTTTATTTCATTTTATTTTGTTCTTGTGTTTAATTCTTTTCATTTATTTCTCTGTTAGGGTTTGAGGTGATCGGGTGCTGTTTTGGCCCCTCACAATTCGGGGCCTGGACAAGGATAACTTCATCGCCCTCATCGGCCCAACTAAGAATTAAACCAGGGGAATACTAGTGTCCATACTCTTTCAAATTATTTATTTTATTATTATTATTATTACTTACACTTATGCACTCATGTGTATAGTGAGGATAATGTACATCTTTGATTGTGGGGAGGGGAGTCTGTGATTTCTTTGGATTATATTGAAATTTTTTTCGAAAATTATGGTGCTTGTGCTTTATACATGCTAGTGTAGACCTTTGAAGGCATTGCACTTACTTGTTGGAGTTTCTCTAGTCTAGGGACATGATATGTGTTAGTTAGCATTTTTTTTTCCATGCTTCTCAAGAGTTAGGCTACTTTGCATGTTTTTGCTTTACCTTTGTCCCTTTTGGATATACTTTGCACCTTATGTCTAGAAATTAATGTTTTATAGTAGGGGTATCATTAGTTCTATTTATTTTACTGTTTTAGTAAAGAGTATTGACAACAGAAAGAGCTACCTAGTTTGTAGTACATAGTCACTACCAACAAGTCCGATACAAAATATACCCTAGTGGTAGAGAGGGTTGCCTCTTAAGAAGTGTGAAAACTATTAACTGTGAAAAAAAGTATTTCTATGCATAAAGAGTTATGTAAAGTATAGAGGTAGATTGAATAAAACATCAAAAAGTTTTTGCAACATAATCTAGACTATCAGATAGTGGACCAATAGACAAAAACTTGGGAGAGTATTTTTCGCTGTAGAGTAGACTAATCTTTGCAGAGCATGTCCATGTTATCTAGCATATGATTGTTTCCTTGTACTGTTAAAACTCCATCTCTTGTTACTTGAGGTCAAGCACTTATCATGACTTTCATTTGTATCTTTTTGATTTGCTTGAGGACAAGCAAACGCTTAAGTGTGAGGAGATTTGATAAGTGCTTGAAAGTGCATATTTTATATCTCATTTATACTATATTTCACATGAGGTTTTACATGTTTAGCACCAAACTAGTACATAATTTCATTCTTTTATTCACCACGAGCTTTTATTTTGTTTTAGGGCCAAAGAAGCAAATATGAAGGTGTTTCGAAGCAAAACAAATAAACTTGCTGAACCAGAGCATCACCACGGCTCACAACGGCCTTGGTGACATCTCACCACGGTCGTTGTCCACTTCTATCATGATCGTTATCAAGCTGTATCAAGGTGGAATCATAAAGAACAACATAGAAGTCATAACAACCTCAACAACGACTGTTGTGAATCATAACGACCTTGACCAATCCACACAATGCCAAGATAAACCGTGCCAGGACACGACTTATGGCTCAAGCAACAAACTTTCTCACCACGGCCTTCACAACGGGTGTGGTGATGTCGTGGCAGACTCAGGTTATAAATATCCTAGGTTTCACAATTCGAGGGAGGATTCTTTTGCCGAATTGAGTAGAGATGGCCGAAATTTTAGAACCCTGTATGGTTGGAGACGATTTTCATCAAGATTTTAGTAGATCCTGCCGAGTTTCGCAAAGGCGATTCAACGTACATCGATAGTGGAAGGTGCACGAAGAGATTCGGTGTAGTCCTGATGATCTTGAGATCCTCTCAACCTTAACCATCGGAGATCTACTAGAGAGAGTTAGTTTAGGAATTCTTTATTCTTTATCTTGTGGATTATCATTATTTTAATATTTATTATTGATCCATATGACCCTAATTCGAGGGGAATTGTATGTCTATGTAACTTGATTATTGTTTTGAACCTTTATTGACTATTTAATTAATCTTTTTAGTTAATTGTGATTCAATGCATGATTGTTTAATGGTATTTTTGTTGATGTGAGAGGAAGAGATTCCCACACATTAAAACATACATGCTTTGTTAGATCTATGATGCACTAGGAGATTAGGTATTGCTAGATTTATGGATTAGGATTTGATTTAGGCCTTTTAGAGGAGTTCTTGATCTTAAGGCAAACATAGGAGGCTGGGGTGGAGGAGATTCCATCTTAAGTTCCTAGTGCTTCAAACTTGATTACCAAGAGATTGTGACTAGTAGGCCTCTGAATTCCCCCAGTCCAACACTAGAACATAATTGTCATAACTCAACTCATATCATAAGTAATTGCTAAGGAAACTTTCATACAATTATCCACTCCCTCCAATTGTGCTTAAAGATCCTCCATTGTATTCTATTAATTAATTTGTAAAATTAAAATTAAGAAACACCTTAGACATGAAGTAATAGGAACCTCTCGCCGTTGCACTTGTGGTATATATACACGTAACCCTTAATCCACACGTCTGTCACATACCTTCTATATTAATTATAAAACGTAAAGTATGAAAAATGGCCAAATCACATTCAAGAGCAGAAGTTGGAATTTGCTACATATATAAATTTATAATATATATACATTATGTGTTATTTTTTTAGTTGTTTGTAAAATCTTACAATCCAATTTTATAGGCTCTAATTCATCCATTCTAGTTAAAAATGCTATTTGAAAAACTTTGCAGTTGTTTATCCTAAAAGAAAAATTATAGAAAATGGAAAATGTGTGATATATTAAATAATGATAGTTTAAACCATAAACTGTCAAAACAAAGAATCTACATCAACATTGCAAAATCTCATTTGGGCAGAGTCTATAACATGCACACCTAAGAATTGCTAAGGAAGACCTTAAAACAAATCAAATATATAGGGGTTGAAAGGCCCCTATACCAATGCATCACAAGTTTCCTTTCCTAATGAGCTAAACAAATCAACATTGTTAGTTTTTCACTTAGATGAGATCTCTTTGGTAGTTGGGCGTATAAAGCACAACTTTGAGAACTCTTACTCATTAGACACACATGCAATTATGATAAAGTTCCACACATCACTCTAGAATCGCCACTTTGGTAGCCAAACAACTAAAGGACAATTATAGTACCCACTTATACTGAAAGCATGTTTGGTACTACAATGAGCTACTTTAGCAGGCAAGCGTCAAAATACAGTTTTGGGGCTACCACCACTCCTCACATTTCATCCATACACAAAACAAGGTGTATGTAAATAATATCAACCCCTAATAAAAGGTTGGAGGGGATCTAAAAGCTGCAATAATCTCAAAACAACTACATTTAACACATTAGAGAATATATGTGATTTAAATGTCAACTAGGAAATGGATTTACCCTATTGTATTCTCCTATATGATTTGAATTTTAGATACTAATTTGCCATGATTATTATGAATTTATAATAAGTGTTGAGTAAATATATTTTTTATATGTTTTACATGCATTGAGCATCATTTTTATCATGTTTTATGTCTCATAAATTGTATTTAGTGTTCCTTTGTGCAAATATGTTTGTGAAGGCCTTTAGAGAAGAAAAGAAAGCAAAGATAGGTTATGAAGTCACATTCGGGAGTCTTTTGTGCAACATAAGGATCAAGACACAAGTAGAGCTCATACACATGAGGGTGTGTGCCAACTTTCAAGAGAATTCAAGCTAGATGTGAGTTGGAAAGGAACAAAATCAGTCACACTCCCATGTCCTGACTTGTGTGAAGACTTCAAGAGCCTTCCTAATGATGATTAGATGACAAAAACCCTCATAACCTACCACAAGGACGTGTGCCCGTCCATGTGGCCTTAAGAGAAAAGTGTTGGAGCCTTGTTTATGAGGAGCACTGTAGCAAAGTACGGCAACAAATCACTGTAGCAAAACACTATTCATGTGACCGGTGGAAATTCCACCTGGTCGTGTGGGCAATTCTGCAGCCCACATGGGTGCATGGAGGCCCATACGGTTGCATAAAGGCACGTGATAGACAGGTTTTTGAGTTTAAAAGGTCGAGTTACCCTATTCTTTAGGGATTTTTTCATGGCTTTTGAGAGAAAAAGCGGCTAGGGTTTGGTGAGAAGGTCTATGCAAATTTGGGGGACATTCTTCACCAAATTTGATAGATTCTTTCTTTGTCATAACATTGAGGAAGCCATCTACGACTTGGCTTCGGAGAGGAATCCTTCAAGATGTTGAACGACCCATCAAAGCCATCATTACGAATTCAAGTCGGTTTTATTCCATGGTTTTCATTGATTTACATTGCGTTATTTGCTTTGTAATTTTCCCCATGGAGGGCTAAACCTTAATAGGTATTTGGGCATGTGAACTCTAGAATTTTATTCTTTGTTTTGATCTACTTTGTGTTTTCTATTAAATTTGAGTTTAATTAAGTTTCAATCTTGCTTTCTTATTACTTGCTTGCCTTATTGATCTTATAGTTGATTGGTATGCATGATTTGTTTGCCTTGGTGAAAGAGAGGTCTCCATTAGGGCTAGAATCTCAAAATTGAAGAGAGTTGAGAGGGTGAGTTATGAGATAGGGAGTGCCCCCTTTCCCTTCCGATTAGTACATTCTATCTCCGTATTCCCTAGGCTTTATCCAACCATATTTGGTGTGAGGTGTTGAGATTGAACGATTTCTCCACTAGGACCTTGTAGAGGGTTAGGGACCTTTCACCTAGAAGTAGGGTTAGGTCTATCCTTAGGAATCATATGTACTCTTAAGAATCCCTAGTGTCTATTTGCGGACATATGTGGTGTGAGGTGTTGAGATTGAGCAATTTCTTCACTAGGAACTCATAGGGGACTAGTATCGGTGATCTGGTCGGTTTAGAAACACTTGTGAATCTTGCGCTTAATGTCAAATTCTAAGGGAGCATTGCTCGGGTATCTCGTTTTCATTGAATGAGACTTCCCTCATTTTTACTCTTCCTTATTTGCTTGAAACATTTATATTTCTCGTGATTAAGTTCATTTCATCATATTTATGATTTCGAATAGATAACTTAGAAGTAGTTATTACTAATACTTTCGTTCCCTGTGGATTCGAATACCCGACTTGTTGGGTACTTTATTACTTCAACGCTCGTGCATTTGCGATACACATACGCAAAAGGTGTGTCAATTTTTAAGCATCAAAACTATAAAATTAATTAAAGATTACCAAAATGGAGGACTCTATTGGGTAGTTTTTCTAGTCGATTACAAATCCAATAATACAATTAAAGTATGCAAAACTTCGTAAAAATCCATTATGAACACAATAAGAATACTTTCAAGCCATAAATTCAAAATCCAAGAATACTCGAGCAATTAAAAAAAAATCAATTATCTCAAAGTCGAAAATCTCAAATATAAAAATTTTAAAGGTCAATTACTTGATCTACACAATAAATTAGTGTACGAAATATGACATAATGAGATCATTGTCAAGAAAAGCCCTCAATTAATCAATCTAATAGAGAGAATTTAAAGTGCGAATCTAATCAAACAAGTCCTATAGATTATAGGCATGTGTTATGATTCCTATCATTGTCATTTTGGCAACACCTATATATGAGACATAAAATTCCAAGGTCTTGGTGGGATAATTCAGAATAAAAAGATACAAATGCTCGATAGCGCACTTAATTATGTCATTGGTTTGATTTATATACCTTTGGTTAAGACCTTATATATCAATTTGTAAACATGCAAAGAAACAAGTTTAGATTCTTCCTTTTTGTCAATTCAACAATAGCTGCAATGGATCATCCAATCTGCACCAAAAATAAATACAACAAAAAATTAGCTAAATGGAGATGCATGAGACCTAATAATAATAGTCATAATCATCATGGATTATGAAAGAAAAAGCTAAAATTCCGCATCTCAAAATTATTATACACAATGTAATTTTTCACAAATACAAACCGTCATTAATAATAACCCAAAAAAATTAATTTATATAAAAAATTCTAACAACATGGGCCATCATCTTCACCGTTTTCATAAATAGATCTAATTTGAATAGAGACTTCAGTCCATTTTGCTTCAAATATACCTATGGTAGTATTCGATGGAGCATATGTTGCAAAATTGGATCCCCTTGCGCTGGTCCCCTTTCCAAGGGAGTGTTAGCACTCATTTTGAATTCCTCATTATTAAACTAACGCCTATTGGTTGGTCATCAATGAGCATTAATCACCTTTCATACATACATATATAAAAAATATAAGCCATGGGCCATTTAATTGTGTACGTACATATATATAAACACACAAACATACATCGTACGTACACACAGATAATAAAATAATGAAATCTCACATACGCCTTCTTAAATATTGCATTTATGAACATAAATTATTCTATGAAATCAAATTTTATGTCTTCTAAAAATAAATTTATCCTTTCATCTTCTTGCCTCTTTCACTCAAATGTTTTCTTCTTTCGTCAACTCTTTTATACAAATGCTTATTGGACTAAATTTTTAATTATTTTTAATAAAATTAGTTATATATATTTTCATTTTTGATAGAATTTAGAAAGTTTTTAATTGATTTTTAATAAAAATAAATATATATATTTAAATTTAAATATATATATATTTTTTACAAAGTGGACAAGCCACGTCAAAGACATGAACAAGCATAGAGTTATTATCTCAATATATCTATGCCTTCACTATCCATGAGTTGAAATTTGAACTAGTTTTTTCAGTAAAGACATAAATACTTTATATAAAGGACTCGGTGTTAATAGACGAAGATGTGATTGATAATCCAAATAATTTTGACCCAACTACCTTCCCTTATTTTTGTTTGGTATAGAATGAACTTATTGGATGAGAATATAATATCTTGCACGTATAGTCTTGTGTGATCACTTTTCCATTTCATTTGAGATATGAATTTGAAAATCTTCTAACACCCAGTCCCTTTCATGTTTGTGGGCATATTATTATTTTGTCGGGAGGTAGGTGCGATCTACCTACACACCCATATAAAATATTCACCCATGCTTTGTCAAATATAACATGCTTTGTCAAATATAAAATATTCACCCATGCTTTGTCAAATAAGTATAAAAATTTATAATTACTTTTTTTTATTATAATAAAATGTTTATTTTTATCTATGAATTAAAAAAATAGGTAAAAAAATTATCAGTGAATCATTAATAAAAATATAAATAAAAAAATAATACGAGATAAAGTTAATTTTTATTTTTTTTAAGTAAATAATCAGTGAATTACAAAAAAGCACTGTATATCTTGCAAATTCTAGAATTGGCTTTATGGAGCATCTCATCTCTATCTGACATATATTATTAATTTTTCTTTGGTTTATCCTATATATTCATTTGGCATGCAAAATGGTGCTTTAATTATCTTTACATAGTAAAATTTTATAACCAATTTAGTATTTCTTAGTTATGTAATTAAGTCTAAAAAATTATTAACAAGTTCATCTTATTAAGAATATTTGAAGAAACAGTTAAATTCACATTGTATTTTACCATTTCAAATCTCATCATAGAAACAAGTCATGCTTTGCATAGATTGAGATATGTAACTATGTTGTTGACTCATTTTTATAATTATGAAAAATACTTATAAAGCACCACATGAAATGCCACTAATAGGAAAGGATTTTTCGACAATATATTATGGGAAGAGCAAGAATTCAGTTTTAAACATTCGTTTTTAATATTTATAAGGCCTTTTATTTGGGTATTCAATAGATTAAGTTAGTAGTAAGCTTGGTTTTCGAGTTTGAAATTAATTTTTGGGCAAATTAGACTTGCTTGAACACAGTTCAATACCTTATATGAATATCTTATAACTTTTATATATTATAATATATAATATTATCGCATGATATGTTATTATATTTAAAATATTGTATAATTTGTATTGTTTAGCAAAAAAAAAAAAAAAAAAAAAAATCAAGTTATAAATGAAGTTTAGTTTTAAACTAAATATGCAAATTGTCATACATGAATCAATTTGATTTCAATTTTAAACTAAACCTAGTTGGGGTCAAATTTTTAAGTGTTTTCACTCTAGAAAATTTTCACTCGTCAGTCTTCTAAATAAAAAGAAACTAAAA
Source organism: Dioscorea alata (assembly GCA_020875875.1). Classification (NCBI taxonomy): domain Eukaryota; kingdom Viridiplantae; phylum Streptophyta; class Magnoliopsida; order Dioscoreales; family Dioscoreaceae; genus Dioscorea; species Dioscorea alata. The sequence continues at coordinate 7,094,745 of CM037027.1, forward strand.
TTTTAATTGTTCATACAAACTTCCTCAAATCTTCCATCATTATCAATCTACAGTTTGCATGTCCTTTTGGCTTTTTTCTTCTTATATTTAAAAATTTATAAATTTGGGTTGAAAAATGGTCATGGCTCTCATTTTCTATGAAACAAATAAGTATAGAAGAACAACAAACCATACAAGACTTTACACGGTGTTGATTTTCTTCACATATGATACCTAGAACATGGACTTAATTAGGCCTTCTCTTCTTATTGATTATGATATATTCTGGTCAAAGTGCACCTAATTATATTAGAAACTTTTAATTTCCTATAAGTTTTTAATTGTTTTCTCTTTCTGTTTCACATCCACCAAACTTAATTTCTCTTAATAATGATAATATAAAAAAAGAAAATACAATGCTTGTTATTGTTAATGTTTTATATTAGCTTCATATCTGAACATTAATATTAAAATAAGTATATAAAATTCATTTCAATAAATAACATGGTAAAAGTGATAAAAACTTTTTAGGAGTTGACTTGAGAAAATGTTTTGATGTGAGAATCGTAGTCGGCCTCCCAATATCTAACCTCGGAAAAATATTGGTGGTAAAAATAAAAAAAAAGTCCTAGAGATTTATGATTCTATAATCTAAGTAATAATGTACATAATTCTAATTGGTTGGGTTAGATAAAACTAACAGTTTGTTGAGATTTTAAATAGTTTGGTGCAGCATGTGCAAAGGTGAAAAAAAAATAAAAAATAAGAAGCACACAAAGAAAACATAAACAGTATAGTCTAAGATTCTAAACAATTGGTTGTAGGATTGAAAATACTTGGTTGGAAAAAATGAAACTAAGATGTAGATCGTAGACAATTAGTAAATACCTTTGGTAGCATTGCAATTTTTAATTTTTTTTAATATTAATTTATTTATTTGAAAAATGTGTGTTAATTTAATACTTCAAAACACCTTTAGCGTGTATGAGCTGAGCCTTGAATTGCCTCGGAAAAACACAAACACACAATAGACTTTGGCTAGTTTTTATTTTTTATTTTTAAAAACACACACTTGTTATTTATTTATTTTTTTTTGAAGGAAATGAAAATTAATAGCATAATTATAAAAATAGAAGCAAATATTTTATTCATTAATTATATATTATTTAATTTATTTTTTAAAATTTAAAATTATTGTTAAAATAATTATTTTTATACTAAAAATGATTGTTATTTTGAATTGATGGGGCCTCCAGTACCTTACCTCCAAAAATTGTTAAGTTAAAGACCAAAAAAATATTATCTTTCAATGGTATATTTTTTATTTAATATATATAAGTTCCCAAATTTTAAATGTAGATAAATGAGTTTTTTTTTAATTCATAAAATCCATTCTTCAATCTCATCTGTTAATCTCACAATCCCTAATGCAAATTCCATGTCATTGTAGATCCCAAGAGAAATCTCTTACAGAATAATGATTTTTTAAAATTATGGAATAATTTATGTTAATGTATAACATAATATTTGTATAAAACCTTATCTAATGTGTGATTTTTATTATTTATAATCATTTTATATTTATAAAAATATAATTTTAAATACATAAAAAAATTTAACTGTTGAAAAAACAAAGACTCAACAATTTTTTTTTGGAGAATTTACTTATAATAGTTTCTTGAGGTGCTTTCGTGTTTACAATAGGCCTCTTTAATTGTTACATTTAAAAATAATTTTTATATATTTTAGATCCCACTCCTTCCCTTCTTTCTTCAACCTCAAAAACCTTGCCCTACCGGAGCCTTCAAGCCAATTGTTTGGATTTCTATTCCTCGTTGTTTAGTATTTTTTTCTATAAAAATTACTATAGGTGGTAATGGGCCGGGAAATCCCCAATCCAGCAGACACCCGACCCGATCCGACGGGGAAGAAAATTTCCCAATTCCCTCCTATGGGGGCGGGGACAGGTCGTCCCTATTTTCTAAACGGAGACGGGGCGCAGAATGCCCTCCCCGCCTTGTGAGGATCCCCGACCTGATGAAAATTATATATATAATTTTTCCCAATATTAAAAAATCCAAAGCCCTAAATAATGATACAAATAACTTTAATTTTAGATTGTCCTGCATACTTATATAAATTCAAAATTTCATGTTTTACACTATATTGAAAACTATTTGGAGTTTTTTTTTTTATTTATATATAAGTTTTTATATGTTGGTTTGATAAGTTTGTTGAGCTCTATATATGTTAAGTAGTTTTCATGTCTTCCATGTATGTATCTATATTGAGTAGTTTTTATATTTTTCATAGATGTATTGGTATTAAATTTATTTTCTAAAAATTTCAAATTTGTAAGTAAAGTACTAAAATGCAATAGCAATGTTTGCAAATGGAGAATCCCCGTGGGGATTCTCGTGGGGATGGGGATGGGGAAGCAATTTCCTCGTTGGGGAATTGGGGATGAGGAATCCTAGTCCCCGCCCTTGCCTTGTTACAAGCCCTAAACATTACTCTAATTTTTATATATTTGAACTATCATGGGCCCTAGAGGGTGGCAGGGCCAGGTAACCGGGCTCGGCAGGCCCAATTTGGAACCGGCTAGGCCAACAATGCTGGGCCAGCAGGCCAGGTTGACTCGGCAGACCCGGCGGGTTACGGGTCACCTTCTGGTGACTCGGACTCAGCCTAGGCCAAAACCAGCCTGTTCACGAGCCAGCCCGCAGGTTTTTTTTTATTTTAATTATAACATATAATATTAAGTAATAACATATAAATATACAAAAATTAATGTAAAACTTACAAAATTAAGAATTATTTTGTAGATCATAAGGAAAATCACTGAAAAATCAAGTTAAAGCACTTATAAAATTAACAAACAAAACCCGAGAAAATTTTAAAAATCCATAAAAATCATTAAAAAACATTATATAACCGAAAATAAAGAAAAACGAGAGATGGTAAAAAAAAAAAAAAACCTATTGATGAAGAGTTTCACTTCAAGAATTATCTTTTTATTAAATAAAAAAAAACCAGAGAACTTGGTGAGCTTTATATTTGGTATCTTCTTCTCTTACATTAGATTGAAGTTATCACCCAATTACCTATTCTTCAGTGTCAGGTTCTAGCTCTTGCTCGGTGTCAAGGGTAGTTGTTATAACCAGTTTTTTACTGTAGCTATAATCAGCCCAACACTGTAGTTTTTTGTTTCTTATGGTAGGAACTTCGATTCAAGGTGTCGAGGGTTGTTACTGTAGCTATAATCAAGCCTCCATTCTCCTCCTCACATCCTCTTGAACACGGTAGGAACTTCGATCCAAGGTTTTACTATAGCACCGATAAGCTCTAGTTGTTTCTTTGATTTCTTTGGACTAGAGTGAAGCTCAAATCCTCAGGAATTCATTGGTAACTTTTAGACCTAGCTTTGAGCCAACCCTAGGACCGACTTAGGATTTTTTTTGTTAGAGAAACTTAGGGTTTCTTTGTTTGGTTTATTTTGCTAATTATTGTCGGTGTTTTGTTGTGCTTTGGCAAGGAGATGAACCGTTGGCTTGAGGCAAATAGTTAGCTGAGGATTAGCTTGCGAGGAAGAGAAAACGTCAATTTTTGTGAGCGGGATTATTAAGCATGACTCTATTAGAATATTACTAATATTTATATGTTTATATAATCTATCTTACTTAATGAGATTTTGTTGGTTATAATGATTGATTTTGAGATGTTTATTGCCCTAAAATGAGTTTATTGCTTGATGTCTTTCTTATGCAAGTTTGTGTTCAAATGAAGGATTTCTGGGTTGTCACTTAAGTTGCTTATTGTGTAGTGATTCATGTTAAACTCTTTTGAGTTGTGTGTGCATCATTTCCTTATGGAATGGATGATGTGTGTGTGTGTGTGTATATATATATTAGTTTTTACTTGTTTGACATTTTGGTGAATGATAGTTATTATTATTAAAGATCTTAAATATCTTAATTGGAGTTTGAATGTTCATGTTTGACATGTGATTGAAATCCTTCAAGGAGTTTGCAAAATCTTTGTTTTTGTGAAACTTTGGATTTGCTGTGAAATTCATTGATTTTCGTGTGACCTAAGCTTGAACTCATTTCGGGTTGTCAAAAGAAAAGAATTTACATATTGTTGCTTGTGTTGGATTTTGTAAATCAATTTGTGTTAAAGGCTCGAGTTTTCTTGTGCTTTTATCATTTCCTTATGGAAATGGCTGAGGTGTTGTTGGTTGTTGGTTATTGTTGGCTAGTGTACTTCGTGTGCAATTGCGCTTGTTGTTGAATTTTATGGTGATATCCTACTGCAGTAGGTAGTCTCCACACCCAACCTGTTGAGGTGGCGTGGTAGGCCAACGGATTTTTGTACGAGGGGCAATTCAGGTAGGAGTGTAGAGGCTTGATTAGATATTCATTGGGTAGCCAGAGTTACCATACAGTAAACCGATGGGTCAATATCAAGGGCATGAGTACCTTGACGACTCTTAACCTAGCAGCGGCCACGGCGAAAGTTTGGAGAAGCTTTTAGACCATTTCATGCTGGGTGCGTGTTGTGGGTTGAGTATGCTTTTAAGTTATTATTTTCTGGCTTTAGAGTTTGAGATTTATTGTATTGTGTTACTTTGTAATGTCATCTCGAATTGGTGGTGAGGGGGTGAAGCCCAGCTGTTGCTCTTAGGAGGGCAATCTCGCATAAATTTGATTTGGCACAAGTATTATGATTACTTATTGTGAAACTCATGTCATTTACTTTGTTATACTTATAATGGGACCTATTTTGATTTATGTGTTTTGTGGTGGAAGATTTGCTTCATGTTTAGCTTGTTTTCATAATTTGGAACCTATATTTTCAGTATTTGGGGTTTTTAAGTTGTAAAACTCTAGTTGAGGTAAAATACCTTCTTACTCTATCCTTTTGTTATATTGTATTAAAGTTTGCGATTATATGTATTCATGTTCTAAGCGATATTATCTTATTAGTAAAGTGTCATTTTGAGAGATTTATGTTATTGTTGGTATATTTCTGTCAGAGTTATGCTAATCTCCCCTCATTGAGTAACTTTAGTTGCTTACCTCTCTTTTTTCCTCCTAGCCTGTAGCAAGTAGTAGGTGCGGCTGTGTGGCAGCGTACTGGGCATTTTCTACTGTCCTATCTTCTGTATTTTTGTTCTCTTAGTTCATGTATGTTTATTTTGGTCATGCACATGTTATTGAGTCTTGGATCCACTAGTATGTAGAAAACCTTGTTGCGTGGTTTTGTATCTAAACAACTCTTGAACTCCTAGTGCATTAGCTTTGTTGATGTTGTTGGGGTTGCTTCAATGTGTATTTGTGAAACCTCTCTATTTCTGTATATTTTGGTTATAGTTACTGTTGCTACTTCCGCTGTGTATTATTGTACTTTTACACTTTGTATAATATAGATATTCTTATTTCTAGGTTATTATTGTTGAGGATGCGTATCCTTTAATTAAGTCTTACCACATATGACTCTTGATTATAGGCTAATCTTTTGTATTCATTTATTCTTTCCTTCCTTTCTTGTTTGATATGATTTGATTTTCCTTCCTCTCTTGTTTGATATGATATGATTTGTAATAGTTACCTTTATTACGTAAATGATTATAAATAGAAAACTCTCACCACCCTTTCAAGTGTGGTGGTTTAACAAACATTCTCAATTATTTAGCCTTGCAGCATCCCGAGGGTTGAGTGACAGGGTGTCCCTCTTCAGGATTGTCGCCGCGGTTGTCACGTTATGTGGGCCCATGGGTTGGGGTTTGACAGTTGTTGTGCTTATCATGTTATTGGCGAAGAAAAAGTCACTCACTTTCGGACTTCCCATCTTTGCTTCTTGTTGTCGAATTTTTACACGCTTCCAATCATCTGTGCAAACTTGAATTTAAATGTTTAGTGCCGACAATTGCGAACGTGCTGTGTCAAACATGCTTCCACTTACATTGAAAGTATGCTCGCACGCTACTGTAGGCACAAGGCATGCAAAATATCCTTTACAATTAATGAAATAATAGCATATGGATTTCCATTGCCTTGCCACCACTGAAGAATGTCGAAGGTCATATCCACATTCATGTCTTCAGAGAACCGAAAGGTAGCGTTCAAGTCCAGGTCGACCTCCGTGTACTATGAATCCCTAGGCTTCTTCTTTGCTTGCTTCTGCCAAAATAATTCTCCCCCGCTACTGCTAGACTGTCCTATTGCCTCAGTTGTAATCTTTGGAACTACATGGCCATAACAGGAGCAATAGCTCTTGATAAGTGCTTGTGTTATAGTAATGCAAAGCGTTATTATCTTACAATGAGCATACCTTTTATCATATTTTATCACTAAATGGTGTGCATTTGTGTATTCTAATGCATTATAGGTTTGTGGAGCTAATTTGGAAAAGAAGAACGAAGTTAGATCGTGTTCGCCATTGTTGGGAAGGTTTCGGACCAAGCAAGGAACAAGGCACGAGCCTAGACATGTGAGTGTGTGCCAACCTCCTTTGGAGGGGCACAAAGGTAGTCACATTCACAACAAGTCTGACTCGTGTTGCTTAGGAGAACTTCACCAAGAAGGAGACTTGAAGCAATCGGCACGATCTACCATTAATTGTGTGCCCAAATCAATGGTCTCGATTAAGAACAACGGATTCGGGAGCGTTTCGGCAAGTTAATGTAGAAGCACTGTAGCAAATAACTGTAGCAAGCTACTGTTCACTTTTCTGCCGAAAAACAAGATTTCAGAGAGTTCACACGGGCATGTGGAAATTCCACACGGCCGTGTGAAGTCCCGATAAGTCCAATTTTAAAGCCGCGACTCAACATTATAAAAGCCCGATTTTGGAGACTTTTGAGATATCTTTTAACCTAACTTTCTCCCCAACTTTTGGAGAGTGCGGCGAGGGTTTGAGAGAGGACTTCGTGGAGGTTTGGAGCGCGTCATCGAAGTTTGATAGCCGCACAAGACCACGGCCACATCATACGCAAGGGGGTTTTCATTAATGCCTTTAATTTATGCTTTCTTTCATATTTTGATGAACATGTATAGCTCCATGAGGAGCTAAACCCCTCGTGGGTATTCGGACTTGTAAACCCTACGATTATTATGTTTCTATGACATTGCTATTATGCTTTTCCATTATTGATGAATAAATTCGAGTTTCAATTTTAATTATCTTTTGCAATTGTTTTTCCTTAGCCGTGACACTAGGGATGAGAATAATCTAGGTTACCCTTTGGAGGTGTGACAACTCCTATAGGGTTAGACTACTTAAGATTGAAGAGGGTTGAGAGGGTGAGTCGTGAGGTAGCGAAGCGTCCCCTTTCCCCTCCTGTGTGATTTCTCCCTACCTCCGTTTTCCTTGATTTCTTAGCGGTCGAGATAGAGTGAAGTGCTAGGTAGATAAACTCTCCTGGGGCTTAGTTGCGCAAGCAACAAAGTGAAGGGTTGACGTGAATCCCACGCGCTGGGGCTTAATCTAGACTAGGGTTCTTCCACCTGGACCAAAGGGTTAGAACTACACATAAGAACAGGTTTTATCACTAGGAATCCCTAGAGCTTAAAGCAATCCCACGTAGTGTTAGGCTTAGGTAGATATACTCCCCTGAGGCTTAGTTGCGTGAGCGACAGAGTGAAGGGTTGATGTGAATCCTAATGCCGGGACATAGTGTTGGGGTTAGTTACCGTTGACCTTAGGTTTGGGACCGTGAGTTTAAGGATATCCTCGACTCAATTAACATCAATAAGAAAGTATAATAGCATAGTCTTGCACTAGAAGCATAAGTCTTAGAGGTAGCTTGTCCGGATACCCTATTTCATCCATTACTAGTCTTTCTCTAATTCACTCCTTCTTGCACTTTCTTGTCTTCCATCTCTCTATTTGATTCCTTACTTTTTATCATATTTGCTTCCATAGCGAAATCTTGTGTCTTAAATCCCTATTCCCTGTGGATTCGACTACCCACTCACCAGGGTAATTTTATTACTTCGACAAGCCTGTGCACTTGCGGGATACACGCAAGGGGTCGTGTTAGCTCTCATATAATTCAAAAAGTTGTGACTTAACATTACCGACAATTGCACTAACATCTATTAATTAAGATGTTAGACTCTGATGCACACTATTGAGTCTCTAATTCACTCATGGCCCATGATTGGGAATCCTGACCTCTATTAAACCCTAAGAACTTATAATAAGCTTCTAACTATGCAGATAAACCTTCTAATTTCTGCCTATGATCTAAAACAAATACAACTAAATCAATAGAAGGTATATTTCTATAATAGCTCAACCACTTAGCCTTCATTTCCATAAGGCCCATAACTAATTGAGCATCTAATTTAAACTACCATAATTGTTCAGTAACATCAACAACACCATATAAGAATAAATGTGCAGTGGAAAATAAACTTGCGAAAATAAATTTGTACATGTATTAAACACAGAAAGTAAATCCATAACTCTAGTAGCAATATTCCAATGATATTCAAATAAACTAAAACAGGCAAAGCTTCATTAACAAAAGCATTCAACAATATCGTATAAGGAAATGTCACATTAACAAGTCGATGAGTAGAGTTCCATCTAGTCTTAACATTTTTCGGAAACTTTTTGGCTCTCATGTTATTTGCTCTACAATAATGAGCCTAATGTTTCATGAGGGTTATGCTCCTTCCTATATATATGATACCACATCCCTAATTGGTCCTACAAATTGAACCGTTATGTTACATTATGATTATCAGAAGATTCAAAACAAGTCATGATTTCTTTAATATTTTTTTTCAAAATGAATAGTTATTACAGGCTTTACTTTATTGTTTTTCAAAGAGTTGGTGTTTATTTAATAGTTTTTTAAAAATGCATAGTTATTAAAGGCATTAATAGATGGTGGAGTGTGTGATGGCCACAAGCTTATATGTGTGTACATTCTCTGGCCACACGTGCCGGAGCATTTTTTTAAATTTTAAAAAAGTTTAAAAAATGGGAGATAATTAACTGATTTTTGTTAAATAAATTTTTAAAAAAATCTTAATAAATTTTGAGACGAAGAAAAATAATTTATAATAACTAAAAAATAAATTAAAAATTTTGCATTTAATTTGTTTCCTAATCAAAGCTAATTAAATTAATTGTTTGTGCATCTTTTTTAATATAAGATAAATTAAAATCCATATATTTTTCTAGGTTAAATCAAAGTTGCCACGCGCAATTCATAAATTCTTTAAAAAATAATATTTAAAATTTTATTTACTATTATGTTATCCACATAATCTTATATTATTATTAAGGTTTTTTTATGCACAAAATTAAACAAAGGATTATAGATAGATTTCAAATCTTTAACTGTTTTTTATGAATATTTTATTTATTTTAATTATTAAAACTGTGTCTAACTCATCATGTTATTAGTGAGAAAAAAGCTAACTTCAGAACTTCTTAACTCTACTTTTTGTTGAATCATTCGTGAAAACTTGTATTTTAATATTTAGGAGCACAATTTTTTTTATTAAAGCAGGCATCCATTGCTTATTCTATATTTATATATAAATGTTCCTAATCTTATAACAAATTTTCTATAGCTCAAGTGGACGAACTCTCTTGTGTTTAAGCACACTTCTTGGGTTGGATTCTTACATAAAAAAAACAAGTTTTTGAAAAAAATTTCTGAAATATTTAAATTAAATGATAAACTGCTGGGTTGGCGTGCCAACTCGGCGGGTGGCCAAGGCCACGGGTTATAAAAATTGTGACTTGTAACCAGGCCCGCTACACTAAGGGCCGGTTACGGGTCATGGGCTTAGCGGATGTAGCCCCGCCGGGCCAAAAAAGGCCCTTGTCCCCATCTAATCATGGCATTCCTTCAAACGCCTAGATCTCCAAGCCTGAACCTTGCTTTTAAAACCAATTGTTCCTAAGCCCAATTTCTTTGATTTCTAAGTTCACCTACTTACTCTCTCTCCTATCTACTTCAAACTCCTTAATTTTCCAAGAGCAACTATTTAAAGATTTTTTTTTCCAAGATGCTTTCAAGTGTTTAGATAAGTACCAAATGGCCTTTGGCCTAATAATAATGGTCCCATTATGATAGATGTCTTTTAGAGACTTTTATTAATTAGAGTTTGAAATGCGGCAAAAACAATGATGCAAAAAGAATCCTCGGCAGTAGGAGCGGGCTTGCAACCCAATCGTTCATTGGATCAACATAAACTTGACGATCAATTCCTGATGGTGTACACACCTTGACACGTGACTTATCCACTATGTCAAAAAAAAAAAATGTACAAATAAGGGAACTTTTCTCACTCTTTCTCCTACCTAAACAATGTTCTATAAAAATCTAGATATTTAGCTTGAGACAAACAAATATTTAATAACCAAAGCAACACTTGGATTTAGAGAGACAAATACTTAGGTAGAAGAAAATCAAATGGTTAGGCATAATAAGAAGAACAACAAAACATATAACAAAGAAGGTGACGAATTAATTAGCTATAAAAGAAAAAGAAGACGAGAGTAGAAGAAATAAAAGAGAACAACAACATTAAATAGAATATGCATAGCAAGAAAGAGGTAAAACTATTTATTAGTCCTAGGACTTTTCTTTTCAAAGGTCTTGTTCAATCTCTCTCATAAATTTCCACCATTTAGATGCTTCTTTTTAAACTTGATACTAGTATTTGGTCCCTACTATTACAAAATCACTAAATTGATTTTATTTACTTTTGGAGGGAAGATTAGCGCCGTGTCTTGTCAAAACATGGCTGTGGTAGGAAATATTGCAAAATTGTACAAAAACAATTAGAAGCATGCGGAAGCAAAAACAAGATTTTGATATCAAATAGTGGATTTAATGAACACCCTTATTTAATTGATTCTAATTTAATAAATATTTGAAAAATACCTTTAGATGTTCCAAATCTACTCTTTTGATGTGCTAAATTTGTTTCTCGAATCATCGTCGATCTTCTAGCATCGAACAATGTACCATGCATCTAGATCACACACTGGAATCCAGAAAACGTCTCTTTTTCCTCTCTAACTAGAAGTTAGGGTTAGAATGGGAGAGCGATTTGAAAACGATCTCACCAGAGAATAGAATTAATTGATGCTATGGTTAAAGAGGATTTATATTTATAGTAACTTAATAAATCATGATAAATGTTTATATTATGAAGTCCTAATAGAAATATGAGTCGTGAAGCAACTAAAACTACTTTTGTCTTCAAGTTCTTATAATTTTGATTAATTATTCGACTCCACCAAACTATAATCAAAATTTGAACTTAAGACAATACTCTAGACAAATTTGCAATTTCACTCATCCCATTTATCCATCCCTTTTCTCCTTTTCCTTTCCCTTTTTCATAACTTCATTTGCATTGTTCCCTCTTGAATGAGCAAAACCCCGGTTTAATTTACTCCATTACTCTCATATTTGGAAGCTCATCCATCCCCATTTCATCCCTTTGAAGCTAGTAAGTTATGTAATCTTTTTTCTTGGTTCTCTCTTTGCATCTTCCCATATTCTTCATCCCTAGTAGGATAAAACTAGGGTTTATGGTAGATGAGCATGAGGAGGTTGGTTGTTGCTCCATTCTTGTTTGAGAGGTGATAGAATTATTGATAAAAGTTATATCTTTATATTTCCTTCAAGCTTGTTCATTCCTTTAGTGATAAATCTAGGGGTTGTGCTTGAGGAGGGCTCTTGGTTTGGTGTTCTTGTTTTTGCATTGTTGTGTGAGGATGGGAGGGTAGAGGAAGTTGTATCCTTATTTCTCCCAACCTTTATGAAGCCTTGAAACCATTATCTCCGTTGAATCTGTTGTTATTGTCACGTAGTCATTGCAGCATTGAGAAATCCACTTCAATTCTTTTGTTTTTCCTAGCCTCGAATTGAATTCCTCTCGATTGGAATTCTTTAGAATCTTTTGGATTCAATGTTGAGTCATACCTCGAGCCTATAACTAGTTTGCATAGAATTTAGACTTAGAGTTGCATTCTTGCTTTCATTCTTTGTCCCTCTCCTTGGTTGTTAAGCTATTGTGTGTAGGAGAAGAAGCGCCAACAAGCGGCAAAGAGCTGGCAGAGAAGTAGCATTCTTGAAGAGTTTTAGTTCTCCAAGTTTGTGAGTGGATTATATGTGATGTATAGTGTTATTAGGGATAAATTAATTTTATTTCCTTGGTGTATATATGTATATATGTATGAATGTATATTCTATGTTATCCATATGGAACTCTTATAATGCTTCATGCGATGTTTTAGCTTCATTCTTCCAAACTTTTGATAAGTGCTTGTTTATACATATTGAAGCACATCTCTTTATGTATATCAAATATAATTCTTAACATACATTTTCACTAATATCATGTATTTTGTGTTCTTTTATATAATTAGAGTGTATGAAAGAGATTTGAAAATAAAGGAAGCAAATATAGGGGTTTGGAGTATTTTCTAAAGTTCCTTTGCAAGCCACAAGAGCAAACACATGGGCTGGAACATGTATATGGGAGTATGTACCGACTTCCTGGAATCCTAAAGCCATTTGACATCCCAGGTGGGCACAAGGGCAGTCATACACATGTTTACCAACCCGTGCATGATTTTCAAAAGCTATTTTAGCTGTATGAATCACCAGGAAGCCACACACCCTTTCATACGACTGTGTGGTCTCACACGGGCAGCCACACACTTGTGTATTGAAGTAGATTACTGTAGCAAAGTTAATGTAGTAGAGTTATTGTAGCATTGGTAGAACAGTACACGAGCATCTATACGACTGTGCTGGAGCCCATGTGGAACCCCGATTTTTGGTTATAAAAGGCTACTCAAACTATTTTAGGCATCTTTTTCCACAAGTTCAAAAGTGGAAAGTGGTTAGGATTTGGAGATGATGTCTTTACCCTCAAGGGAGTGTTCCTTCACCGACTTTCATCAATTCTTCCATCATCATATCCATTAGGGGAGTCACTGACGACTTGATTCAAAGGTTGTATACCTATCTTCGTTAAAGGGATTCTTGAAGATGTTGGAGTGGATCATCTAGACCATCATCACGAATCCAAATGGGGGGTTCTTTATGGATTTTACTTGTTTTCATTCATTGATTGATTAGATTTTGTTTTGCACTATGGAGAGCTAAACCCCTAGTGGGTATTTGGGCATGTGAACCCTATAATCTAATCTTGTATCAACTTTTATTGTGCTTTCTTTAATTGAATTTTTATGTTGAGTTTCAATCATGTGTTTTCATTGCTGATAAGTGCTTGTGTTATAATAATGCGAAGTGTTATTATCTTACAATGAGCATTACTTTTATCATGTTTTATCACTAAATTGTGTGCATTTGTGTACTTTTGTGCATTGTAGGTTTGTGGAGCTATTTTGGAGAAGAAGAACAAAGTTAGATCGTGTTTGCCATTGTTGGTAAGTTTTCGGACTAAGCAAGGAACAAGGCACGGGTCTAGACTTGTAGGTGTGTGCCAACCTCCTTTGGAGGGGCACAAAGGTAGTCACATTCACAATAAGTCTAGCTCATGTTAGCATAGGAGAACTTCACCAATAAGGAGATTTGAAGCAATCGGCACGGTCTACCGTTGGTTGTGTGCCCAATTCAATGGCCTCGATGAAGAACGATGTATTCGAGAGCATTTCGGCAAAGCACTATAGCAAGTTACTGTAGCAAAAGTGTTGTAGCAAGTTACTGTTCACTATTTGCCGAAAATCAGCATTCTAGAAATTTCACACGGTGAAATCCCGATTCAGCTGATTTGAAGCCGCGACTCAATGTTATAAAAGCCCCTTTTGGAGACTTTTTCTACATCTTTTTGCCAATCTTTTCTCCCAACTTCTGGAGGGTTGCGGCTAGAGTTTCAGAGAGGACTTTGTGGAGGATTGAAGCGCGTCATCGGCATCGTCATCGACGTCCGGCGGCCGCACAAGACTACGACCACACTATACGCAAGGGGGTTTTCATCTATGCTTTCAATTTGTATTCCTTTTGATATTTTGATGGATTTGTATAGCTCCATGAGGAGCTAAACCTCTTGTGGGTATTCAGACTTGTAAACCCTAGGATTATTATGTTTCTTTGACATTGTTATTATGCTTTTCCATTATTGATGAATAAAATTGAGTTTCAATCTTAATTGCATCTTGTAATTATTTTCCCTTAGCCATGACACTAGGGTTAAGAACAATCTAGGTTATCCTTTGGAGGTGTGACAACTCCTATAGGGTTAGACTACTTAGGATTGAAGAGGGTCGAGAGGGTGAGTCGTGAGTTAGCGAAACGTCCCTTTCCCCTCTGGTGTGATTCTCCCTACCTCTGTGTTCCATGATTTCTTAACGGTCGAGATAGAGTGAAGTGCTAGGAGATAAACTCCCCTGGGGCTTAGTTGCGCGAGCAACGGAGTGAAGGGTTGAATTGAATCTTAGTGCTGGGGCTTAATTTAGACTAGGGTTCTTTCATCTGGACCAAAGAGTTAGAGCTATACATAGGAACAGGGTTTATCACCAGGAATCCCTAGAACTTAAAGCAATTCCACACAGTGTGAGGCTTAGGAAGACGAACTCCCCTAGGGCTTAGTTGACAGGTCAACAAGAGTCAAGGGTCGTAGTGAAACCTAATGCCGGGGCATAGTGTCGGGGTTAGTCACGGTTGACCTTAGGTTTGGGACCGTGTGTTTAAGGATATCCTTGACTCAATTAATATCAATAGGAAAGTATAATAGCATTGTCTTGCACTAGAAGCATAAGTGCTAGGGGTAGCTTGTCCGGGTACCCAGCTTTACTCATCGATTGTCCTTCTTTATTTACTCCTACTTGCACTCTCTTACCTTCCATATTTCTATTCTATTTCTTGGTCTTTATAATTGCTTTACACTCACTCATTGATTCTCTTCACACTCACCATACACCGCTTAGCTAAATAGTGAAATCTCGTGTTTTAAAATCCCTATTCCCTGTGGATACGACTACCCACTCACCAGGGTAATATTATTACTTCGACAAGCCCGTGCACTTGTAGTACGCACTCTCAAGGGGTTTGTAAATTGCCATGCAATCCCTATTAGCTATCCAACTTGATTGTATGTTGTAATCACTCTAGTGATAAGAGAGATCAATGCTAGAGTTAGATTCATTGAAATTGAAGAGGGTTGAGAGGATGAGTCTTGAGGTAGCGGAGTATCCCCTTTCCCTTCCAATGTGATTTACCTTACCTTTGTATTCCATGAATTCTTTGTAATCGTATGTGATGTTCGGCCTCAAGAGAACTCTGTACTATGACCTCGTATGGGATTAGGGATCTTTTGCCTAGAGATAGGGTTTAATCTATTCTTAGAAATTGGGTTTATCACTTAGGATCCTTAGAACTTCTAGTAGTCATATATGGTGTTAGGCGTTGAGAGAACTCTCCGCCAGGACCTAGTAGGGGAGTAGTCATCGGTTGCCTAGATTTAGGGACTAGTGTGTCTTTGGATTTTCTATGACTCAACCATACTTCATTCAGGAAGCATAATATTAGTCCAACACTTATTATAAGATTCTTGGGGGAACATTATTAGGGTATCCCATTTATTTTGATTGGTTCCTCTTTATTTCTCTATTTGCTTGCTTGTCTTTTCTTGTTTACTTACTTGCGTAATTGATCATTTCACTTCATTGTTTAGGTTAGATAACAAGTTTTATAATTACTACTAGTACTTCTGTTCCCTATGGATTCAGCTATCTAACCCGTTGAGTACACTTTATTACTAAACTAACTGTGCACTTGTGGTCACACAAGGGTGTGTCAACCTTTGTGTTTTATGAGTGTTTGGATCTTCTTGGACATATTTATCTATCTAAATGAGCTATAAAAATAATTTTGTGCTTAACATTTATGGGTTGCGAAGATAAGCACATGTTATCTATGGCTTGATGTGTTTATAAATAGATGATTGTTTCATTCGATGAAATGGCTAGTTTTTCCATTTTTTGTTACTATAAGATGATTTAAGCATAGTTTTGGAATATGATTTATCCTATGATCATTTAGTTTTCCACAAATGTTTTGAATGGTGAAAGATGGGATAGCCGATCTACTGTAGCAAAAGGGTCCCCATGGATGAGCTTATGGAGATAATGTGGTTGATCCCATTTAGTGGAACCCTATCAGTGGGCCAGAGAGCACCTAATTGGGTGAGGATTGGTCCTCATTAGAACTAATAACCTAGGGACATCATATGGAACGCCAAGGTTTGGAAGGCCTTGGTGACTCTGGAACTAGTTGAGGCCAAGACTAGAGTTAGAGAGGTTTTAGGCCATTGAGTTTTGTTAACTGTGATATTCCTAGCATTTCAAAAACCCTTTATTACAGAAATGTCTTAAATTGTGAAATATTTTGTGTTTCGAGCATTCTTTTAAAGGCAACAATTTATCGATATATTCATATTTGGAGTTAATTGTGTATTCACTTGTATACTACTCTTATATTGAAAACCCTAGAAGTGTGCTTATCGGTATTTTATGTCTCCATGGAATGAATAAAATTGTATAATTCCATTTGTACTTGCAAGGTCTTTGCTTGAAACTAATTATTCATCTATAAATTCTTGTTTGGACTTGATCGTGGTTCTTTTGGATACCGTTTTATGTTGAACACTCTTAATTTGTAAATATTGGTATTTTACACATTTAGAATTTTTAGTGAATTTTTTACTTTTCCTAGAACCTTTGTGATATGCCCCTTGCATATAATCCACAAGTTCATAGGTCATAAGAAGTATTATAATGTACTTGAAGGTCGGGTAGTCGAATCCATAGGGACTAGCTCTACTAGAACTTCTTCACCCTCTATTATCTAGCCGATGGAAAAAGATTGATGTTGCTAAAACTAAATTGGTAAGTCGAGAATTAAGGTAGAGAGAGATAATAAATCCAAATAAATTCAGGGAAGAGAGTGGTGTCCTTAGCTCACCCCTCTCAAGACACATGTATAGATTTCCTATATTGGCTATTAGTAGAGCATTCTCGAATAGTGGAGACTCCTAGAGTAGTTGATCCCTTTGGTCTAGACAATCAACTCTAATCTCTTATGGTAATAGAACATTACCCTCTAATTGTATGATTCTCGTGAATCGCTTTACTAGGTTTAACCCTAATCTGAAGAGTTCAACACCATACATTCTATTTCTAGGTATGAATTCAACCCCTATCTTTTATGTGTTGCCTAACATGAAGGATTTCTCAATTGTCACCATGTAAATCAGATATGCAATGAAGGCTTTTGCACAATGTAAACTGAAAGCGTGAGGTAACATAGATTATTCACTAGAATACTCATTGCTAATATATGAAAACAAGGAGAACAAATATAAGTCTTGAGATTCATGGCCAGAGCCACCGAATGCCAGTTTAGCCTCTCATATTCAAAAGTAGCATGATTGAATCAAGGTTTAAAGACAATAAGGAAATC
Source organism: Dioscorea alata (assembly GCA_020875875.1). Classification (NCBI taxonomy): domain Eukaryota; kingdom Viridiplantae; phylum Streptophyta; class Magnoliopsida; order Dioscoreales; family Dioscoreaceae; genus Dioscorea; species Dioscorea alata. The sequence continues at coordinate 7,112,197 of CM037027.1, forward strand.
ATAGTGAAACTCCCTCAAGCTCCTCTCTAAGATTGCAATGGAATCCAATGATGGAGAAGGCTGATTGATGAAATGCACACCTACTTACCTCAAAGGAAGCTTCAATTTACCCTTGATTTATGGCCTTTAGCTCTCCCCTGAAAACTTTAGCAGTCCTTTCTATTCTCCCAAGAAAAAATAGTCTAACTTTTGGGTTAAAATATGCAGGTTTGACTTATGCATGACCGTGAATGGAGAGTATTTAGGGCTGTGCACTTTACTAGTGAATCACGGTGCTCAAATCATGTGAAAAATCAATCTCCAGAGATTTGTACGGCCTTGAGCATGACCTTGCTTTTTTGAAGCACATGCTTGCAAGGAACTGATTGTTTGTGCTTCTTCAATTCTTCAAAAAAACTGTAAACTGCACCGGCATAAACATGAATGTGCAGAGAAAAGCTGGCGTATGCTCAACCATGCATTAAAAATTCTCAATGCCTTTGATTTGCACAGCTTCAACATGGCCTTAACATGCCTGTACTCTTCTATGAAATGCTCTCTTCTTCCTTGTTTAGCTCCGATTCACATGTATTCTCCTTCTTTTCCGTAACTTGTTTTCCTTCTTGTTAATGCACAGAATACCCAATGTAGCACTAAAATATAGAAAGTAATGTAAGAAGACAAGCAGATTGCATGCAAAATAGATGTAAATCATATGTATAATGTGCACTCATCACTTATGTTTGATATGTATTATTTTTATCAAATGCATATTTACTTAGTAAATGGTGAATTTATTTCATGACCTTTTGAAACTATGCTAGTCCACTCATTGAGTAACTCTGTTACACATCCATCCATTAGTTTTCCAGGTTCTTAGCATTTAGTGCTAGCGCAAGTAGGCATGGTGCTTGCCAACCCTTGGTGTCTTCTTACTTTGAGTCTTATGTATGCCTTGTTTATGTTTATGGCCATATTGAATAAGGAATGGATCCAATAGTACACCTTTGTTCAGTCCTCACATGGTGTATTGGTTCTTTTTTGGAAAATTCTTGGTTGTATCTTGTGGTTCATATTTCTCGTGGAGACCCTATTATCCTATCTTTGGAATATTTCAACTTGTTACGCTATCTTGTTTTACATTTCCAATATTGTATATATTTTTTTGGCATCTTGTATTATTATTGTGAAAGCCCAAGAAATATGAATGGCTTGCTGCTATTTGAAGCTAGGGTGCTTCTCGCTTTTCCTTGAATTGTCGTGGCGGTTATCGCGAGCTTGTCCTATGGAGCATGCTGTGACAAAGATAGTTGGCCATCAAAACCCATAGAAATTTGAGCGAGAAACTCCAAGTCAAGGGTGACAAAAGAGACTTGTCAAAGATTAAGAGAAAAGTCTAATGGAAGTGTAAGCTGGAGGTGAGGAGAAATTGGCACTAAGAAACCCCTTGTGGAGGTGTGCATTTTATTCTTACTATCATGAATTTATTAATAGCCATGTTAAAGGCTACATTAATTATGTAAGTTTTTCTTGTTTTGGGCCTTCTATACATGCATACATACGTACATACATACATACATACATATTATAGTATTGTGAGTCTAAGAGAGAGGATTGTATCTTATAGTTTACCATCTTGATTGGATGGGAGTCAACACTGAAATATGTGAATGCTTGAGCCTTAAAGCTCCTCTGCCGAGAGTGAAGTACTTAATTCTAGTGGTCATAGGATGATGTCTAGAATTAGCTTAGAAGATAACTTTTAGCAGATTTGCAATATTCACCATATATTTAAGAATAATATAGTTGATACGATAGTCAAGGTGGTGAATGGAATAAAAGAGGACTCCTCTGGTGGTCAATGTTGTGGTAAATATCATATCCATTTTCTTTTCACTTCTTTGGATCTAGGTCCCACATAATTTAACGTCACCTTCTAGAAGTGGATGATGTGTATATGATTCGTATAGGAAAATTGTGATCCTTCTTTTGTATTTATGCCTATTTTAAAGTTTTTGTCCTTATTAACTGGGTTGTGGCTAGAAGTTTTATTATGTCTATTGTTTGTTGTTTATGTTTACATATTTCACTTACTATTTAGTTTTTTTTTCACTTTTTCTTACATATTTTACTAACTATTTATTATTCATATTGCCACAATTAGGAATCCATTATCAGGGAGCACTTTATTTAACCCATGCCCTTGTTGCCATCAAGGATACTAAGGGAGCCATAACAATATCAAATTCTTCATGAAAGTTAGACTTAACTATAGTTAGTTAACATTATAAAAGTGCAAAACACTTCAAAGAAGCATTGAGTGACTTTGCTATCAATTGCACTTTCAACTTGATGGCCTATCCAAAAGCTTGAAAGAAATGGCTTAGTAGGTAAGTGATAAGTGCATATTTGATATATATTTATACTCCATTTAGCATGTGATTTCACATGTTTAGCACTGAACTAGTACTTAATTTCATTCTTTTGTTCACCACGAGCTTTTATTCCATCTTAAGGCCAAAGAAATAAATATGAAGGCGTTTTGTAGCAAAACAGATCAACTTGCTGAACTAGAGCATCACCATGGTTCATAACAGTTGTGGTGATATCTCACCATGGCCGTTGTCCACTTCTATCATAGCCGTTATCAAGTCGTGACAGCGTGGAATCATAAAGAATAACACAAAAGTCATAACAGCCGTTGTGAATCATAACAGTCATGACCAATCCTTATAATGTCTAGATAGACCGTGACAGGACGCGACTTGGGGCCCAAGCAAGTAACTTAATCACCACAACCTCCACAATGGGCATGGTGAGGCCGTGGCAGACTCAATACTATAAATATCCTAGGGTTTTCAATTAAAAAGGGGATTCTTGGGATATACTCAACCTCAACTATTTTTGACCATATTAGAGGAGTTAGTCTAGGAATTCTTTTGATTTATTTACATTTGATGATTGCTATTCATTGATCAATACTTATATATCCATTAGAGGACACTAATTCAAGGGGAATTTCATGTAAAATTTATCTTGATTGCTACTTGTGATTCTTTATTAGCAATTCATTATTCTTTCTAGTCTTTTGTGAATCATTACATGTTTGTTTAATGATATTTTTCTAATGTGGATGAGGAATATATACCCATACATTAGAAGACCTATTATCTATTAGATCTATGCATGCGCTAAGATGTTAGGTATTGCTAGATCTCTAGATTAGGGTTTGATTAGATTTCTAGATTAGGATTTGATTGGCCCTTCTAGTGGAGTTCTTGAACTTAAGGTGGACATAGGAGGCTAGGGTGGAAAAGATTCTATCTTAAGTTCCTAATGTTTGGACCTGGTTACCAAGAGAAGAGGACTGGTAGGCAATTGAATTCCCCTGGTCCAATACTAGATTAAACCGTCACAGCCCAATTCTATTTCACAAGTAATCATTAAGGGAATCTTCATACGATCTCCCAAACTCCTTCTAATTTCACTTAACGATCCTTGATTGTATTGTATTAATTTGTAGAAGTAGAATTAAGAAACACCATAGACGCTCAGGCTATTGATTAAGCGAAAAAGAAGTACTAGGAGCCTCTCGACATTCCCTGAAGAATACGACCCTCGTGCTCACCCATGAGGTATTACTTGATGACCCATGCACTTGCAGTAAGTACACATGCGTAATAAGCGCGCATCAGTAAGTAATTCAAAAACTCCAGGTTATCTTCTTTATTAGGTCGTGGATATATAGTGGCCGCATATATTGCATGGCTATAGTGTTCATCTACTGTACAAATAAGCTTTGATGATTAAAGAGTTGGCATGAGGAATTCTCTATGGATGTGATATAACAAGCTATAATGTACTAATATCATATGTAGGTAAAATGGTTGAAACTAACCTAGGTAATATCATTATTATTGACAGGGATGGCGATTAAGTTGTTTAAATGTGTGTGTGTGTGTTTTATTTTTATTTTTTATTTGTATTCATGTCTTAATAGTTTTATTAAGGGTTGCAGATTTTGTTGTTCCTTGATAGAACTCATTTACTAAGATTGTATGACGGTATCCTGTTAGGTGTAATAGGTAATGATGGTAAAGAAGGATCTTTCCTTTAGCGTTTGTTATTGTGAATTGACAGGAGCCTGAAAGTGCACGGGTTGTCGCAGTAATAATAGTACCCCGGTGAGAGGGTAGTCAAATCCTCAGGGAGTAGGGATCAAAGACACAAGTGTTTTCTATTTAGCTAGTGCGGTGTACGGAAAGTGAGAATAGAATCAATGTGTGGTCGCAAAAGTAATTTAGAAAAACAAGAAATAAAAGAGAAATATGGAAGGCAGGAGAGTCCAAGCTACCCCTAGGATTTATGCTTCTAGTGTAAGATAATGCTATTATACTCTCCTATTGATGTTTAATGTGTCGAGGATATCCTTAAACACACGGTCCCAAACCTAAGGTCAACCGTGACTAAACCCAGCACTATGCCCCGGCATTAGGTTTCACTACGACCCTTGACTCTTGTTGACCTGTCAACTAAGCCCTAGGGGAGTCCATCTTCCTAAGCCTCACACTACGTGCGATTGCTTTAAGTTCTAGGGATTATTAGTGATAAATCCTGTTCCTATGTATAGCTCTGACCCTTTGGTCCAGGTGAAAGAATCCTAGTCTCAATTAAGCCCCAGTACTAGGATTCACTACAATCCTTCACTCTATTGCTCACGCAACTAAGCCCCAGGGGAGTTCATCTTCTAGTACTTCGCTCTTATTTGACCGCTAAGAACTCTTAGAACGCGAAGGTAGGGAAAATCACACCGGAGGGGATAGGGGACGTTTCGCTACCTCACGACTCACCCTCTCGACCCTCTTCAATCCTAAGTAGTTTAACCCTATAGGAGTTGTCACACCTCCAAAGGATAACCTAGATGATTCTCAACCCTAGTGTCACGGCTAAGGGAAAATCAATACAAGATGCAATTAAGATTGAAACTCAATTTTATTCATCAAAAAAGAAAAGTATAATAACATGTCATAGACACATAATCATCCTAGGGTTTACAAGTCTGAATACCCATAAGGGGTTTAGCTCCTCATGGAGCTATACAAATCCATCAAACTATGAGAATAAGAACAAATCAAAAGCATAGATGAAAACCCCCTTGTGCAGATTGTGGCCGTGGTCTTGTGCGGCCGCTGAATGTCGATGTCGATGCCGATGGCGCGCTTCGATCCTACACAAGGTCCTCTCCAAACCCTAGCCGCAACCCTCCAGACGATAGGAGAAAAGATATGCCAAAAGATTCAGAAAAAGTCTCCAAAGCGCCTTTAAATAATGTTGAGTCGCGGCTTCAAATCGGCTGAAATCGGGATTTCACACGGCCGTGTGGAATTTCCACACGCCCATGTGAAGTCTCTGTTTTGCTGAATTTCGGCAAAACAATGAACAGTAACTTGCTGCAGTGTTTTTGCCGAAACGCTCCTGTATTCATCGTTCTTCATCGAGGCCATTGAATTGGGCACACAATCAACGGTAGATCGTGCCGATTGCTTCAATTCTCCTCATTAGCGAAGTTCTTCTATGCAACACGAGTTAGACTTATTGTGAATGTGACTGCCTTTGTGCCCCTCCAAAGGAGGTTGGCACACACCCACAAGTCTAGACTCGTGCCTTATTCCTTGCTCGGTCCGAAAACTCCCCAACAACGGCGAACACGATCTAACTTTGCTCTTTCCTCCAAACTAGTTTCACAACCCTATAATGCACAAAAGCACACAAATGCACACTATTTAATGATAAAATCTGATAAAAGTAATGCTCAATGTAAGATAATAACACTTCGTATTATTATAACATGAGCACTTATCATGAATAATGCAAGGGATGAGAATTGGACATGGTTCATATTGACTTTAGTGATGCATTATATGTTGAAGATGACTATGACAAGATTATTATGTTCACCTTAGATTAGTCCAAAGGCCTTGTCAATGCTATTGCAAAGGTTTCCCTTTCCTCTCAATATGCTTGTTGTTTACGACATCTTCAAGTGAACTTAAAACAAATGGGTGGCTAGGAAAGATTTTAAAAGATGAGTGTTGGAGCTTGATTGCCAAGGTAGTGTATTCGATAAATGCCTAAATGTGTGTATTCTATACATATTCATGTCTTATTATTTGTGTATAAATCAATGATTTATTGCCGTTTGAGTGGGTTAATTGGTCTTATTCGTGTTACAGGTCTTAAGGATGCTCAGGTGAGCTCGACAACACAAAAGAGAAGGAAAATGACACCAAAAACAGTGTTTTAGAGACATGGCACTGTAGATACAGTGTAGCAATTACTGTAGCATGAAGAATGAGACAAATGACAAAGTCTTGGGTTTTGTTGATGGGTTTACTGACGGCCGTAAAGACGTCTGCGAACCGGATGAAGAATGCGCAGTTACTGTAGCAGCTCATTAGAGAAATGGTAAAGTCTCGGGTTTCGAGAATAGCATTTTACTGTAGCACTTCGTGAATTTTCAGCAAATTCCTGAGAATCTAATGGCCTCCTTCATGCCTGAGAACACTTTAAAAGAGGGGTTAGGGCTTCAAAAGACCACCCTTTCTCCACCATCATCTTCTAGGGTTTCAATGGGCTGGAGAAGGCGGATCTGAGGAGCAAAATCGAACGGGGAGAAGAAGGTTGCTATCAAGGAGATCATCAAGGAGCTTGCCGGTGCTGTTTGACAAGCTCTCAGCACTACCTTTTAGTCAATATTTCAAGGGAGTTTCTTTGGTTTTGTTTATGTTATATTTGTATCTTGAGATCTCTCTTTTATTCATGTTGAACTAGACTCCCAAGGTCACTGAACATTCAGTGAACCTTAAGATGAACTTGCTTGTATGGATATTGTAATTTACTTCTAGTTCATTTGGTTTGGTTTGTGGTTCAAGATTTGTGTTCATTAATGTGTTTTTTTTTACATAAGAACTCTGCGATCCAACTTCTAGGTTATACTTGGTTGCATGACCATCGCCCATGTACTAGACTCACTTTGCTTGATGGGGATTCATGTATGAATACACCGTGACCATCAGGTATTTCATACCTCTCTAAGCATTAGGATGGACCTAGGTATTGAGTATCAGCCCTAATTAGAGATTTCCCTAAGCGTAATGCAATCATAGGAGGATTTTGATTGAAGTGATTTTGATCTAATACTTGTATGGGATTATGGGTTATCGTTGTGACCATCGGGGTAACCTACTTTAGGATGCCTCTTGGCCTAAAACCACCATTGTCTTTGTAATTCTAGCATCCTTCTAGCTTTAGTAATCCTGAGGGGATCCTCGCTCGGGGGCCTCACTCGTTCATTGTTAATTGCTTCCTTAATGTGTTTATGTGGTGCGCCTTAGTCCAATTGTTTATAGTTTTTCCTTTTCTTAGTTTTCTTAGTTTCTCTTAAACTTATATTGGGCAGACTAGATAGTGTCGTCTAAGGGGAAGTAATAGCAACTCTTGGGACTCCATGGAATACGACCCTTTTGTGCTTGCGCGAGGGCTTTATTACTTGATGACTTGCGCACTTGCGGATCTCAAAAGTATGTATGCACAACCACAAAATACAAAGATGTTCTGGATGACCTCTTCATGTCAATGTATATGCACTTGTTAATTATTCTAGAAATCAAACATGAAAAATTGGTGCAATTATTTGTTTAGACTATGCCGATTGGATGAGATGTATTTGAATGTCATAGAGTTATTCATGATTGAAATAAGGAAAGCATGCCACCTTCTTATGTGCGACATGGTGGACTAAATTAGGTGTGTCCCTTAAGCATGACCTCTAGTTGAAAAATACCATATGTATTTAGTATGCTATTTACTTGTTCTATTTCAAGTTATTTAAGTTTATTGTCAATTGTTTTTATTTACTTTTACTATATATCTTTTCTTTAGTATTCTTGTTTCCTATTGATATATTCAATTTCCCTTCGCTACTACTTTCCACTATTCTTTTTTTTGGAGTTTGTGCTTAGTATTTATTGTTACCATTTGCTTTTGTTGTCATCAATTTAGTATTTTGCAATCCTATTTAGTTCCTAACTATTCTATTTAATTTAATATATAAATTGTAGCCATTTACCTACAGATTAGATTACCTCATTTTGCATTGGTGGGAGGTTCTAGTTGATGAATATAATGTACGATCACTGTGAACTATGCCAGGAATGAGGTACTCACCTTTGTCCTGAGATTCACAAGAAGATTTATGTGATAGCGGAGGAAAGCTGGTGGTTCATTATCTGTTGTTTGGATAGAAAACAATTTGAAGTAGTTGACCATCAGAGTAATTCTTTCAATTTAATACAGAAAGCATGCTTCTTTCGATGTTGGTGGATATATAAACCCCAAGTAAAAATGCTTGTGCAATAATCATGCAAATCGATACAAGTTTTCATCATTTCATGGATGATTACCACATTGCTGACTTATACAGGGAAACATATATGACCCCAATATTCCCCGTGATCATGACAAACGGAATGGCATGTCTAGTCATCTCTATCTTTGAACACCTATCTCAAAGAAAAGGCTTGGCCCCTTGAAGCATAAGAGGATTGAGCACAAGTGTTTAGCATGCAAGAGTTATGCTACAGTCGTTCTCAAGAAGTTTACATGATAAGGCTACTTATATGATTGTAGACTATAAGAGCACAATATACCTATTTATTTTGAAATGCCACTTCAGTTGTTATGCCAGTGGTTACAAAGAATTACACACAAACTTGCTTGCAAAAAAATGTACCACTAGTAATGAATGCAAAAGTTAGAAATTTATGGCTAACATAGATACATAATTAGAGAGATTAATTATTGCACACAACCAACAAGTGTTGAACAATACTTGATAATAATATTAAAAGCCTAAATAAATTAGTAAGAGAGAGTAACAATATGTGCACATAATAGCCTTCTTGAATAGCTTCCATGTCATTATTTCTCTCTAATAATATCTCTTTCTCTAAAAATGATAATATAAAAACTAGTTCCTCTTCATCATCTTAGAGGCGAGGATTTTAGGGATTAGGGTTTTATAGGTTTTGGGGCTTTAGGGTTGTAGGCTTATTGTTTTATAGTGTTTTATAGAGTTTAGGTTAAAATTCATTGGTCTAGTGATGGACCTCTTAAATTGGTGATGAGTATAATTCACTCAATGAGATCAATTCTCTTTAATTCATGATGAATGAAAGGTAAATCATTTTGACCCAATTTTACTCCAATCTTGTTGGTTTTACATTGTAGGAAAGAATAAGAATGATTTGAAGGAAGATCATATCAAAAGCACCAACTTGGAGAATAAAAGGGAAAGTTTCAACCAAAAATGAACAAGCAAAATTGAAAGTCTAGCACCTAGGCGCCACAATATAAAGAAGTATGAAATAGAAAGTCTAGCCTAGGCCCTATGCTTAGGTGTGATGATTAGGTTACAAAGGAACTAAGGTTTGAGACCGGGGTAGAAGTGCGGAGTTAAAAAGGTTAGGAGGGAAGATTCATCAATAAACTTGAGTTTTAGTTGTTCTTTGTTTATTTTCATGATGAACTTTGTTAATGTGCCAATCTTTGAATTCATTATATTCTAAATACCTCTTTCTAGGGCTACAACATAGCCAGATTATGAAACCTAGAGTCATCTTTATTTAATTTAGTTGATGTTTGTTTCAAAGTTATGTTGGATATTTCAATTTGTACTTAATGCTTATGATTGCAATTGCTTGATAAAAAATTTGCATGATTAATAATTTGATTTGAGAATGAGAGGTGACAATTAAATAAGGCCTTAATTGAAATATCGTACAATCATTATAAGATAAAGATATTTATGTGATTGTATGAATCATTGTAAATTTTCAGAATTTAATGAATTTTCAGAATAATAGTTATCTCAAAGATGATGTTAACCAGTCACTTTCCAAAAATATATGATGTAAATTTTCTTTGATATGGTGGAACATATAATTTAGGTGTTTGTGGATGACTTCTTTATTGTTGGAAGCTCATTTGACAGTTTCTTGGAAAATATACAATTGATGTTGAAATGATGTGTAGAAACAAAACTAGTACTAAATTGGGAAAGATGCCATTTAATGGTGGATGAAGGTGTAGCACTGGGTCACAAAATTTCATCCAATGGTATTGAAATTGATTGAGTAGAGATTGAAACAATAGAAAAGTTACCGCTTCCCACATTAATAAAAAGAGCATTAAGTTTTCTTGGTCATGCCGGGTTCTACTGAAGATTTATCAAGGAGTTTTGCACGATTGCGAAGCCATTATCTCATCTTTTTGTACAAGGAGTTCCTTTTGTATTTGATGAAGAATGTGAATAGGACTTCTTTACTTTGAAAGAGAATCTCATGTTAGCATACATTGTTATGACTCCAAACTAGGAACTACCATATGAACTGAAGTGTAATGCAAGTAATTAATTATTGAGAGTTGTTCCTAGTCAACACAAAGATCAGGTGTTTCTTGTCGTCTACTATGGAAGTCACACTCTTAATGAGGCCTAACTCAATTAGGCTACAATAGAGAAAGAATTATTAGCTATTGTATTTGCTTTTGACAAATTTCACTTGTACTTAATTAGGAACAAAATTGTCTTTACTGATCACTCAGTAATTAAGTACCTGTTGGCTAAGAAGGATGCAAAACCAAGACTTATTCGGTAGGGTGCTACTATTAAAGAGTTTGAATTAGAGATCAATGGCAAGAAGGGTTAAGAGACCTAGTTGTACATCATCTTTCTCGACTAGAGTTAGTTGATGGCATTTGCTGTCAAATGCACCCATTGGTGATAACTTCCCAAATGAGTAACTACTTACAATATGTCATAATCGGTTTCCATGGTATGCTGACTACATGAATTACCTTTTAGTGAATATTTTTCCACTAGACTTAGCATACCAATAAAGGAAGAAGGTTCTTTCAGATGTAAAACATAATTATTAAGAGGAACCAATATTCTACAGACATTGTGCTGATCAAATCATAAGTCATTGTGTTCCTGAAAAAGAAATGGAAGATTTGCTCTAACATTGCCATACACTTGAGCGTGGATAACACTTTGGAGTTAACAGAACCACTGCAAAAATTCTTCAATCAGTTTTTTACTAGCCAACACTGTTTAAAGATGCTCATGCTTTTGCTACTTCTAGTTATAGCTGCCAAAGGATACAAAATATTTCAAGGAGGAATGAAATGTCTTTGAAGAGCATGCTTAAAGTACAATTATTTGATGTATGGGGTTATAGATTTCATGGGACTTCACCAACAATAGTAAGTGATGGAGGTTCGCATTTTTGCAACATGCCATTTGAATTTCTACTATCGAAGTATGAAGTCAAACATAAAACAACACTCGTATGCCACACACAAACCAATAGACAAGCAAAATATCTAATAGAGAAATAAAATAGATTTTGGAGAAGATGGTAGGTAATTCTATAAGAAATGGGCTAAGAAATTGGATGATGCATTGTGGACATATTGCATAGGTTTTAAAACACCCATTGGAATGTCCCCATATCGGCTAGTCTATGGCAAAGTGTGCCATCTTTCTGTAGAGTAGGAATGTGAAGCATATTCAACTATGAAGCAGTTGGACATGGATATGAAAAGAACAGGTGAGAAACATCTTATGAAACTAAATGAGCTCGATGAGTTCCAGATTGAAGCCAATGAAAATACCAAAAACTATAAAGAACAAACAAAAGCTTGGCATTACAAGTTTATCTTCTACAAGAAATTCTGCCAAAACAACAAGTGTTCTTATTTAACTCAAACTTATGATTTCCCAAGAAAATTCAAGTCAAAGTTGTTTGGACCGTTAATTATCACCAAGGTGTTCTCAATGGTATAATGGAAGTCATTTATCCTAAGAAAGGAACTTTTAAAATTAATGAGTAACATTTGAAGCCATACTTTGAAGAGAGCTTTGATAAGGGCAAAATGAACATCATCCTTAACTCACCATAAAAGAAGGGGTCGTCGGGCTGAGGACGTTAAACCAAGCGTTACTCGGGAGGTAACCCAAGCATTTTTAATTTATTTCACTAGCTTTTTATTATTGATTTATTTATTTTATTTTATTACATCATTCACTATTATTTTGATTCCTTGCAGGTATAGAAATAAGGAGTAAAGAAAATAATAATAATAATAATAATAATAATAATAATAATAATAATAATAATAATAATAAGCGGTGGGTCGAGACTGTAGCACCTTAATGATTCACCCTTAATGCTTAAGCACTAGTGGGCTAAACTTGGAAACGGGAGACTTCATAGAGGAGGTAGCCCTAGGTGTTGTATTCATGGTGCCTAGGACCTAGGCGACAATCATACCGGCCCCAACCTAAACATATAGGCCCCTAATAGAATGACCAATGCCTAAGATCTGTGTTGATGGCATAGAGGCGTTGGCCCGACTTAAAAAAAAAAAAAAAAGCAGTAACTCCTGGCCACACGTTCACTTTCTCTCCTTCTTCCTTACTTTGCCCCCTATCTTATTTAGTTTCACTCCTTTTCTTTTCCCTTAATTCCTTCGATAATCTTTTTAATCTTGGTGTTAGATCTTTATCTCCTTGGTGTTTTGCAAAGCACATAAGGAGCTTGGAAGTGGTGAAGGGATTTTTGTGGTAATATGCATGTTTCTTCCCATCCAGACAAGGTAATTTGTTATAGTGTTCTTTTACAACATTGTATCATGCCTAGTTTGTATAAATTCATGGTTTTTATTGCAATGATTAAAATATGGTGCATTAATTAAGGACCCCTTAGGTGATAGAAAGAGGATGTTTAAGAAGAAGTAGAAAATCATTATTGTGGGTGGAATTCCTTTGGTGTGCTTGATTGAAGTAATTTGATTGTGGTGGATAGTTTCAATTGTGTTTGAGTTTAAGTTTGGAGGTACTTGTTGAAGAATTTGAATGCAAATCCTAGACACATATATATCCCAAACCATGGCCCCTAAAGGACATAGAGCTTCTACATCTTCATAGGAGCTATTTGACCGTCATCATTTCATAGATTTAGAAGCATCAATGAGATTTCAAAAATCAGTAGTCAAAAGAAACCTAATCCTTGAACAAGGTTTAAAACCCTATTGTAGTCATCAATGTAAAATATTTTTAATTATTAAGGATTTAGGATGGGAGGAATTTGTTTAATAACTTGAGGTTGTCATTGTTCCTTTAGTGATGGAATTCTCTGCAAACATGTATGAATATAGTTTAAGTGTCTTTGTAAAAGGCACAATAGTATAATTTGATCATTCCACTATCAACCAGTTTTATAAACTCTCAAAATAGATAATGATGAATATAGAACTTATACGAATGGGGAATTAAATTTAGAACAAGTGCTACAGAATATCGAGAGGCCAGAAGCTCAATGACACTACCCCTTGCGTGTATCCCGCAAGTGCACGGGCTTGTCGAAGTAATAAAATTTACCCTGGTGAGTGGGTAGTCGAATCCACAGGGAATAGGGATTTAAAACACAAGATTTCGCTATTTAGTTGTGCGGTGTACGAAAAGTGATAATAGAATTGATGAGTAAATTATGGAAGCAATTAGAATAAAAGGAAAGAAATTAAATAGAGAAATGGAAGACAAGAAAGTGCAAATAGAAGTGAAAAGAGAAAAACTAGTAATGGATGAAATAGGGTATCCGGACAAGCTACCTCTAAAACCTGTTCCTATGTGTAGTTCTAACCCTTTGGTCCAGGTGGAAGAACCCTAGTCTAGATTAAGCCCCAGTGCTTAGGATTCACGTCAACCTTTCACTCTGTTGCTTGCGCAACTAAGCCCCAGGGGAGTTTATCTACCTAGCACTTCACTCTATCTCGACCGCTAATAAATCAAGGAAAACGGAGGTAGAGAGAAATCACACCGGAGGGGAAAGGGAACGCTTTGCTACCTCACGACTCACTCTCTCAACCCTCTTCAATCTTAAGTAGTCTAATCCTATAGGAGTTGTCACATCTCCAAAGGACAACCTAGATTGTTCTCAATCCTAGTGTCACGGCTAAGGGAAAATAATTGAAAGAGATAATTAAAATTGAAACTCGAATTTATTCATCAATAATGGAAAAGCATAATAACAATGTCATAGAAACATAATAATCCTAGGGTTTACAAGTCCGAATACCCACGAGGGGTTTAGCTCCGCATGGAGCTATACATGTCATCAAAATATGAAAGAAAGCACAAATTAAAGACATTGATCAAAACCCCCTTGCGTATGGTGTGGCCGTGGTCTTTTGCGGCCGCCGAATGTCGATGACGATATCGATGACGCGCTACAAACCTCCACGAAGTCCTCTCCGAAACCCTAGCCGCACTCTCCAGAAGTTCGGGAAAAAGATAGGTCAAAAGATGCTGTAAAAGTCTCCAAATCGGGCTTTTATAATGTTGAGTCACGGCTTTAAAATTGGACTTATCGGGACTTCACATGGCCGTGTGGAATTTCCACACGCCTGTGTGAAGTTTCTGGAATCTTGATTTTCGGCAGAAAGTGAACATTAGCTTGCTACAGTGTTTTTCTGCAGTAACAAGCTGCTAACTCGCCGAAACGCTCCCGAATCCATTGTTCTTCATCGAGGCCATTGATTTGGGCACATAATCAATGGTAAATCGTGCCGATTGCTTCAAATCTCCTTCTTGGTAAAGTTCTCCTAAGCTACACGAGATAGACTTGTTGTGAATGTGACTGCCTTTGTACCCCTCCAAAGGAGGTTGGCACACACTCACAAGTCTAGGCTCGCGCCTTGTTCCTTGCTTGGTCCGAAAAGTTCCCAACAATGGCGAACACGATCTAACTTCGTTCTTCTTCTCCAAATTAGCTCCACAAACCTACAATGCATAAGAATACACAAATGCACACCATTTAGTAATAAAATCTGATAAAAGATATGTTCATTGTAAGATAACAACGCTTCGCGTTACTATAACACAAGCACTTATCACTCAATTGACTATGCAAGGAGATGAACCAATAACTTTTAAAACTTCTACATCGAATAACTTAAGCAAGCCTTAGCTTAGCTTCATTGGATCTAAAATGAAAGCTGCAACTCATTTTAGCGATGTTAATAAACATAGAGCAATTTTGTCATATGCTATTATCAAGAGTAAATCAATTGATGGTGGAATAATCATTCAACAGTCCATTAGACACTATAGTAGAGCATCAACAACTAATGGCTTAGGACACTATTCTTTGGTTATAGCTTCTTGTAAAGAGGTTGGTGTTACTTGGTAGTCAGATGAAGAAATATTGCACCCTAAGAGCCTTATTGATAAGAGTTTTATATTAGCATTTAAAAGTTGGATTCACCATTTGCAAGTACCACAGGTGCTAGTTCATCTAGGCCATCTACACCACTAAGACCCTCTTCATCTCAATCTAGTAGTTCCATGTTGGAACTATTCGATAAATTAGAAAGGGAGTTAGAAAGCCAAAGTCAAGAGTTAAAAGAATTTTTTTTATTATCAAGTGGCATTTAGCTTTGGTTTAGTGTAATTGTGCAATCAATGTGGCTTAAACACTGGAACCAATGCAGTTCAACTCCAATTTTTGAAGAACACCCATTACTAGATGATGACAGTGCACAGGATGAGAGTTGAGATATTCAAGGGAGTTTTTATAATCTTATTTTATTCCTTTTATTCCATCTCTTTTATCGCATTGTAGACAATGTTTCCTTGAAGTTTTGGGCATGTCTTGAATGGTGTTAATTATTTTATTCCATTCATAATGCTTATATTTCATAATGTTAGGCTAGTTTTCTCTATTAGGAATGAATTGGTTATGGATTTCTTTGGTTTGTGAAATAATGAAGGCCTATGATAAAATCTATTATAGATTGTCATTTTGTCAACTATAGTGTTTATTTTGTTTCATTTAGAATTTCCTAAAATTTTTAGTACATTTAGTTATGCATACTAATTTGTTCAGATATCTTCAAAGTAGGAGTTTACAAAACATTGAAAGGTCATTGGATTAGTTGCTAAATTTATTTCCATTTGAAAAAAAAAAAAAAGAAAGCTAGATGCCAATGGCTACCCTACCAAAAGAGAGAGTTGTTTATGTAAATAAAAAGATGGTAGAAAACACTACCACTTTTGATGAATGAGAACTGCTCTTGAGTAGTTGGATATTGTGCATTACAAATATGCAATTGATGACCTACTGGGAGAAATGGTTACTTCAAAGGGTATCTGTAGCAAATAGCCAAAAAAACTATAAATAATAAAAACAATAATAAGAAGTCAAGTGAGCATTGATTTATATAAACCAATCTAGGTTGAAGAATAACCAAATAACACTAATGAAAGGAATTTTAACTGGAGTACAGCTTATTCTAGAGTTAATATTGTAGAAAGTGCATATTTCCCTTGGAAGTGAAAATATATTATGAGATCAAAGTTTTGCATTATTCACTTTCTTCATTTTTATTTTACTAGTGTTTTCTCTTTTTCTTTTTTTTCTTTTTTTTTTTGTTTTTTTTTTTGTTCGAGGATGAACAAAATTCTAATTTTAGGGGTATCTGATGGGTATAATTTAGACTTAATGAAATCAATTTTCTTGACTCATGATGAATGTAATGTAATTTTTATTAATCAATTGTACTCCCAATCTTGTTGTTTTTGCATTGTAGGAAAGAAGGGGAATGATTTAAAGGAAGAAAATATTGAAATCACTAAATTGGAAAAGAAATGAGCAAGTTTCAACTAAGAATGATCATGCAAAATCAAAAGTCTAGCGCCTAGGCTCTACACTCTCGGGGCCTAGGTGCTATCTGGATAATCAAGTTATAAAAGGAGCTAGGGTTAGAGATGGACAGGAGGACAACACGTAGGTAAAATGGTTGAGAGTGAAGATTCATCTCTAAGCTTGAGTTTTAGTTGTTTTTTGTTTATTTTGATGATGAACTTTATTAGTTTGTTGGCCTTGGAATTCATTATGTTCTAAATACCTTTCTATAGGGTTACAATGTAGCTGGACTATGAAACATAGAGTTGTTTTTGTTTGATTTAAATGATGCTCATTTCTAAGTTATGTTCGATATTTTAATTTGTACATAATGCTTATGATTGCAATTGCTTGATTAAAAATTGCATGATTAATAATTCAATTTAAGACTGAAAGGTGACAATTAAATTAGGCCTTAATTGAAATGTCATACAATCATTACAAGATAAAGATATTTGTGTAATTGTATGCATCATTATAAATTTTTAGAATTTAATGAGTTCTATAGAATATTAGTTATCTCAGAGATGATGTTAACTTATCTAATGAAATATACTATTGATACCTGAAGAAGATCAATAGTTAATTTAAAGAAATTTGTTAACAACATAAGGAATAAACATCAATTGATTGAACTCTACAAGCTAAGTGGAATTAGTCTAGGTGAACTTAGAAACTGTAGAACCTCTTAGCATTGATTTCTCATGGTCTAACTATTTCCCTCTTTTTTTTTCTTTTTTTTCTTTTTTTATTTTTTGAAGTAGATCTTTTCACAATAAATCTTTTAATGTCATTAATCAAGTAAAATTAGGGTTAGAGTAATTTTGATAGTTAATAAACTCAATCCTAGTAGAACGATAATTTCCTTTCACTATAGTATTCATTCATGATAGTGTATACTTGCATTTCAAAAAATTTCACAACAATTGGTTTAGGTATTTCTTCAGAGAATCATGAAGCATTAGTACAAAGATATTAATGACATCATCAGATATTATTTGCTTGCCATCCAACATAACATACTAATGAGCATGACTTGTGTGTCCCTATTCATTGCTCCAAACCATTGTTCTAATACAATGTTGATAATTAGGTGATATACAAACAATGCTCAAAATCTATTATTATTTGTGCACAAAGAAACCAAAAAGTAAATAAAATTTTCAAATACTAAATATATACTACCAATAGTGAAGATATTATGCTAAAACTTAACAAAACAATATGAAACTGAACCGTAAGCATAAATACCAATAGAATTATAGAAATAATAGAAGTCTACATAATATAGTAAATGATGATGCATTATATACAAGGAAACAACTACTACTAAATGAAATAATCTAATGTTATACAACATATTTACTTATCCATTCAAGAATTAAGGAAGATAGACAACATCATCTACTACATCTTATCGAGCCATGCAAAACGTACATGCCACTTCTTTTGAGAGATAAAATTCATTGCTATTAAAGCCGGTTGGTCTCTTTATCTACTACTTCCTCATGTTGGGGATCTCGACATTAATAGTAATATCTGTCACTCCCTTATTACTGGTTAATACCCTCTTTTTTTTTTCAAAAATTTAAGAGACTATTATATTTCCAACATCCTTCATTATCGTCATATATTAGACTGAACTCAAATAGAGTTAGTGCAACCCTTTTATTCCCCTTCCCAATGGGAGCAACTTTTCTTAGGGGAAAGGTATGGGACATGAAGCCACCGTTTTTGTCACTTTCGTAGCAAGTATGATAAGCTTCTAATAATAGATCTCCTCTGAGGGTTCCCCTACCATAGGTTTCTAGTGTCATTGATTGGTTGAGATTTTCTTAATCCTTCCTAGTGGGGGCAAAAGTTTCCTTTTAGGAAGAATTAAGATCATTCTACAATTCTGGTTTAGGTGACTTCTTTTTCTCCTCACGCATACCAACTTTGTGCTCAAGGGTATTGATCTTCATTCTAAGTGCTCTCAACTCATTCAAGACTTGGTCAAACTTGTCATCTTCGCTAATTTTGCTCTCATGACTCAAGAATGGAAAATGTCGGCCAGTCTTTTGTTTATAAGTCTCTAACTAACTAGATTAGCATCCCTTCATGCGGGAGGATTACCCCTACACTTTCTCTTTCCCCATCCCCATCCATGTTTTGGTGAATTGTGATGTTTGAATGGCGATGAAGGCCTCTATAATAGCCTTTTGTGTGCTTCTAGTGTCCACCTATCCAAAACTAATGAGGTCACTTTCATTTTGGTTCATTGGAATTAGATTGAAAAATTGGTAGAAAATAGCAAACATTACCATAGAAAACATTATACGATACATGAACAGGTTTTCCAGTATTACATAAATGTACAGATAATAATAAATAGTTTCTTTATATTTTAAATACGTAGAAGATATAATAAACATAAATATGGTATAGTAAACTATAAATCACAATATTAATGAAGAAAATAGTAAGATAAACATAAACATGAAATATTTAGCACTAACATAATATTGTCAATAATTACGTTCTATAGTTAAGAGATAAAAAAAATTTCTCAAATATATCTAATTCATAATAAACAATAAAGGTGCTTATTTCTTTTCTCTCAAATGAGTTGATCAAGATAGCAACATTATATTTTTTTTCTTTTTCTGAAGCTATTCTCACCATACCACAAGATGTGTGGCGTTCTTCCAAAATTCATCTTCTTTCTAGTTCTATAACTTCACAAACTAAATATTTAGTCCAACAACACATATTCTTAGGTATGCTATCCATAATAACTTCCTTGAACACTAGTCTTTCTCTATGGGGGTACACCCATGCGTACTTGCCCATGTAGATAGATCATGCGCATGTAAGCTACTTTAGTCAGAGTTGATGATGTAGTGGCACAAAAAGCAGTGAACCCATAATGTACACTCACAATAGTATGACAAAAGTTTTCTCTTTGGAGCTTTCTTTTTTTTAGACTAGGCTCATTAAAGTCGTCTAGGTTGTCCCTATTTTGATCTATTTTTCACTAAGTACTTCTTAAATGCACATCATTTCTTCTTCCTTTTGAACTCTATATCATTGCGATCATACTGTAGGCCTAGTACCAATGCACATCTTCAAGCCTGAATTGCATATAACAATTACCCAGTTTGAACCTTTGGTTCTTTCGTCATACATTTGCATCAATGAGTCTAGTACACCCCAATCTTAGATTACGAGTTCCAAGTCCATGAAATACCTAAATGATGTTAGTCAAATCTTCTAGTGTTAGTCTCACCTTGTCTCTTAATTGACGTATGGTGGACACAACTAGTACTAAGTAACATCTTCCATTTAGGAAATTCCTTAATTAGTTGGCCATATTCCTCTTAACTATATAATTATACAAACAAAATATTTAAATTTAGTAAAAATTTTGCCATAGTAGTAAATAGGTTAATAAAATAATAACATAAAAGGCATTATATCTTAACAATAAATGAAACTTTAAATGATAAACCTGTATAATAAATAAAGACTCAATGGTGGAACACATTACTAGTGAAAGTAAGTGTTTTACATTTATACTAAACAACAAGCAATATTTTGAAAATCAAATTCTAAAAATTATCATAATCAGATAAAATGAAGGGCACATTGAAGTATGGTACTCTAACCACACATTTTGGAGAGATCCAATCAAATGAATATTAAAGCACTAGAATATCATTTGTTGATTGAATATATATCAACCAATCCTTATTTGTTAGGCACTAAGAGGTAACCAACTAACAATGGTGAGCAAATCATTTGTTATGTACTTAGAGGTAACATACTAACAATGGTAAATGAACAAGTTCTACAAGTAAACCAATAATGTTTCCATAAATTAACCAAAGCTCAATACTTACACAATGTCTAAAATTGATGAACATAACATACAACAAAAGGAGATAGTTTCAAGAACTAATACATAGTGCAAAGAGACTAGATGTGTACTACTTTGAATTACAAGTTTGGATCCTAAACATTCACTTCTTATCACAATCACCAATGTTTTTCCATAATAGTCTAGATGATAATAGCTTAACACCCATGTCCATTCATTGTCAAAGAATTTGAACAGAAAATACACTAATAGAATAACTTAAATCATGAAACTCTATTGTCTTCTATTGAAATTAGGGCACAAGCAAACAATCGAATTTGGTTCGAAGAGATTAGATGTGTGCAACTTTAAATTACAAGTTTGGATCCCAAACATTTTATTTGCTCTCGCAATCTACAATGTTTTTCTATAACAATCTAGAGGGCAATAATAACACTCTCATGTCTATTAATTGTTATAGAATTTGAACAGAAATACACCAAAAGAATAACAAATCCATGAAGCCTTATCCTCTACTGAATTTAGGGCACAAGAACATCATTTTAACTAACATTGTAGAATCTTTGATGAAAAAAGGTACCTATCTCAAGTGTCACTGGGCCTTCATAACTCTTGCGTTCGGGGTAATAATGATGTTGTTTCACTACTACACTACCTTTTCCTCTCCTCCCTTCAATTTTGCCTTTTCCCCTGGGCAACTATATCAAGACATAGACAATGGCAAAAGAAACACAAGCATGGGTAGGCATTGTAACCTCTATTTCATTCCTTTTCTCTTAAATCAATGCAGTGATAACTCTGACAAGAACTTCTCTTTCTCTGGCTAGCACAACATTTATGTATTAATGGGGAAGAAGAATAAGTGATTTTCCAAGGGCTATCTAGGGAGATGAAATGATGTGATGGGTAAAGGGATCAGTTAATTTGAAAATTGTATACATTCAGACTTAGAGAAAGGGGCATAATGGTAATTTCACCCATAAATTAACCGCCTTAGCCTCTAGTTAGACTAAAAAGTACTTTCTAGCCTATAGGGTTATGGAAATCTCCAATGATATGAAGTGGCAAAGTTGTAGGGATTTTTTTAACAATTCCTTCCAAAAAGACAGAGCTTGCAAGAGGAAAAAGAAGAAAAAAGAACAAGAACTTGGATAAAAGGAAGAAGAAGAAGAAGAAGAATGAGGAGAAGAAGAAATTGTGAAGAGGGATAGTTTTACTCAAAAATACTATAGTGGGAGGTTGAGGGATCAACTCCATCTCACAACATTGGTTGACATGAGTAGCTTGTCCACCTTATACAACCAAAAAAAAAAAAAAACAATAACTTGCATAATAGAATATAATATATCAAGGACTTTTAGCTCAGTGTTCTTTTTTACTACTCTCAATACGTCTCTTTAGCTTATTTCTTCTTATATTAAAAAAATAATAATAAATTAGTATTGAAAAATGGACATCTCTTTTATTTAATATGAGGCAAACAAATAAAAAATTATAATAGTCATACAAGAGCTTCCTTTTTCTCTCGCACAATCACCTAATTTATTTCTCTTAATATGACGTTAAGGGATAGTACTATGCTTATTGTTGTTACCCAAAACCTAGTCATATATTATATTAACCTAATATCTTAAGAGTACTATTAAAACTAGAAAATGACTAAAATTTTGCAGGTGACTAATAAGTCCTTGCTTTCTCAATTGACTATTTTGTCTAGTTTCCATCGAACACGCCTTCTAGTCTTCTCATATATATGCCAACCACATATCTTCATTGATACTCCAATTCTTCACCCCGATCACCCTCTTCGATGATGTTTATTCTCCCTTACCTCCAACTTCGCCATCAAAGCCTCTTTATGGGCCTAGCTTAACAACACTATAAGTGATCTTGGCACCTACATTCCTATCATTCTGACTTTATCCCTGGCCAATGACCTTGATCTCAGCATCATCCTCATCTTCACAGTCCTTTATAATGCCACCACTGGGCTGAAGATGCTAATCCCGGAAGGGATGGAAAATGCTTTCCAGAGAGACCTTAAGGTGAAGATGGATTGAGAGGTGGGGATCTTCATTACTACCCTATTAGCTATCAACAATGTGGAGCTTGGGAGCAATACTACTGTCATATAAAAATATGATCTTTACAAGATAGCAATGTGATCCTACATGGAATAATTTCTCGTCAGTTTGGGCCATCTACTCCCTTTTTACTAGCTTTATGAAGTCTTTCTCCAATTATTTCTTCCTTACCATTATTAAGTATCTTGCCCTTCCTTTGAATCCATAACCACAACATCGCCATGACCTCAATAAGAAAGACAGTTACCATCTTTACTTCCTCTTCAAGGCCATGGTTCCTTGATGCAGGAGATCATTCAGTTTTTAAATTAGTGTGGAATTCATTAGTTAATGTTTGTGTGTTTTTTGTTTATGTGTGCAACTTCACATAACTTGGATTTGAAATTGTGTTGAATGATTTGTAAATTTTGGGGATAGAATTGATGCCACAAGTATAATACTATTTTTGATACTTCAGTTAGATTTCACCTATTCAGTTAGTGATATATAAATTAGCATTTTCTATTCGCTATCACCATACCCATTCAGCCAATCAAGTTGGTTGCAAATGTCGCCATGTCCTAATCTACCCCTTGAACATCCCTTAGATCATGTCAATTGGCCTCTCCACTACTGGGATACTCTTCATCCTCAATGCCACCTACCTCAATCCCCTAGCCTATCATCTAATCCCTTTCCACATCATCTATACATGGTCTTAAGCTCTGACAAGGCTTCTTCTTCACCTTCACCACCATCAAATACATCTGCTACAACCAAGACTTCTCAAAAACATCCAACTCCGATTTAAGATCAGCTTGCTGGATGAAGATGGAAATCGCTGTTGAGACAATGAGGAAGGCAAAGACGGTGGTGGTGTGAGTGATGCAAGGAATGTAAAAAATGGTAAAGATATAAATATAATTTTTATTAAAAAATAATTAATTAGTATTAGGGCCAAAATGGTCATGGTAATTTTTAAAGGGTTACTAAAGGGAGAGTTTGACTTTTCCAAAGCTATCATAGGTCACATGTAAAATTTCAAGGGATTTTTGAGTAATTAATTGTATTAAAATAAACAAATAAATATAAATTTCCCAATTTAAAATGGGCCATATACTAAGTTAATTAGCTTTAATCAAAATAAATATTTTAAATTTTTATAATTACTTTAAAATTTATAATAAATATTTATTACTAGTAAGGTTTAATATTAATTGTTAAAAATTTTTTATGTATTTAGTTAAATCATTTAAACAAAATTGTGAGGTAACTTTGAGATGCATGGTTATAAAACCTTATCATGAGTGCATAATAACTTAAATGTAAATTTTATTTTATACAAAAAATAATTTTTTGAAGAAATATTGGATTGATAAAGCTATCCTGACATATACCATCAATAACTTAATATCAGTGGTCATCTTTTCAAAAAGTAGTTCAAGTCTCATCCACTAAAAAGTTGCTTTGAGTATTTCCTATTAAATAATCTAGCAATAGTCCACGTTTATGTCATCTTTAGTTGAATACATGCTTATTTATTTATTTAATTAGACTAATGTTCCAAAAGCTGATTTTATATGTTTTGCTCACAGCGAAGGTAGTAGCTGATAATATAAACTATGAAACATAATATTTTTTTTTGAAAAAAGTGACAAGTACCTAATTCTATGGCGCGTAAGTGTGGGCCTTGACATTACATTTGAGATTTCAAGCCCTCACTACTATGCACGTTACATGAAAGGCTTATTTTTAATGCCGTTAACTACTTGAATCAAGTAGATTTAGTTTATGGAACATAAATTTACCAAGTGATCACATTTTAAAAATATTTAATTATTTTTAGTTGAATATTTGCATTTGTTACATTATATTAATGTTCCAAATTTCATTCAATATGTCTTGCTTACGGCAAAAATTGTTGTTAGAATAAAATTCATGCACCGTAAATGGGTCAAATGGTTTTTTTTTAATTCAAGATATTCTTTAATTTTAATTTTGATTTTAGTTGATAATGAAATAGGGTATTTTTAAGAAATAAAAGATTGATTTCAGTAACATACACAACAAATAGATACTTATAGAACAACATAATATGGAGAAACAATAAATATAATTAAAACTATATAACTGTGTATTTGATGGCTTCATTTTGGTTTAATTTAATTAAAATTTTAAAAAATAGAAATATCTTGATTTCCAGTTTTAAAAATTGAATCTACGAGCTGAACTATAAATAGCAAAAATTAAATAAAGAAAAAAAAATTGGTGAATTCATTTAATTGAAAGAGTTATTCACAAATTGGGTGAATGACTATAAAAAGTTCATATTACTTATTTCCATGATAAAAACAAGTTTCCAATTCCGGAACATATGTATGACAGATGGATTTTTTTTAATGTTAGACTTTGACTAACTCAGACTATTCAAACATGAAGATATCAATTCAAATTAAATTAATAAAAATCATTTAGATCTAGATATTATTAATAAAATTGGTGAGTAATAAAATATAAGAAATCAAGATTAAGCAAGTTGTTTAAACAGTTGAGGTGCATTCATAAAGTTTTTCTCTTAAAGGTGAGTTTAACAAATTTGACTCCCGCTGTTAGGTGCTTGCAATCATATGAAAATTTGAAGTGGGTAGTTCACCCAAATTCCTTTTCATGAAGCTTTTGAAACTCATTTCTAAAACTTAGTCAAAAGACTCGCTCACGCGTTCTCATGGTTATACAGGTCAAAATTGAATTGGCGTAGGTGTGATTTCATTCATGGATTTCGTAACTTTGTCTTTATTTATTTTGAAAATGTGGGAAAGCAACTTTGTGGTGGCAAAGTTTTACGATCACCAAACAATGGCATTAAAAAACACAAAATGGCCATCCAAATAGAAATAGTGAATTAGTTTCTTATTAAAACTTTTGAAAGTACTGATACACTTTCATTGCTGTGATCCTCTTAGGTATAACAAGTTTTTGACACAAATTCTGAACATATATGGAGAACCTAACATATCCAAAGTCTAACGTATGCACAAAAAAAAGAAAAAAGAAAAAAATCCGAGATAATTTTGAATAAATTTAATTAATACAATCAGATTTTGTAGACTCACAAAATTCAAGATAAACTCAACAAATCTCATTCTTAATATGAATTTTTTGTCACTTTGAAAGTTGCTTTATAATTTTTATGTTTTTTTAGGTCTTTATCCCACTAGTTTCCTAAGAGTAATAAGCTCTAAACAAGTTTTGAGTGATGTACTGAGAGCTCTTTTAGCGGGTGTTTATGTGTGTGTATATATATAAAGATTCAAACTCAAAATCATTTGCTTAAATGCCCATATTTCTACCGCTTTGACTAACTTTGATGGTAATTCTTATGCTTCTCCTTTGCCAAAATCACTTTCTCAACCTAGCTCAATATCAACAAGACACCAACCAAAACCAAACTAATACTTGAAATTAGAAACAAGAAAGCTTTCTGCCATCATGTCTACTGAATTCTCAAGAGTGTCGAAGCTTGCTCTTTTTTGCTTTGTAAAGATATAACATTTACAAAAATCCATCTTCTTAACTCGCAATGCAGGTAGGGAGTCTCTACTCCGTTAAATAGTTATTTGCCTATCATTTAAATGCCTCAAATATATATGTCATTACTTTGTCAAACGTGACTCAGACATGAAATAGGAAACTACTACTAAAGTACTCATAGTCAAACTCTTGAAAAGACACAAGCTACCAATCTTCACTCTTTTCATCAAATCAAGAGTACTACGAGAAATCTTTATACAACTAGACATAATAACAATTGTCCAAGCATTCTGAGCATTCAAGTCTAAAATTTTGAGAGATCATATAGGATATTTCTTTTAGGTCAACCACATATCTACCATCTATTAAAGTTATGATGATAGCATTGTGTGTCTTAATCTGGATAGTACTAGTACCATTAATCTTATAAACAACATGGTTGCCCATAAGACCTGCTTTACCTCTCTAAAGAGCCATTCTTATTAGAATACATGTGATACGAACATCTAGAATCAAGAATCCGCTCATCTGTGAGATCAAGTTCATTAGTCATTGCCACCAATAGCACATCATTATCTTTTTCTCAGTCTTCTACTTTCTCATCTTGTTTCTTGGAAAATCATATTCTTATTCTATAACTTGTAAGAAACCACCTTTATATGTCTCTTTTGCTTGCAATAGTTGTAGATATATCTTTATAAGTTGATTTCCATTTGAATCTCTCCTTATTAGATCTCTTAGATTTTTCGCTTGTCTCTCATAAAAACCTCCAAGACCTGTTAAATCAATCTAATATTAGACCCAATTTTATTATCCAGTTTCTCCTTACTCATTCTTTATATCTTTTAAGCTAAAATCATCTATTTCATACATCATAATCTTCTTGAAAGTCTCATGAAAAGGACGTAACATATATAACTTTAATAGATTTGGATCCTTATGATTTTCTTAACATTGAATTTTTTAGATCATTAATAAAGGTGGTTGATAAGTGCTAAACTGACCATATTTTCTATATCATTTACACTGCATTTAGCATGAAATTTTACTTGTTTTAGCACCTCATTAGTACAAAATTTCATTCTTTTGTGCACAATGACCCTTATTTCTGTTAGGAAAAAAAAAACGAATTCGAGGTGGTTTTGAAGCAAAATGAAGCAAGTTACTGAATCAAGGTTGCAGCATGACTCACAACGGGCGTTATGGAAACTTATCACGCCCGTTGTCTATACTTACCACTGCCATGATCAAGCCGTGGTAGCATGGAATCAGTAGAAGCAACACAGAAGCCACAACGGTCGTTGTGAAGACCATCACGGCTGTTGTTACGATACAGAACGGCCAAAGACCATGCCAGGACATGATTTGGAGCCCAAGCAATAACTTACTCACCACAGGTATCACAATGCCCATGGTGAGGCCGTGGTGGAGCCGATCACTATAAATACCCTAGTTTTCTCTAAAATCGGGGAGACTCTTTGGGCGAATAAGGTAGGGTGGTCTGATTTCTAAAGATTTGAGCAGCAAGAGACAGGGTTTCTTCCATATTCTAGCAGATTCTTGTGGATTTCTCAAGAATATATCAACGAGCATCATCGGAGAAGATTCCTCGTGATAGGCATCTTCAAGGATTATCATCAGAGGGGCGCGAGTGACATGCGTCATTCGGACAATCTTGGGATCCTCTAATGTCCAACCTTTGGAGAACTATTTGAGGGAGTTGGTCTAGGAATACATTGAAGGCTTATTTATTCTTTATTTGGTCTTATGGCTCTATTTGTCTTTCTAAAGGATGGCCCCTGCAGCATGCTATCTTTAGATGATAACTATGCATGCTACTTCTTAATTATTTGTTTAAACCTAATAAAACGAGAAAATTATAGATAAACAGTTGATTATGCTTCCATTCATATATTTTCCACCTACATAGCATTAACTTTTGTTGCTTTCCTTCAATTATACATCTTATTAAGACATGCCTTTCACTATCTAGTGGTGAATATTTATGGGGTCATGCACAATTTGGAAAGGGGACCATTTTCATAAATTGGATCCGTAATAATAGATGGATTCAAGTGTTAGTTCCACGAGGAGAAAAGTAATCAACAACAACCTCATGAATTCATTCATTTTTTCTTTTTTTGGTTTTTGTTTTTTGTTCCTTTTTTTTTTTTATCCTTCATCTTTTATCTAACTTCATGGATTTGTACCTCATCCCATCTATATGCTTGCCCCATGCCTTAGTGATATACTTTCTTTTAATGTTAGATCTCTAATCAAAAGCCATATTGTTCTCAAGATCCCTCTTTATCACTAAGTTATATTAGAGGTTGTTGTAGCATACAATTGGCATCAGTAAGGAGCCCAGCTGAAAGGGAATACTAAACTATCTAATGCAAGCGTTACTTAACTAATGAACTACGTACAGTATTTCTTCATGATCTCATATACTATTATTCACTTCTAGATGATTGCCATCATCTCTTAGGAAATGAGAGCAAGAGATTTGGTGCAACATTTCCTAGTATATGGCTAATATTTGCATTTAGTTCTTGTGGAGTACGGTGGTGACTATTGAACTTTGAAAAACTTTACTAGGACTCTCTTTGTTCTCACATTTGAGGTTGCTATACATTAGCTGCTTGCATAAGTTCACTATTGGGTTGAATATTGGCTACTTTTTCTCTGATGATGAATATATAGAATGAAAACTGTGTTTTTTTACCAGCATAAAAAATATATTTAGAGCAATCCTTGGAACCATGTCCTCTTCCTGCGTCATTGCTAGCTAATGAAAAAAATAAAACTAAAAAAATTGATATTGAACATTGCTGTAGTAAATTTGCAAAGCTAAATAAGGCCATAAATAGAAAATATAAAATAATAACATTAGCCAAGCAATCTTCAAGAAAGTGATTTCTCCGTTATTGCAATGATTTTATGAATATTTATCTCAGCAGAAACAATGTATTATATAAATTAAACTCTTTCAAATATGATACTTTAAACCTCAAAACTCAATGAATATATATTATATATTAATAGATTTGTATGAAAATATAAGAAGCATGAAATGTATTTAATAAAAAAAATATAATTTTGAAAAGACATATAAGATTATTTTAAATAATATTATTGTACAATAACATCATGACACAATGAGATCAATGGTTTTTTTTTTTGAATAATAGGCGACAAACGCCCCGATATATAAATAGTGTTAGAGCCTGGTGTACAATGTATGAACAGTACTGTTGAAGAAAGGATTTGAACTCATGACTTCCCCTTTAATATATTGGTGTTATACTATTGGGCTATCTGATAATTGACACAATGAGATCAATGTTGATATAACCCACTCAGTAAAGTGTGAAAATCTTATTTCAAAAATTAGAACGTTAAATCTATCTTTCTATATAATAAATAATATGAATATTTATTTATTTATTTTGTTAAAAAAAAGACTCATGATGGAAAGCAATTCCTCAATAATTTTCCTCCAATCAATGAAACAGGTAGGCATATACATGTGAATTTTTTTTTCAAGAATGCACCAACCACAGTACATCAATCAAGCAGCCAACCGGCCCACAAAAGAAAAGAAAGCACTCTGTCAATACGGCACGTGATTTCATATTTTAATATCATTTTATGAATTTAAAACAAGCACAAATAATTCTCCTCTATTTAAGAACCTTGAAACCTACAAAGAAAAAATCGCCCAACTCCATTTGCTTGTTTCGTTTTTTCACAAGCAAAATATGGCCTCTTCCTCCTTCCATCTCCATGCGCCTCACCACATCAAAGCTATCCCTAAGATTACCATTATTCCTTCTACTAAAAGGCCCACCCTATCCTACCCTACCACCACCACCACCACCACCACCATTATCAAGAACAAAGCTCACACTTTCGGTGTTGGAGCTTTGCGTTCTAACAATGGAGTGAAACCTCTAGAACCAAGTTCAGAGGTCAATGAAACTCCGTTGAAAATTGCTATTATAGGTTTTGGTAACTTTGGGCAGTTCATAGCTAAAGGAATCCAGCGCCAGGGTCATGCAGTGCTTGCTTTCTCAAGATCTGATTACTCCGAGTATTGCAACCAAAATGGTATCAAATTCTTCAAGTGAGTGGATTAGTAAAGACATTTTCATTTTATTGAAAACAACAACAACAACAACAACAACCACCACCATAATATATTGTAACTAAAGAAATTGCTGTGTGTGATTTTAGGACTTTGGAAGGGTTGTGTAACGAGGAGCCAGACATTGTGCTGGTCTGTAGTTCTATCCTTTCCACTGAGAGTGTGATGCTTGGGATCCCCTTTCATAAACTCAAGCCGGACACAATCTTTGCAGATGTGTTATCTGTGAAGCAGTACCCTCGCAATCTTTTCCTTGAGGTGAGTTTTGGTTAATTAATTCGTTCGGGTTTGTGACGTTTTAGTATGTTTAATTAAAACTTAATTTTGGGTGTTGTTCTGTTCCTTTTGTTTGATTATTAGGTACTTCCACCGGAGTTTGGGATTGTTTGCACTCATCCAATGTTTGGGCCTGAGAGTGGAAGACATGGTTGGGCAGGCTTGCCTTTTGTTTATGATGAAGTTCGTATTCTCAAAGGAAGCAGTCAAGCTCAGAAATGTGCTCAATTCTTGAGCATTTTTCAGAAAGAGGTTTGTTATTTTAATCCAAATATTCTGGACAAATAATTAACATCAAGACTTCTTGACCATTTTCAAATGTTTGTTCGTCAATCAAGGATTCTGCATGAATAATATAAGAAGTTTTAAAAAATTTCTCATAATCAAGCAACTGATCTTAAATTTTTTTTTTTTTTTTTTTTTGTGAAATAAAACTGATCATAATTTTTGTCTTTTTCAAGTGCCCTGTTTTGTTTTGGTATCATTTCTTTATTTGTGTATATATGAAATAATACTCCCGGGAGTAGTTCTGGTGTGGTTGAGCCAGAACTGGCTAGGAAAGATATTCAATGCACATGGGCCAACAATTATGTTGGGTAATATATATATATATATACACATATTTGGAAAACCTTTTTAAGTTCAGTAATGTTAAAGACGGGGCAGGTTGGTAGGTAAGGTCATGAATTGAGCAGTTTAAAACAATTTATATTATTTATTTATTTATTGTGGCTAACACATGTCTGAAAGAAATGACCTCATGATTTGATTTGCAGGGCTGTAGAATGGTTGAGATGTCATGTGAAGAACATGATCGACACGCTGCGGGCACCCAATTCATCACACACACAATTGGAAGGTAAAGCATAGACAGAATTTTTCTAACCATGGATTAGGTTGCCTACTTTGGTTTTTTGTTCTTTTTTAAAATTCAATAACATTGTAAAGTCTCAATTGGCAGGATTTTATCTCAGCTAAACCTTGAGTCCACCCCAATCAACACTAAGGGATATGAAACTCTCTTGCAGCTTGTAAGTTCTTTTTTCATTTCACTCTCAAGGTTGTGATGTTGGCCTTCATGTTCCTGATACTCCATCTAAATTACAGACGGAAAACACGGTCAGCGACAGCTTTGATCTCTATTACGGGCTTTTTATGTACAACGTGAATGCCACAGAGCAGGCAAGCATAAATGCACCTTTGTCTTAATTATAGAATAGTTTTGAACATCTTAAAAGTGATTTGTATGGCTGCCTTACTGGTTGCTTATTTACAATTGTCAATGTTGGTGTTACTAAATCAAGTGTGAAATCTTTAAATATGCAGATTGATAACTTGGACAAAGCATTTGAGATAGTGAAGCAGAAACTCTTCGGTAGGTTGCATGGCATCTTGAGAAAGCAAATTGTTGAAAGGGTTCCAATGCAGAGATTCCAAAGAAGCGTCCCAGAAGGCAAGCCAGCATCTTATTTCCTGCCTGATAACAAGAAGATGAATGGATTTTCCAGTTTTGCCATGCCACCTGAACCTGCAGAAAAACTAAGCAAAGAACAAGATGATGAAAAAGACAAAGCAACTATTTCTTCGCGGTTCCCATTCTGAAATTGAATTGGAAGTTCATTGTATCCAGTTCCTTGTTTTTTTTTTTATTTTAATTTTTAGTTTATTATTATTATTTTTTTGACTTATTTGCCTTTGGAATGACGTATCAAACCTGCCTAAATTGCTTTATTGAATGGTTCCACAAAGTTCATAGAAAAGTTGGGTCTTAAGTTGGTAGGTAACAAGGTACAGTAGGGGAAAAAACAAAGGAGTATGAACTTGTTAGAATATTCGGTGAATTGGTCATGTGTGCCTGTTCCTAAAGTCTAGCTTGCCAATTCTCTACAGTGAGCACCCGTATTTAGCATGTCAATCAACGTTTTGAATGCAAGGACCGACTCCCATGTGACACATGCTTAAGGGTTTGGATGCGACTGATTCCCATCCCTTGGGCATACATTAAATTAAAGGACCACTTCTTTATTGCTTAACGACTAGGAGTGGCCGGGAGCCGGAACAAAGAGTCTCTACCTACTGATTCTGTTGTCCTTAGAGGAGATTCTTTGTTCATGTTGAGCAACTTGGGAGGGAAAAACAACCTACTCCCAATAAATAAATAAAATAAAATTATAAATTCATGGAATCATCTTATTAATTGGTTTATTAATTTGTAATTGTCTTTCCTTTTGTTAAGATTTTTCAATAGTAATTTTATATTTTTTTATTTCAATTATATATATAAATATAAAATTACATTATATATATATTAAATTTTATTTCGGGCCATGAAGCCCAGCTATAGGAATTGAGGAATTTTCTTTACTCCGTCCCCGCAAGACAACCCGAATTCCCCGCCCCATGCCCATCTTTGTAAATGGCTTCTTACCCAGAGTCTATAATATATGAATTATGTTTTATTTAATTTAAATATTTAATTATATCTATTAACATGAATTATCTAAATAAAATTTTATTTATAATAAGTACAATGAATAATAATTAACGTGAATTATGTTCTATGTAATGGCAATGATTAAAATGAATACTAATTGATAACATGAGTTATCTAACTTAAATATTTAACAATAATTTTTAAAATACATGATAATTAATATGAATTATTTAATTGAAATATGTAATCATAATAATTAAATTGAATATTAATTAAGGTTATCTAGAGATTATTTGGTGGACAAGTTAAAAGAAGATATGATATAATAAACTATGATATCTTGCTCTTATCTTTTGTTTGGTGAGTTAATAAGATTTGATAGGCTTATTATATTAACCCACTTTATCCTACTCACCACGTGATAACTAATCCCTATAAGGAGTATTAGAATAGAAATAGGTATGATATGATAAAAAATAAATTTATTTATTTTTGCACTTTTACTTCATTTCTCTCTCTCTCATCTAGAGTTTCAACATATCCCTCACTTTTCTCTTTTGATCGTTGCACTCAGGAGAGAAGCCTGTCAATTACAAGATAGATCCAGAAATGTCTTATTTTAAAAAGTATATAACTATATCATAAAAGGTAATTTTTTTCTATTCACACGCAATATATATCATATCCTTCTATTATTTGATCCACTTCAAAGGTAAAATAAGATAACAAAATGTTATTTGATGGCTTTTCTAGTGTGCATCAAATACAAGGTATGACATGAGCTTATCAAACTCATATCCTTTCCTATTATCTAGTTCTCATATTCTATCCACTCTTATCCTATTTATTATTATTATTATGTCTTTTTTATGAAAAGGGCCCTTAAAGAAATTACCCATAAAAATATTTACCTCTTTCCCTCTGACCCATAAAAGATCCACCTTTTTGCCCTTTTACTCTAACTCATTTGTAAGTCACTAATATAGGGTTTTTTTTTTTGTTTTTGTTTTTTTAAGATTATCTATATCACTTTTAAACCAAGACTTTGTTATTTAGTAATATCACTATGTTAGCTAATTAATATCACTTTATTTATGAAAATAACTTGAGAATTTTAGTTTTTAATAGTGAGTATATTACTCTAGTTTCTTGGCTATGTTGATGACTTAGTTTATGACTTTTTGCCAATGAGTTAGGTATGGCTTGTAATTTTTGCAAGTAGCTTTTGGTGATATTGCAATTTATATATTTGTGGGCTTTATTTATGGATTATATATTCTTTTAAAAAAAAGTTAAATTAGAAACTAATGGACAAATAAGCCTAATTATGAAGGAAAAGGTAAAAAAAAAAATGTCTATTTTAAACAAGTATATGTAATTACATCATATATTTACATACAATTTATATAATATTATGTTATTATTTGGTCTACTTCAAACATAGGATAGGATAACAAAATGCTATACGATGGTTTATCTAGTGCTTATCAAACACAAGATATGATATGAATGGGTATATCAGGTCCATATCCTTTTCTACTCTCATTCAACCCTCATATTCAATCATTTCTTATCCTATATTATTCATAAAACGAGCCTTATATAAACATGGCTCACTATTTTATACATTAATGCCAATTGTTTGTATTAAGGATATAAAAGTAATTTTGATAAAATAATTGGCATGAATTCTTCCATGAAGGATATAAAGAATTTAGGTTGGATGTTGGAATTTATAAGACATGGAAATGTCGATGATTAGAGTTGGATTATATTTATTGTGGTGGATAATAATAATTTATTATTATTATTATTATTATTATTATTATTATTATTATTATTATTATGTGCATTTGGTTTGTTGAGGTAGTGTAGTTATTTATTAATTAATACATTTATTTTATTAAGAAATGCTGTTGAGAAAAAGGGGTTTTATTAGTATGTTTCATTGAATGACAATGGAATGGTAAATGTTATAATGGCAATGAGAATGAAAAGAGTATTTGGTTGAAAGAATTCATGGAATGAGAAAGGTAAGAGGATAATATAAATTACTTTTTTTTTTATTTATCGAAATTACTCTTTTTCATGAATTCTTTATATACTTAATATATTCATGAATTCTTTATATACCTTATAGCATCAAGAATTCCTTATCATCTTGGACACTCGTCGTAATCTCTCCAGATAATGCTATCATCACCTATATGAACACAGTACCTTGACACCCTATCATCGCCTATATGAACAAGTGTTAACACTCTATTGTCGCCTATATGGCCATGTGCTAATATCATCACAACATCACACCACCAATCTCTAGGCCAAAGGAGATACCCAATTTAGGCAAGCAATAATCATCTATCGTTTCAAATTATTCCATATCTCATATCTCAATATTAATCTAATTTCTTTCTACCACATATTTCCATTATTTTCTTTCAATTACATCTATATTTCCAACATAAATATTATATTCTTACCATATCACAATGCAAATTTTGGCATGCCATCAATCCAAAAACAATAGTATCATACTCAATATTGTCATAAAATATATGCATAAGAAATCACTCAAACCAATAAAACTCAAGCACACAATATTATATAATTTACATACTTAAAAACATAGATTTACAAACTAGTATGAGTAACAGTACATACAAATGCAATCACCTAAACCATCAAGTATAGAATTACATTCAAGCATAAGTAAGTTTTTAACTTTTTCCAAACGCTAAACATAAGTATGGTCATCCTCTACTTTACCGCTATTTTGCTCACCTATAACCAAACACATATTCATAATAAATTTTAATCTTTACTTGATGATATGAATACATTGACGTCTATTAATCTTTCACTTGAGACCAAATTGAGTTATTTAAGGGTTAAATACTAAACTAAATTCTTAGATCTATCATACAAATTCAACAACACCATTATTAATCCTTTAGTTTCTTTTGATCAATAGTGATTGTGAAACTCACTTGTAAACTGATATTGAACACCAATAGCCCTTTAGAATAAGATATAACTACTCTAGATTGAAAAGAAATGGGGAACCTAGAAGGATTAAAGCAAAGGGAAGGGAAAGTTGGGAAGTTCTAAATGGGAAAAATCTATAGCCATGAGAGGAAAAAAATATGAATGAATTTAGGGTTAAGAAACATATCTATATAAAGATATTTTACTTTAATTCTATATTAGTCCCTATTTTTCATATTAACCCCTAATATTAATTTTATTTCTGTTTTAATCCCTTTGACTTATTATTTACTATTTAAAATGTCCTCACTCAATAATTACACTATTTTAATGTAAATATGCACACTAGTGATGCGCACAAACCAACGTGAGTGGTCTAATGTGTGCAACTCTGCAAGTATACCGATTGTTAAATATTTCTCAAGAAACGACAAGAGGCTCATTGATAAGTGCTTGTGTATAAGTATTACGAAGTGTACTTTTCTTACATTGAGCATTACTTTTATCAAATTTTATCACTCATTTGTGTGTATTTGTGTTCTTTTGTGCATTTAGAGTTGTGAAGACAAGTTTGGAAGAAAGGAAGCAAAAATGGATCATGGACATAATTATTGAGGAAACTCTTGGACCAAGCAAGGATCAAGGCACAAGTTGTTAGACATGTGAATGTGTGCCAACCTCCAAAGTGCTCAAGTGAATATACAAATTAGAGGGGCACAAAGGTAGTCACACTCATATGGTCCGACTTGTGTAGCATTGAAGAGCTTCATCAATGTGCTTGAAAGCAAGACGCGAAGTAACCCACCGCATGGTTGTGTGCCCAACTTGGTGGCCTAGAAGATGAAAATGAAGTCGAGAGTAGTGTAGCGAAATCCCTGTAGCAGAATCATTACAGCAAAGTACTGTTTATGGGTTGCTGTAGTGGCACTGTTCACATCGCGCAGGAAAACAGAACATGGAAATCCACACGGGCATGTGGAAATTTCACACGATTGCGTGGATACCCGATTTTAGCCCTATAAATACTGCGTTTTGATTGTTATTTGGAATTTTCTTTTTCCTATCTATCGTCTATCTTTTGGGGAGAGTGCGGTTAGGGTTTGGAGAGGTTTTTGCTGGGGTTCTAGAAACTTTCTACGGCATTCGACATCAATTTCCTTTGGAGGAGAGTTATTGGGGAGCTTTCGACAACATCGATTCTGTGAGGTGTGCCCTAGGCTCGAAGGAGGAGTCTTTGGAGAAGACGAGGTGGCTCTTGAAGACCATCGATACATACGACAAGGGGGTTATCTTTACGGATTGCTTGCACTTATTCTGATTTCATTGTTGATTTTGTATTGCTCCATGGAGAGCTAAACCCCTAGTGGATGCTTGGACTTGTAAACCCTAGGATGATTTTGTTTCATTGACTTTTATTATGTTTTTTTAATTGATGCTTTAATTGAGTTTCAATCTTGAATGCTTATTATGGTGATTTTCCCTTAGAGTAACACTAGAGTTGAGAATCCATCTAGGTAATTCATTGAAGGTGTGACAACTTCATTAGGATTAGACTAAGTGAGATTGAAGAGGGTGAGTCGAGAGGTAACGGAACGTCCCCTTTCCCTTCCGATGTGATTTATCCTACCTCCATGTTCTAAGAGTTCTTTGCGGTTATGATAGAGTGAAATACTAAGCGATAAACTCCACTAGGGCTTAGTTGCGCGAGCAATAGAGTGAAGTGTTGAAGTAATCCTTAGTGTTAGGGCTTAATCATGATTAGGGATCTTTCGCCTGGACCAAAGGGTTAGATCTATACTAAGGAATAGGGTTCATCACTTGGAATCCCTAGAACCCCAAGCAGTCCTACACAGTGTAAGGTGTTGAGAGCATCCCTTTCCGCCGGGGCATAGTGTAGAGGGCTAGTCACGGTTGACCTTAGGTTTGGGACCGTGTATCTTTAGATTTCCATGACTCATTAAACGTCAATTAGGAGGCATAATATTAGTCTTGCACTTGAAACAATAGTCCTAGGGTGCGCATTGTCTGGGTACCCCATTTTATCACTGATTACCTCTCTTTACTCATTTCGCTTTCTTTTTTCTCTTTTACTTTTCTTTGCATTGCTATCTTAAATCATTTCACAACTTGGTTTTTACTCTAGCTAAATAGAAATACTTTGTGTTTCTGAACAACTATTCCATGTGGATTCGACTACCCACTCACCGTGGTATTTTATTACTACAACGACCCGTACACTTGCAGTACGCACACGCAATGGGTGTGTCACTCATATTACTTTCTTTTTACTTAATCAAAGGCTAACATTTATGGTGATAAATCTAGCAAAATAAATCTACTTCTATAAATTAACTACTAATATATAATTGAGGATCTTGAGGTGTAATTAGAAAGAGTGGGTATCGTTATGGGAATTCCCATAGCACTTACTTGTGATGTGAAATAAGATATGACAATGTTATCTAATGTTGGACCGGGGAATTTAATAGCCTATTAGTCCTAATTTCTTGGTAACCAAGTCTGTAGCACTAGAAATTTAAGATGGAATCTCTTCCTACCCAGTCTCCTATCTCTGCCTTAAGAACAAGAATTCCACAATAAGAGTAATTAAACTCTAATCTAGAAATCTAGCTATGCTTAATCTCTTAGCGCATGCATAGATCTAACAAAGCATGAGTGTTCTAATGAGTGGGAGTTTCTTCCTCACAGCATCAACATAATAAACATGAAGTAAACATGCAATGAATCTCAATTAAGTAGAAAGAATAATATATTTCCAGTGAAATTGATATTCACAAGTAAAAGACTAGGTAAATCGTCATACAATTCCCCTCGGAATTCGGTCCCCTCATGGATATAAGAATAACTATCAAAGAATATAAAGAATCCAGAAGAAAAGTATTAAAAATTCTAAAACTAACTTTATCCAATAGATCTTTGATGGTTGAGGGTAAGAAGATCCAAAGGACGTTGAGATGGCACCGAATCTCTTGGCCTGCCTTCCACTATAGTGTGTGTTGACTTCTTCTTGAGAAATTCATTGGAATCCACTAAAATTATGCTAAATCTTGTCTCAAGGTATGCTAAACTCCAGAAATTATGCCACCTCAAACTTAATTCAGCAAAAGAATCCTCCTCCAAAAATTGGAAACTTTAGGGTTATTTGTAATGTGTTCGCCACCGGGTCACAATGGCCGTTGTCAAGCACACATACTATACGAATGGTTTAATAGGGTGTAACACCTCAAGTATATGGGTCATCAAGTAATACCCCGTGGGTGAGCATGAGGGTCTTATTCCTGAATGAATAGTGAGAGACTCCTTAATCAATAGCCTAATGTCTATGGTGATTTTTCTAGTAAAATAAATCTACTTCTACAAATTTACTACAAAAATACAGTCGATGAACTTGAAGTGCAAGTAGAAGGAATGGGTAGCCATATAGGGAGTCCCTTAGCACTTACTTGTGATACGAAATAGAATATGGAAATGTTATCTAGTGATGGACAGGGGAAATTCAGAGGTCTACTGGTCCCAATCTCTTGTCAACTAAGTTTGAAGCACTAGGAACTTAAGATGGAACCTTTTCTAACTCAGCCTCCTATGTCCGCCTTAAGATAAAAAACTCCACTAAAAGGATAATCAAATCCTAATATGGAAATCTAGCTATACCTAATCTCTTAGCGCATGCATAGATCTAACAAAGCATGGATGTTCTAATGAGTGGGAATCTCTTCCTCACAGCATCAACACAGTTATCAATAAGCTAACATGAGATGAATGACAATCAACTAGAAAGAGTAATATATTGCCAATGAAAGTTAATGTTCACAAGTAAAAGTGTAGATACATTGACATACAATTCCCCTTGAATTGGTGATAAGTGTCCGTGTTATAGTAATGCGAAGTGTTATTATCTTGCAATGAGCATTGATTTAATCAGATTTTATCACTAAAAAGTGTGCATTTGTTTACTTTTGTGCATCGTAGGGTTGTGAAGGTAAATTGGAGAAAAGGAACGAAGTTAGATCATGTTCGCCGTTGTTGGGGAGATTTTCGGACCAAGCAAGGAACAAGGCATGAGCATAGACTTGTGAGTGTGTGCCAACCTCCTTTGGAGGGGCACAAAGGCAGTCACATTCACAATAAGTCTAGCTCATGCTAACAAGGAGAACTTCACCAATTAGGAGATTTGAAGCAATCTGCACGATCTACCGTTGATTGTGTGCCCAATTCAACGGCCTCAATGAAGAACAACGAATTCGGGAGCGTTTCGACACAATACTGTAGCATCACTGTAGCAAGTTACTATTTACTGTCTGCCGAAAATCAGCAAAAGAGCAACTTCGCACGGGCATGTGGAAATTCCACACGGCGCTTGTGAAATCCCGATTTCTGCAATTTAAAGCCGCGACTCAATGTTATAAAAGCCCGTTTCGGAGACTGTTTTTGGATCTTTTTGGCTCTTCTTGGCCCTAACTTCTAGAGAGGAGCGGCTAGGGTTTAGAGAGGACTTCGTGGAGATTTGGAGTGCGTCATCAGCATCGACATCAACGTCCGACGGTCGGACAAGACCACGGCCACATCGCACACAAGGGGGTTTTCATCTATGCATTCAATTTGTTTTCTTATTCTTATTTTGATGGATTTGTATAGCTCCATGAGGAGCTAAACCCCTTGTGGGTATTCGGACTTGTAAACCCTAGGATTATTATGTTTCTTTGACATCGCTATTATGCTTTTCCATTATTGATGAATAAAATTGAGTTTCAATCTTAATTTCTTCTTGATTATTGTTTTCCCTTAGCCGTGACACTAGGGTTGAGAACAACCTAGGTTATCCTTTGGAGGTGTGACAACTCCTATAGGGTTAGACTACTTAGGATTGAAGAGGGTTGAGAGGGTGAGTCGTGAGGTAGCGGAACGTCCCCTTTCCCCTTCGATGTGATTCTCCCTACCTCCATGTTCCATGATTTATTCGCGGTCGAGATAGAGTTAGGTGTTAGGAGATAAACTCCCCTGATGCTTCATTGTGCGAGCAACAAAGTGAAGGGTTAAAGTGAATCTTAGTGCCGGGACTTAATTTAGACTAGGGTTCTCTCACCTGGACCAAAGGGTTAGAACTATACATAGGAACAGGGTTAATCACTAGGAATCCCTAGAACTTAAAGCAATTCCACACAGTGTGAGGCTTAGGTAGATAGACTCCCCTAGGGCTTAGTTGGCAGATCAACGAGAGTCAAGGGTCGTAGTGAAACCTAACGACCGGAACATAGTGTTGGGGTTAGTCACGGTTGACCTTAGGTTTGGGACCGTGTGTTTAAGGATCTCCTCGATTCAATTAACATCAATAGGATAGTATAGTAACATTGTCTTGCACTAGAAGCATAAGTCCTAGGGGTAGCTTATCCGGGTACCCATCTTCTCTCATTGCTTGTCCTACTCTTTTACTCCTACTTGCACTCTCTCACATTCCACAATTCTATTTTAAGTCTGGTTTTTATTAGTTTCTTTCGCACTCACTTATCGATTTCTTTCCATACATCGCATTAGCTACATAGTGAATACTTGTATCTCAAATCCCTATTCGTTGTGGATACGACTACCCACTCACCAGGGTATATTATTACCTTCGACAACCCGTGCATTTCAGGGCCCCTGTCAATTGGGTCCTCTTATGGATAAAGAATAACAATCAAAGAATAATAATAATCCACAAGAAAAGTATTAAGAATCCCAAAACTAACTCCGTCCAATAGATCTCCGATGGTTGAGGTTGAGAAGATCTCAAGGACGTCAAAATGGCACTGAATCTCTCCCTCCACTATCAACATGCGTTATCTCCCCTTAAGAAATTGTCCAGAATACGATAAAATTAAGTTGAACCTTATCTCTAGCTAGTCACACTGCACTCCAAGAATCTTCCCATCTTTAGGCCAATTTGACAAAAGAATCTTTTCTCCAAATAAAAAACTCTAGGGTTTTTATAATAGACCCACAATGGGGTTACAACGGCCATTGTTCGAGTCATTGTGATCAAAGTTAGTTTCTTGGACCATAAGTGGTGTCCTGGCATAGTCTGTCTCTTGTCATTGTGTGCATTGACCACGAGCGTTATATATATAACGACCATTATGAAGGCCATTGTGGCTCCTGTGATGTCTTCTTGTGGATTTGCACTCTGGCCATGATGATGTTATGGAAGTTATATTTTGGTCCGATCTGCCTCAAATTGCCTTAATATTTTCCCCTTCGGCCTTGAAATGCAATTAGATCCCATGGTGAACAAAAGAATATAATTATGTACTAATTTGGTGCTAAACATATTATATTATATGCTAGATGTAGTGCAAATGATATATAAAATATGCATGTTCAAGCACTTATCAAATCTCACCACACTTAAGCGCTTGTTCGTCCTCAAGCAAATTAAAATAAAGAGACAGACATAATGAGTGCTTGACCTCCGGCTAAAAATGATGGAGTTTTACTAGTACAAGGAAACAATCAAATGCTAGGTAGCATAAACATGTTATGCAAAGAATAGTTTACTCTACAGAGAAAAATACTTTCTTAAGTGTTTGTAGCGTGCTTCACTATCTTATAGTCTAGATCGTGTTGCAAAAAGAAACAATTTCATGGCTTTATTCAATCTATCTCTATACTTTTCTAACTCTTTGCATATATATACACTTTATTTTTCATAACTCCCAAGGTAGCCCTTTCTTATAAGGCTCAGGCGGCTTTCACCCTACGGGATGGGTAGCTCCTTCTACCATCTTTCTATAGTCAGTAACTTTCACACTTCCTAAGAGGCAACCCTCTCTCTTGATAAGGCATACTATGTATCCGACTTATCGAGAGTGATTACGCACTACAAAGAAGGTATCTCTTTCTGCTGTAAATGAAATTTTAACAAGAAAAGAAATAAAACTAGTGGCACCCCTACTATAAAACATCACTCTCTAGAAATAAGGTGCAAAGTTCTCAAAAGGACACAAGAAAGAGTAAAAACATGCAAACTAGACTAACTCCTTTGAAACAAAAAAAAAATGCTAAACTAACATATATCATGTCCCTAAAATAGAGAAAATTCAACAAATGAGTGCATGCCTTCATAGGTTTACACTAGCATGTATCAAGCATAGGCACCATTTTGCTAAACATTTCACAAAATAAGAAAGTAAAACAAAAGAAATCACATACTTCCTCCCCACACTTAAAGATGTACATTGTCCTCAATGTACGCATACATGCACAAGTATAAATGGAAATAATAAGAACAAAAAACAATAGTGAGTGTGTGGTTATGAGTACTTCTCTTGATTCTTAGTTGGACCGACGAGGGTGATGAAGCTACCCTTGTCCATGCTCCTGCTTGTTCGAGCCAAAACAACACCTGATCAATTCAAATCTTTATGGAGAAATAAATAAAAGGAATTAAATACAACCAAAAAGAGTAAAATAAAATAAAAGACAGAAAAACACAAATCCACTATAAAGTGTCTGAGTACAAAAGCAAGCAGCAAGGTAGATGTTCATTGTTGAATATAAAATATAATGAAAATACTGAAAATAAAGATACAATGTGATACAAAAAATAACCTTAGAGTGGAGGATGTTGGCATAGAAGCTCGGTGCTGGTGTAGGAGCGGTGGAGAACAAGTGTCGATGAAGAACGAAGAGACTCGAGCCCCACTGGAGCTATAGTTGGTGGTGAAGTGGGCATCGAAGTGGATGGAGGGTCCTAACATTACAGATGCACCAATATCTAGACAAGCAGACCCTTTATCCGCTCCTGGCCCTCCTCAAGACAAGCCAGGTGCTCCTCAACTATTGGTGGAATGGCTGGGGCTACTGTAGGTCCCGGTGGGGAAGTGATAGCTACAAGTGCTAGAGCAGGTGGAGGGCAAGTGACGGCAGTGGCCGATGAAAGAGACTTTTTATCGTCTGAAGACTCTGCTTGATGTTCTAGGGATTCCAAATGATAAACCCTGTTCATAAGTATAGTTCTAACCCTTTGGTCCAGGCGAAAAAACCCTAATCTAAGTTAAGCCCCAGCACCAGGATTCACTACAACCCTTACCTCTGTTGCTCGCGTAACTAAGCCCCAGGGGAGTTCATCTCCTAGCACTTCACTCTACTTGGATTACAAAGAACTCTTGGAACACGGAGGTAGGAAAAATCACGCCGAAGGGGAAAGGGGGTGTTTCGCTACCTCATGACTCACCCTCTCGACCCTCTCCAATCTCGAGTAGTCTAATCCATTAGAAGTTATTACATATTCAAAGGATAACCTAGATGACTCTCAACCCTAGTGTCACTGCTAAGGGAAAATCAATTACAATTAACATGCAAGATTGGAACTCAATTAAAATCATCAATTAAGAAATCATAATAAAAGTCATAGAAACAATGTCATCCTAGGGTTTACAAGTCAGAATACCCACGAGAGGTTTAGCTCTCCATGGAGCTATACAAAATCATCAATGTATATGAATCCACAAGAATAACAAACATAGATAAAACCCCTTTTTGATGCGTGGCGATGGTCTTGTGAGGCCGCTGCGTCATCTCCACCAAGCCCCTTGTCAAGCC
This sequence comes from Dioscorea alata, assembly GCA_020875875.1. Taxonomy (NCBI): domain Eukaryota; kingdom Viridiplantae; phylum Streptophyta; class Magnoliopsida; order Dioscoreales; family Dioscoreaceae; genus Dioscorea; species Dioscorea alata. The sequence goes on from CM037027.1 coordinate 7,156,877, forward strand.
TTGGGCACACCTCGCTGGATCGATGCCGACGAAAGCTTCCCCAATATATATCTTCCAAAGAACGTCTATGTTTATGTCGTAGACTCGCTCCAAACCTCCACAAAATCCTTTCTAAACCCTAGCAGCGAGCTCCCAAGAAGTTAGGAAAAAAATGGGTCGAAAAGTCCTCCAATAAATCTGAATTGCGGCTTTAAATAGGCTGAAATCGGGCATCCACTCGACCGTGTGGAATTTTCACACGCCCGTGTGGATTTTCTGGAATTGAATTTCTGGCACGCAATGAACAATAAACTGCTACAGAGATTTGCTACAACGAATTGTTACAGTACTCACGCATAAAATGCTCCCGATTTCATGTTCTTCATTGAGACTGTTGAATTGGGCACACAATCAACGGTAGATCATATCGTTTGCTTCTTTTCTCCTTATTGATGAAGTTCTTCAATGCTACATGGGTTAGAATTTTATGAGTATGACTGCCTTTGTGCCCCTCCAATGGAGGTTGGCACACACTCACAAGTTTAGAACTCATACCTTGTTCCTTGCTTGGTCCAAAAACTCCTCAACAATGGCGAACATGACCTAATTTTGCTCCTTCTTCTCTAAATCTACTCCACAACCCTACATGCACAAAAGAACACAAATGCACACCAATCAATGATAAAATCTGAGAAATGTAATGCTCAATGTAAGAAAATAATACTTCGTATTACTTAAACACGAGCACTTATTAGTGCCTTGTAATTGTAATCAGCTATTAGAATGGCGTGGAGGTATTAGAATGATGGTCATCCCAAGGTAGACACCTTTGAGGTACTGCATGTGTAACTCTCGCAGCCTCGAAGGGTCTGGGTCCAAACCTGATCTAGACTCAGGTGGAGTGGCAAGTTTGACGTGAAGCTTGGAGTAGGACTCGATGCGAGCATACTCCATGTCGACAAGGCCCATCCTCATGAAAAAATCCATGTTGGACATAAGGTACATCTCGCCAAACATCTAGAAGATGATGGTCTCCCACTGGTTGAGGTTGATAATCGCCCAGTCCAACTCGAACTAGCTCATCACCTCCATCGTCAACTCCTAGTATGTCAGCTTGTTGATGCCGAAGAATTGCTCCTAACATTGTACTGATATAAGATCACGTACCTCATCGGTGAGGTCCATCCACTCTAGTGTAGGCTAGTCAATGAGTCATCTCTCAATGAAACGTTAATCCACGAGCCGTTGGTAGCATGCTCTGTGCTCTTGATCACCAAAAAAGGGGACCTTTGGCCGAGAAGACTCACCAATCTTTCTCTTCTTCTAAGCCTCACTTTGTGGGTGGTGAGCTATCCTATTCTGATACATATTTTGCAATTCAAAAAGAATATGATAGATCAATTAAAAGATTACAAAAAAAAAGCACGCATTAATGGATAATGGGTACACAATGGGTAAACCACGGCCCATTATGGGGACCATAACCATCATAACACACCAATGATCTCGGTCGTGGAATACATCTTGAAGTAACAACGGATACGCAATAGCCTATTATCTGTGTCAACAGCTCTGTTGTGCACTATCTCCAGGTTTAAACGGGTGTAAAACACCTTTTGTGAGTGCGATGTGTTCTCAGAGTAGGCAATGAATTGCTAACAACAGGCTACCCTCGTTGCCATGTGTTGCTTGTGCAGAATGAGGAGGAGAAGGGTCACAGTGGGTGTTTAATGCCCATTGTGGCTCGTCCTACCATGGTTATCAAATTCGAACACAATAGCCTCCACAATGACTGTAGTGAAGGCCGGCTGTGGAGAAAATTTTATAATACATTGTTTATTTTGATTAAAAATCATACACAAGCATTCACCACATGATTCTAAACTATTTCATACCATTTTTTTACAATAAAAACACAAGTAAAACAATTTGGAAATTCTTACAAAAATCAACCAACAAGAGAGAAAAATCCACGGTGAAAACTAAAGAAACTAGGGAGAAAATCCGTGAAAAATAGTAGAAAAACTCTCATACAATGAGAGCAAACATTGGGGAGAGATCTCCTGTGAAGTGGAAGAGAGAAAAACTCTCATATAAAGAGAGCAAAAATCCCAAGAGTCGGTCGGCGGCAACCCTATACCCTTCGATAACAAGATTTGCAACTGGCAAATAACGTCCGATGTTAGTGCTTTTAGTTTACGAGGTATAAAGCCCATTATAATGCAGTTATGATGTTGTTATCAACACAGTGAAAGCACAAATCCTCTATGTGTGGACCACAGTCGTTCTAGGGTGCGTTGTTGATAAATGCTTGAAAGTTCATATTTTCTGTATCATTTACATAACATTTAACATGAGATTTGACATATTTAGCACCAAATTAGTACAAAATTTCATTCTTTTGTTCACCGCGGCTCACAACGGCCATGGTGACATCTCACCACGGCCGTTAACTACTCTCAACACTGTCGTTATCAAGCCATGGCAGTGTGAAATCACTGGAAGCAACACAGAAGCCACAACGACCTCACCACGGCTATTATAAATTCAGCACGACCGTGATCTACCCATAAAATGCCAGAGAAGCCGTGCTAGGACGTGATTTGAGCCCCAAGCAACAGCTTACTCACCACAAGTATCACAACACTCGTGGTGAGGCCGTGGTGGACTCAACATTATATAAAATCTAGGTTTTTCTGCTCAAAAGGAGATTCTTTTGCTGAATAAGGTGGAGCGGCCGGAGTTCTGGAGATCTGAACGGCTGGAGACGACTTTCTTCACTTTTTCAGTGCATTCCAGTGAGTTTTCCAAGGGAATTCAAAGTACATCATTAGAGGAGGGGGTGCGAAGAGATTCGACGCCGTCTTGTCAATCATGAGATTCTCTTGATCTCAAGCTTCAGAGATCTATTGGAGGGAGTTACTTTAGGAATTCTTCATATATTATTATTTGTTATTGTGAATCTATTTTCGCTCATATCTTTATTCTTGATCCATAAGGCCCCAATTCGAGAGGAATTGTATGACTAGGTATTTTGATCATTGTTTATGAACTTTGATTGATTACTCAATAAATATATCTAGTATTTTGTGATTCATTGCATGTTTGGTTAATGCTTATCTTGTTAATGTGGTGAGGATGATATCCTCAAACATTGGAAAACACATGTCATGTTAGATCTATGCATGCACTAAGAGATTAGGCATAGCTAGGTTTCTGGATTAGGGATCGATTGCCCCTTAAGCTTAGGGTTGATCTGTTCCTTCTAGAGGAATTCTTATATTTAAGTCAAACATATGAGGCTGGGATAGAAAGAGATTCCATCTTAAGTTCCTAGTGATTTAGACCTAGATACCAAGAGATTGGAACCAGTAGGCCTTTGAATTCCCCCAATCTGATACTAGAATACAATTGTCATACTCAATGCATACCATAAGTAACAATCAAGAAAATTGTCACACAACTACTCAACTCCTTCTAATTGGGCATAATGATCCTCTATTGTATTGTTTAGTAAATTTTAAAAGTAGAATAAAAAAACAACATATACCTTTAGGCTATTGATTAAGTGAAAAAGAAATAATATGAGCCTCTCACTGTTCCTGGGGAAATACAACTCTCGTGCTCACCCGCGAGGTATTACTTGATGACTTGTACACTTGCAGTATTCACAGACTCACTCTAACATTATTTTTATTATTTTCACACACCCTAGAGGTAAGTCAGTTGTCTAGACAACGACCTCACCACTTGCTTGGTGAGGGTTGTACTCAGACCCTAAAAAAGTCAGGAAGATTATAACATGCTACAGGACGGCCATTAGGGTCATCGCAGCCATGGCAACGGCCATTGTGCGCCCGTGATCGACTCACTCAAAACACTTAAAAAAAACTCTCTTCCTAGGAATCACAATAGGTGCACAATGGTCATTCATATGTTAATTGTGATGTCTATAGTACACGAATAAGAAACTTCCCTGTACAAAACGACATGAATAGAATTACTAATAATGAAAACTGACTCCACTAACAAATTCCATTCATGAAAATCAATAAATAAATCTCAACTCCACATAATTCAATCAAGTATCACACTTTATTCAAAACTAAAATGAAAACACAAGAAACTAAAACTAGAAAATTAAGAGCCTAACGTACTTGTCCTTACCTCATGAAGGTTCTGGCTTCCTCAAAGTGAGTAAAGAGAAAACCTCTACATTACCTGTGTTCAGAAGAAAGGAGGTGTCCATCTCGATGGAATGTTCACTTTTAGGTTCCACTATACTCCATATCTTCTTGATTGTTGTGTTTCTCGATTTACCCTTCTTCTTAACCTATGTAGAAAGTGGACTTGGGGGTTGCATTGATTCCTTAGCAAGTCTTCCTCGAAGTACTCTTGGAGTGGATTCACCATGAGCACATCCTACACAAGATCAAAAATAAACAAGTCAGGTTCATGTGCAAAATAGTATTCATCATCATGATCCATGTAGTGCTTCATGGCATTCGAGAGGATGTATACCATTGCTTCCTCCCCAACCTTCAAGGTCATCTTTCCATCTCTCCAATTGATGAGAGCCTTGGAAGTATTAAGAAAAGGCTTTCCAAGGATAAGCAGGGTCTCTACAGCCTCATCTATGTCCAAAATCACAAAGTCCACGGGGATTACAATCTTCTCAATTGTCACCAAAACATCTTCCACAATCCCCCATGGTCTTCTCACTGATCTATCAGCCAACTGTAAAGTCATTCTTGTCGGCCTCAATTCTCCTAATCCAAGCTTCAGATATATGGTGTATGGCATCACATTGATGCTAGCTCCAGAATCTGCTAACGCATGTTTTTCCATGCCATTACCCAACATACACGGGATCACAAAGCTCCCAGTATCTCTCAGCTTCTTTGGTAGTTTTCTATCCAGGATAGCAATGCAATTACCACTAAGAGCTACCGTATCTATTTCTTCTAGTTTCTTTTTGTTGGTCAGCAAGTATTTCAAGAATTTTACATACTTGGGCATCTGGGATAGGGCTTTAATAATCTGGATATTTATATGGAGTTGCTTGAAGATATTCATGAATTTCTTGAATTGTGCATCCTCCTTATCAGTCTTCAACTTGGAATGGTGCGGAACTTATGGTCTATACTCATGAACTGTGGATCAAGTCTAAGATGGGTGTCAGGCTTTCCTTCACTCCTCTAATCACTCTCTTAAGTGAGCTCCTTTAAAGAACTAAGGCCTTCTTGTATGACTGCCTTCTTCGTCTCGGCACTTGGACCTTGAATGGTCCTTGCCTCAACGGTCATGCCACTACAGAGTGAGATCATCTTCAAGTGCACCCTCGAGTTAGCTTTAGTATTTCTTGGAAGGCTACCTTTAGGTATGTTAGTATTAGCCCTTTCCGATTGCCCGACTTGGTTCTCCAAGTTCTTAATCGATGCTAGGATGTTTCTCAATATAGTACCAAACTTGTCCATCTTAGCATTGTTACTCAGCATGTACTTGGCCAACACATCCTCTGTGAAGAATTTCCACTCTACCTATTATTGTTGTGGTTAATACTTCTGCTATTGGGGAGGCCTCTGCTATTGACCCCAACTCCAAGAGAAATTAGGATGATTCCTCCATCTTGAGTCGTAAGTACTATTGTATAGGTTACCTTGATTTCTCTAACCTCATCCAACATAATCGACTTGCTCCATAACTGGACTAACAATCGGACACTGATTTTCCCCATGTCTTCCTTCACGTGTCTCACAAAATAGAACGATTCTGGAGCTTAAACTGGCACCCAGATTATTACCTACGAGTCGAACCAACTTTTTGTGAGCTCATCTACCTTTGTTGCTAAGGCGGTATTTGCATCTACCTCATGTAATCCGCCCAATCTTGGAGGTCTGCCTCTTGAACTCCAATGTGACTCATTGTTAGTCATATCCTTAAATAACTGCTTTGCCTCATCTGGATACTTATTACTCAATAACTCACCAGTTGTGGCATTGATGATTTGGTAGTTCAGTACATTGTATAGAATTTGAAGTCTCATCCACTAACTGGGCCCATAATGAGGGTGATAAGAGCTTAAATGTATGTATTTATACGTGGGTTTTGTATATGTGTACATGCTATTTTGGATGAACTGATGCCCGTTTTTTGCCTAAATTAGTTATTTCCTTGCTGCAGGCCTCAGAGAAGCTAAAATGAGCTCGAGAAAGCAATCGGAGTGAAATCGGCACAAAAAATTGCGTTTTTGAAGCAAAAGCACTATAGCGGTACTGTAGCAAGGAAGCCGGGAACTACACGAACCAAGCTATGAGCCACTTAGGCATTGCGTACCCGCGCGACCCGCTGAAGAATTCGGAGCCAGTACTATAGATAATTTATTATAGCAAAAGCATTATAGCTGGTTGCAATTGCAGGGTACTAATAAGTGCTCATGTTTAAGTAATACGAAGTATTATTTTCTTACATGGAGCATTACTTTTCTCAGATTTTATCATTAATTAGTGTGCATTTATGTTCTTTTGTGCATGTAGGGTTGTGGAGAAGATTTAGAGAAGAAGGAGTAAAATTAGGTCATATTCAACGTTTTTGAGGAGTTCTTGGACCAAGCAAGGATCAAGACATGGGTTCTAAACTTGTGAGTGTGTGCAAACCTCCATTGTGCTCAAATGGTTCTATGATTTGGAGGGGCACAAAAGTAGTCACACTCAATAAGTCTAACCCGTGTAACATCGAAGAACTTCATCAATAAGGAGAGAAAAAGCAAACGACATAATCTACCATTGGTTGTGTGCCCAATTCGATTGCCTCGATGAAGAATATGAAGTCGGGAACAATCCGGCCACGAGTACTATAGAAAATCACTGTAGCAATTTACTGTTCACTGCGCACCAAAAATTCGATTCCAGAGAATCCACACGGGCATGTGGAAATTCCACCCGGCCGTGTGGATGCCCGATTTCAGCTTATTTAAATTTGTGACTCAGATTTATTCGGGGAATTTTTTAATCTCTTTTTCACCCAACTTTTGGAGAGCTCGCGGCTAGGGTTTGGAGAGGATTTTGTCGAGGTTTGGAGCGAGTCTACGGCATCAACATCGACGTCCTTTAGAAGATAGCTATTGGGGGAGCTTTCATCGGCACCAATCCGCCGAGGTGTGCCATAGGCTTGACAAGGGGCTTGGTGGAGAAAACAAAGCGGCCGCACAAGACCATCGCCACGCATCACAAGGGGGTTTTATCTATGTTTGCTATTCTTATGGATTCATATACATTGATGATTTTATATAGCTCCATGGAGAGCTAAACCCCTCGTGGGTATTCGGACTTGTAAATTCTAGGATGACATTGTTTCTATAACTTTTATTATGCTTTCTTAATTGATGTTTTTAATTGAGTTCCAATCTTGAATGTTAATTGTAATTAATTTTCCCTTAGGCGTAACACTAGGGTTGAGAATCATCTAGGTTATCCTTTGAAGGTGTGACAACTTCTATAGGATTAGACTACTCGAGATTGGAGAGGGTCGAGAGGGTGAGTCGTGAGGTAGCAAAACATCCCCTTTCCCCTTTTTCGTGATTTTCCCTACCTCCATGTTCCAAGAGTTCTTTGTAATTGAAATAGAGTGAAGTTCTAGGAGATGAACTCCCCTGGGGCTTAGTTGTGCAAGGAACAGAGTGAAGGGTTGTAGTGAATCTTAGTGCTGGGGCTTAACTTAGATTAGGGTTCTTTCGCCTGGACCAAAGGGTTAGAACTATACTCAGGGACAGGGTCTATCACTTGGAATCCCTAGAACTTCAAGCAGTTCCATGTAGTGTGAGGCTAAGGATGATGGACTCCCCTGGGGCTTATTTGAGAGATCGACATAGTGAAGGGTTGTAGTGAAACCTAATGCCGGGGTATAGTGTTGGAACTAGTCACGGTTTACCTTAGGTTTGGGACCGTGTGTTTAAGGATTTCCACAACTCATTAAGCATCAGTAAGGGAGTAAATACTAGTCTTGCACTAGAAACATTTATCTTAGGGGGAGCTTGTCCGGGTACCCCATATTCACATTGATTGTTTCCTCTCTACTCTTTACTTGCACTCTCTTGTCTTTCATATTTCTCTTTCTTTTATTTACACACACATTCATTTCTCTCATCACCCATATTTCGCACTAGCTAATTAGCAATTCCTCTTTTCTTGAATCACTACTCACTGTGGATTTGACTACCCTCTCACTGGGGTACTTTATTACTTTGACAATCCGTGCACTTTCGGGACCCTGTCAGGTACTGTAGCACCGACCCAGTTTTTGTGAGCAGAAAGGGCAGTAAGCTACACGGGCACTGCACGCCTGCGCACCGCCCTTGTGACTTGGGGCGAAAGGCTTTTAAGTGAAGCTTGGGTTTGTTTTTATCATCTTCTTCTTTCCCATCTTAGAGGCTCTCGGTGGAGGCGACTTCCCTGGAGTAAATTGAGGCTGAATCTCAAGTCTTAGAGAAGAAAAATCGAGGGGGAATGTCATTGGGCAAGACCTTCATCAATTCCATCCTTGAGAAGCTAGGAGATGACGAGGGAAGCCGCCCCCATTGCGGCGTTCGTGGAAGGCATCCGTGCCATTCCTTCACTCCTCTTGTTCTTATTGTTCGAGGGAGTTTTTCTATGCATTTATTAGTTGTTTTCTTGAACCTATCTTGTGTAGTTTCTTGTATGGATGGCTAAACCCCAATGTCACCGAACGTCGGTGAACCTTGGGGTAAACTTGTGTTGTTAAATGCTTTGATTTTCTTAATGCATGTGGCACGTTTCATGGTTTAAGCTTGGTGAACTTTGATGTGTTAATTTGCATCAGAACTCTATATCTTAACTTCTAGGTTATACTCGGCGTGTGACCATCGCCCTTGTACTAGACACATCTTGCTTAATAGGGATTCATGTATGGACACGCAGTGACCATCGGGTTTTTCATACCCCTCCAACCACTAGGGCTGGACCTAGGTTGAGTATCGGCCCTAGTTAGAGATTTCCCTGTGTGTATAGCAATCATAGAAGGATTTGGCCGGAAGAGATTCAGAGCCAATACTCGTATGGGATTAGGGATTATAGTCGTGACCATCGGGATAATCTATCCTTGGATTTCTCTTGGCCTAAACCATCGCATGCTTAGCATCTCTAGCATTCCTCTAACCTTTAATAGCCCTAGGGGGATCCACATCAATAACCGCCCTCACTCCTTGATTTACACCTCACCTGGCGATGGTTCAGGCCAAGAGAAATCCAAGGATAGATTATCCCGATGGTCACGACGATAATCCCTAATCCCATACTAGTATTGGCTCAGAATCTCTTCCGGCCAAATCCTCCTACAATTGCAATACACACAGGAAAATTTCTAACTAGGGCCGATACTCAACCTAGGTCCAGCCCTAATGGTTGGAGGGGTATGAAAAACCCGATGGTCATGGCGTGTCCATACATGAATCTCTATTAAGCAAGGTGTGTCTAGTACAAGGGCGATGGTCACGCGCCGAGTATAACCTAGAAGTTAAGATACAGAGTTTTTATGCAAATTAACACATCAAAGTTCACCGAGCTTAAACCATGAAACCTGCCACATGCATTAAGCAAATCAAAGCATTTAACAACACAAGTTTACCCCAAGGTTCACCGACATCCGGTGACATTGGGGTTTAGCCGTCCATACAAGAAACTACACAAGATAGGTTCAAGAAAACAACTAATAAATGCATAGAAAAACTCCCTCGAACAATAAGAACAAGAAAAGTGGAGGAATGGCGTGGATGCCTTCCACGAACGCCACAATGGGGGCGGCTTCCCTCATCGTCTCCTAGCTTCTCAAGGATGGAATTGATGAAGCTCTTGCCCAATGACGTTCCCCCTCGATTTTCCTTCTCTAAGACGTGAGATTCGGCCTCAATTTACTCCAGGGAAGTCGCCTCCACCGAGAGCCTCCAAGATGGGAAAGAAGAAGATGATAAAAACAAACCCAAGCTTCACTTAAAAGCCTTCCGCCCCGAGTCGCAAGGGTGGTGCACGGGCGCTTAGTGCCCGTGTAGCTCACTGCCCTTTCTGCTTGCAAAAACCGGGACAATGCTACAGTGCCCTGATATAGTAACCAGCTACAATACTTTTACTACAATGAATTGTCTACAGTACTGGCTCCAAATTCTTCAGCGGATCGCGCGGGCGTGCAGTGCCCGCGCGGTTCACAGCTTGGTTCGTGCAGGGCCCGGCTTCCTTGCTACAGTACCTATATAGTGCTTTTGCTTCAAAAACGCGATTTTTGGTGCCGATTTCACTCCAATTGCGTTCTCGAGCTCATTTTAGCTTCTCTAAGGCTGCAGCAAGGAAATAACCAATTTAGGCAAAAAACGGGCATCAATTCATCCAAAATAGCATGTACACATATACAAAACCTACGTATAAATACATACTTTTAGGCTCTTATTAGAGGGCATCGCATAAGAAGATCCTTGAAGCTGTCATGTGCTTTGAACAATATTTTAGACTCTTGATAATTGCTCATGCTTAAGTAATACGAAGTATTATTTTCTTACATTGAGTATTACTTTTCTCAGATTTTACTATTGATTAGTATGTATTTGTATTCTTTTGTGCATATAGAGTTATGGAGAAGAATTAGAGGAAAAAGAGCAAAATTAGGTTATGTCCGCGTTTGTTGAGGAGTTTCTTGGAGCAAGCAAGGATTAAGGCACAGGTTCTAGACTTGTGGGTGTGTGCCAACCTCCAATGTGCTCAAATTGTTCTATAATTTGGAGGGGCACAAAGGCAGTCACACTCATAAAGTCTATCCCGTGTAACATTGAAGAACTTCGTTAATAAGGAGAAAAGAAGAAACGATATGATCTACCGTTGGTTGTATGACCAACTTAACAGCCTCGATGACGAAAATGAAGTCGGGAACAACTTGGGCGAGAGCACTGTACCAAATCACTATAGCAGTTTACTGTTTACTGCGCTAGAAATCAATTTTCAGAAAATCCACACGGCCTTGTGGATGCCCGATTTCAGCCTATAAATACCGCGGCTTAGATTTATTTTTTAGACCTTGGACTATCTTTTACCTATCTTTTGGGGGGCTCGTGGCTAGGGTTTGGAGAGGTTCTTGGAGGTCTTTGCAGGCGATTTTACGGCGTCGGCATCGATATCCTTTGAAAGATAGCTATTGGGGGAGCTTTCATCGGCATCGATTCGGCGAGGTGCACCCTAGGCTTGACAAGGGATTCATTGGAGAAGACGAGGCTGCTCCACAAGACCATTGATACGGACCACAAGGGGGTTTTTTTTTATGATTTTTATGCATATGTTCTCAAACTCTTTATTGATTTTGTATTGCTCTATGGAGAGCTAAACCCGTAGTGGTTATTCGGACTTGTAAACCCTAGGATGACATTGTTTCTATGACTTTTATTATGCTTTCTTAATTGATGCTTTTAATTGAGTACCGATCTTGAATGATAATTGTATTGATTTTCCATGGAAGGTTATCCATGGAAGGTGTGACAACTTCTATAGGACTAGACTATACGAGATTGGAGAGGGTCGAGAGGGTGAGTTAAGAGGTAACGAAACGTTCCGTTTCCCCTTCGACATGAATTTTCCTACCTCCATGTTCCAAGAGCTTTTTGCAGTCAAAGTAGAGTGAAATGCTAGGAGATGAACTCCCTCGGGGCTTAGTTGCGCGAGTAACAGAGTGAAAGGTTGTAGTGAATCCTAGTGCTGGGGCTTAACTGAGACTAGGGTTCTTTCGCCTGAACCAAAGAGTTAGAACTATACTCAGGAACAGGGTCTATCACTTGGAATCTCTAGAACCCCAAGCAGTTCCATGTAGTGTGAAGTTATAGGAGATGGACTCCCCTGGGGCTTAGTTGAGCAATCAACAGGGTGAAGGGTTGTAGTGAATCCTAGTGCTTGGGCATAGTGTTGGATTTAGTTAAGTTGACCTTAGGTTTGTGATAAACGCCTAACTATACCTATTATTTATGTATGTTCACGTATTAATCAAGTATTTTTATATGTGTGGATGCCCGTTTTCGGTCTAAATTGGTTTATTTCATGTTACAGGCACAGAAGTTACCGTGGTGATCTCGTCAGTGAGATTTTTAGAAGAAATCGGCAGGACAAGAACATTTTCGAGCCCGTACTGTAGCAGCACTGTAGCATGAGAACTTGGAGAAACGGCTAAGTCTGGAGGTCCATGCGGGCACTCATACGGGTACATAACTGGCCTCATACAGCCCTGTAGCAGTAGCACTGTAGTAGGGGTACCATAGCATTTTTTACTGTAGCACTCCACTGTAGCAACGTACACAAAATTCGGGGTGCTACCGTACCCGTATGCTGACCGCATGTCAACCACATGGCATCTCGAGAATGACTTTTTAAGGGTTGAAGTTCATTTTTTCTAAGGAGAGGAAGCCCTAGTTCTTGTTCTACTTGCCACCATCTTCAATTCCGAGCTAGGAGCAACCGTTGGAGGTCATTTTCGGGGAGAGAATGACAAGGAGAGTGACATACGACGATATCCACCTCCTTGATCCACAATTGAGAGGAAGATTGACAAGGGAAGCCACTCTTTGGGTGGCGTCTTTGGAAGCGTCATTCGGCCCCTATCTTCTGAAGGAGTGTTCTCTTTGTATTATTTGGTTGTTTCCATGTATTTCCTTGAGCATTTTGTATTCATGAGCAACTAAACCCCAATGTCACCGGATGTAGGTGAATCTTGGGGGTGAACTTGTGTAGAATGTTTGCTTGATTAGTTTTATGCATTTGGGACTTGTTTGTGAACCTTGTTTGGTGTATTTGAATGCTTGGTATGCATGAGAACTCTGTGTATCAATGTTTAGAAAATGCTAGGAAGCATGACCATTGCCCTAGTATTAGGCACACCAAGATTGGTAGGGATACATGTACGAATATGCCGTGACCATTGGGTATTTGTACCCCTCCAATTGTTAGGGTTGACCTTGATTGTGTCTTCGCCCTAACTTGAGAAACCTATCATTCTCATTGCAATCGTGCGAGGATTCGGGCGGAAGGAATTCCGTACTCGATACTTGTACCAGATTAGGGACCAATTTCTGTGACCATCGAGTTGGTCTAATTTAGGGTTTCTCGGTCCAAACTACCCATTTGCATGCTAGTTAGGGTAACGTTCGCACTTTAGTAGCCCCCTTGGGAATCCTCATCCGTGACCCTTTCCTTATATTGTTCTTACCCTCTGACTATCGTCTCCGCCTTAGAGCACTTCATTTGCATGTTAATTGTCTTTTTACTTTTCTTTTCACCAAACTTGAATTGATCGGCCAAACAATCATACGAAGAGGAAGTAAGGGTAGATTCTCGGGACCTTAGGAATACGGCCCCCTCACGCGTGCATGAGGGGTATTACTTGGCGACCCCGTGCACTTGCGGGACACGCATCAAGTTTTGGTGCCGTTACCGAGGACCCACGAGAAATATCCAGAAAACTTAGAGTTGGTTGATTTGGCCATTGTTTTGTTTCGTGTTTTTCATCATTGTATATATTTCCTCATTTTTTCATTTGCACCCTATTCTCTTACTTCATTCACTCTTGCTTGAAAATATCTCTTATCTACTGTTTAACCATGTTTTCATCCGGTGACTGGAGTGATTATTATCATTCTCAGGAGGCGCATCTTCACTACTCAAGTACCGGGACTGCTTTGAATTCTCCAAGCTTTTATGATGTTCAGTGGAGGAGGCAGTATTGTGAAGACTCAACCAATGTAACCATGGAAAATCACAATACTGAATCTTTTCTCCAACAGTATATGCAGTCAGAAAGGGTGAATCTGGTACTGTACTCTGGCCCATCAAGCTGTCAGCTTGACCCCATCAACGTATGGTCAAACAGCAATTTAAATGTACACTCAGAGTCAACGTCTCTAATGGAAGAAATGACAGACCAAACAGGGTCAAAAAACTCGGAAGAAAAAGATTACATGCAGAGGGAGGACTTAAATTCTATCAAGGCAGAGGTTCAAGTAATGGAAGACAGCTCAGGGAGTGATAGTTTATCAGAAATGGAAGATCAGAGAATTGTTCAGCATGATTTAAGTAATTACGGGAGATTGAAATCATCACTTGAAGAACCTCCTGAGCTTGATTTGAAACCACTACTGGAACATTTGGAATATACTTTCTTGGGGGATAATTCTACACTTCCTGTTATCATCGCAGCAGACCTGACAGGACAGCAGAAGGGTAAGCTCTTGGATGTACTCAAGAAACACAAGAAGGTAATTGCTTGGAAAATCGCTGATATTAAGGGGATCAGTCCGTCGTTCTGTACTCACAAAATTCTTATGGAAGATAATCACAGGCCTATGGCGATACCCCAACGAAGACTGAACCCTAACATGAAGGAGGTAGTGAAGAATGAAGTCATCAAACTTCTTGATGCAGGTATTATCTATCCCATTTCGGGCAGTGCATGGGTGAGTCCAGTTCAGGTAGTGCCCAAGAAGGGGGGTATAACAGTTGTGACCAATGAGAAGAATGAACTTATCCCTACCAGAACAGTGACAGGATGGAGGGTTTGTATAGACTACAGAAAGCTTAATGATGCCACAAGGAAGGATCATTTCACCCTACTATTTCTTCTTGGACGGTCTCTCCGGATATTTTCAGATTCCTATAGCTCCAGAAGATCAGGAGAATACCACTTTCACTTGTCCCTACGGTACATTCGCTTACCGGTGGATGCCTTTTAGGCTTTGCAATGCGCCGGCCACTTTTTAGAGATGTATGATGGCCATCTTTGAAGACATGGTAGAAGACATTATGGAAGTGTTTATGGATGACTTCTCCGTTTTCGGTGATTCGTTTGAGTTATGCCTCAAAACCCTTGAACGGTTCCTGAGTAGGTGCGAGGAAACGAATCTAGTGCTTAGTTGGGAGAAATGTCATTTTATGGTCAAGGAAGGCATAGTCCTGGGACATAAAATTTCAAAACAGGGGATTGAAGTGGATAAGGCAAAGGTCGCTACTATTGAAAAACTTCCCCCTCCAACTTTAGTGAAGGCAATCAGGAGCTTCCTAGGTCCTGCTGGGTTTTACAGAAGATTTGTGAAAAACTTCTCTTCCATCGCCCGACCATTGACAAAACTGCTGGAGAAGGATGCTCTTTTTGAATTCAATAGTGATTGTATGTGCGCCTTCTTAACCCTTAAGGAGAAACTGGTAGAAGCACCGATTATGGTTGCCCCTGACTGGAGTTTGCCATTTGAGCTGATATGTGATGTGAGTGATTATGTTGTTGGTGCAGTGCTCGGGCAACGAAGGGACAAACACTTCCATCCTATCTACTATGCAAGTAAAACTTTGAATGATGCTCAAGAGAACTATACCACTACCGAGAAGGAATTGTTGGCAGTAGTTTTTGCATTTGACAAGTTCCGGTCATATTTGGTGTTGTCCAAGGTGATTGTCTACACAGACCATTCTGCCCTAAAGTATCTATTGAGCAAGTCGGATCCTAAGCCTCGACTGATCCGCTAGGTGCTACTTCTTCAAGAATTCGATTTGGAGATAAGAGATAAGAAAGGGGCAGAGAACTTAGCTGCTGACCACCTCTCCAGCCTTGAGGGTCCCAATGATGACGTGTTGGAAAGGAGAGAAATAAATGACTCATTTCCTGGGAAACAATTATGTGGTATTCAGGTGGTAGCAACAGATGAGACCCCGTGGTTTGCTGACTTTGCAAATTATCTAGCAGCAAAAACATTCCCTAAGTGGCTCACTCACCAACAGAGGAAGAAGTTTTTTGCCGACCTGAAGTATTATATTTGGGAGGATCCACATTTATTCAGGGGCTGCTCTTATCAAATTGTCAGAAGGTGTGTTTCGCTGGGGGAAGGGCAAGATATCTTGAACCATTGCCATTCTGGGCCGACAGGTGGTCACTATAGTGGGAACCAGACTGCTAGTAAGGCCTTTGATGCAGGGTTTTATTGGCCGACTATGTTCCAAGATGCACAAACATTAGTGCAACATTGTGACAGGTGCCAGAGAACGGGTAATATCTCGAAAAGAAAGGAAATGCCTCAATCATGGAATCAAGCATGCGAAGTATTTGATGTTTGGGGAATCGACTTCATGGGACCGTTTCCTAGCTCCCAGGGCAACAAATATATCCTAGTGGCAGTGGACTATGTCTCCAAATGGGTGGAAGCACAGGCCTTCCCGTCATGTGATGCATAAGTTGTTGTGAAATTTCTAAAAAAATTGTTTTCCAAGTTCGGAGCACCCAGGACAATCATTAGTGACAAGGGCACTCATTTCTGCAACTCTCAGTTTGAGAAGGTTTTGAAACGATACGGTGTGTCTCACAGAATCTCGACTGCTTATCACCCGCAAACCAGTGGTCAAGTTAAGGTATCAAATAGGGAATTGAAGCGCATTCTTGAGAAAATAGTTAGCCATCATAGGAGGGATTGGGCCGACCAGCTTAATGATGCACTCTGGGCGTATAGGATAGCATACAAGACGCCTATTGGGACAACACCCTATTGATTGGTCTATGGAAAAAAGTGTCACTTGCTGGTTGAACTAGAGCACAAGGCTTACTGGGCCATAAAGCAACTCAATTTTGATCCCCATTTATGTGGTCGCAAGCGGAAACTCCAATTAAACGAGTTAGAGGAATGGCGATCCTTGGCGTATGACACATCGATGAGATATAAGGAGAGAATGAAGGAATATCATGACCGGCATATTAAACGAGCCAAGTGTTTCCAGCCCGGGGACCAAGTATTACTATTCAATGCAAGATTAAAATTATTCCCCGGGAAGTTAAAATCACGATGGCATGGCCCCTACACCGTAACTCAAGTGTTTCCTCACAGCGCCGTCGAGATATCTCATCCAGAATTGGGAACCTTTAAAGTCAATGGTCACCGGTTGAAGCATTATTTCTTGGGTAACAGCACTTCACAAAAGGTTGGAGGTAATTCTACGTCCTTTGATCCACCATGATGACGAGGTAAGAGGCGTCGAGCTAAAGACGTTAAACAAGCGCTCCTTGGGAGGCAACCCAAGCATTTGAATTCCTTGCAAGTTTGTTTTCGTATTTTTAGTTTGTGTGTTTGTGTGTTTTCATATTTTGGAAGTGTTAGTTCTTGTTGTTCTTTGGATTGTAAGTGCGTTGTTATGGGTGTTTAGTCATTTCCATTAATTTTTTCAATCATGATCTTCAATGGTTGTGGTGAGTTCTTTAATTTTTGATTCATTGTGGCGCATCAAATTTCATGTTCTTAATGGTTGTTAGTGATTTCAGCTTTGTTTTTCATGAGTTTTTTGGATGTTTGGATGAGTCTTTGATGAAAAAATCTGGAAAACGGTCGTTTCTTGACCGCATGCATGCCCGTATTGCAATCCAGAAACTCATGCGAGAATGCATGCGCCCGCATGAGTGCTCGGGATGCCCAACCCGAGAGTCATACGGGCATCCATGCACCCACATGGCTGCTCGGGATGGACAACCCGAGAGTCATGCGGCAATCCATGCGGGCGCATGGATGGCCGCATGGATGGCCGAGTGACTTAGCTCCTTCTCCACTCGATTTCTCTCACTATTCACTCATTTTCTCATCTTCTTCTTCTCCTCTCCTCTCCTCTCCATTTCTCCACCAATTTTCTTCATTCTTTTTGCACTAAAAAGCTCTCCTCATCCTAGAAAACAAGTTTTTGGAAGATCTTTGAGGTTTTATCGAGTTTTTGGCCGAATTTCACTTCATCTTCACTTGGGTGCCTTAGTTTGAGGTAAACTCTCTAACTCTCCATTTCTAGGGTTTTTTTTTTGTGTTTTTGGGCTGACATTCTTGGGAATGTTGTTGTGATTGCTTCTTGTGAATGTTTGCCTTGAATTTGAAGCTTTGTAAACTTGGTTTGCTACTTTTACAAGGAGAGACCCTTGCTAAATTTTCCCAAATTTACTGTAGCAATACCTAGAATTCAGCCCATTCACTTTATTGAGCATTCTTTTCATATGTTTTTGTTTAATGGTGCTTGTATGGTCTTGTAGGGATGCCGACCAAGCATGTGGCTTCAAAGCGGGCCTAGAGGAACTCTCCACCGCCCGCCTACCAGCCAAGATTCACCGATGATGCCCACAAGACGCGTTTTGCCCTTTTGTCAAGGAAAGGTTTTGGTGTGGTCTGAAAAACTGATTGGGAAACTTTGAAGATGTTGTGTCTAGAAGGTACAGTCCGGGGATACATCTCGCAAGGTGGTTGGGACAAAGTTTTTGAGATCGAAGAACCCACCTACAAGGAAATAACATTAGAGGTACTTAGTTCGATTGAGGTGACCAATCACCACCCCTTCACCCAACAAGTTGGCCATTTATCCTTTAGGGCATTCGGCAAGAAGCACAGGATGTCTCAAGACCAGTTGGGTGTTTATCTTGGGCACTACACAGATGAGGACATTCAAACGTCTGAGTTCAAGAATTTGCCCTGAGATTTCCTGCGCCCAGTCACCCATAAATCTTTCTGGAAGTCCATTGCCTGCATGACATCAAAGAAGGCTTCCACGATGTCGAACCCAGCTCACAGATACATTCAGGCTTTGCTATCTAGAAGTGTGGGCGGTCGATCTAATTCTACCGGGGTTAGTTACACGTACCAACTTGCTCATGCTTTACAGCATTGTTGAGTGCTACCCCATACACCTGGGTTATCTTTTTGCTGAGCTTCTTGCCCACCAGGGGACTTCGATTCGTCTCAGGATGATATTTGTCGGGCCATACATTACACGTTTGATCAGAGGCCTTGGTTTGATTGAGCTCACCCAGGGCATGCGAGTTATGGGGGTCATTGCCCCGCTTGGATTGCCGACCTTACTCTCTATGGGGAAGGTTGCGAGATCAGGGGCCACATATCGGCTCAAACACCAGGCAGGAGGAACGTCACGGGACCCTGGGACCTTGCGGGATTCATAGGCAAGATATGATTCTGGGTCGGAGTCTACCCCCGAACCTGAGCCCGACACCGAAGCCAGTACATCTTCTCTTGAGGCTAGGTTCGTGGAGTTTCACCTCGAGGTCCAGCAGCAATTACAGACGCTCAAGAGGGGACAGAGCCGCATTGAGAGCAGCATTGCTGAGATCCTCACATTCCTGCGTAGCTCATTTTCATCTGTCAGCACTTCATCCGCCACGACCACACGCATGGCGTCACCACCTCCACCAGATCATTAGACTCATGACACCGACTTTTAGTCTTTATTTTTCTTTTCATGTTGTTTGTATTTTGCTTGTGTGCACTTAGACTTATTTTGATGTATGTTGTACTACTTAGTTAGTTAGGGTTTCGGCCCTACTAAACTATTTTTATCTAGTTTGGATTTTGTTTGTTCGCTTCTCCTTATTTATTCTTCGAGTTGTGATGCATTTCCTGTTGTTTTCAGGACTGATCTTTGAGGATGCTTCACACTTCTTGGCCCTAGTGACTTACCCCTGTCCGTGTTCATTTTGGATTTACTGCATCAACTAATTGGGGAAGTCTCTTTGCTCCATCTCCTTATTTTTATTGCATACCTATCACCCTGTTCTGCTGACTCATGTACATTAGGGACAATGTACGATTTTAGGTGTGGGGATGGAGTGCTTTGCCCTTATTGCATGCTTGTTTTAGCTATGTTAGCAATGACACTTAGTTTAGGACTTCTTAGCATGAAGGATTAACAGTTGTGAGTTGTATTTCATTCTTGTGCCTAAATGATGTCCTGCTTTATCTTTAGTGCACTGACAGATTTTTGCACATTTACTTCCACCTTATACACTCCAAATAACCCATTACAATGTTTTTGGCATTAGATTGTTAAAGTCTACTTTCAATGCCTCTTTTAAAAGCTTTTGAGGTCCTGTGCTGTCTTCTTTAGCCTCGAGTGAGATTGTTTGACAGGTTCTATATCAGGGGATACGAGATAATATATATATATATATATATATATATATATATATATATATATATATATATATATATATATATAAAGAAAAAAAAAGAAAAAAAAGTGGAGTCGATGATAGTATTCCTCTGCCATTTGAGCATGAATGCGTCTATGTAGACTGTAATTGAGTAGGTTGGGTGGCTCTTGTGCCTAATCAGCATGTGCATCCTTCTGAAAAATTTTTGTGCAGTCTATGTTAGTCGGACTCAAAAAAAAAAAACTATGTATATATGTAAGTAAAGAATAAAGTATCTTGGTTGTATCCCTTGGAGCCTGTTGCACAGTCACTCGAGAGCCAAAATTTTATTCAGGACCCGAAGGACTCTTAATTGGGTATTGAGGGTGTCTTTAACATGCCAATGCCGATTTCATTATATGTGGAGTGATTGGACACCTTTGGGTGATCCATGATATGGAGGTTGAGGTTGGAAGTCAGCACACACTCACTAGTGCACTTTAGATGAAACAGGACTATCCTTTCCTGGTTGCCAACAGAACAACTCACTATCTGTCTTTCCTTCTACCTGTGCTTGTGGAGTCCTCTACTGTTGAGCTTGAGGTCGTACAGTTAGTCGTTTATCTTCTTGCCCCTATTTTTCATGTTTGTTTGCTTGGGGACAAGCAAACGCTTAGGTGTGGGAATGTTTGATAAATGCCTAACTGTACGTATTATTTATGTATGTTCGCATATTAATCAAGTATTTTTATATGTGTAGATGCCCGTTTTCGGTCTAAATTGGTTTATTTCATATTACAGGCACAGAAGTTACTGTGGGGATCTCGTCAGCGAGATTTTTAGAAGAAATCGGCAGGAAAAGAACATTTTTGAGCACGTACTGTATCAGCACTGTAGCATGAGAACTTGGAGAAACGGCTAAGTCTGGAGGTCCATGCGGGCACTCATACGAGTACATAACTGGCCGCATACAGCCCTGTAGCAGTAGCACTGTAGTAGGGGTACTATAGCATTTTTACTATAGCACTCCACTGCAGCAACGTACACAAAATTCGAGGTGCTACAGTACCCGTATGCTGACCGCATGTCAGCCACATGACATCCCGAGAATGACTTTTTAAGGGTTGAAGTTCATTTTTTCTAAGGAGAGGAAGCCCTAGTTCTTGTTCTACTTGCCACCATCTTCAATTCCGAGCTAGGAGCAACCGTTGGAGGCCATTTTCGGGGAGAGAATGACAAGGAGAGTGACATACGACGATATCCACCTCCTTGATCCACAATTGAGAGGAAGATTGACAAGGGAAGCCACCTTTTGGGTGGCGTCTTTGGAAGCGTCATTCGGCCCCTATCTTCTGAAGGAGTGTTCTCTTTGTATTATTTGGTTGTTTCCATGTATTTCCTTGAGTATTTTGTATTCATGAGCAACTAAACCCCAATGTCACCGGATGTAGGTGAATCTTGGGGGTGAACTTGTGTAGAATGTTTGCTTGATTAGTTTTATGCATTTGGGACTTGTTTGTGAACCTTGTTTGGTGTATTTGAATGCTTGGTATGCATGAGAACTCTGTGTATCAATGTTTAGAAAATGCTAGGAAGCATGACCATTGCCCTAGTATTAGGCTCACCAAGATTGGTAGGGATACATGTACGAATATGCCGTGACCATTGGGTATTTGTACCCCTCCAATTGTTAGGGTTGACCTTGATTGTGTCTTCGCCCTAACTTGAGAAACCTATCATTCCCATTGCAATCGTGCGAGGATTCGGGCGGAAGGAATTCCGTACTCGATACTTGTACCAGATTAGGGACCAATTTCCGTAACCATCGGGTTGGTCTAATTTAGGGTTTCTCGGTCCAAACTACCCATTTGCATGCTAGTTAGGGCAACTTTCGGACTTTAGAAGCCCCCATGGGAATCCTCATCCGTGACCCTTTCCTTATATTGTTCTTACCCTCCAACTATCGTCTCCGCCTTAGAGCACTTCATTTGCATGTTAATTGTCTTTTTACTTTTCTTTTCACCAAACTTGAATTGATCGGCCAAACAATCATACGAAGAGGAAGTAAGGGTAGATTCTCGGGCCCTTGGGAATACGACCCCCTCGCGCGTGCGGGAGGAGTATTACTTGGCGACCCCG
This sequence comes from Dioscorea alata, assembly GCA_020875875.1. Classification (NCBI taxonomy): domain Eukaryota; kingdom Viridiplantae; phylum Streptophyta; class Magnoliopsida; order Dioscoreales; family Dioscoreaceae; genus Dioscorea; species Dioscorea alata. The sequence goes on from CM037027.1 coordinate 7,178,954, forward strand.
TGCACTTGCGGGACACGCATCAGTTTGGAACCATGTGTTTTTGGATTTCCACGACTCATTAAACATCAACAAGGAAGCATTATATTAGTCTTGCACCAAAAGCATTAGTCCTAGGGGAGCATTGTTCCGGTACCCCATCTTCATATCGATTACCTCTTTTACCTTTATTGCTCTTCTTGCACTCTTTTACTTTCTTTTATATTTATACATATTGATATCTCTCACCATCGATTTCCTTCATAGCTAAATAGTGATAACGCTTGTTTCTGAACACTATTCCCTGTGGATACGACTACCCACTCACCAGGGTACTTTATTACTTCGACAACCCATGCACTTGCTGTACACACACGTAAGGTTTGTGTCAACTCTCCTTGTTTTAATGCTGAGATTTCCTATCTGATCTTTGTTGCCTTACTCGGGGAAAAATATTGACCTAGAAACTTCTCCACCATGTCTTTCCATTTCTTGATAGACCCCGGGGCTAAAGATGTGAGCCACCGATATACCAAACCTCCCAAACTAAATGGAAAAAATCTCAATCTGATCACATCATATGTAACAGTACTCATCTTGAATGTCGAACAGATTTGCAGAAACATCAAGAGATGGGCATTTGGGTCTTCATCTGCCAGGCTATCAAACTAATATGAGTTCTGAATCATCCCAATGGTGCTGGCCTTAATTTTAAAGTTATTTGCTGAGACCGCTATGGCTTGGACACTAAACTCCTCTCCTGTGAACTGTGGTCTCCCATACTCAAAAGCGTTCTCCTAGGTTCAGCCATGACAACAGACTCTCTGTCTTCTATATCACCTCTGCTTGAACGGCTAAGTTCTCTGGGAGTCTTTTGATAAGTGCTTGTGTATAACTAATACGAAGTTTTATTTTCTTACATTGAGCATTACTTTTCTCAGGTTTATCATTAATTAGTGTGCATTTGTGTTCTTTTGTGCATGTAGGGTTATGGAGAAAAGTTAGAGGAAAATGAGCAAAATTAGGTCATGTCCACGTTTGTTGGGGAGTTTCTTGGATCAAGGCATGGGTTATAGACTTGTGGGTGTGTACCAACCTCCAATGTACTCAAATGGTTCTATGATTTGGAGGGGCACAAAGGCAATCACACTCACGTAGTTTAATTCATGTAACATTGAGGAACTTCGTTAATACATGGAAAAGAAGAAACAGCATGATCTACTGTTAGTTGTGTGCCCAACTTAAATACCTCGATAAAGAAAATGAAGTCAGGAACAACTTGGGCGAAAATACTGTAGCAGTTTACTGTTCACTGCACGCTAGAAATCAACTTCCAGTAATTCCACACGCCCATGTGGATGCCCGATTTTAGCCTTTAAATACCGCGACTCAGATTTATTTTGGAGACTTTTTGACCTATCTTTCACCCAAATTCTGGAGAGCTTGTGGCTAGGGTTCGGAGAGGATTTTGCGAGGCTTTTAGAGCGTTCTACGGCATCGACATCGATGTCCTTTGGAAGATAGTTATTGGGGGAGTTTTCGTCGGCATCGATTCGGCGAGGCGTGCCTAGGCTTGACAAGGGACTCTGTAAAGAAGACGGAGCGGCTTCACAAGACCATCGGCACGCATCACAAGGGGGTTTTATTCATGTTTACTACACTTGTTGACACGTATACTTTGATGATTTTGTATAGCTCCATGGAGAGCTAAACCCCTAGTGGGTATTCGGACTTATAAACCCTAGGATAACATTGTTTCTATGACTTTTACTATGCTTTCTTAATTTATGCTTTTAATTGAGTTCCAATCTTGTTTTACAATTGCATTGATTTTCCCTTAGCCATGACACTAGGGTTGAGAGTCATCTAGGTTATCCTTGGAAGGTGTGACAACTCTATAGGATTAAACTACACGAGATTGGAGAGGGTCAAGAGGATGAGTCGAAAGGTAGCGAAACGTCTCCTTTCTACTTCGGCGTGATTTTCCCTACCTCCATGTTCTAAGAGTTCTTTGCGGTCAAAGTAGAGTGAAATGCTAGGAGATGAACTCCCCTGGGGCTTAGTTGAGCGAGAAACAGAGTAAAGGGTTGTAGTGAATCCTAGTGCTGGGCTTAACTGAGACTAGGGTTCTTTCACCTGAACCAACGGGTTAGAACTATACTTAGGAACAGGGTCTATCACTTGGAATCCCTGGAACCCCAAACAGTTCCACATAGTGTGAGGCTATAGGAGATGGACTCCCCTGGGGCTTAGTTGAGATATCAACAAAGTGAAGGGCTGCAATGAATCCTAGTACCAAGGCATAGTGTTGGAGCTAGTCACGGTTGACCTTAGGTTTGGGACCTTGTGCTTAAGGATTTCCATGACTCATTAGATATCAATTAGAAGGTATAATACTAGTCTTGCACTAGAAGCATTAGTCCTAGGGGAAGCTTTGTCCGGGTACCCCATATTTGCATTGATTGTTTCCTCCTTACTCTTTGCTTGCACTCTTCTTTCTTTCATATTTCTCTTTCTTTTATTGCACACACATTGCTTTCTCTCGCCACCATTATTTCCATACTAGCTACGTAGTAACTTCTCTTGTTTTGAATCACTACTCCCTGTGGATTCGACTACGCTTTCACCAGGGTATTATTACTTCGACAACCCGTGCACTTGCGGTACACACACACAAGGGGTGTGTCACCTTTGTAACAACGTTCTTTCGACTTCAATGTCTCCTTCTATTAATTCTGTAGCATTAGCTCTGGTAATGTACAATTACCTATATGGGAGAATAACAACAATGAATCAATAAAGTAATAAAATAAAATCAAAGATTACAACAAAAGAATAAATGGCTAAAACACTAAGCTACAAGTTTTCGTAGAATCTCTCGACTAGGCGCTCCATGGCGATAGATCCAAAAACTTGATGCACACAAACCACATGAATGGTTTAATGTGTGTAACACCATAAGTATACAGGTCGTCAAGTAATATCTTGTGGGTGAGCACGAGAATCCTATTCTTCAGTGAACGGTGAGAGGCTCCAATTACTTTCTTTTGGCTTAATCAATAGGCTAACGTCTATGGTGATTCTTCTAGTAAAATAAATCTACTTCTATAAATTAACTACTAAAATACAGTCGAGGAACTTGAAGTGTAATTGGAAGGAGTGGGCACCCGTATGGAGAGTCCCTTAGCACTTACTTGTGATACGAAATAAAATATGACAATTTTATCTAGTGATGGACAGGGGAAATTCAAAGGCCTACCGATCCTAATCTCTTGGCAACCTAGTCTAAAGCACTAGAAAATTAAGATGGAATATCTTCCAACCCAGCCTCCTATGTCCGCCTTAAGATCAAGAACTCCACTAAAAGGATAATCAAATCCTAATCCGGAAATTTAGCTATACCTCCTAATCTCTTAAAGCATTCATAGATCTAACAAAGCATGGATGTTCTAATGAGTAGGAATCTCTTCCTCATATCATCAACACAATTATCAATAAGCTAGCATGCGATGAATCACAACCAACTAGAAAGAATAATATATTGCCCATGAAAGTTAATGTTCACAAGTAAAAGTGTAGAGACATTGAGATAAAATTCCCCTTGAATTGGGTCCTCTTATGGATAAAGAATAACGATCAAAGGATAATAATAATCTATAAGAAAAGTATTGAGAATCCTAAAACTAACTCCCTCCAAGATGGCACCAAATCTCTTCGCGCGCCCTCTACTATCAATATGCGTTGACTCTCTCATGAGAAATTCACCTGAATTCACTAAAATTAGGTTGAACCTCATCTCCACCCGCACTGCACTCCAAAAATCCAGCCATCTCTAACCCAATTTGGCAAAATAATTCTCTCTGCAAAAATAAAAAATTCTATGGCTTTTATAATGAGTCCACCATGGGGTCACAACAGTTGTTGTTTAGACCATTGTGATGAAAATTTGTTTCTTGGGCCATAAGTCACATCTTGGCGCGGTCTGGCTCTGGTCGTTGTGCGCATTGACCACTAGTGTTATATATACAATAGTCGTTGTGGGGATAGTTATGGCTCCTATGATGTCTTCCTATAGATTTGCACACTTGCACGATTAGACCGCGGTTGTTATGTGGTCATGGTAATGTTCTGGAAGTTTTATATTGGTCTGATATGCCTCAAATCACCTCCATATTCGCTTCTACGTCCCTGAAATGCAATTAGATCCCATAGGGTGAACAAAGAATGAAATTCTGTACTAGTTTAGCCTTAAGCATGTGATATTATATGCTAGATATAGTGCAAATGATATATAAAATATGCATGTTCAAGCACTTATCAGTCTGGCTCTGGGTGTTGTGCATTATCACCATGAGCGTTATATGGACAACGGCCGTTGTGGCTCCTGTAATGTTATCCTATGGATACTGTGTACTGGCACAATCAGATCATGGCGGTAATAAAGCTGGGGTGATGTTCTAGAACTTGTATTTTGGTCTAATCTTCCTCAAATTGTCTACATATTTGCTCCTTCGGCTCTGAAATGCATTTAAAACCTCTGGCAATCAAAAGAATGCAATTTTGTACTAGTTTGGTGCTAAACATAATGAATTACATGCTAAATGTAGCTCAATTGATATATAAAATATATAGGTTCAAGCACTTATCAACTAGCAAATTTTAATTGTGAATTTAGTTTTTTTATTATTTTAAGGATATTACACATACACTTGTTGTAATCCCTCCTAGATATTTTGTGTCGACCCCATGACTTTGTTCTTATCCTTTTAGTTAGATTATATTAGGTTGTTATATGAGTTTTTTTTAAATTTATTTTTATTTTTATTATTTGGTTCAGTGATATCCCGTGCATGTTCTTTTCTACTTCTTTGTGCTTGGTATCTTCATAATTTTATAAGAAAAATTCAATTTTTTTTTTTCTTTCAAGTTGTTATATTTTATCTTCCTTTTTCTTTTCTATTGAAACTTCTAGCCCTTTTCTTCCAACGGTAATGCTTTTTCCTCCAACAAACTGTGTTTACCTCCCAACATCAGTCCTCAGAAATCACCGTTAATATGAAAGCTATGGCAAAAATGGAAAGCAGATTAAGTATGCTTGTTACTATCAGAAGAATGTATACAAAAGTCTGGCACATAATAATACAGCAGGGTATCACCCCATAAAATTATAAACAAATGGTCTTAGTTCAGCAAACTACCAATCCAATTCAAAATGGGGCTACTAGCTGGGACCACTACTTCCTCTTATTCATCTTCTTGTTCTTTGCTTGTTTTTTCTGAGGGTTCGGCAAAGCTGGAGAAGTCTTTCATTTTCTTGTTATCAGGCAGGAAATAAGAACCCGGTTTTTCTTCTGGGATGCTTTTCTGAAATGAAACCCTTTCGATAATTTGTTTTTTCAAGATGCCATGTAGGCGACTGAAAAGTTTTTGTTTCACTGCCTCAAATGCTTTGCTCAAGTTCTCAATCTACATATTTAAAGATTGCACACTTGATTTAGTAGTAACCACATTAGCAGATAAAATACTGTTAAGACGAGATGATAATTGTAAAATGAAAAAAGGGGCATTTTATGCTCACCTGCTCCATAGCGTTCACATTGTACATAAAGAGCCCATAATAGAGATCAAAGCTATCACTGACAGTGCTTTCTGTCTATAATATAGGTTGAGTATATTAGAAACACGTAGAAATCAATGTCAATGTAAAACCTACATCACAACCGTGAGATCATATTTGAATAGAACTTACAAGCTGCAGGAGAGTTTCATATCCGTTAGTGTTGATTGGGGTGGACTCAAGATTTAGTTGTGATAAGATCCTGCCAATTGACATGTTGCAATGCTATTGAAATTCAAGTCAAGCTGAAAGCAACATAAATTTCATTCTGACAAAGAATAATCAGAAAAGTTTTTCCTCTTTATTGCACCTTCCAATAGTGTGAGTGATGAACTGGGTTCCAGCGGCATAACGATCATGTTCCTTGCATGACATCTCAACCATTCTACACCCCTGGAAATTATACAATGAAGTCATCAGATTGCAGCCACCAGGCTATCATTATCTTAAATATGTTGAATTCATGATCTTGCCAACTAAAGTACAATTTTTATACATTATCTGACTTAGAAAAAGTTTCCAAACACGTGATTTAAGATATATGTTGTTCTATTTAATAATTTGCCCACCTTATTTTAGTTCAACAATGCCAAGTTCGGGAGTAGTAGTATTCATTAAATAAATTACATGCACCAAAACATATCCAAATGAAGAAGCAGACCATATTAAAATAGAACAACATAGCACAAGTCAGTATTTTCCACATGTAATTCTTTTCATCAGTCCATATGATTTGATTATGATTAAATGCAGAACGCTTGATATTAATTATTTATCCAGAATATTTGGATTAAAATAACAAACCTCTTTCTGAAAAATGCTCAAGAATTGAGCACATTTCTGAGCTTGAGTGCTTCCTTTGAGAATACGAACTTCGTCATAAACAAAAGGCAAGCCTGCCCATCCATGTTTTCCACTATCAGGGCCAAACATTGGATGAGTGCAAACAATCCCAAACTCTGGAGGAAGTACCTAATAATCAAGCAAAAGAAACAACAAAAACAACAAAACTAAGCTCCATATCATCCAAAACATCACAAACCAGAACGAATTGACCAAAACTCACATCAAGGAAAAGATTGCGAGGGAACTCCTTCACAGACAACACATCTGCAAAGATAGTGTCCTGCTTGAGCTTATGAAAAGGGATCCCAAGTATCACACTCTCAGTAGAAAGGATAGAGCTACAAATTAGCACTATGTCTGGCTCTTCCTCACACAACTCTTCCAAATTCCTAAAATCACAAATTTTTTTTACCAATAAAGAAAAAAGAAATAAAAACAAAAGCAATCTCTCAAGTAATTATGTACTCACTTGAAGAATTTGATTCCGTTTTCGTTGCAATAATCGGAGTAGTCAGATCTTGATGAGGCAAGCACTACATGACCCTGGCGCTGGATCCCTTTAGCTATGAACTGCCCAAAGTTACCAAACCCTACAATAGCAATCTTGAGTGGAGTTTCTGAATTTGGCCCTAGAGATTCCATCCCACTGTTTGACATCAGGCTTGATAATTTTGGGCCTCAGCCAGAGAATGACTGAATGAGTGAAGGCCGTGATTGCGGGGCCGGAGCCGGAGGTGGTGATTTATTGGCCAATTTGGCATTTAGTCGGTCTGCCAGAACCTTTGATATTTCGCATTCTAAAGAATCTTTCAAAGATTTGTGGCTTTTTTGGATTAAAAATTAGGAGAATTATTTATAGATGTAATTGTTCATTTTTACGGGACAATCACTTCAAACTTCAATAATTTCATCCGTATCTCAGTCCTTTCTCTTCTAGTGTTGCCGTCTCTTTTGTTTTTTTAGTGATTGACTCTCTTTAATCTAGCGATACCTATTATTTTTTTTAAAACACCATAAATGCCCTCACAACATGGAGGAAATCTCCTAGACAGTCACCTCTCTTTTTTCCTTAACAGAGAAAGGGCTCCATGATTGCTTATGAAACAAGTTACCTCCTCCTTTCTCTTTCTAGTTTTTGTTAATCTTGTTCTTCTTCTTTATCCTGTTACATATCAGGTGCCAAGTAACATAATTCGTGATTGTTGACCATATCTACTTCCATAGAACCTATGACAGCCTTTTGGGGATCACTATCAGAAGAATCTACTAATGCTATCATTACTTTTGTTCCATAATCTTTTTTGTGTAGACCATGAATGCCTATAAGAACTAACCCTACATGAATTAAGGGATAATTTTTTTTTAATAATTCATGTTTTGAATCTCTGGATAAGAAACTCAAATTCACCAGTTGATCTTTGTCACAACAAGATATTAATTCTTCACTGTAGTGTTGATACATTTTGGGTTTTGTTTCCCAAAAACTATGTTGATACAGAACTTCTGCAGGAACAAGCTTAGCCACTAGGTCTCTCTATATAAGGAGTCCCCCTACTCAATGTAAGATATAGAAACGAGAATTGAAGAAATAAATTACTGAGTTTGATCCAAGGCCTTAGCTTTCTCTCTCTCTCTCTCTCTGAATACAAACAAAGAAGGGAAGAACTCAGAGGTCACTAGTTTCAGGTTCTTTTCTCCCCCCTCCCTTTCTTTTGTTTATTATTGGTATTAGAGTTATGAAAGGCTAAACTCCTTAAGTTCTTCAAAGAAAGTGTTTGTGAATCCTTTCTGCAAGCTTAATATTATCTATTATCTTTTGTAATTTTCTTTTATAGATGTTTTAACTCTAGAATTCTAGGGAAATTTCAGTTTCTTGTATGATTATGTTGCTTCAAAGAGAACTTAGAAGTGGGCCGAGCTACAGCAAGAGCACGCTTGAGAACCTCGTGTAATTAGGAGTTCACATTATAGTTATAATTTCCTTCAGTTTTTCGATTATTTCAAAGGAAACTCAGAAGTGGGCTGAGCTACGGCAAGAGCACACCTGAGAATCTCGTGTAATTATCTTGGGAAGCTACTCCAATGTAGAGGTCTTCATAATATTATGGAGCTAAAATAACAACAATTAGTTGATGTTACAAAACTGTACAACATTTCAAGGAGTGATGATAGCTTAACCTATCACACCCTGACGTGCAAGCCTGTCACACGACAACTGCCGCGACAACTCAAGAAAAGACACTCATACCACTCAACACTAGAATTGCCACAAGGCAAACTAAAACTATGGAATTTCACATTTCCAATCAGGAACAACAAAATTACACAGTATAAGGACTGAAAAACGACATTAGCACAGAGGAAGCAATAAACCAAAACCTGATAAAAGAGAGTTCAAGAAATACTAATCATAAGAATGCATGGTTATCCAAGAAGAACAAATAACCAACGAGGAAGTTCCAAGACATGCAAGGGAAGCAATAATAACAACAATAATTAAATAGAAGGGTTTAAAAAGCATCCAAACAAACATCCAAGCAAATAGAATTCAAACACTCTAGTGGATCCATGTTCTAATACAACATAATATGTTCAACAAGCATACACAATATTGGAAATAAATAGGATGAACAGAAAATGCCTAGCACACCAACTCGCCGCGACACGCCAACTACTAAAGCCTAGAAGCAAGGGAGAAGGTGAGTAACTAATGTCACTCAATGAATGGATTAGCACAACTCTAAAAGAATATGCCAAAATAAGCTTTTACCAACAATACACACCGATTAGAACATAATATCATATAACAGTAATCACATGTGCAATAAAAACCAAGGATAGCATAAAAGAAACATTTTCTTCAAATAGGGTTTCAACAAACAATTTTCCCGAAATACAAAATACTAGTTTTAACCCATAAAACAAGTTGAACATCAAGCCAAGCTTTTACAATAATACATACAGATTAGAACATTTCAATATATATGACAACATATATATTAAGAGTTTCGAAATCCATAAAACATAATACTCGTCATCAAATCAAATTTGTAAGAGATTGCCCTCCTAAAAGCAACAGCTGGGCTTCACCCCCTCATTACAGTCTAAAATAACAATATAAAAGATATGTGAGAGACTACCCTCCTAAGAGCGATAGCTGGGTTTCGTCCCCTCATCACAGTCTAAAATAGCAATACAAAAGATATGTAAGAGATTACTTCCAAAAAACTCAAAACATAAGCTTACACAAGTGCCAAAAAAACAAAAGATAGAAGAAACAACGATAACTGTCAAAAGAAGTCTGGAGTTCTTCCGATCCAGAAAGGGTGACTCAGGTGGCCCAGGCGAGACGCATTCTGGCAACAGCATGTGCTGATCAGCTTTTTTTAGGACTGCTTAGAATTCCTTCATGGTCTCTGAACAGACTGTCTATGTACTTTTCTACTTCTTTGTGCTTGTTTCAGTTTTCCTCTGTTGTTGTTCCACTATTATCGGGCCTTATTTTCACCTTGTGTTGTTTCTTATACATTACTCTTTGCTTTTTAATAAACCATGATTTATCCACTTTAAAAAAAAACTAAAAGACAAACTCAACTCTTGACCAAATCCTCGCAATGCACATGTAACCCGCACATGAATTCAAACAGACAGCAAACTCAAAATTTATGATTAAATTTCAGTTATAATTAAATTTCAGATCCAAAGTAAGACAAGTCCTTTAGATTACAAATTTATACTTTTGGTAGGTAGAAATTAGGTCACAGTGCAAACAAAATTGCAAATCTGGACAGAAATACCAACTGTAATATATGACTATGAACAAATTTAATCACGTCTCCAGTATGCAAAACAAATTATGGAAATTACCACTCCAGCATAAATGGCATGCATATTAAATTTATAGTTACTAAAATGCTCCGGCTTCATTTTATAATTTATTTGGGGTTTATTTATCAATATTCCTTGGAATTTCAATAACCTCATGCTTGAGAAGTTTGGGAAGAATAAAAATAGATGAACTCTTATTTAAGCCTGCGATACACAAGACTAATTTTAGATAGCATCCCAAATAGATAAAAGGGGAAATTGCAATTACCTGGGATGCATAATCAAGTGACTCTTATTGCTGAATTTTGGGTAAACAAGTTTTTAAAAAGGAATGATACAATTCTATATTTAATGAAACCAATTCTGCCATAATATAGTGCCATCAATCATCAAGTCCATATGGAAACAAAATAAGGAAAGGTAAAGAAGATGCAACAAATTAAATGAAAGGAGGAATATATTCATTGAGGCATATTAGATAATAAGTTGGGGACAAAATATATGCTTCTGAATACATACTCAGGCAACCATTTTACAAGTGAAGGTGATACAATCCATACCCCAAATTAAGCCAAAATTAAAGACTAAACAACTAGAATCAATGAGCAAAGGAAAAATGTGTTAAAATAGCTTACTTATCCCTGCTTTAAAGGCTTTTCCATGCAAAAAGGGAAGGGGGTTTATGATCAAGTACATCACTTTCATCACTATTAATTATCATTTAACCCAAAAAACTACAAAAGTAAACTTGGAAAATCAAGCGTATAATCTTATCTTGATTATAAATAACAATTAGTAAGGCATTTAGCACAAAATAATGTTTGTTTATTACTTAAATTTAACAAATGTGATTAACATCCTGATTTCAAAATGTATCAATTGGCATTTATGTGCTCATATTCAGGGAGTGTACACACAAGACAATTATCATCCTAACCATCATCAGGTAAGCTTTTCACCTATCAGCTCTACGAATTGCTTATTTCCTTTCAATAGCAAGCCTCAGTGCCCCATAATGGTGCACATCATGTGGCAAATTATGATGGAAGTTTCGGTAAAGTACTAAACATTTATGAAGACTTTCATTAATCATCAGGATATGACAAGTTCAAGTTATTGGGATATTTTATTTTAGCAAAAATTACAGTGATACTGCATGAAAAACATTGTAGTGAGAAATATTATTTCAACTACCTTGTCATTACTGTGAATCTACAATGTCAGCAGTTTTTTTTTTTTTGGGGGGGGGCGGGGCGGTGGGTAGCACGGGAAAAGCATGCAGAATCATAAAAATGTTATCATTGGCATCTGGTAATAAGCAAGGATCTTTCAAATGCACTAGATAATTAATATTTCAATTTATCTTAGAATTTCTTAGAACTAGTAATGTGAAAAATTTTGCTGACAAAATCATATGTACAATATTAAAGGCAAATCATTTGAGATGATTCATTACACTAGAATGGCTAGGATTAGCAACATACAAGCAGTAGCATACTCATCCATTTGAGAAAAAGAGAACTGGCTCACCTCCTCATGTGCCTTAACAGGATGCTCCATGTGAGTCCATAGCATATCTTTCAACGCATGGACATCAACTTGTTTGGAGAACTTATCATATTGAATATCAACTTTATTTACCTAAATATCAAAATGAAAAATGAACAATATGTAAGTCTTTAATTGTTAGTTCATAATTGATGGCAAAACTGCATGGACACCTAATAAGCTTGTGTTGTCAAGTGTCAACATATGCCCAAGAGACAAAACAGATCAATGGCCAAAAAAAAAAAAAAAAAAAAAAAAAAAAAAAAAAAAACGGAATAACAGAATAATCAAAATGTAAATTGTAAGTATACCAATACATTATTGCACATTTAAATTTGAAGCAACTTACCCATAAAAAGAACAAGTCTAATATAGCAAGTTTGCATCAACTTCATCATTTTACTGCTCAAGAATAATTAGGAATAAGAATTCGATTTCAGATTTCAATCAACTCTGGTTTTATCCTCAATTAAAAATGCTAAGATAACAACCATACAATCCAAAGAGCTCATAACCAGATATATGAAGATGTTCATCAACATCTGAAGTTTGCAAACATATTACTTGGCTTCTATATGGATAAATCAAAACATAAGAAATTGCTTTGCTGGGACTGAGGGTGCGGAAAAAGGAAATATAAGAAGTGAAAATAATAAATATTGTAGGTTAAAGATGAGTAAAGGATAATACTGGTCGTTATTCTATTCTTCCTAAAGATCAAGTTCATACACAAAGGGATTAAGGCTTTGTAAGATTATAATTAGGTACAAAAATAATTATTCCTATGCTGCTTTCCTCGATGTATAAATCAAATTTCAGTATATGATACATCAGATTTTCTTCTACCTGTAGATTAAAATGTAGATTGTAAATACAAGACTAAGTTCAGTTACTTATTTCCTTATTAGCAATGAATAATACATTAGGGATAAAAAAATCTAACATTTGAAATAATTATGTTTAAAATTTCTAGAATAAAGTGTTACTCACAAAAATTACTATTAGTGAGTTTAGTAAAGAAACATACCTGGCGTGGTTTACTGATGAGGAAACTAGGATCTTCTACATCATTGTATCCATTTCAATCATCCACCTGCCCATTTGCCATATTCTCATCTTCCCATGCTGCAACAAATAAATTATCTTCATTTCTTAATCCATCTGTTAAAAGGCAAGGCTTGATGAGGGATTTTACAATTATTATAAATGAAGTAAAATTAACTCAGTAACTAAACCCACTTTAGATTGTAAGGCAAGAATACACCATTAAGAAACTGAAGACCCCATTGAATGTCTCTGGTTGATACTTAAACTCAAGGCAGAAAAAGATGGAGGCAAGATTGAAATGCAATCAAAACAAGAGATTAAGCAATACATTGAATCTGCAGAGGGCCTTTCATTGATAAATTAAGGACCATTTTAGTAAGTAAATAAGGAAGAAAAAAAGGTAGACCACATTGCCATCGACCTTTAACAGGAAATTTGACTAATAAGAACACATATTCCACATAAACACAAACAACTGCATGTATTTTTATAACTTTTTCACATCTTCTTCTCTTTCCAAGGCACTTCAAGAAAATGCGAAATTATGTCACCGCATCCAAATAATATATTGATATACTAAACATCAAGTCCACTGGCTCACCATTCAATTAGGAAGGATAAACAAACTAACAAGACTTTCAAGTCTGTAATGACAATCTTCTGGAAGTCTTACACTGGAGGGAACTCGATTTACTGACAATAGCAGAGTTTTGGGATTTTTTAGTGGCATAAAATCACATCTATGCATATCTTTCTCCAAGTATTCTGTGAATTCAATATCAGGAAGGTTGCAGTTTTCTACCCTTTAACTCTGATGCATCCACAGAAACCGGAACCTGCTTCAAACCTACAACACCATTGGTGTCACATAACAGAGTTGTCATCTAATAAATTAATTAGGATTGTCATCCTAGAATTACATTTAGCCTTAGTACTTCAAATGATCAGGACCTGCCCAGGCATTTGATTTTAGAGTGTATCCTAGGCCCAATGACAAAAATTCAGCTATTCTTTCAAGATTTTCATCCATGTCAGGTTTCTGAGTTGGATAATCCATATTCTCCTGCAATGATCAATAATTTACAGTAAACTATATGCAATGACTTTATAGATGTTGCATGGGGCATACCTCTTGGTGACCAGGAAAGTATTGTTCTGCATTGGTGGAGTTGTCATTAATTACACTCGTGAGATCATCCTCTTGATCAAATTTCCATGGCTCAAATTCACAGGAATTCTCATTCATATCATTATGAATATTATCCAGGGTTTCCTCTTTCATTGTTGTTTCCTTCGACATGGAAGATGCAGTTGCCAACCTGCTGTTTTCGTCATTTAATAGATTTGCTATTTCCCTTAAAGATGGTGAAATATCATTTGTTGCAGGCAGGTGATGCATCATCTGCTTAATATAATCTGCACTGATACCAGATAAAGTGCAAGAGAGGAAATGTCAGACTTCACCAGAAAGCTGGGTCTGCCTAAGTCAGTTGCATAAAGCAAGCAGACTTGCAGCATTTCACACTATAGAAAGCCCTGAAATATTATTCCTAATATTATGAAGTAAAAAACCTTTCCTTGGTATGAGAGAAAAACAATCTGCAACTATTCTAATCCTACAAAGCTGTGGATACTGTGTGAATGTGCTACATTCAGCAGGAGCAAGAATAGCCAAGCAGCTATTTGGTCAATCCTAAATAAACAACTCAAAGGAAATGCATCAGTACCTTTAGCAAATGAAAGGTCAATTAGTTCAGAATGCTTAGCTTGCCTATGAGATGTCATACTGATCTCTAGCAATTCAAATGCGGAAGATTAAGACATCTATATCTATTTCTAAAATTATTATAAAATATGCAGATTCCAGAAATAGGCTGAGCCTTCAGCTAAACTTTAAGGCTCCTCTTTTTTATCATGAAATCAATTTAGACAATAATATCAATTTCCAAAAATAACAAAAACATCAGCCTCTGACTCTTACAATGTTGTACAAAGAGCTTCGGGAACAAGATTAGCAGAACCAGTTAATTGGGGGGGGGTGGGGGCAGGAGGGCCAGGGACTGAACCAGCAGGGGCTTCAGCCACCCACGGCACCGGCGTTCCGCCGCGTTCTTCCTTGTTTGGCTGAAAGACACAAAACCAGCCACCCCTCCTCCAGAGTCCGGCCCTTCCCAGTCTCCCCTTCCCTCGGCTCGACTACTCGAGTGATTTGATTCCTCCTCGGTGCCGGCGGCTCGGCTCCTCCTCAAGCTCTCATCTCTTTGGACTTGGGAATTTGGCCAACTATGAAGTACGAACGGGTTACGGATGAAGTCTTGAAGATAATGGGACGTGGTCACGTGGAAGTTGGAAGGTTTGGGAGGAGAAAAGCAGAACTCTGGTCAATGAGAGTTTTAAATAATTGTTTAGGCCCTGGGTAAGATTAGAAAACTTTTGCATAATGGGCCAATGACATTGAACGAGAGTTTGGCATATTGGTATGGATTCTGGAATAAAACAATTTAAAAAAACAAAATTGCCAACGCTTAGGCTTGTGTGCAATATGTTGTGTCATTGTGTGGGTTGTGGCTTATGGCCAGCCCACTGGGCTTTAAAATTTCAAAACAATAGCTATGTTCTTTGGGCCAAGTCAAATGTGTATATATTATGTTTACTGATTTAAGTCGTTACAATTTGTTGGTTCTTGGTTGGAGACTTGGGAGTCTAGGAGATAATAATTAGTGAGTATATTAGATTATTAGTATTTTTTTTTTATTATTATTGGATCATTGGATCATATATTACTTCTTAATGAAAATGAGAATGAATGTATAAAATTTATGGGTGAAATAAATAGAACATGAATGGTAAACTTTATTTTTATAAATATGCCTACAATGTGTTTGATTAAATGTCTTAATGAGTTAAAATGTTAAAAATATCAAATATCAAATATTACTGTATCATAATATATTATGTATATATGTATAACTAAATAATGTTTAGTATTAAATCTATCCAGTAAAATGCATAACAAAATAGGTTTCAATAAAACTAGCTTTGCCAAAGGTTTCATATTCATTAACACATAATAAAATTGGATTCAATATGACTATACCAATTACCAAATGATACAATGACATAACAAAATTGGTTCCATAAAACGAATTCAATCAATTAGATGCATCATGCATGAATGTTAGCACTACCATGTTCAAACAATTTTGTGTGCTTGATTCTTCTAATGATCTTGGTTGTGTCATAATAGCAATGTAATGTTAGCACCTATAATGTTAGCAACGTCATAGTTGGCCAAACTCCCAAGTCCTAAGAGATGAGAGCTTGAGGAGGAGCCGAGCTGCCGGTGCCGAGGAGGAATCAAATCACTCGAGCAGTCGAGCCGTGGAGGAGAGGGGGGGACTGGAGAGGGCCGGACTCCGGAGGAGGGGGGGCTGGTTTTGTGTCTTTCGGCCAAACAAGGAAGAACACGGCGGAACACCGGTGTGCGGGGGTGGGGGGGGTTGAAGCCCCTGCTAGCCACCCCTTGGTTCCGTCCCTGATTAGTGCTCTTTGTCCCCACTCTTCCAACCAATTAAATTTCATCCTATTCACATAAATCTAGCCACTAACAACATAAAGAATATTTCATCACCATTAAATGAAAAAACAAGGAGTAAAACCACATTCAATAGATGAAAAACTGCATTAATTTTACTCAATGCTATAATGACACTAATGAAGCATCTCATTACATACCTGCTTTGCTAGAAAATTCCGGAGCTAATTCCCCATGGTTTCTTCTGCATCTCTAAACAATTCCTCAGAGTCCTCTTCAGTAGCAGAATCATCCACATTTCCATCCACATCTTCATCAGAGTGCTGCTTCATAGGCTTCCCACTCCTGCGGTTCCTCAATATCTCTTGTGATTTACTCATCAACTTCACGTACTTTTTCCGGATAGACAACATTGGGTGCTTCTCAATTGCAGTTGCCGATCCCGCACAATAGGGCTCCTTAAGAACCACAGTGCAAGTCTTATTCTTCAGCAACAAGTAGAACACATGAGGATACCTCTCAAACACCTTGTGGAACTTCTGTGGCAACCCTAACTGCTTCTTCAAGCAAAGCAGCTTCCTCCTCTCTGCAGAGCAATCAACAAATAAACTCAATAACTCATGTAGAACTCCCACTACCCGTTTCTCTGAAACATCACTACTTGGATCCAAGCTTGAAAAATCCTCATAAGGAGACACATACTTCAAATTCTGAAACCCATCCAGCCAAGATTCAATCTTTCTCTTTAATCTCAACCCTTTAGAAGGAAATAAAGGGAATGGCAACACGGACGGCAGTTCCTCCGCTGATCCAACTAACTGCCCCAACGTATTCCTCTGTAAAGCAGAGAGAACAGTCTCCCTAGGATCAACCACAGCTTTCAAACCTTCTTCTCCATCATCCAATCCTACAATCTGAAAATATCCACTAGGATTCTCTTGCTCTCTCTTAAGATAATCTTCAGGCAAACCTAAAAACCAAAGCATCCCCTGAACTATCCTCAAAGGTAGCACCTTTTCTCGAGACATCAACACAAGCCTCCGCAACCGGTCGACGATCTTTGGCCGGCAGGCTTCAAAAACCGAACTTTCCTCAAGATCAAGATCAATGGCTTCTTGAGTGAGCTTAAACCAGGGAAGATTATACTTGGGGCCGACGAACTCTTGGAAAATGGCGGGATGCTTGCGGAGAAAACTGGCGACGCGGCCGGATATCTCGAGAGAACGGGCGCGCTTGGAGACGGTTGAGACGGGGATGGCTCCGGTGGGATCGGCGGCGATGATGTCCTTGAGGGCGAGAAGGGGTCGGAGTTCTTTAGATTTGTTGATGATAGGGATGGTATCAAAGTAGAGGTCTTTCTTCCATTTCATCTTGACATCTACGTAGTTCTGGTAGAAGAGAAGGATTTGGGGGTGGACATTGAGGGATCTCTTGGGTTTCCTGGTGAGAATCATGGCTTCGATTGGACTTGGGGAAGCGAGAGGATGATACAAGAACTGGAAGGGGTTTTGCTAGGGTTTATGTCACCTGCTTGGAAGAATTGGGTTTTGGGCTCCCACTCCGCCCATTAATGCTTTGTTTGGTTGGGGGGGTTGGGAGGTAGGGTAAAGTAAAGTTTTGGGTATAACCATATTTGGGGGAGAGGGTAAAGGTGAAGGTAAGGGTTTAGAGGGTTAGATGGAGGTTTTAAAACCTCCATTTAATCCCCACTTTCCAACCCTCCAAATTGGAGGGTTTGGAAGGTTTTCAATAGTAATTTTTTTTTGTTGACCAAAATGCCCTTGGCCATTTACAAGAATTCCAACATAATATTATTAAGTAATATTATTATATTAATTAATTATATTAATATTATATCATTAATATAATATTGATATAATATTAATATAATTAATTAATATTATATTAATATAATAATATAATATTAATATGTTTATTTTTTAAAATTAATATTATATTAATATATTTATTTTAATAAATATATTATTATATTAATTAATATTATTAATTAATTAAAAAAAATAAACATATTAATTAATATTAATATTATATTAATATGTTTATTTTGTTAATTAATATAGCAATAATCAAAGGAGATGTTTATATAAACAATGAGAAAATTATGTAAATTTCATGTAATTGTAAATAAAATTACAACTTTTGTCTTTCAACATAGGGGTAATTTGGTAATATTACTATAAACCTTACCTCCAATTATTTTCAAACCAAACACAACAAGGTTTTAAAACCTTCATTTACCTTACCTTGCCCCAAACAAGGAAGGTTTCAAAACCTCCTTTTACCTTCCATTATTTTACTTTACCTTACTTTACAAAACCTTCTAAAACCACCAACCAAACAAAGCATAAATGGACGGTTAGATGTCCGTGGATTTGTGCACCCAACAGGGAAACCCGATCCTAGAGCAGGTGTAGATGAGTGAAAATTTGGTTTCCTTGTTTGGTTTAACATCAGTCGTCCGATTCATCATCCCAACCCTTGTAGAACCCGTTCCAAACGAAACATCCAATCATAGCCGTCAAAGTCACAACGTTGCGATTCGGGGTCATGGTAGAGAAGAGATGTACGCTTCAGAGATGCCACCAGCGCGGCAATAGCCTGATATGAGAACCGGAGACGAAATCATCTCACCTGTTCTAGAATAAAAAAATAACCTGATTCTAATCTATTAAAATTTATCATATGACCCCAAATCACAATAGAAAAGTAATATATATATATATATATATATATATATATATATATATATATATATATATATATATATATGACACATATCATAATATAATAGCCTTAAGCTAAGTAAAAAACTGTGAAGTTGTTTGAATGTGGATTTTTAAAAAGATTTTTAGATGTGACAAATTATTAAAACGGGCATTCATTCAGTTTTCATTTAATTACTATTATACATTGTTACTGATAAGGGTAACTTAAAAATTAAAAAGACCCAAAACAACTTTTGAGAAGATTTGTTTTCAAGAAGCACCACGACATGGTTAGCTTCTTGGAAAAAAACTGTTTTTCAACTTACCAACATCGATTTCTACAAAAAAAAAAAAAAAAAAAAAAAAAAAAAAAAGAGTAATATAAACGTGTTTTTTCTAGTCTAGAAGTGTTTTTGTATAAGTAAATACTTCTTGGCTTTTCCAAAAGGCAATCCAAACAACCCCTTAATCATATTTATTGTGCTAATAGTGTTTAATTTCAATTCTTCGTATAAAATTATTTTTTTTAATCAAATGAGAATTTTTTTAATTTTTTAATTTTTTATATAATGTAGATAACCCACAAGCACCCTAAATACTCAACCATATTTTGAAAGAAAATTAACCCCACAATTTTTTGCATCATGAGAAATGAAAATATATCTTTGTATTGATAATAATTTTGATATATAAAGTTATGTATATGAAAAATATGGAATGGTGTTGTGGCATAATTGAAGTTAATCATATTTTCAAGTTTTGATTATTTAAAATTGTCCACATTTGACAAAGAAAACGAGAAGTACATCCCAAGTAGAGGAGGCACGGAGGCCTGGTTCAAATAGTTTTCAAGCATAATAATGTAAATAAGCAATATGGAATTCTCATATTTTCTGCCATATTTTTCATTCCGCCAAGGAAACCAAACACAAGCTGGTCTGCTTTATCAAGCTGTAAATAAATTAAATTACACTACAGAATGTAAATCATTTCTACAGTCACGTGTCATCAACATACAAAGATTAGAGCCAAATGATCCTTTGACATCATTGCATATTCATTATAGCAGTGTTACATACAGGACTTTCAGACATGCAGAAGCCATGTATCATTACCTGAATCATACAAAGCAGGGAAGCAATTTTCAGAATCCAGAGTACTAAATTAACATTATGGAGATCATCTGAGGGTGAAAATGTGATAGATATCCATGTCAGTTTTACTTCACAAGAGCTGAAGCGGGTATATGAATGTCGAGTTCATCCAAGCCAGGAGAATCGTGTATGCTTAAGCAATGTTCATTAGCCAAATGGAGTAGGCAAATGAAAAACAGATGTGGGGAGATTTCATCAGGTGAAACATTTGAGCATTCATTCGGGAAGTAATGTAGAACCTGTCTAAAAGATATTGTAGCGTCACATCCCTGCCGACATAAACACTGATGTCAAAAACAGTACTGACAAGCATGGAATTAAAGAAAAAATAATAATAAAAGATACTTTAAACTCAAGAATATCGTCAAGAAACTTATGCTCAGCATATACGGTACTTTGCTATGGCAGAAGCATCTTATGACGCAAACCTTTGCAGCATAAGATGCTGAAGCCATCAATTCAATCATAAAAAGACCACTTAAGTTGGAAAAATTGATCAAATCCTATTGCATGAGCACTGCCAACACCTTGTCACATTAATCAGTTGAGCAGCCTCATAATTACCCCAAGTAGGTGCTAACCTCAGAGCATTAGCACTAAACTGAAAAACTAAAAGACCAGCTCAACTCCTGACCAAATCCTCTCAATGCAAATGAAACCCGCACATGAATTCAAACAGACAGTAAACTCAAAATTTATGATTAAATTTCAGTTCCAAAGTAAGACAAGTCCTCTAGATTCCAAATTTATACTTTTGGTAGGTATAAATTAGGTCACAGTGCAAACAATATTACAAATCTGGACAAAAATACCAACTGTAATATATGACTATGTACAAATTTAAGCACATCTACAGTATGCAAACCAAATTATGGACATTACCACTCCAGCCTAAATGGCATGTATATTGAATTTATAGTTACTAAAACGCTCCAGCTTCATTTTACAATTTATTTGGGGTTTATTTATCAATATTCCTTGGGATTTCAATAACCTCATGCTTGAGAAATTTGGGAAGGATAAAAATCGGCAAACTCTTATTTAAGCCTACAATACACATGACTGTAATTTTAGATAGCCCATCCCAAATAGATAAAAGGGGAAATTGCAATTACCTGGGATGCATAATCAAGTGACTCTTTTGCTGAATTTAGGGTAAACAAGTTTTTAAAGAGGAATGATACAATTCTATATTTAATGAAACCAAAGCTCCCATAATATGGTGGCATCAATCATCAAGTCCATATGGAAACAAAATAAGGAAAGGTAAAGATGGAATAAATTAAACGAAATGAGGCATATATTTACCGAGGCATATTAGATAATAAGTTGGGGACAAGATACATGCTTCTGAATACATACTCAGGCAACCACTTCACAAGTGAAGGGGATACAATGCATACCCTAAATTAAACCAAAATTAAAGACTAAACAACTAGAATCAATGAGCAAAGGAAAACTATGATAAAATAGCGTACTTCTACCTGCTTTAAAGGCTTTTCCATGCAAAAAGGGAAGGGGGTTTATGATCAAGTACATCACTTTCACCACTATTAATTATCATTTAACCCAAACAACTACAAAAGTAAACTTGGAAAATCAAGCGTATAATCTTATATTGATTAGAAATAACAATTAGTCAGGTGTTTAGCACAAAATAATGTTTGTTTATTACTTAAATTTAACAAATGCGATTAATATCCTGATTTCAAAATGTATGGATTGGCATTGATGTGCTCATATTCAGGGAGTGTACATACAAGACAATTATCATCCTGACCATCATCAGGTAAGCTTTTCAACTATCAGCTCTACAAATTGATTATTTCCTTTCAATAGCAAGCCTCAATGCCCCATATGGTGCACATCATGTGGCAAATTATGATGGAAGTTTCGGTGAAGTACTTAACATTCATGAAGACTTTCATTAATCATCAGGACATGACAAGTTCAAGTTATTGTGATATTTTATTCTAGCAAAAATTGTAGTGATGCCGCGAGAAAAATTTTGTAGTAAGAAATATTATTTCAACTACCTTGTCTTTCCTGTGAATCTACAATGTCAGCAGTTTTTTTTTTATGGTAGCGTGGAAAAGCGTGCAGAATCATAAAAATGCAATCATTGGCATCTGGTAATAAGCAAGGATCTTTCAAATGCACTAGATAATTAATATTTCAATTTATCTTAGGAATTCTTAGAACTAGTGAAGTGAAAAAATTTGCTGACAAAATCATATGTACAATATTAAAGGCAAATCATTTGAGATGATTCATTTTACTAGAATGACTAGGATTAGCAACATACAAGTAGTAGCATACTCATCCAGAAAAAGAGAACTAGCTCACCTCCTCATGTGCCTTAACAGAATGCTCCATGTGAGTCCACAGCATATCTTTCAACGCATGGACATCAACTTGTTTGGAGAACTTATCATATTGAATATCAACTTTATTTACCTAAATATCAAAATGAAAAAGGAACAATCTGTAAGTATTTAATTGTTAGTTCATAATTGATTGCAAAACTGTATGGACACCTTATAAGCTTGTGTTGTCTGTCAACACATGCCCAAGAGACAAAACAGATCAATGGAAGAAAAAAGAAAAGAAAAGGAATACAAGAATAATCAAAATGTAAATTGTAAGTTTACCAATACATTATTGCACATTTAAATTTGAAGAAACTTACCCATAAAAAGAACAAGCCTAATATAGCAAGTTCACATCAACTTCATCATTTTACTGCTCAAGAATAATTAGGAATAAGAATTCGATTTCTGAATTCAATCAACTCTGGTTTTATCCTTAATTAAGAATGCTAAGATAACAACCATACAATCCAAATAGCCCATAACCAGATATATGAAGATGTTCATCAACATCTGAAGTTTGCAAACATGTTACTTGTCTTCTACGTGGATAAAGCAAAACATAAGAAATTGCTTTGCAGGGTCTGGGGGTGTGGTGTGACAAAAGGAAATATAAGAGTGAAAAAATAATAAATATTGCTGGTTAAAGATGAGTAAAGAATAATACTGGTCATTATTCTATTTATTCCTAAAGATCAGCAAAGATCATACACAAAGGGATTTAGGCTTTGTGAGATTAAAATTAGGTCCAAAAATAATTATTCCTAAGCTGCTTTCCTTGGATGTATAAATCAAATTTCAGCATATGATAGATCAGATTTTCTTCTACCTGTAGATTAAAATGTATATTTTAAATACAAGACTAAGTTCAGTTAGCTATTTCCTCATTAGCAATGAATAATAAATTATGGATAAAAAAATATATCATTTGAAATAGTTATGTTTAGAATTTCTACAATAAAGTGTTACTCACAAAAAATTAGTATTAGTGAGTTCAGCAAAGAAACAAACCTGGCGTGGTTTACTGATGAGGGAACTAGGATCTTCTACATCACTATATCCATTTCCATCATCCACCTGCCCATTTGCCATATTCTCATCTTCCCAAGCTTCAAAAGCATCAAATAAATTGTCTTCATTTCTTAATCCATCTGTTAAAGGGCAACGCTTGATGAGGGATTTTACAATTATTATAAATGAACTGAAATTAACTGTCAGTAACTATACCCACTTTCGATTTTAAGGCAAGAATACACCATTAAGAAACTGAAGACCCATTGAATGTTTCTGGTTGATACTTAAACTCAAGGCAGAAAAAGATGGAGGCGAGATGGAAATGCAATCAAAACAAGAGATTAAGCAATACATTGAATTTGCATAGGACCTTTCATTGATAAATTAAGAACCATTTTAGTAAGTAAATAAGAAAAAAAACACGTATATTTGACAAAAACAAGGTAGACCACATTGCCATCCACCTTTAAAAGGAAGTTTGACTAATAAGAACACATATTCCAATGTATACAGCAAGTCATAAAATTACATATACAAATGTAAGTGCAAATAGTCAGACATGATAACATGTATTGCACATAAACACAAATGACATGTATTTTTATAATGTTTTCACATCAGCTGTGCTTAAATTTTGTGAAAGGTTTATGCCAGTTTCTATTCACAGATATTTTGAAGTATATTACACACACCATGCAGAGCATTTTGCTTGTTTAGTTATTAAATATATGTATAAGCAAGATACACTCACAAAAATACATTCAAATTTTATGGAGTATACCATATGATGACAGTTTTAGAACAGAGACAGATTTTGAGTCATAAGACATAAGGAAAATATGCTTACCAGATTGTCTTCTTCTCTTTCCAAGACACTACAAGAAAATGAGAAATTATGTCACCACATCCAAATAGTATATTGATATACTAGACATCAAGTGCATTGGGCTCACCATTCGATTAGGAAGGATAAACAAACTGACAAGACTTTCAGGTCTGTAATGACAATCTTCTGGAAGTCTTACACTGGAGGGAACTCGATTTACTGACAATAGCAAAGTTTTGGGATTTTTTGGTGGCATAAAATCACATCTGCTCATATCTTTTTCCAAGCATTCTGTGAATTCAATATCAGGAAGCTGTAGTTTTCTGCTTTTTTTAATTGTCAACTCTGATGCATCTACAGAAACCGGAACCTGCTTCAAACCTACAACACCATTGGTGTCACATAACAGAGTTGTCATCTAATAAATTAATTAGGATTGTCATCCTAGAATTACCTTTAGCCTTATGGTACTTCCAATGATCGGGACCTGCCCAGGCATTTGATTTTAGAGTGTATCCTAGGCCCAATGACAAAAATTCAGCTACTCTTACAAGATTGTCATCTATGTCAGGTTTCTGAGTTGGATAATCCATATTCTCCTGCAATTATCAATAATTTACAGTAAACTATATGCAATGACTTTATAGATGTTGCATGGGGCATACCTCTTGGTGACCGGGAAAGTATTGTTCTGCATTGGTGTTGTCATCAATTACACTCGTGTGATCATCCTCTTGATCAAAGTTCCATGGCTCAAATTCACAGGCATTCTCATTGATATCATTATGAATATTATCCAGGGTTTCCTCTTGCATTGTTGTTTCCTTAGACATGGAAGATGCAGTTGCCAACCTGCTGTTTTCCTCATTTAATAGATTTGTTATTTCCCTTAAAGATGGTGAAATATCATTTGTTTCAGGCAGGTGATACATCATCTGCTTAATATAATCTGCACGGATACCAGATAAAGTGCAAGAGAGGAAATGTCAGACTTCAGCAGAAGGCTAGGTCTGCCTAAGTCAGTTGCATAAAGCAAGCAGATTTGCAGCATTTCACACTATAGAAAGCCCCAAAATATTATTCCTAATATTATGAAGTAAAAAACCTTTCCTTGGTATGAGAGAAAACAATCTGCAACTATTCTAATCCTACAAAGCTGTGGATACTGTGAATGTGGTACATTCAGCAGGAGCAAGAATAGCCAAGCAGCTATTTGGTCAATCCTAAATAAACAACTCAAAGGAAATGCATCAGTACCTTTAGCAAATGAAAGGTCAATTAGTTCAGACTGCTCAGCTTGCCTGTGAGATGTGATACTGATCTCTGGCACTTCAAATGAATCAAAAAGTACACGGCAGCCACCATAAACTCCAAGGTTGCTCAATAGGAGACCTTTGGCTCCTCCTTCATCAAATTGTGCAGATGTTTGATGATATAAAGGATCCACAGTGAAGGCGACTAACATGTAAAATTAAACATCAACAAACTTTGCTAAATAGAATTGTCAATGATGTCATATTAAAATGAAGCTCTGGAATATGCAATACCATCAAATTTTTTCACATTAAGAGCGTCAAAAGAAGATTCCAATGTAGATAGAGGGGACAACTGCAAGAAGAAAAGCACAGTTACACTACTTACATCAAGCGAAGAGGCAAAAGTTCTTTAACTTCTGGTTAACATCTTCCAAGGTCATGAGATGGAAGTCATGCATGCAAATAATATATCACATAATTATTCACCTTCTTGTCTAGCTCTTTCTTGGACGGCCCTTCCCCTTGATCTGCCTCATTATGGTCACTCTCTGCTATATTTTCTGTATGTGACATGAAATAGCTATCCTTAGGGCATCACATGGGAAAACAGAAGCTTGAAAATAACAGTGCCAGAAACTGTGGATTCACAATTAGAAACCATTACTCAAGGATCAGAGAGAAAAAGAGAGACAGAGAGAGAGAGAGAGAGATTCTAAAAGCTAAATAGTTGCAATACTGTTTAAAACACGATTACTATGAAAATATTTATTGTTGAAGGCATTTATTAATGAGCCACAAGAAGGATACATAGAAGAGACAAGTGTATAATTTTCTTTCTAGTCTTGTATGATGGAAACTAGAAGGAAATTATGAGAAAGGACAATGCAGCCAAGTTAGTATGAGAATTCTTATAATAAATTATAGTACAAACTATTGTTCATAGAATATCAAGGAAACAGGAACCATTAACTTAGGTTATTGAATTGTCTCACCTTAAAGATTAAGGAAAATATCATATTCACAATAGTCTCACCTTAAAGAAGGATAGACCAACATTTGTTGGTAAAATATTCATGAGAAATGAAGAAAAGAAAAAAAAGAAAGCCCTCAGGTTCAAAAGGCATGTGTGTCATCAGTCAAAAGATTGAGTCAGCGAATAAAACCCAAAGACATAGTATGAAAAATATCTTAAGATATACATCTTAATATTTGAGATCCATGGCTTTAAGGTAAGTGATTTAGCTGAGAATTTACAGATGAGGAAAAAGAATTGAGCAGATGACAGGTCTACAGGAAGAAGACATTAATAGTAAAAAAAAAATGGATATTAGGTCATTTGGATATTTAGTTCAACGAAAAGTATTTGTTTCACATTGCTTTTATCGAAAAGAATTTTCTTGCTTAAAAACAAAAAAAATGATAATTGATATTTTTCAAGCATCATTAAACAATAGCATGATTATGAAAAACTTCAAACAGAAGACAAAAGGTATGATGATGAATTTGAAATTGCAAAGCCATGATTAGACCAGAAATTTGGTTGAGTGGAATGCGAAATGATAGAGGGTTTTAAATAGAATCTTATATAAAAGAATTCTTAAAAATGTTTAGTATCTCCATGCAGTAACTCCATTTCTAAAATGCTTCACAAGAAAGAAAACTATTATACAAGTTACTCCGCTGCGCATGAATTAAAAGTGATCAATAGACAACTAATCATGTTTTTAATTAACATAATTATCTTCATATGCATCCATCTTGAAGTTGATAGAAAAATGCACACCATTAACCCTTGAGAAAATTAAATCAAGCTCAACAACTTATAAGCTAGGCACTTTCCACAGATCAGTAAGCAGCCAAATTGGTGCTGGTTTCATCTTCTAATTATGGTCAGAAGAAAAAACTCACACAATGTTATCAGACTAATGATTTAGAAGCAAGGACCATTGGCTTCATCCTCTGCATATAGTGGAAAATTATCATCCACAAGAATGCCTACCGCATGCAGTTATACTAAAAAATAATAATAATAATTAAAAATTTAAAAAATTGCAACCACACATGTAGTGACTTTTTAAGCTAAAATAACAGGTATTAGAATATCAATCATGCGAATGTACTTAACTGATGTGATATCTGAAAATTCCACAGCTAATATAAGAATTCAAAAGCAGTTGAATCAAACAATGAAAGTGAGTTAAAAACCAGACCTTTTTCATCTCCACCACCAGCACGATTGATTCCTCCAAGAACCTTATAAGCCTCCGTGTGCACTGAATCGACCCTCATTGAATAGATCTTCACCCCAGCTTCAAGCGTGCAACTAGCCTTCAACCAAAACATATTAAGTCAACAATTTGTTCATCAATAACACAGCCACTGACAGCATATCCAAAACGATAAGCAAAAAAGAACTACCTTCTGGAAATTAGTCTCGCTCTCATCCTCGGATTCAACGCGGATGATCTCACTAAGATGATCTATCAGGCCAAGCTCCCACGTATTCTTCTGGTTAATTTTCTGCAAAAAACAAACAGAAGTGAGAACAGACCCCGAGTAGCAACCAGCAAGCAAAACAACAAATCCTCAATCTCCTCCCAAACATTTTCACTAGCAAGCTTGATGCAGTTGTGGTAGAGTTCCATGATCTGGTTTTTGTCAAACAAGACGTGATCCCCGGAGTGGGACGGAGGCGGCGGTGCAGTGGGTTTGCGGCGGATGGCAGCGGCGCGGGCGGCCCTGGCCTGAGCGCGCTCAAGCTGGTCATCGTTGGAGCCAAGGTGGAAGGGATGGGAAGTGGGGGATTGCAGCCGGGTAGACATTGAAGCCACGCGATGAGGCTTCGTCGTAGGCGGTGATGAGAGGTTGAAGGCGTAGTCCCCGTCCTCTTGCTCGGCCATTGATGAGGATTTGGGATTTGCTCGAGAATGCTCTCGCCCGAGAGTTTCTACTGAGAAATGGAGATTTGGGGATTTCATTCCCTCCCGCTAATTCGTTTGAATTATAAATCCGTGCCATATTTTATAAAAAGTGCGGACATCGCTGCATAATTGCAATTATGCCCATTCAAAGTTTATATTTGTTTGCATGCCATGGGTTTGATTTGCTTGGGGGATTGGAAGTTTGAAACCCAACCAAATTATTCTTTCATTTTTACACTATTTAATTATTTAAATAAATATATTTAATAATTAATTATAAAGTTTTATATTTTCATCTATTATTAATTAAAATATTACATTTTTAACTTTAAAATACTTAGTTTTGATTACGATCAATTGACTGACATTTCAAATAATATTTCTTTTTCTTGGATTAATATTTACAAATTTTTCTTAGATATTTTTATCCACCACTTATGAACAAATTAAAAGTTAATTTGAATATTTCATTAAAAAAATCTTATTTTTTATTTTTATTTCAAATAAAAAACATCTGAACAAATGTAGGATAGGGGCAGTGGGGGTAATACCACCATTGAAACTTGAGAAGCCTATTGGGTGTTTAGTGCTTTACTATGATGTTTTGATGGAATTCGATTGATGGGAAAGCAATTAATGGAAAAATAACATTTTTTGTTTGGTATATATTGGACAGTTCGATTAAATTGATGGGAAAGTAATATTTCTATATTTGGTATTGAAAGATAATCTTGGGAATCTATTGGCATAATGATAAAAATGCCCTTGAGTTATTTTACTTATCCACTGCCTCTTAATTAATTTTTAAGCACAATGTTAAATAATTAGTAAAAATATTTGATAAAAAAAATTTGTTTAAAAAATCTTCATAATTTAAAATCTTTATAAATTGCAAATTTCATCATTTCTTCCACAAGGCTTTTTACACATGAAAATTGATGATAGCTTTGCTTGAGAATCAGGCTACAAGTTTCTTGTTATCTGCATACAAGAATTTGAGTTATCTTTGCACATGAACACACACACACATATATATAGTAAACAAAGAGATTAAAACAACAACAACAATACACTCAAACATCATCGCCATCAGCATGTACTTGCCAATTTTATAGTTTTCATTTCTTGTTGTACATATCAAACACACAATTCAATTTTCATCATAATACATAATTCAATTTAAACACTCCATGCACATTATAGAAATCATCCAAAATAACTTACATTTTATCATAAATAGCAATATCCAAAATAAAAGCCAATGGTCCAATAATGTGCTGACCACTTAAAAACACAACAGTTCACATACTTGTCTATAGCAAGTCAAAACACAACAAATTTAAATTGTTCCTGCAAGAAGACAATGGATATAAATAACTTTGAACTCATCCAGAATGCTAAATAAGTAATCAATTTTTCCACTATTAAGGGAGATAATGGATCCAGCTTTAATAACCTCTTCATCATTCAATCCATTAATGGCAGATATGGTTGCATGCAACTGAGCTTTCATATCAGTTAACTTCTCAATATCTTTAGTTTTCCGCATAGCATCACTAGCCAGGGCCTCCAAGCAAATAACCATTCTACCAAATTAAGTTGATGTACTCTCATACATCTTACTTATTTGTTGCAGGTTACTGATAAAGACATCATCAAAATTACCACTAGTAGAGGCAACACTACCTTTCTTGGTCTTAGCTTTTTTCCTATGAGTAAATGACTCAGTATTAGTGTCTTGATTCCTTCTAGTAGTGATAGTGAATGACTCACTTGAAACCCTTTGACTAGTTGCAACATTTTGAGTGGCTGACATTGTTTCTTGGATGTGATCCAGATGAAATTCAGTGTTAGAAAACTCATACTCATACTCATCCTCACCAGAGTCCAACCCATTGAATTCTGCATAAGCAGTTGTAGCGTCCTCTGCTTGCATATTTTCTACGGCTTCAGTTGGTCCTTCTACAGTAGCTCCGGTTGCTCTATCTTTTCCAAACAAGCGACCCAATTGGTCCAAGTAAGGAAATGGCTTGTTTCTAAGTCTCGCAACACCTGGGTGAGACTACAATCGACATTAACAATAACATCTTTCATTATTAAATAATAAACCAAAACATAAAATATCATCACTACAATAACAAAAATAATAATAATAATTTACCGTAACCCATCCATTCCATATTTCAATATCGCAAGTCACACACTTGTTCACATCATCCCATCCTAACCCAGAAGCAGCATTACCTAACATCTCTGATATTTCCCTATACTAGCTCTTCAAAGTCTTCAATCTTGATTGAATATATGGAGTTCTCTTGATTTGACAGTTTGGTATCTTCTCTGCCATTGCCTTCTTAAGGTGCACCAAATAACCAGGTCTAAATGTGCCATTATCTCCATTCCCTCCACCTTTGTCTTTCAAATCTAAGCAACATTGTATAAGGATATAAGGATACCATCTTCATGAGCATTCCATTGATGAGTGCTTCTCTTGCCACTTTTTGTAGAAGCATCCATCTACACACACAACCAAGAGAAAGAAAAAAAGACACTAAAGAATGAAGACATATAGAAATGTATGTATTTATATATAATCATTTAGTACAGACATCATATGAAATTGCTTAACATAATATCACAAGAAATTGCAAATAATCAAACCCCATATTCAATTATTTAATACAATATTGCAGTTTTGATAATAAAGGATGTGAATAAATACAAATAAACCTAATTGTTTCTTGTCCTCAACCACTCAGTCCATATTTCTTGGGTCAAATTATCTCTCCAAGTAGTCCACGCATCTGAGGTCTCAATGTATTGGATAATTTCGGCATCTTCATATGCATCAGAGTCCATGAACCCCTCACTCAATTCAGCTTCTAGAGGGTCAAGTGTCATTTCTTTTCGAATGTGATTATGCAATAAAGCACAAGTTAAATGATTCTACATTTGGTTTTCACTGGGTACCAAGATCTCTCCCTAAGTATACCCCATCTCATTTTAAAAAATCCAAAGCATCTTTCAATTACATTCCTAGCAGAAAAGTGTTTGTAATTGAAGAATTCTTCTTTATTTCGAGGTGTGTGATTTTGCCTCCATTCATTCAAATGGTATCGTTGACCTCTATATGGAGTTAGAAACTCTTCCCCATTTGTATATCTAGCATCACATAAGTTGAAAAATCCTACATATAGAAAATTCATTTTTAGATAAACTTGACAATTACGATATATGTGATTCATTAAATCACCTAGTATTTTGCATATTATATGTTTATTTTAGCTTTAGGCACTTTCAAACCATGTCTTCTAGAAATTGCATCTTGAAGAACCCTAAAGTCAGCTGCAGAACCTTCCCATCCAGGTAGGATATAAATGAACTGCATATCTTGTGAACAAACCCCTAAGACATTTATGGCAATGTCTCCCTTTCTATTTTGGTATCTAGACTTGTCATTATCTAATGCATTGACTTTGATGAAAGTCCCATCCAAAGCTCCCAAACAATTCTATCATTCTAATTGAATTGTTAAACAAAAGACACAAATTTAGTTTTATTTGAAAAATAACTTATTATATAAATAAATGTATGTAATAAACTAATTTTTAACTTAAACCAACAATACTTTGAAGCATGTTACATAGCTTATAGAAAGCATTCCTATCAATCCTAGTGTTCTTGATGCATCTCAAGTCCAAATCAAATATCATCCGACTAAAATTTAATTGCCTAATAACATGCCTATTGTGATAAGAATATGGCAATCTCTTACATTTTTTGGACATTATTTTAAACCTATAGTACCATACCATCAAGGAATAAATCACAATTAACAAATTAAGGAACTCTAAACTTATTGCACATGTAACCATCATCAATGTCAAATCTTCATCATTGCAAGCGTCCATTTTTCCCTAACCAATAAATTAAAACATAATTAATTAACAATATAATAAAGTATTAAACAAGTAAATTACATAACATAATAACCATATTTAATTAAAGTGATATCTAACCAGAGTGATATCTAAACTCATTTCACATGTTGCTTGAATAGATTCTTATCCCCTTCAATCACAAGTATATTTCTTTATATTTGATGACACTAATAGATCCAAAAATTCATATACAGTGAGTTATAGTTTCTGTATCATGAGTGGTTGTTGATTCTTATCTTCGGTTCCTTATTTACTTTTTCCACATCACTTATTTGATTTTTTTTTCTTCTGTTGATTGGGTACAATGTGTCTTTGCATGGTTCCTGATTTACCCGGTGATAGATTGCCTAGTCATACAACATTGCCAGCAATTAATATAGTGTGAGATTCTGATGTTTATCACCTCGTCTCTCCTTGTTTTGAGCAACTAGATTTTGTTGATTCCAATCCTCTACAATTGGATTTCCTTTTTATTTTAATTTATCATTTTGAGTGGTCATGTCTGCTAACTAGCATATGAAGTTTTTGCCAACCCTGCTAATGAATTTTTTACATTCATGTTCTTTGATTGCTTACTGATGTATGCCAATGTGTTATTCATGTAGGTTTGAGTTTGGACATATGTATTCTCTAATTATTATTATTTTAATTTTAATATTTACAAAATTATCTAACTTAAATGTGAAGGACCAAAACATTTATATGTTAGGCCTAGCATCATTTGTTATATTAGCAACAAAGTTTAGTTATATGTTACTAACAAAATCACAACCACTAGTCAACACCATGAACCATATATCACAACAACAAAACAACATATAGTTAATCAAATCTTACTAACAAAATCACAACCACCACCAATTAATCATAAAACAAGATCTATACAATCATAAAACAAGATCTAGGCAGAGAGAGACCGAAGATGGAGATCCGCAGCGACAACCAAGGGGTCAAGAATTTAGACAACGATCGGAGAGGAGAAAGAGATGCCCAACCGCCAAGGGGCCAAGGGTTTAGACAATGATGAAGTCTCTCAGCAAGCTAGAGTCAAGGGTATTATTGTCATTACACAATACAACCACATTCCTTTTGCCATGGGAAACTAACTTTCCATCCATAACTTATGGGAATTATTTTCCATTACTTTGAGGGAATGAGTTTCCCATCACAATCTAACTTTCCAATGAAAAAGGCTAACCAAACATTGGAAAGTCTTTCCCTTGATAAAAATTCCCAGCAAAGTAACCATTTTCCCACCTACCAAACACACCCATTATGTATTGGGTAAAACCATAAAAAATTTTGATTTTTTTCAATATGGCCCCACCAGAATTGAAAATAAAAGCATATATTTATATATAAGAGCAATTAGAGAAATTTTTAAGGACAAATGAGAAAAAAATTATTTTAAAAAGTTAAATTTAACAAAAGCTAGATAAATACTCTTGTATTAAGCTATAATAATATAGAAATAACTTTTTTTTGTCATAAAGTTTATATATATATATAAAAGACATTCATCTCGGTTCTTTAATCGACTTGCTCCATCTCTTATGCCTCTTTCTAATCTGTAAGTCCTTTATACCTTAGTGCTGACCTAGGTTCTTAGGTGTGGTAATTGAACTACAGTAACAAGCTTATCGAGCTTATTAATCGAAAGAGTTTTCTTTTTCCCCATGAAGATTATAAAAAATCACTTGCACAACAAAATGAAAAATCATGGATAAAATGATGTTTAATCACGTGTAGAAAAAGATATATTTTTTAATGATGATCATGAAAAGATCCTGGGTTAGTTTTCAAACTATAAAAAAAAATGCATAGAACAATTGTGGTATGTTAGTTTTATATGAAAAAGACTTTTGATTCACTTTATATTTAATAATAATTTGCCTACTGAACAAAAGTCCCAGATCTGTTCATACATCTGGTCCTTGCATATGTTGCACTTGTTAGATTTTATCAAATCTTAATTACGGCATTTATGTCGTATATCATATGCGGAGCAGGATCACTTACTTTCAGTCATAGTAAATTGTTGAAAATGACGAGAGCCTTTAAGTCCATGCTTGAAGTAACCAGGGACTCTTCCAGTCTATCTCGTCCTCTCCCATAGATGGAGCTAGGTATTTGCAAGAATGATAGATTGGGGACCCCTAGTGTTGCCCTATATATAATCGTTTCCATCAAAGGATTAACTCCACTAAAAGCTTAAGTAGATCATTATCCAAAGTGGCAATTAGAGTTAACTTAGGATTCCAATAGATAAAGTCATGGACCACTTTATACAGTTGAATTCAAGTTGGTCTAATTTCATCACGAAGTTAATTCAGAATTGTATTTAAACTAACATTCTCCCACTTGGTCTAATTTTATCATAGGTAACTTCATATCCATTCACATTAACCCATAAATCCATATGTCTACATCAGAGAAATAAATTACACGAATTATGGTGGTAAGCCATCATTATAACTGAATATTACTTTCCATGCATCACAATGAAATCTCTCTCTTTAATGCAAAACTTATATATGACATTCTATCATAATGAATAAGCCAGATGCTTATTTGGGTCCAACACATATAAACTAATAATGCATGATAACTACTCTTGTATAAGCTATACGAAGTATACTTTTCTTACATTAAGCATCGTTTTATTCAGATTTTATCGCTTATATGTGTGTATTTGTGTTCTTTTATGCATATAGGGTTGTGGAGGCGAATTCAGGAGAAAAGAAGCAAGAATAGATCATGAACGTGATTGTTGAGGGAGTTCTTGGATCGGGCAAGGAACAAGGCACAATTTGTGTTCGAAGACATGTGAGTGTGTGCCAACCTCCAACTAAGTTCAAGAGAATATATGAATTGGAGGGGCACAAAAGCAGTCACACTCACATGTTCCGAATTGTACAACATCATTAAGAACTTCATCAATGTGGGAAACTTGAAGATGCAACGTGATCTACCGCACGATTGTGTGCCCAATTCGGCGGCCTCGATGAAGAAATGAAGTCG
This sequence comes from Dioscorea alata, assembly GCA_020875875.1. Lineage (NCBI taxonomy): Eukaryota > Viridiplantae > Streptophyta > Magnoliopsida > Dioscoreales > Dioscoreaceae > Dioscorea > Dioscorea alata. The sequence continues at coordinate 7,214,579 of CM037027.1, forward strand.
GAAGCAACTTTGGCGCTAGTACTATAGCAGTGTGGAAAATCAAAATTCCAGAGAATCCACACGGGCGTGTGGAAATTCCAGACGGCCGTGTGGATGCTTGATTTCAGCCCTATAAATACCGCGATATGATTTATTTTTGGAGACTTTTGATTGATATTTTGCCTAACTTTCGGGGATATCGCGGCTAGGGTTTGGAGAGGTTCTTGGAAGTCTTTGGAAGCGGTCCTACGGCATCGACATCAAGTTCTTTTAGAGGAGAGCTATTGGGGAAGCTTTCGTCGGCATCAATTCGGCGAGGTGTGCCCTAGGTTTGACAAGGGAACCTTTGGAGAAGACGAGGTGGCTCCATAAGATCATCGATATGGACCACAAGGAGATTTTCTTTATAGTTTTTATGCATATGTTCTCAAACTCTTTGTTGACTTTGTATTGCTCCATGGAGAGCTAAACCCTTAGTGGATGCTTGGACTTGTAAACCCTAGGATGACTTTGTTTCATTGACTTTTATTATCTTCTTTAATTGATGATTTTAATTGAGTTTCAATCTTGAATGTTAATTGCAAGATTTTCCCTTAGATGTGACACTAGGGTTGAGAATCCATCTAGGTAATCCTTTGAAGGTGTGACAACTTCATTAGGGTTAGACTAAGCAAGATTGAAGAGGGTTGAGAGGGTGAGTCGAGAGATAGTGGAAAGTCCCCTTTCTCTTCCAAGTTGTACTGACCTGAGCATACATAAGACTTCCAATGGCTAAAACATGCAGAACATTTTCCAACTGTTCCTTTTCCAAGTTATTTTTAGGATACTAGTCCAAGTTAAACTTGTCATCTCTCACAATAAGCACAACACTAGGCAAACAATTTTCCATACGAAATCTGTCAAGAATTTTATTAATATAGTCTTCCTGAGACAAACCCAAAACACCATTAAGACTGTCTTTGTGTATCTTAATGTCAATGACATAAGATGCCTCGCCCATATTTTTCATATCAAAATTCTTAGAGAGAAATCATTTCACCTCATGCAACATACCATTATCATTGGTTGTAAGCAAAATGTCATCAACATATAGGACTAAAAAGCAAAACTTACTTCCACTGTCTTTATAGTATATACATTGATCCTTAATGTTCTCAACAAAACCGAATGATGAGACAACATTATGGAACTTCAAATACCACTGTCAGGAGGCTTGTTTCAGTCAGTATATAGATTTCTTAAGCTTGCAACCAAGCTTTCACATTCACTAGAGAAGAATCCTTCAGGTTGTTTCATAAACACCTCTTTATCTAGATCTCCATTAAGAAAAACCGTTTTCACATCCATCTAATGTAATTCCAAGTCAAAATGAGCAACTAATGCCATTAATAAGAAACGAGTCCTTTTTTGAAACTGGAGAAAAAGTCTCATTATAGTCAATGCCCTCTTTCTGAGTAAATCCTTTAGCAACCAATCTAGCCTTGTAATGCTCAATGTTGCCTAGCGAGTCTTTCTTGGTTTTATAGACCCATTTATACCTAACGGCTTTCACTTCTTCAGGCAACTTGACTAGATCCCAAACATCATTATGTGTCATGGATTCCATCTCATTCTTCATAGCATCATACCACAACTTAGAATTACTAAAACTAATAGCTTGTTAAAATCCTTTAGGGTCATCAGCGGCTTCAAAATCATAGTCAGATTCTTGTAAATGCATAACATAATCACTAGATATTGCCGATTTCTTAATTCTAGTCGATCTTCTTAATGCCACATCATTATCTTCTTGATGAAGTTGTTGCTCAATAACTTCAGATTGATGTTGTGGGACTTGATCAATTGGATTAGCAGGATGTGGTTCCTCAATGATTGTCATTTCAATGTCTTCCAAATCTTGATGGTTATCATGTGAAATAATCAATCTTTGATTAATGTCCGGAGTTTCTTCACGATCTTTTTCAAGACCAAAGTCTAGAGGTTGATCACTCCCACTAATCAAGTCATACTCAAGAAATTTGGTATTTCTTGATTCCACAATTATAGTGCTATATAATGGACAATAAAACCTATAACCCTTGGACTTTCCAGCATAACCAATAAAATAACCGCTAACAGTCCTTGGGTGTAACTTTCTCTCATGTGGATTAAACACTCTTATTTCAACTGGACAACCCCAAACACGCATATGTTGCAAACTTGGTTTCCAACCTTTGAACAATTCAAATGGAGTTTTAGAAACTGCCTTAGTCAGAACATGATTTAATATATACGCTGCTATTTTAAGAGCCTCAGTCCACATAGATCGAGGAAGTTTGGAGTTGCTAAGCATACTCCTTACCATATCCATTAAAGTGCAGTTTCTTCTTTCAGCTACACCATTTTGATCTGATGAGCCAACCATAGTGTATTGGGCCATAATACCATGCTCTTCTAGAAACCTCGCAAATGGACCTAGTGCTTGTCCATCCTTTGTGTACCTACCATAATATTCTCCACCTTTATCTGATTTCACAATATTTATTTACTTACCGCATTGTTTCTCTACTTCAGCTTTAAAGATTTTGAAAGCATCTAATGCTTCACTCTTATTATCAAGCAAGTAAAGATCCATAAAGTGTGAATAATCATTAATAAAAGAGATGAAGTATATCTGACCATACGAGTCCATCTCTGGACTACAAATGTCTGTATGTATGATCTCTAACAAGCATGAACTCTTTCTAGCACCTTTCTCAGATTTATTGGTTTGCTTGTCCTTTATGCAATCCACACAAGTTTGAAAGTCGGTAAAATCAAGAGAGTCAAGGATTCTATCATTCACCAATTTTTCAATTCTCCTTATGGAGATATGTCTCAATCTCCTGTGTCATAACATAGAAGATTTATCATTCAAAACACTACATTTAATACCAGCATTTACTTGATCATGCAAACATTATAAGAAATATTACTTTGTAAATAAATTTGAAAAAGACCGTCATACAATGCACCATTCGCAACAAGAGAAGAATTATAAAACAAACGAAAATATGTTTCATAAAACTTAAAGAAATATCCTACTGGTACAAGTTGTGAAACTGAAATTAAATTTCTAGAAAAACTAGGAATAGAAAAGGTTTTTTCCAAATCTAAAACAAAGCCTGAATTTAAAACTAATCTGCATGTCCCAACTGCCTCTACATGTGAACGAATCTTATTCCCTGAATAAATAAACTGTTCACTATTCTTCGGTATTCTTCGGCTTAAAAGGCCTTGCAAGGTATTAGAAATATGGATTGTAATACTAGAATCAATCCACTAAGTGTTATGACAAACATCAACCATATTAGATTCATAGCAAACAAAAGAAATTTTAGTACGTTTCTTCTGAAGATGAATCTTGAGTTTCAGACAATCCCTCTTCATGTGCCCTTTCTTACATACAAAAGAAGCATTTGGACACCTTCTCGATCTGAACAGGTAATTTGCCTTTATCCTTTTTCATCTTGGTTCATCCTCTCTTCTTACCCTGAGTAGCCATATGTGCATTTCACTCTTTTCTAATAACAACATTTCCTCCTCTTGAACACAAATGGTCAAAAGCTCATTATTAGACTATTTATCTTTATGCGTGTTATATGAGATTTTGAAAGAGTTATACTAATGTGAAAGAGAGTGTAAGATAAAGTGCATAAGGTAAGCATATGAAAAATTGATCTGCTCTAAAGCCTTCAGTTGAGTCGCTAAGTCTCTTATCCTCATGATGTGCTCTCACACACCTTTAACACTTGTGAGCTTCATGGATAATAATTTGGTCATGAGAGTGCTAGCAAGAGCCTTATCTGAAGATTCAAATTGATCATCAATTGCATTCAGCAAATCTCTTACATGTGCACAATCTGGGATTGAACCACGGATAATAGCAGATATACGTGTCTTAATGCACATCATGCTCAAGTGATTAGATCGCTCCCACCGTTCATACAAGGCAATCACACCCAGAGTGCTATTGTCTACCAGCATAGGTCGTCCATCCTTCCTTATAGTATAGTCAAAATCCATGCATCCCAACTAGAGAAGAATCAACTCCTTCCAAGTTTTATAATTATCACCCCTTAGCATAGGAACATGACATTTTTCATCAAAAGCATTAGATTGCATAGCTACAATAAGCAAAATAATATACATATCATTTTTAATATTCAATGCAATAAAACAAGTTGGTATGCTTACCAATGCAAGACATACGAAAAATAAAAACATGAATCAATTTGTTATCACAATCTGCCTGTGGGCAAAGATATAGATACAAAAATAGATTCACAACCACTGATAAAACTAAGGGATAATTAAAATTCTTTAATACTTGTGGGCGACTTAAGAAATAAAAATTAACCATTATTTTATCCTGATTAATTATATAAATACAACAAAATCTCTTGGGGCAAAATCATTATATCAAACATAATTAATCACAACTTGCCACCTAATAAAACTAATAAATAATTAAAACTACTTAAATCCTGTGGGTGACTTAAATAATAAATATTATTCATTATTTTATCCTAATTAATTATGAGAAATATAACAAAATTCCCTGTGGGACAAAATCATTATACTAATCATAATTAATTATAATTCATGTCATTTAAGCCAAATGTGATCCATCACACTCATTATGTGTTATTTACATTTTTTAAAAATAAAATCATGAATATTGTGGCCACTCCATAATTAACAAAAATTCATTTGATCACATGACATACCAACCACATACATGAACAAATTAATGAATAATAAAATATTGTGGCCACTCCATAATTTTGCAAAAAAAAACCAGTAAACTATTTCATTCAAACCATCATTCAAATTAATGAATAATTAAATATAATAAAACAAATTAAAAAATAATAAAATAAAATAATTAAACTTAATGTTAGGGAAAAACTCTAACTTCTTCCACGGGCAGCCGCTGGCGGCTGGACAGCCGTTGGCAGGCTAGCCCTGCGTGCGCACTGCCAGGCAGCTTGCGCGCTCGTGCACGCTGCTAGGCTTGCACGCCTAAGCGTGCACGGGGCTAGCCTGCCCAGCATGTGCGGGTAGGTCCAGCGCGTGTGTCGCGCATCATGCACGCGGGGTCAGCCCAGCGCTCGCGCGGCTCATCGGGCAGTTCTGTGTGCATGCAACCCATCCACGGTTTGACAAGAGTGTTTGCACACCTTGTCCATGATGGGTTCAGTTTTGGGCCTAATACCCAATTCTTTCAAACCCTCAATTAGCATAATTTATTTCATTGTAAAACATACACAAACATCAAGGGATTCAATTCATACAAACCCTAATTCATGCATGTGTATTATAATCTATATGAAATAATGCACTAGATTCAATCGATATGTAATTTCTAAAAAACACATACATATCAGAATTTAATTATGCTAGGCAGAGGTATGAAACCTGGCTCAGATGCCAACTGTTAGATTTCATCAAATCTTAATTACGACATCTATGTCATATATCATATGTGAAAGCAGGATCACTTACCTCCAGTCATAGCAAATTGTTGAAGACAACAAGAGACTTTAATTACATGCTTGAAGTAACTAGAGACTCTTCTAATCTATCCCGTCCTCTACCACCGATGGAGCTAGGTATTTGCAAGAATGATAGATTGGGGACCCCTGGTGTTGTCCTATATAAAATCCTTACCATCAAGGATTAACTCCAGTTAAAACTTAAGAAGATCATTATCCAAAGTACCAATTAGAGATAACTTAGGATTCCAACAAATAAAGACATGGACCACTTTATACAGTTTGAATTCAGGTTGGATTAATATCATCACGAAGTTAATTCATAATAGAATTCAAACTAACAATACTTAATCAAAGAGTCTTCTCATTTTTATATCTATCAGAAAATATCCATGGGTTTCAAAATATTTTACCTTTTGACTTATTTTCTTAAATTTAATTATTTTTAAAATCACTGTTTTGTTTTAAGTTTATCTATCCACTCTCATTTTATTTTAGCAGGTTAATGAACTAATAAGAAGATAGGCAGTGATCTTGCAAGCTTACTTATAATTGAGCAAGCTCATGAAGAAGCTTACCCCCACCCCCAACAAGCTTCAAAATCACCAGGACAAGGACAAGCTTGGCTTATTCATGAGATCTCATTAGAGCCATGGTAAACTCACCCACTCAAGTGAGCTCACAAGTGCTAAGTTAAGAACGCTTGCCTTGATTACTCAACTTGCTGGTTTCTTGAGCTTGTACTAACCTAGTGAGCTTTTAAGGGTCTGGCAAAACTTTTCAAGGCCCTTCTAACCTTTAAGGTTTAGGTTAGAACTAGATCAAGCTAACTCAAGGCATACAAACTTACCAGGAAAATTTGAGCTTGCCATAACCTCAATTAGCTTGTTAGAGCTACAATGAGCTCACTCTAGCCTTGACAAATCCCCCAATCTCTAGTAGCTCACAAGGGCCATGCAAGCTCACCCAAAAAGATGCAAGATGAAAAAAAAAATCACGCATAAAAATGTATAAGATATGTGTTTAAAAAGGCAAGGATGTATTAGGTAGTGTAGAAGTGTTAGCAACCTTGAGGCCTTTGGGAAACTTCCAAAGGACTTCTAGGATGTCATTTATCTTTTCATTTCTCTTCCCAAATCATTGAAGAATATAAATTAATAAAATAATTTAACTAGATATGAATATTTTTAGGTATGATAATTACTCACGATGAATGTGCATAAAATAAATGATGGACATAATTGTTGGAATTATATTTTTATAGTTTAAATTTTAGTAAAAACAAGGGAAAATTACTTTTTAGTACTTGTAACTTTTTCAGTTTACCAAATAGTCTCTCTGACAATTTCAGTCCCTAAGCAATTCCTCCTTTTTGAAACGTTTACTTCTTCATCCCTACTGTTAAGAGATCATGTTAAATTAGTACAAAATACCATAAGTGCCCTTGAACGGAGAGGGAAAGTTGACGCCATATCACTGCCAACACCTTTGCCAGTGCCCCGCAAGTGCACGAGTTGTCGAAGTAATAATACCTCGGTGAGTGGGTAGTCGAATCCACAAGGAGTAGTGATTCAAGACAAGAGGAATTGCTACTTAGCTAGTGCGAAAATAATGGTGGTGAGAGAAAACAATGAGTGTATAATAAAAGAAAGAGAAATATGAAAGACAAGAGAGTGCAAGCAAAGAGTAAGGAGGAAACAATCAATGCAAATATGGGGTACCCAGACAGAGCTCCCCATAGGACTAATGCTTCTAGTGCAAGACTAGTATTATACCTTCTAATTGATGTCTAATAAGTCGTGAAAATCCTTAAGCACACGGTCCCAAACCTAAAGTCAACCGTGACTAGTCCCAACACTATGCTCCCGCACTAGGATTCACTACAACCCTTCACTTTGTTGATTTCTCAAATAAGCCCAGGGGAGTCCATCTCCTATAGCCTCACACTACGTGGAATTGCTTGGAGTTCTAGAGATTTCAGGTGATAGACCCTGTTCCTAAATATAGTTCTAACCCTTTAGTCAAGGCGAAAGAACTCTAATCTCAGTTAAGCCCCAACATTAGAATTCACTACAACTCTTCACTCTGTTGCTTGCACAACTAAGCCCCAGGGGAGTTCATCTCCTAGCACTTCACTCCACTTCAAAAATTAAAGAACTCTTGAAACACAAAGGTAGGGAAAATCACGCCGAAAAAGAAAGGGGACGTTTCGCTACCTCTCGACTCAACCTCTCAACCCTCTCCAATCTCAGGTAGCCTAATCCTATAGAAGTTGTCACACCTTTCAAGGATAACCTAGATGACTCTCAACCCTAGTGTCATGGCTAAAGGAGAATTAATACAATTATTATGCAAGATTGGAACTCAATTAAAAGCATCAATTAAGAAAACATAATAAAAGTCATAGAAACAATGTCATCCTAGGGTTTACAAGTCCAAATGCCCACTAGGGGTTTAGCTCTCCATGGAGCTATACAAAATCATCAAAGTATTTATAATAAAAAGCATAGCAAACATGAATGAAACCCCCTTCAGATGTGTGGCGATGGTCTTGTGAAGTCTCTCCGTCTTCTCCACCAAGTTCTTTGTCAAGCCTAGAGCACGGCTCGCCGAATCGATGCCGACGAAAACTCCCCCAATAGCTATCTTCCAAAAGGGGAAGCTCTATTAGAGTTTACCAACACTAGTTCTCTCAGGTTTGCAACCTTTGCTTGGCATATTCAGGTTTCATGGCATTTGTATGCATGAGTGACTTATGCATGCAAACGACGTAGTTGTCTAAATGAGTTTGAATGCATGAGTGACTCGGGTTTGCAAATGACATAGTAACTTATTTAGTTTTCATATGTACTGAAATGAATCTCCTATTTTGCAGGGTGTGGATAAATTCTCTCCACATCACCATGAGGTGTAAGGAAGAGGGTTGTGCATTGTACTTTTTTGTTCTGACGAGGCGGTAAACAGTGATAGATAAGGTATGCAAGCATTGGGGTCTTGAAGGCGATAATGTAATTTTAAAATATTTAATTCCGGACAGGCATAAGACAATTTCTTGTATTGGCTCACAAGATGATTTCCAATGGATGTGTAATATACACCAAATGTTCAAGAAAAATGTTGTCATAGTGACAGTGGAGGTGCCCATTGACATGGTAGAGGCAAAGTGTCCATCCGATTCTTCAATTGCCTCGTATGTATTATGTGCTTTATTTTTTCATTTATTATTAGTTGTGACCTGTATCCAAGTTTCATGTTTAATACCTAGCGTTTGTTAGTATTATACATAGTTAATAATTAATACACAACATTGCTGTTTATTATTGAGTGTTTCCATTCAAATTTCAGAAGGACTCTTTATTTCTTTGCCCATATGTAGGGATCCATTATCGTAAACGGTTTCCTTTGACCCATACCTTATGCTACCATTAGGGGTATTTGGGGGGGGAGGGGTCTTAGTAATATTGAGCTCTTCAACACATGATGTAAAAAATCACCGTAATTGGTCGATGTTATGATAGTGCACAATGCTTTAAAGAAGCATTACGTGATTTGGCGATCAAACACAACTTCGATTTTCATTTCATTAAAAATGATACGCAAAGGGTTACTATTAGATGCGCCGAAGCTAGCTATCAGTAGCATGTACATGCGTCAAGAGAAGGTAATTTTCCCACTTTTAGAATTAAAACTGCTAAAGAAACACATACTTGTTGTAGAGGTATTGGCCGGCATGACATCTCATCTAAAGGCTTCAAGGAAATGGGTTAGTAGACAAGTAATTCAAAAACTCTATCATCGTCCTTTTATCATGCAGTTGATATACAACGAGATATATTGCATGATTACGGTGTCCATTTGCCCTACAAATAAGATTGGGTGGGCAAAAAGTACACAAGAGAGATTCTCCATGGGTGTGATGTGGCAAGCCATGACTTACTTATATGGTACACTGATAAAGTGTCTGAAACCAACCCCAACAGCATTGTCATCATCGACAGTGATGGCTAGCATTTTAGGCATGGGTTTTTTTATTTTCATGCATCTCTTGAAGGGTTTAAGTGGGGTTGCACACCTTTACTATTCCTTAAGGGACTCATTTATTAGGGAGATATAGTGGGATCTTATAAGGCGAAACTAGAAAGGATAGTAATGACACTACAAAAAAATTGTATTTTACAAACATCATTTTCCATTTCTAATCCGTTACTAACTCACTTTAGCAACGGATTAGAAATGGAATTTTTCAGTTTCTAAAAAGGGTATTGCTAATTTTTTACAAATAAAATAGAATTCCGTTTTAGACATTTGCAATGGATTTGTAAAGGAATAAATTCTATTTCCAAATTTTGAAAATCACAATAGAAATTATTCTGTTTCAAAATCATTGTTGAATTCTGCAACAAAATTTATTTCGTTGCAAACCTGTTTCAGAATTTAACAACGGATATGTAATAGAATAATTTTTGTTCTAGAATGTAGAATCGGATTTGAAATGGATCTGGGGATGTTTTAAATTTGTTTTTTAATTAGAAACAAAAAAATATTTCCTTGCAAATCCGTTGCTAATATATATATATATATATATATATATATATATATATATATATATATATATATGTGTGTGTGTGTGTGTGTGTGTGTGTGTGTGTAATTATATTTCTAAAACATATTAATCTATTTCTAATCCTTTAGCTAACAAATTAATTTTTCCAACTACATATATATTTATTTCATTAATGCATGTAGAAAACAAATGTCCAAAAACAAAGTTTAACAAAATAAACACGCTAACAAATAACTAATAAGCTACAACTCATCTAGATGGTCAATATCATGATCATCATAGCTGGCTATGAGTCTAGAGTGAACTATGAGTGCTGAAGGATCTTAGCCTCAAGCTCCATCATCATATCCTACATCTGACGCATCATCTGTTCATGATATCGATCTTTCTCCTCCCTCATCTCGTGTGGACTCTACTGAAGCCCCTTGTTATCATCCTTCATCTCGTGCAGACTCTATTGAAGCCCCTTGTTATGATACTTCATCTCGTGTAGACTCTCCTGAAGCTCTTTGTTTTTATCTTGTAGCTTAACTTGTAGCTCCTTGGATGATGTACCTGTAAATGAGAAGCGATTCAACAATATCGCATTCTTGTCTAATATTAGCATGTAGGTCCATAGATGATGTACCTGTAGATGATGTCACACCCTGACCGCAGGTCCACAAGACACAACAACTGCCGCGACAATCCCGAGGAGGGATACCCTCAACACAAATGCAGAGTTTCAAGAACAACGACGCCCAACAAAAGTAATAACAACAACAATGATACCAACCATAAGAATAGAAAAGGGAAGTTCACAAGCACACAGAGAGGTAATATTAACAATAATAGCAAAAGCTGATATACCAAAGTTTAAGAGTTGCTTAAATAGAACACCATGTAATAGAGTTCTCGACATACTAGTGAATCCAAGACTCAAGAAACTTGTGCATGATTCAAAATAACATACACGAATAGAATGAGATACAAGGAAGGTAAGAAGGCAACTAATGCTCAGCACGCAGCCGCACCGCCTCACCTACTAACTGCAACAAAACTGTGAAGAATAAAGAGGGGATGAGTAACCACAGTTACTCAGTGAGGGGAGTAGCATAACTCCACTAGAAATATACCAAAAGATAACAAATACCAAAAACATAAATCAGTGAAAGATACTTTGCTAGTAATATGATTGGTTTAGAACACACTTATACATAATAATAATCTACAACATAGTATAACAACAGTAGAAATAGTACAAAGAAATCTTATTCGAAATACCCAACACAGGTTCAAACTATAAAATAAGTTAAACATTAAACCAACTTTATCATACTACAAATAATTCAGAAAAACTCCAAATTAAATATAAGTATAGCAACTATAAAATACAAGGTTATCAATTCTAACATAATGGAATTCCTCATAAGTTAACAATAATAAAGATAGCATAGATGCTAATGGTGAAACACAAATTGGATTGCACAAATAATATACCAATAATAACCGCTTTAAAATAATCGATGATTTGAAACCAATTTTGAAATCCAAACTGAACTCATGTTTTCTTTTCAACAACTCAAATAAAGCCTCATCAAGAGGTCACAAGTTCTCACATATGCAACTTTCACTCCAAGAGTGAATAACTTGATTAAAACATCATTAATGAAACTATTTTCACATAATCAACTTTCCCCTTCACGGGTGAGTAAATTGTTAAAAACATGTCATATGAATACCTTTCAACAAATAAATATCGTATAAAAAGAAACAATAATCCTTGAGCACTCGTTTCAATCATAGCATCAGCAATAACCCAAAATGTTTTGCATAACTTAGTTACATAAACTCATTTAATATTAAAACAAGAGTCCAAAAACATATAATTTGTAAACTATGATTCAATAATAAGGCTTTCGAAACATAAATACGACATTTTGAAAACATACTTCAAATATATCATCATCCCAATGAAAATTCAATTTGGTTGCATAAGCCTTTAAGGACATTATAACAAGAACATCAAATCAAGAACATCAAATCCCATGAAAACACCAAAACTGGAAAACATATATATCGAAACATAAGGTTTTTCAACCCACAAGTAGTATATAAAATCTTTACCAATAATCACGAAAGAAGCCAAATCATAATTCAATTATGGCTCCAAACTGCCCAAAAGACATTTTAAAAGCTATTGATAATGCAAGGTGTCATTAAGATGAAATTAAACCAAATAGGATAAAGGTATGCATGATATTATAATCTATAACCCATAGAATCTATAAATCTCACTCATAAATTTTTGAATCAATAACAATTCGAATAACCTTACTTACATTCCTCTCTACTCTTTATCATCTTTGCAACTTTTCACAATTGATAAAAGAATTTCTTAGAGATCCTCAACAACAAAAAAGTTATTATCAAGCCTCAATTGCTAAATACAAGTTTAATTTACCCATATACAACTGATTTCCATATAAACAAATTTATAAACTAAAGTCACTCTGATCATCGAGAAAGCATTCAAGCCATCACATACACCTATGTGTGCCAAGACATCTACCAAGTCTTTCGTTAAAGTTCTTCATTATGCTTGCAAGATTTATACATCATCGACTGGTCACGTACATAAGCCTATAACTCTTCATATTATTCTTGTATTTTAGATCAAATGCAAATTCCTCAACAAAGTGACATTACTCTCAAAACACTAGCATTAACTTCACTAGTGACAATTTCATTATAAAAGCTATCGAGATTGACTTCCCTTCCTTGTTGGCATTATACCAAACAATTTATGAACATTCACAAAAACCTCCAAGTTCACATTCAAAATTCATTACAACTTTTATCATATACAATACATGTTATCCATCATTATTCTTCAAAGGAAATTTTCACTTGTATCAAAATAAGCATATCAAACTTATGAATTTCAGTTCAACCATAATCATAGTCGTTAAGATACATCCCATCGATATACTTATAAAATCAAGCTATATTCAAATTACATATACCCTTTTCATAGTGTCATACCCCAAATCTTTAAAGATCCTTGAGTAATTAGGTCATTCCTAGCTCACACAGGACAATAGGCAAGTTTTGACATCACTCACATAAAGATTTCCCAAAAAAAATATATGCATCATTTAAATCCGTTATTCTTCCCTTATTGATTTAATGACATAATCAATATACCCCAAATCATAACATAGATAATCGATCCATGTATGTCAATTAAACTCAATGCAATTGTAGTGATACTTGACTATTTTCCGTCATTCAACAAAATATAAATCCCATCAGGCTCGAATTCAATCATCACTAATCAAAACATAATAAACTTTCCAAAGAGAACAAGATGATAAGTCCATAGCCTTTCTCAAGCATCATAATGCACAATATATATATATATAGGTTTAGGTATTCTTCCAATAGCACTATGCTTATTAATCCCACTCACAAAACATAGGCGAGTAAAGCACGAGAGAACGCTACTCCTTCATCGGCACCTTGCCTCGATCCGAACTAGGGATGGCAACGGGTAGGGTATGGGTAGGGTATGCCAAAACCCTTACCCGTAACCCCTACCCCATACTAGTACCCTTCAAGGTAAAAAAAATCATACCCTTACCCTTACCCGCAGGGTATGGGTATACTCGCAGGGCACCCGTTTACCCGTTATTCAAATTACCGAATTGAATTTAAATAATAATAATAACAAGTTGATTTATATAAGATAACACGTTGATTGATTTTCATTGTCTATGTGTTATTTTTAATTTATAATAATGAGAGAATTTATAAATAATTTTTAAAATTTATATTCAATGTATTGTTTTTAAAAGATTGAGAGTAACAATATACTTGGTTAACTTTCAATTTTCAAACATTATTATTAAAATCATCATAATTATGTCAGTGTGAATATTATTTTTAACACATGATTATAATGTTTATCTCTCCCATCCTATGCATAAGCAGCATAACTCGGGCATAACACTAGTAAATTATTATGACATTATTTTTTTATATTTGTTTTATAATTTTTAATTTTTAATTTAATTATGATTTTTTAATATAAATCCAAAATTTAATTTTGATAATATTATGCACTTTCAAATATAATGAGAAAATCATCATAATGAGAGAATTTATAAATAAATTTAAAAATTTAGATTCAATTAGTTATTTTTAAAAGTTTGAGTAACAAACTAACACTATACTTATATACTTGGTTAAATTTCAATTTTCAAAGAAATTATAAGAATCATCACAACTATGCCGATGCAAATATTATGTTTAACATAAGTTTATCTCTTTTGGTCATAACACTAGTAAATTATTATGAAATTATTTTTTATATTTGATTTATAATGTTTAAATTTTTTAATTTAATTGTGATTCTTAATATAAATCCAAAATTTAATTTTAATATTATTATGCTCTATTAAATATAAATATAAAAATAAATAATATCTAAAATAATATATTAAAAGAAAATTTAAGGTATTATTTTAAAATTAATCACAATGAAAAGATGTTAGGTAAATTATTAGGTAAATGTTTAGCTTAATATATATATATATATATATATATATATATATATATATATATAGTAGCGTATGACGCGTACCTTCTTCAACAGGTAAGGGTATGGGTAAAGGTATGGGTAGGGTAGAGGCATACCCTTACCCGACCCGTACCTGCTCAAAAAATAACGGGTAATACCCGTACCAGTACCCGTACTTGGTCAAAGAGTACCCTCTTTGACCGGGTACGGGTAGAGATTGTCATCTCTAAGCCGAACCCTCACCACCTAACCAACCATGACCCCACACACACACACACAAACAAGAAAAGAGTAAGCCAAGGAAAATCATAAGATTAAGCATGCAAAACAACCTCAACAAGGTCAAGGGTTAGCTCAAAACTAAGACCAAGGATTTCCAAAGAATTCCAAAGGTTCTAGGCTTCCCTCTAAGCTAAAGAAACCAAGAAAATAAGGAGACTCACCGGTGCTACAGTAACCCCGAAAATCCAAGCACAAAGTTCACTCAAGATTCCAACAATGTTTGAAAAAGAAACAAGGGGATCATACTCTAACATCCTTTCTAGCTTCAAGAGAGAAGAATGAAGGAAATATGGAGCTTCAATCTATCAAGGGAAAGACTTTTCATTCAAGGTTTCCTTCTCCAAGAGAAAAACAAGAGGAAATGAAAGGGAACCATGGCTTTAAAAGACATGGCTTTGAAATGACAAAGCATGGGTGTAAATGACAAGGAATGGCTTGGAAATGACAAGGCATGGCCTTGAGTTGACATGGTATGGCTTTGAAATGACAAAGGCATGGTTGGGGTATGGAAAAAAAAAGGGCATGGAAAAAGACCAAATTACCCTCAAGCATTTGAAACAAGGACTAGAGTGAATAGGCATTAGGCAAAAGACAACAATGCCCTTCAATTCCCAAGAATGCCAAAAATATTAAAAAAAAAAAGATTAGGGTTAAAAATAGGGCAGGGTACAACAGATGAGATCTCCAATAAATGGGGATAGAAAATAGATGCTTGGGAGCCCACTCTATAAACTCAGCATTTCTTTTCCCCTCCCACAGCTTGAAGGAATATATTTGCTTTGTCCACAATAGAAGTCTCATTACCCTTTTCTTGTGTTTACGGTGCTTGATTCACAAGGTTTAAATAACGATCATGCCATAATAAATTTGAGAAGTCAAATTTTGTGATTAACACAATGGATTAAAAACTCACAAATTGTAAACAAAGTCTACAATTTAAATATATATAAATAAATTACTCATCCATAACCCAAATACACAGAATGAGTTATTTGATCTATTTACCTTGATGGACTAAGCTCTTGCATCAATAAGGTTAGAGATACCCTTCTTTCTATGTGTCACTTCTAAAAGCTCATATGGAAGAGGCTCACGACCAAGCTTCGATCGCTATAGTAATATAACAACTTATATTAAGTTGAAATTAATGTTAGAAGTATTATATGGAGAATAAAGTTATATAAATAAAAATGCATTACCAATTTCTCTGCATGACATATGTGAGAAATAGAGCCTCTTGAGTGCTGGGATATACCAGATCCAGGTCCTTTAGCCTCAGTAAGACAGTTTGTAGATAATTTCAGGCTTCGAGCTTTAAACTCCGGGGAATTCCATGCTTCGTCAATATTTGCCATGCAGAGTCAATCACATACCAGTTTTTTTTTTTTACCTTTTCTAAAGACACACATCAATGATTTATAACGTTCTGCATCTTTGTGCTACCATGCCATTTTGATAATTGATGAAATTTACTCATCCCAGATGAAGTGTTTCTATAATTTAACATGAAAATGAATACATCAACTATGTATGAATCTACCTATGCTACTTTTCAATTCAAACAGTAGATAAGTATCAAAACATTAAATAAAATTAAATGAAATTGTGACAAATGTAAGTTCACGCTTGTTATCATTTTCATGACCTTCATCCTGCATATTCTTATTTATATATTAAGAAATTAATCATTTAAGTAATTATTTGATTAGATACTTAATCAAAATTATAACTCTAGATTAATTGAAATAGATGAGAAAAGTAGCTTAAATATAAAGCTGACGAAATAGTCAGAAATTTTTTTAAGAAATGAAACTTATTTTTGTTGTTGTTTATAAATGAAGGCTTTGACATAAAAGATGCATTTGATAATCCTATCACTAATTGATTAAGACAAGAGAGTAGGAGATTAAGAAACTGACTTCTCTAACAAAGAAATAAAAAAAAACAACACATATAATTTCTAAGTTAATTAAAACAAAAGAAAAAAAAAACTTATACATACCAAAAAAAACAATAAATAAATAACATTAACTTTTCATTTTAACTACTGGTTATTTAAAAACCTAAAATTCATTCCAGTAGAAGTCTTTCGTCTCTTTAGAAAAATTCTTCCGACAATGTCCATTCTCGTCCATTCTTTCCTCAAAGATAGATGTGATCCATTGAGCACAAACATCAGAAGCATGCAAATTATAAACAAAAATAATAATAACAACCAGATATGAAAGTAAAAAGTAATAAACAAAATAAATTACTTACATCAAACAAGTACACTTAAAAATTAATAAATTTTAAACTTACACTCCATTCACTACTTGTATGTGCATTCTCTCCACACTTATAGCATGATCCAAATCATCCATTGATAATGTTGGATTTCCACTAGCAGGTGTAATAGGAAAACCACCATCATGAGTAGCATCTCCACTAGCACAAGGAGTAGAAGTAAGATGTGGTGAAGTCCACCATGTCATGGAAGCTAAACCGTCATCACGGTCATCGTGAGTAGAGGTAGCCTCTTGATCTGCAGGTTAAAAGATATGTCCAAACTAATCTAGCATGCCTCTGTAAGTAGAACCTCCTCTATGACCTCCTCTCATCTTGCCTAAATAATCACTGCCATATCTGAATATAGACACATATAATACAAGTACAAATTAATACTATTAATATTATTATTTAATTTGATTGTTTCCCATAGAACTTTCATTTATAGATTTACCTTAATTCATTCACTATCTCTTTCAATTTCTGCAAATTCATCATTTTCATCCCCTTCATCTTTACTTTCTGATTCAAGTAAAGGCTTTGCTTCACACTCTACTTCTTCATCATCTATTTTAATATCTTCCCTATTTGGATTATTTAGAGACTGTTCTGCATCAAAAACATTGATGTGTATCGAAGGGGCTTCCATTTCATCTTGTTGAAAAGGTGTTTCACATGATACCGATGTTGTCCCAATAACTTGTTTAGGAAGTTCTATAATGGATCTAGCTTTTACTTTGAATAGTACCCACCAATCAACTTTGTCACGCTTTAAGCTAGGGTACGTTGTATAATTAAATTGTGTTGCTTGGACGACAATAACAAATGGTTCATATTTCTTGAAGAACTACTTATGGTTGACGTCCACAAGTTTATATTGCAAATGACATTTTGTTCCTGCATTTGGTGTTGGATCAAACCAATAATATTTAAACAAATGGTTCGCTTGATTGGTAACCCTAGGTACTCTAAGCATAGAACCTCCCTTAATTGGCCGTAGTAGTCATTTTCATCTGTAGTATAGTTTGTACCCTTTATGCATACACCACTGTTCATTGTCATGCTATCTGAATTGTGACTTGTTGAATGAAATTTATATCCATTCACTATGCATTCACTGTAAGATTTATAGTTTCTCAGCAGTCCTTTTGACAAGTCATTAAAGACTTGATTGGAAATATTTTTTGAGGGATCATGTGCAAAATTGTAGAACCACATTGCAAATTCATGTTCTAATTTCTCATAAATGTTTCTATCTTCAATCTGTGAATAATTAAGAGTAACTCATCGACATAGATACTTCACAAATTAAAACAAAAAAAATAGTATTAAATCAAAATCAAACCAAGCCTTGAATTTGAAAATAAATTGTCATACTTTATGAATTGATGCACTTTTGGACAATTTAATAAAATATATATCTGTGCTGCAGAATATTCTTCTTCTGTAAGATACTTTATTCTTGAATTTTCTAATATCCTTTTAGGACGTGTGAAAATTGATAAATCTCAGGACATTCTATATATTTTCTCCAATGTCAACATTATGTGGCACCTTTTGAAGCCTTTCCTTCACGTGTGGTTCGAAATAATGTGCACAGAATAATGATGTTTCCTCGACCAACTAGGCATTGCATATGGAGCTTTCTACCTTAGCTTTATTTTTGACATTATTCTTTAATTTTCTCAGATATCTACAAAGTTCCATTTATATGTGTCAAGTGATAAACATTATTCATGTTAAGAGGATACACCAATAACTTATGTGTCTCACCTTTCAAATGGATACATCCACTGATATTGTACCAGACTTGCAATCCATGCTTCATAAGCCAAGTGCACTAGAGAATGTTCCATTGAATAAAAAAAGCTTGGAGGAAATATACTCTCAAGATTATGGAGGATTAAAGGAATTTCTTCATTAAGCCTTAACATATCTCCTTATTAGATTATAGTCAAAGTGAGCTCCTTGAAAAAAATTACTCAATTCTGTTAATGCCTGCTAAACACCTGATGGAAGCAGTTCCCTGAATGCTATTGGAAGTAACTTTTGCATAAATACATGACAATCATGGCTTTTCATACCAAAAAACTTCAGCTTTCGCATGTCAGTACATCTACTCATGTTTGATGCATATCCTTCTGGGAATTTTTGACTATTTATCTAAAGTATAACATGCTTTTGGATATTTCCCCGTAGCATCAATTCTTTCTAACTTAGGCTGATAACAGAAGTCTTTCAAATCTTCTCTTGATTTATCATTATCTTTGGTCTTTCTTTCGACATTCATCGCAGTATTAAATATGTTCTCAAACACATTTTTCTAAATATGCATAACATCAAGATTCTGACGGATTGGATTTTTTCACCAATAGGGTAAATCCCAAAAAATGCTACATTTTCTCCACCCAACAGTCTTAGCAATGCGACTATTGTTCTCATATGCACCAATATTGATGACTCTTTTTAGCTTTAGATCTTGTATTTCTTTAAGGATTTCTTCACCAGTTTGGATAGCAAGAGCCATTTTTGTAACTATTCTATTTTTTTGAAAAGCAGTTTTGTTCTTTCTAAATGAATGATTAGGAGGTAAGAACTTATGGTGATTATCAAACCATAATTGTTTTCCCCCTCTTGTTAAAGTAAATGCATTTGAATCTTCTTTATAGTATGAACAAGCTTTTCTACCTGTAGTGCTCCATCCAGACAATATCAAAAATGCTGGGAAATCACTTATAGGGCACATAAGTGTAGCACGCATTTGAAAATTATTCTTTCTTGATGCATCATAGGTTTTAGCTCCAATTTCCCACAATTGCCTCAATTCTACAATGAGAGGTTGCAAATACATATCTAACATATCTTTTGGATTTCTTGGGCCTAGAACTATCATTGTTAGGAACATATACTCTTCTTTCATACACATTAAAAGAGGCAAATTGTAAGGAGTGACAATTACTGGCCATGAGGAATACTGCTGACTTGATTGCCCAAAAGGTTGGAATCCATCAGTGTACAACCCTAATCTCACATTCTGACTTTCTGTTATAAATGAAGGGTAGGTGTTATTAAAATGCTTCCACGCAAGGCAATTAGAACAATGGCTCATGACCCCTTCTTCAGGCTCATGCTCGGCATGCCATCTCATTTCTTTTACTATTGCATTTGATACATATAATCTTTGTAGACTTGCCGTTAAAGGAAAGTAATACATTTTCTTGTATGGAATATTTTTTTTATATGAGCTACCTTGTCAGTGCTTATACCTAGGATGCTCACAAATTGTGCAACTCATTGGTTCACTATCTCCTCCCCAGTATATCATGCATCCATTAAAACAACAATGAATTTTCTCAACCGTTAGACCTAAGCCTTGATCTGACTTCTTTGTATTGTAAAAGTTACTTGGTATTACATTATTGGCCGGTAACATTTCTTTCAAAAATTGACAAAGGTCATTGAAACATCTTTCTAATAAATGATGTTTTGCCTTCATATTTAACATTCTTATAAGCATTGATAGTTGTGAGTGATTTTCACAGCTTGGCCATGCCTCTTGGTTAGGGGCTCTTAACATATAAAGCAATTTCTAAGCCACTGCATTTGGAGGTTCCTCCATAGAACTAGGTGAGAAATCAAGCCCTCCAACATATATGGCCATCTGTTGATATATATTATATGATGATGGTCCAGCACTTATAACCAGTTTAACGGTTACATCCTGTTCACTATGATCATCAATATGTGGCTCATTAGATTCTCCATGGATAATCCATCAGTAATAGTACCTTACGAAGCCATACTTCATTCGATGATATCTAACTATATTTTCATCCAAAAAGGCACGATTTTGACATTTGCGATGATTACATGGACACTTGATTTTGATTCCATCCATACAATCTGGGTGCCTCTTTGCAAACTCAATAAATTCATGGATTCCTTGTAAAAAATTAGGGTTCAGAAAAACATCTTTAAGCCTAACATACATCCAACTCCTTTCTGAATTCATTTTGTTAAGCACTGTGTTATAAAAGGATGGAATTAGTGAACATTGTTTATTGGACTTCTAACAATTAAAATATTGTGTTTAAAGAGAAAATTACATGAATATCGAATTATTGCTCACATTCAACATTACAATTTCTAGTGATGGTTTAAAGCACCGGAAATGGTTAAGTGTTGTATATCTAGTGGCATGAAACATCATGTACATATGACCCTATCATAGTTTCTAAAATCTATTTTGATTTTTAAATTCATATAAATAAAAAGTACATAGATCTTACCTTTGCAATGTGCTTCACTTGAATAAATGCCAAATTGCCAATATTCCAAATAAGACTAACCAAACAAGTCAAGTAGTAGCAAAGAAAATTCAACTAATCAATAGGATGCAACAATATGTGAAAGAATGAGATCAATACTTTTATGATTAAATTTATAAAATTAGCATTTGCACTGACAAATATTGATTAAAATCATAAAATCAGCTTCTAATTCTCCTAATAAGGCAATAAAATAAGGAAATGTGTTCCTAACTAGTAACAAGACGTATACATGTCGTAGATCAAACGCGTTTCCCTGCCACCGTCCATCTCCCTGATGATTATTTCACCATGTTAAAAACACACCTAAAAACTAGACCTTTGAAACGGATACCCTCTATCATGTGGCTATTATCCTTCAATCAAAACAATGTCAATTTCATGTTTATATTTGGCTTGGCGTATACATAAAACTAAATTACAAGCTATAAAATAACTCTACGTGACACATGCAAATGAACAAAAAAATAAATGAATAAGTAAATAAATAACTCTAACTCTAGACTTTACTAATAAAGCCACTCATCTTTCCTCATAATTAAGTCACAACCCACATTCCCTCTAATCAAGAATTTGTCCATCATCTTCTTCCGTCCTTCCTCCCTCCTCTTTTTGTACTATCAAAATTCTAGGGAATTTTTTCGATGTTCTACCAAATGATCATCGAACTCTACGTACACTCCAAGGCCTTTGATGATGGATAGAAGGAGGAATAGACTTTGATATGACCTATGAGTCTAGTTTGAATTTGCACTAAGAAATATTGATGAATTGGGGGATAACCACAGTCATGTACAATTAAATTAACATTATGTAAACCGCTATTTATGATGTTTAACTGTTTAACTATTTAATAAATAGCATTTAAAATCATTAATATTAAAAGCATTTTATCATTACTTATAAAAACAAATTTTTTATTTAAAATATTGAAAATCTCACATAAAAAATATCCCTCAGATTGAATAATTGCAAAGTTTATTTTCAATTTGATGCTATAATTTATATTCTAATCCGGTGGGGAAACATGCAATCATTATAGTGAGAAACATGCAACCATAATAATTTGATGAAGTTAAACTCCTCTTAAATTACAAAGGCTCCCATGTGTTCATGCATCATTATAGTGAGAAATTAACATTGTTGAATTAGTTTTAGTTTATATTTATGCATTAATTATGAACAGAGTAGTACAACTATAGATGACAAATAACTATTCAACTAATACTATCTATAGATGTTACATGAAATTAAATAAAAAACAATAACCAATTTCTGCATCACATATGGTTGATGTTCTTCTTCACCTCGCTGCTGATCCTAATTTGGAAGTTAAGCTTAGCAGAGATGGTGTGAAGGCTTTCACTCAAGTAATTATATATTCACTTCTTTTTTTCTTTTTTTTTTTACTTTATTGTTTTTGTTTTTTTATTTCGTTAATTACTTGTTAATTTGGTGTTTTGTTGACATCAATGTTTCTTTTCTTTTGACTAATTGACAGCGATTTCATGTTCCAGCATTAAATAATATCCATGCACCATGATCCCGTCCATCCGCTCTTCTCCGTCTCCTATGGCCTAACTTCGCCAATATTGCAGCGCACCGGTGGGATCCTCAGTGAAAATTAAGGTTTCTATTGAGGATCTTGATGCGTTGGCGGCAGTGGCAGCTGCCAGCAAGAAGGAGGCGGTGGCGAGGGTGGCGCTTAAGGTAGGAGAGAATCTCTTCAATTTTGTGCAATTGTTTTATGGGGTTGATGGGAATCGATTGATGGTTCCAATGGATATTTTGGATCAACAGTTCAAGAAACTCCAAGAAAGATATCGGAAGGATCCAACTTATCTCAAGGCTTTTGGCTTGTGATCCCAAAAACACGAATTTAAAGATTTGGTTTTTTTCTTTTTTTGGTTAAATTTTATGATGGAAGACATGGGAGCATTATAAGCACTCAGACAAAAGTGAGATTGCAGCAGAACAAGTGAGCAAACCCTAAATTTTTTAACAAAGTTCCGCCATTCAACAGCATCAAATATGCAACAAATAATCATTAATTTCAGAAACCCATGAAATCCACAAAAAGAAGTTGAAGGTAATCAATTTTTACCTTCTAGAAGGGCTTTGGGCCTGGTGAAGGAAAAGTGATGGAGAAAGGCTCTCGGCCTGGTGGAGGAGAAGAGATGGCGAAGGGCTCTCCGGTTGGCAATGGAACACTGGAGTGATCGTCAAAGAGCTAGGTTCCAGGCTGGGAAGTGAGAGCTAGGGTTTCAGCGAGAGAGAAAAACCAAAAAAAAAAAAAAAAAAAACTGTCTTTTTAAAAACTAATTAATATCTTAACGGATCCACTTCAATACAAATGGATCTTAGATCCATTTGCACTTTCATGCAAACGGATCTCGGATCGGTTTGAAATTCCACAAACAGAACCAAAATCCGTTTACAAATTAATATGTTTAAAATTATTATAAATTTTTTATTTTTTAAATTCACTCAATCTAGAAATAGTTAATATATTTATTAATTTTATATATTGCAATTTTATTGAGAAACAATTACTATACTTATTTATACATTTAAGATATTATTATATCCATCTTAATTTTATGAATATATTCACTTCATAAAGAAAATTATTATACATATTTATATATGTAAGCCATTTAAAAATTTCTAATTAATATATAAAAATGTATTTATAAAATCATAACCCATGCCACTAAATATAAATTTAAGTTTTTAAATAAATTTTGTAAGTATTTTTTTCAAATATTTTGTTTACAAAATTCATTATATTAAAAAGAGCTAATATATTGTATAAATTATATATATATATATTTTAATTTATTATTATTAATTACAAATTAATATTTCATGACTAGATTTAAGAAAATTTATAATTACCAAAACTTATTCAAAAAATAAATTTTTACAAAAAAAATAATCAAGAAATCAAAATATTTACGTTGTAAAATTACAAACGGGTGTGGAGATCTGTTTGTATAATTACAAATAGATAAAAATTACAAACTGATTCTCGTCTGTTTGTAATATTACAAATGGATCCCTATCGATTTGTAAACCTAGAAACGGATCCTTGTTTCCATTTGTAATTTTAATTTTTACTTATGAATATTTTATATTTTAAAATTCATTTTATCTCCAAATTGTCAATACATTTAGAAAATTTAAATATTGTAAGTTCTTTTTCAAAAAAAAAAAAAAAACTTATTATGATTGTTTCTATATTAAAGTTATTATATCTATTTTAATTATATATATATATATAAGCCATTTAAAAAATTTCCCAAATAATTTTTATCCTAAAAAGATATACTTATAAAAGGAGTTGATAATCTAAAAAAATTTATATCTTAAAAGAGTTAATATATTGTATAAATGTTATCTATTTTTCAGTTTATTATTATTAATTACAAATTAATATTTCATGGCTAGATTAAGAAATTTATAATTAACAAAATTTATTAATTTTTTTTAAAAATAAAAAAATAAAAAAAATCAAAACATTTATCCAATATTTTACAAACGGATGTGGAGATCTGGTTATAAAATTACAAACGGATGTGGAGATCTGTTTATAAAATTACAAATAGATGAAGGATCCGTTTGTAATTTTACAAACAGATAAAGATCTATTTCAAAAATTATAAACATATCATCGTCCATTGTAAGTTTTTTGAAAAACTTATTATGATTATATATATATATATAAGCCATTTAAAAAATTTCCAAAATAATTTTTATCCTAAAAAGATATACTTATAAAAGGAGTTGATAATAATAATAATAAAATTATATCTTAAAAGAGTTAATATAATGTATAAATTTTATTATTATTAATTACAAATTAATATTTCATGACTAGATTTAAGAAAATTTATAATTACCAAAATTTAATCAAAAATATACTTTTTTCCAAAAAATTACAAACAGATAAAGATCCATTTAAAAAATTACAAACGGATGTGGAAATCTATTTGTAAACTTACAAACGAAGAACATATAAAGATCCATTTAAAAAATTACAAACAGATTCTCTCCCTATTAATTTGTAAAATTAGAAACCGATCCTTGTATCCGTTTGTAATTTTATTTTTTACTTATAAATATTTTATTTTTTAAAATTCATTTTATCTCCAAATAGTCAATACATTTAGAAAATTTAAACGTTGTAAGTTTTTTGAAAATCTTATTATGACTATTTCTATATTTAAGTTATATATATATATATTCTTTGAAGAAAATTATTGGTGTTGTTTATATATATCTAAGCCATTTAAAAAATTTCCAATATAATTTTTTATCTTAAAAAGATATATTTATAAAAGGAGTTAATAATCTAAAAAACTATATCTTAAAAGAGTTATTATATTTTTAAAATTTATATATTTTAAATGTTGAATTAATAATTATAAATTAATATTTCATGAATACTATTAAGAAATTTATAACTAATTAAATTAATTTCAACCAATAATTTTTTACAAAAAAAAAAAAAGAAACGGATTACCATCAGATGACATTTTTAAATTCCGTTTGAAAAATTGAAACGGATTGATAATCCGTTACTAATTGGTTGCTAATTAGTAACAGAACAAGTCCATTGTAAAATTACGGTTTCTAATTCAACATCTTCTTATAGTGTGAAGGCTTCTTTCATTTAGCTTTTGCTATTGTCAACAATGAGATTGAGAAAAATTGGACTTGGTTTGTGTCAACATTGAGTGATGCACTATATGGCATAGATGAATATGACAAGATTATAACATTCATTTCAGATAGATCCAAGGGACTTTGTAAATGCTATTATGAAGGTTTTTCCTTCATTGCCACATGCTTATTGTTTGCGACATTTGTAGGCAAACTTCTACAAGGCTGACAGCTGCCTAGGGAAAGTACTGAAAGATGAATGCTGGTCTTTGATTATCAAGGTTGCGTACGCTTACACATCCACAGAGTATGAAGATGCTTTGCACGCACTTTCACTTGCATCAGTTTAGGCACATAATTGGTTATTCCATAAATCAAACATGGCCCACTAGTGCAATTATTTGTTTAAAGGACCAAGATGGGGTGAGATGTATTCAAATATTACCGAGTCATTCAATGATTGGGTAAAGGATGCACGCCATCTTCCGGTGTCTAACATGGTAGAATCCATTCTGTGCGATATTTTAGATGAAGCATTTCTTTCATTTTATGACTTAGCCTTTATTTTTTCATGCACTCGTTCAATTACCACTGTATGTAATGTTGATAAGGTCTACCAACTTAGATTCGCTCTTTTATGTTTGAGATTCTCAGTTCACATTTAAATTAGGGTTACTATTTACTAGTGTAATTCGTTAATAATCATTTACTTTCTCGTACAAGTGTTCACCATTAATCATTTAAGGTAGTGGTTGTTTCACCGGATTTGGAACTCCATGTAATTAGAATTACAAAATCATTGAAAATCTTTTGTTTGTTTAGGTGGATTTGAAAAAGTCAAAGGAATTTGAACTACAATGTTTTATGGATTTGATGGATTTTGAACTACGTCAAATTTGTGTGTAGTTCAAAGTGCAGGAGTTTAATTTATAAAGTATATCTCATGTAATTGTCACATGAGGTTTAGGTGTGGGTTATTTGATCTTCATTCTTGCCACTTATCAAATAAAGTACCAAATATTTTGATCTTGTTAAGAGTTTAAATATATTTAAAAGTGTTATTTTAAATTTAAATCCTCTACGAATAGTACTCAAACAATTATTTTAATTTAAATTAAAAATATATATAATTTTTTACCATGAATTAGATAGTTTATATTTTCTAATTATTTAATTATTTTGTTTTTAAAATGAAAATATGTTATGGCTTATTCCAAAGAAGAAATTTATTAGTTTAACTCATTATTTTTATCATGAAACTACATAATATATGTTTATAAATAATTTTTAGGGCTAAAATAAATTAGGGGGATAAGCATAACATATTTAACATAAATATTAGACAAATAAATACATTTAATGAATGATGCTAATTTCTCTTTGGTTTGATATTTTTAAAAATTATTTTATTGATTATAGAAATATTTATATAAACTGAACAAATACAACCAAAATTTAATAATATTATATATATATAATTATTTATTTCATAATTAATAAAGACTAATGGCCATTAAATATAAGGTAATCTTATCTCGGGTAACCATATACCAAATCCAGATTTACAAATCCCTCCAACCAAACACAAATTTTTATACTCCAGCATTCCAACTATATCAAACCAAACACTAGATTTAAGACTCCTTGTAGTTTTAAATACAGTAATTACAACTACATTGTAATTTGAAATTCACTGCATTTTCAACTACATCCAAACGCTACCTAAGATAAAAATGTTACATTACCGCAGAGTATTTATGGTTTGTACTTATGTTCGAATACGCATTTGTATTAGGTTCAAATTGATGAATATGATGTATGACCGACATGAATGTTGTAAAAAGTGGGAAACACATCTTTGTCCTAAGATCCACAAAGTCATCGAGGAAATAGTAGAGGAAAGCAAGTCTTTAGTTGTCAGCTGCTCCGATGGGGAATGGTTCAAAGTGCTTGACTGTCAAAATTATTTTGTCAACTTACCTGGGAGAACATGTTCCTGTCGGAATTAGGAGGTATCCGGCCTCCCATGCAAACATATGTGTTCAACAATTATGCAAAATGATACCAATGTTCATCGATATGTCGATAACTACCACACTGTTGGTTTTTACAGAGCAACTTAATCAGATTCTATATTTTCCATTCCTAATGATGATAAGCCGATGGACACCTCTCGCGTTCTACGTATTCGATGACCTATCATAAAGAAAAGACCATGTTGGCCTAGGCAAACATGAATTGAGTCACAAGCATTCGGTGTGTGATATCTGCATTGTAGTTATTATCATGACATTGGACACAATCAGGCAAAGAATAGTTTTGAATGAAGTTCTTCATGCAAAGTTCAGTAGTTATTCGACATCAAGTAACAACATATAACCTATAATAAAATTGAAAAGAAAAAAATTAAGCCAATACAATTAAAAAATAACACATCCATCTGAACATATTGCTTGTAGCCAGATCGTAAAATGCTAAAATAAATACTAAAGTGTGAGCAACAAACATAAATTGGAACCTTAAATTATCTATACATCGGTTCATTTAATGCTTTGAACAATTGGATCCTAATTCACAAATAAAAGTTGTAAGCAGTTGATGGTGTTTGCTAACCCGCAAGTGCACGGGGTCGCCAAGTAATACCCCTCGCACGAGCACGAGGGGGTCGTATTCCCAAGGGCCCGAGAATCTACTCTTACTTCCTTATCACAATGTTGTCTAACCTTAGCAATCACTTGATAGAGAGAACTACAAGTAATCTATGGATGTAAATAGCATGTAAATAGTAAATACAAATACGGAGGGAAATCAAGGCAAGGAAATGGTCACGGATGAGGATTCCCTCGGGGGCTACTAAAGTGCTAAGGATTCCCTAACTAGCATGCACGTAGGTGGTTTGGACCGAGAAACCCTAAATTAGACCAACCCGATGGTCACGGTGTTTGGTCCCTAATCCGGTACGAGTATTGGAATACGGAATCACTTCCACCCAAATCCTCCTACAATCGCATTGGGGGTAGTGGATTTCTCATGCTAGGGTTGAGACACAATCAAGGACAACCCTAACAAATGGAGGGGTACAAGTACTCGATGGTCACAGTGTATTCGTACATGTATCCCTTCCAAGCTTGGTGAGCCTAATACTAGGGCAATGGTCATGCAACCTAGTATTTTCTAGGAATTGATACATAGAGTTCTCATACATACCAAGGCATTCAAGAAACATCAAACATGGATCACAAACCAAAACAAATGCAAACACTAAGTCAAGCATCCAAACAACACAAGTTCTCCCCCAATGTTCACCTACATCTGGTGACCTTGGGGTTTAGTTACTCATGATCACAAAATAACCAAGGAAATACCTGAAAATAACCAAATAACACAATGAGAACACTCCCTCAAAAGATAAAGGCCGAATGACGCTTCCAAGGACGCCACCCAAGGAGTGGCTTCCTTCGTCGATCTTCCTCTCAAATGTGGATCAAAGGTGTGGACTCGTCATGTCGTGCTTTCCCCATCGTCATCTCCTCAAGAATCTCCTCCAATACCCGGCCTCCAACTCACTACAAGAAATAGTGTATTTAGGGGTGGTTTTATACTCCTTTAACGGCGGTTTAAACCGCCGTTAAATGATGTCAATGGCAGTTATAAAACCGCCGTGAATACCAACGTCGCGATGTAATTCACGGCGGTTTTAAAGAACGGCCGGAACAACGGCCGCTAAATGCATACAGCACTTCGCGGCGGTTATGTAACGGTCGCGAAATTATGAAGGGCCTGGACACCTGGCTCCCCAATTTGGCGGCGGTTTTTGGATAAACCGCCGTGAGTTTTAAAAAAAAAAAATAATAAATAATTTTTATTTTGTGTTTGGTGGCAGTTCTTGCGTTAACCGCCGTGGTTTTGTTTTTTGTTTTTGGAAAGCATTTTTTATTTGATTTTTTTCCAATTACATATATATACATGAATCCTGTACATGCATTGAACTCATTCAATTAATGTTTGAAAATAATAAAAATTTTATTTATAACTCATTCATAATTAAGAAAATTTACACATTTGTTCTCTCAAAGTTGTAAACATATATATAACTAAAATTAACATTCATTTTGAAAATTTCTACAATTTAGAGCTAAGGTACGCGAGGAAATGAGCCTCACTTTTGCAATGACATTTGGGTTACCAGTGTCCTGCAAAATTGAACAACTTTTAGATAGTGAATTTCCCTTATGAGCTTCTTAGGCTTAATGCATATAATGAACGTGAAGGAAAAGAACCTTCTTCAAAGAGTGCTAACATGACGAAGATAATGGGCCACTGCCTTCCAAAGAGATTGCTCCACAACGTGCAGTCCTATGCAAGGGAAACAAAAATCACTGAAAAAACCAGGAGGAGTCAAAGAGTGCAAGATATAACCAAATGGCTTTACCAGCCCCTGCTTCATCAACAGGAGTAGGTCTGTGCCGCCTCACTTCATCTGACTCCCACAATGAAGTGATCTCCCTCATCTTCAAAATCAAGAAGTCATATGGCAATTTTACAATAAAACAAATTAACTGAGCACAAAATTATCAACTCAGAAATACCAGATCATCTATCACCATCTCTCTGTCTTCATGACTTACATCTGGTTGCTTATTATACTCAAGCAGATGATGCAAAAAATGAAGTTTGCATATTCTAATGAGAAGCTTATCACAACCAAAATATAAGGAAAACAAATACTGTCACAAAGAAGAATGCACAAGATTTACTGGTAAGACTACATAGTTTCTAATTTATCAGCATGTTCAAGAATTCTCAACCCCAAAGCAACCAAAAGCGGGTCTTCGAGAATTTCAGCCTTGGCAATCTGTCAAATTTCCTTAGATACCATCAACAACATAGCTCCTCCAAAAATGATACCACATTTAATAGACAGCAAAACTCTATGATAATGAGAGAAACTAATTGAATAGATGATTATCCTAAACTACAATATCGGCATCAAAACTAACAACCACAATAATGCTAATGTGCAAGACATTCAAAATGATTGAAGGCAACAAGACATTTAAACAAGATATGCAAATCCTCAAGCCAACAAACAGACAACCAAGTTTGCAAAATTAAAGTTAATAGCAAGAGAAAGCAACTGATATTCCAAATGGATCACAAAAGATACAGACATATTAAATTAATCAAATTGGGGAAAAAAAAGGATTGTTTCTTGACCTGATCACAGACTTGTTGAGAATCAGTATAGGCAAAGACTCTTTGAACACCATTGGCCAAAGCCTCCACAAGGCCATCCATCAAAGCCAAGTGCTCAGCCACAGCATGCTCCACAAAGAAATCAAGCTTTTTTTTAACCTGAAAAGCAACACCTCCAACAGGCCTCTCCATAACCACACCAATCCCTGAAACACCAGCACCCAAACCCTCACCTTTGTCTGATCTGATTGAGGTGCCTGCTATGCTAGGTTTCTCCAAATTTATCTCTTTTTTTTAAAGCTAAGGAATCCTATACAATTAGTCAAAAGGAGGACGCACTCACATGAATCAGTTGCAGGTTGTCAGACAAAAAATTATGCATGCTAAAGATATTAAGAAAAACTTCAGTTGACAATGTCAACAAAGCATAAGCTCAGCTGTGAGCACAAAAAATACTTTCTAAGCAAAAAATAAATATATAGAAGAAAAATCACCAAGTAAGCGAGAAGATATTCAATAAAACAAACAACTTATAAATGTTTTCTTCCTTTTTTTAACAATAACTATTTGATATTTGTGCACAGCATACTTTGTCATCATCTAAGCATTTCTTTGAAGCTAAACGACCCTTATTTGGCAGAAAAAAAGTTAATTGTCCAATTAATAGGAAAAAAAATAATAAATAGTATATATAAAGCTAAACGGCCCTTATTGTACCTGTGAGAGTAGTGCTTTCTCAATAATGAATCATCAACTCTTGATGCTAATTATCCACTAGCAAGGACTGAAGCAAAGATGAGATACAATCAGAAAAAAGAAGTTACTGCTACTTATATTCGGTAATTTTTGGAGATTCATCTCCATTTCAACTGTCTAGTATTTGTTCTTTGTTTTTACAAGTTTCCATATCCTTCCACTTGTTCTATAAATAACCATATTTGGCAGGCATGACTCCAAGGAAAATCACCCCAGCTTAATTAATTATTCCTAATTAATAATATAATAAGGCAGCAGGAAAAAAAAAACAGGAGATTAGCGTCATCAGCAGATATAAAAAATCTACATGATAAATTACTGAATATTTGAATACTTTCACCTCAGTTTTCAATAAAAGAATTTAACTGTTGGTCAAAAGATGGAATCCAATAACAAAGCTCTCTCTCTCTCTCTCTCTCTCTCTCTCTCTCTCTCTATATATATATATATATATATGTAATGGTATATATGATAAGAAAAACAAGTTGTATCAGCTGTTAATCATCAACTCCCCAGGAACAACTCAGACAGCATTGCAGCCATTGCTGCTGGAGCTTTTCAGATGAGTATCAGTAGTACAGGCAGAGAAATCAAAGCATAAAACTTAAATACAATTGCAACTTAAATATTAAATGCAGGTAATGTTATTCTCTCTTCATCTTAATTTTCTAAAATCATCCTTGTTCAATATAATAACTATGATTAAATTACTTCTAACATTGAACACTGAAAACAACATATAAAAAACACAAAACAACAAAACCAAGAGAAGTTAATACCAGGATGTGTTTATTAAGTCTATTCGGTTAATAGAAAATGGCAGCTGGAAGGAGAGTTAAATAGAAAAGCATAAAATAAATTGGTTACATAGTAATAATTTTGTGTTTAGTTGAAAAATATATAAATCCTGTTCATCTGACTCATGAATGAGCTAAACAACCTAATTAGCAAAGAAAATGGAGATTAAAGGCACTTTGATCACTACAGCCAAGGGCCACAAACCTCACACTATACTCCACCTAATCATGTCCTCATGCTAAAGTTCCAAACCTCAAACTTATCAATTATCTTAATAAAGTTGACAAACTAATTCATGATCTTATTTTAATTTCCACTTACGTAGGCCAACTTGGAATCCTAAAAAAAATATTCATCAAAAGATAAGGAAAACACCAAGACAAACCAACAATAAAGAGAGAAAAAATTGAGATTAGTTAATTAATTAATGTATTGTTAAGAAGCGTTGTCTTGTACAGTGGAGAAAGAATGAATCAAGTTTCATATATAGTTCATTACCCTATTGAGCAGTGACATTTCAATTAAGTAACTCATAGGAATGATTGAACTAAAAACTTTCATCAATATTTCCATTCTATAGAATTCACAAAGGCAAAATCATTAGGAAAGAGACCTGTGCATTTCTGAGTAATTAAAAAAACTAATGAGAAGAAGGTTTACAAATTATAAGCATGAATCGATGGCGAATGAGAGTTATACCTTTCCCTCGGAGAAGATATCCTCTTAGATCACAATATAGTGTGCTCCGTAATAGAAAAATACCAGCTGCAAATTAAAAAATTTAATTTTACAAAATCAATAGTTTTTTATCTATTATGTACTATGTAATCATGGTTAACCTTCAAATGAGAAAACAAAACCTTATTCAATCTAATGCCAAGTAACTTTCACACAGTTCAAAACTACTCCAGGCTGTACAAATAGCTTAAAATACACAATATTTAGCATCAATTTAGTTATGAAATCCAAACAAAATTAGGATCAGAAAACATATCTTTGGAAAGACAACACAAAACAATGTTAAAAGTATCAAATAACAAAAAAAAAATTCAAAGACATGACAAGGAACATGAGGACAAGAAAACAACAACACTTCCAATTATTTGAGCAACTTTTGCAGCCTACAATCAACCGATAACAAGAGTTTCAGAAATTTCCTACTCAAAGGACCCACTAAAAAGAGAACCTGATTCCAAAAAGGACAGCAGAAAATAAAACAATTTTTGGGCTCGAATTCATGTTTAATACCTCAAGAAAAAGCTCACAACTTCCGCAGAGAGGTTCAGCTATTTCGATAGCTCCGGTGGCACTCGCGGCAGCCCTGGTTTTCGGAACCCTAGGTGAAGAAGAAGAAGAAGAAGAAGAAGAAGAAGAAGAAGAGATGCTGAGAGAGGAGAAGTTTCAAGGGCCCAGCTTAAATGGCGGCACTTCCAAAAGGATGAATCGAAGGCGAATGAGAGTTATACCTTTCCCTTGGAGAGATCGATCTAGAGTTGAAGCTCCGGCAGCCGACGATGAAGATCTGCAGGCCGATGATGAAGCTTCGGCAATGAAGCTCTGATGATGAGGCCGATGATGAGGTCGAATTAAGCTGCCGATCGTTGGAACAAAGCCCTTTAAAGAGAGGAAAAGGTGAAGAGAGGAAATCAAATAGGAATGGAAGTGGGGCGGGGCGGGGCGGGGAATGGGATCCCCGTCCCCATCCCCGCTCTCCACGGGGCGGGGATTCCCCGCCTCAAAATTCCCCGCGGGGGAGAAATTCCCCCCACTCACTCCCCCGCGGGGATCCCCGCGGAGTCGGGGAATCCCCACCCCGCCCAAAACATTGATAAAAAAATTGTAATTAAAAACCATCAAAAATTTTTATTTGGCCTATACTTAAACACTAAACTAAAAAAATGCATAGAAGAATTTCTTGTAAATAACTATAATATTTCTAATGCATTTATGTTACACATATGCTAAAGATGCTATATACAATTGAAAATAAAAAATATAATGTATGATGAAATAAAATAAAAATTCTCAACCAAAGTTTTTTTTACAACATACACATCATATATAAAATAAAAATTCACACAAAATATTTCTCCTAACAAGCCATAATATAATATATCATGAAACAACAACATTAAGGTACAAATTAAGTAATACAAATAACATAAAGTTTAAAACCAAATTAAAATTACAAATCCATTAACTAAAATTCATAATGCAAATCAATAAATTGATAAATTATAAATCTATAGTAACAATAATTAAATGTAAATTAATTGAGTAAAATGAAGAATTCTTAGAAAAATATTAATTTTATAACTATTCCGTTGCTCATATTTTATAATAGTCAATAAGTTGTATGAAATAATTGTGACTTGTGAGTCCCATTTTATAATATAAAGATAAATTAATGAGCAAGAGTTTAAATATTTAATGGATTGAAAAAATAATATTTATCACTAAATAAATATTATAAAACTTATTAATAACTAAAAAAATTATCTTAATAACTAAAAAATTAATTTTAAATTAATTTTCTATTAAATATGAAAGTCATATTTACTAAAACTTATTAATAAGTAATAACTAAAAAATATTATCAAATATATATATTAATAACTAAAAAACTTATTAGTTATATATATAATATTATATTAATCTTGAAATAATTTTTAATAAATACACTAAATATGTATATATATATTATATTTATATTTTTTGTTGGGGAATCCCCGCGGGGAGCGGGGCGGGGATCCCCGCGGGGCAGGGAGAGCATTCCCCGCCCCCGCCCCGCCCCGCTAGGCGGGGAGGAATTTTTCCCCGCTCCCCGCCCCGCGGGGGTGGTGTTTCGGGGAATCCCCGCCCCGTCGGGGCGGGGCCCCGCGGGGAACGGGGATTCCCCGCCCCACTTGCATCCCTAAAATCAAAGCCCTAGACGAGAGGAAAAAGTAAAGACTAAAGAGAGGAAAAGGTAAAGATGAAAGTGGTTTGTGAATTTGTAATTCACGGCGGTTTC
Organism: Dioscorea alata; assembly: GCA_020875875.1. Lineage (NCBI taxonomy): Eukaryota > Viridiplantae > Streptophyta > Magnoliopsida > Dioscoreales > Dioscoreaceae > Dioscorea > Dioscorea alata. Next base: position 7,250,505 of record CM037027.1, read on the forward strand.
ACTGTAAACCGCCGTGGAATGTTTACGACTGCCGTGCCTTCATTGAATTTTGCGGCAGTTATTGTCTATAACCGCCGAAAAATGTAGTGAATTCATGACCAATCGCAAAACGCCACGTAAACCGCCGGGATTGCGATTAGTTATGGCGGTTTAATCCAAACCGCCGGGAATTGAGTGCCGCAAATTACATAATTTCTTGTAGTGACTCTCAATCCAAGGTGGTGAAGTGAAGCTCTCAAAAGACCTAGGGTTCTCCCCTCAAATTGCTCCAAAAAGTGCCTTAAAAACCCATTCTGGGTCGCCATGCGGGCAGAGAAGAATTCCGAGAAATCTCGAAAATCGCATAAGTTGCTACAGGAACTGGCTACAGTAGAACTACTACAGTACGGCATGCGATCTTCAATGCGCCCGCATGGTTGCCTGCATGAACTTCCAGACCAAGCCATTTCTTCAAGTCTTCGTGCTATAGTGGTTGCTACAGTACCAGGCTCAGAAACAGTGTTTTCGATGCTGATTTCTTCTCCAATTCTGTCATCGAGCTCGCAAGGGCCTCATTGGTACCTGTAACACGAAAGAAACCAATTTAGACCAAAAACGGGCATCAACTCATATAAAATACACAATACATACGCCTGAATACATATATAATATGTATATTTAGGCGTTTATCAGCAGTAAACGTTATATGTAAACATTATTGTCAGGATTGCACATATATGATAGATATTAATACGCAAACATGTTTTTTAAACGACAATTCAAAAATGTAAAGTTCAAACTCCAAAACACAACTGCTTTGCATGTTTGTGAACTGGTAAGATTAAACATGCACTAGAAAATAAAATTAACCAAGAATATCAATTATTTTTTCACGTGGGGCATGTCAAAGCCACAAATATGTTGGTCTCTAGTTTTGGAGCTTCATCTTATTCCTATGGTGGGTTGGGAACTTCACCATGTTCTTGTTGGGGGTTGATTACTATACGTTACTCCTGCTCTGGGGCAGAGGGGGATTGGGAGATTAACCTTGTTCATGAGGTTCAACTATTGCCATGCCTTCTATGGTGACCTTGGAGACATCTTCTTCTTATGTGGGGGCCGTCTGCGCTATGGTGTTGGGGTTACGTCGGACATCATCTACATATATTTTGTTAACATACACTAGACGCAACCAGGGGACATCACTTTTAGGGAGATGGAGTGGTTATCTATTCAGGATTTGTTCCAGAAATCTCATTAGATATATCAAACAGTCAACACTATCCATCTTTTATTGTGGACAATCCCAGACTTATGACAGTCAGTAGGCATTCGTCTCACTAATATCAAGCTTTTCCTTGAGATACATGTCCATCAATGATCACTACCAAAAAAAAAAAAAAAAAATTATAGAGCCATTGTTAGTTCCAATTTGCAAGGGAAATCATGGCGACAACTTTAAACTTACCATCTCATTAGCAGCTGAGTCGTAAAGAGGGTTTGGCACTAAGGAATAATGGAGGTACCCTTTGTTTTCTTTTTCAAAAACAAGAAGGTGAAAGTGCTTATTCATTATTATGGGCATAAGCACCACTTCCATCATGGGTACTCCTCAATACAAGGGGCCATGAGATTGTCTAACCCATTGGCAGAACACGGTTTTCACGATAGTGTAAGGGCCATTAGCCTAACAATACTGGTAAATCTTTTAAAATCACACGGAGTCCTCTTCAAACCTTCTATCAACATCAGGACATACACGTCCACGACGTCATCCGATGCCAAATTATTTCCATCAACCAATGCATACAAGTGATCACGTGTTGTGTAACCCCATTCACTGGTCCACACTGGTGTACTGTGGTGCATGAACAATAGCGTAAATAATAAGACGCAACAAAGAATTAAATAATAACCGTTGATGTGGAATATATAATATAGATCGTAAGGGTAGAAGTGGTTAAGGAACATTTAAATTAGATATTAAACTATTACTTCGAATCTTAATCTTTAACAAGGAACTGATGATAAAGAGAGTTAAATATGAATTAACACATGAATTCCTTAAGCATGTAAAGCACTTACTCATTTATATAGAGGTTCAAAAACACTGAGAGTGTAAATTGATGTAGCTCGTCTAGTCATGTTAAACAGGGTGGTCGGTTTTTGTTTGGGATGAAGTTTGTTTGAGGCTTATGATCATCTACCAAGTTTTTTGGTGTGTTTTGGACGACAACAACATTTGCTGGTAATACTGGTTTTGTGTCTTCTTTAGCATCCATGTTGGTACAAAAGTCTTCAACCTTCATTGATGTTAGAGACTTAATTGCACGGTTGACATCATCTAATATTTCCTTATCGACAACTCCCATCTCCGATGGGGGTAGTGCAATTTTTTAATTTTCCTTCCTAGGGGCTCTAGGCTTGCCTTTAGGGGTTGGTGTAGGCCGGGAGGTCACCGGTTTTGATGCGGTTACAGACGGGTAACTGGTTTCTCATAATTGCTTTCCTGGGAGGGTAGATCCTGCATGGACAGCTTGTCATTTTATGCCTTCACTGCAACAGATTTCATCTTTTCTAGTGCAAGTGCGGCGGCTTCATGTTCAGCTAGTTCATGATCTATCTCCTGAGAGGAAAGTTCCTACGCTAATAGCTTGTCATTTTGTACCTTGACCGCAACCGATTTCATCTTTTTCAGTGCAGGTGTGGCAGTTTCACATTCAGATAGGTTATCCTCAATCTCCATTTTTTTTTGTAGGAGGTGTGTTTCTTTCTCCTCGAGTGTGTCTACCCTCCCTGAAGTGTAACAACTTTTGATCTCATCCCATAGTTGGTAGTATTTTTCATCACCTCCTTTATCCTTATCAGAGAGCAAAGACGATAATGCCCTGCTATGCTTTTCCCTCTCAAACATTTTGGTTTGGTGACTCTTCTTCGAGGATGGCCCTCTTTTTTCTTTCTTTGACTCAAGTCCTGTTGTTACAAATTTCGATGCGTGCAAGGCAAGGGATGTCTCTACAACACCCTTCCATGTATTCCTACCATCACCCGTTGCACAACCAAGTAGATCCACTTCATACTGGTTCACGGGAATCAAATTGACAAACTGATTCATGGGAATAAAAATTAAAACCAAAATATCAGCAATTGATTAATATGATAAATAGTTAAACATGTTTGTAAACAAGACTAAACATATTATGACTTGATCTGCATAATGTTGAAGTGTTTGCCATAATACAATTGTGTTAAACATGATTGTGACCAATAAAGCAAAATGTTAACAAGTAAATGGTGTATCTTAAATGAGAGCCAAACTAGGCTTACTTGTTTTCCTTCAAGGGAATCTATAAGAGAAGCAACAAAGGCATGCTTTTTATAACTATGTTCACCATAGTATAGAAATCTTGGTGTTCTTCCAAAGTGGGATTTCTTCCCTGCCCTTCTTTCCCTTAACATCTATCCTTTACTTGGGCTACAACACCAGGTAGTGCATCCATGATGCATTTATGTGCTTCCTGCGCCCATGCATATTTGTCTAGCGATGACAAGTTATTAATGTAAACAGCTAACCATGGTGGTGCTGAACACGATGTGTTAGTGAACAACAATGAACCTAGCAGATAAATTAGTAACAACTTCACAAAGTTTTCTTCACATGCCCTTTCTTTATTCTCCACTGAACTCAATAATGCCCTACTCAAACCATCTTTGTTTTGGTTTATTCCCTTTTGGTGGAAGTTTTTCTCCAATTCAATTTTCTCCTGTTTGCTCTAAAAGTTTGTAACATCACTATCGCATTGCAAACTAAGTAGAAATGACATATCCTCAGGCCTGAACTAACAATAACTTTCTCCTAACTTGAATCGATTGCTTTGCTCATCAAACAACTGTATAAGAGCATCAAGCACAACTCTTTCTTGGACTATGAGCTCCACATTTATAAGATGGCCAAACGTTGTTCGGCTTAAGATCTCCCAATGCCGTCTTGTCATTTTCTTCAATTCCCATCCAGGTGGAGACAATTGGTGCTAAGTAGCACCGCCCATTTATAAGATTCCGATTGTTGTTTGCCACGGTCTACTTTACAACATTTAGGAAAAAAATTACAAAATTGGGTGGCATACATCTTCATAAAAAAAAAATAAAAAAAAATAAATAAGAAAGTAACAATGTTAAATAAATTAATGATGCTTTAATGATGAAAACTAAAAAAATAAATGACTATTACACAATTTAAATCAGAACAATATATGATTTGAATGTCACAAATGAATTCCAAACAAGCGATTCAGGGTTTCAGTGAATTCACACTGCCATAAAACACTATTTGCATAACTTAAGAATGAATTTACAAAATTTATCACATATACTCCGATTTTGATCATTCCAAACAATACATTTGAAAGAAACATTTTACAAATTCCATATCATTCACACTTCCAAACAAAAGTACACCACCGAAGGTAATTACAAACTCCATGAAACCCTAAAATTGAAAAGGGGAGCAACCTACCTAGCATATAAATTGTGCCTTGTTCGAGAACCTCTACTTTCTTCGGCCTAGATAGGCGGTGGTAAGATGGTGACATATGGCCTTCGGGTTATATCAAGTAACCCTAAACAGTGAAGGATTTTCTTTAGTAATTCTGGATTGCTATGTAGTTAAAGAGAAGAAGAATAGAAAAAGAAAAAGGCAGTACTCAGTTACCAAGGTTTTCATTGGGAGATGGAACGATGAGATCGTTATTCCTTTTCAAATGCAAAATGTTTTAATAATATATAAAGGGGTATGAAAGTCTTTTCACCCTAGTGTTAAGCCTGTTAACCGGTTACAAGGAGTTAATAGGATATACCATAAAAAAGAGGGGTATTGTGAGGATATGGAATAATAGAGAGGTATTTAATTCAAGTGACAAAGATATGGGGACCTCCTGGACAATTCCTCTTAAAATAAAGGTATATTTTTAATATTTTTAAAATAAAAATACTAAATTAAATGATTATTAAAAAAGAATTCTTTTCTAAAATATTTATAAAACTAATTTTATGGGTGTATAATAACCCATATAACCCTAGATGTTTCTATTATTGATTGCCTTATGTACATTATGAAATATTAATATGCCTTACAAAACCAATTCTAATTATTATTTAATAATAAAATAGTTTATTTTGTTGCATGCATAATTATGGGCAGTATATTATTCATGTCTGATGAAATATTTTATTTTAGAGCAGCATATATAGAAATCAATTAATAATAGAGATCATTAAAGTCAGACATGATTTTATATGTTCTTTGCAAAGTAATACAATTCACAACCTATGAGATCAAATATACTTTTGTATTCATTATTGATTGTCACATTTTGCACTACTATATATGATAGAGTTGTACGTCTCAACTGTTAGAGTGAAAGCTCTTAGAAACATTGTGGTTATTTGTAGTTGATAAATATTAAACTAGACAACTATAGAACTTTCATACCAAACAGTCCTAGAGGGGGGCAAGGGCCGGTTAACCAGGCCCGGCGGGTCCGGGTCGGGTTTTGCCTAACCCGGAACCGGCCCGGCACCTATTGAAGACCCGGCGGGCCCGCCGTGTCACGGGTCACCAATTTGTGACCCGGACCCGGCCCGGATTAGCGATGAACCCGCTGAGCCCGGCTGTGAGACTGCCTGACCCGGCGGTCTGGGCCAAGCCCGCCGGTCCCGGCTGAGTTTTTAATTAATTTATTACTAATTTAAATAAAAATAAATTTAAATGCTTTGGGTGGGATTTGAACCTTGGGTCATCCATAATACTAACAAGCTTTGTTACTAACTACCCTATGAAAATTTTATGCATTTATGTTAAAACATTATAAACAAAAAGAATACTTCAAAATAAATAAGAAATAGTTTAAAACAATTTTAATAAATTAGAAGAATTTGAAACCACTCAAAATAAATTAAAAAAAAATAATAATAAATTACATTAAGTTTGTTTGTTTGTTTATTGAATTAAATAGTTTATATATTCTTTTGAGTTATAAAATTATATTATATGAAAAATTATAGTCATAAAAATGTACTACTTTATATTAAAATTTTACTATCTATTTGTTTAAGAAATTAACATAAAATTTATTGATGATTGACATAAAATATTAGGGAAATTATATTATAACTAATCTTATGAATTGGTGATTGAAATTATTTTATACGAAAACTTATTAACATAAAATTTAAAACTCATGAACTTAATGTAAAAAAAAAATAACTAATCTTATTAATTGGTGATTGAAATAATCAAATAAAACAATACATGTAAATATAAGAGAAATCAATACTAAATTATTATATTATAACTAAAAATTAAAAACACTAGTTATATTAAATATATAAAATTTGATAATTAAATAGAAGTAAAAAGTAAAAAATTCAAGTAATAAATTACATTGGATAAAAAACTTATTAAAATAAATTTTAAACTCGTTAACTTTGAATTTGAATTCAAATTCATATCTTCATTATAAATTTGTTAAAAAGAAATTTAAGTCATCACCAACAATAGCTAGCTCAAGTGGTTTCTCAATGAACTTTGCTCATTGAAAACCAAGGTTCAAATTTTGGAAGTAACAACTTTAAATTTTTTTAATACACAAATTTAAAATTTAAAAATGCCGGGTTACGGGTTAAATTTTGCTCAAGTGGTTACGGGTTACTGGCCCGGCCCGCCGGGCAGGGCCTGGCCAAATCTCGGCCCGTTCCCCCCCTCTACCAAACACTATTATAGGAGAAAGAGTTATTCTATCACAGAAAATCTTTATTACTTGAGGGTGTTATTAAATCTTATTGTTGGAGAGAATAATCTAGATTGTGTTTCTTAAGTGTTGGATGAAAATCTAGTAGATTAATTTTTTGAAAGTATTTTATTATATAAAATATAAATGATTATATATGTTTTAAAAAATTTTTTTATGTCCAACAATATAAGAAAACATGCATATAAATTGGGATCGACAATTTCATTGGTGGTCTAATCATACCCACTTATACGGAATATTTATTGATAGAGGGACTAATATGTAAAATATTATATTGGGGTCTCACATATGAATATCTCTAATCTTTAGATTAAATTGCAATTTATTGATGGGCATAAGTGTGATTATTAAAATTATTATGGACTGATTCGCTAAAGATATAAAGATCCCAAACAGGTCCCACACTACATGCTCTAACCTTATTTGATTAGTCCCTATATGAGATTAGTGTTTTAACTAACCATTATTGCTATCAAAAGACAACTACAAGAAAACTCTAATATTCACATTAGCTGCTTAAAGTAAAAAAAGCTATCACTTTTTCCTTGTGATAGTGAAAAATTTAAGATCATTGCATGTGTGTGTTGGAGGATTTTGTGCTTGTGAAATCTTTGTTAGGTAACGCTGATCTATCACATATATCCATGTGCTCATGTGATCAATTCTCAATGATTAATCAATTATTGATTAAATATCAATGAGTGGTAATTGATAACCTTAATTTGATTAGAATGACTTTTTTCGACACATTAACCCTCTATCCCTTGTCATCTTATTTAAGTTTGAAGTTTTTTTTAAAACATTTTATTTATAAATCTTATCCTCACAAGTGTCTTTACATTCAATATTAATTTTTTTTTAAGGCTTTGTCCATATTTAATCAAATTCATGTATTTTAAAATTAAATTTAGTATAGATGTTTACAAACTCTATAGAGATTTAGGTAAGTTAATACTCAAAAGTCAAAACATTTTAATTTTGTAATTTTCATCAAGAGTTTTAAGTTTTGATCATTGTAAATTATTTTTTATATAAAAGAAAACCAAATGAATGTGATTGGGAAATATAGCCACAATTGCATTGGATACAACTATTGGAAAATAACACTAATGGCAAACAAGCTAAACTGTTATTGATGTAAATTTTTTTTTTTTTATGTTCTCAATTTTGAATAAATAAGCCCATTTTACTCTAATTTCTAATTGAATAAATAAGGATTCAATTAAATTTCTTCACAAAATATCATCAATAGTGATCATATTTAGAGTTTTAAAAAGTACTAAGATATGCTTAATTTAATCCTATTTTTGTATTCAAACAAATTATAAAAGTTTCAGTTATCTTTAACATCTTAATTCACAAAGATTTGCTTTAACCTTGAGATGAAGTTAGACATGAATTGATTTATAACATGAGTTTTTGAAAAGCGATTAGAGCTTTTGTGTTAAATTTTTCTAATCTCTTATTAAAGAAGAGAGCTTTAAAAGCTAAGAGACATAAAAGCTGGGACCACATGGGCTAATGTAAATTAAGCAAATAGAACTGAGGATAGCTAAGTCGCATGAGTTATAATACGAGATGATGTGGTTGATAAGTTTTGAGAGATACAATATTAGTTTTGTAAATGTTTTAGAAGAATGTTATTTTAATAATTATTTAATCTACTAACAATATTTTAAAAACCCTTGATAAATATCTTATTTTATCAATTTCAACCAATATTAATGTAATATTATTATAACAATTTTTGTATTGCCATTAAAACTCAATCAAATGTCTATTTTTCAATTCAATTCTTTACTAATTTTCCTCTTTAAATTTTATTTTAAATTAGGATAATATCTTGAATTTTTACATTACTTGTGATCCGAAATCTTTATTTATAAAGATTAACAAACAGAGATGAAGAATAAAAACACAATATTAAATATCACAATCTTTTTATTAAGAAGGTGCTTGTTTGGTTGTAAGTTAATATGATTCCACTTACAACTTCCAAGTAAATTAGCTTGCAACCTTAAAAGTTGTCATATAAATTCAAGAACAAGTTTTTAGGGAGCCAACAAGCTATAAGGGGCAGTTTGTTTGCTAGGAATGGAGTGGCTTTCATTCCTAAATCCATGCACACCGTTGTTTGGGTGTGTACCAATGTTATTGGCACAAGCATGGCAATATAATCAATTTGTATAGACGGGTGATTCAAAAGCCTTGAAAAAGGGGATGATTGAGGATTCCTTGTGTTGGAAATAACTATATTTCCTTTAACACAAACACTTTCAAATCTAGATTTTGACCAGAAAACGAGGGATTTCGACCAGCAAAATAGAAGGAGAAAAATTAGAGAGGGTGAACTCTATTGTGGATTCCAGTAGAATCTCTGCCAATATACTTGAAGGTTCCTAATGGCACGAAGCTCTCGCATCAATGTAGAGAAGCAACATAATGGAGAGAAGCTAATGTAGAGAAGCGAAACGGAGGAGAGAAGCAAAGACACAAGAAAAATCTTTACAAAAGCTGAGTTTTTTTAGAGGATCACAGGTAAGCATTGGAATAAAATTGTGCTTCAGTTTCATTTTTTTAATTTGTGAACTTGTTCCCTTTTGTTTGATGTGTCTTCGGTGATGTCTAATTTTGAAGAGATAAATATCTGAGTTTAATATTTGATATCTATTTGTAATTAAGAGATAAATATCTCTATCTGATTATTATTCTTGGTGAAGTTAGTGAAAGTAAAAACTCAATCATTTATGATATGATTATAGAAACTACTAATAGTTTTCACTTCTTTCTTTTATTTTTTCTGCAGAAATTATAAATGTTGCTTTGTCTAATTAATTTCTGCAAACATGAGTTGAATCATTTTGTCATATATTCAATTAACAATTAGAGCCAATAAATAACTTTTACAAAGGTAACATGTTCTTTTAAAATGCTCAAAATGGGTTTCCTTTCTACCTGGGTCTCTTAGGTTCAGGCTTGTCTTTCTTCTGCTCGATTCTCCTTCCTTCTCAATGGCCAACCTTTAAACTAGATTAGATCCTATACATAAGGGAGGGGGGGGGGGGGGGGGGGGGGGGGGGGGGTTCCGTTAGGGGATACTCTCTCTCCCTATTTTTTTATTTTAACTTCCTAGAATCTTACTACTATTCATAATAAGGCTATTTGGGTATAGGTATGATTCCAGGAATGGATGATAGGTTGGATTTAAATTTCAGTCATCTCATATATGTTGACAATTTGATCCTTATGGCTAATTCATCTTGAAAAGTTGCTAGGAATTGCAATCTCTGTCTCTTTATCTATTCCAATTTAACTAGCCAAACTCCTAATTGTTTTATGTTTGCAATCTATTTTCCTAATTGGTTTAATAGGATTGCTAAGAGTATTGCCACTATCTTAAATTTTAAAGTTGGCAGCTTCCCTTTTACTTACCTGGGGTCTTGATTGCTTCTAAAAGAATTGAGATTTCTCAATTTCAACTTTTACTTAATTATATTTCCAACACAATTGCTTTTTTGAAGCATAGTTTTCTTTCTAAAGCTAGTAATTTAGTTTTAGTCAATAGATCTTTTTTTCTACTCCTACTTACTATTTGTTTGCCTATCCAAGGTTGCTGTCGAACTACATGCCCTTGTACATAGTCGTGTAAAACTAGAATTGATGTTTTGAAGTTTTCTAGAGAGTTATACTGGCAAAGTATACATTCTTGTGCACAGTCATTGTTTTAGACGATGGCTAGGGATTTGGAGCATGAAAAAGAAGATGAGGGAGACCGGAGGAGTTGCCGGAGTGACGACCCTTACCGACGATATCGACTCACATTGATTTACCATTGTTAAAGACATTAGAAGGGGGTTTTCTTTCATGGAGCTTGTTTTAGTATAATGCTTTTCTTATTTTGAGATGAACTTCACCCCAATGGAAGGCTAACTTTTTTGGGTGTTCACATTTGATGTAGCTTGGGATATTATTATTTTCATATTGTTTTTAATATAAATTTCTTTTACATTGTTAGGTTCATCTATATTCTTATTTTGTTGGATTATCATAAAGAGAGCAACTTATTCATTTTTATTGCTTGATTGAGAACAAGAGATTCATTGTGTAAGATCATCCATAGTTTGAATTTAAATAAAGTGAGCAGGGTAAGAATCAAAACATAACAATTTGGGTTATATAGGGAAGGATCTCAAGTATTTTAGTTTTTTTAATGAGATAGATTCTTGTTAGTTCAAATTTTAATCATTGTACTTTTGACCCTTATTAGTTTTTATTCTTAGGCCACATAATTTCTAAGAGTTGCAGGTTTGAATGTCGTGGTAAGTGGAAGTTCTGAAAAGTGCTAATTTGACCGTTCTAACTTTTTATTATTGCATGACTCACCTTCATTTTATTTGACTGATTGTTGTAGGTTAGACTATCATAATTTATGAGAGATACAGATTTAATTGTCATTGGTCTTACCATTGCAGATTTGATTATTGCCACTTTTTGCATTACATATCTGCAGTAATAATTTCATATAGCTATAGTACGAATTTAAACAAAGCGAGTAGGGTAAAAATCAAAACATAACAGTTGGGGTTATATAGGGAAGGATCTCAAGTATTTAGGCTTATTAATGAGATAGATTCTTGTTGGCTGAAATTTTAATTATAGTTCTTTTGATCCTTATTAGGTTTTATTGTTATGCCACATAATTTCTGAGAGTTACATGTTTAACTGCAATTTTTTCATCTTAATTTGATGGCTGAAATTTTTATAATTTAAAATTTAATTTTTATTTTTAGTTTAATAAATGGTGTTAATTATATAGGATTTACTAAAAAATTTATAATTAAACATATTTCATGAGTTAAAATGTAAAATTGTAAAAAATAAATAAATAAAAAACAGTGAAAACGATAAAAAATTTAGTAAAATTTTGACCCTTTTCCTATGAATACATGTAAAATGGTGAAAATTTCACCATTTGCGTGTATTGGTAATTTTTTTTAAAATTACTTATTTACGTAATTAAAAGATATGTAATATTAAAAAAAAACATCATGTTGCACTTAAAATTAATTATAAATGTTTTTCCTATATATACAATATTATTATATATAATTACCTTGAATTAGGAATTAAGCACCGTTTACATAAATTATTATATTTGTATATTTAGCATGGCATTTGACACAGTATAAATAAACTATTATTTTTACATGTTTGATATGGCATTTAACACTGTATTAATAAATTATTATATTTGAATACTTGGCACTGTATAAATAAATTATTATTTTAAAAAACTATTTATTATTCCTGGCAACTTTTTAAATATCCCTGCAGTCTTTTTGACATTTCAATTTCCCATGCAGTCTTTCCTTTTTTGGTTTACTTATTTTTCAGTTCCTGCATCAGTTTATTTTATTTAAAAATCCAGATTTGCCTCGCTTACGAAATGCGCTTCTCGTTTCTTAAGTATATATTTTTATTTAACATTATGTGTTTACGTGCAACTACATAAGTTTTAATTTAAAATATAATGTTTTTGTTTAATATTTGTTTTGATGTTTAATATCTTAGTTTCTTGTTTACTATTTTGTGTTTCCGTTTAAAATCACTTAAAGGCATTTTCTAACAAAAATACTAAAAAATAAGCTATCAAATGATGTCAAAAAAAGAAAGGAAATTTTAGGAATATGAAATAGTCTAGAGATTTTCTGATCAAGTGAGAAAGTTGAAGGGATGATATGAACAATTTCCCTTATTATTTTTTGCATTTTTGGCACTCATTTGTCACTGTATTAAGAAATTATTATATTTGCATTGTTGGTACAACATTTGGCACAATATAAATAAATTATTATATGTTCACCTTGGCACAATATTTGGCACCGTCATAGAAAATTACATGTTTGGCACAATATTGTTAAATTATTATTTTTTTAAAATTTTATCATTGGCATGAAATTTGGCATAGTCTTGTAAAATTATTAAATTTGTATATATAGCACAATATTTTGCATGGAATTAAAAAAATACTTTAAAAAAATTATATATTTGACACAGATTGTTAATTTCATGTTAAATATTGTGAAAAATTTAGTACACATTTTTTTTTCAGTGTCAATTTTTCCGTGGCAATCAAGCATTTTTTTTTGGGAAAAGAACAAAAAAAAAACCTTGTGGTTTTTGAGATTTGCAAAATAAGGAATGTGATTTTTTTTTCGATTCTATGATATGTGGTTTCCCAGATTTGCATAAAAGGGAAAAACCGTTACCAAGTCATTAATGGTGTTAACTTAAAGGGGCAAAATCATCATTTCATTTAAAAACTAACTTATATGACATAAAAATTTATATATTTTTTAAGTTTATTAATTTCTTCCAAAATTCTATAAAACAAAAAAACTTAAATTCCAAAAATCAAACAAAATCATGTTGAAAAATCATATTTTTTTTATGCCACGTGGCGGTTTTTTACATGAGTGGATGATTTTGCCTCTATCAAAAATGACAAATTTAACACCATTAACAGTTTTTTCTCTTTTTGCAAATCTAGAATCCACACGTCATAGAATTAAAAAAAAAGAGCCCACATTCTTTATTTTACGAATCTCGCAAACTGCAAGTTTTTTTTTTGTAATTTTTCTTTTTTTGTTTTTGTAGTGCATACAGGATATTGTTGTAAAATTTGTTGTGAAATTATGGAACTGGGTAGAGCAGGGCCATAACAAAAGTACTTGAAAAATAACAGCAATAAAGATAGACACAGAATTTACGTGAAAAACTCTAAAATAAATTAGGGTAAAAAACCACGGACAAGGTAGAAGAATTTTACTATAGTGAAGAATAGGAGTTATAAGCTTTCTATTAACAAAGAGAACACCAACTTATTCTCTCCTGTCACAGAAGCAACACAAACCCTCTAATTTTTCTTCCCACTATTTTCTCCCACTTTCTCTCTCACCCTCACTCTTCTTCTCAGAAAATGGTACGAAAGAAATGCTCTTCATTCACCCCTATTTATAGTAGAAAGGAATGAGGATTAGCTCACCTAATCCTAGGATTAGGTGAGGATTAGGGAGAGTGTGAGGATTAGGTGAGAATCTATGTATATATATATATATACTCACATGTGCAGCCCATAATATTTTCATATTTCTCCGACATGAAGATTTGATTGAAGTTAATTAGATCTTCACACCATTCTTTCAACCTTGTCATTCGATGTTGCTTACGTCTTTGCCAGGCCACATGGGGATCGACACCATATAAATTTACTAGTGTTGATTGCTTTTGTCAGAAAATCTGCTAGGTTATTCTTTGTGTGAATTTTCTGCATATCCACTGTTCCTTCTTCCACTTTCTCTCATACAAAGTGGTATTGAACTTTGATATGTTTTGTCTTCGAATGAAACGCCGGATTTCTTGCAAGATGTAAAGCACTCTTGTTATCACAATATAGAGAAATGTTTTCTCTCTTGTGCCCGAGTTCTTCCAGCACCATCTTCAACCATGCACACTGCTTCTTTACTGGCTTGCGTAGCTGCCAAATACTCTACTTCTGTCATTGATGTAGCCACGACAGACTGAAGTTTTGAAACCCAGCTCACAGCTCCTCCTGCTAGTTTGAACACATAACCTGTAGTGGATTTGCTTTTATCAAGATCATCTGCATAATCAGCATCAACATATCCATTGATAGTAAACTCAGATCCTCCATAACATAATGCAACATCTGAGGTTCCTTTTACATATCTGAGAATCCTCTTCATAGTATTCCAATGCTCTCGACTAGGATTCGCCATGTATCGACTTACCAATCTCACTGCATGTGCAATGTCTGGTCTTGTACAGATCATGGCGAACATTAGCCTTCCCACTGCTGATGCATACGGTACTCGAGACATCTCCATTCTCTCTCCTTCACTGCTAGGACACATACTTGAGAATAACTTAAAATTAATAGGAAGTGGGGTAGAAATTGGCTTACAGTCTTGCATGTTGAAGCGCCGCAAGGTCTTCTTTAGATAATTCTTATGAGAAAGCCAAATCTTCCTATTATTTCTGTCTCGGTAAATTTGCATCCCTAGAATCTTGTTTGCTGGTCCCAAGTCCTTCATTTCAGATTCCCTAGCCAATAGTGCCTTCAATTACTTGATACGATCATTGTTGGGGCCTGCTACCAACATGTCGTCAACATACAGCAACAAGAAAACAAAATCTTCTTCTTCAAACCTCTTGACATATGCACAAGGGTCTGTATTGAATCTGCTGTATCCAAGGCTCATGATGAAGGAATCAAATCTCTTGTACCAACATCTTGGCGCCTGTTTTAGACCGTACAGAGATTTGTTCAACCTGCAAACCAAGTTCTCTTTAACTTTTTCTTCAAATCCTTCTGGTTGGAGCGTATAAATTTCTTCTTCAAGATCTCCGTGAAGAAATGCAGTTTTGACATCTAACTGCTCAAATTGCAAGTTAAATGTAACACACATCGGCAGGACTACTCGAACTATTGTGAGTTGAACCACAGTTGAAAATATTTCGTTGAAATCAATTCCTTCCTTCTGAGCATATCCTTTCACCACCAATCTAGTATGATAACGGTTTACTTGATCATCACTATTGCTCTTGATCTTGTAGACCCATTTGTTGCCAATGGGCTTTCACCCTTGTGGTAGTGACACCAATTCCCATGTCCTATTTTTATAAAGAGCTTCAATTTCTTCTTCCATTACTGCCATCCACTGAGATGCATCTGAATTGCTCAGTGCTTCTTGAAGAGTTGATGGCTCTCCATCCTCAGTTAGAAGACAGTATGCAATGTTACCCTCCATAATATAGTCAGAATGCTAACTTGGTGTCTTTCTTGTACGAGTTGATCGCCGAACTTCTGGGACTTCAGATTCAACTAGTTCTTTTACCTTGTGCTCTGGTGTAGCTTCAGCTTCTTTTTCTTCTTCTACCTGTACTGTTATAGTCTCTGTGCTTTCTTTTAAAGTGTTTCCACCATCTGCTTGCTCTTGTTCTTTCCTTCAATGAAGATAACATCTCTGCTGATTACAACCTTGTGGGCAGTGGGATCCCACAGGCGGTACCCCTTAACTCCATCAGCATAACCTAAGAATATAAATTTTCTGGATTTTGGATCCAGTTTTGTTGTTTCTTGTGTATTATACATTACATAGACAGAACTTCCAAATATATAAAGGTTAGAATAATCAACTGGCTTACCAGTCCACATCTCGATCGGTGTCTTCAACTCGATTACAGTTGTTGGAGCCCGATTCACTACATAACAGGCGGTGCTAACTGCTTCTGCCCAAAACTTCTTGTCTAGGCCTTGAGCTCCTATCATAGCTCTTGTTCTTTCCAACAGAATCCTATTCATATGCTCTGCCACTCCATTTTGTTGAGGAGTGTATGCTGTAGTGAATTGCCTTTTGATGTCTTCTTGCTTACATAATTCATCAAATTATTTGCTAGTATATTCTCCTTCATTATCAGTTTTCAAGCACTTGATCTTCTTGCTAGATTCAAGTTCCACTCGCGCTTTGTAAAATTTGAAGACTTGAAACACATCTGCCTTTCTTTTGATAGGATACACCCAAAATCTCCTAGAATAGTCATCTATGAATGATACAAAGTAATTTGCTCCTCCTAGGGATGTGATTGGTGCTTGCCACACATCAGAGTGGATCAATTCTAGAATTGCTTTGCTTATAGAATTTGATGTGTTGAACTTTAGTCGATGTTGCTTGCTGATAATGCAATACTCACAAAAGGGTAGTGTTACCTTTGTGAGACCTTGAAGTAGGTTTCTTTTGGTAAGAATCTTCATTCCTTGCTCCGACATGTGTCTAAGTTTCCTGTGCCATGTTATTGTGCATCTTTTACCTGGACTACTTGTGGCAACTAAAGCTTCTCCTTCTTGCAAAGTTTCTCCCTTCAGCATGTATAAATTTGCAGCTATTTTATCTCCCTTCATACATACAAGCGCTCCTTGAATTATCTTCATCACCTTGTTCTGGACTTCGATTTTGTAACCAAGATTATCAAGTTGTCCAATAGACAACAAGTTCTTAGTTAGTCCCTCCATATGTCGGACTTCTTGAATAGTCCGATTTGTTCTGTCATACATCTTTAGTTTGATAGTGCCAATACCAACGATCTTTAGAGCTTGATCGTTGCAACTGTACACAGAACCTCCAGGATAGGTTCGTAGTAATAGAACCATTCTTTTCTAGGAGTCATATGAAAGGTTGCCGCTGAGTCTAGAAGCAAAACATCAACAAACCTTTTCCCTGTGTTTGTTGCTACTTCACATATAATGGCATTTCCATCTTCTAAAGCATTTGCAACATTTCCTTGAGGATTGGAATCCTTTTTATTTAGACTCCAACAATCTTTCTTCAAGTGACCTTTCTTGCCACAGTGATAGCACTTGAAAGTCTTCTTACCCCTTGATTTTGATCTACCATGACCGTAGCTCCCACTAGGGCCACGTTCTATTGGCCTTCCTCTCATGACGATCAAGGCCTCTGCTTGTTGTGAATTTGCCAACCTGAATTCCTTGTTCTTGCGCTGACTCTCTTCCTCCAGAATAGCAGTTGCAATGTGGTCGAAGACTAGAATGTCCTTGGGGACATTATTTGTTAAGTTGATGACGAGTTGATCATAAGAATCTGGTAGACTTTGGAGTAGAATTTCCGCACGTTCACTTGACTCTATTGTATGTCCCAATGATGCAAGTTGGGAAAATAGAGTGTTCAGTGTGTTTATGTGCTTTGTCACTGAAGTAGATTCCACCATACGCAAGGTATAGAGTCTTCTATTAAGAAAAATCTTGTTGTGGAGTGACTTGGCCTCATACAGCTTTGTGAGGTGATCCCAAATCTCCTTTGCCGTCTTCTTCTCTGCTATACTTGATAGAACTCCATCAGCAAGTGCGAGATGGAGATTTGCAGCGGCATTACCGTTGATTTCATTCCACTTGTCATCTTTAACTTCAACTGGCATATTAGTAATAGCCGCTAAGCAATTATCCTTCCTTAGGATAGCCATCATCTTTAGCTTTCACAAAGAGAAATTACTCCCATTGAATTTTTCAAAATCATACTTTGTTGCCATTGCTTCTGTCATGAACTGCTTCAAGGGCAGTAACTAGTTCCTCCAAAGGGTGAATAATAATCTAACTTATTTTCTGATGTGGAGGATCCACTATTAGTGGCAGCCACAGAGCATACAATAAGTAGATATATATACACACCCTAAGTCTGGCTTTGGTACCACTTGTTGTAAAATTTGTTGTGAAATTATGGAACTGGATAGAGCAGGACCACAGCAAAAGTACTTGAAAAATAACAGCAATAAAGATAGACACCGAATTTACGTGAAAAACCCCAAAATAAATTAGAGTAAAAACCACGGACAAAGTAGAAGAATTTTACTATAGTGAAGAATATGAGCTACAAGTTTTCTATTAACAAGGAGAACACCAACTTATTCTTTCCTGTAACAGAAGCAATACAAACCCTTTAATTTTTCTTCCCACTATTTTCTCCCACTTTTTCTCTCACCCTCACTCTTCTTCTCAGAAAATGGTACGAAAGAAATGCTCTTCATTCCCCCTATTTATAGTAGAAAAGAATGAGGATATTAGCTCACTTAATCCTAGGATTAGGTGAGGATTAGGGAGAGGGTAAGGATTAGGTGGGAATCTATATATATATATATATATATATATATATATATATATATATATATATATATATAAAATTTATTAAATTAGATGTAGCTTAAAACAATAATATCAATTAAAAAAAACCAATACAGAGAAATAGAATAAAATGCATCCCTCCATACAAGATAAGGCAGCTTCGATCCAGCTGGCACTCAACCGGCGTTCCTCATGTGCGCTATTTTACAGCAGCATTATTTCGTTGATTGATAGATGAGAATAAAAACAAAGCAAAACGGTCCCTCTTGGCACTCAAACCCAACTACTGTTCACACTGGTACATACTGTAAATCCAAGACACAGGTCACCGATCATCTTCACAACACTGCGGACTCGCTGCACATCATTGCCTACGTCGCCTTCTCAAGCTTAACAATGGAGGACCCGGCCTCATCGCACTCAAAGCTGTCGTACCGGTTGAATATCTGAGCTACAAGCATGCACGATGTCCATACAACGTGGTCCTTGGCCGCACACTGCTTGTTTCCTGTAGTAGGCTCAGAAGTCTCCGGCCCATTCGACCAAAACAGATACTTGAGAAGTTCCTTATCCTTGGCAAAACGGTCGGGCACGAACTCCTCTGGGTTCTTGAAAACCATCGGGTCCCTCATCGCCAACGGTTGGTAGCCACACAGCAGCTCACCCTTGGACACTTGGAACAACGAGTCGTGAGATCGCAGCTCGAAGTTTACCCGCGCACGGCCGTACTGCAACGGCACAGGTGGGTTCAACCGCAGCACTTCGTACACGGTCGAGCGAACCAGCTCCATCTCTTTCACGGTCTCAAAATTGATGCTTCTCTTCCCGTTGAGCAATACTCTCCGGACTTCACTCTTCAGTCGAGGTTGTAACCCGTTCTTGTCTTTTCCTATGGTGGAGATGAGTGAGTTGAAGAAGATTGAGAAACCACCGTATGCGTTGAAGCCGAGCACAAACAAAATGTTATGGATTGCTTCTTCTTTACCCAAGTTATACTCACTTTCGGCTAACTCGATCGTTTCCTGCCCTTCCTTTTCAATAAACTCATACAGCTTCCGGTAAGCCCCGCTGACAAGAAAGAATGGGTAAGGGAAAGAATGCAGGAGAAGCTCTTCCAAAGGTTGAGGTATAGCGCCAGTTTTCACAGTTGGGAGTAGCTGAAGAGCTAGCCAGCTATCTAACAATGCGAAACCAGTGTCTTCTATTTCTTTAGATTTCGAGGTATCAGCTCCAGCGATGCCCTTGCAGAGAAACGCAAAGATGCATTTTTGCATGGGAATGAAAAAACCTGTGCTTCCTTTCTCAGTGATTTCCTTTTCAATGCCGTTTAACATAAGGTCCGAGTGTCTTAAGAACTCAGAGATCCAAACACGAGAGCTACGCTTGAGAATGTCAAGACAGAAGTTCTTGACGAGTTTGTGTTTGGGCTCTGTAGGATCGAGGTACACGCCGACGCGCGTGTTGCCGGTGAATTTGAGACTGGGCATGAAGTCTCCAACGAGGACGTTGCGCTTATCAATGATGGAGATGTCAAAGAGAGCCGAGAAAGAGGAGCAGTCGAGGACGGCGATGACGCGCGGGTCGACCTGAGTGAAGAAGGGGAAGGTTGGGGGCATGTTGGTGCGGAAGACGGAGCTCTTGTAAGTGGCCATGCGGCTGCGGAAGAAGGTCTCTGTACCTTGGAACCAGAAGTAGTCGAGACGGTCTTTGAGTGGGCCGACCACCGGCGGGCCGTAGCTCCCCGGAATGGCCTTCACCGGCAAACTCGTGGCCGTTGAGGCCGACGGCCACATCATCGAGACCGACATCATTTTTGGCTGAAGGTGTTGCCCCTGACTGGAGGTTGCTTTTTTTGGCCCAGTGCTATGTCATGCCTATATACAGATCTGTTTGTCAGTGAGTTCACATGTGGTTGTGGTAAGCCTTGGGCTAAATATCTCTGACGAAGTTCATGTATTCCTGAACTGGGGGTATTTCTGTGCAGAAGCAGACAAGAGGCTCGTGCCTGTTGTCGATGGTTTAGTTAGATTTGCTTGTTTATTTCCTCCGGATATTTTTTTGTCACTTTTGATTGTGATTACTTAACCCGTTTTTCACGTTCTAAGTTCAGGATTGCTGAATCCTTTAGTATTTTGTGACTGTGAAGATGTATACATATTTTAAAAATTATTTGAAAAAGTCTCAGGATAATTTTAAAAGACGTAGACCAAAGTGGATGTATGATTCTCAATTATTTAGTATTTTATATTTTAATGGGTTTGAATTTTACAAAACTTAAAAATCAATGGAAGTAAACAAAGCAGAATGAGAAAAAGATGGAAATTCTAAATGCCAGACAAATAATTTTAATACTAACCATACGTTTAAAAAGTTGAATTTTGTGGAGTACACAGGTGAATATATCTTGACATATATGAATATATCTTTTTTTTGTGACATGAATGTAATTTTTAAATATATATATATATATATTTTTTTTGAGATAGGGCGACAAGCACCAACTCTCAGGGG
The DNA here is from genome assembly GCA_020875875.1 of Dioscorea alata. Lineage (NCBI taxonomy): Eukaryota > Viridiplantae > Streptophyta > Magnoliopsida > Dioscoreales > Dioscoreaceae > Dioscorea > Dioscorea alata. Next base: position 7,271,520 of record CM037027.1, read on the forward strand.
CGAATGCGGGCAGGGGAATTGCCACAACATCCTCACCCTCTTGAAACTGGGGAGCGCGGTCAGAGGGAATCGAACTCGCATATCTCCCAAACGAGGGGACCCGAAGTACCGCTAGGCTACAAGCCTGTTGGTTTTTTAAATATTTTTCATAGATATTTTAATGAAAACATCCATACATGTGGCAGTGATTACATTCTACTTAAGTGCATTGTTTTCATTGAACAGAGCGTGTTGCATGTGCTGCTTCTATTTTCTTTGTATTTTTGACTTATCACACATTGAAAAGTTTTGAAGAAGTGGGAGCTACATAAAAGTATGGCTCAACTGGCCGTTCTACCACTACAAAATTGCAAAGCTAACACACCCTAAAATGAGGTATAATAGGACTTTTTTTATAATATCTTAAAAATTAGCATTATCATCCTTTAAAACCTAATTGACTAATAAAATCTAATTAACATAAACATAAAAAATATCATCCATGTATCTATTCAAATAACATCAATAATCAATACAAGCATAATTATCAAAGTTTACACATTACAAGGATTAAGCATTCAGTGCTAATTTTTTGTGGTTATATATCATTTCATCACAAATATGATGTATTGTGACAAAAAAATTTAATCGATACTATTGCTTAAGTTAATTGTGATGATTTATTTCTCTTGGTTACTATTATGATGATTTAGGATATTTTATAATTAAGTTGTCGCTATTAATATACTAATGATTTTTTATTTTTTATCAATAAAAAATTAACTTGTTAGTGTCTACTAAACGGGATTACCGCCATGTCTTAAATTGGAGATATATATACACACACGGACACACATAACTTTTTTAAAAGAAAATATTCAAATTAAAAAAATATTTGTGGCAATATGAGAGAAAAATCAATGTGAAAAATATTCTCCGAAATTTATTATTTTAACAAGTTGATATTGCTTACTGATTCCTCAAAATTTATATTTTCAATGATTTAAAATTTGTATGTATGTAAAACATTTGTTTAACATATTTATTTGGATTTTTTAAGATTATTTATCTTAAAATATTTTAAAAAAGTTCAGACCATCCTTAATACAGAAATACAATTTATATTTTGGTTAAAAATACAAATTAACATAATAATCCCCAAAGTTTTTAAATTTGTAAGACCTAGAAAAAAAGCATTTTTAATTTAGATCATACATAAGATTTATAATATTAGATAAAAATTTTTAAAATTAAAATTAAATAGATATTTACCAAAATCTCACAAACCAAAATCTAATAGGTAATATAATTTTTTTTTAACAAATCAAATTTAAATATGTAATTTATCCTCAATTAACATAATAAATAAAAGGAATAAACATAAATGGTGAAGCCTTGAGATTGGCTGCAATGAATCCAATGATTGGCTTCATTTGATTTGGTGACCCATAGTGATTCAACTAGCTCCAAATGTAAAGATGCATGTTATTGATGGTCATAAGATTTGCTTCTTTCCCTTTTCTTAAGTTCTTTTGCTTAGTTTATGCGATAAATAAAAAATAATCGTTATTTTGCTTTATCTTTTTTCATCTTCAAAGTTAGGTTTATTGAATTCTTTTTTAATGATGGTTGTTTTTTAGTGTTATTTTTTTAACATTTTGAATATTAGGTTTCTTAGAAAGAATACGTTGTTTTGATTTTGGTTGTGTGGTTTTCCTATTTGGCATGATTGTTTATATCTAGAAACAAAAGCCAAATTAAACGTGGAATTTGATCTCTTCCCAAATTTGAAGAAATAATGTTATGAAAGCTATAATCAAATTAGATTTTTTTTTTTTTTTTGAAAATTTTCAAGCTATTTGATTAGATTCTTAATTTTTTTTTTTCTAAATATACAGAATAAGCATCAAGAAGAGGGAAAACCATTCAAGTCAAATTCTAGTAGAAGTTGAGGTTGTAAAGCAAAGAAGAAGACTCAATGCATTTGCGGGGTACTTTATCTACAAATTTATATTAGAGAATAGTTTATAATAATATTATAACTTTTTTTTAAAGGATAGTTTAATATTTCTATTTTGGGTATTAAAAGTTTCAATTTTATATATTCGAAATGACAATTTTGTACTTTTTTTGGTGATATTTATTTATTTTTTCTTGTGACCATATTTTTTACTAAAATTTGTCTTTTGTGACAATAATAACACATGACACCATCACTAAAAAATATTGTCATAGATAATGCAATCAATTATAAATCTATAGGTAAGCAAGTATCTTGTGGGCACTGTACCCAGCTCATTTGATTGAATTTGATACTAAGGGCATGTTTGGTGGATGGATAATGACGATATGATATGATAGACTATCATATCCTACCATTATTTTTTGTTTGGTGAGCCAATAGGATATGGTAGTTCTATTCATATTGATCCACTTTATCTCACCGGGCTCGTGATAACTAATCTTATAGGAAAAGTTTAGATAGAAACAGATAGGATAAAAAGTTAAATTTACTTTTTTTTTTTTGCCTTTTAATTTGGTTTCTCTCTCATCTTGGGTTGTATTATATCCCATATTTTGATCTTTAAATCTGAGGTTTGGGACAAGAAGCTTGTCAAAAATTAGATAGGACACCAATGTTAGGGCTTCTTGACGGTTAAAGGGATTCTTCGTCGACCTCATACTTGAGCAAGTTGTTTTCATCTAAATCTCTTCTCTGATCATGTCTTATCTTTAGTTTCTCTAGTCGGATAATTTTTCTTTTTTGCTAAAATTTGATCTATTTATTTTTGCTACATATATGGATTTTGAGTTATTATAAAGTGTAATTTTGTCTATTTACATATACTTTAGATCATATCATGCCATTATCTGGTCCACTTCAAATGTAAAATAAGATATCAAAATGCTATTCATTGGCTTATATAGTGCACATCAAATATAGGATAGGATATGAGCTTATCATGCTCATATCTTTTCCTACTCCTACCTGTCCATATCCTATCATATTCATCAAACGGGCCCTAAATGATATTGCTAGAATACCTCACATAGATAGATTAGCTCAGTGTACAAATAAGTTCTTGAGTGAACATATTTTTTTATGTGCCTTACATGCATTTAGCATCACTTTTATCATGTTTTATGTCTCATAATTTGTATTGGTGTTCCTTTGTGCAAATAGGGTTGTGAAGGCCTTGAGAGAAGAAAAGGGAGCAAAAAATAGGTTATGCAGGCATATTTTGGGAGTTTTTGTGCAATATAAGGATCAAGACACAAGTGGAGCTCATATACATTAGGATGTGTGCCAACTTCCAAGGAGGATTCAAATCAAATTGTGAGTTGGAAGGGCACAAAGGCAGCCACACTTCCATATTTTTGCTTGTGTGAAGACTTCAAGAACCTTTCTAATGTTGATTAGACGATGAGAAGCCTCATAGAATTCCACGCGGACATGTGCCCGTCCATGTGGCCTCAAGAGAAGAGGGTTGGAGCCTTGTTTTTGAAGATCACTATAGAAAAGTACTACAGCAAAATAATGTAGCAGTACTGTAATAAAAAAAATGTTCACCCGACCGGGTCAAAATTCCACCCGGGCGGGTTAAGGCACTTGACAAGCACGAGATGGTTATTAAAAATAACCGTTTTAACCTATTCTTTGGGGAATTTTCATAGTTTTTTAGAGGCAAAGAGGGTAGGGTTTGGAGAGGAGATCTTTAACGAATTTGGGGGTCGTTCTTCACCAATTTTGATAGATTCTTTCTTCATCAAAGCATCAAAAGAGCCATCAGTGACCTAGCTTCGGAGAGGAATCCTTCAAGACATTGAGCGACTCTTCAAGGCCATCATCACAAATTCAAGGGGTTTTTATTCCATTGTTTCCATTGATTTTCATTGTATTATTTGCTTTGTAATTTGCCCCATGGAGGATTAAACCCTAGTAGGTATTTGGGCATGTAAACCCTAGGATTTTATTCTTGTATTGATTAACTTTGTGTTTTCTATTAAATCCAAGTTTAATTGAGTTTTAATCTTGCTTTCTTATTATTTTCTTGCCTTGTTGATCTTATGGTTGATTGGTATGTATGATTTGTTTGTCTTGGTGAGAGAGAGGTCTCTATTAGGGTTAGAATTTCAAAATTGAAAAGGGTTGAGAGGGTTAGTCATGAGATAGTGGAGTGTCCCCTTTCTCTTCTAATTAGTACATTCTATCTTAGTATTCCCTTAGCTTTATACAACCATATTTATTGTGAGGCGTGAGATTGAGAGATTTCTCCTTCGGGACCTTGTAAGGGTTTAGGGTTCTTTTACCTAGAAGTAAGGTTAGGTCTATCCTTAGAAATCATATGTACTCTTACAAATCCCTAGAGCTTATTGCGGTCATATGTGGTGTGAGCTATTGAGATTAAGTGATTTCTCCGCCGGGACCTCAAAGGGGGCTAGTATTGGTGGTTTGGAGGCAGGGCCCGATTATTCTTGCATTTCCTCGACTTGATTGACTCGGTTTAGAAACACTTGGTAAATCTTGCACTTAATGATAGATCCTAGGGGGAGCATTGCTCGGGTACCTCATCTTCATTGATTGAGACTTCTCTCATTTTTACTCTTCCTTGCTTGCTTGTGACATTCATATTCTTGTAATTGAGTTTATTTCACCATATTCTTGATTCCGACTAGATAACTTAAAAGTAGTTACTACTAATACTTCTTTGGGTTTTTGACCAGCAAAATAAACTTGGAAGGGGCCTAAGGCATGTAAAAAAGCATAATAAGTTTAAAATATTATTTTGGAATCAATTTTTGAATGATTGCTTAGTGATTGACAAAATTGTGTCTCCACTTGTACGAGCGTTTGCAATGTTGATTATGACGAAGGATCTTCTTTGGGTTATATTTATGAGGGAATGATTAAAGAAAATAAGGATATAAAAGAGACAATTAAATATGTAGGAGATTGTACTAATCTTATATCTAGATTTTCAGAAGATAGATGGTAGCTACCACATTTTGGTTGAATTTGATCTTTCGATATGATTAAAACAAGGTTTGTCAATTACCAAATGCCATGGATGGGTTTATGACTATAATCAACAACCCTTATGTTGCTCCCAGCCATAACAAATTGACAGTTGAACTTTTAACTTTTTGAGGGTGATTGGGTAGTTTTGGAGACATCTAACACATTCTTCTAGCAAAAATACAAGATCAGGTACAATAATAAATTAATAAATATTATTTTTTAAAACATTTAGTTTTACATTTTCAATAATAACGTGAAAGTTTATTTTTGACTTAGATGAATGGCTAGAGTTTGTGATAGGATCGAATGGTGTCACTTTGTATTGGTCACACTGATTCTTTCTTTGTGAATTCTCAGTTGTTTTAATATGTAATTTGACAATGAATAAGAAGAACAGAAGATATGTATTCACACTAAAAAATAGTTCACTTGATCATCCATTCAAGAACCAGACATTTAAACAAACACTTAACCGACATGCCTACTTGGCAATGCACAAACATACATACTGAAACAAACAAACACTAATACAGTGAAAGAAACTTATAGCATCTGAACAAGCATCTAAAAAAACAATCAAAACAAACACAATAGGTTGAGAGTCATCGAGTCTGATCAAATTTCCAGTTCCAAAGCTCATACAGTACCAGTGACTTCCTTTTGGGCACCTGCTTCTGGATGAGACTATGGAGACTCTAATCAATAGTTAACACCAACATGCTCACCTTGATTAAATAACTCTCTAACTCTCAATTCCTCTCAAAAGAACTCAAACTTGGTTCTGGGTAATGCTTTGGTGAAGACATCAGCTAACTACACATTAGTGCTGTAATGTTCCACTTCAATTGCTCCATTCTTCATGAGATCTCTTATAAAATGGTAACGAACGTCAATGTGTTTGGTACGGCCATGATGAATGGGATTCTTGACAGTGGAGATAGCTGATCAATTATCACATAATATGGCAATAGCTTCATTTTGTATTTCATTAGATTCTGTAACAGTTACCGGAGCCATACCGCTTCACACGCTGCTGTTGTAACAGAAACATACTCTGATTTTGTGCTTGATAAGGTAGTGATTGGTTGCTTCTTTGAACACCAAGCAATAGCACTAGATCCCAGAGAGATGACCCATTTAGTGGTGCTCTTCTGGATATCTTAAGGGCCACCCCAGTCACCGTCTGAGTGACCAATCAACTTAAAATTTTTAGTTTTGTTGTACCAAATTCCATGACTTACTATTCCATTAATGTATCGAAGAATTCTCTTAACAACTCCAAGATGGTGCAAGCTTGGCTTTTGCATGAAGCGAGACACTAATGAGACAGCATGTATGATGTTTGGCCGAGCGTGGGTAAGATATAGTAATCCATTAACTATTTTTTTATATCTCAGTGGACTTGCTTCTCCGAAATTATTTTGTTAATGAAGCTTTTTATTTGAAGTCAATGGATTTTCAACACTCTTGCAGTTCATCATCCCTGTCTTGTGGAGGTGATCAAAAGCACATCTCTCTTAAGAGATAAACACTGAACCTCTTCTTTGTGTTATGATAAGTGCTCGTGTTATAGTAATGCGAAGTGTTATTATCTTACTATGAGCATTACTTTCATTAGATTTTATCACTAAATAGTGTGCATTTGTGTGCTTTTGTGCATTGTAGGTTTGTGGAGCTAATTTAAAGAAGAAGAATAAAGTTAGATCGTGCTTTGCCGTTGTTGGGTAGTTTTCAGACCAAGCAAGGAACAAGGCACGGGCCTAGACTTGTGAGTGTGTGCCAACCTCCTTTGGAGGGGCACAAGAGCAGTCACATTCACAATAAGGAGATTTGAAGCAATAAGGAGATTTGAAGCAATCGGCACGATTTACCATTGATTACGTGCCCAATTCAATGGTCTCGATGAAGAACAACGAATTTGGGAGCATTTCGGCAAGAGTATTGTAGCAGCACTATAGCAAAAATAATGTAGTAAGTTACTGTTCACTGTTTGCCTAAAATCAGCATTCCAGAAACTTCACACGAGCGTGTGGAAATTCCATACAGCCGTGTGAAATCCCGATTTTAGCGATTTAAAGCCGCGACTCAGCATTATAAAAGCCCGTTTTGGAGACTTTTTTCAGGATCTTTTTGCCAATCTTTTCTCCTAACTTCTAGAGGGTTGTGGTTAGGGTTTTGGAGAGGACTTTGTGGAGGATCGGAGCGGGTCATCGGCATCGGCATCGTCATCGACATCCAGCGGCTGCACAAGACCACGACCACACTCTACACAAGGGGGTTTTTATCTATGCTTTCAATTTGTATTCACTTTCATATTTTGATGGATTTGTATAACTCCATGAGCAGCTAAACCCCTTGTGGGTATTCGAACTTGTAAACCCTAGGATGATTATGTTTCTTTGACATTGTTATTATGCTTTTCCATTATTGATGAATAAAATTGAGTTTCAATCTTAATTGCATCTTGTAATTATTTTCCCTTAGCCGTGACACTAGGGTTGAGAGCAATCTAGGTTATCCTTTGGAGGTGTGACAACTCCTATAGGGTTAGACTACTTAAGATTGGAGAGGGTCGAGAAGGTGAGTCGTGAGGTAGCCAAACGTCCTCTTTCCCTTCCGGTGTGATTCTCCCTATCTCCATGTTCCATGATTTCTCAGCGGTCGAGATAGAGTGAAATGCTAGGAGATAAACTCCCCTCGGGCTTAGTTGCGCGAGCAACAAAGTGAAGGGTTGAAGTGAATCCTAGTGCTGGGGCTTAATTTAGACTAGGGCTTTTTCATCTAGACCAAAGGGTTAGAACTATACATAGGAACAGGGTTTATCATTAGGAATCCCTAGAACTTAAGGCAATTCCACATAGTGTGAAGCTTAGGAAGACAGACTCCCCTAGGGCTGGGGCATAGTGTCAGGGTTTGTCAAGGGTCGTAGTGAAACCTAATGCTGGGGCATAGTGTCAGGGTTTGTCACGGTTGACCTTAGGTTTGGGACCGTGTGTTTAAGGATTTTCTTGACTCATTTAACATCAATAGGAGAGTATAATAGCATTGTCTTGCACTAGAATCATAAGTCCTAGGGGTAGCTTGTCTGGGTACCCAATTATTCTCATTGATTGTTCTTCTCTATTTGCACTTACTTGCACTCTTTTACCTTCCGTACTTCTCTTTTATTGCTTATTTCTTTAAAATTACTTTTGCACGCACTCATTGATTCTATTCTCACTCTTCGTACACCGCGTAGCTAAATAGTGAATTCTTGTGTCTTAAATCCCTATTTCTTCTGGATTCGACTACCCATTTACCAGGGTAATATTATTACTTCGACAAGCCTGTGTACTTGAGGTATGCACTCGCAAGGGGTGTGTCATGTTACCTTCAAACCAAGAAAATACTTCATTGGTATGAGATTAGACATCTCAAACATCTTCATCATTGCTTCTTTAAATTCAATCAACATCTTCACAAAGGATCCCATATATAGTATATCATTAACATAAAGGCAAAGTAGAAGAATTTCAGAGTTACCTTGTCATTTACTATAAATTTAGCATCAATTTGGCTATATCAAGCTTTTGCTGCTTGGCGTAATCCATATAAAGCTATGTTAAGATGATATACTTGGTCTTCTCTTCCATTAATGATAAATCCTTCTGGTTGTAACACAAAAACTTCTTCCTTGAGATCACCGTTCAAAAAGGTTGATTTAACATCTAACTAGTATATGCTCCACTCTTTCTAAGTGCTGAGTGCTAAAAACAATCACATAGTCTCCATTAGAGTGACCAGAGAGAAGACCTCTTTGAAGTCGATTTCTTTCCTTTGTGAGAACCCTTTTGCGACTAGATGTGTTTTCTTTTTCAATAGACTTCCGTCAGATTTAAATTTTGATTTGAAAATCCATTTCAAACAAATTTCTGTCTTCTTCTCCTCCAAGCTGGTTAATTCCCAAGTTCCATTTCTCTAGATTGCCTCCATCTCTTTATTCATAGCTTTTATCCAGTCATCATCCTTTACTTCTTCTTCATATGTGATGGGGTCTGTAGCAGTTAAGGCAAAGGAACAAGAGCTATAGATATCTTTGAGATTTCAGAACCTCATTGAAGTCAGTTCATCTTCTCCAACAGAGAAAGCCATTTACACTGGAGAGATATTACTGGCTCGTTGTGTGATATCTGGCCGTTGATTTATTTGATCAAGCGATGAGGATTTCTATAAAGCTTTATTACTATGCGCCATCTCCTTCTCACATGATGGCTCATAAGCTGAGGCATCCGAGTCAGCTAGAGTGGACTAATCCTAGCTCTTACTTTGAAAAAGTGTAGGTCCATGCTAATGTGGATTAGGCGGGAATTGGGCTCAATCACTTTGTAAGCTTTGGACCTATCACAATAGGCAACAAAGATCCTGGCTCAAGATTTGAAATCAAATTTTACTCACTGTTGTGAGTTAATGTATCTATAAACCAAACACCTGAACACCTTGAGATGGTCAACATAAGGTTTTGATCTAGTCAATGCCTCATTTGGGGTTTGAGAATTCAATGCTTTCATCAGCAAGCTATTGAGAATATAGACGGTGGTGGTGACTACCTCGGCCCAATACTCCAACGGCATATTTTTCTCCTGCATCATCGTCCTCGCCATCTTGGTCACCATTCTGTTCCTACGCTCAGTTATTCTATTTCACTGGGGTGTTCTTGGAGCTGTGAGTTAATAGAGAATATCAGTGTGCTTGCAAAATGACTCAAATTCATGTGAAGTGAATTCCCCTCCTCAATCAGTGTGTAGAGCTTTCACCAGGTGAGATAGCTATGTCTCCATCAATTGCTTGAACTGCTTGAATTGCTGAAACACTTCTGACTCTTCTGTATAAAATACACCCAACTGTACCTTATAAAATTATCAGTTAATAACAAGAAGTAGAAGTTACCTCTGATGGAGGTGGTCTTCATTGGACCTACTAAATCACCATGCACAAGCTCAAGTGGTGTTGTTGCTTGTTTAGACATTCCTACAGGAAACTTGGCACGAGTTTGCTTTCCTAGAAAGCGAGCTTCACATTTGCTTGTCTCAGTGATAGATGGCAAATGAGACACCATCTGATGAGTAGCTAAATTCCTCAAACTCTTCATGTTTAACTTCCTGTATTGTTTGTGCCATAATTTTGAAACACTTCCTGCATCTTGGGCTATGTTTGCATGATGAACATCATCTCCATCAAATGGAAATAATTTGTGTTTGGTCATTGACACTTGAGCAACTTTCATCATTGAATTTCCTTCTTTTATGATACATTCACCTTTGAGAATTCAACTTAATAACCTAAATCAATCAGTTGTCCAACACTTAGCAAATTGTGTGCTAAGTTTGGTACAAACTGAACATCATTCAAAGTGGTGACTCTTCTAATACTTCATTGAAGGGACACCTTCCCAATTCCTTCAACTTGGAGAGTTTTCCCATCTCCCAATTTAATAAAGTGCTTTGGAGTGGATTTGATACACTAGAACAGATTTCTTTCGCCTGACATGTGGTTGGAACAACCACTGTTAGTGAGCCAGATTCCTCCATTCTCTTTCACACCTTCAACTGCTGCCATGAATGTAACCTCTTCCTCTTCTTCTTCTTATGTTTCTTTCACAACATTTGCTTCTTTATTCCTATACCAGCACTGGGCTTTAAAATGCCCATACTTTTTGCATACAAAGCATTGTACCCTTTGTATTGCTTGCCACTGTCTACTTGATGAAATGATTGCACATGACCAGACTCTATGCTTCTTCCACGCCCTCATCCGCATCCTCTACCTCAGAGAAAGTGGTGACCTCGTCTTCTCCAACTAGTTGCATGCAAGGCTTTCTCTCCTTCATGGTGATTGCTTTCAATGTTGAGAATGGACTCATGATTATTTTAGTGAACTACTGAGTTGCTCAATTGTAAGTGTGTTTAGATTCTTTGCTTCAATGATTGAATGAACAACTAGTGAAAATCTGGGGGTGAGACTCTTAAGAATCTTAGAGACCACAGATTTTTGAGGAAGTTCTTCCTTTAACATTTGAATTTGACAAACTATGTCCAAGACCCTGGTAACAAAATCTTGAACACTCTTACCTTGCTTCATCTTGACTGCATCGAATTCCCACTGAAGAGAGTGCAGTTGAATTGTAGAATTGTCTAAAATCTCCTTGGAATTCAGTCTTGATGATGTCCCATGCCTCTTTGGCTATTTTTGCTTATGATATTCTCACAAGAATTCTAGGATCAAGAAATTGTTGGATTAAGTATAAGGCCTTAGCATCCTTCTTTAGACTATCATTGATCATTTTTGCATCTCCTTCCTCATTGAAGCCTTTCTCCACTAGCTTCCACAGATCTTTTGATCTGAACATTGTTCACATCATTAGGCTCTAAAGGTTATAGTTTTCCCCTTTGAAAAATGGAACATTGGCCTCCTTTGTTGTGGAAGAATTTAACATCTTCTGCTGCTCTCTGATACCACAGATAGGATCGAATGGTGTCACTTTGTATTGCTCACACTGATTCTCTCTTTGTGAATACTCAATTGTTTTAATATATAATTTGACAATGATGAAGAAGAATAGAAGATATGTATTTATACTAAAAAAATAGTTCACTTGATCATCCATTTAAGAACCAGACATTTAAACAAACACTTAACAGACCTGTCTACCTGGCAATACACAAACATACATACTGAAACAAACAAACACTAATACAGTGAAAGCAAATTATAGCATCTGAACAAGCATCTAAACAAACAACCAAAACAAACACAATAGGTTAAGAGTCATCGAGTCTGATCAAATTTCTAGTTCCAAAGCTCATACAGTACCATTGACTTCCTTTTGGGCACCTGCTTCTATACAAGACTATTGAGACTCTGATCAGTAGTTAACACCAACAGTTCGTTGGTCATAGTGCTCATAATTTACAAAAATTATGGCTATTAGAATTCTTAGTCAAACAACTTCTTCCTCTAGTTGTGAAACAAATTGGAGTGTGTTCAAAAGGATATACACAAAAAGGAGGAATAGGTTGGAGCATGAAAGGTTAAGTGATTTTGTTTATATACAATATAATCTTTGTTTGAAGAATTGGCATGTAGCTAACTTGTATATAATTTATTTATTTAATTTGAGACCATATTATGAGTATCAACAAATTGTTTTCCATTTCTATGAGCTTCAACAAGAACAAACCTCTAGATCCTATCAATTATGAGTGTATTGACAAGACTAATACTTGGGTTGTTGAGGATAAGCCTCCATGGGAATCTAAACTTAATCTTAAGGATTTGGAAAATTTGGTTGCTCAAGTAGAAGGAGAGGGGTGAGAACAAAGAGAAGAAGTGCAAAGTGAAGGTATCCATAATATTGATAATTAGTAATAAGTAACTAGTATGATTGAAAGTTAAATTTTCTGGGTCTATTTAACATTAATTACCTAAAAAGAATACATCTTTTAGATAAATTCACTAAATTATGATGATGAGAATATTTTGAAGGTTGAAGATGGAATTGATTTTTAATTCTTTGATGTCGACCTAGGTAACAAGGAAGATAAAATTTGTAGAAATGATGATAATGAATGAGTCAAGTGAACATGAGATTCATGATTCATTTGAGTATAATCTCTTTCTAATTTTCTTACTTGTGTTTCAATTTACGAAAATTAGATTTTGGATTTCTAAATTGAGAACTTGAGTGTCTTCATACTTGAGGATCTGTTGGGCGGTTGTACTTTGAAAATTGAATTTTATATATGTCAGAGTCATTAGCTAATTAATAAAGACAATAAAATTTTAATCTTATCTTGTTTGTGCTTGTAAAATTATATTTTTTATATTTATTAACATTTTTATGTTTTATATAATTTTGTATTTTTTTCCAAACTTTTGATTCTTTCAAATTTTGTAAAATTATCTTATTTTCTAAAAATTTATTTATATTAAAAATGGAAAATTCAGTTCAATTGTTTGGTTTAACAAGTTGAACCATGAATTGGTGGCCCAACTGGTTCGATGATCGATTTGATTTTTAAAACATTGATGGACTTTTTTGAAAATTACAAAGTTTATTCGGCCATATATAATAGAGGAAATTGAATCATTGAAGATGGAAAACTAAGGAGTTGTTTGGTTACCTGTAAGTAGGTGTGATGTAATTTGATTTACAGGTAAAATGCTAACATGGGCTGTTTAGTTTACTGTGAAAGCATATATATAGTGATTTGAGTTACATAAAAAGCGGTGTTTTGCTGCATTTGGACTTACGACCAAATTGGCCATAAGTCCAAATGCATCATTTGTTTTAAAATGCTTTTTCTTAAAGTTACCCCTTTCCTTCACAATCGGGCGTCCAAAGCTACCCCTCTCCTTCACAATCGAGTGTCCATTTCCATCCCCCAAGAAATCACCGCAGAGATGCTAGCACTGTTGTTCTTCTTCTCTTCAGCTCTAATAGTCATAGGTCATTGATTTCCCTTGATTTTGATCCTTTGCTTTCTTAGATTATCGTCTATTCTTGTTTGTAAACTTGATGATTTGATGGATTTAACGTGGTTTATCGTTAAAAGTTTATGATTTTGACTCTGGAATTTATGATTTTTGTATTTATTGTTCAGATGATATAGACCTTCTTGTTTAAGCCATAGTTTTGTGAAGGTTTTACTTTTTTACTTTTTGATAGTTTAAAATCATGCTTGGATTCATAGATTGTTACAGCGAATAGTTTATCTCCATCTTGTTGGTCGTGTGTGTCTTATTATTTTATATTAAATTGCAGGAAATGTTTCTTCTTTGTGCGTTATTGTAGCATCTGATGCTTGGATTGATAGGTTGTTAAGAGATTAATATGTGTTCTGATGATGTATCTCTTATTGTTTGCCCTGATAATTTATGATTTTAGGAACTGGTGTTTTTTGCTACATTGATGTTGTGATGATACTTATTTGATTGCTTTTTCTACCACACCAGGAATTAAAGCTTTTCTTTTTGTTGTTAGTTTCTAGCATCTCAAGGTTGGGTTGATAGATTGCCAATGAGGGTTGGGTAATCTTTGGATTTAAGGGTGTTTCTTATAAGTTTTTGATAAGTGCTTGTGTATAAAGATTACTGAGTATACTTTTCTTATATTGAGCATCACTTTTATCAGATTTTATGGCTTATTCATGTGTATTTATTTGTGTTTCTTTGTGCATTTAGGGTTGTGGAGACAAGTTTGGAAGAAAGGAAGCAAAAATAGATCATGAACACAATTGTTGAGGAACTGTTAGACCAAACAAGGATCAAAGCACAAGTTGTGCTCATAGACATGTGAGTGTGTGCCAACCTCCAAAATGCTCAAGTGAATATACGAATTGGAAGGACACAAAGGTAGACACACTCATATGTTCCAACAAGTGTAACATTGTTTAGAGCTTCATCAATGTGCTTGAAAGTAAGACACGCCATGATCTACCACATGGATGTGTGCCCAACCATGCGGCCTCGATGAAGAAATTGAAGTCAGGAGCATCGTAGCGGAAGTCTTGTAGCAATTTACTGTAGTGAATCATTGCAGCAAAATCACTGTAGTAGTTACTGTTCAGCACGCAGGAAAATGAAGCCTGGAAATCCACACGGCCGTGTGGAATTTCCACAAGCCCGTGTGGATGCCCAATTTCAGCTCTTTAAATACAACTTTAAGATTTTAATTGGGGGATCTTTTTTCTATCTTTTGCCTATCTTTTGGGGGAGAGCTCGGCTAGGGTTTGGAGAGGTTTTTACTTAAATTTTAGAGTGGTTCTACGGTATTCGACATCGATTTACTTCGGAAGAGAGTTATTAAGAGAGCTTTCGACGACATTGATTCGGCGAGGTGTGCCCTAGGCTTAACGGAGGAATCTTTGGAGAAGATGAGGAGGCTCTTGAAGACCATCGATACGGACGATAAGGGGGTTATCTTTATGGATTGTGTGCACTTATTTTTTATTTCATATTTGATTTTGTATTGCTCCATGAGAGCTAAACTCCTAGTGGGTGCTTGAACTTGTGAACCCTAGGATGATTCTGTTTCATTGACTCCTATTATGTTTCCTTAATTGGTGTTTTAATTTTGTGTGTTTATTGATTTTGATTTTCCCTTAGAGTGACACTAGGGTTGAGGTAATCCTTTTAAATGAGTGATACTTCATTATGGTTAGACTTAGCAAGGTTGAAGAAGGTCGAAAGTGTGAGTCGAGAGGTAGCGGAACGTCCCCTTTCCCCTTTGATGTGACTTATCCTACCTCCATGTTCTAAGAGTTCTTTGCGGTCATGATAGAGTGAAGTGCTAAGAGACAAACTCCACTGGGGCTTAGTTGTGCAAACAACAAAGTGAAGTGTTGAGTAATCCTTAGTGTTGGGGTTTAATTGTGACTAGAGATCTTTCGCCTAGACCAAAGGGTTAGATCTAAATGAGGGAATAGGGTTTATCACTTGGAATCCCTAGAGCTTCAAGTAGTCCCATACAGTGTGAGGTGTTGAGAGTATCCCTTTCAGTCGGGGCATAGTGTAGAGTGCTAGCCACGGTTAATCTTAGGTTTAGGGACCGTGTGTCTTTGGATTTCCACAACTCATTAAACTTCAATTAGGAGGCATAATATTAGTCTTGCACTTGAAACAATAGTCCTTTTTTATGGTAGTTGGGAGCCCGCGCGCACACACACATATATATAAAAGGAAGACTTGGTGAAAAGAATATAAGATTTAATTGAGTAGGAATAGAATTAATCTCAAGTTGGTTTCTGTGTTCAAATCTGGAGTAAGATGCATTATTGATTTAATTAGTACATTTAAGTATGGAGTGGTTCATGTACTTGGGATTTTTTTTATTTGAAATATAGATTATTATTATTATTATTTTGACACTATTGACACATTACTATGTGTATACATTTTAAATCTTCAATCATATTTAGAAAATAATTAAATTTTTAATTTTTTTTGTATACAAAAGTTAATGATATTATTACTCATTTGTTACGGTGATGTTGGAATATAGATAAATTGAGTATTATATTATATAAGATAGCATGACACAATTGAGAAGGAAAAATTAGTTGGATAAAGTAAAAATAAATTAAAAATACCATATATAGTATGAATAGAATACATTCACCATTCCCTTTCCTTTTCATCTTACCCAAACATCATATACATGATATATGTGTCTTTTTTTTTTTTTTTTTTTTGACACAATGTAAATTGGTCATTGGTTTGTAGTTATTACTTTTTTTTTTTTTTTTTTATCTAAACTCAGATTATAAATGGACAATCAATTTGGTGATGAAAGCAGTGTACTTGCCGCCGCTACCATTGTTGCAATTATAGCGTTAAGGTGGCACAATGGGGATCAACAACGTACAGACTATATTTCAAGAATAATACATGGATCCTAGGAGGCTAGTATAGTAATGCTAAGGATGAAAAGGGTTGTATTTTTTGAGTTATGTGATTTATTAAAGTCAAAAGGATTGTTGTGCAACACCTTACACATAAGCGTGGAAGAGCAAGTAGCAATGTTTCTTCACATTCTTGGTCATAATGTGAGGAATAGGGTGATTGGTGTAAATTTTTCACGTTCCAGTGAAACTATTAGCCAATATTTTAAACATGTATTATATGCCATAGGAGAGCTTCGGGGTGAATTTATCCAACTGCCCTGCACAACTACTAGTTCAGTCATTACACATGATCCAAGGTTTATTCCATATTTTAAGGTAAGAAAATATTGAATTACTCTACTATATGGCTCATAGACTTATATGCAATCCGTAATATTTTTGTCCATTAATAAATAGGATTGCATAGGAGCACTTGATGGTACACGTATCCATGCATCCGTTTGAAAAGAAATTGTAGCTCGTTTTCGTGGGAGAAAACCATATCCCACTCAAAATGTGTTGGCTGCAATTGACTTTAAATTAAGGTTTACATATGTTCTAGCTGGGTGGGAGGGTTCAGCACATGATGCACTTGTCCTTCATGATAATTTAGAAAGAGAGGATGGGCTTATAGTGTCTGAAGGTATGTTACTGTTTGACAAAAATTTAAATTATTATATTGTCAGAATAACTAATACAATTATCCATGTAGGCAAGTATTACCTTGTAGATGCGGGATATTCCACAAGAGCGGGTTTTATATCACCATTTCGTGGTGTTCGCTATCATCTTAAGGAATTTAGTGCCCGCACACCATCAAATAGCAAGGAACTATTCAATTATAGACATTCTTCATTGCGCGCTACCGTGGAATGAGTGTTTGGAGCTTTGAAGAATCGCTTCAAAATTCTCAGATCTAGACCATTTTTTCCATGTAGAATACAAGTGGATATTGTGGTTGCGTGTTGTATTTTACACAATTATATTTTACAAAGAGGTAATGATATTTATATACCCGATGTTGAAGAATGGGAACCTAATGTGCAAGAAGTTAGAACTCAATCTCAAGCACATGAGGAAGCAAGAGAATGGTTAGCAATATGTGATGCAATCATGGAGGCCATGTGGAACAATAGATAGTGTTTTTCTTTGTATGCTGTAGAATTGTTTTTGTATTCAATCATGGAGCCCATGTGGAACAAGAGAATTGTTTATGTATTTAAAATGTTAACTTGGAGGTTTGATTTGATTTTGTTATATAGAAACTTCGTATTTTCTTTTAATTTTGTTGAATGGTATTATCCTTGAGAAATGTGGACTACGCACTTTGTGAATGCATTAACAGAAATGCATTTTGAATTTATTACTATGAAACACCCTCAGCATTGTCATTTTAGTTACTTATTAGTATTCATAATTTATGACTCTCTTCCAATTTTACCTTGTATAGTTATGAAATCATGATGTGCATTTAGGCTTCAATCATCTATGAAATTATGAAGTGCATTTATGATTCTCTTCCATTTGATATTTACTTTGTTTTGGTTGAAATAAAATCAATGAGGACATATATTGATGTAGGCACATCAACTATGTGCTTTACTTTCATGGATCATTCATATGTTTTATTTGTTGTAAGACTGCCTTTAGAAAAAGGAAATCTATGCATGAATTTTGATTTTATTGTCTTTTTTATATGTAATGGATGGACTCAGTAGAGATGACCCAAGAAAGCGAAGGTGTTGGAAGGAAATGCCTAACTAATTTTAGGTGGACAACGATCATGACATCATTTTTGCTCAGATGCTTAGTTAAGTAGGCAAACTTTGGTCTTAAAACTGACAAAGGTTTCAAGAGTACTGCTATCAATGCAGTTGCGGAGGCTGTTAATACGTAGTTTAACATGGGTGTGAGTGATACACATGTTATCAATCATCTCCGACATGTAAGAAAAATATGGTTAATAATAAAAAAAGCTTAAGAGTTTAAGTGGAGTTTCATGGAATGATTCGGAGAAGAAAATCATAATGGGCATTGAAGAATTCCGAACGCACATACAGGTAAACTGAAGTTTTTTTATTTTATTTTGGTAATCGATATTTGTGTGCATTATCTCTATTTACTTGTCTTTATTTCTTTTCTTGTAGTCCCATCCTACTAAAGTAGTTTACATCAATAAGCCCACTGAAGATTATAAAGAGATGGCTATCGTTTGTGGGAATGATCAAGCAATGAGGTGATTTGTAAGAACAAGCTCTCAAAGCTTTAGGAGTCTGGGTGTTCACATGGATATGCCATCAACACCACTGACATTGGATTTTGACGATATTCCACAAGGGTTGAGTGATTGGGACTTCGCACAATCACAACTTCCTCTGGCAGAAACACCAACAATGTCCACTTCAATGACTAAAGAAGTAAACAAGGGAACAAAGCGTCTAAGGCAGCCAGAATTGGAAGTCATGCAAAAAAATCTCCATTGGATTAGACATGCTTGCTAGTGCTGCTAAGATTGACAAAGGTGTACAATTGAGTAAGAGATTGTACGATGGGGTCATGACTTTTATTTGGCTACTACGATAAGTCTGACCTTGGTTTAGCATATGACCATTTGAATGCCCAAAATAATCTGGTAACTACTTTAATAAGACCTTCGATGCCTTTGGATGGATAGTTTTCTTAGGTAGTTGGGGTGTGATGGTGGGGTGTGAGATCATCTACTCTTATTATTTTCTTATTTTGGGTGCTTTTGAGTTTGTGGACATGTCTTATGTTGTATTTTGTTATTGTTTGGAGTTGTTGAACTATGTTATGTTTTATGAACATGTTGAGAATTTAATAGTGTTGGTTGTTAAGTTTCCAAATTGTTTGATGAACATGTTGACTTCTTGAATATGATTTGTTGAGTTTATATCTTGTTTTATGAACATAATGACTTATTCAATTTGAGTTTGTTGAATTTAGATGTCATTGGTGGAATACTTGACCATATTTTAAGATTAATTTCAAGTGAGTATACTTAAGTGATAAGCACTAATGATGGTCATATTATTAAGTTAAATTCAAGTATTTTGAATAACTAATTTAAATAAACAAAATATATTTTAAATAGATAAAATCCATTAACTTAAATCCATTTAAATAAATAAAATACATTAAACTTAAATAAATTAAATAGATTTTAAATAAAATATTTGAAAAATATAAAAATATACAAAATTTGGGAAAAGGGTAATCTCACTGTATATTTTACATGGTGATTTTAATCCACAACTTACATCAAACCAAACACTTAAGTGATTTCAACTTACATAGTATTTTCATTTACAAGCAACCAAACAAGTATGATGTAAATTAAAATATAGTAAATTGACTTACATTATAATTTTGTAGTTTTTCCAAATTTTTTATTTTTTCAAATTTTGTAAATTTTCTTATTTTATGAAAATTTATCTATACTAAAAATGGCAAATTCAGTTCAATTGTTCGGTTGAACAAGTTGAACCACAAACTGGTGGCCGAACTGGTTCGGCGATCAGTTTGACTTTTAAAGCATTGATGGACTTTTTTTTTTAAATTATAAAGTTTATTCAGCCATATCTATTAGGAAATTGAATCACTGATGATGGAAAACTAAGGGCCCGTTTGGTATGATGTAAAGTCGTTACTTTGCCTACAAAGTAAGAGGGGTGAATCTCTTTCAACCGTTTGGTTTTTAAAAAATGGGTGGTCTCCTTCTAAACACTTTCCATTTGACCAGGGAAAGTGATTCACAAGGGGGGTGGTGTGAAAGTGATTACACCATGGGTGGGAAAGTTTGGTAATTGTCAAATTACCAAACTACCCTTTATGATATAAATCTCTTTGTTGTTTGTTTTGTCTTTGGAAAACCCCTAACGCGAGCATATTTCCCTTCTGAATCATCTAATTTTTTTTCTCAAGTTTGTTAGATTATTTTTATGTTAATAGGATAAATACAAATAAATTTCGTATTTGTTTGGATAATATTTTTATGTGAGAATCTATGTTTTGATTGAATCAAATTTATGTTGATATAATAATCCAATATGATAAGATGAGAACATGAGACATATTTTATTTGCTACTAATTGGATAAAAACCCCATTTTAATTTTTTTTAATTTATGAAAAATAGTTTAATAATTATTTAGACTGAGTTAGTAATATTATTAGAGTTGAATAAAAACCCAAATTTAATAACTATAACAACTAAGGGCAAAAATGAGAATAAACTTAACTTTACATTGGAAAACAAGTTCATACCAAATGAGGGAATTAAGTTTGTGTGCAAAGTAATTACAATTTAATTGAGATAACCAAACGTTGTAATGTTATTTTAAAGTAATTGCATGTAAAGTCTTTCCCTGCAAAGACTTTGCATGCAATTACTTTCCCTACAAAGTTCCAAACGGGCCCTAAGTGCAAATTGAGGGCTTCAAAATGGATCATCACTACCAAGAAAAAAGTGGAAGAACTCACCAAAGAATCTACCACCACAGACTCTTGACTTTTATCACTATTCTTCACCTTACTTTCCCTTCTTTCAAAGATTGATCCCCATCTAAC
The DNA here is from genome assembly GCA_020875875.1 of Dioscorea alata. Lineage (NCBI taxonomy): Eukaryota > Viridiplantae > Streptophyta > Magnoliopsida > Dioscoreales > Dioscoreaceae > Dioscorea > Dioscorea alata. The sequence continues at coordinate 7,292,525 of CM037027.1, forward strand.
TTTGAAACGTCTTGATCCTCTCCCTGAACTGTCCCCTTGAAGATAAAGGCTCGGATCAACCTTGGTGCCTTTATGTGTTGGTTGTAGTGATGCGGTGAAGTGAAAGGCTGGGGCCTTAGATGGAGAAGCTTGCCAAGGAATGCTAACAAGAAGTAGGAGCCTCCAATAACATCTTCACGGAGAATAGAGATCATATGACATGGTTTTTGGTGTTGGCTTTTTGCCTTCAATTCATTGTTCATGATCAATATTGAACCTGAGGGAGAGAAATTTTTGCATCATAATTTCTAAGAACTTGTTTCAGAAATGTACCAAAATAAACATATTTTCTAAAAACAAAAAATAAAAGAAATTTAAACAATCAAACTAAAAAAAATAAAAACATGGAAAGCATTCTAAAAACATCCAGCCCTAAGATTTACTCTTTTGACTATTATCTTGGTCAAATTTTTATTTTATATTCCCAATATTTGTTGGCTATGTGATACCCTGTATTTTGTTGGCTTTTTGTTAATTTCACATCCTACCATTGAATTGAATTTTTTTTTTTTTTTTTTTTTTGAGAAAGGCGACAAGCGCCGGAACCTCAAGGACGGACACGTGGGGGAGCCGCGCTCACCACCAACCCGTGTCCTCACCTTGCGCGTGATAGATTTCGAATCGGGGAGCCACGCTCAACCATCGAGACGAAGACCCTACGCAAGGGACCCGGTGTCAATAGACCAAATGGTTGTTGGACATTGAATTGAATTTTCTATAGCTTTTATGAAGTTACTATTTTGTTTTGGAGGTTTTGTTATTATTATTACTCAATAAAGATTTTACAATTTTGTCTTGTCCAAGGAAGCATTGAGCATAAAAAAGATTTCACACATTTCCTGTTCTTTAGTTTTATTTATTTTTTTTATGTAATTCCAAGCATGCACTGCAAAAGCTTTTAAATGGATGCCTTTGAATTAAATGAGATTACCAAAGTTCACCTTTAAAAAAAAAATATTTTCCATCTTTTCATTTTTATTTTATATATATATATATATATTTGAATTAAATGAGATTACCAAAGTTCACCTTTAAAAAAAAATATTTTCTATCTTTTCATTTTCATTTTATTTATATATATATATATATATATATATATATATATATATATATATATATATATATATTATTTTAAAAACATTTTTTTATATATCTTCAAAACAAATTTTTGGCAATGAAAAGCAGAAACCACATTCTTTATATAATTATACAAAAGTGACTAAAAACATTATTTCACACGCAAATATACATATGAGCGTCATATATACAAACAAAATAGAAAAGTTAAAACGTAACATTGCTTGAATATATTAATTAGGTAAAATTCTCATTTTAGTCCATGTACTTATCAAAATGTGCCATTTTCGTCCCTCTAGTCTAATTTGTGCCTTTTAAATCCCTCTACTTTTTTATTTGAGCCAATGTAGTCCCTCTAGCTGACGGCTGTGAGATTTTCGTCAAAGTATGCTGACGTGGCTTTTTATAATAATTTTTTGGGTGAAGTGGCACACATACTTTGACAGCAAATCTCACGGTCATCAGCCGGAGGGACTACATTGGCTCAAATAAAAAAGTAAGGGAATTTAAAAGGCACAAATTAGACTAGATGGACGAAAATGACACATTTAGATAAGTACAGGGACTAAAATGAGAATTTTACGTATTAATTATAGCTAAAACCTCGCAAATGGTATGGCCAACCTTCATATAAAGCTGAAATTTCTGGCATGTTTGGATACCCAAGATCACACAAATGGCTCTATCTAATAAAAAAATTTAAAATTAAGTAAATATGAGTTTGACAAATAATTTATAAAATACAATGAAGTATATTTTTTTTTAATAAAAATGGATAAATCACATGCATTATGTAATAAACAAAGTACAACAACACAGTCCGCTAGTAGTGGAACTTGACAAAGGACAATAACAGCGAACAACAACAAAACAAACAATTGTCCGTAGATAGAAAAAACAAAAACATACACCAAACCTAGGGGAAGGAGCGGAGCTATATATAAGATTATGGGTCAAATGATCCCCACAAAACATTTGAAATGTTTAAGTTGACCCATTAAATTTAAAAACATAAGGTCAAAATAAAATTATTGGAAGAGGTTGTTTTTACCAAACATAAAAGTATTTATGATTTGTCAATTGGTGGTTTTTAATTATTTACGGCCTTCAAAGTGTTAAATACTTTTATTATTATCTTAATTTAAATTTTAAAAATAAATTATCAAAAAAAAGGGTTATAAGTGATTTAAATATTTCAAGTGTAAATTGAAATCACTTCATTATTCATGTTGTATATAAATAATAAATTATAAAAAAAAAGGATTGTAAGTAAAGTGCATAGTAACTTCTTTGAGTTGGACTTAGGTGTAATATGAAAATCCTTATTATTGATATTTACTGCTCATCCATTACTCTTCCAAGTCTGTTACACTCCCAATAACTTCAATTAATTCACTGAAGGCTTGAATAACTAATAAAGCAATTCTGATTCAGGCAAAGATATTATCTATGTGGATTAAGTTTCGTGTGTGCCTGGTTACATGTATTGAAAGAGATGTATTCAATGGTATTAATAACGAAACAATCATACAACCATTTTAAAATATAAAAACTCGTTGTGGACAATTGTAAAAAGTAAAAATTTAAGGGCCTGTTTGGATAGCCCAGAATTATGGCATAATCCGTACATTATGCCATAATTTTACATTTTCTGAGAATTATGCCATATTGGCTGTTTGGGTACTTATTTTACAATATAAAATTATGGCATAATATAGGTATTATGGCATAAAAAAATATTTCACTAAGAGTGGAATATTTTTTCATTGTAAAAAATCTCTCTCTTTTTTGATTCAGCCACCAGTTATTGATCCACCGCCTGTCCAGTTGGCCTCCGGCGACTGGTCACCGGTCCGGCCAACCTCCAGCGACCGGCGACTAGTCCGGTCGGCGGTCCGACCGACCTCCGGCGACCGGTCACCGGTCCACCGGGGGTCCGACCACAGCCCGGCCAGCATCTGGTGACATGCCGGTGGTCCATTGGTGGTTCGAGCGGCCTTCGGTAATCGGCCACCGGTGATCCGGCCATCGGCCGACAGTCCACTTGTGGTTCGGTTGGCCTTTGGCCATCGGCCACCAGTCCACCGACAGTCCGGTGGCAGACCAACAGATTGCCGTAATTTTTTTTATTTTGTTAACCAAACACTCATTCTGTAAGAATAAAATATGTCATAATTTTTTTAATAATCACCTGCACTTCCTACATAATTAAATTATGCCATATTTTTTTATTTTGCATCCAAACAGGCCCTAATAAATATTTTTTTTATTATTTATATTTCTTACACTATTTTAGCTATAATTGTTATATTTATACACACCTTTTATTTGTATATAAATGATCCCACTTCATGAATTTCTTGGCTCCGCCACTGCCCAGGGGAAAGCAAGGGGAGTCCTCAGGACCAAAGAGACCCAAGATACTACCAAACAAGCATGACACCAAGCTACTCCTTATGAAGCTTATCTTTCTTTGTTTGAGAGTTAGGGGTGTCCAAGGAACTCCAGATTATGTTTGGCAGTAGCAGCAAGTCCTCTAGTCCGGCTTTCTTTGACTCCAGTGCTGCATCAATCCATGAGATCAGAATGTAAATGCATTTGACATTGACATTAGTAATGATAGAGCATTCATCATTGAAAATGCGCTCATTTCTTTCCAACCAAATATTCCAAGTTATTGCCCTAATAATGATATCCTCGGTTACTCTCACTTGAGAGAGTAGTTGGGGTCTTCACCTGATCCAAAGATCTTGAAAGGAAGTTGGTGGTTTAGGAAAAGAAAAAGCATGAGTGAAGAAATGCCAGATCTGCACTGCCATAGGATAAAGGATTAGCAAATGATTCATGGTCTCATTATCAAAGTGACAAAGAACACAAATAGTCGTTAAGAGACTATTATACCTCCTAGCCACCAATTTGTCCAAAGTCAGGATGTTGTTGTTCTAGGCTAACCAATTGAAGAGATTAACCTTCTTAGGATAATGGCTTTTCCAGATCATCTTGGTTGTTGCGCACTAGACACCTCTATTCATGAGGAATCCTTAAAAGGATTTGATCTAGAAAGAACCATTCATAGATAAATTCTGACATTTTTCATCATTAGAGTCCTACTAGGGCCACGGGGGAAGGAGAGAGGGGCTCCCTATTGAGGATTTCAACTGAGGCTAGCTAGTTCTAAACCAGTCTAGATTAACCAAGTGTTACAGCTTCCCTCAGGGAACCGAATTGGAGTTGCTAAGTTAGGAATTGCTCAAGCCACAAATCCCTTGGTGCCCAGTTGTCTACCCATTTATCACACCATAATAAGGTGGCAGTTCTATCCTAGATAAATGGAGAGATACAAGCTGTTCCAAAAGAAGGATTTTCGAGGCGAGGGCTGGCAGTAGAGGTTTCAAGTTAGAGAATTTTGGTAGTAGTTAAACTTGATAACTTTCTCCCCACACTAGTGGGTACCTGTAGTAATTTTCCACCATCATTTTCCAAGGAGAGATATGTTGAAGTTTACCAAGTTGAGAATCCCCCATCCCTATATTCTCGACGTTGGCATAAATGCTTCCAATTTACGAGCTAGATTCTAGGATGCTTGATATCTAGTCTTAACCACAGAAAATCCCTTCTTATTCGATCGATGGATTTTGTCACCCAACTCAGGAGTTTAAATATAGATATCCAATACAACAGGGTTGAAGAAAGTATAGAGTTGACCAAAGTGAGTCTTCCTCCTTATGAAAGGAGTTTGGACTTCCACATCGATAATTTTGAACGGATTTAGCAATCAATACTTCCTAATCATGTTGTTTAGGCTTTCATCTTGAGATGGGCACCTCTAGGTAGGTAAGTGGTAGTAAACCTCTAGCACACTTAAGGGTTTGAGCTAGCGATTTTGCAGGCATTTATCCAAAGTTTGTTGAAAAGATACATGTCTTATGGAAATTTATGGCTAACCTTAACACACCTTCAAACATATATAGAATCAATTTAATGATTCTCAAATCCTCGATTCCCTTTGCCATCATAACTAGGAAGTCGCCTGCAAATTATAAATGACACATCTTTCCAAAGTTTCATAGCGAGACGCTGACCAAAACTCCGGACTCCAAAGTGTGGTTAAACATTAAACTTAGAATATCAGTTTCCAATGCAAAGAGTTGTGGGGACAACGGGTCTCCTTGTATGATCGCCCTGAGGTATCGAACATATCCCTTATGTGAACCATTTATTAGGAAGTTGGCCTCAGAAGTGAGTAGAATTGATCTAACCCAACCAATCCACCTATTCCCAAAACCATAGGCCTCCACAAGCTAAGTAAGAAAATCCCAATCCACTATATCAAAGGCCTTCGCAAAGTCCACTTTAATGACATGCCCTTGTAATCTTCCCTCATGCAAGCTGAATATGAGCTCTTTCGCAGTGGCAATATTGTCTAAAAATACAACATCCTTTGCAGAACACAATTTGTGAATTGTCAACTAGAGAATCCAATATCATACTCAATCCAGAGGCTAAGAGCTTGGACAAAATCTTGAGAGAAGTGTTGACGAGGCTAATCAGGCAAAAATCCACTGCTCTTTTTGGGTTATCTTTCTTAGGAACCAGTGCAATGCTAAATGTCCAATCAATTTTCTCTAAGTTAACTGAACCTTCGTAGAAACCTTCACAGAGTGAGATGATATCGTGTTTTGCAATGGTCCAATATTTCTAGATCAAAGGTGGTTTTTTTTTTTAATTTCTTCCTTAGAGAAAGAAATTTCTAGTGCAAATTGATCAATTCTCATTTTATTCCTAAGTAGGGTGCGTCATGAGAATTTAAAGTGAATATCCCTCTTCGTTCCAAAGGGACCATGAAAATGATTAACCATGATGCACCCAAGCTCCTTAGTGTCTTCCACCAGGTGGTCTTTGTCTAGAATGTGCAGAATGAAATCCTTATTCTTCATACCATTTGCCACAATATGGAAATGTTTAGTGTTTTCATCACCCTTTTTTAACCACTTTAATCCTAAGTGTTGTTTCCAATACAGTTCTTCCTATTTGAGAAGGTTTTCTAGAGTGAGACATAGTTCAGTTTCCTGCTTGGCCTCATCTTCAGTTAAGTTTTAAACTTCTATAACCTGATCGAGGATATCTAGGTCATAAAAGTGGGCTTGCTTTTTTTAACTTGATAGACCCAAAGTTGCGTTTCACAAAGTCACACAATTTTGACTTAAGAAATTTGAGCTTCTTGGTAAGTATAGAGGTGCCACATCCCATAGGTTTATTTTCATTCCACCAATGTAAAACTAGGTCTTGTAGTTGTTCATCAGAGTACTATTTTAGTTCAAAGCGAAAAGTTTTAGGTTTGAAGGAATGAGTTCCTGACTCTAGTATTAAGAAAATGTTTTCTAGACCTAGCCTAGGAAGGCCTAGCCTAAGAAGGATGACTTGTTGGACCATGGAGAATAATCCTAACCAATTTGGGTTAACTAGGAAGCGATCAACTTTAACCCATGTGGGATCAGTTTGTTAGTTTGTGTAGGTGAATTTTCAGCCTACCAAAGGCGGTTAAATGAGATTAAGATGACTTTGGCTGCACTATATGTCACCTAGATTATGAACACCCCATTTTATCCTCAAAGACAAAAATGGCATTAAAGTCCCCACTAATGACCCAGATCTCTAATCTCTTCCTGGAACTCATGCATGAGATGTCATAGGTTTGGGATATGAACAATGGTGCACTTTTATACCAAATTGTCTACAAAGTTGGTGAACTCAACCGAGAGGCAGAAGTTGCCAACATGAGTGGCCTTACCGTTATTCAATGAGCTATTCCAGCCTATAATCAGACCCCCACAGGTTCTACGTGAACGCACTAAGCAAAACTGATCTAAACAGGAAACACCTATAGATTTTGAAGTCGCTTAACTGATCTCCAATAATTATGGCTCCCGGTTACAGGATCCATCCGCACAAAGAATCTCTATAAAATCTTTAACTAGGTACCTTTTCACTGGCCTACCAAGTCCGCTAACATTCCAATTTTTTATATTCATGGATAACTGGAATAACCTAGTTATGGACCATCTAGGCTGCCTCTGCTGGGCTCCTAGATGGAGACGTACGGTTGGATTCTAATTGTCAAATATGGTTAAAACAAACATCTTTATGAGAATGAGTGTCAACTAGGTATACCCCACAATTCATTACAGAATTTATCAAGTTGAGCATTTGATGATTCAGAAATTAAAAGAGGTGTAGAGTTAGTATCTTCAAGGGAATGAGTATCAGATCCCATAACCTTCTTCTTAGTTGAACTCAGGGGGTAAGCCAAATATCCAGATTCCTCAGTCCACCTAGTTGAAAGTTTCTTCTGTCTCTCACTTCTCCTCGTCTCGGGAAGGTTCACCAAGCCTAACTTGTCCTTGTTAGTAGTCATTACATCACTATAAGAGTCTAGGAACATTCTCTTAATCTTTTAGTAAAATCTGACCTTGAGTCCTCAGAGTCCTGGATAAGAGCATCTTCCATGAGCAAATCATTCTCTAAATTTTCTTCTTAAACATCCTCATCTTCCTAGTTAGTTGTGGGCATCTATGGTTCATCCGACTATTGGTCAACCTCGACACTCTTCAAGTGGTTCTTAGGAACAATACAACACACTCCATTTGTGTGAAATGCATAGGTACATCCTAGAATAATATTATTAGGAAATGGAGGTTTTGAGACATCAAAACATGGTGCTGGATCTTGATCAAAGTCATCACGCAATCCCACTTGGGGAACATCCTAATTTGGAATGACATCAGATAAAAGTAGAAAATTAGTCCCCTTGGATTTCTCATTAAAACAAGAGTTATAGGAGACAATATTACAAGTAGATTCTATTGGGTTTTGATCAGTTTGTTTTACAATAAGAGTTGATGAAATTTTATCTCCAATACTAATGACCAAACAAATTATGGGATCCAAAGTTATGTTGGGCTCATTATTATGCATGGCTCGTAAGTTACTCTTGATGGCTTAATCTGGTTCAACATTGTCATGATTTTGGCCCAGTTCTGTTAACTTAGTTGACTCCTACTAATCAATCCCACCATTCAAAGGCTTCTCTTGACTCTTAACCAATGAAACCTTGTCAACTCCTTTCTAGCCACCTATCCACTGCTCATTGGTTTTCCGTATCCTGTTGCACCTTAGGGTGAATGACAACACGATATGTGCTTTCTAGTAAGTAGACTTAAGAACCACCTTAGTGATTTCCTCTTGCATGAGGTTAGCTCATAAATATTTGGTTGTATACTTGCACTTTATTGACTTGGTTGTATTTGAAACTTCACCAATCTGGTAAGGGTTATATTAGTCAGCTATGAGACTATCACAATGAAATGGTCACCATATTCCCAAACTACTTGAAATTTAAGGGTCTGCTACTTCATGAATGAGTGCAGTTGGCATCCATGTGATTACAACAATTCATAACAAGTTGTTGCAATGGGGAATGAGTGCCATCATTAGTTTTCCATGTGGCTACCACTAGCAAATGATTGTGATTATGGATGTTGGTTCTTGTACGACATTCACTAGTATATGATACAATAATGATTTGGTTGAGTAGTAAGAGATTCATAAGTTGTTGCACCAATTCAAATAGAAACTCTTCTTTGTGCTATAACTAGTGAGGTTTCCATCTAGGCACAAATTTCTTAATGACTATAACAAGGCGAAAAGGAAATTAACAACCAACTCACCAAGCTATTGCCCTCATGTCATAGGGTCTAGGCATTGATGAACCCATTGCATATAACTCTTAAGGGTGCGAATGTCCTTACGAATGATAAGGGGATGGTTCTTCAAGACTTATGTGCTGGTCGCAATTGGGAAAATAACTAGTGCAATGAACTTAGCTTTTACGAGCGACACCAACTACTCAATTTAATTAGAGAGCTAGAAGTCAATGATGATATCCTCAACATATGGGTGCTTGTCTTATTAGATAAGATGTCATTGAATCCTCACTGCTTCAAATACAATTAGACGATCATTACGCCTATCATCCATCTACCAATCTTTGTCAATAAACTTTTAAATCTCACTTTCTTGGAGAATATGAAATTGGTCTTGATGTGATTTATTACCATCAATATTATCCTAATCCCATTTATCAATTATAGGCACTAGGATCGACCTATAGTCGACAAGGGCAGAAAATCATGCATTCATTACTCTTATATATGGGTTGACTAGTGATAACTGTTAAAAACTAGACAGAAACATGAACATCTAAGGCACAATTTTGTAGAAGAAACTCACATCTAAAACCTCATAGATTCCACTGGAAAATTACACAAAGTTCACTATATTAGAACTAAAAGTACAGAAAATAAAAAACAGAGAGAAACATTCATTGCCCTAACTCTTCCTTTTACATTCCAAACTAAGCTTAGTCACTAGGCAACATGTCTATGACTAACAAACTTAACCGTCTAAGCTTCCACTCAGTCCTAGTTGCCTAGAACTTACAATAAAGAGTGATGATCCAATCTGAACCATTGATCTTCCATATTGATGCTTCTACTGTAGTTGCCTCGAACTAAAGAGCATTTTCTTAATCAGTAGATCTCCACCATCTATTCTTCACACTAGACTTCCCTCCATCAAACCAACTGTAGTATCTGAAATTCAAACACTACTACACACTAGCTATTTACAACACATTTTTGCAAACTCAAAACCGGCATTCTGTAGCTCAACTTAAACACCAACTCAATTTGAAATTCACCCAAACTAGTATTCTTCAATCACACTCTAATATCTTCCCCTTGATTAAAGACTGCACATACCAAGTGCTTCACAAAATTGACTTTGTTTCTTTGCATCTAACCCTTTAGTAAACAAATCTGCCAACTGCTCTTCAGACCTACAAAATTAGAGATTCACAGCCTGCTTGGAAACCAACTCCCGGATGAAATGGTATTTTACATCTATGTGCTTAGTTCTACCATGAATAATTAGATTCTTTGCCACTTCTATACATGATTTGTTATCACACAAAATATCAATTGGCTCTTCTTGCTTCATACCATATTCTTGCAATAATTTAATTAACCACACTCCTTGACAACAGGTAGAACAAAGAGCTATGTACTTTGATTCAGTTGATGAAAGTGCTACAATCTCCTATTTTTTAGAAGCCCATGAAATGGCACCATTCCCATACAAAAATACCATTCCTGAGGTGCTTTTTCTATCCTCTAAATTTCCTCCCTAATCACTGTTAGAAAACCCAATCAGAGGACTGTTTGCATTTCTTCTAAACATAATACCAGTATCTATAGTACAAGCTAAATACCTCAAAATATGCTTTACTGCTCCAAAAGTTACTTTAGTTGGTCTATGCATGAATCTACTAAGAAAACTGACACACACTTTGTGTGTGTGTACCGCAAGTGTACGGGTTTGTTGAAGTAATAATAATACCCTAGTGAGAGGGTAGTTGAATCCACAGGGAATAGGGATAATAGACACAAGTAATCGCTATTTAGCTATGCGGTGTATGAAGAGTGATAATAAAGTCAATGAGTGAGTGCAAAAGTAATTTTTAAAGAAACAAGAAATAAAGAGAGATATGGAAGATAAGAGAGTGCAAGTAAGAGCAAATAGAGAAGGACAATCGATGAGAGAAGTTGGGTACCCGGACAAGCTACCCCTAGGACTTATGCTTCTAGTGCAAGACAATGCTATTATACTCTCCTATTGATGTTAAATGAGTCGAGGATATCTTTAAACACACGGTCCCAAACCTAAGGTCAACCGTAACTAACCCCAACACTATACCCTGGCGTTAGGTTTCACTACGACCCTTGACTCTTGTTGACTTGTCCACTAAGCCCTAGGGGAGTTCATCTTCCTAAGCCTCACACTATTTGGAATTGCTTTAAGTCTAGGGATTCCTAGTGATAAACCGCATTCCTATGTATAGTTTTAACCCTTTGGTCCAAGTGGAAGAACCCTAGTCTAAAATTAAGCCCCAGTAGTAGGATTCACTTCAACCCTTCACTCTGTTGCTTGTGCAACTAAGCCCCAGGGTAGTTCATCTCCTAGCATTTCGCTCTATCTTGACCGCTAAGAAATCTTGGAACACGGAGGTAGGGAGAATCATACTGGAAGGGAAAGGGGATGTTTCGCTACCTTACGACTCATCCTCTCAACCCTCTTCAATCTTAAGTAGTCTGACCCTATAGGAGTTGTCACACCTCCAAAGGATAACCTAGATTGTTCTCAACCCTAGTGTCATGACTAAGGGAAAACAATACAATAAGCAATTAAGATTGAAACTCAATTTTATTCATCAATAATGGAAAAACATAATAACAATATCATAGAAACATAATCATCCAAGGGTTAACAAGTTTGAACACCCACAAGGGTTTAGCTCCTCATGGAGCTATACAAATCCATCAAACTATGAAAGTAAACACAAATTGAAAGCATAGATGAAAACCCCCTTGCGAATAGTGTGGTCGTGGTCTTGTGTGGCCGCTAGACCTCGTTGACGATGCCGATGACGCGCTTCGATCCTCTATAAAGTCCTTTCCGAAATCCTAGCCGCAACCCTCCAAAAAGTAGGAGAAAAGATTGGCAAAAAGATATGGAAAAAGTCTCCAAAACGGCCTTTTTTAATGTTGAGTCGCGGCTTTAAATCGCTGAAATCGGGATTTCACACGGTCGTGTGGAATTTCCACACGCTCGTGTGAAGTTTCTGTCTTTCTGAATTTCGGTAAATAGTGAATAGTAACTTGCTACATTGATGCTATAGTGTTTTTGCCGAAACGCTCCCGAATTCATCGCTCTTCATTGAGGCAGTTGAATTGGGCACACAATCAACCGTAGATTGTGCCGATTGCTTCAATTCTCCTTATTGGTGAAGTTCTCCTATGTTACATGAGTTAGACTTGTTGTGAATGTGACTGCCTTTGTGCCTCTCCAATGGAGGTTGGCACACACTCACAAGTCTAGACTCGTGCCTTGTTCCTTGCTTAGTCCGAAAACTCCCCAACAATGGCAAACACGATCTAACCTTGCTTCTTTTCTTCAAACTAGCTTCACAACCCTACAATGCACAAAAGCACACAAATGCACACTATTTAGTGATAAAATCTTATGAAAGTAATGCTCATTGTAAGATAATAACACTTCGCATTATTATAACACAAGCACTTATCAAAAGCTCGTAGGAAAAGCTATGTCAGGCCTTGTATGTGTGACATACATTAATTTTCCAATCAATTATCTATACTCAGTTACATTCACCAAATTTTCATGCCAATTTCCACATAATTTATAGCCTGATTTTAGAGGAGTAAGGACAAACTTACAATGCTGCATCTGATAAGAAGTTAATAAATCCTGCACATATTTCCTTTGACAGACATGAATACCACTTTGATCTTGCTTCACTTCAAGGCCCAAGAAATAGGACATCAGACCTAAGTCACTTATTTCAAATCCTTTCTTTATATTTTGCTTGAACTCTTCTATCATCACTACAAAAGTCCCCATACAAATCAAATCATCCACATAAATGCAAACAAGTAATATTTTTCCTTCACCTGCAACCTTTTTTACACAAAGTATGCTCACTAGAATTTTTCTCAAATCCTTGCTTCAGAAAATAATCACCAATTCTTCCATACCAGGCCTTAGGGGTCTGTTTCAACCCATATAAGGCTTTGTGCAACTTGTAAACAAATAATTCTTTTCCTGAAATTTCAAAACCCCTTAGCTGCTCAACAAACACCTCATCTTTCAACTCACCATTCAAGAAAGCTGATTTTACATCCAACTGATAAACTAACCAATTATTTGTAGCAACTAATGCCAACAACAATCTTACAACTTCTATTCTAGCAACTGAAGCAAAAATTTCATCATAATCCACACCATATTCCTGCACATAGCCTTTTGCAAGCAATCTAGCTTTATGTTTTTGTATCTTACCATCATGTGTATACTTGGTCCTATACACCCATTTTACCACAATTACTTGTCTTCCTTCTGGTAATTTAAACAAACTCCAAGTTTGATTTTTTAAATAGCCTTAATTTCATCTGCCATAGCCTCTCTCCAAATTATAGATTTAACTGCCTCATCATATGTCCTTGGATCTGTCACTGCCAAAGCAAAAGAACAGCTTTCATAAAGTTCTTTCGAAGTTCCTACCCTTTGTATCGATGATTCATCAATGCTTAAATCACTTGCCTGTTCAAACTACCTCACAGGTGAATTCCTATAATTTCCTACTTCTGCTGAAGATGAACCATTTAATTCTTCATTTCTTAAATTTCTTCCAAATTCCGCACAGGTATGTGAGCAAAAGCAATACATCCAAATACCCTCAAATGTGACACATGTGGTTTCACATCAAACCATACTTCATGTGGTGTTTTTCCCATAACTACATAAGTTGGTGAGATATTAGAAGTATTAGCAGCAGTGACAATTGCATTTGCCCAGAACCTCTTTGGCAACTCACTAGCTTTTATCATACTTCTTGCTTTCTCCACTAAGGTCCTGTTCTTCCTCTCTGCAATTCCATTTTGCTTGGGAGTCTAAGGGCTTGTTAGCTCATGCTTTACTCCTTTTTGTTCATAAAATTCTTGAAATTCTTTGGATACAAATTCTCCACCTTTATCTGTCCTGAGAATTTTTAATTTATGTTTAGCTTGCCTCTCAACCAATAACATAAATTTCTGAAAACAACTGAACACCTCATACTTGAACTTCAGTATATATACCCAACTCATCCTTGAGAAATCATCTATAAATAACAAAAATACTTACCTCCTCTAATTGATTCAGTCTGTAATGGTCCACACACATCTGTATGGACCAATTGAAGCTTGTATCTTGCCCTCCAAGACTTCCAGTCTGAAATGGAAATCTTGTTAATTTTCCATACACACATTCCTCACAATAGCTCAGCTTCTTCACTTCAAGCAGTCCAACAACCATACACTTTTGAGCTAACACTTGTAGGCCTTGGAAGTTCAAATGCCCATACCTTTTGTGCCATAATACTACTATATCTTCATATTTCACTGCCAAATTAACCTGATCATCACTTGAAAACTCAATAGGAAATAAATTGTTTCCACTTCTCTGAATGTTCAGTAAAATCCTACCAGTATCTGTTGCCTGAATCACATAACCATATTTACTGAAATGCACATCATAACCTCCTTCAACCAATTGACCCACACTAAGCAAATTATGAGCTAGTGAAGGAACATACTGAACACCATGAATTAACCTTGCTTCAGCTCCACACACTTTAATCATCACAAAACCTTTGCCTACGACATCAACCTCCTTATCATCTCCTAATCTGACTTTGTGCTTTAGTGTTTCATCTAATGTGTGAAATAACTCTCTTCTTCCAGTCATATGGTTTGATGTGCCACTATCCAATAGCCAGATAGAGGAGTTATGAACCTCTTATCCATTATGGACCATGAATAAACTCCCATATTCATTTAAGCTCAGATTGTTTGATGAACTAGACCCCTCATCAGAATTCCTTCCTTGTGAAGACCAGTAATGTGATTGGTAGTGACCAAAATTTTTGCACTTAAACATTGTATATTTTGCAGATCTCCTCTACCAGATCTTGGACCATATTGCCTTTGACCTCTAGTAAACCTCGCAAATGGCCTTGGACCACCTCTATCACTCTCATTTATAAACTGATGTCTCTGAAAATTTGATCTTTGATCACCACCTCTAAAATTATCTCTTCTTTTAGCCCTAAGATTCCTGCCTCTTCCTCTCACCCCATATCTTCCACCTCTTGAGTCTCCTTAAACCATAAATGCCTTGTCTTCATGCTTCTCAGAAAATTGGTTGAATCTAGCTTCATGAGCCTGCAATGAACTACTCAATTCATCTAAAGACACCTTTAACAGGTCTCTTGCTTCTTCAATTGAAGTAACTGCATGTACAAACCTTAATGACAAACTTCTTGTCACTTTTAACACTACCTCTACATCCTTTAACTCACTACCCATTCCTCTAATATGATTCACCACTTCCAACACTCTGGTGATATAATGTTGGACTGATTCCTCTTTTTTCATTTGCAACAAATCAAAATTCTGTCTCAAAGTTTGCAACCTGATTGGCACCATTCATGAAGTTCATTGATTTTCATTTTTAATATGATCCCAGGCCTTCATTGCTGAATCAAATCTAACTATCCTATGAAGAATAGTCTCATCAATAGCTTGTTGTAGCAAGAACAATGCCTTAGCATCATCCTCCACTTCTTTCTCTATTGCCTTCTCTTTGCTAATCCCACTTTCAATAATTTTCCATAACTCTTGAGACTTGAAAAACGTTCTCATTCTATAATTCCAGTGTTCATAGCCATCTCCTTTGAACACTAGCAACAAAGCATGTGATATTTTTGGTTTTGGTGTTGAACTGGAAGCCATCTTCACCTACAAAATTCACTCACTGCACTACCACACCTCAGTAGCACAATTCAGCCAAACTGAACTCCAAATCACCTGCAAACACCTGAAACCATAGCCTTGATACCACTGTTAAAAACTAGACAGAAACCTGGACATTTGACGAACAATTTTGTAGAAGAAACTCACATCTAAAAATCATAGATTCCACTGGAAAATTACACAAAGTTCACTATATCAGAACTAAAAATACAGAAAAAAAAATAGAGAGAGACATTCACCACACTAACTCTTCCTTTTTACATTCCAAACTAAGCATAGTCACTAGGCCACGTGTCTATTCCTAACAAACTTAACCGTCTAAGCTTCCACTCAGTCCCAGTTGCCTAGAACTTACAATAAAGAGTGATGATCCAATCTGAACCATTGATCTTCCATATTGATGCTGTTAGTGTTAGCCCTAGCCCTAATACGTTGATCTGAACCTTTATTAGTTATATGTTTTTTAATAAAACCTGGCTTGTTTTATCTTACTACATTTCTGTGCATGTGTGCTTGGATAGAACTATTCCTGAGAGTTTGTTCCGCACAAGTTGCCGAATACGTGATTCGGGCAGTAAAACCTTGGTGCGTAAAGGAACAACTTTCTAAACATCCCTAGTCAATTACTGTCATGAGAATGATAGTAAACTAAGACTAGTATGCCTATTGTGTGATGATCATGTTTTACGGATTATAGGACATGTGATGTCAATCAATAGACATAGACACGTGTTAGTGAACAGCGTGTCTGGATCGATCCGCTCACGAGATCACTACATGGTTGCAAAGTCATAAGTGGTTCTCGTGTAACGCTTATACTGAATCCTTAGACTCAAGGTCGCTATGGAGCCTGGATGAATGTTGATGTACTTTGACATACGCCTAACGTCATTCGTAACAGAGTGACAAGTATGGGTATGATTGGGTGCATCGAGGGTGCATCGAGATTCATAGCGAGTAACATTTGCGATGCGAGGGGATTGCCACTCTCTGAGGAGAGAGAATATCACCGGCCACTTGATAGGTGAAACTGAGTAGTGCGTGGCCACGCCCAAGTGAAATGGTAAGGGTTATCATTTATTTGACCTAGTCAGTTCACCGAGGATCAAGGAATCGATCGATAAATAAATAAGGGTGACTAAGCTCCATGCCTTATGTTGATCGAGATATTCAATTGGCAAAGGAATCGGATAAGGTTACGAGGTTAGTTGATTACCCAGTCAACCTCCGTTTTAATTCGGGTAGTCACATTGCCATGCTAGACGACATTTGTGACTTATGGGCCTTAACGAGGTTAAAATCCCATTGCCGATTTTAAAACGGGCCTACAGGATCGCACACGTAAAAGCCGTGAAATCCGGACTCAATCTAATGAGTCGAATAGCTAAATGGAGTTTAGATAAATCAAGAGTTGATTTGGTCTAACCGAGAATGTGTAAAGATTGAGTTATGAGATAACTTAAAAATTGAGGGACTTAATTAGAAATTAAGTGTTAGCTTATTGGATCTAATATGATTAATATCCAATAAGAGGAATCAATGGTTGATATTTCATTGGGATTGGTTTTAGGGTTTTATAAATACATGTGTATTAGAGAAAACCCTAACCCTAATCTTTCCTCTCCCTCTCTCCCTCAAGGAGGCCGCCAGTCCGCCCTAGCCAAGAGGACGCCGCCGCCGCCGGTCAAAGGTGTTGTCCGCCTTTTCCCCCTTTTTGGAGAAAGGTTTCTCCATCCGGATTGCCGCTACTCGGCTCCGGCAAAGGTATAGGTCGACACCCCTTTGATCTTTCTTGTTTATTCATGTATGTTAGTTCACAGGCCGGCTTTTTTCATTGATATTTCTTTATCAATGGAGATCGCCGGGGTGAGGGTCTTTTGAGATTATTTCATAATGGTTTTGGAATTTTTTTTCAAAAGATTCTCACATGTGAAACATTCGCCGAGTGTCGGTTTTTGAATTTACAATTCCTTACACATGTTTACGATTAGGTTTTTGAGAACCTAATTTTAATTGCTATTCGTATTTCTCGATAAGAGTTATCGTTGGATACTAGCAATCCATACCAGATTGTTTCCGGCTTGTGTGTGTGTGAGAGTAGAGGGGAGTCGCGTATATGCAGTCCCTTTTTCGACTACACCCCTGGAATTGTATTTATTTATTTATTTTAGATTTTTATATCTTTATTCGTTTCCATTGCATGCTAGTTTTGTTTGTTATCCGCTGTGCATATTTTGTCTTCTAGCATGCTCGTAGACCCTTGTCGATCCTTAACAGATGCTTCTACTGTAGTTGCCTCGAACTAAAGAGCATTTTCTTGATCAGCAAATCTCCACCATCTATTCTTCACACTAGGCTTCTCTCCATCAGACCAACTATAGTACCTGAAATTCAAACACTGCTACACACTAGCTAGTTACAACACATTTCTGCAAACTCAAAACCAGCATTCTGCATCTCAACTTAAACACCAACCCAATCTGAAATTCACCCAAACTAGCATTATTCAATCACACTCTAACAATAACACGATGCAACGGGAGAGATGGTGACTATTAAAATTGTTTTTCCTGGCCATACATCTAAGCTAAATATGGATACTAAAATATTAGTTGATTTACAGTGGAAAAAATTTGACTAGTATTTAGAGGGCGTGCTCATTAGCATTAAGGGATCAACATACCAAATGCAACCAATGCTCGAATGTATGTAGCAGAGCCCTAGGACAGACTACTACACAATCATCATTATGTGATTCATGGACCAGATTCTCATAGGAGAAGAACTAGTAATGTACATTGTTGGCGTCCAAGAATGGAGGATACGACACACATTCCATATCACTAGTTATGGTCTGGCATGGAGGGAAGTATAAGGCAATGAATAAATCATAATGTAAACAAGCATGCCTTATGTAACTGACTTTCTATATTAATGAATGCATTTTCTTGTCACGTACACTGTGCATTAACTATTAATGAAAATGTAATTTCTAAATTCTAAACTAAAAGCAAACCATCACCAAAAAAAAACAAAGAAAGAAAATGACCATACCCAACTTAACTACAAGGAGCCTTGTTTGCACCGCTTAGCGCACTTGCTACTAGATCTCCCTAACAACTTAGTGACTATCCAACACTCGTACCTTAACTGCAAGGCATATGATGGCCATCGCTTAATGCACTCACTACTAGGTCAGTATAATGATAAGGTGACTCTTTGGTACCCCTACCTTGACCATAAGCTCCACAACAACTAGACATGGTTTATGAGATGATAAATGTGGCAAAGTCTAAGAGTTCAGCAAAGTATGCTCTCTCTTACTCTTTAGTAGTCAGTAAAGTCTATTCTTTCTATATTGTTACATATTGTAGTGCGACTAATTAATAGTTTAGTGAAGTCTATTTTCTCGATAATGCTACAGATTATAGTGCGCTATCTAACAATTAGGCAAAGTCTATTCTCTCGATATTGTTTTAGATTGCAGTACAAATGTCTAATAGTTTGACAAAGTATGTTTTCCCTTCACTTATAGCTTGCCCATCTTTTGCATCATGTAAGACACTTTAATTGTGTTCATGTCGGTTTAACTAAAGAGATTTGACTCCATTTTCTTTGTCATGCCCATGATTTGCCTAGTCATCGAGCGAAGTGTGTTCCCTCGAGACTTTTACAACTTGTAGTGTGATATCTAACAATTCTGTAAAGTCTGTTCTCTTGAGATTTATAGCTTTGAGTACTCTACGTATAAGTTTGGTGAGGTATACTATTTTGATAATGTTACACCTTTCAGTGCTTTTCCTAATTGTTTGACTAAGTTTGTTTTCTCAAAGCTTGTATCTTGTAGAGCTCTGTCTAATAATTCAGAAAAGTTTGTTCCCTCAAATGCATGTAATGTCAAAGTGCATCCCTTATTTTTAGTAAGGTTTTCAGAATTGGACCGTTCTTTGACCTAAAAAAGGTCAGGGTCAGGGGTCAAGGGGTTCAATAGGATTGAACCGGGGTCAATTATTTTATTAAACATTCAATTACATATGATTAAAAATTCAAATATGAAAGAAAAAAAATGAAAAAAAAACAAGATTTTTAAAGCTTGAAGCAATCATGCTACATATTTAAGTACACCAAATAATATAAACATGAATTTGTTCAAATCTACACAATGGACAAGCATATAAATGATTAAATGTTTACAAAATAACATAAGCATGAACTTGTTCCCGCACTTCTCCAAACTTGGAGAGTTTAGGGAATTTAAACTTTACATTTGAGTTCTTACAATAGTTTGAAATTATTATATAGGCATATTATATTAAAAGTTAAAACTTGAAATTTGAAAACTGATTTAAAAAATTTTAAAAAGGTAAATCTTGGTTGGTAACCTAACCGGTTCACCGATTCACCGGTCCGTCCGGCCACGGTCATCGGTTCAACTCAAGTTTTTAAATTACGGATTTTAGGGGTGGAACGGACGGTCTTAAGGCTAGGTCTAGGTGAACCCAGTTGAATAGGCAAGTCCGGTCCAGGTCTAAAAACCATGGTTTTAAGTAAGCATAGCATTCGTTCCCTTCATCATTTATGACCATTGGTACTAATTTTCCTATTCTCCAAGTTTTTCTCATTGTCCTTGCAATTCTACATATACATCATGGGAGGTTGTAACGCTCATTTCATAGTAGGTGTTGAGTTTTCCCTTCTTTTATGAGGTATTTGGTGAGAATCAAATGGTGGTTGTTAAGGCTCGATATCACTCTTGATCAATCTCTAACTATTTTAAGAACTCTCTTCCCGAAAGGTTTTCCACCATAATTGCAAGGGCCAAGAGAGAATATCCATCATAACAAGGCATTGTCTCCCCTCCTCCATATGTTGCTCTACCATCCTTCCCTATCTCAATAGTAGGGAGTGGATTCTTGATAGTTTTCATCCTTATTTTATGGTCAAAGCTTGTGCCCCCTAATGGTAGTGCATCTCTGTACCCTTTTCTAAGAGACAATCAAAGTTCTTGAGGAGGCACGAAGAGAGCACTCGTGCCATACCTGCATAGTAATTTTTTAACTTCACCTCAATACATCAAATTATCCACAAAACTAACTATCTATGTTAATGAATATAATAACACTTACAACGTGAATTACTACCATGAAGAACTTTTTATATTTGTACATATTTGTGTATCATAGTAGAACTTTCTTTATGAAACCAAACTTTTCTTCCAAGTAAGAAGATAAATTGTGTCACTAATGAAATTAATTTATACTATGTAGTTTTTTTAATCAAATGCAGTGAAAATAATTACTTAAAAAAATAAGTAAAAATCTAATTTCCTTGGGAATTTAATACCCCTCATCCTCCATTGGTAAATACTTAAAGAATAGGGTCCTCAAGGTCACCTATAAAGTTGTAAGGACCCAAGGTTAAGTGCAGCACTATTAGAGTCATTTAGATCCTTATTTATTTCTTAAGGGGTAATACCCTAAGTAGATTTGTACTATGTCACTCTGCCTTTTTAGTCCCTCCACTTTAATTTGATCTAATTTCATCCTTTTGCTTTTTTAATTTGGTCAATTAAGTCCACTTCGGTAATGTGAGTTACATTTCCTGTTTGTTTTGGCTGACATGGCATTTTTATTAAAATATTATTAAAAAAAGGAAATTATAAAAATTACAAAAATTGTCTAAATAGTTCCCCATACTTTATCCATAAAAGAACCCTTGATTTTGACATATCCCCAAGGACACCCTCCTTATCATGGCCATTTGCGAGGATCTTGAGATGTGAGGCGGCTAGGGTTTGGAGATGAGGTCTTTGTGAATTTGGGGGGTGTTCTTCACCAACTTTGATGTATTTTTTTTTTTTTTTTGTCATAGCATTGGGGAAGCATCAATGAGCTAGCTTCATAGAAGAATCCTTCAAGATGTTGAACAATCCATCAAGGCCATCATCATGAATTCAAGGGGGTCCTATTCCATGGTTTTCATTGATTTACATTGTATTATTTGTTTTGTAATTTGCCCTATGAAGGGCTAATCCATAGTAGGTATTTGGGCATGTGAACCCTAAGACTTAATTCATGTATTGATTTACTTTGTGTTTTCTATTAAATTTGAGTTTAATTGAGTTTCAATCTCACTTTCTTATTACTTGCTTGCCTTTATGATCTTATGGTTGATTGGTATGCATGATTTGTTTGCCTTGGAGAGAGAGAGGTCTCCATTAGGGTTAGAACCTCAAGATTGAAGAGGGTTGAAAAGGTGAGTCATGAGATAGTGAAGTGTTCCCTTTCCCCTTTCGTTTAGTATATTCTATCTCTATATTCCATAGGTTTTATGCAACCATGTTTGGTGTGAGGTGTGAGATCGAGAGATTTCTCTGTCGGGACTTTGTAGGAGGTTAGGGATCTTTCATCTAGAAGTAAGGTTAGGTCTATCCTTAAGAATCGGATGTACTCTTAGGAATCCCTAGAATCTATTGCCGATTGTTCTTGGATTTTCTCGACTTGATTAACTCTGTTTAGAAACACTTTATGAATCTTGCGCTTAATGTCAAATCCTAGGGGGAGCATTGCCAAGGTATCTCATTTTCATTGATTGAGACTTCCCTCATTTTTACTCTTCCTTGTTTGCTTGTGACATTCATATTTTTCGTGATTAAGTTCATTTCATTATAATCTTGATTCCAACTAGATAACTTAGAAGTAGTTATTACTAATACTTCCGTTCCCTATGGATTCAACTACCCGACCCGTTGGGTACTTTATTACTTCGACACCCGTGCACTTGCGGTACATGCACACAAGAGGTGTGTCAATTCGTGTAGTTGTTTATGTAAAATTTGTCATGCGTGGATTACCGTAGCTGTGATTGCCTTATGTAGTTGCAAAACTTGCCGTGTATGAAGCACATAGTTACACTTGAAAAACTTGGCATATTTGAGAGCCATAGATATAACATTGCTTTTGAGCACTTGCAAGAACCTTAGGATGTACCTGGTAGACATTAGAAGCAAGTTAGTACACTAAAGCACATAGGGATCATCACGAGGCATTGCTCTCTTTTTGTTGAAAACTCGATCCTAGTTTGCTTAATAGTTTCACCGTTTATCCCTTTATACTATTTAATTAATCTTTCTACCAACCAATTCTTGACCTACTAGAGATTAGAAGAGCAATTAGTAGTAGAAGTCTAGTCTATGTGGTTCAACAACCTTACCCCCCATGGGTTACCACTCTATTACTTGTTTGGTAACCTTATTGGCAGTGGAAAACTTGATGGCAGGAGCACATGAAGACCCGTTGTAGAATCTTCCATAATAATACAATCATCAAGGCGGGTAGCTATTATTCCTCCATTGCAAGCCCTAAAGGGAAAGTTAATGATGACGAGAAAGTGGATTTGGTATTGAATGAAGTTAGGGAACTTAAAGAAAGAGTTAGCATACTTGAAGCAAAAGTCAGCAGAAACTGTGAAAAGGAGAAGCTAGTTGAGGTAGAGGCAATATTGAAGGACAATGTTTCACCTTCCCATAAGAAACTAATAGATACCCCCAAAGTAAACGGTTGAAAAGGAATGCAATAAAGTGAAGATAGAATAAACCTTATATTAATGAACTAGTGGAAGGCACACTTTATACTAGACCCCTCACTCGTGCTGTGAAGGCTTCATCCACATCTCATCTTGTATCTGAACCTGGTCCAGTAAAAAAGGTTGGCCCCTTTGGGAAAGGGAAAATGAATGATGCAAGACCACCATCTGAGATGACTGTAGTTGACGTTGACACATTAGACACAATTGGGAGAGCTGTAGAGTCACTCACATCCCTTAAAAGTGGGGTACCTTTAGTCGACGAAGACAATAACCAAGTGGATGATACAGATGAAAGTGAGAAGCCGGCAAATGTACCAACAAATTTCATCCCTCCAACAAAGCAACCTCAGGGTTTTGCAGAGCTAGACAAGATGTAACAGATGACGTTGTCAGTCTTCCTCAATTATTGGATGGATGCACAAGTGTTTTCTAGTTTTAATTTGTTTATTTGTTTTAGCTTACTATTCTGATTTTGTTGTTTCCAATGTGTATATAGCCTCCAAATCAAATTGATATATTACTTTTCAAATATTTCAGTTTTTGTTCAATTATATGAATAAATGGTCAATATGATTGATATACGATTTGTATTCATTTTGTTTGTTCATAAATAATGTTAATAATTTTTTAATTTCTTTCCCCAATGGTACATGGTGCACGACATATGCTTGGAGCAATGAATTCAACCATACCAGTCGTGATCATCTTCATGCTTTGGTTGAAGGGAAGTATATGGTCCTTGATGACGTTGTTGATTCATTTATCTTAATATTAGTTGATTCTTTGAGGAATTTCTACATCCTATTTAAGCAATCAGCCATGATTACTAGACTAATGGTTCTTGCCATGTCTAAGAGACCTAATTCTGAAGATGGATTGAATAAATTGTTAGCCCCCGTCTTGGATGAATACACAACTATTGATGTTGTACTTATGTTGATAATACTACACAAGCATTACCACCTTCTCATTTTGGATAAAGAATAGTGGGAATATTGTCATTACTCCTCACTTACAAGCCCTGTCTACGATAAAGATGCGCTTATAATGGTTACTCCTAAAACTTAATTAATTCTCTAAGTGTCTCTATTATTTGTTTTGACTTACATGACCATTTTCTTGTCTAAAATGTACCGCTTGCTTTTTGACAATTTATTGAAAGTAAACCTGGTCATCACTGACACCAATGCATACTCGCTAGTGCACACGCGTGATTGTCCCCAACAAAGGGCGGGTAGTTTGGATTTCCCTATTTATGTAATGCGATTTATGGAATTGATACTATAAGGTGATAAACTTTAGCTGCCTGTCAATAATGTGCCATTCTATTAACTTGTGTATGATACAAGAATATTGGTAGATGGCATACAACGCACCCCTATCGTGAAAGAGGATACTACACACTTTGAAAAGGAAAACCCTACAGCTGATGATATAAAGGAACTTGCAGCTAGTAATGATAGTGCCACCCATGATCCCATAAGAGGATCTTGTCGAGAGGACAATATCTAAAATTGCAGAAGATAACATGGCCATAGATCCCCTCGTACCACGTGCACATCTGGAATGACTGAGACTTCAACTAACCCACCTGAGGGGTCTGAAAATGTGTTTGAATGAAATACAATTATCTACTTTATGATTATCTGACTAATGTTATCAAACCCGCCCAAATTTGAACCTTTTTTTACATTGTCTGTTCCAGGATACTATTGATAAGTGGTTGAGTAGACATGTTTTATCCACTTGTTTTACATGCATTGAGCATCATTTTACCATGGATTATGTCTCATAAAGTGTATTTTGGTGTTCTTTTATGCAATTAGGTTGTGAAAGTATTGAAGGAGGAAAAGGAAGCAAAGATGGGTTATAAAGACCTATTGTTGGGAGTTTTTGTACAACACAAGTGTCAAGGCATGAGAGGGGATCATGCACATGAGGGTGTGTGCTAACTTCCAGAAGAATTCAAGCCAATTTGTGTGATGGAAGGGCATAAAGCAGTCACATCTTCATGTCCCTTCTTGTGTGAAGATACCTAAAGTTTCCAAATGATGGTTCGATGGAGGAGAAGTCTTATAACTCACCACATGGACGTGTGCCCGACCATGTGGCCTCAAGATAAGATACGTGTGCCCGACCATGTCCCAAAATCCCACGCGACTGCGTGGGAATTCTGCAGCCCACCCGACCGCGTGGGATCTCACATGGTCACATGGAGGCATGTGACTGGCGCGTTTCAGGCTTATAAATAGCCCTTTTTGCCGATTCTTTTGGTATCTTTTGTGTGGCTTTTGAGAGGCGAAGTGGCTAGGGTTTGAGGAGGAGGTCTTTGCCGAATTGGAGGGCCGTTCTTCACCAACTTTGATAGTTCTTTCCTCCGTCAGAGCATCGAGGGAGTCATTGGCAACCTAGCTTCGGAGAAGTATCCTTCAAGACGTTGAGCGACCCATCAAGGCCATCATCATGAATTCAAGGGGGTTTACTTCCATGATTTACATTGCTTTTCATTGTGTTATGTTTTGCTTTGTAATAAGCCCCATGGAGGGCTAAACCCTAGTAGATACTTGGGCATGTGAACCTTAGGTTTCGATTCATGTATTGACTTTCTTTATGCTTTCTTTTAATTCCGAGTTAATTTGAGTTTTAATCTTGTTTAATCATTGCTTGCATGCCTTATTGATTCGTATGGTTATTTGGTATGCTTGATTTGTTGTCTTGGTGAGAGAAAGGTCTCCATTAGGGATTAGAACATACAAGGTTAAAGAGGGTTGAGAGGATGAGTCTTGAGATAGAGGAGTGTCCCCTTTCCCTTCCGATTGAGTGTTTCCTATCTCCGTATTCCCTAAGTTTTATGCAACCATATGGGGTGTGAGGTGTGAGATGGATAGATTTCTCCGCCGGGACCTTTGTAGGGGGTTAGGGATCTTTCACCTAGAAGTAGGGTTAGATCTAATTTTAGGAATCGGTTTCACTCCTAAGTATCCCTAAAGTTCATTGCGGTCATATGGGGTGTGAGGTGTTGAGATTGAGCAATTTCTCCGCCGGACCTTGTAGGGGACTAGTATCGGTGGCCTGGAGGCAGGGACCGATTATTCTTGGATTGCCTCGACTCATAGAACTCGGTTTAGAAGCATTTAGTTAGTCTTGCACTTCATGATAGAGCCTAGGGGAAGCATTGCCCGGGTATCTCATCTTCAATGATTGAGATCTCCCTTTATTTACCCTTTGCCTATTCATCTCTGGTATTAATTTCTATGCACACTAGATCACCATAAAATCACATTAGTCATTAGGCTAGATTGCAGAGAAGAAGTTAGTACTAGTAGCCCTGTTCCCTGTGGATTCGACTACCCTACTCACCAAGTATAATTATTACTTCGACAACCCGTGCACTTGCGGTACACACATGCAAGGGGTGTGCCAACTATCATCTCAAGTTTGATGAAAATCAGAACTTCCATTTTAGTATTTTTCATTAATGTTTAATTCAAATTCCTATTTATAGATATATATTCTCCATTTGCTTTAGATATTGCCAATGTTCAGTACATATTCTCAATTTCTATATATATTCTCAATTTTCATTGTATATTGTCAAGTTTCTGTGTATATTCTCAATTTCATGTATATATTATCAATTTCTTATATATCAATTTCCTATATTGTCAATTTCATGTATATACTGATCTCATTTTGACTATTTATTAATTGTCGTGATCGGTTTCATAAGTCTTTGTTTATAATTGTAAGTTGACCTTTACTTTAACACAGTAGTCACTATAAACCGAGTATCATAACAAATTGGATAAGGAGATAACTTTTCATATCAAAATAGTTGTGTTTGAACATTCAGTATGTAATGACCTCATTGCAAGTAACTCTATTGTGGCCAAGTTCATTACAACGACTACAATGTAACTCCTGTTTATCAAAAGCTTGTGACTCAATCCTTCGACACCTTGGCCGTTGATAAGTGCTAAATTTCATTCTTTTGTTCAAAATGAACTTTATTTCTATTTTAGGAAGAAAGAAGTGAATTCAAGGACGCTTTGAAGCAAAATGAAGCAAGTTGCTGAATCAAGGCTGCATCACGACTCATAACAGGTTTTATGACAACACACAATGCCCGTTGTCTACACTCACCACTACCTTGATCAGCCATGGCAGCATGAGCTCACTAGTAGCAACATAGAAGTTATAACGGCCTCACAACCGCCGTTGTGAAATCCAAAATAATCGTTGTCAAGACACATGATACCCAAAGACCGTGCCAAGACGCGACTTGGAGCCCAAGCAAAAAGTTACTCATAGCGGCCATCACAACACCTGTGATGAGTCCGTGGTGGAGCCGATTACTATAAATACCCTAGTATTCTCTAAATTTGGGGAGACTCTTTTGCTAAAGAAGCTAAGGCCGCCGGATTTCTGGAGATCTAAGTAACGGGAGATGGTATTTCTTCCATATTCAAATGGATTCCTACAGATTCCTCAAGAGTATGTCAACGAGCATCATTGGAGAAGATCCCGTGTGACAGGTATCTTCAAAGATCATCATCAGAGGGCCGTGAGTGACACACGCCATCAGACAATCTTGGGATCTTCTAATCCCCGTCTTCGAAGAACTATTGGTGGAAGTTAGTCTAGGAATACATTAAATGATTATTTATTCTTTATTCGGTCTTATGGTTCTCTTGTGCTTTGATGCTTTGTTTTGTATGATCCATAAGAACCTAAGTAGAGGGGAATTATATGTCTAGGTCCCTCAGTTATTATTTATGAATCTTGATTGATTAATATAAATTGTTCTAGTTTTCATAATCATTGCATGTTCTTAGTTGATTGTTACATGTTGATGTGGATGAGGAGGACATGCCCCCATATTGATGACGCCCATGACATGATAGATCTATGCATGTTCTAAGAGGTTAGGTATAGATAGGTTTCTAGATTAGGGATTGATTGTCCCTTAGGCTTAGAGTCTGATTGGTCTCTTCTTGTGGGATTCCCGTACTTAAGGCAAACATAGGAGGCTAGGGGTGAAAGAGATTTCCATCTTAAGTTCCTTGTGATTTAGACCTAGTCGCCATGGCTTATTGGAGCTAGTAGGCCTTTGAATTCCCCTAGTTCGAACCTAGAACATGATTGACACTTAACGCTTACCACAATTAATAATCAAGATAATTTTAGTACATATCCCTAACATCTTCTAAGTGTGCTTAATGACGTCTCCAATTGTATTATTTAATAGTTTTGTATAAGTAGAACTAAAGATAGAGCGTAAATGATTAGGCTATTGATTAAGTGAAAAGGAAGTAATAGGAGCCTCTCGCCGTTCTTGGGGAAATATGACCCTTGTGTTCATCCACGAGGTATTACTTGATGACCCGTACACTTGCGGTATCACGGACCAATTGTAGTATTAAATACATACTTGCATGCTTATATGACTTGATAATTTACACACCCATAACGTGTCTGTCAATAGCCATAGACGTTTCTTTGTTACAAGTGGCTGAAGATGAAGATCTCTGAAATTATCCATTGGTTTGTCATGGTCTATGGTAGGATAGATTGGGTTATCGTATATATTATATTATACATGCTAATAGTGTAATAGTCATCAATGAACCAGTGAACTTTGGTATCTGTCTACATGATGGCCACACAAGCATGTTTACACGGTAGGTCATACACTTCAAAACATTTGTGAGAGCATGTTCTCTCTTGTAAGTTGACGGAGTTGCTTAGATTGTCTATCACTTCAAATCATACCCCGTTAGAATGACCTACAGCCAAACACTGACTTTCTTCCACTATATCTTTAATCTTCTTGTGTATCTCCAAACTTAGGTGAGTCTCCCATTTGTAGCAGTGTTGATGGTGATCACACATCATGTTCATTAGTTTGAATGTACGACACATCAACATTAAAGGCTATTTATGAATGGGAACCAAAAGAATTGTATAATAATATCAAAAATTGATGGACAAAGCATATAAATACCAATAACTTGGTATAATAAATAGAAATAGGTTACAATAAAGAGATATATCATTAAATAAACATGAACATACTATTTATAGTAGAAATAATGCTAAATAATCACCTTTACACAGTAAGTAATCAGTAACTCTTAAATATTGTCATTAAGTATAAAACATAAACATGATGATCAAATTAGAAGAAACAATATGAAGACACCTAATCGAGTCACCCATGTTGTATACAGGGAGGTGGCGTGCCTCCTTAATCCAAGCATTGAATGACTCAACCATGTTAGAGTACATCTTACCCTATTGCTGACCTCTGAATAGGTATTTGGACTAATGTGCTATTTCTAATTTATGGAACAACCAAATATGCGCTTGCGATGAAGTGATAGATAGCTCGTTCATAGCTTCTTTGTATTCCATGGGCGTGTAGGTGTATGCAACCTTGGTAATCAACCTCCAGCACTCATCTTTTAATGCCCTGCTAAGTCGGCTGTTGGTCTTGAGGAAGTTTGCATGTAAATGTTACAAATAGTATGCATGTGGAGATGAAGGAAAAGCCTTAGCAATAGCATTGATAAGACCTTTCGACCAATCAGATATGAATGTGATGATCTTCTAAAAGTCCTCAACACCGTATAATGCATTCCCTAAAGTTAAAATGAGCCATGTCCAATTCTCATCTGTCTCACTGTCCACAATGGCAAACGCTAAATGAAAGATTTCTTCATTACCATCCTTGCCAGTCGCACCTAAGAGGATACCACCATATCTTCCCATCAAATGGGTTCCGTTAAGAAAGAGCATCTGTTTGCAACCTTTCTTGAAACTATCAAGACAAGCACAAAAGCAGAAAAAAAAACACGTTTGAATAGGTCATCATCCTCATCAATGATAATAATGCTGTCAGGATTACATTCAACCACCCTACTTGCATACCATATTAGGATATCATAGCTTGGTACTTCAGAACCATGGAGAATTCCTCGTGCAAGTTCTTACCCATCCAAGCTTGTTTATATGGTAGATGCACACCATGGTCGAGCAATATATCCTGTTGTGTATCCACAACCCTATATAGAGGACGTTGATGGAGTTTTGAATCACATGCTTACTAGCCCATTTTTTCATAGCTTTAGGGGGATGTCATGCCAATACGCCTGCCACATTTGTGAACATCTCATACTCTTTTAATTCTAAATGTGGGGAGATTACCTTCATGAGATGTATGAATACGCCATTGACGATTGACGGCCGCACATGTGATGGGCACTCTTTGTTTATCATTTTTTATGAAATGGAAGTTGAAATCACGTTTGATAGTGAAGTTATACAATGCCTCCTTGAAATTTTCTGCATTTTCACAATGTTGTCCGACCATAGTTATAAAATTCTCATAATTTCGTGAAGAATTGGATGGTGTTATGGCTTCCCCACAAGGCATCGCTTGCACCAAGGGGTTTAGGTTATATGAGACACTTTGTGATGCTGGTTCCCTGGTTATGGGAGCATAAGAAACAATTGCTAAGTTATGTAAGCAGAAACAATCATAAATCAATAATTAGTAACTTATATAAGCAGAAATGGACATAAATGAACAATTGTCACATAATATAAGCAGAAACGGTCGCTAATAAACACTTACAATTGGTTATAACTAAAACAAAAACATATTTAAAAGGAAAATGAGAAACCAACCCCAATTTAACTTTAATGAGTGAGTGAGTGAGTGTTAAAAAATTGAAAAGAGTGTAAAATCTAAAGGAGGTCAATACTTGTAGCGGCATCAACGATCCGGAGGGATGCTCTACCATTTCATCAACCACCTCAACCACCATGTTAACTATATTCTTCTTGAACACATGGTGAATGTTGCACATTCTTTGGAAATCACTATTGGAGCTAATACAATCTGACATATTATTCTCGTTAAGGATTAAATACTTTACCCTAACCAGAGGAGAATGAATGAAGGGATGAACATGTGCATATTTCATTAAACACAGACTCATATTCAGACAAATTAGAGAACTCTATGATACTGTCACACCCTGAGCCCGAGGCATCGACAAACGGCTGCATACCTACAAGGTAGTAACCAAGTAGGCACGCAAGGCCTTAGTACCTGTCTCATACTAGAGAAAAAAACATCCAACAAAAGTATTAAATTTCAAAAGTAAAGGATGGCTACAATGTTTGAAAAACAACAACAAATAATAATGTTTGACATAACAACTAAACAAAGATAAAAATCAAGTCCACAAGAAAGGAAAATTATTAACTTGCTAAACAACAAGTAGGCAATAGCTTGCTCAACGACCTTGCTAAAAGAGACCACTGAACTCTACTTCTTATCTGAAAGAGAAAGAGAACAACTTAATGAGCTTGACAGCCCAGTAAGCACCGACTAAAATATCGGGATCACATAAAGTTCAAAGATTTCAAAAACATACAAAAGTGTGACATTTTACAATAAATATTTGAATAAACACCAGAAATCAAAAAATTTCAAACAAATATAATTTGTTAACTAAATGAATATATAAGTCCCCCAAATAACTAATGCCAAAACAAAACATCAAAATTCATTTGTTTAAACTCAGTGACCCGAGTTAGATTTCAAAGCTCATTTGTTTAACCTTAGTGACCCGAGCCAGAACGTCAGAGGTTGTTATTCTTCACTAACAAAATGGTGTGAAACTATAGTTTCTATATTAGAAGTATGTGTTAACAGGGTCAGTGTTTAACCCCCATTGATAGAATTATTGCAAAGTTAATTGGGGACTACAAGTTGTTAAATTAAGATATGTCATGTACAAACATTTGCCAAAACAGAATAGAGAAGTTCATTGATCTTGTTTTTGAATAAAACATAATTCCAATTATTTCCCAAACTAAATATTTATATATGAATAGCAAATAATATATAAATAAGTAATATATTTAGAAATATATCAAAATAAATAATGGCATGTAACAAAAATAAATAAATAAAAGTGTTAATATTTATAATGAAATGATTAGATAATAACTTATAATCATTTAAAAACATAAATCAGTATTTTTCTCAAGCAATTTTACAAGTACAAAAATCCAAGATTTTTCACATGTGTGTGTGTATATATAGGATTTATATGCGGAATACTTACCTGTATAACGCCCAGAACTCTGAATTCACACCAACTAAGTTTCTCAAAGGATCCTAAATTTGGGAAGACACCCATCAGAATTTCAGACAAAATAGGTTCTAAAATCTAAAAGTATGCAAGAAGCATTTCAAGACACTAATGAAGCTACAAAAGTCAAGTGCCTAATAACAATTCCATTACGACCCTTAATATTGAAAATGGCATAACTTTGCGAATTCTGATCCAAATCAGAAATTTAAACCTTCAAAGAAACCAAGACATCTACAGATACGACATATCCAAATTTCAAGATAATTAGAGATCTACAGAATTTAAGCTATCAAATTAAATATACATACTTCTGCAACCCATTAAATTCAACCATGCCATTTCTAATAATGATAACTCCCAGCATATATCTTCAAATCAGATCAAACAATAAAAGCATATAATTAACTTAAATTGTAACAACTTCCTTATTAAGCATGTGTCCTGATTCCAACTCTAAGATCATCAATTTCTCTAACCAAT
This sequence comes from Dioscorea alata, assembly GCA_020875875.1. Lineage (NCBI taxonomy): Eukaryota > Viridiplantae > Streptophyta > Magnoliopsida > Dioscoreales > Dioscoreaceae > Dioscorea > Dioscorea alata. Next base: position 7,325,367 of record CM037027.1, read on the forward strand.
CTTTATGCTTATTGCAAAAATGTCACTAAGCATACTTGTAGTAATCTGGCTCTAACCCAAAAGAAAAAAATTCTAAGATTTGATAGATCCAAAGCTAAGGCTGAGTTCTACAACTTTATTATATAAGTCTATGTCTAATTCAGACTCCAAAATCATAAAACAAATCAAAACCCTTAAAGGCCTGCATAGAAATACTACCCGAGGCACCTGCATTCAAAGGCTATATCTTACAGGCTATAACTGTAAAAATTCTAAAATTTTGTAGATGCTTAGCCAACATTGAACTCTACAAATTTCTTATTCTACGCTCCTCCAAATTCGGCCTCTAAGATCCCTAAAATTGAAGAGGGGTTTCTTCTATTATGAAAAACAAAAATCTAAAACCTATCAAATTAATCTCAAACTCCTCAAGCAAGAAGCTAACCTAACCCATCCATTACTAACATCCAACATTAACAGATCAAGACCTAGAAAACAATAACAACAATTTGACAATTTGGAAAAAAGATCCAAGGAGGAGGATGCTTACCTCACAATACAGTAAAACAACCCTTGAGTACAAGACCCTTCTCCCGTCCTCACCGCCGACACCAAACGTAAAAAGGGAGAGAAAGAGATGAGGCTAGGTCTCTCTCCTTTTTCCCTAAATGTCGATAAAAAATGGAAGGATGTGCAGAGATGGCTAGGGTTTCAAAAGCTGAAAAAAAATAGAATATAGAAAGGTTTTAATGTAACGGCCTAGCATAAACATTTAAAATTAAAATAAAAAAATTTTAATTTCTTGGTGGGGCTCATAGATACAATCGTCTTCCATTTACTTCACAATATCAAAAAATGTATCCATCATCTGAGGCCTGCAGGTATAAAAAAATAAAAAGAATAAAAAAGAGTAAAGACAAACTCACATAACATCACATCATCAACAAACTAACCCACTTTCACTCAAGGTTCTTCGTGGGTTTGTCTTCACCAAACTGGAAACCTTCACTACAGGGGAAATTTTCTCACGTCCAACAACGAAGAAGAAGTTGAAGTTGGAGTTGATAAATGAGATAAGTTGAACTTTTAAAGAAGCTTCTCTAATAAGTCAGCCATGCAACGACCGGAACAGAACAAGTAGAAGCTGGTGAAGTAGGAGGAGTTGAAGTTGAAGATGAAGTTGATAAATGAGATTAAGTTGAACTTTTAAAGATGCTCCTCCAACAACTCAGCCATGCAATGACCGGAATGGAACAAGTAGAAGCCGGTGAAGGAGGAGGATGATAAGAAGAAACTGGTAGAGAAGCTTCTCTTGCAAGACATCAAGGCACGGTCAACCATATCGTGATAAGGCTTGGTGGCTAAATTCCCTCTAAAAGCAAGGTTGCATTTTCCTCCAAACACAAGGGTAGTTTTGGGATATTCAAAAAATATAACAAGGGAGAGTAACGGGAGAGGTGCAATGTTCCAAAATTCAAAAAGGTTGGACTTATCAGTATTGAAAAATATCAGAGAGACTTATTGGAATATTCCAAAAGTTTCAGGGACTAAAAATAATTTTCTCTAAAAATTATTAAATGGGACAGGAATCTTGGCATCTAGTTTACTCAGTTTTACTTTCCAATCCGAATCTGAATCCTGTTCCATAAGATCATCTTTTTGCTCCTCCCTCATCTGAAGCCTTATTTCCCTCTTCCACTCAAAGTCCTCACAACTGCTCTACTCCAACACAGTGCCTGCTGAAATCTCCTTACATCACCATCTCATCCTCTTCCTTCATCTTTTCTTGAGTTCCAGATAGCAGTAAGAGAAACATCAAAAGAGGCCTCCACTCATATGCACATGGTCACACCTATTGTTAATTAGCATAAAGGCATTCAACTCATTCCACTTAACAAGAATCACAATGCAAGAACACTTTATTGATTTGAATGTCTTTGAGAAGTGGAGATGTGTTCATAGTTCTCCTATTGTGTTTATGTTTGTTCTCTCCATTAGAGACTCAGTTTCAAGTAGGGTTCTATAGAACGTCTTGCCCTAAAGTTGAACTCATTGTGTGGGACGAAGCCAGGAATGCTATCATTAAGAACATAGGCCTTGTTGATGGCTTTGTTAGATTGCATTCACATGATACTATATATATATGCATGCATGCTTTGCTCCTCCCATATCTATGTTTTATTGATCACGTAATATCTAGCATGCATGTATGCACATTTATATTATATTGTTAACATGTTTAATTAATATTAATGATAATTTATGTAGGGTGTCGATGGTTTAATGCTCATTGACTCAACAACAAACAATAGTACAAAGAAAAATGCACCGCCAAACAACCCAAGTCCAGACAGTGCTCGAGGTCATAAACAGTGAAAAGAGACGCCGTAAGTGTATTAGTAAGGAATAATATCATGTACTAACATACTTGCATTTGTAGCCAGAGGTAGTGTCCTCTTTGTATATCAATCATACTATTCAATTTTTTTATTTATTTTTGAACAATAGGAGACAAGCACATCTCATTTATTAGGGGTCATTTGATTCACGTTAATGATATATTACCAAGTAATAATATTTCCGTGGTAATGCGATTGAGAATGCTATATGTCCAGGAATGTTGTGGTAATTTATGATAACCATGTTTGGTTGGGAACTCATATTACATAGTTATCAACTTGGTAATGTTCAAAATTTCCCAAAATACCCTTCTATCTATAATTTTGTGTAAGTTAAAATTTAAAGTAAAATAAAATTTGGGATAAAAATAATTAAGTTATAACATCAAAGATTAAATTTTGCACATTTTTTCTAAAATACCTTTATATTTAAAATTTTGAACAAATAAAAAGTTAAGGAAAAATAAAATATTTAGATGAAAAAAATTAATTAAAATAAATAAATAAATAAAATTTTGAAGTTGAAGATATGCACAAAATAAAGTTATCCAAACTTAATAAAATTATCCAATAGATAAAGAATGAAAATTATTATTTTTAAACAAAGGGTATATTTGTCCAAAAAAAAGTTTTAGACTTGGTAATCTAACATTGCCACTTGTTTTGGTGGTAATGGGATTCCTACGTTCTTTAAGTAATATTCCAAGATTGGTTGGTAATCACAGATTACCATCAATATTACTTCCGCCACCAATCCAAACGTGGTAATTTTTTCAGATTACCACGTAACAAATGGTAATGTTTTCACATTTCCGCGAGCCAAACGACAAGGGGTTTGTCAAGGGATAGGCATGTATGGAGGTGCATCAGTTTCATTGGCTTATCGATCCTCTAGAGATATATTAACTTGGTCAAACGCCACATAAAGCAATGACAGTTGGTCACTTGAACTCCCAAAAGATTTGCAGAAACTATATCGAGCTAATAAGTTCCCCTACTATACAACTTTGGAGGAAAGTGATATAACTCCTCCCAAAGGGGATTAACTTTGGATCTATTTGAACATTACCATGAACAGTATCTGGACCTGAAACTATGGGTGAATAGTACTACTATAGTATGTAATGCACAAGGTTTCTTTGTTTCCAATACATATTTTCATTAGATTACATATTGCATGTATCATTAAACTTTAACTATCTTTACTTTCAAAGCATGAGATTCCATTACAGGACACCCTTAGGTAGACGAGATGGTAGAGTTTCATTGGCTTTTGAACAATGGCGGAACCAGAGCTTACCGGTAGGGGGCTAAAGTTAAAATGTAAAAAAATTATCAAATAAAAAAATTTATCTACAGTAAAAATATGCCAATAATATAACTACAATTTAAATATACATATAGTAAAAAAAAAACATTAATTATAATTTGAACTACTATCGTTTCATGATGTATCTGACTAAAAAAAACAACTATGTTCAAGTAGACAACTAAACAATCATTCATTCACTCTAACATGTATATTATTATATTATAACAACTAGTTTTTATTTGCCATGCCACATTATCAACTTATTTTTTTTTAATTATTAATTTGTTTTTATAAATTTTATTAATATTATTCATAAACTTTTATTGAAAATTTAAATGCCACATTATCAACTTAAATTTTTTCCTTAAATTTTTATAAACTTTAAAATTTCGGCAACTTTTTGAAAATAAGAAAACTTGTTAATTAGTAAAAGTATCAAAACTTAACACTACAACCCATTATCAACTTAATTTTTTTAAATTATTAAATTATTTTTTGCTTAGTTTTTTAAAATTATTAAATTCGTAAAAGTATCAAAACTTGTTTTTATAAAATTTATTAATATTATTCATAAATTTTTATTGATAATTTCAAATTTCAATGCCTCATTATCAATTTAATTTTTTCCTTAAATTTTTTTAAAATTTAAAATTTCAGCAACTTTTGAAAATAAGAAAACTTGTTTTTAATTAATAAAAATATCAAAAACTTAACATTACAACCCATTATCAACTTAATTTTTTAAATTATTAAATTATTTTTATAAATTTTATTAATATTATTCATAAATTTTTATTGAAATTTGAAATTTCAAAGCCTCGTTATCAAGTTAATTTTTTCCTTAAATTTTTTTAGATTTAAAATTTCTGCAACTTTTTAAAAATAGAAAAAACTTATTTTTAATTAGTAAAAGTATAAAAAAACTTAACACTGCAACCTTAGGGTGGGCTCTAACCATCTAATTCCCACCAACCACTCAAGCACATTAACATTACACAATGACTAAGCACAAATAAAATATTATCTAACATTAATATATATATATATAACCTAACTTCATCAATGCCATAAAGCAACCTCACCGGAGCTCAGGGGGCTGAAGCCCCTGCTAGCCCCCTCTTTGTTCCGCCCCTGCTTTTGAAGATCTCTCAAATCTCCCTTCTACATTCAACTTTGATCAACTCACACAAGCTTTACTAGAAAACGATTGACATAAGATGAGACGATCACTCTCTCTAGTTTGTGTGTGTGTATTCCCATATATATATTATCGTTTAGGAGTACATATAATCGATCCATCTCACTACAATGCATTTACCAATTGATTATATAACTGCAACTCAACTGGGAGATCTAAGCTTAGATTCAAATAAGGCAAAGGAGGAGGACGAGTTGTGGTGAATAGAGAAATAGGTTTTCGGATGGGGGAGAAGGAGGACAAATGGGTGGAACGGGATTAAGATTCACATCCAAATATAACAAAGCAAACTGGACGTGAAAATTCTTGTCCGTTTAATAATTTTTATTTATATTTTTTTAATAATATTTTAATAAAAAAAATGCCACCTTAACCTAAATAAATGACAAACAAACCTCCCATTACTTTGGTGGACTTAATTGACCCAATTAAAAAGTAGACAGTTGGACGAAATTGGCTCAAAATTAGAATAGAGGGACTAAAATGATAGAGTTGCATAAGTACAAACTATGCAGGGTATTACACCACCTTTTCTTATAAGTTAAACAACCTGAACTCATATTCAAAGTGGATTTGGAGTTTGAAGCAGGCGAGACTTTTTTCCACTCGGATTCCCTCCACCTCCAGGAAACAAGCATACGGTGGTACCTCCAACTTCAAAAATATTAAATGAAAAATATAGTCTATAAATAATCTATCAAGTCACTATTTTTTTCATTATAGGTAACAAATCCTGTTCTTATCAGAAAAACCGATTTTCATTGGTTTGTACCCCACAAGTAACTTTATTTGTTCGCATCTTCTTTATGTACCAAACAAGTGCTCCAATACCAGCAACTCCAGCAAATGAAACAACAGTCACTGTCCCTTAAAATAACAAAAAAACAAGACATTCATTTAGTATTATTGTTATTGTTATTTTCATATTGTGCATAGAGGTTTTTGCAGTAGTAATTAAAAAAAAGGTGAAAGCTTGTTAGTTTCTCACCAGCAATAAGTCCAGCTGATCTCTTGTGAGCAAAACCTCCATCTGTCAATACGTACAGTAAATTCAAGGAAATGAAGGAATATCAACAATCTAATTAATGAATGAAAAAAAAATCCATCTTTTCTGAACACCGGGATTATGCTGAAGATACAAAATTGAAATGTTATTCAAATAATAGCATCTATATCAATTGCAAAGATATTTTAATAAGTTTCAACGGGGAAAGTAAATTAAATATAATTGTTAGATATATCAAGATATTATCTTCCATGAATGTATTGTACGAATCTAGTTCTTAGAGATCATTACTTCATAGAATTGTATCCAAATATAGTGGGTATTCTTTGCTATATATTTTTATTTGATATAATTATATACTAACATGTTTAGCTTTGCCTCATATAATCTTTATAATTTGGGCCTTATCTTTTTAAAATTTGAGGTCGGATTGGCTGGGCTGAAAATCCCCTACCTCCCTAGAAAAATTTTGTCGTATCATTGACCCAACAGGCCAATTACGGATTGGGCTCATGATCCCCGTATTAAAATGTGTTGTTATATTAGTGAAAAACTAAAATAAGAAAAAACTCTCCAGTTAACCCTGGTTGATAAACATGGGCCCAATTTACTTTTTTGGGTAAATCAAACCTGGCAAGTTCACTTATGTGGCCCGTGCCCCTCCTTAAAATATCAGCACAGTTTGTATTTTTTAGTTTTAATAGATTATTAAAATTATTGATTTTAAATAATTCTATAGTTACTGTTTATTTATTCACACATTATCAAAACAAAATTCTTTCTAGATGAGTAATAAATACTTGAAATAATAATCCTAATATAAAAGTGTGAGAGAGGATTTTTTTTTATAAACTAACAATTTTTTTTTATTAATAGGCGACAAACGCCCCCCACTTAAGAGATTTAAGAATAGTATTGAACCCGGATGTACATTGTATGAATAGTATTTAAGCCCAGGGTAAACAGTGCATGAATAGTGTATAAACAGTACGGAGAACAATACTGCCGGAAGAAGGATTTGAACCTACGACTTTTTTTTTTACACTTTGGTGTCATAGTATTAGGCTATCAAATGATTGACTATAAAAAATTGAAAATGCAAAATGACATCGTGATGTTGAATTAATCTGCAACCCAATTTGACCTTTGAAAATATCTCTATTATTAATAAAGAAAAAATTACTTTAATAATAATAGTAAATTAAGTAAGTAGAGTGATAGGGGAAGGGGAAGGCAAACTAACCTGTGCAAAAAGTTGTTGCATTCCCTTCCTTACACAAGCACAGGAAACTTTCATCAGTAGTATCAAACCCGCAAGTACCTCCACCCTTCTCTTGGTCCCTACACCGCAAACACCGAGTAGTAACTGGTATTTCAAAATCCACCCTAACCCCAAACTCCGGCGCTTGATCATACACCCCAAAGCTTGACTCTAAGTCCCTCCAATACACGCTCGTATACCCTTCACAATGGGTCACCATCATCCTCAATGATGCCGAAGCCTTAGGATAGTAAGAACAACAGCTCATCCTCCTCTCGACCAACGCGTCCATACACCCCGGCATATTCCGACAGAGATAGGCCGAGCTATCGCAAGCTGAATCACAGCGTTCGGGAAACCGTTCGCAGAACTTTGGTTTTGGTTGGATGATGACTGAGTCTTCTTGGCAGTTGAGGAAGAGGAATTCATTTTTGGGGGAGAGGGAGAAGCGGGTGCTTGTGTCGAGGCTGAAGGGAGGAGCTGGTTTGCCGTCGGAGTGGCATGTCCACATGGACGGGTCGGAGATGACTAGGTGGGGGTCACTGTAACTTATACTTTTGACTGTGTACGTGCCTGAAGGTGTGCGAAAGCGGAGATCGGTGGAGTTGGGTTCGCAGAAGAGCATGTGGCGGTAGTAGGGGCTGCCGCACCCGTGGTCGATGCTGAGTGGGTATTTGATAGGAATGGAGCCGCAGGAGGTGCGGCAGAGGGTGGACTGGGATGAGATGGAGTGGATTTGGAAGGAAAGAATGAATGTTACCCAGAAGATGATTGAGTGTAGAGACATGGAGTTGATGGTGGTTTGGATCAAGAGGAGGTTTTGGGTGTTTAGTTTTTTCATTTGTTTTTTTGGTGCATAGGTTATGATCTTAGTGATGTTGTATGAAGAGAATAAAGGTCATGCTTCTTCTATTTTATTTTATTTATTCTGTTTTTGCTTTTGCTTTGGCTTTTATTTCTTTTTTGCTTTATTCTTGTGCTTGTGTTTTTTTTATGATTATACATTGCTTTGAAGACGCTTGTGAGTGAGGTAAAGCTTGTATGCGTTGGTTCTTGGAGAATAAGGCTCTTATTTAATCAATACAGTGAGTACAAAAAAAAATTATAGGTTTCTAGTATAACATTTTACTTTTCTTGGAAACCATCACTTAAATATATATATATATAAATTTTTGCTAGAACCTGTGGGATAAGTTTTTTTTTTAAATTGAAATTAATATCTCACTACGAAAAAGAGGATATATAGTGGCGGAAAAATTAGTCGTTATAAGTCTCATTTTAGCCTCAATTTTCTTATAGCAGCGGATAGCCAATTAACCACTAAAACCTTAGTCATTATATGTTTATTCCAATAAATGTACACTTTTACCGTTATTTCATATTTTAGAGTTGGAGATGCACAATAATATTTAGTGTCGGAAAATTTTGCTACTATAAATTTTATAGCCGCAGAGTATTTATGTTATAAGTTCTATATTGTTTAGACCTATAGCGGCGGAAAAATCTACCGTTATAGCCATTGTAGCTCATGAAATAAGTATTAAATCCATCATAGATACCTTAATACGTAATCAAAACTATTTCTAATATTGACAAACAAATATATATATATATATATATATATATATATATATATATATATATATATATATATATATATATAACCATAAAAAACAATTTTAATATTTTAATTTATTAATCTCACGTCTTAAACTAAAAATTAACTTTTTTTTTTAATGATTAGTATACATATTATAAGAAAAAACATACCAATGAACTACTAAAGGATGAATCAAAACCACTAGACAATAAAACTACAAATGAAATTGTCACGCCCCGAACCCGGTTCGCCGGACCCGACACGAGGACAAACGGCAGCAGACCCACAGGGCATGAATCCCATAAGCCTGTAAGGCCTTAGAATCTAATACAGAGTAGACAAAACTAAAATAAATCAATTGAGTTACAGGATTACAGACTCTGCAGAGTATACAATGTAGGGGTACAGGAAGTCCAAAATAGTGAAAATAAGGGACACAAAACAGACAGTGACAAGAGCTCAAATTTTACAACAGAACAAGACAACAACTACAAACAGCCCTTCAAAGTCCACACTGGTCTACCATCCTTGATCTGAAAAGGATTTCGAGCAAATCCATGAGCTCGCTAGCCCAGTAAGTAATCCAGAATTTGAAAAAAAACAACAGGGTTTATAAATCTCAATTTCAAATACCGAGAGCAATTACGCTTTCAACTTAGACTAAATAGAGCTTAACAAAAACAAAATAACTAGTCCATCAGGGTTATAGTTCTCAAATAAAATCATTAACCAAAATATTATAGGCAAAAGTATTATCAGATTTCAAAGTTGTAAATCAGAAATATAGAATATCGCCAAATATGATCATAAATCTTCCAAAGCATAGTTAGACTAAACCAGAAATTTCAGAAGTGTGTTTCAAGTATACCGGCTTTTCAGAATAATACAAATCTCTAAAATCATAATTTAAACAAAAATACAAAGTATAACATTCTAATAAAAGAATATTTCTAAATATGTCATTCAAAAAAATTCAAAACCCAGAAATATGATCTCAGACACATAGAAATTTCAAGGCTGGACAAAAAGTTGGTGTTTGAAATATACATAGGAATCAATAACACATAAATAGTGCAATTGAAGAAAATCAAAATCCAAAGGTCAAAGTAGAGTAATAGATTTTATGTATGTCTCCAAATTCACTATAAATGCCAAAGGTCATTTATTTACCCTCGGTGACCCGCTGAATATCAGGTGGCCGTTAATTATTTCACCGAACGGACACGGTACGAAACTGTAGTCTCATTTTTCCAGAATTTCTTGTCGAAAAGGTCACAGTTTAACCCCCACTAACAAGGTTGCATATCGCTCATTTGGAGACCAAAACATTTAGATACAAAAAATTTGCATAGTACGAATTCAGAATTTCTCAAATCTCTCAAGTTAACAAATATCCAGGAATACTGATAAAATACAAGATATCACTTTTGGGAGAAATAAAAATATACGAAAAATTAAAGGTTAAGTAAACAAAGCATTTAAAATTATTCAAAATACTAATTTCTCCAAACTAAAGCAAAACAAATATACAAATAAAAAAATAATGGGCATAGTTTAATCATCCTAAAAGATAGCAGATCATACCAATGTCTGGATACATATAAAACACACAGTTTAAAACATTTAATATAATCAACTAAATGGAATCACAATACTAGCATAAATAATAAATCAATGATCAAAACAAAGTGAAAGGTAATCATTTAATTAAGACAATTAAATAAAAAATATCTGAAAATACATATTCAAAAATAAAAAATTTCAATATTAACAAAAATACATGTACTTGAAATAAAATGCCATAACGAAATAATAGGCAATTATCTTGCCAATAAATAATTTTCCAAATACTGGAAATACGAAGTTAATGGTGGATTACTTACCTCAAAATTTCTCTACTCCAAGACACAACGCGAAAACCCAAAGTCACTTCTCAAATGGTCCTATAACCCAGTCATTGACAACCATTATAACTCAAGGAATCATGAACCAAACAAAACATAATTATAATTGTAGACCCACTAACAAGTCTAAGCACACAAATACAAATAAATACAGACACATATTTACAAGTCCCCAGAATTGGTTCTAATGGGTTGGAAGGTATGAAATCTTGACTCACAAAGCTGAAAAAGTCAGCATCCTTAACCACCAAACAATCTCTATGGAAATAAAGACAAAGCATAAAAATGTTCGGATTTTTAAAGCTGACTACAACACCAAAACGACTATAGGGTCACTTTCAAATGCAAAAGCACACACATTCTAAAGCTGCAGGATTTAGAATGTGTGTGAGTTCACCTATGCATGCACTAGATGACCCTTAAGCATGCTTAAAAGAAATATGGGGGCTTGTAAGACAACTAAGTTTACATGCATATAAAGCTTGGGTTTCTAAAGAGTTCAAAAACATTAACAGGCTGCAGGTTTTTATGCAAGAGTATGCCCATAAAACACTCAAATGGTTGTAGCTCTTGATGTAAATATAAGTATATATATGTACTTACAAAAAGGCTGCAGCTCTCCATGCAAATATATACCTATATATACATTCAAAAGGGGTACAACTCTAGAAGCAAAACTTAAGCATATAAACAAACAAGTTTTCATCTTGGCATACAAACATGCCATGAATGGACAGTCAAGCTTTGGATCGAGGTGGATAATCATCGGTAGCTACCTCTAGGTTTGCCGACAAGCTGGTGACGATGAGCTCTTCTCCGGCTTGATTACCGTTGCTACAATACTCCGGCAATGTTGCTCTCCTTTGAAGCCCCAAGTGGAGAAGCAATGGAAACCAAGGAGATGAAGCAAGCAAGGAAGAGAGAAAGGAGGCAAGGAGGTTGAAGCTTGGTTTGATAGCAAGCATGAATGTGATGGAGCCTAGGAAATCCTCTGGGAATTCCTCCTTTTAACAAACCTTTCACAGCAAGATGACAAGGAGAAGAGGGATTTTGGTAGAAAAAGAAACAAAGGATTAGCATCCTAAGCAAGATTAATTCATGGGCCGGGTCCACAAAAACATCACTCATGATACTCTTAATCACAGCCTAAACAAAATGAAGAATATAATAAAGTTCAACTATGAACTCAAATTCTCGGTTCTTCCAAAGTTTTAAGTGCTTCAGTGATCGATCTTCTTAGCTTACATCCTCAAAAGCCTTACTCAGTACCTACGGATCATAAAGAGCAGAAGGAATTGACTATGAGTACCATGAATGGTTGTACCCTCCCTCAAATCCACCTGCTTTGCTTGAATAGAGATGTGCAGGTGGATATGTCTCAAAATGTTCACAATCATCAATCAATCCTTTAACTTCTGATGATATCCAAAATGAACCTATATAGAACAATTAAAAAAGCAAACATCCAAACAACTTTACTAGAAGAAATTTAGATTGAATTATACACATACACACACACACACACCATCAAGACTCCATCCAATGTAGAGGGATGTGACACCAATGGCATCTCCGGCAACAATGAAGCTTTTGTCTCTTGCATCCAAAAGCACAAATGAGAAAATCCCATCTAACATGTCCACAAAATTCTCTCCATGTTACTCATACTATCATGAATTTTCAAACCGAAACAACTAAAACAATGAATTAACAACAACAATAGATCAACAACAACAAAAATCAATGTTTATAAGAGAAACAGTGGTTTTGAACTGCTGAGCTATAGCCTGTAAGGGACTAGGAACTTACAACCCATTCGGTTAGGTTTTGTTGTTGATTTTTGCTAATATGTGGCTTGCTCCTATTGACAAATCTCTAAAAGAAATGGTTATGAAATACTTGGAAGCTGGGAAATGAGGAACTTGTAGATGTTTTTGGATTGAAGAGAAAGAGGAAAAGAAAAGGAATATCACCAATATAGTTTTTTACCTTCTGTAGCGAGTCCAGCTATTGACACCGCAGCCAACCTGATGGAAGTTTAATTTTCAAATGAGAATCATGTTAAACAATTATAAAATCTTCTTCAAATAAATAACTAAGTAAATAAATAATTGGCTAAGATAATAAAAATGCAATGAATTAGAGCCTTTGTAGAAAGTCTATAAAGTAGTGCAATAGAAGTGATTAATAAAAAATGCCATAATGCTTCATGAAACAAATATATTTTAGATTGGTATTGTACTTGAGGACGTCGATACTATCTAGCATCAGAGATGAAAGAGTTAAGGAGTTATAAACTGATTGTGAAACTTGCAAGAATTTGCAAATTTATCCCCTACTTCTAATTAAAAAAAATAAGTTTTCTAATTTAACAAGCATTGTCATGCCCCGAACCTGAAGTGTTGACAAATGGCCGCATACCTATAAGGGCGTAACCTAATAGGTATGTAAGGCCTCAAAACCTGTCTCACACTAGAAAGAACAACATCTAACAGAGACACTAAATTTCAAAAGCAAAGGAAACTACAATGTTTGAAATATAACGAAATCCAAGTAACATTGTCTGACATAACCATTAAACAAAAACAAGAAGAGTTAAGTCCACAACAAAAGGGAGTTTATTAACTCAATAACAACTAGATGATAGCTTGCTCAACGCCCTTGTTAAGCTATCCACCACTCAATTCTACTTTTGATTTGAAAGGGGAAAAAAAATAACTTAATGAGCTGGGGAGCCCAGTAAGCAACTACTAAAAATATCGGGATCACATAAAGTTCAATAATTTCAAAAACATACTTAGATGTGACATTGCACAATAAATATCAGAATAAAATCCAAAAATCAGAATATTTCAAAACTAATATAATTTATCAGAAGAATGAGCGTATAAGTCCCCAAATAACTAATGCCAGAACAAAACATTAGAATTCATTTGTTTAAACTCGGTGACCCGAGTCAGATTTCAGAGCTCATATGTTTACCCTTGGTGACCCGAGCCATAATGTCAGAAGCCATTATTCTTCACCAACGAAATGGTGCGAAACCATAATTTCTATGTTAGAAGTATGTGTCGACATAGTCAGTGTTTAAACCCCAGTGACTGGGTTATTACAAAGTTAATTGGGGACTAAATTTCTATGTCAAAGTATTTAATGCTCATAAAATAACATCTATCAAAGTCAAGAACGACCAAGTGTAGAGAAATATGTCAAGCAAAAATTTCCGTATTCGAGTGATCCCTTTTTTTTATATCAAAATAATAAATTATCAAATAACTGAATAATCCAGACAATTCAAAAATATAATTAAATCTTGAAACAATATTAATACATATATATAATTTCGAGCAATTCAAAGAAATGTAAATAAGCATAAATTAAATCAATAAACTAACTTAGAATCCAACAATTTAAAAAAAAAATACAAATAAACATAAATAAAATAAATAAACTAACTCAAAAAAAAATATCATGAATTTTCCTAATATAATAATACAAAAAATAACTAAATGAGCCAAGTTAACATAAAATCCCTAAATAGGCAAAATATCAATAATCAAATAAACAAATTAATAAATATTACTAAATTCTAAAAGTGATGGCCATCATACCACAAAAGTCAGAACATAAAATTGTGTATAGTATGGGAATGGTTTTTTTTTTTTCCTTCTAAACAGTAAAACCCAAATTAATTAAATAATTATGTAAACCATTATCAGAAATCAGAAATCAGAGATTATATATATATATATATGGTTTACTTACTTGTAGAAAACTCCGAGCTTTGGAATCTACTCGGACACTAAATTCAGAATTTGAACAAAGGCCCTAAAACATGAACATTACATCTTACTTAGATTTCAAAGCTTATATGTAAGATAACCATCAGATAACAACATTAAGGTCTTAAGGCACTAAAAAGCAAACGCATAACCAAGGACACCACTACAAACATAAAACGATCAGTGCTCGTCAACAATCCAGTCAATTATTTAACAAGGCAGTACAATGAACTAATTTTACACTAATAAGCAAACAACTTTAAAATAACCAAGCAGCCCAATCGTTAACATATATATATATATTAACAATTGGACTGTAGAACTGGAGAAGAATTCCAACCATCCATTTAATATATATAAACACACACACACAAATGAAACATAGAGCTTCAGAATAAACATGTGGAGTATTCAGTGCAAAGCCATGCTTATCCTTAACCCATCAATATAATATATATCTTAATAAATCAAACACAGAAATTTTCACTAATCCTTATGAAAACAATGCATCTGAAGACAATATATGCATTAAATTGGTCAAAAGAAAATGAACCAAACTTTTCCAAATTCCTTGGAAGCTGACATATAGGAGTAATTAAAAGAAAATAGTGGCCTAAACAAATGGGCTTATAGAAATTTCACACATTAACTCAATTCTTAAACATTAGATCAAGATTTTGAAAACAACCATCATGCATACATGCTCCTGACACCACCTAACGAAATCCCTAAGCAATAAGTCAATGGTTTGGAAATCAAAATGAAAAAATATAGTGGAATCTAAGCTTCAATAAGACAAAAAAATAAATAAAAAAAATAAAATAAATAAACTCAGTCTCTACAAAGAAACAAGAAGTTAATCCATCAATCTAAACATTCAACACCAATATAACAAGATCTAGAAAACAAGAATGCAAATTTTATCACTTGGCCAAATATTAGAGGAAGAGGTAGCTTACCTCCACAACAACAGTGACACGAAACCATTGACGATGAAGCCTTTCTCTGTCCTCGTCAGTGATATCAAATGCAACCAAGGAAAGAAAAGATAAGGCCTGATCTCTCCCTTTTTTTTAATGGTGATCTAAAATGGAAGAAGGCGAAGAGGCGGAGGCTAGAGTTTTGAAAACTGAAAAAAAAATATAAAAAGATTTTTGTTTTTTTAAAATGTAATCTCCAAGCATGCAGAATTTAAAATGAATTATTCATTGTGTGGGGCCCTAGGGGTTTATGGATGTCATTTATGGTCATTCATGGCTTGTCAAAGAGTTGTAAACCAATGGGAAGAAACATAGTGCTGCTGCTAGTGCTAGTGCTAGTGCTAGTGCTAGTGCTACGGGAGGAGAGAAAGCAGGCTTTTTTTTAAAAAAAAAAATATTACAAATTTTTAATTTAATTACGGAAATAGGCAAGTTTTAAAAATAATTACAAAATTAGGTAAACAGTAATCTTATTATCATTTTGGAGGGGCTTAAATAGAAAATGGTAACATGCCTTTGCATTGAAAACGGTAACCATGTTATTGTTTTCAGTTTTTTATATTTTTTAATTAAAAAAAACATGTGCATCATGAGAAAATCTTGCATGAAACAGAAGCAAAAGGAGGATGACTAGCAAAAGAGGAAAGAGAAGCAGAAGCACTACTAGTAGTAGAAGAAGATGAAGAAGCATGTTGGTAATGGTCATGAAAATGAGAAGAAGTGAATGATGAGGGTGGAAGTGGAGAGGATGAGGGGGAGTGGCCAGAAATGAGCTAACTCCGGCAGAGTAGGTTTAGCACTGCAACTTAAGTTTAGCCAGGATATGTAAAAGAATTCTCATTCAAATGATTACCCTGCAAGGTTGGAGAAGAAGAACAAAAAGAGGGTTCACCAAGACAAGTCAAACTCATTGAAAGCTCTCTGATATTTAAAAGCCATCTTTTTTTGATAACTCTTCTTCTCTAACTCTCTTAAGTCCAATAGAAGTAGATGATGATGTAGAAGAAGAAGTCCCTGCATGCTCTTTATCCAGCAACAACATGACTTGAAGCTGACACCATTATAGACATTTCTTGAGCCACATGTTCATCAGATAAAACCTTCTGATGATGATGATGATCAACATGAGCTTTCTTTTCTCCTTCATCAGTCATGGCCACCACTTGGAAGCATATACCAAAATTAAGAAACCTAAAAAAAATTAAAAAAAAATGAAAATGGTAACATAGTTACCATTTTCAGTGTAAAAACTTAAAAACGGTAACCATGTTACTGTTTTCCATTTAAACACACATAAAACGGTAATTAGATTACCGTTTTACTTAAATATGTAATTTTTTTAAAAAATTTGCCTATTTCAGTAATTAAATAAAAAATTTGCAATATTTAAAAAAAAAGCCGAGAAAGCAAGCAGGAAAGGTTCTCCTTCATTGTGCAGCAGCATGTTATTTCATTGTTTTTGTGAATCTTTATACTATTTTTAGCAAAAAAAAGTATCATGCACTTATATATTATCGAAATATCATTTAATCAATACTTTTGGTTTGGTTATTCATTATTATGGTAGAGTGAGAAGTTGTGGACTTTCAAGATTACATATTCAGTGAAGTACATGGGCACATCAAGCATTAACAAAACCTGAAACCATTGTCATGATGGCTGCTAGCATAACATCCTTGTAGGGTGTCTATCCATGTGGCCTACGCTGAGCTATAAGTTCAATGAATAAGTACTGGCTATATTACACTACTTTGAGATGAGGTTTTTGTTGGAATTATGCCCTCGAATGCAACGAGGATACTTGTATTAGGACATTTCATTTATATTATACATTCTTATTATTATAGGCATTTATTTTGATATTCATATAAATCTTGTGATGGCATTATAATTAGTTTTGAATATCACAGTCCATGTGTATTAAGTTAAACTTTCTACTTTTTGTGGGATAAAGAGGAGAGCACTAGAAGAGTTTGGTACTTATACACTTAAACAGTTCGCAAATCGGGGAATCTTTAATTGGACATTAAAGATTCGTAAGGATTTGTATGACATATACTTTGACAAAGAGTGCTAGTTGAACACTATGGAATAGTGGGAGCATATTTCATAAATACATCATTGGGATTGGTGTATTCGAACATGACTCGCAACAATCCAATCACATGGGTTTTACTCTTTGACAGTCAATGATTGAGATTATTGGTTATGATCATATGAGTGGACCTTAGACCTGTGGTATCATGATCACAATGTACTTGTGACGTCTAGTCTGTTACTAGAGTCGTTAGGCTCAGTTTACCTTTTGGTAGGGCCAACCTCGAAGTACGATTATGTCGGGCAACTAGCAGTTGTGAGTGATTACCAAGACGGAATTCGTTCTCTCGAAAGTAAACGAGTCAGTATCCTATGCGATTATAAGTATGTGAGATTAGAAGACCTTGGCCAAGGCAGTCAAACTAATCGTGTGGGACACGAAGGGTAGTTTGGTAATCTCACCTTACTATAGCTATTTGCATATGATCGAGTTCAGTGAGTTTGACAATTACCATGGCTCTCACTCGGTTGGGATACAAGAACGAAAGGTTTATACACATATGGTAATCATAATCGGAAAGGTTTGTAATGATCTACTCATTCGTGTTCGGTTGGGTTACGACGTGGGGCCACGGGGCTGGCTAGGTGTCACCCACGTTCTTTGGTATCCTCCCATTGCCAATCGGAGCGGACCTAGGGAGTCACGCTTAAAGGGATAAAGAATCATTCTTGTTTTGAGTATAGGGGTAAAATTGTCAATTTACAATTTTACTTCATGGGATAAGTTAAATTGTAAATTGGTCTAGGATTTTTGTCTTGAGTTTAAATTTTGATTTAAATTCGATGGAGTCGAATAGATAATCAAAATTATAAGGACTAAAAGACAAAAGTGGTTTTAGTTAGATTAGGACTCATATTTCTAATAGAACTTCTATGATGGAGTCGAATAGATAATCAAAATTATAATGTTTATCATGTTTTATGAAGTCTCTATAAATATGACTCCTCTCTAACCCTAGAAAATTAATTAATTCTCTAGTGTGAGAATCCCCAAGCTCTTTCTTCCTCTCTAACTCTAGCCGCCTTTTGGAGAAGAAGAAGAAGATAGTTTGCTAATCCTGGCGTGTGATCTAGAGGCGTGGGACCTTCGTTCGACGCTAGAAAGATCTCTGGCAGTCCAAGAAACAAATTCAACACATAAAAGAAAGGCTTTCAAACATTACGAGGTAATATTCTAGACCTTTGTAATTAATTAATTAAAATTATAGTGTTCATTAAACTAATTAGACTATATCGCAAGTTTATTATTGCTTCCGCATGTTTTTGATAATATTTTTTATTTTTGCGATATAATCCAACAGTGGTATCAGAGTCAGGCTAATTGATTTAATGAGCACTAGGGCTTTAAATCATATAATTGGTATACATGTTATCGATGATTTTTTATTTTGTGATTATGAATAGGTCCATCTATTTATTTAAATTTTTATAATAATAATAATAATAATAATAATAATAATAATAATAATATATTAAAGAAATAAATAAGATTTCATCAGCACTGTACGCAATTCATTTGAATTTATATATTTTAATATTAAATATATAAATAATTGAAAATTGCGTGGGGCCACGCCATGGATGCTCAGTGCGGCGAGCAGTGAGCCATGCGTGGGCCGCCACACGTTTATAATTATTTATTTATTATTTATATTACATTATCGTTTTATTTGTTATTATTATTATTATTATTATTATTATTATTATTATTATTATTATTATTATTATTTTATTTATTTTAAAATAAAATTGGACCACACCAATATAGAATATATGGTTATTTATTTAATTGCATTGGTGATTATTATTTAATAAAATCAAAATATACATGGTAAAATAAAATTAAATTTTATGCATAATTTTGGATTTTATGAATTAGGGATCTATAATTTATTTAAAATTTTATATAAATAATAATAATAATAATAATAATAATAATGATAATGATAATGAAATATATATATTTTAAACAAATCAAAACTTGTGTTGCACATACGGGTGAGCACTATAGAAGATTGATTTATTTAAAATATATATAATATATAAATAAACAATTAAATGAATTAATGCGTGGTCCTACGCAATTGTTACCCAGTGCTGCGCGTGGCCCACGTCAGGTATTATTTTTATTTATTTATTATTTATGTTATTATGTTATTATTTGTTATCATTATTATTTGTTTATTTATTTTATTTTAAATAAAGTGGGGATCCACACCAATGTAATTTATAATTGTTTTATTATTATTTTATTTTGATGTGTTGAATGGATGGATGGCATACGATCATGAATTTTAGGGCTTTTTAAATTTATTTTATTTTGTGTTTATGTATTTAGGACATATTGTGTCCAATGTAATTTTCTTTTAAGTTTACAAAAGTAGATTGTATCTAGGATACATATTTGTAAATTTTAGAAAATATAATCAAGTGACACAAGAGTTCGAGAATACGTGGAGCAAGAAGCCCGGTGTGTGAAGTCTTTTTGTATGGAGCGCAAAGCCATGTAATAGATTAGGATTTTATTTTTAGATTAACCTATTAAATTAGGTTAATCTTAGATGTTCATGATCGTATGCATGTGATGGTCTGAATATGTATGTATGTCATATTTAATACATGTATGAGTGATGTAATGTGAGACCTAATTAATAACATAAATTCTCCCAAAAATAAAACACTAAGTTGAAGGGCACGGGATGTCCTGGCTCTCCACCAAGCTTTGGGTGATTAGAAATATGAGGGTGCATGATATCTTCCCTGTATGAGGGGGTCATGTATTCGCTTATAATTTTAAGAACCTTTAGTGCATTGGATGCCGTCAGTCGAAACAAATTCCTCCCCAATTATATTGTATGGGTTGAGGGGGTGGAATTCAATTGTTAGATTGACAGAAGTTGGTGGGCTTGACTTAGATAGTTTACGGGCCAATTAAACTGTATGGGTTGAGGCTTGGTAAACTATGGGTCAAAATTGATTGGACTACCTATGGAATAGGTTGGCATGGGACGCCACTTTATTAACTCTAGTGGTGCAATTATACTGTATGAGTTGAGCTCCATTGGATTTAATAGAGAACACAATCACTCACTATGAAATCCTACCAACGAGGATTTCCGATTTCTACAGTGGGAGTGTAGGTTAGCGAAAAATGTAGTGGGAGCCAAGTTTTATTTAAAGACCTAAATATAACTTGAGTATAATATAAATAGACTAATAATCTGGTATTTATTTTCTTGCAGTTTATTTCTCAATATGACTCATAACCCACATAATATTTTGCTTGAGAAAAATGTCCTTACTGGGCCCAATTATGTAGATTCTTGAGGCCGATATTCCTACCGAACCTCCACCCGAGGCAAGTAAGGAAAAACAAGACATTTATCTAAAATGGCTTGAGGACGACTTGCGAGTGAGCAGCTATATGTTAGCCTCCATGAACAGTGATCTGCAAAGCTCTCATGAGAAGATAAGTGATGCAAGATCGGTACTGTTACACTTGTAGGAGCTCTATGGAGAGCATAGTCGGACTGCTAGATATGAAATATCGAGGGAGCTTTTTAGGGCAAAGATGAATGAGGGTGGTGAAGTTGGAGAGCATGTCCTCAAGATGCTCTCTATGATTGAGAGGTTGGAAGCTCTTGACTTTTCCATGGACTACAACCTTCAGGTTGATCTCATCTTGCAGTCTATTCCTGATTCCTTCTCTCAGTTTATTGTTAATTTTAACATGAATGATATTGAGTGCACACTAGCGGGTCTTCTTAACAAGCTAGTGAGTACTCAATCTCAAATGAAAACTAAAGGGAAGGATGCTGTTGCTTTGACTATCTCAACTTCTAGGCCCTCAAAGCCCAAGAAGAAAAGATGGCCAATAAGAAGAATGCTTTGGCTCCCAAAGCTGTGGGAGTTGGTAAGAAGAAAGGTATGACTCATGAGGGTGAGAGCTCCAAGCAAGGGGGCAAGTGTTTCTATTGTGGCGAGGCTAGTCATTGGAAGCGGGATTGCTCACAGCTTAGAGCAGATGGAGCTACAGGTATGGAATGATTTGCTTTCAAAACAAATTGTTCAATTTCTGTATTTTCTACTTCTTGGAATCTTGATTCAGGAGCTAGTGCTCATGCTTGTATTATGAATCAGGATCTGGAAAGAAGGAGGAAGCTAGGTGAATGAGAGGTTATGATCAACGTGGGAAGCGGACAGAGTGTCGCAGCAACTCACATAGGATCTACTTCTATTTATTTATATTATGATCATGTCTTAGTTTTAGAGGATTGTTTAGTATTGCCAAATGAGTTAAAAAATATTGTTTCTTTTCAGTTTTAGTCAGAAAAGGATATCTCTTTAAATTTGGTAAAACTAATTGTGATATTTATTTTGAAAACAAATTAGTTGGCAATGCCTCTTTACTAAATGGATTATATTATCTAAATGTTTAGAATATATGTGTTATGAATGTTATAAGTAAAAGACATGGTAGGCATGAGATAAATCAAAACTTGTATGGCATTAGGTCATGCTGGAGAACGAAGGATTCATAAGTTGGACAAGGATGACCTCATAGGTCCATTGGGATTGGATCCATATCCAACATGTGAGTCTTTTCTCTTTGGCAAGATGACCAAATCCCCTTTCATTGGATATCCTAAGAGGGTAGCACAAATTTTGGATTTAGTGCACACCGATGTTTTTGGGCTAGTCAATGATATGGCTCACACAGATTTATCCTATTTCATAACTTTTACCGAAGTTCATCGTAGGTGTGGTTATGTGTACTTAATGAAGAACAAGTCAAATGCTTTTGACAAGTTCAGAGAGTATAAGGATTTAGTGGAAAATCAAATTGGTCATTATATAAAGATACTACGATGGGATTGTGGTGGCGTGTATATGAATTTGAGTTTCACTTAAGAACATGGGATAGTTTCTCAACTAACACCACCAGCGACTCCTCAAACTGAATGGGGCAGCTGAGCATAGGAATCGAACCTTGTTGGACATGATTTGTTCTATGCATAGATTTGCCTATTTGTTTGTGGGGTCATGCACAGGAAGGAGTTTTGGATAGCTATGAAGTGTATGTTGAAGTATTTAAGGACTAAAGATATGCTTCTAATCTATAGCAATGAAAAGTTAAGTGTGGATGGTTACACAGATTTGGACTTTCAGTCTGATATTGATAACTAGAAATCCACTTAAGGGTTTAGTTATATTCATTCTTAATGGTGAAGCAGTGAGATGAAATAGTTGTAAGGCACTACTGTAAGTTCCACCATTGAGACTGAATATGTAGTTGCATAGAAGGTTGTTTGGATTAAGAAGTTCTTGATAGAACATCTGGTGGTTCCAAATGTGAAGTTCTTGTTATCACTTTATTGTGACAACAATAAGAGCTATAGCACAGGCGAACGAACCAAGGTCTCACAGTAAATCCAAACATATTGAGTAGCGGTACCACAACATTCGAGAGATTGTTGGAAGAGGCGACATAGCCATCTAGAAAATAGCCTCAGCGTATATATAACTTAGCTGACCCACTCACCAAGCCACTATCACAAGCCGTGTTTGATCAACATCTTGAGAAGATGGGTGTAGATACCATAGTGATGGGCATTGAGTGCAAGTGGGAGATTGTTGGAATTATGCCCTCGAATGCCAACGAGGATACTTATATTAGGGCATTTCATTTATATTATACATTCTTATTATTATAGGCATTTATTTTGATATTCATATAAATCTTGTGATGGCATTATAATTAGTTTTGAATATCACAGTCCATGTGTATTAAGTTAAACCTTCTACTTTTTGTGGGATAAAAAGGAGAGCACTAGAAGGGTTTGGTACTTATACACTTAAAAAATTTGCAAATCGGGGAATCTTTAATTGGACATTAAAGATTCGTAAGGATTTGTATGACATATACTTTGACGAAGAGTGCTAGTTGAACACTATGGAATAGTGGGAGCATATGTCATAAATACATCACTGGGATTGGTGTATTCGAACATGACTCGCAACAATCCAATCACATGGGTTTTACTCTTTAACAGTCAATGATTGAGATTGTTGGTTATGATCATATGAGTGGACCTTAGACCTGAGGTATCATGATCACAATATACCTGTGACGTCTAGTTTGTTACTAGAGTCGTTAGGCTCAGTTTACCTTTTGGTAGGGCCAACCTCGAAGTGCGACTATGTCGGGCAAGTAGCAGTTGTGAGTGATCATCAAGAAGGAATTCGTTCTCTCGAAAGTAAACGAGTTAGTATCCTATGCGATTATAAGTATGTGAGATTAGAAGACCTTGGCCAAGGCAGTCAAACTAATCGTGTGGGACATGAAGGGTAGTTTGGTAATCTCACCTTATTATAGCTATTTGTATATGATCGAGTTCAGTGAGTTTGACAATTACCATGGCTCTCACTCGGTTGGGATACAAGAACGAAAGGTTTATACACATGTGGTAATCATAATCGGAAAGGTTTGTAATGATCTACTCATTCATGTTCGGTTGGGTTACGACGTGGGGCCACGGGGCTGGCTAGGTGTCACCCACGTTCTTTGGTATCCTCCCATTGACAATCGGAGCGGACCTAGGGAGTCACGCTTAAAGGGATAAAGAATCAATCTTGTTTTGAGTATAGGGGTAAAATTGTCAATTTACAATTTTACTTCATGGGATAAGTTAAATTGTAAATTGGTCTAGGATTTTTGTCTTGAGTTTAAATTTTGATTTAAATCCGATGGAGTCGAATAGATAATAAAAATTATAAGGACTAAAAGACAAAAGTGGTTTTAGTTAGATTAGGACTCATATTTCTAATAGAACTTCTATGATGATGTTTATCATATTATGAAGGTTCATATTTTGATTAGGACTCATAATTGAATAATTTTTATCATGTTTTATGAAGTCTCTATAAATATGACTCCTCTCTAACCCTAGAAAATTAATTAATTCTCTAGTGTGAGAATCCCCAAGCTCTTTCTTCCTCTCTAACTCTAGCCGCCTTTTGGAGAAGAAGAAGAAGATAGTTTCCTAATCCTGGCGTTTGATCTAGAGGCGTGGGACCTTCGTTCGACGCTAGAAAGATCTATGACAGTCCAATAAATATATTCAACACATCAAAGAAAGGCTTTCAAACATTACGAGGTAATATTCTAGGCCTTTGTAATTAATTAATTAAAATTATGGTGTTCATTAAACCAATTAGACTATATCGCAAGTTTATTATTGCTTCCGCATGTTTTTGATGATATCTTTGATTTTTGCTTTATAATCCAACATTTTAATCATAAAATCAAATCTATTTAATGAGCTAAAGTTATAACAGAATATCAAATCTGTTAAATTTGTGACAAGGATTTGTAACTGAGCCGTCTTGGTACTATTACATTGGTTTGGGTCAAAACTTGTCTTCAATGCCAAATAACTGATGATTTGCATAATATAAAAATTAGAGAACTTTGAAATGTTTTGCTCTAAAATGAAAGACATTTTGATTTTAGAGCAAAAGAAGATAATAGGTTCATGAATTTAAAGCAAGAACTACATACAGAGCTGTAAATCAACTCCAAGATAATGTGATTTTTCTTAGCTAAAGCCAGAATTTTGTGCAAATCACATTAACTAACTTATTTATATCCAAATATCATTAAAGTAATGTGTCAAAAAATTACTAGGATTTGGGCTAATGGACCCACAAATATTGACAGCTGCTACTAGTATATAGAGAAGAATGCATACCTAAGAAGTGAGCTGCTTCATGAATAGCAATCCTCTCTTGATAATCAGGGAAAATTGAAGAAAAACCACCAATTGCTGCTTGAAGAAGACTATACAGCTAATATATATATATATATATATATAATGATCGATTTGCAGCCATAAAATCTCCTAGGAATAGAATTACAAGAGTTGCTCACATTTTAGCAATCCATTCAGTTGATGTTTTTAGAAAGATCTTTAATCATCATATCTGTTACCATAGTTATTTTTCAAATGAACAGTCAATATGAACCAAAGGTCTTAGAACCGGATAGAGCTTTCATCAGAAAAAGTCAGGGACAGGAGTTGAGAGGTTCAACCTTGTTGAACCGGGCTCAATAATTTTATAAAAAAAATAATTTATAGTTTAATTATATATAATAGAAAATCAAATACTAGTAATAAAGAATAAAAAATATAATATATGATATATTGAAAAGGCTGGACTTGCCAGTTTTTGAACTCGAATAG
Organism: Dioscorea alata; assembly: GCA_020875875.1. Lineage (NCBI taxonomy): Eukaryota > Viridiplantae > Streptophyta > Magnoliopsida > Dioscoreales > Dioscoreaceae > Dioscorea > Dioscorea alata. The sequence goes on from CM037027.1 coordinate 7,351,128, forward strand.
CCCCTTTGTTTGACCTCGAGCTTGTTTCACAAACAAGCTCAACTCCAAGGTTTTTTTTTTTTTTTTTTTTTTTTAACAAAGAGCTTTAGCTAAGAAAAACAAAAGCAACATGAAATTAAAAGGTAAAATTGAAACTGTCGCAGAGGTCGATGAGCCAACGGGATGATACTTGGGAAGGATTGAAGCATCAGATTAAGCTTTTCAACATCCAATTTGAAGCGGTAAGCTATGAATCTATCAAATTTTGTTAACATCTGAGCAATGCCTGGGCAATTTGAGTAAATTTTGTCTAGAATCCAAAGTCTAGAAATGCATAGTAATAGCATAGAGTCCAATACCACTAAAAGCTGAATAATTCACCCAGGAGGCATCAATGTAGAGAATAATTGAATTCAAAGGAGAGTAGGGTTTAGAAAACTCCCTGAAGGGTTTGCCAATAGAGATATAGAAGTCTGAACATAAAGACCAAGCTCTTGCCAAAGCTCAAAAGCATGCTAGTCGAGCTTTTCAAGGAACTATAAACAAATTGTTTAATGCACAGTACCGTTTGTTACCATCCCTCATCAAATTCACTTACACCAAGGACTCAAAGTAATAAAGCTTGCTATGGTAAGAGATTGGGATTTTACTATAACCATTTTTTTTAATTGTCAAAATAATCACCCAAAATATAATCACCAAAATAACCATGAAACCATCACATCAACTCTATCTCATCATCCATGTGTTTTTAAAATATAAAATATCAGGTATTTTTTCAAAAACATCCTTTATTTTAAAAAAATACAAACAAAAATATTTTTATTTTTTAAACCATTTTCTTAAGTTATTATTAGTAAATATTTATTATTATTTTTATAAAAAACCAAAATAATAAAATAATTTTTAACTGGATATATTTTTAAAGATATATTATTTAATATATATATATATTATATTATTATTATTATTATTATTATTATTATTATTATTATTATTATTATTATTATTATTATTATTATCAATGCATGTCATTTCCTATCTTGAAGTTTACCTAGTGTGTAATCAATGCATGTTATTTCTTATCAAGTAGGCATGCACAACCGGCTTTATAGGAGGAATCAGATTCTTATTACATTTGAAACCTACTTAGTGTGCAATTAATGCATTTCATTTCTAATTCTAAAGCCTACATGGTGTGTAATCAATGCATGTTGTTTCCTATCAAGTAAGCATGCTCAACCAGCTTTATAAGAGTAATAAGATGCTTTCTACATCTAAAGCCTACTTGGTGTGCAATCAATACATGCCATTACATAGTGTGCATCAACGCATATCATTTTTAATAATAATAATAATAATAATAATAATAATAATAATAATAATATTTTTCTAGAAAATGTGGTTCAACAATAATAATTACTTAAAAATAAAAAATATATAAACCAATAATAATAATAATGATATATTTTTTAAAATAAATGCCGTTAAAAAGTTTTGGTGTTTTTAAAAAATAATAATATATATTTAAAATAATATATCTTTTAAAATAAATCCAGTTAAAAAAGTATTATTTTTTGTTTTTTATAAAAATAAAAATAATTATTTTTTAATAATAACTTAAGAAAATGGTTTAAAAAATAAAAATATTTTTGTTTTGTATTTTTTTTAAATAAAGGGTGTTTTTCAAAAAATACCTAATATTTTATATTTTAAAAATACATGGGTGATGAGATGGGGTTGATGTGATCATTGTGATGGTTTCATGGTTAGTTTGGTGAATATATTTTGGATAGGGTTATTTTGACAATTTAAAAAAAAAAAAGATGATTATAGTGGAAAAAAGCCCTAAGAGATTTTATATAGGTATACCATCTACATAGAAGTAATCATATCCTTGCACGTAGACTCAACCTTGTAACCAAACGTCGTAATTGGAAACTAAGAATTTTTTTCACAAAATTTAATTAATTGATTATGAAATATTATATTTAAAATCATCACTTATTTTAAAATTTCCACCAAATACAAACTAAGTCCTTGTTTGTCTATTCCCAAATCCTTCATGATAGAAACCATGGGTGGGCTCGTTTTCACCCTTGACTTCTTGTTGGTCATCATCGCTAGTGAGCCATTTGCTACATTGAAAGGTACCGTGATCTTTGATGCTACCCAAATCACGGAGTTGCGGTTGTAGCCAGCATCCTAGTTTAAGACCTCTATGATTTATATATCCTTGTGTTCTTTGACGCCAAAGATTATATATAGCGAGAACTGTAGTTTATGTGTTGATGTGATTAAGATTGAGATGTTCAATTGCTTTTAAATTTACCATGAGTGAAAGAAGTTATAGATGTGGCTAAATGCTGGGTAAATCAAACTCCGTGGATTAGGGTAAAACTTAATAGAGGGATTTATAGAACATTTATAAATTTATCTTCCCAAATAAGTTCTGAATATTTCCTTTTGGTCATAAACCATGCCCATTATTTTTTTTTTAATTTTTTTCATTTGCTTTACTTCTTTTTATCATTTATTTGATTCTGATTCTTTTTTGTTTTTTATTCTTGTTTGGATGGATTATGACCAGAAGGAAGCATTTATAATTTATTGGGGAAGATTTAGAAATTAAGCTCAATTTGATAAGAACTTTAAGAGAGAGATTATTGCAGAGTGAAGATTAGACAGAGTTTTAAATCTGAATAGTCAAAAATCAACAATGGTAGAGTGATAAAGGACAATTTTAGATTATAGAAGACCATCAATGGAGCGAGTTCCATCTAGAATTATTAGGCCTATTGTTGTAGTGAATAACTTTGAGATAAAGCCTAACATGATCGAGATAACCCAACAGCTTAGTTAGTTAGAGGGATTTCATATTGAGGACCCTAATGCTCGTATTGCCAATTTCTTGAAGATATACGACACCTTTAAAATCATTGGAGGGCCACAGATAATGTAATTAGACTCTGACTGTTCTGTTTACACTGAGAGGCAAAGCTAAATAGTGGTTGGCTTCCCTCGAGGGTTAATCACCACATCGAGTCAAACGACATAAAAGTTTTTCATAATATTTCCCATTGATAAGTGCTTGAAAGTTTATATTTTATATATCATTTACACTGCATTTAGCATGGTATTTTACATGTTTAGCGCCAAACTAGTACCTAATTTCATTCTTTTGTTCATCATGAGTTTTTATTCTGTCTTAGGGCCAAAGAAGCTAATATGGGAGCATTTTGGAGCACAACAAGTCAATTTGATGAAACAAAGAATCAGCACGGCTCACAAACAGATGTGGTCACATCTCACTACATCCGTTGTCCATTTCTATCACAACCTTTGTCAAGCCATGACAATGTGGAATCATAGAGAATAACATAGAAGTCACAAGGGCTTCAATAACTGGCATTGTAAACCATAACGGTCATGATCCATCCACACAACGTCTAGAAGGACTGTGTTAAGACGCTACTTGGAGCCCAAGAAATAGTTTACTAACCACTGTCATCACAATGCTGTGGTGAGGCTATGGTGGACCTGATATTATAAGTACCATAGGGTTTTCTGATCAGAATGAGGTTTTTTTGTCGAATTTTGGAGAACGGTCAGATTTTTGGGGACCTATGCTATTGGAGACAAATTTCATCACAGTTTCAACAAATTCCGGTGAGTTTTTCAAGGGCGATTCAACGTGCATTAATAGTAGAGGGGGCGAAGAGATTCAGCGTTCTCTTGATGATTTTAGATCTACTCAACCTCAACCATTAGAGACTATATTGGAGGAAGTTAGTATAGAAATTCTTTTAATTTATTTCCTTAGGATAATTTCTATTCATTAATCAATACTTGTATATCCATTAGAGGACCCCAATTCGAGGGGAATTTCATGTAAATTCATCTTGATTGTGACTTGTGATTCTTTATTAGAAATTCATTATTCTTTCTATTTTTTGTGAACCATTGCATGTTTTATTGATGATATTTTGGTGATGTGGATGAGGAAGATATGCCCCCACATTAGGAGACCCATGCTTTGTTAGATCTATGCACGCTCTAAGAGGTTAGGTATATTGCTAGATCTATGGATTAGGTTTTGATTAGATTTCAGGATTAGGATTTGATTAGCCCTTCTAGTGGAGTTCTTGAACTTAAGGCGGACATAGGAGACTAGGGTGGAAGATATTCCATCTTAAGTTCCTAGTGTTTAGACCTGGTTGCCAAGAGATTGGGACGAGTAGGCCCTTGAATTCCCTCGGTCTAAAACTAAATTGAATCATCATAACTTAAAGCTATTTCACAAGTAATCATTAAGGGAATCTTTATACGATCTCCCAAAATCCTTCCAGTCGCACCTAATGATCCTCAATTATATTGTATTAATTAATCTGTAGAAGTAGAATTAAGAAACACCGCAGATATTCAGGCTATTGATTAAATGAAAAGGAAGTAATAGGAGCCTCTCTCTGTTCCTTGAGGAAGCTCACCCACGAGGTATTACTTGATAACTCATGCACTTGCGATATTCACAGACTTAGAATTATTTATTCACACACACACACAGCAAGTCTCTATCATCCACCAATGATGATAGAGACTTAATGTGTGTGTGTGAATAAATAATGCTAAGTTTGTGAATATCGCAAGCGCACGAGTCGTCAAGTAATACCTCGTGGGTGGATGGAGTTATAAAACACTTCATGACACTTGGGAGAGATTGAAGGATATGCCGAGTAAATGTTCGCATTACTAAAATCCCACATGGAAGCAAGTGTATACTTTCTATAATGGGCTCAACATGCCGATGAGACAAAAAAAAAATAATGAGTCATGAGTTGTGAAGCCTGTGGGGAAAGACCAACTAGCATTGATGCTTGGCAACATGGACAATAGCATGGTAATAGAACATGTTCGTTACTTAGGCATCACAACCCTTCCTTAGAACAACCCTTATAGCCACACCTATAGTCAGATTTAGAGAAGCCACCCAAATTTCTTATGGAGTGGCCAGGGGCAATAAAGGACAAACCTACTGACACGACCTCTCACGTGTGTGTACCATAAGTGCACAGGGTGTCAAAGTAATAAAATACCCGGTGAGTAGGGTAGTCGAATCCACAAGGAACAGGGTTACTAGTACTAACTTCTTCTCTGCTATCTAGCCTAATGAGCAATGAGATGATGTGACGATCTAGTGTGCGAAGAAATGAATATCAAAGATGAATATGCAAGGGTAAAATAAAGGGATATCTCAATCAGTAAAAGTGGGGTAATTAGGCAATGCTCCCCTAGGATTCAGGTATTGGTTATCAGATTCACAAAGTGTTCCTAAACAAAGTTAATTAAGTCATGGAAATCTAAAGATAATCGGATCCTTCCTCCAGATCATCGATACTAGTCCTCTACCAGGTCCCACTGGAGAAATCTCTCAGTCTCACATCTTATACCACATATGGCCGCATAACACTCTAGGGATTCCAAAGGATGTATCCGATTACTAAAAATAAACCTAACCCAACTTCTAGGTGAAAGGTCCCTAACCCTCTACAAGGTCCTAGTGGTGAAATCTCTCAATCTTAACACCTCGCACCATATATGGTTGCATAGAGCTTAGGGAATACGAAGATAGAATACACCAATCAGAGGAAAAAGGGGACGCTCCACTATCTCATGACTCACCCTCTCAACCCTCTTCAATCTTAGAGATCTAACCCTAATGGAGACCTCTCTCTCACCAAGGTGAATAAATCATGCAAACCAATCAATCACAAGATCAATAAAGCAAGCAAGCATTAAGAAAACAAGATTGAAACTCAAATAAACTCGGATTTAAAAGAAAACACTAAGTAAATCAATTCAAAAGATAAAATCCTAAGGTTCACATGCCCAAATACCCTCTAGGGGTTTAGCTCTCCATGGAGTGAGTTATAAAACAAATAATGCAATGTAAAACAATGAAATCCATAGATAAAAAGCCCATTGAATTCTTGATGGTTGGCCTTGAGGGATCGTTCAATGTCTTGAAGGATTCCTTTCCGAAGCTAGGTTGCTGATGGCTCCCAAATTGTTATGACAGCGAAGGAAACTATCAAAGTTAGTGAAGAACGCCCCTCAAATTCGTAAAGACCTCCTCTTCAAACCATAGCCATCTCCTCCTTAATAGCTACACAAAAGATGTCGAAAGAATAGGGCAAATCGACTATTTAAAGACATAAACCATGTCTGCCACGTGTCTCCACACGACCATGTGAGATTTCACGAGCCTGCGTGGGCTGCAGGAATTTCCATGCGACCGCGTGAAATTTTCACACGGTCGAGTGAACAGTATTTCTACTACAGTAATGCTACAGTGCTCTTCATAAACGAGGTCCACACTCTTTTCTCTTGAGGCCACATGGTCTGGCACACATTCATGTGGCAGGTTATAAGACTTTTCCTTCGTCGAATCATCAATTAGAAGTTCTTGCAATCTTCACACAAGTAGGAACATAAGAGTGTAGCTGCCTTTCTGCCCTTCCAACTACAAATTGGCTTGAATTACCTTGGAAGTTGGCACACACCCTCATGTACATAAGCTCCTCTTGTGTCTTGATCCTTATGTTGTTCAAAAACTCCCAAAATGTGTCTTCATAACCTATCTTTGCTCCATTTTCTTCCTTCAAGGCATTCACAATCTAATTGCACAAAGAAACACCAAATACGCTTTATGAAACATAAACTATGGTAAAAATGATGCTCAATGCATGTAAAACATATAAACAAATATGTCTACTCAAGCACTTGTCACCTACCCTTAAATTTTCAGTAGGCAACAAAGAAAAAAACCAAGCTTGGAGGAGTTAATTACAAAGTTTATGTACTCAACTGATGCTCGATTCCCAACAAATGAAGTGGTGCTAAGGAACCAACAAGCATCCATCTAAAACCTTGAGAATCAAGTCGGACAAATTGGCAAGATGTTCTCCGAGAGACCCTAAGGAAGTTTGTTGAGCAACATAGATATAAATCCAAGGGAACAGTTAAAGGCAACGGCTTTGATGAGCGGCCATGAGTTAGCAATGTAAAAGGAGAAGACACTAAAAAATGTAGAATAAAGAGTTCAAGAAGAACCTAATAGTTAGAAGGAGAAAGAGAAAGGGAAGGTAGTTGAGTAACTAGCCATTCTAGAATTTCAACAAGGTATTCTTTCCCCTACAAAAGTGACTAAGGACAAATGTATGGGTAATTTAGGAAGTTCCTTGACTTATTTAAAGAATTGCATATTAACTTACTATTTGTTGAAGCTTTATAGTAGATGCCTAGGTATGCAAAGTTCTTGAAACAATTTTTCACCAACACATGGAAGTTGGAGGAATTATCTATGGTTCTGCTTAGCGTGGTGTGCTCGACTATCCTATAGAACAAACAATTAGCGTTGTGTACTCTTATAGATGATCGATCTATTAGGTATCTTAGATGTGTGGTTGAGGATCTTTTATGATGTGGAGATATCCCTAATTTTAGGATGACTCTTCTTAGCAACATCTAGAACTTTAATTGATGTCAATCATAGTAGGATGGTGCTAAGGATAGATGAGGAGGAGGTAGTTCTTAGGTGACTTGATGTTATGCGGTATTCCTTAGGTCATGATTACATTGGCTTTGCTATGGATGCTACAAATGTGAGTGTCTTAGTTTTGTGTAAGATTTTTTTTATAGATAAACCCTTTGAAGGAGTGTCTTGTCTAGGAAGAAGATGAAAATGATCATTCCTCATATAGGACAAGGTTGTCCATGAAAAGAAAGCACCACCAACCTTGAACTAAGAATGTTGGAAGACTGAGTGAGATAAGGAAGCCAAGTGGAAGCCTCCCTCAAATGAAGCAAATACAGTCTAAAGTCAAATAGTCCTCATGTGAGAATTGCCCTTGAATGGTGTGATCACTAAGGTTGTAGTAAGGACTTCTCACTTTTGAAGCCCCCCTCACACTCGAAACAGATATGTCGAGCTTGCCCTTCTTTGAGGCAATCCATGCCATAGTAAGTTTTTTTAATTATTTAGTTGATTTTGTGTTTATTTGTTTGCTTTTAATTTTTGGTGCTTGAATAATTATGATCATGTTGCATCTATCTATGTGTGATCTTGTTTCATTTGTTTTCATTTGTTTAGAATATGGTTATTTTACATTTCTCATATCATATTATTTTCATTGAGGTTAGCCAAAGGTGCAAAAAGTGACTAAGTTTCAACAAAATAGAGGGATTCACAGTTTGATCCACACATATGACACTGGTCATGCATCTTACAGATTTAATTCAATGAGAAAATGAGACTCCGCGATCAAATCAAGTCATGGATATGGTCATGGTATGGGCAATATGAATAACAACTTATTCAATATACCCATGGCTCTCCATGTCACAAAATTCATGAAATGACAAGAAGTGATAAACGCCTAAATGGGTGTATTCCATACGTACATTTATTGTACTATTCATGTATTAATTAATGATTCGATGCCGTTTTTGTGGTTTAATTGGTCTTATTCATGTTACAGGCCTTAAGGATGCCCAGATGAGCTCGACAATGCAAATGAGAAAGAAATCGACACCGAAAATGACATTTTAGATCCTGGGCATTGTAGTAACACCATAGAAGGCAATGTAGTAAGAAGGAGTTAGGAAACGGCAAAGTCTCGAGTTTCATTGATGGGTTTTCTAACGGACTTGAAGGCGCCCATAAACCAACTCAAGAACTTACAAGTACTGTAGCACTTCACAGAATTTTTGGTAGAAATCCCGAGGCTCTTACGGGTTCCTCCAAGCCCATTAACTAGGTCGTGAAGCTAACCCAAGAAGGACTTTAAAAGAAGTTTTTAGGGCTTTTTGAGGGAAATTTTCTTCTTGGGTTTTTTGGGCCGCTGCTCCACCTTTCTTGGCCGTGATTTCCAACAATCCACTGCCAAAACTTCACCAAGAGGGAGGCAAGCATCGGAGGAGAAGATTGGTGAAAGATCCAAGGCATCAAAGCATCTTTGAGGAGAGATCTCGGTGAATCTTCAAGATCTTCACCATCCAAGGGAATCTAAAGCTAGAGGGAGTAGTTCTTGCTTTTTTTCTTGTTTATTTATTTCTTGGAATTGAATGAGTGTTCCTCTTTCACGAGGAACTAACTTATTTATGGTTTGGACATGATGAACTCTAGGGTTGCTTGTTTGTATTTTGGATGATCATCTTTGTTGATGTATTGTTGGATGTCGTATTTCTTTTATAGAATCTTGTAGTTTGTGGTTCAAGCTTTGTGTTTATTGATGTGTTGGATTGCTTGAGAACTCTGTGGTTCAATTTCTAGGTTATACTTGGTTGCGTGACCATCGCCCTTGTTCTAGACACACTTATCCTAGAAGAAATTTATGTATGAATACGTCATGACCATATGGTGTTTCGTACCCCTGCAGACATTAGGGTTGGACCTAGTTTGAGTATCGACCATAATTAGATATTTTCCTAAGTGTAATGCAATTATAGGAGGATTTCGGGGGAAGCGATTCCGACCCAATACTTGTATGGGATTAGGGGTTAATCACCGTGATCATCGGGGTTGACCTACTTTAGGAGTCTCTTGGCCCAAACTACCATCTCAACATATCACCCTAAATTCAGGGCTTAATGGCAACCCTAGGGGGATTCGTTGTCTAAATCTCTTCTTCCTGTGTTTGGTTTTCCCTTGATTACCAATTGTGCATAGTAGTAGTCCGGATTTCATTCTAGTTAGTTCTTTCTATTTTTGTAATTATTGTTCATCTTTTGAAGGTTAGGTTAGGAAATAGATTAAAGAAAAGTAATAGTAGCTCATTGGCCCCGTGGAATATGACCCCTGTGTCACACATAGGGTATTATTTGAGGACCCCGTGCACTTGTGGGACTCAATCACGGAGCCACACAGTCCAAGCCACACAAGTAGATCAGGTTGTAGTGGTCACACGTTAAGTCCATAGGTGTTTCTACACCTATGGAGAAGACCATGTATGTACATTTGCTTATCTTGTGAGTTATATGGCCTAATCCAAGGCCATGGATGGTGATAAGTGCTTGTGTTATAGTACCGCAAAGCGCTATTATCTTACAATGAGCATATCTTTTATCAGATTTTATCACTAAATTGTGTGCATTTGTGTGCTTTTATGCATTGTAGGTTTGTGGGGTTATTTTGAAGGAAAAGAACGAAGTTAGGTCGTGTTTGCCATTGTTGGAGAGTTTTCGGACCAAGCAAGGAACAAGGCACGAGCCTAGACTTGTGAGTGTGTGCCAACCTCCTTTGGAGGGGCACAAAGGCAGTCACGTTCATAATAAGTCTAACTCGTGTAGCTTAGGAGAACTTCACCAAAGAAGGAGATTTGAAGCAATCAGCACGATCTACCATTGATTGTGTGCCCAATTCAATGGCCTCAATGAAGAATAACGAATTCAGGAGTGTTTCGGCGAGCACTGTAGCAAAACACTGTAACAAGCTATTGTTCACTTTCAGCCGAAATTCAGAAACAAAAGAGTTCACACGGCCGTGTGAAATCCCAATAAGTTCAATTTTAAAGCCTCGACTCAACGTTATAAAAGCCCGATTTGGAGACTTTTGACACATCTTTGGACCTATCTTTCTCCCCACCTTCTGGAGAGCGCGGCTAGGGTTTCGGAGAGGACTTCGTGGAGGTTCGGAGCTCGTCATCGGCATCGTCACCGACGTCCGGCGGCCGCACAAGACCACGGCCACATCATACGCAAGGAGGTTTTCATCGATACTTTCAATTTGTGCTTTCTTTTATATTTTGATGAATTTGTATAGCTCCATGAGGAGCTAAACCCCTCATGAGTATTCGGACTTGTAAACCCTAGGATCATTATGTTTCTATGACATTGTTATTATGCTTTTCCATTATTGATGAATAAATTTGAGTTTCAATCTTAATTATCTCTTGTAATTGTTTTTCCTTAGCCGTGACACTAGGGTTGAGAACAATCTAGGTTATCTTTTGGAGGTGTGACAACTCCTATAGGGTTAGACTACTTAAGGCTGAAGAGGGTTGAGAGGGTGAGTCGTGAGGTAGCGGAACAGTCCCTTTCCCCTCCGGTGTGATTCTTTCTACCTTCATGTTCCATGATTTCTTAGCGGTCGAGATAGAGTGAAGTGCTAGGAGAGGAACTCCTTTGGGGCTTAGTTGCGCAAGCAATAGAGTGAAGGGTTGAAGTGAATCCTAGTGCTGGGGCTTAATTTAAACTAGGGTTCTTCCACCTAGACCAAAGGGTTAGAACTATACATAGGAACTGGTTTTATCACTATGAATCCCTAGAACTTAAAGCAATCCCACGTAGTATGAGGCTTAGAAAGACGTACTCCTCTAGGGCTTAGTTGACAGGTCAACAAGAGTCAAGAGTCATAGTGAAAATCTAATGCTGGGGCATAGTGTTGGAGTTAGACCTTAGGTTTGGGACCGTGCATTTAAGGATATCCTCAACTCAATTAACATCAATAGGAAAGTATAATAGCATAGTCTTGCACTAGAAGCATAAGTCCTAGGGATAGCTTGTCCGGGTACCCTATTTCATCCATTGCTAGTCCTTCTCTATTTAGTCGTTCTTGCACTCTCTTACCTTCCATCTTTCTATTTAATTTCTTGTTTCTTTATATTGCTTTCATATTCACTCATTAATTCTCTTCACACCCACCGTACATTACTTAGCTAATTAGTGAAACCTCGTGTCTTAAGTCCCTATTCCCTGTGGATTCGACTACCCACTCACTAGGGTAAATTTATTACTTCGACAAGCCCGTACACTTGCGGGATACACGCAAGGGGTCGTGTCAGATGGCACGATGTTTCTTTTTTGAAGAGCACTTCAAGCTAAACCGCACCCATGGCTTTGCCCATGGTCCGCAAGGGTTTATTAACATGGGTATATCTATTGAGCTTTCAATTTTACAAATCTCTGAATTAAATTACTTTCATTAATTTTCATCTCCACAGTCATTTTTGCACCTTTTTACAAGTTTTGGATGCAATTATGGGGGTTTTGAGTGCGGTTGGGTCGAATTTCATCTACTTTTATTATCACCATGCGTTATTTTACTATTCTAATTTGAGGCAACTGATTTCTTACATTTTTCTATTTCTTCACTCTATTTCATGCTTAGATGCAATTCATTGATTACATTTGAAAATTGAAAACAACATTTGTGCATTTAGAATGGAGAAATATATTTCTTCACCACTTTACTTTCACCAAGACCTTCATCTTAAGAGCTACGGCTGTGGATCAAGCTGCGGTGCCCCTACTTTTGTATTTGAATTGCTAATATTGATTATTCAATTGTGCAATATACACCAATCTCCAAGAATGTGGCACACTATTAATAGAAGAGGCAGAAGGGTGAGACCTCTATTGGCATGCAATTCTCAGTAGCACTACAGGAAACGGTTTATGCATTTGATGACGAAATTATTTAATTATAGAAGAAGCATCATGGAGAAGATCAAAGTGGTCTAGGAGGTTAAAGGTGCTCTTGCTTTTTATTGATTAGATAGGCTGCTTGATATAGATGAACCCACAAACTAGTAAGTTAGTTAGGAGGTGGTTGACATATTTAAGCTAGACCAGATAATGGCCAATTTTAATAGGATGGAGTGATCCAATTCCAAATGTTTGGAAGGATGAAGTAGATGAGATATAAAATATTCTTCATCATCATCGAGAATATATAAAGCGTATATAGTTATGGAGGAGTGCTTACAACTCCTTGATGATTTCCCAGCCCGTATCACTACTTGGAGCTACTGGCCTTATATTAACAAAGGCCTTATGATGAGTGAAATTTATATCATGTTTTACTTACTCCCAATTCGTACTTTTGCTTCTATTTTGGCACTTTTTGGATATATACGATGTTATTCTTGGTATATTTGTTAATGGTGAATGATTTTAGGGTTTAAAGCAATTAGGAGTGAAATCGAGGACAAAACAACCAAAGATTGTAGATTTTTCTAAGTGTCCAAGCCAAGCACGAGCAGAGCACGGTCATGCTTTGTCCCATAATTATTGCTGTGTAAAGAAGTCTGAGCAGTTGATCAAGCATAGGGGTGTTTCCAATGGGAGCACAATCGTGCTTCCTTCCCTTGATTATCACTAAAATGGAGTTCCAGGGGAAGCACACTTTTCGTGCCCATTGCACGGGTTTGCTCAAGCTGAGCATGGGTAGAGCATGACCGTGCTTAGACTGTGTTGAGCCCGAAAACCCTTTTTTAACTCCGAGATCTAGGGTTTCATAGGCATCTTTTGTTCAGAGGTTTTCTTCTTTACTTGGAGAACGCTGATGTGGATGAGGATCAAGCTTCATTACACCATCTAAGGGGATCATGGTCGAGTTGGAGGCATAAGAGAAGTGGAGTTAGCTCATCCTTGAAGCTTTTGAAGCTCAACTAAAGAGATTTTGTAAAAAGCGGAAGTCACGATTTCTCACCTTAATGCCTTCATTCATTTTTCTCAGTTGTATGAAATCATAAGGGGCCAACCATTCCACGGTGCCTAGGGGTGTTGAACTATGTCGCTTAGTATACTTTGACTATTTGTTTTTAACATCTATAGAGTTCTGATGCATTCTTGTGTTTATTCATGTATAGTTGTATGTGTAAAACTTGGCGTGAGTGGATTAGCGTAGTTGTGATTGCCTTGTGTAGTTGCAAAACTTGGCGTGTATGAAGCCCATAGTTACACTTGCAAAACTTGGCATATTTAATGGTCGTAGATGCAACATTACTTTTGAGCATCCACAAGGATCTTAGGATGTACCTGGTAGACATTAGAAGCAAGTCAGTACACTAAAGCACATAGGGACTATCCCAGTCATTGATCTTTTTTTGTTAAAAACTCGATCCTAGTCTGTCTGATAATTTCACCCTTTTCTTTTTACTCTTGTTTAATGATTCTTTCTACCAACCAATTCTTGATCTACTAGATATTAGAGGAGTAATTAGTACTAGAAATATAGTCCCTGTGGTTTGACAACCCTACCCTTCACGTGTACCACTTTATTACTTATTACGATCAGTACACTTGTGGAGAGTGCATCACCTTCATTATACCCAAGGTAGGTTAAAAGCAACAACATTGTTGACCCTCGCCTTTAGATACATTGATTTTCTATTGAGCTACACTATCACCGGATATGGAGACACCATTGGTGTTAGTCAGCAGGATAGATCTTTATTATTTCTATAGCATATATAGTGAAGCGAGGCCTTGTCCACTATGAGTACACAGTCATGTGCCTATCAGTAACTAGCCGTAAGACTAGCTCATGGGAGTTATCTTTGAGGGATAATATATTAAGCGTCTAGTCGACACACATAGGATGATCAAGAGGTTCTGACAATTCCAGATGGTGGATGGTATGGTCCCTCTCTTAATTGAGGCCATGAGGACGATAAACATGGCCACTAGGAGAACCATGATGAGATCTGCAAGTGTATGGGTCGTCAAGCAATACCTCTTGCGCAAGCACAAGAAGGTCGTATTTCCTGTGGTCCCAAGAGCTGCTACAACTTCCCCCTAGATGGCACTATCTAGTCTAAGAAAGCTAGGTTTAAAACAAAATAAGAAAACTAACAAGAGAGATAATTATAGACAAGTTGGACTAAGGCACACCACATGAACATATTAAGGAAGCAATTAACAATGAAAGAGCGAGGCCCCCGGGCGAGGATACCCTCGAGACTACTAAAACTAGAAAGATGCTAGAATTACACAGGCAATGGTGGTTTTGGGCAAAGAGATATCTTAAAGTAGGTAATCTTGAATCCCTCGGTGATTACCCCTAATCCTGTATGAGTATTGGTTTTGAATTTCTTCCGACCAAATCCTCTTACAATTGCAATGGGGATAAGAAATTCTCAAATTAGGGTCAAACACACATCTAGGTTCATCCCTAATAGTTGGAAGGGTACAACATACCTGAATCCCTCAGTGTATTTGCACATTATTCCCTTTCAAGCTACGTGAGTTTGATACAAGGGTACATCGCCCGCATCCAAGTATAACCTAGAAGTTGAATCATAGAGTTATCATGCAAAATAACACATCAAATAACACAAAGCTTGAACCATAAACCAAACCAAAAGCACTAGAAGTAAATCACAGCATCCATACAAGCAAGTTCATCACAAGGTTCAATGGATGCCCTGTGATCTTGGGAGTCTAGTTCAACATGAATAAAAGAGAGATCTCAAGATACATATGAAACATGAATAAAACAAAAAAAAAAACCCCTTGAAATGTTCACTAGAAGGTGGTGATGAGAGTTTGTTGAACCGTGCCAACAAGCTCCTTGATGATCTCATTGATAGCAATCCTCTTCCCCCCTTGGATTTGCTCCTTAGATTTACCCTCTCCCGCTGCCTTGAAGTCCTAAGTGATGAGGGTGGAGAAAGGGTGGCCAAAGACCCCTTCAATGATGCCCTAACCCTTCTTTAAAATGTTCTTGGGTTGGCTTCACGGTCTTCTTCACTGGCGTGAAAGAGGCCGTTAGAGTCTCGGGAATCGGCAAAAATTCATGAAGTGCTACAATGAAATGCTATACTAAACTACTACAGTACTACACAGTCTTCATCTGGTTCACAGGCATTTTCACTGCTGTCAGCAAACCTTTCAACGAAACCTAAGACTCTGTCATTTCTCAAGTTCTTCATGCTACAGTAACTGCTGTACTGTTGCTGCAATACCGGGCTTTAAAACGCCATTTTCTGTGTCATTTTCCTTCTCTTTTATGTTGTTGAGCTCACCTAGGCATCCTCAAGACCTGTAACACGAATAAAACCAATTAAACCACACAAATGGTAACAAATCATCTATTTATACATAAATAGTGCAACACAAATATGTATAAAATACACACATTTAGGCGTTTATCAAACCACCATCCAGGGTAACATATGTATCCTAATCCATCCTTTAGAGCCTAATTCAAACAATAAGATGGTAAAGGAGGAGGAGGAGTTAGCCCTAGCACTACTAGTTTTATTCTCAGCACCAACGCCAACAATAAGAACAACACCCTCATAATCATCATCAATTAGATCCATGATTGGCTAGACAAGCTTGGGTATCATGTCGAGAAGCTTTGGAATGGGCAGGGAGAGAGTTACAAGTTGGTCGAAAGGAGCTTAGGAAGTGCTCCTCTAGGATGGATGCCATACTTACACATCTAGAAAAACCTATTACATGAGGCACAAGATTCTCATTTGTTATCTCTATTATCTTTTTCTTATTTTAGTTATCTTTTGTTTTATCTTTATATTGGATTTTGTAGTTAACAAGGGGTCCTACCTTGCTGAACTTGTATTTTGCTTTATTTTAGTTTATTTTTAGATTATGTGTTTTTGGTTTTCTTGAGCTAGATTGAACTTTCTAATACTTCACAACCAAGAAATGGTATTTGGTTCAATAGGGAGCAACATAGCTATCAACACGACCATCTTGGAGGTAATGTTCCCCACAACACAATTAATTCAAAGAACTCTATGCCTATGTCCAAGTTTGCTCGGACCCATTTTTCATTTGTAACCCTAGGAAGTACCAATTCTTTTTGTGTATTCCCTCCTCATGTTGTCATTGCTTTTTATTTTTGGATCATATGTGATCTATTGCATACATTAGAGACAATGCATGATTTTAAGTGTGTGAAAGGGGTATTGCACCCACTACAAGAGTATAACATTTTTATACATGGAAAAATACCCATGGACATATTCTCTAGGTAAATACATAGGGAATACACACAGAATAGCAAAGAAATGCTAAAATAAAGATATATCAAATTTACCGAAGGAATAGATGCAGATTTATCCACATAATTACGTAGGGGTTCTACATTGTTGGGTAGTATGTGGATAAATAACGTTGGTAATTTTCCAACCTCAAAATTACACACATATATACCAGGGAAAGTTTATGTGGGTAAAAGTTTTTGTGTATATATATAGCCATGGATTTATGAAGTCATCTATGTGTATTGTTATTATGGGTAATCCCCTAGTAACTTGAAGTGAGAATTTGGCTCCACTACATCATCCATTGATAACCTAGGGATATTGTCATGTCAATAGCTAATCGCTAGGTTATCAAACATGTGAACTTGTTATCTAAATTTTTCCAAAGATTACTCATGAAAATTCCATGGGTAAATAAACCTTAGGTAATCCTTATGTAATGACAAGTGAGAGGTAAGAATTCTAGCGCCGTCGTAGGATAGGAATAGGATTCCGGTGTCATGGCTTGAGAATCTACATATGGTTCTCTATCTTTGTCTTTGATTAAGCTTAATAGTTAATTAATCTATGTCCTTATTAATGTATATTATTTTATGGAATGTT
The DNA here is from genome assembly GCA_020875875.1 of Dioscorea alata. Lineage (NCBI taxonomy): Eukaryota > Viridiplantae > Streptophyta > Magnoliopsida > Dioscoreales > Dioscoreaceae > Dioscorea > Dioscorea alata. The sequence goes on from CM037027.1 coordinate 7,368,503, forward strand.
TGGGAGACATGTGTGACCATAGATTAGATATATATTTGTTTTTCAGCAAGTTGAATGTGAAACAATTCCTTAATTGTGCCAAAAAAAAACCCCCTAAATTTGTGTTTAGGTCACAAATAAAAACATTCAAGAGAATTGAAAGTGATGTAAACCTAACTCTATTTCTGATACCCTATTCATCAATAGACAAATGCATGCTTTTCTCTATGTGTATATTAAGTTTACCTTTTGTTCTTTTATGAGCAAATCTATCACTCAAGGTTTATGTGCTTATTTTAGATTGTCCTTTTGCATCACTTAAGGTTCTTCCATTCATTGATATTCATTGTGTAGTTGATAAGTGCTAGAAAGTTCATATTTCCTATATCATTTACACTGCATTCAGCATGAAATTTGACATGCTCAGCACCTAATTAGTACAAAATTTCATTCTTTTGTTCACAACGGCCATTATTTCTAGTTTAGGGAAAAAGAAGCGAATTTGGTGGTATTTTGAAGAAAATTGGACTAAGTTGTTTAACCAAAGCTTCACCAAGGCTCATGATGCACTAACCACAAGTGTACAAGTCGCAAGCAAGTAGTAAAGTGATACCCCATGAGGGGTAGGGTTGTCGAACCACAGGGAACTGTACTCAAAGTACTAATTGTTCTTCTGATGTCTAATAAACACAAATTGAGAAAGAGATGAACTGCAAAAACAATAAGAGAAGATAAAATGGTGGAGATGGTAGGAGATTAGGATCAAGTATTTCAACAGTATGAGAGTAATGCCCCCGGATGATCCCTTAGACTATTGCATGCTATTTTTCCCTAAGTGCCTACTAGGTACATTCCAATAATCCAAGTGTGTGCTCACTAGCAATGTTGGATCTATGTGTTCTCAAATACACCGAGTTTTGCTAAGATAACTGTACGTCTCTCGTTAAACAAGCTACGCACCGATTTTTACCCTAACAACTGTGCACATCAAACACATCGAGTTATGCAAACACAAGATTAAACACAAGAATCAAATAGAACTCTGTAGAACAAATAGCAACAAGTGTTTAAGCACTACAAATCATCCAAGTTCTCAAACCCCAGGGCACTGTGGCCAGCTAGCCCCTCATGGGCGGGTACAACAAGGAAGAAACAATGAATGAACAATGAGAAGAAGACATGACTCCCTTCTTTACTCTAGATGATCTCCGTTGCTGAGCTCCGTGTGCTAACCCCACCTCTCTTGATGCCTCCAAGTTGCCCTTGGTCTCCTTAGGTAGTGCGGTGAAGCTTGATCTTCGCCCTCATCAAAGTTCTCCCGGTGCCGAAAAAATATGAAATGAAGCCCGAAAATCAGGAGTTAAAAAGGCAATTTCGGGGCCCAACACGGTCTTGACACAGTGGTGTTCTGCCTGTGTAATTTTCTGGGAATTATTTGAGTGAAACACCTGAGATTTGCAGGGGTAACCGCATGGCCGTGCGACTCCCATGTCAACTAGCACATGCCCGTGTATCCTGCAATGTGTCCTTGTTCCTTCTGAAGAATATTTTCTTGAGATTTGCAGTGGCAAGGACACGGGCGTGCGGTGACTGTGTTCTGCCTGGGACACTCCTGTGTCAAGATTCTGCTAGCTTGCTCTCCAGGCTGGGAAGATTAGTGGATTGGGCACGGCCATGTTCTGCCCATGTTCAGCTTGTTTTTTCCCTTGGTCGATAAACACGCACCATTCGAATGCAGTTTCACTTCGAATTGATTCAAGCCCCAGATTCCTACAAAATGAACATTATACATTGAATAGCATCGATTATACACAAAAATATGCTAAAGGACAACTGCAAGAATAGAGTAGAGGACCTGAAAACATGATATAAAATGCACTCATCAAATTCCCCCACACTTGAACTGTTGCTTGTCCTCAAGCAATTCAAATAACACAAAGAAAATACAGATGAGTGCAACACTTCTGATCTCAAATGATCAGTAAAGCTTAAAGCAAAGAAGGAGCAAAAAGGGTTAGAAAACACGATCGAATTACATAAGGCTCCCCTCTACTTCAAAGACCTTGTGTGTGTGTGCAAGACCTGAAGAGTATGTGCCCCAAAGTCTTAAGGACTCTACTAACCAATTTACTCTATTTAGACTAAACACAATGGGTAGTAGCTTCATACATCCTAGTGGTAGCCTTTTCCCTTGGTAGGCCATCAAATGTACACTTGTAATGCCCAAAATTTGCCTACTTAAGAGTGACTTTCACTCAAGTAGGGCGAAAGCTATTTCTACCATCTTTTTATACACCAAAATCAAAATTTTGACCGGTAGGGCATCCCGAGACCGGAATCCGACTTTCCAAGTTTTGTTTTCTAAACATAAGAATCAAATAAGATGAGTAGCACCACACTCCGGGTAAAGTGAGCTAATATTCGGTCTAAAAAGCAGAAGAGAGTCTACAATTAAGCTCAAATGGTTCCTAATACACCCATATCCTCCTAAGTTTAAGCCATACCAAACAAGTAATCATGGATCATCATTAGTAAAGCACTCATCTATCACAAGCATGCAACCCTCCCCCACACTTGAAATCTACATTGTCCTCAATGTAGTAATGAATAACATGCAACATGATAATTGGGGATACAAATATAAAGTGAGGCACACTATTAAAAGGAGAATTTTGGGAAGAAGATTTATAATAACTATGTTTCTTATAAGAAGTTACAAACATAGAAAATGATACCAGAGGAATTCTCCTCAAGGAAGAAGAAACTAATCCTGGAGTCACAAGCTTTTGTTTTTGAGTGACTTGCAATTCTAAAGAGACAAGGGTACAAAAAGCTAAAAGGGTCACAAGTGACCACACTCTTAGTTTCTCGCTCGAAGTTCCAATGGAGGAGACAAATAGATAAAGAAATGGAGGACCTTGAAGTATATACTATTTAACTAATTACTAGAGGGTCAGAACATCCGCCTAAGGCAGATCGTCCCTTCACCGGGATGAGGAAAAAGATGATGGTTAGTACAAGTGGCATGCCAGAGGAAGAACTTAATCAAGTAATACAAGAAAGAGCCAAAACTATATCCCAAGTGAGGTTTCAAACTCCTCATAGGAGAAATAATGATTTAAATGATGAAGAAGACAACACTCTTGTTGTTATATCCAATAAAGACACAGTTCTTGTAAAGAGTAAGAAGTAATTAGATTAGTGAAAGAAAGATCACATATGAATGATACAGGATATCACCTCTTTAACTTGTGTCATCTCTTAATTGAGTGATGAAGTTAGTACAAGAGGCATGCCAGAAGAAGAACTTGATCAAGTAATATAAGAAAGAGCCAAAACTATATCCCAAGTGAGGTTTCAAACTCCTCATAGGAGAAAAATGATTTAAATGATGAAGAAGACAACAATCTTGTTGTTATATCCAATAAAGACCCAGTTCTTGTAAAGAGTAAGAAGTAATTAGATCAATGAGAGAAAGATCACATATGAATGATGTAGGCTATCACCTCTTTGACTTGTTTCATCTCTTAATTGAGTGATGAAGTTCAAAACTTACTGCAAGATAAGTCAAGGGTCATGCATGGCAAGTGTCATCTGCACAAGTAACTCAAGAAGAAGAAGATGATGATGAGGAAGTTCTTGGGTTGCATGAGCGAGGTGGAACATCAGCAGTTCTTAATCCAATGATATCCAAAGAAGAAATCCAAAAGATAGTTGCTGCAAAACTAATACAAGCTAAAGGTGGTACACTCAAAACGATGGTAGTAAACCATACTCAAGTCATCACGATCAAGTGACTTATACCAAGGGATACAATGCCCCTAAATTCAAGCAGTTCAATGGCCTAGAAAACCCATGTTAACACCTAGCCCACTTGGTGATAGTATGTGGAGACACAAGCAACAATCCCTTTCTCCTGTTACAATAATTTGCCACAAGTTTAACTAGCATAGCATTTGAGTGGCATGCAAATTTGCTATTTGAATCTATCCAAACAAGGCAACGGATGAGAGAAGCCTTTAGAGTCCGATTTGGAGGAGTAAGTGATAAAATCACTATAGCAAATCTAGCTAGTACAAGAAGGAATAAGGATGAGAATGTTATTGATTATGTGATGAGATGGCGTAATTTGAGTATTAAATGTGAACAACCACTTAATCAAGTACAACCTGTGTGATTACTAGTGGGAAACATTGATAACTAGATGGCACCTTAACATTCATTCCAAGACTTGATTTCACAAGTCAAGAAGCTAGAGAGAAGTAGTTCAAAGATGAAACCTATAACTCAACCTACAAAGTCAGACAAGGAAAAGTCATGAAAGTCGGAAAGTGTCAAACATGTGGCCTTTGCAATAGACAAAGTGAAGGAGACTACAACACCACCAAATTAAGAATAAACCTAAGCCACTAGCTCTCGGAAGTGGGAGTGAACCAACTAAGACCTCAAGCTCTTTGCTAAAAAGATGAGAAAGAAATATTCCTTCAAAAAGGATAAGGTTATGAAGATATTCAAAGATGCACAAATAGTGGGTTTGTAACTACCAAAAAACAAGCGGCTGGAAAAAGTAGATAAGAAAGATCACCCAAATTTCTGCCCATACCACAGAGTGTTGGATCATTCTATCTAGAACTGCTATGTGTTTAAAGATTTGGTTGAGTGGCTATATTAATAAGGGAAGATCACTCTGTCTAAAAGTGTGCTTGTCGATCAACCAGCTAAATATACTGATTATGTAATGGTTGCACCAAAAAAAGAAAACTTCTGGAGGCAAAGTACAAGTGGTATATCAAAAGGCATACAAAGTGGAGCAAAATCCCAATTCCTAAAAGAATTTGCTCCTCTTGGAGTCCTAAAAGGCTTGTGGGAGATTTTCATTTTGAAAAAACGAGAAAAATATTAAAGAGATTAGGAGAGCTCTATATCGCTAAAATGGATATGGCTTAAAATAATTTATTAAATATTTTTAATAAAAATATGTACTCTCATGTAAATCTAAACTCTTCAAATCAAAAGTAAATATTATGCAGTTACATATATCTAAAATTTTGAGATATTTATCTTCATCAAAATTAATACTATTCAGTATTTACAAGGTGAAATTAATTATAGTTTCATCTTTTTAGATACTGGATATATGATTATTTTAACATTTTTCTAATACACCCAAATTTTATTTATTTATTATTCATAATTTTTTAAAATTTTGGGGTTTTTCAAATTATTTGAATTTTTTATTTTTAAATAAAAGTATAAACTAAGTTGCCGCATTGCCAGACCAAACACAAAGTTGGTGGGTCTTCTCGGAGTGGCCTAGCTATTTCGCATCTTTAACCACTTGTCTAGATTTTTATAACCACTTATAAACATCCAGAACTAGCTGGTTCTTTGATAAGTGCTTGTGTTATAGTAACGCGAAACGTTATTATCTTACAATGAACATATCTTTTATCAGATTTTATCACTAAATAGTGTGCATTTGTGTATTCTTATGCATTGTAGGTTTGTGGAGCTAATTTTGAGAAGAAGAACGAAGTTAGATCATGTTCGCCATTGTTGGGAGGTTTTCGGACCAAGCAAAGAACAAGGCACGAGATTAGACTTGTGAGTGTGTGTCAACCTCCTTTGGAGGGGCACAAAGGCAGTCACATTCACAACAAGTCTAACTTGTGTAGCTTAGGAGAACTTCGCCAAGAAGGAGACTTGAAGCAATCGGCACGATCTACCATTGATTGTGTGCCCAATTTAATGGCCTCGATGAAGAACAACGGACTCGGGAGCGTTTCGGTGAGCTACTGTAGCAGCGCTGCAGCGAAACACTGTAGCAAGCTACTGTTCACTTTCGGCCGAATTTCAGAATTCCAGAGAATTCACACGGGCGTGTGGAATTAACACACGGCCGTGTGAATCAATTTTTCAGCAGATAGAAACTTCACACGCCCGTGTGTTAATTCCACACGGCCGTGTGAAGTCCCAATAAGTCCAAAATTTAAAGCCGCACTCAGCATTATAAAAGCCCGATTTTGGAGACTTTTGACATCTCTTTTGACCTATCTTTCTCCCCAACCTCTGGAGAGGGCGGCTAGGGTTTCGTAGAGGACTTTGTGGAGGATTGAAGCGTGTCATCGGCATCGACGTTCGACGGCCGCACAAGACCACGGCCACACCATATGAAAGGGGGTTTTCATCGATGCTTTTGTTTTGTTCTTTCTTTCATATTTTGATGAACATGTATAGCTCCATGAGGAGCTAAACCCCTCGTGGGTATTCGGACTTGTAAACCCTAGGATTATTATGTTTCTATGACATTGTTATTATGCTTTTCCATTATCGATGAATAAATTCGAGTTTCAATTTTAATTATCTTGTGCTATTGTTTTCTCTTAGTCGTGACACTAAGGATTGAGAGCAATCTAAGTTATCCTTTGGAGGTGTGACAACTCCTATAGGGTTAGACTACTTAAGATTGAAGAAGATTGAGAGGGAAAGTTGTGAGGTAGCGATGTATCCCCTTTCCCTTCCGATGTGATTTCTCCCTAGCTCCATTTCCTTGATTTATTAGCGGTCGAAATAGAGTGAAGTGCTAGGTAGATAAACTCCCCTGGGGCTTAGTTGCGCAAGTGACAAAGTGAAGGGTTGATGTGAATCCTATGCACTAGGGCTTAATTTAGACTAGGGTTCTTTCACCTAGACCAAAGGATTAGAACTATACATAGGAACAGGTTTTATCACTAGGAATCCCTAAATCTTAAAGCAATCCCACGTAGTATTAGGCTTAGGTAGAAATACTCCCCTGGGGCTTAGTTGCGTGAGCGACAGAATGAAGGGTTGACGTGAATCCTAATGCCGGGACATAGTGTTGGGGTTAGTCACGGTTGACCTTATGTTTGGGACCGTGTGTTTAAGGATATTCTCGAATCAATTAACATCAATAGGAAAGTATAATAGCATAGTCTTGCACTAGAAGCATAAGTCCTAGAGGTAACTTGTCCGGATATCCTATTTCATTCATTGCTAGTCTTTCTCCTTCTACCTTTACTTGCACTCTCTTGTCTCCCATCTCTCTATTTACTTTCTTGTCTTTTATTTTAATTGATTCCATAATTTTCTCATCAAACCGATTATCACTTTTCGTACACCGCATAACTAAATAACGAATTCTTGTGTTCCAAATCCCTATTCCCTGTGGATTCGACTACCCACTCACCAGGGTAATTTTATTACTTCGACAAACCCGTGCACTTACGGGACACACGCAAGGGATCGTGTCATTCTTCCTTTACCTTGATAATGGAGCCCCTCTCATTGTTAGATTCTGAAGTAATTTAACTTGATATATGAAAAGAATGCAAAAGAATGCAATATTTCTGTCATAAGTTTTGCAAACATATAGCTACAATTTTTTTTTAAAAAAAATGGAATAAACATTATATAATTTGTTAAAATTATTATCCAACTTCTTTCATTACACTTTTAATTTTTTCCCTCAAGTTTTGTTCACATTTTCAATAGAATTGCGTTCAATGACTGCAAACCAAACAAAGAATATTTTATAAGACAACAAGACAAATGCAGGATTTATATTCAAATAAATCAATGTAGATAAATTTTACTCATTTAAATTAAACTAAGATTACTAATTGGTTGTATATGAAAGAATTACACAAAAATGGCTTAAATTTGAAAGAAAAATCAAGGCTAATAGAAAACTCTTGAGATAAGATAATATCTTTATCCTCATGCTAGAGATTTGGAAAATCCTATTACCTAAATGCACAATTGATGAAAATCAAAATGAATTAGAAGCAACACTATAGGAAATCAAATCTGATTTAAAATAAAACAAAAAGACCCACAACCTTTTTGAAATTCGTTGGGCCAGCCCCAGGAACTGAGGACTGCTATCGGATCTCTTCTGGCACTGTGATCACATATCTCTTCCTAGTAGCTGCGGGAAAGCAAAATTAAATTAACGACCATAATCTCAGATCATCTTATGGTTTGTTGTAGGAAAGAAGGACTCTACTTCTAGTTTATTATGTGGAAAAAGGACTATGATCATGGATCTCTTCTTAGGCCGCAATAAGAAAAAAAAAGCTAGGTTTTTTTATGAAGGATATGATGTCTTTTTCAAAATAGATAAAGGGCATCATTGTCTATTCACATAAGCTTTTTTCCTAAATTAAATCCCACCCCTCCAAAAGACCTCAATTTGGAATGGTGAGATATAAGAGGTTTAGAGGGGTGCTACACCTCTCCAAACCCTCTTCCTCCTTCTTCCACCCTTAACCAAACAAGCATGACTCCCTCTCACACCTCACTACCCCTCTAAAATCCCCCAACCAGACAAGGGTTAGAACAAGTCAAAAAAAAAAAAAAATTAGTTTCTTTTGTTATAGAAGAATTTTGATTTTAAACCCTAAAGTATATCTCTCTTAAAGGGCTCTATAGTGAGACTCCTGGTTTCAAATTAGGCTCACAAACCCATGGGGATACATGGAACCTATTTATGTAACCCATGCCCCAACGAGGAACCTGATTCCCTGCCCTGTCAATGATGGGGTCGGGAATTTTTTCAAGGGTCAGGGCCAAGGCCAGAAAATAATTCCCTGTCGGGGTCAAGGCCAGGGCAGGGAAATATTCTTCCTGCCCCACCCTACCCCGCCCTGACCCAAAAATATATTGATAAATGCTACACTGGTCATTTTTTCTATATCATTTACACTACATCTAGTATGAAATTATATTTGTTTAGTATCTCATTAGGACAAAATTTCATTCTTTTGTTCACAACGACCTTTATTTCTATTTTAGGAAGAAAGAAGCAAATTCGATGACGTTTTGAAGCAAAATAAGAAAGTTACTGAATTAAGACTACACCACAACTCATAATGGCAGTTATGGCAACACACAACGCCCGTTGTCTACACTCTCCCCTACCATGATCAAGTCGTGGTAGCATTAGCTCACTGGTAGTAGCATAAGTCATGCCAGGATGCAACTTGAAGCCCAAGCAACAAGTTACTTACAACTGGTATCACAATGCCCGTGGTGACGTCGTAGCGGAGCAGATTACTATAAATACCCCAGTTTCCTCTAAATTTGGGGAGACTCTTTTGCCAAAGAAGCTAGGGCGGCCGGATTTTTGGAGATCTGAGCGGCGGAAAAAGGTCTTGCTTCCATATTCCAATGGATTCCAACGGATTTCCCAAGAGTATGTCAACGAGCATCATCGGAGAAGATCACGCATGACGGGCATCTTCAAAGATCATCATCAAAGAGGAGTGAGTGACACACGTCATCGGACAACCTTGGGATCCTTTAATCCCTATCTTCAGGGAACTATTAGAGGAAGTTAGTCTACGAATACATTAAAAGCTTATTTATTCTTTATTTGGTCTTGTGGTTTTCTTGTGCTTTGATGCTTTGTTTTGTATGTTCCATAAGAATCTAATTCGAGGGGAATTGTATGTCTAGGTCCCTATGTTATTATTTATGAATCTTGGTTGACTAATATAGATTGTTCTCATTTTCCTAATCATTGCATGTTCTTAATTAATTGTTACATGTTGATGTAGATGAGGAGGATATGCCCCCATAATGATGACACTCATACCATGATAGATCTATGCATGTTCTAAGAGGTTAAGCATAGCTATGCTCCTGGTTAGGGATTGATTGTCCCTTTGGCTTAGGATCTAATTGCTCTCTTCTGGTGGGATTCCCGTACTTAAGACAAACATAGGAGACTGGGGTGGAAGAGATTCCATATTAAGCTTCTAGTGATTTAAACCTAGTCGTCATGGCTTATTATTGCTAGTAGGCCTTTGAATTCCCTCGGTTCAAACCTAGAACATGATTGACACTTATCGCCTACCATAATTAATAATCAAGATAACTTAGTACATACTCCCAACTTCTTCTAAGTGTGCTTAACGTCGTCTCCAATTGTATTGTTTAATAGTGTTGTCCAAGTAGAACTAAAGAAAGAACATAAACGATTAGGCTATTGATTAAGTGAAAAGAAAGTAATAGGAGCCTCTCGTTGTTCTTAGGGAAATACGACCATCGTGTTCATCCACGAGGTATTACTTGACGGCCCATACACTTGCGGTATAACGGACCAATTGTAGTATTAAATGCATACTTGCATGCTTATATATTTGCATAACTTAGACACTCATAACCCGTCCATCATATATGTGTGTGTGTGTATTATATTTTATGTATCGAAATAAAATTTGAATAAAACCCATATATTTATTTAATTAGCAAATTATTAATAATTAAATGAAAATTAGTATAAAAATTAAATAAAATCCTAAACTTATATTAACTATATTGCATCTTTTTTAATTTTTCTAAATTTTGTAAATAATTCATTAAATCACTAAATAAAGAGTTAGAGATTAAAATTTAGACAATGAGTCCCATGGATTAAAAAAAGTATCTATTTATCTTTTTTTAAGCTAAAAACTTATTTATATTAAAAAATATATAATATTGAAGAAAATATATTTGATATATTAATAAGAAGAAATATAATAGATCAGTGCGCCCATCCATAATGCCATTATATTAATTAATTATAAACTATAATTGAGTTAGGGATTGTGAGATCTAGAGATGAGATTAAAGAATAGAGTCTCATTAATAAAAAAAAAAGTTATGCATTTATCTTTTAAGAAAAAAAAGTTAAAAAAATATTTATATTAATGAAGCAATACAATAGATTAGCATTTCAAAGCAAGTAAAGCAATACCCTAGATGAAATGATGAATACACCGAATAATTGATCAATGCAAATAACTCACTATTAATATTTTACAGATTTGCAATGGCACAATCCATTGGACATGCATTGCAAATTTTTAGATTTGCAACTGCAAAATAATTGCGGCCGTCACTTTTTCACTCGTCACAAATTGTTTTTTGAGGAAAAGTGATCCATTTCAAAGTTTGCAACAAATTGGCAACAATTCCATTGCAAATCTGTTGCTAACTTGCAACAGTTTTGTAATAAATGTTGCGACGGATCCGTTACAAAATCTGTTGCAATAACCATTGCAAATTTACAATGGTTCTGTAACAAATTTTGTAGATCTGTGACAAATTCGCTGCAAGTCTGTTGCAAATTTGTAACATCATTACAATATTTTTTTTAATCTGTGATAAAATCCATTGCAAATTTGGTTACAAATTTGTTGCGAGTTCGTTGCAACGGAGTTCCATGACAAATCCGTTGCATTGTTGTTTCAAAGTCTCATGATCATTCCGTTCCATATTCCTTGCAAAGCCATTGCAAATTTGCAACGAATCTGTTGCAATATCTGTTGCAAAGTCCATTTCAAATCCCTTACAATGTTTTTAATAGTAAAATTAATTTTCAAATATTTCAACATTTATCCTTCTACATTAAATGTTGATATTTTAATTTTGTAAAAAAGAAAAAAGTGGATTTAAAAATAAAAATTCTACTATGTTTAACAAAATATAGCATACATAGTAATAACAATTATAGCAATGTGCACAAATGCAAATGACAAAATAGATCTATCAGTCGATGTCATCATCATCATCCTCCTCCTTAGCCTACTCCTCTTCCTCTTGATGCTGAGAACTCTGACCTAGTCCATCAGGTGATAATCTAGACTGCATCTTTGTTCTCATACGCCCCCACTCACGGTGCATCTTCCTGAGATGTTCTAGTTATGTTGGATCAAATTCTAGTTTTGCTACTCCAACTCTACCATCATCTTCTTCATGCTCTCCATCTCAATCATGATCTCTGGGGGAATCGTAGCTGCTGAAGGTGGTGGGGGAGCTAATGTAGTACCACTACAAAATGACTCTGGATACAAGCTAAATTCCTGAGATAACACTAATGGATGCAAAAATCATCACAAACATTGAATAGTAGCTGCTCAAATTCTTTGTTAAATCTTCATCATAATTTCGTTTATTTTTATTTTTAATCTCCAACTCCTTGTTATTATGTTATAGTTGCAATTTAAAAGGGTAGCGTAAAAAAATTAACTTAGGGGTTGTTTGGTTTGTTGCAAGTGAAATTACAGTGTAAATGAAATCACGTATGAATGAAAAGGTTGTATTTCAAATTACACCATTGTCGCTTGGTTTGTTGTAATTGAAAAGGCTGTATTTATTTTTTCATTGCTTGGCTTAATGTAACTTGGATATGATCACCACGCAAGTAAAATGGTAAGATTACCTCATTACTTATTATTAACACTAGTCGTTTAATATTATTCATAAATCCTTTAATTATACTTTAGTTTTATGTTTAAAATTAATTAGTTAATTTAACTTTCACTATCTGTAAAAAAATTAATTAATATAACGGTTATTTATTAAATAAAAATATGTAATATCCCTTAATTTGATGCGTAAAAAACTAATTAACTAATTTAACTCACTAAAAATAATTAATTAATTTAACTCACTATCGACCATTAGCACTAATGTAGGATAAATAAATAAATAATTTAATGATCATTTATGTAATTTTTTTAATTTTATACCTAAAAAATATTTTCATAATTAAAATTAATTAAAATTTAACATTTTTAATACAATATTAAATTAAACCAAATGTGGTGAATAGAGAATGGTGATTTTAACCCAAATGTTTTACTGCATTTTAACTTATAGCAAATTTTATAGTAAGTTAAAATGCTGCAAAAGTACTCCAAACTGTAAAACTTTTTACATGTAAAACTTATTTCGCAGCAAACCAAACAACATACTACATGTAAGTTACATTACTGCTACTTACAACTACTTACAAGTAACCAAATAGAAATGTAAGCGGCTGTGAAGTAAATGATTTTACAAGTAAAAGTGTGTTTGGTTTGTTGTAAAATACTACTTACATGTAAAAGCAAATGCAACATGTGAGTTTTTTTGCTGTAATTTGACTCATAACCAATTTGGTCGTAAGTCAAATTACAGTAAAAAAACAAATGTTTAAAACCAATTAAAGAACAAAACGTTTAAATTAAAAAAAATATTTTATTAACTTAATTAATTATTTTTGTTTAAATTAATTTTAAAATTAAACTAAATTAAATTAAATTAAATTAAGTTAAGTTAATTTTTTAAATTAGTAGTAATCCTGCATTGGGTTTAGTAACCCCGATGCCAAGGTTACAAGGGGCGTAACCCATAGCAGGTTTGTAACTCCAGCATCAGGGTTAGTTAGTAACCTTGATGCCTAGGTTACTACTATGGGGGTAACCCCCGATGCCCGGGTTACTACTATAGGGTAATAACCCCAATGTCAGGGTTACAAGGAGGGTTAGCACCTCTGAAAGCCCACTAACCCACTGTCATTACAGAAAAATTTTAGATTTTTTTTGTTATTTGTTTATTTATGTGTTCTTTCATGCAATGTGTTGATTATAGTTCTTATCTTGTTATTCAAGTTATTGTAATTTACAATTTAATTTTGTGAAATAGAAGATATTTCTTATTTAAATTTTTATATTTAATAAATAGTTTATTAAATTAAATTAATCGAGGCTAGGAATCCCCGAACCCCAAAAATCCCGGCGGGGAGGGGGACGAGGAAAAAAAATTCCTCGTATTCGGGTTCAGGGCCGGAGTGGGGAAATGTATCACCTGATGAATCCCCGCCTCATTGAAATCCCTACTATACATGAGTCCATAAAATATATATATGTATATGTATATGTATATATTGCATATATTTGTGCTTTTATTATGTGTTTATTGTAATTTAATATTTATATTATTAAATACTTAATAGCCATCATTTTTGTTTCATTGCAAATGACTTAAGTCAATTCAATAGACAAGGTTCACACTAACAAGAATAACGGTATAATACCCTAATTAGTCCCTCTACTTTTCTCTCTCTTCCCTTTTGGTCCCTCCACTCAGAAATGCTCCTGACTAGTCTCTCTACTTTTGAAAATGTGCCCACTTAAAGAAAAATGCTCCCAACTAGTCCCTCTACTTTTGAAAATGAGCCTACTTAGTCCCTCCACTTAGTCCCATTTTAAAAAGTAGAGGGACTAATTGGGAGCATTTCTCCCTAAGTGAGCACATTTTCAAAAGTAAAAGGACTAATCGGGAGCATTTCTGAGTAGAGGGACTAAAAGGGAAGAGAGAGATAAATAGAAGGACCAATTCGGGTATTATACCCAAGAATAACCACATCAAGAGAGTAAAATTTTGAGATACTAGAAAAAATTAATATGGCTTATATTAGAAGTGTAGCATTCATCAATATAAGTAGCGACGGATTTTTAGTAGGTGCAGGTAATTTTGCCAAAAAATATTTTCAGTAAAAATTTGAATAGGCATATTAGGCATTTCTCAATAGAAAAATCAAAGCACATATCAGCCATTTATTAAAAAAAAATGCAAATATAAGTATTTCTACCCTTCTGAATGTGGACCGTGACATAGCACGTCAAATAAACACAACAATACTCAGAAGTCAGAACCATGTGGAACACCGCATGTCAAATCCACCACAAAACTGCCAACGTCTTCTAACACAAAACCAACCAAAAAGACATTTGCCAATATTCCAATATCACGCACCAAAATGAACAGAACCATTCCAACAATATATATTCACTATAAAGGTCAATAGCATCAGTTCTAGGTAAACAAGATGCTTCATACTTTAATAACAAGTTGATACTATATACAAAGCAAAGCACAGAGGTCCATTGACAACCTATTGATCATCCAAACACATAAAGATAACTGAATGGTTACCCCCAGAACCATTAGATGGCATATTTAATAAAATCACTGCCACATTGTGTTTCCATGGCATAAATAAGGATCACAATTAAACCGAAGACTTTTGAGATGACAAAAAGACCACTAGATGCATATCAAAGTTGCAGTCATTGGTTGTCTTTCTAAGCCAACAAAATTAGTACCCACTCTACTCCTGCTGTCCTTCAGCTATGCACTCTGTCACATTCTATATAAGTCATTTAAGCTATCAACATTAAAATCATAGGGCATTTGTGGTCCATAGCATACATTTCCATTCATAGTAGCCATCTGGTCCGCAGGATAAACATTCCGAGCATTGTCCTCATTAGTTATGTCTGGAGCAGTATAAACATTTTCTGCAGAGGCCTTCTGATTAACTTTGGTCCTACCCTTCACAGAACGTTTATTATCCATCGGGTTCTCTGCATTGAGTCTGCCCATCTGCTGTTGAAGATCAGCAAGAGAGTCATTAACCACTTTACCTTTGGTGCTCTTGTTTGGATCAACAAGTTTTAGTTCCAGTCGATACAGGGCATAAGAATCATAATTGTTGATCTCATATTCATAGAGGTGCCACTCAATATGGCTATGTGGTTGAGGATCCATGTAATAAGACCTTTTCAGCCCTCCATAATCCTTCATTACCTGTTTTCGAGATTCATGCCATCCACGACCATTATAATCAGGCAAAGACCTTTGCTTCCGATTCCCGCTCTCAAATGCCCTTCGAGGCTTATCAAAGAAAAGCCATTCTCTAAGTGATTCACCCTCCAAAATTGATAGGTCAAAGAGCTCTGTGACATTTGAAGAGACCAACTTGGTCAAAGGTCAAGAAAATCTCCACAACCACAAAATACATTACTTTCAGAATAGAGGTTCAAAGAAGGCATAATATAGTGAAAACATTGGTTTCGCATAAAAAAAATATATTATATAGCATACCACGAGCATTCCATGGAGATTTGGCAGTTGCAGCTCCTTCACATTCCGGTATACCAACATTCTTGCCATGTGTTTTAGCACAAAGAGCTGCAAAAAGTGGACCATCCTTCAGGTCAATACCTCCAGGACGCAGCACCGGAGTCCTACCGGGAGGTCCTTCATTTAATGCTAAAGTAGCATGGAAGTTGCTGCAGTAGTCATGACACCATTCTGATCCCAGAGCAGGTCTTTGACAGTCCCATAATGCACATTTTGGATTTACAAAAGCAGAAGGGGGAGGGCATATTGCCTGGATGACTTCTGTAATATGGGAAGCTTCTCTTCCAGATTGCCCACTAGTATCAAAACCAATGAGGTAATTGTGGGATGATTCTTGATGCAGATGAAATTGTTGATAGTCCAAATGGGTTGCCTCTTCTAACATGGCACCATGGTGCAATCCTGTTGGCATTGCACATTTATACTGATCAACCCCCAACAATCCATGTTCTGGTATCCCCTGAGCGACATAATAGTCCTGCGCATTCAACCAGTGAATCAAATTGCATGAAAATTGATCAAACACAAAAAAAAAAGAAAAAAGAAAAGAAAAGAGTGACAAGCTGACAATTGTTTTTTTTCTTAAAGCCAATTCTACAGTTTGAAACACAAACTATTCCAGATATTATTAAATCAAAGCAAGCAGACAATATCTCTTCAATATTGTAATTAAATTTATAGATGCCACTTTTAAACTTACAACTTCCACAAGCCTTGTTCCAAAATGACCACATTCATCAAGTAACAATAATTCATGCGATTCAACCAGTGATTCATTCACATTCACGGTCATCAAGGTGAGTCAATACAAAATGCAATCTGGTAGAGACATCTGACAGGCCAAATGAAGTGAATCAACTTTTGAACAAAACAGTGTGGTCTCATTACATTATAGAAAGAACTTGTCTCCATGTACCTAAACATGAATATCTCATTGCTTTTGCAAGACACAGAAAAGGACAGCATCCAACAGAGTAAGGCGCTTTAGGAATAATCATAAGGCAACAACCCTTCCTCCGTATAAAAAGTATTCTAGATCAAATTGGAGTAAAGAAACATTTTTTCTTTGATTCAATCTAGTCAATTACTACATAAGAAGAAAATAAGAACTGAGATATGAATTTCATTGAAAAAGAGAGTGAATTTTTGCTTTTATCTTTTGCTGATAAACCATAAGCATGTCTCCATAATTAGGCACACAAAGATTCACACATAATTTAAATGGGACTATTGTTTCTGGTAAAAAAATCTGTGCATACTGTGTAGGCATGTTTGTTTAAAATAGGACACTAGTACAGTTCAAACTTGCAGATAAGTTGTGCTCTAAAGCATTTTGAGAATCCAACTAAAATAATCTGATTTAGATTTTAGATAAACTCAAAACAAAAAATTTTATACTTCATAGGTCCCATATAATAGAGATGATGGTGATCTTAAGCATATGCCACCGCAAGATTAATTAGAATGTAGCATGAGTTATAAGGAATGACAGCACTAGAACCTGGAGAAACAGCTAACGCCAACCAAAAGAAGAGAACTGACTGCTACTTACTTCAACAGAGCATATTTAAAACTAAAAAAAAAAAGAAAGAAAAAAAATAGAAAGAAAAGTTCTTATAGGAGGTTAGCAGGTTAGGCCTATTTAATTCAATGGATTCTTGTTTATTGAAGCCACCAGATAGCATATACTTCTGGTATGAGTCGAATCAGAATCAAAAAAACAAGTTAAAGACGGTCCACAGAGACAATATTGTTATACTCGGATATTAAGCAATAGTTTTGTAGAAGATTAAATACCTAGCAAATTTAGCTATTCTTGAAATTGAGGTCTACCCTGAACAAAAACTTGATACTAACATTTGGACATCATAAGGTTTTCCAAGGCTATGGCAGATTACTATATCCTTGAAATATGATAACATCACAGTGAATCTGCCTCAACACCTAAACAATCTGTGCCACGTTGGGATTAAAATGAGAATTCAAATCATATATCATTGTCTGGAATTTTTGGAAGAAAAAAGCTCCATAACCTTGTTTTT
This sequence comes from Dioscorea alata, assembly GCA_020875875.1. Taxonomy (NCBI): domain Eukaryota; kingdom Viridiplantae; phylum Streptophyta; class Magnoliopsida; order Dioscoreales; family Dioscoreaceae; genus Dioscorea; species Dioscorea alata. The sequence continues at coordinate 7,386,283 of CM037027.1, forward strand.
TGCGAACTAAAACATATACAAAATAAATATTACAATATAATGAAAAAGACCCTCAATGATTCCACAAGGGTTGAGATTACAATACAAAAGACAACAATCTTACTATAGAAATTGACCCATGTCAGCAGGGTTGGGTAGAAGAGCTGAACTAATGGCAGAAAAAATAATGGCTCTGCAACTAGATTTAATACCAATTTCAATTGATAAATGCAATGCTAGTAACTTAATGAAAAAAGACCTACAGATCAACATCAAGTTAGCCATGTGCCTGATCAAAGCATGAAAGTTACATTAGCATTGAACAACTATCATTACAATTAATCCCAGTATCAAAATTCATCAAAAAAAAAAAAAAAAAAGGAAAAAAGAGAAAAGGAAAAGCAGAACAAACCACCTGCTGAAAGGTAGGAGCAATCCTTTCATCCTGAAGGCTCTGAACATCTGGCTCAGGCACATCCAATGGTTCAGGCTTAGGGTTCACAGGCGGCAACTCGGCCAACTTACTGGTAGCATCATCTTCCTCCTCATAGAGTTGCAAAAGCCTGCGGATCTCTGACGAAAGATCCGAAGACACCTGCGCATTCCCCTGCCCAAAAAGCACCGACTAATCCAATCACCACCACACCAAAACAAACAACTCACCTAAAAACCAAAGATAAAAACCCTAACAAGAAGAGAAGAAGCCGGCGAGTCATCGGTGAGCTCAGCCTTCCACTCCCGGAGCATCTGGTGAACCTGCTCCTCCAGAACGACGACGTCACCTGTGCGGCTTTCCTTGCGAGCGAGCTGGAGATCGGTGAACATACCCTGGAGATCATCAACCCGGTTCTTGGCCTTGTCCTTGAACAACTGGTGAGAAGCCGATCGGCAAACGTTCTTGGAGCCCCTAACCATCGCCGGTGACCTGGAATCGATCTTAAAGTCGGTAAGGCGGCGATCAAGGACGGCCTGAGAGGATTGGAGGAATCGAGGGATTGGAGTTGGAGGATGAGAAGCGCTGGGCTTTTGCTACCTGCTTTTTATTTCGCACACTTTTCTTTTCCATTCGCTCGCTTTTCTTTTTACTGCCGCGGTCGACGCCTATTCTTCATTTCGGCTTTCTTTTATATCTCCTACTTTGAAGCCCACTAATTTGGTTAACTATTTTTAATTAATTATTTATTATTTTTCTAGAAGTGGAGTGACAAACTATGGTGATTGCCAACTATTGAATAACTGCATGGTACCATGTAAGAGCGTAAATGGAGGTTTTATCTGTCATTTTTTAATATTAGAAACATTTATTATTTTTTTTCTAAAATTACCCTTAACACTCTATTCAATTATTTTATTTGAATTAAATATGAGAGAGAAATGTGAACAATAAATTAAAGGTAATTTTGAGAAGATAACTATTTTTTTATAAATTTTTGTGAAATAACTAAGTTTTTTGTATTTGAGATTTAGTTAACCATAACAGATAAAAAAAAATGGAGGGAGTACTGTTCATACAATGTACACTTAAGCTTATTACTGTTTATCAATAATATTCATGATTCAGATGTAGATTCCTTGTGAGAAAAATAGTAGTTTCACCTCTCCAAAATTGTACTTCTAAGGCTATTTATTCTTTTTACAATCCCTTAAATGAGGGGGCATTTGTCACATATTCATAAAACAAAAAAAATAATAAGAAAAAATACTGACCATGACAATTAACTCCATGCGGAATGTCTCAACTAAAATTATCTAAATTGTTATCACTTTACCCAACCTCGAGTTGGCTAATTTTATTTAATTTTATACTAACTTGTAGAATTTATGAAATTGTTTCTGCTTTTCATAGGGAAGAATATTTTTATATAATATTTTAATTTGAAACTTAATAAAAGAGTGTTGGTTGTAACCTATGTCCATACATATGTAATAAGGGATAAATAAATATATTTAAATTTACTTTTATTTGGTTTTAATTCTATAAGTAAAATTAATGCAACTGCTTTTGCTGATGATGAGTATGCAAGACTTTTTGTAGTATCTTAATTTGTAAATAATATGAGAGTCTGTTTTTCAATTTGTTTTAGTAAGGTGCTAAGATGATAAACTCTAGTTAAAAAAATGGTATTGGTAAAATGAAGGGGTTTCTTTTTCTTTTTTTTGTAAATTTGATTTTTTTTTTTTTTTCTTTTTTTGGTTTTAAGAAAAAAGAATCTTAGGGGTCGTTTGGTTCGTGGTAATCTGAAAAGATTACCACGTTTGCGTTTGGATTAGTGGTGGTGGTAATATGCATGATAATATGTGATTACCAAGCTTGGAAAATTACCAAAAAACTTGGTAATCACTTTACCACCAAAAGAGATGGCTATGTTGGATTACCAAGTGGGTGGTAATTTGAAACATTTCTTGGACAATTATGCATTTTGTTTAAAAATAATAATTTTCATACTTTATTCATTGAATAAAAAGAATTAGATTTGATTAACAGTATTTTGGGAATATGTTAAACTTTGAAAATTTAATTTTTTTTATCCAAAATTTTATTTTACTTTAAATTTAAACTTGTACAAATGGTAGACTCAAGAGTATTTTGGGAAATTTAGAACACTATTAAGTTGATTATTATGTAAAATGTGATTCCAACCAAACATGGTTATCATAAATTACCACAGCATGCCTGGGCATATAACATTCCCGACTTCACTACCATAGTAATCTCATTACGTGGTAATATATCATTACCATGAACCAAATTGCCCCTAGGTGTTATAATTAAAAACATTTAGGGTCCGTTTGATACACAATTAAGAACAGTACAAGTAGTACAGGACAGTACAAAGAATTGTGGTACAACACAACTGCTTTGTTCTGTACTATGTTTGATATTTTATAGACATCACAAAATTTTTTGTGCTGTTCCCATTTGATTTTTACTAGGTACTGGACAAAAGATTATAAATTCTTATGAAACCCTTTCTGCAATAAAAAACTTCACAATAAAAGAAATTTTGAAAATTTTTTCATTATCAATATTAACATGATTAAATTTTTTATAATTAATAAACTTATCAAACCATAATTATATTTGTGTATTTTCAAAATAAAATAATTGCTTATTAAAAATAAACACAAATTTTTTATATGAGTTCATTAATATATTTGATATTTCCAAGAAAATCTTATCTCATGTTTCATGCGTAAAGATATAAAAATATTTATACTTAGTTTTAATAAAATTTTAATTTTAAATTTTTGGATAGAAAAATAAAAAGATTTATGTATATTTTTTATATGGTTTAAATTTTTAATATCTAAATATGATCACTTTTATTTATTTAAAAATATATAGATGTTACGAATCAAATCTCTATTGGATAAAAATGCCCTGCAAAACCTAAACTTTTTGAGAGACAAAAGGGCAAAAAATAAAATAAAATAAAAAACGGGGAGAAGATGAGAAGATGGAGAGAGAAGAGGATCGTATAAATGGAGATGGGCGTGCATCGGTGGAAGAAGTGAAGAAGATGCAAGGTTGGAGAATTATTGTCGTGGGATAAGATACGTCGAAATTGTGATTTTTATTTTTTATTGAGGGTGATTTAGTCTTTTGGTTGTGCTGTACTACGATAGAATTTTTGTACCGAGGTTTTGGTGGTACAAAAATTTTATCCACTTGTCCTGTACTATAACAATATTTTGTACTGTCCTCTCAGCTAATTTATAAATCAAACAAGGAACAAAGGAATTTGTGCTGTGTTGTACCTCAAAACTTTGCGTATCAAACGGGCCCTTAGGGAGTGTTTGGACTTGTTTGGATTAGCTTAATAAAAAAAGTGTTTTTCTCAGTTTGGTAGAAAGACTTTTAAAAAAAGTGCTTCTCAGAGTAAATTAAGTGTCTTTCTGTATTTTATGTTTGGATAAGTTAATGCAGAAGTACTTTTATATATGTGGAGTTGTTTGGATGTGCATTCTTAGAAAGACTTTTTCAATGTCAAATTACTAAAATGAGTCTTCATTGAGTTATTATAATAACAACACTAATATTAATACTAATATACCAATACTAATACTAATAATAATAATAATAATAATAATACTTATACGGATACTAATATACTAACACTAATACTAATAATAATAATTCTAATAATAATAATAATAATAATAGTAATATTAATACTAATATGCTACTACTAATACTAATATAATAATACAAATACAAATACTGATATACTAACACTAATACTAATAGTACTACTACTACTACTATTACTACTACTACTACTACTACTACTACTACTACTACTAATAATAATAATAATAATAATAATACACTAATATATTAATACTAATACTAATACCAATAATAATAATAATAATAATAATAATAATAATAATAATTAGTTCTACCAGTGTGGTTTGTGGTTTAGAGAACACTCAAACACTCTCAAAATGCTCACACACACAAAAAAAAGGGACATACGAAATTGGTAATCTAGTTCGGCGTTAACTCGCCTATGCCTGGTGGGCCAAGCCCAGACATAAACAATCCACTAAAAGATGTGAAAATACATAAATACAAACACTTTGTTACTCACACTCACAAATAAAGATCACTACCCTCTATAGATTGTCTAGTGCACGTACTATATGTAGTTCACATCCACACTTACAATCTGAGAGCAAGGTAGCTTATATAGATGCCTCAACGTCCCAAATATAGCTCATACCTCTTTTAGAATCTCTGTGGCTACGAACTTTAGAACTTTCCAAAATTAGCTATTGCAACTCCTATTGTAACTGAACTTGCAATATGCCCATGATTGTTGACTTGATTAAGTTTTGGTTCGCTTGCAAAGCGACCTCAAGACCTATCAACCTTCCGGTCATGCTTAGTCGGAGTCGATGTAGCCAGATCTCCCGAGGCAAACTCCCAACAACTAGCCTATCTTCTTAGCTCCTCATCACGCAGTTCCCTCGCAGAGGGGTGCATAATTTTGTGCGTCTTCCAAAAACTTTCCAAACTTGATCTTCAATTCACCCAAGTTTGGTCTTCAGAGACTTTCCAAACTTGATCTTCAATTAATAGGCATTTCTCCAATTTGGCATGTCTTCAATCATACTATTAAGGTTCTTCAAATCATACCTTCAATGAATTTTAAAATCATATCAATAGTAGCTATGTCTTCAATTAGGCAACTCTTCAAACATACCATTGATAGGTATTTCTTAAATTAGCCTCCATCCATAATTAGTCTTTAATCAAATCTCCTAAATATGGTCTTGATAAGATTCTGTCTTCAAGTTGTAACACATACCAAAAATAGCTCCACCAAGATCTCCCAAGATATTTGTCTACAAGCCAAGACTCCTTGCCACATCACCATGCTTCCCATGTCATCATCTATGCCACGTCACATTGGTTGACATGCGACCTTGACTTGTTGTCAAATCATGCCAATTAAAGTGCTTTTGCACTAACAACAACAACAACAACAACAACAACAACAGTGTTGTGAAAAGATTTGGGGGAATTCTTTATTTCATAAAGTTAACTTAGTAATTTCATAAACACAAAACAACTTCTAAAAATAGCAGTTAATATATATATATTTTAAATATGTATGAATTTTTCCTAAATAATTTTCATATATATATATAATTTTACTAAAATTATTGATGAAATTGATTATGATCATATTTTGCTTTAAATACACAACTTTCATCAAACACCGAAGGGTGGAAGAAATTTTAGTTATATATTTGATAAGTGCTCGTGTTATAGTAATACGAAGTATTATTATCTTACATTGAGCATTACTTTAATAAGATTTTATCATTAATGTGTGTGCATTTGTGTGCATTTGTGCATTGTAGGGTTGTGGAGTCAATTTGGAGAAAACGAAGTAAGAATAGGTTATGTTCGTCATTGTTGAGGAGTTCTCGGACCAAGAAAAGGAACAAAGCACGAGTCTAGACTTGTGGGTGTGTGCCAACCTCCATTGGAGGGGCACAAGGGCAGTCACATTCACAAAAGTCTAACTCGTGTAGCATTGAAGAACTTTGCCAATGAAGAGAAATGAAGTAATCGACATAATCTAACGTTGATTGTGTGCCCAATTCAATGGCCTCGATGAAGAACGATGAATTCGGGAGCATTTCGGCGAAGAACTGTACTAGTATTGCAGCAAAAAGCACTGCAGCAAGTTACTGTTCACTGTCGGCCGAACAAAGAATCCACAAGCCTGTGTGGAAATTCTGCAGGCCCGTGTGGAAAATCCACAGGGGCGTGTGGAACTCCGATTTCAGCCCAATTTCAGCCTATAAATAGCCCGTTTCAAATCTATTTGGGGACCCCCCTTCTATCTCTTGCCTATCTTTTGGTGGGCTTTCGGCTAGAGTTTGGAGAGGTTCTTGGAGGTCTTTGGAGGTGATTATACGGCATCGGTATCGATATCCATTGGAAGAAAGCTATTGGTGGAGCTTTCGTCGACATCGATTTGGCGAGGTGTGCCCTAGGCTTGACAAGGGATTCGTTGGAGAAGACATGCGGCTCCACAAGACCATCAATACGATCTACAAGGGGGTTTTCTTTATGGTTTTCATGCATATGTTCTTAAACTCTTTATTGACTTTGTATTGATCCATGGAGAGCTAAACCCTAGTGGATATTCGGACTTGTAAACCCTAGGATGTTTGTGTTTCTATAACTTTTATTATGCTATATTAATTTGATGTTTTCTTATTGAGTTCCAATCTTGCATACCGATTGTATGAGATTTTCCCTTAGCCGTGACACTAGGGTTGTGAATCTATTAGGTTATCTTCTGAGGGTGTGACAACCTCTATAGGATTAGACTACACAAGGTTGGAGAGGGTTGAGAGGGTGAGTCGAGAGGTAGCGGAACGTCTCCTTTCCCCTCCAGTGTGAATTTCCATACCTCCGTATCCCAAGAGTTAATCGTGATCGAAGTAGAGTGAAGTACTAGGAGATGAACTCCCTTGCGAAGGGTTGAGTGAATCCTAGGACTGGAGCTTAACTTAGATTATGGTTCTTCCACCTGAACTAAAGGGTTAGAACTATAATTAGGGATAGAGTCTTTCACTTGGAATCCCTAGAACTCCATGCAATTTCACACGGTGCTAGGCATTAGTATGATGTACTCCCCTGGGGCTTAGGTGACAGGTCATCAAGAGTCAAGGGTCGTAGAGAAGTCTAGAGCCGGGTATAGTGTGGGATTAATCACGGTTGACCTTAGGTTTGGGACCGTGTGCTTAAGGATTTCCATAACTCATTAGACATCAATTAGAGGGTATAATACTAGTCTTGCACTAGAGGCATTAGTCCTAGGGGAAGCTTTGTCCGGGAATTCCATCTTTACATCGATTACCTCTCCTACCTTTATTGCCCTTTTTGCACTCTTTTACTTTCTTTTATATATATATATATATATATATATATATATATATATATACATATTGATTTCTCTTACCATCAATTCCATTTATAGCTAAAATAGTGATAGCGCTTGTTTCTGAACACTATTCCCTGTGGATACGACTACCCACTCACCAGGGTATTTTATTACTTCGACAACCCATACACTTGCGGGGTACACACGCAAGGGGTCTGTCAATATCTCTATCTAGATTTAGTAAATAATCAATGGTCAGAATTTAGGGTGTTTCGATATGATAGAAAATAAATGTTTTCCATAAAATTTAATTGGGTGAAAACACATTTCACAGTTTTGGAATGATTTCTTTTCTTTTCTTTTTTTTTTTTGCAAGGAATGTTAATAGAATCAATGTTGTTACTTTCATTGGTCTGATAGAATTACTATGCACTGGATTTTGCTAGGAATCTACTTTTCTAAATGAGAAGGGAAGTTGTAAAAATAGTTGTATAAAATTCCCTCTGTTTATATAAAAAAATCAATCAATTAATTAATTATTATAAATAAAAGATATAAATACCTGTCCTAATTCAAATCAAATCAAAATTTATAAATATATTTACCTTAATCGACAAATCATAATGGAATTAGGACAATATATGGTTAAGATAAACAAATTTCATAATATTTGGATATATTCTAAGATCAGTAGAGAGCACTAATCTCGAGGCAATTTTAAATATCAAATATCAAGATCAGCCGAGAGCACATATCTCGATGTGATCCAAAATATCAAAATCTCAAGATTAGTCGAGAGCACAGATCTCGAGGTGATCTAAAATATTCAAATCTCAAGATTATACGAAAGCATAGATCTTGAGAAAATCTAAAATATTCAAATCCCAAGATTAGACAAGAACACAAATCTCGAGGCGATCTAAAATACACAAACCTCAATATCAGTAGATAGCACAGATCTCGAGACGATCTGCAATATTCAAATCCCAAGACTAGTCGAGACCACAGATCTAGACGCGATCTAAAATATTCAAATTTGAAGATTAGCCAATGGCACAAATCTCGACGCGATCTAAAATACACAAATCTTAAGATTAGCCAATAGCACAGATCTCGAGGTGATCTAAAATATTCAAACACCAAGAGTAGCTGAAAACACAGATCTCAAGGCGATCTAAAATACACAAATCCCAAGCTTAGGCATGAGCACATATCTCGAAGAATCCAAAATACATAAATCCCGAGATTAGCCGAGAGCACAGATCTCGAGCTGATCTAAAATACACAAATCCCAATATCAGCCGAGAGCACATATCTCGACAACATCAAAAATATTCAAATCTCAAGATCAACGGAGAGCACATATCTCGAGATAATACAAAACATCCAAATCTCAAGATTAATCGAGAGCATAGATTTCGAGGTGATCTTAAATATTTAAATCTCAAGATCAACTATGAACACAGATATCGAGGTAATCTAAAATACACAAATCCCAAGATCAGTCAAGAACACATATCTCGAGTCGATCCAAAATATATATATTTCGATATTCACCGAGAGCACAGATCACGTGGTGGTCTAAAATGCACAAATCCCAATATCAGCAGAGAGCACAAATCTCTAGATGATCTAAAATAGACAAATCTCAAGATTAACAAAGAGTATAGATCTCAAGATGATCTAACATACACAAATCCCAAGATTAGCCAAGAGCGCATATCTCGAGGTGATAAAAAATATCCAAATCTCAAAATTAGCCGAGAGCAGAGATCACTAGTTAATCTAAAATACACAAATTCCAAGATAAGCCAAGAGCACGTATCTTGAGGTGATCCAAAATACACAAATTTCAAGATTAGATGAGAGCACAGATCTCGAGGCGATCTAAAATATTCAAATCTCAAGATCATCCGATTACACATATCTCGAGGTGATTTAAAATATTCAAATCCAAAGATTAGCCAAGAGCACAAATCTCGAGCTAATCTAAAATCACAAATCTCAGTATTAGCCGAGAGCACATATCTCTAGGTGATCCAAAATAAACAAATCTCAAGATTAGTCGAGAGCATATATCTCGAGATGATCTAAAATATCTAAATCTCAAAATTATCTATGAATACAAATCATGAAGCAAAAAATAAATAAATAAATAAAAAGAATCAAATCAAATAAAGATAATAATAATAATAATAATAATAATAATAATAATAATATTAATAATAATAATAATAATAATAATATAACAAAAAATTCAAGTCAGATAAAGATAATATATATAAAAAAATTATATATATATATATATATATATATATATATATATATATATATATATATATATATATATAGCTGTCACCGCTGCCACTGTCGTCGTCATCGATGTTTCCACCGCTACTATCGCTGCCTCTCTACGAGATGGAAGAGGGAGGCTGAAAGTAGTCAGATTCCTGTCACGAGATTTCTGTTGACCGAGAAGAAATGCTAAGCAATCAAAGGTCTTGAGATGTTGAACAGAAGGTTTCACTCCATGTAAAGCTTTAGATGGAGTGGAGTTCTTGATAGCTCTGGTAGAGGATTGGTTCAAGATGTAAATCGATGATGCTACTGCCTCACCCCACAGGTTTGTTGGAAGATTGTGCTACTTCAGCATGCACTGGCTCATCGCCACCACAGTTCTATTCTGGTGCTTAACAACCCCATTTTTCTGTGGTGAATGAGGGGTTGTTAATTGTCTTCTAATACCATGTGTTTCATAGAATGACTGAAACTCATTTGAAGTAAATTTGCCTCCACAGTCTGCTCTCAAAGCCTTTATCTTGTGTTCAAACTACTTCTCAACTTGAGCTCTGAATACCTTGAAGAATTCCAGAGCTTGAGATTTAATCTGCAAGAAATACACCTAAGCATACCTAGTGTAGTCATCAACCAACAACATGAAGTATGAGTATCCTCCCTTGAGTTGGTTTGTATGTGACCACAGAGATCTCCATGAGTTAGCTCTAAGGGTTTGGTTGATGTCCTCAAACTTTCAACATGAAATGAGAGCTTGGTTTGTTTCCTAAACGTACAACTTTCACAGGGATGTGTTGAAATTCTTTTTGGAAGACAATGAACTAGTATATCCTTTACCAGCTTCTGCAAGTTAATAAAGTTAATATAACCAAACCTCTCATGCCATATGAAAGAGTTGTTTGATTTGTTTGGTGCCGCATAAGCTGATTCAACATCATTGATTATAAGGGTAACACACCCCTTGTGTGTGCATATCGCAAGTGCACGGGTCGTCGAATCCACAGGGAATAGTTGTTTAGAAATACAAAGTATTGCTACTTAGCTAGAGTGAAAACTAAGTTATGATTTGATTCAAGATATCAATGCAAAGAAAAGTAAAAGAGAAAAGAGAACAAACAAGAGTAATCGAAGAGGATAATCAATTGTGAAATGAGGTACTCAGACAATGCTCACACTAATATTATGCCTTCTAAATGACATTTAATGAGTCATGGAAATCCAAAGGTACACCGTCCCAAACCTAAGGTCAACCATGACTAGCCCTCTATACTATGCTCGGGTGAAAAAAAATACTCTCAATGCCTCACACTGTGCGGGACTGCTTGAAGTTCTAGGGACTCCAAGTGATAAACCCTATTCCCTAGTGAAGATTTAACCCTTTGGTCGAGGCGAAAGACCCCTAATCATGATTAAGCCACAGCACTAAGGATTACTCAACACTTTACTCTGTTGCTTGCGCAACTAAGCCCAGTGGAGGTTGTCTCTTAGCACTTCACTCTATCGTGACCACAAAAAACTCTTGGAATATGTAGGTTGGATAAATCACGTCGGAAGGAAAAGGGTACGTTCCGCTATCTCTCGACTCACCCTCTCAACCCTTTTCATTTTCGCTAAGTCTAATCCTAATGAAGTTATCACCCCTTCAATGGATTACCTAGATGGATTCTCAACCTTAGTATCACTCTAAGGGAAAATCACCACAATAATCACACAAGATTGAAACTCAATTAAAATATTGATAAGTGCTCATGTATAAGTAATATGAAGTATTATTTTCTTACATTGAGCATTGCTTTTCTCAGGTTTTATCAATAATTAGTGTGCATTTGTGTTCTTTTGTGCATGTAGGGTTGTGGAGAAGAGTTAGAGAAAAAGGAGCAAAATTAGGTCATGTCCGCATTTGTTGAGGAGTTTCTTGGACCAAGCAAGGGTCAAGACACGGGTTTTAGACTTGTGGGTGTGTGCCAACCTCCAATGTGCTCAAACTATTCTATGATTTGGAGGAGCACAAAGGCAGTTACACTCATAAAGTCTAACCCGTGTAACATTGAAGAACTTTGTCAATAAGGAGAAAAGAAGAAATGACATGATTTACCATTGGTTGTGTGCCCAACTCAACAACCTCGATGAAGAACATGAAGTCGGGAACAACTTGGGAGTGAGTATTGTAGCAGTTACTATAGCAAATCAATGTAGCAGTTTACTGTTCACATGCCAGAAATTGATTTCAAGTAAATCCACACTAGCGTGTGGAAATTCTACACGGTCGTGTGGATGCCTGATTTCAGCCTTTAAATACCTCGACTCAGTGTTTACCCTTTCTCTGTCCCAAAACTGCTTTAATAGCATAATCACTTGCATCGCACATGAGCTTGGATGGTTCGTTCCAATCTGGTGTGATCAAAATTGGTGCTTGAACTAATTTCTCCTTCAACAGATTAAAAGCAGCCAAACAATCATTCCCGGAATCAAAAGGGGCATCCTTTTTGAGGAGTTTTGTCAACGGTTGAGTAATCTTGGAAAAGTCCTTGATAAACCTCCTATAGAAACCGACATACCCCAAGAAACTACAAACTCCTTTCACATTTGTTGGTGGAGAAAATTTCTCTATGACTTTGATCTTTATCTTGTCTACTTCCATCCCTATTTAGGAAATCTTGTGACCAAGGACGATGCCTTCTTGGACCATGAAGTGGCACTTTTCCTAATTAAGAACAAGATTTTTGTGTCCTCACATCTCATCAATACTCTCTCCAAATTTCTTAAGCACATATCGAAAGAGTCACCAAACATAGAGAAGTCATCCATGAACACCTCCATGATATCCTCTAAAAGATCATCAAAAATAGCAGTTAACGGTGCATTGCACAACCCGAAAGTCATCCTTCTATAAGCAAAAGTCCAGAGATAAGTAAATGTTGTCTTCTCTTGATCTTCTAGGGTGATAGAAATCTGAAAATACCCTAACATGTCATCAAGGAAGCAATAAAACTGATGCCCAACCAACCGTTCCAACATCTGATCAATAAACGGCAATGGAAAATGATTCTTTCACATTGCATCATTTAACCTTCTGTATTTAATGCATAGCCACCAATTTTTCACTATTCTAGTAGGAATTCCTTCATTTTTTTTCATTTTTTACCACCGTCATCCCCCTTTCTTTGGGACTACTTGAGTTAGGCTCACCCAAGCACTATCAGAGATGTGATAAATGATTCCTGCATCTAACAACTTTGCCACTTCTTCCTTGACGACTTTCTTCATATTCGGGTTCAGATCAACAGGAACTGGGATGTTTAATGAGCTGTGGAAATCAGAATACACACGGTCCCAAACCTAAGGTCAATCGTGACTAGCCCTCTATACTATGTCCCGACAAAATGGAATATACTCGACGCCTCACACTGTGTGGGACTGCATGCGGTTCTAGGGACTCTAAGTGATAAACCCTATTCCCTAATATAGACCTAACCCTTTGGTCCAAGCGAAAGGTCCCTAGTCACAATTAAGCTCCAGCACTAAGATTCACTACAACACTTCACTCTGTTGCTCATGCAACTAAGCCCCAGTGGAGTTCATCTCTTAGCACTTCACTCTATTATGACCGCAAAGAACTCTTAGAATGTGAAGGTAGGATAAATCACGTCGGAAGGGAAAGAGGACGTTCCGCTACCTCTAGACTCACCCTCTCAACCATCTTTAATCTCGCTTAGTCTAATCCTAATGAAGTTGTGATAAGTGCTCGTATTTAAGTAATACGAAGTGTTATTTTCTTACATGAAGCATTAGTTTTCTCATATTTTATCATTGATTAGTGTGCATTTGTGTTCTTTTGTGCATGTAGGGTTATGGAGAAAAGTTAAAGAAAAAAGAGCAAAATTAGGTCATGTTCACCATTGTTGAGGAGTTCTTGGACAAAATAAGGAACAAGGCACGGGTTCTAAACTTGTGAGTGTGTGCCAACCCCCATTGAAAGGGCACAAAGACAGTCACACTTATAAAATTCTAGCCTATGTAACATCGAAGAACTTCATCAATACAGAGAAAAGAAACAATCGACATGATATACCTTTAATTGTGTGCCTAATTCAACTGCCTCGATGAAGAACAAAAAATTGGAAACATTTTATGCGCGAGCACTGCAGCAGTTACTGTAGCAAATCGCTGTAGTAATTCACTGTAGTAGTTTACTGTTCACTGCGCCAGAAATTCGATTCCAAAGAAACCACACGGGCGTGTGGAAATTCCACAAGGCCGTGTGGATGCCCAATTTTAGCCTATTTAAAGGCACCACTCAGATTTATTCAGGGACTTTTAGATCTATTTTTCACCAAACTTCTGGAGAGCTCTCGACTAGGGTTCAGAAAGGATTTTATGGAGGTTTGGAGCGAGTCTACGACATCAACATCGACATCCTTTGGAAGATAGCAATTGGGGGAGCTTTCGTCGGCTGACACACCCCTTGCATGTGTGTACCGCAAGTGTTTGCTATTTAGCTAGTGCGGTGTACGGAAAGTGATAATAGAATCAATGTGTGGTTACAAAGCAATTAATTTAAACAAGAAGTAAAAGAGAAATATGGAAGGCAGGAGAGTGCAAGTAAGAGTAATAAGAGAAGGACAATCAATGAGTGGAATAGAGTACTCGGACAAGCTAACCCTAGGATTTATGCTTCTAGTGCAAGACAATGCTATTATACTCTCCTATTGATGATAACTGAGTCGAGGATATCCTTAAACACACTGTCCCAAACCTAAGGTCAACCGTGACTAACCCCAATACTATGCCCCAGCATTAGGTTTCACTACGACCCTTGACTCTTGTTGACCTGTCAACTAAGCCCTAAGGGAGTTTATCTTCCTAAGCCTCACACTACGTGGAATTGCTTTAAGTTCTAGGGATTCCTAGTGATAAACCCTATTCCTATGTATAGCTCTAACCCTTTAGTCCAGGTGAAAGAACCCTAGTCTAAATTAAGCCCCAGCACTAGGATTCACTAAACTAAGCCCCAGGGGAGTTCATCTCCTAGCACTTCGCTCTATCTCAACCGCTAAGAACTCTTGGAACACGGAGTAGGGAGTATCACACCGGAAGGAAAAGGGGACGTTTCGCTACCTCATGACTCACCCTCTCAACCCTCTTCAATCTTAAGTAGTCTAACCCTATAGGAGTTGTCACACCTCCAAAAGATAACCTAGATGATTCTCAACCCACAAGGGTATAGCTCCTCATGGAGCTATACAATTAAAATTGAAACTCAATTTTATTCATCAATAAATAAAAGCATAATAACATATCATACGAACATAATCATCTAGGGTTTACAAGTCCGAATACCCCCAAGGGGTATAGCTCCTCATGGAGCTATACAAATCCATCAAACTATAAGAATAAACACTCTACACAAGCGGCATAGATGAAAACCCCCTTGCGTAGAGTGTGGTCGTGGTCTTGTGCGGCCGTCGAACGTCAATGTCGATGCCGATGACGCGCTTCGATCCTCCATAAGGTCCTCTCCAAACCCTGGCCGCAACCCTCCAGAAACCAGGGAAAAAGATTGGCAAAAAGATTCAGAAAAAGTCTCAAAATGGGCCTTAAATACTGTTGAGTCACAGCTTGTAATCGGTTGAATCGGGATTTCACACGGCCGTGTGAAATTATCACACGCCACTGTGAAGTCTCTGTTTTGCTGAATTTCAGCAAACAGTGAACAGTAACTTGCTACATTATTTTTGCTGAATTGCTTTTGCCGAAACACTCCCGAATTCATCGTTCTTCATCAAGGCCGTTAAATTGGGCACACAATCAACGGTAGATCAGGCCGATTGCTTCAATTCTCCTTCTTGGTGAAATCCTCCTATGCTACACGAGTTAGACTTATTGTGAATGTGACTGCCTTTGTGCCCCTCCAAAGGAGGTTGGCACACACCCACAAGTCTAGACTCGTGCCATGTTCCTTGCTTAATCCGAGAATTCCTCAACAACGGTGAACACGATCTAACTTTGCTCTTTTCCTCCAAACTAGTTTCACAACCCTACAATGCTCAAAAGAAACACAAATGCACACAATTAGTGATAAAATCTGATAAAGGTAATGCTCAATATAAGATAATAATACTTTGCAATATTATAACACGAGCACTTATTATCGGCACCGATCTGGTGAGGTGTGCCCTGGGCTTGACAAGGGGCTTGGTGGAGACGACGCAACGGCCTCACAAGACCATCGCCACGTATCATAAGGGGGTTTTATCTATGTTTGTTATTTTTGTGGATTCATATATATTGATGATTTTGTATAGCTCCATGGAGAGCTAAACCCTTCGTGGGTATTCGGACTTGTAAACCCTAGGATAACATTGTTTCTATAACTTTTATTATGCTTTCTTAATTGATGATTTTAATTGAGTTCCAATCTTGCATGTTAATTGTAATTGATTTTCCCTTAGCTGTGACACTAGAGTTGAGAATCATCTAGGTTATCCTTTGAAGATGTGACAACTTCTATAGGATTAGACTACTCGAGATTGGAGAGGATCGAGAGGGTGAGTCATGAGGTAGCGAAACGTCCCCTTTCCCCTTAGGTATGATTTTTTCTACCTCCGTGTTCCAAGAGTTCTTTGCAATCGAAGTAGAGTGAAGTGCTAGGAGATGAACTCCCCTGGGGCTTAGTTGCGCGAGCAACAGAGTAAAGGGTTGTAGTGAATCCTAGTGCTGGGGCTTAACTTAGATTATGGTTCTTTCGCTTGGACCAAAGGGTTAGAACTATACTTAGGAACAGGGTTTATCACTTGGAATCCCTAGAACATCAAGCAGTTCTACGTAGTGTGAGGCTTAGGATGATGGACTCCCATGGGACTTAGTTGAGAGATCGACAGAGTGAAGGGTTGTAGTGAAGCCAAATGCCAGGACATAATGTTGGAACTAGTCATGGTTGACCTTAGGTTTGGGACCATGTGCTTAAGGATTTCCACGACTCATTAAACATCAATAAGAGAGTATAATATTATTCTTGCACTAGAAACATTAGTCCTAGGGAAAGCTTGTCCAGGTACCCTATATTCACATTGATTGTTTCCTCTCTACTCTTTGCTTACACTCTCTTGTCTTTCATATTTCTCTTTCATTCTCTTACACACATATTGATTTTTCTCACTACCATTATATCGCACTAGCTAATTAGCAATTCCTTTTGTCTTGAATCACTACTCCCTCTGGATTCGACTACCCTCTCACCGGGGTACTTTATTACTTCGACACCCATGCACTTTCGGGCCCCTGTCAAGTTGTCATACCTACAATGGATTACCTAGATGGATTCTCAACTTTAGTGTAACATCTAACGGAAAATCAATACAATAATCATTTAAGATTGAAACTCAATTAAATCATCAATTAAAGAAGCTTAATAAAAGTCAATGAAACAAAGTCATCCTAGGGTTTACAAGTCCAAGGACCCACTAGGGGTTTAGCTCTCCATGGAGCAATACAAGCTCAACAATGAAATCGAAATCATATGCAAGTAAACCATAAAGATAACCCCCTTGTCGTCCGTGCTGATGGTCTTGAGGAGCCACTCCATCTTCTCCAAAGGTTTCCTTGTAAAACCTAGGGCACACCTCGCCGAATCGATGGCGACGAAAGCTCCCCCAATAGTTTTCCTCCAAAGGAACTTGATATCGATGCCATAGAACCACTCCAAAAGCCTTGCAAAAACCTCTCCATACCCTAGCTGCGCTCTCCCCGAAAGATGGGCGAAAGATAGAAAAAGGATCCCCAAATAAATCTCAAATCTCGGTATTTATAGGGCTGAAATCGGGCATCCACATGACTGTGTGAACAGTAACTACTATTGGAGTTCGCTTTCCTACGCGCTATGAACAGTAACTGCTACAACAAATTACTACAGTGTTTTGTCACAGTAAACTTACATACAACTTGAGTTTTGCTACAGTAAGCTACTATAGTGTTTTGCTACTGTAAATTGCTACAGTATTTTTTATGCCCCTCCAATTTGTGTAATCATTTGAAACTTTGAAGTTTGGCGCACACTCACATGTCTACAACTTGTGTCTTGGTTCTTGCTCAGTCTAAGAGTCTCCTCAACCATTGTGTCCATGACCTATTTTTGTTTCTTTTCTTCTAACTCATCTCCACAACCCTAAATGCGCAAAAGAACACAAATACACACAAATGAGTGATAAAATTTGAGAAAAGTGATGCTCAATGCAAGAAAAGTATACTTCGCAACCCATGATCATAGCTTATAGATAGTAATGCCGACTATTCGAACTGATTCAGCACACTGACTAGTTCACAATTCAGATCATGAATGTCATAGATGTGATCAATACCCAATTCTTATGTTAAATAGCTAATCATGGGTTGCTCATGCATGAAATAGCCTGAAGTTGATTATATTGCGAACAACTGCATCTTTTGTTCTATGTTTTTCACCATTCCTGTAATTGTATCAAATAACTCTGTTGTGTTGATCATTTTCTCTGAAAATGTTAACAAATAGTAACTCAGTTAGAATGATGGAAGAGTAAGAAAGTATGAAATAGAATAAATGATGAATAGATAAAATAGCAAAGTGCAAATGTTTCCAAAATGCCAACTCCGAGGCAGCAACACTAAAAACTTTGACACACCCCTTGTGTGAGTGTTCCGTAAGTGCACCGGTCGTTGAAAATAATAAAATACCCTAATGAGTGGGTAGTCGAATCCACAGGAAATAGATGCTTAGAAACAAGAGATATTACTATTTATCTAAGTGAAAACCAATTGTGAGTGAATTAGAGATATTAATATAAAGAAAAGTAAAAGAGAGAAAAGAAAGCAAGCAAGAGTAACCGAAGAGAGTAATCAAGAGTAAGATGGGGTACTCGGACACCTCACACTATGTGGGACTACTTGAGGTTCTAGGGACTACAAGTGATAAACCTTATTCCCTAATATAAATCTAACCATTTGGTCAAGGCGAAAGATCCCTAGGCACAATTAAGCCCCAGCACTAAGATTCACTTCAACACTTCAATCTGTTGCTTATGCAACTAAGCCCCAGTGGAGTTCATCTCTTAGTACTTCACTCTGTTGTGACCGCAAAGAACTCTTGGAACATGGAGGTAGTATAAATCATATCGGAAGGGAAAGGAGACGTTCCGCTACCTCTCGACTCACCCTCTCGACCCTCTTTAATCTTGCTTAGTTTAATCCTAATGAAATTGTCACACCTTCAATGGATTATCTAGATGGATTCTCAACCCTAGTGTCACTCTAAAGGAAAATTCACACAATAAGCATTCAAGATTGAAACTCAATTAAATCATCAATTAAAGAAACATAATAAAAGTCAATAAAACAAAATCATCCTAGGGTTTACAAGTCCAAGCACCCACTAGGGGTTTAGCTCTCCATGGAGCAATACAAAATCAACAATGAAATCAAATATAAGTGCAAACAATCCATAAAGATAACCCCCTTGTCGTCTGTGTCGATGGTCTTCAAGAGCCGCCTCGTCTTCTCCAAGGACTCCTCCGTTGAGCCTAGGGCACACCTCACCAAATCGATGCGGTCGAAAGCTTCTCCAATAACTCTCCCCCAGAAGATGTCGATGACGATACCATAGAACCACTCCTAAAGCCTCGCAAAAACCTTTCCAAACCCTAATCGCGCTCTCCACAAAAGATAACCGAAAGATAGGAAAAAGATCCCCAAATAAAACTCAAATCACGGTATTTATAGGGCTGAAATCGGGCATCCACTCGGCCGTGTGGAATTTTCACACACTCATGTGGATTTCCAGGTTGTGTTTTCCTGCATTCTGTAAACAGTACTGCTATAGTAACTTGTGAACATCACTTTTCTATAGTGATTCTAGTACAGGGATTTCGCTATAATGCTCCCGACTTCATTTTCATCATTAAGGCCACCAAGTTGGGCACACAACCATGCCGTAGATCACGTCATCTCTTGCTTTCAAACACATTGATGAAGCTCTTCAATATTACACAAGTTGGACCCTATGAACGTGACTGCCTTTGTATCCCTCTAATTCGTATATTCACTTGAGCACTTTGGAGGTTGGCACACACTCACATGTCTACAACTTGTGCCTTGATCCTTGCTTGGTCCAAGAATCTCCTCAACAATTGCGTCCATGATCTATTTTTCTTCCTTTCTTCCAAACTTATCTCCATAATCCTAAATGCACAAAAAAAACACAAATACAGATGAATAAGTGATAAAATCTGATAAAAGTAATGCTCAATATAAGAAAAGTATACTTCGTATTACTTATACACGAGCACTTATCAGAATGTTGCAGAAATCAATTGTACTTCCAGTCATTATACATACAATATTTTGATCAGCATGTGTGTGTGTGTGTGTGTGAAAAGAAAGGTTAAGGATGTTGTTGATGTGCTCAGTGAGCTGAAACAACATGGAATAGAACTTGATTTGTATAGCTTCAATAGTTTGGTCAAGACTTATGGAATTTCAAGCCAAAGTAATTGATCCTGATTGTGTATCTTGCTCTAACCTTGTGGTCACTCTCCAATAAAATAAAAATTATTATTTTATATATATATAAACTGTCAAGGGGTCACTTTGGATGAAGTATACTGGAATGCAAAGTGGAAACTTGCAAATACTTATGTGCCATCTTGAATGAATAATCAACTACGACTAACCCCTCCATGTATGACACGTATAACTATAAGATGACCATAATCCATGTGAACATCATTACCACCATGTGAAGTTACCAATCATTTGGCACCTTTGCATGGTACTATATATATATATATGATGCAGAAGCATCTATTATCGAAGCCATTAACGTCGCGAGGAAGTAACCGACCGTCTAATATATTTAGTTTATTTTCATGGGATACTTTTATTTTCTTTTAGTACCACATTGTTAATCTTCTAAGTTCAGGTACTTGTTAGGCCTATATATTTGGGCCTTTATATCATGTGTAGAGACCTTTTGTTTTCGATGATATATAGATTTGTGCTCTGCTTATTCTAGATTCATTTCTAGCTCTTTTTGTGAATTGTTGAGTGACATCAACTCAAACCCCATCCCCAGAAATCCTGTGCCATGTACCTCCAAAATACTTTAAGCCTCCACCTTTCCCAAAACATATAGTTCAATAGCTTGGGGCTTCCTTGAATAACATCCATTTGTTTCCACTTTGTGCTTCCACAACAATATAAATTATCAATCTTTATCAATATATATATATATATATATATATATATATATATATATATATATATATATATATATATATATATAGCGATGATAAGGTGTATAACGCAATGATGAGGAATATGCAGCGACATACGATATGTATGTATGTATGTATGTATGTATGTATGCATGTATGTATAATAAAAGCCAAAGTAGCCAAGTTAAGATTCAAGATATGAAAGAGTCAAGATTTTAAAAATCCATACAAATAGATAATTGAACTCATCAGTCTCAAGACATCAGAAATCAAGAACCCAAAGAGTTTCACAAGTCAAGACCTGAAGGAAGCTTCATAAGCATAAGAGACGAAGCTTTTAAAAAGTAAAATCAAGTTTGTGATTCATCAAACATAGAGAATCCACTAATTGAAATACAAATCAAATCCAAGACAAAAACAAATGTCCAAGATACCAGTTTCAAATGAATCAACAAATGAGCTCAACAGCCTCAAGGCATTGAAAGTTAAAGGGTTTAAAGTTCACAAGTTGCCAAAAAGTTTCACAACCACAAAATGGCAAAGTTTCTAAATCATGTTAGAGATTCAAACTCTCAAAATTTGATGAAGATCAAATGTCAACAAAAGTCAAAGCACGCTTTGCGGCAAAATAGTCGAAAGGAGATAAAATGCTACAATCATTGTTTACTTAGGCCCATGAGCCTAAGTGGCGTCAAGATGATTTCAAATTCCTTGTACTCTCAATGAAGTTTATAAATTCATGAATGAAACATATTGTCACAACTTATTTCCTTGGTCACACTTATTTTTTAATCGGAGGTTCTTGCAACAATGTCCAGGTTAATTAACATTAGGGGCTTGCCCCTAATGGAAGTCATGAACTCACAATCCCTTGAAATTAAAAAAAATTAAAATTTGATTTGTGATCTATCATTTTAACCGGTCTAACCTAATCAAAGGCTGGGTAAAGAAAAAAAAAAAAAAAAGGAGCCCACGCCCTCAACAACTATAACCTAGCCACCACTTCTCACTTTTAATCGACCTTATTGATTGTCTTTTTTAATTTGCTTTTTTCTTTTCTCTCTATTTCGCTCTCTTTTTCCTTCATGTTTTCCTCCTCCTTCTAGAATCTTCTCTGTTTTCCCAGTAGGAGATAAAAGGAATTAGGTTTAAATTAATTATAAACTTGGGCTAGTTTTTGTGTCATTTTTAAGGAGCTCAAATGGTTACACTTACTTAACATGGTATATCCTTATCTAAACTAATACAAAATAATATCAAGATTTTAAAATTAAAAGTTAATAAGAAATACCAAAACATGATTAAATAAATGTTTCGTGTTTAAGAATTGAAATAAAAGTCAAATACTACCTCATTTAGCATGGTTAAATATTAACATTTCATGGATCAACTAGTTAACAAGGTTAATGGTAATTTTGAAAAATTAATAAAATATTCCGAGGAAAGTGCTAACTTATCAAATAATAGAATATGACTTCTTTTATGGATTTTAACTAACACTTTCCTTTGTGTACCAAACATTATAATTTTAAATGTTGTTACCAAACATGGTAATCTTAGGTGTTGTTTGGCATCCTTTTTGTTTTTATGTTTATTTTTTGTTTTTGTTTTTGTAATGTTATCAATTTTTTAGAAACAAAAAACATGATTTTATACACAAATTGTTGTTGTAAAATACTGAAAACACAAAAAACTATTGATTAGCATGAAATTGTTATAACAATTTTTCATCATTTTTATAAATTTCTATTTTCATTATTTTCATCAAAATTTATTTTTTATAGCATTTTACTTAATTGTTAAAATAAAAAAAAATGAATTGGTATTGCATTGGTTAAACTTGGCTAATATAAATTATATTTTCTTATACTTATTCACCTTCAATCACTCTCCTTGTATACTACTTTTTGTTTAATTGAAAATAACAAACAAAGAAATAAATATGAACGACCGCAGTCAAACTAAAGATGCGTAAACATAGAGGATAAGGAAAGCTTCAGATAAGGATCACATCGGGAGAATAGCAAAGTAAGGATGAATTGCGAATAAGGTATGATGTTGGTCAAGCTTAGGTATGTGAGAATCTAAAGCCGACTACCTTAGAACCTCAGGTGATAGCCCTAATCCTACACAGGTTCTAGCCTTCAGATACCCCTACAATGTCTTTGGGCACAAGGAGTCACAATCTATGGCTAAAACCTAATGAGTAAGGCTATCAACAAATGGAACCTTTAGAGCTAAGATACACTGAATCCTTCTCTGATTTATGTATGACCTAATCCATGTAAGCATCCCACACTATACATATCATTCAAAATCAAATCTATGGAATCGATCCTTTGGAGATTGAACATGAAGAACAATAGATTAAAACTAAAGAAATTTCAAGCCAACAATCAATATAAAATCAAGTAATCATTCATACAAGCTATTTTCCCAAGGTTCACCAGAGCTCGATTGTCGTGGGAGTTTAGTTCGACATCAAATAGGAAGAGAATACATGATACAAGCTAAGGCAATGAAAATACATAGTAATCCCCCCATTTGTCTACTAATGGTGATGATGAGAACTCTCCGGAAAAGCGCTGTTGATCTCTTTAATGTTCCCCTTGAATTCCATCCTCTTTTTCCTTCAATCTCTGCTTGAATCAACCTCCTCCAATGAGTTTTGGCTTTAGGAGTGTGTGGAGATTTGTAGCCACAAAGATTCTTTCCAAAAACCCTAAGTTTTGCTTTTAAAATTTTCTAGGTGTGCGGGTAAGAGTACAGCCTCACGGAGCCCCCACGAGACTCGAATTGGGGCTCAAAATCATGAATTAGATGTGCTCGGGGGTCGTGTGAGAGCCATGCTGCCACTTGGGAGTTGCACGGCCATTAGCCTAGGCTATGTGGCCTTTGTGCTACCGCATGGAAGCTGCACGGCTTACTACTACAGTAAACTACTATAGGTGTGCTACAACTTCATCTCTTCTCACCTAGTATTTGGGGACTCGAATGAGCTTCAAACATGAATGATTTTTCCTCCGAAATGCTTCAAAAATACTTTTCCGAAATCCAAATATTCTTCTGATGTCCTAAAATAAAATTAATGCAAAAAGTGGGTAAATGGGCAGCGGTGTTGTAAAAAATGCATGAAAGTGTACAAAAAAAGTTTCCATGGAAAACACCAAAGGCTTATCAAGTACTTTCGATGGAAAACACCAAATGCTACTTAAGAACATAAAGAAAAGTTTTATAACACTCAAATTGTACCAATTCAAACTAAAAATTTATGCATTTTGATAATTTTCCCATAACTAAGTTTTGATTTCATCTATAGCACAAGCCATTTAAAGTAGTTGACTTGGTATAACATTAACTTCCACATGATTTTTGCAATGTTGATGTTTCTAAGGTTTCATTATCATTGTCAATTATAAAATCAATCCTTCCAAAGTCTTAAAAAATGTATAAGGTTTTATGATTTTGGGATGTTTCATAAATAGAGACATAATCTCTTCAAAAACAACTATGTTTTTTAAGATTCCTAAATATCAAGATACATAATCAATAAAGAGACATATTCAAATTATTGAACCTTAAAATTATTGATACTTGCCATGTTTTTGAATGAATTAAATACCTTGTATTTAGAGACTTCAAGTCATTACCTTTGAAAGTTACAAAATGTTGATTTGTGACCATAATGGATACTTTAGTTGAAAAATCTAAATAGATTAACATACCTATTTTGAGGAATCAATCCAAAATCAAAACTCTATTGACGGAGAGAATATTTTTGGCAGAGAAGAGCTTGAAAATCAAAGTAGAGAGAAGCCAAAGTTGACAATTTTGATAAGACAAAAATATGGGCAAAAATCCTCAAAGCCTTAGTGTGTGTTAGCGATTAAAGAGATGGTTTTGAAAAATAGAAGAAGATGAGCCCTAATTTGCATCTAAATGCTGTGGAAATTAGTGCATTCCATAACAAGGTAAGTAACATGTGCTAGTGTAATTTAAAATTAATAACTTATATATAATTTTATTATGGGCATAATGCTCATCTAATATCTTGTTATAATAGACTAATAGATATGAACTGCTTAATAATATGGATAGAGCATTATTCTTCACATTAATAAAATTAAATTTATTATAAAAAAAGAATTTTGATGACATAGTATATGTTGATGCAAAATTCTATCCCTTTCTTACGAGGAGTAAAGATATCTTCAAAAAAGAAATAGAAACGTCACTAATATTTATAGGATCTTGATTCAAAATTCATTAAATGGTTTGTAGCCATCAAAACTATAGCATTATTGTAGCACTACATAGTTTTGTTCACCGCACGCAGTAGGCCGCACAGAGTGGGTTGAATGGCGTGTGAGAAAATTTGCGCCCACATAGGAAGATGTACATCATATCAAGTTTCATGAATCATTATATAACACTCCATGCGGTTATATGTCTATGGACCCATTTGCGATCCCACACAGAAAGACAATATAAATAGACCTTCTTAGGGCTTGAGAAGGGTCTCTGGAAGACACAACCACCTGAACCTCTTGGAGGGAGATTTTCATTTGGGAGATGAGATTTGAGCGCGATTTTGGCAAGAAGGAAGATCTCAAAGATCTATCAAGGGAGCTGCATTTTAGGTGGATGATAAGTGCTTGTGTTATAATAATGCAAAGTGTTATTATCTTACATTGAGCATAACTTTTATCAGATTGTATCATTAAATAGTGTGCATTTGTGTGCTTTTGTGCATTGTAGGGTTGTGAAGCTAGTTTGGAGGAAAAGAGCAAAGTTAGATCGTGTTCGCCGTTATTGGGGAGTTTTCGGACAGAGCAAGGAACAAGGCACGAGTCTAGACTTGTGGGTGTGTGCCAACCTCTTGTGGAGGGGGCACAAAGGCAGTCACATTCACAATAAATCTAACTCGTCTAGCACAGGAAAACTTCGCCAATGGGGAGAATTGAAGCAATCGGCACAATCTACTGTTGATTGTGTGCCTAAATCAACGGCCTCGATGAAGAACGATGAATTCGAGAGCGTTTCGGCAAAAGCATTGTAGCAAGTACTGTAGCAAAAGCACTGTAGCAAGTTACTGTTTACTGTTTGCCGAAATTCAGCAAAACAAAGATTTCACACGGCGTGTGGAAATTCCACACGGTCGTGTGAAATCCCGATTTCAACCGATTTGAAGCCGCGACTCAACAGTATTTAAATGCGCTTTTGAGACTTTTTCTAGATCATTATGGCATATCTTTTCGCCAAACTTCTGGAGGGTTGCGGCTAGGTTTGGAGAGGACCTTGTGGAGGATCGAAGCGCGCCATCAGCATCGACATCGACGCCGGCGGCTGCACAAGACCACGACCACACACTACACAAGGGGGTTTTTATGTATGCTTTTGATTTGTGCTTATTCTCATAGTTTGATGGATTTGTATAGCTTCGCGAGGAGCTAAACCCCTTGTGGGTATTCGGACTTGTAAACCCTAGGATGATTATGTTTCTATGACATGTTATTATGCTTTCTTTATTGATGAATTTAATGGAGTTTCAATCTTAATTGCATCTTGTATCGATTTTCTCTTGGCCATGGCACTAGGGTTGAGAATCGTCTAGGTTATCCTTTGGAGGTGTGACAACTCCTATAGGGTTGGACTACTTAAAATTCAAGAGGGCCGAGAGGGTGAGTCGTGAGGTAGCGAAACGTCCCCTTTCCCCTCCGGTGTGATTTTCCCTACCTCCGCATTCCTTGAGTTCTTAGTGGTCAAAATAGAGGAAAGTGCTAGGAGATGAACTCCGTTGGGGCTTAGTTGCGCGAGCAACAGAGTGAAGGGTTGTAGTGAATCCTAGTGCTGGGGCTTAATTGAGACTACGGTTCTTTCACCTGGAACAGGGTTAATCCTAGAGCTATACATAGGAACAGGGTTAATCACTAGGAATCCCTAGAGCTTAAAGAAATCCCATGTAGTGTGAGGCTTAGGAAGATGGACTCCCCTAGGGCTTAGTTGACAGGTCAACAAGAGTCAAGGGTCGTAGTGAAACCTAATGTCGGGGCATAATGTTGGGGTTAGTCACAGTTGACATTAGGTTTGGGACCGTGTGTTTAAGGATATCCTCGACTCATTAAACATCAATAGGAGAGTATAATAGCATTGTCTTGCGCTAGAAGCATAAATCCTAGGGGTAGCTTGTCCGGGTACCCTATTTCACTCATTGATTGTTTTTCTCTTATCACTCTTATTTGCACTCTCTTACCTTCCATATTTCTCTTTATTTTCTTTTTGTTTTCGATTACCTTGCACACACACACAATTGATCTTGCTCTCGTTTTCTGTATTTCACTTTAGTTAGATAGCAATCGCTTGTATCTTTGATCCCTACTCCCTGTGGAATCGACTATCCTCTCACCGGGTACTATTATTACTTCGACAGCCCGTGCACTTGCGATACACACACGCAAGGGGTGTGTTAGTGGATTAGGGGTGGCACCATTGAGAGCCCATGTCGTTCATCTTTCATTCTTCATCATGTCGTGTCATTCAACATCAAGGGATTTTAGAAATGAGTTTCTTGTTCTCTTTTATATTTTTCTTTGTTGATTTTTTATTTATGTCGAACTAAACTCTCAAGGCCATTGGGTGTCTATGAATTTTTGGATGAACATGTGACTAGGGATGTTTGATTTTGTTAATGCAATTATTGGTTTGTGGTTTTGTCACGCCTCGACCCATTGGCTTAACAAGTGATAACCGACATGATAACCCAAGGAGGGATACCCAAACCACTCAACCCTCAAGTCGCCACAAGGCTAACAAAATCATTAGAATAAACCATACTGAATAGAGTATACCAAATAGAAAACACAAAGGCACATAGAGGAAGCAACAATATAACAATCTGAAAGTAGAGTTCAATAAATATACTGATCGTAAAATACAACAAAGTTTCCAAGAAATGATACAAGCATACAACTATGCAAATAGAGTTTGAAAATCCTAGTGGATCCAAGTCCTTGCACAACATGTTCATGCTAAGAAAACATACACAACACAGAAGATGAGTAATAAAAGTAAGATGATACCCAGCACTTTATCATGTTGCAACACTATTAGTCATTAGAGCTTGGAAGGGAAGGAAAATTTGAATAACCTAAGTCACTCAGTGAGTTGATTATCACAATTCTAATAGAATATTAAAACCATTTGAAAAACATCAATAATCAAGCTTTTGAAAAATTTCTAATAGCTTTGAATGATACAAAAAATAGTATAACACATATAAGCATATGATAATTTCTAATAGCTTTCGTCGGCATCGATTCTGTGAGGTGTGCCCTAGGCTTGACAAGGGATTCTTTGGAGAAAATGAAGCGGCTTCACAAGACCATCGACATGGGCCACAAGGGGGTTTATTCATGTTTTCTATGCTTATTGATACGAACACCTTGTTGATTTTGCATAGCTTCATGGAGAGCTAAACCCCTAATGGGTATTCGAACTTGTAAACCCTAGGATGATATTGTTTCAATGACTTTTATTATGCTTTCTTAATTGATGCTTTAAATTGAGTTCCAATCTTTATTGTTAATTGCATTGATTTTCCCTTAGATGTGACACTAGGGTTGAGAGTCATCTAGGTTATCCTTTGAAGGTGTGACAACTTCTATAGGATTAGACTACACAAGATTGGAGAGAGATGAGAGGGTGAGTCGAGAGGTAGTGGAACGCCCCCTTCCTTTTTCGACGTGATTTATCCTACCTCCACGTTCCAAGAGTTCTTTGCGGTTGAAGTAGAGTGAAGTGCTAAGAGATGAACTCCCCTGAGGCTTAGTTGCGCAAGCAACAGAGTGAAGAGTTGTAACGAATCTTAGTACTGGGGCTTAATTGAGGCTAGGGTTCTTTCGCCTGGACCAAAGGGTTAGAACTAAATTTAGAAACAGGGTTTATCACTTGGAATCCCTAGAACCCCAAGCAGTTCGACACAGTGTGAGGCGTCGAGAGCATCCTCTCTACTGGGGCATATTGTAGAAGGCTAGTCACTGTTGACCTTAGGTTTAGGACAGTGTGCTTTAGGATGTCCACGACTCATTAAACATTAATTAGAAGGTATAATATTAGTCTTGCACTAGAAACATTGGTCCTAAGGTGAGCATTGTCCGGGTGCCCCATTATCTCATCGATTGTTATCTCCTTTACTCTTGATTGCATTCTTCTCTTTCTTTTTTTTACTCTTCTTTACACTCATTCATACATTGATTTCCCTCATCATTGATTTCATTTATAGCTAAATAGTGATCACTCTTGTCTTTAATCACTACTCCTTGTGGGTACGACTACCCACTCACCAGGGTATATTATTACTTCGACACCAGTACACTTGCAGTTCACACACGCAATTGGTGTCACATGTCAGTGTGTGCGGATTACCATAGTTGTGATTACCTAGTGAATTGCAAAACTTGTCTTGTATGAAGCCCATAGTTACACTTGCAGATCTTGGTGTATTTGATAGCCGTAGATGCAACATTGCTTCTGAGTACCCACAAGGATCTTAGAATGTACCTTGGTAGGTGTTAGACTCAAGTTAGTATCTTAGGCACTTAGGGATCAACCCGGGGCATTGTCCTTTTGCTATCGACACTCAACCCTAGTCTACTTAGTTCTCCACCCCTTTGTTTTATTTTCGTAGTAGTTAATATCTTCATCGTCTTCTCAGTTAACTAGACGTTAGAGGATCAACTAGCACTATAAGTCCAGTGCTTCAAGTTCGACAACCCTACCCCCCAGTGTGGTACCATTTTATTACTAGTCACGATCCGTGCACTTGCGAAGAGTTCATCACATCAAACCATAAAACTCAT
Organism: Dioscorea alata; assembly: GCA_020875875.1. Lineage (NCBI taxonomy): Eukaryota > Viridiplantae > Streptophyta > Magnoliopsida > Dioscoreales > Dioscoreaceae > Dioscorea > Dioscorea alata. The sequence continues at coordinate 7,416,070 of CM037027.1, forward strand.
CACAAAACTCATTCTTTTCTTTTCAAGAAAATGATATGGATCAATGCAAAAATAGTTCAACATAAGAAGCATGAGTTCTCAAATACAGTTTTTACATATCAATCATTAAATCCATGGTCTAGAAAACCCTCCAAACTATAGTTGATTGAGTCCCACAAATGCAAGGGATCATCAAGTAATACCTTGTGTGTGACACAGAGGTCATATTCCACGGGGCCAAGAAGCTACTATTTACTTCCCTTTCATCTATTTCCTAGCCTAAGACTTCAAAAGATGTACAGTTATTACAAAAAAGAGAAAGAACTAACTAGAATGAAATCCGGACTACTACTATGCACAATTGGTAATCAAGGGAGAATCAAACACAGGAAAGGGTGATTTGGACAATGAATCCTCCTTGGATTGTCATTAGGTCCTGAATTTAGGATGAAATGTTGAGATGGTAGTTGGGCTAAGAAACTCCTAAAGTAGGTCAACCCCGATGGTCATGGTGATCAAACCCTTATCACATACAAGTATTAGATCAAAATCGCTTCCAATGGTCAAAAACAATATCTAGGTTCATCCCTGATGGTTGGAGGGGTACAAAATACCCAATGGTCACAGTGTATTCATACATGAATCCCTTCCAAGCTAAGTATGTCTAGTACAAGGGCGACGGTCACACAACCAAGTACAACCTAAAAGTTGAACCACAAAGTTCTCATGCAATCGAACACATCAATGAGCACAAAGCTTGAACCACAAACTACAAGATTCCATAAAAGAAATACAACATCCAATAATACATCAACAAAGATGATCATCCAAATTACAAACAAACAACCCTAGAGTTCATCATGTCTAAACCACAAATAAGTTAGTTCCTCATAAAAGAGGAACACTCATACAACTCCAAGGAACAAATAAAGAAGAAAAGAAGCAAGAACTACTCCCTCTAGTTTTAGATCCCCTTAGATAGTGAAGATCTTGAAGATTTGAAAACATCTCCCCTCAAACGATGCTTTGATGCCTTCGATCTTCTTCCTATCTCCTCCTCTGATGTTTTCCTCCCTCCTGGTAAAGATTTGCGCAGTAGATCACTGGAAATTACCGGCAAGAAAAGTGGGGCGGTTGCCCAAGAAGCCCAAGAAGAAAATGATGCCTTTCTTTGCCCTAACACTACTTTTAAAGTAGCGTTACAGTGAAATACTACGGTAACTGCTATAGTAAAATTGCTTCGGTATTACACATTCTTCAGCCATTTTATGAGCGTCTTCACTGTTGTTAGGTTGCTCGTCAGCAAAATCTGAAACTTCACAAATTCTCCATCCTGTTGTGCTATAGTATTTGCTACAATGCATGAGGCCCCTAAAACACCATTTTTGGTGTAGATTTCTTTCTGAATGCATTCTTGGGTTCAACTAGGCTTCTTATAAGCCTATAACACAAACAGAGACAATTAAACCATAGAAGGGCATCGATTCATCAACATTTTTATAAATAGTACAAAATTTATACGTATAAAATATATACATTTAGGCGTTTATCAATAGTCATGGTCACTGCTAAGTTCAGAGCCGTCAAGGTCCTTATGTCCTTGACATTGACCCGTAAATTCCGTATGGTGACTCTGGAATCCTGATGTATCATCCAAATCAAGGATTCTAAGCGCCACCTGAAGAGAAAAGGAACAAGTCCTCCATGCCACCTCTAAAAGCTGGCCCATGGGGACCCACTGTTCCAACATACGGGTTACAACCCGGTTACCATCATAAAATAAACATAGAATAAGGCCAAAGCCCACATAACCATAGAAGGTTAACAACATTAATTATCCCAATATTACTTAAGGGATTCAGCTTTCAAACATAACCAAATGTCCAAATCTTGAACAACCACTCACATTTCACAAATGGAGATTATTTTCATATGTACCAATATCAAAAGCACAATAATGTGCACAAAAGTTCATAAATTAACAAGCAGCCCAAATCCATGACAAAATTTAAGTACAAAGAATGAAATCCATTTTCCATAAGTATCACAGCTAGAAGCATGCTTAGATAAACAAGGCTCATAAATAAATTTAACTCCAAAATGCCATTATAATCATAAATACATTCACCCAAACATCACGGGTTTCATATATAATTCAATATTATAGAAATTCATTTCCAAACACATCAAAGCATCAATCCAAATATGATAAAACCAAGAACTATTTTTAAATCCAACAAAAACCATTTCCATAGGTGTCGGTGTCAAAAGCATGATAACATACAAAAGGTTCCCTAGATCATTTTAGTTCTAACATATATATGAGTATAATCATGCCAACAAAGGTTTCACAAACTAATTCCTGCAATAAATACCAATAATGTCAAAATGAAATATTGAATATACTTTTGGAATACATCATACATAACTTTGAAATCTAATAAAAATTTATCAACACAAGCATGGCTATTGGTCTAACTAACACTTGACCACCACTAAGATCCATCTAGCTCCACCTCTTAAACACTTCAATAAACATCATCAAAATACAAGAGCAAACCTAGGAATAATTCACAATTAATATCCAAGTCTTCCATAAATTCATGAAGATGCTACCTTACTTAAATTTCTCTCAAACTTAATATCACCTTTACAACATCTCATAATTTGCTAAAAAGGCATTCACCAAAGACCCTCAATAATGCACAATTCTTTATCAACCTCAATTGTTAAAATACAAATTTAACTCACCCATAAGCAAGTGCATACCAATCAAATAAATCCTTTTTTACCAATCATAAATGGAATCAATTAATTTCCCAAATGTAATTCTCACAAGTTCAATGGATACATCATCAATAAAAGAATAAAATCTCCAACTTAAGATAGCAAGTACATGATCAAGTATATAGCCTCCACTATATTGATATAGTGGTGTACTTTACTACAGAAAAACATTTATCTAAAATCCTCTCCTAATTAGTGAAGATATATATTATTCTCTTAGTATCATTCTTTTCTCATGTCATCGCCATCATCTCAATTTTATTTTTAACACTCAATAATACTATTCCTTAACTCATTGGTACAAACATATAAATATCTTAACTTAATTCTATTTAACCTTCCCCACATGAACATTATTCACCAAATTTCACTACTATCAAATATGCACATCAAACATTATGAACGTCAACTCAACAACAATTATGTTTTCTAGCATACATCCTTTAGATTAATACAACATCAAACTATATTCAGGCTCCATGTATTTTATTCATAACACCATTCCTCAAAACTTTAGCAATTATATAATACAAGAGAAATTTAGATCTTCCGTAGTTCACACATAGTGCTAAGTGAGTTCTACCATAAACCACATAAAGATTATCCAAAAGCATACATCAATTATACCCATTATTACTCCTCATTAACTTCTCAATTTATAGGCATACATTGATTCGTTGACATACAATATAATTTGTCAATACATATATGATCGATATCATTTATATCAAATAAATTCATTGCAATCATTGTAATCTTATACAATTTCCATTCATTAGAAAAGGCATTTATCCTAGCAAATTCAAATTCCACCATCACAGTTCAAAATCACTAGAAGATATCCCAAAAAGCTTAAGACAACATGCCCCAAGTCATTCTCATCACATCTATAGTCTATAGCGGCCAAATTACACCATTTTAATTCAATCAAACATCGATTTAAAATACAATAAAACAAAAAAAACAATTTCATCAAACTAGTAAATAATTCAGATATTTAATTTAAACCTTGCATTCAACATAACCCACTCACAAACTTAGAAGACCGGATTTTTCCAAAGGTACTACTCCTCTAACAGCTCCTTGTCTCGAGCCACTTTTTCACCACCTAGCCAAAACACACACCCAACAAGACTGAACAAATGGAAGAATGAGCAACAATAAATTAATGAAGAAAATATGCATAAAATCCTAAGCCTATATGCAATGCAATTCTAGTAGAGGCATAGATTGACTCAACTTGAGTCCAATGAGTTTCAAGGGATTTCTATGGTGATAAATTCCATTTTTAAAGCAAGGAAATAAGAGAAAGAAGCAAGGTTCATCTGTGCTACAGTGCAACTGATTTCAAGTACAAAGAATGTCCATGGATTCAGCAAAGTTGAAGAAGGTTCACTAACATCCAATAGCCTTAAGAGTTTAGTGTGCCATCAAATGAAAATCACAAGGAATGTAAACAACACTACACAAATGAACTATAATGAATCTCCCTTGTTAAGTAATGATGATGGTGAGAAAAGATCTTTCTCTTGAGCCTTTGATGATGCGGCCCAAGATTCTCCTTCGAACGCAGCTCTCCTTGATAATACCTGAGCCTCAGAAGGTCATCAGCATGGTTTTGACCAAAGATCTTCCGAATGACGCTTCTCCCCTTAAAGTTGAGAGCTTTGGAGCCTTAAAACCCATGAAATCGCCTCGAAATAGCAATGTTGTCACAGGCTTCCCCTTTCTTCTTCGCTGGCCAAAAGTTCCTTGGCACACCCCTTGCGAATGCTCCGCAAGTGCACTGGTCATCGCAGTAATAATACCCCGATGAGTGGGTAGTCGAATCCACAAGGAGTAGTGATTCAAGACAAAAAAAAATTGCTATTTAACTAATGATGAAAGTGGTTGTGCAATATATGTGAGAATATGAAAGAAAAGTAAAAGAGAGAAGAGAAAAGTGCAAGCAAAGAGTAGGAAGGAATCAACCAATGTAAATATGGGGTACCCGGACAACGCTCCCCCTAGGACTAATGTTTCTAATGCAAGACTAGTATTATACCTTCTAATTGATATCTAATGAGTCACGGAGATCCTAAAGCACATGGTCCCAAACCTAAGGTCAACCGTGACTAGCTCCAATACTATGCCTCGACATATAGGTTTCACTATAACCCTTCACTCTGTTGATCGCTCAACTAAGCCCCAGGAGAGTCCATCTCCTATAACCTCGCACTACGTGGGACTGCTTGAGGTTCTAGGGATTCCAAGTGATAGACCATATCCCTAGATATAGTTCTAACCCTTTAGTCCAGGTGAAAAAACCCTAGTCTCAGTTAAGCCCCAGCACTAGGATTCACTACAACCCTTCGCTCTGTTGCTCGTGCAACTAAGCCCCATGGGAGTTCATCTCCTAGCATTTCACTCTACTTTGACTGCAAAGAACTCTTGGGATATAGAGGTAGGGAAAATCACTCTACTCCTAGCACTTCATCTCCTAGCACTTCGCTACCTCTCGACTCACCCTCTCGACCCTCTCCAATCTCGAGTAGTCTAACCCTATAGAAGTTTTCACACCTTCAAAGGATAACCTAAATGATTCTCAACCCTAGTGTCATGGCTAAGGGAAAATCAATGCAATAGACAATCAAGATTGGAACTCAATTAAAAGCATCAATTAAGAAAATATAATAGAAGTCATAGAAACAATGTCATCCTAGGGTTTACAAGTCCAAATACCCACTAGGGGTTTAGTTCTCCATGAAGCTATACAAAATCATCAAAGTATGAATATCAATAAGCATAAAACACATGAATAAAATCCCCTTGTGATGCGTGGCGATGGTCATGAGGAGCCTCTTCGTCTTCTCCACCAAGCCCCTTGTCAAGCCTAGGGCACACCTCGCCGGATCGGTGCCAATAAAAGCTCCCCCAATAGCTATCTTCCAACATACTTCGATATCGACGACGTAAAACAGTTCAAAAGTCTCCCAAAATCCTCTCCGAACCCTAGCCGCGAGCTCTCCAAAAGTCAGCGGAAAAATAGGTTGAAAAGTCCATGAATAATTCTGAGTCGCGGCTTTAAATAGGCTGAAATCGGGCATCCACACGGTCGTGTGGATTCTCTGGAATCGAATTTCTGGCGCGCGGTGAACAGTAAAATACTACAATGACAACGCATAAAATGTTCCCGATGTCATGTTCTTTATTGAGGCTGTTGAATTGGGCACACAACCAATAGTAGATCATGTCGTTTGCTTCTTTTCTCCTTATTGACGAAGTTCTTCAATGTCACACAGGTGACTGCCTTTGTTCCCCTCCAAATCATAGAACCATTTAAGCATAATGGAGGTTGGCACACATTCACAAGTTTAGAACCCGTGCCTTGATCCTTGCTTGGTCCAAGAACTCCTCAACAACGGCAAACATGACCTAATTTTGCTCCTTCTTCTCTAAATATTTTCCACAACCCTACATGCACAAAAGAACACAAATGCACACCAATTAATGATAAAATCTAAGAAAAGTAATGCTCCATGTAAAAAAATAACACTTCGTATTACTTTAACACGAGCACTTATCATTCCCTTCTTTGCCTTAACTTTCAACCTTTATACTTTCCTTGGCCTTGCAAGCTGCAAGGAGCCTGTAAGGAGATCAATTTGGTCAACCTAGAAGTCCAGCTCGTGTCTTGCCTTGCGGGCTAATTTGATTTGGCTGAAAGTTTAGGGATTTTTTATGCGGTGTTTGAAGAATCCTTGCGGTGCTACAGTACTACACCTCAAATTTTTTTTCACCCAAATCATGTCTTCGAGTTCCCCATGACTTCTTCGTATCCTACAAAGCAAATAATACAAGATTAAGCAAGAAACGGGCATCAATTCTACAAAAATTACGTCAATAGTGTATAAGAAATGTGCATGAAAATAGGTAGATTTAGGCACTTATCAGTCACAAGGGCTATCTAGAGAAATTTATGGTCTAGCACTTACGGCCTTAAGCGGGACAGTAATACCAAGCAAAAGACCTTACTAATGGGACTAATGACCATAAGTCATCCCGTAAGGCTCGTGATCCATCATCCTCAGCTCCTTATGGCGGCTGTGTTCTTATGCCCGTAAGTAGTTAGGTATAAATATTTCTAACGAGGGTTTTGCGGGAACCTTTTGTTATATTCGATGGTGAGTCTTGGTGAAAGAAAGGGGCGGATCTCCAGGGCTTTGGAGGCAAATCAAGAGGCAAAATTAGCCACCTAACTTGGATTAGAGGGATTTGACAGGGGCGCAAAAGTATACGGGTTGTCACAGTAATAAAGTACCCCGATGAGATGGTAGTTGAATCCACAGGGAGTAGGGATTGTAGATAAGAGAATTTGTTATTTAGCTAGTGTGAAGTACGGAAAGTGAGAACAAGATCAATATGTGTGTGCAAGAGTAATTGAAAGAAATAAGAAAAAGAAAAAGAAATATGGAAGACAAGAGAGTGCAAGTAAAAAGTGAAAAGAGGAATAATCAAGTGTAAAGTAGGGTACCCGGACAAGCTCCCCCTAGGATTAATGTTCTAGTGCAAGACAATGTATTATACTCTCCTATTGATGTTTAATGAGTCGTGGACATCCTAAAGTACACGGTCCCAAACCTAAGGTCAACCGCGACTAATACCAACATTATGCCCCGGCATTAGGTTTCACTACGACCCTTAGCTCTTGTTGACCTGTCAACTAAGCCCCAGCGGAGTCCATCTTCCTAAGCCTCACACTACGTGGAATTGCTTTACGTTCTAGGGATTCCAAGTGATTAGCCATGTTCCTAAGTGTAGTTCTAACCCTTTGGTCCAGGTGAAAGAACCCTTGTCTCAATTAAGCCCCAGCACTAGGATTCACTACAACCCTTCACTCTGTTGCTCGCACAACTAAGCCCCAAGGACGTTCATCTCCTAGCACTTCGCTCTATTTCGACCGCTAAGAACTCTTGGAACACAAAGGTAGGGAAAATCACATCGGAGGGGAAAGGGGACGTTTCACTACCTTACGACTCACTTTCTCGACCCTCTCGACCCTCTCTAATCTCGAGTAGTCTAATCCTATAGGAGTTGTCACACCTCTAAAGGACAACCTAGATGATTATCAACCCTAGTGTCATATCTAAGAGAAAATCAATACAATAAACAATCAAGATTGAAACTCAATTAAATTCATCAATTAATAACATGTCATAGAAACAATATCATCCTAGGGTTTACAAGTCCAAATACCCACAAGAGGTTTAGCTCTCCATGGAGCTATACAAATCCATCAATGTGTATGAATAAACAAGAAAGATAAGCATAGATGAAAACCCCCTTGCGTAGCGTGGCGATGGTCTTTTGAGGTCGCTCCGTCTTCTCCACTAAGCCTATTGTTAAGCCTAGGGTACACCTCGCCGGATCGGTGCTGACGAAAGCTCCCCCAATAGCTATCTTCCAATGGGCTTTGATGTCGATGCCGAGAACTCACTCCAATCCTCCACAAAGTTCTCTCCAAACCCTAGCCGCGACCCTCTAGAAGATAGGCGAAAAGATTCTCAAAAAGTCCCCAAAAAGGCCTTTCAATAATCTAAAGTCACGGCTAAAATCGGGCATCTACACAGCCGTGTGGAATTTATACACGCCCATGTGGATTTTCTGGATTCGGTTTTCTAGCGCATAGTGAACAGTAAACTGCTATAGTAATTGTTGCAGTAGATTGCTACAATAACCACTACAGTACTCGCGCATCAAATGTTCCTGAATTCATCGTTCTTCATAGAGGCCCTTGAATTGGGCAGACATTCAACAGTAGATCATGTCGATTACTTCATTCTCCTCATTGGCAAAGTCCTCAAATGCTACACGGGTTAGACTTTCGTGAATGTGACTGCCCTTGTGCTCCTCCAATGGAGGTTGGCACACACCCACAAGTCTAGACTCTTGCCTTGTTCCTTGCTTGGTCTGAGAACTCCCTAACAACGATGAACATGACCTAACTTTGCTCTTTTTCTCCTCAATTCGTCTCCACAACCTTACATGCACAAAAGAACACAAATGCACACATATAAGCAATAAAATCTGAATAAAACTATGCTCAATGTAAGAAAAGTATACTTCGTATAGCTTATACACGAGTACTTATTAGGATTAGAGCAGCCAAGGGTTATCTTGGCGGCGTTTGTGGAAAGTCCTTGGGTGTTCTACTGCAACCACCTATCAAAGCAATTAAGAATGGGGTTTTCATGTTTACTTTGATTCTTGTTACGGCTTATTGTTTGGATGCTTACTCCCCTTTAATGGAAAGCTAATTTTGTAGATGCTTGGGTATAGATGAACTCTAGGTTTATTCTATTTTGACATTGGTTGTAGATCTTTATGTTTTAATTGTTTCTTAATTACAATCCAAATTATTTGAATCTAATTGAGTGTTTTCAATGTCTCGAATTCTATCGAGGTGAAAGCCCTAGTCTTCTTATATGATGTGCTTTGTGACGAGTAGAAATACCCACCTAGCATAGACAAACAGCGATTGGAGGGAATTGTGAGTAAGCCTAACAAAAGGGTACTTTGGAATCGAGATCTCTCTTCCCTCAATCCTCCCGAGTGTTTTATCAAGTAATTCCATGCTTTTTGCAATCATAGGGAATATATTTTAAAAAAAATCGCATTTCTATTCTATATGGGATAAAAGGCAATCTCTTCGCAAGGATTGTCTACTTTTGAGTTCTTGTTAATTCACATTAGAGTGCAATGCGGTTGTGGGGTGTCTGTATCAACACTATATCGAATCAGTTACTATTCATTCTTGCAAGAGGGGTTTAGTATATTTTAGGATTTTTCTCTGTTTAAATAGGATTGCTATACTTATACAACATTTGTCTACATCCAATTAGAGAATATATCTGCCGGTGAATCCCCCTCGTTGATATTTCTAAATTCATATCATACAGGTTGACAGAGTGACTATGTGATGTGTCAACCATTGTAAATTATGTACTTCATGAATATAATTTTATGAAGCTGCCAAATGACCGCCCCTCATATAAAGGACCTTATTGAATCCAAAGTAAAAAAAATTGAAAAATAATGAGCAGAGACAAATTAAAATAAGAAAACCTCAGTCTTTGACCAAGTTAAAAACAATTTCGGAAATGAACACTTTTTGGAAGGATGGGTTCCGGAATGCTGATGTGTATTCTGTTAAAACATGTCTAACTTTTTTTTTTAATAAAAAAAAGTTAAGCTATAATTCCTTCATTGTTTGCTCAGAGATATTACATAATACAATAAAGAAGAAAAAAAAATAGTGGTATATACAGGTTCGTAAAATGACATACTAAAAAAATGAAAGCAAATCTTCCAGCAAAACCTTAGGTTTCGGATTCTTGGCCTGCACCAAAAATATGAGACACAGTTCCCCCCAATTCTCTGGAATGCACTAGTGTGCGGAGATATATCAATACTTTCCCATTCTAGATACGCACTAAGCATTCAAAGCTGTGATTTATGAAACCAATGAGAGGCGAAATTTTCATGTCTCGCTCGTAATCATCTACTTGGCCTAGCAAGTGCAAAATAGGATTCAGGATGTTCAGACATCAATAATTCAAAGATCACTGACTCTTGTGGGCAGGGGATCTTCTTCGGACTAGGCTCAAAAACACCTGTTTTAGCAAACCCACATAAAAAGTAAAAGAAATATGGGTTTCTATTTAATTGCAGAGTTTAGAGTTCAGATCTTACCAGGGGTCAGCTTCTGCTGCTCGTACAAAAAATTCACCAAGGGATTCGATGCCCAATGATTGACAGCTACACGGTTTTTGGGCTGGAAACCAATTATATCACCAACCCTTGACAAAACTACCTGGGACCAAAACATGAGAATGTCATAGATGCTTGGACACAACCTCTAATATTTGACTTCAAAGGTGTTGTATAATTATTGTTGAATCAAATTGGAACCAAGAAAATGAAAAGGTGAAGGGAGAGTGCTAGAACCCCAATCAGAGTATTGTTGTGTTAACAAACATGGAAATGCTAAATCAGATCAAATCATGGTCTACATGCCCACGACAACATAGATTTTCACTAAGACAATAAACGAAACTGCCAATCTTTACGTAATTCATTCACCAATTCTTGCTTGCTACAAGAAGTATTAAAAATAAAAGTATAAGCATCACATAGTATGGATGGTATAATGCTCCCAATGCCCACAAGAATCACACACACACACACACACGCACGCACACACTCGAAAGACAGAAAAAAAGGCCACATGCAGTTTTATTAAAATTCCAGGATTCACAATCTTTTCTAGAATAAAGGGCTTAGTCCACTATCAGGTGTTATCCAGACAATGAAAAGGGAATTACACTTCAAACTACTATCAAACAACTATCTCATGCCATTTAGACACTACTTAGAACTTATTAAACGAGGCATAGCAGCATTTTAGAACTGTTTGGCAGAAAGCAGGATCTCCTACTTCTCCCTTCAAAAATTCACTAATATCTCCTACAGCCTAAAAGACAAACAAACAACCAACTTTGTAATTTCTGATTGATATAAAGCTATATTATGATATAGGAATTTATTTTGATATTATTTTCCATTATTTTGTAGATCAATTAAGAAATTACGATGAATCTTCCAATTCAAGATATTATCCATAATCTTGTTCAATCCAACAGGTAAAGATCGGAAACATAAATCTGATACTATTTTTGAACATCATACACCCAACCAATGATGGTCAACATAAATATGACCCCATTTAACCCGTGCAAGATCACCAAAACTGGATTGTAGAAATAGATTGGGAATTTTTTTTTTCCTGTCCATCTCTTTCTCTCAACCTGATGATGGCCAAATCTTCTGTATGGTATGAGCATCAAATTATTACATCTTCTGAAGATCTCTCCCTTTTTGTTCAAACAGGTGTAAAGGATATTATGAATGAGCACATCTTCTGTATGTATGAACATCAAATAACTACTTCTGTAATTCTTTCCCTTCTTTTCAGATAGGTGTGCAGGATAGAAATTACATTAGGATGAAGAAATGTTGCTTGTGTGAAACATATAAAGCCCTGCCCATTACTATTTACTCTAATGTATATATATACTTGTAAACATTGTGACATTGTATATAGATGATGATTCTCTCGTCAATCTTCTTTTCTAACATGGTATTAGAGTCAAATTGAGAAACCTTAACTCCGGTCATCTTTTGGTCATCTTCCGGTCATCATCTCATCAAAATGCGGCCTCAACTAGATATTCTTTGGCAGATCTAGATATTCTTCATCTAGATCCTCTCATCTTCTCCAATTATCTTCATCCGGCCATAATATCTTCATCTTTTTCAGCCATCTCCGGCCATCTTAGTTAGACCTCATCTATTTTATTCGGCGGATCTACATCTTCTCCATAACTTAGATCAGATCCCACGCTTGCAACAGATTTGCCAGCGACGACCTCCGTCAAGTCACCGCCATCGACCGCACCGCGAGTCTCCACCGGCCTCTCTCAAGTCACCGTCGTCGACTGGCCACCGGCCACTCCCTTGTGAGTTTCAATCATCTTTCTGGAATCCAGTTCAAAGAGTTTTTACAAACACAAAGAGACACCCGCATAGTGACAAACACAAGGAAACACCTACATGGGGACAAGCACAAGGTGAAAAGCACAATGCCACGCTTGCAACAGATTTGCCAGCGACGACCTCCGTCAAGTCACCGCCATCGACCGCACCGCGAGTCTCCACCGGCCTCTCTCAAGTCACCGTCGTCGACTGGCCACCGGCCACTCCCTTGTGAGTTTCAATCATCTTTCTGGAATCCAGTTCAAAGAGTTTTTACAAACACAAAGAGACACCCGCATAGTGACAAACACAAGGAAACACCTACATGGGGACAAGCACAAGGTGAAAAGCACAATGCCGACATACAATGACAGTGTACAGTGAAAGTGTACATTGACTACATACAGTAAAAATGCACAGTGTCGACACACATTAACGGCACATAGCGCCGACACATAGTAAAAGTGCACAGTGTCACCACAATAACGGTGTACAGTGGTGGCACACAGTGAAAGCGTACATTGACGGTACACAGTGATATACAGCAGTAAAAAAAATGGTGAATCCAATTTAGCACTCTGATCCGGTTATTGACAGTGGTGTTGTTCTTCAAACGGATATTAGGCTTAATGATCATAATTATCGTTAATGATCATAATTATTGTGAGTGGGCATTTTCGGTACGCATGTTTTTGCGATCGGTTGGTTTCACCTCTTATCTCATTGACCATCCTCCCGATGATGAGACAACTGCTGCAACAGTTGTCAAGGCTTGGCGAGTTGCCGATGATCGTGTCATGGGATACTTATGCGTGAGTACAGATGTTTCCATCAGGATGAGCTTTGTTGATCATTTATCAGCCAAGGAAATTTGGGACTATCTTCAACAACACTATCTACACACCAGTGAGGCACTTTGATTTTCACTACTAAAAAACTTGCATAGTCTTCAACAACAAGATTTATCAATGGAGGAATTCTACAGAGTCTTCACTCATGTATCTGGTCAGTTAGATGCTATGGTGCCGAAGGGATGCTCCAGTTGCAAGAATTGTACCAAAAAGGAAAAACATGAGCAATAGAACCTCATGTTCCAGTTTGTGATGCACCTCCGCTCCGAGTTTGAGCCAGTAGTGTTCCTACTTCTACGCTCCATGTTCAGTGATCTGCTTTTTCTGCTTCTGTTGCTTTTCCACAGTGGCATCACCGCTTAGGTCATTTATGTGGCTCATGTTTGTCTTTTTTAGTTAATCAGGGTGTTTTGGGCCATGTCTATTGATACTGGTTTTCATTGTTCAGGTTTTAAGCTTGGCAAACAGCTACAACTCCCATATTCTTCCAGCACTTCTAAGTCTAGTTGTCCTTTTGATTTAGTTCATTCTATGTTTGGGGTCCTACGCCCTTTACTTCTAAGGGTGGTCACAAGTATTATGTCATTTTCATTGATGATTACTCTAGACATCCATGGGTGTATTTCATGAAACATCGATCTCAGTTGTTATCTATCTATCAGTCATTTGCTAGCATGGTTCACACTCAGTTTTCTACACTCATTCGCGTTTTTCGTTCTGATTCCGAGGGAAAGTATCTATTCACATTTTTTCGTCAATTTCTCTCATTTAAGGGTACTCTTCCTCAACTTTCTTGTCCTGGTGCTCATCAACAAAATGGGATCACTGAACGAAAGCATCGCCATGTGATTGAGACTGCTCGGACTCTTTTAGTTTCGTCTTTTGTGCTAGCTTATGTCTAGGTTGAGGCCGTTTCCACAGCAATTTATCTCATCAACATGAAACCATCTTCTCTTCAAGATAAATGTCCTAGAGAAATCTTACTCGGTTCCCCTCCTCGTTATGATCATCTTCGAGTCTTTGGTTATGTCTGTTATGTCTTACTTACACCTCATGAACGGACCAAATTAACAGCTCAGTCGATTGAGTGTCTTTCTTGGATATAGTCTTGAGTATAAGAGCTATCGTTGCTATGATCCTTCTGCATGTCGCATTCGAATATCTCTTGATGTCACTTTTGACGAGAATCGTCCGTATTTCTACTTTTCTGCTACTCAACCTCCTTCTACCTCTCCTTCTTCCACAGAGTCTATTTCATTTCTTCAACTTCCTCCTTTGGAGTTGATTCCTACTATAAAGTCTTCTATTGTCCCTTCTTCATCTCCTACTCCACCTCTAGTTCCATCTTCAGTTAAATTAACTCCACTTTCCGTTATACCTCCACCCTCAACTCTTAACACTTATCCTTTTCACTATCGTCGTCGGCCTAAAGTTCCTCATGATCCTCGGTTCTCCATTCCTACTCCTCTTGATGCTCCGGCCAGTACCACTGACACAACGTCTGATGGTCTATTACATGTATCAGCATCTCAGTATAACCTTCGTGATCGTACTACTATTTCTGCACCTGACAGATATGGTTTTCCTACTGCTGGTGCTGTATATGAGCCTAACACTTATTAGGAGGCAGCCAACATCCATTAGTGGCAGTTGGCCATGTCTGAGGAGCTTTCAGCTGGAAAAGACAGGCACTTGGGATCTTGTTCCTCTACCTGCTCAGGCTACTCCTATTACATGCAAGTGGGTGTATAAGGTCAAGACAAACTCTAATTGTTCAATGGAACACTATAAGTCTTGTCTTGTTTTTCGTGGTTTTCAGCAGGCGCATGGTCGTGATTATGACGAGACTTTTGCCCCTGTGACTCATCTGACTGCAGTTCGCACTCTGATTGGTGTGGCTGCTATTCACTCTTGGACTATCTCAGATGGATGTGAAGATGTTTTTCTTCACAGTGATTTACATGAGGTATATATGCATCCACCCCCTGGCATTAAGACATCTGAAGGTTATGTTTGTTGCCTTCGTCGTGCTCTCTATGGTCTCACAAGCTCCACGTGCTTGGTTTGAGCGGTTTAATTATGTGATCCGTGCAGCTGGTTTTTCACCCAGTGATCATGATCCTGCATTATTCATTCATATCTCTCAGCATGGTTGCACCTTGCTTGTGCTCTATGTGGATGATATGTTGATTACTAGTGATGATACGGAGTACATTGCTTTTGTGAAGCAACGTCTCAGCCAGCAGTTTATGATGTCTGATTTAGGACTTCTCAGCTATTTTCTAGAGATCGAGGTGACTTCCATAGATGATGGTTACTATCTTTCTCAGGATCGATATATTCAGGATCTCATTGTTCGCTCTGGTCTTATTAATTCACGAACTATCGCTACACTACGGAGCTTCATGTTCATCTTCGTCCCACCGATGGCACACCACTAAAGGATCCTTCTCGCTATCGTCATATTATGGGCAGTCTTGTCTATCTTACTGTCACCAGGCCTGATATTGCTCATGTTGTTCATATGTTGAGCCAATTTGTTAATACTCCTACTTCAGTTCACTACAGCCATTTACTTCGTGTGTTGCGTTATCTGAGGGGGACAGCATCTCGACGTTTGTTCTATGCCCATTCCAATCACTTCAGCTTCACGCTTACTCGGATTCCACCTAAGCGAGTGACCCTATAGACCGCCAATCCATCATTGGTTATTGCATATTTCTTGGCACTTCTTTTCTTGCATGGAAGTCCAAGAAACACACTACGGTGTCACGTTCTAGCACTAAGGCGGAACTTCGGGCTCTTACTACTACCACATCTGAAATTGTATGGATTCGTTGGTTGTTGGCTGAATTTGATGTCTCATGTGACAACACCGGTGCTATACAGATTGCCAATGACCCCGCAAAGCATGAATTCACCAAGCATATTGGTGTCGACGCGTTTTTCACACGTTCACATTGTCAGCAATCGATCATTGCTCTTCAGTATGTGCCATCTGAGTCTCAAGTTGCTGATTTCTTCACCAAGGCCCAGACTCGAGAACAACATCGGTTCCATCTTCTCAAACTCTATGTCTCAGATCCTCCTGATCCACCTTGAGTTTGAAAGGGGTGTTAAACATATAAAGCCCAGCCCATTACTTTACTCTAATGTATATATATACTTGCAAACATTGTGACATTGTATATAGATGATGATTCTCTCCTCATTTTTCTCTTCTAACAGCTTGGACTTCTCGGTTTTAAGCATAAATTAGAAAACTTTAGAAATCAACACCACTTACAAACTAAGCATAAAAAAATAAGGATTTTGACATGTATGTTTTCAATCATGACATGATATCCATGATGTACAAGTTCCCTAAAATCACAATCGATGTGGTATCTAATGCTTAATACCTGGCAGGTGAGGTGAAAAACATAAATTGGGATCATTTCTCCAAGAAAATGTCGATCATTTGGAATTTTGTAAAGAAGGCGCTTTCATTCACTAGATCCTCAAAGTTCTCAAATTTTTGTTCTATTCCTACACTTGGCAAAAATTATATTGGAATTGCGTTTCAGTCCACTTCTTCAGTTATTTTTTTCAAAAATTAAAAGATTACTCACAAAGTCTCTAAGTTTTTTTTATTTCTTGAACCTCTATATGATATGGCAAATAGTTCTTCAGCTGACAAGTGATTTCAAACTTTTCAGGGGCACAATATGCTTATGCTCCTTAGAAACCATGAAACATGTTGAAACTACTATGTTATAGTTTAACAAGAAATGAAAGGGTAGAGCACACATGCCTCATAACTAGCAATATCTGATGAAGTCATCTGAATGCCTGAATCGCTTGTTCCCAAAGAGATAGACATGCTCAAAGACGAGGCTTCCTTAGCTGGAACATTCCGTTGAGGTGAATTTATCTCAGAATTTTCCACATAGAAAACATTAGAATCCTTGATCTTCAAGTAACTAGGAACTGTACCAATCCAAGCACCAATATTTTTGTCAATCTCTATATCTCCAGGCCAACAGAGAGCATCTTTAATCTTCTTGACTACTGATGAACACAATGTTTCTAACTGTTTATGGACATCAAAAATCAAATCAAAGAACTGAATCAAAATCAAAATGAATCAGAACCAACGAAAATGAGAACACCAACTAGATAATCAAATAGAAAATTAAGGATATGACTTCATTAGAAAACATATCCATCATTAAAAGCATATACCAATGAGTGAAACGAAGCAAAGTCTGATGAAAAATGCATACAAAGCAATGGAATGATGAACGTCAACATGTGACAATGTCCAACTATAAAATAATCAACTACAATCTCTTCAATGAAATATTCCAATGGAGAAATTTTCCACCAGGTTATTCATAAGATTACATTTTGAATTACTGGCAGAAATTATGTTATACAGATTTTTAACCTAAATTTTTCTTATCAAAATTGAATGCTTAGAGCACGCAATAATTTTAATAAAACTTCATGTTATCATAAACTCTAGCTTTCCTTTATTGATTAGAAGATAGTTGAATCTGTTCCAGAAATAATTCTGAACCAAACATTCAGGTTTCTATATGAGGATCAAGGGTAACAATTCAACAAGTAGAACCACTCCATAACGTAAAGTTGATTATTAGTAATTCCCAAAATTCGTCTTCACATGAGCATGGTCCAACTTAAATGGTAAACAAGAAATGCAACTGAAAAAATTATCCTCTCAAAGGAACAAGTTCTGCTCCCATTTGCAAACTGTAAGAAGGCATTCAATATAAATAAAGACTGATAGAAATCAAAAGAATTGAACGAAGATTTTAGTTAGGAAATTTGCTAAAACATTAGCATTGTTTTACATAAAACCAGTCTCCATACAACCACAACAAATTTATTTCAATATAAATAGTGTCCAAGCATTTAAGCTAAAGCAAATATTAAGTTCAGTGGTTATTTCCTTTTCAATATCTCCACACCTGTCTGCAGCAATTTATCGTGTAAGAAGCCCTTCAGCAAGCAGCCCACCAACAGGACCCAGCAACCCACTCACCCAATAGTTAAACATAAAACTGGTTTGGGAGGGTTTACATCTTCCACAAGAAATTGTTCTAAAACCAAGAATGCATTTCAAAAGTTTAGATTACGGTTAATAACTACACCTTTTAAATGGTGATCTTGTGATTTAATATGTGTATCTTGTGATCCAGCAATTGCTACAATAATTGCTATGTTATGCAAGAAGAGCACAAAAGACAAATGTTTTATGATGATCAATGCTACACACTGAATGACTAGTATTTGGTGCTCCTGCTTTACCACTATGGTTCAACATATCCTTGATGGGCTTCACACATATGAAACAACTTTGTTTCAGCATTTAAGTCAGGGTCTAGATTAGGGGAAGATCATCACTTTGGGATTTCATATTAAGAAAAGAGATCAATCATTTTTCTCATTTCATATTCATAGGAGTCCAGAATAACAAAATGAAGATTATTCCTTTCATATTGTCGAATTAGAGGATTTGAATTCAGCTCTCAAATTCTGTAGGTGTGAATATAGCAACTTGTAGGGGCACGTAACCCATCTGAATCAGTGCCTTTATCAGACTTCCCCATCTACTCTTTTTATTCCACCAATTTCCCAGATCATTTTTTTCTAAAGGTCTGCAAGAACACCACAAACTGTTTCTGACATGGGCGACTAAAATCATAGCTTGCATTGTGAATTTCAGCCAATTTGATCATTGACCTGCGTTACCTTGTGAAAAGGAAAAGTGACCGACTGTCAATTTGGAAGCTATGACATGACTAGTAATTACTGAGTTATATTTTCTATGAGGAATCAACAATGTAAATGTAATTTGTCTTTATATTCCAATAAAATCCTCATGTTCTCACAGCTCCTTTATATGAAATCCATTTCAGTGACCAAATAAACAATCAGCTGCATCCAAAACAGCAAAACCAACAAAATGATATGAGTTTCAACCTGTAGCAGATCCATCTCAAATGCATGCTTGAATACCTTTTAATGTGGGTGGAGCTTGCATAGATCTCTCCCAAGCCAGTATAGTTCTTTTGGGGTCATTTAACTGTTTTGCAGTCACCTAAGCAAAAGCATTTGTTCTCCAAGAATTTTAAAAAATTGCATCCTTTTCGAGAAAAGAAATGCCTGAATTCCCATGGTTTCCTTTCTTTCTGTTTTATTAAAAAAATAATAATAATAAAAAAAAATCCTACACAGAAAAAACTGAGAATGTTCTTTGTAAGATCAATGAAACAGATCCTACGAACGTAGAACTTTACTTCATACAAACATAATTATTCTTCATTCATATTGGATTGGATCATACAAACCTAGAAAGATCTCAAGTCAAATCTAGTCACCATTGTCCACTATAAGTCAAAATTTAAAACCTTAATCAAAAGATTATTGGATAGGACCACGTAGTCAGCCACCATTACTTTGACAAATGAAATTCATATGATCAAGATACAATTATACTCCATACTTGACAAGAAAACACAGATAGAATCAATTGAATATATGTAAATCAAGAAGACATCAGTAGGATTTTGAATTTGAAATTTTCATCATTAATTATCTACAATAGATTCAAGGTTTTAAAAGTTGTCCGAGTTCTGCTCGCACCAGGGTCAACTATGGATGTGTACTTTTATTCAAGGCCTATCATCACAAATGAAAGCCAAGGATGTCACATTGAAGATTATGCAACATAAAGGCATTTGCCCTATATACTTTAGGGAGTAAAGATATATTTCAGATTAAAAAAAGCTATCACTTCACAATCTTTCAGTTGCATTTATTATAGGAATAAAGCCAGAATGGCCCCTTAAATTTGGGACAATGTTGATTTTGACCGACAAACTATTTTCATTTTGGTGACTGAACTTCACAAAAAAGTATTTTTTTGGCGCTTAATTTTTACAAAAATGCTCATGTTAGCCTTTCCATCCAATCTTCTTTTTTGTAGGTACTGAGATGGTCGTGAAGGTTAATGTGGTTGCTAATGTACAATCAAATGTCATATTTTCTCACAGGACTTGCTATATATTAACATTAGACATTACTTTTTACTTTTCAAAAAAAAAAAGCACAAAATTTACAAATAAAATAAAATATTGATGATGTGGCAACTTATTTGGCACAGTTTACATGTGATCGTCTACATCAATTGCCACATCAGCATTCAAGGTCACCTTAGCACCCACAAGCAGCAAGACTGGAAAGAGAGACCAAAACAAACACTCTTGTAAATTTTAAGGGCCTAATGAACATTTTCACGAAGTTTAGGAGTCAAAACAAACATTTGGGTAGTTTAGAATCCAAAACAAATATTTTTGTTTAGGTTCAAATGAACATTCACCCAAACTTTAGGGGCTACTAGAGGCTTTACTCTTTAATTTAAGGGGAGACTACAATCCTATCATCAATTACAATCTCTATAAGTGCAGGCTAAGAGTGGCTTACAGAGTGGATTAACCTTCATCATCCCTACTCCAAGCTTCTTTGCTTTATTTACCATTACACCTTACAACTTCTATTGCCATTTGATAATTGCCATGGTATTATGCAATTTTTCTTCCACATTCTCATTAAGGTAGGAAATATTCAAGCTACCAACAAGTAACTCGATTTTGGACTGCTGATCAAATCAAGTCATGCATCTAAAAACATTGACAACCTCAAATAGAACTTTGAGCAAACTTGGGAGAGGTATGGCTCATTAAAGCATGACTTTTTTAACCTACATTTTAAATTTTGGCTATGATTTCAAAAATCAGGTTGATATTAATATAAGTTTTAGAATTTTAAAATAATTAACTCAAATGAAAGAAAAGTCACTGAAAGTGAACAAAGGACAGCAAAAGGCATCTTTGGACAGTCCAACCATTATAAAACAAAGACGATTGGCGATTTTAAATTTTAGAATATGTTCTTGATTCATTAATATGTTTAATATCTTTAAAAGAACCTAGCCCCTCTGTCAAGAGGCCATCTACTCTTCTGCTAACTGGGGACACACTATCATGCCATGAACACTGTACCTAATGCGCCATCTTTCAATAAGGATCACTTTTTTCATCTCTCAAAGAGATTCATTTTCATCTTTGGCACTCTAAATACATGGCAACCAACTCCAAGATGTAGCAATTATTTTTTCTCTTCTGAATGTCATACCAAAACCAAAAAAATGAATCAACACATACAGTTCAGCTTGATTATTATTAGTGAAAGGTTCACCTCATTATGCCACTTTCTTGCAAAATTTGTTAAAGTTGTAGGACATAATAACTCAACCTACTCATCCAAGATGAAGGGGGTAGCCAAAAAAAAAAAAAAAGGAAAAAACTCAAAAGAAAACAACGCATAAAATAAGCACCAGCATAAATAAGCAGCATCATTAGGCTAGACAAGCTCTTCATGAAAAGTATAACTGGAAACAAAATTATAGCAGCATATCAAACTAAATTTTTCGATAAAATACCTCACAGGGTTCAAGGGACTGAATCTGAGAACAAGTAGTTGAAGTTGGTGGAATAAGTGTAATCTGGTTTGAAGTTTTACCAGCCCTGAGGACATTTGGAAAGCATAGTTGGGCTAGAATGCTGATAGCAAAAGCAAAGCATCCACCAGCTAAGGAAACAAGCAAGATTTTCCAAAAACTCTGCAGCAAGGCAGGAAAAATTCATTATTGATATGAAGTAAAACATTCATAGTACAACATGAGTCAGTCAGACAACTGGACTAATAGTTAGTGAAGGACTTAAAAATATATAGCATGTTTAGCTGGAGATAAAAACGGGCTTCTTAATATCCAGGTCTCTCAAGCATATAAGTTGAGTTTTCAACATCGTAAGAAATCACTAAACAAAAAGGGCCCACTGACCTTATTTTTGGAGACGCCTGAAAATTCATTAATTAAACCATAAGAGAGCTCTTTGTATGGAAGTGTAAATCGATCTTCATAAAACATGTCAAGAATGTTTGCCAATTCAACCTGCAGTAGTATTAATCATTAACATCAAGTAAATCTTTAACAAGTAGACACTAAAAACTCGTGTAAGTACATATCTTAAATACTTTTGTCATCAAAGAAAATTTCAGTAAAAGTTTATCTCATTTTTTCACTAAAAATCAGTAAAGGGAGTGAGTTCTGCATGAGCGAGCTCAAGCTAATAGTTTGCTCAATAAAAAATATATATATAAGGAGGTTTGCCAAGTTACCTCCATAATGAATCTCTATGGGAACATATGCAAAGCAATTTAATGGAGAATGTTTAGCTCCTAACTGGAGCATGTTCAATTCCTAATTCTACAGAACAACTACAAGCCTTCGGTTGGAAAAACTCAAGAAACAATTTACTTGATATGCAAATGAAACTTGAAAGCATGCACTTAGATCTATCCTCTTCAGGCCAAATGTGACATCTGACAGCGGATCCATGAAAGCAGCCAAACAGTTAACAATGCAAACCCAAAAAGACCATAT
The DNA here is from genome assembly GCA_020875875.1 of Dioscorea alata. Lineage (NCBI taxonomy): Eukaryota > Viridiplantae > Streptophyta > Magnoliopsida > Dioscoreales > Dioscoreaceae > Dioscorea > Dioscorea alata. Next base: position 7,438,774 of record CM037027.1, read on the forward strand.
TAATCGACAAGGTGTAAAATAAAAGAAGAGAACTTATATCTAATAGTTTGGAGAAGGATGGCTCATGCAAATGCCCAGTTAGATATGTTTCTTTCTTTCAATGCTATCAGGAATTTTAAAAAGAAAATTAAAGCCAACTGATGAAGCGAAAGAAATCAGATAAAAAGCACAAGAATAAGTTGCTAACAAACCTTGACCAACCTATTAAATTCTGGTTGGAGTCGTTTCAGCTTAGCGGGACCAAGCTCGATCTTCCCTCTGCCTATTATCCTCAATCCAACGGGCAAACTAAGATGGTCGATCACACTATTGAAATGTAGTTAAGATGCTTTGTGGGGAATCACCCAAATGAGTGGGTTTGTTGGGTTCCGTGGGCTGAATACTGTTATAATACAACCTATTGCACTAATTTGCCCACATCCATTTTGGATGGTTATTGGAGGGGCCATCCATGCCATCTCTCTTGCACTACAAGTAGAACAAGATTGGCTGCACTAGAGGACACCTTACAGCAGCAGGACCAGATTTTAACCAATGTTCAGTCGGTTTCACCATGCACAAGCTTGGATGAAGAGGCAATATAATGAGGTACATAGGGAAGTGTCCTTTGGCCCTAGTGAGTGAGTTTTGTTCAAGCTGCATAAACACAAACAACACTCATTAGCAAGTCATCGCCATCATAAACTAGTGCAGCAATTTTATAGCCCTTCCTCTAGCGCCACCTAAGAACTTGCTGAATTCTAGATGGAGAACACCATAAAGATGGCATTCATTCCTTCTCCTCTCCATGTCACCTTCTTCTTATTGCACCAAAAAGGCATTGTCAAGGAGGAAAAATCCAACGCAATTGTGCCCAATGTTCCAAGCCAATTTACACTAACACCACATCAAAACCATCAAAACCATCTAGTGGTATGACATACTAATCAACATAGAAAGAGTCCAAGGAAACTTGCAAACACATCCATTCACACATGCTGGACATAGAATATTTTCACCATTCAGAACTAGGGGTGTAATCAATCAAGTTCGAGCCAAGCAGCAAGCTTCTCGAGCTCGAGCTCGGTTGAAAACTCACTGCTCAATACTCGGCTCAAACTTGATCGAGTTTTGTTTTTGTAACTCGAGCTCGACTCGATACATAAATCGAGCTACTCGAACTCGCTTGATTAAGCTCAATTAAGGCTAATAAACTCGGTTTTTTATACTCGAGCTCGAGCTCGAACTCAATTATATATATTAAACAAACTAATATATAATATATATACACACAAATACAACTACTTGATTAACCTCGCGAGCACTCGAGTCAAGTAGTAAGATGTTCGAACTTGGCTTGCTTGACTACTCGAGCTCAACTCGACCATAAGTGAGTCGAGTTCGAGCTTTCCCCGAATCGAACTCAAGTAGCTTGCGAGTAGTAGTGTATCATTTACACCCCTAGCCTTGACTGTCTCTGCTAAGGCAGACTGCACTGATATGCTACTCCTTCATTCACAAAATTATGAATGCTTCCAAAATCCACCCAAACCAGAATTTGTTGCCCATGTAACCATGCCTTGATCTACATAGTTTACAAGTTTCAAACCCCCGTGATTGCATGAAGAGTGACCATAGGTTCTAGGGCAACTCTACCATCATCTTCAACTTGCCCTGTGTCTGCCACTTCCAGCCAAAAAAGGCATTTGCATTTATGGCTACTAGTGTATGCTTCATCGCAATTGTAACATAACCCTTGACTCTTCATTCTGCCATTTCCCCATGGTTTAGATATTTAACAAAGGCTGCTTAGTGCGTCTATCCTCCTAACTCGATACTGTTATTCTACCTTACTCCTTTCTGACTTTCCTACAATATTCGGGGTTTGTCCCAATGTTATAGAGCTATAACCAAGGCATTTCCTTTAATTGAGTTGGAGCTTTTTCTCAAATGCCCTCAGCAAGGCGCACCGTTGACACCAAATCTATCAGCGATGGATTTCCACATCAAGGAAGATGGATTCTGACAGCCCTACAGTAAAAATATCTGCCCATTGGTTGTCACACACCATGATGGCTTACGCAAGCAAACTCTGAAACCTACTCATGTATTCTTCCATTGACCTTGTTTGCAGAAGAGTGATGAGTTCTCCAAGTGGGTTGCTCTGTATAAGTCAAAAACGAAGATGGCACAATTCCTTGAAGCTCTCCCATGATAAATTCTAGTTCTCTTTAATTAAATTGAAAAACCAAAGTTGGGTATCTCTGGTCATATGGAACTAAGCAAGTCCAACCTTGTCCACCTCAAGTCTTAATATACGTTAATCATGAAAAAACTGATCACATTCATTTAGCCATGCTAGTGGGTCTTCTTTTGCATCATACAAAGGAAAATAAGCTTTGCATATTGAGGAAAAAAACCAATGTCTGAACATTCCCCAATGAATATTTTGATCGTGCAGCATTGGTACTTTATTGTTTTTGTTTTCCTGCTCATGTCTCTTGCCTGCCCAACCTTCTTAAGTCTAGGACATTCTGGCTGATAGGGCAGCAAGTGTTGTCTGCTACTCAACCCTATGTGCCTTCAACATGTGCTTCATCATGCCCATTATTTGGTCATCTTGTCATTTGAATCTCCCATAATTCCTAGATCTGATACCAAGTTGTTGCAAGCCTTGGATAAGGATCTAGTCACAAAGTGATTCTACTGGCGTTTTCTATAGGACCTTACAGTAAGGAAGATGGAGATCATGAGTGAGTGAGAGAGAAAAAGAAAGAGAGAGATGCATGTCTCAAGTGAACAAACTTTTCTGCTTGTCTTTTTTCATTAGGCAACAATCTTTAAACAAGGCTAAGCTACTATTTTAGGTAGTACATAGCGATAAAGATTCTAATCCCTCCATTATAGGACTTAACAAGAGAAGAAAATGAAAGACATATTCATAATTGGATTCTAGAATAATTTTTTAGCATAATTAATTCATGGAATCTTTATTTGCTGCTTTAATTTGTATGCTCTTGATTACAGCCTTGACTCTCGTCATCTCTCTTGATGTTGTTTGCTTATGCAATCATCATTTCCTTTTTGAGATTGATTTCATTTAATCTGCTTTCTATCATAATGTTTGCCCCAAAAAGCATCTGTAACAGAGTTTCCATTAGTTGTTCCATATAATGGCGTCATTGCACCATAATGCAACATTTGGTTTTCAGCCATCAAAGAATACTATCAAGTGTCATCAATATTAGATACAAAGTACTCCATCTGATCTTGAACAGATTGATTCAATCCAGCAAAATAGCAAGAGGTCATTTGTTTATCACTGTCATTCAAACCAATTCAAGCCAACCCTTACAGAAAGGTTATTGAACTCACATGTGAATTCTTCCATAAACACTTTTTTGCTTCAGTGAATGAAATTTTTTATACAACTCCATTACATGGTCACCTAGTAAAAATTGCTTCCTCATCTTTGCTTTAATGTGTTCGAGTGCAAATTTTTGGCTTGCCTGGTCATGCACAATGCTTTTCAGCTCACTTCCACCATTGAAGTGCAATACCCTTCAATTTAAGTTTTATAAACAGCATCGCCCTACTTTTTCCCATTGGTTTGCACTCAATAATTCTCCAAGCTTACTTCCCCAATCTAGATAATCTCCAGTATGCAACCTTCCAAGAAAATCAGCAACTTCAATCTTAATTCCTCCATTGTTTAAATCAAGGGCACAAACTATCCTCTCTTCCAATCCTCCTTGAACAATAGGGTTAACAGCCCAAACATCATGAGAAGGATTTTAATCAGATTCATCAAATATCATGCTCCAAACCACCTACTAGTATGTCCAAAGGATCATGGTCACCTTCTAGAATCTCCAGACAGGTTCCCACTATTTCCAGTCATTGTAAGGTCTGCATGGCTCAAAACAGACCTTCAATCATGCGCCACATCTCAACTGATAATGTTTGTTGGGCCTGGTTTCCTCTTCCATGATCTTTACCACATCATGGCATGCTTGGAGACGAAACCCTACTATAATTTTAGGATCTTTTACTCTGATACCAATTTGATGTGGTCATTAGAAGGGAAACACAATAATTACAACCAAAACAGATGCTAAGATGAAGAAAGTTGAAGCAAGAACAAAGGCAGATGATTTTGATCATTAAAGATCTAACAATTTGTAAGAAAAAAAAATGATAGCCATCTTTCACAATCTCTTAAAAAAATGTTACGTTTACATCAACCCTCCAATATCAATCCTAAGTCATAAATAACTCTATCTGATCTTAGCCATCCAATTTATTATAGTCACATGCTAATCACTTGACTGTGAAATGAGAATTAAAAAGAATTAAAACTAACCAATTGACTGACTAAACAAACTTGTAGAATTAGCAACCAAATGCGCCACAATATCATTGAGAAAGGAATAAGACATTAGCACTTTAAAGGAGGTTTTAATCTTCCTATTCCTATGAATAACTATCACAACAAAGAATTATGCTTGGAAAGCTCATGCTTATCCTTAGGGTCTGTTTCGTAGAGCTATATAAAGAATCAATAAAGCCTACTCTAAAAATTTTGCTAAACTACACTAACAACATTAACATTACATTCTGACAAAATTAAATGAATGTGCATGAAGATAAATAAAAAGCAAACAAACTGAAATCTAAAATGATTAAAATAATCAATAAGTCATGAATTATGCTATGTATAAAGCATTTATGCTATGATTGATTAAAATAATCAATCATCAAGAAGAGATGTCATTCCAATTGATAAATTCTCTAAAACCATAGAATCAAAAAGCCTCTTCTATAAACTCTAGTAATCTACAGCAATGACATCAACATATTTCAAAAATTCTTTAGAAGTTCTGAGTAAGAATTCAATAAAAATGCATGAAGACAAATCAAAATTAAACAAATTGAAATCTAAAACAATCGAAATCATTAATAAATCATGATTTACATAGAAGGTTATCTTGATGTAAAAATGTAAATATTGGCAAAAAGAAATTCCAAAGAAATCAGGTTCAATCTTTCCATGAAAGATAAACATGGAAAATTAAATCAAGAGGCTCCTAACAGCTGAACTACATATGGTGTTTCACGTAAATGTTGCCATCCATCACCCAACACGTGAGGTTTAAAAATAAATTTAAGAAATATGATTGAAACTGCATTCATAGAGGTAATTAATAGCGTTCAAGTCAAGGATACAAAAATTCAACGTTTACAATTGATAAAGAACATCAAAATAATAGGCCTCTGGCTCATGGCTCATGGCTCAAGGCTCACCATTCAAGGCAGTAATTCCATAAATCATCCAGACCACTAATTTTGAAACACTAATAGGGCAAGAACAGGCATAGAACCATCACAGATGGGAAGTAGAACATGTAGTTCATGCAATGCTAGATATATTATCAAGAAAAATAACAATTACTAAATTCATATAAAGCTGCAAATAAAATTCTCAATGGGAATACTAAGTCAGTAAATCTAAGATCAAAGAAAAAGAGCCGATACTTCATACAAACAAATAACTTGGATTGCATATGAGGTTGTAAGCGATAACAAACATAAGCATATCAATACTGTGAACAAGTAATATTGTAGCTTGAAGAACTTAAGTGCGAAGAAGGATTAAATACCATTTGGAAGTGGGTTAAGAAAACTTCCCACCTATTACTTGCCAATTTCTTCCAACCATCAAGCTTAGCATCTTTAAACTTATTTCCATCAATCTGAATCCTGTATGCTGGAATATATTCATTTGCCCAATCAGTGAAGGTAGGACCTCTATCTTTATACAACCTTGAGTATGTAGGTGGTGACCACCAAAGGTGCCTCAAGTTCCTTTTTGTAGATGCATGATTTCCCTTAGCCAAATTGAACTCCATTTTTTTCCTTGCGTTCTTCACCATATTCTCAAGCGAAATTTTGCATAAACTAATCGAAGAATCAACTGAGGTCATCATTTGTGGCTTACTAAACCAAGCAAACAGGCTATTAGAAGCTGAACCATCCACATTTCCAATGTAATCTGCTTTAGTCTTTTCAAGAGCAAAAGAACAGACAACCTCCGCAAGTGCAGACAAAAAGCCTTCGTCAGAGGAGCTTACACAAAAATCAATAGGATCCTGCAAAATTATTACAAAAAAGAAATCCTTAAGGATATTAGAAAAATAATCCTCATTTGCAAAATTGCTGAGGCAAAAAAACCCATTAAGGTGCTGACATCTTTAGGTTCCGCAAGCTCATCCATATTCCTCTCGGATCCAGGGCAGAACACCGAGAGCTCAAAGCTCCACAATCTCTGCAAAACCACTTGTCGGAAGGTGATGGCGACTATATTCGTGGAAATAGAACCATCAGCGGAAAGTATATCGGTTGAAAGACTTCCTCTCAGCTTCTTGGCCTTCTCTTTCACCTTTTTCGCTGGCAAAAACTGATCAAAAAAACAAAAATCAACTTCAAGAAGACATGATTATACAGTTCAAAATGTTTGCCGACCAGCCTAGTGGACACGGTGCTGCGCTCGTCGGAGCTGCCGGGGAAGACCGTCTCCACAACCATGGTAGCAGCTCCGGATAAGAGGTGCTCCTCAGCGATGTCGCCACCGTCAGCAGCAGCGGCAGTGAGGGCCTGGTCGGCGGCGACGGCACCAATGACACTGAGGCGCGCGAGATCGTTCTGGTAGGACCGGACGGCAGGGAGATGGGTCTTGGGGTCATCGGAGGAGGATCCCGCAAGGGCGTCGAGGAGCTCGACGTCGGTGATGGGGAGGGCGCGGAGTGGGAGATTGGGGATTGTGGAAACCCTGGGAAAAAGAATTGAGCGGGATTTTAACGAGGGGAATAGGGATTGGGAGGAGAAGAAGAGCGGGGGGAGGCAAACCGGAGGGGAATGAAGGAGGAGGTGTGGCATGAGCGCTGATTGCCGGAGGGCCGATGCTTGAAGGAGATGTCGGTATATTTCAGGTTGCAAATGATTTTGGGCAGGGCTGTTTTTATTTTTTACAAATGGCATAAGCTAATATATTGTGAAAACCAGTGTATAATATAAGGTTCGTGCTACAAACTCGGAGACATGTTACTCCCACAACATCCAGAGGAATTTAAACTCAAATTTTTATATCTTTGTGGGTCCTTTATTCTTATTAAACCTTTAATTAGGATTAACTAGTTAAAAATCATGGATCACAAATCAAATTTTAATTATTTTCATATTTCAAATAATTGCATGTTCATAACTTCTATAGGGGCAAGCCCTCTAATATTAATTACCCTAGACAATATCATGGAAACATCCGATTAAAAAACAAGTGTGAATGAAAAATGACTGAGTAAACATAAAATTAATTTTGTTTATAATAATTTCAAAGAGAATATGAGTACATAATCATGAGCAATAATACAAAAAAATATTAAAAGAACTATTTTTTTTATCATGCTCTTCAAACTCTTTTTTTTATTCACATGACTTACCTGACGCTCTTAACTCCTTTGCTAAAATCATATTGGACGACCCTTTTAACTCGATGACTGTAGCCTTCTTCAATTTCTTTTTTTTTTTCTTTTTTGTGTCTGCAACTTGACACATAGCATAACTCCCAAGTTGCGGTCACTCCACATTTGTGAGTTGCCTACTTGATTATCTTTGACTCTTTTATTGTTGAAACTTTGGCACTTTATGCTTGTGAATCCTCAGTTCTCTGACCTGCAAGCTCCTTAGGTTTTTGACTTCTTTGTGTCTTAAGACTTCAAAGTTGCATTCGTCATTTATATGAAATATTTTGGTCTTGACTCTTCGATGCTTTTGAGTCTTGACCATCAAATCTTTAAGTCGTAGCCTTCAACATAATTGAGTCATTAACTTGACAATTTTGACTAGCTTTTAAAATGGATCTCAAGCTATAATTATTAACTCGATTTCCGTTAACTAATATTGAGCTCTTCAATTCATCCTTGCGAATGAGACCTCACAATGGGTTTCAAAAGAATTTTCGTTAACACTTTTTTTTCTACTCCTATTAGTGTCAAGAGAACTCAAACTGAGTTGAAAGATAAATTTTCATAAAATTTTTCATTTACTCTTCTTTTCACTTCAATTAGTGTCAAAAAACCTCAAAGTGAGTCCAAAGAAAGATTTTCATAATTTTTTTATTTACTCTGTTTTTCACTCCAATGAGTGTCAAAAGACCCCAAAGTGAGCTCAAAGAGAGATTTTCATAATTTTTCTTCATTTACTCTTCCTTTCACTCCAATAAGTGTCAAATGACCTCAAAGTGCATTCAAAGAGAGATTTTCATAAATTTTTTTCATTTACTCTTCCTTTCACTCCAATGAGTATCAAATGACCTCAAAGTGAGCAAAAAGAGATTTTCATAATTTTTTTCATTTACTCTTTCTTTCACTCCAATGAGTGTCAAAAGACTTCAAAGTGAGCTCAAATAGAATTTTCATAGAAATTTTCAATCACACTTCTTTTTCACTCCAATGAGTGTCGAGAGACCTCAAAGTGAGTTTAAAAAGAGTTTTCATAAAAATTTTATTTACTCTTCCTTTCACTAAAATGAGTGTCAAAAGATCTCAAAATGAGCTCAAAGAGAGATTTTCATAATTTTTTTTATTTACTCTTCCTTTCACTTCAATGAATGTCGAATGACCTCAAAGTGAGCTCAAAGAGATATTTTCATAATTTTTTTTCATTTACTCTTCATTTCACTCCAATGAGTATCAAAAGACCTCAAAATGAGCAAAAAGAGATTTTCATAATTTTTTTTATCTACTCTTCCTTTCACTCCGATGAGTGTCAAAAGAGATCAAAGCGAGCTCAAAGAAAGTTTTCATAGAAATTTTCAATCACTGTTCTTTTTCACTTCAATGAATGTCGAAAGAACTCAAAGTGAGTTCAAAAAGAGTTTTCATAAAAATTTTCATTTACTCTTTCTTTCACTAAAATGAGTGTCAAAAGATCTCAAAGTGAGTCCAAAGAGGGATTTTCATAATTTTTTTTATTTACTCTTCCTTTCACTCCAATGAATGTCAAAAGACCTCAAAGTGAGCTCAAAGAGAGATTTTCATAATTTTTTCCATTTGCTCTTCCTTTCATTCCAATGAGTGTTAAATGGCCTCAAAATAAGCTCAAAGAGAGATTTTCATAAATTTTTTTCATTTACTCTTCCTTTCACTCCAATGAGTGTGAAAAAAACTCAAAGTGAGCAAAAAGAGATTTTCATAATTTTTTTCATTTACTCTTCCTTTCACTGTAATGAGAGTCAAAAGACCTCAAAGTGAGCTCAAAGAGAGTTTTCATAGAAATTTTGAATCACTCTTCTTTTTCACTCCAATGAGTGTCGAGAGCTCAAAGTGAGCTCAAAGAGAGTTTTCATAGAAATTTTGAATCACTGTTTTTTTTCACTCCAATGAGTATCGAGAGCTCAAAGTGAGCTCTAAGAGAGTTTTCATAGAAATATTCAATCACTCTTCTTTTTCACTCTAATGAGTGTCGAGAGACCTCAAAGTGAGTTCAAAAATAATTTTCATTTACTCTTCCTTTCACTAAAATGAGTATCAAAAGACCTCAAAGTTAATCTAAAAAGAGATTTTCATAATTTTTTTATTTAGTCTTCCTTTTACTCTAATGAGTGTCAAAAGAACTCAAAGTGAGCTCAAAGAGAGATTTTTATAAAAAATTTTCATTTACTCTTCCTTTCACTCCAATGAGTGTCAAATGACCTCAATGCGACCTCAAAGAGAGATTTTCATAAATTTTTTCCATTTACCCTTCCTTTCACTCCAATGAGTGTGAAAAAAACTCAAAGTGAGCAAAAGGAGATTTTCATAATTTTTTTTCATTACTCTTTCTTTTCACTCCAATGAGTGTCAAAAGATCTCAAACTGAGCTCAAAAAAAGTGTTCATAGAAATTTTCAATCACTTTTGTTTTTTATTCCAATGAATGTCGAGAGACCTCAAAGTGAGTTCAAAAGGAGTTTTCATAAAAATTTTCATTTACTCTTCCTTTCACTAAAATGAGTGTCAAAAGACCTCAAAGTGAGTCCAAAGTGAGATTTTCATAATTTTTTTATTTACTCTTATTTTTACTCCAATGAGTGTCAAAAGATCTCAAAATGAGCGTCAAAAGATCTCAAAATGAGCTCAAACAGATATTTTCATAATTTTTTTTTCATTTGATCATCCTTTCACTCCAATGAGTGTCAAATGACCTCAAAGTGAGTTCAAAGAGAGATTTTCATAATTTTTTTTCATTTACTCTTCTTTTAACTCCAATGAATGTCAAAAGAACTCTAAGTGAGCAAAAAAGAAATTTTCATAATTTTTTTTTCATTTACTCTTTCTTTCACTCCAATGAGTGTTAAAAGAATTCAAAGTAAGCTCAAAGAGAGTTTTCATAAAAAATTTTATTTACTCGTCCTTTCACTAAAATGAGTGTCCAAAGACCTTAAAGTGAGTCCAAAAAGAGATTTTCATAATTTTTTTATTTACTCTTTTCTTTCACTAAAATGAGTGTCAAAAGACCTCGAAGTGAACTCAAAGAGAGATTTTCATTTTTTTTTTTATTTACTCTTCCTTTCACTCTAATGAGTGTCAAACGACTTCAAAGTGAGCTCAAAAAGAGATTTTCATAAAATTTTTCATTTACTCTTTCTTTCACTCTAATGAGTGTCAAAAGAACTCAATGTGAGCAAAAAGAGTTTTTTATAATTATTTTTCATTTACTCTTCCTTTCACTCTAATGAATGTCAAAAGACCTCAAAGTAAGCGATTTTCATAATTTTTTTTAATTTACTCTTCCTTTCACTATAATGAGTGTCAAAAGATCTCAAAGTCAGCAAAAAGAGATTTTTATAATTTTTTTTTCATTTACTCCTCCTTTCACTCCAATGAGTGTCAAAAGATCTCAAAGTGAGCTCAAAGAGAGTTTTAATAGAAATTTTCAATCACTCTTATTTTTCACTCCAATGAGTGTCGAGAGACGTCAAAGTGAGTTCAAAAAAAGTTTTCATATAAATTTTCATTTACTCTTCTTTTTCACTAAAATGAGAGTTAAAAGAACTCAAAGTGAGTCTAAAGAGATATTTTAATAATTTTATTATTTACTCTTCCTTTCACTCCAATGAGTGTCAAAATACCTCAAAGTGAACCCAAAGAGAGATTTTCATAATTTTTTTTTCATTTACTCTTCCTTTCACGCCAATGAGTGTAAAATGACCTCAAAGTGAGCTCAAAAAGAGATTTTCATAATTTGTTTTTCATTTACTCTTACTTTCACTCCAATGAGTGTTAAAAGAACTCAAAGTGAGCAAAAAGAGATTTTCATAATTTTTTTCATTTACTCTTTCGTTCACTCTAATGAGTGTCAAAAGACCTCAAAGTGACTCAAAGAAAGTTTTCATAAAAATTTTCAATCACTCTTTTTTTTTTTTACTTCAGTGAGTGTCGAGAGACCTCAAAGTGAGTTCAAAATGAGTTTTCATAAAAATTTTCATTTACTTTTCCTTTCACTAAAATGAGGGTCAACAAACCTCAAAGTGAGTCCAAAGAGAGTTTTTCATAATTTTTTTATTTACTCTTCCTTTCACTTCAATGAGTGTCAAAAAATCTCTAAGTGAGCTCAAAAAGAGATTTTCATAATATTTTTTCATTTACTCTTCCTTTCACTCCAATAAGTATCAAATGACCTCAAAGTGAGCTCAAAGAGAGATTTTCATAATTTTTTTTTATTTACTCTTTCTTTCACTCCAATGAATGTTAAAAGAACTGAAAGTGAGCAAAAAGAGATTTTCATAATTTTTTTTCATTATTCTTCCTTTCACACCAATGAATGTCAAAAGACCTCAAAGTAAGTTCAAAAATAGTTTTCATAGAAATTTTCAATTACTCTTCCTGTTTACTCCAATGAGTATCAAGAGACCTCAAAGTGAGTTCAAAAAGAGTTTTCATAAAAAAATTTATTTACCCTTCCTTTCACTAAAATGAGTGTCAAAAGACCTCCAAGTGAGCTCAAAGAGAGATTTGCATATTTTTTTTTCTTCTTCATTTACTCTTTCTTTCACTCCAATGAGTGTCAAATAACCTCAACGTGAGCTCAAATAGAGGTTTTCATAATTTTTTTTCATTTACTCTTCCTTTCACTCCAATGAGTGTCAAAAGAACTCAAAGTGAGCAAATAGAGATTTTCATAGTTTTTTTTATTTATTCTTCCTTTCACTTTAATGAGTATCAAAAGACCCCAAAGTGCGCTCAAAGAGAGATTGTCATAATTTTTTTAATTTACTTTTCCTTTCACTCTAATGAGTGTTAAATGACCTCAAAGTGAGTTCAAAAAAGAGATATTTTCATAAATTTTTTTCATTTACTCTTTCTTTTCACTCCTATGAGTGTCAAATGACCTCAAAGTTTGTTGAAAGAGCGATTTTCATAAATTTTGTTTTTGATTTACTCTTCTTTTCACTCCAATGAGTGTCAAAAGACCTCAAAGTGAGCTCAAAGTGAGTTTTTAAAGAAATTTTCAATCACTTTTCTTTTTCACTCTAATAAGTGTCGAGAGACCTCAAAGTGACTTCAAAAAAGGCTTTCTTAAAAACTTTCATTTACTCTTTCTTTCACTCCAATGAGTGTTAAATGACCTCAAAGTGAGCTCAAAGAGAGATTTTCATAAATTTTTTTTCATTTACTCTTCCTTATACTCCAATGAGCGTCAAAAGACCTCAAAGTGAGCAAAAAGAGAATTTCATTAATTTGTTTTCATTTACTCTTTCTTTCACTCTAATGAGTGTCAAATGACCTCAAAGTGAGCTTAAAGGGATATTTTCATAAATTTTTTTCATTTACTCTTCCTTTTCACTCCAATGAGTGTCAAAAGACTTCAAAGCGAGCAAAAAGAGATTTTCATAATTTTTATTTTCATTTACTTTTTTTTTTCACTCCAATGAGTGTCAAAAGACTCAAAGTGAGCTCAAATAGAGTTTTCATAGAAATTTTCAATCACAATTCTTTTTCACTCCAATGAGTGTCGAGAGACATCAAAGTGAGTTCAAAAAAAAAATTTTCATTTACTCTTCGTTTCACTAAAATGAGTGTTAAAAGACCTTAAAGTGAGTCCAAAAAGAGATTTTAATAATTTTATTATTTAATGTCAAAACACCTCAAAGTGAACCCAAAGAGAGATTTTCATAATTTTTTTTTTCATTTACTCTTCCTTTCACTCCAATGCGTGTCAAATGACTTCAAAGTGAGCTCAAAGAGAAATTTTCATATATTTTTATTTACTCTTCCTTTCACTCTAATAAGTGTCAAATGACATCAAAGTGAGGTCAAAGAGAGTTTTCATAGAAATTTTCAATCACTCTTCTTTTTCACTCCATTGAGTGTCGAGAGACCTCAAAGTGAGTTCAGAAAGAGTTTTCATAAAAATTTGCATTTACTTTTTCTTTCACTAAAATGAGTGACAATAGTAAGTCCAAAGAGAAATTTTTATAAATTTTTTTCATTTACTCTTTCTTTCACTCCAATGTGTTAAAAGACCTCAAAGTGAGTTCAAAGAGAGATTTTTATAAAATTTTTATTTACTCTTTCTTTCACTCCAATGAGTGCCAAAAGACCTCAAAATGAGTCCAAAGAAAAAATTTCATAAATTTTTTTTCATTTACTCTTCCTTTCACTCCAATGAGTGTCAAAGACCTCAGAGTGAGTTCAAAGAGATATTTTCATAAAATTTTTCATTTACTCTTCCTTTTACTCCAATGTATATTAAAAGACCTCAAAGTAAGCTCAAAGAGATATTTTCATAAATTTTTCATTTACTCTTCCTTTCATTCCAATGAGTGTCAAAAGACCTCAAACTGACTTCAAAGAGAGATTTTCATAATTTTTTTTATTTACTCTTCCTTTTACTCCAATGAATATCAAAAGACTTTAAAGTGAGTTCAAAGAATTTTTTTATCTACCCCCAAGAGTGTCAAAACCTCATGGTAGGTACGAAGAAATTTTATAATTTTTTTTTGACCCAAGAGTGTCAAGATCTCAAAGTAGGTTTGAAGAAATTTTATAAATTTTTTCCTTTAACCCCAAGAGTGTCAATACCTTAAAGTAGGCTTGAAAAAATTTTATAAATTTTTTCCTTTACCCCCAAGAGTGTCAATACCTCAAGGTAGATTTTAAGAAATTTTATAAATTTTTCTCTACCCAAGAGCTTCAAGATCTCATGGTATATTTCAAGGAGGTGCTCATAAGATTTTCTAAGAGAAGGTCCTGCAAAAATTACAAACATGCCCCTCACAAATAAACTTATCTCTCATGATTTTTTTCGAAAAGATTTTTTTTTCCTCTTTTTTTTTTTCTTCTAATCATGTGAAATAATATAGTAACATCTTTAACTATAAATGAAGAGCAAAGGGAAGTACTCAAAACACTCAACACTTGAAAATACTGAATATTGTTTTGCCTGTAGCACGAGGAATCAAGGAAAGATACGTAAATCATACTCTTATGGCATCTGGCAGGTTCAAAGTAACATATTTGCAATCTCTACAGCATTAAATGTGGTGCCCTTGCATATTTCCATAAACAATTGTGTCCAGTCCATGGTTTCCATCTTGAGAAATATCTTGGCGAATACGACCAACTACAACATCATCTTTGTTTGACATCTCCAATGATGTATGGGAAGCGATTGGCATCATGGTCATCAAAAACAACCACCCCAAAACCCCCTTTGAGAATCCTTGTAGTATCCTCATCAAGAGACTTTTCAAACTGCAGATCAACACTTTCAACATGCACATGCATCACTAGAACTCTAGTGCAAGTTATAGTCACTTTAACGCCCTTATCCTTCCAGATCTTTCTTACTTCTTTCACCAATTTCATTTCCTCCACATTATACCCATTTGAAAGAGCTAGAGAACTGGCTCATTGAGTGAGAATAGATTAAATGCATTTTGTTGCTTAAAGGTCTTACAAGTGGGTCTTTTGACATCCAAAACCTCTCAAGTCCACAATCACTACTCTTCCATTTGCTGCGGTACCTGCTTCACTAGCTACCTAAGAGGTGCTGACAACCATTCAAACCACCTTTGCCCTCTGTTGCAATGGCGTGACAACCATCAAGCAAATAATGGTAGAACCATGACAAAAGCTCCATGCTCAACAGCAACAAGATTAATCTCACAGCTAGCAGAACCATTAACACTGAACAAAGCAATATCAACACCATCAAAGCTCTTTGCTTGGGGTGAGCTCCTCAATGATGTAGTCACGATTCTCCAAAAATAAGTGGCGGACGACTGGTGAGCATGTGAATAGAGTGGTAAGGGAAGTTGCAGTCGGAAAGCACCTGAAAGAACTCCTGTCTGACGACTCCCATCACTCTCACTATGGAGACCGAAAGACCATCTTCTCATAACACCATTCATATGGTTGTGTTGCCCCTCTTGCTTTAACAAACAGCGAGGTTACCACGTCTCCCAGAGATATACGTAAAATGGAGGTCGGAGACCATGACGTGTGTTGTTTGGAACTCTCAGATTCTGCGCTGAGGGAGAAAGATGTAATGGTAATGATGTAAAATGCTAGGTTTGCACATCCAGATTAAAAAAAAAAAAAAACCAAAAGAGCATAGAACTCATCTCCCCTGGTTCTGGCAGGGTATTCTTTGGTTTCAGCCTATTAAAACCTGACATGTGTCCCTAATCACAATAGAAAAAATATAATAACATCACATGAGACATTTGTCAAAATATGAAAGGCTAGAACCAGGGGATTTCCTGGTTTCAGAACCAGAGGAGATGAACTCAAGAGCATAGGCTATATAACGTGCATGAAGGTTTATAATATGCATGGAAAAAAATCATAAAGAAAATAGTGGGACCAGTTATAAATGCATGCATGGTATAATCTCAAGAGTGTTGTTTATCATGCAAAATCCAAAGTTTTTTTTCTTTTTTTTTTCTTAGCATTTTTTCTTAGCACTTTAGAAAGATATTGTACCTTTCTCTTGTTGCCGAATCCAGTTGATTTTCATCAGCTTTCTCTCGTTTCCCATCGAACGAATGAGCCTATGTTATCTTCTTTATTTATTCACCTTCTTCTCCTTTTTCTTCTTCGAACTTTCTATGTTCTCACTCCGGTTTGTCCTTCCTCTTTTTTTTTTCTTAAAACTCTATGTCCCTTCTTGTCCTCTTTTTTTTTTCTTCCCTCTTTTCTTTTCTCCCAATTATTATGTTCCACCATACCCTCAACTTCCCCCTATGTTGGGAGATTTTTTTTTCAAAAATTTCAATTCAATTTTTTTTTTAAATTTTGAATTTTGAATTTCAAACCCTTTGTTTTTTTAATCAATATATCTTTTTATATATATATATATATATATTCTCTCTCTCTGTTTTAAATATATATTTTTATTTTCTTTTATTTTTTACTTATTCCCCTACTCCTATTTGGAATAGGATAATAGCCCCTTTTTTTTATTTTTTATTTTCCTTTCTCCTACTCTTATTTGAAGTAAGAGGATAGAATTTATTAATACTATTTTTTTTTACTTATCTTTTTTTTTTGTTTTACTTTAATTCGAAATAGAATAATAAGTTCCTGATGGAACTAAGAATTAGAAAATTCTATATAAACAATCCCCATGTTACTTGGGTCAATTGGTCAATTTGATCATCCAACTCAAAATTGTTTCTTCAAAAGTTTTTGTTTGATAAAACTTAATTAATTAATAAATTAATTCTATTAGAGTTTGGAGAGTCATTGGAAAAACCTAAATTTCATAAAATAAGGGAGTATAATTGAACTCATGTATATATTTGGTCTCTCTTTTGGTGGATTTACGATGTTTCACGGTTATTATTCTTGTAATTCATCCGTTTTATTTTTAAAAAAAAGCCCCTCAAATTTCATGCTATTTATAAAAATTATAAAAACCAATTTTCAAAAATTCTTACACTAGTGTGCGCTTGAATTATGGTAATGGAAATGAGGGGGATTGAGGTAATGGAGAGAGAAGAAAGAAATGTGTAGGGGATAGTAGTGAAAAAAGTGTTTGGTTGAAGAGGTAATTCATTAGGAATGTGAAAAATAGAAGAGTAATTTATTGGGAATTGAAAAAAAATAAAAAGATATGATGTAAAATTACTTTTATGCCCTTAATATAAAGAAATAAATTTTGTTGTTTATAAAATATTTTAAATAAATTTTAATTATTATAATTAATTATTTTATGACTTATATTTGACATAAATATTTATTTAATATATTAAAATATTATTATTTTATATATATACCTATATACATATATATTAGTGAGGGGTAAAATGGATAATTTACACACATTCCCCCTTCTATCCTCCTTCATTCCGCTCATATTGAGGGGAATAAACCATTACTCTTGGGGGTTAATGGTAACCCCTCCAGGGTTATTATTACCTCCCTAAAAAATCATCCAAATATGGAAATGGGAAATATTATTGCCATCCAAGCCAAGTGTAACCACGAGAGGATCAATAGAAATAGATATTCTTTAAAAAATTTGTAATGAAGATCAAGTTTCGTCACAACCCAAAAAATTCACCTATGATTTTCCATAAGAAATAATGCATTAAATCAGACAAAACAATTAATAAAACAAGAAAAAGGGAACAGTTGAAAGAAGCAGATAAAATTTGGTGCCATGGCAATGAAAGCAACTGGAATAATCCAATGGAAACTTGCCAATTTAGCTATCTTACTCTTATTCACAGGTGTCGCCTTTGCTCCCAAGTTCCAAGGATTCAAACCCTAGACGGCAATGCACTGTACACTACAAGAAAAATTCTAAATCGGCACGGTAGAATTGGCATGGAAATGAGTTTAAAAATCGTGCCAAACTAATTTTGGCACCGTATTTGGCATCGAAAATTAACAATGGCTATAGCAATAGTGACATATATATTTTGACAACATTTTTTGAATACTGTGCCAAACTTTGTCACTGTTTTTGGTACGGTTTTTTATTATTGTGCCAAACATTACCATTGATTTTTGGCACTGACTTTGGTTCCATATTTGTCACAGTTTTGGCACGGGTTTATTGGTTCGGTATTTGGCATGGTTTTTTAATACGATTTTCTCTACTATACTTTTTTCACAGTATTTGGCATAGTTTTTGGCAAAAACTTTTTGTTATGATTTTTGGCATGCTTTTGTTTATATAGTGAAAAAAATCATTTATATGAAATTAATTTTATTAAAATGTATTCTATATTTTATATTGATTTATGGGAAAAATGAATAAAAATGTTATTAAAATAATAAATTTACAAACAACTTCAAGAAGACAAAACTCAACAAAATGGGTAGTTGATAGGGACGTAAGTGTACATGCCGATCGTGTATTAGTAGTGTGTGTAAAGCAGAGTGTCGGTCCACAGGAAAGAAAGTGAATACTAGTAGTAACCCTAATTCCGAAAATTAGCCTAATTAATCAAATGACGTGTGTGTGTGAACAAAAGAGAAAAAAGTAAGAAATATGAAAATAAAACAACAGAGAAGACAAGGGAAGAAATGATGTCCAGACATAGTATTCATCTAGGGTTATGAAGTATAGGACAAAGGTTGTTTAAATATGCAATTCTATTCGAACTGAGAGCTTTCTTAAAGTATACTAAACCATTCTTGTAAAGACAAATAGTAATTGAATTGGTACAATGCTAATACAGTCAACCTTCAATCGCATTAACACTCTATAAAACCTCATTGCAAGCTAATGATAATCTCTTAAGTAGATAACCTCCCTTGTGAAGAGAGATTATCCCTAATCCGAATACGGAGTAGAGATGAGATTTCTTCTAAAATATACTCCATATGATATCAAAGAGCACTGAGATGATCATTAACTTAGTCGAGAGAATTGAGGGAGACGAGGTCTCCATAGTACACTAACTAGAGCCTTACTTACAATCCCCTCGAATTGTGGTATGTCTATGCTATGTGGAATTTTCTTTTCGTCACCAAGCACATCGAACATATGAAACTAAGGGGCTCTCTCCACAATAGCAATCATTTAATAAAAACATCAATTAGATACGAAAACATGAATTGCAATTAATGAAATAAAAGAGCACAAGCATCCATAACTATTGTCAAAATATAAACCCTAGATTTCAACTATGCCCAAACACCATGAAAATTAGTTCTCCATCATTGGAGAACAACAATCCAATCCAAATGAATTAAAATACATAAAGAGAATAACAATATTCCCTTAAAGCTCGCAATCTCCTCAGATGGATGAAATTCTTCAAAGATTCCCCAAAATCACCGCATATATCTCTTCACGAACGATTTCCTTGAAGTTTTGAACCTTCTTCTAATCTCTCCCTCTTGTTTTCTTCCTTCTCCCATAAGATAATCAATTGAAAACCCCCCAAATCGCCGCCCAAAGGGTGGCCAAAGAGAAGAGAAGAAGCTCCCCCCCCCCCCAAAAAGCCCTAATTTCTAGCTTTTATAACTCAGGAATCGGGAGTTCTTACCACCGTAAGAGGTCCTTATGGCTCGAGGCTTACAACCGTAACAATGCTCGTAAGGTTCTTGGGTTGGGGCTTACTGTGGCTATAAATAGTGAATTGTTACAGCACACGAACAACATATTGCTACAGTACCCCTTACGACCTAAGGCTTATAGCCGTAACAATACCTGTAACGTTCTCGGGTTTGGACTTGTGCCGTAATAGTGCCCCATAAACAGTGTTTTGCTACAGTACATGAATATTGCACTGTTACAATAACACCATAATAGCGCTCGTAAGCTCGCTCGTAAGTCACTCTAAAAACTCTATTATTCTTCTAAAATTAGCTCAAATCACTTCAAACTTGTTCCTCTTGATCAATATGTCTTCATTCTAGCCTGAATATGAAATAGAAGCGAATTAAGTACTAATTCAATCATATATTCAACAATTATATGCAAAGTGCTATAAATAATAATAATAAAATACATTCATTTAAGAACTTATCAGTAGCAGAATAGAAAGTACAGTATGCAGAAATCAGAAATTTATAATAACCAGAATACTACATAAATTTATACATCAAGGGAAGATATTAGAAAGTTGTATCGCAAAAAAAAGAAAGAAAGAAAGTCAAACAATAGCACAATATAAAATGCAATAGCATAATATATGTAACGAATTTGACTTATCAGGTGACTCATCCCCATTTCCAGAATCAAGCAAAGAGGAAGACAGCACATTAATTGAAGATGTGATCTTCACAGTACCCCCATACCGCCAAATCCTAATTCCTCCAGCCAACTTCCATTCATGGTAACCTTTTAAACAAAGAATGCAGTCCACAACTTTAACTGATGAGCCTCCCTATGAAGAAAACATGATAAAAGATTATATTTTAATGGATGATAAAAGGGACATCAACCAATAACAACATCTATGAAGTCCTTAAGAATGCATCCGAAGATTCACTTAAATTGAATGGGTTTGACCATTTCCACTATACAACGTGAAAATAGATTAATTCATACATAATTCTAATCAATGCACTGAAATTTGCAACAATGTCAGAGATCATAGTCAGAACAGTCATCAGATTCATCCACACACATCACAAGGTAAAAGATACAAGGCTAACCAAATTCAAGTTTTTATCACATGAAAATATAAATAAAACACAAACCTTTTCTAAAGCAGACGCTTCAAATGTCAACAACTTCATCTCTGCAACCGCAACAGGAAAGTTCCTTATATCCTCAACATACTAAATTGCAGATTGAGCTACTCCATCACTCGACTCAATAGTGATAACCAGATTCTCCACAACCTTTCCCGCCAAATTTCTTAAAAAAAAACAATAAAAAATCAACTCTTCCCCCCACATTATCATCAAAAGAACACAACTTTTGCACAAAATCGAGACATTAGCTTCGAATCGGAAAACCAAACACATGAAAACGAATTTCTTCAAGTTTGCACTCCTTTATCTCCATTTACCTCTATGCAAATACATAATCCAAAATCAAAGTTTGGAGCATACCTTTGGAATGGACCCAGGATTGACTCAGTTGAGTACATTACAGAGGATCAACCCATTGCGCAGAGCGAGGCAGAACTCCTCTTCAGAGGGCTATGTCGGCAGGGTCTCCAACGCTGCTCCATCCATCCTCCTCAGCCATTGAGCAGCTTGAAACCTCCTTGATGCTATTCAAAAGAAGCATGCCATTGAAGCTCGGAAAAATAAAATTATAATTTTTTTATAATATAGATGCGCTTATCAAATTGCCACCGGATGGTCTGCATACTAAAAAATTTTAAGTTTCTTAATATAATAGATTTAAAATAGTATGCGAGAAAACAAAAAGATTCTTGAAAATGCAATAGCATAATATAACCTGATCAAGAGCATAAGGTGTGTTTGCAGCAGCAAGAACAAGGACTTTCTGGTCATTGTTTCCTATGTTAGGATCGACAAGGGTCTACGAGCATGCTAGAAGCAAAATATGCACAGTGGATAACAAACTAAACTAGCATGGACCCTAGCATGCAATGGAAGCGAATAAAGATATAAAAATCTAAAATAAATAAATAAATACAATTCCAAGGGTGAAATCGAAAAAGGGACTGCATATATGTGACTCCCCTCTACTCTCACACACACACAAGCTGGAAACAATCCGGTATGAATTGCTAGTATCCAACGATAACTCTTATCGAGAAATACGAATACCAATTAAAATTAGGTCTCAAAAACCTAATCGTAAACATGTTTAAGGAATTGTAAATCAAAAACTGACACTCAGCGAATGTTTCACATGTGAGAATCTTTTGAGAAAAATTCCACAACCATTATGAACTAATCTCAAAAGGCTCTCACTCCGGCGATCTCCATTGATAAAGAAATATCAATGAAAAAGCCGGCATGTGAACTAACATACATGAATAAACAAGAAAGGTCAAAGGAGTGTCGACCTATATCTTTGCCGGAGCCGAGTAATGGCAATTCGGATGGAGAAAACTTTCTCCAAAAGGGGGGAAAAGGCGGACAGCACCTTTGCGAAGGATGACGGCGACCAACAATTGGACCTGACGGCGGCCTCGGCTTGGGCGGACCGGCAGCGTCCTCTTGGCTAGGGCGGACCGGCGGCCTCCTTGAGGGAGAGAGGGAGAGAAAAGATTAGGGTTAGGGTTTTTCTCTAATACACATGTATTTATAAAACCCTAAAACCAATCCCAATGCAATATCAACCATTAATTCCACATATTGAATCTTCCCTCTTATTGGATATTAATCATATTAGATCTAATAAGCTAATACTTAATTTCTAATTAAGTCCCTCAATTTTTAAGTTATCTCATAACTCAATCCTTACACATTCGCGGTTAGACCAAATCAACTCTTGATTTATCTAAATTCCATTTAGCTATTCGACTCATTAGATTGAGTCCGGATTTCACGGCTTTTACGTGTGCGATTCTGTAGGCCCGTTTTAAAATCGGCAATGGGATTTTAACCTTGTTAAGGCCCATAAGTCACAAATGCCGTCTAGCATGGCAATGTGACTACCCGAATTAAAACGGAGGTCGACTGGGTAATCAACTAACCTCGTAACCTTATCTGATTCCTTTACCAATTGAATATCTCGATCAACATAAGGCATGGAGCTTAGTCATCCTTATTTATTTGTCGATCGATTTCTTGATCCTCGGTGAACTGACTAGGTCAAATAAATGATAACCCTTACCATTTTCACTTGGGCGTGGCCACGCACTACTCAGTTTCACCGATCAAGTGGCCGGTGATATTCTCTCTCCTCAGAGAGTGGCAATCCCCTCGCATCGCAAATGTTACTCGCTATGAATCTCAATGCACCCAATCATACCCACACTTGTCACTCTGTTACGAATGACGTTAGGCGTATGTCAAAGTACACCAGCATTCATCCAAGCTCCATAGTGACCTTGAGTCTAAGGATTCGGTATAAGCGTTACACGAGAACCACTTATGACTTTGCAACCATGTAGTGATCTCGTGAGCGGATCGATCCAGACACGCTGTTCACTAACACGTGTCTATGTCTATTGATTGACATCACATGTCCTATAATCCGTAAAACATGATCATCACACAATAGCATACTAGTCTTAGTTTACTAACATTCCCATGACAGTAATTGACTAGGGATGTTTAGAAAGTTGTTCCTTTACGCACCAAGGTTTTACTGCCCGAATCACGTATTCGGCAACTTGTGCGGAACAAACTCTCAGGGATAGTTCTATCCAAGCATACATGCACAGAAATGCACTAAGATAAAACAAGCCAGATTTTATTAAAAATAAACATATAACTAATAAAGGTTCAGATCAACGCGTTGGGGCTAGGGCTAACACTAACATCCTACACCCTGCAAGTAACTTGTTCAAGATAAGGAAAAGAGAATTCATAATTATTAGGAAGACACTGAATCATCACTTTATACAAGGCCTAATGCTGCCGGCAAAGCATCTTTTTCAATCCACCAATCATCACTTAATACAAACTCTTAATTAGCCCCTGATTAACCCTTAGTACTGTTTGTTATTCAACACTAAACACTTAATCGAATGTGATCACCTGATGCATTGCACCTGGCCTTGCTAACAGTGGAACATCACCATTAATTAGGTCAGACTTTCGACTAACACTCACAGACTGTGTCTTCTTTAATTAAGTGATTAATTAGTAAACCAAAGAAGATTGGGAGGATATTTAAGCTTTTAGAGATATTAATAATTAATAACTAAAAAAAGGAAAAGTTTAGAATGCCTAAGAGATCAGGCATGGGGTGGGTGTGTCTATATATTTCTATTTTTATATGTTTTAGCATGTGCATCCGCATGCAATTATGCTTTAATACTGTTTATTAATGAGGATGATTATTTTGTCAATGTTTGCACGTCGATCAGTTTTAGTTTCAAAGTTTACATAATTGAAACTTTGAACTTAGGTAAATTTCCCAAATGTTTATCCAGAAACTTACCTTGAACTACTGTCCAACCTTAAACTACCATACAAATGTTCCCAAAATGTACACCAGTAAAAGAAAGAACAGTGACATCCTTAATAATTCATAGCCATTAAAGAAGCCTAAAGTATCCTTGTCAACCATCTACTTCACACCAATAAGACAACTAATTTCCAAAGCAATGACATCAATTGCCAGTTAGAAAAAGATTGGTGAGAAGTTAAACAAACCACAGACTTGAATCTTATAATCTATGGAAATGCCAACTTGTATCTCCGCTGATGTATAATTTGTGAGGTTTAAGTTTTTAATGTTAATATGAGGTGAGCTCGGTGTTTTCATCATGTTTCCATTATTAGCTTCTTTAATATCACAAAAAGATACATTACAAATGCCAACTGATCATGTACTAGAACTCAAGGCTTTAGTGTCAAAGAAACAGGATAAAATGCAACCACTGAATTAAACTAAACACCTTGATGACAATTCAGAAAATTTACTTGGAATCTAAAGCATTTATTCACTGCAACCTGAAGAGAGAGCAAAGCATAAGCCGCAGACAGCGATTGTAAATTGTCGAAACTCAAACAATTATCACGCTATCCCAAGAAGCCCAGTTAGTTGTATTTCTGCAGAATAAGAGACACAAAATGATTCACAGTCAGCTAAATCCACTTAGCTTTATAATTAAATTTAACTAAAGACACAAAAATATACCTTTTGGTAGATTCCATAACCATACACACCCACTAACTATAGTGGGAAATAAATTATTCTTTGCCTGGTGAGGAGATAAATTTGGTTGGCTAAGGTGAAAATAACCCAATTGGATCTATGATTTGTTTCTCTCATGGGAACAAGAAATACACACCTGTATCCTGGTTATAACCAGGTATGATTAAGGCTATGACTTAAATAAGAACCAATCCTAAAAGGTAGACATAAATAAGAACCAGTCATAGCCTTAATCATACCTCCAGACTATAATAAGAACCAGTCATAGCCCTAATCATACCCTCCATACTATAAAAATGCAACATGCTTTGAGAGTTACCGCAATAATGCTCACAAAACAGTGAATAAATAGGTTAACAGAAGACAGCACATGATCCTCATCACCATACTTCTCAATTTTTGGGCTGTACGTTTGTCAATGGCAGTAAAGGTGCTGATTTTCCATCAGTACGCTTCTTTCCAAGAGCAGATTTCAAGTCTGCAATCATCATTACATGACCAACACCATTGCCAAGAGTTCACAGATCCACTATACCTCAGATTA
This sequence comes from Dioscorea alata, assembly GCA_020875875.1. NCBI lineage: Eukaryota > Viridiplantae > Streptophyta > Magnoliopsida > Dioscoreales > Dioscoreaceae > Dioscorea > Dioscorea alata. Next base: position 7,464,058 of record CM037027.1, read on the forward strand.
CATAATATTATAGCAACTTTCATTTGAATATCAATGATTAATTACCTTAAAAAATGCCTAACTTGCTAAGATCATCAGCAGAGCATAAAACGCCCAATGAGGCACCAAAAATCAAGTTCATTGAGATTGTACAGACAAATTACACTGTCACATGGTTTAAATGTTAGGACTATAATCTTTATGAATCAAGTGTATTTATTACATTTTAGTAAGTGCATTATACTTTTGAAGGAGATCCAACTACTGAGCCAACAAATGCGTGAACATAGTAAAATGCTTGTCAGATATCTGATGCCCAAAAACATCATTTGTGATTTCTGCATAAACTTAACTTCAGCAACTCAACAAAGAGATTTGATGATAAGTCAATTTGTGTCATTCAGAGAAAAACTAAGACCTAAAAGAGACTTTCAAAGCTAATGTTCATATTTTATTCATTGACATGAACTGCATTTAAAACTAATAAACAGAAACAAAATACTAATTGTGCTGAGCATTCAGGAAATTAAACAAATAATGTGCCAATCAAATTCTGGATCAAAACACATCAGCAGCAAACCAAGTGACTGTTATTGGTGGGGATGTTCAAATTGACAACAAGCAGAACATGCCCTTAATGAAGAATGTTAGGGAATATTTGGCACCAATGAACAAGGCAAATGAACAATATAAGGCATCAAACACAAATAAACAACCACATGGTTCATCCAAAACCTAGACTTTTATGTATGGAAGAACAATATAATCATCGACTTTCCATCACCTCGAGAGATTGCAATCCTAATCCAAGAGATTAGCCTTCCGCTTTACCTGGGTTTTGTCTTTGATTGGAAGTTGGAGTTGGATTTCATTTGTGTTCAGAGAAGACCTCACCTTAAACTTTACGATTACACAAGCCAGAAAAGATTCGCAAAGCTTTCACAATTGAAGTACATGAAGTACAACTAAACTATAAGAAATTCCTTACTACAACAAAAGAAATCAAAAGAAATCAACTTCACTATTCATACCAGATTCAAAACTGCTTGAAGAAAACTTTACAGGGAAGAAGGCTGTTCCAAAGGAGACAATTCACATGCTTCTTAATTAGTTTAGATGAAATCAGATCAGGTGTGATTTGGCATTAATGCAGATGGGCCATGATCAAAATGGGCACTATGAATTCTTTGGAATGAGTTGCAATCAAGGGAATACGAATTCAGAAATTCAAATAAAAATTAAAAAATTCAGAAATTCCATAATTTGATCAGAAACAAGTCAAACAACTATCTTCATAACAATTCAACATGAAAATATTCTTTTGCAACAACAGCATGGCATAGAAAATTCTCCATAAAACAACACAAAAATCCACATGAACATAGCTATGCAAGGGGGAAAATACAGATTGTATGAATAAACCAGCACCATTATTAATCAAATAATTCGTAATTCCAAACAGATGAATAGAGATGATGGCTAACCTTGTATTTGGCGATCTCTTCGGTAACCTCTTTCAGATCACCTTTGGTAAAAATCAGCCCAACATTTCCCTAAATCAAACAAACAACATCAACCAATAAATAAATAAATAAATTCAGTACATGTTAAGATAGCCTTGCAATGACAGATGTAAGATGTCCATGTTACCCGTGTCCATCAAAGTGAACTAGACAAGTAACAGATACAGAAATAAGAACACAAACAAATAATATGACACCACGCCTATACATTTGGAATGCTTGAGTAGGGCATTGTGGGAAATGAATTTCAGAAATAGTGAATCAATAGAAAGCCAAGAGATCAATACTCAAATAAGCATACATGAAAGCTGAAAACGTAACTTTATATTCATAGGTGCTATCGGACGCTTTATAACTGGATTACCTTGTTCTTGGGACTCTCTGTAATTTTGCAATTACAGAGAGTTAAAAATGTAAATCACTAACTTATAGCTTAAAGTCAAACACCAAAATTAAAATCTTAAAAATAATCATGATAACAATAGCTGTTGAGAACCAGGAGACTTACTAAATCACAGGCATAGATTCAACCTAGTCGTCATGAGGGATCCAAATTTGTTTGGAGATTCACTTTTAACCTAATGTTCTAATTAATAGATGGACTAATGTTCTATAAATGAAGTAACAAATGTGAGGCCATGAATGGTAAGCACTCTTTGAAAGTAATCAAAAGATGTAAGAGGAAATTATTTGACATTATCATCATGTAAAGAATTCTTAATCAAACCAGACCAAGATTGCAGTACAAGAAAATGTTGCCAGTTTGCAGAACCTCATTGTGATAAAGAAAATGCCTGTCATCAACATTAAGTAAAAGTTATCAGATTTGGAAATCACACTAATAAACATGGTTTTAACAAATTGCCATTCAATAACAATAACAATAATAATAATAAAAAAGCCAATGACTTTGCTAGAACGCCCTATGATAACAAGCATACAAGTGATTTCAGCTTTTGATGAGGAAAGACCTGAAACTGAAACCATAAACCGGAAAAATATTCCAAGAGTAAAGACCAATCAACCGGTCGAAAGCTTTTTTTGACAATGTTACTTTTAGGGATAAACAAGCAAATATTAGCACACTATATCACACATACCTTAGCTTCTCAATGTTAGGGACGTAGTGGCTCAGGTCCATAGTCCCACATCGCCTGTGAGATAGTGTCTCCCTAGCCTTATATATCCACCACCAACCCTTCCCTCTAACTGCAGTTATGGAGAAGTTAGGGTGGTGGGTCCCTGTATTAACATGAGCTGTAGGTCCCGCTGCGTACTCTGGTCGGCCGTGACTAGGATCTTGGGTCTCACATCCGCTGTGGGCCCAGGGGGGGTGTTAGGGACGTAGTGGCTCAGGTCTATAGTCCCACATCGCCTGTGAGATAGTGTCTCCCTAGCCTTATATATCCACCACCAACCCTTCCCTCTAACTGCAGTTATGGAGAAGTTAAGGTGGTGGGTCCCTGTATTAACACTCAAATCTTCCAACAAACTTCATCGATTCTGCTTTTGATAAACTGTGTTTCTTTAATCTTGCACATAAAGAAACCAATCACTCAATTACTTCAAAGATAAGCTGAATGCAACATAAATTACCTGACATGATTTAAAATGTTCTCGACCGGAAAATAGTGACAAATTTGTTACAACATTTGACAAGGAACTAATATACTGTGTCAAATATATATATATATATATATATATATATATATATATATATATATATATATATATATATATATATATATATATATATATATTTATATTTAAATATTTTATAATTCCATTCCAAATACCGTGCCAAATAAATAAATTTAATAATTTTACAAGATAGTGCCAAATACTGTGACAAATATATATATTTTTAAAATTATTTATTAACACTGTGGCAAATGCTGTGTTAAGAATGCAAATATAATAATATATAAACACAATACCAAATGAGATGCCAAAAATACAAATATTATAGTATGAATATCTTGCCAAATGCCGTGCCAAAAACACAAATATATATATTAAGACCGTGCCAAATGTGGTGCCAAAAATACAAATATAATAATATATTAATACCGTGCCAAATACCGTGCGAAATATAAATATAATAATTTATTAATACCGTGCCAAAAACTCAAATATAATAGTATATTAATACCGTGCCAAATGCCGTACCAAAATACAAATATAATAATATATTAATACCGTACCAAATACCCTAATTTATTCATACTGTGCCAAATACTGTGTTGAAAATAAAAATATAATAATTTATTTATACCGTGCCAAAAACTTAAATATAATAGTATATTAATACCGTACCAAATGCCGTACCAAAATACAAATATAATAATATATTAATACCGTGCCAAATACCCTAATTTATGCATACTGTGCCAAATACTGTGTTGAAAATACAAATATAATAATTTATTAATATTGTGCCAAATAACATGCAAAAAATACAAATATAAGATTATATTAATATCGTGTCAAATACGATGCCAAAAATACAAATATAATAATATATTAACTAACTCTACATAGTTAAGTTTATTAAGAATGATTAATATGTGATTAAGGGTAACCCAACATAATTAGTACTAACCCTTTTTAACCCCATCTTAAAGAATGGTCACAATGCCAACACCGTTTCATCTTCATGACCTTCAAACCCTAATCCTTAATCCCCATGCCAAGCAAACCCTTACTCGCCACCTCCGCACAGCCGGTGAACTGCATCATACCAAGGCAAACCTTTACTCCTCCATCCTTTTGTTCATCACCGACTCTATTATCTTGATCTACAAGGGCTGCTCTAATGGCTGATTGGGTGGCGCCGCCGCCACCCAATAAGCCATCGCCAGTCTCTCATCGTCCGTCATCACCCAATCTTCAAACTCCAAGTTCTACAAGACCATCTCCTCCTCCGGCCAAGCACTTTCAGGTCTTTACCAATGCCACGGTGACTTCTCCGACATTGACTATGCCGCTTGCGTCACTCGCGTGATTCTGATGTGGTCGTCCTCTTTGTGGTCCCATGGCTACCACAGCTCGCGTGCATCTTATTGGCTATTATGTGCTTTACTAGGCTGCTGGTTTTCCTCAGGTTGCCGGCACCCAGCTCCTTCTTAAGACCTGCGGGAGTAGTGGCGGTGGGAATGTGTTTGAGGAAAGGAGGGTACCACATTCTCAAATCATCAAAATGGGTTGTCGGGGAACGCCGGGGCAGGGTTCTACCCGACGAGCTACTAGTCAGCGTACGCCATGGTGCAATGCCAGGAAGATTTGTCGGCTGGGGACTGTGGGGAGTGCATTGCCGAGGCTATGCGGAAGGCAGAGGTCGAGTGCGGCGGTGCTGTTTCTGGCCAAGTTTATCTCAATAAGTACTACATTAGCTACAATTATTACACTGATGGCGTCCCCCGCGGCTGGGGTGGTGGCGGAGATGGTGGTGGCGGAGGATTTGGAGGTAAATTGTGCTCCTGGTCTCGTTTCTATTTTTGATTTTGATGTTTGAGATCAAGATCTAGTAAACTACTTTGCTTTTTGGGGATGGGTTAGGGTGTTCTCTTGATTATCTTTTTCTCCATGTCTTTAATCTTTGATTGGCAAATTAGGGCAGCGGACAGGGAAGATTGTGGCCATTATTGTTGGAGGTGCAGCTGGGCTAGGGTTTGTAGTGATTTGCTTGCTATTTGATAGGTCTTTAAGAAAAGGCAAAGATGGTGAGTTCTCAGTTAAACAAACTTCATTTTTATGGTTTAATATCTTGAATTTCTTGGCTATTACTAAAATACTGCCATTAGATGAGGTTCATTTGATAGTGATGGCCAATTCTCTAGTTTGAAACCAGGTTTCTAGGATATTATCTTGAATTTTTTTTGTCTATAACTGAGATTACTGTTGTTAATGGAGCTTGATGCTCCAGGTTTTCAGTTTGAAACTTATCTTCAATCTGTTGTTGGTTTCTAAAATTACTTCTGATTGTGATGTTTAAGATCTTTATTTGAAAGTTGGAAATCCACTTTATTATTATAGGGTATTTAAGCTTAAACATATTGTTCAATTCTAATACATGTTTCTTAATATAATAATATCTTGAATTCTTATCTATTACTGAAATTACTGTTAATAATGGAGCTCCATGTGGCACTAATGGCTGTTACTCTACTTTGAATAGTCTTAATTTTGTTGTTGTTTTATTAAATTATTTGTGCTTATGATGTGCTTTTAAGTTGAAAACTAAAACTTTATTTTATAGCGTATTTTAGCTTGATTCTGTAACTGTGCTTGTGCCATTTATTTTGTTACTCCGCTATGAATTTTTTGGTTTTTGACATAGTTAAGCTAGGCCATGTGTTGGGTTATTTAAATATTACATTGATAAGAAAAATTATTATTATTATTATTATTATTATTGTTGTTGTTGTTGTTGTTGTTATTATTATTATTATTATTATTGCTTTTAAGTCATTTCTAGGGCATCAAAGAAGGGGTCTTTTGGCCACCCTTTCTCTATCATCATCACCTAAGGCTTCAAGGCGGTGGGAGAAGGTAGATCTAAAGGGCAAATCCAAGGGAGAAGATCACACTCAAGGGAGAGCATCTTGAAGTTTGTCGGTGCTGATCCGTCTAATTCTCATCATCACCTTCTAGTCAACACATTTAAGGGAGTCTGTCTATGATTTTGCTCATACTTGCTATGTATTTTGAGATTTCTCTTTTATTCATGTTGAACTAGACTCCTAAGGCTACCGAGTATTCGGTGAACCTTGGGATGAACTTGCTTGTTTGGACATTGTGATTTACTTTTATGTAATGTGTGTGATTTGTGGTTCTTGCTATGTGTTCTTGGATGTTTTGGATTGCATGAGAACTCTATGGTTCAAATTCTAGTTCGTACAAGGAACGCGGGATGCACCCTTGTATTAGACTCACATAGCTTGAAAGAGATCCATGTATGAATATACTGAGGGATTCGGGTATTTTGTATCCCTCAAACCATTAGGATCGGACCTAGGTATTGAGTTTGACCATAATTCCTGACACTTAATGAAATCATAGGAGGATTTGGTCGGAAGAGATTTCGAAACAATAGTTGTATGAGATTCGGGGTTCACCTGCTTTAGGAGGCTCTTGGCCCAAACCACCATTACCTTTATAACCCTAGCATTATTCTAGCTTTAGTTGTATTATAGGAAAGATTTTAGCGTGTAAACCAAGCCCCTTTTGTTTTAAAAAAAATAGTGTGTGCATCAGAAAGTCAAATACATTTGAATGCCCTACCAATGTTTTGTAAATAGTGTGCTCAGAAAGATGATAGAAAGAGCTATCTCCTTAGAAGTATGAAGCCACCATTGAGTAGTTGGATCTTGGTATCATCAATGTTTACTTGATGACCTACCGGGGGAAAAGGCTACATCTAGGGTGTATGAAGCTACTACCCATTAGTTTTTGTGGAAATAAGGTCTTTTAAGCTAATTTTTCTTCCAAGGTACATAAGGCACATATCTAGGGTAAATTCACACACAGAGGGAAAGTATGGAGTATGGGTAAATCTATTTCTTGTGGAACAAGCTAAAAACACACTAGTCTCTAGGGTCACCTTGTTTATCTATGAATTCTCTATTCTTGATGAGATCAGAAGTCATGCACTCATCTTCTTTTCTTGTGAGCCAAGTGTCTTGCTTAAGGACAAGTCAATGTTCAAGCGTGGGGGTATTTGATGAGTGCATTTTATATAGATATTTTATATACCCTATTGCATGATTCTCTTGTCCTTTTTGCATTCTTTCATTATAAATTGATGCTATTTGGGGTATATTTGTTAAATGATAATAGATAATCAGGTCTTGGATTAAAAGGAACAAATAGAGATGAATTCTGGCATGAAATGGAATTGGATTATACATTTCAGGACAAGCACAGTCGAAAAACACACCCATGCTGACAACTATGCAGTTTTTAGGACTTTGAGAAATTCAGCCCAACTGAGGAAGCACAGTTAGAAAGCACGGGCGTGCTTATGCTTTTGCACTTCACTGAATCTGAGCAAAACTAAAGAGCACGGTTTCACTATCCCTAGCACCATCGTGCTTTGGAATCACGGCTAGAGAGCACGGGTATGCTTACACCCGTGTATTTACTGGGATTTTCACAGAGAAAAGAGCATGGTTCCAGGGCTCCTAGCACTACTGTACTCTTCAAGCACTAGCAACAAGCACGGGCGTGCTTACACTTGTGTGCTTTTCAGGATGGCTACAATCGTACCGAGAATAAGTTCCAAGACACCCCAAGGAAAGCACGATTAATCAGGAAATGTGTTTTTAAGCCCTAAAATTAGGTTTTGGGGGGATCTTTTTCCTCTTCTGTGTAGACAAGGGCTAGGATAGAATTGGGCACCATTCAGGGCTGGTTCTGAGTGGTAAGATCATCGTGGGAATAGAGGAATGTTGGCAAGATTATCACAGGCTGCTCTCCAATAAGGATTGTGATGCAATAAGGGAGTTTGATGCATTGTAGAACTATGAGGGCTAACCGTCATTCGGTGCCCCGGATTTTGAACCTTGACTTGTGATGTATTGACTTAGTTACTTTGATTATTGAGTTTTCTTATGGTTTCCCTTTCATTTATCTTGGTTGTTCATCTTTGTGTTGATTATCTTGATGTTTGTATGTTGTAAAACTCGATGTGGGGATTGCCGCTAGTTGTGTGAGTATTGATTTAGCGTGCATGTTCCCCGTAGTTGTAATTGCAGTAAAGAAGCATGTTAACCTTAGTTTCTTATCCACTGTCTAGATGGTGATTGAATGACCCATTTATCTAGGGCACACATTAGGGAAGGGGTTAAGCCCACTCCGAGCCTTGAGTGAGGTCATACGGCATCAAACCCTTTGTAGGTGGTCACCACGGTCAAGGAGATGTACTTATAATCATTGCTTAGCCAATACATCTATCAAGGGGATTAATCTGATGCACTATCTTTTCCACTACTAGCTTTTCAACCTAAACCCTGTCTTTTTTTTTTTCTCTTTCCGCATTTCTCTAATTGCTTTACTTTAGACTTCAACCAATCTCTTGAGTCGGCAAGATATTAGAAATTAAGCAAGTATCGAGAGCTATACTAGTCCCTAAGGATTCGACTACCTAACCTATTCGGGGTACATTTTACTAGTTGTATGACCATGCACTTGAGGTTACGCAAAGGGCATATCACGTACTATGCTACAAGTATACTAGTTGTGCAAGTAGTAAAGTGTACTCTAAAGTATGGTAGTCGATCCCACGAGAACTAGTGCTCATAATACTAATTTCCCCTCTATTATCTAGCCGACAAATTAAATGATTTTGTTAAGTTCCTAAACTAAGATAATAATGAAATAAACTAATAGAGATAGTGAATCTAAGGGTAAAAATGAAGATGAGAACATGGTACCTTAGATACAAATCCCTTTGATACTATCTTCCAATTGATTCCTTATATTGGCTAAGTGTTGAGTGTTATTTGACCGTGGAAACTCCTAAATTAGATTGGTCCCTTTCTCAAGGAAGCCAAACCAAAATCCCATATGACAACACCAAATGTCCTACAATTGAATTAGAAGTGTATGTGAATCCCACTATTAGATTTAACCCTAATTAGGAGAGTGTGACATCATTGCCCTATTTCTAAATGTGCACTCACCCTTATCATCAATGCCATTACCTAACATGATTTATTTCTTAATCTTTATCATGCAATTCAGATATGTTAATGGCACTCTTATACAAGCAATCACAAGCATGAAGTACACATAGATGATCACAAGAAACAATCAACTAGCAAATATATAGAAGAAGGAAATCAATTAAAAGTTCATCTCAAGGTTCAATAATCTAAGGCACCAATAAAGGTTTAGCCTATCATATTATAGATCGTCAATTTCACCTTTAATGCAGAACCCTAGGGCCGACATAGCAACATCAACCCCAGCCTCTGATGAAGCTTTTGTAAGAAGTATCTTTCAACAATCTAATTGTCTAGCTTTGTACTATAGGTGAAAAGATAATGCACGCTTATGCTTAGGGTGCGTTTTGTTAGATATGTATGTTAGATATATATACATACCTGTATGTATGATTAGAGGTATATATATATATATATATATATGTATACGCACTTGAAGTATACTTGTATTGTCGGTTGCCTATATGTAGACCTAAAGAGTGGTTGTTTAATGTAACAAGTATAGTTTCATTCTTTCTTCTCTTCTTTGTCATGGTATCAGACTAGGTTTCTCCTTCAACCATCTCTTCCGGCCTCCTACGGGCATCTCCGGCCACCTTTGGCCATTTCTCCCAGCCTATCCCTTATTTTTCTCTTATTCATTCTTGCTCTTCGGCCATCTCTTCTGGCCTCTTTCTCACTTTCGGTCTTTACAACTCCTAGCCTACCTCTTTTTTCTATCTTATTCATTCTTGTTTTGTTATATAAAAAAAAATCCAGATCTAACTCAATGGCACCTCACCCGCATCGCAGCCCCGTAAACACACGGCTATCACCGTAGCCATGCTACCGCTCGTGAGTCACCTGTAGTCGCCAGCCCGGGGTCTGATAAGTGCTTGTGTTATAGTAATGCAAAGCGTTATTATCTTACAATGAGCATACCTTTTATCAGATTTTATCACTAATTAGTGTGCATTTGTGTTCTTTTGTGCATTGTAGGGTTGTGGAGTCAATTCGGAGAAGAAAGAAGCAAGAATAGGTTATGTTCACCATTGTTGAGAAGTTCTCGGACCGTGAGGAATTAAGACACGGGAGTGTGGAAATTCTGATTTTTCACAGGGCCGTGTGGAATTAACACAGGGCCGTGTGGAACCCTGATTTCAGCCTATAAATAGCCCGTTTTCAGATCTATTTGGGGAGCCCCCTTCTATCTCTTACCTATCTTTTGGGGAGCTTTCGACTAGGGTTTAGAGAGGTTCTTGGAGGCGATTATACGGCATCGGCATCGACATCTATTGGATGATAGCTATTGGGGGAGCTTTCGTCGGCATCGATTCGGCGAGGTGTGCCCTAGGCTTGACAAGGGATTCGTTGGAGAAGATGTGCGGCTCCACAAGACCATCGATACGATCTACAAGGGGGTTTTCTTTATGGTTTTTATGCATATATTCTTAATCTATTGATTTTGTATTGCTCCATGGAGAGCTAAACCCTAGTGGGTATTCGGACTTGTAAACCCTAGGATGATATTGTTTCTGTGACTTTTATTATGCTTTCTTTATTAATGAATTTAATTGAGTTTCAATTTTAATTATCTTGTGCTATTGTTTTCCCTTAGTCGTGACACTAAGGTTGAGAGCAATCTAGGTTATCTTTGGAGGTGTGACAACTCCTATAGGGTTAGACTCCTTAAGATTGAAGAGAGTTGAGAGGGAGAGTTGTGAGGTAGCAATGTACCCCTTTCCCTTCCGGTGTGATTTCTCCCTACCTCCGTTTCCTTGGTTAATTAGCGGTCAAGATAGAGTGTTAGGGCTCAATCTAGACTGGGGTTCTTCCACCTGGACCAAAGGGTTAGAACTACATAGAGGAACAGGTTTTATCACTAGGAATCCCTAGAGCTTAAAGTAATCCCACGTAGTGTTAGGGTTAGGAAGATAGACTCCCCTGGGGCTTAGTTGACAGGTCAACAAGAGTCAAGGGTCGTAGTGAATCCTAATGCCGGGGCATAATGTTGGGGTTAGTCACGGTTGACCTTAAGTTTGGGACCGTGTATTTAAGGATATCCTCGACTCAATTAGCATAAATTAGAGGGTATAATACAAGTCTTGCACTAGAAGCATTAGTCATATGGGGAACTTTGTCCGGGTACCCCATCTTTATATCGATTACCTCTCCTACCTATATCGCTCTTTTTGTATTATTTTACTTTCTTTTCTATCTATACATATATATATTTCTTTCACCATCGTTTCCCTTCATAGCTAAATAGCGATAACACTCGTTTTTGAACACTATTCCCTGTGGATACGACTACCCACTCACCAGGGTATTTTATTATTTCGACAACCCGTGCACTTGCGGGGTACACACGCAAGGGGTGTGTCATGGTCCGTGCTCATGACTCGCCAACTTGCGGTCGCCACCATATGTGTCCGTGACCCGTTAGCCTGCGGTCGCCCTTATTCGTGCATGCGACAAACCGCCCATTCCCTAGCTCAAGGTCATCCTCGCTCGCCATTAGCCCACTCCCCGCCAGACATCTCGCCAGACAGCCTACCAACCTTTCATTCTTCTCAAATTCAAATTGTTTCTCAGAATTAGCCTTTGCATCCTTTGCCAACCACAAGAGGATGAAGCAGCATCCTTTGCCAACCACAAGACGATAAAGCAACATCCTTTTTCACAAACAAAAATGACGAAACAACAACTTTCTAAACATATCAAGACAAGTGCAACATCTTTTCCAAACATAATCCAACAAACTCATAAGGGCCACCATATAACTTAGCAGAATTTTTTGGAGAAACTTCTCCAACAAGTCAATATCATGGTGCCCACAAATAATTTTAAAAAAAATATGGATGCTTATGGGCTCAGTGGAATGCTACCAAAGGTTCATCATCGAAACCTCTAACAATCTAATGTGATTCTTGATGGTACAAACTACATTCCTTGGAAGCTGATAGTCAAATGGATCCTTGACGGCATGCGTGTTCTTCGCCATGTTGATGGCACTTCCACTGCTCCTATTGCTTCTTCTAAGTCTGATTCCTCAGAATATTCTGCCCTTTTTATGGTATTTGAGCAGCAGCTGGAGAAGTGGCCGCTAATGACTCCATGACCAAGATGCTTATCTGTCAAACCGTCACTCTTGAGATCCGTACACAGATTGCAGATCTTCATATATCTCATGCCATGTGAGATTACCTAGAGCACCACTATTACGGATCTAGTCAGTCAGGTACAACTTTACATCTTCTACCATGCACTTGGTAGTCTCTAGCAGGGAGAGGATACTGTAGACCAATTCTATAGCCTGTACTGTGCACTATGGTGTCAGATTAATGCTCTCACACCTTTATATTGTACTACACACACTACTCAAATTCTTATCTGCTCTAAGTTCTGCTTCCATTGCCGTCAACATGATGAGATACGTCGTATGTATGACTTCATCATGCGTCTTCGCCCTGAGTTAAGCTGTCTTGGGCCCAGCTACTTGATACTCCGTCCGTATACTCCTTGGATGAGGCCTTCACCTTTGTTCGTGCTGAGGAGACTTACTTCTGTCCCACGCCTTTTTTCTACATCATGCTGTCCCACGCCTTCCTTCTATATCTTCGGCATTCTTTTCTACTGGTTCTTTGCCTCCTCTCCTTGTCTCCTCCTGGCCTCCTCCACGGCCGAAACGCTAAGTCACTTGTCACTATTGTGGCATATTGGGACATCTCGAGCGTGATTGCCTAAAGAAGCAGCGTGGGCTTCCGCGTATTGCTTCCCATGGTACTTCTTCATCGGCTCCACCACTTCTTCCCTTGCCTTACTTTCCTAAGACTCATTCTGTTCAGACCTCTCTTAGTCCATCTCTTTCAATTGTAGATCAGTAGCTATTGGTGATGTTCTGGTAGTTCCAGTAGTTCTATCTCACGGACTCCACATCCTCGACTGGACATGCACGTTCGGCTCAGGTTCCTTCCTTCAGTCTAGGTAGTTTGTGCGCTCTTTGGCTTCTTGATTCTGGTGTTTTTCTTTACATAACCCCTGATGGCACTTATCTTCACCAGTCCCATTCACCTTTACTTATCATCCGTGTTCGAACTACTGATGGCACACTTCTACCCATTTCCTCCACTAGACATTTTTCATCCAGTGCTTTCTCAGTTCTCTTTGTTTCTTATGTTCCTCGTTTATCCATGAACCTTATGTCTGTTAGTTAGCTAACTGATTATAGCTGTTAGGTTATTTTTTACCGTACTTCGTGTCATGTGTAGGATCATAGTGGGATGGTGATTGAAGCTGACCGCCGTTATAATGGAGTATATGTGCTGGATTCCATTTATCTTCTATCTTCCACTAGACCCGTTCATCAATGTCATGCCATAATTTTGGTTCATCATATGTGGCATCATTATCTTGGTCATTTATATCCTACTTGTATGTCGTCTCTTGTTCGCCTTGGTGTCTTAGGAGCTGTCCTTCTTCGTCTGATGTAGTTTGTCTTGGCTGTTATCTTGGTAAGCAACTACAACGCCCTTATCCTTTCAGTGTGTCTTAGACTGTTGCTCCCTTTGAGCTTATTCATTATGATGTTTGGGGTCTGATAAGTGCTCGTGTTATAGTAACGCGAAGTGTTATTATCTTACATTGAGCATTACTTTTATAAGATTTTATCATTAAATTGTGTGCATTTGTGTACTTTTGTGCATTGTAGGGTTGTGGATCTAGTTTGGAGAAAAAAAGCAAAGTTAGATCATGTTCACCGTTGTTGGGGAATTCTCGGACCAAGCAAGGAACATGCACGAGTCTAGACTTGTGGGTGTGCCCCAACCTCCTTTGGAGGGGCACAAAAGCAGTCACATTCATAATAAGTCTAACTCGTGTAGAATAGGAGAACTTCGCCAATGAGGAGAATTGAAGCAATCGGCATGATCTACTGTTGATTGTGTGCCCAATTATACATTGATGGATTTTTATAGCTCCATGAGGAGCTAAACCCCTTGTGGGTATTCGGACTTGTAAACCCTAGGATGATTTTGTTTCTATGACATGTTACTTCGACACGACCCCTTGCGTGTATCCCGCAAGTGCACGGGCTTGTCGAAGTAATAAAATTACCCTGGTGAGTGGGTAGTCGAATCCACAGGGAATAGGGATTTGAAACACAAGATTTCGCTATTTAGTTATGCGATGTGCGAAAAGTGATAATCGAATTGATGAGTGGATTATGGAATCAATTATACTAAAAGACAAGAAATTAAATAGAAAGATGGAAGACAAGAAAGTGCAAGTAGAAGTGAAAAGAGAAAGACTAGTAATGAGTGAAATAGGGTATCTGGACAAGTTACCTCTAGGACTTGTGCTTCTAGTGCAAGACTATGCTATTATACTTTCCTATTGATGTTAATTGAGTCGAGGATATCCTTAAACTCACGGTCCCAAACTTAAGGTCAACCGTGACTAACCCCAACATTATGCCCCAACATTAGGATTCACTACGACCCTTGACTCTTGTTGACCTGTCAACTAAGCCCTAGGGGAGTTTATCTTCCTAAGCCTAACACTACGTGGGATTGCTTTAAACTCTAGGGATTCCTAGTGATAAAACCTGTTCCTACATGTAGTTCTAACCCTTTGGTCTAGGTGGAAGAACCCTGGTCTAAATTAAGCCCTAACACTCTATCTCGATGATGATTGCTATCCCGCAAGTGCACGGGTCGTCAAGTAATACCCTGTGTGTGACACAGGGGTCGTATTCCCTGGGGCCCGAGAAGCTACCCTTACTTCCTTTTTACAAAATTGTTTGACCGATACAACTCAAGATTGCGAATGTAATGTAAAGAAGCTAGATAAGTAAATAACCAAAACTAACATACGGGGGCAAGATACGGGGTAAAATAGGGCTAGGAGTGGTCATGGATGAGGATTGCCTTAGGGGCTACTAAAGTGAGTAGGAAACTTGAACTAACATGCAAGTGGCTAATTGGACCGAGAAAACCCTAGACTAGGCCAACCCGATGGTCACGGAAGTCGACCCCTAATCCGGTACGGGCATTGGATACGGTACGTATACCGCCCAAGATTACCCCTACGATTGCAAAGGGTGAAGTGGTTTTCTCAACTAGGGTTACAATACAAAAGAGTACTCAACCCTAGGAGTGGAGGGGTACAAATACCCGATGGTCATGGCGTATTTATACGTATTTCCCTTCCAAGTTTGGTGAGTCTAACACTAGGGCAATGGTCATGCAACCTAGCATTTCCTAAGTCTTTTGATACATAGAGTTCTCATACATACCAAGCATGTAAAAACACCAAACAATGGATCACAAACAGGCCACAAACATTAATTAGAACAAGATCATCCAAAACATCACAAGTTCACCCCCAAGGTTCACTGACATCCGGTGACCTTGGGGTTTAAGTGCTCATGTTCACTAAATACAACAATGAATGCATGTAAACAAACAACAAAGGCATGAGAAGGACTCCCTCAAAGGATGAAGGCCGGTGAAGTTCCAAAGACGCCACTCCAAGGGGTGGCTTCCTTAGTCTTCAACTTCCAAATGTGAGCCCTAGGATGAAGAATCTTCCCAAAACCTTGCTCTCCTTGCCAAATCCTTGCCTAGATCGCCCTCCAAGAGCTTCTTCTTCCTCAATTCGAAGGTAGTGGTGAGAGGCCCTAAGAAGAGAATTCCAGATTGCCCTAGAAAATCCAAGTAAAAGCTCTTTAAAGGATGGGTTCGGGCAAGCTCACGGGTGGCTTCACGGTCCATATACGGCCCGTGAGGGAGCCTGTAATACGGGCAACAAGAAACCGCAAAGTTGTGATTTTGCACAGTAACTGCTACAGTAGAGTGCTACAGTACTGCTCGCGGATGACCTCACGGCCGTGAGCTTGCCCGTGAGGGTTTCCAGACTTCATTCTTCTTCTAACTCTTCGCGCTTCGGGCTGCTACAGTCTCGGGACCCTAAAACGACAGTTTCGGTGCAGATTTCCGCTCAAATCGCGTCGTTAGGGTCACCAAAGCACATAATGTACCTGAAACACGAAATAGAACAATTTAGACCACAAAAGGGCATCGAATCATCAACAAAATACGAAAAGCATGCGCAAGTATATGTATAAAATACATACATTTAGACGTTTATCACTCGACCTCTAATTAACCAAGGAAATGGAGGTGGGGAGAAATCACACCGGAAGGGAAAGGGGACGCTTCGCTACCTCACAACTCACCCTCTCAACCCTCTTCCATCCTAAGTAGTCTAACCCTATAGGAGTTGTCACACTTCCAAAGGGCAACCTAGATTGCTCTCAACCCTAGTGTCACGGCTAAGGGAAAACAATAGCAAAAGATAATTAAAATTGAAACTCGAATTTATTCATCAATAATGGAAAAACATAATAGCAATGTCATAGAAACATAATAATCCTAGGGATTTACAAGTCCGAATACCCACGAGGGGTTTAGCTCCTCATGGAGCTATACATGTTCATCAAAATATGAAATAAAGCACTAAATAAAAGCATTGATGAAAATCCCCTTGCGTATGATGTGGCCGTGGTCTTGTGCGGCCGCCGAACGTCGGTGACGATGCCGATGACACGCTCCAAACCTCCACGAAGTCCTCTTCGAAACCCTAGTCGCACTCTCCCGAAGTTCGGGAGAAAGTTAGGTCAAAAGATGTCTTGAAAGTCTCAAAATCCGGCTTTTATAATGTTGAGTGCGGCTTTAAATTTGAACTTATTGGGACTTCACACGGCCCTGTGGAATTTCCACACGGGCGTGTGAAGTTTCTGGCTTGCTGGAAAATTAATTCACACGGCCGTGTGGAATTTCCACACGCCCGTGTGAATTCTCTGGAATTCTGAATTTCAGCAGAAAGTGAACAGTAGCTTGCTACATTGTTTTGCTACAGTAACTAGCTACAGTGTTGCTACAGTACTCGCCCGAAACGCTCCCGAATCCGTTGTTCTTCATCGAGTCCATTGATTTGGGCACACAATCAATGGTTGATCGTGCCGATTGCTTCAAGTCTCCTTCTTGGTGAAGTTCTCCTAAGCAACACGAGTTAGACTTATTGTGAATGTGACTGTCTTTGTGCCCCTCCAAAGGAGGTTGGCACACACTCACAAGTCTAAGCTCGTGCCTTGTTCCTTGCTTGGTCCGAAAACCTCCCAACAACGGCGAACACGATCTAACTTCGTTCTTTTTCTCCAAATTAGCTCCACAAACCTACAATGCATAAGAATACACAAACGCACACAATTTAGTGATAAAATCTAATAAAAGATATGTTCATTGTAAGATAATAACGCTTCGCGTTACTATAACACGAGTACTTATCATGGGTATTCGGACTTGTAAACCCTAGGATGATTTTGTTTGTATGAAATGTTATTATGCTTTCTTAATTGATGAATTTAATTGAGTTCCAATCTTAATTGCATCTTGTATTATGTTTTCCTTAGCTGTGACACTAGGGTTGAGAATCATCTAGGTTATCCTTTGGAGGTGTGACAACTCCTATAGGGTTAGACTACTTGAGATTGGAGAGGGTCTAGAGGGTGAGTCGTGAGGTAGCGAAACGTCCCTTTTCCCCTCCGGTGTGATTTTCCCTACCTCTGTGTTCTGAGAGTTCTTAACGGTCGAAGTAAAGTGAAGTGCTAGGGGATGAACTCCCCTGGGGCTTAGTTGCGCGAGCAATAGAGGAGGTTGTAGTGAATCCTAGTGCTGGGGCTTAACTAAGACTAGGGTTCTTTCCTCTGGACCAAAGGGTTAGAGCTATACATAGGAATAGGGTCTATCACTTGGAATCCCTAGAACTTAAAGCAATCCCGCATAGTGTGAGGCTTAGGAAGATGGACTCTCCTGGGACTTAGTTGATAGGTCAATGAGAGTTAAGGGTCGTAGTGAAACCTAATGCCGGGGCATAATGTTGGGATTAGGCACGGTTGACCTTAGGTTTGGGACCGTATGCTTTAGGATGTCCTCGACTCATTAAAACAACAATAGAAGAGTATAATACCATTGTCTTGCACTAGAAGCATTAATCCTAGGGGTAGCTTGTCCGGGTACCCTATTTTACTCATTGATTGTCTCTCTCTTTTACTCTCAGTTTGCACTCTCTTATCTTCCATATTTCTCTTTACTTTCTTATTGTTTTTTATTACTCTCACACAATTGATCTTGCTCACACTTTCCGTATTACGCACTAGCTAGATAGCAACTGCTTGTATCTACAAATCCTTACTCCCTGTGGATTCGACTACCCTCTCACCGGGGTACTATTATTACTGCGACAACCTGTGCACTTTCGGGCCCCTGTCAGGGTCCCGCTCCATTTATCTCTAAAGTTGGTAATTGTTACTATGTTCATTTCATTGACTATACTTGCTTCACCTGGATTTAGTTTGTGCATCATCATAGTCAGTTATTCTCTATCTATCGCTCTTTTACCGCTATGGTTCACACTTAATTCGCTGCTTCTATTAAGATCTTTCAGTTTGACTTTGGTGGCGAGTGCACTTCTCAAGCTTTTCATGCCTTTTTATCTTTTGAGGACACATTGCTTCAGTTATCCTGTCCTGGGGTGCATCCTTAGAATGAGGTTGTTGAACGCAAGCATCGTCATATCTTAGAGACGAATCATGCCCTTCTTCTTGGTGCTTTTCTTTCTCCTCACTTTTGGGGTGATGCTGTTAGCACTACTGTTTATCTTATTAACTTGCAACCTTCATCTCAGCTCCATAATCATAGCCTAGGAGAGTATCTCTATGGGATACCTCCCCCTATAATTATCTTTATATTTTTGGCTGCTGCTGCTTTGTTTTGCTCTCACCTCAAGAGTGGACAAAGCTTACTGCCCAGTCTGTCTTTTGTGTTTTTCTGGGTATAACCTTGAACATAAAGATTATTGTTGCTATGATCAGGTTACTCGTCGTATCCGCATCTCTCGCTATGTCACTTTTGATGAGTCCACTCCCTTCTATGCGTCTCCTTCTTCCACTATGTCTCCCTCTCCTTCAGTTCCTCTATCCTTCTTTAACCCTGCCCCTTCTCCTGATAATGCTTCCTCTATATCTTCATCTCCTCCGGTCCTCAACCCTTCTTCAGAGTTGCTTACTCATTAATCTCTTGACCCCTCTCATTCTTTCTTTATTAAGTCTTCTGCACTGTTCTCTTCTTTTTCCTTTTCAGTTCTTCCTGCTAACCCGCCTGTTCGTTTATTTTACCATCGTTGGGATCCTACATCATCTCCCCCTTGGCCGGACCTCTCTAACACCTCTCCTGCTGCTAATCCGGTTCCTGAGGTATCCTCTCACAATTACTCCTTACATAATCATTGCACTTTACATCAATGTTATAGATGTTTTTGAGCTAGGGACCTATAGGAAAGTGGTTTGGTTGCTTGAGTGATGGACTGTCATGGCTGAGGAGCTTGATGCTTTGTCTCTGACTCACACATGGGATCTCGTCCCCCTCCTTGCCCATGCCATTCCCATTACATGTCGTTGGATCTATTGGGTTAAAACCCATTTTGATGGATCACTCGAGCGCTATGAAGTATGACTTGTTGGTTGTGGCTTTCAACAGGAATATGGCCGTGACTATGAGGAGACTTTTTAAGCCAGTGGCCTACATGTACACCGTGTGTACATTAGTTGCTATTGCAGCTGTTCGTGGATGGATCATTTATCAGCTTGATGCGAAGAACACATTTCTTCATGGGGACTTGAAGGAGGAAGTTTATATGATTCCTCCCCCTGGCCTTCAGGTATCTCAAGGGTCTACTTTTCATCTTTGTCGTGCCCTCTATGGTCTCAAATAGGCTTTACATGCCTGGTTTCAGCGATTCAATACAGTTGTTGAGGCTTTCAGTTTTACTCCTAGCATACATGATCCGGTATTCGTCGTGCATTCTTCTCCTCAAGGCTGGACTATCCTTTTTTTGTATGTGGATGACATGATCATTACTGGTGATGATTCTGCTCACATTACCTTTGTGAAGTAGAAATTGTGTGAGACTTTCTGGATGACTGATCTAGGTCCACTTAATTACTTCCTGGGTATAGAAATCTCCATTCATCTTGATGGTCATCGTCTCTCTCAGCAACGTTACACTCTAGATCTCCTTGCTCGCTCTGGTGTGACAGACACTCGTACTGCAGCTACACCGATGGAGCTTCATTTACAACTTCGTGCTTCTAATGGGGTTCCCTTATCAGATCCTTCTCGGTATTGACATCTGGTTGGCAGTTTGGTATACTTGGCTGTCACACATTCTGATATTTCTCATACTATTTACATTCTCAGTCAGTTTGTTGCGGCCCCTACTTTTGTTCATTATGCTCATCTTCTCTAGGTGTTGCGATATCTTCATGGCACCGCCTCGTATGGTTTGTTCTACCCACACCAGTTCACTCTTTAGCTGTAGGCCTATTCTGACGTTTCTTGGGCCAGTTCTTCTGATAATCGAGTTTTTGTTACTGTTTACTGTATATTTCTTGGGTCTTCACTTGTTGTTTGGATGACTAAGAAATAGCATATTGTTGCCAAGTCTAGTGTTGAGGCTGAGCTTCGTGGTTTGGTTTCTACCGTCCAGGAGGTTCTTTGGCTTCATTCTATTCTTTAGGATTTTGGTATACCGATCATTTCTTCTACTTCTATTCACTATGACAGTACTGAGGCTCTTTAGATTGCTGCAAATCCAGTCAAGCATAAGCTGACCAAACACATTGGTGTGGATGCTCATTTCACCCGATGTCATGTTCGTGCTCAGACTGTGTCACTTCACTATCTTCCTACAGAGGTCCAGGTGGTAGATTACTTCACCAAGGCATAGACTCGTGATCAACATCTCTTCATGTTATCTAAACTTAAGACACACGATCCGCCTTGAGTTTGAGGGGGTGCTAGATATGTGTTAGATATATATACATACCTGTATGTATGATTAGAGGTATATATGTATGTATACACGCATGAGGTATACTTGTATTGTTGGTTGCCTATATGTAGACCTAAAGAGTGGTTGTTCAATGTAACAAGTATAGTTTCATTCATTCTTCTCTTCTATATCATGTTTGACCCGTACTTTTTACTGGCGGCACTTGAGACTCGAATCTTTGTAATTTTGAATTACCTGCAACCAACACGGGCAAGGAGCATGCCCATGCCTTTTAAGCATTGTCATGCTTTGAGCAGAATGATTGTACTCTAAGTGCGCTCTTCAATTTCTCCTCACCAGTGATTTGCGCATCCTAAGTACACCCATGTTCTAGTCATATTATTCACTATAATATTGTTATGATGCTTGATTAACTCTAATTTTCATCCTTACTATCCTTTGTTCTAATTATCTGCACATTCAACACAAAATACCCAACAAAATACTAATGTAGAGAAATTCATGCTAAAAGCCATGCTAAGTGCACTAGTTTATAGTATGCAAAATATGTATTTCATTCACTCATCATTTTTTTTTTTGGGGTTAATCATTCGAGTCCAATAAGACCATCTTATGTTTGATTTCACTACTTTGCATTAGCTTTCTAGAAAAGCCCAAATCTTGTCTTTTCCAAGTGAAACTTTGAGAGGAAAAAGCCAAAAAGCCAATATCTCTAACTGTAATCCAAGAATAATTCTTCAACAAGCCATTAATCCATGGATTTGCAAATACTTGAAGCAATTAAAATAAATCAATATTTAATGAAAATCTCTCATTAATTCATTCAATTGGAAAACATTAAACAATAGACACCAAAGATAACACAAAAATAAAAGAAAAGAGTCAAACTCTTACAAATGGATGAGATTGAAGTTTCAAGTTTCATCTTCAAGAGCTGCTAAATCTATCTCCCTTTTGCAATGGATAGATTCTCGACTTAAGCACTTATGTGATGGATAAAAACAAAGGTGAAAAACAAGTCCATAAAATTGGAAAAATAAAAACACAAAAATGGGGGGTAAATTTTTTGAAAGGTCACCCAGCTTTAGTTTTTGTGCAAATCGATCACCCAGCTTCAATTTGAAGCAATTTGATCACTCACTTTCAATTTGATATCACTGGCAGATCACCCACTCATTTCCCAAGCCCTCTTGCTCACGTGGCTGCCGGAGGGAGTGAGTCAAGAGAGTGGCTGGTGGGCTTCATCTGACGTGGCGTGTCCAGGTAAGCCATCCAGCGTGTCAAGGGAGCCCTGACTCACTTCCTCCGGCAGCCACGTGAGCAAGAGGGCTCGGGAAATGAGTGGGTGACCTGCCGGTGATATCAAATCGAAAGTGAGTGATCAAATTGCTTCAAATTGAAGCTGGGTGATCGATTTGAACAAAAACTAAAACTGGGTGACCTTTCAAAAAATTTACCCCAAAAATGGAATCAAATCTAAGCCAACAGATGGAGATAATCATTCAAAAGAATTGGAGATCATCTACCTAAGAACTGTTCAAAATTCAAATGGAATTATGAAGGAGCTTTGCAAAGCTAAGGCTTTCGAGTGGCGATGGATCTTGAGAGTAGTATATGGATTGTAAACGGGGTTTCTAGGAATTGTGAGCTAACACAAGTTAACTTGTATTGGGTCATTTAATGGAAGTTTGGTGATGTATAGACTGGATAAGAAGACAAATTGGAGAAGTTGGAAAATAAAGATGAGAAATGAATAAACTTGTGTTGAAGTCAGGGTCAAGTTTGGAGGGTCCAACTTATTTTAAGAAGGGAGGAATGTAAAGCCCAAAAATATACTTTTTTCTATTTGAACCTTTTCCGCTGAGGTCCAATTGTAAAATTATTTCATATCTGGGTTAGTTTTGCAAAAAGACAAAATCTTAGCAAGCTTTTGTCTCTTTTTTGTGTCACTTCTTTTACTGTGTGTTGGATAAATCTAAGTAGATCAAGATTTGCTGAACATCACTAATTAGTGTTATTGGACAAATCTAAGGTAGACTGAATATCACTCTTAGAATTTGGATTTTGAATTATTTTGCCTGTATTTTGTTTATATTAGATTTAAATAAATAATTTTAGCTTTGGAAATAAAATGATTTTGGTGTCTTTTTCTTAGATTTGTTATGATTTTTTTAATATCTTATAGTCATTAATTTGCTTGAGAGCTTGAGATTAAATCTACGTTAATATTTAGATTTTGACCTATTCTTTCTTTCTTGATTGCATGAATCTATGTTAAAATTGAGATGTTGTGGATTAGTGTTCTATCCTAGTTTCGGTGAATCCTCCAACATAGCGACCTCATTTATCTATCTCAATGAGTTCCTTTTGGTCATTATAGAAGCTGTTCTAATGCTTGTTCCTTTATTTTAAGATTTGATTTTTGAGTTCTAGATTTCCTATACTTTTAGAACTTAAAATCGATGGTAAATTATTTTAATAGTCACCAAACTATTTTGGTACCCCTATTTGAGTCACTAAATTAAAATTGAGTCACTTGTGTTCAACCCCATTAATGGAAGGTTGACGTGGCATGACACATCACACAACTTATGACATGCCAGCCATGCCACGTAGCCTAATAAAATAATAATGTGAGATTTCAACTTGATAATATAATTTAAGGTAACTCAGCTTCAAATATAAATTGACATCTCATATATAGAAAAAAGAGAAAGAACATGACGTGGCATCGTTGATGTAGCATAAGTTGTGAGATGTGTCATGTTATATGAATGTCATGTTAAAAAAATGAACACGAGTGACTCAATTGAATGTGAATTTAAAGTTAGGATACCCAATTGAATTTTTTTATAATTCGATGACTCAAATAGGAATACCCAAATAGTTGAGTGACTATTCAAATAATTTACTTTTAAATCTATTTTGATGGTGTTGCATAGGATGCCACATGAAAGTTGTTTTTAAACATGCATTGAATCACTAAATTTAACTTTAATTTTGGGAGACATCAGACATGATTATTTTAATCTGATTATTCATTTTCGTTAAAAATACTAAGAGGCGATTTGGTTTGTAGTAATAATTGATAAGTGCTCGTGTTATAGTAACGCGAAGCGTTATTATCTTACAATGAAAATATATTTTATCAGATTTTGTCACTAAAAAGTGTGCATTTGTGTATTCTTGTGCATCCAAACAAGGAACAAGGCACGAGCTTAGACTTGTGGGTGTGTGCCAACCTCCTTTGGAGGGGCACAAAGGCAATCACATTCACAATAAGTCTAACTCGTGTTACTTAGGATAACTTCACTAAGAAGGAGACTTGAAGCAATCAGCATGATCTACCATTGATTGCGTGCCCAATTCAATGGCCTCAATGAAGAACGATGGATTCGGGAGCAGTTCGGCAAGTACTGTAGCAAAATACTGTAGCAAGCTACTGTTCACTTTCAACCGAATTTCAGAATTCCAGAGAATTCACATGGGCGTGTGGAATTAACACACGGCCGTGTGAATTAATTTTCCAGCAGACAGAAACTTCACACGCCCGTGTGTTAATTCCACACGGCCGTGTGTTAATTCCACACGGCCGTGTGAAGTCCCGATAAGTCCAAATTTAAAGCCGCACTCAGCCTTATAAAATCCCGATTTTGGAGATTTTGAAATATCTTTTGACCTATCTTTCTCCCCAACTTCTGGAGAGTGCGGCTAGGGTTTCAGAGAGTATTTTGTGGAGGATTGGAGCGCGTCATCGACATCGACATCGACGTCCGACGGCCGCACAAGACCACGGCCACAACATACGCAAGGGGGTTTTCATCGATGTTCTTACTTTGTGATTTATTTTACACTTTGATGAACATGTATAGCTCCATGAGGAGCTAAACCCCTCGTGGGTATTCGGACTTGTAAACCCTAGGATTATTATGTTTCTATGACATTGTTATTATGCTTTTCCATTATTGATGAATAAATTCGAGTTTCAGTTTTAATTATCTTTTACTATTGTTCTTCCTTAGCCGTGACACTAGGGTTGAGAACAATCTAGGTTATCCCTTGGAGGTGTGTCAACTCCTATAGGATTAGACTACTTAAAACTGAAGAGGGTTGAGAGGGAGAGTTGTGAGGTAGCAACGTACCCCTTTCCCTTCCGGTGTGATTTCTCCCTATCTCCGATTCCTTGATTTATTAGCGGTTGAAATAGAGTGAAGTGTTAGGTAGATAAACTCCCCCAAGGCTTTGGGGTGATGTGAATCCTATGCACTGGGGCTTAATTTAGACTAGGGTTCTTACACCTGGGCCAAAGGGTTAGAACTACGACACATAGGAACATGTTTTATCACTAGGAATCCCTAGAGCTTAAAGCAATTCCACGTAGTGTTAGGTTTAGGTAGATATACTCCCATGGGGCTTAGTTGCGTGAGCGACAGAGTGAAGGGTTGACGTGAATCCTATTGCCGGGACATAGTGTTGGGGTTAGTCATGGTTGACCTTAGGTTTGGGACCGTGTGTTTAAGGATTTCCTCGACTCAATTAACTTCAATAGGAAAGTATAATAGCATAGTCCTGCACTAGAAGCATAAGTTCTAGAGATAACTTGTCCGGATACCCTATTCTCATTCATTGCTAGTCTCTCTCCTCCTATTTTTACTTGCACTTTCCTGTCTTTCATCTCTCTATTTACTTTCTTGTCTTTTATTCTAATTGCTTCCATAAATTCACTCATCACTCCGATTATTACTTTTCGTATATCGCGCGACTAAATAGCAAACTCTCGTATTCTAAATCCCTATTCCCTGTGGATTCGACTACCCACTCACTAGGGTAATTTTATTATTTCGACAAGCCCGTGCACTTGCGGTACACACGCAAAGGGGCGTGTCAATAATATATTACAATGTAATGAGATTACTGTGGTAATGAAATCAAGAACACTATATGCCCATGAATGTTGTAGTAATTTATGTTAACCATGCTTCGTTCGGAACTCATATTACATAATAATTTATTTAGTATTGTTCCAAATTTCCCAAAATACCCTTATGCCTACACTTTTGAGCAAATTTAAATTAAAATTCAAATAAAATTTGGTGATCAAATTAATTAAATTATAACATCAAAAATTAATTTTTGCATATTTTTCCCAAAATACCTTTATATCTAAAACTTTGAGCAAATTAAATGTTAAAATAAATAAAATTTTATATAAAAAATGATTATAACACAAAAAATTAACTTGTCAGAGTTGAAGATTTCCAAAAAAAATTGTCATCCAAAATTAATTTTTCTATCCAACATGTAAAGTATGCACTCTTTTAAATTCCTTTTTTAAACAAAGGGCATATTTATGCACAAAAAGTTTTAGATTACCATACCCTTGGTAATCCAACATAGTCATCTCTTTTGGTGGAAATAGGGTTATCTAGTTTTTTTGGTAATATTTCAAAAGTTGGTAATTATAGATTATCATCAATATTATCACCACCACCAATCCAAACGTGGTAATATTTTCATATTACCACATAACAGGCAGCAATTTGAAAACATTATTGAGAGTCAAATGGCCCATAACTATCATTTGAATGAATTTAAATTGATTTTTTTTAACCATAGATTTAGATTCAATTTTATTTAATTCAAGACAAGGTTAAGTACATTAGTTTAGATTTAATTTAATCAATTTGTTATGTATCTTGATTATTAAAAATTAGGAGATTGTTTTCAGGTGGTATTTATATCGTTATACATGGCTCTAACT
The DNA here is from genome assembly GCA_020875875.1 of Dioscorea alata. Taxonomy (NCBI): domain Eukaryota; kingdom Viridiplantae; phylum Streptophyta; class Magnoliopsida; order Dioscoreales; family Dioscoreaceae; genus Dioscorea; species Dioscorea alata. The sequence goes on from CM037027.1 coordinate 7,490,937, forward strand.
TGATTGACATTAAATTTGGCATTGGAATTAAGATAAGTAGATCCACGTATTAATTCTTTTAAAAGTAATTAAGTTAAAAATATTCTTTTATGTATGCATACATTTGTTTAGCTTTGCTTAATTTGTTTATTTATTTTTCTTAAAAAATGTATAAATTTTTAATTTACCAAAAGAATGAATTATGTAATTATTTACTGATGATTTTGAATGTTTTGGGTGCCTTTAAAATCATTTTAAATAAATGTACATAGATATCTTTCATAAGGTAGATGATAGAATATGCTCTCATGAAAGTAATACAAATAAATATAATTAAAATGTAAAATTGATATTAGGAAAAGTATTTCATAAAATAAAAACAAGCCGCTCCTTCGAGTTGCCGTCCGATCTTCATCCTTTTCTTTAAGGGTATTTCTTCCTATCTCAAAGGCCATATTAAAATCCAAAGAAGATCTCAAGAGAATAATCATCATTCGGGTTATCTCCAGCAACGCAAGTGTCCGTTCTCTTCATGCTTCCCTTCCCCAAAGTCTAAACATTGATCAATGTGAGCATATAACCCCCTTTGAAATTGAATTCGTTCTCACAATAGCTTCGGCAAGAGTAGCAGTGACGGTGGTCAAAAGAAGTCCGGTGACCTTGAACTCAAATCTCGGCCATTGCAAAGTTAGCCTTTCCCACTGGACGACTGAATTTGGTTCACATGCAGTTGCGGTTGGGAATTATAATTAGATTAGAATGTCCAATTTATCTCTCCATTGCTGGAACTGGGATTCAATAGTTGAAGTTCTCCGGCTGATCAGAGATTTAATTTATGTACAAAAAAAAAAAGAGCACATCACACTAGAACAACTGAGATATTTGGTTAGACTTAAATCACCAGTAAGCTTTCTGTTGGAAATCACAGTGGATGTGGGGGTGAGCAAAAAAATCCGGATCCGATATCCGATGATCAGATCCGATATCCGGTTTTTTTACCCGAATTTTTTTGGTACCTGATTCGAAAAAGAGGGTCGGGTACCCGGTCCGAATTTTTAAGATGAAAACCGGATAGGATCCGGGTCGGGAGAAATTAAAAACCGGGTATCCGAATCCGATCCAGTTTTTAGTATATTCTTATATATATATATATATATATATATATATATATAAATTTAAAATTTTACAAGGACTTAAGTAGAAAAAAAATCAAAAATCCTTTGTTTAAAAACTTAAAGAGTTATATACTTAATTACTTATATAGTTATATTTCTATATTTACATATTAATAAATTTAAACTCTTCTAGGGTTAAAAGTAAAAAGAAAAAATTTTAAAACCTTGCTTCCTAGTTCTCAACATCCATCACCCCGCCTCTTCTCTCTAGTCTCCATCCCTCTCTAAGATTGATGCTTCAGAAGATATTTGATTTTTTTTTTTTAATGTCTAATATTGATAAAGCTCTTTATTATTTTTTATGACTTTTTTTTTTGTGGGGTGAATAATGTAAGGCTTTAATCCTCTTTATAAGTTATAAGTTTTCATATTTGTTTGTTTTTATGAATGTTGATGTTGTATAAAACAAATCCATGGAGTAGATGAAACTTAAATTTGGATCCGGATATCCGATATCCGGTTTGGTTTAAACCGGGTACTCGGTTTTCAATACCCAGTTTAAACCGGGTCGGATACGGGTCGAGTTTTTGCCGATCCGAAAAATCGGGTACTCGATCCGGTTTTGAAAACCAGGTCGGGTACTCGGTTTTGCTCACCCCTAGATGTGGGTGTTCGGAGTTTCAAAGTTAAGCTGGAGGATGACGGTGTTCTAGTGCTTCTCTGACTTCTCTCTAAGGTGGTGCAGGGCTTGGTGAATTAAAAATCTTCTTAGACTCCATCATTTGCTGCTAACTCCCTTTCCTCTACTCCGCCATCTTGCAGCACTCACCACATCTCCAAGCAGACAAAGGAAAGCAACCTCAATTTCAATCCCTCATTATAGGCAATTCTAGTGAGACTGTCAAGCGTAGCTCCGGTCTCGGCCACTCGACAAGGATTGACGTTAATAGGATTCAGGCAAAAAAGACTCTGCTTCTCAGCGCACGGCCGTTGGCCGGAGCTCCTCGGATATTTTCGCTTTCTCATGAGAGAAATGAGGAAAGGGACAGACTGTTGCCATACAGTTGCAATGTGTTGGCTGGTGGCACAATAACCGTTAGCTTGCCTTAAGATGGTGATTATGAAGTTAATCTTGGCTCCATGCATACATCCCTTTTGCCTCGAAATCAAGCCTCCAAGGATTCTCGCAAAAATTCAGCTTAAATTACTTTGAACGATTCTCTGATCAAGCCTCGAGATGGGAATAATTATGAAAGATCTACTTCTCGAGATCAGATCACTGATCCTGTCTCCTTCATCAGTAAGGACCAGATGTCTCGAGATAGACACACACCACTTATCTCACTTTCCTCTTTCATATTGGAGATTACGACTCAAGATAGGCATGATTAAGATCCTTCACCCCTTGAAGACTTAATGCCTCAAGATAGGCAACTTCTAGATTTCACTCAACCATCATCCTTTGAGGATTTGTTACCTCAAGATAAGCTCTATATTTCTATTTCAAATAAAAAATTTCTACCTTTTCTAATCTTGAGCTTAAAAACCTATAATTTAGAACTTGAATCTAGATCCCTTTTTCCAGGCAATGCTTCCTTCTCCTTAAGTAAGGAAGTCCCACAATTTACCTCAACATCTTCACCAAAGTAGGGGGCCTTACCAACTCATTTGAAACTTCTTCCCTCGGCAATTCCAATTCCAAATGGATATAAATAGATTTTCATTCATGGTTGATGAACCTTAATTCCAAGCATCAACTCTCACAAATTTTACTCTCAAGATCTATCACCTCAGAACATTCCTGTAGATAATCCCTCTGATGAAGAACTTCTTAACTGGGGCGAAGATGAGGACCTCCTTGAGGATGAAATTGTAGATAATGATAATTTTCTAGAAGAAGAAAATTTTATTTAATCAGAAAATGTTCAACACTCCTCCGATCTGGGAGATGATCAGATGCTTGATATTCTACCTGATTCTTTTATAGTTGAAAAAGAACCGGAGGAAACAAGAATAACAAGGAATATTCCATAACAACTCTCTAATGTTCCGAGGCAAATTAGAAGAAGTGACAGGCCCAAGAAACCCTCTGGGCACTGGAACGAAGAAGCCAGGTTTGTTCCACACCCTCATATATCTTCAAATAAGAAAATACCCGAGGACCTAAGAGAAGGTATGCCTAACCTTTTTAATTATGTATTTTTATCCTGGTCTGATGCTCAATTTCTTAATTATAGCAATTCTTGTGGCATAAAATTTCTAAGATATCCTAATCATAAAACTAAATACCTAGACATGATTTGTTCTCTTGAAGTGAAAAGAGCTTCAAAATTCTCTAAAATTCTAGGATCTCCCTTGAGATCTGATAATTAGATCTACTTCCTTTTTTTTTATGAAAATTTTAAGCTGAAATGTTAGAGGTCTAGGCAGACCCTTAAAATGCCACTTAGTTAAAGATGTCATTTTAACTTCACATGTAGACATAGTTTGTTTTCAAGAATCCAAACTTCAAGAACTTCATAGCTTAACTTGGAGATTGATAGGAGGCAAACACTTTGACACTTTTGATTTCTTACCAACGTTGAGAATAGCTTGAGGTATCATTATAGCTTGGGATAGCGCTCGATTTATTGGAACTCTAATTCATAAAGGATCTTTCTCCATCACAATAGGGTTTACTAACATAGCAAACAACTATGACTGGGCTTGCACCAATGTTTATGGCCCAAATGCACCAGTGTTTATCTCTATTCCTTGGGTGATTTATGGAGACTTCAACACTGTGTTCACCCAAGAAGATTAAAAAAAAACAAAGGAGATATCAATCCAAGAGACATCTCTACTTCTCAAAATCTCTTATGTGAGCTTAATCTTATTGATCCTCCTATTAATGGGCGAAGATTTACTTGGACCAATGGATAATAAGAACCAATTTGGATTGACCTAGATCAATTTCTGTACTCCCACAATTGGTCTTCCTTAAATCCTAGATCCATACAATATGTGCTTCCCAGATTTGGTTCAGTTCACTCTCCGATCTGTCTAGATTTTGGAGAGCATTTTCCACGATCTTGACTTTTTGGATATGAAAAATTATAGTACACCAACCCTCAAATAAAAAAATCTAATTCAGGACTGATGAGGTGAACTTAATCCTGAAGGATACGGGGCTTTTATTCTTTCTAAAAAACACTAGCACATTTGAAAGCCAAGCTTCGCATTTGGTCTAAGAATACTTTTGGAGCTTCCAACCTTCTAAAAAAAAAAAACTTACTCGCAAAATTAAATTCCCTTGACATTATTGGTGAAAGTAGAACCCTCTTAGAGGAAGAGTCCAATTGACTTTCACAAATCTCATTAGAGCTTTTCTCTATTTTGAATCAGGAAACAAATTTACTGGAGACAGAGATCCATAATTACATGGCTTAAAGAAAGGGACTCAAATATAAAGTTTTTCCATCAAATAGAAAATTGAAGGAGAAACAAAAACCATATATCTCGTATTTGTCAAAATGGACAATGGATTGAAGGAAATGAGCAAATTGGTAAAATCTTCAATGATCATTTATATTCACTTTTTGGCACTCCTTTATCAAATAGATTTCTACTAGGTTGGCAAAACTTATTTGACTATAAGGAAAGAGTCGATCTCTCCCAGCTTGAGCCACCTTTCTCATCATATGAGATAAAACAAGCAGTTTTTGACCTAAATGCAGATAAAGCTCAAGGCCCGGATGGTTTCCAGATATTCCTTTTCAGAAACACTAGACCATCCTTGAGATTTATAAGTTAAAATTTTTGAAGACTTCTATGAAGATTCAATTAACTATGAGCCTCTAAATTTGATTCATATTGCACTCATAGTAAAAAAATGCTCCTGGGGAAGTTTCTGACTTTCTCTCTATTAGCCTAATCAACTTTACCTGTTAAATCATTTCCAAGATCTTTGCTTCTCGTCTGAGCACAGTGATTAGTAATCTGGTGGATAAATCTTAATCAGGTTTTATTAAGGGAAGGTGCATAGCGGATAATATTATTGGTGCTCAAGAAGTAATTTTCAATCTACAAAACGGAAACTACTTGGCTGTGTTTTCAAAGTAGATTTTGCAAAAGCCTTTGACATTTTAGATTGGAACTTCTTGCTTGAAGTTCTTGCTACCAGAGGCTATGGACCTAGATGGTTAACATGGGTTCACACTATACTTAATACTGCAAATACCTAGTTTATCATTAACGGAACAACTTAGGGGAATATTCGTTGTAAAAGAGGTTTGCCACAAGGAGTTCTTTTATCCCTTCTTCTCTTCGCTTTGGCAGCAGATGTCTTAAGTGTGATGTTTACTCATGCTCTTAGATCCAAAGTTTTAGTGGGTGTTCCTTTGGACCAAAATGAAAAACATATATCATCTACAATATGCAGATGACTTGTTAATATTCTCAGCAGGAAGACAAGAAGATCTTCGAATCATCAAATTAATTCTCTATCTCTTTGAAGGGTCTTCTGGTCTCTCCATAAATTATTCGAAAAGGTGTTTGTACTAAAAAATTATGGCTTTCAACCAAATTTTATGTCTGCCAGATCCTAAACTGCTACAGAAATTGTCTTCCTATTACTCACTTAGGGTTCCTTTTTCGGGACGAAGACCAAGACGTCAAGACTGTGAAACTCATTGGAATGGTTCGTTCTAGGCTCACAACTTGGAAAGCAATTTACCTATCTCTAGGTGGCCATCTAACTCTCATTAATTCCATACTTTCAACAGTTTAAGTTTACTGGATGCCTGTATTCAAACTTCCCTCCTGGGTGATAAAAAAAATAGATCAAATTCGAAGGGATTTTTTATGGAAATGACCAAATTTGGGATAAAAAAGGATTAGATTGGTCACCTGGAATAGGATTTCCAAATCTTGTAACATGGGCTGCTGTGGAATACTCAATCTTCAGGAATTCAGTAAAGATCTTTTTGGGAAATGTTGGTGAAAACTCTCTTGCAACCCAAATAGTGGTTGGGCTAAAATCATCCATGCCAATTACCTAAATAGAAGCTCAAATGGAATTTTATTTCATACTTCACCCAGAAATAAATCCTTCTTCTGGGAAGGAGTAAACACCACCTTAGAACCCTTTCGTTCCTATATCTCCAAATCTATCAGAAATGGCACTAAGACTTCCCTATGGTTTGACAGATGGCACTCTGGGCAACCTCTTAAAGATCTTTGGCCATCTCTTTTTAATGATTGTACTTCTCCCTGGATAAATATCAGACAATTTTTTCATCAACTAAATACCCCAGAGAATCTTTTTCACTTAGTCTCATTAGATGAGTTATCCCCTCTATTGGAAATAATTCTAAATTGCTCCAATATTCAGGATGATCTCCACATCTGGGCATTGGAAAAAAGTGGAATTTTTTCAATCAAATCTTTCTACAAGTTTCTAATAGATGGTGGTACGCGTAGTCCGCTATGCCCCCAATTTTGGAAAATTCGTTGCCCTAGCAAAATATCTCTATTTTGCTTGGCTAGCGAGGGAGGATAAATTGCTTATTCTAACAAATCTTTTCAAGAAAGGGTGCAACCTTCAAAATTCCACAGACACATGTGTTCTTTGCTATAAAGCTTCTGAGAAACCGGATCACCTTTTTCTAGATTGCGTTCTGTGAGAACGAATTTGGGTTTTTTTATTCAAATCTTAGACCCAAATTCTTCACCACAATCAATCCCTAAGCTTTGGACTTCTTGGTTATCATCTCTAAATCCCCAACACCGAAGTCTCTGGGATCTCACCTCTCAAGCCATTATGTGAAATATTTAGATTGATGAAATACTCACATTTTTCATTTAATTGCCTTACCTTATTAGTTTATAATCTTTAAAACTGCTAACATACTTCTTTCTTGGTTTTCAACAGCTACTGACGGTCAACAACAATCTCCCAACGAAGCATTCCAGCAGATTAAGGGTTCACTCAATTTCTTAAGCACAAAAGTCTCAAAGCAAACCTGCGATTTAGAACATGACTTAGTGCAGGAGTAGGATTTTCCACTTGACAGGTTGGGCGGACCTGTGGTGTTCTTCGCCAGCCCAACTATTGTTTATGTTCCTTATTTCTTCTTATTATCTTTTGTTTTTGTTCCTCATTTCTAGTGAGAGGACTTCTCATATGTTTCATGTTTTCTTTTATTTTAATAAAACTGTGATTTATCCATATTTATTTTTAAATGAATAAATAAATAAATAACTAAAAACAATGTAGGTTGGAAGAATATGATGGGAGTATTCACGGGCCGGGGAAAATTCAAAGCTCAGTGTTTTAGTCAAAGGTGCTGTATGAAGTATGAGCCCATCATACCCTCAGCCACAATTTACAAAGTCAAGAGTGGATTGAAACGCGCTTTCATTTGGAAAAATCCTGCCGTGGACTTGACTTTGAGATGCTAATCTAGTCTTAAGTAGCTGTACTCGGTCAATTAATTCATAACTTTGCATTCTTGCATTTTTTCTCTGCAGACTATTTCTATTTTCATTTATAAAGGGAAGTAGTCTGTCAAAAACAGAGCAACACTTCTTGGGTGGCAAATATGTCTCTTATCCTACTATTACTCCTGCTGTGTAATTGTTCTCTTGCATCGCAAACTAATCAGAACATAAGCAAGGGGACTACAATTACAATCACCGAGTCCTGGTTCTCACCTTCGGGTGACTTCGCCTTCGGCTTCCTCCCACTGCCTACAAACTCCTCCCTCTTCCTCCTCGCCGTCTGGTTCAATAAGACAGATGACAAAACAGTAGTTTGGTCTGCCAACGGAAATTTCCCAGTCCTCGAAGGCTCTAAGCTTCAACTCACAACAGATGGCCAGTTTCTCCTGATTGATCACACTGGCAGTACCGTATGGAACCCTTACCAGTCTAGCGGGGCTGCGTATGCAGCCTTACTCGACACCGGCAACCTCATCCTCGCTGCCACCGACTCCACTCCAATCTGGCAAAGCTTCAAGTTCCCCACGGATACCATCCTCCCCACTCAGGTCCTATTCAGAAACACCACCATCCGATCTCATCTCTATGACCACGATTATACCGATGGCAAGTTCGAGCTTTCACTGCAAAGCAATGGAAACCTCATGATGTTCCCTTTGGCCCTTCCAACAAATTTAACCTACGATGCATACTGGGAAACAAACACTATTGGTTCCGGTACTCAGCTTGTCTTCGATGCCAACGGCACCCTCTATCTCCTGCTCAACAATGGAACTCGAATCAACATAACCACAAGTTCGTTTTCTACAACAGCCTACTACCAGCGTGTTACACTAGACTCTGATGGTGTTCTTCGACACTATATTCATAGAAAAAATGGCTGGACGGTTGTTACTTCAGTGCCCTCCGACATATGCAATACCGTCAATAGTGGCACCGGATCAGGAGCTTGTGGATTCAATAGTTATTGTCAGCTTGATGAGAATGATCACCGGAGCTGCTTGTGCCCTCCTTCATTCTCCTTACTGGATCCAGACAAGCCGTATGAAGGATGCAGGGCAGATTATGAGACTCCCCTCTGTGATGGCGGTGATCAGTCCGGGATGTTTGAGTTTAAGGAGATGGTTAACGTTGATTGGCCGGGTTCCGACTATGAGCATTATAACTCATTCAATGAGAGCCAATGCCGTGAGAACTGCTTGCATGATTGCTTCTGCGCTGTTGCTTTCTCTCGAGGTATGGATTGCTGGAAGAAGAAACTGCCATTGACGAATGGTCGGGCAACGGCATCTCTCCTTGGGAAAGCGCTTATCAAGGTACCCAATACTTCTTTTTCTCCATCTCCACCGCCGCAATTTCCAAACACGAAGAAAGGCAGAAAGGTTTGGTTAATCACCGGCTTGCTATCTCTAGCTGTCTCTTTGCTCATCTTGTTTGGCTCCATCATCACTCTGGTTCGACGCTCACAGTCAAACCATAAGAGTCTTGCACCAGACTCATTGTTTGCAGGTCCTGCTATGAGATGCTTCACTTATAAAGAGCTTGAAGAGGCCACTGATGGCTTCAAGAAAGAGCTTGGCCGAGGAGCTTTTGGAATTGTTTATGAGGGCTTCTTGCCATCTGAGCCGAAGACCTGCATTGCTGTCAAGAAACTAGACAGACTTCTGCAAGAAAGAGAGAAAGAATTTACAGTAGAAGTTCAATCCATTGGGCAGACTCACCACAAGAACTTGGTTCGGTTGTATGGATATTGTAATGAAGGCATCAACCGCCTTTTGGTGTATGAGTTTATGAGTAACGGTTCATTGATGAGATTTCTCTTTGGAAGTTCAAGATTGGGATGGGATAAACGAGTAGATATAGCAATTGGTATTGCAAGAGGCCTCTTATATTTACATGAAGAGTGTCATTCCCCTATCATCCATTGCGATATCAAGCCACAAAACATACTGTTGGATGATGAGCTTACTCCAAAAATCTCTGATTTTGGATTAGCCAAGCTACTCGGACGTAATCAAACCCAAACAAACACAGCAATAAGAGGAACAAGAGGATATGTCGCCGCAGAATGGTTCAAGAACATGGCCATCTCTGCAAAGGTCGATGTGTATAGCTATGGGGTAATGTTGCTTGAGATTATATGTTGTCGGAGGAGTCTACAGATGGAACTCAATGACAGGGAGGAGGAAGCAGTCCTTGCATATTGGGCCTATGATTGCTATAGAGAAGGCAAAGTGCATATGTTGGTCGGTAATGATGCAGAGGCATTGGCTGATTTTGATGGTGTGATGAGGTTTCTCATGATCGCGATTTGGTGCATTCAAGAGGATCCTTCACAGAGGCCAATAATGAGAAGAGTGAACCAAATGCTAGATTGTGCCATTGTTGTTCCTCCTCCACCTAGCCCTTATTCATCCTCCGAAAGGTTCACTCGCTCCCCTGATTGCTATAGACCATTGCTAGAGGGCTAAATCATGGTTCTGAAGTTTTCCAAGATTCAATAAATGTATTCCAAGAAAGAAAAGATTTCTTGTGTTAAATTTTAAATTCAATTGAACCTTTCTTGTGTTTACTGTATTATATATATATATATATATATATATATATATATATATATATATATATAAACCATTTCAATTAAAAGCAAAATAAAATAGTACAATGCCATTAGATGTGATAGGAGTATAACTACAAAATAAACCCACAAAAAAAAAACGCTAGATTAACTAAAATAGTGAATTTAGAGCATATGTTGTATTATACACTATGCTTTATATATGTTGTATTTTCTATGATTTCAATTGCACAGCATATTATATGAAAAAGGAAAGCCAAAAAGGAGAAAAGATAATTAGATGATGAAAGGCATTACTTTTTATATGAAGGGTCAAATATAAGCAAATTTTGAGAAATAATAAAAAAAAAAAAAAAACCGCCAGAATAACTAAAATAGTAAATTCACAGCTATAATTAAAACTTTAGAGAGGGGAAGTATATAGACACCATCAACTTGCACTTAATTATAAATATGTTTTTATAAAATTTAATTTTTAAAATAAATATATCTAATTATTAATGTTCATAAAAAATTATTATTATTTAAGGAATTAAATTTTTTTATTTTAAAATATTTACTGCTTATTAATATTAACAATCTTCCCACAGTTGGGGCCGGGATTGGATCCAATTCTACCAGTCTGTAAAGCTCCATTTTATCTTATATTTTTCTTTGGCTTCTGACTAGAATTAGAAGAAATGTTGAATAGGAAAGTTGTAAGGCTTGAAGTTACCTTGCAAACAAGTATAGTTTCATACCAAATTGATGTTTTTACCCTGAAAACAAATAAAAATATATTAAAAACATTCATTCTTTAAAAATACGCATTTAGGACTAAAATATGAAAAGTATACACTCAAAGGACTATAAAAATTATGAAAACACTAAAAAACACTACAATTTCTCTACTTATTTGCCGATATCCCTATTTATTAAGAGCAATTATTACAATCAAATCAATGCACATCTCAAGAATATGTCTTCTTGCATCATTGAAACGAAGACTACACCCAACATTAATCTACACAAACACAATTATGCCACCAATACCCACAATTTTGTAACACTTCTATTTCCCATCTTCATGCTATATAAGTCACATGCGCCATTAGGCAATGAAGAGTTCTCTTTTGGAATACAATGATATGAAGTTGAAGCAATAATCCACTCGACATTTGGATCACAATATGGTCATATTGACCATGAGCACAAATAGGTGTCAAATTCTTATCATTTGAAACAAAAGCAGTAGTAGTTGTATTATAATCATCTAACATTTTCTGAATTTTCTCTTTACTATGTTCACATTACAGGAGCTTCTTATTTCTCTTCATATGGCTAGCTTGCAATGATGATGGCACTTCCTTTTTTCACAAGACTTGGACCTTCCTTTAGGTTTTTAGTGTTCTTTAGGGGCTCTACTTTTATGCTACATCTATTTTTAATAACAAGGGCCTATCTACACTACACCAAAAAAGTATTTTTGAGACGGTTTTCAAGACCTATAGAGGCGGTTATAACCGCCTCTATACCTATAGCGTTGGTTTTTTCACCCGTCTCTAAACCGCCTCGTATCAAGCCGGCTCTACACTTTAGAACCGGTTTGTATCAACCGTTGGGGTAAGTTTCATCTATGGAAGCGGTTTGTAATAACAAGAGTAGAGGCGGTTATAACCGCCTCTATAGGTACTTAGTTTTCATTATTCCTAATAATTTTAGAGGTGGTTATAACCGTCTCTATAACTACTAAGTTTACATTACCTTCAATAGTTTTAGAGGCGGTTATAACCGCCTCTATAACTACTAAGTTTACATTACCCTTAATAGTTTTAGAGGTGGTTATAACCGCCTCAAAAAATTATAGGTGCTAGAGGCGGTTATAACCGCCTCTATAGCTACTAAGTTTTCATTAGAGGTGGTTATAACCGCCTCTATACCTAATAATTTTTTACATGTTCATACTTTTAGAGGCGGTTATAACCACCTCTAAATTTGTTCATTAATTTTAATTAATTTTCGTACTAATAATAAATAAATTTATTTAACCTGTAAATAAAAAACATAAATATTTAAATATATTCAAAGTATCCTAAATTCAATTTCATTGACTTTTATTGACAAGTTATGAGCTAAAGTGCAATATATTTTGATTAATAACAAAATGTAAAGAATTTTACACTATTTATGTACTTTCATTAGAGAATATTTTTTTGGTTAATTACACAAAGCAAAAAACTTCGTGTATCCTCTTCATCTTCAACCCTCGCAATATTTAATCATGAATTCTCCAAAATCTACAAAAACATATAAAAAAATCCAATCTTTTATATATATATATAAAAGATTGTATATACTGCATTAGAAAAATTGTGACACCAAATAACATGCGTAGCATAGGAGGACCAATTTAATTTGATTGGTGTGGAAATCAATACCTAAACATCTGCTTTTTGGTGCCTTTTCAAGGTTTCAATGACAAGCCTTGAAACTTCTTCTGGTGTTTTTGGCGGTGGCTTGGCTTCCCTCCATGCCTCCAAGAGTTTCTTGTACCTATATTATAACACACAGACATTAATTTTTAACTTCCATTAAGAAGTGATCTTTGACAACTAGTATTATTCATCCAGGTGGTAAAAATTACCATAAATTGACTATGAAATTAGAGATTAAGTACTAGTCTTTGGGACAAGCTAAAATCCTAATACCAATAGGGGTTGATCAATGGGGTAAATGTTTGGGTTGTTTACGCAAACGGTTTCGAGTTTAAATTCTTGTACATATAAAAAGTACATGTTGGGAGAGATCTATTCTCTTATAGGACTCTCCGAATACTTTGTCCCAGCCTAATTTAGAGTATAGATCAAAGGGAAAAGAAAACCAACAATGATCCTGACAAAAGTATAAATAAGCTAATTTCCTTTTTTACAATCTTAATACACCTCTAATACTGATCCAAATACAAAGTCTGGAATTGCTCTGGAATTGCTTTCTCAAATATATTGAGAAATTACAGAACACCAAAACGCAAATATTCAATCAAACCATTTGATATATATGCACACAATACAAGTAATCAAGTGGCTAATTTCAGAACTAGCTGCAATCTTAACAACTAACTTCCAATTTAATCTTAAGCAACTTACTGAATTATTTCTCAAATTTATTGAGAAATCATCACAAGACACCAATTCAAAATCATTTAATTAATTAACTAATTAATCCAAGAGGCATGATTAGTGAAATTTTAGCTCAACGAAAACAATCACAAGTTAATTATTCACTTAAAAAATGATCACAAATTCATTCAAAGCATACCAGTTAGCCTGAGCCTTCTTCGAGGAGCTATTTAACTTCTTGTTTCAAGTTCTCAAGCCTTCATATACTAGCAGTTGTTCAGTTTGTCATTTCCATTAACATGTGTAAATCATTGAAATTACCATGGAGAACTTGAATTAAATAAATAAGACTATAGTCTATTGATAACTATCACATATTTCTGCAGAAATATTGCATAATTGTTTAAACAAAATCAACACTCCAATCAGTGGAATTTAAACAAATATTATCATCTAGTGTTTTCCGTCACCAATGACTATTTTTTTATAATAAAAAAATGAACATGGTTCAATAAGCCACTAATTTTTCCTAATTCTTATGATGATACTGCAGACCATACACCTAGAAAAGGAGCTAATGACATAGAGTATGCTATTTATTTTTATCTTTTTGATGATTCCACTCTTATGACATTAATGTTGAAAATAGAAAATTATATTCTTGTGTATATTAGGATTGAATTTATGTGTTATAAATTTCAAGGACCTTTAGTTGCTTATAATATGCTGTTAGCTACATCATAAATTTCTGTCTGTCTCAATGATTTATTTTCATGTTGTTCACTATGACCAAGATTCATTACTTTGTCCTTTGTGTTTTAAATTTTTTCAACAAGTTTCTTAGATGACATGATGGTGCATATTTTTTTAAAGCTTCAGTAAATCTTTATTATTAACTGAAATTTCTGCATACTTAATATTTCCATGACTGTTCATATCAACCAAATAAAAATTCCATGGTGCAGAAATTTGTAGTAATAATAAAATAATAATTAAACAAATAATGTTCTCCATCTTCCACGCTTTAGAGATGTTCAAATTGATTGGTTCCCAGCCCTCTACACTTGCTATCTTTTTGTTTGACCTTAACATGGCAACAATGTAAAATCTCTTTTGATTTATCATACACACACACAACTCTATTGGTTCAATAAGGCACAAGAGATGGTAAAACTGCCTAACAGTTGATTGCTTTGTATCCTAGCCAAAATCCTAATTCCAAGTAACACACTGTCAAGAGAAGAGGGGCAGTTATTTGAAGCTCTTCAATAGCTCTTTCAAGGTGAAAATCAACAAATACCTTAAAATTCATGATGGAATCCATGGCTACCATCAGTTGTGGTGATGTCCCGAAGTGAAAACTTATCATCCATCTACAATACAAGAACCAAGTGTCTAAGATCCAAATTAGAATTAATGTAGGGAATTAGAAATGAAAGAGAGATGATATTGGATCAAGACATTAAGCATGCCTAAAATTAAGAGAAAATGAAGAAAAAGCTAAAAGTCGATACATCAGATGAATTATTTCTCAACGCATGAGAAGACAAGTAAATCTTAAGTAGTGATGCATGACATAGTAGACACATATGTCACACAGTATTTTGAATAAATGGAAGGACAAATTCATTCAATCTATCAGGATTGCATAACTAAACTTTAGAAGCTGCAAATGGCATGAATAACCAAATTTGCCATGCTGAAACTTTGTGAACTTTTAATGGCTGCCCTAGTTAAATGGAAAAATATCCATATATTTGGTTTGTCAATAAAAAACATCCCCAAAGCCAGTAGGTCCATAATGCCTACAGCTTGCGTACAAAAAAAATCAGGTTAAGTAGTCACTGTCTCCCCAACTCAAGGGCACAGATTTCAGTTGAAGTATAATAGCTATTGAACATCATAAGCTCTGTGACAACAGGGCTAATCCATTGTTATATTATTTCTATTTGTCTAAAGTTTTGTCTCTCTTTCCAATTGAGATATTCCCAAATTCAGGCATGCCCTTCTTATATTCTAAGCAAAAATCCACCTTGTGCAGTCATTTAGTAAATCACAAAAGTCTGTTCAAGATGATTGTTTCAAACAAAGTACATGGTCAAGAATCTATGCACCAATATGCTTCTATAAATTCTTCAACTAAGGGAACCCAAAAAGATGAGGAATTCAGATATTGGCCAGGATCAAATCTAGAATGAAGTTCTTCACATATAATTTATCTCCGACTCTACAAGCAATAAGTAACTAAAAAAACTTAATATTAAACATGCTCTAAAGTTTAAACACCCAACAACATAAGGAGGCGAAAAGGAAAAAAAATGTTGTTGTGCGTGCCAATTGGTTTTATAATCATAATAAAGAGCTAAAATTGTTGTAAGAAATGTTTGGGCATAGCAGCTTATTCTTTCACAATGATAAATTTACTAGAGCAGAATTGTTTCAGACCATTTTACATTTGGTCACTCATGGCCTCATAACATCTCCAAAATATCAAAAATGGTTCAGCAAGTGAGTTATGGAAACATAGGAAACCAAAGAAATAACTAAAAACTTCATCCAGGTGAGAAGTTCACCAAGCCCACATAAGATGCCACTTTAACAACCAAGCTATCTAAACATGATGTTGTCTAAAGGAGCTTTTCCTTGCATCCAGTATGTTATAGATGACCAAACTCTATGTCGTTTTTCAAAACAGAAAACTTATGAGGACTTTTTGAAAAATGAGGAAACTTCATGGGGTTTTTTAAGAAAAGCCCAGAAAGTTTTAAAATAAATTTTAGTTTTGAGGGCGTTATGCCAAATATCACAAATCCATAGCAGTTTGCGGCTGACACCCCTAATTAATTAAATTTACACCAGGGTTTGCTTTGTAAAATGACTGAACTTATGGTAAATTTACACCAGGATTTTGTAACTTTTGTTATTTCATTGAAACAAATTGAGCATAAGCAAACCTTATAGTTATTCTTTTCTATAGTGAACCCCAACGGTGCAGCAACTTGCTCAATCTTTGCAAGTATTTCAGTTGCTAGCAGCCTCGACACAGATCTTGTCTCTCTTTTAACTAGACCCTATTCAATATTCCTCAATCAGTTAATTCTTATCACATAATCATAGTTGACATAAAAAAAGGGTAAATAGCAAGCTACAACACACTGTATTAGTTTGAAGAAACAAACTCTCGGTTCCCAACACCCATATCACGGAAGACAACATCTATTAGTCAGCAGACTTGTACTGTCTCCAATTACATCATATCCAGGCAACAAATTCAATAAGAAATTATATGCTATAGTACCAAAATAAGTTCTTGAAATAGGCTAGGTCTCAAGGAATTCTATCAACTCCATTGAATGTTGAGAATCCAGATGGACAAACAGAGAAATACCAGAAAATAATAGACTTTGGGCTTAATTCATGGCATAATCCAACATGAGTAAGTTAGGTCATGTGTTCCATCACTGGGATACAAAGGTATACATCTTCATAAAAAAGTGCAGACCCAAAGCAGATTAATGAAGTTACCATTTGTTTCTCAAACAGGCTACTGAGGTTTAGTCCCTGAGATGTAGAAATAAGCTCAAAAGTTTGGCCAAAAGTTAATTGCTAATCAAGAAGGTGACTTTCTCCAAAGGTTTAAAGAACACTGGACCTCTTCTTATTTACAGTCAACTTAGGGAAAGATTAAGACAATGTAACATATGATTAGATAAAGTTGTTTGGTTTGATACTCATAAGGATATTCATGTGAAGAACCAATGCCTACCTTTCATCTTGGTTTCATGCTAGATTTCCTGAAGGAAAAAGGATACATCAGTTGAAAAGTCTAAGCTTACAACCCAAATCATGTCTAACTACTAGCCACTCATGCTTCACTGTTTCAACTTGAAAATGTTTTATTTTTCTATAAAAATTTATGCCAATATTAATATAATCGGGCCTAATCCAAGCCTAATCAATTTTGGTCAAAACATAAAATATCTTCCTAATAGCTAGCTAAGAACTAATTTTCATACCTGACTATATATGCACTAAGCTAGCAAATAACTCTCTCTGATTTATACATAATTTATCTCTACATAACCAATTACCTGTAAACCAATTCTTCTTGCAATAAAAGTAACATAAGTGAAAGGAATAACTCTTAAGCTGATGGTTTGTAACTCTTTGTGATAAGATCAACTGAAGGCTTTTCACGGGTGATGGGCATGTACTCACCTTGAATCCGTGTCGCAGTTGCAAGTTCCTTTGGATTAGAATCACCAGACTAATAACAAAATGGAAAGAAATTATAGGCCAATTTAGGATTGCACCAAAAGGAAGATATTGTTTTACTCGAAATGCCCAAAAAAAATAACAATTTCATGATGTATCTTCCATAAGCATTAACAAGGAACTAACATTTGATTCATTAACAAGGAAATGAACTGCATAATCTAAAACAGTTTGCAAACTTGGTCTTTCTATTTTCTTCTACCGAAAAAGAATTACTTTTATTAGATGAGAATGTAGCTCACTCTTTCTTTGCTGAAATTGAGTTCCTGCAAACAAAATCAAAACAAACAAACAAATAAAGTTACGTACTTTAAAACAGAAATCAAATGATCAATGACAAGTAAAGGGGAAAAGAACATGAACTGCTAGCATCATTGAGTTAGTCTGACCAAGATGTGCATTCTGTAAAGAAGCTTTCTGCAGAGAAAATCTTAGCTTATGCAATTCAATCCCATTCATCTCAATAACTTTGCTGTAAATTCAATTCAAGAAATTGATCACGAAAAAAGACCATTTCTAATTTTTCTCCCCACAATTAAAACCTGAAAACAAAGAAATCATACTCTGTCTCTGATAATCTTCAAAAGAGCTGCATTTTTCTGAACTTCAGATCAATTTCAAAGAATCAAACATAGAGAAGAAGATGGAGAAGAAGAAGAAGCCCTCCAAGCAAATAGATTCAATCCAATAACCTTGAGAAGATGAGAACCATGGTCACTGGAACTGGAGCAAGTCATCAGCTAAGTGTTAGTAACTAACTAGTTAGCCCAAGGCATTGCCACTATTCTCTTGTTTTGTTATGTGGCATCCAAGGCACATGAAAATACCTAAGTTTTGCATGAATACACTCTAAGGTGGTACACCTTACATACATTGCTTCTCAAGTTAGCAATAATTCATCATCGAAATAAGTATTCAAACTTGCTTCATTCTTTGAATCATTCCATCAAACAGTTTAAATGCAAGTGATAAGTACAAGGATAAACAAATGTGTTCAAATTTGCATGCACTAATTAACATCTGCAATTACTACATACTCACCAATTAATGTCACCCAAGCCTTATATGAACAAAATGAATCATAATTCAACAAAAAAAAATCCATCATAATTGAACCAAACAACCTCATCAACTCAAAAACATACAAAAACCACTCACATTCACAACATTAGAAACCAAACATAATCAATAAAAAATAAGAAATTAAACAAAATCCATAGTTGCATAAAAACTTAAATTATAACAAAAGCACACAAAATCAGTAAATCAACCTCATAAGAAACACTCCAATTGATAGTATTACAACCAAATGTAGCAATAAAAAATTAAAAATACTCGTCACACGGCCATGAAATTGTGTAGATTCACAGTTTAAGTAGAAAAACCAAGTAATGCCCTAGCTACTTCTTGCTCCAACCCAACTCCACCATCGGTGAATCTAGGACAATAAAACCCAAATAGCAAGGGGATAGAGATTTTATTAAGGATGTGGATTTGTACCTGAATTTTGGTTATGCGGCTCTGGTGATGATAAAGTGTGTCATTCCAGTGTGGGCAAAGATTGTTGGTGGGTTTTCTGGCGGTGCGCTGGTTACTGCGAAGGTTGTTGGCCGAGTTTCAGGTGAAGGTCGATGGATGCATCATTCCACCATTATGGCGGAGGCTAATGGATGCGAAGGTCGTCGACAGGGCTAAAGGCGAAGGTCCATCGACGGGTCGAGCCACAGCGAGAGAGAGAGAGAGAGAGAGAGAGAGAGAGAGAGAGAGAGAGAGAATGAATGAATGAATGTGTGAGTGAGACGTTGAAGTGCTTTTAGTTTGGGTTTTGTTATTAATATCTTATTGAGCCGGTTATGTTAAACCGGTTCGAAAAGAATGGAGAAAAAATTTCCTTTCTCTTATGGATCCGGTTATTTAAAAACCCCTCTATATGTCTGCTTCTATAGGGATAAAATGGTGTAGTGCTACTAGTAATACCGATCTCATCATTTCTACTTTCTTCATTAAACAGTCTTTAACTATATTCAATGCCAATTTACCACTTGGATCTGAGCTAAAATCTCCCGACGATATAGTAGAGTGCTCAAAAGAAATAGTGTTTGCAACTCATCATCTAGCACTAGTTCCATTAGGAGCGATTGATTCATTAAAGTTTGGAAATCATTCAAGTGCTTTGCAACTGATAGACCTCCTTCAACTTCATTTTGAAAGGTTTTAAATAGTGAATGCTTTGTTATGTACTATGTTATTCTCATAAAAGATGTGTAATTTTTTCCACAATGCATATACATCTGTTTCCCTTTGCTATATGATCAAAGCATCAACTTTGTATATATCTGTTTCCTACCATCTTACTGTGCTTACAACTTTCTTGTTAAACTTTTGCTAATTTTATCTTTGATTTATCATGTTGTTTTACAACATGAACTACCAATTGAGTTCATCATGGAACTTGTATCTTTCCACACCTTGAACAAATTTGGGAACTTTGAGTTTTGAAAATTATCAGTTTGATCCATATTGAAAGGAAATAAGGTTGCAGGTTCTTATGGGTGGTTTCACTCCCCACAAGTGTACGGCGGCGCTAAGTAATAGAGTGTAGTACGAAGAGTAGGATGTTAAGCCCATAGGGATTAAAGAGTTCTAGTACAAACTATAATTTTATTATCTAGTTTTAAACGAAATTTATTGAAGAGAAATAAAAAAAAGGCTAATTGTTAAACATCACTAATTTTGTGAAAAAATTCACTTAAGAGCAAATCAAGCACAAGAGGGCGTATTCGAGCGATGAATCCCCCTAGGGTTTTAATAGAAATGTAGACAAGGATGTCAAGCCACCAGTTATAAAATAATAGACTGAGGGTTCCTAAAATGTATTAAATTCCTCTCTCAAGGTGATCAATACCTAAATTGGTGCATTAACGTTTTGGGTAACCTAAATCTCGGGAGAGTTATGGGAATAAGATATTTGAAAGACTCATCCTCCTTGGTACCCAATATTTAGGCGTATTCACAACTCCGTTCTATGAGGTAGATCTACATATAAGGAGGCGTTTGTGTTAGTGTTAGCCCTAGCCCCAATGCGTTGATATGAACCTTTATTAGTTATATGTTTTTTAATAAAACCTGGCTTGTTTTATCTTACTACATTTCTGTGCATGTATGTTTGGATAGAACTATCCCTGAGAGTTTGTTTCGCACAAGTTGCCGAATACGTGATTCGGGCAGTAAAACCTTGGTGCGTAAAGGAACAACTTTCTAAACATCCCTAGTCAATTACTGTCATGGGAATGATAGTAAACTAAGACTAGTATGCCTATTGTGTGATGATCATGTTTTACGGATTATAGGACATGTGATGTCAATCAATAGACATAGACACGTGTTAGTGAACAGCGTGTCTGGATCGATCCGCTCACGAGATCACTACATGGTTGCAAAGTCATAAGTGGTTCTCGTGTAACGCTTATACTGAATCCTTAGACTCAAGGTCGCTATGGAGCTTGGATGAATGTTGGTGTACTTTGACATACGCCTAACGTCATTCGTAACAGAGTGACAAGTGTGGGTATGATTGGGTGCATCGAGATTTATAGCGAGTAACATTTGCGATGGGAGGGGATTGCCACTCTCTAAGGAGAGAGAATATCACCGGCCACTTGATCGGTGAAACTGAGTAGTGCGTGGCCACGCCCAAGTGAAATGGTAAGGGTTATCATTTATTTGACCTAGTCAGTTCACCGAGGATCAAGAAATCGATCGCCAAATAAGTAAGGGTGACTAAGCTCCATGCCTTATGTTGATCGAGATATTCAATTGGCAAAGGAATTATATAAGGTTACGAGTTTAGTTGATTACCCAGTCGACCTCCGTTTTAATTCGGGTAGTCACATTGTCATGCTAGACGGCATTTGTGATTTATGGGCCTTAACGAGGTTAAAATCTCATTGCCGATTTTAAAACGGGCCTACAGGATCGCACACGTAAAAGCCGTGAAATCCGGACTCAATCTAATGAGTCGAATAGCTAAATGGTGTATAGATAAATCAAGAGTTGATTTGGTCTAACCGCGAATGTGTAAGGATTGAGTTATGAGATAACTTAAAAATTGAGGGTCTTAATTAGAAATTAAGTGTTAGCTTATTGGATCTAATATGATTAATATCCAATAAGAGGAATCAATGGTTGATATTGCATTGGGATTGGTTTTTGGGTTTTATAAATACATGTGTATTAGAGAAAACCCTAACCCTAATCTTTCTTCTCCCTCTCTCCCTCAAGGAGGCCGCCCGTCCGCCCTAGCCAAGAGGACGCCGCCGCTGCCGGTCAAAGGTGCTGTCCGTCTTTTCCCCACCTTTTGGAGAAATTTTCTCCATCCGGATTGCCATTACTCGGCTCCGGCAAAGGTATAGGTCGACACTCTTTTGATATTCTTGTTTATTCATGTTTGTTAGTTCACAAGCCGGCTTTTTATTGATATTTCTTTATCAATGGAGATCGCCGGAGTGAGAACCTTTTGAGATTATTTCATAATGGTTGTGGAATTTTTCTCAAAAGATTCTCACATGTGAAACATTCGCCGAGTGTCGGTTTTGGATTTACAATTCCTTACACATGTTTACGATTAGGTTTTGAGATCTAATTTTAATTGCTATTTGTATTTCTCGATAAGAGTTATCGTTGGATACTAGCAATCCATGCCGGATTGTTTCCGGCTTGTGTGTGTGTGAGAGTAGAGGGGAGTCGCGTATATGCAGTCCCTTTTTCGACTACACCGCTGGAATTGTAATTATTTATTTATTTTAGTATTTTATATCTTTATTCACTTCCATTGCATGCTAGGGTCCATGCTAGTTTTGTTTATTATCCGCTGTGCATATTTTTTGCTTCTAGCATACTCGTACACCCTTTTTGATCCTAACAGTTTGTGTCACTCCACAGTTAGCCATGTGGCAATTACCGCAATGACTTAGGAAGGGACAACTATCACCAACACCCAAGTCATTGCAAGGCCTAAACAAACCTAGAGTTATAGATAATAAACACATAACACAACAAATTCACTTTGAACTTAGAAACAAAGATACAGACATGCAATCTTTATTAAATATAGCTGATCAGATACAACCCAACGGGTCCAGTCTATACAATGAGTCTACAATATATACAAGATACAATCCATAGACTTATACAACAAAACACTGGATGAGTTGCACAACAAAAGGTTCACAGCATGCATTACTTAACTTGAGGAAAAAGACAAAAGAGAGTGATGAGTAATATGATTACTCAGTGAGTGAACAAGGCACATAGCTCCGCAAGGACAGAAATGAAACCGAAAAAGCATGTAAAGATATAATAAGATATCCAACATAATTCATGTACAAAACATAGGTTGACATTATCTTAATGTAAAACTCATAAAAGCTTTCAGGCTGGCCTCAAAGAGTTTTCCCCCTTGTTGTCATCACAACTAGGGTTCAGAACCCGCCAAAGTTAATTTATTTTATGATAAAAAAATAGGTAGCCCTCCTTGGAGTTGGCCTCTGGGAGCCTCATGTGGTGACTCCGAGGATTTTAGTCAGGTTTGGTCCCATTCAGGCTATCTACGCACATCCTGATATGGATAAAGTAATAATCAACTATGATGCCTCTATAGGCCAACCATGGGGACCTCCACTGTAGTGAATCATACAAAGCATGATACCATCAAAATACATGGAAAAGATAATAAATCATCGATATCTAAACCATTAAGCATAAACATTCACATATAGAACATAATGGTTTTCATTCCATTACATATATTAACCCCAATAGTTAACAAAGATCCTACATTGGAATCGTATGCCATCTCAAAATCCAATAAGTATTCAAACCTTTTGAGAATATAACTCTTATAACTTCCATGGGGACCATAAAAATATATAACATAGACATATATTAGAAATCCCAAAGCATATAACATAAACCTTGCCAAGGATCTCAACGATGTCAACATAGGTTTTAAATACATGGAATGAGATTGAAAACCAGTTGGGAGAAAATAACTTATAGAGTAACTTCAAAAGGAACCATAGTCCTGGCCACATATGCTCTTATTTAAAGCCATGTAGTATATAATACAAAATAAATATGTGAAAGCATGGTTATCATTCAAGTTCTTAAAAAAATGATGTGCATTAATATTCAAGTTCATTCACAAGGGCTCCCTCCCTAACCAATATGATATCCAAAAATACAAAAATATGAGAAGAATACGACAATACATATAGAGTTATAGAAATGTGAAATCAAGACAATTTGAAGCCCTAGGTATGGAATTTCGTCCTGCCACTATAATAGAGAGAAGATCACATGATGAGGGTGAAGTCCCAACCTCAAGAATATCGAAGAAAAGATGTGGACTCTCAGTGCCACAGTAAAATCAGGCATTGCTATAGTACTCGAGACCAAACTCATCAACACTCCAAGGGAAATACACCAAGTTTTCATAGATATACAATGGGCAACTAATAAGAGACATGTATTAACAAAACTGGGGCATCATTTTGAGCTCTTAAACACCCTTAGTTTCTCCACCCAAAACTTTACATGAAACTCTAATACAAAGGAATTCACAAGGGATACTCAATACATGGGGCAATGATGACATACAAGGGTGAACAACTCATACAAGCTTCAAATAACCAAACCATAACCAAACCATGATAAAGATTTTTGAAAACAAAGTTCCAAGGAATGGCATGAGGGGTAAAGAACAAGTGCAAATGCTAAAAATACATTTAAACAAAAGAAAAAGCATACTATAACCAAAATGAAGTAAAAGAATGGAAAATTACCTTCTAAATTCAAAGCAACCAAAGTTTGGCAAAGATGAGGAGAGGGTCAGCCATTGGAGTGAAGAAGAGAAGACTTAGGATGCTTAGCATCTAAGGAACATTGAAGTTAAAGAAAAGGATAAGAATATAAGGGGAAATGATCTTTATGCCCCTATGACTTGAACATATTAACCAAAAATTCCATGGACTTCAAGAAATGACTAAGTTACCCTCATGCTTTTGAAACAAGGACTAGAGTGAATAAGCATTTGGCAAAAGACAACAATGCCCTTGTACATGCAAGAAAAGACATAGGTGAGTAAGTTTGGGTGATAATTATTTAAATGCCCCAACTAACCAAGAAATGTAGTGAAAACCCTCTACCATCCTAACGACTAAAGAAGAGTAAACAGGAAGAAGAGTGAGGAGCAAGGTATCACAGTCTGCTCATCACTCACATGATCATAATAAAAAATCTGGGTTGTCGCTATCTAGAAATCCATTGCAATAAAAGGATACTCAATACAATCTCAAAACTAAAACAACCAAATGATGATTAACATCCAATGTTTCAATACAAGTTAACCCTAGGGTTCATCATACCCCAATACCTAGCAAATTAGTTTCCTATGAAAGTGGAACACAAATCCAACCAAAGGAAGTACAAAGCAATGAAAATAAACATGAAAAACTCCCTTAGCCTCTTAATCTTGGTGAATAGATAAAGAAACTCTAAAGCAATCTTGACGATGCCACCAGAATATCTTCTAAGACAGCTCTCTTGAATATTTGATGGCTTCCTATGGTAGCCGATGTGGTTCGGGTGGTGTATCTTCGTGTTATCTTCCCCTTTGTAAAGTGGCGGTTCCAAGGATATTCCATAATTAGAAGCTCTCTTTTTTTTTAACTCTAAACGGCATCTTAAATAGGTTTTCCACATACGGGTAATCATGTGGCTCTATGGGAGCCTGTATGGGTTGAGTTGGGCTAAAAATTGGGTTGTTGTTGTTGGAAATCCATATGCATAGTCATATGGGCATATGCTTGCCTACATGAAATTATGGAAAATCCATATGCTCTAATGGTAGCCCGCATGCCCATGAAAATGCTTCTTCTCGACTATTTTGAACAAAAAAATCATGCTAACTTTACTTACAGGCATATGGTAGCTAATATGGGTCTTCTTTAGCTTCAAAATTCTTTATTTTGGCATGAAAACATCTCTAGATGTTCATTCATTCTAGGATCACCTTTTCCATGCCGTATAAACCAAAATACAACTAATTAAGTATAACTGGGGAACATTTTCATTAAATAAGCATGCAAAGTGTACATATGGATGATATGAAATCTTACATATTTAAACACTTATTAAACATCACACACTAAAGCGTTTGATGATTAGTGTTTAACATCAGGCTCTTGAAGTAGAGAATCTCAATAGGACAAGGAAGAATCCACAATGCCAAGTTAACATAGAAAGCAATGAAGATAGTATTACTTTATTCAAAGTTCTCGCCAACCACTTGTGCAATCTCCCATTTCATCTTAATAAACTTAGTTTAATCCTATGACATATTCAAGTACAGCTTTACATGTAAGGTTCACTCTACATGCAATGGTCATTAGTCTTAAGATGGTAAATATACCTTCAATGAACTCTTGAGACCCCTTGGTACTCTAGATACAAGACAACTAACCTCGTAAAAGCAATTAGTGGACAAGCGTAGAGTGTAGATTGTCTTTTTGAGGGATGAACATGCTTATTAGGCATTGGTACACTACACTCAAATACTCGAACAATAAAAGCTCTACATGAACAAGTTCATGGTCAAGAACAACCTTTTAACTTGGGAGATACTCTTATTAGGAGCATGAACCCCAAGCTACTTAGTCATAGAGAGTAGAAGAACACTGCCTTAATTAATTTGACTAAGTTTCTATTTACACTTATATAGCATCTCTCTCCTGCTCATCCACTCATAATTTAGTTCAACAAGGGTTAGTAGCTAATACTAGTGTCACCAAACCTTATGGAGCCATTGAAAGTGATACTTAATAAATTAAGACAAATGATGTGGTGTTTTGGCTTTTTTGTGTCTAATTGAACTTTTGTTTGAGCTTGGTTGATTTTTCCTTAGCGTGTAAGCGGGTTTGAATCATTTTTGGACTTGCGTGGTTGAATGTATGCTCGCCTTCTCCGCTTTGGCCGTAGGCCAGGCCTTGTGCTCGTGCCTGCTGGCAACCGTCAGGTCACCTGGGTCCGGTGAGACCCTGCTAGCCATGCGCGGGCACAGTGCAAGCCAAGCATGGCCATGCAGGCCACGTACACCCATAGGGTGTGCCCAGGCACGCCTCTGTGGGCCATGTGAGCCTGCATGCACCCTTAGGCGCGTTCTGCCTATTTTTTAAGTCATTTTTGGGCCCATTTTTTTGTTGTTTTACCTGCTCTTTTTCTTTCCCCTCTCTTCTTCTCTTTTCTTCCCTTGCCTTGGATGATCTTTGGAGAAATAGGAGAGACTTGGCCTTTTTCTTCCAACTTTGGAGCCCTGATAAGTGCCTAAATGTATGTATTTATATGCACAATTGTTTTATGTTAGCATGTACTTTTGGATGAATAGATACCTGTTTTGTGTTTAAATTTGTTTTATTTGTGTTATAGGCCTTAAAAAAGACAAGATGAGCTCAAGAATACATTTGGGAAGAAATCAACATCAAAAATAGTAATTTAAGGCTCCGGATACTATAGTGGATACTATAGCAGAATCACTATTTACAGCTATAAGAACTTGGCTGAAAGCCTCACGGGCTACCATGTGCCCGCATGGATGCCTTTGAGGCTCACTAGAGAATTTCACACCGGATGATGTAGATGGATGCCGCATGGATCACTATAGCAATCACTATAGCACTCGGATGAATTTCGAGCTGAAAAGGCTGGGAGCCTCAAGGGCATCCATGCGCCCGCATGGAGCCCACAAGGCTCAGGGCGATGACTTTCATAAAAGCCTTAGGGCAAATAAAAATGGACATTTTGAGAGGCTTTGATGTCCCTAAGGTAAGGAGGCTTAATTCGAGCAAGAGAAGGCCGATTCTTGGCATTTAGATAGTGAAAATCGAAGGGAGAAGTGATAAGTGCTCGTGTTATAGTAATGCGAAGCATTATTATCTTGCAATGAGCATTAATTTAATCATATTTTATCACTAAAAATTGTGCATTTGTTTACTTTTGTGCATTATAGGGTTGTGAAGATAAAGTGAAGGAAAAGAACGAAGTTAGATCGTGTTCGCCATTGTTGGGAAGATTCTCGGACTAAGCAAGGAGCACGGCATGAGTATAGACTTGTGAGTGTGTGCCAATCTCCTTTGGAGGGGCACAAAGGCAGTCACATTCACAATAAGTCTAGCTCGTGCTAACAAGGAGAACTTCACCAAATCAGGAGATTTGAAGTAATCGGCACGATCTACCATTAATTTTGTGCCAAAATCAATGGCCTCAATGAAGAACAACGGATTCAGGAGCGTTTCGGCAAGTACTGTAGCAGCACCGTAGCTTGTTACTGTAGGAAAAACAATGTAGCAAGCTACTGTTCACTTTCTGCAGAAAATCAGGATTCTAGAGACTTCACACGGGCGTGTGGAATTTCCACACGGCCGTGTGAATTAATCTTTTCAGGCAGACAGAAACTTCACACGGGCGTGTGGAAATTCCACACGGCCGTGTGAAGTCCCGATAAGTCCAATTTTAAAGCCGCGACTCAACATTATAAAAGGACGATTTTGGAGACTTTTCGAAGATCTTTTTGACCTATCTTTCTCCCCAACTTCTGGAGATTGTGGCTAGGGTTTCGGAGAGGATTTCATGGAGGTTTAGAGCGAGTCATCAGCATCGTCACCGACGTCCGACGGCTGCACAAGACCACGGCCACACCATACGCAAGGGGGTTTTCATCGATGCTCTTAATTTGTACTTTCTTTCATATTTTGATGAACATGTATAGCTCCATGAGGAGCTAATCCCCTTGTGGGTATTCGGACTTATAAACCCTAGGACTATTATGTTTCTTTGACATTGTTATTATGCTTTTCCATTATTGATGAATAAAATTGAGTTTCAATCTTGATTAATTTTGTTATTGTTTTCCCTTAGGCGTGACACTAGGGTTGAGAACAATTTAGGTAATTCTTTGGAGGTGTGACAACTCCTATAGGGTTAGACTACTTAGGATTGAAGAGGGTTGAGAGGGTGAGTCGTGAGGTAGCGGAACGTCCCCTTTCTCCTCCGATGTGATTTTTCCTACCTTCGTGTTCCATGATTCATTAGCGGTTGAGATAGAGTGAAGTGCTAGGAGATAAACTTCCCTGGGGCTTAGTTGCGCGAGCAACAGAGTGAAGGGTTGTAGTGAATCTTAGTATTGGGGCTTAATCTAGACTAGGGTTCTCTCACCTGGACCAAGGGGTTTGAACTACATATAGGAACCAGGTTTATCACTAGGAATCCCTAGAACCTAAAGCAATTCCACATAGTGTGAGGCTTAGGAAGACGAACTCCCCTAGGGCTTAGTTGACAGGTCAACGAGAGTGAAGGGTCGTAGTGAAACCTAATGTCGGGGCATAGTGTTGGGATTAGTCACGGTTGACCTTAGATTTGGGATTGTGTACTTAAGGATATCCTCGACTCAATAATCATCAATAGGAGAGTATAATAACATTATCTTGCACTTGAAACTTAAGTCCTATGGGTAGCTTGTCCAGGGTACCCATCTTTATTCGCTGATTGTCTTCTTCTTATTACCTTTATCTGCATTCTTCCATCTTCCATACTTCTTTTACTTTATTCTTATTTTCAATTACTCTTGCACACACACACACTGAACCAATTTTCACTCTCGCACATCACTTAGTTAAATAGCCAAAGCTTGTGTCTAAACCTATTCTCTGTGGATTCGACTACCCCTCACCAGGGTATTTATTACTTCGACAACCCGTGCACTTTCGGGCCCCTGTCAAGAAGCTTTATTTTGCAAGATCTTTACTGATCTCACCTTAGGAGAGCTTGAAGATGGCGAGGGAAGCCACCCCCATTATGGCATCGGCTGAAGCTTTCAGTGCGATTCGACTCGTCATCTCATCTCTATTATTTGAGGGAGTCTTGTTATGAATACTTTAGTTGTTTCCATGGATTTATTCTTCTTGTTTGCTTGTATGGACGGCTAAACCCCAAGGTCAAAGGATGCCTTTAATGCAATGTGTATGATTTGTGGTTAAGGCATGAACTTGCTAATTTGGATGTGGTTAAGGCAAAGGAACCTTGGGATGAACTTGCTTATTTGGATGTGATTTACATTTAATGCAATGTGTGTGATTTGTGGTTAAGGCATACTTTTGATTTCAACCCCCATTTACTACTCAAAACTAATTTTTATTCATTTGGAGCTATAGAAGGGATTGATGATGTAGCTCTAGTTGAGGCATCTTCTTCTCTTATTGCAGATTGTCTAGCACTTTGCATTGCTGAATCATTGTTTTGTGTATATTGAGTAGCATCATCGACTATTTTTTACCTATCAATTCAAGTGAATAACATATGAAATAAAAAATTAAGTAGCATCCTCCTATGCTTATGGTAATAACATCCATATATATAGAATTCAATATAAATATCAAAATTAGAGCATGAACATCACTAACTAATCAAAGTAATATGGTGCCAATTTCAAATTAATTCACCATTAATTCCAAAATTTAATCATTAGGTTGGTCCATATCATTCTTAAAAATACCAATATTGAGCAATCCTAAGCAAATCAACACAAGCGCATAACCAACCCCCCGGAACAACAAAAGCATTTCAAGATTCACATCCATTAAAACACATTTAAATAATCCCAATACCGCAAAATAAACCAAAATCTGATGATACTCACACTGATGGAAGGAAAGATGGATAATAGAGGAACAAGAGTAGGGTATATACATGACTGGAAAAATAAATCTCAATTAAGAATGAATGAACCAGAGGAAAAATAAATCCACCTTTGCTCGTTGACCGGAGGGAAGCTGTGTTAGAAGTTGGCTTCTCACAACATTAAGGCTTCTCAACCTTTTCACAATCCCAAAGGTTAAAGGTTGCGGATTTGGGAGAACAAGAGAAAGGGTAAATTAATTATTGTTGGACAGCATATCACAAGTCAAAGGGATCATAAATTTGAGTTGTGAATTGTAAGATGGGATATAAAGTAGTTGGTTGATCTCAATGATCTCAAGGCAAATAGATGTCTTGATTTGGATTTAAAAGTTTTTTTATTTTTTATTCTAAATATTTTGTGTTTTTAAATTTAAATTATTTCAATTATTTTATAAAAAAGATCAAGGTTTAAGAATTTGTTAGTGATAGTTCATATGAAATTTTAAAAAAAAAGTATTTACAAAATTAATTGATTAAGAGTGATAATTCATAGAAAATTTTAAAAAATGGCATTAAACAAACGTTGTTTTAGATAATTGACTAAATAAATAATAGTTACTAGATGGATTTATGATTACAAATTTTTCTTTTTATTGAGACTGATATTATAATATTTATTTTCAAAATTATTTTAAAATATTAATTTTTTATCATCTAAAAATTAGGTGAATATAGTTTTTTTAATGGACTAATCTTTAATATACTAATGTTTATAACAACAAATAAAAGAAGGCTGTTTTTACATATATATAAATTCATACCATATTTTTACATAATTTCATATCGTTTATTTGGGGCAGTTTGATTGCCTGTAACTTAAGTTACAATTTAAGTGAAATTGTTGTATTTCAACTTATATCAATACTGTTTGGTTTGATATTACCGCGTTTACTTTTTGTTTGTTTGGTATTGTGTAATTTAAAAATTTGTAGCCACCATGTAAGTAGGATGGTGAAACTAACCCATTATCTATTATTACTACTAATTATTTAATACTCTCCATAAATTTTTTTTTAAAAGAATATTTTATGTATCACAAAATTAAATTGCAAATTATTATAACTAGGATAACATTATTTTGAGATAAAAACTGTAATCGCCACATTTTATAAAAGTTGTCACGCCTCGTCCCTTGGGACCGGTACACGACAACCGCGCTACAACCCAAAGAGGGATATACACACCATTCAACCCTCGAGTCACTGCAAGGCTAACAAAACCCTGGATTTCCACAGTCCTGATCATAAATACAAAATATACAAGGCATGGAATACAATAGTAGCACAGAGGAAGCAACATCACTAAATATTGATAATATAGTTGAAGAAATGTACTGGTCACAAATACCATAAGGTTTTTAATAAAAGTAGACAGTATACAAAACATGCATATAAAGTGTCAAGCACAATAGTGGATCCATGTCCTTATACAATGCAACATGTTTAATGATAAGTGCTTTTGTATGCATATTATTAAGTATATTTTACTTACAATGAGCATTGCTTTTATCAGATTTTATAGCTCATTCTTGTGTATTTGTGCTCTTTTATTTGTATAGGGTTGCGAAGGCATCCTAAGGAAGAAAGAAGCAAAAATAAACCGTGGAGAATCTATTTGGAGTTCTTTTGTAAAGATAGAATGAACAGGGCAGGATGTTTGTGTTATTCATGAAAGTGTGTGGCGTCTTCCAATGATTTATAAGTTAAAAAAGAGTTGGAAAGGCACTTTGGGTAGTCACACATTCATGACCCAACTTGTGCAAGAGTTTCAAGAGTTCTTCCAATGAATTTGAAGATAAAGAAGTCACACAGTCTACCACACGGGTGGCCTCAGTAACAAAGAAGTAAAGTCTGAGACAATTTCTGCTAAGTGTTGGATTCCAGATAATTCACATGGTAATGTGGAAATTCCACACGGACGTGTCGTGGCCTGTGTGAAAATTCCACACAGGCATATAGCTATGTGAGCGCTCATGTGGATACCCGATTTCATATTTGAAATATCCGTTTTGAAGGGTTTAGAGGGTGTATTCTTTTCTACTTTGGGAGGAGGCCACAACAAGGATTGAGTAAAGGTTTTTCAAGGATTAGAGGAGATTTTCCAACCATCAACATCGATTACCTTCGGAGGAAAGCCATTGGGGGAGCCACAGACAGCCTTGCTTCGCCAGAGTGTACCCTAAGCTTGATGGAGAGATCTTTGGAGAAGGAAGGGCTATTCTTGAAGATTATCATCTTGCGAATAGAGGGGGTTTTCTTTATGGAATACTTGTATTATCATTTGATTTCATTCTTGGAGATGTATTGTTCCATGGAGAGCTATTTGGGCACTTGGACATGTAAACCTTAGGTTTTTACTTGTTTCATTAACTCTTATTTTGTTCCTTTAATTGATTTTTTAATAGAGTTTCAATCTTGTTTTCTTATTGTTTGATTTTCCCTTAGAGTGACACTAGGGTTAAGAATCCATATAATCATTCTTTTGATGAGTGACAGCTTTATTAGGATTAGATTTGGCAAGGTTGAAGAAAGTTGAGAGGGTGAGTCGAGGGGTAGCGGAATGTCTCCTTTCCTTTCTGACGTGATTTATCCTACCCCCACATTCCAAGAGTTCTTTGCAATCACAACAGAGTGAAGTATTGAGAGACCTTCTCCGATGGGCTTAGTTGTGTAGGCACAACAGAGTGAACTGTTGAGTGGCCCTTTTCGCTGGGACGTAGTTGTGATAAGGGATTCTTCACCTGGACCAAAGGGTTTGATCTATATTTGGGAATAAGGTTCATCACCTGGAGTCCCCAGAACCCCAAGCAGTCCCACGCAGTGTAAGGTGTTGGGAGTATTCCTTTTCGCCAGGGCATACGTAGAGGGCTAGTCACGGTTATCTTAGATTTGGGATCTTGTGCTTTTGGATTTCCACAACTTATTAAATCTCAGTTAAGGAAGCTTAGTTTTAGTCTTGCACTTGAAACAAAAACAACCTAGGGGTAGCATTGTTCTGGTGCCCTACTTTTCTACTGATTGTTCTTCCTCCTATCTGTTGCTTGCCTCATTTACTTGCATTTTAAATTGTTAACATCTGTACACATTTCACCAATCGTTTGTCACTTAGTTTATTTAGCAATACTATTTGTTCTTAGATCCTATTCCATGTGGATTTGACTACCCACCCATTTGGGTACTTTATTACTTCGACGACCCGTGCACTTGCGGTACACACACGTAAGGGGTGTGTCATTCACGGAATTATATACATAACATTGGAAGTAAGAAAGATAGGTAAAAGAATGTTCAGCACTCCATCCCTTGCAACACTACTAGAAGCTAAGGCCTAGAAGGAAGGGTGAGGGTGAGTAATTAGAGTCACTTAGTGAGTGAGTTAGCACAATTTTAAAATAACTTTAAAACAAAGTCAATAAATTATCAATAACCAACTTTTGCAACAATACATATAGCCTTGAATAATTCCATGTATATAACAATATCTATACATGTATAAGAAAACCATTAGCTAGCTTAAAAGATTCAGTTTGACTCAAATAAGGGCTTTCACATTTAAAAATTTATAACCAAGAATAATAAGAGTTTTGAAAACATTACAACACAAAACTCTTCATCACAAGGAAAAATGAATTTTTGAAAATATCAGAATTACATCTCAATCAAGTGAACAGTGGTCTAGAAAACTCTATAAACTCTAGCCGTGGCTAAGCTCAGAGTTGTCAAGGCCCTCATGTCCTTGACATTGACCCACGGGGACTGTGTGGTGATTCTGAACTCCTAGTGTGCATCCAATCAAGGATCTACGTGCCACCTGAAGTGGATAAATAAAACCAGCTCCTCCATGCCACCTCTAAAAGCTTGCCCGTGGGGATCCCCTACTGCAGCAGACGAGTTACAACTCTGTCACCATCCAAACCACTCTAAGGTGTATCAATAATACATTTCATATAAATCATATTACATGGTCCTTATCTAGGACAAAGATTCACATATCGGGAATGAACATCATTTTCATATAAACCAATATCAATAGTATAAAAAGTGTATAAGGTTTCATAATTCATTTCAAACCGATATTCCAACATAATCATAAGCATTTTCACCAAACATTAAGAGTTTCAGTCATAAATCAATAGCATAGAAATCCTTTTTCTAAACAGATCTAAGCATTGATTCAATACAGTAAAACCATGAAAACTCTCAAATAAAGCAATGAAGATTTTAGTTAATATTCTAATAGAATTATGCAATCACATAACCCACTCACAACTTAGGCGATTAAACCCTGATTGCGCTACTCCTCCGCCGCCTTCTTTCCTTAAGCTGAGCTCTCACCACCTAACCAAAACATAACCAAATACATACACACACACACACACAAAAACACAATAATTAAGCAAAGAAAAATCACAAACAACGCCCTAAGTCTAGGAATGCAATGCAACCCAAAACAAGCCCTAGGGTTGGCTCACAACTTGGTTCCAAGGTTTCCAAAGAGTTCCTATGGGTTCTTGGCTTCAATCCAAACCAAGAAAACAAGGACACAAGCAAGCCTTATGATAAGTGCTTGTGTATAAGTAATACGAAGTATTCTTTTCTTACATTTAGCATTACTTTTCTCAGGTTTTATCATTAATTCGTGTGTATTTGTGTTCTTTTGTGCATGTAGGGTTGTGGAGAAGAATTTAAGAGGAGTAAAATTAGGTCATGTTCACAATTGTGGAGGAGTTTCTTGAACCAAGAAAGGATCAAGGCATGGGTTGTACATTTGTGGGTGTGTGCCAACCTCCAATGTGCTCAAATTATTCTATAATTTGGAGGGGCACAAAGACAGTCACACCCATAAAGTCTAACTCGTGTAACATTGAAGAACTTCGTCAATGAGGAGAAAAGAAGAAACGACATGATAACCTGCGTGGCTTTGTGTGCCCAACCTAGCGGCCTCGATGAAGAAAATAAAGTCGAGAGCAACTTTGCTGCGAGTACTGTAGCAAATTCATTGTAGTAGTTACTGTTTACAGCGCGCCGAAAATCAGATTTCCAGAAAATCCACACGGCCATGTGTAATTTCCATACGGCTGTGTGGATTCCCGATTTCAGCCTTTAAATACTGCGACTTCAGATTTATTTGAGGACTTTTTGACCTATCTTTCACCCAACTTCAGGAGAGCTTGCGGCTAGGGTTCGGAGAGGATTTTGCAAGGCTTTTGGAGCAAGTCTACGGCATCAACATTGACATCCTTTGGAAGATAGCTATTAGGGGAGCTTTCGTCGGCATCGATTCGGCGAGGTGTGTCCTAGGCTTGACAAGGGATTCGTTGGAGAAGACAAAGCGGCTTCGCAAGACCATCGATACGGACCACGAGGGGGTTTTCTTCATGTTTTCTATGCTTATTGATACAAACACTTTATTGATTTTGTATAGCTCCATGGAGAGCTAAACCCTTAGTGGGTATTCAGACTTGTAAACCCTAGGATGACATTGTTTCTATGACTTTTATTATGCTTTCTTAATTGATGCTTTTAATTGAGTTCCAATCTTGCATGTTAATTGCATTGACTTTCCCTTAGCCATGACACTAGGGTCGAGAGTCATCTAGGTTATTCTTTGAAGGTGTGACAACTTCTATAGGATTAGACTACACAAGATTGGAGAGAGTTGAGAGGGTGAGTCGAGAGTTAGCGAAACGTCCCCTTTCCTTTCCAGTATGATTTATCCTACCTCCACATTCCAAGAGTTCTTTGCGGTCGAACTAGAGCAAAGTACTAAGAGATGAACTCCCCTAGGGCTTAGTTGTACGAGCAACAGAGTAAAGGTTGTAATGAATCTTAGTACTTAGGAACAGGGTTTATCACATCGAATCCCTAGAACCCCAAGCAGTCTAACACAGTGTGAGGCGTCGAGAGCATTCTCTCCGCCAGGGCATAGTGTAGAGGGCTAGTCACGATTGACCTTAGATTTGGGACCGTGTGCTTTAGGATATCCATGACTCATTAAACATCAATTAGGAAGTATAATACTAGTCTTGCACTTGAAACAATAGTCCTAGGGTGAGTATTGTCCGGGTGCTCCATTTTACTATCGATTACCTCTCCTTGTTTTTATTGCTCTCTTTGCATTCATTTTACTTTCTTTTACATTCATACACTGATTTCTCTCACCATCGATTGTTTTCATAACTAGATAGTGATAACTCTTGTCTTTAAGCACTATTCCCTATGGATACGATTACCCACTCACCGGGGTATATTATTACTTCGATACCCATACACTTGTGGTACACACACGCAATTTGGATTCGTGTCATCTTACCAGAGCTACAGTATTGCTACAATGGTCGA
The DNA here is from genome assembly GCA_020875875.1 of Dioscorea alata. Taxonomy (NCBI): domain Eukaryota; kingdom Viridiplantae; phylum Streptophyta; class Magnoliopsida; order Dioscoreales; family Dioscoreaceae; genus Dioscorea; species Dioscorea alata. The sequence goes on from CM037027.1 coordinate 7,527,589, forward strand.
GCTACGGTGACCACAAACTTTAGCAAGAAAATGCTTCAATGCTACACTTGATCTTGGAAGAACAATAATACAAACCAATTTCTAAAGTTTCAACAACACTAATCAGATAGAAAAACAAGAATCAAACTCATCTCAACTTCACAACTCCAACCCTAGCTCCAACATCCAACCAAGCATAAAGGGAAAAAAGAGGAGAAGGAAACCTTTACACTCAAGGAGAGGGATGAATTTGAAGCTCCAAACTAGAAAGAACAAGGTCAACCAAGCTTCTCTTCTTGATCCCAAGAACATCAAAGAAAAGGAAAGAAAAGAGGAAAAGAGAGAGTGAAAAGAAAGGGAGTAGAAGCTCAACAAAAAGGAGCTCAAAAGAGCTTTAAAAAACAAACCAGGGCTCTTCATGAGATGGCCATACGGGTGCAGGCCACTCGCAGGGGCACGCCCAATGGGTGCACGCCCCCTGCAGGCACACATCTAGGTTTATCCTGCGCTCGACCAATGAGCACAGGCATCCCGCAAGGGCTTTCCTGGGCGTTCCTGCGGCCCCAGGCAGCCTAGGAACACTTGCCTTGTGCCATGCTATGGGTGCTAGCGGCCTATCGGGTTACTTGACCACCCTAACGCCTGCCTAAGGGACATAGGCATGTGGTCTTGCCTTCGTTTCAAACTAAGAAGATGAGCATGCAACCGAACTTTCAACCGCCCGAGTCAAAACGACTCGAACACCGTCCAACGGACTCGGGTCAAAACTATCAATGCAAGAACAAACAAACTTGAATAAACCTTTGAGTCGATACACATGAAAAGAATGAAACACTATAAAGGCACACACACATAAAAAAAAAGATCTAAATCTTTCTCCTTTGCAACCCAGACATCGGGGTTAGACGGGTGCTAACCCTGATGTTGGGGTTAGTTCTAACTTCTAACCCTGATGTAGGGTTTGCACCCTTGCTAGCCCCAATATTTAGGGTTAGTTATAACACCAATGTTAGGGTTAGCAAGTGCTAACACTGATGTGGGGGCTAGTTCTAATTCCGATGTGGGCACCCTAACCCCTTGTTAGCCCCAACATATTAGTTAATAATATTTTTATCATGTAATATATATATATATCAATCATGGTTTTTAGTAATATATAATAATATCATAATTTTTTTATCAATAAAATAAAAATATATGATATCTTCATAAAAATGAATTTTACAAATACTCATAATAAAATAAAAATTTAAGTTTTATAATAATATTATAAATAATTTTTTTCATAAGATATTCGTTAATGATGAAGGGCAAACTCTAAAAAAAACTAGAGCTTAAGAAAAAAAGGAAATGGGGGGAAGATGAAAGCATTGAAAAGTATACTAAGAGTCTAAGATTGATCAAGAAGAAAAGAATACTCAGTGTGGTCATGAAGAAGTGAAACCAGATTAGAAAGAAAATAGAAGGCGTCCCACTCAGAAGTGAGCAGTAAAGACAACAAAAAAAAATGATTCAAATCTTATTAAATCAAGAATAGATATATCTATATATAACCTTTTAAAATTTATTTTGTTAGGATTATATTTAAACTCAATTGTTTCAAATTAAATTCTTATTAAATATGATTCCTCACACCCTATGGGGATTCCCCACGGGGAATGGGACGGAGAAACTTGTGGGCTAGGAGAGTACTCCCTGCACCTGCCCCACCTTGCTAGGCGGGGAAGGGTTTTCCCCGATTCCCTACCCTAGGGGGGCTAGTTCAGTAATTCATTGACTCCTTAGGGTGGGTCCCCCGCAGGAAGTGGTGATTACCCGCCCCACTTACATCCCTACATTGAAAAGCTCAAAATCAAAAAAACATTTTCATAATTTACAACAAAAATAAAAAATGACAAATTTTGTGGAGCAGTGGTTAACAATGTTTTTATCAACATGTATTTATTTATTTATTATTATTAAGCACTTGACATCATGTGGAAACTAATTAATGCCTTACTTGCCATCACATTGGTTTATTGGTTCTTGTGTGGGGAGTTTAAACTCTAATCATACTAACACACCCCTTGCGTAACCGCAATTGCACGGGTCATAAGAAGTAGTAAAGTGTACCCAAAAGGATTGGGTAGTTGAATCAAGAGGGACTATGAATCATGACGTGATGCCCGCAAGTGTACGGGATCGCTAAGTAATACCTCATGCAAAGACACAAGGATCGTATTCCTCGGGGCAAAGGATCTACTATTACTCCTTCGTTACCTACTATCTAACCCAACATCTTAAGCATGATAAGTTACTTTAGTAGATGCAATAAAATAAGTACGAAATAGATATACAGACTTAAGAACAAACAAGATGATTGCAAGTGCTACAGTAGCATGTGAAGGCCTATGGATGTGGATCCCTTTGAGGGGTCATCATGATACATGGATGAACAATAAAAGATAGCATAGGTGATTTAGACCGAAGGATCTCAAGATTAGATCAACCCTAATTTCTTTACGATTGAGCCTTAATCCCATACGAATGTCGATTGGAATTTCTTCCGAACTAACATCCCTACGATTGTATTAAGTACAAGAAGATCCCGAGATAAGGGTTCACTAAACCCTAGTTTACCCTTAAAGATCGGAGGGCTATTGATATCCAATTTCTCTGCATATCAATATAAGAGACCCCTTTTAGTTCATTAATGATCTAATACACGTTAGTAGGTCACATTTACACATACAACCCAAGAAAGAACTATGGATTTCTCCATTGAGTAGTTCTAGGCATGAAACACAATGAACTAAATCTTAAATCAACCCAAGCTTGAAATTAAGTAAAAATCATCCAAAATACATGATGAATCCCCCCAAGATTCACCAACATCCGGTGGCCTTGGGGGTCTAGTGTGCCATCAAACAAATATTAACAACAAAGTAAAGAACATCAAAGAAAGAGTTCATAGGTGACACTCCCTAGGTGAAATGATGAGGAGAATGTGGAGATCCGGCTGAATGACGTCTTTCCCTATCCAAGGAGTGCCGAATGACATATCCCTTGGCTTGGAACCTTGCTCCCTTTTATGGTGAAGCTCCCCCTTTGATGATGAAGCCCTTGCCTCCTTCTTTGGCCCAAAATCATCGTCTCCAAAATGATATCTTTGTTCTTCTTCTTATCCTCTTTAAATCTGGCCAAAAGTCCCCCAAGAAATCCCTAGAAATGTGTTTTTATACCCCTAGGACATACGGGCCGTATGGGGGTCGTATAGAAGTGAAATGGGGCTCAAAACCCCCAAAAATCAAGGCATATCGGGGTCAAAATGGGGTCAATAGTGAGGTCAATACCAGGCATCATTGAGGCAGTATGAAATAGGCTATCTTCTCTGGATGGGGTAGACGGCCTTAATGACGACCATTGTTGAGGCCGTATGACTCATACCAACTTTTTGTCCGGAAAATTCCCAGGTGCTACAGTGATTGCTACAATAAATCTACTTCATTACTCCAGCAACAGTAAATACGCTACAGTACTATGACACCTGGTTTTCTTCCCTTTTCACCCTAATTATTTCCTCATGTTCTCCGTGGCATCTTCGTTCCCTACAAAGCAATTAACACTCGATTAAACCTAAAACGGGCATCAATATGTAATAAAATATGTTCTAAATATACAAAATATGTATAATAAAATATATACATTTAGACACTTATCAAACATCCCCACACCTAAGCGTTTGCTTGTCCCCAAGCAAACAAATCATGAAAAATAAGGAGATAGATAAGTGGCTAAATGTACTATCTCCGGCTCAAGTAAATATAAGAATCTACAAGCAATGGATAATGATATATAAATGTTGAGTTACAGTCAATAAGTACAATAGAAATATCTTGTCACACCTCCTATATGTCTGTGCCGTGTAAGTAAATCTTTTGCCTCATTTGCCCTGACTTGGTCTAGCCTAATGACTTCAATCTGTACAACTCTAGATGCTAATCACTCCACATATATAGAATACTCGGTCTTAAAATGCTAAGTGCTACCTCAATGGACAAGTAAGATCCTTTTAACTCTTGAATTTGAAACTGAATCCATTTTCTCCTTGAAACATCAAGTAGGCAGTTAAAAGATCACTAGTGTTTTTATTTACATGTATATACATATTTATTCATTTTTTTCAAGTCCGACTAATGTAGACTGCACAAAAATCTTTTTGAAGGGTACACATGCTAGTTAGGCACAAGAGTCACCCAACTACTCGATTACAGTCTACATAGACGTATTCATGCTTCATTAGAAGAGAAATATTGACATAGACTCTTTTTTTTTCACATTCACCCTAGATCATGTCTTTAGACTGCACTACAAGTCACAAAACTAGGATTAGCTCAACAAGGTTTAGAAGTTCTTAAGAGTTCATTGAAGGATAGAACTTAGTCTTCTAAGGCCAAGTGCTTAAGGTTGTGTGTTAAGCATACACGAGAGTTAAAGTAGTCATGTTGGCTATTCCCAAGGCGTCAACAAAAAATTCAGTGCACATGATGATACTACAGGTGAAACAGGATTCAATAGAGCACAAAAAAAAATGTAACTCACATCAATCATTAGTCCATGCTTGAAGAATCTAACAAGAATGAATAAAGTCATCATTGATAACACTAGCATGTAAAAATGACCCTAATATATGTAATACACCCATCCCCACATTTAGTGTTGCACATTGCCCTCAATGTACACTAATCATGAATCACAAGACAATATACACAATAAAAACAATAGTTTCTAGTGTGCCCCGAAAGTGCACGGGTTGTCGAACTAATAAAGTACCCCGGTGAGTGGGTAGTCTAATCCACAGGGAATAGTGATTCAAGACAAGAGGAATTGCTACTTAGCTAGTGTGAAAATAATAGTGATGAGAGAAAACAATGTGGGTGTAATAAAAGAAAGAGAAATATGAAAGACAGTAGAGTGCAAACAAAGAGTAAGGAGGAAACAATTAATGCAAATATGGGGTACCCGGACAAAGCTCCCCCTAGGACTAATGCTTCTAGTGCAAGACTAGTATTATACCTTCTAATTGATGTCTAATGAGTTGTGGAAATCCTTAAGCACATGGTCCTAAACCTAAGGTCAATCGTGACTAGCTCCAATACTATGCCCCGGCACTAGGATTCACTACAACCCTTCACTTTGTTGATCGCTCAACTAAGCCCTAAGGGAGTCCATCTCCTAAGCCTCACACTACGTGGAACTGCTTGGGGTTCTAGGGATTCTAAGTGATAAACCTTGTCCCTAAGTATAGTTCTAACCCTTTGGTCTAGGCGAAAGAACCCTAGTCTCAGTTAAGCCCCAGCACTAGGATTCACTACAACCCTTCACTCTGTTGCTCTCGCAACTAAGCCCCAAGGGAGTTCATCTCCTAGAACTTTGCTCTACTTTGACCACAAAGAACTCTTGGAACATGGAGGTAGGGAAAATCACGCCGAAGGGGAAAGGGGATGTTTCGCAACCTCTCGACTCACCTTCTCAACCCTTTCCAATCTCAAGTAGTCTAATCCTATAGAAGTTGTCACACCTTCAAAAGATAACCTAGATGATTCTCAACCATAGTGTCACGGCTAAGGTAAAATCAATTACAATTATCATGCAAGATTAGAACTCAATTAAAAGCATTGATGATTACCGCAAGTGCACGGGTAGCCAAGTAATACCCCTCGCGAAAGCACGAGGGGGGCGTATTCCCAAGGGCCAAGGAACTACTATTACTTCCCCTTCATCTATTTCCTAACCTAGCAATTCGATTGTCAAGTAATAATTACAAAATGGAGAAAGAAATAACTATAATGAAATCCTGGTTACTACTACACACATTTAGCAAACAAGGGAGAATCAAACATGCGAAGGCGTGATTCGGGCAACGAATCCCCCTAGGGTTGTCATTAAGCCCTGAATTTAGGATGAAATGTTATGATGGTAGTTGGCCCAAGAGATTCCTAAACTAGGTCACCTCGATGGTCACGGTGATAACCCCTAATCCGGTACTAGTATTGGAATACGGAATCACTTCCGCCCAAATCCTCACACGATTGCCTTACGCCTAGGGAAATCTCAAATTAAGGTCAAACACAAAATCTAGGTTCAACCCTAATGGTTGGAGGGGTACAAATACCCGATGGTCACGGCGTATTCATACATGTATCCCTTCCAAGCCTATTGTGTCTAGTACAAGGGCGATGGTCACGCGACCGAGTACAACCTAGAAGTTGAAATACAGAGTTCTCATGCAAATCAACACATCAAAGTACACAAGGCTTGAACCAGAAACTACAAGTTTCCATAAAGAAATACAGCATCAAACAATACATCAATGAAGATGATCATCCAAATTACAAACAAACAACCCTAAAGTTCATCATGTCCAAATCACAAATAAGTTAGTTCCTCATGAAAGAGGAAAACTCATACAACTCCAAGGAATAACAAAACAAGAAATACTCCCTCTAGCTTTGGAATCCCTTAGAGGGATGAAGACCTTGAAAGTATGCCTTGATATCTTGGATCTTCCCTCCTATCTCCTCCTCCGGTGTTGCCTCCCTCTTGGTGAAGTTTTGTGCCGTAGATCGCCGGAAATCGCCGCCAAAAAGGGTGGAGCGGCGGCCCAAGAACCTAACAAAATGATCCCCTCCAAAGAATGCCCTAATGAAGCTTATAAGGGATGACTTCGGGATGCCTCACGGGTGGCTTCACGGTCAAAATGCGGGCCGTGAGGTTGCCCAGGAAACGGGCCGAAAATCTGAATAAGTTGCTACATGACTACTACAGTAAATCTGCTGCAGTAAATCACTACAATAGATCTGCTACAGTACCATTGCGCTCTGATTTGCTTGCGGTTGACCTCACGGCCGTGAGGTTGCCCGTGAGAGTTTTCAGACTTAGAAAATTCTTCAAGTGTCCGTGCTTCAAGCCGCTACAGTGTTGCTACAGTGCCGGGACCCTAAAACGACGATTTCGGCGTAGATTTCTTCTCAAATTGCGTCGTTGAGCTCACCTAGACATCTTTTGCACCTGAAACACAGAATAAACCAATTTAGATATAAAAGGGCATCAATTCATTATCAAAATACGAAAAGGCATGCGCAAGTATACGTATAAAATACGTACATTTAGACGTTTATTAAGCATCAATTAAGAAAGCATAATAAAAGTCATAGAAACAATGTCATCCTAGGATTTAGAAGTCCGAATACCCACTAGGGGCTTAGCTCTCCATGGCACTATACAAAATCATCAAAGTATTTGTAACAAAAAGCACAGCAAACATGAATAAAACCCCCTTGAGATGCGAGGCGATGGTCTTGTGAAGCCTCTCCGTCTTTTCCACCAAGTCCCTTGTCAAGCCTATGGCACACCTCGCCGAATCAATACCGACAAAAACTCCCCCAATAGTTATCTTCCAAAGAACGCCGAAGTCGATGCCTTCGAACACTCCAAAAGCCTTACAAAATCCTCTCCGAACCCTAGCCACGAGCTCTGCAGAAGTTCAGAGAAAAATAGGTAGAAAAGTCCCCAAATAAATCTAAAGTCGCGGTATTTAAAGGCTGAAATCGGGCATCCACACGGCCGTGTGGATTTTTTGGAAATCAATTTTCTGGCGAGCAGTGAAGTAACTGCTACAATGATTTACTACAGTAACTACTACAGTACTCGGGCCCAAGTTGTTCCTGACTTCATGTTCTTCATCGAGGCAGTTGAGTTGGGCACGAAACCAACGGTAGATCATGTCGTTTCTTCTTTTTTCTTTATTGATGAAGTTCTTCAATGTTACATGTGCTAGACTTTATGAGTGTGACTGCCTTCATGCCCTCCAAATCATAGAACCAATTTGAGCACATTGGAGGTTGGCACACACCCACAAGTCTAGAACCCGTGCCTTAATCTAAAAAACTCCCCAACAAACGCGGACATGACCTAATTTTGCACATTTTCCTATAACTCTTCTCCACAACTCTACATGCACAAAAAAACGCAAATACACACTAATCAATGATAAAATATGAGAAAAGTAATGCTCAATGTAAAAAAATAATACTTCATATTACTTAAACACGAGCACTTATCAAGGAGGGTAAAAATGAACTTCCCTGGTTTATCTTATGCATATGGCGAGAGGTGACCAGAACAAAGCGTACGGTGAGTTATACATGTCGGGTCTAGTTTCCACTAAATGTGGAGAGGCTCACCAAAGTTCCCTCAATGCCCTGCAAAGCACAAGAGGCAAATCATCATTCCATAAGCAAAAATAAGATGCAAAAATTTAACACCGGGGAGTAGTAAAACACAAAAAACTAGATAAAAGTAAACAGAGTTCTACAAAGGGTTTGTAGGGCATGACCCTTCTCAAATTATTAAAACTAGACAAACACACACGCAAAAAGTAAACATAAATAACAAATTATGGAAATAAAAACTAGATGTCCATGTTCAGAAGTGGAATTGGTCATCACTGGCAGGTGGTGGCGGTGTGGCGGCACAGGATGTAGTGGCAGTCTGAGAAGATGATCCACGAGAGGAAATGGCAAACTGGTGAAAGTCCTCTGTGAGCTGGCGCTGTCCCTTTAAGATTTGATAGAGCTGGCCTAGCATCTCGCACTACTCATAGCGAATAGCCTAAATGTCGCCCTCCATGCCTCGCAGCCAAGAGTCAAAATCCGGTGGTAGTGTGGTGCCAGGAGTGGGAGTGGGTGTATCCTCAGGCTTTGATCTGTCTCAACTGGCTCATGTATACTGGACTCTCCTGTGGCTGAGTGTTGGGCAAGTTTGTAGCTGATGTCTCTCTTCTCCACTAGTCCTATCGCTCGCAGTATAGAAGCTCCAAGGGGTGCCACATCCCCTATGATAGTCATATCACTAGTGCGGTCTAACAAGCTCATGCCGTGAATAAGTCTGGTGATATATAGACTCACAAAGATGGATCCTAATTGAACAAACTGCCCCTGATGGATAAATGCTTCGGCTACAAGATGCCCAAGATGGTTAGGCTGCTGCTCAAGAATGCCAAACATGGTGTACAGGTTTGACTATGTAACCACTCCAATATTGTCCCGCCGACCCCCAATAGAATGAGTGATAAGGGCATGAATATATCTGTGCACGGGGTCCGCCATCTGGGATGCTTTCCGGGTATTCTTGGTATCACTTGGTGCAAGGGCGGTGCAATATTGGTTGGCATTCATGTGTGACGGGAATTCAATTTTGATTTGGCCGATTGGTATTGAGCTCATGTACTTGTCATCATAAATCCCCAAGTATCTTGCAAACTCCACATGATTCATCTCATGAAACTTTCCAAAGGCTCGGAAGTGAATGGCTCCCTATCTTTGAGCAATGATAGTTCTTGCATCTTGGTGCGCTTCAAAAGTACTTAGAACCTCCAGGATAAGTTGGCGAAAGGTAGGTTCATCAATGGAGAATAGGTTCGCCCAACCATTATGTGATAAAAAATTCTTCACTTGTTCCTCTATCCCAATTGTCCCCAAGATACCCCACTCAATGTGTCAAAATGTGCCAAATGGTTTGGTCTTCAAAACTTCGTATCTTGCCTTGTGGAGAGCATGTGTGAGACGAGGCTCTTCGGGGGTTTGAGTTGCATTCCTTAGACGTTTGGAGGTGAGTTTCTTGACGTTTGGAATCCCTACAATACAAATAAACCTAATCAACTTCAAGGAATCCAAAACAATACCAAATAGAATGCAAAATATGGAGAAAAAAAATAAAGAAAATAACATGAATAGGGTCCATACGGCCATATGGGAGGCCGTATGGACACTATTCACTTGCAAGCATTTCCCCATGATCATGAAAGTCCAAAAATTTGTACAAAAATTCAATAGAAATCAACAACACAGCATTCACAACATCAAATACAAGCAAAATGCTCGAAATAATCCACAAAGAAGCTCAAAGAATGCATGAAAAATGAAAAAGATAAAACTAGGGCATCAAAGAGCTTACCAACGAAAGCTTGCTAAAACTTGAGTAAAGCTTGAGGAAAACCACTAGATCGACTTCTCAAAGTGACTATGAGGTGCTCTAGGAGAAGAAATGGAAGGATTTGGCCAAGGTTTGGTGGAGAAAGATGAGAGAAAGTCGTGTGGATTGAAGAAGAAGTGAAGAGAGAGAAGAGTTGGTGAAAAACTTGAGCAAGGTGGCCCGTGGCATACTGCCTCCCATACGGCCATATGGGAGGCCGTATGAACTAGGCTATCCCCTCGGTATAGGGCAGACGGCCTCCAAAACGGCCTCATTGAGGCCATGTGCCCTAGGCAAACCTCACTGGATGGGGGCATACTGCCTCCAAACGGCCTCATTGAGGCCGTTTGCACCTGGGAATCCATTTTGGCTCAAAATTTGCTACTCCAATTGACTAAACAAGGCATTAAAGTGATTTAGAACACCTCCAACTTGAAAGAAATATGAAAAAACTCGATCTAATGCATGAAATAACGACAAAAGCAAGCATTACTCAACAAAGAAAACGATTAAACCACACCGAAGACAATGAGAAAAATGAGAAAAGCATGTGAACATGGACTTATTTGAATGCAAAACTAGTAAAGAAAATAACGAGAAGAATAGTAAAATAAACACCTAGAATACAAAAATTGAATTAAACACCCCCGAATGCTTGGGTTGCCTCCCAAGAAGCGCTTGTTTAATGTCACGAGGCTGACGTACCTTGTCACTTACCTCACGGGGGTTCAAAAAGCTTGAAGTTACCCCCGGTCATCTTTTGAACACTCTTGTTGTTTCCCTGGTAAATTTAAAGACATCAATGAGTGAATTTCACATTCTGCATGATTAAAGAGGGCAAAAAATTTTACCTTCCCTCCTTGAGATGTTGGATAATGAGGGTTACTACCTTACTTTTTCTTTCCACAGACCTCCCTCCAAATTTTCCTCAACATCGATCCTTTTTTCTCTTTTTCCTTGGTGTTAGTGCATATCATATTCTCCTTTTGTTGCTTTAAATTATGACTTGGAAGGGGAGGGTGGGGTTCTTCTTGTTTTTCATTCCCTTGTTCCTCCAAGTATTCGTCCAAGGGGTTTAATGACAACACCTCCTGGACACAAGTAGAAATTAAGCGATCAGTTTCATCAATGAAATAAAGCATGTCATCATGGTCAAGGTAATGTTTCATGGCCGCCGGTAACATGTACACTGCTTCTTCCTCGCCGACCCTTAAAGTCAATTTCCCTCCTTTTAGGTCAATTAGGGCGCCTGAGGTACTGAGGAATGGCCGACCAAGAATTAACAATGTCTCCACATCTTCATCAATGTCCATGATGACAAAATCCACAGGAAAGACAAATTTGTCCACTCGAATAATCACATCCTCCACAATCCCACGAGGTTTTCTTGTCGATCGATCTGCCAATTGCAAAGTCATCCTCGTGGGTCTAAGCTCGTCCAAACCAAGCTTCAAATACATGGTGTAGGGTATGACATTGATGCTAGCCTGCGAATCTGCTAAGGTATTCTCTTGAACTCCTCATTCAAGAACACAAGGGATTATGAAACTTCCCGGATCTTTCAATTTTTGTGGGAGTTTCTTTTCCAGTATTGCCAAGCAATTTTCCGTGAGTGCCATAGTGCCTTCTTCCTCTAATTTTTGTTTGTTGGTGAGGAATTCTTTTAGAAACTTGGCATATTTCGGCATTTGAGTTAAGCCTCCACTATCATAATGTTTATGTGGAGTTGTTTGAAAATGTTGACGAATTTTCTGAATTGAATATCCTCCTTGTCATGCTTCACCCTAGCTGGATAGGGAATTGGAGGTTTGTACTCGGTTGGTTTGGATGGCCCTCGAGGATGAGGTTCATTGTTTCCTTCCCAATCATCTTTCTCAATGATTTTCTCAACTGATTTAGGATCTTCCTCAACAGTTATCCCAGTTTTCTTGACACTTGGGCCAACTTCGACCCTTGTTTCAACTTGTCTTCCACTTTTAAGGGCAATGGCCTTCAAGTGCTTCCTTGGATTCTCTTCAGTGTCACTAGAGAGACTGCCTGAAGGTCGCTCAGAATTTGCTTTAGTGAGCTGCCCCATTTGGTGTTCAAGTGATTGCACAGAAGCTTGGAGGTTTCTTAGGATGGCGCCAAACCCATTGAACTGTTCAGCATGTTGAGCAAGCTGAGCATTGACTTTTCCAAATTGTGCATCCATGCTGCTGGTTATGCTGTTGAATCTCAATTCAGTGTTAATCATAAACTTGGTGAGCACATCTTCAGTAGTGAATCTCTTTTCTTGTAAAGGTTGTTGTACTTGGGATCTCTAAAGGAGGGCAACTTGTTGTTGTTGTTGCCCTTGATTCCATGAAAAGTTTGGGTGGTATTTCCACCCCGGATTGTAAGTTGAGCTGTACGGGTTTCCTTGCGGTCTTTGTACCCCAATATAATCAACGCTCTCATTAGGTGCAACGGAGGAGCTAGCAATAGGACACTTAGTAGCTCCATGTCCACCACCACAAGTGCTACAACTCATCACTGGTTCTGACTTCAAACTACTACCCATAAGCATGTCTAGCTTCTTGGACAACATGTTAACCTTCGTGGCAAGAGCATCATTTGCACTCATTTCATAAATTCCGGCCCAGTTTGTGGCATTCCTCTTGAAGCCTAATGTGATTCATTACTTGCCATGGATTTAAGAAGTTGCTCGGCTTCATCGGGGTATTTGTTGCTAAGAGATCCACCCATTGCGGCATCAATGAGTTGGCGGGTAGAATAGTTCAGCCCATTGTAAATGATTTATACCCGCATCCATGAAGCAAAACCATGATGAGGGCATCTTCTAAGAAGGTCCTTAAAATTTTTTTATACGCTCAAATAGTGTCTCGGACTCCCCTTGTTTGAATGCCGAAATTTCTTGCCTTAGTTTTGCCGCTTTGCTTGGTGGAAAATATCTCCCAAGAAATTTCTCGACCATGTCCTTCCTTGTCTTTATTGATCCCGACGATAGAGATGTGAGCCATCGGTATGCCCCGTCCCTTAGACTGAATAGGAAAAGCCTCAGCCGGATCACATTATCCGTTACTCCATTTATCTTGAACGTGGAGCAAATTTGGAGAAAATTGGCAAGATGATCATGTGTATCCTCGTTTGCAAGGCCATTGAACTGAACTGAATTCTGGATCATGCCGATTGTGCTTGCCTTGATTTCAAAATTATTGGTGGTGATGGTCGGTGCTTGAACACTGAATTCTTCACCCGTGAACTGTGGTCTTTCATATTTGGACAAAGTTTGTCTCTCTTCGACCATGATTGATGATTCGCTAACCTCAATCTCAACATTCTGTTCAATCGGGCCTTCACCAATTTCTCTCAACCTTCGATGCAAGGTCCTTTCAATTTCACTATCTGGCTCAATCAAGTTTGACGGATTCGCACGTGTCATACACGGTACCTTGCACAATCAAGAAAGGTAATAAAAAGTCAAGCTCAAAAGAAAATAAAATAAAATCAAAGAAAAAAGTAAATAAATAAATGGCTAGAGTAGTAAGCTAGAAGTTTCCTAGAATTCCTTAGGAGTTCCCTGGCAACGGCGCCAAAAACTTGATGTCATGCCAGCAAGTGTACGGGATCGCCAAGTAATACCTCGTGCAAAGACATAAGGATCGTATTCTTCGGGGCTAGGGATCTACTATTACTCTTTCGTCGCCTACTATCTAACCCAACATCTTAAACATGATAAGTAACTTTAGTAGATGCAATAAAACAAGTACAAAATAGATATATAAACTTAAGAACAAACAAGATGATTGCAAGTGCTACAGTAACATATGAAGGCCTATGGATGTGGATCCCCTTGAGGGGTCATCATGATACATGGATGAACAATAAAATATAGCATGGGTGATTTAGACCGAAGGATCTCAAGATTAGATCAACCCCAATTTCTTTGCGATTGAGCCTTAATCCCATACGAATGTTGATTGGAATTTCTTCCAAACCAACATCCCTACGATTGCATTAAGTACAAGGAGATCCCGAGATAAGGGTACACTAAACCCTAGTTTACCCTTAAAGATCGGAGGGCTATTGATATCCAATTTTTCTACATATCAATACAAGAGACCCCTTTTAGTTCATTAATGATCTAATACACATGAGTAGATCACATCTACACGTATAACCCAAGAAAGAACTACGGATCTCTCCATTGAGTAGTTCTAGGCATGAAACACAATGAACTAAATCTTAAATCAACCCAAGCTTGCAATTAAGTAAAAATCATCCAAAATACATGATGAATCCCCCCAAGGTTCACCAACATCCAGTGGCCTTGGGGGTCTAGTGTGCCATCAAACAAATATTAACAACAAAGTAAAGAACATCAAAGAAAGAGTTCATAGGTGACACTCCCTAGGTGAAATGATGAGGAGAAGGTGGAGGTCCGGCTGAATAACGCTTTCCCCTGTCCAAGGAGTGCCGAATGACACTTCTCTTGGCTTGGAACCTTGCTCCCTTTGATGGTGAAGCTCCCCCTTTGATGATGAAGCCCTTGCCTCCTTCTTTGGGCCAAAATCATCGTCTCCAAAATGATATCTTCGTTCTTCTTCTTCTCCTCTTCAAATCTGGCCAAAATTCCCCTAAGAAATCCCTAGAAATGTATTTTTATACCCCCCCCAGGACATACGGGCCGTATGGGGGTCAGGTAGAAGTAAAATGGTGCTCAAAACCCCCAAAACCTGAGGTATACTAGGGTCAAAATGGGGTCAATAATGGGGTCAATACCTGGCATCATTGAGGCAGTATAAAATAGGCTATCTTCTCTAGATGTGGCAGACGGCCTTAATGACGACCATTGTTGAGGCCGTATGACTCATACCAGCTTTCTGCCGCGAAAATTCCCCATGTGCTATAGTGTCTACTACAGTACCTCTGCTACAGTATTTCGACACCTGGTTTTCTTCCTTTTTCGCCCTAATTATGCCCTCATGTTCTCCGTGGCTTCTTCATGCTCTACAAAGCAATTAACACTCGATTAAGCCTAAAATGGGCATCAATATGTAACAAAATACATGCTAAGTGTACAAAATATGTATAATAAAATATATACATTTGGACACTTATTAAATCTCTTAGTTCTAATTACTCGTCTAATATCTAATCTGATCAAAGATTGGGGAAAGTTCTAATCTTCTAATCTAGAAAGAATAATAACGGTGGAAAGAGAAGAGAAAGAAGTAGGAAAGTAAACTCGGTAGAAGCACTGATATGAAGCAGTACCTAGGACTAATCACCTACAGAAACATGTATTGAATCTTCTATAATGACTATCAGGTATATCTTCTTGGACCGAATGATAAACCCTAGATTGGAAGACTCGACACCATAAGCCCTATCTCTAGGTACGTACTCAATCTTAAACCCCTATGTGTGCTCTAAAAGCGATGTTACAACTATGATAATCATACACATCAAGTTTTGTAATCACAACTATGGTAATCATGCACATTAAGTATTACAATCACAGTAATAGCAATCACAACTATGGAAATCATACACATCAAGTTTTGCAATCACAACTATGATAATCATGCACTGTAAGTTTTGCAACACAAGATTTAAGATAGGAGAATCCAACAAAACTCCATAGTCATGAAAAGGAGTAAGTTAAATACACATAATCATCAAGGTTCAATAGCCCGGGGTACTGAGAACGGTTAGCCCCTCATGGGTTCACACAATGACAAAAGGATAGAGAAAACAAATAAGAAAGAACTAACCAAACTCCCTTTTGCTTATCTAATCCTCCTAATAGTGCTCCAAGGACCTTCCTTATGACTTAGCTCCTTTCCAATTGGTGCTCCAGAATCCCAGCTTTTTTCCTTAATCAGATGGTGGTGAAGATCGTCCCGTGGCCACCTTAGAAAATCGATGTCCTTTCAAAACCCCAACTCTGGGGCTTCAAAACTAATTCCCGACACAAGCAAGACCATGCTTAGCCCGTGATTATTGCCTATGCACTTTACAGGTTGGTCTAGGGTTTGCATCAATTATGAAATTCTCTAGGCAGAAATCTACACGAGTAGGAAGCATTCCCATGCTTGGGTCGTGCTTCCATTACACGGGCGTGCTTTGGGCTCTGTACTCATGATTTCCTCCTTTTGATAATTTCTTTAAGTTATGAGATTTGCATGGGGTAGAAGCACAGTCTCAACATGACCGTGCTACTCCTGAAGAGTTGTAGATAAATTCTTTTGATATCGAATTTGCTCTAACTCCTGGTTTATTGTCCGACGACTTGTTAACTTGCATAAATACGCACATATACCCAAAGTAGCATCATAATGCATAAATTTAATGTTAAAAGGCAAGAAAAACATATATAAGAGGTATGTAAAATGTAGATATAAAATGCACTCATCACATACAAAACGAATGGTTTAGGGGATATGTATTTATTTTGTAAAGTAAATATTTATAAATTACTTTATAAAATAAATTTTAGTGGTATGTTTAGGACATACCAAAGCATGGTTCCATTTAGATGCAGTGTTTTCCTATGGAACTAAGACTATTTTCTAAAATATTTAGTTTTGAAAAAATAATCAATTTCATAAAATACTCACACATTAATTTTTGTAACCACATAAAGACAAAATATAATTTTTTTTTTCATATACATGTGAAGAACTCATAACACAAATCCATGATTTGGGAGGAATTTAAATTCTCAAATTTGTGGTTGGGCCAAACTGAAATACTATTAATCTATAACATAATTGTCCAACCATAAATTCTAACACAATTTTCATAATCAAATTTTAATATTTTGCAAGGTTGTTAAACTCGGACGGGCTTGACCCGTCGAACAGGAAAAACCAAGAATAGGTAATGAGGTTAATCAGGTCAATATCGTTGAACATGACTTGAGGAAGCTTGGCAAAATTCCAATGACCAAGGTGGTTTGATCGGGAACCAATGAAGCCAAAAGTGTCTAACCGATTAAGATGCTTTGGTGGATGGCACATACCAGAGAAGTTTTGCCACTGCCCTGTATGGGAATTTGTACGTTACCACAACCAAACCGGAAACTGTCGTACCTGAGGAATCTCCAATTTCACGATCACTACCCTAGCAATTTTCTAGTGGCTTGATAAGTGCTCGTGTTATAGTAACACGAAGTGTTATTATCTTACATTGAGCATTATTTCTATCAGATTTTATCATTAATTAGTGTGCATTTGTGTACTTTTGTGCATTGTAGGATTGTGAAGCTAGTTTGGAGAAAAAGAGCAAAGTTAGATCGTGTTCGCCGTTGTTGGGGAATTCTCGGTAACAACAAAGAACAAGGCACGAGTCTAGACTTTGTGAGTGTGTGCCAACCTCGTTTGGAGGGGCACAAAGGCAGTCACATTCACAATAAGTCTAACTCGTGTAGAATAAGAGAACTTCGCCAATGAGAAGAATTGAAGCAATCAGCATGATTTACCGTTGATTGTGTGCCTAATTCAACTGCCTCGATGAAGAACGATGAATTCGGGAGCATTTTGGCGAGAGTACTGTAGCAAAAATATTGTAGCAAGTTACTGTTCACTTCGCAACCACACTGCATCGTTGCACAACTTGGAGAGCCAAGTTGGCCAAATCGCGAAGTCTCTATCGAAGAGGCCACAAGGAAGCTTGCCTAGTAACACAGAGACGAATCCAAGGGAGCAATTGAAAGCAATTTCCTTGAGAAGTGGCAGAGAGGTTGAGCATAGTCTCCCTCTTGAGAAGAAGAATGATGAAGCACCTTAAGTGGTGGAATTGGAGGAAGCATCGAAAGAGAAAGAGGTGGCACCCCCGCCTTACAAACCGAGAATTCCATATCCTTCCCGCTTGAAGAATGATCAACAAGATGAGCAGTACAAGAAATTTTTGGGGTTGTTTAAGCAGTTGCATATCAACATTCCCTTCGTGGAGGCATTGCCACAAATACCTACGTACGCGAAGTTTTTGAAATACCTCTTGACCAACAAGAGGAAATTGGAGGAGAGTGCATCTGTGATCTTAGATGCCACTTGCTCGGCATTGTTGCAAAAGAATATGCCGAGCAAGAGAGAAGACCCCGGGAGCTTCATCATTCCATGCAACATTGGTGATTTGGGTGAGGAGATGGCACTAGCGGATTTGGGAGCTAGCATCAACGTCATGCCTTACTCATTCTTCAAGAATCTAGGCTTGGGAGAGCTTAGGCCCACCTTGATGACACTTCAGCTCGTCGATCGATCAGTTAGGCATCCGAGGGGCATAATTGGGGATGTGCTCGTCAAAGTGGACAAATACATCTTTTCTATGGACTTTGTAGTGCTCGATGTGGATGAGGATGTCGATGTACCACTGATTCTTGGGAGGTCGTTGATAAACGTCTAAATGTACATATTTTATACGCATACTTGCGCATGCTTTTCATATTTTGTTAATGAATCAATGCTCTTTTGTGGTCTAAATTGGGTTATTTCGTGTTTCAAGTGCAAAAGATGCTTTGGTGAGCTCAACGACGCGATTTGAGAAGAAATCCACACCGAAATCTTTGTTTTAGGGTCCCGGCACTGTAGAAACACTGTAGCAGCCTAAAGCACGCACATTTGGAGAAATTTTCTAAGTCTGGAAACCCTCACAGGCAAGCTCACGGTCGTGAGGTCAACCGCAAGGAATTTGGGGGCAGATAGTACTGTAGCAGGGTTACTGTAATAGTACTGTAGCAGTTTTTGCAACTTTGCAGATTGTTTCGTCCCACATTACAGGCTACCTCATGGGCCATATATGGACCGTGAGCTCACCCGTGAAGAGGCACGAATTCACCCTTTTATTGGATTTGGAGGGTTTCTTTTAGAGGATCTAGTGTCTTCTTCTTGGAGCCTCTCACCACCACCTTTGATCTGAGGAAGAAGAAGCTTTTGGAGGGCAACTTCGTGGAGAATTTGGTGAGGAGAGCAAGGTTTTGGGAAGGATCTATGATCTAGAGCTTACATTTGGAGGTTGAAGACTAGGGAAGCCACCCTTTTGAGTGGCATCTTTGGAACTTCTCCGGTCTTCATTCTTTGAGGGAGTTCTTCTCATGCTTTTGTTGGTTGTTTTCATGTATTTCTTGTTGTATTTAGTGAACATGAGCAACTAAACCCCAAGGTCACCGGATGTAGGTGAACCTTGGGGATGAACTTGTGATGTTTTGGATGTTTTGTTCTAATTAATGTTTTGTGGCTTGTTTGTGATCCATTGTTTGGTGTTTTTACATGCTTGATATGTATGAGAACTCTATGTATCAAAAGACTTAGGAAATGCTAGGTTGCATGACCATTTCCCTAGTGTTAGACTCGCCAAACTTGGAAGTGAAATACATATAAATACACCGTGACGATCGGGTATTTGTACCCCTCCACTCCTAGGGTTAAATACTCCTTTGTATCTTAACTCTAGTTTGAGAAAATCACTTCACCCATTGCAATCGTAGGGGTAATCTTGGGCGGTAGACGTATCGTATTCAATACCCGTACCGGATTAGGGGTCAATTGCCATGACCATTGGGTTGGCCTAGTCTAGGGTTTTCTCGGTCTAATTAGCCACTTGCATGTTAGTTCAAGCATCCTACTCACTTTAGTAGCCCCTAAGGGAATCCTCATCCGTGACCACTCTTAGCCCTAATTTATCCCGTATCTTGTCCTCGTATGTTTGCACTGGTTACTTATTTGTTTAGTTTATTTACATCTTATTCACTCTCTTAAATTGTGCCGGTTGAACAACATTGTAAAAGGGAAGTAAGGGTAGCTTCTCGGGCCCCAGGGAATACGACCCCTGTGTCACGCACAGGGTATTACTTGACGACCCGTGCACTTGTGGGATAGCACTCATCAGCCATTCTTCCACACTTCCAAGGCTTTGATAGACATCGGCGGTGGAGAGCTCATATTGCGTGTTGGAGACGACAAGCTCACCTATCGCCTCACCGAAGCCATGAGACATTCTCTAGACTTTGATGATACTCTTTATTATCTCAATGCTACTAATGAACTAATAGATGAATATGTGCAGGAAATGATGAATCCAGACCCGTATGAAGGTTGGCCAGACCAAGACGCGGAGATTGAAGATGTACTAGCACTTGGTCTCATGGAGGAAGTGAAGCCGGCCCCGAGAGTCATGAAGAGGGTGATCAGGAAAATAAGGAGGTTGAGGAGACACCACAAGAGAAGCCCCAACACAAATGGGGATGCACATTCAAGGAGTAAGGGTGTTTCGCCCTTGTGTGGTAACAAACTCGACAACTCCCCCTCTACTCTAAAAAAATTATGCTCTGCATGCTTTCAGGTTGTAGGGAAGAGGGAAACTTTTATCCATGAACCCCTGTGAGGTAAGGCCAAGTATGTCAAGCTAAGTGACGTTAAATAAGCGCTTCTTGGGAGGCAACCCAAGCTTTTACTGTTTTTCTAGGAGTTAGTTTAGTTCTAGCATGAATAAGGGCTTAGTGTTGGTGTCCTGATTTTTATATGCATATGTTGTGTTTTCTTGTGGATCGTTGATGTTTTCGTGTGCCTAAACATTGATTGATGAAGTTTTGAGTCGTTTGAGCATGTTCCTATGGATCTCTGGTCGTATTTTATTGTCTATACAGGCTCTGGGCATTATATCTGTGTTTCTGAAATTGTTTGCAGAGTCTGTGAATTTTCTAAGTAATCCAGAGAAGACACACGGGCGTGTGTCACCAATTAGTGCTCAAACAGAGACGGCACAGGGGCATGACCATGCCCCTGTGAACAACCTCAGAAGGGGCACACGGCCGTGTGGAATTTCCACACGGCCGTATGAAATCTTGCAGAACTTAAACTCTCTTTCCCGAGAGTCCACAGGGGCGTGTGGGTGCCCCTGTGAGTGCCCATGTGTTAAGGCACACGGCCGTATTGCATTTTCACACGGCTGTGTGAAACTCTATAGAGACTCCCCTTTGTTCCTGAGAAAACACAAGGGCGTGTGGCCGCCCCTATGGGAGAGCTTATGAAAGGCACACGGCCGTGTGGATTTTTCACACGGCCGTGTGGAATACTTAGAGTTTTCTTGGGTGGATCCAGAGAGGCCATAGGGGCGTGTGGGGTGCCCCTGTGGCCGGCCTTGTGTTCTTGGTTAGGTTGGGCACACGGCCGTGTGGATTTCCACACGACCATGTGGAATATTTTCAGAGGCCTTAGGCATTTTCCCGAGAGCACACAGGGGCGTGTGCTACCCTTGTGAGGCTCCCTTGTGAAGGCACACCGCCATGTGGGGGAGTTCAGAGAGCAACCAGAGAGAACACAAGGGCATGTGTCTACCCCTGTGAACCCTAACAGTAGAGGCACACGGCTGTGTGGATGTGCAGAATTTCAAAAGCCGTGATTTTCACTTTGATTTCACCTGCGCCTCTTCATCTATTCACTCTCAAACAAATCACTGAACTCCTTCCTCATTCTCCCGACTTTCTCTTAGCATTTTAGAGGTGTTAGAGTGTGTTTTCCGGCCGATTTCAAGGTTTTCACCATTCACACAGTCAGTAAGCATTTCATCCTCTTTTTCTTTGTCAATCTTGATTATTTTGGTTTATTCTGCAATCTTTCACTCGATTTGCATGCGCACACACTTTGTGAATGATTGTAGAGAGTTTTAAAGCATTTAGAATTAGTTTGTATGGATTTTTAGCTCCACGGCCATGCGGCTGTATCCGCCCAAAGTTCCACACGGGCATATGGAATTTTCACACGGCCTTGTGGATTTCTGCAGATTGTGTTTTTAAAGTGAATTTGATCATTTTTCTTTTCAATCTTGCAGGTATGGCCTCCAGGTCTAAGAAGGCAGCTGGTAAGCGTCCTCGCGAGCCATCTCCACCCACCGAGCAGGTGGATTTCACTATACCATAGCATCAGGCCAGGTTCGAGCGATTAGCGACACTCAGATTTGGTCAGTCACGGTACTTGGACCTGAGCGCACTTCGAGCAATACAGGGGGATGAGACCATTGTAGATGAGGTTGAGGAGCTCATTTCAGTGGGTAGCTGGGAGAGGTTATTGTAGATTTGAGACTCGGCTATCCGTACTTTGACACTAGATGTCCTCGCATCATTTGAGTTCGACCGTTTGTACTCCAGTTTCTATTCTGTTAATACTATTCAGTTCAGAGCCCTCGGACAGCACCACAGTATGAGCATCACACAGTTCTTAATCCGATTAGGGCTGTACGACACGGCATATACTAGTACGAAGGAGTACGAGCGATTAGCTAAGGACTACCCAGGCATCCTTACTCCCCAGAGGGCGTATCGAGCATTATGCGGCTAGGGGCAGTACGAGCCGGGGGTTTCGAAGGCAACGAGCCTATCCCGCCCGACCTACAGATATATACATGGAGTATTGAGCAGATCAGTGAGCAGCTGGGGGACAATACAGGAGTGTTGAGCCGTCAGGAGTTGTTGTACTTACACTCCATGGTACAGGACACATTCTGGCAAACTACTTGCGCCATTAGGGCCATTATGCCAGAGTGGGAGTCATCTTCTCCGGCCCCTACATTACGAGACCCCTCATCGGCATGGGTCTCCTGGATGGAGTGCGCGGGGTCGAGAAGATGACTGTACCGGCTCCTTTGGGCACAGAGATGATGAGACTCGTGGGGATGATCCGCAGATCTGGAACAGGAGTATACACTATGATCATACCCCACTCTGAGTCGGCAAAGGGACAGCAGGCTGAGGGGTCGCAGCCAGTATTAGAGCCACCTCCTGAACAGGCAAATACACAGGCACCACCTACAGTATCGGAGCCACCTTCAGTACGCATCTTTTCGCCTTCTCGAGGCCAGGACAAACTTGAGCGCCTTGAGAATGTTGTGGGGGTATTACAGAGTGAGGTGGCCGAGATCAGAGCTACCCAGACCACGCAGCACTCAGAGACTATGGCACAGTTTGACGCTATCCGACAGTTACTTGAGCGAGCTATGTCATCACCATTCGTGGTCCAACCCCAAGCCTCGACTCCACCACCTTCTCCAGCACCACAAGCTGATCCACCGGTCGCAGCAGACCCTGCAGCAGCACCGGAGGCTCTAGTGCAGGACACCGACGCTGAGGCGTCATAGTTTACTTTAGTTTTTGTCATTTTGTACTTTCATTTCATATTTTGGACCTGTAGCACTCAGAAAGGATCTTCCTTCTGAGTTTATCTTTTATGTTACTTTTATTTTTCCTCGAGTTGTATTTCATTTCTCTATCTTTATATACTCGAGTTTTATTTTGTTATTCTTGAGCTACACTGAACCCCTTGTGTGTGTGTGAAGATGGTCTTGGATGTTTGGAATTTGAGGATTAGTCATAGGCACGGTCATGGGACCGTGTGTGCTTCACAACCCATTGAGACTCAACTCTCAATGATTATAGCTCCATCGAACACAACACTTGGAGTTCAGGGGAGTAATGTTTCAATTGCCTACTTCCACATTAATTGTTTTCATTGCTATACTTTTATTGTGCTTGCATGCATACATTGGGGACAATGTACATCTTAAGTGTGGGGGGGAGTTCACATCGCACACACATTTACTTGTGCGTTCAATTGTTTATGCTCATGTAGCCCGTGGCGGTTCACCTTAGTTGCAAATGTCGTATTCTTAGAGTTTATGAGAATTTTTAACATTATATCTAACACGACCTTTTGCGTGTGTACCGCAAGTGCACGGCCTTGTCGAAGTAATAAAATTACCCTGGTGAGTAGGTAGTCGAATCCACAGGGAATAGGGAATTAGAACACAAGAATTCGTTATTTAGTTATGCGGTATACGGAAAGTAATAATCGAAGTGATTAGTGAATTTATGGATGCAATTAGAATAAAAGACAAGAAAGTAAATAGAGAGATTAAAGACAAGAGAAAAGCAAGTAGAGGTTAAAAGAGAAAGATTAGTAATGGGTGAAATAGGGTATCCGGACAATCCACCTCTAGGACTTATGCTTCTAGTGCAAGACTATGCTATTATACTTTCCTATTGATGTTAATTGAGTCGAGGACATCCTTAAACTCACGGTCCCAAAACTTAAGGTCAACCGTGACTAACCCTAACATTATGTCCCGGTATTAGGATTCACTACAACCCTTGACTCTTGTTGACCTGTCAACTATGCCCCAGGGGAGTCTATCTTCCTAACCCTAACACTATGTGGGATTGCTTTAAGCTCTAGGGATTCATAGTGATAAAACCTGTTCCTCTATGTAGTTCTAAACCTTTGGTCCAGGTGGAAGAACCCTAGTCTAGATTGAGCACTAACACTCTATCTTTTTTATTCATGTTTTTAGCTAGAGTAATGATAACCTTGTGCAATGTTTTGATTTCCCCTTACTTGTAGAATGCTTCCTTTGCATATTTTTGGTGAACCTAAGGCCGAGCACTTTTAATTGTTCTTTCCAAGTACTGTCACGTTTTATTTTTGCTTGAGGACAAGCAAAAGCTTAAGTGTGGGGGGATTTGATAAGTACTTGTGTTATAGTGACGCGAAGCGTTATTATCTTACTATGAGCATCTCTTTAATCAGATTTTAACACTAAATAGTGTGCATTTGTGTATTCTTATGCATTATAGGTTTGTGGAGCTAATTTGGAAAAGAAGAACAAAGTTAGATCGTGTTTGCCGTTGTTGGAGAGTTTTCAGACCAAGCAAGGAACAAGGCACGAGCCTAGACTTGTGAGTGTGTGCCAACCTCCTTTGGAGGAGCACAAAGGCAGTCACATTCACAACATGTCTAACTCGTGTAGTTTAGGAGAACTCCACCAAGAAGGAGACTTGGAGCAATCGGCACGACCTACCATTGATTGTGTGCCCAATTCAATGGCCTCGATGAAGAACGATGGATTCGGGAGGGTTTCAGCGAGTACTGTAGCATCACTGTAGTTTGTTAATGTAGCAAAACACTGTAGCAAGCTACTGTTCGCTTTCAGCCGAATTTCAGAATTCCAGAGAATTCACATGGGCGTGTGGAAATTCCACACGGCCATGTGAATTAATTTTTCAGCAGACAGAAACTTCACACGCTCGTGTGTTAATTCCACACGGCCGTGTGAAGTCCCGATAAGTCCAAATTTAAAGCCGCGACTCAGCATTATAAAAGCCCAATTTGGAGACTTTTTGGGGGAGCTGGGACCTATCTTTTGACCTATCTTTCTCCCCAACTTCTGGAGAGTGCGGATAGGGTTTTGGAGAGGACTTTGTGGAGGATTGGAGCGCGTCATCGGCATCGATATCGACGTTCGACGGCCGTACAAGACCATGGCCACACCATACGCGAGGGGGTTTTCATCAATGCTTTTACTTTATTCTTTCTTTCATATTTTGATGAACATGTATAGCTCCATGAGGAGCTAAACCCCTCGTGGGTATTCGGACTTGTAAAACCCTAGGATTATTATGTTTCTATGACATTGCTATTGTGTTTTTCCATTATTGATGAATAAATCGAGTTTCAATTTTAATTATCTTGTGCTATTGTTTTTCCCTTAGCTGTGACACTAAGGTTGAGAGCAATCTAGGTTATCCTTTGGAGGTGTGACAACTCCTATAGGGTTAGACTCCTTAAGATTGAAGAGGGTTGAGAGGGAGAGTTGTGAGATAGCGATGTACCCCTTTCCCTTCCGGTGTGATTTCTCCCTACCTCCGTTTCCTTGGTTAATTAGCGGTCAAGATAGAGTGTTAGGGCTTAATCTAGACTAGGGTTTTTTCACCAGGACTAAAGGGTTAGAACTACATAGAGGAACAGGTTTTATCATTAGGAATCCCTAGAGCTTAAAGCAATCCCACGTAGTGTTAGGGTTAGGAAGATAGACTCCCGTGGGGCTTAGTTGACAGGTCAACAAGAGTCAAGGGTCGTAGTGAATCCTAATACCGGGACATAATGTTGGGGTTAGTCACGGTTGACCTTAAGTTTTGGGACCGTGAGTTTAAGGATATCCTCGACTCCATTAACATCAATAGGAAAGTATAATAGCATAGTTTTGCACTAGAAGCATAAGTCCCAGAGGTAGCTTGTCCGGATACCCTATTATATTCACTGCTAGTCCGTCTCTATTTACTCTTACCTGCACTCTCCCACCTATCATCTTTCTATTTTAATTCTTGTCTCTTTATATTTGCTTATATATTCACTCATTGATTCTAATCTCACTTTTCGTACACCACATAGCTAAATAGTGAAATCTTGTGTCTTAAATCCCTATTCCCTGTGGATTCGACTACCCACTCCCCAGGGTAATTTTATTACTTCGACAAGGCCGTGCACTTGCGGTACACACACAAAAGGTCGTGTCAAGTTTTTGGCGCCGTTGCCGGGTAATATGCATATTTTTTATACTTGTTTTTGCTATTTTAGCTATCCACTTCGTTTTCTATTTCACAATTTCTTATTCTTCCATCACTCTAAATTGTTTTCTTTTGTATGTTTACTCTTTCTTGCGAGGAACCTAAATGGAGATTGATCAAGTTATTGAGCTATACTCTCAAGTTGAAGCTCTCAGTACAAGGCTTGATAGAATTATTGCTTCACAATAACAAAGCAATCCATGCTACAACACATATCATCCAAATGAAAGGAGCTACCCAAATTTTTCATGGAATAATGATGGACAACATTGGGGAGCACCTCAAGAGCAATTTCAAAAGGATGAGGTACTTGAAGAGGATGCACCTCAGTGGAAAAAAGCGATAGATAACTTTATTAAAGCATCCGATGCTTCTTGCCAAAGTATGGAAGCCACACGAAGATGTCATGAAGCCTCCTATAACAACCTTGAGAATTTATCAAGATGGATACTTGACACACTCTCCAAGGAACATAAAGTGTTTGAGCAAGCAACGCAAACTCCTTGTAGAGATGATGTGGTAGTGAACGATAATGAAGAAACGAGGCAAGCCGAGTACGTTGCTGTAGACACAAGGATTGTATTCTTCGGGGTTAAGGATCTACTATTACTCACTCGCTGCTTACTATCTAGCCTAACATCTTACGCAAGAGAATTTACTCTACCAGATGGAAGAAAGTAAATATGATACTGCTACACAAATTAAAGAACTAATGTGAGGTTACGAGAGCAATAATGAAATACAAAGGCCTATGAATGCGGATCTCCTTAAGGGGTCATCATAATATAAGGATGAAGAACAAAAGATGCAAAGGTGATGATCTAGACCGAAGAATCTCTAGATTAGATCAATCCCAATTTCTCGGTTATTGAACCTTAATCCCATACGAATGTTGATTGGTATCTCTTGCTAACCAACACCCCTACGATTGCATTAGGCACAAGGAGATCCCAAGATAAGGGTACACTCAACCTAAGTTTACCTTTAAATAGATCGGAGGGCTACCAACATCCAATTTCTCGGTATATCAATACAAGCAACCTCTTTTAATTCATTCACAATCTAATACAAGTGAGTAGGTCACATCAATGTGTATAACTCAAGAAAAAACTACGGATCTCTCCATTGAGTAATTCTTAGCATGAAGTACAATGAATTAAATCATAAATCAACCTAAGCATTAGAATTAAGCAACAATCATCCAAAATACATGATGAACCCCCCAAGGTTCACCGACATTCGGTGGCCTTGGTGGTCTAGTGTGCTGATAAGTGCTTGTGTTATAGTAATGCAAAGCGTTATTATCTTACAATGAGCATACCTTTTATCAAATTTTATCACTAATTAGTGTGCATTTGTGTTCTTTTGTGCATTGTAGGGTTGTGGAGTCAATTCGAAGAAGAAAAAGCAAGAATAGGTTATGTTCGCCATTGTTGAGAAGTTCTCGGACCAAGCAAGGAACAAGGCACGAGTCTAGACTTGTGGGTGTGTGCCAACCTCCATTGGAGGGGCACAAGGGCAGTCACATTCACAAAAGTCTAACTCGTGTAGCATTGGAGAACTTTGCCAGTGAAGAGAAATGAAGTAATCGACATAATCTAACGTTGATTGTGTGCCCAATTCAACGTCCTCGATGAAAAACGATGAATTCGGGAGCATTTTGGCGAGTTACTGCAGCAGCACTGTAGCTTGTATTGTAGCGAACACTTGTAGCAAGCTACTGTTCACCTTCTGCCGAAAATCACGATTCTAGAGAGTTCACACGGGCGTGTGGAAATTCCACACGGCCGCGTACCGTAGCAAAAATACTGTAGCAAAGTTACTGTTCCCAGTCTGCCGAAAATCAGCAAAATAGAATTTCCACACGGGCGTGTGGAATTAAGACACGGGCGTGTGGAAATTCTGATTTTTCACAGGGCCGTGTGGAACCCCGATTTCAGCCCGATTTCAGCCTATAAATGGCCCGTTTTCAGATCTATTTGGGGACCACCCCCCCCCTTTCTATCTCTTGCCTATCTTTTTGGGGGCTTTCGGCTAGGGTTTGGAGTGGTTCTTGGAGGTCTTTGGAGACGATTATACGGCATCGGCATCGGCATCGGCATCGACTTCTATTGGAAGATAGCTATTGGGGGAGCTTTCGTCGGCACCGATTCGGCGAGGTGTGCCTTAGTCTTGACAAGGGATTCGTTGGAGAAGACGTGCGGCTCCACAAGACCATCGATACGATCTACAAGGGGGTTTTCTTTATGGTTTTTATGCATATGTTCTTAATCTCTTTATTGATTTTGTATTGCTCCATGGAGAGCTAAACCCTAGTGGGTATTCGGACTTGTAAACCCTAGGATGATATTGTTTCTATGACTTTTATTATGCTTTCTTTATTAATGAATTTAATTGAGTTTCGATTTTAATTATCTTGTGCTATTGTTTTCCCTTAGCCGTGACACTAAGGTTGAGAGCAATCTAGGTTATCCTTTGGAGGTGTGACAACTCCTATAGGGTTAGACTCTTTAAGATTGAAGAGGGTTGAGAGGGAGAGTTGTGAGGTAGCGATGTACCCCTTTCCCTTCCAGTGTGATTTCTCCCTACCTCCGTTTCCTTGGTTAATTAGCGGTCAAGATAGAGTGTTAGGGCTCAATCTAGACTAGGGTTCTTCCACCTGGACCAAAGGGTTAGAACTACATAGAGGAACAGGTTCTATCACTAGGAATCCCTAGAGCTTAAAGCAATCCCACGTAGTGTTAGGGTTAGGAAGATAGACTCCCCTGGGGCTTAGTTGACAGGTCAACAAGAGTCAAGGGTCGTAGTGAATCCTAATGCCGGGCATAATGTTGGGGTTAGTCACGGTTGACCTTAAGTTTGGGACCGTGTATTTAAGGATATCCTCGACTCAATTAGCATAAATTAGAGGGTATAATACAAGTCTTGCACTAGAAGCATTAGTCCTAGGGGGAACTTTGTCCGGGTACCCCATCGTTATATCGATTACCTCTCCTACCCTCATTATTCTTCTTGCATTCTTTTATTTTCTTTTACATCTATACATATATACTTTTCTCATCATCGATTCCCATCATAGCTAAATAGCGATTAACACTTGTTTCTGAACACTATTCCCTATGGATACGACTACCCACTCACCAGGGTATTTTATTACTTCGACAACCCGTGCACTTGCGGGGTACACACGCAAGGGGTGTGTCATGTGCCATCATACAAGCATAAGCAAGAATGTAAAGTAAAACATAATAAGAGTTCATAAATGGCACACCCTAGTCGAAATGATGAAGAAAGAGGTGGAGATTGGGTCGAATACCCTTCCCCCTTCCAAGGAGTGCCGAATGACACTTCTCCTAGCCGAAGGCTGCTTCCTCGTTCTAGAACCATTCCTTCCTTGGTGATGGATCTCTCCCTTGATTGATGAAGCTCTTGAAACCTTCTCTAGCTCTAGAATGTGGCCTCCAAAGATGTCTTCGTTCTTCCTCTTCTCCTCTCCCAAATGGTGGCCAAAAGTCCCTTTTCTAACCCTAAATACTTGTTTTTATACCCCCGCGCCATACAGACCATACGGGGGCCGTATGGAGAGTGTATTGAGCCCAAAACTTGGATGATTCGCGGCTTAACAGGGTCAATACTGCCTTTATGTGGCCCGCATGGAGGCCGCATGAAGTAGGCAAAACTTTATGTCTATGTGCTACAGTAAATGCGCTGTAGTATTGCGAACCTTGGTTTTCTTCTTTTTCATCCTAATCGTGTCCTCGTGTTCTTTGTGACTTCTCCGTGCCCTACAAAGCAAATAATACATGATTAAGCACAAAATGAGCATCAATTCTTAACAAAATACATGCTAAGCATATAAAATACATATATTTAGACACTTATCAGTGTATGTGTGTGTTTGGCTGTGTTTTAGTTAGGTGGTGAGAGGAGTAGCGCAACCGGGGTTTAATCACCTAAATTGTGAGTGGGTTATGTGATTGCATAATTCTATTAGAATATATTGTTTAAGTATCTTAATTGTATGAATGAAAATGATTTATGGTTTATTTGTATTGAACCGAGGTTTTGATAGATTTGGAAAGATTTCCATGTTATTGATGTACTTATGAGACTTTTGACATTTGTATGAAAATGTCAATGACCATACTTGTATTTTGAGATTGAAATGATTTATGAAACTGTGTTTGTTTATTAATGTGCTTTTGCCATGGACACTTGTGGAAACAGATTTCTTTCCTGGTATAGGAATGTTGTTCTGGATTTGGCTTTAGGTGTGATATGCATATTTTGTATTATTGAGCTTCCGTAGGTTTTGATGGTGATCGAGCGGAGCCCTTCGCTGCTACACTGGGCGATCTTCACGACTAGCCTTGTAAAGGTGGTGTGAAGACCTGGATTTACTATTCACTTCAGGGGGTATGTAGAGCCTTGATTGGATAAACATTGGGAATCCTGAGCCATCACACAGATTCCTGGTGGGTCAACGTCGAGGGCATGAGTCCCTTGATGGCTGACACAACTCCTTGCGTGTATCCCGCAAGTGCACGGTTTTGTCGAAGTAATAAAATTACCCTAGTGAGTGGGTAGTCGAATCCACAAGGAATAGGGATTTAAAACACAAGATTTCGCTATTTAGTTGTGCGGTGTACGAAAGTGACAATCGAATTGATGAGTACATTATGAAATTAATTATACTAAGAGACAGGAAATTAAACAGAGAGATGGAAGACAAGAGAAAGCAAGTAGAAGTTAAAAGAGAAAGACTAGCAATGGATGAAATAGGGTATCCGGACAAACTTCCTCTAGGACTTATGCTTCTAGTGCAAGACTATGCTATTATACTTTCCTATTAATGCTAATTGAGTCGAGGATATCCTTAAATTCACAGTCCCAAACTTAAGGTCAACCGTGACTAACCCCAACATTATGTCCCGGCATCAGGATTCACTACGACCCTTGACTCTTGTTGACCTGTCAACTAAGCCCCAGGGGAGTCTATCTTCCTAACCCTAACACTACTTGGGATTGCTTTAAGCTCTAGGGATTCCTAGTGATAAAACCTGTTCCTCTATATAGTTCTAACCCTTTGGTCCAGGTGGAAGAACCCTAGTCTAGATTGAGCCCTAACACTCTATCTCGACCGCTAATTAACCAAGGAAACGGAGGTAGGGAGAAATCACACCGGAGGGGAAAGGGGATACATCGCTACCTCACAACTCTCCCTCTCAACCCTCTTCAATCTTAAGTAGTCTAACCCTATAGGATTTTTCACACCTCCAAAGGATAACCTAAATTGCTCTCAACCCTAGTGTCACGGCTAAGGAAAAACAATAGCACAAGATAATTAAAATCGAAACTCAATTTATTTATCAATAATGGAAAAGCATAATAGCAATGTCATAGAAACATAATAATCCTAGGGTTTTACAAGTCCGAATACCCACGAGGGGTTTAGCTTCTCCTGGAGCTATACATGTTCATCAAAATATAAAAGAAAGTATAAATAAAAAGCATTGATGAAAACCCCCTCGCGTATGGTGTGGCCGTGGTCTTGTGCGGCCGCCGGACGTCGGTGACAATGCCGATGACGCGCTCCAAACCTCCACGAAGTCCTCTCCGAAACCCTAGCCGTACTCTTCAGAAGTTGGGGAGAAAGTTAGGTCAAAAGATATCTCAAAAGCCTCCAAAGTCGGCCTTTTATAATGTTGAGTGCGGCTTTTAAATCTGAACTTATCGGGACTTCACATGGCCGTGTGAATTTTCACACGGGCGTGTGAATTTTCTAGCTTGCTGGAAAATTAATTCACATGGTCGTGTGGAATTTCCACATGCCCATGTGAATTCTCTGAAATTCTGAATTTCGGCCGAAAGTGAACAATAGGTTGCTACAGTGTTTTGCTGCAGTACAAGCTACAGTGCTCGCCGAAACGCTCCTGGATCCGTTGTTCTTCATCGAGGCCATCGATTTGGGCACACAAATCAATGGTTGATCGTGCCGATTGCTTCAAGTCTCCTTCTTGGTGAAGTTCTCCTAAGCAACACGAGTTAGACTTATTGTGAATGTGACTGCCTTTGTGCCCCTCCAAAAGAGGTTGGCACATACTCACTAGTCTAAGCTCGTGCCTTGTTCCTTGCTTGGTCCGAAAACCTCCCAACAACGGCGAAACACGATCTAACTTCGTTTTTTTTCTCCAAATTAGCTCCACAAACCTACAATGCATTAGAATACGCAAATGCACACAATTTAGTGATAAAATCTAATAAAAGATATGTTCATTCTAAGATAATAACGCTTTGCGTTACTATACTATGAGCACTTATCAATGGCTCTGAACTTATCCATGGCCACAGCTAGCATTTAGAGAGGTTTTAGACCACTACTTGATGATCAAAGTGTTAAATTTCGTATTTTGAGAAACTTGATGTTTTCCTGCAAATGAACTTTTGAGAAGTGATTTCTTGTATATTTTTAGAATACTGTTTTGATGATAAATTTTGGGCGTTAGGGCTATTAAAACTAGTTTTATGCAAATCCTTTGATTTTAAATAGTTGAAACTCTCACTTGAGCAAAAGTGGGTCTTTTATGAAATTTATGATTTCATACAAGTATATTATGATTATATATACTCATGTTGAATACTAAAGACTTGATGTTTTGATGCGAAAGTTTGTTTATGGATATTCATCGTTTTATTTTCTATATTCTTTTGGAATTGTGCTAACCCATTCATTGATTGAATTTGGTTACTCACCCTCTCCTACTTTTACGGGCTTTAGTGGCTAGCAAGGTTGCGGCAAGCTGGAGTGTTAGGCATTTCCTTTCTATCTTTCTTACTTTCAGTTTTATGTACGTTACAGGTTGAGCATGTTGCATTATATAAGGACATGGATCCACTAGTGTGTTTGATATTCTATGTGTATGTTTTGTATGTTGTCTACTTTTATTGAAAACCTTAAGATATTTGTGACTAGTATATTTCTTGAACTCTATTATCAGATTAAGGTTTGTTGCTTCCTCTGTGCTATTGTTGATTTTCATGCGCTATATGTTTTGCATATGTGATTTTTGTCCAGGATTGTGGAAATCAAGAAATTTGTTAGCCATGGGGAGACTCAAGGGTTGAGTGGTGTGTATTTCTCCTTGGGTTGTCACGACAGTTGTCACTTGGCGGGTTAGGGTGTGACAGTTTGGATATAATGAAAAGATGAAATTAACTAATTTGATCATCTATATACATTTAAATCCTGACATTAGATTTAATAAAGGGATGAAATTAACAGCTCTTTTTTTTTATTAGAGATGGCAATTGGGCGAGGGCGGGGGGCGGGGGGCGGGGGGCGGTGCAGGCTTCTACCACCACCACCTTGCCTAAACTATCCCCGCGCCACATCCCGCTTAGCTCAAACAGTGGTATTCTAAATACAATAACTGCTATTGTGGTTTTTCTTCATACCTTACCCCGCACCTCCCTGACCCACCAATTTCTTTTTACCTTATATAATTATGAATGTGAAGGTACAAACAACCAACTAAGATTGGGAAGAAATTGAGGAAAAAAAAATGTTTCACTGACCCCTATAATATATAATATTTATCACTAAGTTAAAAATACAACAAATGATTTTTTTTTAGAATTGAATTTTTTAGTTAAACCATTAAAATACAAAAGTATAATCAAAATACAAATAATTATAATAATTATAATTTTTTTTACGAGAGAGACAAGAGCTATACAGTAGGGCGTGCGCAAGGGATGGGAATTAATCATCCAACCAGCGCATCCTCAATCGGGGATGAGAGTTTTGGATTGTGAATTCGCATCCACAATCATTTCCTCGTTGTTATTATTGCTTCCAGCAAGTGTTGCAAGTGTTGAATTCGAGAGCTTTTGATTGCCTCACCCTCGTTTTCTGCAATAATAGTTATAATTGAGTGGACATCTTGATTTACAAATTTAAAAAAAACCTAAAATATTATATATATATATATATATATATATATATATATATATATATATATATATATATAAATGCTTATCCGAGAGGGGTAAGCTTAAATCAAAATTGCTCTGCCCCACACCCCTCACAAAAGACCCCTCATCTGGTTCTCCATCAAGAAGAATCGCAACATTTGGGGCGAAAACCACAAGCTCGGATTTTATCATCCCTAGATTTGCTCATGAATATTTTTTAACATCATTACATTGGTGTTATCCGGAAAAAAAAAAATTTAATAGCTATGATTTTAGCAAATATATAGGATTGAATCTTGACGTGAATGACTTGTATATAACTTTACTAATTTTTTTTTTTTTGACGATAGACGATAAACACCCCCAATCTAAGGGTTGTCAGGGACATACACGTGGGGGAGTCGCGCCCAGCACCGAATCGTGCTCTCACCTTGCGCGTGATAGGTTTCGAATCCGGGCAGAGCGTCCAGCTTGACACCAGAGGCGAAGACCCTACGCAAGGGACCTGATGCCAATTAACCCAAGGGCCGTTGGAAACTTTACTATTTTTTATGTGGGAATGTATTTATTTTCAAAAGAATAAATTCCATGTAAAAATATTATTTACTTATATAAACTTATGACAAAAGAGAACTTTTTTTTTTAAAAACCACGTTAGTTGCATTTGAATAATTAATTAATATTGATCATGATAAATTTATGTATGAAATTTAATCAAAATTTATTTTTATTATTATAGTTACATTTTTTATTATTATTAAATCCGATTTAATACCCAGTCCACCCCAATTGAACCTGGGCTTGGCTGAGTCCGACCGCCTTGGTATTTTGCAAAAAAAAAAAATTGGGTTCGGGCTGCAGTTAGGTTAGGGCTAATGTGAGGTTCATTTAGTCGGGAATATAGAGTAGAAGTTTTTCTTGTGAACCAGCGAAGCCGGGCGAGAGTGTTGAGATAGAAAGAGGAGAGAGAGAGAGAGAGAGAGAAGGAGAAGAGGAACAATGGCGGCGGAGGAAGAGAGCACTGTGAAGGAGCCCTTGGATCTAATCCGCCTCAGTCTCGACGAGCGCATTTACGTTAAGCTCCGTTCCGATCGTGAGCTCCGCGGCAAACTACATGTATTTATCCATTAATTTCTTTCTTTACTTCATGCTACCATTTTTCTCAGTTTCCTACTTCTACTTCTCTTTGTACATTGACTTGAATAAATTTTCAGTTTTCCCTTTATTTTGTTGATTCTAGCCCTAAAAGTTCTTTATTTGATTGTCTATAGTTTTTGTTTCTCTGATTGTTTAAATTTAGATTAATTAGGTATTCCGAAGGGATGATCTTGCACTGAAGTGATTCTTTGGGGCTATTCAAGAGCAAAATTTGTAATAAATTTTACCATGTAATTCGCGCAGTGACTATATCATTATTGATTATTATTAGTAATATTGTTATTGTTCTAATATTTTTATTTAGCGTGATGCACTGATGCCTTCTCCTCCCTAGCAGATGCTTCCTTTGTTTTTCTTTTCCTCTCTTCTCAATCTACCTTTCCTTTTCTCCTCTCATTTTGGATACTCCTTTATTAACACCATTTCAAAAGCTGACCTCATTTCTTTTTCATTGTAGTTTTGTTAGTGTGATATTTGGATAGTGTGGTTTGAAAGCCATATAGATAGTTAGCTTAGATTTATACTTATTTATTATTTCTACACGCTAAAACTGTATTTTTTTTTTAGGGTAAGATTTTCTAGTCTTATATTTAGGTAGAAATCATTTTCTAAGTTGTCAATACTCCGTGTTAAGGTTAGACATCAATTATTTGTTCCAAGGTTGACCGACCAAGGATGTGGAACTAAACTTTGGAAGCACAAGAAAACATAACACATGTGACTCGTGGTTTTTCTGAGGAAATTTTGGATGCCTTGAAAGTTTAGATCTGTTATTGGGTATAGCATGGTATCTCTTCAATGTCCGTTCATTTTTCATTATGTGGATTGTTTGTGTAATTTTAACTTTAAGTCTTTCTTTACATGCATTTAAGAAAATAATAATCTTTCTTCGTTTCCTTTAGGCTTATGACCAGCATTTAAATATGATTCTTGGAGATGTGGAGGAAATAATCACCACTGTTGAAATTGATGATGAAACTTATGAAGAGATTGTCCGGGTAAGTGATTTTAGCATCTGTAGTTTATTGTTATATGTTGTTCATGATGTTCTTATATCTAATTGAAATTGTATGTTACTATATTGAATTCAACTGCATCCATTTTCCTTCCAACTTGCTTTTCAAATGCTTTTAATCTTAGTTTTGTATTTTAGGCTATCTCTAGTTTTTTCTGGAACAAGTATAAAAGAATATTTAAGAGTTGCCTGTTCATTTTTTCTTCTATGCTGTCAAGCTCTGCAGTATGATTCATGTGCATTAAAGCCTGCATCTTTTAAACCAGAAACTTCTCTTCTCCCATGCGCTCCCAGTATTCTGTTGTGCTCTATCAGCTTATTGAACACAAATCTTACTATCACTTCCTTGCAGCTTATATCTTTATTGTCTCATCTGGTATCCGGAATTATTGGCCTTTGTTTGTTCATGACTTATGTTTGTACTGTGACATTCGCTTTATGCATTCTCCATCAATAAAAGATGTTCATATCCATGGATTTGTTATTATTGTTTCAACGCATGTTCTTATGCCCCTCATCACTCATTTTTCCTTTTTTTTAATGGTTTGATTAGTGTTTTCCTGTTATTTTAATGGCAATAGTAAAAAAAAGCTCACTTGCCAATTATTTTATTTTTGTTTTCTGAGTTTTAGTTCTTGGGTTCCCGGCTTGCACAACCTTTGGTAATCATTAGTTGTTATTGCCCACTCTCTTGTACAAAATCTAAACCAAAATAATTTTTTTCACTGAATTTTCTATTGCAGACAACAAGGCGCACGGTTCCATTTCTTTTTGTTAGAGGAGACGGTGTAATATTGGTTTCTCCACCTCTCCGAACAGCATGACTCATGCCAACTTCATGTGTATGGATGTCTGTCGGGTAGCATAGGTAATATGCTCATGGCTGCTTTTTATTTGTAGCCAGTTTTAATGTTTTAGAAATGGTATTTTCACAGATAATATCGTGTTGTTAGAAGCTATTTTGCAATGCACAAACAGGCTATGTTTTACATTGTTATTGCTTTGTGAGGAGTCAGTGAAGGGCAGGCTTCTTGATATACTGAGGTCACTGGCCAAACAAGTAACATGTTCCAGTAATTGGACCTTGATCATTTTCTTCTGTTTTTAGTTTTAAGGAACCAGAATGTTTCACATTATTGAATGCTGTCTATATGCTGTGTTATCTAGTCTTGCAGGTTGTTAATTTTGTTCCTTGGTTTCAATGGTTGGAAGTGTTTTGGATGCCAGCGCATGTTCCAGCCAACCATCCCTTGAAAGGTCATGTTGTTCGAAAAGGAATTGGTTTTTTTATTTTAAAATTTCTAATTACTTCAGAGAATTTAATTAATAGTTTCGATATTAATAATTACCTACTATTTCAATTGATCTTTTCTAATTAATAAGATATGGTTTTCTTACAAGTTGTACCCAAGTAAATTCGTTCAATGGTTCTGATATCGATTTTGGTAAACATAGCGAGTAGTACTTCAAATATTAATTGTTATTTAATATTACAAATTAATTCAATTTATATTTTAGTACATTCTAAACAGTTCATATATGTTATACCAAACGAAAACAACATATTTTTTTGCGTATTGCTCAAAAGTGCGTTACAGCTTTTTCTTAAAAATTTACTTAAAATTGTGGTTGTAAAGGGAGTTATGGGCCGGTTTGTGAGGCCTGGCGGGCCTTTCCTGCTTTGCCCGGTTCACCAAAATGGTGAGGCTGCCAACAGCAACCGACGGTTTTTATTAAAAAAAAAAAGAAAATTTCTCGTTATTAAATTATAATAGAAATTATGGAGATTGTAGTGGTTGCAATGTTATAAATTATAATGAATATTTCTTAAAATTTATAAAAAATTTAAAAATAAAAATAATTCGTAATAAGTCATAAGGATTTGAGACAATTCAAAATGATTTAAAAATAATTAAGAAAAAAAAAAAAAAGAGTGCACTTAATTTGTTTACCAATCAAATTATATTGCTTAAATAAGTCATAATTTTTTTACCTTGAATTAGAGTACTCACCCATTTATTCTTTGGCTTTAGGTTTTTGTTCTTATTTGATCTTAAGTATTGTTGTTATTGTGATCGTCATGTTATTAGTAAAGACAAAATTATTAGTTTTTTGGACTTCCCATTTTTGCTTTTTGTTTTGGAACTTGAGTAGGCCTCCAATCATTCATGCAGAGTCAAATTTTAATATTTTTGAAGTAAATTGAATAACAAACAAAATGAGAAAAATATTATTATATAAAAAATTTACAAAATTAAACAATGTTAAAGAAATATAACAATATTTTAAAAATTACAAATAACAATCAAAATAAATAAAATGACATTAATAAATGTAAAATTCAAATAATTAAACAATATTAAAAAATTATTGAGAAAGTTAAAGAAAATAACTAAAATGACCCTAAATTCAAAATTGAACAACTTAGGCGCCAATCTACACATGATTACTATACCATTACAAGAGGAAAATAAATAAAACAAAAACCAATAGTTATATTGTTGTTCATACATCATACATGGGACTGACCCATCAAGTTGCAACTAGGGCTGGGCTTGACGAGCCAACCTGCAGGTCACAATTAGAGAAGGCCCAATTCGTAAGCAAGTTGCTATAGTGCGGGTTCATTTCGAAGGCCGGGCCTATGTTGGCTTTCTTTTCTGGCTCGTGCCCCCTCTAATTGTTGAATGTGATGCATTCTGAGAAAACTGTCCGTATATCCATAAAATTAAATTATCATGATACTAATTAATATCATATAACAATCATGCTTTGAAATATAATTGGAATATATCCCCTGGATTAGATTCAAAGGTTCTCTTAATAACATAAACCCAGCTTTTCTCTTTATTCTCTTCCCCTCGTCATCGTCTGAATTTAAATGTTTATTTAATATTGTAAAATTTTAAGTCAACCATGTTTCCCGTTTTTTTTTTTTTTATAATTTTTAAGATGTAACGAAATTGTCTTTTCCACTAACTTTCAAACTCAAGTATGTTCATCAGTTTTTATTATATTTCTAAAAATATATTGGATAAAAGAAATTATACAAAAGAAGAAAGATAAGAAAAAGAACGGGTTTTAAAAGGAGATAATATTTTGCTCCATATGTATTTCATAGGGGATAATGTTTCGCTTTTTGCAGTTTCTATAAATTTTTTAAAACATTTTGAGTTCGATAACCATATTTTACCCTAAAAAGCTTAGTAAACCATAGTAATTTGTTTTGGAAAATATTAATTCTATAAGTGAGGGGATTGTATAGAATGTAAATATGCCGTAAATGCAGAATGAGGGGATTATCACTATAAGTCAAAAAAAAAAAAAAAAAAATCTGTTGCAAATTTGTAACACAAAATGCAACATTCTGTGAAAATAAAAAAAAAAAAACAAAAACATTCTAGAAAAGAACAAATAGCTTCGCAAAAAAGGACCATAAAAAAATGTAGCAACATTTGGAGTTTATTATGTAATTGGTTTGCGATACATTATTTGCAACGATTTATTGGCATCTTAAAATATGTCGCAAAGTTTAACAATAAAAAATTATAGTTTTTCTAGCCAAAAAAGTGGGGTTTGGTTTGTGGGTAATTGCAAGACAACTCCTTTATAGACACCTTATTTTGAGTCTTCTTCCTTCATCCTTCTTCACTTCCTTGCCAAGTTTTGACGATTTTTTGACAAATCAAGCATGACTATTTGGTATTAGTGCCTCCAAAACTTTATTCTTAGTGATTTAAGTTGGTATGTCTCTCTTTTTCTCTTCTCCTCTCTCTTGGATTTGCTTTTATGGTTTGATTTAGTGTATCTAGTAATTTTGTGGTGATTTGAGTTATGAGTGTTGCATTAATTGACTTATGTTATATATCATTTCTTCAAATTAGTGATGTTTATAGTATTACTGTATTAGTTTGTATTGCTTGTTGATTCTACATGAGTTGGAAAAATGGTTTGAATTTTGCGACATTTTTTGGGAAATTTTGCGACACGGTTGTTTTTGTGTCGCATAATTCAGCAAAATGTGTCACAAATTTTTTTGCATGTTACCCTACCTAGTCATATTTGAAAAATATTTTTGATTTTAGGAACAATGCCTTTAAGAGAATCAAGGAAATCTGTGAATTTGCATTGTTTGTTGATTCTACATGAGTTGGAAAAATGGTATGAAGTTTGAATACAACCAATCTGTGAATCACTTTAATGAGAATACTAGAGTGTTTAAGAACTCATTGCCTCACAAAAACACATTGACTGAGGATTTTTATAGTTATAAAAGATTAATATGTGACTTGGGTCTACCTATGGTGAAAATTGATTCTTGTTATTATAACTTGCCTGATATTGTAGTTATAAGCAGCTTGTTACCATAGCAACCGAGATTCCCTTTAAAACTTTAGCCCTTCTTTTCCATTTTCCTTTCATTTAGGAGTTGTTAACCTAGCCATTTTTCCTTCTTCTCTTGGCCTTTAATGGTTAAAGGTACGTAAATTTAATTTTCATTTTTAATATATATATCGACTCATCATTATCCTATTCGTCAAACTCATTTTGTTTTACATAGTTGACTTGATATTTGTGGCATGTTGTGGATGATGAAAACTAAGGACCTTTGGGAGGGAGGTTCACTATGATTAATCCATGAGAAGTACATCGGTCTTATGTAATAGATAGGGTGGATGGTTGATTAGAGTTGAAGAAAAATATTTGAGGAATGGTGTATGTAAATGGGTCATGTTATGTTGTCACGCCCAGTCCCGCAAGTCTACAAGACGCGACAACCGGCGCGACAATCTCGAGGAGGGATACTCCGCTACTCAACCTTTGAGACAGTGCAAGGCTGAACAATAAACCTGGAATGAACAATATTTAACACAAATGAAGAGTTTCAAGAGCAACAATGCCCAGCGGAAGTAATATCAACAATAACAACAACAACAATAAGAGCAATAATTAGAATAGAAAAGAGAAGTTCACAAACACGCAGGAGGGTAATATAGACAATAATAGCAAAAAAGTTGATACACAAAAGTTTAAGAATGATTTAAGTACAACACCATGCGACAGAGTTCTTGACATACTAGTGGATCCAAGACTCAAACAACGTATGCATGATCCAAAATAACATACACGAATAGAAAGAGATACAAGAAGATAAGAAGGCAACAAATGCTAAGCACACAGCCGCAACGCCTCACCTACTACCTGCAACAAAACTGGGAAGAAGAAAAAGGGGATGAGTAACCGCAGTTACTCAGTGAGGGGATTAGCACAATTCCACCAAAAATATACCAAAACATAAGTCAGCGAAGATACTATGCCAATAATATACTTGGTTTAGAACATACTTATACATAATAATAATCTACACCAGAATACAATAGAATAAAGTAATACAAAGAAATTCTTAATACCCAACTAGGGTTTAAAACAATGAAACTTTGAAATACTAAACACAGGTTCAAACTATAAAATACACTGAACATTAAACAAACTTTACCATACTACAAATAAATCAATACAACACTAAATTAAATACAAGTATGGCAATTATAAAATACAAGGTTTATCAATTCTAACATGATGAAAATTCTCATAAGGTTGAGAATAACAAAGATAACATTTATACTGATGGTGAAACACAAAATTGGATTTGCACAATTAATATACCAATAATAAACTTTTTAAAACAATCGATGTTTTGGAAACCAGTTTAAAATCCAAACTCATGATTTCTTTTCAACAACTCAAATAAACTAGAGTTCAAAGAATAAATAAATCGATAAACATCGGTACAATATTTGGCCTCCAAAACGCTCTTTCGCTAACTGGGGCCTCGGTTAGGTCTGGAGCCGCCAAGACACGCATCTCTTGGCGTTGGCCGCTGGGAAGTCCGTGTGGTGACTCCGAACATCCCAAATATATCCAAATCAAGATTCTATGCTCCCACCTAAAATGGCATAACCCGTTTGACAGTTTTCCACACCACCTCTTAATAGGTCGGCCCGTGGGAACCATCTAATTCTTACTTCAGTAAGTAGTGGAGCTCAGCTCCTATGTCACCATCCAAACAAATAAGTAACATACAGCCCGTAGGCTCAGTGAGTACATTAATATGATAGCAAAATCTCAACATGATATCGTAAGTTCTCATAATCATCTCCCACTGTGGGAGTGAGCAATTTGATCAAAATAACACAAGTAGTGAACAATCTTTCCAGAAACTTTCACTGAAATCAAGTATTAACCACATATTAATAGGAGTGGCATAGACATAAATACCAACTAGGTTTTCATAAAAATACAATGTACAAAGCATTTGCTATCACAATTAAAATCTCGAGTTTTAAGAACCATTCGCCTTGAAATAAACAATTTAACAATAAAGTTTCCAACGCAACATGACGTATTTCTTGAAAACACTTCAGATGAAATCGATCATAATCCAAGCATGGGTTTTCAACTATCATAGAAAATGATAAATGCCTAACTGTACGTATTATTTATGTATACTCGCGTATTCTTCGAGTATTTTTATATGTGTTGATGCCCGTTTTGGGTCTAAATTGGTTTATTTCGTGTTACAGGTACAAAAGATACCGTGGGGAGCTCGACAACGAGATTTTAGAAGAAATCGGCAAAGAAAACACCATTTTCGAGTCTCTGGTGCATTTTACTGTAGCCCTCACTGCAACAACTTACACGAAAATCGGGGTGCCACAGTGCCCTATGCCAGCCCGCATGAGTTGCTGGAATTAGATTTTTATGGGGAAAGTAGTTCATTTTTCAAGGGGAGAGCCCTAGGTCTTGAGCGTACTTGCCACCACCTTTAAATCACAGCTAGGAGCTGCCGTCGGAGGCCATTTCCGGGAGGAGAACGACAAGGAGAGCGACATACGACGAGATCCACCTTCTTGATCCATAGTTGAGAGGAGAATCGACAAGGGAAGCCACCTCCTTGGTGGCGTCTTTGGAACGTCATTCGGCCTCTACCTTTTGAGGGGGTGTTCTTGTCTTTGTATTTGGTTGTTTCTATGTATTATCTTGTGTATTTTGTATTCATGGGCAACTAAACCCCAAGGTCACCGGATGTAGGTGAACCTTGGGGGTGAACTTGTGTAGGATGCTTGCTTGACTTGATTTATGCATTTTGAGACTTGTTTGTGAATCTTGTTTGGTGTATTTGAATGCTTGGTATGCATGAGAACTCTGTGTATCAA
This sequence comes from Dioscorea alata, assembly GCA_020875875.1. Lineage (NCBI taxonomy): Eukaryota > Viridiplantae > Streptophyta > Magnoliopsida > Dioscoreales > Dioscoreaceae > Dioscorea > Dioscorea alata. The sequence goes on from CM037027.1 coordinate 7,571,324, forward strand.
TGTTTAGAAAATTCTAGGAAGCATGACCATTGCCCTAGTATTAGGCTCACCAAGCTTGGTAGGGATACATGTATGAATACGCCGTGACCATCGGGTATTTGTACCCCTCCAATTGTTAGGGTTGACCTAGATTGTGTCTTCTCCCTAACTTGAGAAACCTTTTGCTCCCTTTGCAATCGTGTGAGGATTCGAGCGGAAGGAATTCCGTATTCGATACTTGTACCGGATTAGGGACCAATTTCCGTGACCATCGGGTTGGTCTAACTTCGGGTTTCTTGGTCCAAACTACCCATTTGCATGCTAGTTAAGGCAATCCCCGCACTTTAGTAGGCCCCTTGGTGACCCTCATCCGTTACCCTCTCTTTGTATTGTTTTACCCCTCGATTATTGCTTCCACCTTAGAGCATTTTATTTATATGTTAATCATCTTTTTAATTTCCTTTGCACAACACTTGACTTGATTCGGTTAAACAATCATACGAAGAGGAAGTAAGGGTAGATTCTCGGGCCCTTGGGAATACGACCCCCTCGCGCGTGCGTGAGGGGTATTACTTGACGACCCTGTGCACTTGCGGGTCGTTCATCAAGTTTTTGGCGCCATTGCCGGGGAAGACCCTCATTTGAACAAGAAGGATTGTAGTGATGATGTCCAAAATTCCCCGGTCCCAAAGGTGAGCGAGTACATGCCCGTGGTGCCTTACCCGACAAGATTGAAACAAGACAAGGAGGATGCTCAATTTAAAAAGTTTTTGAACATATTCAACCAACTCCACATTAATATTCCATTGGTTGAGGCCCTTTCACAAATGCCCAAGTATGCCAAGTTCATGAAAGACCTCATCACGAACAAAAGAAAACTAGAAGATGTGGACTCGGTGACACTATCGGGGAATTGCTCCGCTTTGATTCAAAAGAAGTTGCCCAAGAAACTCAATGATCCCGGCGGTTTCATCATCCCGTGCGTACTTGGTGAAGGAATACATGAGAATGCTTTAGCCGACTCGGGAGCGAGCATTAATGTGATGCCGTACAAGTTATTTTTGAAACTAGGATTGGAGGACTTAAGGCCTACACGAATGACCCTACAACTTGCCGACCGTTCTATGCGGAGACCAAGGGGTGTTGTTGAAGATGTCCTTGTTAGGGTCGACAAACTCATCATCCCCGTGGATTTTGTGATTCTAGATGTCGATGATGATGTTGAGGTCCCCATCATTCTCGGTCGACCGTTCTTAAACACTTCGGGTGCATTGATTGATGTCAAGGGCGGAAAGATGACATTAAGAGTTGGTGATTGGTAGCGCGTTTGAATCGCTCACCCGCAAGTGCACGGGGTCGCCAAGTAATACCCCTCGCGCGAACACGAGGGGGTCGTATCCCCAAGGGCCCGAGAAGCTATTCTTACTTCCTTATCACAATGTTGTTTGACCTAATCAATCACTTGTAAGAAGATCTAGAAATAACCTACTAAAGCAAAGAGCATGCAAATGACAAGTATAAAAACGGAGGGGAAAAATCAAGACGAGGGAATGGCCACGGATGAGGATTCCCTCGGGGGCTACTAAAGTGCTAAGGATGCCCTAACTAGCATGCACGTGGGTGGTTTGGACCGGGAAACCCTAGATTAGACCAACCCGATGGTCACGGCGTTGGTCCCTAATCCAATACAAGTATTGGAATACGGAATTGCTTCCGCCCAAATCCTTGTACGATTGCAAAGGGTTTAGTGGATTTCCACAAGCTAGGGTTGAAACACAATCAAGGACAACCCTAACAATTGGAGGGGTACAAATACCCGATGGTCACGGCGTATTCGTACATGTATTCCCTTCCAAGCTTGGTGAGCCTAATACTAGGGCAATGGTCATGCAACCTAGCATTGTCTAGGAATTGACATATAGAGTTCTCATACATATCAAGGCATTCAAGAACCACCAAACAAGGATCACAAACCAAACCAAATACATAAACTAGAAAGTAGCATCCAAAATACACAAGTTCACCCCCAAGATTCACCTACATCCGGTGACCTTGGGGTTAGTTGTTCATGATCACAAAGTAAGCAAGCAAATACATAAAAACAACCAAAAGCATAATGAAAACACCCCCTGAAAAGATCAAGGCCGAATGACGCTTCCAAGGACGCCACCCAAGGAGTGGCTTCCTTTGTCAAACTTCCTCTCAAATGCAAATCGAAGGCGTGGATTCGTCGTCGCGTGCTCTCCCCGTCGTCCTCTCCTCAAGAAATGCCTCCAAAAGCCGGCCTCAAGCTCCCAAAGAAGATGGTGAAGTGTAGTGTTCTTCAAGACCTAGCCCCCTCTCCAAAGAATGAACTAAAAACCCTTAAAAACAAGATCCTGCGAGCTATGCGGGCCCGTATGCGGAGAGAGAGAGTCTCCGAAAAATCCCGAAAATCGTGAAACTACTACAGTGAAACTGCTACAGCAAAACTGCTATAGTAAAAACGAAAGAACCCGATTCAGACCAAAAACAGGCGCCAACTCATAGAGAAATACGCAATACATACGCCCGAATACATAGAAAATACATATGTTTAGGCATTTATCAGTGATGAACAAGTTGTCTTTACTCTCCCCGAAGCAATGCGGCACACACTCGATCATGATGATAGTTTGTATTATACCGATATAACTGATGTCATTGTTTCCGATTGTGTGCAGGAAGTTCTTGCCTTAAACCCATTGGATGAGATTTTGGGGGAGTTAGATGACGATGGGATTGAAAAAAGTGATGCCACACCTATACCAATGCAACAAGTTGCACAAGTGATGGTTCGACCTCCGCCTCATGACCAAGAAAAGAAAGCTTTGAAGAAGATGTAGAGGGGAACAAAGAAAAAGCCTTCAAAAGTTGTGAAGGTTGTATCATCGCCGCCCATGGATGTAGATGACTTACTCATGGAAAACCAAAGGAAGTTCAAGATCTTTTCATGCCTCTCCATGAATTTCTCGGGTAACAACATTTCACACAAGGTTGGAGGTAATTCGACTCCCTTTGATCCACCATGATGACGAGGTAAGAGACGTCGAGCTAAAGACGTTAAACAAGCGCTCCTTGGGAGGCAACCCAAGCATTTGAATTCCTTGCAAATTCGTTTTCGTATTCCTAGTTTGTTTGTTTGTCTATTTTTCATATTTTTTGAAGTGTTAGTGCTTGTTGCTCTTTGCTTTTTAAATGTGTGTTTGTGGTTGTTTAGCCATCTTTCTCAATTTTTTTGATCATGATCTTCAATGGTTCTCATGAGTTCTTTAATTTTTACTTCATTGTGTTGTATCAAATTCCATGTTTTGAATGGTTGTTGGTGGTTTCGGCTTTGTTTTTCATGAGTTTTTAGGTTGTTTGGATGAGCCCTTGATGAAAATCCTGAAATCAGCCCGTTTCTTGAGCATATGCAAAATTCCAGAAAGTCTTACGGGCTACCATACGGGCATATGGTTGAGCATATAGAAAATTCCAGAGAGTCATACGGGCAAGCATATGCCCGTATGCCTACCCGTATGGCTGCGCAGAAGATTTCCCGAAACTCATACGGGCAACCATACGGGCATATGCTTGCCCGTATGGTTGGCTGAATTGTTTAAAACTCTTTCAACCCATGTTTTGTGCACTATTCACTCATCTTCTCATCATTTTCTTTCCTTCTCCTCCTCATTTCTACATCATTTCCCTTCATTCTTTTTGCACAAGAAGGCTCTCCTCAACCTAGAGATCAAGTTTTTGGAAGATTTGCAAAGCTTTATCGAGGCTTTAGCCGGATTCCACTTCATTTTCACTTTGGTGCCCTAGATTGAAGTAAGCTCGATATCTCTCCATCTCTAGGGCTTTTCTTTGTGTTTTTGGGCTGATTTTCTTGGGAATGTGGTTGTGAATGTTTCTTGTGAATGTATGTGTTGAATTTCAAGGTTTGTAAAATTTGTTTGCTACTTTTACAAGAAGAGACTCTTGCAAAATTTTCCCGAGTTTACTGTAGTAACACTTAGTTTTCAGCCCCTTAATTCCATTGAGTATTCTTTTCATATATTTTTGGTTTGATGAAGCTTGTATGGTCTTGTAGGGATGCCGACCAAACATGTGGCCTCAAAGCGACCCCGGAGGAGCTCTCCTCCGCCCGCTCACAAGCCAAGGTTCACCGACGAAACCCACAAGGCCCGTTATGCTCTTTTGTCGAGGAAGAAGTTCGGTATTGTACGCAAGATAGATTGGGAGACTTTGAGGGTTTTGAACCTTGATCATACCATCCAGGAGTACATTTCGCTTGGTGGTTGGGATAAGATTTTTGAGATTGATGAGCCCACTTACAAGGAGATTACATTGGAGGTCCTTAGCTCGATTGAGGCATATTGTCCACACCCCTACACCGGGCAGGCCGGCCATGTATCATTCAGGGCATTCGGTAAGAAGCATAAGATGTCTCATGACAAGTTTGCCTTTTATCTTGGACTTTACACGGATGACGACATTCACACTTCGGAGTTCAAAAATTTGCCGAGAGATTTCCCGCACCCAACCATCCATAGATCCTTCAGGAAGTCCATCGCTTGCACGTCATCCACGAAAGCTTCCGCGATGGCGGAGCGCGCTCACAGGTACATTCAGGCTTTGCTATCCAGGAGTGTGAGCGGTCGAGCTGACTCTACAGGGGTAGTTACTCGCACCGACTTGCTTATGCTCTACAGCATCATCGAGCGTTACCCCATACACCTGGGCTACCTTCTTGCTGACTTTTTTACCCACCAGGGGACCTCGACCCACCTTGGGATGATTTTTGCCGGCCCATATGTTACACGTCTGATCAGGGGCCTTGGTTTGATTGAGCTCACCCGGGGCATGCGAGTTGTGGGGACTGTCGCCCCGCTTGGACTGCCGACCTTGCTTGCTATGGGTATGGTTGTGAGATCAGGGACCGCATATCAGCTCAAGCGCCCGACAGAGGGAACATCACGAGACCCTGAGTCCCCGCAGGATTCTGAGGCAGGATCTGACTCCGAGTCGGAGTCTACTCCCGAACCTGAGCCCGACACTGGAGCTAGTACATCTTCCCTCGAGGCTAGGTTCGCGGAGTTTCGCCTCGAGGTTCAGCAATAGCTGCAGACACTTGAGAGGGGGCAGAGCCGCATTGAGAGCAGCGTTACTGAGATCCTCACATTCCTGCGCAGCTCATCTTCATCTGCCGGCACTTCATCCGCCACGACCACGCGCATGGCCTCACCACTTCCACCGGATCATTAGACTCATGACACCTACTTTTAGTTTTTACTTTTCATGTTGTTTGTATTTTGTTTTTGCGCACTTAGACTTACTTTGGTGTATGTTGTATCGTTCAGTTAGTTAGGGTTTCGGCCCTACTAAACTATTTCTTTTTATTTATATAGTTTGGATTTTATTTGTTCGCTTTCCTTATTTATTTATTGAGTTGTGATGCATTTCCTGTTGCTTTCAGGACTGATCGTTGAGGATGCTTCACACTCCATGGCCCTAGTGATTTTCCCCTGTTTGTATTCGCCTTGGATTCACTACATCAACCAACTGGGGAAGTCTCCTTGCTTCATCTCCTTATTTTTATTGCATACATATCACCCTATTCTGCTGATTCTTGTACATTAGGGACAATGTACAATTCTAGGTGTGGGGATGGAGTGCTTTACTTTTATTTGCATGCTTGTTATACCGATGATAGCAATGATGCCTAGTTTAGGACTTCCTAGCATGAAGGTTTGACAATTTTGAGTTGTATTTCTTCACTATACCTACATGGGGTCCTGCTTTATCTTTAGTGCACCGACAGACTTTTGCACATTTACTTCCATCTCATACACTCCAACTAACCCATTGCAATGTTTTTGGCATTAAATTGCTAAAGTCTTCTTTCAATACCTTTTTAAGAGCCTTTGAGGTTCTTTGTTGTTCTTTGGCCTCAAGGGAGATTGTTTAACAGGTTTTATACCAGGGGATACGAGATACTTGTTCAAAAAAAAACAAAAATTTGGAGTCTATGACAGTATTCCTCTGCTAGTACAGCATGAATGCGTCTATGTGGACTGTGGACTGTAATCAAGTAGGATGGGTGGCTCTTGTGCCTGGCCAGCATGTGCATCCGTCTGAACGATTTTTTGTGCAGTCTATGTTAGTCGGACTCAGAAAAAAAAAAAAAAGTGTGTATATATGTAGGTAAAGAATAAAGTATCTTGTTTGTGTCCCCTGGAACCTGTTGCATTACCACTTGAGAGCCAAAATTCATTCAAGACCCGAAGGACTTTTAACTAGGTATTGAGGGTGTCATTAGCAGATTAACGCCATTTTCATTGTATGTGGAGTGAATAGTATGGAGAATGAGGTTGGAAGTAAGCACACACTCACCAGTGCACTTTAGATGAAACAGGACCATCCATACCCAGTTGCCAACAAAATAACTCATTATCTGTCCTTCCTTCTGTCTGTGCTAGTGGGGTCCTCTACTGTTGAGCTTGAGGTCGTATAGTTAGTCGTTTATCTGTTGTCCCCCTGTTCTTCATGTCTGTTTGCTTGGGGACAAGCAAACGCTTAGGTGTGGGGATGTTTGATAAATGCCTAACTGTACGTATTATTTATGTATACTCGCGTATTCTTCGAGTATTTTTATATGTGTGGATGCCCGTTTTTGGTCTAAATTGGTTTATTTCGTGTTACAGGTACAAAAGATACAGTGGGGAGCTCGACAACGAGATTTTAGAAGAAATCGGCAAAGAAAACACCATTTTCGAGTCCCTGGTACTGTAACAGAACTGTAGCATCACTGTAGCACGAGAACTTTGGCTAAACGGCTAAGTTTGAAAAATCATACGGGTATCCATACGGGCACATGACTGACCGCATACGTCCTGTAGCAGAAACACTGAAGCACCTTACACGAAAATCGGGTACTACAGTGGCTGTATGCCAGCCCGCATGAGTTGCTGGAATTAGGTTTTTATGGGGAAAGTAGTTTATTTTTCAAGGGGAGAGCCCTAGGTCTTGAGCATACTTGCCACCACCTTCAAATCAGAGCTAGGAGCTGCCGTCTGAGGCCATTTCCGGGAGGAGAACGACAAGGAGAGCGACATACGACGAGATCCACCTTCTTGATCCATAGTTGAGAGGAGAATCGACAAGGGAAGCCACCTCCTTGGTGGCGTCTTTGGAACGTCATTCGGCCTCTACCTTTTGAGGGGGTGTTCTTGTCTTTGTATTTGGTTGTTTCTATGTATTATCTTGTGTATTTTGTATTCATGGGCAACTAAACCCCAAGGTCACCGGATGTAGGTGAACCTTGGGGGTGAACTTGTGTAGGATGCTTGCTTGACTTGATTTATGCATTTTGAGACTTGTTTGTGAATCTTGTTTGGTGTATTTGAATGCTTGGTATGCATGAGAACTCTGTGTATCAATGTTTAGAAAATTCTAGGAAGCATGACCATTGCCCTAGTATTAGGCTCACCAAGCTTGGTAGGGATACATGTATGAATACGCCGTGACCATCGGGTATTTGTACCCCTCCAATTGTTAGGGTTGACCTAGATTGTGTCTTCTCCCTAACTTGAGAAACCTTTTGCTCCCTTTGCAATCGTGTGAGGATTCGAGCGGAAGGAATTCCGTATTCGATACTTGTACCGGATTAGGGACCAATTTCCGTGACCATCGGGTTGGTCTAACTTCGGGTTTCTTGGTCCAAACTACCCATTTGCATGCTAGTTAAGGCAATCCCCGCACTTTAGTAGCCCCCTTGGTGACCCTCATCCGTGACCCTCTCTTTGTATTGTTTTACCCCTCGATTATTGCTTCCACCTTAGAGCATTTTATTTATATGTTAATCATCTTTTTAATTTCCTTTGCACAACACTTGACTTGATTCGGCCAAACAATCATACGAAGAGGAAGTAAGGGTAGATTCTCGGGCCCTTGGGAATACGACCCCCTCGCGCGTGTGTGAGGGGTATTACTTGACGACCCCGTGCACTTGCGGGTCGTTCATCAGAAAACACTTCCAAAAACCTTTAATGCATAAAACTCACAAATCAAGAGAGTATATACATGTATATATAGGAATGGCAAAACATGCATGATCCACATAGTCCACGAATATAGTAAATCCTAAGCAAATACATAACAAGCTTCCCGTAGGTTCATTGCATCGATCAACAAGTGTAGAGGTGTCAAACATATAATTTGCAAACTATCATCCAATAATAAAGCTTTTGAAATACGAATACCATATTTGGCAAACTTTGCAAATAAACTTGATCCCAATTCAAATATGCCCTTTTGGTCATCATATCAAGAATCTCAAATCTCTTAAGAATACACAATTTGAAACATATACATCAAAACATAGGATTTTTAAACCACAACAACATATATATACTTTATAAATGCTCAGGAAATGAATCAAATTATAATTCAATTATGACTACAAACTACCCAAAAGACATTTCAAAAGCCACTAATAATGCAGGGTGCCATTCAGGTGAAATTAAACCAAATATGATAAAGGTATGCATGATATTATGATCTATAACCCATATAATCTATAATTCTCACTTACAAAGTTTGAATAAAAAACAACTCATATAATCTTATTTTGAATAATAATACTTCTCAAATAAGGAATATGTATATATGTATGTATGTATATATATAACTCAATCGCAATAAAGTCTAAATCTTAAATCGAAGTATAAAACATATAGAACTCTACTCAAGCATCATAATGCACAAATATAAATATATATACGTTTATAGGTATTCTTCGGATAGGATTATACTTATTAGTCCCACTTACACTTTGGCGATTTTGCTCCCTTGAACGCTAGTCCTCGACAAGCTCTTTGCTTTAATCCAAAGCTTTTTCTCCTTGAGAAAGCACAAGAAACACCAACAAATTGTTAGGACAAAAGTCAAGCAAGAAACCTAAGTTCTTCTACCAAACAACCCTAATGAACTCTAGGGTTGCTCCACTCACAACTCAAGCTACTAAACCAAATCTAAGGGTTTACGCTCCTCTCTAAACCAAGGAAACCAAGAACACAAGGAAAACTCACCGGAGCTACAGTAACTCAAACCTAGGAGATGAAAGATCTCTCTCAATCCTTCACCAAACCAAGGAAAATACAACCAATCAAGAATCTAAACTCAAGGACAACCACTCACCAAGGATTTCTCACCAATAACTAAAGAAGAACCACAAGAGAGAAAGGGAGAAGAAGAAAGAGAAGAACCATACCTCCAAGCTTCTCAAAACTCCAAGGAGATCTTCACAAGGGAGCATGAAGGAGATCCTCAAGCTACACTAACAAAGAAAAAGGAGGAGAATAAAGCTCAAGCTCCAAAATAAACCAACTAACAAACCCTAGCCTCATCCAACCAAGCAAAGAAGAAGGAAGGAGTGAAGAAGAACTTACCTTGAAGAAATAAAGGATTGATTTGCAAGCTCCACAAACTAGCCCAAAAACTCCTCCAAAACCAGCCCTAAACTCTTAAGAATTATGGAGGAAGAGAGAGGGAAGGGATGAGGGGGTTTTGGAAGAAGAAAAGAAGGGAAAAGGGCTTCAAACGGGTTTAAAATGACAAAACCCGCGCGTGTGTGGGTTGGTGTGCGGCCCGAGCAATGGCCGCACACCCCACAGCCTGGGATATGCGGCCTGGTGTGTTGCCCGCACACCAGGCCGCACACCCCTCTGTCTGGGGTGTGCGGCTCGTACAGGGGCCGCACAGGAGGGCGTACAAGCTACTAGAATAGCTGTGCGGCCTGTGCACAGCCCACGCGCCTCAAAAATGGGCGAAAACCACCCCGAAACCCTCGAGAAGAAGCCTCGAACTACAACCAAGGAGAACTCAACTAAAACACCAAACAAATAACCAACGAAAGATCGAAACAAATTGCCTTACAGAAGAAAGGAAAAAGGGCCGAAACACCACATATGTTATGTTGAAATTCATGTGTGGAGATATGATTGATGCATGTAAAATGTTTAATATAATGCCTTGAGGAATGAATGCAAGCAATGACCACAAGATTGTAAAAAATGATGGTAAAAGTTATTGATGAGTGCAATATATATATATATATATATATATATATATATATATATATATATATATATATATATATATATATATATATTATACCTCTTATATATGTTTTGCTTGATTTTAGCATTTGTTTTGTATATTTCAGTACTACTTTGGGTATTTTTGTGTGAATAAGCACAAATTAAAAGCATAGATGAAAACCCCCTTGTGTAGTGTGTGGTCGTGGTCTTGTGCGACCGACGGGCGTCGATGTCGATGCCGATGGCGCGCTTCGATACTCCACAAGGTCCTCTCGAAACCCTAGCCGCAACCCTCCTGAAGTTAGGCGAAAATATTGGCAAAAAGATCCAGAAAAAGTCTCAAAAGGGCCTTTAAATACTGTTGAGTCGCGGCTTCAAATCGGCTAAAATCGGGATTTCACACGACCGTGTGAAGTCTGTTTTGCTGAATTTCGGCAAACAGTGAACAGTAACTTGATACAGTATTTCCCTATGGCAACTTGCTATAGTACTACTGTATTCATCGTTCTTCATCGAGGCAGTTGAATTGGGCACACAATCAACGGTGGATCATGCTGATTACTTCAATTCTCTTCCTTGGTGAAATTCTCCTATGCCACACGAGTTAGACCTATTGTGAATGCGACTGCCTTTGTGCCCCTCCAAAGGAGGTTGGCACACACCCACAAGTCTGGACTCCTGCCTTGATCATTCTTGGACCGAGAACTCTCCAACAATGTCAAACATGATCCAACTTTGCTCTTTTCCTCCAAACTAGCTCCGCAAACCTACAATACACAAAAGTACACAAATGCACACAATTTATTGATAAAATCTGATAAAGGTAATGCTCATTGTAAGATAATAACACTTCGTGTTACTATAACACAAGCACTTATCATCTAACACTTGTTCCCGGTACAATACATCTATAATCATAAGAAACAACTCAACAATGAATACATGCATCAATCATTCTACCCATGCTCATCAATTTGACACCAAGGTAAGAAATATAAGTAATCACCCTATAACAAAGGTAGCGACAACAACAATAACAACAACAACAACAACATCAACCACCATAAGTCCAGGAACATAGAGTATACCAACTCCTACATGACAAGGAATAACAAGCAACATAGTGGATTGACACGACCTTTTGCGTGCGTACCGCAAGTGCACGGCCTTGTCGAAGTAATAAAATACCCTGGTGAGTGGGTAGTCGTATCCACAGGGAATAGTGTTCAGAAACAAGTGTTAATCGCTATTTAGCTATGATGGGAATCGATGATGAGAAAAGTATATATGTATAGATGTAAAAGAAAATAAAAGAGTGCAAGAAGAACAATGAGGGTAGGAGAGGTAATCGATATAAAGATGGGGTACCCGGACAAAGTTCTCCCTAGGACTAATGCTTCTAGTGCAAGACTTGTATTATACCCTCTAATTTATGCTAATTGAGTCGAGGATATCCTTAAATACACGGTCCCAAACTTAAGGTCAACCATGACTAACCCCAACATTATGCCCCGGCAATAGGATTCACTACGACCCTTGACTCTTGTTGACCTGTCAACTAAGCCCCAGGGGAGTCTATCCTCCTAACCTTAACACTACGTGGGATTACTTTAAGCTCTAGGGATTCCTAGTGATAAAACCTGTTCCTCTATGTAGTTCTAACCCTTTGGTCCAGGTGGAAGAACCCTAGTCTAGATTGAGCCCTAACACTCTATCTTGACCGCTAATTAACCAAGGAAATGGAGGTAGGGAGAAATCACACCGGAAGGGAAAGGGGTACATCGCTACCTCACAACTCTCCCTCTCAACCCTCTTCAATCTTAAGGAGTCTAACCTTATAGGAGTTGTCACACCTCCAAAGGATAACCTAGATTTCTCTCAACCTTAGTGTCACGGCTAAGGGAAAACAATAGCACAAGATAATTAAAATCGAAACTCAATTAAATTCATTAATAAAGAAAGCATAATAAAAGTCATAGAAACAATATCATCCTAGGGTTTAGAAGTCCGAATACCCACTAGGGTTTAGCTCTCCATGGAGCAATACAAAATCAATAAAGAGATTAAGAACATATGCATAAAAACCATAAAGAAACCCCTTTGTAGATCGTATCGATGGTCTTGTGGAGCCGCACGTCTTCTCCAACGAATCCCTTGTCAAGCCTAGGGCACACCTCACCGAATCGATGCCGACGAAAGCTCCCCCAATAGCTATCTTCCAATAGATGTCGATGCCGATGCCGTATAATCACCTCCAAAGACCTCCAAGAACCTCCCCAAAACCTAGCCGAAAGCCCCCCAAAAGATAGCCGAGAGATAGAAGGGGGGGTCCCCAAATAGATCTGAAAACGGGCTATTTATAAGCTGAAATCGGGCTGAAATCGGAGTTCCACACGCCCCTGTGTTAATTCCACACGGCCCTGTGAAAAATCAGAATTTTCACACGCCCGTGTCTTAATTCCACACGGCCGTGTGGAAATTCAGTTTTGCTGATTTTCGGCATGCTGTGAACAGTAACTTGCTACAGTGTTCCTGCTACAGTACGTCAGTGTGGAGTCTCCACACCCGTGTGAAGTTTCTGGCTTGCTGGAAAATTAATTCACACGGCCGTGTGTTAATTCCACACGCCCGTGTGAATTCTCTAGAATCCTGATTTTCAGCAGAAAAGTGAACAGTTGCTTTGCTACAGTGTTTTTGCTACAATAACAAAGCTACAGTGCTCGCGAAATGCTCCTGAATTCATCGTTCTTCATTGAGACTGTTGAATTGGAAACACAATCAACGGTAGATCATGTTGATTACTTCATTTCTCTTCATTTGCGAAGTTCTCCAATGCTACACGAGTTATAGGCTTTTGTGAGTGTGACTGCCCTTGTGCCCCTCCAATGGAGGTTGGCACACACCCACAAGTCTAGACTCGTGCCTTGTTCCTTGCTTGGTCCGAGAACTCCCAACAATGGTGAACATAACCTATTCTTGCTTCTTTTCTCTAAATCTTCTCCACAACCCTTCAATGCACAAAAGAACACAAATACACACTAATTAGTGATTAAATCTGAGAAAAGTAATGCTCAATGTAAGATAATAATACTTCATATTACTATAACACAAGCACTTATCATGGATCCCTGATAATACATAACAAGAAATAAGCAACATACGCAACCCAAAATGGATAGGCAAATGTAACTCTTGCCAAGCACTTCACGCCTTCACCCTTATGCTGTGCTATCACCTGGGAGGAAGAAAGAGGGGGTGAGTAACTAGGTTACTCAATGAGGGGCTAAATAGGGGACTATAGCTCAAGCATAATCAAATGAAAATAAAATATCATAATGAAAATGTTTCAATTCATAGTAAGAAATAAGATACTTTAAATAACAATTATCACATAATCACCTGGAGTTTTGCTCCCATGTCACCATCAAAGCATTTACATAATAATCTAGCCCGTAGGTTCAGTATACATCAACATGATAACATAATTGTCATTTAAAAGATCACAAGTGTTCACAATTTCAAATCTCACTCCAAGAGTGAATAGCTTGATTATAAAGTTTGCCATGAAATTATTTTCACCAAGAACATCATATAAAGGTATCCCTTGAAAATATATTTCAAATATTACATCATCACAATGAAGTTCAACTTGGCTTTCATATGCCTCGTTGGTCATCATAGCAAGGTTTTCAAATAATTTAAAATCACATAATTTGAAACATGTATTTCAAAGCATAGGGTTTTAAAATCACAACAATATATGCATATACACATATATACTTTGCAAATATTCAAGAAATGAACCAAATCATAAATCATCATGATTGCTAAACTCCATTAAAAACCTTTAAATAGATTTTGTAATAAAGAGTCTATCATTCAAATGTAAGCAACTTAAATATTAAAAATAATCATGCATGAATCATAGTTCAAACTTTAGAAATTTCCACTCACAAACTTGGCGAGCTAGAAATCTCCAGTGTTACTTCTCCACCGGCTCTTTCCCCTTGCTTGAGGTTTCGCCTCCTAGAAGCAATTAAACAAACCAAACAAATAGCCAAACAACATTAACAACTAAATCAATTGAAATGAAGGATAATGCTCAAAATGAGAATGATGGCTTCTAGGGTTTTCTAACTCTCTAGCTAGAAGATCTAACAAGAACATATCTCTCAAAACCCTTAGAACCAGCAAGAAAAGCAAGGAAAACCAAATTTGCTTCGGAGCTATAGTAGCCCCAAAATCAAGGAAGAAGAAGGTTCAAGGGTTTCTCAATAACAAGGTCTTACAAGTTAACACTAATACTTTTCTCAAGTTTTACCAACAAAGAGGAAGAAAAGGAGAAAGAATCGAGCTCTCACTTAAATCCACAACAAGACCCAAGCTATACTCATACAAAGAACAAAGAATAACAAGCAAGGAAGAGGGTTACCTTGAGCCAAGTGATTATCACTCTTTGGGATCCAAGAACAAGCCCACAATTCTCTCCAAAATCAGGCCTTAAACCCTAAGAATGGCAGAGGAAGAGAGGAGGAGAGAATGGAAAAGTTTTAATGGAAGATAAGTGAAGAGACGGGCTCAAACGGGGCTTTAAATAAATGAGCGCATGATAAATCAGGTGAAACACAGTATGAACACGACCATGTTCTTCCAGCTGATTTTTCTAGGCGATTTGGCATCAAGTAGAACACGGGCGTGTTAGATTTGGCACGCCATTGTAGTAACTCTACTGTAGCAAAACACTGTAGCACCAATCTAAAGAAAGAACACGGTCTGAGTGCTCCTGACATGGGTGTGTCAGATCTGACACGGGCACACAGCACACCCGTGTCCTTGCCACTGCAAATCTCAGGAAAACTCCTTCAAAACTGACACGGGCACGGTGCTAGTTATGCGGGTGTGTGCGAGCTAACATGGGAGTCACACGGCCATGCGGCTGCCACTGCAAATCTAAATGGTTTCACTCAAAGAATTCCCATAAAAGTACACGAGGGTGTTCTTCTTGACACGGGCGTGTCAGTGCTGAAGTTCAAAGTTCCAAGGCCTGAATTCTCCTGAGAAAATCAGGGGAACCAACCTGGGTTGAGCATAATTGTGCTCACCCTAAGACCACTTTTTGACCCTAAAACATCGCCAAACACTCGGCAAGATTCCCCCCAACCAAAGACAGCTGAGAATGACTAAAACAACTAAAATAACAATGTAACAAACAAGGCAAAGGACCGAAGTACCATATTTGCAGTGGCAATAGCATGGTCGTGCAATCTCCGTGTCAGTTGGCGCACACCTGTGTAACCAGCACCGTGCCCGTGTTAATTCCGTAGGAGATTTTCCTGAGATTTGCAGCACCACGAACACGGGAGCGCGGTGATCGTGTTCTACCTGGGACACTCCCGTGTCAGGATTCTGCTAGCTTGCTCTCCATTCTGGGATTTGCAGTGGATCGGGCACGACCATGTTTCCCGTGTCAGCTTGTTCTTTTCCCTCAGTTGCTAAACACGCATGAAACGCACTCAGTTTCACCCCGAATTGATTCTAGCACACGATTCTTACACAATGAACATTATACCTTGAAAAGCACCAATTATACACAAAAATATGCTAAATGACAGCTAAAAGAATAGAGAAAAGGGCATGAAAACATGATATAAAATGCGCTCATCAATAGATACTAGACAAATAGACAATATGGCTAAAGCCCAAATAGCAGTAGCTGAAGTAGATATGATAAATAATTTTGAAATAACTTATATGATCCCAGGATTTTTAGTAACAATAGATACTTTGTATGAAGAATTTAATAATAAAATCTAAAGGGTCTAACACGACTAATACAAAACCTAATATATTACTTACAAAGATTTTTATTGGATAAATATCAAATAATAGTAAAATTAGATATACTGTTAATAATGATAAAATAATGAAAATATTAGGATCACAAGGAATTAAAGCATATCTAACTAAAATGTATAGTTCATAAAGTTTAGAGGGGACAGAATGGAAATTAAGTAATATCTCAACACATGCAATAGCAGAACCATCGGACATAAAATACTATGAATATGAAGATAGATCGGTTAGTTTTAAAACACAAACTTATAATAAGAATATTAAAATTGAAGAAGTTGTTGATGAAGAAGATGATCAATTAAATTTAGACTAATGGAAAACTTAATAGAACGGTTTTATCCTAATTATGACTGGGAAGAAGATTTCTTAGAAATGCCAACGGGCATAGATGATATACATTTTCTAATAGAATGTAGATATGAATATAATAATGAGTATCTTAAAAAAGTAAAAAATAGAAGAATATCTGTTAACAGAAGAAGAAGAAATTGCTAGACAACTAGAAGATATAAATTATCCATAAAATTTTTTTTAATAGTAATAAGAAGTAATATTTATTATATTCTTGTTTTTGTAACATTAGTTATTTACAATTTTAGTAGCAATAATTAATTTTAAGTAGTAATATTTTGTAACAAGTAGTATTTCTTTACAAGTAGCGATAATAATTACCAAATAGTATTTTAAAAGTATCAAGATTACTTGCAAATAGTATTTATTTCAAGTAGAAATATTGAGCAAGTATTATCAAAAGTAGCAATAATATTTAAAACAAACATTTTAGCAATAATAATCATCAAAATGATTATCAAGAATTATCCATATGATACTTAGCAATACTTATCAATGTTTATCATCTTTAGCAATAATGTTCGTACTCGTAGCAATATTTGTTATAAATAAAATTAATAAAAGAAAATATTAAAGCAAATTATCTCTATGGGCACGAAAGAATTAAGTATTTTAAAACTAGTAGATTCCATAGAAATAACTAATAATAAAATAGAACAACAATTTAAAATCTTAGAAGAAATTAGAATGCATTTAATGGAAAAAAATGCATTAGCAACAATTATATTAAAGCAAAATCAATAAAATATCTTAGCAATACTTAATAAATTAGATTATATCAAAACTGGATTAGAAAACCAAATTACAAGACAACTAACTCTTAAAACATTATAAGTTATTAATTAATAATTTAGTCATCCAAAAATTATGGTAGAAAAATTATAACAATACAAGTAGAATTAACAAAACATATGAAAAAAAGATAATAGGAGAATAAATATGCTAGGCTTAAAACTTCAGAGAAAGAAATAGAAATACTAAGGCTTGTTTGGATCAGCTTATAATTGATTCAAAAGCACTTATTTCATAAGTTAAGTGCTTATAGTGTTAAAGTTCGTGTTTGGATGGGCTTATTCGAATAAACTCAAGCTGTAAAATAAGCTGAAAAACAGCTTATTTTATAAGCTGTAAAAGACCAGCTTATGAAAATAAGCTATTTTTAATAAGCTGAGTGGTTAAGTTCAATTACTAAAATACCCTCACTCAATCCAAAAAATTACTACCTTTTATATATCTCCTCAATTACTAAGCTGAGTGGTTATTATTATTATTATATTAATAATTATTATTATAATGATTATTTTGATTATTATTATTATTATTATAAATTATTTACTATAATAATTATTATTATTATATTAATTTATTATAATAATAATTATTATTATTACTATTTATAATAATAATAATAATAATAATAATAATAATAATCATTATGATTATTATTATTATTATTATTATTATTATTATAACAATAGTAGCAAATATTATTTATTTCTTAAGTAAGACATGTGAGAAATGTGTAAATTATGAAGTTGTTATCATAATTCAGTGAATGAGCATTTTAGTAATTTCTCACTATAAAAGCACTTTTCAAATAAACATCCCAAACATTTTCACAACTGCAAAAGTACTTCTGAATCTAATACATCCAAACAAAAAAATATGCATAAGCACTTAACTTACTCTAAAAGTATTTTTCCCAAAAGTGCTTCCTCAAAAGCCAAAAAAAGCACTTTTTTTATAAGCCAATCCAAACAAGCCCTAAATACACAACTTGTTAAAGTAGAAAATGAACATTGGGAAAAAAGATATTTACAACATATGCCTAAGAAATCTATGGAAGTAAGAAGATTAAAAGGTTTAGCATATAAACTTATAAGAAATCACTTGGAAAAATTACAGGAAAGAAAAAACGAAATTGAATATAATAATTACATAAACAATATAGAACCATATAAGATAATGCCAATTGACGCTTCATGGACTTAAAATACCAGGATATACTTTAACAGCAGAAATGGAATATATAAAAAATAGCTTAAATATAGTGCTAAATGATTGTTTTGAAAAATTACATATATAAAAAAATGATGAGAAATGATCCAGTATTAAAAGAATTAGTAAAACATATTACTAAATTAAATTGCAGATTAGAATATAAGAGCAATTGAAAGAATGAGAAAAAATAATGAAACAACATATTCATTTATAGTAGTTAACTTCCAATAATGGATATTGTAGAAGAAATTTTTGGAAAAACTAAAATATTTTTAGAAAAACCTGTAGCAATATTAAATAAGAGAAATAATTCATATAATGAACCACAAGTAATTGGTGGAAAAATAATTATTAGACAAAATAATGTAATTGGTGAACCACAAGTAATTTTGACACAATATCAGGGACCCAATTTTAAAAAAAAAAATAGAAAACATTATTTGAAATTAGAATTATTATTATTAAACTGAAAAATATTTAAGACTAGAATTGTTTTAAATTATTTTATTAATATTTTGACCCAAGAGCATGCCCCAACAGTACTCTGCCGTCCGTGGTGGCCCGTCGGTGTTCTTCTTGGTTTGGTGCGCTGGAGGCCGCATTCACGGCGCTTTCCATCACTGAAGACATAGTGTGCACGCCCATTGCATGTCCAGGTGGTTGTCGGTGAGCCACCCGGACTTCACTAAGGACTGAACAACTCACGCTCGATCACAATGGCAGTGCCCATTCCCCGGGCACCTGGTTTTGCCGGGTTTAGCGAAACATGACCCGAAGAGATTTTATGTGATGGCAAGTGATGTCATGGGGCACGGGGCGAGATGCGGCCGTTACTAGGATTGGCGTGTGATAAGTGCTTGTGTTGTAGTAACGCGAAGCGTTATTATCTTACAATGAACATACTTTTTATCAGATTTTATCACTGAATAGTGTGCATTTGTGTATTCTTGTGCATTGTAGGTTCGTGGAGCTAAGTTGGAAAAGAAGAACGAAGTTAGGTCGTGTTCGCCGTTGTTGGGAGGTTTTCGGATCAAGCAAGGAACAAGGCACGAGCTTAGACTTGTGAGTGTGTGCCAACCTCCTTTGGAGGGGCACAAAGGCAGTCACATTCACAACAAGTCTAACTTGTGTAGCTTAGGAAAACTTCACCAAAAAGGAAACTTGAAGCAATAGGCACGATCTACCATTGATTGTGTGCCCAATTCAATGGCCTCGATGAAGAACAACGTATTCGGGAGCACTTCGGAGAATTACTGTAGCAGCACTGTAGGTTGTTGCTGTAGCAAAATCACTGTAGCAAGTTACTGTGCACTCTGCCGAAAATCAAGATTCCAGAGAATTCACACGGGCGTGTGGAATTAACACACGGCCGTGTGAATTAATTTCCCAGCAAGCCAGAGACTTCACACGGGCGTGTGGAAATTCCACACGGCCGTGTGAAGTAATTTTTCAGGAAAGACAGAAACTTCACACGGGCGTGTGGAAATTCCACACGGCCGTGTGAAGCCCTGATAACTTCAAATTTAAAGCCGCACTCAGCCTATTTAAAGCCCGATTTGGGGGACTTTTTAAGCATCTTTTGACCTATCTTTCTCCCTAACTTCTGGAGAGTGCGGCTAGTGTTTCGGAGAGGACTTTGTGGAGGATTGGAGCGCGCCATCGGCATCGTCACCGACATTCGACGGCCGCACAAGACCACGGCCACACCATACGCGAGGGGGTTTTCATTGATGTCTTTAGTTTGTGCTTTCTTTCATAATTTGATGAACATGTATAGCTCCATGAGGAGCTAAACCCCTCGTGGGTATTCGGACTTGTAAAACTATAGGATAATTATGTTTCTTTGACATTGTTATTATGCTTTCCATTAATTGATGAATAAATTCGAGTTTCAATTTTAGATATCTTGTGCTATTGTTTTCTCTTAGCCGTGACACTAAGGATTGAGAACAATCTAGGTTATCCTTTGGAGGTGTGACAACTCCTATAGGATTAGACTACTTAAAATTGAAGAGGGTTGAGAGGGAGAGTTGTGAGGTAGCACCATACCCCTTTCCCTTCCGTTGTGATTTCTCCCTACCTCCGATTCCTTGATTTATTAGCGGTCGAAATAGAGTGAAGTGTTAGGTAGACAAACTCCCCCAAGGTTTTGGGGTGATGTGAATCCTACACACTGGGGCTTAATTTAGACTATGGTTCTTCCTCCTGGACCAAAGGGTTAGGACTACTACACATAGGAACAGGTTTTATCACTAGGAGTCCCTAGAGCTTAAAGAAATCCCACGTAGTGTTAGGCTTAGGTAGAAATACTCCCCTGGGGCTTAGTTGAGCAATCAACAGAGTGAAGGGTTGACGTGAATCCTATTGCCGGGACATAGTGTTAGGGTTAATCACGGTTGACCTTAGATTTGGGACCGTGTGTTTAAGGATTTTCCTCGACTCAATTAACATCAATGGAAAGTATAATAGCATAGTCTTGCACTAGAAGCATAAGTCCTAGAGGTAACTTGTCCAGATACCCTATTCTCACTTATTGCTAGTCTATCTCTTTTTACTCATTACTTGCACTTTTCTCTCTTTCATCTTTCTATTTACTTGCCTTGCATCTACTCTGATTTTCATAAATTCACTCATCACTCCGATCATTGTTTCTTTTCGTATATCGCACGACTCAATAGCAATTTCTCGTATTTTAAATCCCTATTCCCTGTGGATTCGACTATCCACTGACCGGGGTAATTTTATTACTTCGACAAGGCCGTGCACTTGCTGTACACACGCAAAAGGTCGTGTCAGCGTGCCGGTGCCGGTACCACCACTCGATCACCCGAGCGCGCTCTGATCCAAGTCATGATCTGGATATGATTTCATCAATAAAATAATAATATTTTAATAGTAATAAGAAAAATAATTTTAAACAATTTCTACTTCAATAATTGTCACTCTAATAATTATTAAAATATTATTAAAATAATTTTGAAAAATTCCCATTTAATATTCTCAGGTTAATAATAATTATTTTAATTTTAAATAATGTTTTTTATTTGAATAACATTTAAAAAAAATTGGATTAAAAAAACTCATAAATAAGTTATTCAAATAATTATAAAAGAAATGATGGGTTAAAATATAAAAATAACATTTTTAAAATACCCCATTAGTAGCCCAATGAGCACTATTGATGTAATGTCCCTCGGACCATTTTGAGAAATAAAATATATAGTCATTTTGACAATATTTATATAACAGAGGGCCAAATAGAGAAAAAAAAAAAGCCCTTATGTTTAGAATTTAACGAGTAAGTTAATGTTTTTTTTTTAAAAAAAAAAAATTACTAGAGGAGTTCAACTATTAGATAAGCGTTCACTTAAAAGAAATCACGGCAACCAACTGAACGGTAACTAGCTCTTCAGTTGGTACAGATTGCTGTAAATCCAACTACTGTAATAATAATTAAATCACAAATCCCGAATCACAAATCAATCCATGTGGTCCGCCAGCTATACCACCCATGGCTTCCCCTCTCTGTCGCTCTCTCTCCCCTGTGATGACAAGGACGACATACCCGCCTTTTGCAAATTTTGTTATGATTTTGCATCCATCTTGTCTTGTTAATTTCCTTGAGATATTATCAACTATATGAAACAGTACCTTAAGAAAAAAAATATAAGGCAGAATATATCAAGAAATCAAGACCAAAGTAATTAAAATAAAAATAAAACACACATGCTGGTGATGGTCAATCGTTGGCAACATGTCATGTGGTGACATGGTGCCAACCAGATTAA
This sequence comes from Dioscorea alata, assembly GCA_020875875.1. Taxonomy (NCBI): domain Eukaryota; kingdom Viridiplantae; phylum Streptophyta; class Magnoliopsida; order Dioscoreales; family Dioscoreaceae; genus Dioscorea; species Dioscorea alata. The sequence goes on from CM037027.1 coordinate 7,593,402, forward strand.
AGTAGCATACCTAATATCCCATCATTGCATTAGTTTATGGGTCTATTTTTTCTGATTACGGTAGTTAGAAGCAAATCAGATAGACGTAATTTACTTCGCTTATCTCTACGGTTACTACTGATTTAGTGACTTGCAAACTTTAATAAATTTTGTCCGCCGGTTTCATGAACTTTACGTGGGTTATACTTGGATTATGATGACTCACCCGTCACCAACCAATTAATGCTAATTAATTGATTGCGACAAGAGTGATGGTTATTTACAACAAACGCTTGAATGAAAGACAAACAAAGAAGCTGAATCTATATATTGAATTTGGGGTTGAAATGATAAAATAAATTTAGAATTTTATGAATTTCTGTTTTTTTAATGATTATTTGATCGAAGGGCCCGTTGGTTCACATTTTGATAACGGATTATTCGAGATTTGATTAATTGCCGCCAGCTTCTTTAATCCTGGGTAACCTTTTTTAAAGTGGTTTATGAAAGAAAATAAGGGGTCAAAGTGCATATAGGAGCACTATGATAAATTGCATCAAAATCACTAGGTATTTGTCGCGTAACATTGAAATGATAGAAAAAAGTTATGACGCATTTTATATTATCTGTGACACTAATTAATTAGTTTGGCACACAATATATAATGTAGGCAAAGGGTGACCTCGGTGGATGGTAGAATTAACAGTCACCCATCTATGGATGGCTATGCATGGTGATTTTTACCAACATCTATTATTGTGTTTATAAAAATATAAAAGAAAACCTTTAGACAGTAGAGAAATAAGAGAATGATTGTTCGATGAGAATTTTATTATTCAGAACATCATGGCCCTACCATTCTTGTCCAAATCCAGAAAGGTCCCACCACGAGCTGTGAAATACATGAATGGATTGAAAGCAGCTGTGACTTTTTGTATGATAATACCTCGCCTCTGTTCCCAACAAAATCCTCCAGCTCATTCCAGCATATTAACAGAACACTCATGCCTCTCCTATCTACATAAATCCCCACTTCATTCCTCACTCCCTTGCACCACTTACCATTACTACTACATCAATGGCATACCTTACTATTACTCTAGGCACATTGCTTATTCTCAGCACCCCCAACCTTCTAATCCATGCAAAAACAACTCCTATAGCACCAGGGCCGACTCCAGCACCTCTCAACCTCACCGGCGTGCTAGAAAAAGGGGGGCAATACACAACCTTCATGCGTCTTCTCAAAGAGACACAAGTTGGGCAGCAGGTCCAGAGCCAGCTCAACAACTCCTATGACGGCCTCACGATCTTTGCCCCCACCGACAATGCTTTCAGTAACCTCAAGGCCGGCACACTCAACGGCCTCAACGCACAAGAGCAAGTGTCCTTGATTTTATACCATGTTTTGCCTAGGTACTATAGCCAGGTCACCTTCGAGACCGCAAGCAACCCGGTGCGCACTCAAGCGTCGGGCAGCAATGGAGTCTACGCTGTTAACATTACCAGTTCCACAAATCAAGTGAATGTCTCTACTGGTATAGTTAACACACCGGTACAGACCGTGCTATATTCCGACTTCCCACTTGCTGTCTACTCAGTTGACAAGGTTTTGCTTCCTTATGATCTCTTTGGACCTAAGCCTCCAGCATCTGCTCCTGAGCCGGCTGATCATTCTCCAAAGAAACCCACAAAGAAGAGCCCTGCAGCTGATGCCCCTTCGGAGGAGGCCGTGGCATCTCCATCCACTGCCAGCCCAAGTGAAAGGACTACTGGTTGGAGAACTTTCGTTGTCGGAATGGGACTTCTTGTGTTCTATTGCATGGGAAGTCATTTGTGAGGAGGATGTTGCATGACATTATGGTCCTGTTTATGATGTGAACATTTGAATTGTGTTTGCTTATTTTGTAATCATTTTTACACAAAGTTTTTATTTAATTTATTGCTGCTGTTTGGATTCTGTAACATTTGCAATGTGGATCATTTGAATTTTTATCAAATTTCTGAGTTTACTGAGATGAATTTAGCTTGGGTTGATTTTTCAGTACAGATAATGGAGCTTGATTCAATTAGACAATCTAACACACTTCAGTTGAACATGTCAACTGTGTTATCTCTGTTAGAAGAAGAGGAGAAAAAATCAAATTGGCCCTAATGTTTTTTAAATATTATCAAAATGACCCTATAGCCATTTTATTTGTTAAATGTCTTAAAGTCATCACATCAATACCTAATTACTACCCATGTGCTGACTGAGCTGACAACAAGGATTTAAAAACCGGACCAGTCGTCTAACAGATTGGCCAATCGTTTCGCGATTCAACCGGTCCGACCGGCCGGTTCAATAGTTTTATGTTTTTTTTATAATTTTTTTAAATAAATAAAATTTAAAAAAATAAAAGAAAATTTCATAAAATTATAAAAAATTCAAAAAATCAGAAAAATGGGGAAAAATAGAAATTTAATAAATATAACTATAAAATTAAAATTTTATTACTTTTACTAGCTCACAAGTCACAATTCTTACAAGAAATGAATTTTATTTTTAAAATACAAATATACAACTACAAGTCAAAATTACATTAAAAAAAACAAGATTAACAAACAAGTCCTCCACAAGATTTACAAATTACAACCACAACACATAAGCTTGAAGAGAATTCAACTTCCACTTCTACATAAAATTTAACTTCTCAACAGAAACAAACAGTTATATACAAGTATACCACAAAGTCTACAAAGTATAAACAACAAAGTACCAAACAAGTCCACAAGCACCTATTGATTCAATTCACAACTTCTACAAAATAAAATTCAAAATTTTCAATATTAATACAACCATGAACCACCAAACAAATTCACAAGCATTAGGAATTCAAACTCCTGCATAATAAAATCCAATGTTTCAAAATACAACATTCAAATTCAAAGTTCAAACAAGTCCAAAATCATAAGGAATAAGATACAAGTTATAAAATATAACACCACCACAAAAAAGTAAAACTCAAGTTTTTCATCTTGTCTCATTCATGGTTCATTAATCATTACCATCATTTCCACAAATTTCATCTTCTTCATTGCCTTGGTTGACATCAAAGGGTGAGAAATTAATTCCATCTTGAACAATCAAAACATCGATCCTCCTCTTAAATCGCCAAAACATCATCATCATCATAATTTGTTGAATCTATAAAATAGAATATTTTGTAAAATATAAGTAATTAATGTTAAATAGAATATAAACTTTAACTTACAATCATACTAGTCACTTATTTTTTAGTAACTTAGTACTCACTAAGAATATTATGAACAAATTCATTTTGCCCTCCTTCTCTTTGTTTTTATCCTTGTCCTTGTCCCTCTCCTTCTACTTGAGCAACCATATTTTCCAAATCCTCTAGATTAAGTTCGGATTCCCGTGGAGGCTCATTCTCAATGACCGAAGTGTCAATTTTGTCAATACACTAGTAATCGATCGGATTTAAATTGTTGCTCTTGTTGAAGTTCCTACAAATGGAAAACAATTTATCAAAATTTATAATAGATAAAGTCTCACATTTGACATTACTTAAATAAATGAACAAATCACATACTTATTCTTCAAATAAAGATTGTAATGTATATAGACAAGATCGTTTAACCTTTGATGCTCCAACCTATTTCACTGTTTTGTGTGTATCCTTTCAAATGCACTCCAATTTCTTTCACAACATAAGGAAGAAGATACTTGACTAAGAATTTTGATAGCTAGCTTTTGTAAATTAGGAGCACTATGCCCAAAGAACCTCCACCATTCGTCTAAAGCAAAAACATTTACATATTTGATGAATAATTGAATATGTTAAACTCTAGTTAACAAATAGAAGTTATTTATCTATTATCATACCTGGCCTTGTATTTTTGCTAGAAGATTGGGTTAAGGTATTTCCAAAGCTACCCAATCGCTCTCAAGAGATAGAAGATTCAACTATCATTTTGTTATGGTTCAGAGCAATATTAGGGTTGCCAATTATAGTTATAAACCCATTTATAACATCCGGTGATTGGCAAGCCCCAACTATGTCTTATCATATTGAAATGTTGGATTCAACCAAAATGTGGTCGCATGAATATCTTGACACATTTGATGCTCCTATCTTTCCTCCAAAATTGAGATGTAAGGTTGGTACAATCTCCTTACATATTTAGATGTCTCTTTTATAGCTTTTCTTGCTCTAATTATTCCTTCATAAATATTGTTAGTGTAAGCCCTAGCCCCAATCCATTGTATGAACTCTTATTATTTGGATAATTATTATGAGACATCGTTTTATCTATTATTATTTCTGTGCATAGTTAATAAGATAAAATATCCTTGAATATTGGTTCTACTCAAGTTATCAAATGCGTGATTTGGATAATAAAACCTTGAAGCATAAACTAGAGCAATATTCTAAATGTCCCTAGTCGATTATTTTCATGGGAATGAAAATAAATTAAGACTAGTATGTCTTTTGTGAGATGGCCTTGTTTTACAGGTTATAGGATATGGGATATCAATCAAAGGACATAGATACAAGATAGGTCACCTGGATCGATCTGCTCTTGACAACACTACATGGTTGTATAGTCATAAGTGTTTTTCTCAAGCAATTCTTGTACTAGAATCCTTCGACCTGAAATCACTATGGATCTCGATGAATCTTTACATGTTTTGACTTACGTCTAACGTCATTCGTAATTGAGTGGCAAGCATGGGTATGTTTGGGCAAGTCGCGGTTCATGCTGAGACACATGAGTGAAGTGAAGGGATTGTCCCTCTCTGTAAAGAGAATGAATATCACCGGCCACTTGATTAGTGAGACTGAGTTGTGCGTGGCCACGCCCAAGGGAAATGATAAGAGTTATCATTTACTTGACCTAGTCAGTTCACTAAGAGATCAAGAAATTAATTAGCATTAAAATAAGGGTGACTCGCTCCATGCCTTACACTAATTAAGATATTCAGTGGCAAAAGATTGTATGAGATTGCGATAGGTTCCGTTAATTCTCGAAATTGACCTTCATTTAATATTGGGTAATCGTATCATGCTAGAGAATAATTATGATTTATAAACATTAAAATTGTTTAAGCTCATTGCCAATGTTAAATGGACCTACAGGATCGTACACTAAGAATGTCGGGATCAAGGTTCATTATTTGTTAGTTATTGGACCACCTATTTAGGGTTTTGGTAAAGAAAAACTAAATTAGGTGGAGCGAATAGCTTATTTGGGTCGGGTCTTATTAATTATTTGACAGGGGCCCAAAAGTGCACCGGTTGTAGAAGTAATAAAATACCCCGATGAGTGGGTAGTCGAATCCACAGGGAATAGGTACTTAAGATACAAGATTTCACTATTTAGCTATCGCGATGTGTGGAAAGAAATTGGTGAGTGAGTGTGAAAATAATCGGTAAAAGAAAGAATTAAAAGAGAAGTGTGGAGGACGAGAGAGTGCAAGTAAGAGTAAAAGAGTAGGACTAGCAATAGGAAAAGATGGGTATCCGGACAAGCTACCCCTAGGACTTATGCTTCTAGTGCAAGACAATGCTATTATACCTTCCTATTGATGTTAATTGAGTCGAGGAAATCCTTAAATACACGGTCCCAAACCTAAGGTCAACCGTGACTAATCCCAACACTATGTTCCAGTCATTAGGTTTCACTACGACCCTTGACTCTCGTTGACCTGTCAACTAAGCCCTAGGGGAGTCTATCTACCTAAGCCTCACACTATGTGGAATTTCCTTAAGTTCTAGGAACTCCTAGTGATTAACCCTGTTCCTATGCATAGTTCTAACCCTTTGGTCCAGGTGAGAGAACCCTAGTCTAAATTAACTCCCGGTGCTAAGATTCACTTCAACCCTATACTTTGGTATTTGCGCAATAAAGCCCTAGGAGAGTTTATCGCCTAGCACCTAACTCTATCTCGACCGCGAATAAATCATGGAACATGGAGGTAGGGAGAATCACATCGGAGGGGAAAGGGGACGTTCCGCTACCTCACGACTCACCCTCTCAACCCTCTTCAATCCTAAGTAGTCTAATCCTATAGGAGTTGTCACACCTCCAAAGGATAACCTAGATTGTTCTCAACCCTAGTGTCACGGCTAAAGGAAAACAATAATAAAAGAAAAGAATTTAAGATTGAAACTCAACTTTATTCATCAATTATGGAAAAGCATAATAGCAATGTCAAAGAAACATAATAATCCTAGGGTTTACAAGTTCGAATACCCACAAGGGATTTAGCTCCTCATCGAGCTATACAAATCCATAAAAATAATAATAAGAACACAATTTGAATGCATAGATGAAAACCCCCTTGTGTGCGATGTGGCCGTGGTCTTGTGACGCAGTCAGACGTTGATATCGACGCCGATGACGCGCTTCAAACCTCCACGAAGTCCTCTCCAAACCCTAGCCACGCCTCTCCAGAAGTTAGGGAAAAGAAGAGCCAAAAAGATTACCAAAACAGTCTCCAAAACGGACTTTTATAATGTTGAGTCGCGGCTTTAAAATTAAACTTATCGGGATTTCACACGGCCCTGTGAACTCTCTGGTTTTCTGAATTTCGGCCGAAAATGAACAGTAGCTTGCTACAGCGTTTTGCTACAAAGGAATTGGGCACACAATCAACGGTAGATCGTGCCGATTGCTTCAGATCTCCTAATTGGTGAAGTTCTCCTTGTTAGCACGAGTTAGACTTATTGTGAATGTGACTGCCTTTGTGCCCCTCCAAAGGAGGTTGGCACACACTCACAAGTCTATGCTCATGCCTTGCTCCTTGCTTAGTGCGAGAATCTCCCCAACAATGGCGAACACGATCTAACTTCGTTCGTTTTCTCCAATTTATCTTCACAACCCTACAATGCACAAAAGTAAACAAATGCACATTTTTTAGTGATAAAATCTGATTAAATCAATGCTCACTGGAAGATAATAACGCTTCGCATTACTATAACACGAGCACTTATCAGTATTGATCCAATCTAATTAATTTGGTTAATTAAAATGGTTTATTAAATCAAGTAAAGAAAAGATTCCTAATTTGATTAGGAGTGAAGGGTTTTTTCGTAAATTAGGGTTTTGGGTTTCCAATATAAATAGATGGTCTAACCCTAATATGACAGAGAGAAAAATAGAGTGATTAAGAGATTGTCTCTCAAGAAATCCTGGCCGCCACCCACTCTTCTCCCTTGGCCGCCGCCATCGGAACCCGCCGCCATCACGCCTACAGCCCCTTTTTCTCTTGAATCTCGGGTGCTTACTATTCGAACCAAGAAACAAGTGTTATTTCTTGAGGTACTAGCATACCTGTTTGATTCCCAGAGGTGTTCGTGCGTACGTGATTGTAGAAGGGAGTCGCGATTCGCAGTCCCTTTCGATTTCGGGGAAAAAGGGTACGTTAAGAATCGCCATCAAATGAAAGGGATAACTTTTAATTATCTATTTATTTAGAATTTAATCTTAGTTCTGGCATGCATTAGGGTTTTATCATGTTTACTTGCCATTAAAATTTTGATAGCCGCTGCGTATTAGCATGTATTTTCACATGATAATTCCCTTGTTAGGGTGATAAAATCCCAACAAATATAACCCAAAGAAGGTCTTTCATTAGAATCAACAATTTATAACAATTGCACAAGTGGAAAGGCTATTTTGACTACTACCAACCAATCATTCCAAAATTGATTATCCAAGATAATAGTGCAAACATCTTTTATTTTGTTTTTTTTAGACCCATTCCAACTAAGAAAGTCTCTAGAAGTAACCATAGCTTGTAAGTCAGACTTATAATCATGAATACTATTCAATGCAATGAAAGTTGTTGCAAATCGAGTATCACCAAGTCGAAGAATCTTTGTCCAATGATTGCTTCCCCGCAAGTGTACGGGATCGCCAAGTAATATCCTGTGAGTGACACAGGGGTCGTATTCTACTGGGTCCAAGGAAGTACTATTACTCACCCTTCATCTATTTTCTAGCCTACCATTCAATATGAGTTGATAAGAAATAAAGCAAACAAATTAATTTAAACTAATCCTATGGCCTGGTAACTAGCACACGGATGTAAACAATCAAGGGAGTATCAAGCATGAGAAGGGTGTGTTTGGACAAGGAATCCACCTAGGGTTGTCATTTAGTCCAGAACAAGGATGATATGAAGATGCATTAATGATAGTTGAGACCTAGAGACCTCCTGAGTAGATTAGCCCCGATTTCTCGGCGACTAACCCTGATCCCATACGAGTGTTAATCGGAATCTCTCCGTATTAACCCACCTACGATAGCAATGAGCTCCGTGAAGTCTCTAATAGGAGTAAACCTACTATCCTTCAGCTTAAACCTAGCAATGGAGGGCTACCGGCACCCAATTTCTCGGCGTGTCGGCACAAGAATCCCCTTTCAATCTCTCCAAGATCTAGTACACGTGAGTAGGTCACATCTACGCATACAACTCATAAAAGAATTACGAATTTCTCCACAAATGTAATTCTAGACATGAAAGCATGAAAGATTGAATCTCAAACAACCATCAAACTAAATTAATAACAACATCCAAAGTTCATACACAAGATTAACCCTAGGGTTCATCTAAATCCAAACACAATGATAAGTTAATCCCTCATGATAAGGGACACTTAAACAACATACAAGGAAGAAAGAAACATAAAAGAAGCAATGAAAACTCCCTCTAGGTCTTGATCCCCTTGAATGGATGAAGCTTCAAAGGTTTGTCAATGGTGGCTTAGATCTTCACTCCAACTCCTTCTCCTTTGCTCCTCTCCCTCTTGGTGATGATGTGTGCTTGTTTCCCACTTGGATCCCCGCCGAAAGGTGGCCGGAAAGCCTCAAGATGAAGTGGTGGCAGCGGCCCAAAAGGCCAAGGAAAAAGTCTCCTTATGTGCCCTAAAAACATCTATATATATTCCCGCAGTATCCCGGGGTGGATAGGTAGGCAAAGACAAGGCAAAACTTGTCTCATGTGGGGGTGTATCCCGGGGTGGATAGATGGATCCCGGGGTGGATAGGGGGCCGTGAACCTTAGTACAAAATCACTGTCTTTTGATGCTCACGGCCCCTTATACGGCCCCGTATGATGCACTGTTCACTCTTATGCACTTCCATCATTTCCAGCCCAAAACTCCTCAGGTGCAACAGCAACTGCTACAGTAAATACGCTACAGTGCTCCAGCTACAGTGCTGCGCCGCCTGAATTTCATCCTTTTTCACCCAAATTGCATTCTCGTGCTCCTCATGGCTCCCCCGTGTCCTACAACATAAATGATAGTCAATTAAGCACAAAACGGGCATCAATTCTTAACAAAATACATGCTAAGTGTATAAAATACGTATATTAAAACATATACATTTAGACACTTATCATCCAACCTTTTATATTTCTTAGCCAACTCAAAGTCCACTTATGATTGTACACAAAAACAGTAATTGAAGGGCACGATGCACCAAAGTCTCTATGTGAGGAATTTTAGCAATGTCCTTGAGCATCGAATTTAAACAACGAGCTGCACATGTTGTCCACAAGATACTTCTCATTAAGTAATCTTCCCGCGGCTTTGTAATTGGAAGCATTATTTGTGACAACATGAACCACATTTTTCTACCCAACAATCTCCACAATCTCTTTAAATAAATTACATAGGGTTGAAGCATCAACAGATTTGATGAAAGATGTTCCTTTTGGAGAATACACAAGAAAGTTGATCAAAGACCTTTGACGAATATCCTTCCAATCATCGGCCATTATTGTGCATCCACAATCTTCATAACTATTGCAATAAGTGTCAACAAGCAATTGCAATTCTTTCTTTGACTCCTCTAACAAGTTGGCTCGCAAAGGAAAATCAACTTGATAATCTGGAGGCTAAGAAAATTATTGGGGGAGATGTGGGTACTGCATTAGTGGTTAGGAGGTCTTACCTAACACCACGGGAGGTTGAAGAAGATTGGTTACAGAACAATATGTTCCAATCTACATGTACTATTTTAAGCAAGGTATGTCATTTTGTCATTGATGCAGGTAGCTGTGAGAACATTATCTTTGCAACAGCAATTCAGAAATTGGGGGTCAGGATTGAAGAGCATCCTAGACCTTACAAGCTTGCTTGGCTCAAGAAAGGGGGTGAGGTAACCATGTCTCGGCGCACTTTAATCTCTTTTTCCATTGGGTTAAAGTACAAAGATGTTGTTTGTTGTGATGCTGTCGTAATGGATGCATATCACCTGTTGTTATGCTGACCCTGGCAATATGATCAGAGCATTGTGCATCATGGAAGAACTAACACGTACAGCTTCACCAAGGATGTGGTCAAGATTGTGTTACTACCAAGCAAGGATATATCTCAATCAAGCCCTGTCAGGGACAGTACCACTCTACTGACATTGGCCAGATTTGAGGAAGAGAAGTGGATGCTAAGATACTCTTTACATTGATAGGGTGGGAAGTTGCTACCGAAGAGGCAATCACGGAGATTGCCAATAAAGTCATTGATGAATTCAAAGATGTATTTCCTAAAGAACTTCCCAATGAGCTGCCACCACTGCGGGATATCAAGCATCAGATTGACTTAGAGCCTGGCACGGCTCTCCCAAACTGACCCTAATACCGAATGAGTCCAAGCGAACATGAAGAATTACATCGGCAAGTGGAGGAGTTGCTGGTGAAGGGGCATATTCGGAAGAGTTTGAGCCCTTGCGCTGTCCCGACCCTCCTGACACCAAAGAAGGATGGCTCATGGAGGATGTGCGTGGATAGCCAAGCCATCAACAAAATCACGGTCAGGTACAGGTTTCCTATTCCCCACCTTGATGATTTACTTGATCAACTCAGTGGGGTGACCATATTCACGAAGCTGGATCTGAAGAGTGGGTACCACCAGATTAAAGTTAGGCTTGTTGATGAGTGGGCGACGACATTCAAGATGCGCGAAGGACTCTACGAGTGGCTAGTAATGCCTTTCAGATTATCCAACGCACTAAGCACCTTCATACAGGTGATGAACCAGGTTTTGAGGCCATTTATTGGCAAGTGTGTTATTGTGTATTTTGATGATATTTTGATTTATAGTGCTAACCCCAAGGAGCATATTGAGCAACTGCGGGTGGTTCTTGAAGTACTTCGCAAAGAGAGATTATTTGCAGCTGCCAAGAAATGCGTGTTTATGGCTTCCAAGATATCCTTCCCTGGCTATGTGATCTCGAGGGAAGGACTACAAGTAGATGAGTTCAAGGTTGAGGCAATCAAGTAGTGGCCATGACCCACCACGCTGATGGAGATTAGAAGTTTTCATGGGCATGCCTCATTTTACAGGCGATTTATCCCTCATTTTAGCAGCATCATGGCTCCGGTAATGGATGGCATGAAGGGAGGGAGGTTTATGTGGACCAATTAGGAGGAAGAAGCGTTCGATATGATCAAGTTGCGCCTCACTTCAGCTCCAATCCTGATCTTACCAGACTTCCACCAACCTTTCGAATTACACTCTGATGCCTCAAAGGATGGAATTGGGATAGTCCTAAGCCATAACAGCAAGTCTATCACCTATTTTAGTGAGAACCTATCAGGTGCTCGGATGCGGTACAGTATGTATGATGTGGAATTCTATGCCGTCATACATGTTGTTAGGCATTGGCATCACTATCTGTTTCAAAAAGAGTTTATATTATACACTGATCACGAGGCGCTAAAGTATCTACATCAGCAAGGTGTCAGCACGTATGCTTCATGGGTGGCTTATTTGGAGAATTTTACTTTCATGGTGAAGCACAAATCTAGAGTGACAAATAGGATGACTGACGTGTTGAGCCGGAGGAAAACCCTCTTGACAAGAATGCATATGGAGGTACCCGGATTTAACTCATTTAGTGAATTACTTGCATTTGACCCATATTTTTCTAGTGTTCTGGCTAGAGTTAAAGGTGGGGAGGAGACTGAGTTCTTGTTCCATGACGGATTCTTATTCAAAGGAAATCAGTTGTGTATTCTAGATTGTAGTTTACGGGCCTTAATCATTAAAGAACTCCATGGAAAGGGTCATGTCGAGCGGAACACAACCCTTCAACTGGTTCAAGCCTCCTATTTCTGGCTAACTATTTGAAGGGAGGTAGAATGACTTGTAAAAAGATGTCGAATCTGCCAAGTGTCCAAGGGCGCAACCACCAATGCAGGGTTGTACATGCAGCTTCCAATTCCTTCTCAACCTTGGACTGATGTTAGCATGGACTTTGTGATGGGTTTACCCTGAACACAGTGAGGTAATGATTCCATCTTAGTAGTTGTTGACCGTTTCTCTAAGATGGTTCATTTTATCCCTTGCAAAAAATCCACAGATGCTGTGAACGTGGCTCGACTATTCTTCCGAGAGATATATTATTTGCACGGCCTCAATTTGTCCATTGTTTCTGAGAGGGACATGAGATTCTTAAGTCATTTCTGGCGGAGTTTGTGGAAGATGGTGAACACCAAATTAAATTTTAGCAGTGCAAATCACCCTCAGACGTATGGCCAAATGGAAGTCGTCAACAAATCCTTGGGAAACCTATTGAGATGTCTAGTTGGGAAACATGTGAAGAGTTGGAACCAGAAACTATGCCAAGCAGAATTTGCTCACAATCATGCAATCAATCGCAGCACTGGTTTCAATCCCTTCCAAGTAGTGTATGTTTCTCACCCCAGATTGGAGGAGGTTCACAAAACAATTCAGGCCAATTTAGAACAGGCCACGGGAAAGTACAAGGAGTATGTTGATAAAAGGTGTCGACATCTCGAATTCGAAGTGGGTGATTATGTGTGGGTTGTCTTTACCAAAGAAAGGTTGGGCCTATGGAAATCATTGAAAAGATCAACCCTAATGCCTACCGACTTAGGCTAACATGATGTGTTCAATGTCAAACACTTGGTACCTTATTATGGTGATTCCTCATATGATGACAATTCGAGGATGAATTATGTTCAGCCTGGGGGGAATGATACGACCCACATAGAGGAGCTAGCTTGCGCCTACATGGAGAAGTGGGATATGACTTAGCTAGGGTCAATTTTGGCATTTGTTTTGAACAGCGAGTTTTGGTGTTTTGAGGGTCCCACTAGATGGAAGATTGGCTAACGATCACAAGTCACGTGCTTGTTTCCAACAAACACTTAAGTCATCTAAAATTTGGCCAAATTCCATCATTTAGGCCTCGAAATCATCAAATTTGTCTTTTTTTGGTAATAATTGATCAGGTCATATCTAAGGATATTAATCCATGTTTGGCTTGCCGTTTTCGGCAATAGTTTTATTTTGATTTGAATTTATTTTCCTGTTGTCAATTAAGGATTTTTTATTTTTAGCAAATTTTTTATTTCTTCCCCTTTTATGTACTTATTAGGGTTTTTCTTAGTCTATTTAATGTAAGCCTTGATGACGATGAAAAGGGAGTTTTGGATGAAATAAAATCTGATTTGTCTTTTTTCTCCTCTCTAATTCCCTGGGCATTCTTAGACTAAACAAGGGTTGGAGTTTCTCGTTGTTGGCTTGGGCATTCTAGAGTAAACAAGCTTTCAACCTTATACTCCGCTGCGTCATAAATGAATATTAATAAAAACATAAAAATTACTTTTTAAAATTGTCATTTTTTACACTATTATTAATGATAAATATATAGAAACTTTTAATAATATTTCAATAGTTTTTTTATTTTTTGAACTTTTAAATAATATTATAATAAATTTTTAATATTTTAATATTATTTAATGCCATGAAAAAAATTTCAACGGAAAACTTAACGGCCGTTTGATGGAGAGATGAATTATTCCCAAAATGAAAACATATAAACATTAGAGAGACGAAAGGATCATTTTACCGTAATAGAAGAATTAACCTAGGTATTATACTCACAAAAAACACTAAATTTTAATGGGTACTCACTAATTTAGAGTGTTACTCATGAAGATTTCCAAATAATCCTAATTTTAAAGGTTTAATCCCCTATTTAGTCCTCTATTTATATAAACCTGGACCCTTTTCATCCTTCTATTTTAATTTGGTCGCAGAAGGTCCCTCTATTATTTGAATTGAGAAATTATGGTCTTCATGCTAACAGCCATTTCTTTTATCATTATATTCAGCTGATGTGGCATTCCGAGATAATAAAAAATTAATAAAATATCATCTAACTCTGTTTACAGTTAATTGGGATTCGAACTTAAGTTATCGGATCCTGGTCCGACCGGATTCGACAACCTAAGCCTAAACCCCCTTCCAGAATCACTATCTAATCCGACTTCCATCCCTATCGGAATTGCCCCCTAATCCGGCCAAGCGACAGTCCCCCATTCACGTTTAGTATTCCAGGCTGAGAGCCGTCTCACTTTGCTCTTTCCTTCTTCCTTGTAGTCATTAAGAGCCACTCCATCCACTGATTAGAGCCATTAGCAAGATCAAAGCCATTATCGGAGTTGTTGCTGTCACCCAGCGAGCATTTCATAGTGCATCATCTGCGAGCAACGGAATCCCACCAAGCAACAGAAGCCATCCCTTTAGGGCTTGGGATGTTGTTTCTTTTTATGTGTGTAAAATTAGAAAATACAATGGATGTTGTATGATATCATTCAATATGGTTTTTTATGAGTTCAGTATGGTTATACATATAGTTTCTGTGATTTTACAATTTGAATGAGTTCTGCACAAGTAATTCTAATTTTCAAATAACTAAGTTTCATTAATTGGGAATTTCATTAACCGTAACATTTGATAATAAGTCACAAAGTGCATTAACTGGGAAATTTCATTAACAGGGGAGTTTCACTAACAGGGAAATTTCAATGGCTAACAGACATGCACATTCTCAAGAATTGTAAACAGAAGCAAAAATGGGTAAATTTCATTCACTAAAACATCTACAAAACATCAAATATGCTAGCAATTAGAAATTTCTCTAACTGTAACATTCGACCTAAACATTCTTAGGATTTTCTCTAGCTCTGACTGTCATGCCCCAACCAGTGGGCCCACATACGCAACAACCGCCGCAACAATCCCAAGGAGGGATATAGCGCCACTCAGCCCTCGGGATGCCGAAAGGCTAAACAATATCCTGGAATCCACAAAATTTAACACAAAGATACAGGAAAGAGACACAATGATGCACAGTTAAAATAACATCAACAATAATGATATACAAAAATAAAGGGGCACAAATGCTAGAGAAGTCATAACCACCATGACAAGTGTTAATACAAAGGGGTTTGAAAGTTGGAATATATACAAAACATGCAATAAGGTTTGTTACACCCTAGTGGATCCATATGCCCAACAACATGCCCATGACACAATAACATACATGAACTGAAAGGAAGATACAGAAAGGAGAACCGCAATAAATGCCCAGCACACTGTCTTCCCGTCTCACCTACTACCTGCAGCAGTCTAGGAGAAAAAAGAAGAGTGAGAAACTAGCGTTACTCAGTGAAGGGAGATTAGCATAACCCCACCAGAAAACACCACTAACAAATAATAATAATAATAATAATACATCAAAATAAATATTTAACCAAAAACAAGATAACATTTAGAACATAATTACATATAAAAGCAACCTTTAATTTAGCATAAAAAAAGATAGGGTTAAGAAACCTTTTTACCTCAACAAGATTTTAACAACATCAAATCTATCAAAATACTGAACATCAAGTTCAAAATATAAAGTATGAGTTAAACATCACACCAATCATCAACCATAACTCATAAAACCCAGAATAATTCGATACATAGCATAACAAGATAAGTAATGCGAATTTCAAAATAAAATAGAGCCAAATTGAATTTATGGGAGACTGTCCCCCGAGGGGTAACAGCTGGGCTTCGCCTCCTCACCATAAATTCAAGGTGGCAACAAAGGAGAATAGAACAGGTTAAATATCAAATCAAATACAAGAAACACCAGCACGAGAATACTCAACTCTTGAGTCAAGTCAAACTTACGGGAGACTATCCTCCTAGGAGCGACAGTTGGGCTTTGCCCCCTCTCCACAAGTTTAAGATAACACAAGGCAAGTAACTCGACCGAAATAAATCTCAAACCCAGTAAATAAAATAATACCCAGCACTCACCCAGCACAAATTGGTCTAAAGCATATCCCTGAGCCTTCACTGTGGCCACAGCTAAGTTTAGGGCTGTCAAGGTACTCATGCCCTTGACGTTGGCTGACCAGTATACTTGTGGGTGACTCCAGCTTCCCGGTGAGTACATGTCCAGTCAAGATCCTCCATTCCCACCCTAACTGGCCCTCGTAGTAAATGTCCAGTCAGGATTCTCCTCCCACCTGAACTGGCCCTCGTAATAAATCACCACACAAAACCACTAGTATGCGCAACTCCATACGAAGTATAATAGCCAACAAAATACCAAACAATCAATAACACCTCTGCATTCCCACGATGATAGAAACACAATCGAAACTCAAGATTTTAAACACAAAGGGATAAGCAAATCCCAACATAAGGAATAACATGGAAAAACCTCAACAAATTTCAAAATAAGTTTCAAGCTTTAGAATTCTTAAAAACCCAAAGATTTCACAACAAATCCTAAGTTTAACACAAAAAGGGTTTCACAACCTCATTGAAGCGATATTCCAACACAACTTAAACATTAACAAATCAATTATCAAATAAGACATTCAAGATCATCTCAATAACAATTATCATTCATGCAAATGCCAAACAAGTATAAGTTAAGAAAACCCTACTTAAAACATGATATGAGTGTGTGCGTGTGTGTGTGTTTATATCTAACTATCGGCATTGTTCTCATAAAGCTACTCGTAACAATCCCACTCACAGAATTGGCAATTTGTCTCCCTCGCAAGCTACTCCTCGGCTAATCCCTTGCCTCGAGCCAATGCATCTTCTCCTTGTGAAAGCACAACAAACAACAAGGTTAGTGCAAGCCACACAAGGAAACCCTAGGTTTCCTTACCAATGACTCTAACCGGCTCTAGCATTTCTTAACTAACCCTAGAGGCTACCAAAGAAGTTCTAAGGGTTTAAGCTCCTCTCTAACCCAAGGAAACCAAGAAAACAAGGGAAGCTCACTGGAGCTACAGTAACTCTAACCTAGGAGATAAAAGATCTCTCTCAATCCTTCACCAAACCAAGAAAAATACAAACAATCAAGAATCTAAACTCAAGAACAACCATTCACCAAGGATTTCTCAACAAGAACTCAAGAAGAAACACAAGAGAGAAAGGGAGAAGAAGAAGGAGAAGAATTATACCTCCAAGCTTCTCAAAACTCCAAGTAGATCTTCACAAAGGAGAAGGAAGGAGATCCTCAAGCTTCACTAACAAAGAACAAGGAGAAGAACAAAGTTTAAGCTCCAAACTAAACCAACCAACTAACCCTAGCCTCATCCAACCAAAGAAGAAGAAAGAAAATGAAGAAGAGCTTGCCTTGAGCAAACAATGGGTTGATTTGCAAGCTCCACAAACCAGCACAAAAACTCATCCAAAATCATCCCTAAACTCTTAAGAATGATAGTGGAAGAGAGGAGGACGGAAAAGGGAGGGTTAGGGAGAAGAAATGAGTGAAAAAGGACTTGAAATGAGGTTTTAATGGCCAAAACATGCGAGTGTGAGGCTTATGTGCGAGTTGAACAGTGCCCGCACACCCTAGATAGAACGGTGTGCGGGCTAGTGTGCGGCCCGCACACCAGGCCACACACCCTTCTGCCTGGTGTGTGCGGCCCGCACAGGGCCACACAAGGCCATGAAAATGGCTGTGAGACCTATGTACAACCCGCACACCCCCTGTGCTATCTGTACACAGTCCACGCACACCCTAAAATCCTCAAAACTCCACTTAGAACCCTCGACAAGCCTCACCAACTCAAAACAAAAAATAACTCACCCAAAACTTCAAATGAACAAACAAGAAAAAACCGAAAACATCAACCTACGCAAGAAGGAAAAACCCGAAATACTACACTAACTCGATCTCCAATTATTCCTCTAGCTTCAGCACCATCTCCAGCCATGCTTTGTTATGTTAAGATTTCTGGAGATTCAAATTTTGTTGTAGTATATTGATTTTGGGATTCATTTTGCTCCAGTATGTCTTTGATAGACCTCATATTCCTCCTCATCTGATCATTACAAAACATCAGATAATACACTGATTAGCTACTGTACAAAATTGAAATTGGAACAACAAAAGCTTAATTATCAGGAACTTACAATAAGTTCATCAGTAGTAACAATTGACTTGGGAGCTTCCCTTCCAATGATAAATCCACCATGTTCAGCACTCTATAACTCATTTAAAATAAATTCAAACCATTAACAATGAATTTCATTGTTGATAAATAATGTACAGCTTTGAATTGGTGCTTACCCTCAACATTTTAAATGAACCATGGCTAGACAGACTTGTTTTTTTTTTTTATTGCACTAGCCATTCTACTTTCTTTTTTCTTGCCCTTTGATTTCCTTGCAGCACTAGCTTTTCCTCCATGACTTACTTTTTCACTTGAATTATTAGAAGGAGCTTTTGGTGTTGTAATTAGCTCATGATGCCTGTCAGCAGTGTTAACCCATATAATACAAGACCCTTGGTTAACAATTAAGAAAATTTGCAAGTATATGGACAAATTAATGACTCTTACCTCCTTAGAAGCTGCTCCTTTTGGACAGCTCAATTTGGTGTACCCTCAACATAACATATGCCACACTAGAATACCCTGCCATGCCTGGATAAGATTGTCTTACTTTTACCTTTACCTTTCAATGGCTTCCTCTTTCCTTTTCTTTTTGATGGTCTACCAGGCATCCTTTTAACAATGGAAGGCAGGATGTGTCCTTCTTCACTTACTGGCCAGAATAATCTTCCTTTGATTGGGTTGATAGCTGATCCATATGCCTTCAAGTATTTATCCTTCTTCAGTCATTCAAATACATAATCAGTAGGATCTACTTCTCTGAAGCAATAGCAGCAAGTGCATGCGGGCATGGATTGCCAGTTTTACTCCATTTCCCACATGAGCACATCTGATCTGCAAGTAAAACTACATATCCTTCTCTAACGCGTGGGCAAGATTATCCTAATACACTTTGTGGCTTGCACCACCATTCCATTCAACCATACACTTGCCACTCATCTTTCTTTCTTTTTCAATTTTGGAGAGAATATTAGGGCCATAATCACACTTCTATTTCCTAATGTAATCTCTCTTCACAGCTATCCTAATCATGACATATTGCCTAATATCCTCTAACATGCTAATAATTGGTTTACTCCTAGCTTCAAGAATGAACCTATTGAAAGTTTCAGCCATATTGTTATCAACTACCTCACATTTGATAACATCAGAATAAAAAACCTGACACCAACCTGTAACCGGCCATTTCTCTAGTAATTCCTCTACAGCACTGTGACCTCCTTTTAATTTTCTCATGTGGTCCAGCTACCGTTGCATCTCTGGTTGGTTTGTACACTTAGCAACACTCTAGAATAACATTTGAAGCTCTTTTCCTTGGTGTCTTTTCCCCCACCTGGCATAAATATGCCTAGCACACATCCTGTGCTATACTAATGGCAGTAGATCATTGACTGCATGAATTAAACCCTGCAATGAATATAATGAACAAATTAAAATTGTTTGACTAGTGAGTAAAAAAATACAATGAAGTATTCTATACATGTACCTTTTGCATATCACTGATAATTGCCCATCCAAGCCCATCTCTAATGCCAATATCAACCTTCAACAAGTCAATAAACCAAGTCCATGTCTCTGTTGTTTCCTTCTGAACAACTGCCTAGGCAATTGGGAACATCTGATTGTTCCCATCTTTTCCCACAGCCACTAACAACTCCCCCTTAAGCAGATCTTTCAAGAAACACCCATCTAGGCCTACAATCCTCCTACAACCTCCGGGAAATCCTTCTTTAACAGCCGATAAGCATATGTATATTCTCTAAAAAATAGGTATTTCATTCTGATGTAGTGTCTGATTTTCCACAATCACATTGGACCCTACATTTGTTGTCTTTAGTTCTAGTGCATAGTTATTTATCACCTCGAAATCTTCTATAAACTGCTCTTCATTTTTTTAAGAACCAAATCCCTAGCATTTCTACAAACTTTGTTGGTGACAAACACCCCTAACTCTTTCCTGACAAGTGCCCTCATATGCCTAGGTCTAATGAAATGCATTGCAATAATGACCTCACCAAATCTCTTAGCAGTCAATGGGGTTGTCACTCTCCTGTTCTTTGTGGCTCCAAGGAGGTGTGAGTGTTCTGGAGAATAATTCTTCAGAACAAATGCTTTCTTGCCATTGCGCTAAGAACATAATATCAACCAAGTACACCCTTTGCCAGAACACCTAGCCCTAACCTTCTTGGCATGGTTTTGAAGATACTCAAACTCAAATCCTCTCCTTATAGAAAATTCAATCAACTCATTTTTAAATAATTTCAGATCCTTGAGCCTTAGGTCTAGGGAGAATTCATCCAAGGAAAGAGATGGACCATACAATTTCCTGCTAAACCTATGCCTCCTTGCATCATCACCATCAGTGTCACACCCACCCTTTCTACGAGGTAAATGTGACACTCATTAGTTAAAAATCCTTTTTAATTGGAAAACTGACACTCCTAAAAAACCAAATCCGACTTACAGAACACAATTAACAACTTTACACCAAACTACAGATTCAAATACATGAATATAACAAGCATGATTTCTCAAATTTGCAGGTACAACCGCTACAAGATCACAACACCAACAGTAGGAAAAAGAAAAGGACCCACTGCAACCCTGAACTTAGCCCTGATTGGCTCTACAAGCAATCTAATAAGGTCCTGCTCCTACAACTGTAGCACATTTCAGTTGATCAATAGTGGCTCAATAATTTCAAATAATTAATTATAACATATATAAAGTAGGTCAGGATCAATTTCTCAAATAACTTTCCAACTTTCACAAATACTAGAATTTTGGCAAAAAACAACTTTAAAGAGCTTTTAAAACATAAACTCATCACGAATCATCATTAAATCAATTTTCCAAGGAAATATAAATTTTTGTGAGACACTGCCCTCCTGATAGTGACAGCTAGGCTTCACCCCCACATCACAATCCACAATAACATGTTTGTATAACTGAACTGTAAAACCGATCTCAAATCATTGGCCTAAAAACACTCCCCGACATAGCCACTGTTGCGACTAGGTTGAGAGTCGTAAAGGTCTTTGTAACCTTGACGTTGGCCACTGAGATCCTCGTGTGGTGACCCCGGGTTTTTCAAAATAACCAAACCCTGTCAATGGCTCTACGCACCTCTTGACTAGGATTAAACTCAGGGTTGACTACACCTCCTCCCATCAGGCTAGACTGTGGGAGGAGGTGTCGGACTAAAGTCCGTAGTCACCATAAAAAAATCATGAAAGCTCAACAGTACAATACATCCATAATACCCATAAAGTCCAAGTCCATGATACCATTCCTATACCATGAATGAAAACCAATTCCACAAGCATTGCCTGTAAAATCATTTAAATATGCACGCATACTTTCACAAATCATCTCAAAGTCAAGGTATAGGTAACTATTAAAATAAATATATGAAATGAATAATTAAGTCATATATACATGTATTTCCACTGTTTGAAAATACATATAATTATACAAAACTAGATGTATCAATACGATTATCATGGCACATTAACGACAATTAAATATAAGTGTATTTTAACATTAAACATAATTAAACATAATAAAATGAAATAATTAAACAATTATTTCCAAAATACTAGCTATTAAATAATTATTTCAAAATAGTAACAATTAACAAATTATTTAAAATAATAGTCACTATCAACTCACCAGGTCTCCCTTCGGTTTCTTGCTATATCTGGAACTTTCTCCCAAGCCTAAACAACACCTAACAAGAGAATGGAAATAAAATAAATAATTACAACTAATGATAGGACGGAACCCAAAAGAAAAATACAAGAAACAATAACATACTCTCTAATTGGGCACACTCACTCCAATCAATTAAAACCCGACCTTACATAATTAAACTTGCCTCCAATTGCACTTAAACCAACTCAATTTTGGTTAGACCATCTTAAACCAACCTGAACCAACCTCAATTTCACTGAACCAAGTTTAATTTAACCAACTAGCATTTAATTAATTCCAATTCTTATACAAATCTCTTGAACCAGCTTGGTTCAACTGAATTCAATTCGCCTTCAATTGGTTCAACCCAAAGCAATTAGCCCAACATCTAAATCAAGCCCAAATCAATCTTAACCAACTTAACTTAAATTTAATCCAACTCAATTACACATTGAGTCCAAATCAATTCAATTTCTCAATTAGTTGCACCAAAACAATTCCTTACTCTCATACAAACCTAAATGAACCCAACTCACTTCAACTTGATTTGATCAAGCCCAACTAAACCAAATCAAACGCAACTCAACCAACTTACTCCCACTTAGTTTGATCCAACCAAATCAATTTGGCTAACTCAACTAACTCCATCCAACCATCTTCATTAACATCTTAGAGTGTGTTTGTTTCAAGGGATTTGGGGTTCCTCGTAACTCCAAATCCTTTATTATTTTAAAATCAGTTGATTGTTTTGAAGTATTTTTATTTTCATGGGATTTTGAAATACCATCAACCAAGGATTTTGGTTTACGGTCAAACTGAACGAAAAACCAAATCCTTAGTTTTGTGAGTTCATTGAAATCCCTCACATGTCATCAAGTGAGGGATTCTTCTCTCCATCAGCACGAAGGTGAGAACAACCGCTTCTAAGGAGTTGAAGCTCGTCACCACCAACGCTGACACAGCACCTCATCATCGACACTGGAGCAACTCACTTCTATAAGGACACTGGTGCAACTCCCTTCCAAGGAGTTTAAGCTCGTCAGCAGCATCATTAGCGCAACGATGTTCTTATTGCAACTCTTCAACCAAGACACCAGCGCAGCTTCCTTCTGAGGAGTTGAAGCTCGTCAGTACCAACGCTAGCACAGCTATGTTCTTGTTGTAACTCTTCAACCAGGACACCGGCGCAGCTGCGTCACTATTTGACCTTCTTCAAAATCCAATACTAGCATAGATTCAATGGTTTAAATTTCAATTCAATTAAAAGTGAGATCTGAGAGATAAAGCTTTGATCTATTTATTTTATGAGCAAAGCATCGGTTTTTATGTTTGTCGCTTTAAGATCTGAGAGATAAAGCTTTGTTTTATATGTTGGATTTGTGCCATTTTGTGTGTGTGCTGCTGATTTGAGAGATATATCTTGAACAATGTTATCTGATCTTCATTTTTTCTTTTTTGTGTTGTAGCTTTAAGGAAATGAAATTGAAGATTTTGAAGGGTCTTTGATATGAGCTAAAAAGGAAATTTTAAGTTTTTAGGTTCTTTGTTTCTCTATTGTGAGTTTAATCCTCATCTTTTACCAGTTTTAGTTCCAGGTTTTTATACATCAAATCAAAATGTGCCGGAAAATTTTATCCAGTATAGTCACTTAAATGACCATAAGCAATGAGTTGGCAACTGGATAAATGTTGTTTCCAAGTTTTGTAATATTTCTCATCCGCTACAAAAAAATCTAACAATTCGGGAAATCAAAGTAGAAAGATAGAGTACATGACTGTAAGCTAGAATAGGCAAGATTAGAATATATTAATGCATCTTGGATGCGTTTAGACATACAAGTGCGAGGTAAATATTCATCCATGTGAAATCTTCAAGTTTGAGGTGGAATTATGCACGGTTAGGGAGACTTCAATCGTATTCCTTCAAAGTGTTCTCATAACTTGAACATATATAATAAGTTCCACTAAGCTTATTGAATTGATTAAGCCTTAATTTTTTGAGCAATATAAACCTTGTGACCTTACACAAATTGTTCCAACATTTACTGATGAAATTTAATACACGGCCAAAATCCATGGATGAAAATAGAAGACAAGTAACATATTCCTTTTCTACTTTCATTTTGTCCCTTTAATAAATCACAATTGTCTTATTATCATCATTGTATATGATAAAGATTTGGGAATTAATCAATATGAATAGTGGTGCATATATTTGATAAAGGAACATGTGAATGTGATTTCATTTTTTCCATGAATCACACAACTTAGAGAATTGTGAAGATGTATAGTATAGGTATTTATTCATCAACTCTGGAATTTTTTTGTTGATAATATCTTTTGCTTTGTAGATTTTAGACCATCATCTATTGCCTAAAACTGTTTTGCCCCCAACCAACTCCGGGTTCGGCCAAAGCTTCATTCACAATCCAAGGTATTGAAACCCTTCTTTGATCTTACTGTTATTGGGTTTCATTGATTTTGATGTGTTATATCTTGTGGTTTCTTTTATCTTCTGTATTTATACATATGTATTGTTGTGGTTAAGTTTTAGATAGAGTGTGCTTGGGAGTTTGAGTGAATGTAGTGTTTGAGTCGATGTGGTTTCTCTTATGTAATTAATTTCACTTGCTTCACTTTTATTGTCAGTAGGTTTTTGTGTATCTATATGATTTATTTTTCCCTATGCTTCACAACTGTGGCCATCTGGTGTCATAGATTTGTTACAAGTACTATCAAAGTTTTTCAATTAAAATTTATATACTAGTATTGGCCACAGTAACTTTATTTTGATTGAGATAAGTTGGTATCTTTCTGTAATCTTTTGTATTAGGATCGAGTTAGCATCTCCAGGCATTTGTTGTATTCTTAGAAAATCTAATAGTTTGCTTTGCATTTTTCTCTAGGCATAGAGTCATGGGCTGAAGAACAAGATTGACAAGAAAACTGCATATTTGAAAGAATTGGAAGATCAAGTAAGTCAATCCATTCCCTTCATCTTTGCCTATTTGCATGCATGCATATCTTGATTTGCATGATGTTTTTATAATAATAACTTGATTTGCATGAGGTTTTTATTAGCTAGCATGAGGTTTTACTTAAATACAGCAGACTTAAGTAACTTGATTTGCAAATGTCCTCATATGATAAAAATTAAACCAATTGTACACAAGTAATAGGCATGCATTCACAAAAATGCAATGCCAAAAATTGATATAAAATGTGCATAATCTCTGGCCTAACAAACTGTGTGTGTGTGTGTACTCACCATTAGGAAATGGACATGTTCCCTTTTAATAGTTTTCACATCTAAAGTTTATCTCAGGTGAAGATGGAGCAACATATTGAAAGCATTACTCTCAATGATCTTTTAAAAATGATGTAGATTCTCAACGTAGATTATAATAATAATAATAATAATAATAATAATAATAATAATAATAATAATAATAATACTAATAATAATTAAACACGATTCATAATGCATCAAAGATCATTAGGCAACACCAAGTTTCTTATAACTCAGAAAAAAGTAGCAGGAAAGGGAACAACATCACATAGAATGCAATGCTATCAAGCTAATCTAATATGAACACCTATTCTACTTGATAGTTGAAGCCCTTGAAAATCTGCATTATGCCCATGTGCACAACCCACCAATTAAATTCTCCATTGTCAGCTCCTTGTTTTTCATAAAATATTACAATAATAGAATTTGCATTGTAGCCATGAAAATCTGCATTATGCCCATGTGCCCTTGAAAATTCTAAAAATAGAAATTGACAACACTCATGTCCACTAGCTACAGCTACACATCTTAAAAATCTTTGGCATATGATCAACTCCATAAGGGAGGAAAACAGGGATTCAAGGTTGAAAATTATGTCTTAGCAATAATAGACATAAATTCCATGAAATCATAGGCATAGAAGTACATTGAAAAGAACATAAAGATTAGTAGCATAAACTAGCAAGCATTACAATAACAGAAGCACTGGCATCACCTAAAGGATTGTTTAAACCAAACCAATAATTGCAGCAAAAAGTAATGATCCACCTCAGCCTTCAATGGTTTAAAATTACCCTCATGTACAAATGCACGACCACAAATTAAACTGGCCCAACATTGCATTAGTGTATCTATAGCCATCTGGTGCTTGTTTTTTTTTTTTTCTGATGCTTCTCAACTATGGCCATCTGGTGTCATAGGATCAAGTTAGCATCTCCAGGCATTTGTTGTATTCTTAGCAAATCTTCTTAGCAAAATGTGTATGAACTAATTAAAACTGGCAATCAACTAATCTCAAATTCTTGTAATTTGATATTAACTTGATAAATCATTGAGTATATTATGGACAAATATTTGTATGTTAATTTATTTAATACAATTAACTTTGAAATTCTTTTGGATGTTATTTTTGGTTTATGTATTCATATTTAAAACACACAATGTCATGAACTACTTTGCATGTTCTTTTTTAATATTTTGTAGATGGTTGCCCATAACATAGAGGATAACTTTTATGTTACTCGCATTACCATCCTTGCCGTGGCTTTTGCTGTCACATTACTTTTGCATAGTAAACGATGAAAACTCTGTAGAGAGCCCTCTCGTGCTCGATCAAAAATTATAGAGCAATATTTATCGAGACTAATAGATGGAAATGAAACAACTAGTATCAATATGGTCCGTATGAACAAATCAACCTTCTTCAATTTTTGCTCGATAATGAGACGAAAGGGCCTTATGAGAGACATGTTGCACATCACTATTGAAGAGCAACCACTGATGTTCCTCCACACCATAGGACATAACCAACGCAATCGTGCCATAGCACATAATTTCCTCATATCTAGTAAGACCGTTAGCATGTACTTTAATTATGTCTTATACGTAATTGGACAATTGCGTGATGACTATGTGCAGCCACCTAGTACACAGACTCCAGCGTATCTGGCATCAAGGTCCACACTATATCCTTATTTCAAGGTATTAAACTATCGATCTAATCAAATAAATTAATATTCGACAACTAGTTCTTAATTACAATGTGTTATTGGAGCTTTAGATGGGACCCATATCCATGCTTCTGTTCATGCATTTGAAGTTGCAGCATTTCGTGGGAGAAAACCATACCCTACACAAAACATGCTTCCTATTGTTGATTTTGACTTACGTTTTACCTATGTTCTTCTTGGATAGGAAGGTTCAGCACATGATGCTTTAGTTTTACGTGATGCACTTGAAAGACCAAATGGACTATTAGTCCCTGAAGGTATATATATATATATTTTTTTTAATTGACTAATATATAGTTTAGCATTCAATAACTACTTAACCACCAACTTTGAAATTTTTTAGGGAAATATTACTTAGTCGATGCTAGATACGCAACACGGCCGGGTTTTATAGCTCCATATAGAAGTGTTAGATACCATCTTAAAGAATTTAGCTCACAGACGCCGACTAACCATAAAGAACTTTTTAACCTTTGTCGTTCATCAGCCCGTACCATCATTGAACGAGCTTTTGGTTCTCTTAAGGGACACTTCAAAATATTGTCATCGAGACCATTCTTTCCATTCAAAACTCAAGCTGAACTTGTGCTAGCTACATGTATTTTGCATAATTATATTATAAGTGGAGGAGAATATATTTTCATACCTTCTGAGGAAGAATGGAGGCCACAACGCCCACCATCACAAAGTAACATGAGAGAACAGAGGGAGAAGGCCCACGAATGGGTGGCACATAGAGAACAAATTGCACGTGATATGTGGGCTAACAAATAGGCAATGGCTATATGTTTTTTGAAAAATTACGATGCCTTTTCTCATCAAGACCACCGATGTTACCATGTGTATTTTTTTCATGTTATGGGCTTGTACTTGTTTATTACGTTTTTGTGTTTCTACGAATTAGTTTTTTGAAATTTTGTTAGTTATTGCAATTATTTTCTTAAAATATTCATCCATTAATTCAAATATATTACTTGTGTATGTTCCTATTATAGAATGGACAACATAGGAATGTCAAAAGACAGCGAAATGTCATCAGTGAGAACCCCAGTTAAAAGAACTGGTGGTAATAAACGATGGACAACTGCGGAAAGCCGATTTTTCATAAGATTCATGGCGAGTTAAGTGGAATAAGGCATCAAAGTCGACAAGGGATTCAAACCCCAAGCATTTCATACTGCAATTATTGCAATGAAGAACGAGTTTGGAGTTACAGTTATTGAAGCAAATGTAACTAACCACCTGAGGTAGTAGATTGAAGATGGTTAGTTACATTTGCAAACGATGGGCAAAAATTAAAAAACTGAAAGAGCTAAGTGGAATGGGATGGGGTAATAGATTGAAGATGATTATTATGGGAGAATCAAAATTCAGGAACTATGTACAAGTATAAATTTATTTCTTATTTATTCCTATTTACATTGTCCAAATATTTATTTTGTATGAAATAATTTTTATCTAAATGTTTAGTTTGACGTGTTTTTATATGTTAGGCTCATCCACAAGATTAACCATATTTAAACAAACCAATTGAGGATCATGACTTGCTCGAGCTTATTTATGGTAATGATCAAGGAACTGAAAGTCGCGTTTTTCAATTTAGGGATGATATTGGCACACATTTGGATGACAATGATGACTCCCGCCGTCCATCAGAAATTGATGCTTTCGATGACATGTTCTTTGAAGAGATTGATTGTCATCACAACACGCCACTGGCCATCCACAACCGATCAGAGAGTACAGAGCCTAGGGGAGCATCCTCCACTCAATCAAGAAAACAGAAAGGAAAATGCAAAATGCCCTCAGAAGTTGAAGCAATACGAGAGATGAATAACACCCTTAAAGAGGCATTAAGTGGGAATAAGTCTACTCGAGATTTAGAATTTGCAAAGGAATTGATTGGCGAATGCATGAAGCTCAAAACATATGGCTACTCTAGCAGTGAAATCAATAAGGCGTATAATTGGTTAATGGCTGATGATAGTAGAGCTATGGGTTTCTTGGCAAAAGATGAAAAGTTAAAGGAAGTATTGGGCGGAGGACTTCTTTCAATCACTTCACAATCAAGGAGACTTTTTTCCAAGGCCCACTTAGGTTGGTTTTTATTTATTTAATTTTTTCTATGTATGTTGTGATGATTGTTATGTATGTTGTATATTATGGTAATTTTTTAATAGGATGTTGCAAACTATGGGGCATCCCAAAGAGCTTACCAGTGTGACCACGAAGAATGCCATAGGTAACTAACAATACTAATATCATTATTTGTACATTGTTATTGTTAATTAGCTCATGATAATAAAAATGGGAATTTTTTTTCATATATGCAGGATTTTGAGTATTAAAGGCTCATTGCATTAAATTGTAAACTTAAGTGCTTGGAGTTTGATAGGATTGACTTTGAAATGGTTGCCCCTTTGCTTTTGAATGTGTTTTTATTGTTTGTGTACTTAGTCTAAACTCTTGTTCATTTGAATGTTTTAAAGCTTGAAACCATGAAGTTGGTAATGCTTAAATTATTGAATGTGTTTTTCTTTCTTGCTTATTGTTTTTCCCTAAATAGATTGTAATTAATTAGTTTATGTGTTTTAATTATCATAACTAAATCAATTAATTATTGTGTTTTAATGATTAGAACCTAAATTCTAACTCCGATGTCGAGGTTGAGTACCCTGTTATTTAAAAAAGAAAAATCCAAAAAAAAACCTAAAAAACACTTAAAAAGATTATTTACTTAATATATATTAATTAAATAAAAAAATTATTAAATTTAGATATTATTTTAAATATTTAATTATATTAATTAAAATTAATAATGATATTTATAATCATTAAAACATAATTATATGTTAAATTAGTGAATATATCCATAATTATTTTTGTTATTTTTAATAGCATTTAATTGTGCATTTATAATTAATCAAATTTAATAATAATTTAATATGGGGTAACTTCACCAAAGGTTTTTATATCCTAGATACACATCCAACCAAACACATGCTTTCAAAATCTAGATTTACAAATCCTTTCAAACAAACACAACATTCTGAAATCCAGCATTTCCAAATACAATTAACCAAACACTGTATTTTCAACTACATCTAGCCAAACACCACCTTAATCATCATCACCATCAACATAATTAACCAAACCAAACCCCAATCTCGGCTGCTACAGTAATCTATAGTAAACCCGAAAATTTATCCTCCATTCCAAGAAAAATCCCACTCAAATACAAGGATTTTTCTACACAAAATTATCTCATATTTTATTCAAAAAAAAATATCTCATATAAACCACTTCATTATCCCCATCAAAATTTCTTCAAAAAATCCCTCATTTTCTTCTCCATCAAACCAACAACACATACATACATACATCCATACATACACTAACAAATAAGCCATTAAAATTCTTACCAATCAAGGTCATCCCTCTGGCGAGCTCCCTCTGATGATCTCCAAGCCCCTTTCCTACAAAACCTCCCATTTTCCATTCTTTTCTTTTTTTTTCTCTGAAATACTGTAGCACTTTGAAGAAGAAGGAGAAGAAGACAATCCATTTCCAGACTTTTCTCTCAACTTAAGTTTCTGCTGAAATTTACTATTAATCTCTGAAAATAAAATTTCTTACAAAAAAGTCCCTAAAATTCACCAATGGTCCCTAAATCATGAAATAATATTTCCAAAAGGTCCCTGCAAACTTACCTTTCAATCCTTGGTCTTTGGACACAGTTCAGATCAACCATTTTTAATTACTTGTAAATCCAAAATCTTCTATAAACTCTCACAATAAGGTCCCCTATTCTTTCCACTTGGGTTTCTCTACAAAAATGCTCTGTAAAAAAATCTTACTATAACTGTGATAATACCCTGAATATATTTTCTTACTGGTATCCAAAAGTTCAAGGCATTACAATCATAACCCTTACTTGTATCTTCATAACTACCTGGATTTGAAGAGTTTAAGTAGTCGCTTTCATAACCAGTCACTTTGTCAATGTCTGCAGATTGTCTAATAATCCTTGCATCTTCATCTCTACCTTGAACATGTTGTCTTGTTGATACATCTTACCCCTAGTTTGCAACAGAATTTGCACCATCATGTTGACCATCTTTTCCTTGCACTATTTTCTTTAACTCAATATAGTTTCTGACCTTATCCCTTCCTGCCCTAATCTCCTCATCAACATCTGAGTTGTACTAAAAAAAAGGACATCTAGTAGCACCTTTTCATCATCTTTGCTTGGCTGAGTGACTTTGCTTAACTGGCTGACTAATTCACTACAACTATCATCACTAGCATCTAGATTGACAGCTTCATCCATATCAACAACTCCATCGACAACACTGTTTGAATCCAATAATCCTTCTAGAAGAGATATCCCATGATTTCCATCTAATATTTTCACATATACATCTCTACTCCCATGTTTCCTCAACACACCTTAACTAAATCTACAATTGCAACATCATCATTGATATTCCTTAATAACCCCCACCCATCATTTGTAAAAAACAAATTGATGGCCTTTTTAATGTCATACTCTAGATCATTCAGATCTCCTAGTAAATCCCAATGGCATAGCGTATCCGGATCCATAACAAAATTATCCACCTTCCCACCATCATACTTAAGCACTCCTTCTTTAACCAAACACCCCCATGATGATATCTTATAGTGCATACATCAAAAGTAGCCATGCTATGCTGTGACAAGAAAAAATAAATAAATCCAAGGTGCAGTAGCTCTAAAAAAACCCTATGCTTGATAGCATTAGGTACTTAGCTTAACCTTCAATACAAACCTAACGAAACATGACAACATATAGTTTAAAAAAACCCTACCTAAGAACTTGACATGAGAGAATCCTATGATCGATTAGAGTTGTACAATGACCGGTTCAATGGTGATTGATGCCTTCAAGGTCGTTAATGGCCCTGATCCTGCTCATGGCTCTAATCAGTGGATGGAGTGGCTCTTGACGACTGCAAGGAGGAAGGAAGGAGCAAAGTAAGACGACTCTCAGCCTGGAATACTACGCATGAATCGGGGACTATCTCTTAGTCGGATTAGGGGGCGATTCTGGTAGGGATGGCTGGATGAAGGAAGACAGGAGAAAGAAAGGGGATTTAGGCTTAGATTATCGGATTCAGTCGGACCCGATCCAATCAATTAAGTTCGGATCTCAATTAATTATAACCATAGTTAGATGATACTTTATTAATTTTTTTATTATCTAGAAATGCAACATCAGCTGAATATAACGATAAAAGAAACGGCTGTTAGCATGAGGACCAAAATTTCCCAATTCAAATAATAGAGGGACCTTCTGTGGCCAAATTAAAATAGAAGGACAAAAAGGACAGGTTTATATAAATAGAGGGACTAAACAGGGGATTAAACCAATTTTAAAATATATATGTGTTTTCATCCTTAAGCGAATAGAATTAATTAACTAGTCCTTGGAATATCTCTCATTCATCAAACTCAATGCTACTACTCCCTTTGAAAATCTATGGTCTCCTCGGCTATTTAACTCCGCCTTCCCACCGCTCCGTTCCTCGCCTCCGCCCGACATCCTCCTCCCGACTCACCCACTCCTTCGACCACTCCATTGACCCCTCATCCCCAATCAATTCCTCACTCCAAGACCTCCTCCTCCTCCTCGCCCCACCCTCTTTTTTCCGCCATCCTAAACTCCTCCCTCCGCCCGCCCAAGACCTCCCGGAACCCATCCCTGACGTCATTCCCCACAATAAGAGCAAGAGCGCCAACCAGCTCCCCACGACCTGCGCATCCCCGCATAGAGCTGGCCGCAAGCGCAGGAGGCTGGAGAAGGAGATCATCTGAGATGACAGGGATTTTGGTTGCGGCATCGATGATGATGTTGCTAAGCCGAGGAATCGCACGCAAAGTACGAAGTCCAAGGTCTACCGCAAGGAGAGGATGATCTTTGTCTCTCCTCCTCTTATCCTCTTCCTCTTATGAGTACTCCAGTGCCCAGTGCGCCTCCATTTTTCCCTTCTGATTGTTCTGTGATTCATATTTCTCTACCCCCTTCTGATTCTTCTTGTTTTAATTCCAGGGATTGTTGATGAGGATTGCTACAACAACGTTGATGGTTTATTTTGGAGCTGATAATGTGGAAGAATGTTGTCACATCCTCATTTTGGTTTGGTCTCGGATCAATGTTTTTCCTATCTTCTTGGTTTTCCAGGGAATTCAGTTCAGGTTAGGTTTGCTTTTTAAGTACTTTGTCTTGATTCTTTTTTCTTTCTTCTTGATGTTTGTTGTGTAGATCCATTATGAACATGATGAAATCCTCTTGTTGAATGTGTGTTGATGCTCATTGTTGTTCCTCTAGTGGTATCTAGAGAAGACTTTTGTCATCCATAGTTGATATAGTGAAACTTGTTTAAGTGGCACTTAGGAGTCATGTGGTTTTTCCCTCGATTCGTAGGGTTTCCACGCTAAAACTTGTTGTGTTGTATGAATGCGTGTTTGATCATCTTGTTCTCAAAAGATTTGGGGTTTTTTTTTTTGTTGTTGTCTAAGCTTTGTTTGAAGCTTGAAGTGTTGTAGAACTCTTTGGGAATACTTTTGAATCCCTAAGAAGGTTTTTGAAGGCTGGCTGTGAAGCGCACGGGCTGTACGCGGGCCGCGCAGATTCTCCAATGAAGTGCGCAGGGCACGCGGAATTTTTGCTACAGTACCAATGAACATCGTTGCGCTACAGTACCGGTGAACAGTGTTTTATTACAGTGCTTGTTCACCAGTAAAGCAATCAGGGAAGTGCACGGGCCACGTAGGATTGCCAGTGAGGTGCGCAGGTTGTACGCGGCAGCGTGAAGCCCACACATGAACAGTTCAATGCTGCATTAACATTGCTACAGTGATTTCTGCAGTTTTCTCACTGTTCCAAAATCGGAAATCCCCCAACAAGTGGTATCAGAGCATCTAGGTTAGATAGGGATCATTTGTTGTGAATCAAGATGGCCCAACAAGCTTCATGTGAGATGATAAAGTTAACCCAATGGAATTATTCAATTTGGAAGCGTAAGATGCAAGATTTACTCATTGTAAAGGACTAGTACTTGCCGGTGATGGGTAAAGAAAAGCCAGAGAAGATGAGTGAAGATGAATGGGAAATTTTACATCTAAAAGCTACCGCAACAATTCAGCAATGGGTGGATGTAAACATTTTTCATCAAATCTCTAAAGAAGTGAAGGCCGATGAACTTTGGAAGAAGTTAGAAAGCATGTATGAAAAGAGCACTTCTAGGAACAAGGCCGCAATCATTCGAAGGCTAGTAAACTTGAAGTACAGAGATGGAAGAAGTATGACAGAACATACTAGTGACTTCCAAGGCTTAGTGAACTAATTGGCTTCTATGAAGATGACTCTTGAAGATGAGTTGCAAGCATTGCTACTCTTAAGTTCCTTGCCAAAGAGTTGGGAAACTTTGGTGGTATCTCTGAGTACTTCTGTCACGCCCCGAACCTAACCGGGCACGTGGCAATCGCCACGACAACAAGAAGTGGGTCCCACAACAGCCCCACCTTCAGGTTGCCGTAAGGCTCAGCACAAACCTGTTATCGCAATTACTAGTATAGAGGATAATATCAACAATAAAATCATAATAGGGTTCCCCTACACTAGGGACCCTAAATACATAAAAACATCCACAATAGCACAATCCAGGTTTTCAAGTACAACCAAAAAGTACGAATATAAGGATAATACATAAAGATCAAGCCTAGTGGATCCATAAATTTATACATGCACACTACAACAAACCTAAACAGGGATAACAGAAAAAAAAAAAAGATCACTCTACTGCCTGCACAGCACAATCCAGTCCAATGTCGCAGTCTGAGAAAGAGATAAAAGGGGGGAAAATGAGTAACAGGCGTTACCCAGTGAGTGGTAACAGCATAGATATAACAGAGTGATAACGTATTTCAATACTTTAGTTATCTAAATAGTAATAATGTATAAAAGTCATTCCAAGTATTAAACAAGTTAACAAATAACACAATGGTTTATTAATAGTATAAGCAAATGTCATAATCTAACACATGAAACACAGTTTAGAAATATGGGCTGGCCTCAAATAATTCCCAAGCTAATCGTGGCCGCGACTAGCTACGGGACCACCAAGGTGTTTTTAAAACTTTTTAAAATACAAAATGTTGCCCTCCTTGGTGTTAGCCACTGAGATTCCCGTGTGGTGACCCCGGGTCTCTCACATAACAAAATCCCTGTCAATGGCTCCGCGCACCTCTTGACCAGGGTAAACTCAGGATTAACCACGCCGCCTCCCATCAGGCCGGACCGTGGAACCCCACACTGCAGTGTCGGACTAAGGTCCGTTGTCACCATCAAAACCAAGTACAAGAATAAAATTTCTTTCCAATTCCAATTCAAGAAATTCATCATACAATATGCAAATATAGAATTGTACATCAAATCTCATTTCATTTGCATGTAAAATACGTACTCGTGTAAACATGCTTGTTCCAAAACAAATACGAGAAAATTTTCTGGGTTTACCATTTCAAATAATTTCATGCTCAAATATATATATATATCATCAAATCCATGTTATAAACATATACTGAAATACTATTATACTCTTATTAGATCTATGCAATTATAAAATTAAACCACTCACAGAATTAGTCGTCTCGTCTCGAGACGCGCTCACTGTTCGGCGATCTCCTTCCCCTTGGAGGATGTCTCGCCACCTAGATACAAGTAGAGAATTCAAGAGCTAATAAACACAAAAATGAAAGCTAAAATGCATGTAAATGCAATCATACATGTCAACATGAGATCCTAGGGTTTTAGGGCAAAACGATTTCATTTTGGACCCAAACGGACTCCAACTGGAGGAAATCTAATACCAATGAATTCCAAATAAGAAGAGTTTCGATGTGGATCAAGAAAATATGAGAAAACATTAAAATTTTCCGGTGCTACAGTAACATCGTTTTTGCTACAGTAACCATATATGTGCTACAGTAAAGTCCGACCAAAATACATGAATTTTCTCTCATTATACAACATTAAACTCAGAAATTTCATCATATACATTCCCATACAATCATCAACAACACAATGGCATCAATTTGAGCCCAAAATCATCAAAATCCAACCAAATTCTAGGTTTTTATAAGATTTCGAAAAATTTAGAAACAATAGATATATGAAACCAAAAACATATAGATCAAGGCCTCACCGGGTTTAGGAGTGAAGGAGAAGAGGAATTGATGCTTGGTTCGCCGGAATTTCGCCGGAAATAAAAAAAAATTTCAAGGTGTCGTCGGTGGAGTTTCTCGGGAGCAAGGAAGGAAAAGAAGGAAAGAAAAGAGACGAAGAAGGCTCTGGACATTGGTTTTTGTTTTGTTTATTTATTTATTTATTTATTTTTTTAATTATATGCCAAATGCAAATGACTTAAATGCCCTTTATGAAAATTAAGATAAAAATGGGTCCAAAAGACTGAATTGCCCCTGGTTTTTGGCTAACTTCACACTATAGCTATTATGCAATTATGCAAGGATGTCCTTAATGCTAAATGACCATTTTACCCCTAATGCATGCACAAGAATCTAATAGGCTTGAGGTCTAAAATCAGGACAGGGTATAACAACTTCAGCACCAGGTGGAAAGCTAACCATGGAAATGGTTAAGGAGAGCCTATTGAGTGAAAAGGCTAGGAGGAAAGAAAAAGGTGAATCTTCCTCGGGTGTTCTTGTTTCAGAAAAGCCAGAAGGTCGTGGTAGAAGCAAGAACAAGCATCCTCATGGTCATGGCAATAAAGACACATCCAGAGGTAGATCAAAGAACAGGAAAAACATCAAGTGCTTTCATTGTAACAAGATGGACCATATGAAGAGGGAGTGCAGGCTCTTTAAAAGAGAACATAGTGGTGGAAGTAAAGAGGAGAAGGAGACTAATACAGTAGCCACAGAGGGTGACATCGGTGTCATTTGTGATGATAATTGTATTAATCTTGTGAGCCAAGAGAGTGACTGGGTGTTTGATTCAGGGGCTTTATTCCATGTCACTCCCCATGGTAACTTTTTTTCCACCTATTCTAGTGGTGAGTTTGGAAATGTCAAAATGGGTAACAGTGGTGCATCAAAGATAGTGGGTATTGGAGATATTTTCTTGGAGACCAATCAGGGGCTCAAGCTAGTACTCAAAGATGTTAGGCATGTTCCAGACATTTGCCTAAATTTGATATCCACAGGAAGACTTGATGATGATGGGTTTGTCAGTTGGTTTGGTGAGAGCAAGTGCAAGTTCACCAAAGGTTCCCTAGTTGTTGCCAGAGGGAACAAGGTAAACACAATCTATGTTATGCAAGCTAAGCTACACATAGGAGAACTAAATGCAATTCAGAAAGATGCAAGCATTGAGCTATGGCATAGAAGACTTGGGCATGTTAGTGAGAAAGGTCTACAGCTTCTTTCTAAGAAAAATCTTCTCCCAAACTTGCAAGGTGCGTCTCTCAAAACATGTATTGATTGCTTAGCAGGAAAAACACATAGAGTAGTATTTCATTCTCATCCCACTACTAGAAAATCAAATATTCTTGATTTGATTCATACTAATATCTGTTCTATGCAAGATAAAACACTTGGGGTGGACATTATTTTGTGACCTTCATTGATGATCATTTAAGAAAGGTCTAAGCAAATGTGTTGAAGACCAAAGATCAGTTCTTGATGTCTTCAGGGATCTCCATGTCAAGGTTGAAAGGGAGACAGGAAAACAGTTAGAAGCAGTTATAGCAGATTATGGTGGTGAGTACAGAGGGCCTTTTGAGGAGTATTGCAGACTTCATGGGATCAGGCTTGAGAAAACTCCAGCCAAGACACCTCAGCTTAATGGTGTGGCTGAGAGAATGAATAGAACAATTGAAGAGAGGATCAGATGCATACTCTCTCATGCAAAGCTTCCAGATGTTGTGTTTCTAGAAGACCAGATGACTAACTTTGATGAGCAGGGTAAGACCTCTAGTTCCTCAGTTGAGATTCCTGTTAGTGCTGATCAAGTTCCTTCACCTACACAGAGTTCAGCTCAAGGGGGAGATATCCAAGAAAATGGTAATGACATTGCTAGTGATGAAGTTCCTCTAGTTGAAGATGTAGAGTTAGTTGAAGAAATTGAAGAAGTATCTCCAACACCACCAGTTGAGACCCAAGTGACAAGATCTACTAGAGACCGTCATCCCTCTAGTAGATACAGTACAAATGAGTATGTTATGCTCAGTGATGAAGGAGAGCCAGAAACATATGAGGAAGCTATGCAACATGAGAAAAAGCATGAGTGGTTTGAAGCCATGCAAGAGGAGATGAGTTCCTTGTGTGAGAACCACATCTATGATTTGGTGAAGCTTCCTAAAGGCAAGAAGACACTCAAGAACAAGTGGGTGTACAAGTTGAAGACTTAAAGTAATAGCTCACAACCAAAGTACAAGGCAAGGTTGGTTGTGAAGGGGTTCAGTCAGAAGAAAGGTATTGACTTTAAAGAAATATATTCTCCAGTTGTGAAGATGTCATCCATCAGAGTTGTGCTTGGTTTAGCTGCTAGTCTAAACCTGGAGGTGGAACAACTTGATGTGAAAATTGTATTCCTTCATGGTGATTTGGAAGAGGAAATATATATGGAGCAACCAGAAGTGTTCAAAGTCAAGGGCAAAGAGAATCTAGTGTGCAGGTTGAAAAAGAGTTTGTATGGACTCAAACAAGGGCCAAGGCAGTAGTATAAGAAGTTTGATTCATTCATGATGACTCAAGGGTACACTAGAAGTTCTGTTGATCATTGTGTGCTTGTGAAGAAGCACTCAGAAGATGACTTCATTATTCTTTTACTCTATGTTGATGGCATGCTGATAGTTGGCTGTGATGCAAGCAAGATTGAAGACCTGAAGAGACAGTTAAGCAAGTCCTTTACTATGAAGTACTTAGGTACAGCGAAACAGATTCTTGGTATAAAAATCTCCCTTAACAGGATGAATGGGAAATTGTGGTTGTCTCAAGAAAAATACATTGAGAAGATTCTTGAGAGGTTCAACATGAAGGATGCCAAGGCTATTTGTTCTCCACTTGTAGGTCATTTTAAACTTAGCTCAAGTCAATGTCCTTCAAGTGACAAAGAGAAGGAGGAGATGAGCCGAGTTCCTTATGCATCCACTGTTGGCAGTTTGATGTATGCCATGGTGTGTACGATGCCAGATATTGCCCATGCTATTGGTGTTGTGAGCATATTTCTCTCAAATCCAGAAAAGGAGCACTGGGCTGTAGTGAAGTGGATACTGAGGTATCTAAGAGTTACTTCCCGGATATGTTTGTGTTTTGGTAAGGATGAACCCATGTTGGATGGGTATACAGATTCGGACATGGCTGGCGATGTAGACTCTAGAAAATCTGTTTCAGGGTTCATGATGACTTTTGCAGCGGAAGTTGTTTCTTGGCAATCAAAGCTGCAGAAGTGTGTTGCATTATCCACCATAGAAGCTGAATACATTGCAATTACTGAGGGTTGCAAGGAGGCTTTGTGGATGAAGTTTCCTGAAGAATTGGGTATGCAACAAGAGAGTCCATTGCCTATTGTGACAGTCAGAGCGCCATCCATCTTTCCGAGAATTCAACATTCCATTCGAAGTCCAAGCATATCGATGTTAGATATCATTGGATTCGAAATGTTCTTGAAGCCAAAGAGTTGTTCTTGGAGAAGATACACACTAGTGAGAATGGGTTCGATATGTTCACCAAAGCATTATGCAAGGAGAAGCTTGAAGCATGTCGGGAAAGAGCAAGGTTGGTAGAATCCCCCAAATGGTGCTAAGGGGGAGAATTGTTGGATCCAACCATTTAGGTGGATCAATAATGGGCCACAAGGCCCAAGTTAACAAAAAAAACTATATTAATTTTGGAGGGCAAAAGTGGAATTTGACAAGAGAAAGTAGAACGATGGGTTTTCTCATTCGTATAATGGGGCTTTGTGACTATTCATTTAATTGGGGAAAGAAGAGAAGCCAAGAAGAGAGTGTGAGGAAGAAGAGAGGATTGAGCTAGGGCAAGAGTTTGATCGGCAAACCGGTGCCGAATTTCATCCAAGCTTGTGGAGTGATCCTTGTAAGTAGCTCTCCTCGGCCTTTGGGTTTGCTTCCTCATTTTTCTTTCTTCTTGATGTTTGTTGTGTAGATCCATTGTGAAGATGATGAAATCCTCTTGTTGAATGTGTGTTGATGCTCATTGTTGTTCCTCTAGCGGTATCTAGAGAAGACTTTTGTCATCCATAGTTGATATAGTGAAACTTGTTTAAGAGGCCCTTAGGAGTCCTGTGGTTTTTCCCTCGATTCGTAGGGTTTCCATGCTAAAACTTGTTGTGTTGTGTGAATGCGTGTTTGATCATCTTGTTCTCACAAGATTTGGGGTTTTTTTGTTGTTGTCTAAGCTTTGTTTGAAGCTTGAAAGTGTTGTAGAACTCTTTGGGAAGACTTTTGAAGCCCTAAAGAGGTTTTTGAAGGCTGGCTGTGAAGCGCGTGGGCTATACGCGGGCCGCGCAGATTCTCCAGTGAAGTGCGCGGGGCAAGCAGAATTTTTACTACAGTACCAGTGAACAATGTTTTGCTACACTACCGGTGAACAGTATTTTACTACAGTGTTTGTACGCTAGAGAAGCACGCGGGCAGTGTAGGGGCCGTGCAGTATTGCCAATGAGGTGTGTGGGTTGTACATAGCCGCGTGAAGCTCGCGCATGAATACATTGAATAGTCACAGTGTTACAGTAATATTGCTACAGTGATTTCTGCATTCTCACTGTTTCAAAATCGGAAAACCCCTAACACAAAGCAAGTGTCTTTTTGTTTCCGGTTTTCTACTGATGTGATCCAAAGTCTTCCGGTTCACATTTTAATTTTCTTGGTTTCAGGTGGTACCTGTTCTTATTTCTGAAGCTAAATTCAGCCATCTGATAACACCATGGAGTATTTCTACAACTGGTATGTATTGCATAAACCAATTAATCATCAACTCTTCATAGTTTGCTGCTGCATTTGTTTGAAATCATGCACTTGTTTTTGTAATGAACTTTCAATAATGAAACAAACTCATTAACAACAACACAATCTAAGAGCCGATTTAGCTCAGTCCATTACTAGAAAACATCCAAGTAAAGATCAAATCAACAGTTTAAGTTCTATCAACATGATAACCAGCAAATTCAACTAGTGAATTGATAGAGTTCCTCTATACACTGAGTTATTAGCGGCAATTAACGGGAAACAAGTAAATGCAGAACAATAACCATAACTCCGGCGAGATCGCCGGCCTATTCCCTCCTCAACGAGTCGGGCCTCTTCATCTTCTACTTCTTTGATGAACCCTCTTATTCCTCTCCTCCCCTTTTATCTTCCTTCAATCTGTGAAGACGAAATCCTTCTAGAATGCATCATACTCTCTCTTTCCTCTGATTTTCCTAGGCTCCTTCTCTACCGTTGATTCCTCAACCACGTCTTCTATCCGACCGTCCACATGTCCTGCATTGATCAGCTCAACTTCTTCAGTCACGTGTCCAGCAGCAACCTATTATTCATCTGTGGACTGATTTCTCCCTTGATCATGTCAATCGAGATTTCAATTCAATCGCTGATCAACTTTCACGCTTTGGCAGTGCTAATCAAATTTCTCTCTTTACTAAAGGCCGTGACCAACTGCAATGGCTTGATGATATTTGCAACACCTCCTGCCTCTCCTTTTAAGCATTCCTTGTTTTCTTTTTTCTTTCCTGTTTTTTAGCTCTTTGTAGCTCCTTTTCGCGAAAAAAGAAAAAAAGAAAACCTTCGGAATAAGTTGAATCTGAGAAGATTTTTGCTAGATCCAATAAGGATACATAACATTGCCCCTGTCTTCAAGAGCGACCTTGTCCTCAAGGCCCAATTATGGATATTGACTGCGAAGGAGAGCAATGTCTTCCCATGAATTCTCTGACATTGGTAGCCCGCACCATTGTACAAGGGCCTGGCTAATGTGCCTATTATTTCTGATGACGGTGCAATGCTGCAGAATCAATTCAGGCTGAATAAGAGGTCCTGATTCCATAGTAATTGGTGGCAATAAAGCAGCTTCACTAGCCATATCGGTTATCAATTTCTTCAGAAGTGAGACATGAAAAACCGGGTGAATGTGCGAATGTTCAGGCAATTCCAATTTATAGGCTACTGAACCAATACGTTGTAATACCGTGAAGGGGCCAAAATACTTCATGCACAGTTTATGATTCTTACACAAGAATACAGAATGTTGCCTATACGGTTGAAGTTTCACCAACACCATATCTACCACAGAAAACTGAATTTTTTATCTCATTTTATCAAGCAAACCTTTTCATTCTTGCTGGTGCTTTATGCAAATTTTTCTTTAACTGTTGTAGAACTCGATCACGCTTGTTCAGCAATTCAAACACTGAAGGAGGATCAATGCCATCCTGTTGATAAGCAATGAGTCCT
The DNA here is from genome assembly GCA_020875875.1 of Dioscorea alata. Lineage (NCBI taxonomy): Eukaryota > Viridiplantae > Streptophyta > Magnoliopsida > Dioscoreales > Dioscoreaceae > Dioscorea > Dioscorea alata. The sequence goes on from CM037027.1 coordinate 7,635,869, forward strand.
GGTGGATCACAACCATACACCACCTTAAATGGTGTCATCCCAATACTAGTATGGAAAGAAGTATTATAGGACAATTCAGCCCATGGCAAGAGCTCAGTCCAAGATTTGGGATTATCTAATAGAAAGCAACTCAAATAATGCTCAATTCATTTATTAAGACTTTCAGTTTGTCCATCAGTTTCTGGATGATAGGCTGTGGACAATTGATGGATTGAAGATTTGTGAAGTTTGAAGTATGTATCACCCTTCAATGTCACAAATTCAGCATTGAGATAGAATTGTAATGTCATAGCATTATAATCAACAATATGGGGACCAAGGGTGGCTAACCACAATGTACCAATTATAATATCAGCTCCAACTATAGGAGGCAAGTAAACTGAGAGATGTATGATATGATTTTGTACCCAAAGTGGAAGATTCTCCACTAATCCTTCCACTTGAAGACAACTGCCATTGCCCACAAACACCTTAAAAGCTTCAGTTGTTAACACAGGAAGTCGTAAGAATTTTTCCACAGGGTTTGATGAAATTATCATCGCTACCCCCGTCTAATAAAATATGCACTGAATAGCCATTAATACAACCAGTAAACCGTAAAGTGCCTAACACCAACCAACGGTTCATAGCATGCAAAGAGAGGCTCTGAAACTTTTGTTCTAATGTATCTACATTGGCTAAGTAGGCATCTAATGGCAATTCCTCAAGTACAGGAATATCATCATCCCATTGTAATACTAGCAAGCGCCAATTGGCACACTTATGCTGAGGAGTAAAAACTTCATCACAATTATAGCACAGGCCTTTGGCTCTCCACAGTTGCATCTCATTATAGGACATCTTTCGAAATGGAGATGGAGCAGTTGAAGTACTAGTAGCAACTGGTGGCTTGGACAGAGCTACCGGAGGAGTCAGTAATGCTAATGGAGGTGGATCCCTATAAGCTGTGGTACTGGCTTCTTAAAGGAAGCTGAATAATTTGGATAAAACCCATGTTTGATCTTACGGCCTTTGTCTCCAATAACATATTTCTCCTCAAATAATTTTGCCAGTGAGAATGCTTTGGTAATGGAATCAGGCTGCCAAGGAATTACTTCACACTGTAATTCTGTCTGTAATCCACTCAGGAAACAATCTAACATAGCATCATTAGAGAGACCATCGACGCGGTTAGCCAAAGCAGTAAAGGTGTCATAATATTCAGCAACTGAACCTTCCTGCATCAATTTGAAAAGAGAAGACCTAGGGCAAGCAAACAGAGAAGGACCATAAGTACTCTCAATCGCTTTAGCTAGAACACTCCATGAAGTGATTGTGCCGGACTTCTGCAACATCTGAAACCATGGTACAACAGGGCCGTCAAAGTGAAAGGTCATAATAATCAAAACATTGTTTGGCCTGGTAGATCCATTGCAAAGCATTACTACCATTAAATCTTGGAAAATCCATCTTAACAGATCGCATATGTGCCGTTGGAACCATCCGATGATCAGATCCAGATGGAAAATCAGTAGAGATATGTGTAGACTGAGACGATGAAGAAAGGGATGCCTGAGTCTGTGATGCTTCCATACATCGTGCAATAGATGTTAGTGACTGTTCAATCAAGGAAATACTTTCCTCCTTTGCACGATCCTTTTCTTCCTTCTGATCTAAGACCCCTAAGACGGTCTCCATCTTCGCTGATAGATCTTTCGGACAGGTCTTCTCTGCCATTACACAAGAGTTTGAGGACGAAAGCACCAAATGTAATGAACTTTCAACAAAGAAACAAACTCATTAACAACAACACCGTCTAAGAGCTGATTTCGTTCAATCCATTACTAGAAAACATCCAAGCAGAGATTAAATCAAGAGTTTAAGGTCTATCAACAAGAAAACCAGCAAATTCAACTAGTGAATTGATAAAGTTCCTCTCTAAACTGAGTTATTAGCAGCAATTAACAAAAAGCAAGTAAATGCAGAACAATAACCAGAACTCCGGCAAGATCGCAGGTCTATTCCCTCCTCAACGAGTCGGGCCTCTTCTTCTACTTCTTCGATGAACCCTCTAATTCCTCTCCTCCCCCTTTTATCTTCCGCCAATCCGTGAAGACGAAATCCTTCTGGAATGCATCATGCTCTCTCTTTCCGCTGTTTTTCCTGGCCTCCTTCTCTACCATTGATGCCTCAACCGCCTCTTCTATCACACAGTCCACGTGTCCTGAATTAATCAGCTCCACTTCTTCGGCCACGTGTCCAGCAACCTGCGGAATAAGTTGAATCCGAGAAGATTTTTGCTGGATCCGATAAGGATACATAACATTTTTCTTCAATTTTTGTAGGAATTTTCCTGCTTTTTACTGCTCCGAAACTCTTCTCACGTTACTCCCAGCAGATACATAAGAAAGGTTAGTTCTCAGGTTGCATGTCATGCATGAGTCTTCATCTGATTTATCCAGAATGTGAACATGAATCCTTTTGCCTGCTATTTTATTTCCACCAAGTTGTTTCAAATTTTGATCTTTAGTTTACGTTCCTTTATGAACCAGATGAAAATACAAGGAACCATATCTGTGAAGCATGGAGGTCCTGCCACTAGAAATTTGCAGGGGGCTCGGTAGCCATTCTACTATGGAATCTGCTCGGTATTAAGGTGCACATCTTTGTAGGTAATGTTACATCATTTATAGAATATTTCACACGAAATAAATAAACAAAGAGAAAATTGACGGGCGAAAAGGTTTCATAGCTTTAGAAACAACAATTCAGTCAGCTTCTAGTGAGTAAAATTGTTGCTTTTATCAGTAAAAAAAAATCATGTTAATATTAAGTAGAATTCTTTTGCTTCACTTTGCGGTCCACAATGATCAATATTTACTAGAATTCTCTTATAGCATTCATCTCCATTGTGATGCTCCGTTATCACCATCAACAACTACTCATTGGAGAAGATAATGACGAAAAGGAAATATAGGAAGGAGAGCAACAACAAACACTAGTGTTAGTGGAATAAATAGTATGCAACTCGAGAAAAACAACTAATATTGCTGAAATCTTCTTAACTACTTTGATGGATATATCAATATGTGAAAATTGTTGTCATTGTTTCTTACTAGTTGTCAAGTTCTTTATGTTGTATGATTTCAACTCTCTGCAAGCCACGGTGAGCATTTGTATTCACATTTTATTTTGTGTTATTGGTCATTATCTGCATATATGGAACTAATCCAGTAGAACTGCGTTTTGTGTGCTTTGACTTACTTTCAAGGTTGTGCTCATTTTTTATGAAGTAATCAATGCAAAAGTGTTGTGCCAAAGTAAGATTATTATTATTATTATTATTATTATTACCAACCGATTAAGTACCAGTTGCTTTGCTGGTAGGCCCATTTAGGTTAGGAGAGCATTGTCCCTCATTTCTTACCAACCTCAGGTGTGTAATCGACATCTTGCTTATTATCGGTAGAAGTTTCATGCAAGTCGATCTGACCTCAACTGTCCATTTCTCATTCATTCAGGGAGCCCCTAGTGGACTTGGCGGTGCTCAACTCTGAACGTTAGGAAAGACCACCTAGTCGAATTGAATCTTTCTAGAACTTTTTTCTCTTGAATATCATTCAAAAAAGTTTCAGATTGCCCGCTATTCCACCCGTTAGTAATTGAAGGTTCTAGACTTTTATTAAATGAGAGAGACCCTCCATGGCAAAAATATTATAGATACAAGATATGGTATAGAAATCAATGCTTTCTTTTTTCTTCCATTTGTTATGTGGGAATTAATTGACAGTGTTTGCGATTTATTATTTAGGGTTTATATTTTTTTTATTTTAGGTTAAAGATTTGGGTTTAAAATTTTTTGACAGTGTTTGCGATTTATTATTTAGAGTTTATATTTTTTTAATTTTAGGTTAAAGATTAGGGTTTAGAGTTTATGATAAATATTTAAACTTTAAAAATTAAGCAAAGGTTTAGATTATAAAAAAATTAATTTTTTTCTAAAAAAAATAAAATGACATGGATATTGATATGGATGCCAACTTAACATTTACATTATTCAGACTACTAATTCGGCCTATTAATTTGACTTAAATAATATTACTATTTTCTCTAAGACGGATCTTGTCCATGTCATGGGGTATAGAATTGATTTATCCAAATATATTATGATGTACATTAAGAAACAACAAATCCAATTATGACCACAGAAAATTTAATATTTCCGTTTACCTTTAAATTTTGATGAAGGAAGGGGATGGGCGTGAATTTGAAAGAATAAAATTTCCTTAAAAGTTGATATACGTTCAAGAAAGGGTGACTTCTGTGAAAAAGCTTATTACACATCACTAAAACACACCTAGAAATCATAAACCAGCACAATCAGCCTAAAAAAAATTCTCATGCATCAACAATACAAATAGTTTTCGCGTTTATAATGAAAACCAATATAATCTTTCAAACTAATGATGACCTTTAATATGCATATTTCTCTAGTATAATTTTGGGTCAAGTAAGAAGGGGACTGAAGATATTAGAATAGACGGTATGGAGAAGCAAGACAAAATATATGAGAACGCCAACAAAGGCACTGATGAGTGCTCCCATTACATGGTCACAAAACTCCGGCGTCTGACCGCAAATCGGCAGCCACCCGGCGTGCTCGTTTCCCTTCTTTCCCACTTGGGATACAGCTCCCGCTGCTGATATGGCAGACACCAAGAACATCGTCACAACCTATAAAAGCATAAACAATAATTAATCCTATCAAAATACTTATTTTTTATATTGAAAAATAATAAAATACCAACTCTACCGTAAAACAAATGGTGCTAGCAAAATCAATTTTGGCTTTGTTTTCATGTATCTAAATGTTTATTTTTATTTATTATTTTAAAAATTAATCACAGGGTTTTAAAATGAAAAGAAAAAAAGAAAAAAAACAATTACATGGATTATTTTTGCAATGGGAATTAACAATCATCCGAAACACATGCATCAAAAATGATTTTTACTTATTTCTAAAAAAACTTGTTTTAGTATCTTGAATTTCTTTTTTATATTATAAATAAAACAAAACTTAGTTTATAGCAGAAGAAAAAAAATTGAAAATAAAACTTTTTTGTCCAATGTTTACATGAAACTAACCAAAAAGAAAAAAAAAAACTTAATAGATAAAAAATTAAAAAATTAAAAGGTAGTGACTTTTTAAAACATCGGCAAGTCATTAATTTTTCCTTCATTTGTTCATCAGTACTTTTTTATTTGCGCTCATAATATTGTCCATTATTAGAATTTAGAAATGAGTAAAAACTCAAAGTTATATTTTCACATGAAATTCTTCAAATGCAACACTCTTATCACCATAAAATATAGAGATGCATGCAAATAAAATTAGGGAATTCAACTAACCAAATCCATGAGGATAATGAAACTGGAGACAGAATTATTGAACCGAGGTATGAAGAGAACTAATAGAGTGTAAACCCCAGCAACCGCATTCACTATCAGAAAGAACCTGCATATATATAGAAATATGATTTAGAAGTGACCGAAATGGATAAAAAAATAAATAAATTTAAAGAAAAAAACGATTAAGTGATTAAAATTAATTGGTCAAATGAAAATATGCAGATGCTAGTTAGTATTTTACCTGTGTATGTAAATGCACACATCATAAGAGTGATTTTTACTGGTAGAATGACATTGTTTTATTTAGGAAATTCCTTTTTTCTATAATACATATATTAAATATCATATAGAAAGAGATACAGCTTTGTTTAGAGTGAAAAGCTAACAATTAGTATGGCATGCTAAAAATATTTATGAAAAAGAAGAAAAAAAAAGGTAAGAAGAGAGGAATTACACAAATGCAGGTGTGTACTGAAACTTGGCTTCCAACTTGATGTTGAAGAAGGTGGTTGTCTCATGGCTTGTGGCCATGACAATAGCTGCAGTGAGCGTAGCAGCCAACGCAAGAAGCCGTAGAAGGAGAAGACAACAAGCTCTTGTGTTTTTGGCCATTGACATTGACATTGCTAGAGAGCAGTGGCTCAAGTGAAGAGGAAGAAGGGTTGGGAGAAAGGTTAAGGATTTAAATAGTGAGAAGAAGGGTGGTGGTAGCTAGGGAGGTTTAACAATATAGAACAAAAGGCAACGTGGTAGGGAAGAAGGTGGTGGGATTGTGTGTTGGGCCCTCTCTTGGGAAACTTCTTTCCTTTTGTTTTGTTTTGCCTTCTTATTTTAAAGGGTTTTTGGTGGGGTTTGTAAGCATAGGTCACCCTCTTTGTACGCCTGGGTATCATATTTTCAAAGTTTAGCTCACTTACCAGGCATCATGTGTGACAAGTTTTGTTTCCCATCGCTTGCGCTCATACTTATCATTCTCTTTCTATTCTCTTTATTCCTATCAATTTTATTTTGGAGGAATTTGTTATCTTGCAGATAGCAGAACTCAAAATTCAAAAAAGGGGATAATACCTCCTATGATCACCTTAGCATTTACTTCATGTACAAGGGAATGATTATCATACAGTCAACTTATAGCACAATAGCAGGTGATGGACAATTAAATCAAACACAAGCTTGAGAACAATTAAACCTAATTAGAATAAATAAATAAATAATAAATATTAAATAAAAACAATTGCATACATCCGTATGATAAAACATTTATATCCATCCATCCAGTACAAATTCTGTTGTATAGTGACAGCGTCATGAAACTTTTATTTGCTAAACTAGTGTTGGATAACCAGATCATGAAATGGCTCTAGAAATGGGTATACGAGTTGATACACCTTACCGAAAATGATTAATTATAATATGTTACTTCCACAATCATTAAAAACAAACAAAAAAAAATACAAAACTTGTCTGGGATTGCGGCCAGATGCTGAGGCAATGATTGGCTCACAACAAGGCATTCCAGAAATAGGGTTCTATTCCGAACCCTTGCTTGCTTTGTACGTGTTGACTAATTGTGTCTGTACATCTTGTGAAACAGCAGCATGCTCCAAGTATTCCATTGTGAATTCACCTTTTCCCTGTATTAAAAAGAGAGCCAATATAAATCACGATCTTTGTAAAATTTCCTAGAGGAATCAATGGTCTGCATGCAAAAAAGTTTGTCTTCACCTGGGTCATTGACCTAAGGGATGTTGAGTAGCCAAACATATTATTCAAAGGAACCTGGGAAAGGTAAGCATCAGTTTATGATTGTTCATTCATATCATAGTGGGAGTGTTATATATTTACATGGCATGAATCAACGTAGTGGATATGAAAATTTTTCATGTAGGATACAAAGGTTGTGCAAATTTGAAGTTACCGTTCGAAATGTATACAACTATGGAAAAATCTAGAAGCAAAAGCCTCAACATAATAAACAGGATAAAGCTGGTTTGAAAATTTTTCCAATATTTAAAATGAATTTACAAATTGTGAATAAGTATAAAATCAGAAATAATGGGAAAATAGCTATATTCAGCAAATCATATAGATAATCTAAGCATATTCTAACAAGAAATGATAGCTAAGCCCTTACCTCTGATATTATTTTCTAGTCATGCTACCTTCAGGAATATCAGGCGGTACTGCAAATGTCAAAAGTTTATGAGACTTAACCAGATAGGTTTCAAGGTTAATATTAACCCTCAAGCCATATCTACAGTATTAGTCTCAGAACTCCTTCAAACCTCCGATCTCAACAAACAATCTGTTTAACATAAGTTGTTCTATAATCGGCCTTTGTGCATTTTCCATCACCACAAAGAAGGATGTACAAGTTGAGGAAAATGCTACAGACTGCATACCAGGCAATTAGAGTTATAGATTGTTAAGGGATTCATCAAAATGGAATTTGACATAATCCATGGAGACACCTTCAAGGGGGATGATTTTCCTCTTGCTCTCAATTTTTTTTCTTAGTTTTCATAATTAGTAATATTCCTTGTGGAGGTCCTCATCCTTGAATTTGAGGAACTCTTGTTAGGGGAGAATAAATCCTAACAATTGATTTACTGGCACAAAGTGGAATTAATTCTCTGATTATTAGAATAGAAAATCAGTCTGGATCATTTATTAAATTATACATTATGTATTTTTCTTGAATGAAATTTTTTGTTCATTTCATTAAAATATCTGCCCCATAAGCAGCATGGATGGCGACCATTTAAATCATCCAAGACACAGTATCTAGTCTTTTTGTTCTTGGTAGAGCAACATAGAAGGGAAGGAGTTGTTGCACAGTACCACAATTTTGTGGCAATCTTTGACTAAAGCTTCTCCAATTGACCCAAAAACTGGGATAACTTCAGAACACAGGCATCAATTTCTACACATGGTAGGCAACTTAATTATAGTATAATATATTGTGTACCTGTTGAATACTAACTTACTGCATACAGCAAGTGTTCATCTTAGACTTCAAAAAGGTCCAAATCAAATCCAGAATGGGTTGATAACCATATTTTACAAGGAACCTATATAGTCCATTAGAGAGGTGGTCCTGATTCATGTTACAGAAAAGGTCACGGACCCACACATATTTTCCACTTAGATTTTCATGTTCTGTTTCAGTTTCTCTTATCAAATATTTGCCAATGGAGTAGCACAGACTACAGAAGTGATTGCTCGTCTTTGTTCAAATGAAGTAAAAACCTACACGCCTTGCATGTCTCTTCTTGATAACAACTGCACATATTAAGACTCCAAAATCTATATTTTAATTAGGAAAAACTGCATACTCAAAAAAGTTGTGTTTAACTCCATAAATCAGCTCCAGAAAAATGGAGCGAGCTTGTAAACTAAGATGTTAACTACTTAAACGTCAGTTTGACAAAGGAGGAGACAAAGTAGGTATTCTAATTTTGTCGAAGTATGCATAGCCTGCTCAACAGGCGATAAAAAGGCAGAGGTGATCTAATAACCACCAAACATAACGCTATTTCATTGCACCTCCACAAACTTCATATACTATTTGTGAAAGTCGTAAAATCTTTAACTAATGTTGTGAATGACTCATGAAGCGCATGATCTAGAAGAATCTACCAAAAAGCTCATCATTTGCAATGTTGAGCTAGTAGCTGATTGCAATCAGTCATCAACATTTAAATATTGAACAATAGTAGACCACATATTTCTCATTGTTAAAATGAAAGAGAAGAAATGTTTATCATACATGTGCAGCGATCACAGTATCATCACCATCTTGGTCATTCCCCACAATCATACCCTTCCTCCTGAAATTCATTATGCAGAACTTCAGTTCAGCATTTCAACCAAATAATTATAGCAAAAACTGAGACTATCAAAGTTTTCCCAGAAAAAAGAAATAAACTCACTTATTAATGTCCCCCGTAACAGTACCCTGGAACTCTGTTGGCACTTTCAACTCAACTAACATTATAGGTTCCAGTATGACAGGCTTCGCCGCAGCATAACACTGTCAATTAACCCATGTTTCCACTGTATGGTTAACATGACCTAATGACTAAATAGTCCATCAAGCTCACAAATTTATATGATGTGGATTAAGTTCATTTAGAGAACTTAATAAGCCCAATGAAGCAAGAGTAGCTACCTGTCTAAGTGCATAAATGGCCGCCAACTTAAAAGCAAGTTCACTGGAATCTACAGCATGTGAAGCACCATCTGTCAAGACTATGCGGATATTTTCAACAGGATGCCCTATCAATGATCCCCTGCAGGTACATGATACATCACAAAATAAGCTATTTATTAACAGTTGCAAATGAAAGAAACAGCTAGTCACTTACGAGTTGCTGGCTTCTTTGAAACCCTTCTCAATTGCAGGGATAAAGTTGGAAGGGATTGCTTGCCCTATGATCATATTCTCAAACTCAAACTTGGTCGCTGAACCAATTGGAAGAGGTTCAATATACCTGCCCGTTATGAGGAAAAAAGGACAATTTCTTATGGACATAACAAGATCTAATCACGCAAATCAATATTACATGTTCATCTCATCATGACAGCAAGCTCAGGTGAGAAAGCTATTACAAACATTTAAAATTATCACAAAAACGCAGAGCACACTAGCATAATTAGTAGAACCAATAGCTCAATATATTATTCTAACCTAGTTCCAATCTTGCACAAACAATATACAAACCAAGTTTTTAACAAAATTTGACATGCAAAAACAAATTAGTAATTTCAAAGTTCACGGGACAGCTTTGCTACAACATTACCACATGAACTATCCAGTAGGAAATAAAAAAAATGGGCCAGTCAAAGCCAAAGGCAATAAATAACAACATCCACTCAAAGATAATCAAGTGACTGATTCTGATTCAAAATTTATGGCTCAGAAAATAATAAATCTTAGTTCAAGCTTACCCGCAAACCCGTCCATATTGACCTTGGCCTCCCGATTGTTTCTTATGTAAATAATCAAATTCAGCACACTGCGTGACAGTCTCCCTAAAGTTAACACGGGGTCTTCCAACTTTTGCATCAACCTATGCACTCAGAGACAAGAAAAAGGTGAAAATTGTTTACTGACAGTGACCAGACAATATTCCCAGATAAATTTTAAAAAAATGTACACAGGTAAGAAGATACAAATATAAATCTAGTGGATACACTAATCAGAAGTGTATATCTCATATTTGTGATAACCAAGGAGATAAAAGACAATTAGTGCTGTTCACACAAAGCAAAGAGTAAGATGTTTTATTGATCTAACTTGCAACATAAATGTGTACTCTTCTTATATCGTCTACTTATCCTACAGATGCATCAAAACAAACTATTATTTCTTTTTAATATATACAACAAACCAGTAAATGGTAGATAATAATGCTCAAGTAGAAGCCAATACTGACAACATACTTAGATCTGATTGCTACATGTAGTCTAATTTCAAGCAAGGAAGACAAAATTAGGGAATTTTCAAATACTTACTAGTGCAACTAAGACAGTATATATATATATATACCCTTTCTAAGTTATTATATACATATTTCTAATTCATTGTTAAAGAAAATTTAAAATAAAAAACATTTAAAAAAAAACACCAACACTGACACACCTTATACTTCCTCCGGATGCGCTCAACATATATATCCAAATGCAATTCTCCCATCCCAGAAATAATTGTCTGCATGACACAGTGCTTAACATGCACTGAAAAAACATAAAAGAGAAAAATAATGCTCAATAGGAAAATCAAACATAGCAAACCTGCCCACTTTCAGCATCCAAACCAACACGGAAAGTAGGATCCTCCTTGGTGAACCGATTCAAAGCCTTTGAAAACTGACATAAGTAAAGAAAACAGGCATGTTAACACAAAAGTAACTGTAAACAAGTCAAACAAGAGGAATACTTCATCAGGATAAATTTACTTGTCCCCCAGAATCTTTAGATACAGGTGAAACAGCCAGTGACATTACTGGTTCTGGAACATTCATGGATGTCATAGTGTATCTAACTGAGCCATCAGTGAAGGTATCACCTGGTAAAATATAAACACACAATTTTCCCAGTTAATTAAAAGAAAGCAAAAAGGTAAACTAAAAACCAGGTTAACTACATAATAGGTTGTTTACCGGATGCACAGTCTACACCAAAAACCGCAACAATCTGCCCAGCATGAGCTTCTTGAATGTCCTGCCAAATAAGGTACAAACACAAACCATCCATCATGCATAGAATGAATTGAAATGATACTGCAGATTTATTTTAAGGGGATGTAACATCATATTACCTCCATCTCATTGGAATGCATCCGAACTAAACGAGGGACCTGAACAAAAGAGCATACACAAATTAAAGACTAGAGATGGATCACAGAAAAAAGAACATAAAAGAGAACTGTCTATGGTGTGTGCCAGAATGCTAGCAAATAGAACGGATAAATATAATTACTTCCCTTGTACAAAAAAACAAGACCATTGAACTTAGCCAACATACATATTCTGATTTTCAGATCAGACAGAATAGATTCAATGACTTGAGCTTCTATGGAAACACCCTGGGTATCTATTGATTCTATTGTATGGTGAAGGCAATTACACAGGTAACACAAAAGAAGAGAATGTAACAGCCCGAGTTCCTAATAGGCATTCAAAGAGTTGCATTATTCCACCAAAGTTAAATTACACAGGAAGCACAAAAGAGGAAAATGTAACAGGCCAAGTTTCTATTAGGGATTCAAAGAGTTGCATTATTCACACCAAACTTAAATTACACAGGTAATAGAAAGAAGCAAAGATAACAGACCAAGAATTATCCAGTTAGGTTGGAGTACAAAATTTCGGTGGTGTCATAAGTAATCTGACAAAACAATCATTATCATCCCAAGACATACAAAAACAGTTAATTAAGCCCCTAAACAAATAAAGTGAAACAATATGACTTCATTAAAGAAATAAATCACTGAATATCTACCTGCACTAGAAAAATTGGGTGATAATGTCAGCATGGCATACAAGGGCAATCAACTCAATTTTCTCCCTTTAAACTAACAAGGGCTGTCATGCAGTCTATCAAAGTTATGAATGATCAACATGAATAGAAAAAAGGAAGAGATGGCCTATCAAACCACATTGCACTACTTCTATCACAGGAAGTTGCTTATCTTCAGCACTCCCCCACAAATATCTAGATAGGCAAAGTAATAAATTAGCTTCAATGGCCAGGAAAATGTTCTCTAGATAAAGAACTAATAGAAAAATTAATAAAAATGAACAAGTGATTATTTACCTTAATTTTCTTCCCTGTATTAATGTTGACAATGTATTCACCCTTCTTAATGACACCTTCATAGATCCTGCAAGGCGAAAATGATTTCTATTTTTTTTTTTAAAAAAAAAAGCAACATAAAGAAAGAAAGAACAAATTAACCCCTTTAAAAAGCTGATGAATTATATGCAAAGTTTGCAAACTGATTAGCAGTACCTAAGATAGGTCAATTGACCAAAGCGGCCTTCTTCCAATTTGAAAGCTAAAGCAACAAGTGGTCCAGCTGGTGTTCCGGATAACAAAACCTAAAATAGTGAATTCAAGGAACAAAGATACTAAAACAATTCCAAGATAAGAAATTTATGAAAACTAAAAGCCACACATAATAAATCATACCCTCTCTTCAGAGTTGTTTTGATCAAGGGCATGGTTTTCAACTTCAGTAGGGCAGGGTAGATAGTCTAGAACTCCATCAAGGAGTGGTTGTACACCCTGAAGACTCAAATTGTAAGCAGTGAGCATGTAAAGGACATCTGCTAAAGAAAAGGTAAACATAAATACCACAACCTACATTTCCCGGACTATGGCAAATAGGAAGACAAATTCCAAAGGAAAAACATCCAACATTAGGAGCATGAAGACTACTTGCCTCAGACATGATAAAATATAAAAGTATAAAAACAAGCAATCACTCATTATACATACAAAAGGAATCTCCAGATATCTAGCCCCAAATTTGGTTATTCTAGTGAAATATCAAATAACTGCTTTGAGATTCAAATAAGCTTCAAGGGACAAAATTAACAAAATCATCCACCTACTATCTCCACAGAGCTTCAATTTTAAGAAAACACAAAGCTCTTCAGCACTTACAGAACTTGTGATGCTAATTACAGAAAATTTGTTGCCCATTTACCAGAAATCAGAACAGAGAATTATTAGTCAATCCTACCAAGGAGCCTTAAATGAATATGATGCAATATTAACACTACATTTACTCAGTCCAGTCAAACAGCACACAAGGAATAATATACGGTGCATTGCAACAGAATGGCGATCTCATGTTCCTTGAAAAATGTTAAATTCACAACGAAGAAAATAGTAAGTTGGAGAAGGCTATCGTTAAATCATCAACAGCTTGAGGAAGTTAGGAAATTGAGTCCACAAACATAATATGATCTGACCATAGTTCAAAAGTTAAATAAGCAATAATGACGGATATGGTTCAAAAGTCAATAAACAATGTAAATAATTCTAAGAAAATAATTAAGCATTGCAAGCACCTTGTTTTTGAATGCACTTCCCATATAAACTGGAACAAATTTACGTGCTATTGTAGCCCTACGGATTGCCATCTGTTAAATGAAAATTACAAAAAGATTAAAAAAAATAAAAATGGTAAATAGCATTTTGCTTTTGACAACTCACTAGGCATGTACGCAAACAGACAAAGGTGTGTATTCTAAATTGAGTAATTGTACCTAAACTTTTGTCCCAAAATATGCAAAATATCAGTTCTTATATAGGGACATATGTACTGAACATAAGTTTCAAAAATGATAAGTAGAAAAGCAATAATATTAACTCATGAAACTCATTACTGCAATGCATAGCATAATAGACCAAGTTTGGCCCATTTTTAGGACCTTAAGGGAGTGTTTGGTTAAAGGATAAGTCCACTTCCCAACCCGTTACTGGAGGTCATTATTTAATTAATTATATTTGACAATTAATTTTAAAAAATTATTAATACTAATAACTATGAAGGAACTCAGTCCTTGGCAAGTTGTCAGGTTGATGAGATATCATCATTTGGAAAATCCCTTGTATCCTTAGCTGCAGTTTTGTATTCATCTCAATGGCCGCCCAAAGGTCCTTACAATTTTGAAAATCACCCAAAAAGTCCTAGAATTCAAAAAAATAAAAAATAAAAAATAAAAACCATAATAGTTATTATATAAATAAACTTTTTCTATGATAACTAAACTACTCTCTTCATCTTCCCTTTCCCTTTCATTTTCATGTCCCAGCAAACAACTTCTCCGGCAAGCCCATGCACACAGTGAGCACACTAGCAAGCTCACATCTGGAAGAGTTCACCAGCGCACGGACATGCGCAGCCAGCAGGAGCACTGGAAAGCTCTTAGGATTTGGAGAAGGATAGAAGGAAAGAGAAAAAAAGGGTGGGTAACTAGGAATTTTTATGTCCCTAGCAAGTAACTTTTTGGAAAAACAAAATGATCAAATAAGAATTGAGAAAGTTGAGGGACATGCAAGTTTGTTTTCCTGATTAAGAAATAGTTAAGTTACCATTAATTAAAAAATAAATTTTTAATTGAAAATATTTAATTTTGATTAGTATAATTAAGCCAAAATTTGGTCCATGCACATGAAGTTTTCCCTCCAACAGTGTTACTAGGACATAAATATGGGTGTCGAGCATTCAAAAAACTACATTAAATATGTATGTCTGTGTTGTGTGTGTGTGTGTCTGTGTATATGAACATGGGAATCTCATCATTTTTAAAAAGGCAAGAGAATATTTTAGCAAAACAAGTTTTTTTAAGTGTTTAAATAGATATAGAGACACTATAACGTGTTTCTAGAGAAATACAACTTATAAAGTTTAAATCAAAATAGAATAGAGTTTTAAAATCATGAAAATCACAATTCAAAAGATTTGGAAGACACAATAGGCAATTCAAAAATAATAAAAGATTGAGACTGAAAATTAAATAAAATCACAATGGAAATTGAAATAGAAAAGAGAGCGTAATAAATGCAAAATCCCTAAATTGGATCACGTGGGAAACATGTGATTCAAGCGTGCCTTCAACATATCATATTATATCTAAAGAAAAAAATACATATCCCTGTATGGATGTATATTTTTCTTAAAGATACACTATCCCAATAACACTGCCTCCAACACAATTTAAAAAAAAAAATCCTCAACACCACACCAATTTATACCCTCACTAAACACGCTTTTAAGCCTAATTAGGCCAACCTAGATAACTAAATGCCCAAATATGGTGCAAACTTTTTTTTTTTTTGGCAAATGCAACGAGCGCTATCAAGGGCATGCGCACATACCAGGAACTGAACGTCCGGCACATGCGCCATCACCCAGTGACAAGGGTTCAGGTTGCAAACCCAATCCCACAGAGGACCCATTTCCACCACTGACTTGAACTCAAGACCTTTTGAATGTTCGACACCAACACCTTTCGCAATTTGGCCAATACCACTAGGCCATTAACCCTTTGGTGGTGCAAACTATTATTCAACTCATCTTTTATATTAATTTGATCTTATTACATACTAGGTCACAGTTGTCATCCAATTGGTTAAGATGCAAAACTAGTGAACCTAATTAACAAACAACAACAAACAAAAATCTCTACTAGCCATAACTAGTTTTTGCATGTCAAGTAAGGTACAATCAATTGATTAACCCATATCTAATAAGAATTCTATCTAGTAAAATCTATTTTGAACCCATTTACACCTATTGTGTTCATTCTAGAGCTTTATCGACTAGTAGGTCATCACTCTCAATCAACAAAACCCGCTTTCAGTGAAATCCAGAGCGATGGCCAATTTTGGTTCCCCTCTGGTTCCCCTCTCATCAAGCCTGAACTTGCTCACATTAAATGATCTAGATTCAGTCAAAACTTCAGAATTTTGAAATCTTTTTATAAATATCAACTTCTTAATTCACAGAAACTTGGTTTAATATATCATAAAAGAAAAGTATCAGATAAAAAGGCAAAATGGTAAATGATTCTAAAATCACCTTAAGGTCTCTGGGTGATATAGGTTCATCATTCAAAAAAATTTCAGCCAGTTGATCATCCACTTCATAGACAACTTCAATCAGTTCATGTCTTTTTTCCACAACTGATGCCTCTAAATTTGAGGGAATATCAGATGCAACTACATTCTCCCTGGAAAAATTGATAATAAATACAATCCCATCTATCAGAATTGCAGGAAGACATATGTTCTAGTAAAAAAACAAATAATTGTACTGAGACGCACCCATTTGCACCATGGAAATAAATAGTAAGCTTTCAACTGTACAAGATCTACAAGGCCTTGAAAATCCTCTTCCAAACCAATTGGAATTTGAACTGCTGCACTATGATGCCGAAGCTTGGATCTTGCCTGGAAAAAAAGGGATGCATCAGAGATTCACAATGCACTGCAAAATTCCTGAACAAATTAAAATAATAGAATAGAATAGAATATATACAAATTCATGCTAAACTCTTAAAATGATTAAAATGGTTCTTAAATATCTCATCTTTAATGCGCATACCTATGTGCTTACCATATCCAATGCCTTTTGGCCATTTTTACATGCCACCAGACAGGCATCATATTGTTTTCATGTTATCATTGTTGTCCTAGAGATTCATTGCCCTCAATGTTTGTTGTTGAAACTAGGAAGGAATTAAGCACAGATGGCAATCAACTAGAAACTAATTTTCAGAACCATGCTGCAATATGGCATGCAAATATCATGTAACTCTCCTTGATATCTTCCTCTAATAACAATAGTCAGCCAGCCTTTTATTATTTCCTGCCTGACTTCACAATGTTCATCAATATGACGACTTACACTTGTGGAATGCTTCATTGAAAGGAGCCAAAAAAGATATTGTTAGATCAAAAACAGAGTAAAATTTTGGCTTCAAGAAGCAAATTCCCTACCATATACAAAATTCCCTTGAAATCTTTCTTTCATCAACATCAAGTGCCAGCCTCATTAATCATAAAAGGAGGTTAACACCCAAAATGGCAGACAATTTTTTATAGCTATATAGTCACACAGCATTTAGTCTTATCTTTGAAAATTGCTTCAATGGTGAAATGCAGGATAGCATGTAAGCAAGATCACCACTTCAATCTCCCAAAGCCTGTTAAATGTCAAGCCTCAATTGGAAAGGGCCAAAACCTAAATAATAATGGATTGAATCTGAATGGTTTCCATTTTTAGGGAGTGCTCAATTGTGTTACTGTTAACACCATAACAACATAATATGAGGCTGGCAGAATGTCAGAAATCCTCACACAAGGAAAGAATTGCTTGGACTACCAAATCATAAACATAGGAAACTAATTGCACTTCACAAACAGTCAAGCTCTTGAAGGAAATCAGCAAATTAACATAATAGACTTAAAAGCTATCTAAAGATGTTGCAACTCCAAAAAAAGATATGTATGTGTATGTTCATATCCAAAGTAACAGAATGCCAAATTCCATAAGTCTGATAACAATTAAATAAAAACAACCGAAGCTAATCACCAAGATCACAAGTTATTATGATAAGATTCATAGAGAAAACGCCTAAAATAGTACAAGCTAACCAAGTTATGAAACGAAAAGGCATACCTGATAAGTTTCTAAGGTTTGCCATCAATTATTAAAGAATCAAGATTAAACCTATCAATCTTTAAATTTTTCAATCACACAATTGAATGAACTTAGAGACTACTAGAGTTCCATCTTGTCTACATCATGACATTTTTTCATCCTCATATTTGTATATTTTATTATGGCTTTTGTATTTAAGTATTTTATTTCAAATATTATAAACAATTTTAAAAAAGGAAACTAAAACCACGTGTAGAAAAAGCAAAATAAGGAAAAATGACCAAGGCTGTTTTTCAACATACAAAGACCAAAATTGACACCAAATTTCAAAACCATCATCAGTGAACTACTACACCCATAAGATCAAAATAGGAAACCAGGATATAAGATCAAAATAGGAAACCAGGATATAAGACTGGAGTATGAAGGGAGCCAAGGTAGCGCCATTACTCCAATCCTGATTTTTTTTTATTAGAAATAACTTATGAGTTAGATTAGCAATTTAGCATGAAAACCATGTACCTCACCTAGATCCTATTACTTTGCATAAGGAAATTTTGATTTATTTAAATTTGAAACAATATCTAGGCATGGCCAATTATTCCATTGCAAATATGGTGCCATGATTTCAACATGCGAGATCTTTGATAAGTGCTCGTGTTATAATAATGCGAAGTATTGTTATCTTACATTGAGCATTACTTTTATCAGATTTTATCACTAAATAATGTGCATTTGTGTGCTTTTGTGCATTGTAGGGTTGTGGAGCTAGTTTGGAGAAAAAGAGCAAAGTTAGGTCGTGTTTGTTGATGTTGGGAAGTTTTCAGACCAAACAAGGAACAAGACACGAGCCTAGACTTGTGAGTGTGTGCCAATCTCCTTTAGAGGGGCACAAAGGCAGTCGCATTCACAATAAGTTTAACTCGTGTAGCATAAGAGAACTTCACCAATGAGGAGAATTGAAGCAATCGACATGATCTACCGTTGATTGTGTGCCTAATTCAACGGCCTCAATAAAGAACGACGAATTCGAGAGCGTTTCGGCGAGAGTTCTGTAGCAGCACTGTAACAAGTTGCTGTTCACTGTTCGCCGAAATTCAGCAAAACAAAAACTTCACACGGCCGTGTGAAATCCCGATTTCAGCCAATTTGAAGCCGCGACTCAACATTATTTAAGTCGCTTTTGAGACTTTTTCTGAATCTTTTTCATGTATCTTTTCCCCTAACTTCTGGAGGGTTGCGGCTAGGGTTTGGAAAGGACCTTTGTGAAGGATCAAAGCGCGCCATCGGCATCAACATCGACGTCCGGCGGCCGCACAAGACCACGGCCACACACTACACAAGGGGGTTTTCATCTATGCTTTCGATTTGTGCTTATTTTCATAGTTTGATAGATTTGTATAGCTCCATGAGGAGCTAAACCCCTTGTAGGTATTCGGACTTGTAAACCCTATGATGATTATGTTTCTATGACATGTTATTATGCTTTCTTTATTGATGAATAAAATTGAGTTTCAATCTTAATTGCATTTTGTATTGATTTTCCCTTAGCCGTGACACTAGGATTGAGAATCATGTAGGTTATCCTTTGGAGGTGTGACAACTCCTATAGGGTTAAACTACTTAAGATTGGAGAGGGTCGAGAGGGTGAGTCGTGAAGTAGCGAAACGTCCCTTCCCCTCCGGTGTGATTTTCCCTACCTCCGTGTTCCAAGAGTTCTTAGCGGTCAAAATAGAGTGAAGTGCTAAGAGATGAACTCCCCTGGGGCTTAGTTACGCGAGCAACAGAATGAAAGGTTGTAGTGAATCCTAGTGCTAGGGCTTAATTGAGATTGGGGTTCTTTCACCTGGACCAAAGGGTTAGAGCTATACATATGAACAGGGTTTATCACTAAGAATCCCTAGAACTTAAAGCAATCCCGCGTAGTGTGAGGCTTAGGAAGATGGACTCCCCTAGGGCTTAGTTGACAGGTCAACAAGAGTCAAGGGTTGTAGTGAAACCTAATGCCGGGGCATAGTGCTGGGTTAGTCACGGTTGACCTTAGGTTTGGGACCGTGTGTTTAAGGATATCCTCGACTCATTAAACATCAATAGAAAAGTATAATAGCATTGTCTTGCACTAGAAGCATAAATCCTAGGGATAGATTGTCCGAGTACCCTATTTCATTCATTAATTGTCTCTCTCATTACTCTTGCTTGCACTCTCCTGCCTTCCATATTTCTATTTTATTTCTTGTTTTGTTTAATTACTTTTGCAACCACACATTGACTTATTCTCACTCTTCGTACACCACACTAGCTAAATAGCGAACACTTGAGTCTTTAATCCCTATTCCCTGTGGATTCGACTACCCTCTCACCGGGGTACTATTATTACTACGACAACCCGTGCACTTTCGGACCCTATCAATCTTCATAGCAGGCTAGACCAGAATAAAACCAAGTGAAGTAGTCCTTTTGAAGCAATAATATGTTAGAATTAAGTGGGTTGTGCATTTAGTTAACTTATTAAGTTAATTGAACTAAAATCAAATTCTTTTAAATTGTGGTTCAGCTTTTTTAATTTTTAGATTTGGTTTTCAGTATTTGCTATTTCAGTTGCCTAATTTAAAAATCCAATAAACCCAAACCAAATTTTACAAAAAATTATTATAATATTAATTCAATATATATCATATCTTTATTTCAAATTCTAAAGCTAAATTCCTAAGTTATTCACTCCATCTAAAGTTCTAAACTTAACCACTTGAACCATTCATAGTAAACCTCATCACCACCAGAACCAACATTGGGGGTTGATGGTGGCCACCCTGGTGGCGGCAAAACCACATAATGTCTTTCTCAGCACTTCATCTAAACTTTAATTCCTAATTCCGCCATCTCCCTTTAATCCTTACTTCATCTAAACCTTAATACCTCCCAATTCACCAACACACTCCATCAGAATTCTCTCACCAGCACCCAATCCCTAACACTCCATCCAAAACCTCATCATAAACAATCGTAGGTGGTGGAGGCATAATCAAGTTTCTTGTTTGACATATTGGCAATGATAATGAGGTACTAAGAAATATCCATTTAGTTAAGAAACATCCATATCTCAAATTGGGCTTTTGCTTAACAAAATTATCGTAAAAAAAATCATAAAATTTTTTTAAGAAAAAATATATTTGGTTATTTGGTTCAACTTTTCAAACAATAATAAAAATAATTAGCAAACTCAGTTTTCGGTTGCACACCCCTAAAATAGTCATGTTTCCTTAGATTTGTCCATGACAAAAAGGAGAAACCTGTTTTTCGGACTTCCTACACTATCAAAGGCCATGATTGGAAAAAGTAGTATGCCTTACAAAATCAGTTTCAGTTGATATTTAAAAATAAAGTAGTCTTTTAGTTGCATGCATAATTTTGGGTATTATATTATTCATTCTTGATGACATATTTTATTTTTGGGTTATATTGTATAGAAATCAAATCAATGAAAAAGATCATTGAATTAAGACATGATTTCCTATGTTTCTATTAACTTTAAATTTTCTCACAACCTATAGGATAAAAATATAATTTTGAATTTATTATTAGTTGTGCTAGCATATGTCACCACAGGTCCACAGTAGAGTCTTACTAAAATTATGGGTGTTTGTAGTTAACAAGAACTGAACTAGACCAGCACTGTCTTATAGAGAAAAAGTTATTCTGTATGCTGAAAATCCTTATTATTTGAGGAAATCTATGTATGAATTATATTACTTTAATGTTGTCAACGGTGATGCTTGGGGACTATATATTGACACATTGAGTTATAGAATGAATACATCAAAGTTTGTAGTCATCCAAGATGGGATCTAGCACTCCTATCCAAGAGAGAATATTCTAAATTGTGCTTCTTATGTGTTAGATGAAAAACCGACAGGTTAATTTTGAAAATATTTGGTTACAAAAAAGTATAAATTATTATAAATATTTTAGCATTGTTTTATGTCCAATATCATAAGGAAACACGCATATAAGAGGGGATCAACGGTACCATTGGTGGTCAAACAAGATTGGGACCAAATATAGACATAAAACTAGAGAATCTAACATGGTTTGAAAGATTCTTCGCATATTAATCAAATTTGCAAGACAAATTTTAGGAGGGACTAACAAAAATGCATTATTCAAAAGGCACATGGATGTCACTCTCATCAAAACTATTGATACACACTAGACACTTTAGTATGTGCTTATATTAGTCTATGTGGCCTTACTCTGATTATTGTTTGATCGATATTAGTTTGAATTTTTTTTTTATTGCTTACTATATCTAACTTTTATGCCTAAACATAATTTGTAGGTCTCCAGTGTTAGGAGTTGAATAAGAATTCATTTTTTTCCTATATGGTGTTAGAGATTTATTTTGGTAATTCTCTTCTGTTACTTTTGGTTGCAACATTACTCATCACGCAGAGTTGGTAGTTTTTAAAGTCCTCATGGACTCTTTTGATCTCTGGCTCTCAACAGCCTACCAGGTTAATTTTGATGTTTTAACAATGATCACTTCACGAGAATATAATCATTTGTTATTTAGCTCGTTATTGAGTTTTAATAAAAGATTTGAGTTTACAAAAAAAGAAGCTTTCCACATTACATATAACTTACAAGATAAACATAAAACATCATGCTACCTACATATATTGTTAGTTAACCATGAGCAAATTCATGAAATAGCCTTAATAGTCATGTATTGTCATGTATTTTCATGTTGGAATATAAGCAGCACTGCATCTTTAATTGTCAATAACCATAACATAAAAATATAACCTGATTAAGAACCTTCCATGGATCAGCTCCCATTTGATCTAACTTATTTATAAATGCCAGCCTCGGTACTTCATATCTTCTCATTTGGTGATCAACAGTAATTGATTGACTTTGTACACCTCCAACACTATAAAGAACAAGAATGGCGCCATCAAGAACACGGAGAGCTCTTTCCACTTCAACAGTGAAATCCACGTGGCCTGGAGTATCGATTATATTAATCTGCAGGGGATGTATAAAATGCTTAGCCAAAGTCACATGCAAGATAATTTTGTTAAACTAATCCTAACTCATTTTTATCAACAGTATACTGTTCACCTCCCACAACCTGCTGCCCCTTTGCTCCATTGTTTCCATCTCTAGAATCTCTTTGCAATTTATCACCTCTACAACTACCTATTATTGATTTAGCTTGATTGACCTAAAGTTAGCCTTGCATGAATTAATTCTCCCATCAAAGATAGAATATAGGCTATAAATCTTTAACAAAATAGCCCCAAGTCATCTGGAGAAAAAGACAATCTTACATATTGCTCCAAGGGAGGACAGCAGGAAGGTTAGGATCTTTGCCATATCTAAGCCTTGTGAGTTCATGTTACTTTGCTTCAATTATCTCAAATAAGCCTAGAAACTTAGGCAAAATATGGCTAAATTTGACTTAATTAAGTGTTGAATCCAAAATTTCAATCAAACCAGTGTGGCTTCAACAGAAATTTAAGCCATGATCTCCAAACACAATTTGCTAAAAGGTTATCCAGTTTCTCATTACACCTTCTACAAATGAACAAGCTTACCTACTCAGGAAACAAACAAGTACAAAACCATAAAATAGAAAAGCTAACAAGAACATAAAGATATATATAAAACTAATCTTAAAAAAAATCCTCAAGATAAATGTCCAAACAACTTGCAAGTTCCTCACAAAATAAAACTTTAAGTTTGATGTCTAATCCACAAGAATCACCCAGCACCTAACGCCCAATTTAGCATTAAGTCTAGAGTATTAACAACTAAATTCAAGGCCACACAACTTCAGACCAGGATCCAAAAAAAAAAAAAAAACATGAAAAGATCCAAACTTGATAAAAAGAAAAGAAAAGGGACCACCTGGTATCCATTCCAGGTACAATACGTGGCGGCGGACTGAATAGTAATGCCCTTCTCCCGCTCAAGGTCCATGGAATCCATCTTAGCTCCAACACCATCCCTCCCCCGGACCTCATGGATCTCGTGGATCTGGCCGGTGTAGAAGAGGACGCGCTCGGTGAGGGTAGTCTTCCCAGAGTCGATGTGAGCTGAGATCCCGATGTTCCGCATCCTCTCCAGCGACTCCTTCCACCAAGCCTCCTTGGCTCTCGCAGCAGTAGCCATCGCCCTACGTCCCCCAGCACTGGGAGGCATAGCTCCTCCATCGACGAGCAGCACGACGGTGTTGGTTTTGGAGCGGATGGAGGAGAGCAGGCGGGTGGCGGAGGACCTCGCCATCGGAAGTGTGATTGGGTAGGGATTTCGGGGTTCCTGCTCGTCAAAACCCTAATCAAGGGCTATTTGCTGTGATGCCCTTAAATTTTTTTTAATTGTCAAAATGGTCCGGCAATCTCATTATTGCCCAGCATCCTACACCATAAAGTCTAAGGCCCTGTTTGGATGCATAGTAATTTTTTCTGTAGGAATTTTATTCCATAGGATTCAGAAATGATTCCTATGGAATTTACTACAGGAAAATTTCCTACGGATTCAGTGTTTGGATGTGCATAGGAATTTTTCCATAGGAATTTTTAATTTTGAAAATGTAACTAGCCGTTAGAGTTTTTTTAAAAAAACTAGCCGTTGTAGTTTTTGAAAAAATAGCCGTTAGAGTTTTTTAAAAACTAGTCGTTACCAATTTCTCTCTATTTAAAGCCAACACCCTTGTGCAATTTGTAAACTTGCCTCTTTTCAACTCACATTTTTACTTCTAAAAGTCGTTTGTTTCAATATGGATTTGGATCAATGGAGAAAGACTAATGAAGATGATGACGAATTCATGCTCACCATTTTACCAAGTTTATTTCCTGGAAGTTCAGAAACCAGGCGTCGTCATACATCAATATTAACAGGTGCTGCATATGTACAAGAAATTCTTCAAGGTCATGAGGCACGTTGTAAGAGCGAATTTCGTATGGAGCCTCGTATATTTCAAGCACTTGCTAATTGTTTAAGGGAAAGATCTCTTCTTCGCAATTCGAAAAGAGTTACAATCGAGGAACAACTAGCAATGTTTGTATACACTCTTGCACACAACGCTAGTAATCGTGACGTGCAAGAACGCTTTCAACATTCGGCCGAAACGATTAGCCGTTATTTTGGTAAAGTACTTAAAGCTGTTACTACTCTTGCTAATACATATATAGAATTGCCACCGACAACAACATCACCTGTTATCCAGAACAGTAGAGTTTTTTTCCCATATTTCAAGGTTAGAAATCTTTATACTGTCTTTTTATTTATTAGTTATGTTTTTTTTTAATTTATATTCTTATCCAATGTTATGTTTTTATTGTTTTAGGATTGTATTGGTGCTATTGATGGAACACATATTCCAATAACTATTTCTCTGGCCTTGCAAGATCCTTATAGAAATAGAAAACAAACATTGTCCCAGAACGTTATGGTCGTTTGCGATTTTAACCTACGGTTTGTATATGTTCGAGCTGGTTGGGAAGGTTCTGCTTCTGATGCTAGAGTACTTCAGCATTCAATCGACCAAGGCTTCCATGTCCCGCCCAGTAAATTTTACTTAGTGGATGCAGGATATGCAAATACTCCAAATTTTATTGCTCCATATCGGGGTGTGCGTTATCACTTACAGGAGCAAGGACGGGCAGGATGTAGACCAAGCAATTACAAAGAACTTTTTAATTTGAGACATGCTTCTTTGAGGAATCATATTGAACGCATTATTGGTGTCTTGAAAATGAGATTTCCTATACTTAAAGTTGCAACCTTTCATCCAATAGATTCTCAGACTGATATAGTAGTTGCCGCATGTGTCTTGCATAATTTCATACGGATACACAATGGCACAGATGAAATTGAGGAAATCAGTAATGGAGGTGACGAAGTTAATGTCCCAAACGGAGATGACACATATGAAAATGATGTCAATACAATGAACTCTGAACGTATTGCAGGTGCTCGCAAAAGAGATGAAATAGCAATGCAAATGTGGAATGATTACTGCAACTATCGTAGAAATGTAATATAAATGATGCGTAAGATTATCAATGTTGCTTTGCTTTCTTGTTATGTAATAGAATGTTAGCATGTGTTAAGATTATCAATGTTGCTTTATTTTCTTGTGAAGTAATAGACTATCCACAAATAATTTAAAAACCATTCCTGCAACTAAACAAGTCTATCTAAAATAGATAAGTGGATCTCGTAAACATGAAGTCTTATACAAAAGAGTCTAGTAATTGTGACAATAATAAACATCCTCAAACTTAAATTGTATGTAAGTAAACACAAAAACCAAATAACATAACATTGTTTTTAATTAATCATTTGTCGAAGCCACAACACTTTCCGATCTTCATTGAGATTCAAGAAGACCTATGGTTTTTTTTCATTGTAACCCTTTTTTAAAAAAATTATTAAAATAACTTATGTTTAGTTTCTTTTAATCCAAAATTTTTTAAAAGATTATTATTGTTTTTCAAAATTTCTTAATTTTTAAACTCGTTTATTTTAAAATACGAATATATTATTATTAATTTATTGATTTTTATAACCCGTTATTATTATCTTTATTGAATAGTATCCATTTTACACATTGTGAACAGACATAAATATTTTTAAATTAAATTAAATATTATTATTAATTATTTTATACATTGTAAATGGATTAGTTAATAGTGATTATTTAAATAGTTTTTTATTTATATGAAACTATTTCATTTAACTATAAAATTTAAAATTGATCACTTAATCACTCGAACCAACTTTAATTAAGCTTTTGATTTGGTCATACAAAGTCCATAAAATTTGCCTAATGGAGGTTTCATGTGATACCAAGTGAGGCCACGGTGTTCCGAGCTTGGGTGCATTGTTGCCACTAGATTATTTGATAACATAAAATTTTTGATCTAGTTATGCAAACTTAACCTTCTGTTTTTAAAAAAATTATTATAAATGGGGAGTGAAATTAAAAAAAAAAATATATCGAAGTAAATTGGTTTTAAGAAAATTAGACCAAAAATAAGGTTT
Source organism: Dioscorea alata (assembly GCA_020875875.1). Taxonomy (NCBI): domain Eukaryota; kingdom Viridiplantae; phylum Streptophyta; class Magnoliopsida; order Dioscoreales; family Dioscoreaceae; genus Dioscorea; species Dioscorea alata. Next base: position 7,662,990 of record CM037027.1, read on the forward strand.
AAAAAATATGATAAATGCATTTTCAATTTTAATAAGGATATATTTTTAAAATAAATATTTTTTAAAAAAATTAACAAGTTTAAAAAATAATAACTTTTAAAAAATTAAGGTTGGAAAAAAAAAAGAAAAAACACTTTGATAATTATTATGGGATATAGCACAATTTTTAAATAATTATATTAATATTAAATGAGTATAACCAAATTAAAAAAAATAAAGTAGCCGTTTAAAAAGCTTAAAAACTGATAAGATTAGTTGTTATCTAGAATTTCAACATATAATCTTAATTATGTGAAGTCTATAAAAAAAATTATTGATTTTAAAATAATAAATATTAATGAATTTCAAACATCTCAAAATCTCCACACGTCTTTAAATTCAAGCCATGGAGAGTCCCTCCCATTGCAGTTGTTGAGCTAAAGCCTCTGGTCACCTTCAAAACCTACAAGAACATCAAAACCATAAACCATCACTCTCGCATATATGTTCAAGACCTTTAAATGTCCAAATAATACAAATTATGCTTCAAGCACATCATAATGTACACATACAAGATAAACATCGATGTTTCATGAATAAAAACCTTTTTCATAACAATAGCGTGCAAATGCACGAATACATGAAAAAGATGAAGTTTTGCAAAACCATTTCAATCTTTGAAATAAAATAAAATCATAGTTAAACTAGTTCATGATTCCATAGCTCTTATATAAAATCATTATCATAGCAACCATTTCAACTCAACTAAACATCAATCCAAACGAGATAAAACCGGCCGTAGAACAATTCCATTAAATGATTAAAAACATTTAGAAGTCCAAATAGAATTATGCACTACAACTTAACCCACTCACAAACTTAGGAGACTAATTTCCCCAAAAGGCACTACTCCTCTACCGGCTTCTTGCCCAGGGCCAAGTTTTCACCACCTAACCAACGACACAGGACAAGGCCCAACCAACAAGAAAATAAGCAACAATGAAATCATGAAAAGAGATGCATGAAGAAAACCCTAAATTTATATGCAATGTAAGAGGCTTAGGGTTGACTCAACTTGAGTCCAAGAAGTTCTAAAGAATTTCTATGGAGGTTGACTCCGTTCCAAACCAAGGAAACAAGAGAAAGAAGCAGAATTCATATGTGGTACAGTGTGCTACAGTACCATCCTCGCTAACTATGATTTATAGCACAAGAGAGGTTCATGGATCCAACAATGTTGAAGGAAAAAAAGAAGTTCACAACTTCCACTCATACTCCTCTCACCTAACATACAAGAATGGCAAACCACAAAGCTTAATAATCTTAACATTCACAAACCCTAGCTATAGCATCCAAGGAATGAAATACAAATAAAAGAAGGAAAATGGAAAGATCTAACTGTTAAGAATAATCATGCTCTCTTACAAACAAGGATATGACAACAATCAAGTTTCATATGCTCATCAACCAACGCCCTAGCTCCATTCTTCTAAAGATGAAGAACATGGAGTAAAGTAAAGAGAGAAATCAAAATGATGGAATATCATACCTTGCTAACTTCAAAAGAGGAGGTAGGATGGAGAATGGAGCTTCTTCCAAGGATAAGGATGAAGGATTCAAGGTGGAGATCTCTTATCCAAAGAGGAAAACCAAGAGAATGGGAGAAAGAAGAAAGGAAGAAGGGAATAAAAGGGTTTAGGGCGCAAAAATTATAAAAATCCCCTTGCAATTTAGCCTAAAGACACAAAAAAAATTCAACCATTCACTTGCCTTATAGCCTCGTGTGCGGGTGTATGCTTGAGCCACACGGCCACTTGGTCATGACACGGGCACACTGCTGGGCTGCACGGCCACTAGGACTATTCGTGTGGGCTAAAATGCGGGCATGACAGGCCACATGGCTCGTTAGCCGTGGCACTCCAGCACCATTGTAAGAGCACGCTTGGTTGTGCGAGCCAAGGACAACACTAATACTGGCTCTTTAGCACTCCAAACTACTTGGTAATCCTCACCAAGGCATTTACAATGAAAACTTGACTAAGGCTTCAAGTCAAAGCACAAGAAAATACCAAAATACCACAAATTCCATGTATCCCACCATATTTGCCATGTAGAATCATTCATGCGTGCTCTTTCTTTCCTTTTATTAAACTTCACATTAATACTTTATACTGCAGCCATACATTACCATGCCATCTTGATAACAAATGACATCAACTCATCCCAATAAAAAATGTTAATGTAACTTAACATAAAAGAGTACATACCATATATTTAAAACAACTAATAAATGGGGTCAATTGATATGAGCAATTGATTCATAAAACATATGTAGATAAAACATATTGATTGTAGAAATGGTGCAGAGGACAGAAAAAATAACATAAGCATAAAAAAGAACATTTGATTAATTAAAATAAAAACAAAATACTAGTTGATAATGCAACAAGTCAAGAATAAAACTTAAGCATCTTTTTTATCTAATCTTGTGCAATTTCAACAATCCAAGAGTCGAGATCTTTTGTGACCTTAGAGCATAAAAAGAAGCGTGCAATCATATACCATAAAAAGGGATATATATATATATATATATATATATATATATATATATAAAATAAAGAATAGATCAAAATATCAAAATAATCCCTCTATGTTGTATTTTCCACCCTTTTAGTCCCTAGCTCTAATATAAAATCCGCTCTTTTGGTCATCGTATTTGCACATTTCCATCCTTTTTGGTCCCTCCATTCATCAACTGTAGGGACCAAAAAGACAATTCATTTTATATTCGAGGGACTAAAAGAGTGAAAAACACAAAATAGAGGATCATTTTGATATTTTCACCAAAAGAATAAGATTAAGAGCATAGAAGTCAAGTTATGAGAAAACTCAACAGTTCATGAAAATATTCATGTGAAAATAACATCAATAATAACACTTATGAATTAAAAATCCATACAACTAATAATAATAATAATAACAAAGATATCTCTTTACAACAACCTATCATTCAATATCCCAAATAACCTCCCTTCATGAAAAATAAAAGCACAACTAAATATCATCATAAATTTCTAAATAAAATCAAAGTAAAGAACATTAAAGCTCAAAACATGAGAAAATCCAATACAAGAGAAAATACCATCAATGACCACGTATGTTACATCAATATCCGTGTGATGCTTAATTTATAGGTTTTATTTTTCATTCTTTAGCATACAGGCAAGTAATTCAAAGTATAATTTAATTCAAATTAAAAAAAACTAATTTACAGGTTTCTTTCCCCATTTACAATTAAAACATGTGAAAAATTTAAGAATTACTTATTCTAGGTCAAAAATAGATTTTATTTACTGATTAAGAAAAGAATTATAATAATGTTTAATTTCTTTAATGAGATTCATAAAATTATAAGATAATATAATCTATAAAATTATGTTGCTTTCAGCATATGAACAATGAGAATGCAGGAAAAAAAAAAAAAGTTCATTCAGATATAAAGTGGAAGAATCCAATGTTTGATAGTATCAACTATGCTTGCTTAATTCATTCTTAGCTCCTTGAGAGAGGACATTATTCGGAAAATATTGCTGATTGCAAAATTATTGAAGTATAGATTTTTGGTTAACTCTAAGGACCACATTTTGAACATTCAAAACACTAACATTTTTATTTTGTCATAATGGGTAAATAGAAAACTAGCATGAAATTTTTTTTAAGTCCAAGTGAGTTCTCATTTCTTTGTAATTCTTATTAAACAACATGAGCAATAATTATTGAGGGAATATACATTGTAGAAACTCCAATTTAAACCTTCTAAAACATAAAAAGATCTTATCAATTAAGACTGCTCATTTAGATCATAGCAATTCACTCTCACAACTGTAGATGTACTTGATACTCAACTTAAGCAAACAACCAAGAAAAGAACAAAAAATAACAATATTTTTAAAACCCATCATAAAGAAATGATAAACGCCTAAACATACGTATTTTCCATGTATTCGGGTGTATGTATTACGTATTTTTCTATGAGTTGACACCCGTTTTTGGTCTGAATTGGTTTCTTTCATGTTACAGGTACTGATGTGACCCCTTCGAGCTGATTGATAGAATTTGAGAAGAAATCGGCGATGAAAACACTATTCCTGAGGGGGCACTGTAGCGACTACTGTAGCAGATCCTGTAGCACGACCCCTTTGGCGAAATGGCTATGTCTGGAGGTCATGCGGTCTGGCATGCGGGCACTGCAGAGGCCGTATACGACTGTAGCAGTTTTACTGTAGCATACGGTACTGTAGCAGTTTACTGTAGCGGCACTGTAGCAACTTACACGATTTCGGGTTTTTCTCGGGATTTTCTCTCCCCGCATGCGGGGTCGCATACGGGGCCGCATGACGTTCTGGATGATGTTTTTAAGGGTTTTGAGAGTTCATTCTTGTGGGGGAGAGCCTAGACCTTGAGCAAGCTTGACTTCACCACCTTCTTTGGGAGCTTGAGGCCGGCTTTTGGAGGCGATTCTTGAGGAGAGGACGACGGGGAGAGCACGAGACGACGACTCCACACCTTCGATTTGGATTTTAGAGGAAGTTTGACAAGGGAAGCAACTCCTTGGGTGGCATCCTTGGAAGCGTCATTCGGCCTTGATCCTTTGAGGGAGTGTTCTTATTATGCTTTTGGTTGTTTCCATGTATTTATTTGCATACTTTGTGATCATGAGCAACTAAACCCCAAGGTTACCGGATGTAGGTGAACCTTGGGGGTGAACTTGTGTATTTTGGATGATTCCTTTCTAGTTTATGCATGTGTGTTGTTTTGAGATCCTTGTTTGGTGGTTCTTGAATGCCTTGATATGTATGAGAACTCTATATGTCAATTCCTAGACAATGCTAGGTTGCATGACCATTGCCCTAGTGTTAGGCTCACCAAGCTTGGAAGGGAATACATGTACGAATACGCCGTGACCATCGGGTATTTGTACCCCTCCAATTGTTAGGGTTGTCCTTGATTGTGTTTCAACCCTAGCTTGGGGAAATCCATTAAACCCATTGCAATCGTACAAGGATTTGGGCGGAAGAAATTCCGTATTCCAATACTTGTACCGGATTAGGGACCAAACACCGTGACCATCGGGTTGGTCTAATTTAAGGGTTTTCCGGTCCAAACCACCCACGTGCATGCTAGTTAGGGCATCCTTAGCACTTTAGTAGCCCCCGAGGGAATCCTCATCCGTGACCATTTCCTCGCCCTGATTTCCCTCAGTATTTGTATTTATTATTTGTATGCTTTTCACACATCCGTAGATTATTTGTAGTTATCTCCTTTGAGTGATTGCTAGGTTAAACAACATTGTGATAAGGAAGTAAGAATAGCTCCTCGGGCCCTTGGGAATACGACCCCCTCGTGCTCGCGCGAGGGGTATTACTTGGCGACCCCGTGCACTTGCGGGTGAGCGATTCAAACGCATTCTCACCAAGAAACATAAAGCAGCAGCTAGGAAGAGTTGAAGTTGTTCCAAGCTGCAAAAAGGGAACAACCACCAATTAGTTGAAAAATAATGAAGTCTTGTTGCATAATTTTCATAAATAACAAGGCTTTTGGAACACACTTGCTTTTATGATATATGTGATTGCATTCAATCTAGAAGAGGTATAAGATTAAGGTGTCATTAATGATTCCCTAAAAATTCAACATATATATTTCTACTGTTAAAAAGAGAAAAAGAAAAAGTATGTCGATATCTTGCAATGAATTAGTGAATGTGTTCCATGCAGATAAATATCTCCAGTGGATGGAATAGCAAAGTATGTGTACAATATCAAATGGCGTGTTTAGATGTAATGTGCACTAATGAGAGCCTAATATGGACAATAGTAAATGTTGCAAGAAGCACTGGTGCCACTATAATCGTCACCGGAATCGATTGATCAATAGAGGTATGTAGATGGCAAGGACTTAATAGATATGGAACTTTCAGGACATCAACTTCAATTGATCACCCAAGTTACAAAGATCTCCACTGTAAAAAGGCCTAATGGTCATTGTTATCTTATATGGCGAGCCAGTTAATATCGTCCCCTGTAATAAAATTGAAACATTAATTCAATCATCAAAATTGAATTTGGATAATAAGGTGGCCAAGCCATTGTTGGTGTTACTTTTGGATGATAGAATATCATACCAATTCTCAAACTAGAGTCCAGGAAGCTACAAAAGAAATCAATATAGATAAACAAAATGGTAAACCTTCAATTTTCTGATAAGTGCTAGTTCATATATACGGAAGCACATCTTTTATGTACATTGAGCATGGTTTTATACAAATATTTTCATTAATAGCATGTATTTTGTGTTTTTTTTTATGCAATTAGGGTATGTGAAGGAAATTTGTGAAAAAAGAAGCAAAGAAAAGGTTGTGAATTATTTTCTGAGTTGCTTCTGCAAGCCACAAGAGAGACGACATGGGCTGGAACATATACAGGTGTGTGTTTGCCAACTTTTGAGATTTCTAAAGACATTCGACATGTTAAGAGGCCACGAGGGCAGTCATATGCATGTGTACCAGCCCGTGCATGAGTTTTAAAAGCTATTTCAGCCATTTGGATCACCAAGAAGTCACACAACCTTCACACAGGCAGGCACATGCCCGACTGTAGCATATTTACAATAGCAATATAGCAAAATTATTGTAGCAAAGTTGTTGTAGCAGAGTTTCACCCACACGGGCATGTGGGAGGCCGTGCGAAGCCCCAATTTTTTAATATAAAAGGGGGCTCAAGTGATTTTTAGGTATTTTTTTGCCCAAGTTTGAGAGAAGAAAGAGTGCCATTTATTTTTTAATAAAATATGATATTATTTTATAATTTTCTTACTAGCATGCCATTTATTTTTCTCAAGGCTTTTGCGATGGGCAGTGACGTTGATCTTTATCCTCAATGGCTTTTGCCTTGTTATTTGACAAATCCACCAACTACTACATAATTGCAATTATACATCGATCATGAGCTGCTGCAAAAGGCCTTAAAGTCATTACAAATGATTATGACTTTTTTTTTTCTAATTTTTTTATTAGTTTCTTTGATTGTATTATTAAATAAAATTAATAACATAGGCCGGAATTGTATGGGTAAAAAATATCTCATAAGATTGCATCATTTGAAACTAAAAATTTATACTTGTTGATAACCTTCCAATAACTTAGTTGCAATTTCATTTCTACCATATATACTTAACCTTAATTCTATCCCCTAAAGTTACTATTCTTCAAATGTTTTCCTTTATGTGACATTTGGCCTCATGTGATTGGTGATATGAATTATATTTTAAATTAATTGATTGTTGCCTTTCTAACCCTAACCCTAGCCCTAGCCGCCGAGAGACCAACCCTCCTCATCTCCATCTTTTTTGGTCCGCCGTCTTATCATTTCTCAGATCCACCAGCGACTCCATCGTCTTCCCGTTTCTCAGATCTACCAGCGAGACCTCACCGGCGTCATCCTGAACGAACACCGTCCCTTTCCCTCCAGTGATTCCATCTACTCTCCTTCGCCTCCGCGACTTAAACACAACACCGGATGCTTCGACGCCGGTCCTGGAATCCCCTGCCCTAATATTGAAGCTCTCACTGATACCCGCTGTGCCGGAGAGCACTACCACCAGGGACTCCATGAAAGCCGCCTGTATCTGGCCTTTGCCCTTTGCTTCTCATTCTTCACTTACTACTACTTCTTGAGCTTCTCTTACTAACGTCTCTTAAAAATCTGATTTTTTTTTTCTCTCCGTCTTCCATCTCATCTTTAGAAATCGCTGCTCGAGAGCTCCGAGATCCAGGATTCTACCTCGCAAGATTCTGTTCTTCAATTCCTCAGTCAGGTAATCCATTTTTCCCTTTGAATTATTGGTTTTCGAGGTGTGTTCTTTGATTTTATCTGGGTTTTTGTGGTGAATTTTTGAAGTATGTTGAGGGATCTGAATATATTCCAGAAAAATTCCGGCAAGGGTTCGAAGGGAGAGGAAGAGAACATTCCGGTGGATTCAACGGATTTGGCTTCAATTTCTAGGGTTCCATTTCATGCTATTCAAGAAGCTGTGCAGCGATTCCACCATGCCGTCGACCGGTCCTTGACCCAAAGCCTTCGCTGATGGTGCTACGGCTGAGCACCAGAGGCAGCAGTAGCAGAAGCAGCAAAACGAGCGCGCTTACTACGAAGAGTGTCCGATTGCTCGGCGTCATCAAAATGCTCCTCAACATGGTCAAAATAATCAAGAGTAGCGTTGAGACAAGACTGATGATTAACCTGGAGAAGCGAAAGATCATGAAGAGAAGCATCATCAGCATGGCGACGCTCAGAAGCATCCTCATCATCAAGAGCGGCAAGAGAAGTAAGGATGTTAGCGATGGAATGCTTCTTGGAAGGATTAGAAGAGTCAAGCTTCTTCTTGGGCATGTCGGAAGGGGGAGAAGCAGGGAAAGAGGCAATAGCGTCCTGGTGGCAGTGCTCTCTCCCATCAAGTATGGCATTCATTGTGTATTCTTGAAGTTCCTCTGCATCTCAATTCCATTATATTCTATCAAACCAATATTGTTATGACTTGCAGGGTCCTCCAACACCTGACAAGACTGAACCTACTATTCGGCATGACAGAGAAAGCAATCTCAAGGTAAATAAATTTCTTCCAATAGTCCTTGATCTATCAATGTTGTTTTCATGTTTATAGAGTTTTGGTTGATTATCATTTGCAGAGGAATTCTTCCAAACCAGTGAGCTATGATTCTACTGGACAGGATAAAGTGCATGCCTCTGGTTGGAATTGGCTTGACCGGTGGATGGAAGAAAGGTACTGGGAAAGCCAGGAAGCTATCACAAAGTTGGATGATGATAAGAATACTAAAATCCTTGAAATAGACACCGGAAAGCAACAACTTAATACCAAGCGTCAGGGCGGGAACCAGCTCCATTCCTCATGCTCTACATCGGCCTTCGATCAGAACAGCCGTAGCTTCACTACAACAATCTACCCACTGATGAATCTAGATGGCGGTAATATTAATTGAACATCTTTAACTCAATATTGACTCTGTTATTAGGCAAACCAGCACCAGCATCATCAACTCTTCTGCTCAATATAAAAATAAGCAGCTAATGTGTGGAGAAACATTCTGCTCAGATCTACTAATAAACTCGACTGATATACCTACCTGTACATTGTTGGCACCTAATGATTTAGGATGGCGTTAGTATTAGTATAACTTTTTTAGCTCAATTATAAGAGAATGTATTATGTAGACAACTCTGGCAGTAATTCATTAGCTAAATATTAAAGTAAAATGCTAATCTGGTGATGAATGTTTTTCTTTTCCAATCTTCAAATTATCAAATTTGTGTCCCTGTGCAATATCCATCTTCTTATCCTCCCCATCTCTCTCATTATTCTTTTCTATTTTTCCCAATTTTTAATTTATTATTTGTATTTTTTTCTCATATTCATCTCTTTCTGTACATATAAATATCTTTATGTTTTATCTTCATCTCTTAACACCATTCAATTTCGTTTGTTTTTTTTTCAGATAAATTAATCAGCCACCTTTCAACCATTTATTTTATTTTATTTTCTAATGAGATGCTACAGTTATAACATGTGAGTAAAAAAAAATATTTGTTAAATAGTTGATGTGATGTTATCTTATTTGCTTGCATGCTTTGTTGACATTTAAAACTTACATAGTACATAGGTGTTACAATTTAGGTATTATGTCTGATATTTTTTTTATTGACTTTTTCGACAGACTGATACCGTATATACAAAAAAAAAAAAAAAAATTCTATTGCTTATAAAATGGGGTGATGGCATTGTAAGCTGTTGCAGGCTATCCCTCATTCAGAAAAATCTTTCCCATTGATTTACTTTTTAATTTAACAAATCTTTTAATGGTTATATGAAAAAAAAAAATATTATCTTAGACATTAAATTTTAATAATTCTTAACTACAAATTTCATTAAATATATGCAACTTAACATTCATCTCTATCATAAACTTCCACCTGATGTTTATTTTTCTCGGCTAAAATATTTTATCTGTACATATCTTAAAAGTTATAACAATAACTTCCTTTTTAAAGTAAATTTTTTCTAATGGAATTCGCTCCTCTGGTGATTTGTGTTTGCTGAATATCCCAATATAACATTAACTAAGCTGTTATTTAAAAAAAATAAAACTTTTTTATTATATGATGGTTTAAGTTCAATCTCAGAGATATTCTAATGGAAAAAAATGTTGTAAATTAATTGATTTAAATAAGTTCATTTTGCATAGTAATAAACTATATATATATAAATCTTTTAACAACCTTATCAATATTTATATATTTTTTTATATAAATCTTCTATTGTAGATTTATCAAGATTTTAAAAAAATATAATAATAATTAATATCATAAACAACCAATTTATAAAGATAATGTCATTTGCGTTTTGTTTTTTAAAGTGTTTGTTTTTAAAATTAAAAAATACTTTTAATGCTATTTAAAAGTGGGAAAAAAAATCTTTCATAATAGTGTATAAATCTTTTAACAACCGTATCAATATTTATATTTTTTATTTAAATCTTCTATTGTAGATTTATCAAGATTTTAAAAAAAATATAATAATAATTAATATCATAAACAACCCATTTATAAAGATAATGTCATTTGGGTTTTGTTTTTTTTAAGTGTCTGTTTTTAAAATTAAAAAAATACTTTTAATGCTATTTAAAAGTGGGAAAAAAATCTTTCATAATAGTATATATATATATATATATATATATATATATATATATATATATATATATATATATATATATATATATATATATATATATATATATATATGTTTGAAGATAAATTTATTAATGGAAGTTTTACATGTTCTTAATACATCACAATAGGTGGAAAAAAATGAAAGTCGACATAACTTAAGGAGATTATGGAAAAATTAAGATTACCACCTGCAATTTATACATGTGAACAATGTGATCCAGATCACAACCCATATTTTTTTATGCAAAATCATATTTGAAGACAGCTGTGAATTCATGAACAAGTTGGATCAGCTGCAAATACAAAAAAAAGGCTGAAAATTATGTTGCGTTACATGCCATAAAGCATTTGAAAAATATTTATGATATTATTATTAAAGATGTGAACGAGAAGGAACTACGTGACATTAAAAATGAATTAGAAGAGCTAAAGAGTACTAATGATATATTATCAAACAACCTTAAGATGATGACTACTGAATTAGAAGAGCTGAAAGATAGGATAAAATTGATTGAAGCAGAACAGTCTGAAAACAAAATGAGTTACTAGAAAAGTAGATCTACTTGATTCCTCTCCTATGTAAATGTGGCTGGCCTGGCCAAAGGCCGATCTAAAAAATTGCAATTGTTTATTAACCCTTGGACAGTCAGTTGATGTAAAAGTTATGAAATAATTATATCTAATTGTTAAAAATTTTATATATGTATAATATTTGAATGATGAAGTGCCTATACACACACACACACACACACACACGTGTATCATATTTCAATTCTTACAATAAAGAAAAAAAAACCAAATAGAAGGCTTAATACTTAAAATTGTGTTTTCCTTTCAAAGTATTGAAATGCAATCATTTTCATTATTCAATAAACAATATAACATTGAATATACTTTTCATACTGAAAACAATTTAAAACAAAATGACATTAACAAACTTTTTTTCTTCAAAATTTATACTATCATTGCAATCTTCCTTTTAGATATTGTTAACCTGCAGCGTTAGCGCGGGTATATAAATCTAGTAAGCCATTTATTGTAGCTTATTTGGTGTGAATGGAAAAAACAAAAGAAGATGTAGGGTTTGTTGACTCGAACACCTTAAAAAAAATATATAGTGTGTATATATATATGATATAATATATTTAGATTGGGCCCATCCAATTTAAAAAAAAAATGAAGGGGAGGAGGGGCTATAGAGATGTAATCATAAATTTTTTTTATCTCCTAAAAAGTGAATAGCTCAAACAATAATTTTTTACCAAAAAAAATATTTTTTATATGTTATATCATAGTTTATAAAAATCATGGTTCAAACAATAATTTTATAAAAATATAATTTTTATACTGTATAAATCTATTTGTAAAATAAATATGGCAAATGATAATGTTTTATAAATATTTTCTTAAAACCATTAATTTTGTAGAATGGTCTTAATTTGTAAAAAAGTGATATTTTTTAAAAATAAAAATTTAAAACCAAATGGAGAGAGAGAGAGAGAGAGAGAGAGAGAGAGAGAGAGAGAGAGGGAGGAGTAGAAGAGGAGGTATGTCAAGGTGGGAGGAGGGGTTGTGAAAATATTTTTCAAAAAAAGTTGAAAACATAAAAATGTTGTTTCTTATATTTTTTTGAAATAATAATGATTGCTGGCAAATTTTTTTTAAAAAAAAACAAACATGTTTTTGTTGGTTTTGTTTCCAAAATATGAAATTAAAAACAAAATTCAGAAATTGACAACAATGGCAAATGACCCCTAAAAGTTATCACGAATATTTTGTGATGAAGCTAACTCGAAGTAACATCATCGCCCCTATAATTATTAAAAATAAATTAGTGCAAATAATAAGAAGAAAATTTAATACATATGCATGTCAAATGTAGTAGCTAGCATGTACATATGCATCTGCTTTGATAACAGAAAACAATAAAAACATCATAATATTAAGATGATGAACTCATTGTGTCTACTTGTGCTTAATTAATTTTTTTTTGTATATATAGACTAATTTAAAGATCTCACCTCCAAAGAACTTGTCACCAAACTTATCCTCCAATAATTTAAAGATCTTAATGAACTTCTTGGTAGCCTCTTGTTCCTTTCTCTTTAGCTTTATAGTTTGTCCCACACTCATAAACCTAGCATGCACCAAACAAACAACAAAATTTCAAATTAAAAGACTTCATTTTACTCATGGCCACAAATGTTTACACTTTATAATGCTATGGCCACAAATTTTTTTTTTGTAACACAAAAGCCACTTAACTTCTCTCTAGTTACATGTGAGGCCATAATGGCCTATTTTGAGACTGTTTCCAGTGAGTTTGCTGATGTGGAGGCGGTGAGTCAGGGCCATGTTTGCGCTGAGTCAATACCACATAAGCTAACTCACTGGAAAAAACAACCTCAAACAGGCTATTATGGCCTCACATGCAATAGGAGAGAAGTTAAGTGGTTTTTCTGTTACAAAAAAGTTTTGTGGCTACAATGTTATAATGTGCAAACATTTGTGGCCATGAGTGAAATGAACCCCAAATTAAAACCATTATGAGAGACTATACCATGCATATCATGATGTTGTCCCAATAGTTGACTTCAAAAGTCATAAAATCAAAGTAATGTGATCTAAAGATCCTTTTCAATTAACAAAAAACATGATGATGAACAGGAGAAAATTCCAACCATTTCAATAGATTAACATTTTCTTTGCCTTTTTAAGAAAAAAGAAAAACAAAAATTCATCCAGATAACCCAATAAACATCAAAAAGTGTTTATACTATAACAAATCATAAAAGAACAAAAAAAAAAAAAAGAACCAAAATATAATTTATGTCAGGAAAAAAATCAAACATTTATTTAAAATTTTAGCAAATCTCACAAATATCTAGAAAGAATAGCAAGCATATTCATTATTGACAAATGTGTCACAAAAAATTTACTAGGATCAGTTATGTGGCTTCTTATAAATGGCAATTTAACACTATTATCAAGAGAAGTTATATTTTTTTTAGTAACAAGAGCCAGCCTCAATCATTAACAAAATCACCTAATAGTATAAATAGAAATAGGTAAGTTTTGACTATTGATTTATGGACAAGACAACTAGGTTTACATAAAGAAACTATTGTATATAATTATCAAAAAAATAGAGTAAGATGCGGGATCACTACTAAAATCCAAGACATAAATATATACAATAGATTTTAAATAAGTGCCATAGAGCTTATTACATGTGTGATGTGTGTTTATTGATAAGTGCTTGTGTTATAGTATCGCGAAGCGCTATTATCTTACATTAAGCATACCTTTTATCAGGTTTTATCACTAAATGTGTGCATTTGTGTTCTCTTGTGCATTGAAGGTATTGTGGAGCCTAATTGGAGAAAAAGAATGAAATTAGGTCGCGTTCACCAATGTTGGGATGTTCTCGGACCAAGCAAGGAACGAAGCACGTATTTGGACTTGTGGATGTGTGCCAACCTCTTTTGGAGGGGCACAAAGGCAGTCACATTCACAACAAGTCCAATCCGTGTTACTTAGGAGAATCTCGCGAAAGAAGAAGACTTGAAGCAATCGGCGCGACCTACCGTTGCTTGTGTGCCCAAGTAATGGCCTCGATGAAGAACAATGGACTCGGGAGGCGTTTCGGCAAGTTACCAAGCCTGTTTAGCTGAAGATTAGTGTTCCAGAGAAGTCACACGGGCGTGTGGAAATTCCACACGGCCGTGTGTTTTGCAATTTCAGCCATCCAGTGAAGACACACGGGCGTGTGGAAATTCCACACGGCCGTGTGAAATTAATTTTTCAGCCGAGACAGAAGCTTCACACGGGCGTGTGGAAATTCCACACGGCCGTGTGAAGCCCCCGATAAGTCCAATTTTAAAGCCGCGATTCAACAATATAAAAGGGGATTTTTGCAACCTTTTTAGGGATCTTTTGACCTATCTTTTCCCCAACTTTCTGGAGTGCGGCCAGGGTTTCGGAGAGGATTTCGTGGAGGTTCTAGCGCGTCGTCGGCATCGATTTCGAGGTTCGACGTTTGCACAAGACCACGGCCACACCAATTCGAGGGGGTTTTTCATTGATGTCTATGTTTTATGCTTTATTTCTCACGTTGATGAACATGTATAGCTCTATGAGGAGCTAAACCCCTCGTGGGGTATTCGGACTTGTAAACTTTAGGGTTTCTTATGTTTCTTTGACATTGATTATTATGCTTTCCATCGTTGATGAATAAAATTGAGTTTTTAATCTTGATCATCCTTTCATATTGTTTTCCCTTAAACGTGACATTAGGGTTGAGAGCAATCTAGGCTTTCCTTTGGAGGTGTGACAACTCCTATAGGATTAGACTACTCAAGATTAAAGAGGGTTGAGAGGGAGAGTTGTGAGGTAGCAATGTACCCCTTTCCCCTTCGATGTGATTTCTCCCTACCTCCGATTCCTTGATTTAATAGCGGTCGAAATAGAGTGAAGCAATAGGTAGATAAACTCCCCTAGGGCTTAGTTACGCAAGTAATAGAGTGGAGGGTTGTAGTGAATCCTATTTGCTGGGGCTCAATCTAGACTAGGGTTCTTCCACCTGGACCAAAGGGTTAGAATTACGTATAGGAACAGGTTTAATCACTAGGAATCCTTAGAGCATAATGCAACTCCCAATAGTGTGAGGTTTAGGCAGATGGACTCCCCTGGGGCTTAGTCATCTAGGTGACAGAGTGAAGGGTGTTGTGAATCCTAACACCGGGGCATAGTGTTGGAGTTAGTCACGGTTGTCCTTAGGTTTGGGACCGTGAGTCTTAGGATATCCTCGACTCAATTGACATCAATAGGAGAGTATAATATCATAGTTCTTATTTTTCTTTTCTTTGTTTTCGGCTCCAGGTTATGACCCGTGGGAACCCTTCAATACTTGTTGAAGGAGACCCAGACATTGGAAGAAGAACACATCGTAAAGGGAAAGAACCTGCACAAGAAGCATCAAATCAAGCCGATATTGAGACAGAAAGGTCAGAGACAATGGCAGAACAGAACGAGCAGCAGCGAACGTTGTCCGATTTTGCTAGACCCGCAGTTATGGGGACCCAATCAAGCATCGTGAGGCCCCCAATTACAGCAATGAATTTCGAATTGAAGCCGTCGTTCATTCAGATGTTGCAACAGTCCGCACAGTTTAATGGGTTAGCCGATGAAGACCCTAATAGTCACATAGAAAATTTCTTGGAAGTGTGTGACATGTTGAAGATAAATGGAGTGACGGACGATGCAATTCGATTGAGAGCCTTCCCATTTTCATTGAAAGGAAAAGCAAGGCATTGGTTGCACTCATTACCTAGAGCTTCCATTACTACGTGGGAGGAAATGGCCGAGGCATTCTTGGCTTGATACTTTCCACCGGGGAAATCTGCAAGACTCCGGAATGAGATATCTTCCTTTGTACAGATGGAATTGGAGTCTCTATTCGAGACATGGGACAGGTTCAAAGAGCTCCTTCGCAAATGTCCGCAACATGGATTTCCCGAGTGGATGATTATTCACACATTTTACAACGGGTTGAATTCGAGTACAAAGCAACTCTTAGATGCGGCGGCCGGAGGGACTCTTGGAAGCAAGACTCCCGGTGAAGCTCGGCACCTTGTAGAGGAGATGGCTATGAATAGCTATCAATGGAACTCAAGGGATAGGAAAAAGGTTGCCGGAATTCATGAGGTTGATGCGGTTACATCATTGGCAGCACAAGTGGAATCGTTGAGTAAGAAGCTAGATGCTCTAGCTTCGCCAAGAGTTGCGGCCATCACTACTTGTAACGGTTGTGGGGGAGGACATGCTTCAAGCGATTGTCCTATTGCTATTGGAGGCACTAGTGCGGTAGAGCAGGCCGATTTTGTGGGGAATTCATATCGAGGACAAGGCCAAGGTAACCCGTATAGTGGTACATACAATCCGGGATGGAAGAACCATCCGAACTTCTCTTGGAGCAATCAAGGACAGTCAGAACAGAACAAAAATAGTGCACCACCGGGATTTCAAAGTCAACAAGCTCCGAATTTAGAAAGCCGAGTGACCGGGTTGGAAGGAAAGATGACTGACCTAGAGAGAGCCCTCACACGGTTCGTTTCTTCTTCGGATGCAAGGTTCCAATCGGTGGAAGCTACTCTTCGTAATCACACCGCCTCCCTACACAACTTGGAGAACCAAGTAGGGCAAATTGCGAAGACTTTGGCGGAGAGACCTCAAGGTAGTTTGCCTAGCAATACGGAGACCAACCCAAGAGAACAACTAAAGGCAATTACCTTGAGAAGTGGTAAGGAGGTTGAGGGACATCTCCCTCTTGAGAAGACTAAGGACTCACCCGAAGTCGTGGAAATAGAGGATGGAGCACCAAAGGAGAAAGAGGTGGCACCCCCACCTTACAAGCCGAGAATTCCCTATCCTTCACGATTGAAGAATGACCAAGACAATGAGCAATACAAGAAATTTCTGGGTGTCTTCAAGCAATTGCACATTAACATTCCATTCGCGGAAGCATTAGCCCAAATGCCCAAGTACGCGAAGTTCTTAAAAGACCTCTTGACCAATAAGAGGAAGTTAGAGGAAAGTGCATCCGTCATCCTCGATGCAAACTGTTCGGCAGTGCTACAGAAGAATATGCCAAGCAAGAGGAAGGACCTCGGAAGTTTTATCATACCGTGCAATATTGGTGATATGGGTGAGGAGATGGCACTAGCCGACTCGGGGGCAAGCATCAATGTCATGCCCTACACGTTCTTCCAAAAGCTAGGCTTGGGCGAGCCTAGACCTACCCGGATGACACTTCAGCTTGCGGATAGATCGGTGAGACATCCGAGGGGTATTGTTGAAGATGTGTTGGTGAAAGTGGATAAGTACATTTTCCCGGTCGACTTTGTAGTGCTCGATGTAGACGAGGATGTCGAGGTGCCGCTGATCCTTGGGAGGCCGTTCTTGCGCACTTCCAAAGCTTTGATAGACATGGACGGTGGAGAGCTCACACTTAGGGTTGGGGACGACAAGCTCACTTACCGCCTCGCCGAAGCCATGCGACATTCTCTTGATTTTGATGATGCTCTATATTATCTTGATGTCACTGATGATTGCATTGATGAATATATGCAGGATATGTTTAACCCGGATCCATATGAAGGGTGGCCGGACCAAGACATGGAGACTGAAGAGGAAGAAGTGCTCGCGCTTGTTTCAGTTGAAACAGACATCAAGAAGGAGAAGGAGCTTAGAAAGAAAGTCCTTCGGAGATTGAAGAGGTCAAGACGTCGCCACAAAAAGAACCCCAACAAGAAAGGGGATGAGCATTCACGAAGTAAGGGTGTTTCACCCATGTGTGGTAACAAACTCGATAATTCTCCCTCTACCTTGCAACGATTATGCAATGCTTGCTTTCAAATTATAGGGAAGAGGGAAAATTCCACTCATGAACCTCCGTAAGGTAAGACAGGTACGTCAAGCTAAGTGACGTTAAACAAGCGCTTCTTGGGAGGCAACCCAAGCGTTTTGCAGTTTTTCTAGGACCTAGTTTAGTTTTAGGATTGAATAAAAGTCTTAGCAATGGTGTCCCAATTTTCATGTGCATATACTGAGTTTTCATGTGGATTTTCGATTATTTACGTGTGCCTTAACGTTAATTGACGAAGTTTGAGTCGGTTGAGTGTGTTTTCGATAGTCTCTGGTCGTGTTTTTATGGTTTATACAGGCTCTAAGTGTTTTAAAAGAGTTTCTGAATTTTTCTGAGAGTTTGTACAATTTTCTAAGTAAACCAGAGAAAACACACGGCCGTGTGGAATTAACACACGGCTGTGTGTTATCAATTGGAGCTCAACCAGAGAAGACACAGGGGCGTGACTTTGCCCCTGTGAAAAACTTCAGAAGGGGCACACGGCCGTGTGGAATTAACACACGACCGTGTGAAATTTCGCAGAACTTCAACTCTTTTCCAGAGAGTCCACAGGGGCGTGTGGATGCCCCTGTGAGTGCCACTGTGCTAAGGCACACGGCCGTGTGGGATTTCCACACGGCCGTGTGAAAATTCTGCAGGAATTCCCTTTCATCCCGAGAAACCTCAGGGGCGTGTGTGAGCCCCTGTGGGAGAGCTTGTCAAGGCACACGGCCGTGTGGAATATTCACACGGCCGTGTGAAACATTTATTGTTTCTCAGGCGAGTCAGAGAAGCCACAGGGGCGTGTGAGGTGCCCCTGTGGACGGCCTTGTGTTCTTGGCCAAGTTGGGCACACGGCCGTGTGGATGTTTCACACGGCCGTGTGAAAATTTTTCAGAGAGCGTCTGTGTTTTCCCGAGAGTCCACAGGCCCGTGTGGGTGGCCCTGTGTAGACCCCTGTGGAGGCACACGGCCGTGTGGAATTAACACACGGCCGTGTGAGGTAGTTCAGAGAATGATCAGAGTGCGCACAGGGGCGTGTGTTAGCCCCTGTGAACCCTAATTTCTGAGGCACACGGCCGTGTGGGTACTTCACACGGCCGTGTGAATTTCCAGAACTTCAAAAGCCGCGCGTTTTTCTTATAGAAATCACTTGTGCCTCTTCATTCTCCACTCTAAACTTCTCTCCTACCCTCTCTATCACTTCCCCGACTTTCTCTGAGGTTTTTGAAGGAATTTGTTCGAGTTTTCCGGCCGTATTACTTTGTTTTTCATCTCCACCGCCGGTGAGACCTTCAATACCTTTTTCTTCGTCAATTCTTGATTCAATTCGTTCTTTTATACAATTTTGCTTGGTTTGAATGTTTACATTACATACGAGCATGCTTAGAATGAAATTAGAACGAATTTAGATGTAAATTGTGGATTTTTAACGCCACGGCCGTGATGCTTTGCCCGTCAGAAACTCCACACGGGCGTGTGGAATTAACACACGGCCGTGTGGATTTCTGTAGATTGGTTATTTTGAACTGTTTTTGATTGTTTTCTTTTCCAATCTTACAGGAATGTCTTCTAGACCTAGGAAATCGACAGGGAAGCGCCCCCGTGAGCCCACACCTCCTCCAGCAGAGACAGAGTTCAGTATAGGCGAGCATCAGGTTCGGTTCGAGGGTTTATCAGGACTCCGTTTTGGACAGACGAGATATTTGGATTTGAGTATAGTGAGGAGTATTCAGGGGGGAGACAACGTCGCAGATGAGATTAGCGAGCTGCTCTCAGTCGGTAGCTGGGAGAGATTGATGGTTATCCGGGACTCGGTGATCCGACCGCTCACCTTAGAGGTCCTGGCGTCGTTTGAGTTTGACCGGGGGTACAGCAGTTTCACCGAGGGCACCACAGTTCAGTTCAGAGCCCTCGGTCGACATTACAGCCTCAGTATGAGCCAGTTTTCGATTGGGATGGGTCTATATGATGCGGCATACACTGAGACAGAGGAGTACTCATTGCTCCCCACAGACTACCCGGGTACCGTGACACCGCAGCAGGCGTATAGCAGACTTTGTGGTCAGGGTCAGTACGAGCCGGGTGTCTCCAAGGCTTCATGCCTTTCTCGACCTGCCTATAGATGTCTACACGCAGTTATGAGCAGATCTATTAGTGGCAGGGGAGACAGTACTGGTGTTCTGAGTCGCCAGGAGCTCCTCTACTTGTATTCGATGATGGAAAGTGAGCCACTCCACCTGGGGCACATTGTGGCCGACTACATTCGCCATCAGGGCCAGTACCCCAAGGTAGGAGTTATCTTTGCAGGCCCCTACATCACCAGACTTCTCATTGGCCTGGGGCTCAGAGATGGAGTCAGGGGAGCAGAGAAGACGAGTGTACCAGTTCCCCTGGGCACAGATACCTTGAGGATGATGGGTATGATCCGCAGAGGAGGATCAGGGATGTATACCTGGACCATACCCCAGACGGAGCAGACTCAGGGTACACAGGCAGCTTTAGAGCCACCCCCGACGGATATACAGACCGAGGTACCCCCCACCGCGCCGGAGCCACCTCCGGTGCAGATGTTTTCACCATCTCGAGGCCAGGACAGACTAGAGCGCCTCGAGAGCGCAGTGGGGATCCTACAGACCGAGGTGGCCGAGGTTAGGGCCACACAGATTTCACAGCACCAGGAGGTGATGGCGCAGTTCCAGAGCTTGCGACAGACCTTCGAGCAGATTGTCGCCTCCTCCTCCTTCGTGGTCCGACCTCGGGTGTCCACTCCACCACCTCCATCTCCCTCAGCACCAGCAGCTCCAGCATCACCAGCAGATCCAGAGCCTCCAGCAGCACCAGAGGCCACCACTCAGGACACCGACGCTGAGGCGTCTTAGATTTTAGATTCTTTTCTTTTATTAGTCATTTCTGTATATCTTTACTTTATTTTGGACTTGTAGTACTCAGAAAGGATTCTCCTTCTGAGTATAGCTTTTATTTTGCTTTTTCTTTTTATCTCGAGTTGTATTCATTGCTTTACATTTTATATACTCGAGTTTTATTGAGCTTTACTGAACCCTCGTTTATGTGTGCGCAGATGGTCTTGGATGTAAGGATTTTGAGGAATAGTCATTGACACGGTCATGGAATCGTGTGTGCTCCACGAACCATTGAGACTCAACTCTCAATGACCTAGCTTCATCAAACGCAACACTTGGAGTTCAGGGGAGTAATGTTTCAATTGCCACTTCCACACTAATTGCTTTTATCGTTTTCACTTATTATTGTGCTTATATGCGTACATTGAGGACAATGTACATCTTAAGTGTGGGGGGGAGTTCACATTGCACACACCTTTACTTGTGCGTTCAATTGCTTATGCTAATGTAGCATATGGCGGTTCACCTCAGTTGCAACGGTTGTATTCTTATAGTTTAGGAGATTTTTCAACATTGTATCCTATCATACTCTAGTTTTCACTTGAATTTTAGGGAATTTTTGCTCGAATCATCTTAGTACACAACTTACTCTTGGAATCTTTTGGAAACTCAATCTTGAAGTTTTTAAGGACAAGTTTATCGTTGTTCTTAGTTTCACTTTGGAAAATGCATATATAAAAAAAAAAAAAAGTGGAAAAATTAAAAGAGAAAAAGAAAAAAAAAATATATGAGTTTGTAAATATTAGCTTTGTTTTAATTATGCATTTGGGGTGGCAAGAGCTACCTCCTATGAAGTATGCAGCTACTCTCATAAGTCGGATACAAGTTATGCCCTAATGAGAGAAAGAGCTATCTCATGGGATGCGTGAAAGCTACTACCCCGGTAGAAAGAGCTACCTCCTCGAAAGAGTGAAAGCCACCTTTGGCGGCCGCCTAGGAAAGGGCTACCTTCAAGGATGTGTGAAGCTACTACTTCCACCACTATTTTTTGTTTTTGTATATAAATAAGTCCTTTCTAACCAAAGTTTGAGGAGTACTCGTTGGTTCTCTTGAGTAAGATCGCACACACTAACACATTTTCGAGTTTTCATCCTTTTTGATTCGAGTTTTTAGCTAGAGCATTGGTAACCTTATGCAATGTTTTGAGTTCCCCTTACTTGTAGAATGCCTCTTTTGCATACTTTTGGTGAACCTAAGGCCAAGCACTTTCAATTGTTCTTCCCAAGTACTTTCACGTTCTATTTTGCTTGAGGACAAGCAAAAGCTTAAGTGTGGGGGGGTTTGATAAGTGCTTGTGTTATAGTATCGCGAAGCGCTATTATCTTACATTAAGCATACCTTTTATCAGGTTTTATCACTAAATGTGTGCATTTGTGTTCTCTTGTACATTGAAGGTATTGTGGAGCCTAATTGGAGAAAAAGAATGAAATTAGGTCGCGTTCGCCAATGTTGGGATGTTCTCGGACCAAGCAAGGAACGAAGCACGTATTTGGACTTGTGGATGTGTGCCAACCTCTTTTGGAGGGGCACAAAGGCAGTCACATTCACAACAAGTCCAATCCGTGTTACTTAGGAGAATCTCGCGAAAGAAGAAGACTTGAAGCAATCGGCGCGACCTACCGTTGCTTGTGTGCCCAAGTAATGGCCTCGATGAAGAACAATGGACCCGGGAGGCGTTTCGGCAAGTTACCAAGCCTGTTCAGCTGAAGATTAGTGTTCCAGAGAAGTCACACGGGCGTGTGGAAATTCCACACGGCCGTGTGTTTTGCAATTTCAGCCATCCAGTGAAGACACACGGGCGTGTGGAAATTCCACACGGCCGTGTGAAATTAATTTTTCAGCCGAGACAGAAGCTTCACACGGGCGTGTGGAAATTCCACACGGCCGTGTGAAGCCCCCGATAAGTCCAATTTTAAAGCCGCGATTCAACAATATAAAAGGGGATTTTTGCAACCTTTTTAGGGATCTTTTGACCTATCTTTTCCCCAACTTTCTGGAGTGCGGCCAGGGTTTCGGAGAGGATTTCATGGAGGTTCTAGTGCGTCGTCGGCATCGATTTCGAGGTTCGACGTTTGCACAAGACCACGGCCACACCAATTCGAGGGGGTTTTTCATTGATGTCTATGTTTTATGCTTTATTTCTCACGTTGATGAACATGTATAGCTCTATGAGGAGCTAAACCCCTCGTGGGGTATTCGGACTTGTAAACTTTAGGGTTTCTTATGTTTCTTTGACATTGATTATTATGCTTTCCATCGTTGATGAATAAAATTGAGTTTTTAATCTTGATCATCCTTTCATATTGTTTTCCCTTAAACGTGACATTAGGGTTGAGAGCAATCTAGGCTTTCCTTTGGAGGTGTGACAACTCCTATAGGATTAGACTACTCAAGATTAAAGAGGGTTGAGAGGGAGAGTTGTGAGGTAGCAATGTACCCCTTTCCCCTTCGATGTGATTTCTCCCTATCTCCGATTCCTTGATTTAATAGCGGTCGAAATAGAGTGAAGCAATAGGTAGATAAACTCCCCTAGGGCTTAGTTACGCAAGTAATAGAGTGGAGGGTTGTAGTGAATCCTATTTGCTGGGGCTCAATCTAGACTAGGGTTCTTCCACCTGGACCAAAGGGTTAGAATTACGTATAGGAACAGGTTTAATCACTAGGAATCCTTAGAGCATAATGCAACTCCCAATAGTGTGAGGTTTAGGCAGATGGACTCCCCTGGGGCTTAGTCATCTAGGTGACAGAGTGAAGGGTGTTGTGAATCCTAACACCGGGGCATAGTGTTGGAGTTAGTCACGGTTGTCCTTAGGTTTGGGACCGTGAGTCTTAGGATATCCTCGACTCAATTGACATCAATAGGAGAGTATAATATCATAGTCTTGCACTTGAAACATAGACCCTAGAGGTAGCTTGTCCGGATACCCCCCTTTACTCATTGTTAGTCCTTCTCGATTTTCCTACTTGCACTTCTTTCTTCCATCTCTCTATTTAGTTTATTGCTTTGCATTATTTTCACTCATCAATCTTATTATCGTTCTCCGTATTCTGCGTAGCTTAATTAGTGAAACCTTATATTCTATCTCCCTATTCCCTGTGGATTCGACTACCTTCTCACCAAGGTAAATTTATTACTTCGACAAACCCGTGCACTTGCGGGATACACGCAAGGGGTCGTGTCATTTATGCTATTGATATGATCATAAAAGTTTGAATTCAATCTTTATATATATATATAATTGAACTAGAAAGGCTTGCATGGCAGAGGGTTAACAAGGGAAAGAATGCAAGTGTTGTTTCAAAGTTGATTTCTACTAGTTTTATTGCTTACATTTGAAGAATAGGCTTGTTCAAAGTTGAAACTAATAGACAAGAGGTAAGAGACTACTGTCTCATGCTCTTTTGATAAATTTCTTGTTGTTTGGTCTGTTGGCCATAAACAAAGTGGAGTTTGGAAAGTGATAAAATTGCATCTTCAACAGAGGATGACTATACTAGAAAGGAGTAGGAATACCTTTTATTAAGTGTTTACACATTCACAATATTAGTAGCACCAATATATATTATCATAATCATGTAGTGTGTATATAAACTTGGTAAAAAATTACACCGATGAGTTATCAATTAGATATTGCTTTGTGGGATCTTAAAAATATCTTAATAGTTCTTTCATTCTATAGATCAAGAGTTCTCTAATAATACTAATGGCATGATGATCAGAATGATATATATACATCTTCATGCCTCCTGAATAATCAATAAAGTGGGCCTCCACATTTTTGCAGGGCATGTGATCCTTTGAAATAAGCTTTTTATAAAATTTCAAAGAATCTTTTCCTCTCACCATGTAGCATTAAAGACAAGAAATATAATTATTTTTCTAAAAATTCATCATGCTTAAAACTCTTAAAGAATATAAGTAAAACAACATGAGGAAAAAATGATAAATTGACAGAACAAGATAAATAAAACAACATTAGGGATATGGAAGGTTTATCATTCATCCAGAAACCTAATAAAGTAATCAAAATTGATCTAATTAAGATATTTTTTTAAAATATGAGCAAAAAGCAATCAAAGAGAACCTCTTGTATACCCTAATGTATGTCACCTCATAGAGAGCATACATAGCCGAGATTTACAAGCATGCTTAGAAAAGGTAATCCTCTAGTTTTATAATTGATAATATTCCTATTGCATGGTTAATTTTCATGGTTTTAGTTGAGATTAATAGCGCAGCTACGCATAATCAGCCATGGTCTTCATGATCCTACTCCAGTTGCAATGATTCAGGTTATGTTATAAAAAAACCTTAAGATCTATGTTTATAGAGGATGGAATTATTTGAAATTCAAAGTGAATAGTTAAGAAACTTAGTAATATTCCTATCGCGCGGTCAATTATCCTGGTTGTAGCTTAGACTAGTAGCACAACATGCAAAATCAAAGATAACTTTCTTGTTCCTGCTCTGATTGTAATGATTTATGTGGCTTTGTAAAATAAGTGCCAAGTATTATGTTATTAAAGGATGGTATTGTTTGAAATTCAAAGCGAATAACTAATAAAATTACCAATATTCCTATCGTGTGGTCAATTCTCATGTCGGCTGTTGAGATTAGTAGCTTAGCTACGTAGAATCAGTTATAACTTTCATATTCTTCCTCCAATTGCAATATTTCATGTGGAATTATAAATAAAACTCATGATCTATGTTATTAAAGAATGGTGTTGTTTGAAATTCAAATGAAGATATAAGAAAATTACAAATATTCCTATCGCGCCATCAGTTCTCATGGCTGCAACTAAGGTCAGTACTGTAGTTACGCAGAATCAGCTATAACTCTCTCGTCACTACTCCGGTTGCAATGATTCATATGGCATTATAAAATAAACCTCAATATCTATGTTTTATAAGGATGGTATTGTTTGAAATTCAAAGTGAATAGCTAAGAAAATTACTAAGATTCCTATCTCGCGATCAATTCTTATTGCTACAACTTAGACCTCGCCGAATCAATGCCGTCAAAAGCTCTCCCAATAATTTTTCTTCGAAAAAAATCGATGTAGAATGCCATAGAAATGCTCTAGAATCCTAGCAAAAGCCTCTCCAAACGCTAGCCGCGCTCTGCCCAAAAGATAGGCGAAAGATAGGAAAAAAAATCTCCAAATAAAATCTTCAAAGCAGTATTTATAGGGCTGAAATCGGGCATCCACGTGTCCATGTGGAATTTTCACACGCCCGTGTGAATTTTCAGGTTGCGTTTTTCTGCGTGATGTGAACAGTACTGCTACAGTACTATGAACAGTTCTTTACTATAGTGATTTGCTGTAAGGATTTCACTATAATGGTCCAAACTCCATTTTCATCATTGAGGGCACTAAGTTGGGCACACAACCATGCGGTAGATCACTTTGCGTCTTGATTTCAAGCATATTGATGAAGCTTTTCAATGTTACACAAGTCAGACCATATGAGTGTGACTGCCTTTGTGCCCCTCCAATTTGTATATTCACTTGAACACTTTGCAGATTGGCACATACTCAAATGTCTAACAACTTGTGCCTTGTTCCTTGCTTTGTCTAAGAGTTTCCTTAACAATGGCGTCCATGATCTATTTTTGTTTCTTTTCTTCCAAACTTGTCTCCACAACCCTAAATGCACAAACGAACACAAATACACATGAATGAGTGATGGGACGAGCGCGCGACAAGCTACAGAGCTAGCATGCGACTCCCCGGCCGCAAGTGCACGGGTTATCAAGTAATAACCTCTTGTGTGAACATGAGAGGGTCGTATTCCCAAGGGTCCCAAGATCTACTATTACTTCCTTTTGGGGATCACTGCCAAGTCGATTAAAATAGGGTTGTTTACATCTATTGCAACTAAAGAAAATAAAACAAATACGAAAGTGAAAACAAGCTAGCAACTCGATCCAAACAAGAATAAGGATGAAGAAACTAAATATTGAGGAAGGCCTCGGGCAAGGATTCCCCTGGGAGAAGACTAAATACGGAAGACAATAACTACTTAAGATAAGATTGGCTTGGTTTGGTCCACTAGACTAGGATGTCGACTACCCCGGAACCTCCATGATGTAGTCCTAATCCAATACGGGTTCCTCCATCTGGATAATACCCCTACGATGTCAATGGGAATAGGGAGTCTTGGTTAGGGTTATTCTAATGCACGCTTTCGGCTAAAATAACCCTAACCATGCGGAGGCAACCAATACTCGGAACCTTTGGTGTATTAATACAATGAATCACCCTTTAATCATCATAAGACCTAATACAAGCTAGAATCCCGCCAAACAAGCCTTTTTCAAAATCAATTCTACGGAATCCATCCATTGTAGAATGAATAAGAAAATGATAGATTAAACCAACAACACAAGCCAAACATTCATTCACAAAACAATAATGTCATCCATACAAAGTCTCCTCCCAAGGTTCACTAGGAGCCCGGTACCCTTGGGAGTCTAGTTCGACATAACAAAATGAGAGGATTCATAATACAAGAATGCCATGATATAAATAATGAGCAGACTTCCCTTGAAATGTCGGCTAGAAGGCGATGATGAGAACTTGTCGGATTCACGCCGCCGTGCTCTTTGAATGCTTCCCTTTGGTCTCTCCTTTTTCTTTCCTTCAAATCTTGCCCAAATAGCCTCTAAAGATGATGAGATATGTTGGTGTGAGTTTGGAGATTGGATGAGAGCTAACTCCCTTTAAAGCCCTAACGAAGCCCCTTAAATACTCCCGAGCCTGTGCAGGTTGTGTGCCCCCGCACACGTGCCCGTACAGGCTTTTGGCTACCTTGTGCGGCCTGGTGTACGGGCGGCACACTAGGTTGCACAGCTCACTGGCTGAGCTGTGCGGGTACTGTACGGTGCGCACAGTGGCCACACAGAACTGCGTGGGCACTATAGTGCCCACGCAGCCTTCTATGAAACCCTTTTCACACGGCAATTTGCATTCAGAGCTTTTGTAAACTTTATTTCTTCTTCAATCTTCTCTGAAACAAGTCAAATGTGGTTTATTCTCGTGAATGTGGCCCTTGATATCCTGAAACAAAATAAGTACATCAAATGCGCAAAATGTCATCGAATAATAGTACAAGTTACATGAAATTGCATATATTTTGCGAGTAAAATATGATGTATTTAGGCACTTATCAATGAGTGATAAAATTTGATAAAAGTAATGCTCAATGTAAGAAAAGTATATTTCGTAATACTTATACACAAGCACTTATCAAAGGACTTGGCTGAGGTTCGTGTGACTCAGGTTGCAAACCACGCTAAGGTGATGGCACCTTTTGATACACTCCAACAGATTCTTAAGCAAAACATGACCTCACCATTTGTTATGAGACCGCGAGCATCCCCAACACTGTTAGCATCACCATTACCAGTTGCACTGGGATTACCATCAGCAGCAGCAGCATCAACACTAGCAGCAGATGACACCGACGCTTGAGGCGTTGTTATCTTTGTGTTTCTTTTTTATTTTTTGTTATTTTCTTTTAGTATTTCATTTTGGACTTGTGTCACTCAGACAGGATTTTCCTTTTGAGTCTATCCTATTGTTTTTCAGTTGTATTGAGTTGTATTTCATTTTTATATCTTTTTAAACTCAATGTTATTGTGTTTTGTTGAGCTTTATTGAATCCCCTTGTGTATACGTGCAGATGGTCTTGTCAGTCTTGGAATTGAGGAATAGTCATTGGCATGATCATGTGGCATCTCATATGGCTGTGTGTGCCCTATAACTCTTTGGAACTCAACTCTCAATGAATATAGCTCCATCAATGCAATAATTGGAGTTCAGGGAAGTATTGTTTCAATTGCCCATCTTCACACACAATGTTTTAATTATTATGCTTCTTTATTGTGCTTGCATGTATACCTTGACAGTAATGTACATCTTAAGTGGAAGGGGGGGGGGGAGGGAGTTCACATTACACATGTTTTATACTTATGCACTCATTGTTCATGCTCATGTAGCCAATGGTGGTTGACACACCGCTATCGAGAGTGCTCCGCAAGTGCACGGGTCATTGAAATAATAATATATGCCTGTAGGTGGGTGGTCGTATCCACAGGGAGTAGTGATTAAAGACAAGAGAAGTTACTACTTAGCTAATGTGAAAACAATGGTAGTGAGTGTAAGAAATATGTGTGAAATAAAAGAAAGAAAAGTGAAAAGAGAGAAAAGTACAAGTAAAAGATAAGGAGAGAACAATCAATGTAAAGATGGGGCAGTCGGACAATGCTTACCCTAGGACTAATGTTTCTAGTGCAAGACTAATATTATACCTTCGAATTGATGTTTAATGAGTTGTGGACATCCTAAAACACACGGTCCCAAACCTAAGGTCATCCGTGACTAGCCCTTTACACTATGGCTCGGCGGAGAGGATGCTCTCGACGCCTTACACTGTGTTGGACTACTTGGGGTTCTAGGGATTCCAAGTGATAAACCTTGTTCCTAAATATAGTTCTAACCCTTTGGTCTAGGCAAAAGAACCCTAGCCTCAATTAAGCCCCAGCACTAAGATTCACTACAGCCCTTCACTCTGTTGCTCACGCAACTAAGCAACTGGGGAGTTCATCTCTTAGCACTTCGCTTTACTTCTACTGCAAAGAACTCTTAGAATGCAGAGGTAGGATAAATCACGTCAGAAAGGAAAGGGGATGTTCCGCTACCTCTCGACTCACCCTCTCAACTCTCTCTAATCTTGTGTAGTCTAACCCTATAGAAGTTGTCACACGTTCAATGGATAACCTAGATGACTCTCAACCCTAATGTCACGTCTAAGGGAAAATCAATGCAATTAACATACAAGATTGGAATTTAATTAAAAGCATCAATTAAGAAAGCATAATAAAAGTCATAGAAACAATGTCATCCTAGAGTTTACAAGTCTGAATACCCAATAGGGGTTTAGCTCTCCATGGAGCTATACGAAATCAATAAAGTGTTTGTATCAATAAGCATAGAAAGCATGAATAAAACCCCTTGTGGCCCATGTCAATGGTCTTATAAAGCCATTTCGTCTTCTTCAACGAATCTCTTGTCAAGCCTAGGGAACACCTCGCCAAATTGATGTCGACGAAAGCTCCCTCAATAGCTATCTTCCAAAGAACATCGATGTCGATGCCGTAGACTTGCTCTAAAAGTCTCACAAAATCCTCTCCAAACCCTAGCCACGAGCTCTCCCAAAGTTCGGTGAAAGATAGGTCAAAAAGTCCCTAAATAAATATGAAGTCGAGGTATTTAAAGGCTGAAATTGGGCATCCACACGCCTGTGTGGATTTTCTGGAAATTTGATTTTCGGCGTAGTGAACATTAACTTCTACATTATTTTACTACAGTAAACTGCTACAATACTTGTGCCCAAGCTGCTCCCGATTTTATTTTCTTCATCGAGGTCTCTAGGTTGGGCATACAACCACACTGTGGATCATGTCATTTTTTTCTTTTCTCCTCATTGATGAAGTTCTTCAATGTTACACGAGTTAGACTTTATAAGTGTGACTGCCTTTGTCCCCCTCCAAATTATAGATTCCTTTTGAGTACATTGGAGGTTGGCACACACCCAAAAATCTATTACCCATGCCTTGATCCTTACTTGGTTCAAGAAACTTCTCAACAAACTCGGGCACGACCCAATTTTGCTCTTTTCACTTGAACTCTTCTCCACAACCCTACATGCACAAAAGAACACAAATACACATGAATTAATGATAAAACCTGAGAAAAAGTAATGCTCGATGTAAGAAAAGAATACTTCGCATTACTTATCCATGAGCACTTATCAGTGGTTCACTTTAGTTGCAATGGTTGTATTATTAAGTTTAGGAGAATTTTTTTTAAACGTTGAATATTATCATGCTCTAGTTTTACTTGAATTTTATGGAATTTTTGGCCGATTATTTCTTGTTGCACTACTCATTCATTAGACCTTGTGGAAACTCAAGTTCAACATTTAAGGGACTATTTTAGCATTATTTTAGTTTGAGTTTTGTTTTGGTTTGAAAACGAAAAAAAATTGTGTTAGTTTTGTTTATGCAGTGGGGGTGGAAAAAGCTACCACCTATAAAGTATGAAGCTACTACCATAAGTGGGATACTAGTTAGGCCTTAATGAGAGAAAGAGGTATCTCATAAGATGAGTGAAAGCTACTACCCTAGTATAAAGAGCTACCACCTCGAAAGTTTGAAGACTACCTTGGCGGCCACCTAGGAAAGGGCTATCTTAGAGGATTTGTGAAGCTACTACTCCATCTTTTTGTGTATAAATAAATCCTTTTTAATAACAGCTTCAAGGAGTACATGTTGGGTTGACTTGAGTGAGTTTACACACACTTACACAATATCAGGTTTGTTGTCCTTTTTGATTCAAGTTTTTAGCTAGGACAATGATTTCTTCTATGCAATGTTTGAGTTTTCCTTATTTGTAGAATGCCTCTTTTGCATGCTTTTGGTGAACCTATGGCCGAACACTTTTAATTTTTCCTCTTAGATGCTTTATTATCTTATTTTTACTTAAGGACAAGAAAAAGATTAAGTGTGGGGGAGTTTGATAAGTGCTTGTGTATAAGTATTACTAAATATACTTTTCTTACATTGAGCATCATTTTGATCAAATTTTATGGCTCATCCGTATGTATTTGTGTTATTTTGTGCATTTAGGGTTGTAAAAACAAGTTTGGAAGAAAGGAAGCAAAAATGGATCATGGATGCAATTATTGAGGAAACTCTTTAACCAAACAAGGATCAAGGCACAAGTTGTGCTCATAGACATGTGGGGTGTTCAAGTGAATATACAAATTGGAGGGGCACAAAGGCAATCACACTCATATGTTCTGACTTGTGTAACATTATTAAGAGCTTCATCAATGTGCTTGAAAGCAAGATGTGGCATGATCTACCACATGATTGTGTGCCCAACTTTACAGCCTTGATGAAGAAAATGAATTTGGGAGTACTTTGGCAAAAGTATTGTAGTAGTTTGCTGTAGCAAATCAATGTAGGAAAATTACTGTAGTAGTTACTATTTACTGTGCGAAGGAAATGAGATGCCTAAAAATTCACATGACCGTGTGGAATTTCTACATGGGAGTGTGGATGCCCGATTTTAGTCATTTAAATACTGCTTGAAGAGTTTAATTTGGAAATCTTTTTCCTATCTTTCGCCTATCTTTTTGGGAGAGCGTAGCTAAGGTTTGGAGAGGTTTTTCCTGGGATTTTGGAGCGGTTCTACCCCATTCTACATCGATTTCCTTCGGAGGAGAGTTATTGGAGGAGCTTTCAATGACATTAATTCGGTGAGGTGTGCCCTAGGCTTGACGGAGGGGTCTTTGGAAAAGACAAGGAGGCTCTTGAACACCATCGATACGGACGACAAGGGGGTATCTCTATGGATTGCTTGCACTCATCTTTGATTTCATATTTGATTTTATATTGCTCCATAGAGAGCTAAACCCCTAGTGGGTGCTTGGACTTGTAAACCCTAGGATGATTTTGTTTCATTGACTTCTATTATGTTTCTTTTAATTGATGTTTTAATTGATTTGATTTTCCCTTAGAGTGACACTAGGGTTGAGAATCTATCTAGGTAATCCTCGAATGAGTAACACTTCATTAGGGTTAGACTTAGCAAGGTTGAAGAGGATTGAAAGGGTGAGTTAAGAGGTAGCGCAACATCCCCTTTTCCCTTTGTGTTATAAGAGTTCTTTGTGGTCACGATAGAATGAGGTGCTAAAAGACAAACTCCACTAGGGCTTAGTTATGCGAGCAACAGAGTAAAGTGTTGAGTAATCCTTAGTGTTGGGGCTTAGTTATGATTAGGAATCTTTCGCATGGACCAAAGGGTTAGATCTAAGTCAGAGAATAGGGTTCATAATTTGGAATCCCTAGAGCTTCAAGTAGTCCCACACAGTGTGAGGTGTTGAGAGTACCTTTTTCTGTTGGGGCATAGTGTAGAGGGCTAGTCATGGTTGGCCTTAGGTTTGGGACTATGTGTCTTTGGATTTCCATGACTCATTAAACTTCAATTAGGAAGCAAAACATTAGTCTTGCACTTAAAACAATAGTCCTAGGGTAAGCATTGTCCTACCCCATTTTATCATTGATTACCTTTCTATGCTCCTTTTTCTTTCTTTTTAATATTTTGCTTTTCTTTGCATTAATATCTTGAATTCACTCATAATTGGTTTTCACTTTAGCTAAATAGCAATACTTCTTGTTTTTGAGCATCTATTCCCTGTGGATTCGATTACCCACTCACCAGGGTATTTTATTACTTCGACGACCCGTGCACTTGCGGTACACACACGCAAGGGATGTGTCACTTGTCTACTAGCTCTTTTCCTTTGCTTAAAGTTTCACCTGCTAGAAGAAATTAAGGAATCCAAAACAAACAAAAAAACATCATCAACAACTTGATCACTTAAATGAAGGAAAATTCTCAAAATGGGAAAATAATTGCTCCTAGGGTTTGCTAGGCACTTTAAAAAGAAGATGTAACAAGCATGGAACTCTCACAACCCTCAAAAGCAACAAGAATAAAAAAGAGACTAAACTTGGTTTGGTGCTACAGTAACTCGAATCCTAAAGGTGAAAGATCTTTCTCATTTCTTCACCAAAATATGGTTTTACAACTCTAAACTTCTTTTAAACTTTAAATCCACGCAAAACCAATGATTTTACACCATAAACCCAAAAGAATTTAGTAGCAAAAGTAAGGATAAGAAGAAAAAGAAAGAGCTCACCTCCAAGCTTCCCCAAACCCTAAAGAAGCTCTTCATCGAAATAGGAGTAGATCTTTATTTCTCTTCTTTCTTGGAGGCCAAAAATGATGATTTTTGAGAGGATAAATAAAGTATCAAGAGGGGGAGGAAGAAGGAGAGAAAAGAGACCTCAAGAAGGTCCAAGAAGTCCTTATATAGGCCGAGGCTCACAGGTTACCTTGCTTGCGCAAGGGAGGCCACATCGCCTCTCTCAATTCCATGAGGGCTCCCATGCAGCCGCATGACCTTTCTGGATGACTTATGGGCTTCCTTGCTTCCGCAAGAGAGGCCGTAAGGCCACCAAATCAGTCCCTTATGGGCATTCTAATTGCCCGCAAGGTGCCGGCCTTGTTTTGCTCCTTTTAAAGGCTTTCCCCCACCTTTTTAACCTTCTAAAAGACCTTAACTAAGGTCCTAACACAAGAGAAAACTCAAAGGAATTTAAACATATAAGTTACACTTAAGAAACAAAACACAAGATAAGTAAGAAAAGGGGAGCTTCAACATCCTACCCCCCTTAAAGAAATTTCGTCCTCGAAATTTAAACATACCTCTAGTTTCAAACAAAAGGGGATATTTAATCTTCATTACTTCCTCTGGTTCCCAAGTTGCCTTTTCTATAAGATCATTCCCCTAAAGCACTTTTAGCATAGGAATGACCTTTCGTCGAAGAGTTTTCACTTAGCGATTAAGAATCTTCACCAGTTACACGTTAAACTTCAAATCTTCTCTTAACTCCACTTGTGGTGCTTCAAGATAATGAGATGGGTCGGGGATATACTTTTTCAACATGGAAATATGAAACACATTATGAATCTTCTCTAACTCAAGCGGTAACTCTAATTGATATGCTACTGGTCCAATCCTTTCTAGGATAAAAAATGGACATATATATCGGGGATTCAACTTTCCCTTGCCTTGAAACCGAATTACTCCTTTCCATGAAAAGATTTTCAAGAATACTTTATCCCCAACCTCAAACTCCAAGAATCTTCTACAATTATCAGCATAGTTCTTTTGCCTGCCTTGAGTTGCTTTCAATCTATCATTAATCACTTTCACTTTCTCAATAGTTTGATCAATCAGTTCCACACTCCGAATCCTTTCTCCCACTTCATCCCAACAAAGAGGGTTCTACACTTCCTTCTATACAAAGCTTCATATGAAGCCATACCAATTCTTGCTTGAAAGCTATTGTTATAAGTGAAATCCACCAAGGCTAGATGTTGATCCCAACTCCCTTGGAAATCTATAACACAAGCTCTCAACATGTCCTCAAGGGTCTGAATGGTCCTTTCGGACTAACCATTGGTCTGAGGGTGGTAAGCTGCGCTAAACTTCAAAGTTGTACCTAGAGCCTCTTGAAATCTTGGGCAAAAATGAGAAGTGAATATGGGGTCTCGATCTAAAACTATAGAGACTGGAACCCCATGCAACTTCACTATTTTGTCAATGTATAACTTTACTAATATTTCCATAGAATACTTAGTATGCAATGCTAAGAAATGTGCTAACTTTGTTAGCCTGTCCACTATCACCCACACTGCATCGAAACCTTGAGTTGTTCATGGTAAACCCACCAGAAAATCCATTGTTACATGCTCCCACTTCCACTCTGGGATTGGAAGAGGTTGCAATAGTCATGAGGGTCTCTGGTACTTTGCCTTGACCTATTGACAAACTAAGCACTTAGCCCCAAACTCTTCTATCTCTCTTTTCATCCCTGACCACCAATAATTCTTCTTGATTGTCCTATACATCTTAGTACTTCTAGGATGAACGACATAAATTGAAGAATGAGCTTCCTCCAAGATAGCTTTCATGAGCTCTGAATTTGCTAGAACACAAATGTGTCCTTGAAACTCTAGGATTCCATCTTCTGTCAACCTAAACTCAATAGTCTCCCCTGCTTTCAACATTTGTACTTCTTGCACCAACTCTTCATTATTACTCTGAAGTTTCTTAATATGCTCCAATAGTAAAGGTCTCACTACAAAACTGGCCATTAATGCTCCACTATCATCAGTCTCAAGTTCTAATCTCAAACTCTTCATTACTGAAGGTAGTTGTAGATAGGACACCCTCAAAGAAGACACTGAAGTGCACTTCCTACTCAAATCATCTGCTACTACATTAGCTTTTTCTGGATGGTAGTCTATGATCAAATCATAATCCTTGATTAATCCAAACTATCGCCTTTGCCTCAAATTCAATTCTTTTTGAGTGAAGAGATACTTCAAGCTCTTATGGTCAGAGAAAATCTGACACCTTTCTCAAAAAAAATAATGCCTCCAAATCTTCAAAGCAAAGACCACCGCTGCCAACTCCAAATCATGGGTCAAATAATTCAACTCATGCTGCTTTCAACTGCCTAGAAGCATAGGCCACCACCTTTCCTTCTTGCATCAACACACAACCTAAACCTTGCCTAGAAGCATCACTGAAGACTACAAATTCTTTCCCACTTTCTGGCAAAGTAAGCACTGGGGATGATGTCAAATGATTCTTTAATGTCTAAAAGCTCCTTTCACACTCATTATTCCAAGAGAATTTCATTTTCTTACGAGTCATCTTCGACAATGGTAAGACAATAAAAGAAACCCTTCTACAAATCTCCTATAATAACCCGCAAGTCCAAGAAAACTTTAAACTTCAGTGACATTCTTCAGTCTTTCCCAATTAACAATAGCTTCCAGCTTTTTTGGATCCACAAAGATCCTTTCTCTTGACACCACATGCCCAAGAAATCCCACTTCATATAGCCAAAACTCACATTTGGAGAACTTGGCAAACAACTGCTTCTCCCGGAGAGTTTGCAAAACAACTCTCAAATATGGAGCATGCTCCCTCCTTTGAAGGTGAATATACCAAAATGTCATTGATGAACACAATAGCAAACTTGCCCAAATAAGGGTTGAACACCCTATTCATCAAATCCATAAAAGTTACAGGAGCATTGCTCAAACCAAACGGCATCACCAGAAACTCATAATGGCCATAACAGGTCCGAAATACCGTATTTGGGATATCCTCTATCTTAATTTTCAACTGATGATACCCACACCGTAAGTCAATCTTGGAGAATACCTTTGCTCCTTTTAATTGATCAAATAAATCATCAATCCTTGGCAATGGGTACTTGTTCTTGATTGTTGCTCGATTCAATTGCCAGTAGTCTATACACAACCTTAAAGATCTATCTTTCTTCTTTACAAAGAGAACTGGTGCACCCCAAAGTGATATACTTGGTCAAATGAAACCCTTATCTACAAGATCTTGAAATTAAGTCTTCAACTTTCTTAGCTCTGTTGGCGCCATCCGGTAGGGTGGTATAGAATGGGAGTTGTTCCAAGTAGTAGATCTATAGAAAACTTCATTTCTCTATCTGGTGGTAAACCTGGTAGTTCTTTAGGGAAAACATCCACAAATTCATTCACCACTGGCATCTTCTCTAAAGCTGGCTTCTTAACTCTTATGTCCACCATATGAGCCAAAAACATAGGACAACCCTTGTTCATTAGTCTTCTAGTTTCTAAGGATGAAATCAAACATGAAGGCAAAGTCCTTCTCACACCCTTTAACACCACTTTGGGTCCTGAGGACCCATGGTACAAATCTCTCAAGTGCACCGGTTATCATGTAATACCCCTCGCCTAAGCACGAGGGGGTCGTATTCCCAGGGACTAAGAAGCTACCCTTAATTCCTTTCCATGTGTTGTTTGGCTGACCAATTCGAGTAATGTAACTAATCTAAAAAGTAACAAGTCAAATTCAAATGATATTCTATGCGATGAAGGCTATTCACGTGTGAGAATCAAGGCAAGAGATTGGTCACCAATGTCGATCTCCTTGGGGCTACCAAAGTGTGAAGGATGCTATAACTATCATAAAATCAGCTAGTTTGGACCAAGAAACCCCTAAGTTAGGCCAACCTGATGGTCACAACAATTGGTCATTAATTTGGTACAAGTATTGGGTCGGAAACACTTTAGTCCATGTGATATTTTGGTTTCTTTGTCCTTGTTTGTTGTTTCGGTTGTCTTAGGTGTTGTGGTCGTTTTCCCGTTGAATTTTCGTTGAGTTTTCTTGTCGAGCCTTTGGGGTTGTTTGCTGGGTATTTGAGAGTGTTTTGGAGGAGTTTAGAGAGGGTGTGGGCTATGCACAGGCCGCACACCCCAGGCAGAGGGGTGTGCGGCTGGTGTGTGGGGCCGCACACAACCCGCACACCAACCTGAGTTTGGTTATATAAACCCGTTTCTAGCTTCATTTCTTGATTTCTCTTCTTCCAAACTCCTTTATCTCCTTCTCATCTCTTCCTCCATCATCTCATAAGATTCTAAGGCTGATTTAGAAGAGGTTTTAGAGCTTGAAACTTGGATCATCAAGTTGCTCATTCCTAGGATCAAGGTAAGCTCCAATCTTTTGTTCCTTCTTCTTTGTTCTTCGATGAGAATGGTTAGGGTTGTTTGTGAATCCTTATGAGAGCATGATTGTTATCTCTTTTTCTTCTTATTTGATGTCTAATCTTGTGAGGTTTGATTTTATTGAGTTGTATGACTTTAACTTCATGAAATCCTTGAACCTTCATAACTCTAATCCCGGAATTACTGTAGCACCAACCAAGCTAGGTCATCCTTGCTTTCCTTGTTGGTTTTAAGAGTTGTGAGATGCCTTCTTCTTGCTAGAACTTCTTGCTATGGTGTTTAGCAAACCCTAGAAGCAACCATTCCCCATTTTGAGCATTTGTCCTTCATCTTGGTTAATCAATGTTTGTTGATGTTTGGTTGCTTAATTGCTTCTAGGAGGTGAGGCTTCGAGTAAGGGCAAAGAGCCGGTGGAAAAATGACTTCGAGGCATTTTGCTCGCCAAGTTTGTGAGTGGGAAATTACTAAAATTGGACTTTGACTCATGCATGATGTTTTGATATTTGAATTACTTGTTTGAATGATGGATTTCTTATTGCTAAATTTCCTTGAAAGCTTTGATTGAAGTTTAGAGTTATGATGATTTATGAGATTGGCTTATTTCTTGAATTCTTGCAAAGTAAATATATATATGTTCCTTATGATTTGAAGCTCTATGTTCAAAATATATGTTTCAAGCTATGTGTTTTCAAGGGATTTAATGTTCTCATTATGATAACCAAAAAGCATGTGAAACCAAGTTGATTTTCATTGTTTTAAGACAATGTTTGATGTGTATCTTCAAAAGACATCTTCATATGATGCATATGATGAAAATGATTTCATTATTAATATTATGATCAAATAAATCACTCTTCGAGTGAGATTTGCTATTGTGACCATTTATTATCTCTTGTGGAGAATTATGCTATCATGATGTTTATATTGAGCCTATGGGCTGAGTTATTGTTTAAATTCTTTGTTGGTGACATGGGAGCCGAGCTCCAGAACTTGCTGCAGTAAGAAGTGGATGGTTTCCACGGGCCGACCTATATAGAGGTGGCGTGGAATACTGTCAAAAACGGTTATACCATGTCAGGTGGGAGCGTAGATCCCTATCATAGGTATAGTTAGGTTGTTAGAAGTCACCACACGAACTTCCCAGCGGCCAATGCCAAGATATGCGCATCTTGGTAGCTCCAGACCTAACCAAGCATGGTTAGCGATGGAGAGTTTTGAGGCCATTCTGGACATTATTGTTGATTTATGATCGACGAGTTAATTATTTCTAAGCATCTTGATATTTGAATCTATCGATAAGAATCGTGCTTATGCTAGGTCCAGGATGGCATGTGTTTTCTTGATGATTTCTATGAAATTCAATTTGTATTTCATTGAGAGATGATATTCTTATGTGATAAGTGTTATTCAAAGTATTATCTTTCTTGTTATGAAATCAAATATTTTTTTTTATGATGTTTCGTGTATATTTGATCATGCTTGAGCTATAGTCCTATCTAACCCCTCACTAAGTAACCTAGTTACTCACCCCCTCTTTCCTCCTCCCAGGTGATAGCACAACGCAGGGGTGAAGATGTAAAGTGCTTGGCTAGAGTCGTCATTGTCTTCTCATTTTGACTGGTGTATGTTATTATGTCTTTGCATGTATTATCAGGGATCCACTATGTATTGTTGAACCCTATCATGTCTTTCCATACTTGAACACTTGTATGCCAGTCTAGTCTATGTTTTGTATGAGGAGTGTATCATCTATTTGGAGTGGTTGTTATCGTCTTCCTTATGAACTTCTTGTTATAGTTTTCAGTGTGTTAAACCTCGTATTATTGGATGGGTATGTGTAGGAACACTTGAGTATTTTGGATGGTTGAAACATTTCTTCTTGATATAGTTGTAATGTATAGGGAACAGGTTAGCCTTACGGCTACCTAGGGTTGAGGCAGTGTAGGACCTCCCCTGGGTTGTCGTGGCGGTATGTCGTGCTTGGGACCCACGGGTCAGGGCGTGACATACTTTAGTGGTATTAGAGCCCTGGTTTAGATTTAGGTTTAGGATTGATAGTATAATCCAGTTTTAGTGTCAGTTCCTTGATTTGGGTTAGGAGTGTGATTCCTTGTCTTTGTACTTAGTGGATCCTAGTAGAGTTTGCATATAGCATTGTTGCATGTAGGAATTGTTTCTAAAGAGTGTTTACACCGCAAGTGCATGGGTGTCAAAGTAATAAAATACCCCGGTGAGTAGGGTAATCGAATCCACAAGGAACGGAAGTACTTGTAGTAACTACTTTATTATTTAGTCAGAATCAAGGTTGTGATGAAACGAACTCAATCGCAAGCAAATATGAAAATCACAAGCAAGCAAGGGGAAGGGAAAATAAGGGATTTCTGAATCAATCAAGATGAGGTACCCGGGCAATGCTCCCTCTAGGATCTAACATCAAGCACAAGATTTACTAAATATTTCTAAACCGAGTTAAAAGAGTCGAGGTAATCCAAGAACAATCGATCCCTACCTCCAGACCACCGATACTAGTCCCCTACAAGGTCCCGGTGGAGAAATTACTTAATCTTGACACCTCACACCCCATATGACTGCAATGAACTCTAGGGAAACCTAATAGTGCAACAAATTCCAAAAGATATATCTAACCCTACTTCTAGGTGGAAGATCCCTAACCTCCTACAAGATCTAGCAGATAAATCTCTCATTCTCACGCCTCACACCAAATATTGTTGCACAAAGCTTAGGGAATACGGAGATAGGAAACACTCAATCGAAAGGGAAATGGGACGCTCCATTATCTCATGACTCACCCTCTCAACCTTCTTTAATGTTGGAGTTCTAACCCTAATGGAGACCTTTCTCTCACCAAGGCAACAAATCAATCACAAGGATCAACATGCCCAAATACCTACTAGGGTTTAGCCCTCCATGGGGCTCATTACAAAACAAAGAATAATGCAATAAAACACAATGAAAACCATAGATAAAAGTTGTGAAGAACGACCCCCAATCTTGCCAAAAGGATCCTTTTCCGAAGCTAGGTTGCCAAAGGCTCCCTCGATGCTATTACAGAGGAAAGATCTATCAAAGTTGGTGAAGAACGATCCCCAATCTCACCAAAAACCGCCTCTTAAAACCTAGCCGCTTTACCCTTCAAACATGCTCCCAAAAGTCCCCAAAGAATCTGCAAAATAGGGTATTTATAGACTTGCACCGTGTCTGTCACGTGCCTCCATGTGACCGTGTGAGATTTCACGTGGCCACGCGGGCTGCCAGAATTTCCATGCTATAGTACTGTTACAATAAATTGCTATAGTAGCTTACTACAGTATTCTTCATAAACACGGTCCAAACTCTCTTCTCTTGGGGCCACATGGTCAGACACATGTCCATGTGGTGGGTTATAAGACTTTTCCTCATCAAATCATCATTTTAGAAGCACTTTCTATCTTCACCCAAGTAGGGAAATAAGAGTGTGACTGCTTTTGTGCCCTTCCAACACACAAATCGGCTTGAATTCTCTTGGAAGTTGGCACACACCCTCATGTACATGATCTCCTCTTGTGCTTTGACCCTTGTGTTGTACAAAAGCTCCCAACAATATGTCTTTATAATCCATCTTTGTTTCCTTTTCTTCAACACTTTCACAATCTAATTGCATCAAGGAACACTAGAATACACTTTATGAGATATAAACCATGGTAAAAATGATGCTCAATGCATGTAAAACATATATGGAAACATGTACACTCGAGCAGTTATCAAACTCCTCTACACTTAAGCCTTTGCTTGTCTTCAAACAAAACTAATCATTAAACTCATGGAAAGCAAAGAGAAGTGCTTGCCTTAGATTCACCAAGAGAATACGAGAATAAAATTCTAAAATTATGGAGAGTGATAAACACTAGAGAAAACAATCAATACTCTA
This sequence comes from Dioscorea alata, assembly GCA_020875875.1. Classification (NCBI taxonomy): domain Eukaryota; kingdom Viridiplantae; phylum Streptophyta; class Magnoliopsida; order Dioscoreales; family Dioscoreaceae; genus Dioscorea; species Dioscorea alata. Next base: position 7,705,245 of record CM037027.1, read on the forward strand.
GCAAACAATCTAATAAAAAAAATGAAAGTACTGAAGTCTGAAAGTGTGTGTGTGTGTGTGAAAACTCAACTCATGTCAACATTATGTCCACTACTCGAAGTTCTTATTACAATGGGATTTATTTCTAAACAAAAAGAATAGGTAGTAGCTACACACATTCTCTAAACTAGCCCATTCCCAAGTGGCCTCATGAGTGGATTTCACACTTTCGAGGTGGTAGCTTTCACTCATCCTATGAGATAGCTCTTTCTCTCATTAGGGCAGTAGCTTCATACAACATAGGTGGTAGCTCTTTCCACCCGCTATGTACAAACAAACCCAACTAAACATCTGAATTTTTTAAAAAAATAAAACTAACACTAGAGCATCCCAAAAATAATGATCTAAAGTAAGTTTCCATAGGTCTAATGAGTGAAAAAGTGCATGAAGTAGCAATCAGGCAAAAATTTCAAGAAAATTGGATGAAAATTAGAGCATGATAAAAACTTATGTTTACAACCACCAAAAACTAAGAATTAAACTCTCAACCCTAAGGTGTACCTTCATTGGCAACATGAGCATGATCATGAAAAACACATGTAAAGGCCATGTATAAAGTGAACCCTCCTCCACACTTAAGATGTACATTATTCTCAATGTATGCATGTAAGCATAATAAGAGTATCATCAATAAAAGATAAATGTGTGCAGTAATGCAAATGAAACAATACTCTCTTGAACTCCTCGTTGATCATTTGGTGGAGTCTAGCTTATGGATGTGTTGTGTTCAATGGGTTGTGAAGCTCACACGACTGTGTGACAAGGTCACATGGTCATGTCCATGACAAAAATACCATCAACATCACTCTTAAGGCCATGTGCATGGATATATAGGGGTTCAGTAAAGCTCAATAACATAGAAAAGATATACGAGTTCATAAAGATAGAACAATAAAGCTTAAACTCGCAAAACAAACTAAAAACATGAAGATAACTCCCATAAGGTGAAGCCTTTTTAAGTAAACAAGTCCACAAAATAAAAAAATGCAAACAAAATGAAAAATAAAACTAAAAGATGGTCTCATGAGCGGAATACCTCAAGCATCGGTGCCTGGTGCTAGTGATATTAGTGAATCAAACTTGGCATCCTTGTCTAGTGTCTACTGAATGCGATCAAGGTGCTCCATGATTTGGGCCTAGTTCTCAAGGATGTTGGCTATGGTAGCTTCGGGTTGAGCCAGTCGCTCGTGTACTCGATCAGAAGATGTGCCAGGATCGGCTGATGATACTAGTGCTGCCTTTGTAACCATGGGCTCACTCTGTGGTGGTGCATTAGAAGCCTCAACAGGCTCATCATTGTCGGATGATGACTCCTCTAGCGCATATCCACCTGAACCTATACGTCACACTATATCCATCAGTCGGAGAGTGACCAGTCCCATAGGAGCGTGTAATATAGTGTGAACAGTGCCCCTATGCGCAAGTACTGGCTCTAGTGACGGAGGTAGTCGGCCATAACATATCCCAAATGGAGGAGCACCCACTAAGTCATGTAGTACTGGTATAGAAGATCAGGAAGGCTAAGTGCGCCTGTACCATCTCCACGACCTGTAACTAACCCGCTGAGAACAGCGTGTATGTGCCAAAAGAGAGCTCTTCGACTGACCAAGGATGTACTGAGCACCTCTACATAAGTCGTGAACAATCTGACTTAGTGTGATATCAGGGGATAATCAATAAGAAGCTCTGTATACTCCAATATGTCGGTGTAGTCCTGGTCATACAACCCGAGTAGTATCGCAAACAGAGTTAGACACATCCCATGAGGCTGACCAAAGGCTTTGAATCGAATGGTATCTTCCGTGTCAAAATTTGTCTCTATCCTATCATGATCAAAGGAGAACAAAGATAGAACCTCAAGGGTGATGTCTCACCTGAAAGGGTTATATATGGAAAGAAGTCGGTCCCAACCCCCACCTCTACCAATTGTCGAACCTCATCAGCGAGTCCAATCACCTTGACTATCTCCTAACAAAGACAGCGTGACTATCCAAACTTAATTCCATGGAGATGCTAGAATCTTTATTGATGTGTAGGGTCGGTGAACTCAATCTCTGGTGGTAGTGCTGGTTTCCTGTCTTGATAAAGGTGTTTGTGTGCCACTTTCTTGGTCCTTGGTGCCATACCTGCAGGAAAACACCAAAAGAAATCAATTATGCAAGATTTTGATGAGTGTAGGGCCTTTTGTGGATGTAAAAGTACAAAAGTGGCATGTATGGCACTTTCCCAGCCCATGCAGGCCCGTGAGCTGGCCACGTGCCCGCATGGGCATGTATTGACTCGGCAGAGGGGCCACACAACCGCCTGTCCTGGCTAGCTTCGACCAGCCTGGGCCACATGGTAGCGTGGCCCAAGCGCGTGCCGAATGGGAGCATGGCCTAGCTGCACTGGTCTCGCCCAAGGAGGCCATGAGGCCGTGTGGCTTGGCTAGCCGAGGGCCAGCCAGTGACACACCCCTTGTGTGAGTGTTCCGCAAGTGCACGGGTTGTCACAGTAATAAAATTTACCCTAGTGAGTGGGTAGTCATATCCACAGGGAATAGTATTTAGAAACAAGAGTTATCACTATTTAGCAATAAGGAAAATCGATGGTGAGAGAAATTAATATATGAATGCAAAAGAAAGTAAAAGAACGCAGGAAGAACAATAAAAGTAAAGAGAGGTAATCAATGGGAAAATGGGGTACCAGGATAATGCTCACCATAGGATTATTGTTTTAAGTGTAAGACTAATATTATACCTCTTAATTGATGTTTAATGAGTCATGGAAATTGATGGATCACCCGCAAGTGCACGGGGTCGCCAAGTAATACCCCTCACGCACGCGTGAGGAGATCGTATTCCCAAGGGCCCGAGAATCTACCCTTACTTCCTCTTTGCAATGTTGTTTAACTGATGATGATTACCGCAAGTGCACGGGTCGCCAAGTAATACCCCTCACGCACGCGCGAGGGGGTCGTATTCCCTGGGGTCCCAAGAGCTGCTATTACTTCCCTCTAGATGACACTGTCTAGTCTACCAAATATAGATTTAAAACAAGATAAGGAAACAAACAAAAGATAAAACTATAAACAAGTGATCTAAGGCACACCAAACAAGCGCATTAAGGAAACAATGAGCAATAAATGAACGAGGCCGCGGGCGAGGATCCCCTCGGGACTACTAAAGCTAGAAGAATACTTGAATCACACAGGCAAAGGTGGTTAGGCCAAGAGACATCCAAAGATAGGTCACCCCGATGGTCACGGTGATGACCCCTAATCCAGTATGGGTATTGGAATACGGAATTTCCACCGCTACGGTATTTCTACCGCCCAAATCTCCACACGATTGCTAAGGGCCTAGGGAAATCTCAAATTAGAGTCAAACACAATATCTAGGCTCAACCCTAATGGTTGGAGGGGTACAAAATACCCGATGGTCACGGCGTATTTGTACATGTATCCCTTCTAAGCTTGGTGAGTCTAACACTAGGGCAATGGTCATGCAACCTAGTATTACCTAAAAATTGATACACAGAGTTCTCATGCATACCAAGGCATTCAAATACACCAAACTTAAACCACAAACCACACAAATACCATACATATAAATCAAGTATCCAAACAAGCAAGTTCATCCCAAGGTTCACCGGATGCCCGGCGACCTTGGGAGTCTAGTTCATCATCAACAAAGGAGAATGCCTGCAAAACAAGAAATACAAAGTAAAGCTCATAACAACTCCCCTAAGATGAAGACTAGAAGAAGATGGTGATGAGAACTTGAAGGATCCGCGCCAACAAGCTCCTAGATGCTCGCCCTTGAGTGTGTGATCTTCTTCTTCCCTCGATTTGCTCCTCAAAAATGCCTTCTCCCGCAGCCTTGAAGTCCAAGAAGATGATGGAGGAGAATGGTGGCCAAAAGATAACAAGAAGAATGCCCAAAAGGCCTTTAAAACCTAATTTCGGGATGCTATGCGGCCACCCATGCGGCCCCGCATGCGGGGAGAGAAAGTTTCCGAGAAATCCAGAAAATCGCGTAAGTTGCTACAGTGCCGCTACAGTATTTTGCTACAGTTGAATTGCTACAGTTGTATGCGGCCTCTGCAGTGCCCGCATGGTAGCCCGCATGATCTTTCAGACTTAGCCATTTTGCCAAAGGTTTCGTGCTACAGTGCTGCTACAGTATCCAGCTACAGTACCAGAGCTCAAAAATGGTCTTTTTCCTGCCGATTTCTTCTAAAATCATATTGTCGAGCTCCCCACGGTATCTTCTGTGCTTGTAACACGAAATAAACCAATTCAGACTGAAAACGGGCATCCACACATACAACAATACTCTATAAATACCGCAAACATACATAAATAATACGTACAGTTAGGCGTTTATCAACTGATAAAGCTTGAGTTAAGGAAATTGATGAAAAGCAAACAAGCAAATATAAAATAAATGCAAGATGACTAAGGCAAAATATGGGAAATTCAATGGTTAGGAGTGGTCACGGATGAGGATTCCCTTAGGGGCTACTAAAGTGCGTTTGACGGCTTGAACTAACATGCATGTGGCAATGATGGACCGAGAAAACCCTAGACTAGGCCAACCCGATGGTCACGGAAATTGACCCCTAATCCGGTACGGGTATTGGAATACGGTATTTTCACCGCTACGGTATTTCTACCGCCCAAATCCCCACATGATTGCTAAGGGTACAATGGCTTTCTCAAACTAGGGTTAAAGCAACAACTCGGTACTTAACCCTAGGAGTGGAGGGATACAAATACCCTATGGTCACGGCGTATTTATATATATTTCCCTTCCAAAGTTGGCGAGTCTAACACTAGGGCAATGGTCATGCAACCTAGCATTTCCTAGATCAATTGATACATAGAGTTCTCATACATATCAAGCAATTAAAACACCAAGCAATGGATCACAAACATGCCACAAATAATGAATTAGAACAAAGCATCCAAAATACACAAGTTCACCCCCAAGGTTCACCTACATCCGGTGACCTTGGGGTTTAGTTCCTCATTGATAAACGCCTAACTGTACGTATTATTTATGTATGTTAGCGTATTTTTCGAGTATTTTTATATGTGTGGATGCCCGTTTTCGGTCTAAATTGTTTTGTTTCGTGTTACAGGTACAAAAGTTACCGCGGGGTGCTCAACAACATGATTTAAGGAGAGATTAGCAAGGAAAAACACTATTTTTGAGACCCGGTACTGCAGCAATACTGTAGCGAATACTGTAGCACGAACACTTGAAGAAACGGCTTGGTCTGGAGGTTCATGCGGGCAACCATGCGGGCGCATTGCAGGCCGCATACGGTACTGTAGCAGGAGTCACTGTAGCACGGTACTGTAGCAGGATCACTGTAGAGGAACTGTAGCAACTTACGTGATTTTCAGAATTTCTCGGAAACTTTCTCTCCCCGCATGCGGGGCCGCATGGGAGGCCGCATAGCATCCCGAAATCTGTTTTTAAAGGGGATTAGGGCACTTCTCTTTGGGTCTTTTGGCCACCATTCTCCTCCACCACCATCTAGGGTTTCAAGGGCTTCAAGGGGCTGGAGGAGGCACTTTTGAGGAGCAAATAAAAGGGAGAAGAAGATCACACGCAAGGGAGATCATCTAGGAGTTCGTCGGCATCGATCCGCGAGTTCCCATCACCATCTTTATCTAGTCAACATTAAGGGGGTTTTCTTTGGTTTTGATCATTCTTGTGTTATATTTTGAGACTTCTTCCTTATTTATGTTGAACTAGACTCCCAAGGTCGCCGGGTATCCGGTGAACCTTGGGATGAACTTGCTTGTATGAATACTTGATTTACATGTATGGTATTTGTGTGGTTTATGGTTCAAGCTTGGTGCACTTTGATGTATTGGTATGCATGAGAACTCTGTGTATCGATTTCTAGGTTATACTAGGTTGCGTGACCATCGCCTTAGTATTAGACACACCAAGTTTGGAAGGGATACATGTACGAATACGCCGTGACCATCGGGTATTTGTACCCCTCCAACCATTAGGGTTGAGCCTAGATGTGTGTTTGACCTTAATTAGGGATTTCCCTAGGCCCATTGCAACCGTGTGAGGATTTGGGCGGAAGTGATTCCGTATTCCAATACTTATACCGGATTAGGGGTTATCACCGTGACCATCGGGGTGACCTACCTTTGGACGTCTCCTGGCCTAACCACCTTTGCCTGTGTAATTCGAGTATCCTTCTAGATTTAGTAGTCCCGAGGGGATCCTCGCCCGGGGACCTCGAACTTTCATTGTTACTTGCTTCTTTAGAATGCTATTGTGGTGAGCCTTAGTCCACTTGTTTATAGTTTTCTCTTTGTTATTCTTCTTATCTTGCTTTTATCATAAAATTGTTAGGTTAGGAAATAGATGAAGGGGAAGTAATAGTAGTTCCTTGGTCCTTGGGAATACGACCCCCTCGTGCTCGCGCGAGGGGTATTACTTGGCGACCCGTGCACTTGCGGTAATCATCACTCATGATCAAGAAATACAACACAAAATACATGAAACCAAACACCAAAAGCATAAGAAGAACTCCCTCAAGAGATGAAGGCCGGAGAAGTTCCAAAGACGCCACACAAAGGGGTGGCTTTCCTTGTCTTCAACCTTCCAAATCCAAGCTCTAGGGTGAAGATCCTTCCCAAAACCTTGCTCTCCTCGCCAAATCCTTGCCTAGATCACCCTCCAAATGCTTCTCCTTCCTCCGAAATTGAGTGGTGATGAGAGCCCTAAGAAGAAGACACTTGATGCCCTTGAAAACCTTAGCCAAAGTCCCTTAAAAGATGAATTTGGGCAAGTTCACGAGTGACCTCACGGTCCATATATGGCCCGTGGGGGAGCCTGTAATACGGGCTACAAGAAACCGCAAAGTTGTGATTTTGCACAGTAAGCTGTTACAGTGACTGCTACAGTGACGACCACAGTAAAACTGCTCGCGGATGACATCACGGCCGTGAGCTTGCTCGTGAGGATTTCCAGATTTCATTTTCCTTCCAACTCTTCGCGCTTCAGGCATCTACAATATGCTACAGTACTCAGGACCCTAAAACGACGGTTTCGGTGCAGATTTCCCCTCAAATTGTGTCGTTAGGGTCACCAAAGCATATAATGTACCTGAAACATGAAATAAAACAATTTAGACCGAAAAGGGCATCGATTCATTAATAGAACACCGAAATACATGCGCGTACATATGTGTAGAATATGTACATTTAGACATTTATCAGAAATCTAAAAACACATGGTGCTAAACCTAAGGTCAACCGTGACTAGCCCTTTACACTATACCTCGGCGAAAAGTGATATTCTCGACAGCTAAACCTGAGTGGGATTGCATGGGGTTCTAAGGATTCCAAGTGATATACCCTATTCCCTAATACAGACCTAATGCTTTGGTCCAGGTGAATGGCCCTTAGTCACAATTAAGCCCCATCACTAAGATTCACTACAACACTTCACTCTGTTACTTGCGCAACTAAGTCCTAGTGGAGTTCATCTCTTAGCACTTCACTCTATTATGACCGCAAAGAATTCTTGGAACGTGGGGGTAGGATAAATCACGTCAGGAGGGAAAGGGGACGTTCTGCTACCACTCAACTCACTCTCTTAACCCTCTTCAATCTCGCTAAGTCTAACTCTAATGAAGTTGTCACGGCTTCAAAAGATTACCTAGATGGATTCTCAACCTTAGTGTCACATCTAAGGGAAAACCATTGATAAATGCCTAACTGTACGTATTATTTATGTATATTCGCGTATTCTTCGAGTATTTTTATATGAGTGGATGCCCATTTTCGGTCTAAATTGTTTTATTTCGTGTTACAGGCACTGAAGTTACCATGGGGAGCTCGTCAACGAGATTTTTAGAAGAAATTGACAAGAAAAGACCATTTTCGAGCCCGGGGGAAGTGCAGTAGCACTGCAGCAACACTGTAGCACGAGATTTTGGTGAAACGGCTAAGTCTGGAAGGTACTGGATTACCCGCATACGGCCTGTAGCAGAGTTACTGTAGTAGGGAGTACTGTAACATTTTACTGTAGCACTCACTGCAGCAACTTACACGAAACTCGGGGTGCTACAGTGCCCGTATGCCGGCTCGTATGCCAGCCCGCATGAGTTGCTGGAATTGAGTTTTTAAAGGGAAAGTAGTTCATTTTTCAAAAGAGGAGCCCTAGGTTTTGAGCATACTTGCCACCACCTTCAAATCAGAGCTAGGAGCTGCCATCGGAGGCCGTTTCCGGGGAGAGAACGACAAGGAGAGCGACATACGACGAGATCCACCTTCTTGATTCATAGTTGAGAGGAGAATCGACAAGGGAAGCCACCTATTTGGTGGCATCTTTGGAACGTCATTCAGCTTCTATCTTTTGAGGGAGTGTTCTTGTCTTTGTATTTGGTTGTTTCTATGTATTATCTTGTGTATTTTGTATTCATGGGCAACTAAACCCCAAGGTCACCGGATGTAGGTGAACCTTGGGGGTGAACTTGTGTAGGATGCTTGCTTGACTTGATTTATGCATTTTGGGACTTGTTTGGTGTATTTGAATGCTTGGTATGCATGAAAACTTCGTGTATCAATGTTTAGAAAATGCTAGGAAGCATGACCATTGCCCTAGTATTAGGCTCACCAAGCTTGGTAGGGATACATATATGAATACGCCATGACCATCGGGTATTTGTACCCCTCCAATTGTTAGGGTTGACCTAGATTGTGTCTTCTCCTTAACTTGAGAAACCTTTTGCTCCCTTTGTAATCGTGTGAGGATTCGAGCGGAAGGAATTCCGTATTCGATACTTGTACCGGATTAGGGACCAATTTCTGTGACCATCGGGTTGGTCTAACTTCGGGTTTCTCGGTCCAAACTACCCATTTGCATGCTAGTTAAGGCAATCCCCGCACTTTAGTAGCCCCCTTGGTGACCCTCATCCGTGACCCTCTCTTTGTATTGTTTTACCCCCTCGTTTATTGCTTCCACCTTAGAGCATTTCATTTACATGTTAATCATCTCATTAATTTCTTTTGCACAACACTTGACTTGATCGGCCAAACAATCATACGAAGAGGAAGTAAGGGTAGATTCTCGGGCCCTTGGGAATACGACCCCCTCGCGCGTGCGTGAGGGGTATTACTTGACGACCCCGTGCACTTGCGGGTCGAGTCATCAAGTTTTTGGCACCGTTGCCGGCGAGCCACGAGAGATATCCGGAAAACTTAGAGTTGGTTGATTTGGCCAATATTTTGTTTCGTGTTTTTCACCACTGTATATATATTCCGTTTCATTCCTTTTATTTTGTAAATATCTCTTACCTATCGTTCAACCATGTCTTCGTTAGGTGACTGGAGCAATTATTATCGGTCTCAGCAGGCACACCTTTACTACTCAAGCGCAGGGACTACATTGAACCCTCCAAGCTTGTATGATGATCAGTGGAGGAGGCAGCACTATGATGACTCAACTAGCTTTACCATAGAAAATTACGACACTGGGTCTGTCCTCCAACAGTATATGCAGACTGAAAGGGTGAATCTGGTATAGTATTTTGGACCCTCTAGCTGCCTGCTCGATCCCGTCAACAATTGGATAGAGAATAATTCGGATGAACACTTAGGGTCATGGGCTCCAGTTGACAAGAAGACAGATCAAACAGGGTCAGAGAGTTCAGAAGGAAAGGACTGTTTACAGGAAGAGCACATGAATTCAGTTGAAGTAGAGCAACATGAATTGGAAGATAGCTCGGGGAGTGATAGTTCATCTGAAATGGAAGATCAGAGAATCGAAAAGAATAATTTGAGCAATTATGGGAGATTGAAATCATCGCTTGAAGAACCCCCTGAACTGGAATTGAAGCAACTACCGGACCATCTAGAGTATGCCTTCTTGGGGAAAAATTCTACACTTCCTGTTATCATCGCAGCAGACTTGACCAAACAGCAGAAAGATATGCTCTTGGATGTACTAAAGAAACACAAGAAGGCAATTGCTTGGAAAATCGCTGATACTAAGGGGATCAGTCCGTCATTCTGTACTCACAAAATTCTTATGGAAGACAATCACAGGCCTGTGGCAATACCCCAACGAAGAATGAACCCTAACATGAAAGAGGTAGTGAAGAATGAAGTCATCAAGCTCCTCGATGCGGGCATTATTTATCCCATTTCTGACAGTGCATGGGTGAGTCCAGTTCAAGTAGTACCCAAGAAAGGGGGTATGACAGTCGAGACCAATGAGAAGAATGAACTGATACCTACCAGAACGGTAACAGGATGGAGGGTTTGCATAGACTACAGAAAGCTTAATGATGCTACAAGGAAGGATCATTTCCCCCTACCCTTCACTGATCAGATGCTTGAGCGACTTGCCGGCCACTCCTACTATTGTTTCTTGGACGGTTTCTCTGGATATTTTCAAATTCCTATAGCTCCAGAAGATCAAGAGAAAACTACTTTCACTTGCCCTTATGGTACTTTCGCTTACCGGCGGATGCCTTTTGGACTTCGCAATGCGCCGGCCACTTTTCAGAGGTGTATGATGGCCATCTTTGAAGACATGGTAGAAGACATTATGGAAGTGTTTATGGATGACTTCTCCATGTTCGGTGACTCGTTCGATCTATGCCTCAACAACCTTGAACGAGTCCTGAGTAGATGCGAAGAAACAAATCTGGTGCTTAGTTGGGAGAAATGTCATTTTATGGTCAAGGATGGCATTGTCCTGGGACACAAAATTTCAAAATGGGGGATTGAAGTGGATAAGGCAAAGGTCGCTACTATTGAAAAACTTCCTCCTCCAACTTCAGTGAAGGTAATCAGGAGCTTCCTAGGACATGCTGGGTTTTACAGAAGATTTGTGCAAGACTTCTCTTCCATCGCCCGACCATTGACAAAACTGTTGGAGAAGGATGCTCCTTTTGAATTCAATAGTGATTGCATGAATGCCTTCTTTACCCTCAAGAAGAAACTGGTAGAAGCACCAATCATAGTTTCCCCTGACTGTAGTTTGCCATTTGAGCTGATGTATGATGCGAGTGACTATGCTGTGGGTGCAGTGCTTGGGCAACGAAGGGACAAACACTTTCATCCTATCTACTATGCATGTAAAACTTTGAACGATGCTCAAGAGAACTATACCACTACCGAGAAGGAATTGCTGGCGGTAGTCTTTGCATTTGACAAGTTCCAGTCATATTTGTTGTTGTCCAAGGTGATTGTTTACACAGACCATTCTGCCCTAAAGTATCTGTTGAGCAAGTCGGATGCCAAGCCTCGACTGATCCGCTGGGTGCTACTTCTTCAGGAATTTGACTTGGAGATAAGAGATAAAAAAGGGGCAGAAAACCTTGCTGCTGACCATCTCTCCCGCCTTGAGGGTCCCAATGACGATGTATTGGAAAAGAGAGAAATTAATGATTCATTTCCTTGAGAACAATTATGTAGTATTCAGGTGGTAACAACAGATGAAACCCCGTGGTTTGCCGACTTTGCCAACTTTCTAGCTGTGAAAACATTCCCTAAGTGACTCACTCACCAACAACGGAAGAAATTCTTTGCCGACCTGAAGTATTATATTTGGGAGGACCCCCACTTATTCAGGGTTTGCTCTGATCAGACTGTCAGAAGGTGTGTTTCACTAGAGGAAGGGCAAGATATCTTGAAGCATTGCCATTCTGGGGCGACAGGTGGTCATTATAGTGGGAACCGGACTGCTAGGAAGGCCCTCAATGCGGGGTTTTATTGGCCGACTATGTTCCAAGATGCACAAACATTGGTGCAACATTGTGACAGGTGCTAGAGAACGGATAATATCTCAAAAAGTGAGGAAATGCCTCAATCATGGAATCAAGCATGCGAAGTATTTGATGTTTGGGGAATCGACTTCATGGGACCGTTTCCTAGCTCGCAGGGCAACAAATATATCCTGGTGGCAGTGGACTATGTCTCCAAGTGGATGGAAGCACAGGCCCTCCCATCGTGTGATGCACGAGTTATTGTGAAATTCCTAAAAAAATTGTTTTCCCGGTTCGGAGCACCTAGGACAATCATTAGTGACCGGGGCACTCATTTCTGCAACTCTCAATTTGAGAAGGTTTTGAAACGATATGGTGTGTCTCATAGAATCTCAACCGCTTATCACCCGCAAACCAGTGGTCAAGTGGATGTATCAAATAGGGAATTGAAGCGCATCCTTGAGAAAACAGTTAGCCACCATAGGAGAATTGGGCCGACCAGCTTGATGATGCACTCTGGACGTATAGAACAGCATAGAAGACACCTATTGGGACAACACCATATAGATTGGTCTATGGAAAAACATGTCACTTGCCGGTTGAACTAGAACACAAGGCTTATTGGGTCATAAAGCAACTCAACTTTGATCCTCATTTGTGTGGTCGCAAGCGAAAACTCCAATTAAATGAGTTAGAGGAATGGCGATCCTTGGCGTATGACACATCAATAAGGTATAAGGAGAAAATGAAGGAATACCATGACCGGCATATTAAACGAGCCAAGTGTTTCCAACCCAGGGACCAAGTATTACTATTCAATGCAAGATTAAAATTATTCCCCGGGAAGTTAAAATCACGATGGCATGGCCCCTACACCGTCACTCAAGTGTTTCCTCACGGCGCCGTCGAGATATCTCATTCACAAATGGGAACCTTTAAGGTCAATGGGCACCGGTTGAAACATTATTTCTCGGGTAACAACATTTCACACAAGGTTGGAGGTAATTTGGCTCACTTTGATCCACCATGATATTAAGGTAAGAGACGTCGAGCTAAAGACGTTAAACAAGCACTTCTTGGGAGGCAACCCAAGCATTTGAATTCCTTGCAAGTTCAATTTCATATTTCTAGTTTGTGTGTTTGCATGTTTTTCGTATTTTTGAAGCGTTAGTGCTTGCACGTTTTAGATGTGTGTTTGTGGTTGTTTAGCCATCTTTCTCATTTTTTTTATCATGATTTTCAATGGTTCTCATGAGTTCTTTAATTTTTAGTTCATTGTGTTGTATCAAATTCCATGTTTTGAATGGTTATTTGTGGTTTCGGCTTTGTTTTTCATGAGTTTTTAGGGTGTTTGTATGAGCCCTTGATGAAAATCCTGAATTTCTCCCGTTTCTTGAGCATATGCAAAATTCCAGAAACTCATACGGGCTACCATACGGGCATATGGTTGAGCATATAGAAAATTCCAAAAAGTCATACGGGCAAGCATATGCCCGTATGCCTACCCGCATGGCTGCGCAGAGTTTTTCCCGAAACTCGTGCGGGCAACAATACGGGCATATACTTGCCCGTATGGTTGGCTGACTTGTTTAAAACTCTTTCAACCCATGTTTTGTGCACTATTCACTCATCTTCTCAACATTTCCTTTCCTTCTCTTCCTCATTTCTCCATCATTTCCCTTCATTTTTTTTGCACAAGAAGGCTCTCCTCAACCTAGAGATCAATTTTTTGGAAGATTTGCAAAGCTTTATCGAGTTTTTAGCCGGATTCCACTTCATTTTCACTTTGGTGCCCTAGATTGAAGTAAGCTCCATATCTCTCCATTTCTAGGGCTTTTCTTTGTGTTTTCGGGCTGATTTTCTTGGGATTGTGGTTGTGAATGTTTCTTATGAATGTATGTGTTGAATTTCAAGGTTTGTAAAATTTGTTTGCTACTTTTACAAGAAGAAACTCTTGAAAAATTTTCCCGAATTTACTGTAGCAACACTAAGATTTCAGCCCCTTAATTCCATTGAGCATTCTTTTCATATATTTTTGGTTTGATGAAGCTTGTATGGTCTTGTAGGGATGCCGACCAAACATGTGGCCTCAAAGCGACCCCGGAGGAGTTCTCCGCCGCCCGCTCACGAGCCAAGGTTCACCGACGAAACCCACAAGGCCCGTTATGCTCTTTTGTCGAGGAAGAAGTTCGGTATTGTACGCAAGATAGATTGGGAGACTTTGAGGGTTTTGAACCTTGATCATGCCATCCGGGAGTACATTTCGCTTGGTGGTTGGGATAAGATTTTTGAGATTGATGAGCCCACTTACAAGGAGATTACATTGGAGGTCCTTAGCTCGATTGAAGCATATTGTCCTCACCACCTCCAACGGATCATTAGACTCATGACACCTACTTTCAGTTTTTACTTTTCATGTTGTTTGTATTTTGTTTTTGCACACTTAGACTTGCTTTGGTGTATGTTGTATCGTTCAGTTAGTTAGGATTTCGGCCCTACTAAACTATTTCTTCTTATTTATGTAGTTTGGATTTTATTTGTTCGCTCTCCTTATTTATTTATTGAGTTGTGATGCATTTCCTGTTGCTTTCAGGACTGATCGTTGAGGATGCTTCACACTCCATGGCCCTAGTGATTTACCCCTATTTGTATTCACCTTGGATTCACTACATCAACCAACTGGGGAAGTCTCCTTGCTTCATCTCCTTATTTTTATTGCATACATATCACCATGTTCTACTGATTCATGTACATTAGGGACAATGTACAATTCTAGGTGTGGGAATGGAGTGCTTTACTTTTATTTGTGTGCTTGTTGTACCGATGATAGCAATGATGCCTAGTTTAGGACTTCCTAGTATGAAGGTTCGACAATTTTGAGTTGTATTTTTTCACTATAACTACATGAGGTCCTGCTTTATCTTTAGTGCACCGACAGACCTTTGCACATTTACTTCCATCTCATACACTCCAACTAACCCATTGCAATGTTTTTGGCATCAAATTGCTAAAGTCTACTTTCAATACCTTTTTAAGAGCCTTTGAGGTTCTGTGTTGTTCTTTGGCCTCAAGGGAGATTGTTTAACATGTTTTATACCCGGGGATACGAGATACATTGTATATATGTACTAAAAAAAAATGGAGTCTATGACAGTATTCCTCTTCTAGTACAGCATGAATTCGTCTATGTGGACTGTAATCAAGTAGGATGGGTGGCTCTTGTGCCTGGCCAGCATGTGCATCCGTCTAAACGATTTTTTGTGTAGTCTATGTTAGTCGGACTCAGAAAAAAAAAAAAAGAGTGTGTGTATATATGTAGGTAAAGAATAAAGTATCTTGTTTGTGTCCTCTGGAACCTGTTGCATTACCACTTGAGAGCCAAAGTTCATTCAGGACCCGAAGGACTTTTAACTAGGTATTGAGGGTGTCTTTAACAGATTAATACCGTTTTCATTGTATGTGGAGTGAATAGTATGGAGAATGAGGTTGGAAGTAAGCACACACTCACCAATGCACTTTAGATGAAACAGGACCATCCATACACAGTTGCCAACAGAACAACTCATTATCTGTCCTTCCTTCTGTCTGTGCCAGTGGGGTCCTCTACTGTTGAGCTTGAGGTCGTACAGTTAGTCGTTTATCTATTGTTCCCCTGTTCTTCATGTCTGTTTGCTTGGGGACAAGCAAACGCTCAGGTGTGGGGATGTTTGATAAATGCCTAATTGTACGTATTATATTGTTCCTCTACTGTAGCATTTTACTGTAGCACTCACTGCAGCAACTTACACGAAACTCGGGGTGCTATAGTGCCGTATGTCGGCCCGTATGCCTGCCCGCATGAGTTGCTGGAATTGAGTTTTTAAAGGGAAAGTAGTTCATTTTTCAAGGGGGAGGAGCATTAGGTTTTGAGCATACTTGCCACCACCTTCAAATCAGAGCTGCCGTCGGAGGCCGTTTCCGGGGAGAGAACGACAAGGAGAGCGACATACGACGAGATCCACCTTCTTGATTCATAGTTGAGAGGAGAATCGACAAGGGAAGCCACCTATTTGGTGGCGTCTTTGGAACGTCATTCGGCCTCAATCTTTTGAGGGAGTGTTCTTGGCTTTGTATTTGGTTGTTTCTATGTATTATCTTGTGTATTTAGTATTCATGGGCAACTAAACCCCAAGGTCACCGGATGTAGGTGAACCTTGGGGGTGAACTTGTGTAGGATGCTTGCTTGACTTGATTTATGCATTTTGGGACTTGTTTGTGAACCTTGTTTGGTGTATTTGAATGCTTGGTATGCATGAGAACTCCGTGTATCAATGTTTAGAAAATGCTAGGAAGCATGACCATTGCCCTAGTATTACGCTCACCAAGCTTAGTAGGGATACATGTATGAATACGCCATGACCATCGGGTATTTGTACCCCTCCAATTGTTAGGGTTGACCTAGATTGTGTCTTCTCCTTAACTTGAGAAACCTTTTGCTCCCTTTGCAATCGTGTGAGGATTCCAGCGGAAGGAATTCCGTATTCGATACTTGTACCGGATTAGGGACCAATTTCCGTGACCATCGGGTTAGTCTAACTTCGGGTTTCTCGGTCCAAACTACCCATTTGCATGCTAGTTAAGGCAATCCCCCCACTTTAGTAGCCCCCTTGGTGACCCTCGTCCGTGACCCTCTCTTTGTATTGTTTTACCCCCTCGTTTATTGCTTCCACCTTAGAGCATTTCATTTGCATGTTAATCATCTCGTTAATTTCTTTTGCACAACACTTGACTTGATCGGCCAAACAATCATACGAAGAGGAAGTAAGGGTAGATTCTCGGGCCCTTGGGAATACGACCCCCTCGCGCGTGCGTGAGGGGTATTACTTGACGACCCCGTGCACTTGCGGGTCGAGTCATCAAGGAGGAAAAAGGAAGCGAAGATGGGTTATAAAGACATATTGTTGGGAGCTTTTGTACAACACATGTGTTAAGGCACAAGAGGGGATCATGCACATGAGGGTGTGTGCCAACTTCCAGAAGAATTCAAGCTGATTCGTGTGATGGAAGGGCACAAAGACAGTCACACCTTCATGTCCCCACTTGTGTGAAGATAGCCAAAGCTTCCAAATGATGGTTCGATGGAGGAGAAGTCTTATAACTCACCACATGGACGTGTGCCCGACCATGTGGCCTCAAGACAAGAGTGCTTGGATCGCGTTTTATGAAGAGTACTATAGCAAAATGCTGTTCATTCACTGTAGCAGAAATCACTGTTCACGCGGCCGCGTCAGAATCTCACGCGACCGCGTGGGATCTCATGTGGTCGCGTGAAGACACGTGACTGGCTCGTTTTCAAAGTTATAAATACCTCGTTTTGCCGATTTTTAGAAATCTTTTGTGTGGCTTTTGAGAGGCGAAGCGGCTAGGGTTTGAGGAGGAGGTCTTTGCCGAATTGGAAGGTCGTTCTTCACCAACTTTGATAGTTCTTTCCTCCGTCATGGCATCGAGGGAGTCATTGGCAACCTAGCTTCGGAGAAGGATCCTTCAAGACGTTGAGCGACCCATCAAGGCCATCATCACGAATTCAAGAGGGTTTACTTCCATAGTTTACATTGCCTTTCATTGTGTTATGTTTTGCTTTGTAATAAGCCCCATGGAGGGCTAAACCCTAGTAGATAGTTGGGCATGTGAACCCTAGGTTTTGATTCATGTATTGACTTTCTTTATGCTTTTTTTTTAATTCCGAGTTAATTTGAATTTTAATCTTGTTTAATCATTACTTGCATGCCTAATTGATTTGTATGGTTGTTTGGTATGCTTGATTTGTTGTCTTGGTGAGAGAGAGGTCTCCATTGGGGATTAGAACATACAAGGTTAAAGAGGGTTGAGAGGGTGAGTCTTGAGATAGAGGAGTGTCCCCTTTCCCTTCCGATTGGGTGTTTCATATCTCCATATTCCCTAAGTTTTATGCAACCATATAGGGTGTGAGGCGTGAGATTGATAGATTTCTCCGCTGGGACCTTTGTAGGGGGTTAGGGATCTTTCACCTAGAAGTAGGGTTAGATCTAATTTTAGGAATCGGTTTCACTTAAAGGTATCCCTAAAGTTCATTGCGGTCATATGGGGTGTGAGGTGTTGAGATTGAGCGATTTCTCCGCCGGGACCTTGTAGGGGACTAGTATCAGTGGCCTGGAGGCAGGGACCGATTATTCTTGGATTGCCTCGACTTATAGAACTCGGTTTAGAAGCATTTAGTTGGTCTTGCACTTCATGATAGAGCCTAGGGGAAGCATTGCCCGGGTATCTCATCTTCATTGATTGAGATCTCCTTTACCTTATCTTTTGCCTATTCATCTCTGGTATTAATTTCTATGCACACTAGATCACCACAAAATCACATTAGTTATTAGGCTAGACTGCAGAGAAGAAGTTAGTACTAGTAGCCCTGTTCCCTGTGGATTCGACTACCCTACTCACCGGGTATGATTATTACTTTGACAACCCGTGCACTTGCGATACACACACGTAAGGGGTATGTCAAGTTTTTGGCGCCGTTGCCGGGGAACGGGATATTAGGAATGCTAGGACTTGGTTACTTTAGTCATTCATCATTTTATTTCTTTTCTATTCCTTATTTCTTTCTTTCATCGTTCTCATTACTTCTTTTCTTCATTATTTCTTCAGGTTATGACCCGAGGAAATCCTTCAACATTCGTTGAAGAAGATCCTGAAATTGAGAGCAGATTGTGTAGAAAGGGCAAGGAATCTGTAGTAGCACAGAATTTCCCTGCAGAAATAGAAATTGAAGAGTCTGAAAACATGGCAGAATAAGCAAGGCAGCAGAGAACACTTTCAGATTTTGCTCGTCCTACGATTCATGGTTCACAATCAAGCATTGTTAGGCCACCAGTCGCAACCAAGAATTTTGAGTTGAAGGCGGGCTTCATTCAAATGTTTCAACAGTCCGCACAGTTCAATGGATTAATAGATGAAGATCCGAATAGTCATATCGAAAGTTTCCTTGAAGTGTGCGACATGCAGAAAATTAATGGGGTTTCGGATGATGCAATTTGTTTGAGGGCTTTTCCATTCTCACTAAAAGGAAAAGCCAAACAGTGGCTCCATTCGTTACCAAGAGCTTCCATCACAACATGGAATGAAATGGTAGAAGCTTTCCTTGCAAGATACTTTCCACCGGGGAAATCGGCAAAGCTTCAGAACGAGATCTCCTCTTATGTTCAGATTGAGTTAGAATCGTTGTTTGAGACATGGGAGCGATTTAAGGACCTCTTGCAGAAGTGTCCTCAACATGGGTTCCCCGAATGGATGATTATTCACACATTGTACAATGGGTTGAACCCGGGAACCAAACAGTTACTTGATGCCGCTGTGGGAGGAACATTGGGAAACAAGACTCCGGAAGAGGCCCGACAACTAATCAAAGAGATGGCACTCAATAGTTATCAATGGAATGCAAGAGAGAAGAAGAGAGTGGCTGGGGTTCACGAAATTGACGCAGTTACGTCATTGGCAGCTCAAGTTGAGGCAATGAGTAAGAAACTGGATGCTTTGACTTCTTCTAGAGTTGCCGCAATCACTAGTTGTGATGGTTGTGGGGGTTCACATATGCCAACTGATTGTCCTATCTCGATTACTACTTCAGCCCCAATTGAACATGTTGACTTTGTGGGGAATTCGGGTAGAGGACAAGGTAATTCTTTTAGCAACACTTACAACCAAGGGTGGAGAAACCACCACAATCTCTCATGGAGTAATCAAGGGTAGCAAAGGCCTACTGCTCCACCAGGATTTTAGCAACCACCTTCGATTCCGGAGAGAGTTTTAGAATTAGAGAAGGTTTTGTCAAAGTTCATTCAATCAACCGACACAAGATTTCAGAATATTGAGGCAACACTACGAAATCACACCGCTTTGTTGCTTAATTTGGAGAATCAAGTTGGACAAATAATGAAGTCGTTAGCGGAGAGACCTCAAGGAAGCTTACCAAGTAACACCGAGACAAATCCAAGAGAGAATGTAAAGGCAATCACTTTGAGGAGTGGTCGGGAGCTCCAAGAAAAGCTCACTGCTAAAAATAATTCTGAAATTCCTCATGAGTTACCTCCCACTGGGAAGACAGCTGAAAATCCTCAAGAGAAGCGGATGAGTAAGGTGCATGACAAGGAGAAGGGGGCAGCTACACCATCCCCATCATTTACTCCAAGAATTCCTTATCCGGCACGTTTGAAGAAAGATCAAACTGATGAGCAAAACAAAAAATTTCAGGATCTATTTAAGCAACTACACATCAATATACCTTTTGTGGAGGCGTTGTCTCAAATGCCTAGGTATGTAAAATTCTTGAAGGATCTCTTGACCAAGAAGAAGAAAATGGAAGAAAGTGTGGCTGTCGTCTTAGAGGGAAATTGTTCGGCATTGCTTCAAAAGAATTTGCCAAACAAGATGAAAGATCCGGGAAGTTTCATCATACCATGTGTGATCAGAGGTTTGGGGGAAGAGAAAGCATTGGCCGATTCGGGGGCTAGTATTAACGTCATGCCGTACACTTTGTTTCAGAAATTGGGGTTGGGAGAGCCAAGGCCAACCCGCATGACTTTACAATTAGCCGATCGTTCTGTTCGTCATCCTAGAGGTATAATTGAAGATGTTTTGGTAAAGGTTGACAAATATATTTTTCCTGAAGATTTCGTGGTGCTCGATGTGGATGAAGACGTGGAGGTTCCATTAATTTTGGGAAGACCATTTCTACGAACCTCCAAGGCACTCATCGATATGGATGGAGGCGAGATGACACTTCGGGTTGGAGAAGAAAAGATTACATACCGCCTCACCGAAGCAATGAAGCATTCTCTAGACTTTGATGATTCATGTTATTTTTTAGATGTTAATGATGAGATTGCTAATGAGTATTTGCAGGAAATGGCACACCCGGACCCATATGAAGAATGGCCGGTTATTGAGGAGGAGAAACTTCATAATCAAGTGCCATGCTTTTTCAAGGATCAATCAGAAAGAGGGGTGCTTAAACAGATTTTCCGTCGTGTCAAAAGAGCAAGGTGTCATCATAGGAAGCATTCGTGTGCAGTTGGAGACAAGAACACAGAAGAAAAGAGTCATATATCCTCAATTGGTAACATATTTGAGCAATTTTTCTTAAACATGAAACAATTCTGTCCCTTATGTGTGCAGGTTGCAAAGAAGGAAATTTTCCATCTACATGAGCCACCATGAGGTAAGAACAGGTACGTCAAGCTTAGTGACGTTAAACAAGCGCTTCTTGGGAGACAACCCAAGTGTTTATTTGTTTTCTAGCCTTAGTTTTTAAATTCTGCAGTAATAAAGTCATGAGTGTGCGTTTTGATGAAATTCTTCTTGGTACTGAGTTTTCATGAGCAATTTTTGGTGATTATAAGTGTTTTTCACATGTTGGGCATGTTTCAGGTTTTAATTCATGATAATTGTTGAAGAAATGGGTTAATTTTGAAGTTTGGAGAGCCGCGTGGACTGTCTGCAGAAATTTTGCAGCTCACATGGTCGCGTGAGATTCCCACGCGACCGTGTACAGTACCCACGTGGGGGTGTGGAATTTCCACACCCCCATGTGGCTTATATAATGACTTGAGGGGTCACTATTCATCATCCTTTACCTTGAGACCTTCATTTCCTCATCTTCTCCTCTCCAAATTTCTCATCCATAAAGTCTCAAATCCATTTTTCTTTGATTCTTTGCAGATTCAAAACGGTTTTGCCGGCATTTGCATCGAGTTTCATATATTGATTCGCATCGGTAAGGCTTTTCTCTTCCCATTCTTGCCCTAGTCTCCAATTTCCATATCCATGGTGTTTCTAGTTCTTAGACTTTATTTTTAATGGCTATTTTTATGTGGAAATCACTTAGATTTTGTAGAACCAGGGTCGAATGTGGCGTTGGAGGTCGCCCATGCTCGTTTTTGGCATGGACGACAGTCGAGGCGTTCGCGTGGGCTGGCTCTGGGCACAGCCAGCCAGCCACGCGACCGCGTGGCTGGGGTCACGCGGTCGCGTGCCCCTCGGCCGAGACTCAGCGAGTCTCGGCCTGCGACCACGCGACCGCGTGGCCTGCCGAGAGTGCCAACCCAGTACCCATGCGACCGCGTGTCCAATCCACGCGGTCGCGTGGGTGTCCATTTCACGAGCCCACGTGGGCTGGTAACACACCTGGTTTTGCTATTTTCACACTTTTGCACGCAGGTTTTCCCCTGCACTCATAGAAATCATGCTGAACTGATTTATTTGATGTTTTCTTGCAGGTATGGCACCTAGGACAAAGAAAGTAGCACAAAAACGCCCTCGTCAAGACAGGGAGCTGACATCACCACCTGAGGTTGAGTTTACTGAGCTTACACATAGGCAGAGGTTTGAGCGTCTCCGGAGACTTTAAGATTGGGCATTCACGCTACATTTGTTTTGAGACACTCGATGCAGTTAGCCTTACAGAGGATGTTCAAGGATTGATACAGGTTGGGGGTCGGGACCGACTCTTATCTATTTATGAGCATGTCCGACGAGATATTACCTTGGAGATTTTGTCAACGTTCTCTTTAGATCGTGAGCGACCAGATGCGAGTTTTGATGCAGAGAACATCATTCGATTCAGGGCTTTTGGTCAGTTTCACGGGATGTCACTGACGCAGTTTGCGACATTGCTTGGACTATATGATCAGGATTATGTGGACACATTGGAGTACCGGGAGCTCTTGACTGATTTTCCTCCGGACATTACTCTGAGCCAGGTCTTCCACGATTTATGCGGAGGTGCTCGGTATGTTCCGGGTCAGTCGAAGGGTTCTTCTCTCGTACGTCACGCAGATAGGTATGTACATGCTGTGCTCAGCAGGTCGATCACTGGACGGGGAGATGGTACAGGTGCACTTAGCCGTGCAGATCTACTTTACTTGTACTCCATGACTCAACGAGTTCCCATTCATCTTGGATATGTCGTCGTAGACTTCTTTCGGCATCATAGTCAGTATTTATGCATTAGCGTGCTATTTGTGGGACCGTATGTTACTCGACTCATGTTCCAGATGTGCCTCATGCGTTCAGTGCGATGCGAGGAGAGAGTTAGTAGTCCGTCATCTTTGGGGCTAGTCACTCTTCGACTGATGGGAGTAGTGTGACGTACAGCATCAGGTGGATATGCACTAGTAGAGGTGTCATCCGACGATGACAAGTCTGCTGATACTCCAGACGCACCACCTCCCGCAGAGCCCACTGTCACTCCGGCAGCACCGAGTTCGTCTCCCGATCCTGGCACATCTTCTAATCAAGTACATGAGCGACTGGCTCGACTCGAAGCTACCGTCACCACCATTCTCGAGAACCAGGCACGGATCAAGGAGCGCCTGGACCGCATTTAGCAGACATTGGACGCTGATACTGAGTCAGATTCACCAGCGACACCAGCAGCACCAGGCGCCGATGCTTGAGGCGTTTTCACTCATGGGACTATCTTTTAGTTTTTGTTTTTCATTTTACTTGCATTATCTTATTTTGTGGACTTGTTTACTCAGAAAGGTTTTGTCTTCTGAGAGTTATCTTCATATCTTAGCTTTTGTTGCGAGTTTATTCTTCAATATTGTATCTTTATGAACTCATGTATCTTTTATATTTTGTTGAGCTTCACTGAACCCCTTGAATCCATGCAGATGGCCTTGAGAGTGATGATGATTATGTTTTTGTCATACACATGACCATGTGACTTGGTAGTGTGAGCTTCACAACCCGTGGAACAATAACACACCCTCGAGTTAGCTTCACCAATCGAGCACTAATGAGTTCAGGGGAGTATTGTTTTAATTGCATTTTCACCCACATCATGCTTTTATTGCTTATATTTTTATTGTGCTTACCTGTGTACATTGAGGACAATGTACATCTTAAGTGTGGGGGAGGGTTCACCTTATACATGGCCTAACTGTTCCCTGCTCTTTTGGCTTTCTCATTCTTGTACTACACCAACCTCTCAATATGCCCGAGAAAAAAGGAAGGTGGGAAATCGACCATTTCCCCGGTTCCCTTATACCCTCAAAAGTAAACTCCTCTTGCAAAGTAATGTACCAGTGACTGCTTTTGCTTTCACTCTCATGGAATGAGACCGCCTTCAACACATAAGCCCCACCATAGCTGCATGAAAATTCCTCCATCTAAGAAAGATGTTCTGTTCGGCTGGAGAAGACGTCTACCTCAACTACAAGGGTTCTGTCCTTCCCTCATTCAAATCAGACTTTTCCGTCCTTGGACTTTGATTGTTCGTCGATTCTTCTCCCGAAATGCATAGCTTCCGCTGGAGCAAATTAAATCTAGATGTAAGCATTTTGGCCAGCCGGAAGTGCATAGCTGTAGGCCCTTTCACCAAATCATTGATCTATTGAGAACTACGAAGAAGTGATTTACATATTTTCGTGGAATTCCGGATCCGCTTTTAGTTCATCGCTTATTCATCCATCCGCTCTATCAATTTTTTGAGTTGTAGCGGTAACATGCCAATCTGGTTGGTTCGTATTCATTCCCGCCGATCGGGATGAACATGCGTAAGTTTCCGTCTCGATGGAAAAGGGATTGTTTCAAGAGAAAGCTGTATTCAACAATCCGTCTTTGACCATAAAAAAAAGGAATTCGTCCGCATAACGAGCAAATCTGAACTTTACTTTTCATGCCTATATACTATACTTCTATAAAAAAGTTCTTTAGTATTACTTTACATTACGAACCTCTAGCCTTTCCAAATAACCATTTTTTTGTTTGTAAAGGATACTAAGGATCGGGCAAAGAATGAAAGTCTGCTAACGCCCACGGGATAAGATCCTTTTTAGATCAGCAAGGGAAGTCATCTACTCTGCCAAGGCAAGAATCGAAGACTATGGCTTGCAAGTCAACGATTGCAACTTCAACTCAATAGACTACAGCTTATTAAAACTCAACGACTTTATCAACTATCAGTCTCCTACTCATGTTTGAAGGGAATATCGCTGACATGTTTGAAAGAAAGTTACAGGCGGTGATGTATGTATTTCCACTTATTTTATTCGAGGGTCTGGTTTAAGGAAAAAGATGGACATATAAACTAAGCGACATCCAACAGAAGCCTAGGCTCGAAAGAAGGAGAGAGAAGAAGCATATGACTCATAAGCTACTAGCACGAAAGCCTTGCCAACTACGTCTACGTTACTTACTAGCTAGCCTAACAAGAGAAGTACTGGCCAATGGAAGTACTTACTTAGCCTACCGAGCTTATCAATAATATAGAGGCGGGCAGAGAGCCAGCTACTAAGCCATATTTATCGAATGGAATGAATGTATGTGGATTGGACGGCAGATCAGGGCAAGTTCAAGTTAAAGAGTCTGTGAAAGCGGAACTAGTACAAAGACCCATAAGAGGGCTTGAACTAGCGAGATAGGCTATAAAATCGGCAATTGAATTGATAAGGTTTTCAGTAGTTGACCGGGAAGGGCTGGAGGGCAGATTCCGTTAACAATTATAAAAATCCTCAAAAAGAGGACAAGACAAAGACTGGTTCACTAACCCTGGGATTGCCAGATTAAAAATATCCTTAAACTCAAAAGAGAAAGAAAGAGTAGGGGGGAAAAAGGTCTACTCGTAAAATCTGTCTTTCCACTTATGAAAAGGTTATAGGAGGATCAAAAAACCATGGAAGAGACAGGAGATAATGGCGGGGAATCTTCACCGCGACACTCTGGACTGAAGGCCCACTCTCTCGGACTTCCCTTCTTTGATGAGAACCAACCTTAGCTTGCTAGCTCACTCACTTCACTGGTCAAGGGAAGCCCTTCTTTCTTTCCCGGCGTAAGCTGAATGAAGATCACTCAAAAGGGGATTGACAGAGGGCTCATCAAGGAAAGCTAGATTCCGGCGAGGGCGAGCTTTACCGCTCTCTTTAAACAAGGGCCGAGTCTGATTTCTCGATGGGAGAAAGATGTTCACTAGGGGGCTTTTCCACACGAAAGCTTATGCCACCCCTTTTAGGTTAGGAGAAGATCAAGTTATAACTATGCAACTAGGTATGCTGCTAGTGCAGGTTCCAAATTGACTTCTGCATAACTAACTAGCTTAACAGGATATACCGCTACTTTTTCAGGTGGTGTTGATGGATGAATCGAAACACAGTGGGTCATCTCGAAATCCTTACATTCTTTTGTAATACCCTTTATTTTCTTTTTTTTGTTGGACGTTACAGATTTTTACCAATGGATCGAACCTTGGACCGGCTTCATCGAGGGTATTTACCGGGTTAGAAGGAGTCGCGCTTTGTGGAGCATGAGTTGGGAGGGGATTCCGCATAATGTTGGCGGCGAGAGTCGTTCCCTGAGTGTCTTGCACTATCACTATCACTTTCCCTTTCTCAATCAGATCTTGAATGGCATGCCTAAACGGCCAGCACCTATCTGTCCAATGACCATTGTTTTGGTGATACAAGCATTTGGCATTGGGGTTAAAATTCTTTGGCAGGGGGTCGCGGTGTGGCCTTGGTTGAAGAGGTACCAAAAGACCTTGCTCGACTAGCACAGGCAAGAGGGTTTTCCTAGGTCGGTAAATTCCCTACGAGGCCTATCTTGTCGCCTACCTTTTCCAATAGATTCTTGTTGTTGTGGGATCGGAAACTGCTGCATTGGTTGGAGTTGCTGGTTGAACATCGAGGTGGATGGTTGGCCGTACGCGGGAGTAGGCTGAGGTTGACTATATACACGAGTAGGTGGTTGAACATAGGCTAACAAAGGTTAAGGGGCGGGTACAGATATATGAGCTGACCATGTTGAGGAGTAGGATGGAGAGTCTGAACATCCCTTATCGGCTTAGGACCAGGGTTATTAGGGCTAGGCTTCAATTCACTATTGCCTCGTTTACCATTTGAGCTTGATGGTGCATAGGAAGAAGTAGGCTCGTTCGATGGATGGGAGTTTTCCGGCTTTTAGGGCAGCCTCAATCCTACCCCCTGCCAAACTCAATGCCTGAAAATTTTGAGGGTACTGCCCCTTTCTTTTTTTCGTCCTGAGTTTCATGTCGATCTGCTCCTCCTCCTAAGAGGATTGGCTTTAAAAAGGAGTATTAAGAAGGTTCCCCATAAGGGGAAAAGAAATAGAAAAAGGGAAGAAGTGAAAGGGGATCAAAACAGAGGAAAGAAAGAGCTTTAAGAAAAGCATTGGTGAGCCCCCAAACCAAACTAAGGGCATAAAAAAGAATTAAAATACTCCATATCTAGTGACACATGTCATATTGGACTCATCTCCTTCGGCTATATGAAGGTCGCTAGTACCCGGACCTTCAGTCTAACTTTGTGAAGTATCTACCCCGATCAAACAAGTCAGCAATAGGGGGAAGAGGTTCTTCTTTTTGGTTATGTTCAGGACTCTTTAGTCAATACATAGCCGCAAGCTCTCGTCGCGCTTCCGCTGAAACAAAACTGGTGCTCCAAAAGGCTTGCTGGTAAACCCTGCAGCCAAACTAGCGCTTGCCGAGCTAAGGCTGCCTCAGCTCCGCTAGCTCGGCTGGTGCCATTCAGTAAGGTGCAAAGGCAAGCGGCCTAGCAAAGGGTGAAAATGAAATTAGGTGGTCTACTGCGCCCGTCCTCCTCGGTGGCAGTTCCGCAGGAAAAAAAAGGTAAAATACAAACTCCAGCAACACTTGCTGAATCTCCTTAAGGATAAGGAAGGGGTGCCTCCCCTTAGACCTTACTTATGGCTCGGACCCTCCTGTACCACCAAGGCAGACAGATACGTCTCCTAGCCCTTGCGCAAACCTTTCTTCAGCAGCATGGCTGAAACCATTATACTAGCACGCCTCCTACTTTGCCTTCACAACCGGCACCATACACAGCGCCTTGTCATCCATAATGCAAAAGGAATTCAGGTGGGGTAGGGCTTACATAATTAAAGCCTTGCCCTGCTAAGGAACTCAAGTCCCAAGACCACAAATCATCGAGTTGCACCGCCATAGAGTTGGCTCGGCCTGACCAGCCAGCCATCCGGATCGACAGGCACTCCCCTCGCAAGTCCCGCCAGTAAGTGGAGTCTTCTATAATCCTTCCGTCCCGTGCCTTAATCATGACTTGAGTTATCCTCCGTTCGGTCTTACTAGTATCCTTCACCGAACTCGCCTTAAACCTTAAATTAAAGTAGGCTACAGTCTAAAATACCTCCTTTCTTTCCCGCCGTAAGCTAGGCGTAGTGCAGTAGCTCTTTGGGATAACAAGAGACCGACTGATGAACGAATTAAAAATCTTATGTTCCTGAGGGAGTGAGTGAACGGTGCAAGTAGCAAGCGGGGCAAGATCAAGTGTTGCGGTTTGCTGAATCGGAAGAAATGTTGCCCGCTCTTTCGTCACAGCCATCAAGCTAGCTGATTGCTTCCCCGCAAGTGTACGAGATCGCCAAGTAATACCCTGTGAGTGACACAGGGGTCGTATTCCACTGGGGCCAAGGAAGTACTATTACTCACCCTTCATCTATTTTCTAGCCTACAATTTTTAGTGAAAAGAACAAAGTAAAGTAAACTAACTAACCTAATGGCTGGGTCACTAGCACACGAATGTAAATAAACAAGGGAGTATCAAGCATGAGAAGGGAGTGTTTGGATAAGGAATCCACCTAGGGTTGTCGTTAAGGTCCAAACTAGGATGGTTTAGAGTGTGTTGACGGCATTTAAGACCTAGAGATCTCATAAATAGGTTAACCCCAATTTCTCGGCGGCTAACCCCTAATCCCATACGAGTGTTAATCGGAATCTCTCCGTATTAACCCACCTATGATCGCAAAGAGTTCAAGGAAATCTCTCATAGGAGTAAATCTACTATCCTTCGGCTTATACCTAGCAATGGAGGGCTACTGGCACCCAATTTCTAGGCGTGTCGGCACAAGAATCCCCTTTCAATCTCTCCTAGATCTAGTACACGTGAGTAGGTCACGTCTACGCATACAACTCATAAAAGAATTACGGATTTCTCCACAAATATAATTCTAGACATGAAAGCACGAAAGATTGAATCTCAAACAACCATCAAACCAAATTAAATACAACATCCAAAGTTCATACACAAGATGAACCCTAGGGTTCATCCAAATCCAAACACAATGATAAGTTAATCCCTCATGACAAGGGATACATGAACAACATACAAGGAAGACAAAAAAACATAAAAGAAGCAATGAAAACCCCCTCTATTTGATGATCTCCTTAAATGGATGAAGCTTCACAAGATTGTCGATAATGGCTTAGATCTCCACTCCAACTCCTTCTCCCTTGCTCCTCTCGCTCTTGGTGATGATGTGTGCTCATTTCCCACAAAGATCGCCGCCGAAAGGTGGCCGGAAGGCCTCAAGAAGGTATGGTGGCGGCGGCCTCAAAGGCCAAGAAAAATCCCTTGAAAAGCCCTAAAAATGTTCTTTTATATTCCCGCAGTATCCCGGGGTGGATAGATTGATCCCGGGGTGGATAGGTAGGAAAAGATAAGGGAAAACTTGGCTCATGTGGGGGTGTATCCCGGGGTGGATGGATGGATCCCGGGGTGGATAGGGGGCCGTGAACCCTAGTACAAAATCACTGTCTTTTGATGCTCACGGCCCCTTATACGGCCCCGTATGCTGCACTGTTCATTCTTATGCACTTCCATCATTTCCAGCCCAAAACTCCTCAGGTGCAACAGCAACTGCTACAGTAAATACGCTACAGTGCTGCGGCACCTTAATTTCATCCTTTTTCGCCCAAATTGTATTCTCGTGCTCCTCATGGCTCCCCCGTTTCCTACAACATAAATGATAGTCGATTAAGCACAAAACGGGCATCAATTCTTAACAAAATACATGCTAAGTGTATAAAATATGTATATTAAAATATATACATTTAGACACTTATCAAACATCCCCACACCTAAGCGTTTGCTTGTCCCCAAGCAAACAAATCATGAAAAATAAGGAGATAGATAAGTGGCTAAATGTACTATCTCCGGCTCGAATAAATATAAGATTCTACAAGCAATGAATAATGATATACAGTTGTGGAGTTACAATCAATAAGTACAACAAAAAGATCCTGTCTCACCTCTTATATGTCTGTGCTGTGTAAGTGAATTTTTAATCTCATATGCCCTTACTTGGTCTAGCCTAATGACTTCAATCAGTATAGCTCTAGATGCTAATCACTCCACATGTACAGAGTACTAGGTCTTAGAATGCTAAGTGCTACCTCAATGAATAAGTAAGATCCTTCTAAGTCTATAACTTGAGATTAAATCCCATTTCCACTCACGAACTCAAGTAGGCAGTCGAAGAGATTTACAACTATATACACTTTTTCTTTTTTTTTCGAGTCCGCCTAACGTAGACTGCACAAAAATCTTTCTGGAGGATGCACATGCTGGTTAGGCACAAGAGTCACCCAACTACTCGATTACAGTCTACATAGACGCATTCATGCTCCATTAGCAGAGGAATACTGACATAGACTCTTTTTTTTTATTTATTTATTTTCACCCTAGATCAAACCTTTAGACTGCACTACAAGTAACAAAACTAGGACTAGCTCAAAAAGACTTAGAAGTTCTTAAGAGTTCATTGAAGGATAGAACTTAGTAGTCTAAGGCTAAGTATTCAAAATTGTGTGTTAAGCATACAAGAGAGTTAAGAAAGTCAAGCAGGCTATTCCCAGGGCATCAACAAAAGACTCAGTGCACAAAACAATACTAGGGGTGAAACAGGATTCAATAGAGCACAACAAGAAATGTAACTCACATCAATCATTAATTCATACTTGAAGAATCTCACAAGAAAGTAACAAGCCATCATTGATAACACTAGCATGTAAAGTTGACCTAATACATGTAAATACACCCATCCCCATACCTGGTGTTGTGCATTGCCCTCAATGTACACTAATCATGGATAACATGGCAATATAATCAATGAAAACATTAGAGGAGGGTGAAAATGAACTTCCCCGGTTTATCTTGTGCAACTAGCGATGTGTGACCCAAACATAGAGTACGGCGAGCTATACATGTCGGGTCCAATCTCAATTGAATGCGGAGAAGCTCACCAAATTTCCATTAATGCCCTACAAGGCAAAAAGGGCACATCATCACTCCACAAAATTAGCAAAGGAGAGATGGGGAGTAGTCATGCAAAGACTTAAACAAAACACAAAAAGAACACACAAGTTAGAAACTAAAGTCTAAAACAACAAAACAAAATGTCCATGCTAGTCCTTGTCCATTCACAATCATGATGTCCAATTCCCTCTTATTACAAGTGATAAGTGCTTGTGTTATAGTAACGCGAAGCGTTATTATCTTACAATGAATATACTCTTTATCAGATTTTATCACTAAATAGTGTGCATTTGTGTATTCTTGTGCATTGTAGGTTCGTGGAGCCAAGTTGGAAAAGAAGAACGAAGTTAGGTCGTGTTCGCCGTTGTTGGGAGGTTTTCGGACCAAGCAAGGAATAAGGCACGAAGTTAGACTTGTGAGTGTGTGCCAACCTCCGTTGGAGGGGCACAAAGGCAGTCACATTCACAACAAGTCTAACTCGTATAGCTTAGGAAAACTTTACCAAGAAGGAGACTCGAAGCAATAGGCACGATCTACCATTGATTGTGTGCCCAATTTAATGGCCTCGATGAAGAAACAACATATTCGGGAGCATTTCGGAGAGTTACTGCAGCAGCAATGTAGCTTGTTAATGTAGCGAATCACTGTAGCAAGTTACTGTGCACTTCTGCCGAAAAATCAAGAATCCAGAGAATTCACACGGGCGTGTGGAATTAACACACGGCCGTGTGAATTAATTTTCCAACAAACCAGAGATGTCACACGGGCGTGTGGAATTAACACACGACCGTGTGAAGTAATTTTTCAGGAAAGACAGAAACTTCACATGGGTGTGTGGAAATTCCACACGGCCGTGTGAAGTCCCGATAAGTCCAAATTTAAAGCCGCACTCAGCCTATTTAAAGCCCGATTTGGAGACTTTTTGAGACATCTTTCGACCTATCTTTCTCCCCAACTTCTGGAGAGTGCGGCTAGGGTTTCGGAGAGGACTTTCTGGAGCATTAGAGCGCGCCATCGGCATCGTCACCGACGTTCGACGGCCGCACAAGACCACGGCCACACCATACGCGAGGGAGTTTTCATTGATGTCTTTACTTTGTGTTTTATTTCATACATTGATGAACATGTATAGCTCCATGAGGAGCTAAACCCCTCGTGGGTATTCGGACTTGTAAAACTCTAGGATAATTATGTTTCTTTGACATTGTTATTATGCTTTTCCATTAATTGATGATTAAATTCGAGTTTCAATTTTAGATTTCTTGTGCTATTGTTTTCTCTTAGCCGTGACACTAAGGATTGAGAACAATCTAGGTTATCCTTTGGAGGTGTGACAACTCCTATAGGATTAGACTACTTAAAAATTGAAGAGGGTTGAGAGGGAGAGTTGTGAGGTAGCACCGTACCCCTTTCCCTTCCATTGTGATTTCTCCCTACCTCCGATTCCTTGATTTATTAGAGGTCAAAATAGAGTGAAGTGCTAGGTAGACAAACTCCCCCAAGGTTTTGGGGTGACGTGAATCCTACGCACTGGGGCTTAATTTAGACTATGGTTCTTTCTCCTGGACCAAAGGGTTAGGACTACTACACATAGGAACAGGTTTTATCACTAGGGGTCCCTAGAGCGTAAAGCAATGCCACGTAGTGTTAGGCTTAGGTAGAAATACTCCCCTGGGGCTTAGTTGAGTAATCAACAGAGTGAAGGGTTGACGTGAATCCTATTGCCGGGACATAGTGTTGGGGTTAGCCACGGTTGACCTTAGATTTGGGACCGTGTGTTTCAGTATTTTCCTCGACTCAATTAACATCAATTGGAAGGTATAATAGCATAGTCTTGCACTAGAAGCATAAGTCCTAGAGGTAACTTGTCCGGATACCCTATTCTCACTTATTACTAGTCTCTCTCTTTTTACTCGTTGTTTGCACTTTTCTCTCTTTCATCTTTCGATTTAATTGCCTTGCATCTCCTCTAGTTTCCATAAATTCACTCATCACTCCAATCATTGTTTCTTTTCGTATATCACACGACTTAATAGCAATTTTGCGTATTTTAAATCCCTATTCCCTGTGGATTCGACTACCCACTCACTGGGGTAACTTTTATTACTTCGACAAGGCCGTGCACTTGCGGTACGCATGCAAAAGGTCGTGTCAACAAGTGTTGCTAAGGGATAACAAAGATGAGACAATGTCAGGCCCAAATATAAGAAAATCAAGGGTTTTCATGATGGGAGTGTGAAAGAATTCAAGATGTACTACAGTAACTTCCCAAAAAAAAATTGCAAGAGCTTCCCTTGTACATGGAGCAAAACAAAATTTTACAAAGCTTTCAAATTACTCCAAAAACCCACAAAAACAACAAACAACCAATCTCCCACAACATTGGCATCCATTCAACTTGAAAAATTGAGAGAGAGGAAGAAGAAACATTCATGACCAACACCTAGGGTTTAGAAAGGGGTACCTTAGAGGATAGGTGAGGATGATGGCAAAACTCCCAATAAATCATGCAAATTAGGTCCTTGAGAGTAATAGATTCGTGTAGAGGAAGAAAAATGAAGAAAAACGGCGAAAGAATGAGGGAAAACGGATGAGAAATGAGAGAGTTATGAAGAAAATGGTGAGGATATAGGTCCAGGACCCGTGGCATACGGCCCCTCTCACGGCCGTGAAGGGGACCGTATGGCCTAGGCCATTTTCACTGGAATTCTCTCACTGCCCATATACGGCCATGAGGGGGGCCGTGAGAGCTAAGCAAACTTCACTGGAATTGTCTCACGGCCCTCCAAACGGCCCCCTTAGGTCCGTGAGGACCTGGAAAAATCAGGAAATCTTTCAAAAGCAGCCCAAAACACCCAATGAAGGTCATGAAGTGATTAACAACACCTCCTACTTGAAAGTAATGCGTAAAAATTCGATCTAATGAATGGCATAACATCAAAAACATGCTTCTCAAGATATTTATCAATTAAAGCACAAAAGCAACGATGAGAAAAATACACAAGGAAAACAAGCATGGACTTGAAAGAAACACAAACATACAAACCACATTCAACTAAAAACACAAAAAGAATAAAATGAAGAAATTTAAGCTTGGGTTGCCTCCCAAGAAGCGCTTGTTTAACGTCATTAGCTTGACGTACCTTATTCTTACCTAAGGAGGCTTGAAAATAGTGTGTTCATCCCGGCCAGAAGTTGCATAAGAACTACCAAGAAATACGAAACATACCTTCCGGGATGATGCAAATTTGGAGGCAAAGCATGAGCTACCTTTTGGCCTCCACGGAAAAAGCTTGGGCCGGGAGTTGTGCAATTTGAACTTAGGCGGATCCTTGGTTGATTTGAGCATCCTCCCCGCTTCTTCTTTGTTCCCGGCAAGAATTCCTTTGAGTACCCAACCACAAAGTTGCTTGGGCCTCCATGGAAAAAGCTTTGGTCGAGAGTTATTCAAGCTCGGCACAAGTGGGTCCATGGATGGTTTCCACCTCCTACCCACATCTTCTTCCTCGACCCATGTAGAATTGCCTTGAACTACCCATAAGTGTTGTTTGGGTCTCCAAGGGAACAAATTTGGTTGAGAACTTGTCAAGCCTTGCATGGGTGGATTAATTGGTTGCTTAAACATCCTATCCACATTTCTTGTCTCAACCACTCTTGAATAATCACAAATAGCCCACAAAATTTGTTTGGGCCGCCATGGGAATATTTTTGGTTGGGAATTGTCTAAGCCCGGCATTGGTGGGTTCAAGGACGGCATTAACTTCCTACCCGCATCTTCAAATACAATCCCCGAAATTGTCTTTTTGCACTTGAAAATTAAAGATTGGTTTGTTGAATGATCAATGATGAGGCAAGTAGTGTCTTCAAATGTGTTCGATGGAGATTCTTCCACTTCCTCACATTTTTCCATGGCCATGATATCATCCTCCTCTCTATCTTCTTCAACTTCACCTTGAGTTGGAACATCAATTATTTGCTCACAAGGTATTGAGGGTATCTCAATTGCTTTCTCAACCTCCAACACCTCAATATCAACTTCCACCTCAAATTCACCTTTGTTCTCTTCCCCTCTTGTGTTGCTAAGATGACTTCCTGAAGGTCGTTCTGAGTTTGATTTAGCAAGTTGCCCCACCTGATGCTCAAGTGATTGTACTGAAGCATGAAGATTTCTCAAGATGGACCCAAAGTCATTGAGTTGAGAATTCACACTGCTAAATCTTGATTCGGTGCAAATCATGAACTTAGCAAGCACATCTTCAGTGGTGAACCTCTTCTCTTGCAACGGTGGTTGTACTTGAGGATTCTGAGGGGGGCCAACTTTTTGTTGTTGTTGCCCTTGCCGATATGCATAGTAATCATTATGGTGTGGACTGTTTTGGCGTGCTCTCATGGCAACGAACTTTTCTATCTTCTCTTCAAGTGCAAAAATTTTTGCGGCCAAAAGTTTTTCTTGAAAATCCATGGCCCTGTGTAAATGATCAAAACTAAAAACAATAAGCTAAAAAAAATAAAATAAGCAACAAGTAAAATAAATAAATATGCACAAAACGGTAAAAGATACATACAAAAACAAATATTTACAAAGCAAATGACTAGAGCAATAGACTACAAGCTTTCCTAGTATTCCTTGAGTTCCCCGGCAACGGCGCCAAAAACTTGATTGCTTCCCCGCAAGTGTACGGGATCGCCAAGTAATACCCTATGAGTGACACAGGGGTCGTATTCCACTGGGGCCAAGAAGTACTATTACTCACCCTTCATCTATTTTCTAGCCTACAATTCTTAGTGAAAAGAACAAAGTAAAGTAAACTAACTAACCTAATGGCTGGGTCACTAGCACACGAATGTAAATAAACAAGGGAGTATCAAGCAAGAGAAGGGAGTGTTTGGATAAGGAATCCACCTAGGGTTGTCGTTAAGGTCCAAACTAGGATGGTTTAGAGTGTGTTGACGGCATTTAAGACCTAGAGATCTCAAAAATAGGTTAACCCCAATTTCTCGGCGGCTAACCCCTAATCCCATACGAGTGTTAATCGGAATCTCTCTGTATTAACCCACCTATGATCGCAAAGAGTTCAAGGAAATCTCTCATAGGAGTAAACCTACTATCCTTCGGCTTAAACCTAGCAATGGAGGGCTACAGGCACCCAATTTCTCGGCGTGTCGGCACAAGAATCCCCTTTCAATCTCTCCTAGATCTAGTACACGTGAGTAGGTCACGTCTACGCATACAACTCATAAAAGAATTACGGATTTCTCCACAAATGTAATTCTAGAGATGAAAGCACGAAAGATTGAATCTCAAACAACCATCAAACCAAATTAAATACAACATCCAAAGTTCATACACAAGATGAACCCTAGGGTTCATCCAAATCCAAACACAATGATAAGTTAATCCCTCATGACAAGGGATACATGAACAACATACAAGGAAGACAAAAAAACATAAAAGAAGCAATGAAAACCCCCTCTAGTTGATGATCTCCTTAAATGGATGAAGCTTCACAAGATTGTCGATAATGGCTTAGATCTCCACTCCAACTCCTTCTCCCTTGCTCCTCTCTCTCTTGGTGATGATGTGTGCTCGTTTCCCACAAAGATCGCCGCCGAAAGGTGGCCGGAAGGCCTCAAGAAGGTATGGTGGCGGCGGCCTCAAAGGCCAAGAAAAATCCCTTGAAAAGCCCTAAAAATGTTCTTTTATATTCCCGCAGTATCCCGGGATGGATAGATTGATCCCGGGGTGGATAGGTAGGAAAAGATAAGGCAAAACTTGGCTAATGTGGGGGTGTATCCCGGGGTGGATGGATGGATCCCGGGGTGGATAGGGGGCCGTGAACCCTAGTACAAAATCACTGTCTTTTGATGCTCACGGCCCCTTATACGGCCCCGTATGCTGCACTGTTCATTCTTATGCACTTCCATCATTTCCAGCCCAAAACTCCTCAGGTGCAACAGCAACTGCTACAGTAAATACGCTACAGTGCTGCGACACCTTAATTTCATCCTTTTTCGCCCAAATTGTATTCTCGTGCTCCTCATGGCTCGCCCGTTTCCTACAACATAAATGATAGTCGATTAAGCACAAAACGGGCATCAATTCTTAACAAATACATGCTAAGTGTATAAAATATGTATATTAAAATATATACATTTAGACACTTATCACTAGCAATAAGACGACTAAGCCTATTCGCCCAACAAAGAGGCCGCCTTCGGGACTGCTTAACAGAAGCAAGAAGAGCAACAACAACTAGACGTAGCAACCCGAAGGAACAAGACAACTTCCCGCCTTACCGCTTTCCTGCATTTATCTTTTCTTTTTCCTTTCACCTCTTTCAAGTGAGGTCCCCATTACTTCTTTAAGAAGTAAGACTACTCTCCTTGAACTTGCCGAAGGAGAACACAAAGCTCCACCCCTACCCTCACGTCAGGGCCTCCCTCCTGAAAGGGAACCCCATCCACTAATCCGCGCATTCCCATGAGGCCCTTCGGGACAATAATTCCTGACTTCCTGACTAAAGACGTGGACTTGAGTTGTCTTGAGTGTGCCCCTGTAAACCCCTATACCCGCCCCCAACCAATCCCGCTTAAGGGATTCCCTTACAAACAAAAAAAGAACTCAAAGACAAAACGAGTCGCAACTAAGAGAAGAGGCTAGAAAGCTGACGAAAGGATAG
Organism: Dioscorea alata; assembly: GCA_020875875.1. Classification (NCBI taxonomy): domain Eukaryota; kingdom Viridiplantae; phylum Streptophyta; class Magnoliopsida; order Dioscoreales; family Dioscoreaceae; genus Dioscorea; species Dioscorea alata. The sequence goes on from CM037027.1 coordinate 7,742,800, forward strand.
GGCCGCTAAGACGGGAAGGGCCGAGGAAGAGTCGTTTCCCTTAGGGAACCAAAACAACTTGAGGCACAGCGTGGATTGACTGCCCCCCTTTCTGTGACTTGCCAGACTAGCCAGACTTGCCTTCTTAGCCTTGACTTGGACGGCCTTGACTCCCCCCTGATGAATAACCCCCAGCTTGGACTACCATTTCTTAGCCTAGCTTAGCCGGACGTAACTCCCCATATCCTTTTGAAACCTCCGCCCCGGCTGAATCCCTCTCCGCTTGTGCAAAGCTTCTTCAGATCAGCCAAATGGTCCTCTGCTTCCCGTGTTTCTTCAACACAGAGAAAGGCAGATTGCTTGAGTTGTTAGCCCTTGTGTGGAATCAAACTCCCGATAGCCTGACTGGTTTGCCTTATTTTCTTTGCTTTACTCTAACATCAGGTTATGGCGAGTCCTATTCCTATATCAATCTTTTCCTCACACGGCCCATATAAAATCTCTCTATCCCGGTCCCGGCTTTGGCTAATAAAGCGAATTCTTATCTTTCCAACTTTATAGGAGTAGGGGCTTTCAACTTCTTCTCGTCGGAATCTCCACTCAGTATAAAAGTGCTTATTCGGCCGGCTTTCCACCTTTCTATTCACGAAGCTATTATACAATCAAAGCCAAATGAGCGAAGAAAATGTTGAATTGAATCGGGCCAGAGAAAGCAATTTTTTTCTCTATAAGCTTCAATGGTGCGAAGGGGTGCAGAAGAAATGGCCTACTATTTTGTTCTTCTATCGATTGGTTTTCAGCAGAGTGGGCTGGACTATTCCATCTCAGTTCTTTCTTTGCATAGAGCCTTCTAGCTAGCAGGCTTAGAGAAAGGGGTGACTTCGTTTTCCCTTTCGGGTAGCGCGAGTGAAAATGCCAGCTCCAGAACAAGGGAAAGAGAAGGCAAATGTTAAAGTTCTAGTTAATATAAAGTTTTTCGTATCAGGAACATTAACAAATAGTGTGAAACTTTTTTCAGGCTATGGTGCTTTTTCTTTCTTTCGGTACCACTTCAACCACAATAATGGTAAGTTCACGATGTCCCTGCCAAACCAACCCAGAAGAAGAAGGTAGATTAGTAGGCGAACTTGAACCAGAACTGGAGCTAGAAGATGCGCTTGAGCAGTCAAGTAAAGAAGCGGTCAAGTCAGGAAGAGGAAAAGGGATTCCATTTCTGTGTTTACGGTGGCTGTGTTGGCAAAATTACTTAATTTTTGCGTTTATCCGAATGAGAGTTCAACGATCCTTTAAGAGTACCTATTGGTCTGGGGTAATTAGCTAAGACTCGGTAGTCCAACCTGTCACAGTCCAAGAGGTGTTAGTAGACAATAAGCAAGGATTTCCCTATCTGAGAATGAAAAGTGGGAATACCCCCTACTTTTCAGTGCAGAAAGAAGGACTTTCTATCATTAAAGAATGGTTTCCCGTACAAAACTTGTACGATCTCCATGAATCGGGCTTGATAGCAAGGGGCAGCCTAAGAAGAAAGGGAAGGCAGCAAAGAAAAGCCTTACTTAAATAAGGCGCGCTAGCGCCCTTACAATACTATAGGCTTTCGAGCCCTTTACAATATATATTATTATTAGTAGGGTTGCCTTTATATTATATTACTTTATATTATATTAGTAGGGCCTCTCTCAAAAGATTGATTCTAGGATAGCTTGTTCTGGACTTCCCTATAGGTTCTGCAGAGGCAGGGGAAGGTCGGGCTCAAAGCCCTTTGAAGAATAGGGCGCCCCAGGGGGCACAAAAGAATCTTTCTTTTGCCAATCAAAAGGGCTAGGGTGGGAATAGATAAGTAAGCTAAGCGTGGCCCTGCCAAAGAGGTGGGTTGGTTTAATGACCCTTCTTGATCGGTGATTCCGTTCGGCCGAGCCAGCTATCGAAAGAGTCCACCTCGGATTGAGAGATACATCAAGGACAGGAAGGTTGGATAGCTACTTTATGGGATGACTAGTTCAGCCACGTAATCCATCCCTAAAACTGTAACTCGATCAAAGGATGTAAGGAAAGCCCCCAACACTAAGCGAGCTAGAAGCTAAAGTGAATCTGTTTTGGCATATTCTTCTTCTTGCCTTGTCGACGCTGAACGATAGAAGTACCTCGCTTCCTTCCTTGTCTACTAGACCCATACTCATATTACGAATGTGTTCACCAGACACCAGCCCTGACTTTGACTGTGCACCTGCCCCCTTGCTTCGACTAAGAACGATTGACCGGGAACGAAAGACCCCATCTCTGACTTTGACCCGTCCCTTACTTTGACTTTGCTACCTTGTGCTTTGACCGGCTACGAAGGAGTCCACTGCTTGCTTTTACTTTGAATCCCATCCCTCGCTTTCACTCACCCCCATATATCATGTCGAATAGATAGATTCACTGACCAGATACAAATACGAGTACAAGAGCAAGATTGATTGACAAATAAAAGGATAAGAAAGACATGCTGAACAGAAAGACATTGCCAAAGCCCTCAAACGGCAACCTCTCCATATCCTTTTGACCCTACCCCATATGTTCACCAGACAATATCACACAATACAGATCGACCCCTCAATCGCCGGAAGCCCGACCGCATTCAATCATTAATCTGCCTTCGGGCTAGGAAATGCCCCTGGCTTATACAGAAACCAATGAAAAAGAATGAGATTAACCAAAAAGAATGTCACGAGAGCCGAAAAGACATGCTCCGACGAGAGCCATTACAAGCTATCAGGTAAGGTGGAGGCCAACTAGCCCTAAGCTCGCTAGCGGACTACTGATCTACTTTTTGATCCAGTTTTCGCTAAAAAAAAATGAATCCTATGAAAAAGAATTCATCACAGAGCATCCGTCTAGACTCTAACCACGCGCTACTAGCTGGCCATCTCCCTCCACCAGTGCACCCTCAATGCTACGTCCACTCTACCGTGCTGATGAAACTCCATCCACTAGCTGCCTTACCGCTTCCGGCATTCCTGCTTCCAACCAGCCTAAGCGTGATAGTTTCACCCAGAGCAAGCAACTTGGATAGAAACATCATTAAGAAAGATAAGGCATAGGGCCCTGATTCAATGCCCGGGTGAACATGCATTCTTTTATCTACAGTACACGGTAGACTGAAAACCAACCAAATCGGAAGCGGAATCATCTCGGAGCAGTGGCAAGCATCAGAAAGAGCCAGCTTTAGACATAAGGTATGAGAATCAACATAGTACCTGCTGGCCGCCACCTACTGGTCTGACATCACATTCTGACAAGGAATAGAGATTGGTTACCACTGGGGTTTTAGCAACTTACTAAGAGAAGGGGCTTGGTCTATAACCAGACTCTGAAGCCGCAGCTGAAGAAGCTAAATCAGAAGCCGTTTTAGGCGCATCATCCAACACAGACTCTGAAGCGGGATCAGAAGCAACCGGTCCTGGATAAAATACAGTAGATATTGCAGGACTTTCTTTTCTCAGTTTCAATTTCGGCAGATAGTGATTGATGGTAGTTCATGCGTCTTGTCCGGTGTCTAATATCCTTTGACGCGGAAGGGTCGAGTGCTCATCGAAACAAAGATGTTTTGGTCGAGTTGATTCCATCTCCTTTCCCCCATTCCCCGCCCCAGCTTCTTTTTTTCGCATGCCACATAGAGAGTAACCCATTTATCTTTCCGCTAATACCTGATTTGATTCGTAGGTCTTATATCCGAGACAAGGTTCCAGGAGTCCTTCAAAAATGGAATCAGATCCTGGGGCCCAATTTTTTTGAAAGGAGGATGAACTTAACACGGGGCCCAAGGTTCACTTCTTCTGTTTCCTTAACGACTGCAGGGGTCGTTTTCTCAAACCTCTTTCAGTGATCATTTTCTTTGCAAAACAGTTTGATTTATACCTTGAGAGGGCAATCCTCGCCATCATTTTTTTTCTGATGGCACATGCACTAAAAAAGCTTGCAAAACCTTTATTTTGATTTCTTGAAAAATTGGAAGATTTCTTTATTTCAAACAATCAGTTGAGAAAAAGAGGGGGAGGAAGATCCTCCTTCAGCCTTCAGCGGGCCCCCTGTTAGTTAGATCCTATTTTTTTTTTAAGCCAGAAGCCTTAAGAGATAGGGGCTGGTGGTCCTCTGACTAATGCTTCAGTAGCTTGTGGGGTCGTGTGCCATCTCCTAGGCCCTTCTCACTCAAGCTCAACCATAACTTATTTTATCTTCCTCTTATTTACTTTACCCCTTTTTCTATTTTTCTTATATTGAGAAGGTAAACAGCTGTAGCGACTGCTTCCGCCTTTTGAAGCCTTGACACCTTTTAACATAAACCTTGCCATTTCAACGATGGTCCTATTCTTGCACTCTGATACACTATTTTGTTGAGGGGTGTAGCCAGCTTCAAATTTACGCTTAATTCCATTCATCAACCAATAATGAAAAAATGAATTCGATCGATGTGAACTCACCACTCTTTAAAGCTGCCGGACCTCTTACCTATACTTCTCTTACGGTTGAGAATTGTCGAACTTAGCAAAGGGATTCATGATTGAAAGAAATTGCGTAGTTTTTTCTTTGTTCTTTTTCATAACTATTTTTATTTTTCTTTGATTTTTTAAAAAGAATTTTTTTCCCCTAACGGAAATGGCTTTGAAGGAGAGGCGGAGTGTGGAAGTAAAAAAGATCTCAAAAAAATGTTTTGTTTTGACTTCAAAAAAAATTTCTACCCACGCTTGGCTAAAGCACTTCACTCAGAGCTGCAACAACTGTGAACTCATCAAGGTAGGTTTTTTTTTTTTTACTGGCTGCAAAGGATTGTTCTCCCCTCGGGTCCTAAGCAGTGGGTTCCTGCTTCAGTATGGGGTCCGGTGATCAGGATAGCCTTAAGGGAGAATCTTTCTTTGGCAGCTGCCGTGGTTGCAAAGCTCTATCACGGGCTCAATGAGTTTAGTAGGCGGGCGAAGGACTAGTCCCAGGTAGTTAGCAGCGAGGCTCCACATGTCTAGATTCCTACTTGGCTTCTTCAACTGTGGATCTGGGAAAGATTCCCCAAGTTAGGGCCAGAGCCTCAGGTCTTGACTGGGTAAACTAGTCGCCTAAGAATGAAACTAAACTATATTGCGGGAAACTGAAGAAGCCCAAGAACATAACTGAGGTGCTGCAAGCTGATCCTACGTTGGCTTGGAGAGTCACAGAGTTCACTACTCATGGTGAACGAATTAAGCATCTTGAGCCTAGGTGAACATCACAGAATATGTTGAACGAGACAATTCTTCATGGTTATCTGACGAGACCCGCAGACATCGCAGAGGACTGGGCTGTCACAGCGGAAGCAGACATGGTAGTGGGACTGGTAAACATGGACCGCTCTGCTGTAATTGTTCCATCGTCAGAGTCCGATCACCAGAAGAATAACTAAGTCGAGGGTAAGGCATGTGAGCCCTGTGATATGCAGGGGCTGCGTCAGCACCTGCGGCAGCAGCATACGATCGAACACCAGATCTGCGTTGTGGGGGAGGTGCCATCAGGATTCCTTGGGCGCTTAGGGCAAGTATGCTTAGTCAGTTAAGGATTGGGAAAGGAACATGACAGGCCTACTAAGAGAGTTCGGGAAAGAGATCCAGTTAGGGAAAGGTTAGGAATGTCACTTTTTTTTTATAGGGTAGCAGATATTTTATATCCAATACCTAGTAAGATATTTTCTAGTTCTTGTCCTTTCCTCTTCTTGTGTGAGGTCAGCTTGTTTTAGGTCAACAAGGGAATAAGTTTCTATATCACTTGAAGACAGGGAATTGATATCTCATCAAATTAATGGGAAAATGACACGCCGGATGGATGTCTTCTGTGTTTTAGGGAACAGGAAGGAGAGAGTCAACATATAACAAAAAAAAAATAGAGGTAAGGGAAGCGACTGAGTCGGTTGTTTGAAGGAACTCTGTGTTGAGCGACCTCTCATTTCCATCAAAAATTACGATTTATTTGTAAAGCTTCATTACTGGATTTTCTATCTAATTCCCCATCAATATGAACTGGGATGAAAGAGGAGGTCAGTCAGTGCAGAAGGGAACTTTACTACGGATTTGAGCAAATATATGATATCTTATATATAAGATTGGGATACCATGTCTCAGGGAGACAATTGACAATGGAAGGCTTCTTTATAGCTGAAAGTTTCCAAAAAGTTGGTTAGACCGAACCGCTAAACCAAGACCGGGGGTTAAGCCCTCACTTCATTAGATTAGCTTCATATAATAGAAGAAAACCCATTCTTTTCCCGGCCATAATCTCAAAGGCAGGAACCATCAAACCTTAGCCTCAATTTCCATGTGGGTGCATCAATGTATTCCCATGGGGTGCATGTCTTTGCCGGCCTATGCGTTTGCTGACCTAAAAAAGGGTCGCGTAGGTATGCGCCAAACGAGTACCAATCACTATGAGCCATGAATCCGTTTTTTAGTTTGTTAACTTCAATCCTTAAAAGTCCTTTTTTTTTTGCTTTCGTGGTCTTGAACAGAAGGGTGGGTTGGTTATATACTCTAATGCGCCTTCCTTCTTTGAACCTTTTGGTATGTATTGCCCCTAACTATATATCAGATCCACCGGACGATAAAGTCAATTCCGCACTGCTGCTGAGTCGTCGGACTTATCCACCTCAGGCATTCTTTGAATTTCCGTTTTTGAATTGCGTTGGGGGAAATCTACCAAAGCTAGGCAGATAGATAGACTCCTTTCCTGCTGCTAGGGAGAGCATGAAACTAAATCAAATGATTGATTTTTCACTAGCGCCCCTTTTTTTGCGGGTACTAAGAGTCCTCTCACTACCAACCAGCAGACATCATAATCTGGCTGGGTCTTGCCGGTATCAACAACGAGAAAAAACAACCAAATGGAAAAAGCAACTAACTATGGCTCTTATCCCAGACAACGTCCTAGGCGTAGGAGAGATCAGAGCAACAGGGAAAGCCTAGATGACGACGCCCATCCTGGGCTGCAGAAAGTAGATCGAGAGGTCGTTCCGCCCCTTGTCCCCGAAAATGGGTAATATGTTCTCATACAATGAATGTTGCTCCAACTTTCTTCTAGAGGGCCTAGCTGGCGAGCGATCCCAGTTTGCGGCAGAGAACAAGACAGCAAGCAAGCGTACCTTTGTTCGCTTCTTCTCCACCAAGCACGGAAGTTTAAGGATAACTGTAGGTCGGTGGCTACCTAAGGAAACTCCGATTCGATCCGCCCCCGGCTGGGAGGCATCTACCTCATCCCGATCACAAGGAGAGGTTCACCATGATGGGGGGTAAGGTACTTTCATTCGATCCGTTCCAGAAAGAATGAAATGCATAAGGGACCATCCATTATTTTACGGCATGCTCCTTAGATTTACGGATTCGCAGGGGGCTGTTCGACCTACTTAGTTGACTGACAATGACAGGCTTCCAAAACAAAGTAGCGCCTTTTAAATTGAATCTTTAGTAGTCTATCAGTGGTGCGAAGCAGCTTTTCCCCGGGGAGCGAAAGGTTATACCTTAGTCAAGTAAGCGAACAGCGGTTCTTCTATGTAGTGTGATGAGTGTGATCCCGCAAGTGCACGGGTCGTCAAGTAATACCCTGTGCGTGACACAGGGGTCGTATTCCCTGGGGCCCGAGAAGCTACCCTTACTTCCTTATTACAATATTGTTTGACCGATACGATTCAAAAGAGTGAATATGATGCAAAGAAGTTAAAGAAGTAAATAACCAAAGCAAACATACGAGGGCAAGATACGGGGTAGAAATAGGGTTAGGAGTGGTCACGGATGAGGATTCCCTTAGGGGCTACTAAAGTGAGTAGGATGGCTTGGACTAACATGCAAGTGGCTAATTGGACCGAGAAAACCCTAGACTAGGTCAATCCGATGGTCACGGAAGTCGACCCCTAATCCGGTACGTGTAATGGATACGGTACGTATACCGCCCAAGATTTCCCCTACGATTGCAAAGGGTGAAGTGGTTTTCTCAAACTAGGGTTACAATACAAAAGAGTACTCAACCCTAGGAGTGGAGGGGTACAAATACCCGATGGTCACGGCGTATTTATACGTATTTCCCTTCCAAGTTTGGTGAGTCTAACACTAGGGCAATGGTCATGCAACCTAGCATTTCCTAAGTCTTTTGATACATAGAGTTCTCATACATACCAAGCATGTAAAACACCAAACAATGGATCACAAACAAGCCACCAACAATGTATAGAACAAGATCATCCAAAACATCACAAGTTCACCCCCAAGGTTCACCTATATCCGGTGACCTTGGGGTTTAAGTGCTCATGTTCACTAAATACAACAATAAATGCATGGAAACAAACGACAAAGGCATGAGAAGGACTCCCTCAAAGGATGAAGGCCGGTGAAGTTCCAAAGACGCCACGCCAAGGGGTGGCTTCCCTAGTCTTCAACCTCCAAATGAAAGCCCTAGGATGAAGGTTCTTCCCAAAACCTTGCTCTCCTTGCCAAATCCTTGCCTAGATCGCCCTCCAAGAGCTTCTTCTTCCTCAATTCGAAGGTGGTGGTGAGAGGCCCTAAGAAGAACTCCCAAGATCTCTTCAAAACCTAAGTATAGCCCCTTTAAATGATGAGTTCGGGTAAGCTCACGGGTGGCCTCACGGTCCATATACGACCCGTGAGGGAGACTGTAATACGGGCTGCAAGAAACCGCAAAGATGTGATTTTTGCACAGCAACTGCTACAGTAAAACTGCTACAGTGAACTGCTCGCGGATGACCTCACGGCCGTGAGCTTGCCCGTGAGGATTCCCAGACTTAGAATTTTCTTCAAATCTTCGTGCTTCAGGCTGCTACAGTATTGCTACAGTGCTAGAGAACCCAAAACGACGATTTCGGTGTCAATTTCTTCTCAAATTGCGTCGTTGATCTCACCTAGGCTTCTTTTGTATCTGAAACACAAAATAAACCAATTTAGACCTAAAAGGGCATCGATTCAACAACAAAATACGAGAAGCATGCGCAAGTGTACGTATAAAATACGTACATTTAGACGTTTATCATAGTGCCCCCCCTTTTACTAAAGAAAATTAAGGTCGAGCTAAGTGACTTTGCGTAGCGTAGTAGAATGAAGGCTACGCACCGACGCTCTCTTATCTATAAGCCTAAGCGTCTTCGCTAACTCGCGCGCCTACTATTTCTTTCTTTTTAGTAGGCGAGGCTAGGCTAACTCAGCCGCTGAGTTCGACTATACTGTAGTGGGCTTTCGTCGCCTTTTCCTTTTTTTATTACCCTTTCTCATGTTCTTTCATTCATCAAGTAGGCGAACCTAGGGGTCCTTAGTAGCGTTGACAAAGAAGAACAGCTGGTTAAAAGACAGCTATAATATTGAAGATATAGGCCAGCTTGACAAGCTACCTTTCCTCTTGATCTGAGGTGCCAAGAGAAAGATCTCTTTTTTATGACTTCCACTTCTCGATCCCGGCCCAGAAAAGTGACTGACCAGGGCCCTCTTGATGAAAGAAAGGGTTTATGAGCCCTAGCCCTGTAAGCCCACACCTGTGTAGAGTAGATCTTTCAACACCTGCGGCCTTTTGCGTGCGTACCGCAAGTGCACGGCCTTGTCGAAGTAATAAAAGTTACCCCAGTGAGTGGGTAGTCGAATCCACAGGGAATAGGGATTTAAAATACGAGAAGTTGCTATTGAGTCGTGTGATGTACGAAAAGAAACAATGATCGGAGTGATGAGTAAATTTATGGGAACTAGAGTAGATGCAAAGCAAATAAATCGAAAGATGAAAGAGAGAAAAGTGCAAGCAACGAGTAAAAAGAGAGAGACTAGTAATAAGTGAAAATAGGATATCCGGACAAGTTACCTCTAGGACTTATGCTTCTAGTGCAAGACTATGCTATTATACCTTCCTATTGATGTTAATTGAGTCGAGGAAAATCCTGAAACACACGGTCCCAAATCTAAGGTCAACCGTGGCTAACCCCAACACTATGTCCCGGCAATAGGATTCACGTCAACCCTTCACTCTGTTGATTGCTGAACTAAGCCCCAGGGGAGTATTTCTACCTAAGCCTAACACTACGTGGGATTGCTTTAAGCTCTAGGGACTCCTAGTGATAAAACCTGTTCCTATGTATGATAATTCTAAACCTTTGGTCCAGGAGGAAGAACCATTGTCTAAATTAAGCCCCAGTGCGTAGGATTCACGTCACCCCAAAACCTTGGGGGAGTTTGTCTACCTAGCACTTCACTCTATTTCGACCTCTAATGACTCAAGGAATCGGAGGTAGGGAGAAATCACAACGGAAGGGAAAGGGGTACGGTGCTACCTCACAACTCTCCCTCTCAACCCTCTTCAATTTTAAGTAGTCTAATCCTATAGGAGTTGTCACACCTAAAAAGGATAACCTAGATTGTTCTCCATCCTTAGTGTCACGGCTAAGAGAAAATAATAGCACAAGAAATCTAAAATTGAAACTCGAATTTATTCATCAATTAATGGAAAAGCATAATAACAATGTCAAAGAAACATAATTATCCTAGAGTTTTACAAGTCCGAATACCCATGAGGGGTTTAGCTCCTCATGGAGCTATATATGTTCATCAATTTATGAAAGAAAGAACAAAATAAAGACATCAATGAAAACCCCCTCGCGTATGGTGTGGCCGTGGTCTTGTGCGGCCGTCGAACGTCGGTGACGATGCCGATGACGCGCTCCAATCCTCCACAAAGTCCTCTCCGAAACCCTAGCCGCCCTCTCCAGAAGTTGGGGAGAAAGATAGGTCAAAAGATTCTTCAAAAAGTCTCCAAATCGGCTTTAAATAGACTGAGTGCGGCTTTCAATTTGAAGTTATCGGGAATTCACACGGCCGTGTGGAATTTCCACACGCCCGTGTGAAGTTTCTGTCTTTCCTGAAAATTACTTCACACGGCCGTGTGTTAATTCCACACGCCCGTGTGAAGTTTCTGGCTTGCTGGAAAATCAATCCACACGGCCGTGTGTTAATTCCACACGCCCGTGTGACGTCTCTGGTTTGCTGGAAAATTAGTTCACACGGCCGTGTGTTAATTCCACACGCCCGTGTGAATTCTCTGGAACCTTGATTCTTCGGCAGAAGTGCACAGTAACTTGCTACAGTGACTCGCTACAGTAACACTCCGAAATGCTCCCGAATATGTTGTTTCTTTATCGAGGCCATTGAATTGGGCACACAATCAATGGTAGATCGTGCCTATTGCTTCGAGTCTCCTTCTTGGTGAAGTTTTCCTAAGCTACACGAGTTAGACTTGTTGTGAATGTGACTGCCTTTGTGCCCCTCCAAAGGAGGTTGGCACACACTCACAAGTCTAACCTCGTGCCTTGTTCCTTGCTTGGTCTGAAAACCTCCCAACAACGGCGAACACGACCTAACTTCGTTCTTCTTTTCCAACTTAGCTCCACGAAACCTACAATGCTCAAGAATACACAAATGCACACTATTTAGTGATAAAATCTGATAAAAGTATGTTCATTTGTAAGATAATAACGCTTCACGTTACTACAACACAAGCACTTATCAAATCCCCCCACACTTAAGCTTTTGCTTGTCCTCAAGCAAAATAGAACGTGAAAGTACTTGGGAAGAACAATTGAAAGTGCTCGGCCTTAGGTTCACCAAAAGTATGCAAAAGAAGCATTCTACAAGTAAGGGGAAATCAAAACATTGCATAAGGTTATCATTGCTCTAGCTAAAAACTCGAATCAAAAAGGAAGACGAACTCGAAAATGTGTAGTGTGTGTGAACTCACTCAAGACAACCAACGAGTACTCCTCAAACTTTTGTTAACAAGGACTTATTTATATACGAAAAGCAAGAAAGGAAGTAGTAGCTTCACACAACCTCGAAGGTAGCCCTTTCCTAGGCGGCCGCCAAAGGTGGCTTTCACACTTTCGAGGAGATAGCTCTTTCTACCGGGGTAGTAGCTTTCAGGCATCCCATGAGATAGCTCTTTCTCTCATTAGGGCATAACTTGTATCCGACTTATGAGAGTAGCTACATACTTCATAGGTGGTAGCTCTTTCCACCCCAAATGCATAAAACAAAGCAAATATTCACAAACTCATATATTTATATATATATATTTTTTTTTCTTTTTTTTCTTTTCTTTTTCTCTTTTCCATATTTTTTTTATGCATTTTCCAAAGTAAAACTAAGAACGATGATAAACTTGTCCTTAAAAACTTCAAGATTGAGTTTCCAAAAGATCCCAAGAGTAAGTTGTGCAATATGAGAATATCGAGCAAAAAATTCCTAAAATTCAAGTAGAAACTAGAGCATGATAAGATACAATGTTAAAAATTCTCCTAAACTATAAAAATACAACCGTTGCAACTAAGGTGAACCGCCATAGGCTACATGAACATGATCAATTAACTGCACAAGTAAAGGTGTGTGTAATGTGAATTCTCCCCCCCACACTTAAGATGTACATTGTCCCCAATGTACGCATGCAAGCATTATAACCAATAAAACAATGAAGAACAATTAGTGTGGAAGTTGCAATTGAAACATTACTCCCTTGAACTCCAAGTGTTGCGTTTGATGGAGCTAGGTCATTGAGAGTTGAGTCTCAATGGTTTGTGGAGCACACACGGTCCAATGACCGTGCCTATGACAATTCCTCAATTTCCTTAAATCCAAGACCATCTGCACACATACGCAAGGGTTCAGTATAGCTCAAAATAAAGCTCGAGTATATAAAGATATGATAATGAAGTACAACTCGAGACAAAACAAATAAAAACATACCCAGAAGGAGAGTCCTTTCTGGGTACTACAAGTCTAACAAAAATAAGAAAATAAAAGTGTGATAAAAGAAAGATAAAATCTACAACGCCTCAGCGTCGGTGTCCTGATGTGTATCCTCTGGTGCTGCTGCTGCTACTGCTGGTGGTGGTGAATCTGATGCTAATGGGGATGGAGGCGGAGTCGGTGAGGGAACCTGTCGGGGTCGCACCACAGATCGCTCAAACAACTGGATCACTGTGGCAAGCTGTGCCAACAAGTGAGCGAACTGTGATGCCTGAGTAGTCCTCAACTCGGCAAACCCTGCTGCTTGAGCGACCCTCAGCTCTGCTAACTCCTGCTGCATGATACCCACAGCACTCTCGAGGCGCTCGACTCTGTCCTGTCCTCGAGAAGGAGAAAAGATACGCACTGGAGGTGGCTCCGGTGCTGTGGGTGGTACCTCGGCCTCTGCCCCTGCCTCTGTGTCCACTGGTGGTGGCTCTAAGGCTGCCTGTGAGCCCTCGGCCTGCTCTGTCTGGGAAATGGTCCATGTATATACTCCTGGCCCTGTCCTGCGGATCATCCCCATCATCCTCAGTGTATCTGTGCCCAGAGGGATCGGTATACTGGTCTTCTCTGCCCCTCGTACTCCATCTCTGAGACTCATCCCTATCAGGAGTCTCGAAATGTAGGGTCCTGCGAAGATCACTCCAACCCTAGGGTACTGGCCCTGATGGCGTAAATACTCTGCTAAGATGTGCCCTAAGTGGAGTGGTACCCTCTGAGCCATCGAATATAGATAAAGAAGCTCCTGGCGACTCAGAACCCCAGTGCTATCACCTCGGCCACTCACTGATCTACTAAGAATGGCATGTAAGTATCTGTAGGCCGGGCGAGACAAGCACGTGGCCTTTGAGATCCCTGGCTCATACTGGTCTTCTCCGCACAAATCTCTGTATGCCCTCTGCGGGGTAAGACTGCCCGGGTAGTCTGTAGGAAGATCCCTGTACTCCTCGGTCTGTGTATAGGCCTCATCGTATAGTCCCAGATGGATTGAAAACTGGGTCAAGCTGAAGCTGAAATGCTGGCCTAATACCCTGAACTGAATGGTATCAGGAGTGGAAAAATCCCTGTATGATCTGTCAAACTCAAATGAAGCCAGGAACTCCAGTGTCACCCCTCGAATGGCTGGGTCTCTAATCCTCAATAATCTCCCCCAGCCACCCACCGAGAGTAGCTCCTCAACCTCCTCGGCAATCCCGTCACCCCCCTGGATCTCTCTGATAATGCTCAGGTCGGGGTATTGTGACTGTCCGAAACGGAGTGTGGATAATCTATCAAACCTGGTCTGGTGCTCAGGTATACGGAACTCTGTCTCCTCTGGAGGGGGTGTGGGCTCACGGGGTCGCTTCCCAGCCGACTTCTTGGACCTGGAAGTCCTATCTGCGAGATTGAAAAGAGAATTGATCAAAAACATTAAAATATAACAATCTGCAGAAATCCACACGGCCGTGTGTTAATTCCACACGCCCGTGTGGATCATCGGGCGGACAGAGCATAACGGCCGCAGGGCCAAAATTCCAAAATTAACAATCTAATTCGTTCCAATTCATTCCTAAGCATACTCGCATACTCATTAATCATTCAATATAGGCGAAATCATCAAAAAGAACGAATTAAGTTGAGAATTGACGGAGAAGAAGGCTTTGAAGTCCTTACCGTCGGAGTGGATGAAGAAATATTAAGAACCGGCCGGAAAACTCCAATAAAAGCCTCAAAAATCCTCTGAGATGGTTGGGGAACTAGTGGAGAGAGTAGAAGGAGAGTTTAGAATGAAAATGGAAGAGGCACGAGTGAAAACCAAAAGAAATCGTGCGGCTTTTGGAGTTCTGGGAATTCACACGGCCGTGTGACAATGCCACACGGCCGTGTGCCTCTGAAATTAGGGTTCACAGGGGCCAACACACGCCCCTGTGTGCATTCTGTTTACTCTCTGGCTACCCCACACGGCCGTGTGGAAATTCCACACGGCCGTGTGCCTTCACAAGGATATCCACAGGGGCTGGTACACAGCCCTGTGGCTTCTCGGGAAAACACAGAAGCTCTCTGAAAAATATCACACGGCCGTGTGTTAATTCCACACGGCCGTGTGCCCAACCTGGCCAAGAACACAAGGCCGGTCACAGGGGCCAACACACGCCCCTGTGACCTCTCTGATTTGCCCGAAAAATCTAATTGTTTCACACGGCCGTGTGTTAATTCCACACGGCCGTGTGCCAATCACAAGCTCTTCCACAGGGGCTGTCACACGCCCCTGTGTTTTCTCGGGAAGAAGGGATTTTTCTGCAGAGTTTTCACACGACTGTGTGTTAATTCCACACGGTCGTGTGCCTTAGCACAGTGGCACTCACAGGGGCACCCACACGCCCCTATGAACTCTCTGGAAAAGAGTTGAAGTTCTGCAAAAATTCACACGGCCGTGTGTTAATTCCACACGGCCGTGTGCCCCTTCTGAAGTTTTCACAGGGGCAAAGTCACGCCCCTGTGTCTTCTCTGGTTGAGCTCCAATTGGTAACTGATAAGTGCTTGATTATACATGTTTTACCGACTTGTTTTACATACATTGAGCATCATTTTACCATTGATTATGTCTCATAAAGTGTATTTTGGTGTTCTTTTATGCAATCAGGTTGTGGAAGCGTTAAAGGAGGAAAAGGAAGCAAAGATGAGTTATAAAGACGTATTGTTGGGAGTTTTTGTACAACACAAGTGCCAAGGCACAAGAGGGGATCATGCACATGAGGGTGTGTGCCAACTTCCTGAAGAATTCAAGATGATTTATGTGATGGAAGGGCACAAAGGCAGTCACACCTTCATGTCCCAACTTGTGTGAAGATAGTTAAAGCTCTCAAATGATGATTCGAAGAAGGAGAAGTCTTATAACTCACCACATGGACGTGTGCCCGACCATGTGGCCTCAAGATGAGAGAGTTTGGATCATGGCTATGAAGAGTACTGTAGCAAAAACACTGTTCACGCGACCGCGTCAAAATCCCACGCGACCGCGTGGGAATTCTGCAGCCCACGCGATCGCGTGGGATCTCACGCGGTCGCGTGAAGACACGTGACTGGCGCGATTCAGACTTATAAATAGGCCGTTTCGTCGATTCTTTTGAGATCTTTTTTTGTGCCTTTTGAGAGAGGAAGCGGCTAGGGTTTGAGGAGGAGGTCTTTGCCGAATTGGAGGGCCGTTCTTCACCAACTTTGATAGTTCTTTCCTCCGTCATAGCATCGAGGGAGTCATTGGCAACCTAGCTTCGGAGAAGGATCCTTCAAGACGTTGAGCGACCCATCAAGGCCATCATCACGAATTCAAGGGGGTTTATTTCCATGGTTTACATTGCTTTTCATTGTGTTATGTTTTGCTTTGTAATAAGCCCCATGGAGGGCTAAACCCTAGTAGATACTTGGGCATGTGAACCCTAGGTTTCGATTCATGTATTGACTTTCTTTATGCTTTCTTTTAAATCCGAGTTTATTTGAGTTTCAATCTTGTTTTATCATTGCTTGCATGCCTTATTGATTCGTATGGTTGTTTGGTATGCTTGATTTGTTGCCTTGGTGAGAGAGAGGTCTCCATTAGGGTTAGAACATATGAGATTGAAGAGAGTTGAGAGGGTGAGTCATGAGATAGTGGAGCGTCCCCTTTCCCTTCCGATTAAGTGTTTCCTATCTCCGTATTCCCTAAGATCTATGCAACCATATTTGGTGTGAGGTGTGAGTTTGAGAGATTTCTCCGCCGGGACCTTGTAGGGGGTTAGGGATCTTCCGCCTAGAAGTAGGGTTAGATCTAATTTTAGGAATCGGTTTCACTTTTAGGTATCCCTAAAGCTTATTGCGGTCATATGGAGTGTGAGGTGTTGAGATTGAGCGATTTCTCCACCGGGACCTTGTAGGGGACTAGTATTGGTGGCCTGGAAGCAGGGACTGATTATTCTTGGATTACCTCGACTCATAGAACTCGGTTTAGAAGCATTTAGTTAGTCTTGCACTTCATGATAGAGCCTAGGGGGAGCATTGCCCGGGTATCTCATCTTCATTGATTGAGATCTCCCTTTATTTACCTTTTGCCTATTCATCTCTGGTATTAATTTCTATGCACACTAGATCACCACAAAATCACATTGGTCATTAGGCTAGATTGCAGAGAAGAAGTTAGTACTAGTAGCCCTGTTCCCTGTGGATTCGACTACCCTACTCACCAGGGTAATTATTACTTCGACATCCCGTGCACTTGCGGTACACACACGCAAAAGGGGTGTGTTAGTAACACACGGCCGTGTGTTAATTCCACACGGCCGTGTGTTTTCTCTGGTTTACTTAGAAAATTTTACAGACTCTCAGAAAAATTCAGAAACTCTTTAAAAATACTTAGAGCCTGTAAAAACCATAAAATTACGACCAGAAACTAAAGAAAACACACTCAACCAACCTAAACTTCATCAATTATCGTTAAGGCACACGAAATTCATCAAAAACCCACAAGGAAATCGCAGCGTAAGCACATGAAAAATTCAGGACACCAAAACTAAGACTTTTTATTCAATCTAAAGCTAACTAGGTCCTAGAAAAACTGTAAAGCCTTGGGTTGCCTCCCAAGAAGCGCTTGTTTAACGTCACTAAGCTTGACGTACCTGGCTTACCTCAAGGCGGTTGAAGGAAAAATATTTCTTTGTCGTTGCTGCAAACCTCTCCACCAAAGTATTGTTTCAACCGGTGTCCGTTTACCTTGAACGTGCCCTTCTCCGGATGAGTAATCTCAATTGAACCTTGGGGTGATACCTGAGTGACTGTGTACGGGCCAAACCATCTAGTCTTTAACTTTCCGGGGAAGAGTCGTAATCGGAAGTTGAATAGTAGGACATGGTCACCGACCTTGAATTCCTTAGGTAATTTGATATGCTTGTCATGCCATTTTCGAATCTTCTCTTTGTAAATTTTGGCATTCTCATATGCTTTCAATCTCCATTCATCGAGTTCATTAAGATGAAGCAGCCTCTGTTCACCAGCTCTTCTTAAGTCGAAGTTCATTGCTTTAATTGCCCAATATGCTTTATGTTCAAGTTCCACGGGTAGATGGCATGACTTCCCGTAGACTAGATTATACGGAGTGGTACCTATGGGTGTCTTGTACGCTGTGCGATGGGCCCATAGTGTGTCATCCAACCATTCTGACCAGTCTCGCTTTCCTTGTTCCACAGATTTGGTCAAGATTCGCTTGAGTTCTCTATTGGTGACTTCCACTTCACCACTAGTTTGAGGATGATATGGAGTGGCAAGGCGGTGGCGTACCCCGTATCTTTTCAACACTTTTTCTAATTGAGCATTACAGAAATGGGTTCCTCGGTCACTAATGATGATTCGCGGAGTTCCAAATCGAGTGAATAACCTTTTTAAAAATTTCACCACCGTTCTAGCATCATTACTTGGCAATGCTTGTGCTTCCACCCATTTGGAGACATAGTCAACTGCTACTAGTATGTACTGGTTCCCGTTAGACTTTGGAAATGGTCCCATGAAATCAATGCCCCAGACATCGAATACTTCGCAGAATTGTATAGGATTCTGAGGCATCTCATCCCGCCGAGATAAATTTCCAGCCCTCTGACAATTGTCACATCGAAGAACGAACTGGTGTGCGTCTCGAAAGAGAGTTGGCCAATAGAATCCTGCCGCCAAGACTTTTTCGGCAGTCCTACTTGATGCATAATGGCCCCCAACTGGCCCTGAATGACAATGAGCAAGAATATCCCATCCTTCCTCCCTCGATACGCATCTCCGAACTATTTGATCTGCACAAATACGGAAGAGGAACGGATCGTCCCAGAAATAATTCTTTAAATCACTAAAGAATTTCTTCTTTTGCTGGAATGTGAGCCCTTGTTTGAGCACCTTCCCTGACAAATAGTTAGCAAAATCCGCAAACCATGGAGTGTCACCTGATGAAGTCGTTTTCTGAATTGAATACAAGTGCTCCTCCGGGAAGAAGTCATTAATTTCCTTGCTTGATGGCTCTTGTCCAGTGCTACCCTCTAGTCGTGACAAGTGATCCGCCACAACATTTTCGGTTCCCTTCTTATCTTTTATCTCCATATCAAACTCCTGTAAGAGCAGTATCTAGTGGATTAATCTTGGTTTTGCATCAACTTTGTTCATGAGGTAGCGGAGAGCTGAATGGTCTGTGAATACGATAACTCTAGATAAAATGAGATATGATCTGAACTTATCGAGTGCAAATACCACTGCTAATAATTCCTTCTCTGTTGTAGTGTAATTTTCTTGGGCATCTGTGAGAGTCTTGCTTGCGTAATAGATGGGTTGGAATTGCTTACCTCTCCTTTGCCCCAAGACTGCTCCAACTGCATAATCACTAGCATCGCACATTAGCTCAAATGGTTCATCCCAATTCGGGGTGATTAGAATCGGAGCTTGAACCAGTTTTTCTTTTAAGACCTTGAAAGCTACTGCACAATCTTCCCCAAAGTCAAATGGAGCATCTTTTTCGAGAAGCTTGGTCAACGGCTGAGTGATCTTTGAGAAATCCTTAATAAACCGCCTGTAAAAACCTGCATGCCCCAGAAAACTTCGGATTCCTTTGACGTTTATTGGCGGAGGGAGTTTATCTATGACCTCTATTTTTGCTTTATCCACCTCCATACCCACACTAGAAATTTTGTGACCGAGAACGATACCTTCTTGAACTATGAAGTGACACTTTTCCCAGTTTAACATGAGATTTGTCTCCTCACATCTTTTCAGCACTCGTTCCAAGTTTCTTAAGCATATATCAAAGGAGTCACCAAACACAGAGAAATCATCCATGAATACCTCCATTATGTCTTCGATTAGATCATAAAAAATAGCAGTCATACAGCGTTGAAATGTAGCAGGTGCATTACATAGCCCGAACGGCATTCGTCTGTATGCAAACGTTCCATATGGACAAGTAAAAGTTGTTTTCTCCTGATCTTCCGGAGCAATAGGAATCTGAAAGTATCCTGACATTCCGTCTAGAAAACAGTAAAACTGATACCCTGCTAATCGTTCCAGCATTTGATCAATAAACGGCAACGGAAAATGATCCTTTCGGGTTGCATCATTCAACCTTCTGTAATCAATGCAAACTCTCCATCCCGTAACTGTCCTGGTTGGGATGAGCTCATTCTTCTCATTCTTAATTACTGTCATCCCACCTTTTTTCGGAACCACTTGAGTTGGGCTTACCCAAGCACTATCGGAGATTGGGTAAATAATTCCTGCATCCAAGAGTTTCACCACCTCTGCCTTCACAACCTCTTTCATGTTTGGATTTAGTCTTCTTTGAGGTTGGATTACCGTTTTGAAGCTATCGTCCATTAAAATCTTATGTGTGCAAAATGAGGGGTTTATTCCTTTTAGGTCTGCGATTTTCCATGCTAACGCAGACTTGTGTATTTTCAATATGTTCACCAGTTTATCTTTTTGCTTCCGAGAAAGATTCGATGCTATGATCACGGGCAATTTCATTCCTTCTGCCAAAAATGCATATTCTAAGTGTTCTGGAAGTGTTTTCAAATCTAACTCGGGTGGCTCATCAATGGATGGTCGAAGTCGGTCCCCCTTTAGTCTATCAATTTCTTCAAATTTAGTATCTTGTGGTTTATTAACGCAACCTGATACCTTCTCTGGACCATACTCCTTGAGTTGGTCCTGGAATCCCAACTTAACCCCCAATTCACAAGCTTCCTCAATTAGGTTTGTGATTCCCATTGAAAAGACTTCTTGCTTATGTTCCCAATAACCTGATTCAAACTGTGCGAGAACCTTCTCAAGGGTTTCTTCTGTGTCACCCTTTGACGAAGCTAGGGCTGATTTATCAAATTCATCCAACACACCGCCCAATTCATAATTCATGTTCTGCTCCTTGTAGAATTGATCGATACTGTTCACTATTTCTGTGCAAGGATGCTTCACTGATTGATCATACTCAGTATAACTTGGAAATGGTTGGGCGATAAACAACTGCATTTTCTGCTTTACTTCATCAACTAGGCCCACAAGTGTATCAAAAGCTTCGCTTGCGTTAAACATTTCCTCGGTAAAACAGTAATTAGCGAAGAAAGAATTGGTGAGAATAGTGATAGATAGAGAAAATGTGAAATAGACAGCGAAATGAATGACTAAAATAGCAAAAACAAGTATAAAAAATACGCCTATTCCCCGGCAACGGCGCTGATAGAATCGATCCGCAAGCGCACGGGTCGCCAAGTAATACCTCGCACAAAAGCACGAGGATCGTATTCCACGGGGCTAAGGAGCTACTCTTACTCCTCCATCACCTATTATCTAACCTAACCACACAAGCATGGATGTATGTTCTACTGAAGCAAAGAAATAAATACGATATAATTAAATAGAATTGAAAGCATACAATGTGGTTGCAAGTGCTACAATGAAGAGTAAAGGCCTATGGATGTGGATCCCCTTGAGGGGTCATCATGATACATGGATGAAAGATAAAAGGTAGCTTGGTTGATTTAGACCGAAGGATCTCAAGATTAGATCAACCCCAATTTCTCGGCGATTGAACCCTAATCCCATACGGATATTGGTTGGAATCTCTTCCTAACCAACATCCCTATGATTGCATTAAGTACAAGGAGATCCCAAAATAAGGATACACTAAACCCTAGTCTATCCTTATAGCTCGGAGGGCTATCGACACCCAATTTCTCGGTGTGCCGATACAAGTAACCCCTTTTAGTTCATTAATGACCTAAAACACGTGAGTAGGTCACATCTACGTGTATAATTCAAGAAAGAACTACGGATCTCTCCATATGGTAGTTCTAGACATGAAGCACAATGAACTAAATCTTAAACCAAACCAAGCTTGCCATTAAGTAAAGATCATCCAAAATACATGATAAACCCCCCCAAGGTTCACCAACATCCGGTGGCCTTGGGGGTCTAGTGTGCCATCAAGCAAATAACAACAAGAATACAAAGTAAATCACTTAAAAAGCTCATAAATGACACTCCCTAGATGAAATGATGAAGGAGGAGGTGGAGGTCCGGCCGAATGACGCTTTCCCCCGTCCAAGAGATGCCGAATGACGCTTCCCTTGACTTGGATCCTTGCCTCCTTGATGGTGAAGCTTCTCCCCTTCAAAATGATGTTCTTGCCTCCTTCCTTGGCTCCAAATTGTCGTCTCCCAAAGATTTCTTCGTTTCTTTCCTTTTAGATGCCGGCCAAGAAGTCCCCTTTGTGTGCCCTAAAAACCTCTATAAATACTCCCGCAGGATCCCGGGTGGATAGATCCATCCCGGGGTGGATAGATAGGCAAAAATAGGGCAAAAACCTGTCTCACGTGGGGGTTCATCCCGGGGTGGATGGATGGATCCCGGGGTGGATAGAAGCATCCCGGGGTGGATAGGGGGCCGTGA
Organism: Dioscorea alata; assembly: GCA_020875875.1. Classification (NCBI taxonomy): domain Eukaryota; kingdom Viridiplantae; phylum Streptophyta; class Magnoliopsida; order Dioscoreales; family Dioscoreaceae; genus Dioscorea; species Dioscorea alata. The sequence continues at coordinate 7,765,014 of CM037027.1, forward strand.
AAGCTAGTTGAAAATTACTGTCTTTTGATGCTCACGGCCCCTTATACGGCCCCGTATGCTGTAGTACTCCAGCACCCTGATTCTTCATCCATTTTCGCCCAAATCGTATTATCATGTTCCTCATGGCTCCTCCATGCCCTACAACATAAATAATGCTCAATTAAGCATAAAACGGGCATCCATTCATATAAAGATACATGCTAAGTGAACAAAATATGTATGTTAAAACACATACATTTAGACACTTATCAGGCGCCAAAAACTTGACACGACCTTTTGCGTGCGTACCGCAAGTGCACGGCCTTGTCGAAGTAATAAAAGTTACCCCGGTGAGTGGGTAGTCGAATCCACAGGGAATAGGGATTTAAAATACGAGAAGTTGCTATTGAGTCGTGTGATGTACGAAAAGAAACAATGATCGGAGTGATGAGTAAATTTATGGGAACTAGAGTAGATGCAAAGCAAATAAATCGAAAGATGAAAGAGAGAAAAGTGCAAGCAACGAGTAAAAAGAGAGAGACTAGTAATAAGTGAAAATAGGGTATCCGGACAAGTTACCTCTAGGACTTATGCTTCTAGTGCAAGACTATGCTATTATACCTTCCTATTGATGTTAATTGAGTCGAGGAAAATCCTGAAACACACGGTCCCAAATCTAAGGTCAACCGTGGCTAACCCCAACACTATGTCCCGGCAATAGGATTCACGTCAACCCTTCACTCTGTTGATTGCTCAACTAAGCCCCAGGGGAGTATTTCTACCTAAGCCTAACACTACGTGGGATTGCTTTAAGCTCTAGGGACTCCTAGTGATAAAACCTGTTCCTATGTATGATAGTTCTAACCCTTTGGTCCAGGAGGAAGAACCATTGTCTAAATTAAGCCCCAGTGCGTAGGATTCACGTCACCCCAAAACCTTGGGGGAGTTTGTCTACCTAGCACTTCACTCTATTTCGACCTCTAATGACTCAAGGAATCGGAGGTAGGGAGAAATCACAACGGAAGGGAAAGGGGTACGGTGCTACCTCACAACTCTCCCTCTCAACCCTCTTCAATTTTAAGTAGTCTAATCCTATAGGAGTGGTCACACCTCCAAAGGATAACCTAGATTGTTCTCAATCCTTAGTGTCACGGCTAAGAGAAAACAATAGCACAAGAAATCTAAAATTGAAACTCGAATTTATTCATCAATTAATGGAAAAGCATAATAACAATGTCAAAGAAACATAATTATCCTAGAGTTTTACAAGTCCGAATACCCACGAGGGGTTTAGCTCCTCATGGAGCTATACATGTTCATCAATTTATGAAAGAAAGAACAAACTAAAGACATCAATGAAAACCCCCTCGCGTATGGTGTGGCCGTGGTCTTGTGCGGCCGTCGAACGTCGGTGACGATGCCGATGACGCGCTCCAATCCTCCACAAAGTCCTCTCCGAAACCCTAGCCGCCCTCTCCAGAAGTTGGGGAGAAAGATAGGTCAAAAGATTCTTCAAAAAGTCTCCAAATCGGCTTTAAATAGGCTGAGTGCGGCTTTAAATTTGAAGTTATCGGGAATTCACACGGCCGTGTGGAATTTCCACACGCCCGTGTGAAGTTTCTGTTTTTCCTGAAAATTACTTCACACGGCCGTGTGTTAATTCCACACGGCCGTGTGAAGTTTCTGGTTTGCTGGAAAATCAATCCACATGGCCGTGTGTTAATTCCACACGCCCGTGTGACGTCTCTGGTTTGCTGGAAAATTAGTTCACACGGCCGTGTGTTAATTCCACACGCCCGTGTGAATTCTCTGGAACCTTGATTCTTCGGCAGAAGTGCACAGTAACTTGCTACAGTGACTCGCTACAGTACACTCCGAAATGCTCCCGAATATGTTGTTTCTTCATCGAGGCCATTGAATTGGGCACACAATCAATGGTAGATCGTGCCTATTGCTTCGAGTCTCCTTCTTGGTGAAGTTTTCCTAAGCTACACGAGTTAGACTTGTTGTGAATGTGACTGTCTTTGTGCCCCTCCAAAGGAGGTTGGCACACACTCACAACTCTAACCTCGTGCCTTGTTCCTTGCTTGGTCTGAAAACCTCCCAACAATGGCGAACACGACCTAACTTCGTTCTTCTTTTCCAACTTAGCTCCACGAAACCTACAATGCTCAAGAATACACAAATGCACACTATTTAGTGATAAAATCTGATAAAAGTATGTTCATTTGTAAGATAATAACGCTTCGCGTTACTACAACACAAGCACTTATCAAATGTACGTTTTAGATTTTCTATTCACTCATGATCGGGCCTGACCTGGTCGACCCGATCATGATATTTCACTTATGATCTGGCCTGGTCGACCCAATCATGATATTGACGGATGGGACCTTTTCTCGAAAACTCCGGATCCCGCTTTTTTTTGAAGATGGTGCATTAACGAATCCTGTTATGTTACTTCGAATGGAATCTCCACCCGCCTCACTTGACTGAGCTTATGCTCAGTCAAGGGATTTCCTTCTAACTAGTGGCTGAGAGTAAGCAATCCCCCTTCATTCAACAGATTTGTGGTTGAGTCATTAGGGTCGGGAATCTTTGTTCTTCTCTTTTGCATTTCCGCTGCCTGCGTTTTTCTTCGTGTCCGTCCGTATCGAAAAGCTGGTCAACACCAGCTGTAATGGTTGAAAATAGGGGGCTAACCGACGACCCCCTAATCAAGCTTTGTTCGATAAAGCAAACAAACGATTCGTTCCGACAACTTCGAACCATCTCAACCCCTATCGCCGATCAACCGACGATCGATCGGGGGGGCTGGTTGGGAAGGGGTGATTAGCGGAGAAAGGAATCGCTGAGAGATAGATTCTACTCTTTGGTCAGGACGAATGAGTGGCTGTGAAGCATGCTCCGGAGGAGGTCAAATTGAGCCTTCCCCGAGTCAGTCCAGTCAGAAAGGGGAGAGCCCGCAGTCTAGACTGCATCTCGGGAGTTTGAAGACCATCCCATTTCCAAAAAAAAATACAAGCAGGTATCTAACCTTTCTTCCGGAAATCCAATCCCGTTTTGTCTTTTTTGCATCAATTTTCGCGAATTTCAACTTTTTTTCATTTTTTCCGACCATTATATTTTTTAAAAGCGCATTGTTTTGATGCAAAAAAGAACCTCTCCAGTCGGGGAAGGCATGAGATATTTACCTAAACCAGTAGGTCCTTGAGCAGATCCCACGTTAGCCCCAAGACGTTGGTCTCTAACTAGAAAAGTCAATGCTTGAGCTTGAGAAGCTTCTGGCCCGGTGGGCCCGTCAAACTCAGCGGTATTATTTAACCAGACGAAACAACAAGCGATGAAACCAAAGACAGATAAAGCACCTAAACTATAAGACAAGTAAGCCTCTCTAGACCATACAAATGCACGGCGAGCCCATGCAAAGGGTTTGGTTAAGATATGCCAAATTCCGCCAAGTATACAAATGGAACCTAACCATACATGCCCTCCAATTAGATCTTCTATATCGTCCACACTAACAATCCAACCTTCTCCCCCAAAAGGGGATTTTAGTAAATAACCAAATATAACGCTTGGGCTAAAGGTCAAGTTGAGAATTTCTAAAAAATATCCTCCGTCCCGTCGATCAATCGCTTCTGCTGACTCATCCTGCCTGGACTATCACTAGCGCCCAAGTATCTGCTTCATCGTTCTGTCCCTCTACCCGCCCGGTCGGAGGAACATAGGATTTTTTTTTCTCAGAAAGTTCTTTTCTTGTTTGATCTGCCGCTCTTATAACACCACAATATTCGTCCTTTTGGGGTTAATGCTCTCAATGGTGAATCTATTATTCGCTATCCTTTGAGTTATGAGAGGACAGAATGGAAGAAAAGTAATGAAACCTGCGATGGCTACTGAATAACCTCCTTTTACTTTGTCAATAATAAACCCATTGACCTTTTTCTTCGTTCGCCAAATCTTCTTCAGTTCCATCCAAGCTCGCTTTTGTCTGAATCTTCGTGGAAGAAGAAGAAGCGGTTCACCAGCCACTACATCCAGAGATCCCACAAAATCATTAAACCTGGCTGGCTGCTCGCTCTTTGATAAGTGATTCACCGGCCACTAGATCGATGAAGAATCTCTCAAAAATCCTGCTTTTTTTTCAGTTATTCACCAGCCACTACATTCAGGGATCCCACCTTATTCTCAAACCTGGTGGCTCGGTTGATTGGCACTCCTGTAAGTTCATCTTGCATACAAATTTTGGGGGTACCAAGTCCTGCATCCACCAAGAACATTTCTTCCCTTAAGCCTAAGCGTAAAACTGAAGATTGTGAGGCGTTTCCACTACATAATAAGAAACTGGAATTAGATCTTGGAAATGATCGACTCCAATAGATGCTCATCATAAGCTTTGATTTTTCCTCCTATTCCTATTGATCAGAAGCATCCAGCAGCGCCACGCCAGAAGAGTTAAGCTACTAAGCTAAGTGTTGGGGAACTCGTTAGAAGCGATTTGCCGCTTCCGCCTCTCTAGACTTCACAATGGCTCTCCCATACCTTCCTAGCCGTGCCACACTTCAGAAAGGCCCGTAGGAGGTCCTGCACTTACTTGTGTGAGCCCTACGCCTTCCTTCCCCGCTACCGCCGTGGCGGAAATAATATGGTTTACCAATCCCTTCTTTTAGCTTTGTGGAAGGAATGAGAGTAGTGCTATTTGCACCCTCCATCCTTCAGGATCTTACGGAGCCTTTCTTTAAAAAAATCGGCCCCTTAGGAATTGGGCTCCATTCCAAAGTAAACCTCCTCCTCTATCCATATCTTCCTGTTTATAGAGGATTTCCCTCTTGATTTGAGAGATTTGTTGAGCCTCCTTCAACAGTCGTTCGGGCTCAGGAAGAGTACTCACATCCCTATGATATAAGATGAGGCAATCTAAACTGTTTCGGAGTAGGATTGTCGCTGCCTTGGAAGAAACTCCATGCTATTCCCAGGCAGCTCGGGATGGGGATCCAGATCCGATCCGCATCGGGACGCGGATGAGCTGGAGCAGCCTCCTCCTGTTGCTCCTCCAGAGGTCTTCCTGGTTGACCACAGCTGCGGGGATTTCCAACAAAGGGGGAACAGGCTCCTGAGTTGCTGGAGGAGACAAATAAAAAATGGGGGCCAATCCCTCCATTGTTTGATGCAGATCCTCTTCATCATTGCACCTTGCGATAACGATGATAGGAAGAGAAGGAATACAAAGTAAAGTAAGTCATGCGTTAAAGAAAGAGTACGAGTTGGCAAAGAAAAGACAGAACTGAAAGAAGAATCCCCCTTGTTTTTTGGAGGGAGAGTGATGATAGATCTGGGCCTGTGCAAAAGATTCTATAAGTTCATCTTTGTCATTCTAAACAGGAATCCATCAACAAAACTTCCCTTCTATATGTATATGGATCGTCGTGGCATGTAAAAATTTCCTAACGAACTTCTCCTCTTCCTATTGATAAAAAATGCTACAACCAATGGTTGTTCTTGGTGAAGCAAGCGGTCCGCATGCTCTTCCCGAATTCTCAACTCAACCCCGACCTTGCGGTTTTAGTAACGACTTCGGACATGACTGAAAAATTTCTTTATTGGCTTGGCTAAAAGAAATTTTTTTTTAAATAAACAGTACACAGTTAGCCATGTCTGTCGGTCATGAGAATCTCCGAGGTCAACATTGTGTGCTTCACAAGCCAACTACTCTGACAAGCTGGCTCTGATACCAACTATCACAGGTCACTAGTTCCCCTTTACCCAGTCAAACCTGACCTCCGTCTTTCTCACCAACCCTTCCCTCGCGAGCGCAAAACGGGACAGTAGAAAAAAAAGGAAAGAATTTACTACTGTAATAAAGACTTCACATCAACCTAATCTCCATTTAGGAAAGGCTCAGTTTTATTTCCTTTGGTCCAAAAAAGTAAAACCATTAGCCACCGAAGACCGGCCTTAGATATATAAATCGAATTAGCAAAAATTCTTCTTCTATCTATAGGGCACTTGGGGCGGTGGTTCCTCTGCATCTTGACTCTTTAACCTCGACTCTGAAATCGGATCCTCTTTCAAAATTCTCATAAATAAATAGCTATTGTTCGATTCTTTTGCCTACATCTGAACATCCCATTTCCAGTTGGATTGTTTATAATATACGCGCATTTCAAATGTTTCGATAGAGATAGCCTCCTTTATTGTGGAACTTGAATGCTCATATACCGAGAAATGATGAAAACCGCAGTTCAACTAGAGAGTCAGCATGATAAATTTGTTTTTTTTTCCCTATACCCAAATAAATGAATCCAATTGCCTTGTGTTGAAAGAATGGGTGCCATGTCTCTAAATAATTGATTCGCCCTCCTTCACTTTATCATCGAGGTATGGTTTGAGTCCTGGTGCGGAACTCAATTGGAGTCTGACTTCGTACTTTCTATCTCAAAGATAAAAAATCATCAAAGAAGCGCCGGGTGAGGTAACCTTCTCTCCATTCTAATTAGTGCACTTTAGGTCTCGGCAAGGTAGTAGATTTACACGACTTAGCTTCGAGCCCCTCCCCCCTAACCCTAAGCCCCAATGGGAATACCTAACATAACAACAACAGCTGAATTCCAAGCCGAGCTGATACAAATCTGCCATCAATGAAAATGAAAGTCAGTCCAAAAGCAAGAAAGGCCCAAGCACTGAAGCGGATATAGAAGCCGGAAGCGGAAGTCGAGGAAAGCACCAGCCATTATTGCGCAAACCCCAACCGTAAGCTGACCGGCTACATTACGGGCTGTGGAATCCCTCCTTTCTGGTTAAGACCTCGACTTCTTATTGCACCCGTCAGGAGACAAAGAAGCCCGTCTTGGAAGCCAACTTCCGCCGCTGTAGTCAGACCAGCTTTCGGGTTAGTATAGTAGCTCGGACTAGTAGCTACGGCAACATTGATCCCCCTTGCCCTCTTTGGTGCAGCTCAGGTAGGAGGTACGTCAACATGGAAGCTTTTCACGGGAGTGAGAAGCTTCTCCTCGAATATGAATAAGTCTTCTTCGTTTATTTAGGGGTGAAACGAGCAAGCGGAGGCGAAAAACAGAATCTCGCAGGTGCCCCATCAAAGTAGTAGCCTCCTTCCCTGTAAGAAGCCCAGTCCCAGACTAGTGGACCATAGAAAGACGGGTGCCCACAGACCAACGTAGCCCGCAGTAGCCTGTATACAAGGGGAAGTACCCAATTTGAGTTGTTTCGTTTTGTCTTGGATCGAAGGAGCTACTGGGCTTCAATGAAAGACGCGTAGTTCTGATACGAGAAAAGTGAAGTGAGGGTCCGCAGCGAAACTTCATCTCGTGTAGTGGGTGTCCGCATGGATGGAAAGAAAGTCATCCATCCAGTTCGGTTCATTTAAGAAAAAACAAAAAAAGAGAATTTTTTTTTCTTTTTCTCCCGGCTGGAAGATCATATCGTTCCGCACCGAGAGAGAGTTAGCTTTGCTTTTTTTTTTCTTAGCTTTGTTTGCGGTCAGGTAATCAACTGTCAGCAAGGCCGGCATTCAATTAGAGTGGAGACCAGTTGCACTGTACACTGTAACCTTGATTGAAGCAGTAGTTAGTAATAGGCCGAGCTATCAGAGCTGTAAGGGTAGCAAGTGGTAGGCTGTAAGCCGAATGAGAGAGCTATGAAGCTTTAAGGTAAGAAGACAGGGAGTAAGCAGCATATGTTTTAAGCATAGAGGTTTCTGCTGTAAGGTCAGTGTCTGGTAACCAGAGAACAAGAATACTTGTTTGAACTTTTCTGAAGGGTAAGGAGTCTGGCGAGGCCAAAAGGGCTGGCACAGATAAGAATCCCTGTGTTTAGTAGTCCGATAGCCAAGCAGAATAGTCCTAGTAGTCAGATAGTCAGTTAGTCAAGCAAGCCGGTAAGCCAGAAGTGCAGGCCCGAGACAAGGCAATCAGCACCAATCAGACAGTAAGCTAAGAATACTGGTGTTAGGTGGTAGTTCAGCCAAAGCCTTAGTTCAACCAGAACAGCTAGGGCAAGCAATGTGGGCAAGGCAAGAAAGAGCATAGGCAAGAATCCCAAGTTTGCATTAACCAACAAGCAAGAAGCAAGCAAAGTACGGTAGAAAAGAAATAGTACTTTTTACAAATATAAGTTATGGCTAACTCTTATTTATTACTTATTACTTACTTTTTTATATACTGACTAACTAACTATAGAGGGTTAGTTAGATAGTATATTAGTTATAATAGTTAGGTTTCTCATTGTCGTGTGAATAGGCTCATCCTTGGCCGTGGATTCTGCCCCAGGGAGCCGGTTCAACTCCCTCCTGAGATAAGCCCAAGTCAAAGATAAAGGCGATGCGAAGGCTTTAAAGAAGGGTATGGGAAGAGACAAGAGTTCACACATCGTGGTGTCGTATAGAATGGAATTGACGTGCTAAGCAAAGTCTCGCCACTTATTTCATTGCATTATTGAAGTAAGGCGAACGTAACTCCGCTTTGAGATCCACATCAGTCGAGGCAGCTGAAGCACTGAGTGGTGTACCCGTTTAACTATACTATACTATACTATAGGGTGTAGGGCTGAACTTTTAAATCCGGGGAGCCGACCGCGGAAGCCTACTAGGTAGTTCGAATCTTCCTCTGCCAACTAACTAGGACACAGGGCCTCAGGTAGTCCATCCATAACTGCCTCCACGCAGCCCCTCAAGGCAACATAACTCCTATTATGCCTACCAAGCCTCCAAATATACACAAAAAAAGTCTAAAGCAATTTAACTTCCCGAGTAGCTGATAAACGTCTAAATGTACATATTTTATACGTATACTTGCGCATGCTTTTCATATTTTGTTGATGATTCGATGCCCTTTTGTGGTCTAAATTGTTTTATTTCGTGTTTCAGGTACATTATATGCTTTGGTGACCCTAATGACGCGATTTGAGAGGAAATCTGCACCGAAACTGTCATTTTAGGGTCCCGAGTACTGTAGCATTACTGTAGCTGCCCGAAGCGCGAAGAGTTGGAAGGAGAATCAAGTCTGGAAACCCTCACGGGCAGGCTCACGGCCGTGAGGTCATCCGCGAGCAGTACTGCAGCATTCTACTGTAGCAGTTTTCATGTAGCAGTTACTGTACAAAATCAAAACTTTGCGGTTTCTTGTAGCCCGTATTACAGGCTCCCTCATGGGCCGTATATGGACCGTGAGGCCACCCGTGAGCTTACCCAAACTCATCTTTTAAAGGACTTTGGCTTGGGTTTTCAAGGGCATCTTGAGTTTTCTTCTTAGGGCATCTCACCACCACCTTCGAATTGGGGAAGAAGAAGCCCTTGGAGGGCGATCTAGGCAAGGATTTGGCGAGGAGAGCAAGGTTTTGGGAAGATTCTACATCCTAGGGCTTACATTTGGAGGTTGAAGACTAGGGAAGCCACCCCTTGGAGTGGCGTCTTTGGAACTTCTCCGGCCTTCATCCTTTGAGGGAGTTCTTCTCATGCTTTTGTTGGTTGTTTCCATGCATTTATTGTTGTATTTAGTGAACATGAGCACTTAAACCCCAAGGTCACCCGATGTAGGTGAACCTTGGCGGTGAACTTGTGATGTTTTGGATGATTTTGTTCTATTTATTATTTGTGGCTTGTTTGTGATCCATTGTTTGGTGTTTTACATGCTTGGTATGTATGAGAACTCTATGTATCAAAAGACGTAGGAAATTCTAGGTTGCATGACCATTGCCCTAGTGTTAGACTCACCAAACTTGGAAGGGAAATACGTATAAATACGCCGTAACCGTCGGGTATTTGTACCCCTCCACTCCTAGGGTTTAGTACTCTTTTGTATTGTAACCCTAGTTTGAGAAAACCACTTCACCCTTTTCAATCGTAGGGGTAATCTTGGGCGGTATACGTACCGTATCCAATACCCGTACCGGATTAGGGACCGACTTCCGTGACCATCGGGTTGGCCTAGTCTAGGGTTTTCTCGGTCCAATTAGCCACTTGCATGTTAGTTCAAGTATCCTACTCACTTTAGTAGCCCCTAAGGGAATCCTCATCCGTGACCACTCCTAGCCCTATTTTACCCCGTATCTTGCCCTCGTATGTTAGCTTTGGCTATTTACTTATCTAGCTTCTTTGCATTATATTCACAATCTTGAGTTGTATCGGTCAAACAACATTGTAAAAGGGAAGTAAGGGTAGCTTCTCGGGCCCCAGGGAATACGACCCCTGTGTCATGCACAGGGTATTACTTGACGACCCGTGCACTTGCGGGATAGCACTCATCAGTAGCACAGTGCTGAGTAGGGTGCCGAGCATCAAGTCACCGAAAAACCCTTCAAAATTAAAGAGTGCGTCACTTGCGTCTTTTTTCCACATCGAAAAGAATATTATCTACTAGACTTCTCACTCTACCGAAAAAGCGCCTGGAACGTAAAGAAATCTACAAGGACTTTGAGAGATTTTGTCCACTGGCACTTGACTTTCACCTGACGAGCGCACGAAAGATTGAGTTTACCGAAACTACTTTACTAACCCGAGAAAGAAAAAGGAAGAATGCATTCGAAGTAGGGCACAACGGCTTAAGGAGCAGCATTAGTTTAGTGCCTTGTGTTCCTAACCTGACGACAAATTTGACACCTACTTATATATAAGCTTCGGACTAAGAGCTTGGAAAAAATAGATTACTTATTTTTCTTGGGATGATGAATAAAGCCTCGATGCGCATGACCCGATGACTCGACTCAGTTCCCTGCCTTAAGTTAAGGGGATGAGATTTCCATGATCGGATGAAGAGGAATCAGTGAATCGAGCACTCAAGACTGCTCTAACAGGGGCTCATCCCGCTGAAAGATGTGAATCTCAAGATAGAAATACCTTACTTTGGAATAGGTAGTTTGTTGCTTCTTATGTCAAAGCGAAGGTAGATTAATTAGGAACTGCTGTCCTTTAGCTGCATTAATTGTGAATTCCTTTTGCCGAAGGACGGCTGTCGTTGGTCGTGAGGTAGTAAATTTGCTCTTTTTTTTTCTGAGATCATTTAGTTAGTTTATAGTAGAAAGGAGGGTACAACCCTTTACTTCCTAACTAGAGGAAGCCTTAATATTCCCTTTGTGTGAAATAGGGAGTTATCTCTAGGTCATTTTCAAAAGTAGAAGAAACTGGTTCTTTTTTGGACCCTAGGAAAGGAAATGGTTGATTGAATACTTATTCCATTCAGGAAACTCTTCAACCTGGCCACAAAGGCTGGATCATCAGATCACTTGATATTACTACTCGGAATGAAACTTCATTCGAAAGTCGGTTCAAGGCAAGGATCAAAGCTCTTCCTTGAGGCTGGCTCAGCTATCAGCTAACCGATATGATGCCGAATTCCCTGCTCGCTTCTCTTTTGTGCCTATAGCCTTTCTAGTCTTAGGTGGGTTGTAAGAGAAGAAAAAGTGTCCGCCCCTGCTTCAAAACGTAAGGGCGCGCGCTTTGAAGCTATCTCTTCTGGCATCTGCTTTCTTCCAGGCCTTCAGCTTAAAGACAAGACTAGTGGAACCAGCTGAATGCCCGCTCTTGGTTTAAGCTGTATCTCGGACGAGAAAGCATTTGAACCGGCTTAGGAGGGCTTGTCCTTTAGTTTAGCTTTTTCCGGTATTAGCTTTGGTAACCGGGACCAAGACTTAAACCATCAAAGGCCATCAGTTGCAAGATAAGGATTAAAACCCCCAGACCAGAATAGAATAATGTCTTCGGGTGCTAGCATCCCAAAAAATGGAAGCAGGAAAAAATGAAATGCATACTACTTAACGCCTACCACCCCATAGGATAGGCAAGACTACTTTTTGGTATGATGGGCTAGCTCCCCTTGAACCCACAATCAGACTCTCGACTGAATATCTTCTTATAAGAGATCTATCCGGTGGATCCAACCAATGACTCTTGCCTTGAAATAAGCCTTTCGAGGTTAGAGGATTAAAGCACCGAAAGTCCTTCAACCAATTCCACTGGCCTCCCAAAAAAGGAGGTATTCAATGCTGGATTGGATGTCTGGTCCACCTTTTGCATGGAGTCTGGTGCACCCGGGCGGAAAGCAACCAATGGGATGGGGTTGTTGATAGACCCTCTAATCTAAGGTGACCCAACCTTTGTAGATCGGCAAGCACCAGCGGTTGTTTCAGGCTCACCAAGACAAAGATGAGTGTGGAACAAGCAAAGAGTGGAAGACCAGATGAAAGAGAATTGGAACTTGTGCTCTTTTCTGCTCTCAGATGCAAGCAACTCGAACTGAATCACCAATACGGCGGATAGAAAGACAAGTAGTCCGTCTTCGGTCAGCACGCGCACCCTTGCTTGAACCCACATCTTCAGTTTGAGCACGGCTTGGTGGATGATGTGACTCCCAGTTGACTTCGAGTTGGGCACCCATTGTCTTACCACTTTCACTGAATCAAAATGGATGGCTACATTCTCACTATGCCTGAAACTGACATTCGACATGAAAGAGACCCTCAGTCAAGTTGAAAGTGAGCATTTCTCGATTTGGTCAACTCCCCCTTCCTTCTGAACGAGGAAAGAAGGGCTTTCGCTCCCATTTTGTCTTCTGGGCAAGGGAATCCAGGTGATCCACAGCTAAAAGAATTATAATAAAGACTACCGATATCAGAGGAGAAAGGCGGATCCATCGTCTTACTGAGGGAAGTGATCTCTCTGTCCGCCTAAGCAGTCACGTTTTCCCTCCTTGTTGAGTTGAGTCTGTCTGGCGTAGGACCTTTGAAATGGAAAGACCTCAAGCGATAAGATGGTGACTCTCGAAATCGACCCTGGTCCAATCCTGGTATTCTCCGAAAATCTGCTTTACAACGAGTTGAGAGTCTCCGAAAAGAGGTTGTCGTGGATTCCCATCTGAATCACCAATTAATTCCAGGCCACAAATTCCGAATTAGATTCAAATAAAGATGGTTGGTCAATGAATCTTCTTATTTATAGTTCTATTTGCGCTTGTCTTTCCCTTAGCCTTGGAATCGGAAGACGTGTATTGGCTTTAACAAATTTTTCATCCCCTTTCTTCCCTTCTTTTGACTCGGTTTTCCATTCCACCCAACAGAGGATCTTTTCACTCCTGACCCGACTCGATACTAGTTGAACGTCGGTTATCGGTTCATACCAAGTTGGTCTTATGGGCAAACAAACGTCTTTATGGCAGTGCAGCCCTACCAATAGAAGCTGCTGCTCTGCTGAGGCGTTGTGCCTCTCCAGAGCGAACTTTTTATTAGTCTGTGAATACCCTTTATGTCATTGGTCCTTACCATTGGACTAAGAGAACTGTGTTCCGGTTGGACCATCTCATTAAATTAAGGGTGGGACGCGTGCTAGCGTTGATTGTATGAGCTATCCGCCAATACAGTTGACGTTGGTGCCCCTATACCTGGAGTCCGACTAGCGTGTTCTGTTGAGGGGTGCGGGCTTTGCCCGCATCTTTGCCAATTATCACTCCTATCCGTCAAGGGTTGGCAAAACCGCTCCGGTTGATGAGGATCCGTCCGATCCGATGGGACTGCTCGATATAAATGAAATGTTGGCCTCTTCGCTTCAAATATCAAATAGTAGGGTAGCCGGGCGATCAGTTTTCTTTTCCTTTTCTTTGAAATCAGCAACGGACCTTCTTTCTTAATGGGCCCGATGGTATGACTGAAAAACTCCTCGAGGGCAGCTCTTTGGTTGGTGTAGGGTTTGCTTCTGCATGGATGACCTATTTGTTGAGATGTGTGCGTTTTCATTTATCAGGAAAGAAAATGACACGCGCAACTGCTGACCGTTTACGTCCTAAAGTTTGTTTCCAAACTGGTAAACCTCCTTGTTTTCTTGGCTCTGGGACTTCATTCGCATTCACCTATCATCTTATCATGTGTGGCGGTGTATCCCGGACGGTCGGTTTAAAGCATATGCAATTTGGGGCTCTGACCTTGTCATCGCCGGTGAGAAAGTAGCATTACAGTATCAGGCCATCATGGCTGAGCTTCCTTCAGGTTGTCATATGCAAAGAGAAATCTCTCATATCATGATCTGGTTGCTTTGAGTTTGCCAAACGGTTTCTCATTCGTCGGGGAGAACTCTGTATATTTCCCTTCTCCATTCTCTGCTTGGATGATTGCCGCTTGTGTGAATTCTATTGCTGTGGGTCCCGTGTGTGCTCGAAGAAGATCAGTTTTAGGATTCTTTTTAGTTTCATTTATTGACTCCGCGGTGCTTGTTATAGAGTTTATGGCGCCGCCCACCATCCAAAAAGTCAAAGATGGCGTCGGCATTTTAAAATTCTCTCCTAATTAAAAATAGTGGTGTTTTCCTCCCTTTCCCTTAGTATTCAGGTTGTAAAATCCTGATAGGATAGTAGACTGTTATACCTTTATAGTTGTAATGGCGTATCTTCTTTCTTTCTAAATAGAAAGATAAGGATTTCAAAGAAAAGGAAATCGACCTTCCTTTTTCTTTTTTAGGATACTGGTCTCATCTTTGATCTGGTGGCGATTAAATTAAAGAATGAATCTTGCTCTGGCTCAAATTGAACACCTCTATATGCTGTAATCAGAAGGTACTCTTGAGTCATGCTACGATCGCCGATAGTTCCTGTGACCACACGCTATACCAACAGAAAACTATCAACCTATCGGTATGGTTTGTTGTTCACGTGTTACGATCTCGCTCGTCAGATTGTTCCCCCCTCCCCTGGTCAATGGCTGTGAGTTAATTGACCAAGACCTTCCCTTACGACGATGGAATTTCTTCCACCGGCAAGAGTACCTCTGTTTCTCTCCTTCGACTTTAATGAAAAGCCTAGTCTTCAAAATTTCTTAGTATCGGTGCTTTTAACGATGAATACCCCATCCCATTCCTTTTGCTTATTCTACCCTTACCCATTAATGGCTTAAGCCGCTGTTACCATTTCCGCAACCTAACTAATACTTAGTTGTTTCCATTTCCTCATCTGGTGATAGATCCTCATCTTATTCTGGCTCAAATCCGTTTTTCATATCCAGGGCACATACCTTCAACTATCAACCAGATGAGATAGTCCTTTGAAAGGTCAGAGTCAGTCTCTTCTTTTAGGTCATTTAGCAGTTCCCCAACCAGCTTTCCCCCCGAGAAAGCCTTCTTGAGATGAAAAGAAAATGAAGGCTGATCTCTGGGATCAGTGAGAGTTCGGAAGCCAGCAAACGGAGGCATCAACGCTGTAGTGCTAACGCACGCCCTTACGTTTTGAAGCAGGCTTCAACAAGCCGCGCTAGCGCGCTACTCTTCCTTTATGAGCGAGACTCTATCCGGATCTATAGATAGATCTACTGATCTAAAGAACTCCGCGAGCGAACTGAGTGAGCCATGAGTCGCCTATCGGTAAGGCTTGGAAAAGCCTTACTTAACTTAAGGCTCCCTTACTTCACTGAACTGATTCACGCAGGGCCAAACCTGCTGAGCTAGCTAATTTTTCCTTTACGAGATCTCGGCTCTTCAGAATGCTTGGAGAGAGACCCGCTTCCTCTTGGTTAGCGCCGGGCCCGAGGGTGATGGGACTACTTCCTGAAAGAGCGTTTCATTCAGGCCGGCAGGAGGGACCCTGATCTCTCAATAGAGAGAGCAAAAAACGGGCTTTACTCCCCTTTTTTAAAAATAAAGAAAGAAGGGTCGAAGTTTAGACCGCTCACAGTAGTTCTACCCATAGATAAGATCATGAAAGAAGCGATCAGAATGGTACCCGAATCCATTTACGATCCCGAGTTTCCAGACACATCGCACTTTCGCTCGGGTCGAGGCTGCCACTCGGCCCTAAGACGGATCAAAGAAGAGTGGGGAACCTCTCGTTGGTATTTGGAATTCGACATCCGGAAGTGTTTTCACACCATCGACCGATATCGATTCATCTCAATCTTTAAGGAAGAGATCGACGATCCCAAGTTCTTTTACTCCACTAAGAAACTGTTTTCCGCTGGACGACTCGTAGGAGGTGAGAGGGGCCCTTACTCCGTCCCACACAGTGTAAGGGCTATGATTGTTAGCAGTTGAGCCTCTTTTCCTTCTGCCCAGCTCCCCGAAAATCACGTTCGACTTGCATGTGTTAAGCATATATCTAGCGTTCCTTCTGAGCCAGGATCAAACTCAGATTTGGACTATGATTGAGCCGTGCAGTGGTAGAACCTGGTGAACCGGGCGTACTACTAAAGATTGATTCTCTCTCCTAACCACTCTCTTCTATATATATTATTATTAAATAATATATATAGAAGAGATGAAAAGAAAGCCTTCTTGAGATGAAAAGAAAATGAAGGCTGATCTCTGGGATCAGTGAGAGTTCAGAACCAGCAAACGGAGGCATCAACGCTGTAGTGCTAACGCACGCCCTTACGTTTTGAAGCAGGCTTCAACAGCCGCGCTAGCGCGCTACTCTTCCTTTATGAGCGAGACTATATCCTGATCTATAGATAGATCTACTGATCTAAAGAACTCCGCGAGCGAACTGAGTGAGCCATGAGCCGCCTATCGGTAAGGCTTGGAAAAGCCTTACTTAACTTAAGGCTCCCTTACTTCACTGAACTGATTCACGTAGGGCCAAACCTGCTGAGCTAGCTAATTTTTCCTTTACGAGATCTCGGCTCTTCGGAATGCTTGGAGAGAGACCTGCCTCCTCTTGGTTAGCGCCGGGCTCGAGGATGATGGGACTACTTCCTGAAAGAGCGTTTCGTTCAGGCCGGCAGGAGGGACCCTGATCTCTCAATAGAGAGAGCAAAAAACGGGCTTTACTCCCCTTTTTAAAAATAAAGAAAGAAGGGTCGAAGTTTAGACCGCTCACAGTAGTTCTACCCATAGATAAGATCATGAAAGAAGCAATCAGAATGGTACCCGAATCCATTTACGATCCCCAGTTTCCAGACACATCGCACTTCCGCTCGGGTCGAGGCTGCCACTCGGCCCTAAGACGGATCAAAGAAGAGTGGGGAACCTCTCGCTGGTTTTTGGAATTCGACATCCGGAAGTGTTTTCACACCATCGACCGACATCGATTCATCTCAATCTTTAAGGAAGAGATCGACGATCCCAAGTTCTTTTACTCCACTAAGAAACTGTTTTCCGCTGGACGACTCGTAGAAGGTGAGAGGGGCCCTTACTCCGTCCCACACAGTGTAAGGGCTATGATTGTTAGCAGTTGAGCCTATTTTCCTTCTGCCCAGCTCCCCGAAAATCACGTTCGACTTGCATGTGTTAAGCATATAGCTAGCGTTCCTTCTGAGCCAGGATCAAACTCATATTTGGACTATGATTGAGCCCTGCAGTGGTAGAACCTGGTGAACCGGGCGTACTACTAAAGATTGATTCTCTATCCTAACCACTCTCTTCTATATATATTATTATTAAATAAACCCAATTTCCTCCCTCGGGGCGGGACCTGCACTAGTTCTCTTTTTTGTCTCATCCAGATTTCCCTTCTGTAGAGCGATCTGACGAAACATCTGGAAACATAGATCCAAGATCATATACAAATAGACCCCAATGATGTGATGATCGGAGGCTCTTTTCACTGCAAACCAAGTAAATCTGTCCGTAAGCCCTTTCCTTTGGCTGGGAATGGGGAATCTTCTCTATGAGGCGTTCATCTTCTCCCCTTCTGGGCTCAAGCACGACGGCTACTATATCAGACTCGAATTTCAACCTCTTTTACTGGGGCTTTAGGTTATCAAGGCCCTTTCCTTTACACTAGTTGGAGAGAGCCTCTGAGGAATCTCATATTCCAGCTTTCATTTGCTTCTTCCTTTTCAAGCGCCTTAGTCAAGCCAGAAGGCAAGGCTCAGCCCTTTCTTTTTGACAATGCTCGACTCGTAGGTACCATGACATCCACGTTGACGAAATAACGTCTTTTTGTCCTTTCACCCAAATGATATCGCCAAGGTGCTCGAAAGAGGAAGATTTTTCCAAACAGCGGTAAAAAGGTAACGACCTGCTTTCCCTTCATCTCGGCCCTCGAAAGCATCCCTTTTTAAGTTAAGGGGGCGGCTGGCAGTGAGTACGTACGAGCCGCTACTAGAAGGATAGCATGCTTAAAAGACCCTGGCCATAAACCAAGACCAAAAAAAGACCATATCCAACTGCCTCCTTCCCTTTCTTCGCGGAGCGGCTTAAGTCTTCGACCTCTAAGTCCAGCGAGAAAGTCCTATTTGTATAAGCGAGCTTCCGGCCGTACCTTACTCTACCTTGGGAGTCCCTCTCGTTAGTCGCGTAAAGCTCTCAAATCCTTTCACAAGGAGGCGAAGAGGATTACTTTTCTCATTTTACCTAAAGTTGCCCCCCCACCTTCTCAGTGGCTCCTTGGAGTCCTATTGGGGATCCTGCAGTCTTTCTTTAACTGACTGTGCGGGTTGCTTCTCATACTTATGCCTTCGTCTTACTAATAAATAAAGCGAGAACACTAGCCAGTGAGTCACCACCTCGGAACGAAGGAAGAAGACATAAGAGAAGAAAAGAGGAATTTCACCCTCTTGGTCAAGCTACCGAGCTACAATAAAAAGAACTCACAGAGGTCACCAGGAGCGACTGGATCGAATTGTATAATCGGATCTTATGGCGATGATTCCCTTTTTCCTTCTTTCTTACATCAGTTATGGACAAATAGGAATCGAAGAAAGGGCCTTTTGCTTCAATCAACCGATGCTAAGCCAACTTCTTTCTATTTTTTTGATGAAAAGGTCGACTAGTCTAGAAATAATGAAAGTTCCCCCGACGTGACGATCGCTAACACATCCAAGGCCCCACCACCGTAGATAAACTCTCTTTTTCTTGCTAATATAATAGTTCGCTATTGCATTAAATCTAGCTATCAAAAGAATGATTAGCGAATAAACGACTTGATCTAAAATCTCACCAAAAAATGTTCCTGATTGAAAAAAAAAGAAGTAAAGTTCGTCTTATCCTAGAGCCAAGGGGCAATCCCGAGCCTGAGCCCCAATGCCGTAGTTAGAAATCTTTGATCTCCAGGTTGGCACTAAAGGAGGAATCAATACTAAACTATCTCTATTTCGGGTACACCAATCTTAAGAGTTTTATCCGTAATCACTTGCTTTCGTCACTTTTGCAGCTCTTCCAATTCCAACTGTTAGCGCCTACACCTGCTCTTCCATATATATGCCTATTCTCCGTAATCGTCAGATCCGTACTGATGACCCATGTTCTAAATAGAACGACGGACCCAGTTGAGCTTTTTTCTCATTTCCACCTGGCCCAGCGACACCAAAAGCATGAACAATGAATGTCGCACTGTCCAGGGGCTTTCACTCGAAGGACAGCCACCTTACTAGTTCTTTATAATTGAGTTCTGAGCGGTCGACTAGATCTCTTTCGGGCGTAGGGTAAGTGGAAAGGCTACCAATTAGCAAACCAACTCTCATACAATCGCTAGTAAAAAAAGGCTCCTTACCGCTACGTGGGGGCCTTGCACAAGGAGGAGGAGAGCTTGGTTGATAAGTGCTTGAGTATACATGTTTTACCTACTTTTTTTACATACATTGAGCATCATTTTACCATTGATTATGTCTCATTAAGTGTATTTTGGTGTTCTTTTATGCAATTAGGTTGTGGAAGTGTTAAAGGAAGAAAAGGAAGCAAAGATGGGTTATAAAGACGTATTGTTGGGAGCTTTTATACAACACAAATGTCAAGGCACAAGAGGGGATCTTGCACATGAGGGTGTGTGCCAACTTCCTGAAGAATTCAAGATGATTTGTGCGATGGAAGGGCACAAAGGCAGTCACACCTTCATGTCCCAACTTGTGTGAAGATAGTTAAAGCTCTCAAATGATGATTCGAAGAAGAAGAAGTCTTATAACTCACTACATGGACGTGTGCCCGACCATGTAGCCTCAAGATGAGAGAGTTTGGATCGCGTTTATGAAGAGTACTGTAGCAAACCACTGTTCATTTTACTGTAACAGAAATTACTGTTCACGCGACCGCGTCAAAATCCCACGCGACCGCGTGGGATCTCACGTGGTCGCGTGGAGGCACGTGACTGACGCGTTTCAGGCTTATAAATAGCCTTTTTGCCGATTCTTTTGGGATCTTTTGTGTGGTTTTTGAGAGGCGAAGCGGCTAGGGTTTGAGGAGGAGGTCTTTGCCGAATTGGAGGGCCGTTCTTCACCAACTTTGATAGTTCTTTCCTCCGTCATAGCATCGAGGGAGTTATTGGCGACCTAGCTTCAGAGAAGGATCCTTCAAGACGTTGAGCGACCCATCAAGGCCATCATCACGAATTCAAGGGGGTTTACTTCCATGGTTTACATTGCTTTTCATTGTGTTATGTTTTTCTTTGTAATAAGCCCCATGGAGGGCTAAACCCTAGTAGATACTTGGGCATGTGAACCCTAGGTTTCGATTCATGTATTGACTTTCTTTATGCTTTCTTTTAAGTCCGAGTTTATTTGAGTTTTAATCTTGTTTAATCATTGCTTGCATGCCTTATTGATTCGTATGGTTGTTTGGTATGTTTGATTTGTTTCCTTGGTGAGAGAGAGGTCTCCATTAGGGATTAGAACATACAAGGTTAAAGAGGGTTGAGAGGGTGAGTCTTGAGATAGAGGAGTGTCCCCTTTCCCATCCGATTGAGTGTTTCCTATCTCCGTATTCTCTAAGTTTTATGCAACCATATGGGTTGTGAGGCGTGAGATTGATAGATTTCTCCGCGGGGACCTTTGTAGGGGGTTAGGGATCTTCCGCCTAGAAGTAGGGTTAGATCTAATTTTAGGAATCAGTTTCACTCTTATATATCCCTAGAACTCATTGCGGTCATATGGGGTGTGAGGTGTTGAGATTGAGCGATTTCTCCGCCGGGACCTTGTAGGGGACTAGTATCGGTGGCCTGGAGGCAGGGACCGATTATTCTTGGATTACCTCGACTCATAGAACTCGGTTAGAAGCATTTAGTTAGTCTTGCACTTCATGATAGAGCCTAGGGAAGCATTGCCCGGGTATCTCATCTTCATTGATTGAGATCTCCCTTTATTTACCCTTTGCCTATTCATCTCTGGTATTAATTTCTATGCACACTAGATCACCACAAAATCACATTAGTCGTTAGGCTAGATTGCAGAGAAGAAGTTAGTACTAGTAGCCCTGTTCCCTGTGGATTCGACTACCCTACTCACCGGGTATAATTATTACTTCGACAACCCGTGCACTTGCGGTACACACACGCAAGGGGTGTGTCATTGGTCACTTGGTGGGTGAGTTAAGGCTTTCTTGGTTATGCGAGTGGGGTCAAAGGATATAGATAATGGTATCCCAGACCGGAAACACCCAAGTTCATTATAAATAAATAATAACGATGTTCGGTTTGATGAATCTGCTATGATGAAGTCGAGAGAGTCGAATGGGCAACCGGCTTTCAATTGCTAATAAAGAAAAAGGGGCTATATAGTTTGATATGCCAATTTCTATGTTGATTACTAAAAAAGGGGCATGATGTGTCGATGTCTTGCTTGGCGTGCTTTCCACCGGATCAGCCTAAAAAAAATAAAACGGGATTGGCAAAAGAGGAAAACAAGGTAAATGAAGAGTTATCGTCCGTTTCCACTTTGTTCGAAGGGATTTTTCGGACACGTGCTCTTAACATTTGTGGAATTTCGGTCTAGGGTGATACAATAGTGCCTACTTCAGCTGCGACTCAATAAAGTTCCACATTTTTTATCACCATTGCGCCTACAAAGGCTTATTTGGTCTAGTCCAGTAGTTCATTCTTTTTCACTGAAGTTATCCCATTTCATTATATTTAAAAAAGTCATGGAATGACCTTTAGGTTCCTATTCGTTATGCCAGGTACCTTCCTAGCGATCAGTAGGGCGAATATGATGTGATAACCCTCCGAGCCATGACAAGGCTGATTCCTCCTGAACTAACGACCTTTTAATTAAGGGGTTTTTGAACCTATATTGACTGGAACGGTCTTCTGTTGATTGGGTGATTCTTTTATTGAAGTAAATGAGAAGAGGGTTATGATCTTGCTCCTAGGGAGGACAGCAAGAGCATACTAAGGTAAGGAACCTAAGAAGGTTTGCAACTTCCCCTTATCAAGTGAGGGCTAGGCGAGCCTTAATCTGATTAGCAGCTTTTGACCATGTGAATTGCGGCCCTGTGTCAGAAAATTCCCCAGCAATGAGTGCTTTGCTTCATTAAATTTGTCAGTGGGAAGATTTTCTCTTCTCCTACCACAAAATCTTTAAGACATAAGTTGGGTTACATTTAAGTCCCCAATTAGAAGATATGGTTCAGATGAACTATTCTAACCTTCCATTTTAGATCAAAAGTTCCTTCTCTGAATGTAGTTTGTGCTGGCAGAAATTCCTACAATGTTGCAGGTGACGAGCGTAACTCAAAGCTGAACAGCCTGCTCTCGTCTGCCCAAGTCCGCTCTCGCTATTCATCTAATCTCCTCGCTTTTGTTTTGAACGAACTCCCTCTAGGCAACTATAGTTTAGAAGGGCCGGGTGAATCATTTCACACTTGCTTAGCAGAAATAGAATACTGACTCCACTGCCTCCGCATAAGCATTGATTATTGACTAACCTGGGCATGCAACCCATAAAGATAGAAAGACCACTCACTCGAAGAAAACTCTTTTAGAGCCTGGTACAACCCAAGCTACTGGATCGGCAACTAGAACCGGTTCACGAGCTGGTCTTGAAGCTAAAACTGGTGGAACTATTGTAGCCGGAACTAGATTATATGGTATAAGTTTTGGTATAAGCACGGAGGTCTTTTAGAGAACTTATTTAGATTCTTTTTTCTTTTTCGTCCTCTTTCTTATTAGGCATAGAAGGAATCGTCTCAAGAAGCACAATCTTCGATTAAAATTTTTTTCGCTTTACGATTCTGAATCTGAACGGAATTTTGATTCACCAGGAAAAGTGACACCTTCAAAGAATCTTCAAATTCTTTTTCTCTAAATAGAGACAAAGCACAAGATCATATTCAAAGATGTCATCTTGAGACAACTAAAGTTGCCATACGGAACATCTTTCGATGACACCAAGACTGTTTAAGAGGCTGAATGGTTTCACATACCACTCAAAGATCTCATGAAGTTCCTGATCGACAGAGCACCCGTCGAAGAAAAGCCCAATGCCGTTAATACACAACCCTGTGTTGACCCATCAAGAAAGATTTTCGCGAGTGATGAACGAGTTAATATCGTTCCAGAACATTTGCATTCTATAAATGCTGACGGAGCCATAGCACCATTTTTGCTCTTTGCGACAATCTTGACGGAGGCAGTTCGCTCCCTGTTGTGAAAGCTCTCTTCTAGAAGCCAAGCCCTTAAATTGACTATGACAGAGTCAGGATTTACGGAAAAAAAAAAGACATGGCTATCGTCCTATCCACAAGAAGACTACCCCTTTTTGTCTTGTGATAAACTTCTAAATGTACGTATTTTATACGTATACTTGCGCATTCTTTTCATATTTTGTTTATGATTCGATGCCCTTTTGTGGTCTAAATTGTTTTATTTCGTGTTTTAGGTACATTATATGCTTTGGTGACCCTAACGACGCGATTTGAGAGGAAATCTGCACCGAAACTATCGTTTCAGGGTCCTGAGTACTGTAGCATTACTGTAGATGCAAAAAGCGCGAAGAGTTGGAAGGAGAATGAAGTCTGGAAACCCTCATGGGCAGGCTCACGGCCGTGAGGTCATCCGCGAGCAGCACTGTAGCAGTCTACTGCAGTAGTTTTACTGTAGCAATTACTGTACAAAATCAAAACTTTGCGGTTTCTTGTAGCCTGTATTATAGGCTCCCTCACGGGCCATATATGGACCGTGAGGCCACCCGTGAGCTTGCCCGAACTCATCTTTTAAAGGACTTCGGCTTGGGTTTTCAAGGGCATCTTGAGTTTCTTCTTAGGGCCTCTCACCACCACCTTCGAATTGGGGAAGAAAAAGCTCTTGGAGGGCGATCTAGGCAAGGATTTGGCGAGGAGAGCAAGGCTTTAAGAAGATTCTACATCCTAGGGCTTACATTTGGAGGTTGAAGACTAGGGAAGCCATCCCTTGGAGTGGCGTCTTTGGAACTTCTCCGGCCTTCATCCTTTGAGGGAGTTCTTCTAATGCCTTTGTTGGTTGTTTCCATGCATTTATTGTTGTATTTAGCACTGTAGCAAAATTACTATTCATTTCACTGTAACAGTACTGTAGCAAAATTACTGTTCACGAGACCGCGTGGGAACGCATTATTTTTGGCTATTTTACACACTTTTGCACGCAGGTTTCCTCCTGCACTCATTGAAATGATGCCGAATTGATTTATTTTGTGTTTTCTTGCAGGAATGGCACCTAGGACAAAGAAAGTGGCCCATAAACGCCTTCGTCACGACAGGGAGTCGACACCACCACCTGAGGTTGAGTTTGTTGATACTACACATAGGCATAGGTACGAGCGTCTGCAGGGACTTAAGATCGGACAGTCGCGTTACATTTGCTTCGAGACGCTCGATGCTATTGGCCTTTCAGAGGAGGTTCGAGGATTGATCCAGGTTGGGGGTTGGGACCGACTCCTATCTGTTCATGAGCCTGTCCGACGAGATATCACTCTGGAGGTTCTGTCGACATTCTCTTTTGACCGTGAGCGACCAGATGCTAGTTTTGATGCGGAGAATGTCATTCGATTTAGGGCTTTCGGTCAGTTTCACGGGATGTCACTGACGCAGTTTGCGACATTGCTCGGATTATATGATCAGGATTATGTGGACACATTGGAGTATCGGGAGCTTTTGACTGACTTTCCTTCGGACGTTACTCCGGGTCAGGTTTTCCACGATTTATGCAGGGGCGATCGATATGTTCCAGGTCAGTCGAAGGGCTCTTCTCTCGTACGTCACGCACATAGGTATGTACATGCTGTGCTCAGCAGGTCGATCACTGGACGGGGAGATGGCACAGGTGCACTTAGCCGAGCAGATCTACTCTACCTGTACTCCATGACCCAGAGAGTTCCCATACATCTTGGATATGTCGTCGCAGACTTCTTTCGACATCAGAGTCAGTATCTGCGCATTGGCGCACTATTTGTGGGACCGTATATCACTCGACTCATGTTTCGGATGCATCTCCTGCGTTCAGTTATAGGCGAGGAGAGAGTCAGTAGTCCGTCACCTTTGGGGCTAGTCACTCTCCGACTGATGGGAGTAGTGCGACGTA
This sequence comes from Dioscorea alata, assembly GCA_020875875.1. Taxonomy (NCBI): domain Eukaryota; kingdom Viridiplantae; phylum Streptophyta; class Magnoliopsida; order Dioscoreales; family Dioscoreaceae; genus Dioscorea; species Dioscorea alata. The sequence continues at coordinate 7,790,180 of CM037027.1, forward strand.
CAGCATCAGGTGGATATGCATTGGTAGAGGTGTCATCCGATGATGACGAGTCTGCTGAGACTCCAGACGCACCACCTCCCGCAGAGCCCACAGCCACTCCAGCAGCACCGATTTCATCAGCGGACCCTAGTACATCCTCAGATCGAGTACATGAGCGACTGGCTCGACTCGAGGCTGCAGTCGCCACCATCCTCGAGAACCAGGCGCGGATCATGCAGCGCCTTGACCAGATTCAGCAGACTCTGGACGCTGAGACTGAGTCGGATTCCCCAGCGACACCAGCAGCACCACCAGACGCTGATGCTTGAAGCATTTTCACTCATGGGATTTTCTCTTAGTTTTTGTTTTTCTTTATTTTACTTGCATTATCTTATTTTGTGTGGACTTGTATACTCAGAAAGGTTATGCCTTCTGAGAGTTATCTTCATATTTTAGCTTTCGTTGCGAGTTTATGTTTCAGTGTTATATCATTATGAACTCGTATATTTTTATTTTATTGAGCTTCACTGAACCCCTTAAATACGTGCAGATGGCCTTGAGAGTGATGATGATGATGTTTTTGTCATACGCACAACCATGTGACTTGGTCGTGTGAGCTTCACAACCCAGTGGACCAACAACACACCTTCAAGTTAGCTTCACAAATCAATCAATAAGGAATTCAGGGGAGTGTTGTTTTAATTGCATTTCCACCCACATCATGCTTTTATTGCTTATATTTTTATTGTGCTTACATGTGTACATTGAGGACAATGTACATCTTAAGTGTGGGGGAGGGTTCACCTTATACATGGCCTTTACTTGTGCTTTAATGATCATGCTCATGTTGCCCATGAAGGTTCACCTTAGGGTTGAGAGTTTAATTCTTAGTTTTTGGAGGTTGTAAACATTAAGTTTTATCATGCTCTAGTTTTTATCCAATTTCTTTGAAATTTTTGTCCGATTGCTCTTTAATGCACTTTCCTCACTCATTAAACCTATGGAAACTTACTCTAGTTCATAATTGCGGGATTATCTAGTGTTAGTTTGATTTGAGTATGTTAAAAAAAAAAAAAAAAAAAAAAAATCAGAAAATTCAGAAAAATTCAGAATTTTAGTTTGTTTGTATATAGGGGGTGGAAAGAGCTACCACCTATGTTGTATGAAGCTACTCTCATAAGTCGGATACTTGTTATGCCCTAATGAGAGAAAGAGCTATCTAATAGGATGTGTGAAAGCTACCACCTTCGGTAGAAAGAGCTACCACCTCAAAAGTGTGAAAGCCACTCGGGAGGCATCTCAAGAAAGGGCTACCTTAGAGGATGTGTGAAGCTACTACCTATTCTTTTTGTTTATAAATAAATCCCATTGCTAATAAAAACTTTGAGTAGTGGATATAGTGTTGACATGAGTTGAGTCTACACACACACACGCTTTCGGACTTTGGTACTTTCATTTTTGATTGGATTATTTGCTAGAGTATTGATTGTTTCATCTAGTGTTTGTTTCTCTCCATGATTTTAGAATTTTATTCTCGTACCCTCTTGGTGAACCTAAGGCCAAGCACTTCTCTTTGCTTTTCATGATGTTTATGGTTAATTTTGCTTGAGGACAAGCAAAGGCTTAAGTGTGGGGGAGTTTGATAAGTGTTTGAATATACATGTTTTACCGACTTGTTTTACATACATTGAGCATCATTTTACCATTGATTATGTCTCATAAAGTGTATTTTGGTGTTCTTTTATGCAATTAGGTTGTGGAAGTGTTAAAGGAGGAAAAGGAAGCAAAGATGGGTTATAAAGACGTATTGTTGGGAGCTTTTGTACAACACAAGTGTCAAGGCACAAGAGGGGATCATGCACATGAGGGTGTGTGCCAACTTCCTTAAGAATTCAAGATGATTTGTGTGATGGAAGGGCACAAAGGCAGTCACACCTTCATGTCCCAACTTGTGTGAAGATAGTTAAAGCTCTCAAATGATGATTCGAAGAAGAAGAAATCTTATAACTCACCATATGGACGTGTGCCCGACCATGTGGCCTCAATAGGAGAGAGTTTGGATCATATTTATGAAGAGTACTGTAGCAAAACACTGTTTATTTCACTGTAGCAGTATTGTAGCAAAATTACTGTTCACGCGACCGCGTCAAAATCTCACGCGACCGCGTGGAAATTCTGCAGCCCACGCGATCGCGTGGGATCTCACGCGGTCGCGTGAAGACACGCAGTTGGCGCGATTCAGGCTTATAAATAGCCCTTCTCGCCGATTCTTTTATAACTTTTTTCGCACGTTTGAAGGCAAGAGCGGCTAGGGTTTCTAGGACGAGGTCTTTGGCGATATTGGGAGTTGTTCTTCACCAACTTCCATAGATCTTTCGACGAGATAGCATCGGGGAGCCATTGGTGACCTAGCTTCGGAGAAGGTTCCTTCGAGACGTTGAACAATTCATCAAGGCTATCATCACGAATTTGAGGGGGTTTATTTTCATGGATTACATTGCTTTTTACTTCATTATCTTTTGCTTTGTAATAAGTCCCATGGAGGGCTAAACCCTAATAGATACTTGGGCATGTGAACTTTAGGTTTCGATTCATGTATTGACTTTCTTTATGCTTTCTTTTAATTCCAAGTTTATTTGAGTTTTAATCTTGTTTAATCATTACTTGCATGCCTTATTAATTCGTATGGTTGTTTGGTATGCTTGATTTGTTTCCTTGGTGAAAGAGAGATCTCCATTAGGGATTAGAACATACAAGATTAAAGAGGGTTGAGAGGGTTGAGAGGGTGAGTCTTGAGATAGAGGAGTGTCCCCTTTCCCTTCCGATTGAGTGTTTCCTATCTCCGTATTCCCTAAGTTTTATGCAACCATATGGGGTGTGAGGTGTGAGATTGATAGATTTCTCCGCCGGGACTTTTGTAAGGGGTTAGGGATCTTTCGCCTAGAAGTAGGGTTAGATCTAATTTTAGGAATCGGTTTCACTCTTAGGTATCCCTAAAACTCATTGCGGTCATATAGGGTGTGAGGTGTTGAGATTGAGTGAATTCTCTGCTGGGACCTTGTAGGGGACTAGTATCGGTGGCCTGGAAGCAGGGATCGATTGTTCTTGGATTACCTCGACTCATAGAACTTGGTTTAGAAGCATTTAGTTAGTTTTGCACTTCATGATAGAACCTAGGGGGATCATTGCCCGAGTATCTCATCTTCATTGATTGAGATCTCCTTTACCTTTTCCTTTTATTTGTTTTCTTTCTTGCGATTTTCTTATTTTACATATTACATTCAATTGCTCCATATTATTGTTTCGACTAGATAACTAAGAATCAGTCATTACTAGTACTTCCGTTCCCTGTGGATTCGACTACCCACTCACCGGGGTAATTATTACTTCGACAACCCGTGCACTTGCGGTACACACACGCAAAAGGGTGTGTCACTAGACTAGGGTTTTCTCGGTCCAATTAGCCACTTGCATGTTAGTTCAAGCATCCTACTCACTTTAGTAACCCCTAAGGAAATCCTCATCCGTGACCACTCCTAGCCCTATTTTATCTCGTATCTTGCCCTCGTATGTTAGCTTTGGTTATTTACTTATCTAGCTTCTTTGCATTATATTCACAATCTTGAGTTGTATCGGTCAAACAACATTGTAAAAGCAAAGTAAGGGTAGCTTCTCGGGCCCCAGGGAATACGACCCCTGTGTCACGCACAGGGTATTACTTGACGACCCGTTCACTTGCGGGATAGCACTCATCAAGTTTTTGGCGCCGTTGCCGGGGACCCACGAGAAATATTCGGAAAACTTTGCGCGTGTTGATTTGACCACTTTCTTGTTTTGCATTTATCATCCTTTGTATATATATTCCATTATCTATCGTTTTGCATTTTTTATTTTCTTACCTCTCGTCGATTGCTAATTCTTGACTCCGGTTTTGCAAGGTACCTATTTTATGACACGTTCGAGTCAAGCAAACCTAGTTGAACCCGACAACGAAGTAGAGAGAACTCTGCATCAAAGGTTGAGAGAGTTGGGTGAGAGTTCGAGACAAAGAGGACAAGAGTTTGTTGTGGAATCAAGTGAACCTACCATTATGGCCGAACCAAGGAGGACCCTGTCTGATTATGAGCGGCCTCAATTCACTGGTGAAGAATTCAGCGTTCAGGCACCGCCTGTTCCGGCTAACAATTTTGAAATTAAAGCGAGCACGATTGGAATGAGACCCGCACGCTCATCTATCTCGCTTCTTGCAAATTTGTTCAACCTTCAAGATAAACTCGGTATCTGATGATGCCATTCGGCTGAGACTTTTTCCATTCAGTTTGGGGGGAGTAGCTTATAGGTGGCTCACATCCTTGGCTCCCGGCTCCATCACCACTTGGAAGGATATGGTGGAAAAATTCTTGGCCCGATATTTTCCTCCTAGCAAAGCAGCGAGGTTGAGGCAAGAAATATCATCCTTCAGGCAGGGAGATTCGGAGACACTCTTTGAAGCACATGAAAGGTTTAAAGACTTGTTGCGCAAATGTCCTCACCATGGATTTCAGTCTTGGATTAGAGTGCAAATGTTTTGCAATGGGCTGAACTATTCAACAAGGCAACTGATTGATGCCGCAGCAGGTGGATCCTTGAGTAACAAACTGCCTGAAGAAGCTGAAGCTTTAATTGAAAGCATGGCCAGTAATGAGTGTCACTGGAGTACTAGGCAGAAAGCACCAAAGGCTGCAGGCCAATTTGAGGTGAATGAAAACACAGCATTGACAGCTAAGGTTGAGGCCTTGTCAAAGAATCTCTCGGACAGTAATGCTTTGGTCAGTTCATTGGCACATAAAGTTGAGTAATTGATGTTGGGGTCTAATTCCACCCCTAAGGCCGTGATGTCTTGTGACACATATGGAGCGGGGCATGCAACGTCACAATGCCCTATATTCATTGCCCCATCTGCACCTGTGGAGTCTGTTGATTATGTTGGAGGTGGATCTAGAGGACCGGGAAATCAATATGGTAATACATACAATCAAGGTTGGAGGAATCCCCCGAACATGCCTTGGGGTCAAGGCCAAGTTCAACAGAGGCCCCCTCCACCTCAAGCAAGCCATTACTAAGCACCACCGCAACAAGAAAGGAAGTATACCATAGAAGATGTTTTGGCAAAATTTATGATTAATACCAAAACACGGTTTCAGGGTATTGAGAAAAGATTGGATGAGTTCGGCACTGTATTGAGGAATGTTCAGGCATCTATGCAATCTCATGAGAACCAAGTGGGACAGCTTGCTCGAGCACAGTCTAATCATCCTTCGAGTAGCTTGCCAAGCAACACTGAAAGCAACCCGAGGGAACACTTGAAAGCTGTTACACTAAGGAGTGGAAAGCAATTGGAAGCAAGGACCGAGACGAGTCCAAGTGCTTCTAATGGTAGGGTAACCGATCGGGAAGACCCTCATTTGAACAAGAAAGAATGCAAGGATGATAAGGGGGAATGTAGTGATGATGTCCAAAAATCCCCGGTCCCAAAGGTGAACGAGTACAAGCCCGTGGTACCTTACCCGACTAGATTGAAACAAGATAAGGAGGATGCTCAATTTAAAAAGTTTTTGAACATATTCAAGCAACTCCACATTAATATTCCATTAGTTGAGGCCCTTTCACAAATGCCCAAGTATGCCAAGTTCATGAAAGACCTCATCACAAACAAAAGAAAACTAGAAGATGTGGACTCGGTGACACTATCAGGGAATTGCTCCGCCTTAATTCAAAAGAAGTTGCCCAAGAAACTCAATGATCCTGGTAGTTTCATCATCCCTTGCGTACTTGGTGAAGGAATACAAGAGAATGCTTTAGCCGACTCGGGTGCGAGTATTAATGTGATGCCCTACAAGTTGTTCTTGAAACTGGGATTGGAAGATTTAAGGCCTACATGAATGACTCTACAACTAGCCGACCGTTCTATGCGGAGACCAAGGGGAATTGTTGAAGATGTCCTTGTAAGGGTTGACAAACTCATCATTCCCGTGGATTTTGTGATTTTAGATGTGGATGATGATGCTGAGGTCCCCATCATTCTCGGTCGCCCATTCCTAAACACTTCAAGAGCATTGATTGATGTCAAGGGCGGAAAAATGACATTAAGAGTTGGTGATGAACAAGTGGTCTTTACTCTTCCCGATGCAATGCGGCACACACTTGACCATGATGATAGTCTTTATTTCATGGATAAAACTGATGCAATTATTTCTGATTGTGTGCAGGAGGTTCTGGCTTTGAACCCACTTGATGAAATTTTGGAAGAGTTAGAGGAGGAAAAGAGAGAAGAAAATGAAGCTCCTCCTCCACCAATGCAACAATTTGCTCAAGTGATGTTTAACTCCCCACTACATGACAAGGAGAAGAAACCCATGAAAAAGGTGTGGAGAAAAACAAAGGAAAAACCAAAGAAAGTTGTAAAGATTGCGACGGCATCACCCGAGGAAGTAGATGACATACTCATGGAAAACCAAGGGAAGTTCAAGATCTTTTCATGCCTCTCCATGAACTTTTAGGGTAACAATGCATCATCAAAGGTTGGAGGTAAATTTCCTTCTTTTGTCCCACCATGATTGTTGAGGTAAAACACGTCAAGCTAACGACCTTAACCAAGCGCTTCTTGGGAGGCAACCCAAGTTTAAATTCATTGCAATTTCATTCTTTTGTTGTTTGAGTGTTTGTGTTTCTCTTTTTCGTATTTTTGTTGTGTTTTAGCATGGTAGATCCCTAGGGTTTGTTCTTGTGTGCTCTTATTGTTCATCGTTTTGTTTAATTCATATTTGCATGCTTGTATGTTGTTGTGAGTTGTCTAATGATTGGATTTCATGAGATTCATGTTTTGATTGCTTTCATGCTTTGTTCGGCTTTAATTTGAGTGTTTTTAAGCTTTAGAGGAGTGTTCTTCATTGCTAAATCGAGTTGAGAGCCAATTTTTGTTCACAAGTGTGCCTTTAAGCAAGGGAAAGAACCCTTGCGGGCAAGCTCACGGCCGTGAGCTTGCCCGCAAGCAAACCCGAGAGCACTCACGGCCAAGCTCACGCCCGTGAGCAAACCCGAGAGCTCTCACGGCTAAGCTCACGGCCGTGAGCTTGGCCATAAGCAAACCCGAGAGCTCTCACAGGTGAGCTCACGCCCGTGAGCTCACCCGTGAGGCTTTTCGGGACTTAGGTTTTTAAACCCCTTTTGGCCATTTCTCCTATTCATCACCCTCCCCACTTAACACTCTCACTTTCCTCTCATTTCTCATCCATTTTCTTCCATTTTTCTTGCTTTAAAACATTCTCACTCTCCTCTAAAAACATTTGGTGCTTAAGATTTGAAGAAAAACCACTCTTTTGGCCGGATTCAACCCATGTTTCACTCCAAAAACCCTAGGTTTTGAGGTGAGTTTTTGATCTCATGAACTTGGTATTTCCATGGTTGTGTGGGCTGATTTTCCCATGGTTTATTCTCTCATTGGCTTCTACAAGCTTATATTATTATTTTGGAATGGTTGTATTTTGAGATCATCAAGTTTTCAAACAAGGTTCTTGAAAAAAGTTTCGAAATTACTGTAGCACTAAGAATTTTTCATGATTCCTTCATTTTTCAAGACTTTTGTTGCTTGTAACTTGTCTAATTGAGCTTCCATTAATTTTGTAGAATGAGAACTAAGAAGGTTGCCTACAAGAGAGCCCGGAATGACCCTCCTCCGCCTCACGAGCAACCCAAGTTTAAAAAAGAATAACACAAGAATCGATTTGCGCTCCTTTCGCGCAAGAATTTTGGGACGATCAAGAAGATTGATTGGGATGTTCTTAAAACCCTGGGTTTGGATGAAACAATTTTGGAGCTCATCACACACGACGGTTGGGATAAATTATTCTCCATTGACGAACCCACATACAAGGAATTAACTCTTGAAGTGTTAAGCACCTTTGAAATCTATCACTTCAATCCATTTTCTCGCCAACCCGGATATGTGTCATTTCGTGCCTTCGGGAAGAGCCACAGAGTCACTCAAGATCAATTGGGCATTTACATGGGATTCTACATAGAAGCATTCACCCAAAGGCCGGAATTCAAGGATTTAGGCAGGGATTTCCCTTATCCCGTGACCAATGTTACATATTGGAACACTATTGCTAACCGGTCACGTACCAAGAAGGCCTCCTAGTTGAATGACCCCGCCCACAGATACATTCACGCCCTACTGACTCGGAGCATTGGGGGTCAACTGGATTCTACCGGGGTAGTATCGCGCACGGACTTACTGATGCTGTACAGCATTATATAGCGGTACCCCCTCCACATGGGTCATTTGGTCGCCGATGTTTTTGCCCACCAAGGCAAGTTTGTCCGCCTGGGATCCATTTACGCCGGGCCCTACATCACACGCATGATCAAGGGTATGGATCTTCTTGAGGGAACCCAGGGCATGACAGTTGTGGGTGCAGTCGTCCCACTCAGTTTGCAGACATTGGTATGCATTGGTATTGTTGAGCGGCGGGGCAGTACACACAGGATAGTGCGACGCCAGTCTGACCCCGCCCCATCTCATGACACCGAGTCTGAGTCTCGATCCGAGTCCGAGTCGGACGATGCTGCTGCACCCAGGGCACCTCGACATTCGCTGGAGGAGAGATTTGGCACTTTCCGTGCTGAGGTCTGCAAGCAATTGCAGATGCTGACTGCCTCCGTGAGCCGTCTTGAGACCGCCTCTGCCGACATTTTAGCGTTTTTGCGCAGCTTGTCATCGTTAGTCGGCACCACTTCAGCGGCCACCACCTGTGCAGCACCGTCATTCCCTTCCGGTCCTTAGACTCACATTGCATGCTTGCTATGTTACTTTTTTGTTTTTTATTCCCTTTTTCGCTGCATTTTCTGTTTCATGTTATACTTTGTACTCTTGAGTTAGCTAGGGCTTCGCCTTGCTAAACTTTTTCTGGTTGTTTTGAGACTTTTGTTATTTGCTCTCTTCTGTTATTTTTAATTTCTGGAGTTGTGATCTATGCTTCTTGTGATTTAAGGAGAATTGTTACTGAGTTTCACACTCCGCGGCCTCAGTATTCTTTCGCCCCACCAACCTTGAGAACCACATGGCATTCTTCATTAGTTATTGGGGAAGTTTCTTTTACTCCATTTACTTGTGCTTACCATGTTTGTCCTACCCTGTTCTGCTGACTTATGTACATTGGGGACAATGTACAGCTTTAGGTGTGGGGATGGATTTTTGGAGTATTTTTATTCTGTGCATGCTTTGATTACCTATGATAGCTATGATTTACATGTTTAGAATTTTCTGGCTTGGTAGAATGATAGTTGTGAGCTGTACCTTTACATGTGCTTGAATGTAGTTCTATTTCACCTTTAGTGCAACCTGTACACGATAGCTTCCACCTTGTACACTCCAACCAACACATTATAATGATTTTGGCATTAAATTGTTAAATTCTATTTTCAATACTCTTTTAAGAGCTTTTGTGTTCTTTTATTATTTCTCTAGCCTATTGTGAACTATTGTAGTGGGTTTAGCCAGGGGATTTGAGAGTTAGTCTATATATATATATATCTAAAAAAAAAAATGGAGTCTATGACAGTATTCCTCTGCTAGTACAGCATGAATGCGTCTATGTATACTGTAATCAAGTAGGATGGGTGGCTCTTGTGCCTGGCCAGCATGTGCATCCGTCTGAAAGATTTTTGTGCACTCTATGTTAGTCGGGGACTCAGTAAAAAAAAAAAAAAAAAAAAAAGTGTGTATATTTGTATATATTTAAGAGTTAAGTATCTTGATTCCCTGGAGCTTTCTACATAGTCACCTCAGTGCTAGAGTCTTGTTCAGGAACCGAAAGACTTTTAACTGAGTATTGAGGATGCTTTTAACATTTTAATGCCATTTTCATTGTATGTGGGGTGAATGGTCATTCTGGGGTAATCCAGGGTGTGGAGGTCAAGGTGGAAGTCAGCACACACTCACGAGGCACTCTAGGAGAAATAGAACTAGTATTACTTGACTATTCATTGATCAGCTTACTTCTTGATTTCTGTCCATTCATGCCTGTGGAGTTCTTTACTTTTGAGCTTGAGGTCGTACATTTAGCCGTTTATCTTCTTGCCCTGTTCTTCATGTTTGTTTGCTTGGGGACAAGCAAACGCTTAGGTGTGGGGATGTTTAATAAACGTCTAAATGTACATATTTTATACGTATACTTGCGCATGCTTTTCATATTTTGTTGATGATTCGATGCCCATTTGTGGTCTAAATTGTTTTATTTCGTGTTTCAGGTACATTATATGCTTTGGTGACCCTAACGACGCGATTTGAGAGGAAATCTGCACCGAAACTGTCGTTTTAGGGTCCCGAGTACTGTAGCATTACTGTAGCTGCCCGAAGCATGAAGAGTTGGAAGGAGAATGAAGTCTGGAAACCCTCACGGGCAGGCTCACGGCTGTGAGGTCATCCGCGAGCAGTACTGTAGTAGTCTACTGTAGTAAAACTGCTACAGTAAAGTACTACAGTGAACTGCTCGCGGATGACCTCACGGCCGTGAGCTTGCCCGTGAGGATTCCCAGACTTAGAATTTTCTTCAAATCTTCGTGCTTCAGGCTGCTACAGTGTTGCTACAGTGTCAGGGAACCCGAAACGACGATTTCGGTGTCAATTTCTTCTCAAATTGCGTCGTTGAGCTCACCTAGGCTTCTTTTGTACCTGAAACACAAAATAAACCAATTTAGACCTAAAAGGGCATCGATTCATCAACAAAATACGAGAAGCATGTGCATGCACACGTATAAAATACGTACATTTAGACGTTTATTAAACATCCCCACACCTAAGCGTTTGCTTGTCCCCAAGCAAACAAACATGAAGAACAGGGGCAAGAAGATAAACGGCTAAATGTACGACCTCAAGCCCAAAAGTAAAGAACTTCACAGGCACGAATAGACAGAAATCAAGAAGTGAGCTGATCAATGACTAGTCAAGTAATACTAGTTCTATTTCTCCTAGAGTGCCCCGTGAGTGTGTGCTAACTTCCACCTTGACCTCCACACCCTGGACTACCCCAGGATGACCATTCACCCCACGTATAATGAAAGTGACATTAGAATGCTAAAAACATCATCAATACTCAGATAAAAGTCTTTCGGTTCCTAGATAAAACTTTAGCTCAAAAGTGACTATGCAGTACGCTCCAGGGGATCAAGACATTTTATTACTCTCACATATGTACAAACATACACTTTTTTTTTTTTTTTTTTCTGAGTCCGACTAACGCAGACTGCACAAAAATCTTTCAGACGGATGCACATGCTGGCCAGGCACAAGAGCCACCCATCCTACTTGATTACAGTCAACATAGACGCATTCATGCTGTACTAGCAGAGGAATACTGTCATAGACTCCTTTTTATTATTATTATTATTATTTTTTTTTTTTTACATGTATAGACTATCTCTCAAATCCCCTGGCTAAACCCACTACAGTATTTCACAAAAAGCTAAAGAAAACAATAAAGGAACACAAAAGCTCTTAAAAGAGTATTGAAAATAGAATTTAACAAATTAATGCCAAAATCATTATAATGGGTTGGTTGGAGTGTACAAGGCAGAAGTAATTGTGTACAGGCATAGGGGGCGCTAAAGGTGAAATAGAACTACATTCAAGCGCATGTAAAGGTACAGCTCACAACTATCATTCTACCAAGCCAGGAAATTCTAAACATGTGAATCATAGCTATTATAGGTAATCAAAGCATGCACAAAATACAAGTATACTCCAAAAATCCATCCCCACACCTAAAGCTGTACATTGTCCCTAATGTACATAAGTCAGCAGAACAGGGTGGGACAAACATTTTAAGCACAAGTAAATGGAGTAAAAGAAACTTCCCCAACAACTGATGAAAAATGGCATGTGGTCCTCAATGTTGGTGGGGTAAAAGAATACTGAGGGCGCGGAGTGTGAAACTCAGTAACAATTCTCCTGAAAGCACAAGAAGTATAGATCACAACTCCAGAAATGAAAAATGCAGAAGAGAGCAAAATGACAAAAGTCTCAAAACAACCATGAAAAGTTTAGCAGGGCGAAGCGTTAGCTAACTCAAAAGTACAGAGTACAACATGAAAATGAAAGTGCAGTGGAAACAAAGTATCATAGCAAGCATGCAACGCGAGTCAGGGGCCAGAAGGGAATGACGGAGCTGCACAAGTGGTGGCCGCCGAGGTGGTGCCGATTGACGATGACGAACTGCGCAGGAACGCTAAAATGTCGGTGGTAGCGGTCTCAAGGCGGCTCACCGAAGCAGTCAGAATCTGGAGCTGCTCGCAGACCTCTGCTCGGAACGTGTCAAACCTCTCCTCCAATGAATGCTGAGGTGCTCGGGGTGCAGCAACATCGTCCGACTCAGACTCTGATCGAGACTCAGACTCGGTGTCATGAGATGGGCCGGGGTCTGACTGGCGTCGTACTACCCTAGTAGAATCCAGTCGGCCCCCAATGCTCCTAGTCAGTAAGGCGTGAATGTATCTGTGAGCGGGGTCTTTCAACTGGGAAGCTTTCTTGGTGCGTGACCGGTGAGCAATGGTATTCCAATATGTAGCATTGGTCACGGGGTAAGGGAAGTCCCTACCTAATTCCTTGAATTCCGGCCTTTGGGTGAATGCTTCAGTGTAAAATCCCATGTAAATGCCCAATTGGTCTTGAGTGATCCTGTGGCTCTTCCCGAAGGCACGGAATGACACATATCCGGGTTGGCGAGAGAAAGGGTTGAAGTGATAGATTTCAAAGGTGCTTAACACTTCAAGAGTTAACTCCTTGTATGTGGGTTCGCCAATGGAGAACAATGTATCCCAACCGTCGTGTGTGATGAGTTCCAATATTGTTTCATCCAAACCCAGGGTTTTGAGGACATCCCAATCAATTTTCTTTATCGTCCCAAAGTTCTTGCGCGAAAGAAGCGCAAAACGATTCTTGTGTTCTTCCTTCTTAAACTTGGGTTGTTCGTGAGGCGGAGGAGGGTCATTTCGGGCTCTCTTGTAAGCAACCTTCTTGGTTCTCATCCTACAAAGTGAATGGAAGCTCAATTAGACAAGTTACAAGCAACAAAGATCTTGAAAAATGAAAGAATCATGAAAATTTCTCAGTGCTACAGTAATTCCGAAAATTTTTTCAAGAACTTTGTTTGAAAACTTGAAGATCTCAAAATACAACCATTCCAAAACCTTGATACAAGCTTGTAGAAGCCAAGGAGAGAACAAACCATGAGAAAATAAGCCCACACAACCATGGAAACATCAAGATCATGAGAACAAAAACTCACCTTAAAACCTAGGGTTTTTGGAGTGAAACTTGAGTTGAATCCGGCCAAAAGAGTGGTTATTCTTCAAATCTTAAGCACCAAATGTTTTTAGAGGAGAGTGAGAGCGATTTAAAGCAAGAAAAATGGAAGAAAATGGAGGAGAAATGAGAGGGAAGTGAGAGTGTTAAGTGGAGAGGATGATGAATAGAAGGAATGGCCAAATGAAGGCAATTTAATCAAGTTCCGAAAAGCCTCACGGGTGAGCTCACGGGCGTGAGCTCACCCGTGAGAGCTCTCGGTTTGCCTCACGGCCAAGCTCACGGCCGTGAGCTTGGCCGTGAGGGCTCTCGGTTTGCCTCACGGCCAAGCTCACTCCCGTGAGCTTGGCCGTGAGAGCCCTCTGTTTTGCTTGCGGGCAAGCTCACGACCGTGAGCTTGCCCGCAAGGGTTCTTTCCCTTGCTTAAGGGCACAATCATGTACAAAACTTAGCTCTCAACTTGATTTAGCAATGAAGAACACTCCTCTAAAGCTTAAAACCACTCAAAGAAAGGCCGAATAAGGCATGAAAGCAATCAAAACATGAATCTCATGAAAACTAATCATTAAACAATTCACAACAACATACAAGCATGCAACTATGAATTAGACAAAATGATGAGCGATAAGAGCACACAAGAACAAACCCTAGGGTGCTAATATGCTAACACACAACAAAAATACGAAAAAGAGAAACACAAACACTCAGAACAACAAAAGAATGAAATTGCAATAAAATTAAACTTGGGTTGCCTCCCAAGAAGCGCTTGGTTAACGTCGTTAGCTTGACGTGTGTTACCTCAACAATCATGGTGGGACAAAAGGAGGGAATTTACCTCCAACCTTTGATGATGTATTGTTACCCGAAAAGTAGTGCTTCAAGCGGTGGCCATTGACTTTGAAGGTTCCATTTTGAGGGTGAGTAATTTCAACGGCCCCATGAGGAAACACTTGAGTCACAGCGTAGGGGCCATGCCATCGTGATTTTAATTTCCCGGGGAATAACTTCAATCTTGTATTGAATAGTAACACTTGGTCCCCGGGTTGGAAGCACTTGGCTTGTTTTGATGTGTCGGTCATGATATTCCTTTATCCTCTCTTTATACTTCAGAGATGTGTCATAAGCCAAGGATCGTCATTCCTCTAGCTCATTTAATTGGAGCTTTCTTTTTCGACCACAAAGATGAGGATCGACATTAAGTTGCTTTATGGCCCAATAGGCTTTATGCTCCAGTTCGACCGACAGATGGCAAGCCTTTCCGTAGACCAAACGGTAAGGAGTGGACCCATTAGTTGTCTTGAAAGCGGTTCTATATGCCCACAATGCATCATCAAGTTGGTCTGCCTAATCCCGCCTGTGATGATTGACTATCTTCTCTAGGATTCGCTTCAACTCTCTATTCGAATTCTCAACCTGGCCACTAGTTTGGGGATGGTAAGCAGTCGAAACATGGTGTGATACCCCATATCGTTTCAAGACTCTCTCGAATTGTGAGTTGCAAAAGTGGGTGCCCCGGTCACTGATGATTGTTCTAGGTGTCCCAAATCGGGAAAACAAATTTTTTAAGAATTTCACCACAACTCTTGCATCACATGATGGAAAGGCACGTGCTTCCACCCACTTGGAGACATAATCCACTACCACAAGAATGTACTTGTTACCCTGGGAACTGGGGAATGGGCCCATAAAGTCGATACCCCAAACGTCAAATACTTCGCACGCTTGATTGCACGATTGTGGTGTGGCATCGTTAAGTTTCCTGTAGTCAATGCAAACCCTCCAACCTGTGACTGTTCTGGCAGGGATGAGTTCATTTCTCTCATTAGTTACAACTGTCATGCCTCCCTTCTTTGGTACCACTTGAACTGGACTTACCCAAGCACTATCGGAGATAGGATAGATGATACCCGCATCAAGATGCTTAATGACCTCACTCCTTACTACCTCCTTCATGTTGGGATTCAACCTTCGTTAGGGTAATGCCACTGGTTTGTGATTATCTTCCATGAGAATTTTGTGAGTGCAAAAAGATGGATTAATCCCCTTTATATCAGCGATCTTCCAAGCAATTGCCTTCTTGTGTCTCCTGAGTACATCTAAAAGTTTGTCTTTCTGTTATCCTGTCAAATCGGATGCAATGATAACCGGGAGTGTAGAATCTTCCCCCAAGAAAGCGTATTCCAAATGAACAGGAAGTGGTTTTAGCTCTAATTCAGGAGGTTCTTCAAGTGATGAAATCAGCCTTCCATAATTCCTTAAATCATTCTTCTCACCCCTTCGATCCTCCAAATCAAATGAGCAATCACTCCCTGAACTATCGTCCAAAGCATGGATCTCTGCTTCAATGGCAATAGAATCCCCAATCTGTGTATAATCCGTTCCATCGGAGCTGTCTGAAACTGATTGATCAGTACCTCCTTTGACTGGAGTTAATGACCCAAAGTACCTATCTGAATTGTTTTTCGACCAATCACCGACGGGGGTAGGTTGGTAGATCGGAGAACAAGAATACCCAACACTATTCACTCTTTCTGTTAGTGAATACTATTGTAGCACGAAGTCAGAGTTTCTGTTTTCCAGGATTGCGTTGGGTGAGTCATCACAATACTGCCTTTTACAATTATCATCAAAGAGGTTTGGATGATCCAATGAAATTCCAGTGTTCAAGTAGCACGGGTAAGGCTCCTGTGAAAACATGCAATTAGTCAGATCACTAGATGGAAGCATAGTGAGACACAAAGGGGAAATATAAATACAACTAAAATGAATGAAGTAAGAAGATAAAGAAGATAAGGATTAGAAGTGATCAGTCTATATACAAAAGAAAACAAAACATGGAACAAGAAAATGATCAAATCAACACGCGCAAAGTTTTCCGGATATTTCTCGTGGGGTCCCCGGCAGTGGCGCCAAAAACTTGATGAGTGCTATCCCGCAAGTGCACGGGTCGTCAAGTAATACCCTGTGCGTGACACAAGGGTCGTATTCCCTGGGGCCCGAGAAGCTACACTTACTTCCTTATTACAATATTGTTTGACCGAAATGATTCAAAAGAGTAAATATGATGCAAAGTAGTTAAAGAAGTAAATAATCAAAGCAAACATACGAGAGCAAGATACGGGGTAGAAATAGGGCTAGGAGTGGTCACGGATGAGGATTCCCTTAGGGGCTACTAAAGTGAGTAGGAAGGCTTGGACTAACATGCAAGTGGCTAATTGGACCGAGAAAACCCTAGACTAAGTCAACCCGATGGTCATGGAAGTCGACCCCTAATCCGGTACGGATATTGGATACGGTACGTATACCACCCAAGATTTCCCCTATGATTACAAAGGGTGAAGTGGTTTTCTCAAACTAGGGTTACAATACAAAAGAGTACTCAACCCTAGGAGTGGAGGGGTACAAATACCCGATGGTCACGGCGTATTTATACGTATTTCCCTTCCAAGTTTGGTGAGTCTAACACTAGGGCAATGGTCATGCAACCTAGCATTTCCTAAGTCTTTTGATACATAGAGTTCTCATACATACCAAGCATGTAAAACACCAAACAATGGATCACAAACAAGCCACAAACAATGTATAGAACAAGATCATCCAAAACATCACAAGTTCACCCCCAAGGTTCACCTACATCCGGTGACCTTGGGGTTTAAGTGCTCATGTTCACTAAATACAACAATAAATGCATGGAAACAAACGACAAAGGCATGAGAAGGACTCCCTCAAAGGATGAAGGCCGGTGAAGTTCCAAAGACGCCACTCCAAGGTGTGGCTTCCCTAGTCTTCAACCTCCAAATGAAAGCCCTAGGATGAAGGATCTTCCCAAAACCTTGCTCTCCTCGCCAAATCCTTGCCTAGATCGCCCTCCAAGAGCTTCTTCTTCCTCAATTCGAAGGTGGTGGTGAGAGGCCCTAAGAAGAACTCCAAGATGCCCCCTCAAAACCCAAGTAGAGCCCATTTAAATGATGAGTTCGGGCAAGCTCACGGGTGGCCTCACGGTCCATATACGGCCCGTGAGGGAGCCTATAATACGGGCTGCAAGAAACCGCAAAGATGTGATTTTGCACAGTAACCGTTACAGTAAAACTGCTACAGTAAAGTACTACAGTGAACTGCTCGCGGATGACCTCACGGCCGTGAGCTTGCCCGTGAGGATTCCCAGACTTAGAATTTTCTTCAAATCTTCATGCTTCAGGCTGCTACAGTGTTGCTACAGTGTCAGGGAACCCGAAACGACGATTTCAGTGTCAATTTCTTCTCAAATTGCGTCGTTGAGCTCACCTAGGCTTCTTTTGTACCTGAAACACAAAATAAACCAATTTAGACCTAAAAGGGCATCGATTCATCAACAAAATACGAGAAGCATGCGCATGCACACGTATAAAATACGTACATTTAGACGTTTATCAGGTTTTGAAGGGCATCTTGAGTTTTCTTCTTAGGGCCTCTCACCACCACCTTCGAATTGGGGAAGAAGAAGCCCTTGGAGGGCGATCTAGGCAAGGATTTGGCGAGGAGAGCATGGTTTTGGGAAGATTCTACATCCTAGGGCTTACATTTGGAGGTTGAAGACTAGGGAAGCCACCCCTTGGAGTGGCGTCTTTGGAACTTCTCCGCCCTTCATCCTTTGAGGGAGTTCTTCTCATGCCTTTGTTGGTTGTTTCCATGTATTTATTGTTGTATTTAGTGAACATGAGCACTTAAACCCCAAGGTCACCGGATGTAGGTGAACCTTGGGGGTGAACTTGTGATGTTTTGGATGATTTTGTTCTATTTATTGTTTGTGGCTTGTTTGTGATCCATTGTTTGGTGTTTTACATGCTTGGTATGTATGAGAACTCTATGTATCAAAAGACTTGGGAAATGCTAGGTTGCATGACCATTGCCCTAGTGTTAGACTCACCAAACTTGGAAGGGAAATACATAGAAATACACCGTGACCATCGGGTATTTGTACCCCTCCACTCCTAGGGTTTAGTACTCTTTGTATTGTAACCCTAGTTTTAGAAAACCACTTCACCCTTTGCAATCGTAGGGGTAATCTTGGCCGTTATACGTACCGTATCCAATATCCGTACTAGATTAGGGGCCGACTTCCGTGACCATCGGGTTGGTCTAGACTAGGGTTTTCTCGGTCCAATTAGCCACTTGCATGTTAGTTCAAGCATCCTACTCACTTTAGTAACCCCTAAGGAAATCCTCATCCGTGACCACTCTTAGCCCTATTTTACCCCGTATCTTGCCCTCGTATGTTAGCTTTGGTTATTTACTTATCTAGCTTCTTTGCATTATATTCACAATCTTGAGTTGTATCGGTAAAACAACATTGTAAAAGGGAAGTAAGGGTAGCTTCTCGGGCCCCAGGGAATACGACCCCTGTGTCACGCACAGGGTATTACTTGACGACCCGTGCACTTGCGAGATAGCACTCATCATCTTGACAACGATCAGTCTGTTTCTGGAAGTTGCCCTAACAGCTTGCAATCTGAAATGCCTATGGAAGGGATCATTGCAAAGAAGGTTGGAGTCACCATTTTACTCAAATCCCTAAGAGTAGACTGACTTTTCTCACTTCAAATAAAAATATTGTTTAAAGCAATCATGTCTATGGTACCAATATTTCTAAACTAGAGACCCAAGTTTGGAATCTCGTAATCACTTGTCCGACTTCATGGTAGTCGATCCTCTTCCTCATTGGAATAGTGAGTTAGGGACACAAGATGAACTGAACCTTCGTGCCTACTTTGAAAAGCTAAGGCTCTATATGATATACTGAAAGCGTATAGACGCTCTACCTTGATATGCTTTTTCTAAGGTTTAGCTCTATTTTCTCGCTTTAGCGTATAAAGAACTCAAGGTTGACCTTGATCCTTCAATAATGAAGCTTTTCAGGAAGTGTTTTTGACTCACAAAAAAAGAACGGTTCCTAATCCACCGAGTTGGCTCTGCCACTTGCTTTTTTTCATTTTTAGCCTTCGACGAAATGAGAAATTCTAGGATCCGACAGGTCAGGACAGAGAAAATATCTATCCAAACGTTCCAGATCCACGGATGGTTTTCTCTTTTGTTTTCGTAAAAGACTTTGAATCTTTGCTTTGACAGACTGATGCTCATAGGCTGAAATGTCCGGCACTTTTCCTGCAATAGGCACAAGGGAAGGATCGGCTTCTGTTGGGGCACTTCAGGAATGGAATCTTTCTCTTCCGGCGGTTTCTCAGGAGACTTTATCTGGGTCAACTCTCCCTTGAGAGTCTAAAGAAGTCGCACAATGTAATCCTTAAAAAAATCAAGTGAGAGTCATCCTCTCACCAGTCAGCGACCAGTTTTAGCGGTCTTCATTCCTCACTCTATCTAGCCATTTGATCAGCCTAGGTTCTCTTCCTAAACCCTTCCTTGACCTGGGGATGGGGATAGGAGAGTTCCCCGTTTCACAATTCTCGTTAGGATGAGCAGAGGGGCTCGAATGAAGGCGCTAGCGCCAATCCCAGGCCCTCCTTGGGTTATATCCCACAAGGAAGCGGTACCACGAAGAAAGGACTCAGCAAAAGAAGGCTGACCAGGAGGAGGATGTCATCTGATGAAGTGAAGCACAAAGCAGAGTTATGGAAGGTCCAGAGGAGGAAAAAGGACTAAAAAAGGGAACGGGATGGCTACTTAGAGCCGCGATACTTGGTTCCTTATGATAGGTTACGGGATTCCTCTTTTGGGACATAGGACGGTCTGGTCTGGGTACCTACAACGCTTCCGCGAAGTACTAGCAATCAATGTGATGGCGGCGATATCTCCTACTCAAATAGAATAGACTAAAAAAGTTTTCCTCATCGTCGTAACTTCTAGGGGATTCGGTTGGCTCATACGAGGAACTAAAAGGGGACTGACTCTTCAGTGACAAAGTTCACAGGCTCCCTATAGAAAGTGGTACTATCGTCCGTAGATGAGAGGTGCATATGAGGGTCAGCACGTGTAGATTCCTGGGAAAGAAAGACGGGTACACCCATACCCCCCAAAAGTGAGAATTGGGATGAGAGTTTGGGCACGAAAGGAGGTGCCTGTAGGAAAGGCTCTGACCTCCTGTCTTCTTTCCCCTTACCAAGTCAAGCCTCTGGAGGCCTCCCAGCCACAGTCAAAAGGAAGCCCGCAAGTGCTAAGGACCTACACCCGGTCTTGTCTAGCCGGCGCCCTGGAGCCATCCAGCCGAAGACCTACAAAATTCATAACCGACAAAGGGAGCTGAAGCTCCTAAAAGAAAAGAGGAATGTAAGGAACTCTTTGGTTTTTGGATCAGACCGCCGTCAAATCCTTTCACATCTGTCAGAGATGGAATGTTCCAGTCACCTTGAAGATCGGTGACCAGTTGATTCGCCTCACTGCATGCGTCGACTCCGGTTCAGACCTCCGGCAAGATTGTTTCTCCCCAAAAGGATGGACAAATTGCGCCGAAAAGGCATTCATTCGCGGTGAATAGATCACCGCTCCAGATTCCTTATATGGTGCTGGCACATGTGCAAGAAAAGGATCTGCCAACAGCTTGACTTTGTCCTGATTCAAAACCTTTAGAATGAGTGCCTCCTGGGGACTCTATTCCTATAAGCATTAGACAGAATGGAAGTAATAAGAGGAGAGAAGGGTGGAATCAAGGGGCTTCCATGAGAGGAGTGTCTTATTCCCATTCCCTGATCCTCCTCGTGTAGCGAGGATACAACTCAAGGAAGAGGCCATGAATGAGGTGTTTTGCCCGAATGAGGGAGAGCCAAGCCAGAGGATAAGCTACATCTTTTAAAGATGGATGGAGGGGTGGGATCCTGTGTGACCATGAAAATAGTTGTCATTCAAGTACATAGAAAGACGATGGGAGTCATTCATAGGTGAGTTTCTTTCTCCCATTATGTCAATGCCCCATTAGAACAGCTAAGCCGGCCTCGTTATTCTATTCGGATATATTCTCAAGTCTGCACGTCACCTTTACCCTTTCCCGTTTAAGGGAATGAATGGGAGGGAGTGTGGAAGCTATGAGTCGACGAGAAGGTTCTATTCCTTCTGTGTCCCAATACCTTCCACTTCCCTCCGAAAGAAAATGCTAATGCCAACTAGACTTTCTAGCTAATGTAGCTGAATGATAAAGATGAACTTTTTTTTTTGTCTCTTCCGGCCTTTGGCCTGGCCTGCCTATTAAGTAAGTTAGTTCGAGATCGAAAGAGTCCCTGACACACCCCTTTGCTTGTGTGTACCGCAAGTGCACGGGTTGTCGAAGTAATAATTACCCTGGTGAGTAGGGTAGTCGAATCCACAGGGAACAGGGCTACTAGTACTAACTTCTTCTCTGCAATCTAGCCTAATGACCACTGTGATTTTGTGGTGATCTAGTGTGCATAGAAATTAATACCAGAGATGAATAGGCAAAAGGTAAATAAAGGGAGATCTCAATCAATGAAGATGAGATACCCGGGCAATGCTCCCCCTAGGCTCTATCATGAAGTGCAAGACTAACTAAATGCTCTAAACCGAGTTCTATGAGTCAAGGTAATCCAAGAATAATCGGTCCCTGCTTCCAGGCCACCGATACTAGTCCCCTACAAGGTCCCGGTGGAGAAATCGCTCAATCTCAACACCTCACACCCCATATGACCGCAATAAGCTTTAGGGATACCTAAAAGTGAAACCGATTCCTAAAATTAGATCTAACCCTACTTCTAGGCGGAAGATCCCTAACCCCCTACAAGGTCCCGGCGGAGAAATCTCTCAAACTCACACCTCACACCAAATATGGTTGCATAGATCTTAGGGAATACGGAGATAGGAAACACTTAATCGGAAGGGAAAGGGGACGCTCCACTATCTCATGACTCACCCTCTCAACCCTCTTCAATCTCATATGTTCTAACCCTAATGGAGACCTCTCTCTCACCAAGGCAACAAATCAAGCATACCAAACAACCATACGAATCAATAAGGCATGCAAGCAATGATAAAACAAGATTGAAACTCAAATAAACTCGGATTTAAAAGAAAGCATAAAGAAAGTCAATACATGAATCGAAACCTAGGGTTCACATGCCCAAGTATCTACTAGGGTTTAGCCCTCCATGGGGCTTATTACAAAGCAAAACATAACACAATGAAAAGCAATGTAAACCATGGAAATAAACCCCCTTGAATTCGTGATGATGGCCTTGATGGGTCGCTCAACGTCTTGAAGGATCCTTCTCCGAAGCTAGGTTGCCAATGACTCCCTCGATGCTATGACGGAGGAAAGAACTATCAAAGTTGGTGAAGAACGGCCCTCCAATTCGGCAAAGACCTCCTCCTCAAACCCTAGCCGCTTCCTCTCTCAAAAGGCACACAAAAGATATCAAAAGAACCGGCGAAACGGCCTATTTATAAGTCTGAATCGCGCCAGTCACGTGTCTTCACGCGACCGCGTGAGATCCCACGCGATCGCGTGGGCTGCAGAATTTCCACGCGGTCGCGTGAGATTTTGACGCGGTCGCGTGAACAGTAATTTTGCTACAGTACTGCTACAGTGAAATGAACAGTGTTTTGCTACAGTACTCTTCATAAACATGATCCAAACTCTCTCATATTGAGGCCACATGGTCGGGCACACGTCCATATGGTGAGTTATAAGATTTCTTCTTCTTCGAATCATCATTTGAGAGCTTTAACTATCTTCACACAAGTTGAGACATGAAGGTGTGACTGCCTTTGTGCCCTTCCATCACACAAATCATCTTGAATTCTTCAGGAAGTTGGCACACACCCTCATGTGCATGATCCCCTCTTGTGCCTTGACACTTGTGTTGTACAAAAGCTCCCAACAATACGTCTTTATAACCCATCTTTGCTTCCTTTTCCTCCTCTAACACTTCCACAACCTAATTGCATAAAAGAACACCAAAATACACTTTATGAGACATAATCAATGGTAAAATGATGCTCAATGTATGTAAAACAAGTCGGTAAAACATGTATATTCAAGCACTTATCAGTCCCTGAGAGATACTAGACTTCTAGTAACAGTAGGTGCGCCTTCAGTTGAGGAGAGCTGTTCACAAGCAGTGGTTATGAGCTCTTTCTTGTTCCGGTTCAGAATAGGTCATTCCTTCACTTCAGTTGCACTAGTGGATTGAATTGAATAACCTTTTCTTTAGTGACAACAAAGTGCATGTGTTGTTGGTTAATAAAAACACGAGTAAAGATAGGCTGGAGGACTGAGACTATAAATAAGTAGGACAAACAAACAAAGGACTTCAAAGAGATTAGCTTATCCAAGGAATCTCTTTGAAGGCATTTGTATTTGAGAGATAGAGCTATGCTTAGGTCAGTTCCTTCAGTAAACTTATTTGGTAAGTCAGAAGTGAACTTTAGGTAAGTAAGTAGTCCCTTAGAAAATTCATATCTGGAACTTGATTGAGGAGGTCAATCTTTCATGTTGGAAGCTACTGCTAAGGTACTCCCCCTCATCTATAAAGGATAGGCAATTGAGAGAGAATAGGGCGATAGCGATAGACACAGGAACGGAAATAGACTAAAAGATGACTTCCGTAGAGGAGAGGGGAAACCCGCTTAAACTTAATTAAATAGGGCGATAGCCGGGTTTTTATTGAATATCCTTTCCTGTGCTTGTCTTGTATTGAGGCATACAGAAGATATGAGTCAAAGTAGGTAACAGAAGGTTGAGTTCGGGATTGCTTTTTTTTAGGAAGCTTCAAAGAGTAGGCGGTTCGTATCTTTCTATAACCCCCAAGACGAATACGCAGAGCAAGAGCTCTGAAAGTCTACTCGGGCTAGCTTCTTCATTCTTCGATCAGGGGCGGGCTTCTTCCCTTATATACGATGACATAGATAGAGCCTCATTCTTTGATCCATTCATTGATTGACTATGAGGGTGTTGTTCGCCTTTGGTATCGACTAGTAGAGTAGGTTTGATCTTGCTTTCTCAATCTTTCTCTGATATGATCCTAGCCGTGTAGTAGATTTGGCTTTCTTTGGCTAAAAAGAGGTGTGTATGGCAGTCGTATCTGCCCGCCCCCTTCTTCATTCATCCATTTAGGTTAGAATGGATCCAGGGAACCTGGCTCGGGAACAGCCCAGACAAATCTTAGTAAGAGAGTCCAATCTCTTTCAGAGAGCATTTTCTCTCCATAGTAGTAGTAGTAGTAGAAGGCTGAGTATCTGACTTGATCCAATAGAGTCAGAACACACAGTAGATCCAGATTCCACACCTTGCTGTGGGCTGGGGAGAGAGCTGTTCCGCGAAGCTGGGCCTTCAGTGCGATTATGAAGGCACTTTAGTACTTGCCCCAAAATTCAAGCCGGGATAGGTACTTAATGAAAGGCGGAGCGGTGGGCCTTCAAAAAGGAGTGAGGGAGTAATGGGCAACCTTAGTCTATATGTTGCTCGTGAGAGTCGCCAAGTACTAGTCCCACAATAGTACTGGCGTTAAAGGATCGGTCCTTCACTTGCGGATCGTTCGCGAGTCGAACTCGCTCTCTTGCCACGCCTTTCACTTACTCGCTTGAGTCGGACTCAATCACTCTTTTTTTTTGGAGGAAGGATCGTTCGTTCTTCACTCTCTTGCTTGCTATTACCCGCAGGAAGCGCAGCAACCGATGATGCATATTATCATATAGAAACAAGCGAAGCGTAGCGATTCGTACTACCAGAAAAGTTTCGCTAACCGGCACAGGAAATAGAGTAAGCTTACGGGGTGGGGCGCAAGCAAGCGTAGCGAATCACATAGAGTTGCCCCTACCTGCCAGCGCGCAGATAGATAGGGCGGGCGAAGCGCGAAGGGATGGATGTCTGAGCGGTTGAAAGAGTCGGTCTTGAAAACCGAAGTATTGATAGGAATACCGGGGGTTCGAATCCCTCTCCATCCACGAGGTCATAAGTTCTCTCTTGCGTTATCTATAGATAAGAACGAATCGGATCAACTCGACTGATATGATGGATGGAATGGTTAGACGGTTGATGTTTGTTATTCTGTGTTTATTTAGTTAAGACTTTGTCTCCCTTTCGTTATCTTCCGCCCCGGGTAGATGACCTGTGAGAGCTAAGTCAAAAATCTCGGTTGTCGTCGTGAGTGGTTGTTAAACTGCGATTGCAGTTTGATTTAGGAAGTCCCAACGCTGTGAGGCTTAACAGACAAAGAAAACGATAGAGACTTCTGGGGTGACGACCCTAATGAATTAAAATAGAAGGTGGCTGAGTTATTAGCTACCATAAGCGCTCAAATTCCTTCATCCTTATTTATTGCCCTGGCTGATCGATCAACCCCTGGCACATTTAGGTTTTGATCTGAGGTCATCCTGGTCTGCAGGACCCAACACAAGTATTCATCCTTAAAAAGATGAAAAAGGTGTTGCCGAAAGCTTACCCTCTTCCACACGGATGCTACAGCCGCTATCACTTTGGCTGTTGAAGGGGAATGGAAGAGAAGGCCTCTCGACGTCTTGTTTGGTAAATGGGATTTTTACCCAGGCGCCGTAGTCTTGCCTAACCGTTCGGCCGGGGATGTCAGATGCGAGATCTTTAGCTACTTTTATTGATTTGCCACAGTGTGGTTAGATACAATGCGCTGGCAGCCTCAGCTTGCTTGGCAGGATGGGAGTGAAGGTCGAGGGAGCTGTTGGAGCGGAAGGGTGAAGTTAAGGTTGGTATGATGTAGTGTGTTCTGGGGCTTTTCGTGTAGCATCAGACGAAGGAAATAAAAAATATAAAGAAAGTTAAAGGTCTTAGTTCGCCGAGTCTTAGGTCTGATGAGACTTTCACTAAGGCTACTTGTTCAGCTGGTTGTGTGTGTAGTCCTGTGTGGTAGTAAGCTTGCTCGAAGACGGCAAGTCGAAGACTGAGGGTGCACCGGGAATAACGGTAGAGCAGTCAGCCGCATAGTGAACAGCGGTGAGGTGGTACGCTTATACAGTTGCAGCTGTTCGGGTAGAGCAGTCAGCGGTAGTGAAAGGTAAGCAACCTCTTGTAGCGGTGAGGGAATGAACAGCAAAAGGGTGAAAGAAACAAGGAAATAAACGGGAAGTTATGGCCTTCCTCGACTCGGGGTCAGATTATAACTGTATTCGCCCGGAATTGGTTCAAGCAGTATTTAGGTAAAATGCTGCGAGCAGGCCAATGCCATTGAGAGATAAGAAAGGGGTGCGCCGCTCTTTCTCATTCAGCGCTAACAGAGAGAAGGGCCAATAGCTCTACACCAGGATGTGCAATGCGAGGAATTACTAAAGCAGCTGAGTTAGCGTATACAGTTCAGTGCGTCATGTGCATCAGAAGAGTTGTATTCTCAGTTATAAAAATCGCATACATCGGAATCAGTAGGCTATCGGGCTGTACGCGAAAGGTTGCTTCCATCGACATCTTTTTGCATGATTGGGAATAAATAGGTGATTTTCAACACATGGACTCAGACTAAAACGCTATGTCAAAATTTCTTGTACTCATCTTTCGCACCAATAGGGGCTAGTTTTTTGACTGTACTAAAAAAAAGTGAACACATGCTAGCTTCGGAAAGTCGTGTCCAGGAAAGGAGCTTATTCCTTCAGCTGTGCAAAGTGAGAGAGAGCTTCTATAGCTATTATGCCATCAAGAGAATGCTTGGATTCGCTTTCCTTTAACTTAATTAAGTACTTACCTTTAGGAATACCAGGCAAAGCAAATGGTTTGATTTTTTGGCTCTTCTTTTCTTTTTGTACACATAAAGGACTCAACGGTAAGATAAAAATAAGAGCCAGGTACAACGATAGCTTACCAACTACCTCTGACTGTTCTAGTTGAACTAACTGGCTGGTACTGCTGCTTTTTTATTGCTCTCACTCTCCTTACAGCTTTAACTGCTCCTACAGCTTCCTTTGTGAAGTACTTTTCTGGAATACGAACTCTTTCTCAACGGGACCTCTATTTGTTTTTCGACCAGACCAATAGGGAAGGGAAAACCGGATTCTAGTGAGCTTGACTTGAACGCTGACTCAGATGCGGACGCAAGGTCAAAGTATCTTGCAGAAGAAGAGTCTTAAGCGGGGGAGTCTCTGTCTCTTGCTCGCAGGAAATTTCTCCATGAATTGGAAGGATTGATTCAACCACCCGTCACCACTTTCCTTTATTCTAAAGACTGCCTTTCTCGAAAACCGACCCTAACATTGGGGGCTCTCAACTTTCTTAGAGAAGGGCCGCTCGCAGGCTCGTTTTTTTCTTTCTCGAAGAACCCCGGCAGTAAATTTACTTCAGGTTTGCTTACTCAACCTAGGCTACTCAAATTGGACGAGAGCTTTCGATTATCGACCTTATTGATCGGCGAAAGCTGGGATCTTCGGCAGAACTAGCACTTCCCTTTGATTCTGGACTCTCCGACCCGACCACCTAGCTCTTTCGGTCCGATCTCACGGATCTGGGAAACTCCGTCTTTTTTTTTTGCCTTCTCTTTGTGGCTTATTTTGTTTGGCCGAAAGACGAAAAACAAGATTTATTTGAAAGCTTAGGCAAAGGAAGAATCTTTTTACAGGAAAGGAAGATTGTCTAAGGGCAGGGGCGAATCGCATAAAACAGAGGAATTTGTCCAAGAAGACATAGATCGGACTGCTCTTTCAAAACGGGATTTCCAGCTGAAGTGCCCTTACTGAAATGAAAGGTTGAGTGAAAGTAGATCCCAGTAGCTTGAAGGGAGAAAGGCTGGGACAGCGAGAAGAATAAAAAAGAAGAGCCAGTCCCGAGTTTTCAACTCGGGACCAGAAAGAGAAAAGATAAGAAGGCGACAAGAAGATTGGTTTGAGTGATAGAAAAATTCTCTCTATCCAGTTCAAGAAAATGGAGCTCAGTTCAGTCCCGGTTTGTTTGAATAAGGATGTAGGGATAAAGAAGAGCCCTAGGGGGAAGCAGGAGATTGAGCTAGACCAGACCTTGATACTCACCTTCGTCGGGAAGATATCTACTTTTATAACTGCCTTGATCCAGATCTAGCGCTGACCTTTGACGGGTGATCTCCCCTTTCTTAAATAGAGGACTTGGGTGAGTTTGAATGACTGATTGATCGGGAAAATCCGGAGCATTAATTAAAAATTTAGAGAATAGTTCACGGACAAGGAAGGGAGAAGGAATCTATGAGTTCTGGATCTGGATCTCATTACTGTACCATGCGAATGGAATGCAGAAAGCTCCGTTGGCAAGATTATCCACTGATGTGCCCAAGGCCTAGTCAGGGTTGCTTGGTCAAAAAGTCAGTGCAAACTCCTTCATTGTCCTGTACCCTTTACTTTAAAGCAAAGCTCGGCGGCCTGTCTTTGAATATAAGTCTTCTCTCCTTTTGGTCTAGGATGCAAAGTCACGTACTTCTTGGTTGAAGGAAAGCATTTTACCGACTTTGGTTGGATAGCTTTGAGAAAGATAGGATTCTACAGAAAAAGTTGACAATTAACTCCCCAAAGAATAGGAAACCAAAACAAGAGTCTCAAAATTCCACTAGTCACGAAAACATCCAAAGTGGAAAGATGTTGGGCCAATGGAGAATTGTCAAAAAGTGCGGATCACCTGATTTGATTGTCGAAGATGACCTTCTGTGAGTCTGAAGCGAGGGCTCATGTGCACAGTGATCCCCGAGCATTTCGATCTTTGAATTCCACCAGGATGAAAATCTAGGTTTTTGACTGAATCGATCATGGTCCAAAACATTCTTTGGATGCTTTGGTTCAAGTTTCACTCCTTGAGACTAAAACCACCCATGACACCCGTTTTTAGCCTCAGAATTGACATACTGACCACCTATTGAAGAGACCAAGAGCAACTCAAGTAGAGTCTGTTCTCCTTGCCTTAAAGTAGGTCTTTAGCTTTGGTGCTATCCTTCCCTTTGACTCCGATCTCCTCTTTCCTACTCCACACAGATCAGGTTTTGAGGGCGAAGTCAGCTTTCTCATCCACCGGGCAAGCAGGTTCCACGGGTTAGGAAGGTGGGTAAAGGCAAGCAACTCTTTCCTGACGGCCTTAACGGATAGAAGGCAATCACTCATCTAGGGCCCTTGGTCAGGCTGGCTACTATTTCCTCGTCCATCAATCCCATTCCAACAATAAGGGAGAGCTCTTAATCTGTCCTTTATGCCACGAATCGCCTGTTAGAGAAAAAGATTGAAGTAAGGTCTTTCCCTCACCAGTCCCATTTCAGATTCTTTTGACTATTGGGATAATACCTTTACCTTTCCCGTGCATTCCTTGCCCGATTCTTATACTATTCTGTGCTGCTCTCTGATTCACTTCCTCACTCGGAGATAGCCTTTGAACCCCTTCTTCGGAACTTGAAAACACACGCCTTTCTTTATTATTATATTATTCTTCTCTTAGCTTGCCTCACTCGACTCGAGATAGCCTATCACTCTCTAAGATACAATAGAAAGTGATTGAGAAGAAGATCCAATCTACCATGCTTGCAGCTGAATAAATCCCCCTCATTCTAAAGAAAGGCAGTGGAAAATTCTCATTAGAGGAAAAGTAAAGAGACTGTAGCAAGGGCAATCCAATAAGCGCTTAGGCAAGCTAGCAAGTTCGCTCTCCTATCGCTTTTCTCGAGTGATTTCGAATATCTGAAAAATTTCTTTTTCAAGCCAGCATTAAATACAAGCACGCTAGGGCTATATCTTTTTCTGGAGGGGCTGGGCTTTGATTGAAAGGGCTGAGCTAACGATAAAAGTTTCTTTCGATGGGATAGGAATAGAATACCCTGGAGAGATTTCCCTCTATTTCTTTTTAGGTTGCCTCCGGATGTATTTATTTGGAAGGTAGGAGTTTGTGGAATGGAAGCTAGTGTTCCTATGAGAAAGAAAGAGTATTTTGAGCCAGGCGAGTGCCCAGTACCCCTTTACCTGTGGGGAATAAAGAGAGTGCCTGTGCCGATAACTGTGGATAAGATAATATGTCGGATAGTCTTAATGCCATTTCGAATTCTTTTTCTTTTTTTTTGAGGCAGTTCTAAAAGAAAAGCCAATCCTAATCCAAGATATTAGCCTTTGGCGCCGTTGCCGGGGAATAGGCGTATTTTTGATACTTGTTTTTGCTATTTTAGTCATTCACTTCGTTGACTATTTCATACTTTCTTTAACTATCATCGTTCTTATTTTTCTTTTCTTTGTGTTGGCTTCAGGTTATGACCCGCGGGAACCCTTTGATTCTTGTTGAAGGAGACCCGAACATTGGAAGGAGAATACACCGTAAAGGGAAAGAGCCTGTGGAAGAACAATCCGAGCAAGCCAGCATAGATTCAGAAGGGTCGGAAGCTATGGCAGAACAGAACGAACAACAAAGGACATTGGCTGATTTTGCTAGACCCGCGGTAATGGGGACCCAATCAAGCATTGTGAGGCCCCCAATTACCGCAAATAACTTTGAGTTGAAGCCATCGTTCATTCAAATGTTGCAACAGTCCGCACAGTTTAATGGGTTGGCCGATAAAGATCTCAACAACCATCTAGAGAATTTTCTTGAAGTGTGCGACATGTTGAAGATCAATGGGGTAACGGACGACGCAATCAGACTGAGAGCCTTCCCATTTTCATTGAAGGGGAAAGCAAGACATTGGTTACATTCATTACCGAGAGCATCTATCACTACATGGGAAGAGATGGCCGAGGCATTCTTGGCTAGGTATTTCCCGCCGGGAAAATCAGCAAGGCTCCGGAATGATATCTCATCCTTCATGCAAGTGGAATTGGAGTCTCTATTCGAGACATGGGATAGGTTCAAGGAGCTCCTTCGGAAGTGCCCGCAACACGGATTCCCCGAGTGGATGATCATTCATACTTTTTATAATGGGTTGAATCCAAGCACTAAGCAACTTTTAGATGCAGCGGCAGGAGGGACTGACACGACCTTTTGCGTGCGTACCGCAAGTGCACGGCCTTGTCGAAGTAATAAAAGTTACCCCGGTGAGTGGGTAGTCGAATCCACAGGGAATAGGGATTTAAAATACGAGAAGTTGCTATTGAGTCGTGTGATGTACGAAAAGAAACAATGATCGGAGTGATGAGTGAATTTATGGGAACTAGAGTAGATGCAAGGCAAATTTATCGAAAGATGAAAGAGAGAAAAGTGCAAGTAACGAGTAAAAAGAGAGGGACTAGTAATAAGTGAAAATAGGGTATCCGGACAAGTTACCTCTAGGACTTATGCTTCTAGTGCAAGACTATGCTATTATACCTTCCTATTGATGTTAATTGAGTCGAGGAAAATCCTGAAACACACGGTGATGAGCGAGCGCGCGACTAGCTACAGAGCTAGCACGCGACTCCCCGGCCGCAAGTGCACGGGTCGTCAAGTAATAAACCTCACGAGGAGGGTCGTATTCCCAAGGGCCCGAGATCTACTATTACTTCCTTTTGGGAGTCACTTTCTAGTCGATCGAAACAGGGTTGAAGCACTATTAAAATAATAAAAACAAGTAAAGGAATGCAAATGAGATAAAACTCAATCCGGAATAAAATAGAGATGAAGAATCCAATAATTATGGAAGGCCTCGGGCGAGGATTCCCCCGGGAGAAGACTAAATACGAATGACCAAGATAATTATAAAACTAGGGTTAGCTTGGTTTCGGTCCGCTAGACTCGGATGTCGACTACCCCGGAACCTCCGTAGTGTAGCCCTAATCCAGTACGGGTCTCTCTATCCAGAAAAATACCCCTACGATGTCAATGAGAACAAGGAGTCTTGATTAGGGTTAATCTAATGCACGCTCTCGGCTAAATTAACCCTAATCGCGCGGGAGGCTATTAACACCCGGAACCTCCGGTGTATTAATACATGTTACCCTCTTTAACTCATCAAAGGACCTAATACAAGCTAGCATCCCGCCAAACAAGTATCATTCAAAATCAATTCTACGGAATCCATCCATTGTAGAATGAACAACATGATGATGAATTAAAACCAAACAATCAAACTAACACATTCATTTAAAGTAAAATATAGGTCATTCATACAAAGTCTCCTCCCAAGGTTCACCGGGAGCCCGGCGGCCTTGGGAGGTTTAGTTCAACATCACAAAACTAAGGAGCTCATCATACAACAATTCCATCCAATAAAAACAAGAAAAACCCCCTCGAAGATGTCGACTAGGGTTGATGGCGTAGCTCGTCGGATCCGCGCCGGCGAGCCCTATGAAGCTTCTCAACGTCTTCCCCTTCTTCTCTCCTTCGAATCTAGCCGAAAATCCTTCCAAAATCCCTCAAGAAATGGTGAAATGAAGTCTAGGGCAAGTGGAGGCCGGATGAGAAAAAGATCTCCTGAAAAACTCTTCAGAACAAGCATATATAGCCCGAAGGTGTGCGGGCACTGTGCGGGCCGCACAGTGCCCGCACAGCCTTCTGGCTGTGCTGTGCGGCCAGTGTGCGGGCCGCACACTGGCCGCACACTTCTCTGTCTCTCTTGTGCGGCCACTGTGCGGGCCGCACAGTGGTCGCACACCCTTCTGGCCAGGGTGTGCGGCCACTGCGCAGCCCGCACAGTGGCCGCACACGGCCGAGAAAAGATGTGCTCGTGTGCGGCGCGTCGGCTTCCAGGGTGCTCCAACTCTTCGTTCCTTCTTCAATCATCCCCGGAATGACACGAATATGGTCAAAACTTGCGCACTTGGTCCTTGAAACCCTGAAATGAAAAATAAAACATCAAGTGCGCAAAAACTCATCGAAAATACACATAAGTTGCATGAATGTACAAGAACATCATAGCTATAACATGATGTATTTAGGCACTTATCAAATACCCCCTACTTAAGCATTTGCTTGTCCCCAAGCAAACGGACATGGAAAATCAGGGATACTGATAAGTGACTAAATACACAACCTCGGGCAAGAGATGAAAGTATCATAGCCAAAGCGAAACTCAAAATACTAAGCAAAGACCACTTGAGATCATTCACGCATTCATTGGCCGTGTCGTGTTGTGTGTGTGCAAATCCCCTAGTTCGAAGTCCTGTAGTCCAAACAAGGTAGACAGGACCCCGAGGACCACTTCTTGAAGCAATTCACGCCACCTAGTGGAATACGGCCTTGAGGTGGTAGAAATACTTCTAGTAGAGTCGTAAGGATCCTTCCTCTTATTTTCGAACAATAACCAGTCGAAATTTATTTTTCTGTACGCAATATGTTTATCTCTCTTTTTTTTTTTTCTTTTCCGGGACTAACATGAACTGCAAATCCACATTACCTGGAGCTTTGCACATTCATGTAAACGCGCTCATGTCCTTATAGCTTTTGGCGAGAGGAACACTCTGGTTAGGAGCCAGAACCCCAGGTTACTTCGCTATTAGGACAGAGGAGCACTGTCCATGTTTTTTTTTTTTTTTTTTTTTCGACCGTATTGCAAAAAAGAACAAGAAGAAGGTCCTTAAAACCCTATTAGAAGACATTCTAACACGTCAAGGCGCGAAACCACTAGTATGGGTTAGCCACTAAGAGGGTCACGAAGGTGCTGTGGTTCCTCGCCTAGATGTCCAGGGTTCTACCTAAGGGAATAGTGCGAGAATTGCCTAGAATGACATGAAAATCTCAAGTGTGCAGGGTCATAAAAAGCTTAGCATTTATCATGATTTCGAGCTATAATACAATCACAATTAAGTACGCCATCCTAGGTTTACAATCATGCAACAAGTCAAGAATTACCAAAAGTTTTCATACAAGTTCACGACACAAGTAACGAAGATCAGACATGCATAGCCACCCCCCACTTAAAGCAGTACATTGCCCTCAATGTACATTGATCAGCAGTACAGAAAAATTTATGCATGGAAAATAAAGAGGGTGGTGTCATGAACTTCCCCGAGAAATTGGTACTGAGCTTTGCAAGGCACGAGCTCGGGGTGACCATCACCATGGCTACAAGCGAAGTGGAGAGGAAGAAAAATGGACGTCTTGTTCTATCTACAAGGAGAACAGACGTCGAGTCAAGCATCCATCAACCACACAGAGATTGAAGACAAGAAACACGGTTTACAAGAGCAAACAAGAGTTTTTAAGCGATAGAATAAAACAACACACAACAAGCTAAGTTGTAAGGATAAGCCTTAGACAACTAGATTAATACAACAAACGCAAGCACACAAGAGACAACAATAAAAAGAACAGAAACGGAAATAGCAATAAAAAGAACAGGAACAGAGGAAAGCCTGGGAGCCTCAATCCCAGTCATCCCAGTCATCAGTAGAAGCTGGTGGTGCAGAAAATGGTGGAGAGTGGGGTTGATGCTGCAGGAGGGCCAGGATGTCCTGTTGGCCCTGAAGAAGGTTAAGTTGCCCCTGGATGATCCGAGAAATATCTTCTCCCTGACGCCGCTGTATGTCTCGCAAATCTTGTATATCACGCTGTAACTCTGCAGTGGAAACGGTGCGAGTGGAACTCGATTGAGCTTGGTCACCCTGAGGAATATCCGGTGTACTCTGGTTGTCGTCGGAATTGAGGAGGCTCTCATGAGAAACGACATAATAGGATGATCCTCGGCGCTTGATAATACCAATCGCGAGTAAGGTTTGAATCCCCAATGCAATCGTTCCCCCAACCCTCTTCATTGAACGAATACGGCCAAGAACCTGCATGCCCCTCACAAGGCGTGTGATATATGGTCCGGCGAAGATGACCCCGATCGGGGGGTGTTGATTATGTCGGGCAATGCATTCTGCTAGCACACACGCCAAATTGATGGGATAACGGTTAATCATACTGTATAGAACGAGCAGGTCCATGCGAGATACTACCCCAGTGCTGTCGGCGCGCCCGGTGATAGATCGGCTCATCAATGCGTGTACATAACGGTGGGCGGGACTACGAAGGAGTGACGCTTTCTTGGAATCTTGACCGGCAGCAAGGGTAATAGAACGCCAAAAGTGCCTTGGCTCGACATGCGGGGGAAAATCAAGTGGTAAGGTGGGGTAGTCCATACTTTTCAGAAACTCCCAGTCATAAATGCCCAAGTGGTTGGCAAAGTCACGGAGACTAATGGATTTATGTTCACCATGGACTTGGAATGAAATTCCTCCTGGGCGATGAAGACGGGCATAGGTCTTGTTAAATTCAAAGGTGCTCAGAACTTCGAGGGTGAGCTCGCGATAAACAGGTTCGTTGATATCAAAAACGGTGAGCCACTGATCAAACCCAACCAATTGCCTAACATCATCGGCCAAACCCAATTGTTCAAGTAGTTCCCAATCAATTATTCGGGTTTGGCCGAATGGCTTTGTGCTAAGTGAATCGTAGCGTTCTTGGAATACATTGTCATTGAATTGGATCTCGGATGAAGAGCTAGCTCGGGCCAATGCGCGCTTGTTAGAAGCCTTCGGTGCCATATCTATAATCACACAATTTAGATAAAATCAAATCTCATCCCATAATAGCAAGTGCGACAAGATAGGTATGACACAAGAATTAATATTATCATAATACATTAACAATATGGAAAGATAAGCAAGGAGACTACAAAATCAAACAAAGGCAACAAGGGTGAGTACAATAGTTTACTAGCATGAAAACAAGGCATGTGAGATCAAAATAGAGGATGGAAACAAAGATTTCTTAAAAGCAAGCATAACATCCTAAATTCACCATAGAAATTTGTACAATTGTGAACAACTTTGAAACAACACCATGAGGAGACATTCCACTCAAGACAACAATGAGCTACAAAAATTACACCCAAGAAGGGAAATCAAACTCTCTAAGATTAAACACTCACAAATAAATGTAACAAATACCACAATGAAGTAGCAAGATCTTCCAAGATCTCAAGAAAAAGAAGTAAGATAAAACAAACCTTAAGGGCAAGGGAGAACAAGCAAGATGAGGTTGAAGAGCTAGTGAGGACGAGCTTGGAAGAAGAAGAGGGAAATCAGGGAGCTAGTTTTGGAGATGGTCGGCCAAGGTGATGGAGGTGAGTCTTGGAGAAATTCAGTGCTTAAGAGTCAAAGATGGAGAATAGGGGTTGAAAAGAAGTCTTTGAAAGGGA
Organism: Dioscorea alata; assembly: GCA_020875875.1. NCBI lineage: Eukaryota > Viridiplantae > Streptophyta > Magnoliopsida > Dioscoreales > Dioscoreaceae > Dioscorea > Dioscorea alata. The sequence continues at coordinate 7,826,477 of CM037027.1, forward strand.
TAAGACTAAAGAGGACACTAAGCAAGGCAAGATGGTGGACAAGTGGCAAGAATCAGCCACTTGTCACTCGTTGGTGTGCGGGGGGCACACCAACCGCATGTGATGTGTGCGGTTGGTGCGCGGCCCGCACACCCACCGCACAAAGTTCTGTCTCAAGTGTGCGGCTGGTGTGCGGGCCGCACACCAGCCGCATGGGCTTCTGTCTGTGTCATGCGGCCACTGTGCGGGCCGCACAGTGGCCGCACAAGGCTTCAGGATTTTGGAAATTTTTCACCCCTTTGGAATGCACACAAGGATACAACAATTGCACCGACAAGATAAAATACGAGGGAGAGGAGGATTAAACTCGAGATTCTAACAAACATACAAAAACAACAAAGAAAACAAGAATACGAACAAAAAGAAAACAAAGGCTTGGGCTACCTCCCAAGAGTGCTCGTTTAGCGTCGCGAGCACGAAGCATGAGTGTCCCGAATTAATGAGGTTCAAAGGGAAAGATTTTACCTGACGGATCGGGCAAAAATGAGCTCTTACCGAAATATAGCTTGAGGCGATGCCCGTTTACCTTGAACCGACCTTTCTCCGGGTGGTTGATTTCGACTACTCCCTGAGGTGAGACACTCATGACCGTGTACGGTCCTGTCCATCGCGATTTGAGCTTCCCTGGAAATAGGCGAAGTCGGGCATTGTATAGCAACACTTGATCCCCTTCCTCCAACTTCTTGCCCTGTTTTATATTTTTGTCGTGGAATCGCTTCACTTTTTCTTTGTATAATCTTGAATTCTCGTAGGACAGAACCCTCCATTCCTCAAGTTCATTCAGTTGCATCTTCCTTTTCTCCCCAACCAAGTTGAAATCAAAATTCAGGAATTTGGTGGCCCAATATGCTTTGTGTTCCAGCTCAACAGGGAGATGGCAAGCCTTGCCATAAACTAGGCGATACGGGCTGCTCCCCGTAGGTGTTTTATATGCTGTACGGTAGGCCCAAAGTGCATCATCCAGATGGTCTGCCCAGTCCTTGCGATGATGAGCGACAGTTTTTTCCAAAATTCGCTTGAGTTCTCGGTTGGAAACTTCGACTTGACCACTAGTTTGTGGATGATAAGCGGTAGATGTATAATGGGAGACACCGTATCTTTTCAAGATCTTCGCAAACTGGGAATTACAAAAGTGTGCTCCTCGGTCACTGATAATTGTTCGCGGCGCCCCAAACCTCGAGAACAACCTCCTCAAGAATTGCACAACAACACGGGCATCATTAGACGGCAACGATTGAGCTTCCACCCAGCGGGATGCGTAATCCACAGCAACTAGAATAAACTTGTGCCCCCGGGAGTTTGGAAAGGGACCCATGAAATCGATCCCCCACACATCAAAAACCTCACACACTTGGATAGCACTCTGAGGCATTTCGTCCCGGCGCGAAATGTTCCCTGCTCTTTGGCATCGATCGCAGCATTGAATATGGCTTTGTGCGTCTAGAAAAATAGTGGGCCAAAAGAATCCAGCGTCAAGAATTTTTTTAGCTGTTCGATTGGTGCTGTAATGCCCCCCGGTTGGGCCTTCATGACAATGTTTGATAATGTGCACTCCTTCTTGTCGAGATACGCACCGCCTAACCACCTGATCGGCACAGACGCGGAACAAGTAAGGTTCCTCCCAAAAATAATGCTTCAGATCAGCGAAAAATTTCTTCCTTTGTTGGTAACTAAACCACTTTGGGAGAATGCCCGCTGCCAGATAATTAGCGATGTCTGCGAACCAGGGTTGATCTTCTTCCTGAGTCACCTGAACACGAAACAGTTGTTCTTCCGGAAAGGAGTCATTGATCTCACCATCTATGGTAGATGATGAGTAGTTGTTCTCAAGTCGAGACAAATGATCAGCAGCTAGATTTTCAGCACCGCTTTTGTCCTTGATTTCCAAATCGAATTCCTGCAGCAGGAGTACCCAACGGATCAGACGCGGCTTAGCATCAGTCTTACTCAGGAGATATCGAAGTGCAGAATGATCAGTGTAAACCACAACTTTGGAAAGCACCAAATAAGGCCTGAACTTGTCGAAAGCAAAGACCACCGCAAGGAGTTCTTTTTCAGTGGTAGTATAATTTTCTTGAGCCCCCCTGAGAGTTTTGCTTGCATAATAAATAGGATGGAAATGTTTGTCTTTCCTTTGCCCCAGAACTGCTCCTACTGCAAAATCGCTAGCGTCACACATTAATTCGAATGGTAGCTCCCAGTTTGGTGCGATGAGGATAGGTGCCCGGATAAGTTGATTCTTTAGTGTAGTGAAGGCAGTCAAACACTCCGGGGTGAAATTGAACGGCACATCCTTCTCAAGGAGCTTAGTCAACGGTTTTGCAATCTTAGAAAAATCTCTTATAAATCTCCTGTAAAACCCGGCATGCCCCAGAAAGCTTCTAATTGCCTTGACACATGTTGGAGGAGGGAGCTTCTCAATGGCAGAGATTTTTGCCTTGTCTACTTCAATGCCATCACCTGAAATTTTATGTCCCAGAACTATACCCTCCTTTACCATGAAGTGGCATTTTTCCCAGCTCAGCACCAAGTTGGTTTCCTCACATCGTTCCAGGACACGCTCCAAGTTTTTCAAACACAAATCAAATGAGCTCCCATACACTGAGAAGTCATCCATGAACACTTCCATCGTGTTTTCAACCATGTCCTCGAAGATAGCAAGCATGCATCTCTGAAATGTGGCAGGGGCATTGCACAACCCGAAAGGCATTCTGCGGTAAGCAAATGTACCATAAGGGCAGGTGAAGGTGGTTTTCTCTTGGTCTTCAGGGGCTATGGGAATTTGAAAGTACCCGGAAAAACCATCAAGAAAGCAATAGTATTCGTGTCCGGCCAACCTTTCAAGCATCTGATCAATGAACGGAAGAGGGAAATGATCTTTGCGAGTGGCGTCATTGAGCTTTCTATAATCAATACAGACTCTCCAACCAGTGACCTGCCTAGTAGGGATAAGCTCATTCTTCTCGTTAGTCACTACTGTCATGCCCCCTTTCTTTGGTACCACCTGGGTGGGACTGACCCAAGCACTATCAGAGATTGGGTAGATTATGCCGGCGTCTAGCAGTTTGATCACTTCAGCTTTTACCACTTCTTTCATATTCGGGTTTAACCTCCGTTGCGGGAGGGCCGACGGCTTGTGGTTGTCTTCCATTAGAATTTTATGAGTGCAGAAAGATGGATTTATTCCCCGGATATCTGAAATCTTCCACGCCAACGCCCGCTTGTGCCTCTTTAACACCTTTAAGAGTTCATTCTTGTGCTCTGTTGACAGGCTAGAGGAAATTATCACTGGTAGCTCAAGATTTCCATCAAGAAATGCGTATTCAAGGTGTGGGGGTAATTCCTTCAACTCCAATTCTGGTGGTTCATCGACGGATGGCTTTAGTCTGTTCATGTTATCACGTTGTATTCTCTCAAATTCTTCCATCTCACCATCAATAGAGTTGTCAGATTCAGATTCATCTTGCACCTCGCACACAGACTGCTTAGGAGGCAAAAAAGTGGTAAACTCGTGAACTGTGGTCGGCTGCCGGTTGTGGGCTCCGTTCTGAACAGAATTTACATACTCGGCTCCACTCATGAATCGCGAAAAAAATTCGTTGTTGCTGAGAGTACAATCATCCTGATCCGTAGTCTTCAAATTAGAGCCTTCATTATGAACCAGAAACTGCCTTTTCCATTGATCCAAGTAGTGAGAAGTGGGTTCACTCAAGTATTGATCCATCGATGTGAAGGTTTAAAATGGGGTACCTGGAAATGCACAAGAGACAACGAGAGAGATATTAGTGAATATAAAAAAAAAATGACGAAAACAAAAAAAAAACAATAAAAGATGGATAATTACAAATGAAAGCGAAATGACTAGAGCAATGATCCAAAAGTTTTCCTAGTATTCTTGGATGTCCCCGGCAACGGCGCCAAAAACTTGATGAGCGAGCGCGCGACTAGCTACAGAGCTAGCACGCGACTCCCCGGCCGCAAGTGCACGGGTCGTCAAGTAATAAACCTCACGAGGAGGGTCGTATTCCCAAGGGCCCGAGATCTACTATTACTTCCTTTTGGGAGTCACTTTCTAGTCGATCGAAACAGGGTTGAAGCACTATTAAAATAATAAAAACAAGTAAAGGAATGCAAATGAGATAAAACTCAATCCGGAATAAAATAGAGATGAAGAATCCAATAATTATGGAAGGCCTCGGGCGAGGATTCCCCCGGGAGAAGACTAAATACGAATGACCAAGATAATTATAAAACTAGGGTTAGCTTGGTTTCGGTCCGCTAGACTCGGATGTCGACTACCCCGGAACCTCCGTAGTGTAGCCCTAATCCAGTACGGGTCTCTCTATCCAGAAAAATACCCCTACGATGTCAATGAGAACAAGGAGTCTTGATTAGGGTTAATCTAATGCACGCTCTCGGCTAAATTAACCCTAATCGCGCGGGAGGCTATTAACACCCGGAACCTCCGGTGTATTAATACATGTTACCCTCTTTAACTCATCAAAGGACCTAATACAAGCTAGCATCCCGCCAAACAAGTATCATTCAAAATCAATTCTACGGAATCCATCCATTGTAGAATGAACAACATGATGATGAATTAAAACCAAACAATCAAACTAACACATTCATTTAAAGTGAAATATAGGTCATTCATACAAAGTCTCCTCCCAAGGTTCACCGGGAGCCCGGCGGCCTTGGGAGGTTTAGTTCAACATCACAAAACTAAGGAGCTCATCATACAACAATTCCATCCAATAAAAACAAGAAAAACCCCCTCGAAGATGTCGACTAGGGTTGATGGCGTAGCTCGTCGGATCCGCGCCGGCGAGCCCTATGAAGCTTCTCAACGTCTTCCCCTTCTTCTCTCCTTCGAATCTAGCCGAAAATCCTTCCAAAATCCCTCAAGAAATGGTGAAATGAAGTCTAGGGCAAGTGGAGGCCGGATGAGAAAAAGATCTCCTGAAAAACTCTTCAGAACAAGCATATATAGCCCGAAGGTGTGCGGGCACTGTGCGGGCCGCACAGTGCCCGCACAGCCTTCTGGCTGTGCTGTGCGGCCAGTGTGCGGGCCGCACACTGGCCGCACACTTCTCTGTCTCTCTTGTGCGGCCACTGTGCGGGCCGCACAGTGGTCGCACACCCTTCTGGCCAGGGTGTGCGGCCACTGCGCAGCCCGCACAGTGGCCGCACACGGCCGAGAAAAGATGTGCTCGTGTGCGGCGCGTCGGCTTCCAGGGTGCTCCAACTCTTCGTTCCTTCTTCAATCATCCCCGGAATGACACGAATATGGTCAAAACTTGCGCACTTGGTCCTTGAAACCCTGAAATGAAAAATAAAACATCAAGTGCGCAAAAACTCATCGAAAATACACATAAGTTGCATGAATGTACAAGAACATCATAGCTATAACATGATGTATTTAGGCACTTATCACACGGTCCCAAATCTAAGGTCAACCGTGGCTAACCTCAACACTATGTCCCGGCAATAGGATTCACGTCAACCCTTCACTCTGTTGATTGCTCAACTAAGCCCCAGGGGAGTATCTCTACCTAAGCCTAACACTACGTGACATTGCTTTAAGCTCTAGGGACTCCTAGTGATAAAACCTGTTCCTATGTGTGATAGTTCTAACCCTTTGGTCCAGGAGGAAGAACCATTGTCTAAATTAAGCCCCAGTGCGTAGGATTCACGTCACCCCAAAACCTTGGGGGAGTTTGTCTACCTAGCACTTCAATCTATTTCGATCTCTAATGACTCAAGGAATCGGAGGTAGGGAGAAATCACAACGGAAGGGAAAGGGGTATGGTGCTACCTCACAACTCTCCCTCTCAACCCTCTTCAATTTTAAGTAGTCTAATCCTATAGGAGTTGTCACACCTCCAAAGGATAACCTAGATTGTTCTCAATCCTTAGTGTCACGGCTAAGAGAAAACAATAGCACAAGAAATCTAAAATTGAAACTCGAATTTATTCATCAATTAATGGAAAAGCATAATAACAATGTCAAAGAAACATAACTATCCTAGAGTTTTACAAGTCCGAATAGCCACGAGGGGTTTAGCTCCTCATGGAGCTATACATGTTCATCAATTTATGAAAGAAAGAACAAACTAAAGACATCAATGAAAACCCCCTAGCGTATGGTGTGGCCATGGTCTTGTGCGGCCGTCCAACGTCGGTGACGATGCCGATGACGCGCTCCAATCCTCCACAAAGTCCTCTCCGAAACCCTAGCCGCCCTCTCCAGAAGTTGGGGAGAAAGATAGGTCAAAAGATTCTTTAAAAAGTCTCCAAATCGGCTTTAAATAGGCTGAGTGCGGCTTTAAATTTGAAGTTATCGGGAATTCACACGGCCGTGTGGAATTTCCACACGCCCGTGTGAAGTTTCTGTCTTTCCTGAAAATTACTTCACACGGCCGTGTGTTAATTCCACACGCCCGTGTGAAGTTTCTGGCTTGCTGGAAAATCAATCCACACGGCCGTGTGTTAATTCCACACACCCGTGTGAATTCTCTGGAACCTTGACTCTTCGGCAGAAGTGCTCAGTAACTTGCTACAGTGATTTACTACAGTAACAAGCTACAGTGTTGCTGCAGTACTCTCCGAAATGCTGCCGAATATGTTGTTTCTTCATCGAGGCCATTGAATTGGGCACACAATCAATGGTAGATCGTGCCTATTGCTTCGAGTCTCCTTCTTGGTGAAGTTTTCCTAAGCTACACGAGTTAGACTTGTTGTGAATGTGACTGCCTTTGTGCCCCTCCAAAGGAGGTTGGCACACACTCATAAGTCTAACCTCGTGCCTTGTTCCTTGCTTGGTCTGAAAACCTCCCAACAACGGCTAACACGACCTAACTTCGTTCTTCTTTTCCAACTTAGCTCCACGAAACCTACAATGCTCAAGAATACACAAATGCACACTATTTAGTGATAAAATCTGATAAAAGTATGTTCATTTGTAAGATAATAATGCTTCGCGTTACTACAACACAAGCACTTATCAAATCCACCCACACTTAAGCTTTTGAAAGTACTTGGGAAGAACAATTGAAAGTGCTCGGCCTTAGGTTCACCAAAAGTATACAAAAGAAGCATTCTACAAGTAAGGGGAAATCAAAACATTGCATAAGGTTATCATTGCTCTAGCTAAAAACTCGAATCAAAAAGGAAGAAGAACTCGAAAATGTGTAGTGTGTGTGAACTCACTCAAGACAACCAACGAGTACTCCTCAAACTTTTGTTAACAAGGACTTATTTATATACGAAAAGCAAGAAAGGAAGTAGTAGCTTCACACAACCTCGAAGGTAGCCCTTTCCTAGGCGGCCGCCAAAGGTGGCTTTCACACTTTCGAGGAGGTAGCTCTTTCTACCGGGGTAGTAGCTTTCACGCATCCCATGAGATAGCTCTTTCTCTCATTAGGGTATAACTTGTATCCGACTTATGAGAGTAGCTACATACTTCATAGGTGGTAGCTCTTTCCACCCCAAATGCATAAAACAAAGCAAATATTCACAAAGTCATATATATATATTTTTTTTCTTTTCTTTTTCTCTTTTCCATATTTTTTTTCCATATATATATATATATATATTTTTATATATGCATTTTCCAAAGTAAAACTAAGAACAACGATAAACTTGTCCTTAAAAACTTCAAGATTGAGTTTCCAAAAGATTCCAAGAGTAAGTTGTGCAATATAAGATAATCGAGCAAAAATTCCCTAAAATTCAAGTAGAAACTAGAGCATGATAGGATACAATGTTAAAAATTCTCCTAAACTATAAGAATACAAATGTTGCAACTAAGGTGAACCGCCATAGGCTACATGAACATGATCAATTGACCGCACAAGTAAAGGTGTGTGTAATGTGAATTCTCCCCCCCACACTTAAGATGTACATTGTCCCCAATGTACGCATGCAAGCATTATAACCAATAAAACAATGAAGAACAATTAGTGTGGAAGTTGCAATTGAAACATTACTCCCCTGAACTCCAAGTGTTGCGTTTGATGGAGCTAGGTCATTGAGAGTTGAGTCTCAATGTTTTGTGGAGCACATACGGTCCAATGACCGTGCCTATGACAATTCCTCAATTTCCTTAAATCCAAGACCATCTGCACACATACGCAAGGGTTCAGTATAGCTCAAAATAAAGCTCGAGTATATAAAGATATGATAATGAAGTACAACTCGAGACAAAACAAATAAAAAAAAACATACCCAGAAGGAGAGTCCTTTCTGGGTACTACAAGTCCAACAAAAATAAGAAAATAAAAGTGCGATAAAGAAAGATAAAATCTACGACGCCTCAGCGTCAGTGTCCTGATGTGTATCCTCTGGTGCTGCTGCAGCTGCTGGTGGTGGTGGTAAATCTGATGCTGATGGAGATGGAGGCGGAGTCGGTGAGGGAACTGATAAGTGCCAAAATACATCATGTTTTAGCTATGATGTTCTTGTACATTCATGCAACTTATGTGTATTTTCGATGAGTTTTTGCGCACTTGATGTTTTATTTTCATTTCAGGGTTTCGAGGACCAAGTGCGCAAGTTTCGACCGTATTCGTGTCATTCCGGGGAAGATTGAAGAAGAAACGAAGAGTTGGAGCACCCTGGAAGCCGACGCGCCGCACACGGACACATTTTCTCGGCCGTGTGCGGCCACTGTGCGGCCCGCACAGTGGCCGCACAAGGGAGACAGAGAGGTGTGCGGCCAGTGTGCGGCCCGCACACTGGCCGCACAGCACAGCCAGAAGGCTGTGCGGGCACTGTGCGGCCCGCACAGTGCCCGTACACCTTCGGGCTATATATGCTTGTTCTGAAGAGTTTTTGAGGGAATTTTTTGGGTTCTCATCCGGCCTCCACTTGTCCTAGACTTCATTTCACCATTTCTTGAGGGATTTTGGAGGGATTTTCGGCTAGATTCGAAGGAGAGAAGAAGGGGAAGACGTTGAGAACTTCATAGGGCTCGCCGGCGCGGATCCGACGAGCTACGCCATCAACCCTAGTCGACATCTTCGAGGGGGTTTTTCTTGTTTTTATTGGATGGAATTGTTGTATGATGAGCTCCTTAGTTTTGTGATGTTGAACTAAACCTCCCAAGGCCGCCGGGCTCCCGGTGAACCTTGGGAGGAGACTTTGTATGAATGACCTATATTTTGCTTTAAATGAATGTGTTAGTTTGATTGTTTGGTTTTAATTCATCATCATGTTGTTCATTCTACAATGGATGGATTCCGTAGAATTGATTTTGAATGATACTTGTTTGGCGGGATGCTAGCTTGTATTAGGTCCTTTGATGAGTTAAAGAGGGTAACATGTATTAATACACCGGAGGTTCCGGGTGTTAATAGCCTCCCGCGCGATTAGGGTTAATTTAGCCGAGAGCGTGCATTAGATTAACCCTAATCAAGACTCCTTGTTCTCATTGACATCGTAGGGGTATTTTCTGGATAGAGAAACCCGTACTGGATTAGGGCTACACTACGGAGGTTCCGGGGTAGTCGACATCCGAGTCTAGCGGACCGAAACCAAGCCAACCCTAGTTTTATAATTATCTTGGTCATTCGTATTTAGTCTTCTCCCGGGGGAATCCTCGCCCGAGGCCTTCCATAATTATTGGATTCTTCATCTCTATTTTATTCCGGATTGAGTTTTATCTTATTTGCATTTCTTTACTTGTTTTTATTATTTTAATATTGTTTCAACCCTGTTTCGATCGACTAGAAAGTGACTCCCAAAAAGAAGTAATAGTAGATCTCGGGCCCTTGGGAATACGACCCTCCTCGTGAGGTTTATTACTTGACGACCCGTGCACTTGCGGCCGGGCAGTCGCGTGCTAGCTCTGTAGCTAGTCGCGCGCTCGCTCATCAAGTTTTTGGCGCCGTTGCCGGGGATCGAACCCGGGTCACCCGCGTGACAGGCGGGAATACTCACCACTATACTACAACGACTGGGATGACTGGGATTGAGGCTCCCAGGCTCTCCTCTGTTCCTGTTCTTTTTATTGCTATTTCCGTTTCTGTTCTTTTTATTGTTGTCTCTTGTGTGCTTGCGTTTGTTGTATTAATCTAGTTGTCTAGGGCTTATCCTTACAACTTAGTTTGTTGAGTGTTGTTTTATTCTATTGCTTAAAAACTCTTGTTGCTCTTGTAAACCGTGTTTCTTGTCTTCAATTTCTATGTGGTTGATGGATGCTTGACTCGACGTCTTTTCTCCTTGTAGGTAGACCAAGATGTCCATTTTTCTTCCTCTCCACTTCGCTTGTAGCCATGGTGATGGTCACCCCGAGCTCGTGCCTTGCAAAGCTCATTACCAATTTCTCGGGGAAGTTCATGACACCACCCTCTTTATTTTCCATGCATAAATTTTTCTGTACTGCTGATCAATGTACATTGAGGGCAATGTACTGCTTTAAGTGGGGGGTGGCTATGCATGTCTGATCTTCGTTACTTGTTTCGTGAACTTGTATGAAAATTTTTAATTCTTGACTTGTTGCATGATTGTAAACCTAGGATGGCGTACTTAATTGTGATTGTATTATAGCTCGAAATCATGATAAATGCTAAGCTTTTTATGACCCTGCACACTTGAGATTTTCATGTCATTCTAGGCAATTCTCGCACTATTCCCTTAGGTAGAACCCTGGACATCTAAGCGAGGAACCACAGCACTTTCGTGACCCTCTTAGTTGCTAACCCATACTAGTGGTTTCGCGCCTTGACGTGTTAGAATACCTTCTAATAGGGTTTTAAGGACCTTCTTCTTGTTCTTTTTTGCAATACGGTAAAAAAAAAAAAAAAAAAAAAAAAAAAAAAAAAAAAAAAAGGCAAAGTGAATAAAAACGTGGACAGTGCTCCTCTGTCCTAATAGCGAAGTAACCTGGGGTTCTGGCTCCTAACCAGAGTGTTCCTCTCGCCAAAAGCTATAAGGACATGAGCGCGTTTACATGAATGTGCAAAGCTCCAGGTAATGTGGATTTGCAGTTCATGTTAGTCCCAGAAAAAGAAAAAGGTAAAGAATTGTGTACAGAAAAATAAAATTCGACCGGTATTTGTTCGAGAATAAGAGGAAGGATCCTTAGGACTCTACTAGAAGTATTTCTACCACCTCAAGGCCGTATTCCACTAGGTGGCGTGAATTGCTTCAAGAAGTGGTCCTCGGGGTCCTGTCTACCTTGTTTGGACTACAGGGCTTCGAACTAGGGGATTTGCACACACACAGCACGACACGGCCAATGAATGCGTGAATCATCTCAAGTGGTCTTTGCTTAATATTTTGAGTTTCACTTTGGCTATGATACTTCCATCTCTGGCCGGAGGTTATGTATTTTGTCACTTATGATTATCTCTGGTTCTCCATGTCCGTTTGCTTGGGGACAAGCAAATGCTTAAGTGGGGGGTATTTGATAAGTGCCAAAATACATCATGTTTTAGCTATGATGTTTGATAAGTGCTTGTGTTATAGTATCGCGAAGCTCTATTATCTTACATTAAGCATACCTTTTATTAGATTTTATCACTAAATGTGTGCATTTGTGTTCTCTTGTGCATTGAAGGTATTGTGGAGCCTAATTGGAGAAGAAGAATGAAATTAGGTCGCGCTTGCCAATGTTGAGATGTTCTCGGACCAAGCAAGGAACAAAGCACGTATTTGGACTTGTGGATGTGTGCCAACCTCCTTTGGAGGGGCACAAAGGCAGTCACATTCACAACAAGTCCAATCCGTGTTACTTAGGAGAATTTCGCGAAAGAAGAAGACTTGAAGCAATTGGCGCGACCTACCGTTGCTTGTGTGCCCAAGTAATGGCCTCGATGAAGAACAATGGACCCGGGAGGCGTTTCGGCAAAGTACCAAGCCTGTTCAGCTGAAGACTAGTGTTCCAGAGAAGTCACACGGGCGTGTGGAAATTCCACACGGCCGTGTGTTTTGCAATTTCAGCCATCCAGTGAAGACACACGGGCGTGTGGAAATTCCACACGGCCGTGTGAAATTAATTTTCCAGCCGAGACAGAAGCTTCACACGGGCGTGTGGAAATTCCACACGGCCGTGTGAAGCCCCCGATAAGTCCAATTTTAAAGCCGCGATTCAACATTATAAAAGGGGATTTTTTGCAACCTTTTGGAGGATCTTTTCGACCTAACTTTTCCCCAACTTTCTGGAGTGCGGCTAGGGTTTCGGAGAGGATTTCGTGGAGGTTCTAGCACATCGTCGGCATCGATTTCGAGGTTCGACGTTTGCACAAGACCACGGCCACACCAACTTTGAGGGGGTTTTCATCTATGTCTATGTTTTATGCTTTATTTTCCACATTGATGAACATGTATAGCTCTATGAGGAGCTAAACCCTTCGTGGGGTATTCGGACTTGTAAACTTTAGGGTTCTTATGTTTCTTTGACATTAATTATTATGCTTTCCATCGTTGATGAATAAAATTGAGTTTTAATCTTAATTATCTCTTGATATTGTTTTCCCTTAAATGTGACATTAGGGTTGAGAGCAATCTAGGTTTTCCTTTGGAGGTGTGACAACTCCTATAGGATTAGACTACTTAAGACTAAAGAGGGTTGAGAGGGAGAGTTGTGAGGTAGCAATGTACCCCTTTCCCTTCCGATGTGATTTCCCCCTACCTCCGATTCCTTGATTTAATAGCGGTCGAAATAGAGTGAAGCAATAGGTAGATAAACTCCCCTAGGGCTTAATTGCGCAAGTAATAGAGTGAAGGGTTGTAGTGAATCCTATATGCTGGGGCTTAATCTAGACTAGGGTTCTTTCACCTGGACCAAAGGGTTAGAACTATTGTTGTAGGAACAGGTTTAATCACTAGGAATCCCTAGAGCATAATGTAATCCCATATAGTGTGAGGTTTAGGTAGATGGACTCCCCTGGGGCTTAATCATCTAGGTGACAGAGTGAAGGGTGTTGTGAATCCTAATACCAAAGCATAGCATTGGGGTTAGTCACGGTTGTCCTTAGGTTTGGGACCGTGAGTCTTAGGATTTCCTCGACTCAATTGACATCAATAGGAGAGTATAATATCATAGTCTTGCACTTGAAACATAGACCCTAGAGGTAGCTTGTCCGGATACCCCCTTTTACTCATTGCAAGTCCTTCTCGATTTTCCTATTTGCATTTCTTACTTTCATCCTTCTATTTAGTTTATTGTCTTGAAATACATTCATTCATTAATATCACCATTGTTTTCCATATTTCGCATAGCTTAATTAGTGAATTCTTATACTCTATCTCCCTATTCCCTGTGGATTCGACTACCTTCTCACCAAGGTAAATTTATTACTTCGACAAACCCGTGCACTTGCGGGATACACGCAAGGGGTCGTGTCAAGTTTTTGGCGCCGTTGCCGGGGAATAGGTGTTTTAGATATTTGTTTTTCACTACTTTAGCTATTCACTTCGCATTCTATTTCATAACTTCTTTACCTATCATTGTTCTTATTTTTCTTTTCTTTGTTTTCGGCTCCAGGTTATGACCCGTGGGAACCCTTCAATACTTGTTGAAGGAGACCCAGACATTGGAAGAAGAACACATCGTAAAGGGAAAGAACCTGCACAAGAAGCATCAAATCAAGCCGATATTGAGACAGAAGGGTCAGAGACAATGGCAGAACAGAACGAGCAGCAGCGAACGTTGTCCGATTTTGCTAGACCCGCAGTTATGGGGACCCAATCAAGCATTGTGAGGCCCCCAATTACAGCAATGAATTTCGAATTGAAGCCGTCGTTCATTCAGATGTTGCAACAGTCCGCACAGTTTAATGGGTTAGCCGATGAAGACCCTAATAGTCACATAGAAAATTTTTTGGAAGTGTGTGACATGTTGAAGATAAATGGAGTGACGGACGACGCAATTCGATTGAGAGCCTTCCCATTTTCACTGAAAGGAAAAGCAAGGCATTGGTTGCACTCATTACCGAGAGCCTCCATTACTAAGTGGGAGGAAATGGCCGAGGCATTCTTGGCTAGATACTTTCCACCGGGGAAATCTGCAAGACTCCGGAATGAGATATCATCCTTTGTACAGATGGAATTGGAGTCTCTATTTGAGACATGGGACAGGTTCAAGGAGCTCCTTCGCAAATGTCCGCAACATGGATTTCCCGAGTGGATGATTATTCACACATTTTACAACGGGCTGAATCCGAGTACAAAGCAACTCTTAGATGCGGCGGCCGGAGGGACTCTTGGAAGCAAGACTCCCGGTGAAGCTCGGCACCTTGTAGAGGAGATGGCTATGAATAGCTATCAATGGAACTCAAGGGATAGAAAAAAGGTTGCCGGAATTCATGAGGTTGATGCGGTTACATCGTTGGCAGCACAAGTGGAATCATTAAGTAAGAAGCTAGATGCTCTAGCTTCGCCAAGAGTTGCGGCCATCACTACTTGTAACGGTTGTGGGGGAGGACATGCTTCAAGCGATTGTCCTATTGCTATTGGAGGCACTAGTACGATGGAGCAGGCCGATTTTGTGGGGAACTCATATCGCGGACAAGGCCAAGGCAACCCGTATAGTGGTACATACAATCCGGGATGGAAGAACCATCCGAACTTCTCTTGGAGCAATCAAGGACAATCACAACAGAACAAAAATAGTGCACCACCGGGATTTCAAAGTCAACAAGCTCCGAATTTAGAAAGCCGAGTGACTGGGTTGGAGGGAAAGATGACTGACCTAGAGAGAGCCCTCACACGGTTCGTTTCTTCTTCGGATGCAAGGTTTCAATCGGTGGAAGCTACTCTTCGCAATCACACCGCCTCCCTACACAACTTGGAGAACCAAGTAGGGCAAATTGCGAAGACTTTGGCGGAGAGACCTCAAGGTAGTTTGCCTAGCAATACGGAGACCTACCCAAGAGAACAACTAAAGGCAATTACCTTGAGAAGTGGTAAGGAGGTTGAGGGACATCTCCCTCTTGAGAAGACTAAGGACTCACCCGAAGTCGTGGAAATAGAGGATGGAGCACCAAAGGAGAAAGAGGTGGCACCCCCACCTTACAAGCCGAGAATTCCCTATCCTTCACGATTGAAGAATGACCAAGACAATGAGCAATATAAGAAATTTCTGGGTGTCTTCAAGCAGTTACACATCAACATTCCATTCGCGGAAGCATTAGCCCAAATGCCCAAGTACGCGAAATTCTTAAAAGACCTCTTAACCAATAAGAGGAAATTAGAAGAAAGTGCATCCGTCATCCTCGATGCAAACTGTTCGGCAGTGCTACAGAAGAATATGCCATGCAAGAGGAAAGACCCCGGAAGTTTTATCATACCGTGCAATATTGGTGATATGGGTGAGGAGATGGCACTAGCCGACTCGGGGGCAAGCATCAATGTCATGCCCTACACGTTCTTCCAAAAGCTAGGCCTGGGCGAGCCTAGACCTACCCGGATGACACTTCAGCTTGCAGATAGATCGGTGAGGCATCCGAGGGGTGCCGTTGAAGATGTGCTGGTGAAAGTGGATAAGTACATTTTCCCGGTCGACTTTGTAGTGCTCGATGTAGACGAGGATGTCGAGGTACCGCTGATTCTTGGGAGGCCGTTCTTGCGCACTTCCAAGGCTTTGATAGACATGGACGGTGGAGAGCTCACACTTAGGGTTGGAGACGACAAGCTCACTTACCGCCTCGCCGAAGCCATGCGACATTCTCTTGATTTTGATGATGCTCTATATTATCTTGATGTCACTGATGATTGCGTTGATGAATATATGCAGGATATGTTTAACCCGGATCCATATGAAGGGTGGCCGGACCGAGACACGGAGACTGAAGAGGAAGAAGTGCTCGCGCTTGTTTCAGTTGAGATAGACATCAAGAAGGAGAAGGAGCTTAGGAAGAAAGTCCTTCGGAGATTGAAGCGGTCGAGACGTCGCCACAACAAGAACCCCAACAAGAAAGGGGATGAGCATTCACGGAGTAAGGGTGTTTCACCCGTGTGTGGTAACAAACTCGATAAGTCTCCCTCTACCTTGCAACGATTATGCCATGCTTGCTTTCAAATTTTAGGGAAGAGGGCAAATTCCACTCATGAACCCCCGTAAGGTAAGACAGGTACGTCAAGCTAAGTGACGTTAAACAAGCGCTTCTTGGGAGGCAACCCAAGTTTTTACTGTTTTCTAAGGATTAGTTTAGTTCTAACATGAATAAAAGTCTTAGCAATGGTGTCCAAATTTTCATGTGCATATGCTGAGTTTTCGTGTGGATTTTCGATTATTTACGTGTGCCTTAACGTTAATTGACGAAGTTTGAGTCGGTTGAGTGTGTTTTCGATAGTCTCTGGTCATGTTTTTATGGTTTACACAGGCTCTAAGTGTTTTAAAAGAGTTTTTGAATTTTTCAGAGAGTCTGTAAAAATTTTCTAAGTAAACCAGAGAAAACACACGGGCGTGTGGAATTAACACACGGCCGTGTGTTACCAATTGGAGCTCAACCAGAGAAGACACAGGGGCGTGACTTTGCCCCTGTGAAAAACTTCTGAAGGGGCACACGGCCGTGTGGTATTAACACACGGCCGTGCGAAATTTCGCAGTATTTCAACTCTTTTCCAGAGAGTCCACAGGGGCGTGTGGATGCCCCTGTGAGTGCCGCTGTGCCAAGGCACACGGCCGTGTGGAATTTCCACACGGCCGTGTGAAACTCTGCAGAAAGAACCCCAAACTTCCCGAGAAACCACAGGAGCGTGTGTGAGCTCCTGTGGGAGAGCTTGTCAAGGCACACGGCCGTGTGGCTCATGCACACGGCCGTGTGAAACACTTAGTTTTCTCGGGCAATCCAGAGAGGTCATAGGGGCGTGTGACATGCCCCTGTGACCGGCCTTGTGTTCTTGGCCAGGTTGGGCACACGGGCGTGTGGAAATTCCACACGGCCGTGTGAAGTTTTTCAGAGACCTTTTGTGTTCTCCCGAGACTCCACAGGGCCGTGTACCAGCCCCTGTGGATATCTTTGTGAAGGCACACGGCCGTGTAGAATTAACACACGGCCGTGTGGGGTAGTCCGAGAACAAACAGAATGCACACAGGGGCGTGGGTTGGCCCCTGTGAACCCTAATTTGAGAGGCACACGGCCGTGGGGGATCGTGACACGGCCGTGTGAATCCCCAGAACTCCAAAAGCCGCGTGATTTCTTTTGGTTTTCACTCGTGCCTCTTCTATTTCCATTCTAAACTCTTCTCCTACCCTCTCCACTAGTTCGCCAACCATCTCAGAGGATTTTTGAGGCTTTTTATTGGAGTTTTCCGGCCGATTCTTAGTATTTCTTCATCCACTCCGTCGGTAAGAACTTCAAAGCCTTTTTCTTCGTCGATTCTCAATTTAATTCGTTCTTTTGATGATTTCGCCTTTATTAATTGATTTATGAGTATGCAATGTTGCTTAAGAATGAATTAAAGCAAATTAGATTGTAAATTTTAAATTTTTCAACCCACGGCCGTTATACTCTGTCCGCCCGATGATCCACACGGGCGTGTGGAATTAACACACGGCCGTGTGGATTCCTGCAGATTGAGTATTTTAACTTGTTTTTGATCTCTTTCTCTTTCAATCTTGTAGAGATGTCTACTAGGCCTAGGAAATCGGTCGGCAAGCGTCCGCGAGCAGCTACTCCACCCCCCGAAGAAATGGAGTTTGATTTACCCGAGCACAGGGAGCGGTACAAGAAACTCTCGCCACTTCGATTTGGACAGTCGCGCTACCCTGATTTGAGCGTATTGAGAGACATACAGGGGGGCGACGCCATAGCTACAGAGGTGGAGGAGTTGCTGGCTGTGGGGAGTTGGGACCGATTGTTATCTATTCGAGAGCTAGCAACTCGAGACATCACCCTCGAGGTCCTATCGACATTCGAATTCAACCGAGGGTATGATAGCTTCACGGATAGCCAGACGATTCAGTTCCGTGCCCTCGGTAGACACTTCAGCATGAGTGTCACTCAGTTCTCAGTCCTGATGGGCCTGTACGATCAGGCATACACCGAGACAGAGGAGTATGTTTTGCTACCCACCGAGTATCCAGGTACCCTCACACCACAGACGATTTACGAGACATTATGCGGGGATGGTCAGTATGAGCCGGGGGTTTCGAAAGCGACATTCCTTTCCCGGCCAGCATACAGGTACCTTCATGCTATCCTGAGCAGGTCTATTAGTGGCCGAGGGGACAGTACAGGGGTACTGAGCAGACAGGAGCTGCTATACTTGCACTCCATGGTGCAGAGTGAGCCACTTCACCTGGGGCACGTTCTAGCCGAGTACATTCGCCACCAGGGCCAGTACCCCAGGGTTGGAGTCATTTTTTCAGGGCCCTACATCACACGCCTCGCTATAGGCCTAGGGCTCAGAGATGGGGTGCGCGGGGCCGAAAAGATCGCTACACCAGCCCCGCTCACCAGAGAGACACTGAGACTGATGGGTATGGTCCGCAGATCAGGACCAGGAGTCTATACTATGATCATACCCCGGACAGCGCAGGCCGAGGGCTCCCAGGCAGCATTGGGGCCACCCCCGCAGGACACAGAGACAGGGGCAGAGGCTGAGGTACCCCCCACCGCACCGGAGCCACCTCCGGTGCGGATGTTTTCACCGTCTCGAGGCCAGGACAGACTGGAGCGCCTCGAGAGCGAAGTGGGGATCCTACAGACCGAGGTGGCCGAGTTAGGGCTATACAGATTTCACAGCACCAGGAGGTGATGGCGCAGTTCCAGAGCTTGCGACAGGTTTTCGAGCAGATCGCCTCCTCCTCCTTCGTGGTCCGACCTCGAGTTTCCACTCCACCACCTCCATCTCCCGCATCACCAGCAGATCCACCTGCACTGACATCAGCCGAGCCTCCAGCAGCACCAGAGGCCACCACTCAGGATACCGACGCTGAGGCGTCCTAGATTTTAGATTCTTTTCTTTTATTTGTCATTTCTGTATATCTTTACTTTATTTTGGACTTGTAGTACTTAGAAAGGATTCTCCTTCTGAGTATAGCTTTTATTTTGCTTTTTATTTTGTCTCGAGTTGTATTCATTGCTTGACATTTTATATACTCGAGTTTTATTGAGCTTTACTGAACCCTCGTTTACGTGTGCGCAGATGGTCTTGGATGTAAGGATTTTGAGGAATAGTCATTGACACGGTCATGGGATCGTGTGTGCTCCACAAACCATTGAGACTCAACTCTCAATGACTTAGCTCCATCAAACGCAACACTTGGAGTTCAGGGGAGTAATGTTTCAATTGCCACTTCCACACTAATTGCTTTTATCGTTTTCACTTATTATTGTGCTTCTATGCGTACATTGAGGACAATGTACATCTTAAGTGTGGGGGGGAGTTCACATTGCACACACCTTTACTTGTGCGTTCAATTGTTTATGCTCATGTAGCCTATGGCGGTTCACCTTAGTTGTAACGGTTGTATTCTTATAGTTTAGGAGAATTTTTAACATTGTATCCTATCATGCTCTAGTTCCACTTGAATTTTAGGGGATTTTTGCTCGATTACACCTTATTGCACTACTCACTCTTGAAATCTTTTGGAAACTCGATCTTGAAGTTTTAAAGGACAAGTTTATCATCGTTCTTAGTTTTACTTTGGAAAATGCATATATATAGAAAAAAAAAAAAAAAAAAAAAAAAAAAAGAGAAAAATGTGAGTTTGTGAATAGTTGCTTTCTTTTATGTATGCATTTGAGGTGGAAAGAGCTACCACCCATGAAGTATGTAGCTACTCTCATAAGTCGGATACAAGTTATGCCCTAATGAGAGAAAGAGCTATCTCATGGGATGCGTGAAAGCTACTACCCCGGTAGAAAGAGCTACCTCCTCGAAAGAGTGAAAGCCACCTTTGGCGGCCGCCTAGGAAAGGGCTACCTTCGAGGATGTGTGAAGCTACTACTTCCTCTCCTAATTTTTTCCGTTCGTAAATAAGTCCTTGTAAATAAGAGTTTGAGGAGTACTCGTTGGTTCTCTTGAGTGAAGTCGCACACACTAACACGTTTTCGAGTTATTATCCTTTTTAATTCATGTTTTTAGCTAGAGCATTGATAACCTTATGCAATGTTTTGATTTCCCCTTACTTGTAGAATGCTTCTTTTGCACTTTTGGTGAACCTAAGGCCAAGCACTTTCAATTGTTCTTCCCAAGTACTTTCACGTTTTATTTTTGCTTGAGGACAAGCAAAAGCTTAAGTGTGGGGGAGTTTGATAAGTGCTTGTGTTATAGTATCGCGAAGCGCTATTATCTTACATTAAGCATACCTTTTATTAGATTTTATCACTAAATGTGTGCATTTGTGTTCTCTTGTGCATTGAAGGTATTGTGGAGCCTAATTGGAGAAGAAGAATGAAATTAGGTCGCGCTTGCCAATGTTGAGATGTTCTCGGACCAAGCAAGGAACGAAGCACGTATTTGGACTTGTGGATGTGTGCCAACCTCCTTTGGAGGGGCACAAAGGCAGTCACATTCACAACAAGTCCAATCCGTGTTACTTAGGAGAATTTCGCGAAAGAAGAAGACTTGAAGCAATTGGCGCGACCTACCGTTGCTTGTGTGCCCAAGTAATGGCCTCGATGAAGAACAATGGACCCGGGAGGCGTTTCGGCAAAGTACCAAGCCTGTTCAGCTGAAGACTAGTGTTCCAGAGAAGTCACACGGGCGTGTGGAAATTCCACACGGCCGTGTGTTTTGCAATTTCAGCCATCCAGTGAAGACACACGGGCGTGTGGAAATTCCACACGGCCGTGTGAAATTAATTTTCCAGCCGAGACAGAAGCTTCACACGGGCGTGTGGAAATTCCACACGGCCGTGTGAAGCCCCCGATAAGTCCAATTTTAAAGCCGCGATTCAACATTATAAAAGGGGATTTTTTGCAACCTTTTGGAGGATCTTTTCGACCTAACTTTTCCCCAACTTTCTGGAGTGCGGCTAGGGTTTCGGAGAGGATTTCGTGGAGGTTCTAGCACATCGTCGGCATCGATTTCGAGGTTCGACGTTTGCACAAGACCACGGCCACACCAACTTCGAGGGGGTTTTCATCTATGTCTATGTTTTATGCTTTATTTTCCACATTGATGAACATGTATAGCTCTATGAGGAGCTAAACCCTTCGTGGGGTATTCGGACTTGTAAACTTTAGGGTTCTTATGTTTCTTTGACATTAATTATTATGCTTTCCATCGTTGATGAATAAAATTGAGTTTTAATCTTAATTATCTCTTGATATTGTTTTCCCTTAAATGTGACATTAGGGTTGAGAGCAATCTAGGTTTTCCTTTGGAGGTGTGACAACTCCTATAGGATTAGACTACTTAAGACTAAAGAGGGTTGAGAGGGAGAGTTGTGAGGTAGCAATGTACCCCTTTCCCTTCCGATGTGATTTTTCCCTACCTCCGATTCCTTGATTTAATAGCGGTCGAAATAGAGTGAAGCAATAGGTAGATAAACTCCCCTAGGGCTTAATTGCGCAAGTAATAGAGTGAAGGGTTGTAGTGAATCCTATATGCTGGGGCTTAATCTAGACTAGGGTTCTTTCACCTGGACCAAAGGGTTAGAACTATTGTTGTAGGAACAGGTTTAATCACTAGGAATCCCTAGAGCATAATGCAATCCCATATAGTGTGAGGTTTAGGTAGATGGACTCCCCTGGGGCTTAATCATCTAGGTGACAGAGTGAAGGGTGTTGTGAATCCTAATACCAAAGCATAGCATTGGGGTTAGTCACGGTTGTCCTTAGGTTTGGGACCGTGAGTCTTAGGATTTCCTCGACTCAATTGACATCAATAGGAGAGTATAATATCATAGTCTTGCACTTGAAACATAGACCCTAGAGGTAGCTTGTCCGGATACCCCCTTTTACTCATTGCAAGTCCTTCTCGATTTTCCTATTTGCATTTCTTACTTTCATCCTTCTATTTAGTTTATTGTCTTGAAATACATTCATTCATTAATATCACCATTGTTTTCCATATTTCGCATAGCTTAATTAGTGAATTCTTATACTCTATCTCCCTATTCCCTGTGGATTCGACTACCTTCTCACCAAGGTAAATTTATTACTTCGACAAACCCGTGCACTTGCGGGATACACGCAAGGGGTCGTGTCAATGTTCTTGTACATTCATGCAACTTATGTGTATTTTCTATGAGTTTTTGCGCACTTGATGTTTTATTTTCATTTCAGGGTTTCGAGGACCAAGTGCGCAAGTTTCGACCGTATTCGTGTCATTCCGGGGAAGATTGAAGAAGAAACGAAGAGTTGGAGCACCCTGGAAGCCGACGCGCCGCACACGGACACATTTTCTCGGCCGTGTGCGGCCACTGTGCGGCCCGCACAGTGGCCGCACAAGGGAGACAGAGAGGTGTGCGGCCAGTGTGCGGCCCGCACACTGGCCGCACAGCACAGCCAGAAGGCTGTGCGGGCACTGTGCGGCCCGCACAGTGCCCGCACACCTTCGGGCTATATATGCTTGTTCTGAAGAGTTTTTGAGGGGATTTTTTGGGTTCTCATCCGGCCTCCACTTGTCCTAGACTTCATTTCACCATTTCTTGAGGGATTTTGGAGGGATTTTCGGCTAGATTCGAAGGAGAGAAGAAGGGGAAGACGTTGAGAAGCTTCATAGGGCTCGCCGGCGCGGATCCGACGAGCTACGCCATCAACCCTAGTCGACATCTTCGAGGGGGTTTTTCTTGTTTTTATTGGATGGAATTGTTGTATGATGAGCTCCTTAGTTTTGTGATGTTGAACTAAACCTCCCAAGGCCGCCGGGCTCCCGGTGAACCTTGGGAGGAGACTTTGTATGAATGACCTATATTTTGCTTTAAATGAATGTGTTAGTTTGATTGTTTGGTTTTAATTCATCATCATGTTGTTCATTCTACAATGGATGGATTCCGTAGAATTGATTTTGAATGATACTTGTTTGGCGGGATGCTAGCTTGTATTAGGTCCTTTGATGAGTTAAAGAGGGTAACATGTATTAATACACCGGAGGTTCCGGGTGTTAATAGCCTCCCGCGCGATTAGGGTTAATTTAGCCGAGAGCGTGCATTAGATTAACCCTAATCAAGACTCCTTGTTCTCATTGACATCGTAGGGGTATTTTCTGGATAGAGAAACCCGTACTGGATTAGGGCTACACTACGGAGGTTCCGGGGTAGTCGACATCCGAGTCTAGCGGACCGAAACCAAGCCAACCCTAGTTTTATAATTATCTTGGTCATTCGTATTTAGTCTTCTCCCGGGGGAATCCTCGCCCGAGGCCTTCCATAATTATTGGATTCTTCATCTCTATTTTATTCCGGATTGAGTTTTATCTTATTTGCATTTCTTTACTTGTTTTTATTATTTTAATATTGTTTCAACCCTGTTTCGATCGACTAGAAAGTGACTCCCAAAAGGAAGTAATAGTAGATCTCGGGCCCTTGGGAATACGACCCTCCTCGTGAGGTTTATTACTTGACGACCCATGCACTTGCGGCCGGGGAGTCGCGTGCTAGCTCTGTAGCTAGTCGCGCGCTCGCTCATCAAGTTTTTTGGCGCCGTTGCCGGGGAACATCCGAGAATACTAGGAAAACTTTTGGATCATTGCTCTAGTCATTTCGCTTTCATTTGTAATTATTCACTAATATCTCTCTCTTTGTCTCTTGTGCATTTCCAGGTACCCCATTTTAAACCTTCACATCGATGGATCAATACTTGAGTGAACCTACTTCTCACTACTTGGATCAATGGAAAAGGCAGTTTCTGGTTCATAATGAAGGCTCTAATTTGAAGACTACGGATCAGGATGATTGTACTCTCAGCAACAACGAATTTTTTTCGCGATTCATGAGTGGAGCCGAGTATGTAAATTCTGTTCAGAACGGAGCTCACAACCGGCAGCCGACCACAGATCACGAGTTTACCACTTTTTTGCCTCCTAAGCAGTCTGTGTGCGAGGTGCAAGATGAATCTGAATCTGACAACTCTATTGATGATGAGATGGAAGAATTTGAGAGAATACAACGTGATAACATGAACAGACTAAAGCCATCTGTCGATGAACCACCAGAATTGGAGTTGAAGGAATTACCCCCACACCTTGAATACGCATTTCTTGATGGAAATCTTAAGTTACCAGTGATAATTTCCTCTAGCCTGTCAACAGAGCACAAGAATGAACTCTTAAAGGTGTTAAAGAGGCACAAGCGGGCGTTGGCGTGGAAGATTTCAGATATCCGGGGGATAAATCCATCTTTCTGCACTCATAAAATTCTAATGGAAGACAACCACAAGCCGTCGGCCCTCCCGCAACGGAGGTTAAACCCGAATATGAAAGAAGTGGTAAAAGCTGAAGTGATCAAACTGCTAGACGCCGGCATAATCTACCCAATCTCTGATAGTGCTTGGGTCAGTCCCACCCAGGTGGTACCAAAGAAAGGGGGCATGACAGTAGTGACTAACGAGAAGAATGAGCTCATCCCTACTAGGCAGGTCACTGGTTGGAGAGTCTGTATTGATTATAGAAAGCTCAATGACGCCACTCGCAAGGATCATTTCCCTCTTCCGTTCATTGATCAGATGCTCGAAAGGTTGGCCGGACACGAATACTATTGCTTTCTTGATGGTTTTTCCGGGTACTTTCAAATTCCCATAGCCCCTGAAGACCAAGAGAAAACCACTTTCACCTGCCCTTATGGTACATTTGCTTACCGCAGAATGCCTTTCGGGTTGTGCAATGCCCCTGCCACATTTCAGAGATGCATGCTTGCTATCTTCGAGGACATGGTTGAAAACACGATGGAAGTGTTCATGGATGACTTCTCAGTGTATGGGAGCTCATTTGACTTGTGTTTGAAAAACTTGGAGCGTGTTCTGGAACGATGTGAGGAAACCAACTTAGGTGCTGAGCTGGGAAAAATGCCACTTTATGGTAAAGGAGGGTATAGTTCTGGGACATAAAATTTCAGGTGATGGCATTGAAGTAGACAAGGCAAAAATCTCTGCCATTGAGAAGCTCCCTCCTCCAACATGTGTCAAGGCAATTAGAAGTTTTCCGGGGCATGCCGGGTTTTACAGGAGATTTATAAGAGATTTTTCTAAGATTGCAAAACCGTTGACTAAGCTCCTTGAGAAGGATGTGCCGTTCAATTTCACCCCGGAGTGTTTGACTGCCTTCACTACACTAAAGAATCAACTTATCCGGGCACCTATCCTCATCGCACCAAACTGGGAGCTACCATTCGAATTAATGTGTGACGCTAGTGATTTTGCAGTGGGAGCAGTTCTGGGGCAAAGGAAAGACAAACATTTCCATCCTATTTATTATGCAAGCAAAACTCTCACCGGGGCTCAGGAAAATTATACTACCACTGAAAAAGAACTCCTTGCGGTGGTCTTTGCTTTCGACAAGTTCAGGCCTTATTTGGTGCTTTCCAAAGTTGTGGTTTACACTGATCATTCTGCACTTCGATATCTCCTGAGTAAGACTGATGCTAAGCCGCGTTTGATCAGTTGGGTACTCCTGCTGCAGGAATTCGATCTGGAAATCAAGGACAAAAGAGGTGCTGAAAATTTAGCTGCTGATCATTTGTCTCGACTTGAGAACAACTACTCATCATCTACCATAGATGGTGAGATCAATGACTCCTTTCCGGAAGAACAACTGTTTTTTGTTCAGGTGGCTCAGGAAGAAGATCAACCCTGGTTCGCAGACATTGCTAATTATCTGGCAGCGGGCATTCTCCCAAAGTGGTTTAGTTACCAACAAAGGAAGAAATTTTTCGCTGATCTGAAGCATTATATTTGGGAGGAACCTTACTTGTTCCGCGTCTGTGCCGATCAGGTGGTTAGGCGGTGCGTATCTCGACAAGAAGGAGTGCACATTATCAAACATTGCCATGAAGGCCCAACCGGGGGGCATTATAGCACCAATCGAACAGCTAAAAAAATTCTTGACGCTGGATTCTTTTGGCCCACTATTTTTCTAGACGCACAGATCCATATTCGATGCTGCGATCGATGCCAAAGAGCAGGGAACATTTCGTGCCGGGACGAAATGCCTCAGAGTGCTATCCAAGTTTGTGAGGTTTTTGATGTGTGGGGGATCGATTTCATGGGTCCCTTTCCAAACTCCCGGGGGCACAAGTTTATTCTAGTTGCTGTGGATTACGCATCCCGCTGGGTGGAAGCTCAATCGTTGCCGTCTAGTGATGCCCGTGTTGTTGTGCAATTCTTGAAGAGGTTGTTCTCGAGGTTTGGGGCGCCGCGAATAATTATCAGTGACCGAGGAGCACACTTTTGTAATTCCCAGTTTGCGAAGATCTTGAAAAGATACGGTGTCTCCCATTATACATCTACCGCTTATCATCCACAAACTAGTGGTCAAGTCGAAGTTTCCAACCGAGAACTCAAGCGAATTTTGGAAAAAACTATTGCTCATCATCGCAAGGACTGGGCAGACCATCTGGATGATGCACTTTGGGCCTACCGTACAGCATATAAAACACCTACGGGGAGCAGTCCGTATCGCCTAGTTTATGGCAAGGCTTGCCATCTCCCTGTTGAGCTGGAGCACAAAGCATATTGGGCCACCAAATTCCTGAATTTTGATTTCAACCTGGTTGGGGAGAAAAGGAAGATGCAACTGAATGAACTTGAGGAATGGAGGGTTCTGTCCTACGAGAATTCAAGATTATACAAAGAAAAAGTGAAGCGATTCCATGACAAAAATATAAAACCGGGCAAGAAGTTGGAGGAAGGGGATCAAGTGTTGCTATACAATGCCCGACTTCGCCTATTTCCAGGGAAGCTCAAATCGCGATGGACAGGACCGTACACGGTCATGAGTGTCTCACCTCAGGGAGTAGTCGAAATCAACCACCCGGAGAAAGGTCGGTTCAAGGTAAACGGGCATCGCCTCAAGCTATATTTCGGTAAGAGCTCGTTTTTGCCCGATTCGTCAGGTAAAATCTTTCCCTTTGAACCTCATTAATTCGGGACACTCATGCTTCGAGCTCGCGACGCTTAGCGAGCACTCTTGGGAGGTAACCCAAGCCTTTTTTTTTCGTATTCTTGTTTTCCTTGTTGTTTTTTGTGTGTTTGTTAGAATCTCAAGTTTAATCCTCCTCTCCCTCGTATTTTTTTTCTTGTCGGTGCGTCTTGTCTTAATCATCTCGGTGCCGATTTTTTGTTCTTTCTCGTATTCATTGTTTAAAATACTTTATCCCATGAGGTAATTACTCGTTTGCAATTGTTGTATCCTTGTTTGCATTCCAAGGGGGTGAAAATTTCCAATTTCCTGAAGCCTTGTGCGGCCACTGTGCGGCCCGCACAGTGGCCGCATGACACAGACAGAAGCCCATGCGGCTGGTGTGCGGCCCGCACACCAGCCGCACACTTGAGACAGAGCCTTGTGCGGTTGGTGTGCGGGCCGCACGCCACCCGCACACATCATATGCGGTTGGTGTGCGGCCCGCCCACCCCCGCACACCAACGAGTGACAAGTGGCTGATTCTTGCCACTTGTCCACCATCTTGCCTTGCTCAGTGTCCTCTTTAGTCTTATCCCTTTCAAAGACTTCTTTTCAGCCCCTATTCTCCATCTTTGACTCTTAAGCACTGAAATTTCTCCAAGACTCACCTCCATCACCTTGGCCGACCATCTCCAAAACTAGCTCCCTGATTTCCTTCTTCTTCTTCCAAGCTCGTCCTCGTCCTCACTAGCTCTTCAACCTCATCTTGTTTGTTTTCCCTTGCCCTTAAGGTCTGTTTCATCTTACTTCTTTTTCTTGAGATCTTGGAGAACTTGCTACTTCATTGTGGTACTTGTTACATTTATTTGTGAGTGATTAATCTTGGAGAGTTTGATTTCCCTTTTTGGGTGTAATTTTTGTAGCTCACTGTTGTCTTGAGTGGAATGTTTCCTCATGGTGTTGTTTCAAAGTTGTTCCACATTTATACTAATTTCTATGGTGAATTTAGGATGTTATGCTTGCTTTTAAGAAATCTTTGTTTCCATCCTCTATTTTGATCTCACATGCCTTGTTTTCATGCTAGTAAACTATTGTACTCACCCTTGTTGCCTTTGTTTGATTTTGTAGTCTCCTTTCTTATCTTTCCATATTGTTAATGCATTATGATAATATTAATTCTTGTGTCATACCTATCTTGTCGCACTTGCTATTATGGGATGAAATTTGATTTTATCTAAATTGTGTGATTATAGATATGGCACCGAAGGCTTCTAACAAGCGCGCATTGGCCCAAGCTAGCTCTTCATCCGAGATCCAATTCAATGACAATGTATTCCAGGAACGCTACGATTCACTTAGCACAAAGCCATTTGGCCAAACCCGAATAATTGATTGGGAACTACTTGAACAATTGGGTTTGGCCGATGGTGTTCGGCAATTAGTTGGGTTTGATCAGTGGCTCACCGTTTTTGATATCAACGAACCTGTTTATCGCGAGCTCACCCTCGAAGTTCTGAGCACCTTTGAATTTAACAAGACCTATGCCCGTCTTCATCGCCCAGGAGGAATTTCATTCCAAGTCCATGGTGAACGTAAATCCATTAGTCTCCGTGACTTTGCCAACCACTTGGGCATTTATGACTGGGAGTTCCTGAAAAGTATGCACTACCCCACCTTACCACTTGATTTTCCCCCGCATGTCGAGCCAAGGCACTTTTGGCGTTCTATTACACTTGCTGCCGGTCAGGATTCCAAGAAAGCGTCACTCCTTCGTAGTCCCGCCCACCGTTATGTACACGCATTGATGAGCCGATCTATCACCGGGCGCGCCGACAGCACTGGGGTAGTATCTCGCATGGACCTGCTCATTCTATACAGTATGATTAACCATTATCCCATCAATTTGGCGTGTGTGCTAGCAGAATGCATTGCCCGACATAATCAACACCCCCCGATCGGGGTCATCTTCGCCGGACCGTATATCACACGCCTTGTGAGGGGCATGCAGGTTCTTGGCCGTATTCGTTCCATGAAGAGGGTTGGGGGAACGATTGCATTGGGGATTCAAACCTTACTCGCGATTGGTATTATCAAGCGCCGAGGATCATCCTATTTTGTCGTTTCTCATGAGAGCCTCCTCAATTCCGACGACAACCAGAGTACACCGGATATTCCTCAGGGTGACCAAGCTCAATCGAGTTCCAATCGCACCGTTTCCCCTGCAGAGTTACAGCGTGATATACAAGATTTGCGAGACATACAGCGGCGTCAGGGAGAAGATATTTCTCGGATCATCCAGGGGCAACTTAACCTTTTGCAGGGCCAACAGGACATCCTGGCCCTCTTGCAGCATCAACCCCACTCTCCACCATTTTCTGCACCACCAGCTTCTACTGACGACTGGGATGACTGGGATTGAGGCTCCCAGGCTCTCCTCTGTTCCTGTTCTTTTTATTGCTATTTCCGTTTCTGTTCTTTTTATTGTTGTCTCTTGTGTGCTTGCGTTTGTTGTATTAATCTAGTTGTCTAGGGCTTATCCTTACAACTTAGTTTGTTGAGTGTTGTTTTAGTCTATCGCTTAAAAACTCTTGTTGCTCTTGTAAACCGTGTTTCTTGTCTTCAATTTCTGTGTGGTTGATGGATGCTTGACTCGACGTCTTTTCTCCTTGTAGGTAGACCAAGACGTCCATTTTTCTTCCCCTCCACTTCGCTTGTAGCCATGGTGATGGTCACCCCGAGCTCGTGCCTTGCAAAGCTCATTACCAATTTCTCGGGGAAGTTCATGACACCACCCTCTTTATTTTCCATGCATAAATTTTTCTGTACTGCTGATTAATGTACATTGAGGGCAATGTACTGCTTTAAGTGGGGGGTGCTATGCATGTCTGATCTTCGTTACTTGTTTCGTGAACTTGTATGAAAATTTTTAATTCTTGACTTGTTGCATGATTGTAAACCTAGGATGGCGTACTTAATTGTGATTGTATTATAGCTCGAAATCATGATAAATGCTAAGCTTTTTATGACCCTGCACACTTGAGATTTTCATGTCATTCTAGGCAATTCTCGCACTATTCCCTTAGGTAGAACCCTGGACATCTAGGCGAGGAACCACAGCACTTTCGTGACCCTCTTAGTTGCTAACCCATACTAGTGGTTTCGCGCCTTGACGTGTTAGAATACCTTCTAATAGGGTTTTAAGGACCTTCTTCTTGTTCTTTTTTGCAATACGGTAAAAAAAAAAAAAAAAAAAAAAAAAAAAAAAAAAAAAAAAAAGGCAAAGTGAATAAAAACGTGGACAGTGCTCCTCTGTCCTAATAGCGAAGTAACCTGGGGTTCTGGCTCCTAACCAGAGTGTTCCTCTCGCCAAAAGCTATAAGGACATGAGCGCGTTTACATGAATGTGCAACGCTCCAGGTAATGTGGATTTGCAGTTCATGTTAGTCCCAGAAAAAGAAAAAGGTAAAGAATTGTGTACAGAAAAATAAAATTCGACCGGTATTTGTTCGAGAATAAGAGGAAGGATCCTTAGGACTCTACTAGAAGTATTTCTACCACCTCAAGGCCGTATTCCACTAGGTGGCGTGAATTGCTTCAAGAAGTGGTCCTCGGGGTCCTGTCTACCTTGTTTGGACTACAGGGCTTCGAACTAGGGGATTTGCACACACACAGCACGACACGGCCAATGAATGCGTGAATCATCTCAAGTGGTCTTTGCTTAATATTTTGAGTTTCACTTTGGCTATGATACTTCCATCTCTGGCCGGAGGTTATGTATTTTGTCACTTATGATTATCTCTGGTTCTCCATGTCCGTTTGCTTGGGGACAAGCAAATGCTTAAGTGGGGGGTATTTGATAAGTGCCAAAATACATCATGTTTTAGCTATGATGTTCTTGTACATTCATGCAACTTATGTGTATTTTCGATGAGTTTTTGCGCACTTGATGTTTTATTTTCATTTCAGGGTTTCGAGGACCAAGTGCGCAAGTTTCGACCGTATTCGTGTCATTCCGGGGAAGATTGAAGAAGAAACGAAGAGTTGGAGCACCCTGGAAGCCGACGCGCCGCACACGGACACATTTTCTCGGCCGTGTGCGGCCACTGTGCGGCCCGCACAGTGGCCGCACAAGGGAGACAGAGAGGTGTGCGGCCAGTGTGCGGCCCGCACACTGGCCGCACAGCACAGCCAGAAGGCTGTGCGGGCACTGTGCGGCCCGCACAGTGCCCGCACACCTTCGGGCTATATATGCTTGTTCTGAAGAGTTTTTGAGGGGATTTTTTGGGTTCTCATCCGGCCTCCACTTGTCCTAGACTTCATTTCACCATTTCTTGAGGGATTTTGGAGGGATTTTCGGCTAGATTCGAAGGAGAGAAGAAGGGGAAGACGTTGAGAAGCTTCATAGGGCTCGCCGGCGCGGATCCGACGAGCTACGCCATCAACCCTAGTCGACATCTTCGAGGGGGTTTTTCTTGTTTTTATTGGATGGAATTGTTGTATGATGAGCTCCTTAGTTTTGTGATGTTGAACTAAACCTCCCAAGGCCGCCGGGCTCCCGGTGAACCTTGGGAGGAGACTTTGTATGAATGACCTATATTTTGCTTTAAATGAATGTGTTAGTTTGATTGTTTGGTTTTAATTCATCATCATGTTGTTCATTCTACAATGGATGGATTCCGTAGAATTGATTTTGAATGATACTTGTTTGGCGGGATGCTAGCTTGTATTAGGTCCTTTGATGAGTTAAAGAGGGTAACATGTATTAATACACCGGAGGTTCCGGGTGTTAATAGCCTCCCGCGCGATTAGGGTTAATTTAGCCGAGAGCGTGCATTAGATTAACCCTAATCAAGACTCCTTGTTCTCATTGACATCGTAGGGGTATTTTCTGGATAGAGAAACCCGTACTGGATTAGGGCTACACTACGGAGGTTCCGGGGTAGTCGACATCCGAGTCTAGCGGACCGAAACCAAGCCAACCCTAGTTTTATAATTATCTTGGTCATTCGTATTTAGTCTTCTCCCAGGGGAATCCTCGCCAGAGGCCTTCCATAATTATTGGATTCTTCATCTCTATTTTATTCCGGATTGAGTTTTATCTTATTTGCATTTCTTTACTTGTTTTTATTATTTTAATATTGTTTCAACCCTGTTTCGATCGACTAGAAAGTGACTCCCAAAAGGAAGTAATAGTAGATCTCGGGCCCTTGGGAATACGACCCTCCTCGTGAGGTTTATTACTTGACGACCCGTGCACTTGCGGCCGGGGAGTCGCGTGCTAGCTCTGTAGCTAGTCGCGCGCTCGCTCATCAGGAACCCGTCGGGGTCGCACCACAGATCGCTCAAGCAACTGAATCACTGTGGCAAGCTGTGCTGATAAGTGAGCGAACTGTGATGCCTGAGTAGTCCTCAAGGATGGTGCCTCGGCCTCTGCCCCTGCCTCGAGATGGAGAAAAGATACGCACTGGAGGTGGCTCCGGTGCTGTGGATGGTGCCTCGGCCTCTGCCCCTGCCTCTGTGTCCACTGGTGGTGGCTCTAAGGCTGCCTGTGAGCCCTCGGCCTGCTCTGTCTGGCGTATGATCATAGTGTAGACTCCTGGTCCTGATCTGCTGACCATACCCATCAATCTCAGTGTCTCTCTGGTGAGCGGGGATGGTGTAGCGATCTTTTCGGCCCCGCGCACCCCATCTCTGAGTCCCAGACCTATGACGAGGCGTGTGACGTAGGGGCCTGCAAAGAGAACTCCAACCCTGGGGTACTGGCCCTGGTGGCGCATGTACTCAGCTAAGATGTGCCCTAAGTGGAGTGGTACCCTCTGAGCCATCGAATATAGATAAAGAAGCTCCTGGCGACTCAGAACCCCAGTGCTATCACCTCGGCCACTCACTGATCTACTAAGAATGGCATGTAAGTATCTGTAGGCCGGGCGAGACAAGCACGTGGCCTTTGAGATCCCTGGCTCATACTGGCCTTCTCCGC
The DNA here is from genome assembly GCA_020875875.1 of Dioscorea alata. NCBI lineage: Eukaryota > Viridiplantae > Streptophyta > Magnoliopsida > Dioscoreales > Dioscoreaceae > Dioscorea > Dioscorea alata. The sequence goes on from CM037027.1 coordinate 7,859,457, forward strand.
ACAAATCTCTGTATGCCCTCTGCTGGGTAAGACTGCCCGGGTAGTCTGTAGGAAGATCCCTGTACTCCTCGGTCTGTGTATAGGCCTCATCGTATAGTCCCAGATGGATCGAAAACTGGGTCAAGCTGAAGCTGAAATGCTGGCCTAATATCCTGAACTGAATGGTATCAGGAGTGGAAAAATCCCTGTATGATCTGTCAAACTCAAATGAAGCCAGGAACTCCAGTGTCACCCCTCGAATGGCTGGGTCTCTAATCCTCAATAATCTCCTCCAGCCACCCACCGAGAGTAGCTCCTCAACCTCCTCGGCAATACCGTCACCCCCCTGGATCTCTCTGATAATGCTCAGGTCGGGGTATCGTGACTGTCCGAAACGGAGTGTGGATAATCTATCAAACCTGGTCTGGTGCTCAGGTATACGGAACTCTGTCTCCTCTGGAGGGGGTGTGGGCTCACGGGGTCACTTCCCAGCCGACTTCTTGGACCTGGAAGTCATATTTGCGAGATTGAAAGGAGAATTGATCAAAAATATTAAAATATAACAATCTGCAGAAATCCACATGGCCGTGTGTTAATTCCACACGCCCGTGTGGATCATCGGGCGGACAGAGCATAACGGCCGCGGGGCCAAAATTCCAAAATTAACAATCTAATTCGTTCCAATTCATTCCTAAGCATACTCGCATACTCATTAATCATTCAATATAGGCGAAATCATCAAAAAGAACGAATTAAATTGAGAATTGACGAAGAAAATGGCTTCGAAGTCCTTACCGACGGAGTGGATGAAGAAATATTAAGAACCGGCCGGAAAACTCCAATAAAAGCCTCAAAAATCCTCTCAGATGGTTGGGGAACTAGTGGAGAGAGTAGAAGGAGAGTTTAGAATGAAAATGGAAGAGGCACGAGTGAAAACCAAAAGAAATCGCGCGGCTTTTGGAGTTCTGGGAATTCACACGGCCGTGTGACAATGCCACACGGCCGTGTGCCTCTGAAATTAGGGTTCACAGGGGCCAACACACGTCCCTGTGTACATTCTGTTTAATCTATGGCTACCCTACATGGCCGTGTGGAAATTCCACACGGCCGTGTGCCTTCACAAGGATATCCACAGGGGCTGGTACACGGCCCTGTGGCTTCTCGGGAAAACACAGAAGCTCTCTGAAAAACATCACACGGCCGTGTGTTAATTCCACACGGCCGTGTGCCCAACCTGGCCAAGAACACAAGGCCGGTCACAGGGGCCAACACACGCCCCTGTGGCCTCTCTGATTTGCCTGAAAAATCTAAGTGTTTCACACGGCCGTGTGTTAATTCCACACGGTCGTGTGCCAATCACAAGCTCTTCCACAGGGGCTGTCACACGCGCCTGTGTTTTCTCGGGAAGAAGGGATTTTTCTGCAGAGTTTTCACACGGCCGTGTGTTAATTCCACACGGCCGTGTGCCTTAGCACAGTGGCACTCACAGGGGCACCCACACGCCCCTGTGAAATCTCTGGAAAAGAGTTGAAGTTCTGCGAAAATTCACACGGCCGTGTGTTAATTCCACACGGCCGTGTGCCCCTTCTGAAGTTTTCACAGGGGCAAAGTCACGCCCCTGTGTCTTCTCTGGTTGAGCTCTAATTGGTCACACACGGCCGTGTGTTAATTCCACACGGCCGTGTGTTTTCTCTGGTTTACTTAGAAAATTTTACAGACTCTCAGAAAAATTCAGAAACTCTTTAAAAATACTTAGAGCCTGTAAAAACCATAAAATTACGACCAGAAACCAAAGAAAACACACTCAACCAACCTAAACTTCCTCAATTATCGTTAAGGCACAGGAAATTCATCAAAAACCCACAAGAAAATCGCAGCGTAAGCACATGAAAAATTCAGGACACCAAAACTAAGACTTTTTATTCAATCTAAAGCTAACTAGGTCCTAGAAAAACTGTAAAGCCTTGGGTTGCCTCCCAAGAAGCGCTTGTTTAACGTCACTAAGCTTGACGTACCTGGCTTACCTCAAGGCGGTTGAAGGAAAAATATTTCTTTGTCATTGCTGCAAACCTCTCCACCAAAGTATGGTTTCAACCGGTGTCCGTTTACCTTGAACGTCCCCTTCTCCGGATGAGTAATCTCAATTGAACCTTGGGGTGATACCTGAGTGACTGTGTACGGGCCAAACCATCTAGTCTTTAACTTTCCGGGGAAGAGTCGTAATCGGGAGTTGAATAGTAGGACTTGGTCACCGACCTTGAATTCCTTAGGTAATTTGATATGCTTGTCATGCCATTTTCGAATCTTCTCTTTGTAAATTTTGGCATTCTCATAAGCTTTCAATCTCCATTCATCGAGTTCATTAAGATGAAGCAGCCTCTGTTCACCAGCTCTTCTTAAGTCGAAGTTCATTGCTTTAATTGCCCAATATGCTTTATGTTCAAGTTCCACGGGTAGATGGCATGACTTCCCGTAGACTAGATTATACGGAGTGGTGCCTATGGGTGTCTTGTACGCTGTGCGATGGGCCCATAGTGTGTCATCCAACCGTTCTGACCAGTCTCGCTTTCCTTGTTCCACAGATTTGGTCAAGATTCGCTTGAGTTCTCTATTGGTGACTTCTACTTGACCACTAGTTTGAGGATGATATGGAGTGGCAAGGCGGTGGCGTACCCCGTATCTTTTCAACACTTTTTCTAATTGAGCATTACAGAAATGGGTTCCTCGGTCACTAATGATGATTCGTGGAGTTCCAAATCGAGTGAATAACCTTTTTAAAAATTTCACCACCGTTCTAGCATCATTACTTGGCAATGCTTGTGCTTCCACCCATTTGGAGACATAGTCAACTGCTACTAGTATGTACTGGTTCCCGTTAGACTTTGGAAATGGTCCCATGAAATCAATGCCCCAGACATCGAATACTTCGCACAATTGTATAGGATTCTGAGGCATCTCATCCCGCCGAGATAAATTTCCAGCCCTCTGACAATTGTCACATCGAAGAACGAACTGGTGTGCGTCTCGAAAGAGAGTTGGCCAATAGAATCTTGCCACCAAGACTTTTTCGGCAGTCCTACTTGATGCATAATTGCCCCCAACTGGCCCTGAATGACAGTGAGCAAGAATATCCCATCCTTCCTCCCTCGATACGCATCTCCGAACTATTTGATCTGCACAAATGCGGAAGAGGAACGGATCGTCCCAGAAATAATTCTTTAAATCACTAAAGAATTTCTTCTTTTGCTGGGATGTGAGCCCTTGTTTGAGCACCTTCCCTGACAAATAGTTAGCAAAATCCGCAAACCATGGAGTGTCACCTGATGAAGTCGTTTTCTGAATTGAATGCAAGTGCTCCTCCGGGAAGAAGTCATTAATTTCCTTGCTTGATGGCTCTTGTCCAATGCTACCCTCTAGCCGTGACAAGTGATCCGCCACAACATTTTCAGTTCCCTTCTTATCTTTTATCTCCATATCAAACTCCTGTAAGAGCAGTATCCAGCGGATTAATCTTGGTTTTGCATCAACTTTGTTCATGAGGTAGCGGAGAGCTGAATGGTCTGTGAGTACAATAACTCTAGATAAAATGAGATATGATCTGAACTTATCGAGTGCAAATACCACCGCTAATAATTCCTTCTCTGTTGTAGTGTAATTTTCTTGGGCATCTGTGAGAGTCTTGCTTGCGTAATAGATGGGTTGGAATTGCTTACCTCTCCTTTGCCCTAAGACTGCTCCAACTGCATAATCACTAGCATCGCACATCAGCTCAAATGGTTCATCCCAATTCGGGGTGATTAGAATCGGAGCTTGAACCAGTTTTTCTTTTAAGACCTTGAAAGCTACTGCACAATCTTCCCCAAAGTCAAATGGAGCATCTTTTTCGAGAAGCTTGGTCAACGGCTGAGTGATCTTTGAAAAATCCTTAATAAACCGCCTGTAAAAACCTGCATGCCCCAGAAAACTTCGGATTTCTTTGACGTTTATTGGCGGAGGAAGTTTATCTATGACCTCTATTTTTGCTTTATCCACCTCCATACCCACACTAGAAATTTTGTGACCGAGAACGATACCTTCTTGAACCATGAAGTGACACTTTTCCCAGTTTAACATGAGATTTGTCTCCTAACATCTTTTCAGCACTCGTTCCAAGTTTCTTAAGCATATATCAAAGGAGTCACCAAACACAGAGAAATCATCAATGAATACCTCCATTATGTCTTCGATGAGATCATCAAAAATAGCAGTCATACAGCGTTGAAATGTAGCAGGTGCATTACATAGCCCGAACGGCATTCGTCTGTATGCAAACGTTCCATATGGACAAGTAAAAGTCGTTTTCTCCTGATCTTCCGGAGCAATAGGAATCTGAAAGTATCCTGACATTCCGTCTAGAAAACAGTAAAATTGATGCCCTGCTAATCGTTCCAGCATTTGATCAATAAACGGCAACGGAAAATGATCCTTTCGGGTTGCATCATTCAACCTTCTGTAATCAATGCAAACTCTCCATCCCGTAACTGTCCTGGTTTGGATGAGCTCATTCTTCTTATTCTTAATTACTGTCATCCCACCTTTTTTCGGAACCACTTGAGTTGGGCTTACCCAAGCACTATCGGAGATTGGGTAAATAATTCCTGCATCCAAGAGTTTCACCACCTCTGCGCCTTCACAACCTCTTTCATGTTTGGATTTAGTCTTCTTTGAGGTTGGATTACCGTTTTGAAGCTATCCTCCATTAAAATCTTATGTGTGCAAAATGAGGGGTTTATTCCTTTTAGGTCTGCAATTTTCCATGCTAACGCAGACTTGTGTATTTTCAACATGTTCACCAGTTTATCTTTTTGCTCCCGAGAAAGATTCGATGCTATGATCACGGGCAACTTCATTTCTTCTGCCAAAAATGCATATTCTAAGTATTCTGGAAGTGTTTTCAACTCTAACTCGGGTGGCTCATCAATGGATGGTCGAAGTCGGTCCCCCTTTGGTCTATCAATTTCTTCAAATTTAGTATCTTGTGGTTTATTAACGCAACCTGATACCTTCTCTGGACCATACTCCTTGAGTTGGTCCTGGGATCCCAACTTAACCCCTAATTCACAAGCTTCCTCAATTAGGTTTGCGATTCCCATTGAAAAGACTTCTTGCTTATGTTCCCAATAACCTGATTCAAACTGTGCGAGAACCTTCTCAAGGGTTTCTTCTGTGTCACCCTTTGGCGAAGCTAGGGCTGATTTATCAAATTCATCCAACACACCGCCCAATTCATAATTCATGTTCTGCTCCTTGTAGAATTGATCGATACTGTTCACTATTTCTGTGCAAGGATGCTTCACTGATTGATCATACTCAGTATAACTTGGAAATGGTTGGGCGATAAACAACTGCATTTTCTGCTTTACTTCCTCAACTAGGCCCACAAGTGTATCAAAAGCTTCGCTTGCGTTAAACATTCCCTCGGTAAAACTGCAATTAGCGAAGAAAGAATTGGTGAGAATAGTGATAGATAGAGAAAATGTGAAATAGACAGCGAAATGAATGACTAAAATAGCAAAAACAAGTATCAAAAATACGCCTATTCCCTGGCAACGGCGCCAAAAACTTGACACGACCTTTTGCGTGCATACCGCAAGTGCACGGCCTTGTCGAAGTAATAAAAGTTACCCCGGTGAGTGGGTAGTCGAATCCACAGGGAATAGGGATTTAAAATACGAGAAGTTGCTATTGAGTCGTGTGATGTACGAAAAGAAACAATGATCGGAGTGATGAGTGAATTTATGGGAACTAGAGTAGATGCAAAGCAAATAAATCGACAGATGAAAGAGAGAAAAGTGCAAGCAACGAGTAAAAAGAGAGGGACTAGTAATAAGTGAAAATAGGGTATCCGGACAAGTTACCTCTAGGACTTATGCTTCTAGTGCAAGACTATGCTATTATACCTTCCTATTGATGTTAATTGCGTCGAGGAAAATCCTGAAACACACGGTCCCAAATCTAAGGTCAACCGTGGCTAACCTTAACACTATGTCCCGGCAATAGGATTCACGTCAACACTTCACTCTGTTGATTGCTCAACTAAGCCCCAGGGGAGTATCTCTACCTAAGCCTAACACTACGTGAGATTGCTTTAAGCTCTAGGGACTCCTAGTGATAAAACCTGTTCCTATGTGTGATAGTTCTAACCCTTTGGTCTAGGAGGAAGAACCATTGTCTAAATTAAGCCCCAGTGCGTAGGATTCACGTCACCCAAAAACCTTGGGGGAGTTTGTCTACCTAGCACTTTACTCTATTTCGACCTCTAATGACTCAAGGAATCGGAGGTAGGGAGAAATCACAACGGAAGGGAAAGGGGTACGGTGCTACCTCACAACTCTCCCTCTCAACCCTCTTCAATTTTAAGTAGTCTAATCCTATAGGAGTTGTCACACCTCCAAAGGATAACCTAGATTGTTCTCAATCCTTAGTGTCACGGCTAAGAGAAAACAATAGCACAAGAAATCTAAAATTGAAACTCGAATTTATTCATCAATTAATGGAAAAGCATAATAACAATGTCAAATAAACATAACTATCCTAGAGTTTTACAAGTCCGAATACCCATGAGGGGTTTAGCTCCTCATGGAGCTATACATGTTCATCAATTTATGAAAGAAAGAACAAACTAAAGACATCAATGAAAACCCCCTTACGTATGGTGTGGCCGTGGTCTTGTGCGGCCGTCGAACGTTGGTGACGATGCCGATGACGCGCTTTAATCCTCCACAAAGTCCTCTCCGAAACCCTAGCCGCCCTCTCCAGAAGTTGGGGAGAAAGATAGGTCAAAAGATTCTTCAAAAAGTCTCCAAATCGGCTTTAAATAGGCTGAGTGCGGCTTTAAATTTGAAGTTATCGGGAATTCACACGGCCGTGTGGAATTTCCACACACCCGTGTGAAGTTTCTGTCTTTCCTGAAAATTACTTCACACGGCCGTGTGTTAATTCCACACGCCCGTGTGAAGTTTCTGGCTTGCTGGAAAATCAATCCACACGGCCGTGTGTTAATTCCACACACCCGTGTGAATTCTCTGGAACCTTGACTCTTCGGCAGAAGTGCACAGTAACTTGCTACAGTGATTCGCTACAGTAACAGGCTACAGTGTTGCTGCAGTACTCTCCGAAATGCTCCTGAATATGTTGTTTCTTCATCGAGGCCATTGAATTGGGCACACAATCAATGGTAGATCATGCCTATTGCTTCGAGTCTCCTTCTTGGTGAAGTTTTCCTAAGCTACACGAGTTAGACTTGTTGTGAATGTGACTGCGTTTGTGCCCCTCCAAAGGAGGTTGGCACACACTCACAAGTCTAACCTCGTGCCTTGTTCCTTGCTTGGTCTGAAAACCTCCCAACAACGGCGAACACGACCTAACTTCGTTCTTCTTTTCCAACTTAGCTCCACGAAACCTACAATGCTCAAGAATACACAAATGCACACTATTTAGTGATAAAATCTGATAAAAGTATGTTCATTTGTAAGATAATAATGCTTCGCGTTACTACAACACAAGCACTTATCAGGGACTCTGGGAGGCAAGAACCCCGATGATGCCCGGCACCTTATTGAAGAGATGGCGATGAATAGCTATCAATGGAACACAAGGGACAGAAGGAAGGTAGCCAGAATTCATGATGTTGATGCAGTTACATCTTTGGTGGCACAAGTAGAATCATTGAGTAAGAAGTTGGACGCTCTAACTTCACCAAGAGTTGCGGCCATCACTACATGTAACGGTTGTGGGGGAGGTCATGCTTCAAGTGATTGTCCGATTGCTATTGGGGGCGCTAGTACGGTGGAGCAGGCTGATTTTGTGGGAAATAACTACAGAGGACAAGGCCAAGGCAACCCGTATAGTGGCACTTACAATCCAGGGTGGAGGAATCACCCAAATTTCTCATGGAGCAACCAAGGACAGTCACAACAAAAGAATAACACACCACCAGGATTTCAGAACCAACAAGCACCGAATTTAGAAAGCCGAGTGACAGGGATAGAAGGAAAGATGACTGATCTAGAAAGAGCTCTCACACGGTTTGTTTCTTCATCGGATGCTAGATTCCAGTCGGTGGAAGCTACACTTCGCAATCATACCGCCTCCTTACATAATTTGGAGAATCAAGTGGGGCAAATTGCGAAGACATTAGCGGAAAGGCCTCAAGGGAGTTTGCCTAGTAATATGGAGACAAATCCGAGGGAACAATTGAAAGCAATCACCTTGAGGAGTGGGAAAGAGGTCGAGAGAAATCTCCCTCTAGAGAAGGCCCAAGAGACACCCGAGGTAGTGGAGGTAGAGGAAGGAGTAACGAAGGAAAAAGAGGTGGCATCCCCACCCTACAAGCCAAGGATCCCCAATCCTTCACGGTTAAAGAATGACCAAGACAATGAACAATACAAGAAATTTCTGGGAATTTTCAAACAGTTGCACATCAACATACCATTCGCGGAAGCATTAGCCCAAATGCCTAAGTACGCGAAGTTCTTGAAAGACCTCCTAACCAACAAGAGGAAATTGGAGGAGAGTGCATCTGTGATACTCGATGCCAATTGCTCGGCCGTATTGCAAAAGAACATGCCGAGCAAAAGAAAAGATCCCGGGAGTTTCATAATACCATGTAACATTGGCAACATGGGTGAAGAGATGGCATTGGCCGACTCAGGGGCAAGCATCAATGTCATGCCTTACACGTTCTTCCAAAAGCTAGGCTTGGGCGAGCCAAGACCCACTCGGATGACACTTCAACTCGCGGACCGATCAGTGAGGCATCCGAGAGGGATTGTGGAAGATGTGTTGGTGAAAGTCGACAAATACATATTTCCTGTTGACTTCGTAGTGTTGGATGTCGATGAGGATGTCGAGGTTCCATTGATCCTTGGAAGGCCATTCTTGCGTACTTCCAAGGCCTTGATCGACATGGACGGCGGGGAGCTCACATTGCGAGTAGGAGAAGACAAGCTCACATACCGACTCGCCGAAGCCATGAAACACTCTCTCGATTTTGATGACACTTTATATTTCCTTGACACCACCGATGAACTAATAGATGATTATGTGCAGGAAATGATGAACCCGGATCCATATGAAGGGTGGCCGGACCAAGACTTGGAGATTGAAGAAGAAGTGCTCTCCATTGGTCTAATCAAGGATGACTTCAAGCAAGAAACGGAGCGTATGAAGAAAATGCTTTGGAGGATGAAAAGGTCGAAAAGACGCCACAAGAAGAACCCTAACAACAAGGGAAATGAACATTCAAGGAGTAAGGGTGATTCACCCTTTTGTGGTAACAAACTCGATAACTCCCCCTCTACTCTACAAAGGTTATGTAATGCATGCTTCCAGGTTGTAGGGAAGAGGGCAACTTCCATTCAGGAACCTCCGTAAGGTAAGCCAGGTAGGTCAAGCTTAGTGACGTTAAACAAGCGCTTCTTGGGAGGCAACCCAAGGCTTTACAGTTTTTCTAGGACCTAGTTAGCTTTAGATTGAATAAAAAGTCTTAGTTTTTGTGTCCTGAATTTTTCATGTGCTTACGCTGCGATTTTCTTGTGGGTTTTTGATGAATTTCGTGTGCCTTAACGATAATTGATGAAGTTTTGGTTGGTTGAGTGTGTTTTCTTTGGTTTCTGGTCGTAATTTTATGGTTTTTACAGGCTCTAAGTATTTTTAAAGAGTTTCTAAATTTTTCTGAGAGTCTGTAAAATTTTCTAAGTAAACCAGAGAAAACACACGGGCGTGTGGAATTAACACACGGCCGTGTGTTACCAATTGGAGCTCAACCAGAGAAGACACAGGGGCGTGACTTTGCCCCTGTGAAAACTTCAGAAGCGGCACATGCCCGTGTGGAATTAACACACGGCCGTGTGAATTTTCGCAGAACTTCAACTCTTTTGCAGAGAGTTCACAGGGGCGTGTGGGTGCCCCTGTGAGTGCCACTGTGCTAAGGCACACGGCCGTGTGGAATTAACACACGGCCGTGTGAAACACTTAGATTTCTCGGGCAAATCAGAGAGGCCACAGGGGCGTGTGTTGGCCCCTGTGACCGGCCTTGTGTTCTTGGCCAGGTTGGGCACACGGCCGTGTGGAATTAACACACGGCCGTGTGATATTTTTCAGAGAGCTTCTGTGTTTTCCCGAGAAGCCACAGGGCCGTGTACCAGCCCCTGTGGATATCCTTGTAAAGGCACACGGTCGTGTGGAATTTCCACACGGCCGTGTGGGGTAGCTAGAGAGTAAACAGAATGCACACAGGGCCGTGTGTTGGCCCCTGTGAACCCTAATTTCAGAGGCACACGGCCGTGTGGCATTGTCACACGGCCGTGTGAATTCCCAGAACTCCAAAAGCCGCGCGATTTCTTTTGGTTTTCACTCGTGCCTCTTCCATTTTCATTCTAAACTCTCCTTCTACTCTCTCCACTAGTTCCCCAACCATCTCAGAGGATTTTTAAGGCTTTTATTGTAGTTTTCCGGCCGGTTCTTAATATTTCTTCATCCACTCCGTCGGTAAGGACTTCAAAGCCTTCTTCTCCGTCAATTCTCAACTTAATTCGTTCTTTTTGATGATTTCGCCTATATTGAATGATTAATGAGTATGCGAGTATGCTTAGGAATGAATTGGAACAAATTAGATTGTTAATTTTGGAATTTTGGCCCCGCGGCCGTTATGCTCTGCCCGCCCGATGATCCACACGGGCGTGTGGAATTAACACACGGCCGTGTGGATTTCTGCAGATTGTTATATTTTAATGTTTTTGATCAATTATCTTTTCAATCTCGCAGATATGACTTCCAGGTCCAAGAAGTCGGCTGGGAAGCGACCCCGTGAGCCCACACCCCCTCCAGAGGAGACAGAGTTCAGTATACCTGAGCACCAGACCAGGTTTGATAGATTATCCACACTCCGTTTCGGACAGTCACGATACCCCGACCTGAGCATTATCAGAGAGATCCAGGGGGGTGACGGTATTGCCGAGGAGGTTGAGGAGCTACTCTCGGTGGGTGACTGGAGGAGATTATTGAGGATTAGAGACCCAACCATTCGAGGGGTGACACTGGAGTTCCTGGCTTCATTTGAGTTTGACAGATCATACAGGGATTTTTCCACTCCTGATACCATTCAGTTCAGGGTATTAGGCCAGCATTTCAGCTTCAGCTTGACCCAGTTTTCGATCCATCTGGGACTATACGATGAGGCCTATACACAGACCGAGGAGTACAGGGATCTTCCTACAGACTACCCGGGCAGTCTTACCCCGCAGAGGGCATACAGAGATTTGTGCGGAGAAGGCCAGTATGAGCCAGGGATCTCAAAGGCCACGTGCTTGTCTCGCCAGGCCTACAGATACTTACATGCCATTCTTAGTAGATCAGTGAGTGGCCGAGGTGATAGCACTGGGGTTCTGAGTCGCCAGGAGCTTCTTTATCAATATTCGATGGCTCAGAGGGTACCACTCCACTTAGGGCACATCTTAGCAGAGTATTTGCGCCATCAGGGCCAGTACCCTAGGGTTGGAGTGATCTTCGCAGGACCCTACATTTCGGGACTCCTGATAGGGATGAGTCTCAGAGACGGAGTACGAGGGGCAGAGAAGACTAGTATACCGATCCCTCTGGGCACAGATACACTGAGGATGATGGGGATGATCCGCAAGACAGGGCCAGGAGTATATACATGGACCATTCCCCAGACAGAGCAGGCCGAGGGCTCACAGGCAGCCTTAGAGCCACCACCAGTGGACACAGAGGCAGGGGCAGAGGCCGAGGCTCCACCCACAGCACCGGAGCCACCTCCAGTGCGTATCTTTTCTCCTTCTCGAGGACAGGACAGATTCAAGCGCCTCGAGAGTGCTGTGGGTATCATGCAGCAGGAGTTAGCAGAGCTGAGGGTCGCTCAGGCAGCAGGGTTTGCCGAGTTGAGGACTACTCAGGCATCACAGTTCGCTCACTTATCAGCACAGCTTGCCACAGTGATTCAGTTGCTTGAGTGATCTGTGGTGCGACCCCGACGGGTTCCCTCACCGACTCCGCCTCCATCTCCATCAGCATCAGATTCACCACCAGCAGCAGCAGCACCAAAGGATACACATCAGGACACCGACGCTGAGGCGTCGTAGATTTTATCTTTCTTTTATCGCACTTTTATTTTCTTATTTTTGTTGGACTTGTAGTACCCAGAAAGGATTCTCCTTCTGGGTATGTTTTTATTTGTTTTGTCTTGAGTTGTACTTCATTATCATATCTTTATATACTCGAGCTTTATTTTGAGCTATACTGAACCCTTGCGTATGTGTGCAGATGGTCTTGGATTTAAGGAAATTGAGGAATTGTCATAGGCACGGTCATTGGACCGTGTGTGCTCCACAAACCATTGAGACTCAACTCTCAATGACCTAGCTCCATCAAACGCAACACTTGGAGTTCAGGGGAGTAATGTTTCAATTGCAACTTCCACACTAATTGTTCTTCATTGTTTTATTGGTTATAATGCTTGCATGCGTACATTGGGGACAATGTACATCTTAAGTGTGGGGGGGAGAATTCACATTACACACACCTTTACTTGTGCAGTCAATTGATCATGTTCATGTAGCCTATGGCGGTTCACCTTAGTTGCAACATTCGTATTCTTAGAGTTTAGGTGAATTTTTAACATTGTATTCTAGTTGCACTTGAATTTTAGGGGATTTTTGCTCGATTACACCTTATTGCACTACTCACTCTTGAAATCTTTTGGAAACTCAATCTTGAAGTTTTAAGGACTAGTTTGGTATTACTTTAGTAAGTTGTGAAGTTCTATGTAGTAAAAACTCTGAAAAAAAAAAAATTTAACTTGTGAATATTAGTTGAAGCTTTTCATTTGGGGTGGAAAGAGCTACCTCCTATGAAGTATGTAGCTACTCTCATAAGTCGGATACAAGTTATGCCCTAATGAGAGAAAGAGCTATCTCATGGGAAGCGTGAAAGCTACCACTCCGGTAGAAAGAGCTACCTCCTTGAAAGTGTGAAAGCCACCTTTGGCGGCCGCCTAGGAAAGGGCTACCTTAGAGGTTGAGTGAAGCTACTACTTCCTTACTTAGTGTACATAAATAAGTCCTTGTAACAAAAGTTTGAGGAGTACTCATTGGTTTTCTTGAGTGAATTCGCACACACTTTGATAAGTTCTTGTGTTATAGTATCGCGAAGCGCTATTATCTTACATTAAGCATACCTTTTATCAGGTTTTATCAGTAAATGTGTGCATTTGTGTTCTCTTGTGCATTGAAGGTATTGTGGAGCCTAATTGGAGAAGAAGAATGAAATTAGGTCGCGTTCGCCAATGTTGGGATGTTCTCAGACCAAGCAAGGAATGAAGCACGTATTTGGACTTGTGGATGTGTGCCAACCTCTTTTGGAGGGGCACAAAGGCAGTCACATTCACAACAAGTCCAATCCGTGTTACTTAGGAAAATCTCGCGAAAGAAGAAGACTTGAAGCAATCGGCGCGACCTACCGTTGCTTGTGTGCCCAAGTAATGGCCTCGATGAAGAACAATGGACCCGGGAGGCGTTTCGGCAAGTTACCAAGCCTGTTCAGCTGAAGATTAGTGTTCCAGAGAAGTCACACGGGCGTGTGGAAATTCCACACGGCCGTGTGAGCCATTTTCCAGCCAGACAGAGAAGTCACACGGGCGTGTGGAAATTCCACACGGCCGTGTGTTTTGCAATTTCAGCCATCCAGTGAAGACACACGGGCGTGTGGAAATTCCACACGGCCGTGTGAAATTAATTTTTCAGCCGAGACAGAAGCTTCACACGGGCGTGTGGAAATTCCACACGTCCGTGTGAAGCCCCCGATAAGTCAAATTTTAAAGCCGCGATTCAACAATATAAAAGGGGATTTTTGCAACCTTTGGAGGAATCTTTGGACCTATCTTTTCCCCAACTTTCTGGAGTGCGGCTAGGGTTTCGGAGAGGATTTCGTGGAGGTTCTAGCGCGTCGTCGGAATCAATTTCGAGGTTCGACGTTTGCACAAGACCACGGCCACACCAATTCGAGGGGGTTTTTCATTGATGTCTATGTTTTATGCTTTATTTCTCACATTGATGAACATGTATAGCTCTATGAGGAGCTAAACCCCTCGTGGGGTATTCGGACTTGTAAACTTTAGGGTTTCTTATGTTTCTTTGACATTGATTATTATGCTTTCCATCGTTGATGAATAAAATTGAGTTTTTAATCTTAATTATCCTTTCATATTGTTTTCCCTTAAACGTGACATTAGGGTTGAGAGCAATCTAGGCTTTCCTTTGGAGGTGTGACAACTCCTATAGGATTAGACTACTCAAGATTAACGAGGGTTGAGAGGGAGAGTTGTGAGGTAGCAATGTACCCCTTTCCCCTTCGATGTGATTTCTCCCTACCTCCGATTCCTTGATTTAATAGCGGTCGAAATAGAGTGAAGCAATAGGTAGATAAACTCCCCTAGGGCTTAGTTACGCAAGTAATAGAGTGGAGGGTTGTAGTGAATCCTATTTGCTGGGGCTCAATCTAGACTAGGGTTCTTCCACCTGGACCAAAGGGTTAGAATTACGTATAGGAACAGGTTTAATCACTAGGAATCCCTAAAGCATAATGCAACTCCACATAGTGTGAGGTTTAAGCAGATGGACTCCCCTGCGGCTTAGTCATCTAGGTGACAGAGTGAAGGGTGTTGTGAATCCTAATACCTGAGCATAGTGTTAGAGTTAGTCACGGTTGTCCTTAGGTTTGGGACCGTGAGTCTTAGGATATCCTCGACTCAATTGACATCAATAGGAGAGTATAATATCATAGTCTTGCACTTGAAACATAGATCCTAGAGGTAGCTTGTCCGGATACCCCCCTTTTTTATTCATTGCTAGTCCTTCTCTATTTTCCTACTTGCACTTCTTTCTTCCATCTCTCTATTTAGTTTATTGCTTTACATTATTTTCACTCATCAATCTTATTATCGATCTCTGTATTTTGCATAGCTTAATTAGTGAAACCTTATATTCTATTTCCCTATTCCCTGTGGATTCGACTACCTTCTCACCAAGGTAAATTTATTACTTCGACAAACCCGTGCACTTGCGGGATACACGCAAGGGGTCGTGTCAAGTTTTTGGCGCCGTTGCCGGGGAATAGGCGTTTTAGATATTTGTTTTTCACTATTTTAGCTATTCACTTCGCATTCTATTTCATATTTTCTTTTCCTTATCTACCATTGTTCTTAGTGGTTTGCACTGACTTGATCTTAAGTACAGAAAAGAAGGGATGCTTTATGCAACTGAAATGATCGATACACTTACAAGATTAGTAGAAGAGGTGGAATAGAAATTTCAGTCATTCACAATACAAGCAGTTATGAGTGGTATTGAGTATGAGCAAATAATTCTCACTCCTTTCGTTGAAGAAGACACCAAGGTTTATCAGTCTTGCATGGAACAGCACATAGGATGTGAATTGTATGGGGCATTGGATGAATTTGAAAGGTCTGCAACCGCTTCAATGGAAGAGTCAGGAGAGACTCTAGAGAAAGTTCTCTCCCAGTTTGAATCATATTGTCAAGAACAGAAACAGGAGGTCTTCTCAGCAGAGACAATCGATTTAACCCGTAAAGCATGTAGTATAGAGGTTGTAGTGGAACCCCAAGATCATCTCAATAGCCAAGTTTTACAGAACAACACGGAAAGTGTAGAAGAACAAGAATCATGTCAGTTTGAAGAGATTGATCGATTAAGAGAGAACTGTTTGCGGCCGTCCATTGAAGAACCACCTGATTTGGAGTTAAAAACATTACCGCAGCACCTGGAGTATGCATATCTAGCAGACGGAATGAAACTCCCTGTTATCATAGCCTCTGATCTTTCATTAGAACAGAAAGAGAAGTTGGTGAACATGTTAAAGAAGCACAGGTCTGCTATTGCTTGGAAGATTTCAGATTTGAAGGGAATAAATCCTTCGTTTTGCACACATAAAATTCTAATGGAGGATAATTTCAAGTCAGTAATTCAGCCCCAGAGAAGACTGAACCCAAACATGAAAGAGGTTGTCAAGGCAGAGGTGGTGAAGTTGTTGGATGCAGGAATTATTTATCCCATCTCTGACAGTGCTTGGGTCAGTCCAACGCAAGTGGTTCCAAAGAAAGGTGGAATGACAGTGATCAAGAATGAAAAGAATGAACTTATTCCAACCAGAACGGTCACAGGATGGAGGGTGTGTATTGACTACAGAAGGTTGAACGATGCAACCCGAAAGGATCATTTTCCATTGCCTTTCATAGATCAAATGTTAGAGCGGTTAGCCGGGCATGAGTTTTACTGTTTCCTCTACGGGATGTCAGGGTATTTTCAGATCCCTATAACCCCGGAAGATCAAGAGAAGACTACCTTCACTTGCCCCTATGGTACGTTTGCATATAGACGAATGCCGTTCGGACTTTGCAACGCACCCGCAACGTTTCAACGATGTATGACTGCTATTTTTGATGACCTTTTGGAAGATATAATGGAGGTGTTCATGGATGACTTCTCGGTGTTTGGTGACTCCTTTGATCTGTGTTTAAAAAATTTGGAGAGAGTGCTAACAAGGTGTGAAGAAACAAACCTTGTTCTCAATTGGGAGAAGTGTCATTTCATGGTACGAGAAGGTATTGTTTTAGGACATAAGATCTCTCGGAAGGGTATAGAGGTAGACAAAGCCAAGATTGAAGTTATAGACAAGCTTCCTCCACCAGCAAATGTAAAGGGCATTTGAAGCTTCTTGGGTCATGCAGGGTTTTATAGACGATTTATTAAGGATTTCTCAAAAATCACACAACCACTAACTAAACTTCTTGAAAAAGATGCTCCATTTGATTTTGGGGAAGAATGTAAGACGGCATTCAATGTGTTAAGGGACAAATTGGTGCAAGCTCCAATTTTGATCACACCTGATTGGAATGAGCCTTTTGAGATCATGTGTGACGCAAGTGATTATGCTGTTGGAGCAGTTTTGGGGCAAAGGAAAGAAAAACAGTTTCAGCCCATTTATTATGCTAGCAAGACTCTCACAGGTGCACAAGAGAATTACACCACCACAGAAAAAGAACTGTTAGCAGTAGTGTTCGCCCTAGACAAATTCAGATCGTATCTTATCTTGTCAAGGGTGATTGTTTTTACAGATCATTCAGCTCTCCGTTACCTCATGAACAAAGCCGATGCAAAGCCAAGGTTAATTAGGTGGATATTACTGCTGCAGGAATTTGATATGGAAATAAAGGACAAGAAGGGGACTGAAAATGTGGTAGCAGATCATTTGTCTAGGCTAGAAGGGAGTTTTGTTCAAGAGCCATTGAGTAAGGAAATTAATGATTCCTTCCCGGAAGAACATCTATACTCAATCAAAGACCTAGACTCACCATCAGATGATGTGCCATGGTTCGCAGACTTTGCCAATTACCTATCCGGAAAGGTACTCAAGCAAGGGCTTACATTCCAACAAAAGAAGAAATTCTTTAGCGACCTGAAGCATTACTTCTGGGATGATCCATTCCTTTTCCGTATTTGTGCGGATCAGGTTGTTCGGAGATGTGTCTCAAGAGAAGAAGGATGGGATATTCTTGTTCATTGCCATTCCGGTCCAGTTGGAGGCCATTATGCCTCGAGTAGAACTGCCGAAAAGGTCTTATCCGCAGGATTCTATTGGCCGACTCTATTCCAAGATGCACACCAGTTTGTTCTTCGATGTGATAGCTGCCAAAGGGCAGGGAATCTATCGCGAAGAGACGAGATGCCTCAGAATCCTATGCAATTCTGCGAAGTTTTTGATGTATGGGGCATTGACTTCATGGGACCGTTTCCGAAATCTAACGGGAATCAATATATGCTGGTGGCAGTAGACTACGTCTCTAAATGGGTCGAAGCTCAAGCTTTGCCAACAAATGATGCAAGGACAGTGGTAAAATTCTTAAAGTGGTTGTTCACTAGGTTCGGCACTCCACGAGTGATTATCAGTGATCGTGGAACACATTTCTGTAATCTCCAATTGGATAAGGTATTGAAAAGATACGGAGTACACCATCGCCTTGCAACCCCGTATCATCCACAAACAAGTGGACAAGTTGAGGTGACCAATAGAGAGCTTAAGAGGATCCTAACAAAATCTGTAGAGCAAGGGATGCGAGACTGGTCTGAAAGGTTAGATGACACACTATGGGCCCATCGGACAGCATACAAGACTCCTGTAGGGACTACTCCATACAATTTGGTTTATGGGAAGTCATGTCATTTACCGGTGGAGCTTGAACACAAGGCATATTGGGCAATCAAGACAATGAACTTTGATTTGAAAAAAGCCGGTGAGCAGAGGTTGCTTCATCTTAATGAACTTGACGAGTGGAGATTGAAAGCATATGAGAATGCTAGAATCTATAACGAGAAGATCAAAAAGTGGCATGATAAACACATTAAATCACCAAAGGAATTCAAAGTGGGCAATAAAGTGTTGTTATTCAACTCGCGATTGCGGCTCTTCCCCGGAAAACTCAAATCAAGATGGTTTGGCCCGTATACTGTTACGCAAGTATTCACCCAGGGGGCAGTGGAGATCACTCACCCGGAGAAGGGTACATTTAAAGTGAATGGGCATCGGTTGAAGCCCTATTTCAGTGGAGAAGTGTGCAATGATGACAAGGAGGTATTCTTTCTCGAACCTCCGTAAGGTAAGACAGGTACGTCAAGCTAAGTGACGTTAAACAAGCGCTTCTTGGGAGGCAACCCAAGTGTTTTGCAGTTTTTCTAGGACCTAGTTTAGTTTTAGGATTGAATAAAAGTCTTAGCAATGGTGTCCCAATTTTCATGTGCATATGCTGAGTTTTCATGTGGATTTTCGATTATTTACGTGTGCCTTAATGTTAATTGACGAAGTTTGAGTCGGTTGAGTGTGTTTTCGATAGTTTCTGGTCGTGTTTTTATGGTTTATACAGGCTCTAAGTGTTTTAAAAGAGTTTCTGAATTTTTCTGAGAGTCTGTAAAATTTTCTAAGTAAACCAGAGAAAACACACGGCCGTGTGGAATTAACACACGGCCGTGTGTTACCAATTGGAGCTCAACCAGAGAAGACACAGGGGCGTGACTTTGCCCCTGTGAAAAACTTCAGAAGGGGGCACACGGCCGTGTGGAATTAACACACGGCCGTGTGAAATTTCGCAGAACTTCAACTCTTTTCCAGAGAGTCCACAGGGGCGTGTGGATGCCCCTGTGAGTGCCACTGTGCTAAGGCACACGGCCGTGTGGGATTACCACACGGCCGTGTGAAAATTCTGCAGGAATTCCCTTTCATCCCGAGAAACCACAGGGGCGTGTGTGAGCCCCTGTGGGAGAGCTTGTCAAGGCACACGGCCGTGTGGATTATTCACACGGCCGTGTGAAACATTTATTGTTTCTCGGGCGAGTCAGAGAAGCCACAGGGGCGTGTGAGGTGCCCTTGTGGACGGCCTTGTATTCTTGGCCAAGTTGGGCACACGGCCGTGTGGATGTTTCACACGGCCGTGTGAAAATTTTTTTAGAGAGCGTCTGTGTTTTCCCGAGAGTCCACAGGCCCGTGTGGGTGGCCCTGTGTAGACCCCTGTGGAGGCACACGGCCGTGTGGAATTAACACACGGCCGTGTGAGGTAGTTCAGAGAGTGACCAGAGTGCGCACAGGGGCGTGTGTTGGCCCCTGTGAACCCTAATTTCTGAGGCACACGGCCGTGTGGTTACTTCACACGGCCGTGTGAATTTCTAGAACTTCAAAAGAGGCCGAAGGTTTTTCTTTTGGAATTCACTCGTGTCTCTTTCACTTTCACTCCAAAACACTCTCCCACCTCTTTTGCTGTTTTCCCGACCAATATCTTCGGTCATTAAGGTTTCCTCTCGAGCCCTCCGACCAAACTCCGAATTTTTCTTCATCCCCACCGTCGGTGAGAACAACAAGCCCTTCCTCTTTACTAAATTCCGGATTTTGATCGTTTGTGATAAGAATTTCGTCTGTGTTGCACGGTTTACCTGGCTACTAATGAGTTTACAAGGGTTCCTATGAAAAATTTTGTGTGACTTTGGAGTTCTGCTTCTCAACCTTGCATCAGTGTCCGCCTGATACTCAACACGGGCGTGTGGAATTTTCACACGGCCGTGTGGATCTTCATTATACCAAAATGACTAATTTTCTTTCAAAACCACTTTGCAGGAATGGCACCCAGGAAAGGCACCAACAAAAGAGCACGAGAACACTCTCCAGAGCCGATCAACGACATTCCATCTGAACACCAAGAAACATATAGACGATTGGCGAAACTCAAAATCGGACAATCTCGATACCTGGACATAGAATATGTAAAACCAGCTTATTGGGGTATTGAAATGGCGGATGAGATTGAAGAGCTTGTTGCGGTAGGAAATTGGAAGAGCTTGCTATCAATTCGAGATCCAGCGAACCGTTTGCTTACCTTAGAGGTGCTCTCATCATTCAAATTCGACAAAGCAAGTAGAGAGTCGATGAGCGCCAACTCTATACAGTTTCGGGCATGCGGGCATGAGTACAATTTGTCGGTGACACAGTTTTCCATTTACATGGGGTTGTACGACGAGGCATTCACTGAAACGGAGGAGTACGAGAACCTCCCAACTGACTACCCCAGAAATTTGACCCCTCAAAGAGCTTACAAAGTGTTATGTGGACGAGGGAACTATGAGCCAGGTGTATCAAAAGCTACTTGTCTATTACGACCGGCTTATAGATACATTCATGCCATTCTGAGTAGGTCAATAAACGGCCGGGGCGATAGTACAGGAGTTCTTAGTCGGCAGGAACTCCTTTATTTATATTCAATGGTACAGAAGGAGCCACTCCATATTGGGTATATACTCGCCGAGTCCATGCGTCATCAAAGTCAATATCCCAGGCTTGGGATGATTTTTGCAGGACCATACATCACAAGACTTATGAAGGGAATAGGTCTTCGGGCTGCAATCAGAGGGATAGAAAAGACAGTCACACCTTCCCCAATCGACTTGGAGATGCTGAGACAGATGGGCATGGCCTGGAGACATTACCAGCGTTACACGCTATACTGGCCCGAGGCATTCCCGGGCGAGGGGTCCCAGGCAGCATTAGAGCCACCACCAGTGGACACAGAGGCAGGGGCAGAGGCCGAGGTATCCCCCACCGCGCCGGAGCCACCTCCGGTGCAGATGTTTTCACCATCTCGAGGCCAGGACAGACTGGAGCGCCTCGAGAGCGCAGTGGGGATCCTACAGACCGAGGTGGCCGAGGTTAGGGCCACACAGATTTCACAGCACCAGGAGGTGATGGCGCAGTTCCAGAGCTTGCGACAGACCTTCGAGCAGATTGTCGCCTCCTCCTCCTTCGTGGTCCGACCTCGGGTGTCCACTCCACCACCTCCATCTCCCTCAGCACCAGCAGCTCCAGCATCACCAGCAGATCCAGAGCCTCCAGCAGCACCAGAGGCCACCACTCAGGACACCGACGCTGAGGCGTCTTAGATTTTAGATTCTTTTCTTTTATTTGTCATTTCTGTATATCTTTACTTTATTTTGGACTTGTAGTACTCAGAAAGGATTCTCCTTCTGAGTATAGCTTTTATTTTGCTTTTTCTTTTTATCTCGAGTTGTATTCATTGCTTTACATTTTATATACTCGAGTTTTATTGAGCTTTACTGAACCCTCGTTTATGTGTGCGCAGATGGTCTTGGATGTAAGGATTTTGAGGAATAGTCATTGACACGGTCATGGAATCGTGTGTGCTCCACGAACCATTGAGACTCAACTCTCAATGACCTAGCTTCATCAAACGCAACACTTGGAGTTCAGGGGAGTAATGTTTCAATTGCCACTTCCACACTAATTGCTTTTATCGTTTTCACTTATTATTGTGCTTATATGCGTACATTGAGGACAATGTACATCTTAAGTGTGGGGGGGAGTTCACATTGCACACACCTTTACTTGTGCGTTTAATTGCTTATGCTAATGTAGCCTATGGCGGTTCACCTCAGTTGCAACGGTTGTATTCTTATAGTTTAGGAGAATTTTCAACATTGTATCCTATCATACTCTAGTTTTTACTTGAATTTTAGGGAATTTTTGCTCGAATCATCTTAGTACACAACTTACTCTTGGAATCTTTTGGAAACTCAATCTTGAAGTTTTTAAGGACAAGTTTATCATCGTTCTTAGTTTTACTTTCGAAAATGCATAAAAAAAAAACAAGAGAAAAAAAAAAAAAGTATATGAGTTTGTAAATATTAGCTTTGTTTTGATTATGCATTTGGGGTGGCAAGAGCTACCGCCTATGAAGTATGCAGCTACTCTCATTAGTCGGATACAAGTTATGCGCTAATGAGAGAAAGAGCTATCTCATGGGATGCGTGAAATCTACTACCCCGGTAAAAAGAGCTACCTCCTCGAAAGAGTGAAAGCCACCTTTGGCGGCCGCCTAGGAAAGGGCTACCTTCAAGGATGTGTGAAGCTACTACTTCCACCACTATTTTTTTTTTGTTTTTGTATATAAATAAGTCCTTTCTAACCAAAGTTTGAGGAGTACTCGTTGGTTCTCTTGAGTAAGATCGCACACACTAACACATTTTCGAGTTTTATCCTTTTTGATTCGAGTTTTTAGCTAGAGCATTGGTAACCTTATGCAATGTTTTGAGTTCCCCTTACTTGTAGAATGCTTCTTTTGCATACTTTTGGTGAACCTAAGGCCAAGCACTTTCAATTGTTCTTCCCAAGTACTTTCACGTTCTATTTTGCTTGAGGACAAGCAAAAGCTTAAGTGTGGGGGGGTTTGATAAGTGCTTGTGTTATAGTATCGCGAAGCGCTATTATCTTACATTAAGCATACCTTTTATCAGGTTTTATCACTAAATGTGTGCATTTGTGTTCTCTTGTGCATTGAAGGTATTGTGGAGCCTAATTGGAGAAGAAGAATGAAATTAGGTCGCGTTCGCCAATGTTGGGATGTTCTCGGACCAAGCAAGGAACGAAGCACGTATTTGGACTTGTGGATGTGTGCCAACTTCTTTTGGAGGGGCACAAAGGCAGTCACATTCACAACAAGTCCAATCCGTGTTACTTAGGAGAATATCGCGAAAGAAGAAGACTTGAAGCAATCGGCGCGACCTACCGTTGCTTGTGTGCCCAAGTAATGGCATCGATGAAGAACAATGGACCCGGGAGGCGTTTCGGCTAGTTACCAAGCCTGTTCAGCTGAAGATTAGTGTTCCAGAGAAGTCACACGGGCGTGTGAAAATTCCACACGGCCGTGTGAGCCATTTTCCAGCCAGACAGAGAAGTCACACGGGCGTGTGGAAATTCCACACGGCCGTGTGTTTTGCAATTTCAGCCATCCAGTGAAGACACACGGGCGTGTGGAAATTCCACACGGCCGTGTGAAATTAATTTTTCAGCCGAGACAGAAGCTTCACACGGGCGTGTGGAAATTCCACACGGCCGTGTGAAGCCCCCGATAAGTCAAATTTTAAAGCCGCGATTCAACAATATAAAAGGGGATTTTTGCAACCTTTGGAGGAATCTTTGGACCTATCTTTTCCCCAACTTTCTGGAGTGCGGCTAGGGTTTCGGAGAGGATTTCGTGGAGGTTCTAGCGCGTCGTCGGCATTGATTTCGAGGTTCGACGTTTGCACAAGACCATGGCCACACCAATTCGAGGGGGTTTTTCATTGATGTCTATGTTTTATGCTTTATTTCTCACATTGATGAACATGTATAGCTCTATGAGGAGCTAAACCCCTCGTGGGGTATTCGGACTTGTAAACTTTAGGGTTTCTTATGTTTCTTTGACATTGATTATTATGCTTTCCATCGTTGATGAATAAAATTGAGTTTTTAATCTTGATTATCCTTTCATATTGTTTTCCCTTAAACGTGACATTAGGGTTGAGAGCAATCTAGGCTTTCCTTTGGAGGTGTGACAACTCCTATAGGATTAGACTACTCAAGATTAACGAGGGTTGAGAGGGAGAGTTGTGAGGTAGCAATGTACCCCTTTCCCCTTCGATGTGATTTCTCCCTACCTCCGATTCTTTGATTTAATAGCGGTCGAAATAGAGTGAAGCAATAGGTAGATAAACTCCCCTAGGGCTTAGTTACGCAAGTAATAGAGTGGAGGGTTGTAGTGAATCCTATTTGCTGGGGCTCAATCTAGACTAGGGTTCTTCCACCTGGACCAAAGGGTTAGAATTACGTATAGGAACAGGTTTAATCACTAGGAATCCCTAAAGCATAATGCAACTCCACATAGTGTGAGGTTTAGGCAGATGGACTCCCCTGGGGCTTAGTCATCTAGGTGACAGAGTGAAGGGTGTTGTGAATCCTAATACCGGAGCATAGTGTTAGAGTTAGTCACGGTTGTCCTTAGGTTTGGGACCGTGAGTCTTAGGATATCCTCGACTCAATTGACATCAATAGGAGAGTATAATATCATAGTCTTGCACTTGAAACATAGATCCTAGAGGTATCTTGTCCGGATACCCCCCTTTTTTATTCATTGCTAGTCCTTCTCGATTTTCCTACTTGCACTTCTTTCTTCCATCTCTCTATTTAGTTTATTGCTTTACATTATTTTCACTCATCAATCTTATTATCGATCTCCGTATTTTGCATAGCTTAATTAGTGAAACCTTATATTCTATTTCCCTATTCCCTGTGGATTCGACTACCTTCTCACTAAGGTAAATTTATTACTTCGACAAACCCGTGCACTTGCGGGATACACGCAAGGGGTCGTGTCACACTTACACGTTTTCGAGTTGTTATTCCTTTTTGATTCATGTTTTTAGCTAGAGCAATGATAATCTTATGCAATGTTGTGATTTCTCCTTACTTGTAGAATACTTCTTTTGCATGCTTTTGGTGAACCTAAGGCCGAGCACGTTTCAATTGTTCTTCCTAAGAACTTTCACGTTCTATTTTGCTTGAGGATAAGCAAAAGCTTAAGTGTGGGGGGATTTGATAAGTGCTTGTGTTGTAGTAACGCGAAGCGTTATTATCTTACAAATGAACATACTTTTATCAGATTTTATCACTAAATAGTGTGCATTTGTGTATTCTTGAGCATTGTAGGTTTCGTGGAGCTAAGTTGGAAAAGAAGAACGTGTAGCAAATCACTGTAGCAAGTTACTGTGCACTTCTGCCGAAGAGTCAAGGTTCCAGAGAATTCACACGGGCGTGTGGAATTAACACACGGCCGTGTGAACTAATTTTCCAGCAAACCAGAGACGTCACACGGGCGTGTGGAATTAACACACGGCCGTATGGATTGATTTTCCAGCAAGCCAGAAACTTCACACGGGCGTGTGGAATTAACACACGGCCGTGTGAAGTAATTTTCAGGAAAGACAGAAACTTCACACGGCGTGTGGAAATTCCACACGGCCGTGTGAATTCCCGATAACTTCAAATTTAAAGCCGCACTTAGCCTATTTAAAGCCGATTTGGAGACTTTTTGAAGATTCTTTTGACCTATCTTTCTCCCCAACTTCTGGAGAGGGCGGCTAGGATTTCCGAGAGGACTTTGTGGAGGATTGGAGCGCGTCATCGGCATCGTCACCGACGTTCGACGGTCGCACAAGACCACGGCCACACCATACGCGAGGGGGTTTCCATTGATGTCTTTAGTTTGTTCTTTCTTTCATAAATTGATGAACATGTATAGCTCCATGAGGAGCTAAACCCCTCGTGGGTATTCGGACTTGTAAAACTCTAGGATAATTATGTTTCTTTGACATTGTTATTATGCTTTTCCATTAATTGATGAATAAATTCGAGTTTCAATTTTAGATTTCTTGTGCTATTGTTTTCTCTTAGCCGTGACACTAAGGATTGAGAACAATCTAGGTTATCCTTTGGAGGTGTGACAACTCCTATAGGATTAGACTACTTAAAATTGAAGAGGGTTGAGAGGGAGAGTTGTGAGGTAGCACCGTACCCCTTTCCCTTCCGTTGTGATTTCTCCCTACCTCCGATTCCTTGAGTCATTAGAGGTCGAAATAGAGTGAAGTGCTAGGTAGACAAACTCCCCCAAGGTTTTGGGATGACGTGAATCCTACGCACTGGGGCTTAATTTAGACAATGGTTCTTTCTCCTGGACCAAAGGGTTAGAACTATCACACATAGGAACAAGTTTTATCACTAGGAGTCCCTAGAGCTTAAAGCAATCCCACGTAGTGTTAGGCTTAGGTAGAAATACTCCCCTGGGGCTTAGTTGAGCAATCAACAGAGTGAAGGGTTGACGCGAATCCTATTGCCGGGACATAGTGTTGAGGTTAGCCACGGTTGACCTTAGATTTGGGACCGTGTGTTTCAGGATTTTCCTCGACTCAATTAACATCAATAGGAAGGTATAATAGCATAGTCTTGCACTAGAAGCATAAGTCCTAGAGGTAACTTATCCGGATACCCTATTTTCACTTATTACTAGTCTCTCTCTTTTTACTCGTTGCTTGCACTTTTCTCTCTTTCATCTTTCGATTTATTTGCTTTGCATCTACTCTAGTTCCCATAAATTCACTCATCACTCCGATCATTGTTTCTTTTCGTACATCACACGACTCAATAGCAACTTCTCGTATTTTAAATCCCTATTCCCTGTGGATTCGACTACCCACTTACCGGGGTAACTTTTATTACTTCGACAAGGCCGTGCACTTGCGGTGCGCACGCAAAAGGTCATGTCAGCCTTCCGCTTTACCTGGGTTTTGTTTTTGATTGGAAGTTGGAGTTGGATTTCATCTATGTTCAGTTCCTTCTGTCTTCAAGGGAGTTGTTGAACTATTCCCAGTCAGTGATCCATTTTCTTTACTAAACTAAGAGCATCGCGCTCTAGTCCATCTACCTTCTCGAGTGCTACTTACAAGGAGCGGGAAGAGTACTAGAGCAAGTAGCGCATTCTTTTCCAGTTGTGGGTCTATCCGAGCCTGCCACTGATCCCCCTGCCAACCCAATTGGAATCTCTTTTTTAAGCCCTGAAGTAATTCGCCATCCCTTTTTAACTTAATTGAATTTAGGAGCGAAATAAAGCGGCTTAAGGTAAGGGGGATATATGGCCTGGACTATCTGTTTTCCTAAGTACCAGTAATACCATCGGGCCTACTCCTAAATAATAGGAGTTATTCCCCTCGAAAAATAGAATATGCATTACCTATAGATCCATTATATATATATATATATATATATATATATATATAATGGGCATGCTCGAAAAGAAATCTGTGCTTATTGTTTTAGATAGAAAAAACTACTTCTATCTTGTCCTTTTTTTTTTAGTTTACTTTGCTGTCGGTCCTAATTCTAAACTCTTGTCTAAGACAGTATCAAGTTAGCCTTTCGCAGTCCCTGGATCTTACGAAAAAGTAGAAGTATTTTGCTCCCTTGTAGCAGCCTTTCAAGCTCTCTCTTTTAAATTTAAAGCGAGTTGGATAGAAAA
The DNA here is from genome assembly GCA_020875875.1 of Dioscorea alata. Taxonomy (NCBI): domain Eukaryota; kingdom Viridiplantae; phylum Streptophyta; class Magnoliopsida; order Dioscoreales; family Dioscoreaceae; genus Dioscorea; species Dioscorea alata. The sequence continues at coordinate 7,886,947 of CM037027.1, forward strand.
GTAAATCTCGTAAGCCAACAGAACAGCTAAGGCGGCAGGCTAGATCAAGAGTAAAGGGTCAAGCACAAAGGGAAGAAAGCCCATAGAAAGTACTTTTCCTTTTAGGCAATCAAAGAGAAAAGGGATAGCAGCTGAAAGAAAGGATAATAGGTTCCGCTCTAGGGAGAGCTAGAAAGTCTATCAGTTTCTTTTCATTAGTCCCTTAGGCAATCAGGTAAACTCAAAAAGCAGGTTCTGGGGCAAAAGAGATGTTTTATTTACGCCAGTTAAAGGGTAAACCCCTGTCCTTGTCAGTGCAGTAGCTAACTAAAGCCCATGGAGTAAGGGTTTCACACTCCTTCTTTTCTTAAAAAAGACCCATAGCTTTGTTCTTTCAGCACTAGGATAATCAGACAGAAGTCCAGCCCCAAATCTAAAACGTATCCTAATTCCGAAGTGAATATAACATAGCAAATCCCCTTGTAAGGGGGTCATTTTTTTACCTAACTATTTAGCTTTCCGGGCCCGGGGATAAGCTTTTAGCGAACTAGCCCTTCTCTCTACCTGCTTTTCTTTTTGTTTAGAATCTCTTCTTCGGATCAAAGGAGCCAAGCTAAGGCGAGAAGGAATATTGAATGAAATAAAAAGTAGTAAAAAAAATTCCTATGTAAAGGTCAAGCCCAGTCCCCCTTCTGTCGGTCCAGGCAAGTGAGTTTGAAAAGTAGGTTCTTTTGAATCCAATCAGCAAGCTCGTTCGCTCTCCTTTCTGGACAATTAGTTTAAGAGCCCTTCCTTACACATACACAAGTGAGAGCTAGCCAGCAGGATAAATAGAAAGCACTAGAACAGAGTGCTTTCTCGGCTTGATTTGAGTGCTTCCCCGTCGAGTTAGGAGTGACAAGTCTGTCTATTGTCAGAGTGAGATATAGTAGAAGTTGGACTTTCTTCCCATATTCAATATTCGCGATTTAGCGATCTCTTACTGTAAGGAGGAGCTACCCTTTCCTTTCTTATAAGCTCTTTGTGCAAGAATACCTTGCTCTATAGAAGTGGTATCGCAATCGCAGTCCAGTCCAATGGGATAGATAGATGGCACATTGACAAAGGGTGGAAGGGCTAAATATTCACATGGGAAGGGCCTTCGATGTCGTGTAAAGCCAGTGCTAGACAAAAAGTGCTTATAGATAAGTGCTTCTATGGTGGTCTAGGCAAGCAGTTCCTTTGAAAGCTAAGTTACGAGCCCCTTACTCTGCAAGTTAGCTTCCTTCAAGCCATCGAGTTGGGGAAAGCTTAGGAAGGTAGGGATATTAGGCGATCAGGTAAGCAAGAAGGGAAACAAGCAGTTCCTGTCAATGCGAATAAGCAAGCAAGTTATCCTTCAGGCAATTTCAAGGCAAGCCTGTTAGAGATGTTTATAGATGTATAGTTATCAAAAAGATAGTTTGAAAGCCTTAAGAAACTTCGTATCAGTAGTCCTTGGTTAATAAGTATAATTATAGTATAAGCGAGCCTTCCCTTAAAAGTCTTTCCTGGATCCATAGGCATTAATATAAAATATACCGATACTAGCCTTATCTGACCAATAAGAGTGCTGTCCTAAAGTGGCTACCGTTTATCCCATTCCTAGCCTATCTAAGTGGCTGCTTTCAAGTCAAAAGAAAAGCAAACCTTGCTGCCAACTAGTAAATCCAGTGGTTTGATTGAAGGTACCATCTATAGGGATTTCCCTTAACAACCTCATCAACCAATCATGAACTGGTCGAAGAAGCCGCTGATTTACATAGTTCCCAATGGCGAATATGCGTCTCTTGCTTGCCCCTTCAACAGAGCACGCAAGTCGGCCAACAATCAGAGGGACCTCGAGGGCCTGAGGGGCGGGTAGGTATACATCAATCCTCCTCTCAACCCACTCCAAAGATCTTTCAGACCAATAACGGCCATTCGGATCAAAGGCATATCTAATGTAAGGATACCATAATGCGCCCTGCGACCACTGCTCCCCATGAGCATGGATAAACTGCATAAGGAACTGAAACCCGGAGAGCTCATAGCACAGGGAAGTGTAGACGGATTTCAAAGCCCGCCCTAGCAACCGGGATCACCTTCATTTTCTCAATTGCAGAGTCATCTGGTGTGTTGGTAAGGCCTTCCAGGTCGGCTCCCATGTCATCCCTGGAATCCAGGTATATACTGCAAAATGAGTGATTTCATAACAGTTTTAATGTCACCCATTAGCGATACACACTGGTCGATATCATCAACCTGAGTGGTGATAGACTTGAAATTTTGTCAACTTTCTTAGCAAGACAGATAACTTTAGCTAATGACAAATAGCACTAAACAAGCATGTCTGATTGGTCGTCCCTTCTGTAGATAGCTAATCTATGGAAGGATGGTCTGAGACTCGTCGATGTTTATTGATACACGAGTTAAACGCCTGCGTAAATTCCATCGCCAACGGGGACATAGACGCCCAAAAATCATACCAGTAAGAACAAACTCTCCCATTGCCTACTTTGATCCAAGTGTTCCTGAAAAAGACCTCCTTCGCAGCCTCTCCAAAACTGTGAACACCTTTTCGGATCAGCCCTTGAGGTATCCCAGAAAGGCCATCTAGAGTAGTATTTAGTAGCTGAGGACACTCATACAAGGCAGCTGGGGCTTGGAGCAAAGTCTTTCCCACCATTTGCATAGCAGACTAATGTTGAACACCTCCATGTTAATAACCCCTAGACCTTTAAATTGTTTCGGCCAACACACCCTACCCCAATTCATAGGATTCAACCCGCTTACATCTTCAGATAAATCTGCTCCTTACTCTGTCCAAGTCTTGAACCAACCACTTTGGAAGTTTGAAGAAAGCCATAAAATGAATAGCTAGGGATGAGAGCACTGAATTAGTGAGTACCAGTCTTCCTCGAAGAGAGAGACATGAACCTTTCCAACAAGCCAGCCTCTGATCAAACTTCTCTTTAACATACATCCACTCCCTTCTTATAAGCCTGTTTGGGCTAATTGGGATTCCCAAGTATTTAAATGGGAACACACCAACCTTGAAGTTCAGCCAAATAGAAAGTTCAACTTCAGCTTCCCGTCGCCCACCGAGATAGAATACTGAGCTTTTACTGAAATTGATTGACAATCCAGACAATGCTTCGAACCCCAAGAGGATGCATTTGAAAGCAAGCACCTGGTTCTTCACACAATTGCCGAAAATTAGTGTGTCATCCGTAAACTGAGAAATGAGGATCTCGGTACTCTGATTATGTTTGATGCGGAACCACCCTGCCTGCCTGGCTTTATGCAGAAATCGAGTCAATGAGTCAGCAACCAGAATGAAGAAGAATGTCACCAAAGGATCTCCCTACATCAATCTTTTGCCTCTTGAGAATCTACGAGTTGGGATCCCCATTCACTAGTACTCTCGAACTACCAGAGGCCACCACCATCCTGATCCATTGAATCCACCTATGACCGAACCCCCTCGCTTGTAGGATTTGAAAGAGAGTCTCCCACCCGATGTTATCATATGCCTTCAAAAAATCTAGCTTGAGGATGAATGACTCCCTACTCTCTGATTTGCCAGGTATGCACTGGTGAGAACGCGTTTGAATCGCTCACCCGCAAGTGCACGGGGTCGCCAAGTAATACCCCTCGCGCGAACACGAGTGGGTCGTATCCCCAAGGGCCCGAGAAGCTATCCTTACTTCCTTATCACAATGTTGTTTGACCTAGTCGATCACTTGGAGTAAGACTTACTAAAAATCTACTAAACAAAGAGCATGTAAATAGCAAGAATAAATATGGAGGGGAGAAATCAAGGTGAGGGAATGGCCACGGATGAGGATTCCATCGGGGGCTACTAAAGTGCTAAGGATGCCCTAACTAGCATGCACGTGGGTGGTTTGGACCGGGAAACCCTAAATTAGACCAACCCGATGGTCACGGCATTGGTCCCTAATCCAATACAAGTATTGGAATACGGAATTCTTCCGCCCAAATCCTTGTACGATTGCAAAGGGTTTAGTGGATTTCCCCAAGCTAGGGTTGAAACACAATCAAGGACAACCCTAACAATTGGAGGGGTACAAATACCCGATGGTCACGGCGTATTCGTACATGTATTCCCTTCCAAGCTTGGTGAGCCTAATACTAGGGCAATGGTCATGCAACCTAGCATCATCTAGGAATTGACATATAGAGTTCTCATACATATCAAGGCATTCAAGAACCACCAAACAAGGATCACAAACCAAACCAAATGCATAAACTAGAAAGAGTCATCCAAAATACACAAGTTCACCCCCAAGGTTCACCTACATCCGGTGACCTTGGGGTTAGTTGTTCATGATCACAAAATAAGTAAGCAAATACATGAAAACAACTAAAAGCATAATGAAAACACCCCCTGAAAAGATCAAGGCCGAATGACGCTTCCAAGGACGCCACACAAGGAGTGGCTTCCTTTGTCAAACTTCCTCTCAAATGCAAATCGAAGGCGTGGGTTCGTCGTCTCGTGCTCTCCCCGTCGTCCTCTCCTCAAGAAATGCCTCCAAAGGCCGGCCTCAAGCTCTCCAAGAAGATGATGAAGTGTTTCCTCCCTCAAGAACTAGCCTCTTTCTCAAGAATGAACTCCCAAAACCCTTAAAAACCTTTTCCAGTGAGTTATGCGGCCCCCTATGCGGCCCCGCATGCGGGGAGAGAAGAATTCCAAGAAAGTCCCGAAATCATGTAAGTTGCTACAGTGTCGCTACAGTAAACTGCTGCAGTACTGTATGCGTCCTCTGCAGTGCCCGCATGACAGCCCGCATGGACCTCCAGACTTAGCTAATTCGCCAAAGGGTTCGTGCTACAGGATCTGCTACAGTAGTCGCTGCAGTACCCCCCCCCAGAAATAGTGTTTTCGTCGCCGATTTCTTCTCAAATTCTATCAATCAGCTCGAAGGGGTCACATCAGTACCTGTAACGCGAAAGAAACCAATTCAGACCAAAAACGGGTGTCAACTCATAGAAAAATACGTAATACAAACACCCGAATACATGGAAAATACGTATGTTTAGGCGTTTATCATGCACAATCTCCTGTGCAATGGCTACGCAGTCCATCTCCCCTGGATAAATGTGCTCTTAGCGGGGTGAATAAGCTCTCCCATCAGTGGTTTCATCCTGTTTGCTAGAACTTTTGAGAATGCCTTGAAGATAACATTGAGTAATGTTATCGCCCTGAACTCCGAGATCTCCTCTGCTCCTTAGGAATAAGTGTGATGATTGCATGATTCACCTCGCTAAGGTCTCCAGTCCCATTATAGATGCTTTGAAAGAAGGCCACCACATCGGGCTCAGTCACGTTCTAGAACCTATGGAAAAAAAACAGTAGAGAAAAACCGTCAGGGCCTGGCGCGTTCAATGCCTCCAGCTCGAAGAAAGCTTGCTTGATCTCGCTTGCATTGAAGGGAGCTTCTAGTACGGCTGGATTAGGGACCGAATAAGACCCCTGAGAAATAGCTGACCAATCTGCAGTGATGACTGTCACCAGCGAAGGCTCTAGCAAAGTGTGCTCTCACAAATTTTCATATGTGGTTTCCTCCAGTGACGCGACGTGCTCCATCTCTTAGCTCCGAAATCCAATTAATCTTCCTTCTCCCTTTTGCTAATTTATGAAAAGACTTTGTGTTTCGATCACCCTCCTTGACCCACTTGTCCTTTGCTCTCTGAGCCCAAAGGACTTCTTCTTGCTTCAAAACCCCTTGCGTTGAAGTTTAGAGCTAGCCTCCTCCACGAGAGATCTCTCACTGTTTGACAAAGGACGTGACTCGCTAAGGATGCTGAAATGATTAATCTTTGCCAACAATTCTTTCTTCCTATCCAAAATGTCCCCTACCTTTTCCTTGTTCCAGCCCATTAGAAGGTGACTGAGTTGCTCTAGTTTGTTCCCTCCTACTCCGAAGGATTCCCACCAGCTTTGTACCATATCTGCAAATCTATCTTCTTCCAACCAGAGAGCTTCAAACCTAAAGAGCCTCTTCCTCTTAATCTTCTCCTCAATAATCAACCCCACCAGGACATGGTCAGAGAGAGGATAAGTGTGGCAAAGCAAGAGCTCTGGTCAACGGGAAATCTTCCTCCCACTCTAGCGAAACTCAAAACCGATTGAGCATGGCGAAGGCAGGAGTATGCTACCCGTTGGACCATGTAAACCTCCTCCCAGCTAAAGAAAGGGATTTCTCTAAGTTCCAGCTGATTGATGGCATCGACGAAGTCACGTTGCGCCCTTAAATTACCTGTGTCTCCAAGCCTATCGTCCCCCCAAAGAGTCACATTGAAGTTCCTTCCTATAATCCAAGGAACGCTCCATTTTTAACCTAACTACTGAACTTCTCTCCAAAATTATCTTCTCAAATCATTGCCATGAGGCTCATAAATATTGACTGTTGCCCAGGTAAAGCCTGTGTCCCTCCTTCTAAACAGGACTGCAACCCCAAAATTCCTAACACATGACTCAATATCCTCGACTAAGGCGCTGTTCCAGCCAATCAAGAATCCGGTGGCAAGACCTTGGGCTTTCTTACTTACCCATTTTCTCAGCCTTCAAGCCCCAATCTTTCTTAAAGCATTATTGGAAATGGACTCCAGTTTTGTCTCCTATAACATAATGATATCAATCTTCTCCTGCTCAATCAGGTGCCGAACCCATCTCCTCCTTTCCGGTCCTTTAGGACCTCTTACATTCCAGGTAACAATGATCATGGTTTTTTAGACTCCCCGCGACTCTGCAGCTTCTGCGCCGACTGCCTCCTATCTGCCGCCATCTACTTCAGAAGCTCTATAACTTTTAATTTATCTTCCTCTTTGAACCCAATATGGAACCCACTATACAAATCTTAATAATCTTATCAACAGACCACGAGGAAAGAGAGTCTGGTTCCTGGCCATCACTAAACCCCTTTGATAAGTGCTCGTGTTATAGTAATGCGAAGCATTATTATCTTGCAATGAGCTTTAATTCAATCAGATTTATCACTAAAAAGTGTGCAATTGTTTACTTTTGTGCATTATAGGGTTGTGAAGATAAAATGAAGGAAAAGAACGAAGTTAGGTCGTGTTTGGCATTGTTGGGAAGATTTTCGGACTAAGCAAGGAGCAAGGTGTGAGCATAGACTTGTGAGTGTGTGCCAACCTCCTTTGGAGGGGCACAAAGGCAGTCACATTCACAATAAGTCTAACTCATGCCAACAAGGAGAACTTCACCAATTAGGCGATTCGAAGCAATCGGCACGATCTACCATTGATTATGTGCACAATTCAACGGCCTCGATGAAGAACGACGAATTCGGGAGTGTTTCGGCACAATTACTGTAGCAAAAACACTGTAGTAAGTTCACAGTCACCCGAAAATCAGAATTCCAGAAACTTCAAACGGGCGTGTGGAAATTCCACACGGCCGTGTGAAATCCCGTTTTCAGCAAATTTAAAGCCGTGACTCCACATTATAAAAGCCCGATTTGGAGACTTTTTGAGACATCTTTTGACCAATTCTTCTCCCCAACTTCTGGTAGTGTAGCTAGGGTTTTGGAGAGAACTTCATGGAGGTTTAGAGCGCGTCATCGGCATCGTCACCGACGTCTGGCGGCCGCACAAGACCACGGCCACACCATACGCGAGGGGGTTTTCATCTATGTCTTTACTTTGTGTTTTATTTCACACATTGATGAACATGTATAGCTCTATAAGGAGCTAAACCCCTTGTGGGTATTCAGACTTGTAAATTCTAGGGTTATCATGTTTCTTTGACATTGTTATTATGCTTTTTCATTATTGATGAATAAGAATTGAGTTTCAATCTTGATTTTATTTTGTTATTGTTTTCCCTTAGATGCGACACTAGGGTTGAGAGCAATCTAGGTTTTCCTTTGGAGGTGTGACAACTCCTATAGGATTAGACTATTCAAGATTGAAGAGAGTTGAGAGGGAGAGTTGTGAGGTAGCGATGTACCCCTTTCCCTTCCGGTGTGATTTCTCCCTACCTCCGTTTCCTTGATTTATTAGTGGTCAAGATAGAGTGAAGTGGTAGGTAGATAAACTCCCCTGGGGCTTAGTTACGAGAGTAACAGAGTGAAGGGTTGAAGTGAATCCTATGCACTGGGGCTTAATCTAGACTAGGGTTCTTCCTCCTGGACCAAAGGGTTAGAACTACACATAGGAACAGGTTTAATCACTAGGAATCCCTAGAACTTAATGCAATCCCACGTAGTGTGAGGTTTAGGTAGATGTACTCCCCTGGGACTTAATCGTGCGAGCGATAGAGTGAAGGGTTGTTGTGAATCCTAATACCGGGGCATAATGTTGGGGTTAGTCACGGTTGACCTTAGGTTTGGGAATGTGAGTCTAAGGATTTCCTCGACTCAATTAGCATCAATAGGAAGGTATAACAGCATAGTCTTGCACTAGAAGCATAGATCCTAGAGGTAACTTGTCCGGATACCCTATTTCATATTCATTGCTAGTCCTTCTCTGTTTACTCCTCTCTGCACTCTCTCACCTATCATCTTTCTATTTTTATTTCTTGTTTCTTTATATTTGCCTTCACACTCACTCATTGATTCTAATCTCACTTTTTGTACACCGCATAGCTAAATAGTGAAATCTTGTGTCTTAAATCCCTATTCCCTGTGGATTCGACTACCCACTCACTAGGGTAAAATTTATTACTTCGATAACCCGTGCACTTGCGGGGTACACACGCAAGGGGTGTGTCAAGTTTTTTGCGCCGTTGCCGAGGACTAGGCGTTTTAGATATTTGCTTTTCACTATTTTAGCTATTCACTTCACTTTCTATTCCATATTTTCTTTATCTATCATTGTTCTTACTTTTCTTTCCTTTGCTTTGGTTTCAGATTATGACCCGTGGGAACCCTTCGATTCTTGTTGAAGGAGACCCGGACATTGGAAAAAGAGCACATCGCAAGGGAAAAGAACCCGTGCAAGAAGCTTTGAATCAAGCCGATATTGAAACAGAAGGGTCAGAAGCAATGGCAGAATAGAACGAACAGCAGAGGACATTGTCCGACTATGCTAGACCCGCAGTAATGGGGACCCAATCGAGCATTGTGAGGCCCCTAATTACGGCAAACAACTTTGAGTTGAAGCCGTCATTCATTCAGATGTTGCAACAGTCCGCACAATTCAATGGGTTGGCGGATGAAGATCCCAATAGTCATATAGAGAATTTCCTTGAAGTGTGCGACATGTTGAAGATTAATGGAGTGACGGACGACGCGATTCGTTTGAGAGCCTTCCCATTTTCATTGAAGGGAAAAGCAAGACATTGGCTTCACTCATTACTGAGAGCCTCCATTACTACATGGGAGGAGATGACCGAGGCATTCTTGGCTAGATATTTTCCGCCGGGAAAGTCAGCAAGGCTCCGGAATGAGATATCATCCTTTGTGCAGATGGAATTGGAGTCTCTATTTGAAACATGGGATAGGTTTAAGGAGCTCCTTCGTAAGTGCCCGCAACATGGATTCCCCGAGTGGATGATCATTCACACCTTTTATAATGGGTTGAATCCGAGTACCAAACAACTCCTAGATGCGGCGGCTGGAGGAACTCTAAGAAGCAAGACTCCCGGTGAAGCTCGGTACCTTGTAGAGGAGATGGCTATGAATAGCTATCAATGGAACTCAAGGGATAGGAAAAAGGTTGCCAGAATTCATAAGGTTGATGTGGTTACATCGTTGGCGGCACAAGTGGAATCGTTGAGTAAGAAGCTAGATGCTCTCGCTTCGCCAAGAGTTGCTGCCATCACTACTTGTAACGGTTGTGGGGGAGGACATGCTTCAAGCGATTGTCCTATTGCTATTGGAGGCACTAGTGCGGTAGAGCAGGCCGATTTTGTTGGAAATTCATATAGAGGACAAGGCCAAGGCAACCCGTACAGTGGAACATATAATCTGGGGTGGAAGAACCATCCGAATTTTTCTTGGAGCAATCAAGGACAGTCACAACAGAAAAATAGTGCACCACCGGGATTTCAAAGCCAACAAGCTCCAAATTTAGAAAGCCAAGTGACCGGGCTAGAAGAAAAGATGACCGATCTTGAGAGAGCGCTCACACGGTTCGTTTCTTCATCTCCGCACATTCGAATTTTCCATCTCCGCATCCGACTTGGATTTTGGGGCACCACCCCTCTTCCCGCCACCTGGAGGCTTAATATTAAATAAAGAGAATTCACCCGCACCGTGAGCCTGCTGTTCAAGGATCGTTCCTTCAGTAGGGTACGCCACCCCTGTATAAATGTGATTAGACCACTCCCTCTCCGAAGCATAATTACTCTTTGAATTAAAATTAGACGAGGCTTCAGAGGACGCCACGTTGCTTGCTCTAGCCTGCTCCATCCCTTGAAGTGGGGGATCAATCACTTGCTTGCCGCTAAGCCTTGATTAGGGAAGTGTCTACCACGTCAGCGATGCAGCTACCGATCGGTGAGTGGTGTGGCTCCACGGTCTCACCTCTACCCCGCCGCTGGATGCCGGTGGCTACCTCCTGAATGTTTGAATTCTCTCGGTTTGCATATGGCTCCGGGCACTGCGTTCCCCCAGCTGACATATCTCTGGCTAAACATTTGAGCTCGTCGGCTTCCTTGTGGCTGAGCACCGTCACAGACACCCAAGTCTTTCTATCTCGAACTGACCACCACCAACCTCGGGGAGGCTTGATATCATTTTCTGTCCAAATTTCCGCAATGAGAACTCTGGCATACTTGTTTATCCCATCGAGGTTGCACACCTCCAGTAGCTTCCCCGCTTTCGACAGACCAGCTGTTAATGCGGCAATATCCCTGCACTGCGCCGGCACGCCTTCAAGTAAGATCCAAAAAGCATGGCCTGAGTCTATGCGTTGCGAGCCCAATCTGGGTGACTATTCCTCAAACACAACTTCCCCTATCCCCACCATCGTCTTGACCCATCCGATCATAGCCTCCTTCCAAGCACTGCACGGAGTGGAAATTAGGAAGACCCCGACCGTCTACTCTACAATATCCCATTGCCATTTGCCACAGACAGCACTAAGGACCTTGGCCAAAGAGGACGTTTCCACGGGGCCTCGAGTGACAATGGCCAACACCTTCTCTCGTAGCCGGGCCTAACCAAAAATTGATAAGATTTTTAGTCGGTTTCCAATCGAGAAGAGATGTGAGCGGACGAAAACAGGGCCCTAGCTTCCTTACTCCCGCATTCGTACGATCTATCCTTCTACACCTGAAGCAGATCAAGGCATTCCAGCACACCTTACCTCATGATCCGAGAGTCTTCTAAGACACTATGCCACCTGACTGGAAATAATCTTAATAGAGAAGGAAAGAGCCTTGTCATACAAGAAATATCGTAAAGAAAGTCAGAAAGCATAGAAAGTTGAGACCGAGAGCTCCCTCGACCAAGCTGCCCAAAAGAAAAGGAAGGAGGCAAAGAGGAAAGACATGATTGCCTGGTCCAGAAGCGGAGGACAACACTTCCTATCGTGTTGCACCCGACTTACAGGTACTCTTTATTTTCGTGTCTGGCTTAATGACCGACCATATGGCCAGCGTAGCGCTAATCTTCTCGCAAGCCTTTTTTTTGAAGTGGACTTAGAAACTTGATCTAACTGTCTTCACTAGCTGGGAAGAATTACCTATACAGGCCAACGGATTCCACTTTTTTTTATACTAAAGAACTGATGGCTCATGGATGGTAACGACGTTCTAGCTTCTTATGTGACTATTCACTGCTTTTTCACCTGTCGCTGGGTTTGTTTACTGGTTGGTGTTCAAGTGGTGTTATATGAGGCATTTTTCATTATGATTGCCTAGTTTAGTTCCGGCTGACCGAGTGTGCTACATAATTTATGCTGACCCGTTAGTCACGGAGACCTTCCTTCTGTGACCCCGATATCGGATATGGTACAGTCGATGGTCCTATACCGGCTGCTATCCTTGATCCCGGACTGGTGCTCTGGCCATGATATCTTTCTTGACGGTTACCTTATTGATTGTCGCTCTTCTCTTCCCATCTCCATCGGTCAGATCTTCAAGTTCTAGTGGTCAAAGAAAAATCTCAAGTCGGTGGAAGAATTCTATCAATGTTTCCTCGTAGCCCGAGCGGTATGAAAAGCAGTCAGCAAAGAAAGAGGAAGCGGTTGGCAGCGGACGGGGCAGTGAATCAGCAATGACCGAAGAGCGGCAGTGAGACCAGCTAGCAGCGGGCTGAAGCGGTACAGATGGTGACAGTTGTTGTCGGTAAGCTGTAAGGCTGTGAGTATCGGTAAGTCTCTACGAAGCGAGCCTTCACTGGGGAGATAGCAACCTCTTCAACTCAACTACAACTACTACTACCTGTACTCAATTACAAGTAATAAAATACACTATAAATACAAGAAAGGAGGTATTTTATTATTGGAAGCGAAGCGACCTAGTCGAGCTATTATCAAGTTAAGCAGTTCCTCTTGTCGAGCTAGACAAGACTCTACTCGTGCTATAGTCGAGGAAAGCTCGTGCGTTATTCGTGTTAAGCTGTCGAGTTAACTAGACTCGATGAACTAATCCTTTAGGCAACTCCTCCTCTCTGAGAATAGGACACAACCTTAGTTCAGTGCAACAACAAAAGAAAGGACCCTTACCCCCCTATATCCCTTTTTGGGGAAGATCCAACTCTTTAACTCAATCTACTACTACCGTTCTCACTCATTGACATAAGTAATAGCTACCAGTTCCTTACTAAAATAACTCATACCGGTACTCTTTAGTTCACAACTCCCTTAGATTAGGGTAGCAACTCGATCCTACTAATTACGTAGAACCATCGATCGAGCGAGTTCGAGGTGGTTCATGCTTTCTATATAACTCGCTGTACACTAAGGCGCTTGCGGTTGTAAACCATGCATCATGCGTGCCATAGTCATACGTAAAATGACAGGTAAGTTGGTGCTTACTGAGGTAAGGAATCTGATCGCTCTGTCCTAGCCAGAGTTTTGTGTTACAAGTAAGTTGCCTTATTCTAATAACTCAGTATCACTTTTCTCGTTGAGAGAGGCTTAAATAAAACTGGTCTATAATTACAGTACTACTTAGTGAGTATGGTTTTGGATTTTCATACATGGGACTGACCTCTTACCTATCAGGGGTATTTGAGTTTTGGCCCATGTCTACTTATAAGCTAAGCCAGACGAAACGGTCTTGAGTGGAACTCCCCTTTCAGGGTTTCTGGGGTTGGGAGTCTCAGTAGCCCACGGAGCGGTAGGACATCTAATCTTTCGTTTATAGCTAGCTCAATCTTATTCGGAATGGCAGGTCCACCTGCTGAGGGGAGGTATTGGCCATAAGCCCTACTTAATTTCTCCAGCTGGACTTGAGTCCCTTCAATATTATCTTGCTGGAGAATGTTTATGAGTAGAATTTACCACCGATAGAAGACTTCTCGTTCGAGAAGTTGGGGATTAGATCGGACTGGCCAGCTTCTGCCTATTGATATGCGATGCCCGGCCTACTATCTTCTTCATACGGGTCGGGAGGGAATCACTACCCATATTTGAGGCGCCGTCTTGACTAGCAAACCCTGAGGATGAGGGGGGTAACTAGCTCCGAGTTTTCATCGGCTTCTAGGGAGGGACCAACATCCGATATGAAGGATTCTCTGCTCCGAGATGGGACCGAAGGGAAGAAAGCAATAATGATTATTTAGGGCAGCCACTCTTAAAGTAAAGATTGACTCTGCGTTGGGGAAGCTACTATACCTATAGTATAGGCGGGAAGAGTGCCGGATATAATATCACGTAGGTTGTTATCAGCATACTGATAAACGCCTAAACATACATATTTTCCATGTATTCGGGTGTATGTATTACGTATTTTTCTATGAGTTGACTCCCGTTTTTTGTCTGAATTGGTTTCTTTCATGTTACAGGTACTGATGTGACCCCTTCGAGCTCGTTGATAGAATTTGAGAAGAAATCGGCGACGAAAACACTATTTCTGAGCGGGGGTATTGTAGCGACTACTGTAGCAGATACTATAGCACGAACCCTTTGGCGAAATGGTTAAGTCTGGAGGTTCATGCGGGCTGTCATGCGGGCACTGTAGAGGCCGCATACGGCACTGTAGTAGTTTTACTGTAGCGACACTGTAGCAACTTACGCGATTTCGGGATTTTAAGGGTTTTGAGTCCATTTGGGAGGAAGAGAGGCTAGGTCTTGAGAAAGGCTACACTTCACCATCTTCTTTGGGAGCTTGAGGCCGGCTTTTGGAGGCATTTCTTGAGGAGAGGACGACGGGGAGAGCACGAGACGACGAATCCACGCCTTCGATTTGCATTTAAAAGGAAGTTTGACAAAGGAAGCCACTCCTTGGGTGGCGTCCTTGGAAGCGTCATTTGGCCTTGATCTTTTCAGGGGGTGTTTTCATTATGCTTTTGGTTGTTTTTATGTATTTGCTCGCTTACTTTTTGATCATGAGCAACTAAACCCCAAGGTCACCGGATGTAGGTGAACCTTGGGGGTGAACTTGTGTATTTTGGATGCTACTTTCTAGTTTATGTACTTGGTTTGGTTTGTGATCCTTGTTTTGTGGTTCTTGAATGCCTTGATATGTATGAGAACTCTATATGTCAATTCCTAGACAATGCTAGGTTGCATGACCATTGCCCTAGTATTAGGCTCACCAAGCTTGGAAGGGAATACATGTACGAATACGCCGTGACCATCGGGTATTTGTACCCCTCCAATTGTTAGGGTTGTCCTTGATTGTGTTTCAACCCTAGCTTGGGGAAATCCACTAAACCTTTTGCAATCGTACAAGGATTTGGGCGGAAGCAATTCCGTATTTCAATACTTGTATTGGATTAGGGACCAACGCCGTGACCATCGGGTTGGTCTAATCTAGGGTTTCCCGGTCCAAACCACCCACTTGCATGCTAGTTAGGGCATCCTTAGCACTTTAGTAGCCCCCGAGGGAATCCTCATCCATGGCCATTCCCTCACCTTGATTTTTCCCCTCCGTATTTATACTTGCTATTTGCATGCTCTTTGTTTTAGTAGGTTATTGGTAGTTCTTCTTCCAAGTGATTGATTAGGTCAAACAACATTGTGATAAGGAAGTAAGAATAGCTTCTCGGGCCCTTGGGGATACGACCCCCTCGTGTTCGCGCGAGGGTATTACTTGGCGACCCCGTGCACTTGCGGGTGAGCGATTCAAGCGCGTTACCACATACGCACCCACGATTGGTTATCTGTATTGAACAAGTGCGAAAGAGGCTTCAACCTTCCCGGCCTTGGAAAGAAAGAGTAGAGTGACACAAAGGACCTAACGCTACTCTCAAATATCGATCGCGGTCTATTGTGATTAGGAAGATGTTCAGTCTACCACAAATGAAAAAGCCTATCGAAAATCATGCATTGAATGCCAATCAATCCCATCAGACTTTTTGTTGGAAAAACTAAGGCCAAGTCTATTCAAGTCTCTATATTTATTTTCGCGAGCAGAGCAGAATGGAATGGAAATTCCAATGATTGAACAGTTATTCAGGAGATTAAACATATATCTTAGTCATCCAGATCAGGAACCTGAATGGGTGAGATACGTTTATAATGACCTTAGAGATCAGGACCTAATGGCTAGACTTCAGTATTTTTTTAAGGACGAGGAAATGGAGGATTGTGAATTCAACCTGCCTCATCTAAGAGAGATTTTTTTTAATCTAACGAGAGAGCAAAGAAAGAGTCCATTTTATCACCTAGTCTTTCCTGATCAAATGGACTATCTTCAGGAAATAGCAAGAATGAGTGCTGAAATGAGGATCAAGGACGGCAACGGCGGCAGCCCACTTGAGCAATTTTCCATTCACCCATTAATTCTGATGAAGATAGGCAACTTTTATTTCTCATTCACAAATCCATCCTTGTCTATGCTGCTCACTCTCGGTTTGGTCCTACTTCTTCTTTTTTTTGTTACGAAAAAGGGAGGGGGAAAGTCAGTACCAAATGCTTGGCAATCCTTGGTAGAGCTTATTCATGATTTCGTGCTGAACCCGGTAAACAAACAAATAGGTGGTCTTTCTGGAAATGTTAAACAAAAGTTTTCCCCTTGCATCTCGGTCACTTTTACTTTTTCGTTATTTCGTAATCCCCAGGGTATGATACCCTTTAGCTTCACAGTGACAAGTCATTTTCTCATTACTTTGGCTCTCTCATTTTCTATTTTTATAGGCATTACGATCGTTGGATTTCAAAGACATGGGCTTCATTTTTTTAGCTTCTCATTACCTGCAGGAGTCCTACTGCCGTTAGCACCTTTTTTAGTACTCCTTGAGCTAATCCCTCATTGTTTTCGTGCATTAAGCTCAGGAATATGTTTATTTGTAATATGATGGCCGGTCATAGTTCAGTAAAGATTTTAAGTGGGTCTGCTTGGACTATGCTATTTATGAATAATCTTTTTTATTTCATAGGAGATCTTGGTCCTTTATTTATAGTTCTAGCATTAACCGGTCTGGAATTAGGTGTAGCTATATCACAAGCTCATGTTTCTATGATCTCAATCTGTATTTACTTGAATGATGCTACAAATCTCCATCAAAATGAGTCATTTCATAATTGAATAAAAACGAGGAGCCGAAGATGTTAGGGGGCTAGAGCTACGCTTTTGCAGCTCGTTGACTTTACTTTACGATGTTGGTTTCGGTTCGATCCACTATCCTTTTTGAAGCGGATATTTCACAGTGCTCATTCTCCAACCGGAAAAGCCAACTCATCATGATGTTTCCACTCCATTTTCATTACGAAGATGTATCACGTCATGATCCATTGCTCAAACCGAATCACGCCAACGTTATGGAAGTTCCTGGATCGTGTGAAATCAGATTAGTACCAAAAGCAGCCTCTGATTTCAGAATCAAATATGGAAAATTGGCTATGGAGATTCCGCGCGGTCAGAGATTCATACAGACACAAAGGGGCCCTTATTTCCAAGCAGGAAAGTCGTTTTGATCCAATCCATTCTTGGGGTCCGAAAAAGACACAGGATATGTCAGTGACTTTGCACGACAAAGCGCTCTCCGAGGGCATGGAATGTCTAATTTTTTGGTCAGAATCTCGACAATAATGTCTATGTTAGATTCTCCGGTCGAAATATGGGAAAACCCCATTCAATTCTCGATGGAAACAGAGTTTTGCGAATTCTCCCCGGAACTGGAAGATCATTTTGAGATCTTCGAGCATATTCGAGGATTCAATGTGACTATTGTCACTTCGGCCAACACAAAAGATGAGACTTTACCACCGTGGAGCAGTTTTTTGCTAAAAGATGAGGGGGAAACAAAGTAAGATGTCGAAAAAACGAAATATACGAGATCACAAACGTAGATTGCTCGCGGCTAAATATGAATTGAGACGAAAGCTTTATAAAGCCTTTTGTAAAGATCCCGATCTTCCGTCTGATATGCGGGACAAACATCGTTATAAGTTGTCCAAGTTGCCAAGAAATAGTTCCTTTGCACGAGTAAGAAACCGATGTATTTCCACGGGTCGCCCAAGTTCCGTAGTGGAGTTCTTTCGCATTTCTCGTATCGTTTTTCATGGATTAGCATCTCGAGGTCCTTTGATGGGCATAAAGAAATTGTCTTGGTAGCAACCACCAAACCAATAGAACAAAGGTTAGTTAGCCCTGCAGCTGGTCCACAAGCAAGGGTTGTAGGTCCATTACCGTCCAGCTACGGACCTAACGGAGTCATCCCAACTCTCGGATCGGAGATGCTAACGGGACGGGAATCGAAGTTGGGGACCTCTCCGCCGCACCTGTCCGTCCAGACATAGACTACATACAGGGTAGTACTGTTGGAAAAATAGAAGATCACCGCGTGAACAACATCTAAAGTAACGAATGTCACTCTCGAGGGATCGACCACTATGATCAAGAAATTTTCTAATAGAACTCTTGTTCATGTTCACGCCGGAGTGCTAAGGTTGTTCCCACCATTGAAGTCAGAGTCTGGGTGTGGGCCCGCTTACTCTTACTAATAGAATATAGAATAGGGCCTTCCGAATAAGAAAGACAAAAAAGTTCTTCGTTTCGTTGGTAGAACCAAGGCCAATATCATATTGACTCTCTCTCGCCCAATAAGAGTTTCCGAGAGTGACTTTCTGAAAATTCTCTCCTTTCCAAAGCTCCATAAGGCATGCAAAAAGAGTAATAGGACAATAAGCAATTTGCTTTAATTTGAGTTCTTTCTTTGTTGAGATTGAAATCGACGTTCTTTTGAAAAGGGGTAGGGTAGGTAGGATGGATCTCCTCGCCTCCCACCCCTCTGCTCTCTCGGTGTAGCAACAGCAGGGGGAGTGGCTCTCCCACGGCGAGTGCGTGAACGCTGTGCTGGCATTCTACTGAAAAGAAAGCACAAGACAACCTTTAGAAACAATTTCCTACATGCAACAATGCTATATGCAACTCTACTGGGATCCACTAGAAACGAGGACAAGGAATTACACTACTGACCAAAATCAAGTAACTGACTCTGGAACTGGATTAAACTGTCAAACCCAGGCCTAAATCTAAACCAGGGCTCTGATACCACTAAAGTATGTCACGCCCCGACCCGCAGGTCCTGAGCACGACATACCGCCACGACAACCCAAGGGAGGTCCAACACTGCCTCAACCCTAGGCGGCCGTAAGGCTAACCTGTTTCCTGTACAATGCATCTATAATCACAATGCATAACTCAATAACACACACTTATATTACTCAACAAGGTATCACACATTGATACTCATAACAGGGGTACATGAGAAAGATGATAACAACCACTCCAAATAGAGGATACACACCTCAAACAAAATAAGGACTAGACTGGCATACAAGGTATTACGAGTATAGCAAAACATGAGGGGGTTCACAAATACATAGTGGCTCCCTGAAATACATGCCAAGACATAGGTAACATACATAACCCCAAAATGAGAAGACTATGAAGATCTTAGCCAAGCACTTCACGTCCTCACCACTGCGCTGTGCTAACACCTGGGAGGAAGAAAGAGGGGATGAGTAACTCGGTTACTCAGTGAGGGGTTAGCCACAAGACTAGAGCTCAAGCATGAACAAATAAGGATAAACTTCACAAAAAATACTTCAAGAAATAACAAGAATGAAAAACACTTTGAATAGTAAACTCTTCACAAGAACAAAGCTTTTCTCATTGAAAAACAAATAAAGGTTCTTTGAAAACATCGAGAAATCACATGCCATCCTGGACCTAGCATAAGCATAATACTCATTGATAGTTTCAAATATCAAGATACCTAGAAACAAGTAGTTTAACATTCACAAATAAACAATAGTGTCCAGAATGGCCTCAAAACCCTCCGTCGCTAACCATGGCCTTGGTTAGGTCTGGAGCTACCAAGATTCGCGTATCTTGGCATTGGCCGCTGGGAGGTTCGTGTGGTGACTCCGAACAACCCAACTATATCCATGTCAGGACTCTACGCTCCCACCTGACATGGCATAACCATTTTCGACAGTATTCCATGCCACCTCTATATAGGTCGGCCCGTGGAAACCATCCACTCCTTACTGCAGCAAGTTCTGGAGCTCGGCTCCCATGTCACCAACAAACAATTTAAACAATAATTTAGCCCGTAGGCTCAATATGTACATCATGATGGCATAATTCTCAATAAGAGACAATAAAGGTGCACAAAGGCAATTCTCACCCCAAGGGTGATCAATTTGATCACAATACTAACAATGAAACCATTTTTCATCAAAAACATCATAAGAAAGTGTCTTTTGAAAATACACATTAACATTGTCTTAACACAATGAAATCAACTTGGTTTCACATGCTTTTTGGTCGTCATAAGGAAATCATCCATCTCTTGAAAAATACATAGCTTGAAACATATACTTTGAACATAGAGTTTCAAATCATGAGTAACATACATATATTTTCGCAAGAATTCAAAGATAAGCCAATTTCATAAATCATCATGATTCAACTCTTTAGTCAAAGCTTTCAAGGTATTTAGCAATAAGGAAACCATCATCCAAATAAGCAATTCAAACAACAAATATCATGCATGAGTCATAGTCCAATGTTAGTGATTTTTCCCACTCACAAACTTGGCGAGCAAACGCCTCAAAATCACTTCTCCACCGGTCCCTTGCCCTTACTTGAAGCCTCACCTCCTAGAAGCCATTAAACACCCAAAACAAGCAACCAAACATCAACATGCCATTGATTAAAGAGAAAGAAGGAAAATGCTCAAAAATGGGAAATGGTTGCGTCTAGGGTTTGCTAAACACCAAGGCAAGATGTTAAGGCAAGGAGAAGACTTCTCACAACTCATAAGACCAACAAAGAAGACAAGAATGACCAAACATGGCCGGTGCTACAGTAATTCCGGGATTAGGGTTTTCAAGGTTCATGGATTTCATGGATTTAAGGCCATACACTCAATGAAATAAATCATCACAAGATTTGCCATCAAAGAGGAAAAGAAATGACAACAATTAAGCATCAATAAGGGCTCATGCTTAACCCTAACTATCATCATCAAAGAACAAGAAGAATGAAGCAATGGATGGAAGCATACCTTGATCTCAAGAGTGATCAACTTGATGATCAAAGACTCAAGCCTGAAATCTCCTCCTAAATCGGCTCTAAAACCTCATGGAATGGTGGAGGAAGAGAGGAGGAGGAAATAGAGGTGTTTGAGAAGAAGAAGAATGAAGAAAAAGGGCTCAAAACATGGGTTTTATAAAGAAAAAACCCGACGGTGTGCGGGGCTTGTGCGGGCTGCGCAGTGCCCGCACACCCCAGCCAGAAGGGTGTGCGGGTGGTGTGCGGCCCGCACACCAGCCGCACACCCCTCTGCCTGGGGTGTGCGGCCCCTGTGCGGCCCGCACAGGGGCCGCACAGCCCCAGGAGAGGCTGTGCGGCCTGTGCACAGCCCGCACAGCACTGTGCGGCCTGTGCACAGCCCACTAACCCTAAAAAAAACTCTCCAAACACTCTCAAAAGCCCGGCAAAACTCCAAGAGCTTGATAAAATAAAAATAAAAAAAATTTAAAAGAAACTCAATGAGGAAACAACCTCGACACTTAAGACAATCGGAACAACAAACAAGGGCAAAAACGGACCGAAACACCACACTCTACCCCCCTTACAGAAATTTCGGCCTCGAAATTTCACATACCTCTATCCCCAAACAAATGAGGATACAATCTCAACATCAGCTCTTCAGGTTCCCAAGTAACCTCTTCTACCACATCATTCCTCCAAAGCACCTTGACCAAAGGAATGACCTTTCGGCGAAGCATCTTCTCTTGGCGATCAAGAATCATCACGGGTTGCACTTCAAACTTTAAGTCTTCTCTCAACTCAACTGGTGGCGCTTCAAGACAATGAGATGGGTCGGGGATATACTTCTTCAACATGGACACATGGAACACGTTGTGAATCTTCTCCAACTCAGGCGGTAATTCTAATCGATAAGCTACCGGTCCAATCCTCTCCAGGATCAAAAATGGACCTATAAACCGGGGATTCAACTTTCCCCTACCTCGAAATCGAATTACCCCTTTCCATGGAGAGATCTTCAAGAACACTCTATCCCCAACCTCAAACTCCAAGAATCTTCTGCGGTTGTCAGCATAACTCTTTTGACGATCTTGGGCTGCTTTCAATCTGTCTTTAATCACTTTAACTTTCTCAATGGTCTGATCAATCAATTCTACACTCTCAAGCTTTCTTTCTCCCACTTCACCCCAACAAAGAGGAGTTCTACACTTCCTTCCATACAAAGCTTCATATGGAGCCATGCCGATGCTTGCTTGGAAACTATTGTTGTAGGCGAACTCCACCAAGGCTAGGTGTTGATCCCAACTCCCTTGGAAATCTATAACACAAGTCCTCAACATGTCTTCAAGAGTCTGAATGGTCCTCTCGGACTGACCATCTGTCTGAGGATGATAAGCGGTACTAAACTTCAGTGTTGTGCCCAAAGCTTCTTGAAATCTTGGCCAAAAACGAGAAGTGAATCTAGGGTCTCGATCTGAAACTATAGAGACTGGCACTCCATGCAACTTCACTATCTCATCAATGTACAACTTTGCCAATTTCTCCAAAGGATACTTGGTATGCACTGCTAGGAAATGTCCTGACTTGGTTAGTCTGTCCACTATCACCCACACTGCATCAAAACCACGAGGGGTTCGGGGCAAACCCACCACAAAATCCATGGTTACATGTTCCCACTTCCACTCTGGAATTGGAAGGGGTTGTAGTAATCCTGACGGCTTCTGATGCTCTGCCTTGACTTGTTGACATACCAAACACTTAGCCACAAACTCTGCTATCTCTCTCTTCATCCCTGACCACCAATAATTTCCCTTGATAGTTCTGTACATCTTGGTACTTCCCGGATGAACTGCATAAGCTGAAGAATGAGCTTCTTCCAAGATTGCCTTCCTAAGCTCTGAGTCTGCTGGAACACAAACACGTCCCCGGAACTCTAGGATTCCATCTTCTCTTATTCTGAACTCACTAGTCTCACCCGCTTGCAACTTCTGTATTTCTTGCATCAACTTTCCATCACTACCCTGGAGTTCCTTAATACGCTCCGTTAGTGAAGGTCTCACTACAAAACTGGCCACTAGTGCTCCACTATCTTCAGTCTCAAGTTCCAATCTCATACTCTGCATCGAGGAAAGTAGTTGCAGATAGGACACTCTCAACGAGGATACTGAAGTAGATTTCCTGCTCAAAGCATCCGCTACCACATTGGCTTTCCCAGGATGATAGTCTATGATCAAGTCATAATCCTTGATTAACTCCAACCATCGTCGCTGCCTCAAATTTAACTCCTTCTGAGTGAAGAGATACTTCAAGCTTTTATGGTCTGTGAAAATCCGACACTTTTCTCCAAAAAGATAATGCCTCCAAATCTTCAAAGCAAAGACCACCGCTGCCAACTCCAAGTCATGGGTAGGATAGTTCAACTCATGCTGCTTTAATTGCCTAGATGCATAGGCCACCACTTTGCTTTCTTGCATCAACACACAACCCAAGCCCTGACGAGAAGCATCACTGAAAACTACAAACTCTTTCCCACTTTCTGGTAAGGTAAGCACTGGAGCTGATATCAAACGATCTTTCAGCATCTGAAAGCTCTTATCACACTCATCATTCCAGGTGAACTTTACATCTTTGCGAGTCAACTTTGACAATGGCAAGGCAATCGACGAAAATCCTTCCACAAATCTCCTATAATAACCCGCAAGTCCAAGAAAACTTCGAACTTCAGTCACATTCTTCGGCCTTTCCCAATCAACAATAGCTTCCACTTTCTTTGGATCCACAATGATACCTTCTTCTGACACCACATGTCCAAGGAAACCAACTTCATAAAGCCAAAACTCACACTTGGAAAACTTGGCGAATAATTGCTTCTCTCGAAGAGTTTGCAAAACAATTCTCAAATGTTCAACATGATCCTCATCCGAAGGCGAAAAGACCAAAATGTCATCGATGAACACAATAACAAATTTGTCCAAATAAGGCCTGAATACTCTGTTCATCAAGTCCATAAATGCTGCAGGGGCATTAGTCAAACCAAACGGCATCACCAAAAACTCATAATGGCCGTAACGGGTCCGAAACGCCGTCTTTGGAACATCCTCAGGCTTAATCTTCAACTGATGATACCCAGACCGCAAGTCAATCTTAGAGAACACTCTTGCTCCCTTTAACTGATCAAACAAATCATCTATCCTTGGCAGAGGGTACTTATTCTTGATTGTCACCCGATTTAATTGCCTGTAGTCGATGCACAATCTCCAAGATCCATCTTTCTTCTTCACAAAGAGGACTGGCGCACCCCAAGGTGAAACACTTGGACGAATGAAACCCTTATCCACAAGATCTTGCAGTTGAGTCTTCAACTCTCTCAGCTCTGCTGGTGCCATCCTGTAGGGTGGTATAGAAATAGGAGCCGTACCAGGTAACAGGTCTATAGCAAACTCCATCTCCCTGTCTGGCGGCAAACCTGGTAGCTCTTCAGGAAAAACATCTGGAAACTCCCTCACTACGGGCATCTCCTCTAAGGCTGGCTCCTGAACTCTGGTATCCATCACATGCGCCAAGAACACAGGACAACCCTTGCTCACCAATCTTCTAGCTTCCAAGGCTGAAATCAAACACGAAGGTAGAGTCCTTCTCACACCCTTCAGCACAACTGGGGATCCCAAGGATCCAGGAAAAGTTACTTCCTTCTTGAAACAATCAATGGAAGCATGATGCCTATCCAACCAATCCATGCCAAGAATGGCATCAAAATCCTTGATCTCCAAAGGGATTAAATCTGCCTCCAACACTACTCCACCAACTAACACGGGACACTCTCTAAACACCAAACTCCTGACTACCTCCTCACCAAGAGGAGTCTGAATCACCAACTTATACTCTAAGCGAGAAGGAGGGCTATCGGCATGACATGCAAATGCAGTACTAACAAAAGAGCGCTCTGACCCAGAATCAATCAACGCATAAGCATCATGCTGAAAGATAGATAGTGTACCTGTGATCACATTAGGCCTACACTCAGCCTCTTCCTCTGTCATGGCAAAGACTCGGGTTTGAACTCTGGTCTGGGGTCGCTGAGAACTAGGCTGTGAAGTGTTGCTAGCAGCTCCTGACTTGGTAGTGACTGGTGTAGATGCTACTGCCTGTGGACCTCTGGACCGACTAGGATGACCCTGAGATGGTGGTGCAGATCCACTCCGTCCTAGCTCTGGACAAGCTGATCTCAAATGTCCAGTCTGACCACACTGGAAACACTTGCGAGGAGCTAAGCACTGACCCTTGTGTGGCTTCCCACAATTCCTGCACTTGTTGCTAGCCTCTGGGCCTCTGACACTAGGAGCACTATCAGCACGAGAGAATCTCTGCTGATCACCGCTGTGAGGTGGTGGAGGTCTAGGAGAACCTGAAACAGAGGTGCCCTTGGAAGAACCCTCACTCTTACTCTTCTTGGATGGCTGTCCCATCTCCAAGCTTCTCCTCTTAGCAATATTCTCTCGAACTCTCTTGCCTTCTCTAACAAGTTGCTCTGCTCTCAAAGCTGACTGCACCATCTCCTTGAAGCTCTGCTTGCTTGTGACTGTCATTCTTTCTCTAATGCCCAAGTTCAGACCAACTTCAAATTTGGAACATAGGACCTCTTCTGTAGGTGCCAACTCAGGAACAAAAGTAGCCAAATCCTTCAACTCTGTCTCATACTCTGTCACTATTCTATTCCCTTGAACCAATCTCATGAACTCATGCCTCTTCTGATCACGATGAAATCGGGTGTAGTACTCTTCATCAAACTCATGCAATAAATCTATCCAAGTGACTTTCCCAAAGGATCTGCTCTTCAAACTTTCCCACCAAATCCGAGCTCGACCCTCAAGTAGCCTGGTAGCAACCCTGAGTCTCATCTCATCTCCTAGACCCATATCATCAAATGTAGCAGTCACCCTCTTGATCCACTCCTTAGCAATCATGGCATCACTAGTGCCATCAAAAGAACCACATCCAAGTTGTCGGGCTTCCTTCAAAAGCTTGGACAAAGCTAGAGACTGACTGGATCCACTGGCCTCTGCTGGTGCATGCTGAGCTGCTGGGGCCTGCGGTGGTGTTGGTGCTGGTGCTGGGGTAGGTGGAACCTGTCCACCAAAATTCCTCCAGTAATCTAGGAAGTCCTGATACTCCTGGTAGGTAGGTTGCCTTCCCTTGCTTGCCCAATGAGCCCTGAAGGCTTCCAATGCCTCTGGAGATGGAACAGAACCAGGCGCTGGAGCAGCTCCCTGAACCTCAGGGGCATGCACTGAAGCTGCCACTGCAGGCTCATGCCCTGAACTGGCATCCTGCCTAGGTGGCGACGGAGAGGAAGGCGGGGATGGATCTCCTCGCCTCCCACCCCTCTGCTCTCTCGGTGTAGCAACAGCAGGGGGAGTGGCTCTCCCACGGCGAGTGCGTGAACGCTGTGCTGGCATTCTACTGAAAAGAAAGCACAAGACAACCTTTAGAAACAATTTCCTACATGCAACAATGCTATATGCAACTCTACTGGGATCCACTAGAAACGAGGACAAGGAATTACACTACTGACCAAAATCAAGTAACTGACTCTGGAACTGGATTAAACTGTCAAACCCAGGCCTAAATCTAAACCAGGGCTCTGATACCACTAAAGTATGTCACGCCCCGACCCGCAGGTCCTGAGCACGACATACCGCCACGACAACCCAAGGGAGGTCCAACACTGCCTCAACCCTAGGCGGCCGTAAGGCTAACCTGTTTCCTGTACAATGCATCTATAATCACAATGCATAACTCAATAACACACACTTATATTAC
Source organism: Dioscorea alata (assembly GCA_020875875.1). Classification (NCBI taxonomy): domain Eukaryota; kingdom Viridiplantae; phylum Streptophyta; class Magnoliopsida; order Dioscoreales; family Dioscoreaceae; genus Dioscorea; species Dioscorea alata. The sequence goes on from CM037027.1 coordinate 7,913,351, forward strand.
TCAACAAGGTATCACACATTGATACTCATAACAGGGGTACATGAGAAAGATGATAACAACCACTCCAAATAGAGGATACACACCTCAAACAAAATAAGGACTAGACTGGCATACAAGGTATTACGAGTATAGCAAAACATGAGGGGGTTCACAAATACATAGTGGCTCCCTGAAATACATGCCAAGACATAGGTAACATACATAACCCCAAAATGAGAAGACTATGAAGATCTTAGCCAAGCACTTCACGTCCTCACCACTGCGCTGTGCTAACACCTGGGAGGAAGAAAGAGGGGATGAGTAACTCGGTTACTCAGTGAGGGGTTAGCCACAAGACTAGAGCTCAAGCATGAACAAATAAGGATAAACTTCACAAAAAATACTTCAAGAAATAACAAGAATGAAAAACACTTTGAATAGTAAACTCTTCACAAGAACAAAGCTTTTCTCATTGAAAAACAAATAAAGGTTCTTTGAAAACATCGAGAAATCACATGCCATCCTGGACCTAGCATAAGCATAATACTCATTGATAGTTTCAAATATCAAGATACCTAGAAACAAGTAGTTTAACATTCACAAATAAACAATAGTGTCCAGAATGGCCTCAAAACCCTCCGTCGCTAACCATGGCCTTGGTTAGGTCTGGAGCTACCAAGATTCGCGTATCTTGGCATTGGCCGCTGGGAGGTTCGTGTGGTGACTCCGAACAACCCAACTATATCCATGTCAGGACTCTACGCTCCCACCTGACATGGCATAACCATTTTCGACAGTATTCCATGCCACCTCTATATAGGTCGGCCCGTGGAAACCATCCACTCCTTACTGCAGCAAGTTCTGGAGCTCGGCTCCCATGTCACCAACAAACAATTTAAACAATAATTTAGCCCGTAGGCTCAATATGTACATCATGATGGCATAATTCTCAATAAGAGACAATAAAGGTGCACAAAGGCAATTCTCACCCCAAGGGTGATCAATTTGATCACAATACTAACAATGAAACCATTTTTCATCAAAAACATCATAAGAAAGTGTCTTTTGAAAATACACATTAACATTGTCTTAACACAATGAAATCAACTTGGTTTCACATGCTTTTTGGTCGTCATAAGGAAATCATCCATCTCTTGAAAAATACATAGCTTGAAACATATACTTTGAACATAGAGTTTCAAATCATGAGTAACATACATATATTTTCGCAAGAATTCAAAGATAAGCCAATTTCATAAATCATCACAATTCAACTCTTTAGTCAAAGCTTTCAAGGTATTTAGCAATAAGGAAACCATCATCCAAATAAGCAATTCAAACAACAAATATCATGCATGAGTCATAGTCCAATGTTAGTGATTTTTCCCACTCACAAACTTGGCGAGCAAACGCCTCAAAATCACTTCTCCACCGGTCCCTTGCCCTTACTTGAAGCCTCACCTCCTAGAAGCCATTAAACACCCAAAACAAGCAACCAAACATCAACATGCCATTGATTAAAGAGAAAGAAGGAAAATGCTCAAAAATGGGAAATGGTTGCGTCTAGGGTTTGCTAAACACCAAGGCAAGATGTTAAGGCAAGGAGAAGACTTCTCACAACTCATAAGACCAACAAAGAAGACAAGAATGACCAAACATGGCCGGTGCTACAGTAATTCCGGGATTAGGGTTTTCAAGGTTCATGGATTTCATGGATTTAAGGCCATACACTCAATGAAATAAATCATCACAAGATTTGCCATCAAAGAGGAAAAGAAATGACAACAATTAAGCATCAATAAGGGCTCATGCTTAACCCTAACTATCATCATCAAAGAACAAGAAGAATGAAGCAATGGATGGAAGCATACCTTGATCTCAAGAGTGATCAACTTGATGATCAAAGACTCAAGCCTGAAATCTCCTCCTAAATCGGCTCTAAAACCTCATGGAATGGTGGGGGAAGAGAGGAGGAGGAAATAGAGGTGTTTGATAAGAAAAAGAATGAAGAAAAAGGGCTCAAAACATGGGTTTTATAAAGAAAAAACCCGACGGTGTGCGGGGCTTGTGCGGGCTGCGCAGTGCCCGCACACCCCAGCCAGAAGGGTGTGCGGGTGGTGTGCGGCCCGCACACCAGCCGCACACCCCTCTGCCTGGGGTGTGCGGCCCCTGTGCGGCCCGCACAGGGGCCGCACAGTCCCAGGAGAGGCTGTGCGGCCTGTGCACAGCCCGCACAGCACTGTGCGGCCTGTGCACAGCCCACTAACCCTAAAAAAACTCTCCAAACACTCTCAAAAGCCCGGCAAAACTCCAAGAGCTTGATAAAATAAAAATAAAAAAAATTTAAAAGAAACTCAATGAGGAAACAACCTCGACACTTAAGACAATCGGAACAACAAACAAGGGCAAAAACGGACCGAAACACCACAACGGCCCTCCAATTCGGCAAAGACCTCCTCCTCAAACCCTAGCCGCTTCGCCTCTCAAAAGCCACACAAAAGATACCAAAAGAATCGGCAAAAAGGGCTATTTATATGCCTGAAACGCGTCAGTCACGTGCCTCCACGCGACCATGTGAGATCCCACGTGGTCGCGTGGGCTGCAGAATTCCCACGCGGTCGCATGGGATTTTGACACGGTCGCCTGAACAGTAATTTCTGCTACAGTACTGCTACACTGAAATGCACAGTGTTTTGCTACAGTACTCTTCATAAACGCGATCCAAACTCTCTCATCTTGAGGCTACATGGTCGGGCACACGTCCATGTAGTGAGTTATAAGACTTCTCCTCCTTCGAATCATCATTTGAGAGCTTTAACTATCTTCACACAAGTTGGGACATGAAGGTGTGACTGCCTTTGTGCCCTTCCATCACATAAATCATCTTGAATCCTTCAGGAAGTTGGCACACACCCTCATGTGCATGACCCCCTCTTGTGCCTTGACACTTGTGTTGTACAAAAGTTCCCAACAATATGTCTTTATAACCCATCTTTGCTTTCTTTTCCTTCTTTAACACTTTCACAACCTAATTGCATAAAAGAACACCAAAATACACTTTATGAGACATAATCAATGGTAAAATGATGCTCAATGTATGTAAAACAGGTAGGTAAAACATGTATACTCAAGCACTTATCAATCTTCTCATGCAGATTTGGCGCAGCGAAGCCAATTTCCATCAAGGTAAGGGGGTAAATAAGGGGGAAGAGGAGTTGTCACGATAGAAAAGAGAAATTACTATAAGGAACCAACGATTCTCTCTTCTTAAACAACCTATATCCTCCACACTTAACCAGCATTTGATAGATCATCCAACCCCGAGCAATCTTAGTTATTGGTGGGGGTTCGGTTCGTTAGCTGGTATTTGTTTAGTCATTCAGATAGTGACTGGCATTTTTTTAGCTATGCATCACACACCTCATGTGGATCTAGCTTTCAACAGCGTAGAACACGTTATGAGAGATGTTGAAGGGGGCTGGTTGCTCCGTTATATGCATGCTAATGGGGCAAGTATGGTTCTCATTGTGGTTCACCTTCATATTTTTCGTGGTCTATATTATGCGAGTTATAGCAGTCCTAGGGAATTTGTTCGGTGTCTCGGAGTTGTCATATTCCTTTTAATGATTGTGATAGCTTTTATAGGATACGTACCACCTTGGGGTCAGATGAACTTTTGGGGAGCTACAGTAATTACAAGCTTAACTAGCGCTATACCTGTAGTAGGAGATACCATAGTGACTTGGCTTTGGGGTGGTTTCTCCATGGACAATGCCACCTTAAATCATTTTTTTAGTCTTCATCATTTACTCCCCCTTATTTTAGTAGGCGCCAGTCTTCTTCATCTGGCCGCATTGCATCAATATGGATCAAATAATCGATTAGGTGTACATTCAGAGATGGATAAAATTGCTTCTTACCCTTATTTTTATGTAAAGGATCTAGTAGGTTGGGTAGCTTTTGCTATCTTTTCTTCCATTTGGATTTTTTATGCTCCTAATGTTTTGGGGCATCCTGACAATTATATACCTGCTAATCCGATGCCCACCCCGCCTCATATTGTGCCGGAATGGTATTTCCTACCGATCCATGCCATTCTTCGCAGTATACCTGACAAATCGGGAGGTGTAGCCGCAATAGCACAAGTTTCTATATCTCTGTTGGCCTTACCTTTTTTTAAAAGTATGTATGTGCGTAGTTCAAGTTTTCGCCCGATTCACCAAGGAATTTTTTGGTTGCTTTTGGCGGATTGCTTACTACTAGGTTGGATCGGATGTCAACCTGTGGAGGCACCATTTGTGATTATTGGACAAATTCCTTCTTTCTTTTTCTTCTTATTTTTTGCCATAACGCCCATTCCGGGATGGGTTGGAAGAGGAATTCTAAATTCTTACACGGATGAGACTGATCACACCTGATCAGTGAAAAATTCTTACACCAATCATTTTTTCATTTACGATACGAGTGAGTATTACACCAAGAATTGACAAGCTACTGAGTTTGAGGCCTTGTTGATATAGCGTAGATAGGGAAAAAGACTATACTATACTATACTATACTATAGGCTCAGCCTCTCGTGCTTATGTATTAAGTAAAGTGAGAATGTGTGCTTCCTAGCTTACTCGCCGCAGATAGTCAGTCCCTTTCTATTCTGACGAGTCGACTTTCCGCACTCCGGCCGGCTCTTTATTGTATTTCGGTGATGAAGAGGCCAGAACCCATGTAGGCGACCAGAGATGCCGCCTTTGTCTACTAACTTTCTGGACGTTCGTTCAAAAGAGAAAAAATGGAACAAGACACACACAAATCAAAGATTGATTTAGACTTTTGATGGTAGGTCGGAGGTACTGTAACTTATATGAGAGAGCTGAGCTCTCTCTACTTGTTGCTTAAGTAAGCCATCGTGTCATGTGGATGGATGGGATGCGGCATGGATAGCGTGATTCGACGGTTTCATAAGAAGCAAGAAAAAAGAGCTCCCAAGCCGAGCCTAAGATCAAATATTTTGAGACCGGCTTCACTTGCTTTATGAAAAAAGAACTCCTTTCCAATCCTCCTTGTTACACCCCTATTATAATGATAGTAGGGCAAACGAGTTTTCCTTTAGACATTCAGTCGTTTGTTTCTAGAGCAAGAATCAACAAAGTCTGCTTAGCTAACTGTCAGCTGCTAGAGTTTATTTCCCCGATTCCTGGTTCACTAATGATTTTACGTAAACAGCAGGAGTCCAGATGTAAGGCCCCATACAAAAGAAATAAGAGGAAATTGCCAGTTCTTTCAGGTGACATCCCCTTTCATAGACTATTTCATCAGGCACCTGACTTTTCTATGCTGCGACTATGGTAATAAGCGCCGGACCATGTTTTTTGTTTTTCCTGAAAGCGTTCGAAACCTGCTTTAGGATTTGATCGGTTACTATATTCACTTGCTTGCTTTATCTTTAATTTAAATAGTATATTTTAGGAGTTTTTTCAGATGCACGACTCGCCTGCAAAATTTCTTCTAACCAATCTTTCTTGATCAAGGATCATGACCGATCAGTGCTACACAACCAAAGTCTAAGTCTGTCTGTCATTGCCCAGAATGACGTTGTGTTAGAGACCGTCATCATGGAAATCAAGTCTTTTGATCAGGAAGGGCGTGCGTATAGCGTATAATAGTAGTAGTGTAGTGGTTCTTACAGTTCATCGCTGGGTGACTGATCTTATGCTTCTTATTGGGGTGTCCATTTGGACAATCATATCGACTAGTGACCTGCAGGTTCATGAGCTAACATTTTCGTTAGTGTTTAGCGGGTTCCATGCTCTTGCTTATTCTAGGTACTTTTACTCTTTTGAGAAAAAATATACTGGGAGTTCTTCTTTTCATTTTTATTTGAGAAGGCTTTCTCAATTATGATAAGATTAAATCAATCTTTAATTAATGAAATACGGGATTGAATATAGAACTATACATATAGTTCACTCTATTTACTAATATAGTAAGTCGGCTGTTAGGACAGGATTTTCGTGAATAGCAAGATGAGCTTGACTTGATTGAGTTGCATGATGGAATATCCTGATTAGTTGCAAGCAAGCAGAGTAGTCAAGCCAGAAGAGCATTTCGGTGAAAGGCAGCCATAAGCAGATGAATGAAAACTCAATGAAAAACCTCAATGAAAACTCTACTTCTTGCCCAAACCCCTCAATTGGCTTCACCTATCCTTGAAGATGAATGAAAAACGAAAGTTTAGGGGGGTCCTCAGCTACAATGGAAGCAGTAGCTAGAGCTCATCCAAAAGCAGAGAGAAAGATCTAAAGCTTACTCGACTAAACATCCTAATTCACCTTCGGAAAGGAAGGCCCTCTCTTTCTATCTTTTTGGGCGGTTGGAAAGAAAGTTAAAAAAAAATGACAATGACTAAGTCAAGGCGTGGTGGACGTTCAGTCATATAGAGGAGATGTGGTTTTTAATCCTCTCTTCGTCGCAGCATCCTACTAAAGTCAGTGGAAGGAGATCAATCCAGCTTACTCACACAAGATGGAGCTGAAGTTCAATTCGGAAAAGAAATGAAGGGATAAAGAAAAAAAGCAAGATGATCAGCTACGAAACTCTCTCTACAGATGATTAGTTAAGCATCTCTTCCAATGGGAGATCGGCTTCGCCAAAGGGCCTCATCTCTAGAAAGAAAGCCCGCCTCGCCCCATTCACTCTCTCCTGTCTGAAACTTCCTCTCTCTCCACAGTAGGTAAAGTCTTGCTCTTGTTTGTGACATGCGATCTTTTCTCTCTTCATCATCCTTCTTCAGTAAGAGGGTTTCCTTTCCAAGAGCAGTAATCGTGAGAGCGGATTTTGAGTGCGGGAAAGGTTCATTAGATAATCTCGGAATTGGATCAAGATCCCGGCTTTCCATGATCGACCAAAGGTTTGGCTCGATTCTCCATTTCATTGTAGTCACGCAAAAAAAAGATGGATTTCGCTCTAAGGAGAAAGATTGACGAGAAAGGTATTATGCCCTTAGTCAAATATCCGGCGGGATCCTTTATAAAATAAATAATAAAAGGTGCAAATCACTAGAATTTTGAGGCTTTCATGGAGTCTCGGGTCCTGCTGTGCGTGCTTCAATCGGTCTTTCTCTTCCCTAAGAACTCTACTTCCTCCCTAAGGGTGTTGGGGGGTGAATCTACATCATCAGCTATGTTAGTTGGAGATTTCCACCATCGGATCGCCAGCCTATCCTCTGTACGGTTCGTGGTCGTAGAGATTTCCTGGATCGACGCGCGTGGCTACAACCTCGGTTCGAAGAAGCACGATGGGAGCCTCTGGCTATGCATAGACTATCGAGCCCTAAACAAGGTGATCATCAAGAATAAGTACCCCATTCCTCTCATAGCGGGTTTGTTCGACCTGGGACGCGATATTTCTCCAAGTTGGACCTACGATCGGGGTACTACCAAGTGCGGATCTCCGAAGGAGACGAGCCAAAGACAACGTGCATGACGCGGTACAGAGGTTACGAATTTCTCGTAATGCCTGACACGACCCCTTGCGTGTATCCCGCAAGTGCACGGGTTTGTCGAAGTAATAAATTTACCTTGGTGAGAAGGTAGTCGAATCCACAGGGAATAGGGAGATAGAGTATAAGAATTCCCTAATTAAGCTATGCGAAATATGGAAAACAATGGTGATATTAATGAATGAATGTATTTCAAAACAATAAACTAAATAGAAGGATGAAAGTAAGAAATGCAAATAGGAAAATCGAGAAGGACTTGCAATGAGTAAAAGGGGGTATCCGGACAAGCTACCTCTAGGGTCTATGTTTCAAGTGCAAGACTATGATATTATACTCTCCTATTGATGTCAATTGAGTCGAGGAAATCCTAAGACTCACGGTCCCAAACCTAAGGACAACCGTGACTAACCCCAATGCTATGCTTTGGTATTAGGATTCACAACACCCTTCACTCTGTCACCTAGATGATTAAGCCCCAGGGGAGTCCATCTACCTAAACCTCACACTATATGGGATTGCATTATGCTCTAGGGATTCCTAGTGATTAAACCTGTTCCTACAACAATAGTTCTAACCCTTTGGTCCAGGTAAAAGAACCCTAGTCTAGATTAAGCCCCAGCATATAGGATTCACTACAACCCTTCACTCTATTACTTGCGCAATTAAGCCCTAGGGGAGTTTATCTACCTATTGCTTCACTCTATTTCGACCGCTATTAAATCAAGGAATCGGAGGTAGGGAGAAATCACATCGGAAGGGAAAGGGGTACATTGCTACCTCACAACTCTCCCTCTCAACCCTCTTTAGTCTTAAGTAGTCTAATCCTATAGGAGTTGTCACACCTCCAAAGGAAAACCTAGATTGCTCTCAACCCTAATGTCACGTTTAAGGGAAAACAATATCAAGAGATAATTAAGATTAAAACTCAATTTTATTCATCAACGATGGAAAGCATAATAATCAATGTCAAAGAAACATAAGAACCCTAAAGTTTACAAGTCCGAATACCCCACGAAGGGTTTAGCTCCTCATAGAGCTATACATGTTCATCAATGTGGAAAATAAAGCATAAAACATAGACATAGATGAAAACCCCCTCGAAGTTGGTGTGGCCGTGGTCTTGTGCAAACGTCGAACCTCGAAATCGATGCCGACGATGTGCTAGAACCTCCACGAAATCCTCTCCGAAACCCTAGCCGCACTCCAGAAAGTTGGGGAAAAGTTAGGTCGAAAAGATCCTCCAAAAGGTTGCAAAAATCCCCTTTTATAATGTTGAATCGCGGCTTTAAAATTGGACTTATCGGGGGCTTCACACGGCCGTGTGGAATTTCCACACGCCCGTGTGAAGCTTCTGTCTCGGCTGGAAAATTAATTTCACACGGCCGTGTGGAATTTCCACACGCCCGTGTGTCTTCACTGGATGGCTGAAATTGCAAAACACACGGCCGTGTGGAATTTCCACACGCCCGTGTGACTTCTCTGGAACACTAGTCTTCAGCTGAAAAGGCTTGGTACTTTGCCGAAACGCCTCCCGGGTCCATTGTTCTTCATCGAGGCCATTACTTGGGCACACAAGCAACGGTAGGTCGCGCCAATTGCTTCAAGTCTTCTTCTTTCGCGAAATTCTCCTAAGTAACACGGATTGGACTTGTTGTGAATGTGACTGCCTTTGTGCCCCTCCAAAGGAGGTTGGCACACATCCACAAGTCCAAATACGTGCTTCGTTCCTTGCTTGGTCCGAGAACATCTCAACATTGGCAAGCGTGACCTAATTTCATTCTTCTTCTCCAATTAGGCTCCACAATACCTTCAATGCACAAGAGAACACAAATGCACACATTTAGTGATAAAATCTAATAAAAGGTATGCTTAATGTAAGATAATAGCGCTTCGCGATACTATAACACAAGCACTTATCAAACTCCCCCACACTTAAGCTTTTGCTTGTCCTCAAGCAAAAATAAAACGTGAAAGTACTTGGGAAGAACAATTGAAAGTGCTTGGCCTTAGGTTCACCAAAAGTGCAAAAGAAGCATTCTACAAGTAAGGGGAAATGAAAACATTGCATAAGGTTATCAATGCTCTAGCTAAAAACATGAATTAAAAAGGATAATAACTCGAAAACGTGTTAGTGTGTGCGACTTCACTCAAGAGAACCAACGAGTACTCCTCAAACTCTTATTTACAAGGACTTATTTACGAACGGAAAAAATTAGGAGAGGAAGTAGTAGCTTCACACATCCTCGAAGGTAGCCCTTTCCTAGGCGGCCGCCAAAGGTGGCTTTCACTCTTTCGAGGAGGTAGCTCTTTCTACCGGGGTAGTAGCTTTCACGCATCCCATGAGATAGCTCTTTCTCTCATTAGGGCATAACTTGTATCCGACTTATGAGAGTAGCTACATACTTCATGGGTGGTAGCTCTTTCCACCTCAAATGCATACATAAAAGAAAGCAACTATTCACCAACTCACATTTTTCTTTTTTTTTTTTTTTTTTTTTTTCCATCTATATATATGCATTTTCCAAAGTAAAACTAAGAACGATGATAAACTTGTCCTTTAAAACTTCAAGATCGAGTTTCCAAAAGATTTCAAGAGTGAGTAGTGCAATAAGGTGTAATCGAGCAAAAATCCCCTAAAATTCAAGTGGAACTAGAGCATGATAGGATACAATGTTAAAAATTCTCCTAAACTATAAGAATACAACCGTTACAACTAAGGTGAACCGCCATAGGCTACATGAGCATAAACAATTGAACGCACAAGTAAAGGTGTGTGCAATGTGAACTCCCCCCCACACTTAAGATGTACATTGTCCTCAATGTACGCATAGAAGCACAATAATAAGTGAAAACGATAAAAACAATTAGTGTGGAAGTGGCAATTGAAACATTACTCCCCTGAACTCCAAGTGTTGCGTTTGATGGAGCTAAGTCATTGAGAGTTGAGTCTCAATGGTTTGTGGAGCACACACGATCCCATGACCGTGTCAATGACTATTCCTCAAAATCCTTACATCCAAGACCATCTGCGCACACGTAAACGAGGGTTCAGTAAAGCTCAATAAAACTCGAGTATATAAAATGTCAAGCAATGAATACAACTCGAGACAAAATAAAAAGCAAAATAAAAGCTATACTCAGAAGGAGAATCCTTTCTAAGTACTACAAGTCCAAAATAAAGTAAAGATATACAGAAATGACAAATAAAAGAAAAGAATCTAAAATCTAGGATGCCTCAGCGTCGGTGTCCTGAGTGGTGGCCTCTGGTGCTGCTGGAGGCTCGGCTGATGTCAGTGCAGGTGGATCTGCTGGTGATGCGGGAGATGGAGGTGGTGGAGTGGAAACTCGAGGTCGGACCACGAAGGAGGAGGAGGCAATCTGCTCGAAAACCTGTCGCAAGCTCTGGAACTGCGCCATCACCTCCTGGTGCTGCGAAATCTGTATAGCCCTAACCTCGGCCACCTCGGTCTGTAGGATCCCCACTTCGCTCTCGAGGCGCTCCAGTCTGTCCTGGCCTCGAGACGGTGAAAACATCCGCACCGGAGGTGGCTCCGGTGCGGTGGGGGGTACCTCAGCCTCTGCCCCTGTCTCTGTGTCCTGCGGGGGTGGCCCCAATGCTGCCTGGGAGCCCTCGGCCTGCGCTGTCCGGGGTATGATCATAGTATAGACTCCTGGTCCTGATCTGCGGACCATACCCATCAGTCTCAGTGTCTCTCTGGTGAGCGGGGCTGGTGTAGCGATCTTTTCGGCCCCGCGCACCCCATCTCTGAGCCCTAGGCCTATAGCGAGGCGTGTGATGTAGGGCCCTGAAAAAATGACTCCAACCCTGGGGTACTGGCCCTGGTGGCGAATGTACTCGGCTAGAACGTGCCCCAGGTGAAGTGGCTCACTCTGCACCATGGAGTGCAAGTATAGTAGCTCCTGTCTGCTCAGTACCCCTGTACTGTCCCCTCGGCCACTAATAGACCTGCTCAGGATAGCATGAAGGTACCTGTATGCTGGCCGGGAAAGGAATGTCGCTTTCGAAACCCCCGGCTCATACTGACCATCCCCGCATAATGTCTCGTAAATCGTCTGTGGTGTGAGGGTACCTGGATACTCGGTGGGTAGCAAAACATACTCCTCTGTCTCGGTGTATGCCTGATCGTACAGGCCCATCAGGACTGAGAACTGAGTGACACTCATGCTGAAGTGTCTACCGAGGGCACGGAACTGAATCGTCTGGCTATCCGTGAAGCTATCATACCCTCGGTTGAATTCGAATGTCGATAGGACCTCGAGGGTGATGTCTCGAGTTGCTGGCTCTCGAATAGATAACAATCGGTCCCAACTCCCCACAGCCAGCAACTCCTCCACCTCTGTAGCTATGGCGTCGCCCCCCTGTATGTCTCTCAATACGCTCAAATCAGGGTAGCGCGACTGTCCAAATCGAAGTGGCGAGAGTTTCTTGTACCGCTCCCTGTGCTCGGGTATATCAAACTCCATTTCTTCGGGGGGTGGAGTAGCTGCTCGCGGACGCTTGCCGACCGATTTCCTAGGCCTAGTAGACATCTCTGCAAGATTGAAAGAGAAAGAGATCAAAAACAAGTTAAAATACTCAATCTGCAGGAATCCACACGGCCGTGTGTTAATTCCACACGCCCGTGTGGATCATCGGGCGGACAGAGTATAACGGCCGTGGGTTGAAAAATTTAAAATTTACAATCTAATTTGCTTTAATTCATTCTTAAGCAACATTGCATACTCATAAATCAATTAATAAAGGCGAAATCATCAAAAGAACGAATTAAATTGAGAATCGACGAAGAAAAAGGCTTTGAAGTTCTTACCGACGGAGTGGATGAAGAAATACTAAGAATCGGCCGGAAAACTCCAATAAAAAGCCTCAAAAATCCTCTGAGATGGTTGGCGAACTAGTGGAGAGGGTAGGAGAAGAGTTTAGAATGGAAATAGAAGAGGCACGAGTGAAAACCAAAAGAAATCACGTGGCTTTTGGAGTTCTGGGGATTCACACGGCCGTGTCACAATCCCCCACGGCCGTGTGCCTCTCAAATTAGGGTTCACAGGGGCCAACCCAAGCCCCTGTGTGCATTCTGTTTGTTCTCTGACTACCCCACACGGCCGTGTGTTAATTCTACACGGCCGTGTGCCTTCACAAAGATATCCACAGGGGCTGGTACACGGCCCTGTGGAGTCTCGGGAGAACACAAAAGGTCTCTGAAAAACTTCACACGGCCGTGTGGAATTTCCACACGCCCGTGTGCCCCACCTGGCCAAGAACACAAGGCCGGTCACAGGGGCATGTCACACGCCCCTGTGACCTCTCTGGATTGCCCGAGAAAACTAAGTGTTTCGCACGGCCGTGTGCATGAGCCACACGGCCGTGTGCCTTGACAAGCTCTCCCACAGGGGCTCACACACGCCCCTGTGGTTTCTCGGGAAGTTTGGGGTTCTTTCTGCAGAGTTTCACACGGCCGTGTGGAAATTCCACACGGCCGTGTGCCTTGGCACAGCGGCACTCACAGGGGCATCCACACGCCCCTGTGGACTCTCTGGAAAAGAGTTGAAATACTGCGAAATTTCGCACGGCCGTGTGTTAATACCACACGGCCGTGTGCCCCTTCAGAAGTTTTTCACAGGGGCAAAGTCACGCCCCTGTGTCTTCTCTGGTTGAGCTCCAATTGGTAACATACGGTCGTGTGTTAATTCCACACGCCCGTGTGTTTTCTCTGGTTTACTTAGAAAATTTTTACAGACTCTCTGAAAAATTCAAAAACTCTTTTAAAACACTTAGAGCCTGTGTAAACCATAAAAACATGACCAGAGACTATCGAAAACACACTCAACCGACTCAAACTTCGTCAATTAACGTTAAGGCACATGTAAATAATCGAAAATCCACAAGAAAACTCAGTATATGCACATGAAAATTGGGACACCATTGCTAAGACTTTTATTCAATCCTAAAACTAAACTAAATACTAGAAAACTGTAAAAACGCTTGGGTTGCCTCCCAAGAAGCGCTTGTTTAACGTCACTTAGCTTGACGTACCTGTCTTACCTTACGAAGGTTCATGAGTGGAATTTGCCCTCTTCCCTAAAATTTGAAAGCAAGCATGGCATAATCGTTGCAAGGTAGAGGGAGACTTATCGAGTTTGTTACCACACACGGGTGAAACACCCTTACTCCGTGAATGCTCATCCCCTTTCTCGTTGGGGTTCTTGTTGTGGCGACGTCTCGACCGCTTTAATCTCCGAAGGACTTTCTTCCTAAGCTCCTTCTCCTTCTTGATGTCTATCTCAACTGAAACAAGCGCGAGCACTTCTTCCTCTTCAGTCTCTATGTCTTGGTCCGGCCACCCTTCATATGGATCCGGGTTAAACATATCCTGCATATATTCATCAATGCAATCATCAGTGACATCAAGATAATATAAAGCATCATCAAAATCAAGAGAATGTCGCATGGCTTCGGCGAGGCGGTAAGTGAGCTTGTCGTCCCCAACCCTAAGTGTGAGCTCTCCACCGTCCATGTCTATCAAAGCCTTGGAAGTGCGCAAGAACGGCCTCCCAAGGATCAGCGGTACCTCGACATCCTCGTCTACATCAAGCACTACAAAGTCGACCGGGAAAATGTACTTATCCACTTTCACCAACACATCTTCAACAACACCCCTCGGATGCCTCACCGATCTATCTGCAAGCTGAAGTGTCATCCGGGTAGGTCTAGGCTCGCCCAAGCCTAGCTTTTGGAAGAATGTGTAGGGCATGACATTGATGCTTGCCCCCGAGTCGGCTAGTGCCATCTCCTCACCCATATCACCAATATTGCACGGTATGATAAAACTTCCGGGGTCCTTCCTCTTGCTTGGCATATTCTTCTGTAGCACTGCCGAACAGTTTGCATCGAGGATGACGGATGCACTTTCTTCTAATTTCCTCTTATTGGTTAAGAGGTCTTTTAAGAATTTCGCGTACTTGGGCATTTGGGCTAATGCTTCCGCGAATGGAATGTTGATGTGCAACTGCTTGAAGACACCCAGAAATTTCTTGTATTGCTCATTGTCTTGGTCATTCTTCAATCGTGAAGGATAGGGAATTCTCGGCTTGTAAGGTGGGGGTGCCACCTCTTTCTCCTTTGGTGCTCCATCCTCTATTTCCACGACTTCGGGTGAGTCCTTAGTCTTCTCAAGAGGGAGATGTCCCTCAACCTCCTTACCACTTCTCAAGGTAATTGCCTTTAGTTGTTCTCTTGGGTTGGTCTCCGCATTGCTAGGCAAACTACCTTGAGGTCTCTCCGCCAAAGTCTTCGCAATTTGCCCTACTTGGTTCTCCAAGTTGTGTAGGGAGGCGGTGTGATTGCGAAGAGTAGCTTCCACCGATTGAAACCTTGCATCCGAAGAAGAAACGAACCGTGTGAGGGATCTCTCTAGGTCAGTCATCTTTCCCTCCAACCCAGTCACTCGGCTTTCTAAATTCGGAGCTTGTTGACTTTGAAATCCCGGTGGTGCACTATTTTTGTTCTGTTGTGATTGTCCTTGATTGCTCCAAGAGAAGTTCGGATGGTTCTTCCATCCCGGATTGTATGTACCACTATACGGGTTGCCTTGGCCTTGTCCGCGATATGAGTTCCCCACAAAATCGGCCTGCTCCACCGTACTAGTGCCTCCAATAGCAATAGGACAATCGCTTGAAGCATGTCCTCCCCCACAACCGTTACAAGTAGTGATGGCCGCAACTCTTGGCGAAGCTAGAGCATCTAGCTTCTTACTTAATGATTCCACTTGTGCTGCCAACGATGTAACCGCATCAACCTCATGAATTCCGGCAACCTTTTTTCTATCCCTTGAGTTCCATTGATAGCTATTCATAGCCATCTCCTCTACAAGGTGCCGAGCTTCACCGGGAGTCTTGCTTCCAAGAGTCCCTCCGGCCGCCGCATCTAAGAGTTGCTTTGTACTCGGATTCAGCCCGTTGTAAAATGTGTGAATAATCATCCACTCGGGAAATCCATGTTGCGGACATTTGCGAAGGAGCTCCTTGAACCTGTCCCATGTCTCGAATAGAGACTCCAATTCCATCTGTACAAAGGATGATATCTCATTCCGGAGTCTTGCAGATTTCCCCGGTGGAAAGTATCTAGCCAAGAATGCCTCGGCCATTTCCTCCCACGTAGTAATGGAGGCTCTCGGTAATGAGTGCAACCAATGCCTTGCTTTTCCTTTCAGTGAAAATGGGAAGGCTCTCAATCGAATTGCGTCGTCCGTCACTCCATTTATCTTCAACATGTCACACACTTCCAAAAAATTTTCTATGTGACTATTAGGGTCTTCATCGGCTAACCCATTAAACTGTGCGGACTGTTGCAACATCTGAATGAACGACGGTTTCAATTCGAAATTCATTGCTGTAATTGGGGGCCTCACAATGCTTGATTGGGTCCCCATAACTGCGGGTCTAGCAAAATCGGACAACGTTCGCTGCTGCTCGTTCTGTTCTGCCATTGTCTCTGACCCTTCTGTCTCAATATCGGCTTGATTTGATGCTTCTTGTGCAGGTTCTTTCCCTTTACGATGTGTTCTTCTTCCAATGTCTGGGTCTCCTTCAACAAGTATTGAAGGGTTCCCACGGGTCATAACCTGGAGCCGAAAACAAAGAAAAGAAAAATAAGAACAATGATAGGTAAAGAAGTTATGAAATAGAATGCGAAGTGAATAGCTAAAGTAGTGAAAAACAAATATCTAAAACACCTATTCCCCGGCAACGGCGCCAAAAACTTGACACGACCCCTTGCGTGTATCCCGCAAGTGCACGGGTTTGTCGAAGTAATAAATTTACCTTGGTGAGAAGGTAGTCGAATCCACAGGGAATAGGGAGATAGAGTATAAGAATTCACTAATTAGGCTATGCGAAATATGGAAAACAATGGTGATATTAATGAATGAATGTATTTCAAAACAATAAACTAAATAGAAGGATGAAAGTAAGAAATGCAAATAGGAAAATCGAGAAGGACTTGCAATGAGTAAAAGGGGGTATCCGGACAAGCTACCTCTAGGGTCTATGTTTCAAGTGCAAGACTATGATATTATACTCTCCTATTGATGTCAATTGAGTCGAGGAAATCCTAAGACTCACGGTCCCAAACCTAAGGACAACCGTGACTAACCCCAATGCTATGCTTTGGTATTAGGACTCACAACACCCTTCACTCTGTCACCTAGATGATTAAGCCCCAGGGGAGTCCATCTACCTAAACCTCACACTATATGGGATTGCATTATGCTCTAGGGATTCCTAGTGATTAAACCTGTTCCTACAACAATAGTTCTAACCCTTTGGTCCAGGTAAAAGAACCCTAGTCTAGATTAAGCCCCAGCATATAGGATTCACTACAACCCTTCACTCTATTACTTGCGCAATTAAGCCCTAGGGGAGTTTATCTACCTATTGTTTCACTCTATTTCGACCGCTATTAAATCAAGGAATCGGAGGTAGGGAGAAATCACATCGGAAGGGAAAGGGGTACATTGCTACCTCACAACTCTCCCTCTCAACCCTCTTTAGTCTTAAGTAGTCTAATCCTATAGGAGTTGTCACACCTCCAAAGAAAAACCTAGATTGCTCTCAACCCTAATGTCACGTTTAAGGGAAAACAATATCAAGAGATAATTAAGATTAAAACTCAATTTTATTCATCAACGATGGAAAGCATAATAATCAATGTCAAAGAAACATAAGAACCCTAAAGTTTACAAGTCCGAATACCCCACGAAGGGTTTAGCTCCTCATAGAGCTATACATGTTCATCAATGTGGAAAATAAAGCATAAAACATAGACATAGATGAAAACCCCCTCGAAGTTGGTGTGGCCGTGGTCTTGTGCAAACGTCGAACCTCAAAATCGATGCCGACGATGTGCTAGAACCTCCACGAAATCCTCTCCGAAACCCTAGCCGCACTCCAGAAAGTTGGGGAAAAGTTAGGTCGAAAAGATCCTCCAAAAGGTTGCAAAAATCCCCTTTTATAATGTTGAATCGCGGCTTTAAAATTGGACTTATCGAGGGCTTCACACGGCCGTGTGGAATTTCCACACGCCCGTGTGAAGCTTCTGTCTCGGCTGGAAAATTAATTTCACACGGCCGTGTGGAATTTCCACACGCCCGTGTGTCTTCACTAGATGGCTGAAATTGCAAAACACACGGCCGTGTGGAATTTCCACACGCCCGTGTGACTTCTCTGGAACACTAGTCTTCAGCTGAAAAGGCTTGGTACTTTGCCGAAACGCCTCCCGGGTCCATTGTTCTTCATCGAGGCCATTACTTGGGCACACAAGCAACGGTAGATCGCGCCAATTGCTTCAAGTCTTCTTCTTTCGCGAAATTCTCCTAAGTAACACGGATTGGACTTGTTGTGAATGTGACTGCCTTTGTGCCCCTCCAAAGGAGGTTGGCACACATCCACAAGTCCAAATACGTGCTTCGTTCCTTGCTTGGTCCGAGAACATCTCAACATTGGCAAGCGCGACCTAATTTCATTCTTCTTCTCCAATTAGGCTCCACAATACCTTCAATGCACAAGAGAACACAAATGCACACATTTAGTGATAAAATCTAATAAAAGGTATGCTTAATGTAAGATAATAGCGCTTCGCGATACTATAACACAAGCACTTATCAATGCCCTTCGGCTTGACTAACGCCCCGGCCACATTCTGCACCTTTATGAACAAATTGTTCTATCCTTACTTGGATAGGTTCGATGTAGTGTACTTCTATTACATTTTTTTCTATAGCAAGACAAAGGAGGAGCATGCCCAACATCTAAGTACTAAGGGTGAACTTCCTCTATGTAAAGTAAAGAGAGAGAAGTGCTCTTTCGCCCGACAGGAGGTGTCCTTCCTTGGGCACTGGATCAAGGATGGAACGAGTTGGATGGATGAGGGCAAGGTGCAGGCTATCAAAGAATGGAAGCCCCCAAAACAAGCCACAAGACTTAAAACAAGATGTGATAGAGGAGCCTGAGACTACCGGATCACAGCAAACTTGAAAAAGTGCACACCGATGCATCAGACTACGCGATCGGGGGAGTGCTCATGCAAGATAGGCACGCCATATTGATAAGTGCTTGAATATACATGTTTTACCGACTTGTTTTACATACATTGAGCATCATTTTACCGTTGATTATGTCTCATAAAGTGTATTTTGGTGTTCTTTTATGCAATCAGGTTGTGGAAGTGTTAAAGGAGGAAAAGGAAGCAAAGATGGGTTATAAAGACGTATTGTTGGGAGCTTTTGTACAACACAAGTGTCAAGGCGCAAGAGGTGATCATGCACATGAGGGTGTGTGCCAACTTCCTGAAGAATTCAAGATGATTTGTGTGATGGAAGGGCACAAAGGCAGTCACACCTTCATGTCCCAACTTGTGTGAAGATAGTTAAATCTCTCAAATGATGATTCGAAGAAGGAGAAGTCTTATAACTCACCACATGGACGTGTGCCCGACCATGTGGCCTCAAGATGAGAGAGTTTGGATCATGGTTATGGAGAGTACTGTAGCAAAAACACTGTTCATTTCAATGCAGTAGTACTGTAGCAGAATTACTGTTCACGCGACCGCGTGGGAATTCTACAGCCCACGCGGGCGCGTGAAGACACGCGGCTGGCCCGTTTTCAGGTTTATAAATACCCCGATTTGCCGATTTTAAAAGGACTTTTTGCGCACGTTTGAAGGCAAGAGCGGCTAGGGTTTCAACTACGAGGTCTTTGGCGATATTGGGAGTCGTTCTTCACCAACTTCGATAGATCTTTCGACGATATAGCATCGGGGAGCCATTGGCAACCTAGCTTCGGAGAAGGTTCCTTCGAGACGTTGAACGATTCATCAAGGCCATCATCACGCATTCGAGGGGGTTTATTTTCATTGATTACATTGCTTTTTTCTTCATTATCTTTTGCTTTGTAATAAGTCCCATGGAGGGCTAAACCCTAGTAGATACTTGGGCATGTTAACCCTAGGTTTCGATTCATGTATTGACTTTCTTTATGCTTTCTTTTAATTCCAAGTTTATTTGAGTTTTAATCTTGTTTAATAATTTCTTGCATGCCTTATTGATTCGTATGGTTGTTTGGTATGCTTGATTTGTTTCCTTGGTGAGAGAGAGATCTCCATTAGGGATTAGAACATACAAGGTTAAAGAGGGTTGAGAGGGTGAGTCTTGAGATAGAGGAGTGTCCCATTTCCCTTCCGATTGAGTGTTTCCTATCTCCGTATTCCCTAAGTTTTATGCAACCATATGGGGTGTGAGGTGTGAGATTGATAGATTTCTCCGTCGGGACCTTTGTAAGGGGTTAGGGATCTTTCGCCTAGAAGTAGGGTTAGATCTAATTTTAGGAATCGGTTTCACTCTTAGGTATCCCCAAAAGTCATTGCGGTCATATAGGGTGTGAGGTGTTGAGATTGAGTGATTTCTCCGCCGGGACCTTGTAGGGGACTAGTATCGGTGGCCTGGAAGCAGGGATCGATTGTTCTTGGATTACCTCGACTCATAGAACTTGGTTGAGAAGCATTTAGTTAGTCTTGCACTTCATGATAGAGCCTAGGGGGAGCATTGCCCGGGTATCTCATCTTCATTGATAGAGATCTCCTTTACCTTTCCCTTTTACTTGCTTTCTGTCTTGCGATTTTCTTATTTTACACATTACATCCATTGCTTCTTATTATTGATTCGACTAGATAACTGAGAATCAGTCATTACTAGTACTTCCGTTCCCTGTGGATTCGACTACCCTACTCACCAGGGTAATTATTACTTCGACAACCCGTGCACTTGCGGTACACACACGCAAGGGGTGTGTCAAGTTTTTGGCGCCGTTGCCGGGGAACGGGATATTAGGAACGCTAGGACTTGGTTACTTTAGTCATTCATCATTTTATTTCTTTTCTATTCCATATTTCGTTCTTACATCGTTCTCATTATTTCTTTTCTTCATTCTTTCTACAGGTTATGACCCGAGGAAATCCTTCGACATTCGTTGTAGAAGATCTTGAAATTGAGCGTAGATTGCGGAGAAAAGGAAAGGAATCTACAGTAGCGCAGAATTTTCCTGCAGAAATAGAAATTGAAGAGTCTGAAAACATGGCAGAACAAGCAGGGCAGCAAAGAACACTTTCAGATTTTGCTCGTCCTACGATTCGTGGTTCGCAATCAAGCATTGTTAGGCCACCAGTCGCAGCCCAGAATTTTGAGTTGAAGCCGGGCTTCATTCAAATGCTTCAACAGTCCGCACAGTTCAATGGATTAACAAATGAAGATCCGAATAGTCATATCGAGAGTTTCCTTGAAGTGTGTGACATGCTGAAAATCAATGGGGTTTCGGATGATGCAATTCGCTTGAGGGCTTTTCCGTTCTCATTAAAAGGAAAAGCCAAACAGTGGCTCTATTCTTTGCCAAGAACTTCCATCACAACATGGAATGAGATGGTCGAAGCTTTCCTTGCAAGATATTTTCCACCGGGGAAATCGGCAAAGCTTCGAAATGAGATGTCCTCTTATGTTCAGATTGAGTTAGAGTCATTATTTGAGACATGGGAGCGATTTAAGGACCTCTTGCGGAAGTGTCCTCAACACGGGTTCCCCGAATGGATGATTATTCACATATTTTACAATGGGTTGAACCCGGGCACCAAACAGTTACTTGATGCCGCCGCGGGAGGAACATTGGGAAACAAGACTCCGGATGAGGCAAGACAACTAATCGAAGAGATGGCACTCAATAGTTATCAATGGAATGCAAGAAAGAAGAAGAAAGTGGCCGGGATTCACGAAATTGATGCCGTCACGTCATTGGCGGCCCAAGTTGAGGCTATGAGCAAGAAATTGGACACTTTAACTTCTTCAAGAGTTGCCGCGGTCACTAGTTGCGATGGTTGTGGGGGTTCACATATGCCAACTGATTGTCCTATCTCACTTACTACTTCAGCCCCAATTGAACAAGTTGATTTTGTGGGGAATTCAGGAAGAGGACAAGGTAATCCTTTTAGTAACACCTACAACCAAGGTTGGAGAAACCACCCCAATCTCTCATGGAGTAATCAAGGGCAGCAAAGGCCTGCTGCCCCACCAGGATTTCAGCAACCACCTTCGATTCCGGAGAGAGTTTCAGAATTAGAGAAGGTTTTGTCAAAGTTCATTCAATCAACCGACACAAGATTTCAGAATATTGAGGCAACACTCCGAAATCACACCGCTTCGTTACATAATTTGGAGAATCAAGTAGGACAAATAGCGAAGTCATTAGCGGAGAAACCTCAAGGAAGCTTGCCAAGTAACACCGAGACAAATCCAAGAGAGCATGTAAAGGCGATCACTTTGAGGAGTGGTCGGGAACTCCAAGAAAAGCCCACTGCTGAGAAAAATTCTGAAATTCCTCACGAATCAACCCCCACTGGGAAGACAGCTGAAAATCCTCAAGAAAAGCCGATGAGTAAGGTGCTTGACAAGGACAAAGAGGCAGTTATACCAGCCCCATCATTTGCTCCAAGAATTCCTTATCCGGCACGTTTAAAGAAAGATCAAACTGATGAGCAAAACAGAAAATTTCTGGATCTATTCAAGCAACTACACATCAATATACCTTTTGTTGAGGCGTTGTCGCAAATGCCTAGGTATGCAAAATTCTTGAAGGATCTCTTGACCAACAAGAGAAAAATGGAAGAGAGTGTGGCTGTGGTCTTAGAAGGAAATTGCTCGGCATTGCTTCAAAAGAATTTGCCGAACAAGATGAAAGATCCGGGAAGTTTCATCATACCATGTGTGATCAGAGGTTTGGGGGAAGAAAAAGCATTGGCCGATTCGGGGGCTAGTATTAACGTCATGCCATACACTTTGTTTCAGAAATTGGGGTTGGGAGAGCCAAGGCCAACCCGCATGACGTTACAATTAGCTGATCGTTCTATTCGTCATCCTAGAGGTATAATTGAAGATGTTTTAGTAAAGGTTGACAAATATATTTTTCCTGCAGATTTCGTGGTGCTCGATGTGGACGAAGACGTGGAGGTTCCATTAATCTTGGGAAGACCATTTCTACGAACCTCCAAGGCGCTCATCGACATGGATGGTGGCGAGATGACACTTCGAGTTGGAGAAGAAAAGATCACATACCGCCTCGCCGAAGCAATGAAGCATTCTCTAGACTTTGATGATTCATGTTATTTTTTAGATATTAATGATGAAATTGCTAATGAGTATTTGCAGGAAATAGCACACCCGGACCCATATGAAGAATGGCCGGTTATTGAGGAGGAGAGACTTCATGATCAAGCATCATGCCTTTCCAAAGACCAATCGAAAGGAGTGGTGTTTAAACAGATTTTCCGTCGTGTCAAGAGAGCAAGGCGTCGGCGTAAGAAACATTCATGTGCAGTTGGAGACAAGCACACCGAAGAAAAGGATCATACTTCCTCAATTGGTAACATATTTGAGCAATTTTTCTTAAAAATGAAACAATTCTGTCCCTCATGCGTGCAAGTTGTGAAAAAAGAAATTCTCCATTTACATGAACCACCATGAGGTAAGAACAGGTACGTCAAGCTTAGTGACGTTAAACAAGCGCTCCTTGGGAGGCAACCCAAGTTTTTACTTGTTTTCTAGTTAGTTTTTAAATTCTGCAGTAATAAATTCATGAGTGTGCGTTTTGATGAAATTTTTTGTGGTGCTGAGTTTTCATGAACAATTTTTGGTGATTATAAGTGTTTTTCACATATTGGGCATGATTCGGGTTTTAATTCATGATAATTGTTGAAGAAATGGGCGAATTTTGAAGTTTGGAGAGCCGCGTGGACTGTCTGCAAAAATTCTGCAGCTCACGTGGTCGCGTGAAATTTTCACGCGACCGTGTACAGTACCCACGCGGGGGTGTGGGATTTCCACACCCCCATGTGGCTTATATAATGACTTGAAGGGTTACTATTCATCATCCATGACATTGAGCCTTTCATTTCCTCAACCTTCTCCTCTCCAAATTTCTCATCCATAAGGTTTCAAAATCATTTTTCTTCAACTCTTTGGGGATTCAAAAGGGTTTTGCCGGCATTTGCATCAAGTTTCATACATTGATTCGCATCGGTAAGGTTTATCCCTCTCCTTTCATGCCCTAGCTTCCAATTTTCATTTCCATGGTGTTCTTTACTTTCCTAGACTTGATTTTGCATGGTAAATGTTGTGAAAACACTTAGAAAACTTAGGAGAGAGTTGTAGAGGGATGTTGGAGGTCATCCATGGCCAAAGGGGCCACGGATGACCGCCCACGCGCGCGCGTAGGCCGGCCAACAATCCACGCGACCGCGTGGGCTGGCGTTGGCCACAAACAGCCAGCCACGCGATCGCGTGGCCCGCGGCCGAGAGCCCAGCTCTCTGCCTGCGACCACGCGACCGCGTGGCTTGCCGAGATAGCCAGCCAAGTACCCAGGCGACCGCGTGAGATTCCTGCCGAGCAGGCACGCGCCCACGCTGGCGCGTGAGCATTCCACGCGCCCACGTGGGCTGGAAACACCTATTTTTTGCTGTTTTCACACTTTGCACGCAGGTTTCCTCCTGCACTCATTGAAATTATGCTGAACTGATTTATTTTGTGTTTTCTTGCAGGAATGGCACCTAGGACAAAGAAAGTGGCCCATAAACGCCCTCGTCACGACAGGGAGTCGACACCACCACCTGAGGTTGAGTTTGTCGATCCTACACATAGGCATAGGTACGAGCGTCTGCAGGGACTTAAGATTGGACAGTCATGTTACATTTGCTTCGAGACGCTCGACGCTATTGGCCTTTCAGAGGAGGTTCGCGGATTGATACAGGTTGGGGGTTGGGACCGACTCCTATCTATTTCTGAGCCCGTCCGACGAGATGTTACTTTGGAGGTTCTATCGACTTTTTCCTTTGATCGTGAGCGACCAGACGCGAGCTTTGATGCAGAGAACGTCATCCGATTCAGAGTTTTTGGTCAGCATCACGAGATGTCACTGACACAATTTGCGATATTACTTCAGTTATATGATCAGGATTATGTGGACACTTTAGAGTACCGATAGCTTTTGACTGACTTCCCCCCTGATATTACTCCGAGCCAGGTATTCCATGACTTATGCGGCGGTGCTCGGTACGTTCCAGGTCAGTCAAAGGGTTCTTTTCTTATACGTCACGCGCATAGATATATACATGTTGTTCTCAGCAGATCGATCACAGGACGGGGAGATGGTACAGGTGCATTGAGCCGTACAGATTTATTTTACCTGTATTGCATGACTCAGCGTGTTCCCATACATCTTAGATACGTCGTCGCAGACTTCTTTCGACATCAGAGTCAGTATTTACGTATTGGCGCGCTATTTGTGGGACCGTATATCACTCGACTCATGTTACGGATGCGTCTCATACGTTCGGTCATAGGCGAGCAGAGAGTCAGTAGTCCGTCACCTTTGGGGCTAGTCACTCTCCGACTGATGGGAGTAGTCCGACGTACAGCATCAGGTGGATATGCATTGGTAGAGGTGTCATCCGAAGATGACGAGTCTGCTGAGACTCCAGACGCACCACCTCCTGCAGAGCCCACAGCCACTCCAGCAGCACCGATTTCATCAGTGGATCCTAGTACATCCTCAGATCGAGTACATGAGCGACTGGCTCGACTCTAAGCTGCCGTCACCACCATCCTCGAGAACCAGGCGCGGATCATGCAGCGCCTTGACCAGATTCAGCAGACTCTGGACGCTGATACTGAGTCAGATACCCCATCGACACCAGCAGCACCACCAGATGCCGATGTTTGAGGCGTTTTCACTCATGGGATTCTCTTTTAGTTTTCGTTTTTTTTTTTTTCATTTTACTTGCATTATCTTATTTTGTGGACTTATATACTCAGAAAGGTTATGCCTTCTGAGAGTTATCTTCATATTTTAGTTTTTGTTGCGAGTTTATGTTTCAGTGTTATATCTTTATGAACTCGTATATTTTTATATTTTATTGAGCTTCACTGAACCCCGTAAATCCGTGCAGATGGCCTTGAGA